>CP136055.1:239417802-242046135 GCA_032464435.1 Aegilops umbellulata | reverse complement strand
TGAGGATCTCCTCATCAACAATACCGCAGAGCACCATCCCGTGGAGAACAACAATGCAGTATTGACAGTCTTCGAGACCTTTGCCTCAAATAATAGGCGTAAGCGAACACTCTGCAGCCTTGCCGAAGTCTGCCACGTGGAAGCAATAAATCCATGGAGCGATACGGCTATCACCTTCAATGCCAGTGACGAACCTAAATTCCGAACAGCCCGAGCACCAGCCGCCTTGGTCCTTAGTCCAATTGTGGACGGCTTTCGGCTTACTAAAGTGCTCCTGGACGGCGGCATCAGATTAAACCTCATCTATGAGGAGACCCTTCGAAAAATGGAAATAGACAAAAGCCGCATTGAGCAAAGCAGCACGACCTTCAGAGGAATCATCCTTAGTCAGGAGGCACGATGTGCTGGGAAAATCAGACTAGTTGTGGTATTTGGCACGTCGGAGAATTATAGGTCCGAAGAAATCACATTCCAAGTGGCCCCGTTCAATAGCAGATACCACGCCCTTCAAGGGCGGGAGGCATTCCTGATCTTCCAAGCTATACCCCATTACGGGTACATGAAGCTCAAAATGCCCGGGCCCAATGGAATCATCACTCTAGCTAGTGATCCGGACATAGCACTCCATGCCGAAAATAAAACCGCCGCACTAGCCCTCGAGGCATTATCCGAAGCCCTTGCGGCCGAAGAACTAACTGCGTTGCACTCCACGGTGGACAGGGACGACGTGATACTCGACAAAACACCCAAGTCCACCTCTTTTAAATCAGCGGATGAAATAGTCAAATTCCAAGTCCACCCAACGGAAAACAACATCCATCGGGGCCCAGTTAAACCCCATAGTAGACGCCGTGTTACGGGAGTTCTTGCGCACGAATTGGGACATCTTCGCCTGGCATCCTTCAGACATGCCAGGAATCCCACGCAGGTTGGCCGAGCATAGCCTTAACATCCTAAAGGGATTCAAGCCGGTCAAGCAAACTCTCTGGCGCTTCTCTAAGCCTAAGCTACAAGCCATGGGAGAGGAGCTAGCCAAGCTACTGGATGCCGGATTCATTCGAGAAATAAAACATCCAGACTGGCTAGCAAACCTGGTGATGGTACCAAAGAAGGACAAATCCTGGCGCCTATGCGTCGACTTCAAGGACCTTAACAAGGCTTGCCCAAAGGATCCCTTCCCCCTCCCTTGCATCGATCAAATTATTGATGCTACTGCAGGGCACGACTCATTGTGTTTCCTTGACGCATACTCCGGATACCATCAAATTAAGATGGCGGAGTCCGATCAAGCCGCGACGGCATTTATCACTCCATACGGCCCCTTCTGTTTCAACACCATGCCTTTCGGGCTTAAAAACTCCGGTGCAACCTATCAACGCATGATTCAGACATGCTTGGAGACACAGATTGGCAAAACAGTAGAGGCATACGTAGACAATGTGGTCATTAAAACTAGACACGTTGAATCCTTAATAGATGACTTGAAGCTCATGTTCGACAATCTCTGAACATACGACATTAAGCTCAATCCTGAAAAATGCGTCTTCGGCGTGCCCGCCGGAAAGCTCTTAGGCTTCATCGTCTCCAACAGAGGAATCAAAGCAAATCCGGCTAAAATCCGAGCTCTGTCATAGTTGGCTATCCCAACAGACCTCAAGCAAATCCAGAAACTAACTGGATGCGTGGCTGCCTTAAGCTGCTTTATCTCCCGATTAGGAGAAAAGGCACTGCCTCTTTATCGCCTTCTTCGACGCACCGAACGCTTTGAGTGGATGGATGCGGCCACGGCCGGATTAGAAGAAATAAAAGTCGTTTTGGCCACAATCCCAATCTTGGCCGCGCCAAACGTCGGCGAACCAATGTTGTTATATATAGCGGCAACACACCAAGTTGTGAGCACAGTGCTAGTCGTCGAACGAGCGATGGACGGACATAAGTTCCCACTTCAAAAGCCGGTATACTATGTATCCACTGTCCTCACTCCATGCAAATCACTGTACCCACATTACGACACTACTTTCAAGAGTGTTCAATTACGGTGGCCTTTGAAGTATGTCACGCCCAAGATGCGACCCTATCCTAAAGGAACTCAAAGGTCCCACGAAGGATAGAAGCGCATCTTGAAGACGCTTTTGCAAGGTGGATATCATTACATCAACATTACATAATAGTGGGAATACATCCAAGACATACAATGACACATGAATACAACAATACATCAAATACAAGATCAACATTCGACTACAGATGAAACATAAACAAAAACTCAAACAATATCCACCCTGCTAGCTCAGGCTGCCGACCTGGAACCTATCCCCTGATCGACGAAGAAGCAGAAGAACTCCAACACCAATAAACATCGCTCTCACGTCAAGATCATCGCATAACCTGTACCGGCAACTGGTGGTGTAGTAATCTGTGAGCCACGAGGACTCAGCAATCCCATTACCATGGGTATCAAGACTAGCAAAGCTTAATGGGTAAGGAAGGGGTAAAGTGGTGAGGTTGCAGCAGCGACTAAGCATGTATGGTGGCTAACTTAGGCAAATAAGAGCGAGGAGAGAAGCAAAACAAGCGGTCGTCAACTAATGATGATCAAGAAGTGACCCTGAACTCCTACTTACGTCAGACATAACCCAGAAACCGTGTTCTCCTCTCGATCAACCCCGAAAAGAGACACTCACGGTTACACACACGGTTGGTGTATTTTAGAAGAGTTTACTTCAAGTTTACTACAACCGGATATCAACAAATTCTCATCTGCCACATAACCGCGGGCACGGCTTTCGAAAGTTCAAACCCTGCAGGGGTGTCCCAACTTAGCCCATGATAAGCTCTCGCGATCAACGAAGGATATTCCTTCTCCCCGGGAAGACCCGATCAGTCTCGGAATCCTGGCTACGAGACATTTCAACAATAATAAAACAAGACCAGCAAGACCACCCGATGCGCCGACAATCCCGATAGGAGCTGCACATATCTCGTTCTCAGGGCAACACCGGATGAGCATACCGTACAACTAAAACCAGACCTCAAGTTTCCCCGAGGTGGCGCTGCAAAGGACTCTAGTTCGGACCAACACTTAGACAAGCATTGGCCCGGGGGGGCTGAATAAAGATGACCCTCGGGCTGGCCGACCCAAGGGAAAGGGATAGGTGATAGGCAAATGGTAAAACCAAGGTTGGGCCTTGCTGGAGGAGTCTTATTCAAAGCGAACTGTCAAGGGGGTTCCATAAATCACCCAACCGCGTTAGGGACGCAAAATCCGGGAACATAATACCGATATGACAGAAACTAGGGCGGCAAGAGTGGAAGAAAACACCAGGCATAAGGCCGAGCCTTCCACCCTTTACCAAGTATATAGATGCATTAATAATATAAGAGATATTGTGATATCCCAACATAAACATAATCCAACATGGAGCAATCTTCATCTTCACGTGCAACTAGCAATGCTATAAGAGGGGCTGAGCAAAGTGGTAACATAGCCGAACAACGGTTTTCTAGGAAGGGTAACAAAGGTCAGAGGTTCATGGCAATTTGGGAGGCTTGAGCAGCAAGTGGTAGGTCACGCAGCATAGCGATAGAACGAAGCAACTAGCATAGCAATGATAGTAATGAGATCCAAGGTGACGGTCATCTTGCCTGAAATCCCGCAAGGAAGAAGAACGAGTCCATGAAGAATATGAAGCCACGAAGATGAATCAAGCGTAGACGAACGAATCCTCACGATCGCAACGAAACGGGAACTATCGAGAAGAAGCACACAACATGGTAAACACACCACACATGAACAAGGCATGATGCTCAACCAAGTATGATGCATGACAAGGCTACATGATGCTACTCATGGCAAGAGATGATGCATACGAGAGCTACACATCAAGGCAAGTTTAAATGAGGCCGGAAACAACATATGACAATTCCGGTAAGTCCCCATATGCAAATTTCGAAATTGGTCCAGATCTGAATAACTTTATGTTCAAGTTTGTTAAACAGAAAGTTAAGATGCACCAAGATGATCTACACGAAATTCTAGTCAAGTTACATATAAAGTTCATTTAATTCGGAGCTACGGCCTAGAAGATAGGAGCAAAACAAGTTAAACATGGCATTGATGCAAAATGCATACAAACATCAAGCAAACACCTCAAAACAAGGATGCAACATGATAATATGAAGCTACATGCAAAACTACGTAAGTTTCATATATAGCATGCTCAAAACGGAGCAACGGTTCAACACATACACCCTATACAAGTTATAACAACAATCTGTCCAAAACAACAAGTAGGCATCTAGCAAGCATCAAAACAACATGCTACAGGACCAAAACATGATAACAAAAGGCATGGACATGATGTACAGGTAAAACATGACAAAAAATTAACGCTGAGCTATCTCCAGAAACTAATGGAACATGCTCAAAAGGACATGGCAAGATTGCAAATAATAACAGGTTCACAGACTTAGTGGAATTCACAGGGCATGGCAGAAATAACATCAGGTTAGCATGTTCCTAGCTATAAAACGACATGTTACAGCAAGCTATCATGCAAAACTAGAGCATGGCATGAATCTACTAAAAGCATATATCAAAAGTCCCTTACTGGCCATAAGCCAAAAGGGATCAGAAAATACCATTGCAAGCATGCGAACATAGCAAAAACATAAACAGATTCAGACTTGGTGAAAAACTGGAGCATGGCATAAACAGATAACAAGTAGGCATGTTGGTGAGCTTGAATCACTCACCACAAGGCATTTCATGACAAACTAAGCATACACCCACCAACTATACATGGCATAGAATCTATACATGGCAAGAAGAATAACATCGCGTGCACGGGTCACTAGCAACAACCTTGGCAAAATTGCTAAACATGTTAACAATCTGCAGGAACATTTTATAGCAAAAGTAGAGCTTGATTGAGCCAAGCTAAGGTGCTCCATAAATGCAAACAGAGGCATGGATGGATAGATAATAACCATATCTACAAAACATCCTTACTGATCATCCTCAAAAGAGGCATGGATCTCACTGTAGCAACATGAATACATGGCATAACAATAACAGCAGACAAAGACTTGGTGAAATTCTAAGTCTCTGAAATCAGCAACATCACAGAGGCTACTTTGCAAGCTTGAAACAAACAATACATGGCATATCATGACGAATGAGTTGCACCACAGCAAATATGGCATGTTGTAGCACATAACAAATGTAGACTTCATGCTCAAAAGAAAATCACACAAAAAGATACAAAAATAACAAAAGAGCAAGTTCTGATAACAGGCAGCAGTTAACATCATATAGCAGTCTTGCAACGATGATTAGGGCATCAAGATGGACTCTAATGAACATGTAACAATGGAACAAAATAAATATAATATCCATATGAACATTTCGATATATTATACATGCAAAACGGAGCAGTATGCCTCGAGTTATTATGCGATGAACAGAGGCATAAAATTACTGGAATCTCAGGACTTGGCAGAATTTCAGCGAGCGTCAAATAGTAAAACGACGCACACGCGGGATATAGCGGGGCTCCTCACCAGCGTGGCCTTGGGCCAGAGAGAGGCGGAGCTGGGCTGGCTCTGATTGGGCCGTGGGGGCCGGCCCACGAGGGAGGCACTTAGCGCGGTCAACGGCGGACGCGGCCGTCTCCCTCGATCCCGATCGGGACCGGGGAGGCAGGGGCGGCGGCGCCCGATGGCGAAGCCGGCGAGGGACGACGCGGCGGCTGACCAGATCCGGCCGGCTGACGCCGGATCCGGGTGCGGCGGCGCCGGAGGTGGCTCTGCGGGGCGTGGCGAGCGCGGCAGGGCCGGCTGCGGGCACGGGGCGCGCGGCGAGCGCCGGCGCACGGGCGCGGACGCCGAGGCGGCGAGCGTCGGGCGACGGGGACGACGGAGTCCAGCGAGGCTCCGGTGAGCGGGCGCGGAAGGCAGGCGGCAGAGCCGCGGGAGCAGCGACGGGCGGGCGGCGGCCCTACTCGGGCCCGGGGAGGGCCGGATCTGGGCTCCCTCGGGCCCCGGCGAAGTGGGCGCGGGCAGCAGCGACGTGGCGGCGCGCGAGTGGATCGGGGCGGCGGCGCGATGACGTGTCAGCGCGCTATTGGCCGGAGTGACGTGGCGGCGCGGCGGACATGTCCGGCGGTGGTGGAGACGCATCCGGTGGCGCGGAGGAAGAGGAGGCTAGGGTTTCATCCGCAAATTTGAAAGGGGAAGGCATATTTATAGGTAGAAGGAGGTGGGAGTGTCGAAAAGAGGTGCGGTTTTCGCCCACACGATCGTGATCCGACAACCGAGAGGATGGAGATAACTTAGATGGGTTTTGGGCCACTTTGAAGGGGTGTTGGGCTGCATTCAAAAGAGGTCTTTGCGGTTACCCGGTTAACCGTTGGAGTATCAAACGACCTCCAAATGATCCGAAACTTGACAGGCAGTCTACCAGTGCTATACCAAGGCCGCTTGACAAACCTCGGTCCATTCCGAGACCGTTTAACACCCGCACATGAAAAGAGGCAAAAGGGGGCGCCGGAGGACATAGGAGTGCCGGATTGGAAAACGGACAACAAGGAAAATGCTCGGATGCATGAAACGAACACGTATGCAAATGCGATGCACATGATGACATGATATGAAAAGCAGATAATGACATGGCAAAATGCAACACGCAAGCACATGACATGGCAAGGACAGCGAATAACAGGCGGACACCTGGCGCATCGAATCCGGGGCGTTACAAAGTACCACCCAACGACATAATAAACAACCGCGAGGCCATGGGCCGGATTGCTAAATGGGCTATTGAGATCCTCCCGTTCGACATAATATGCAAACCACGGCGAGCCATTAAGTCATAAGTACTGGCTGATTTCGTCGCCGAATGGACAATAGCCGAACTCCCTAAAGAGTACGGCGCGTACTCCAATTGAACTATACACTTTGATGGCTCTAAAATGCTGGCTGGTCTGGGGGCTGGCGTCGTCCTGACATCCCCCACCGGAGATACAGTCCAATATGTACTCCAAATACTATACACAGACTCCAACAACGCAGCAGAATATGAGGCCCTGTTACATGGTCTCCGGATGGCAGTCTCCATGGGCATTCAACGCCTAGAGGTGCGTGGGGACTCGAACCTCGCAATATCTCAAATAAATGGAGACATCGATGCCAAGGATCCAAAAAAGGCGGCTTATTGCAACGCCGTCCTCAAAATGTCAGCTCGGTTCGAGGGGCTTGAATTCCACCATGTGGCCCAGGAAAACAATCAGGCGGCGGATATCCTCGCCCGCATCGGCGCTAAGCGCGACCCTGTCGCACCTAATATCTTCTTGGAAAGGCTGTTTAAGCCATCCGTGGTATGGGAAGGATAGATTGGTAACAACAGTCCGGGCCCGGCCACAACACCGGATACCAAACACTCTGACATAATTGAAGGATCTGCCACCAAAATAACACCTTCCGCCGACGTGATAATGGCTATCATCGCCCCGTGGACAGAACCATTCCTGGCCTACCTAACTAGGCAGGAACTACCCGAGGACCCAAACGAGGCACACTGCATTGTGCGGCGGTCTAAAGCCTACAAGGTCTACGAAGGAGAGCTTTACAAGAAAAGCACTACCGGAGTCCTTCAAAGGTGCATCTCCGAAGAGGAAGGATGGCAACTTTTGGCAGAAATTCATGCTGGACTTGGAGGCCACCACGCCGTAGCCCGTGCCCTTGTAAGCAAGGTCTTCCGTACAGGTTTCTACTGGCCGACGGCCCGAGCAGACGCACAGGACCTCGTTCAACGTTGCGTCGGTTGGTAGCTTTTTGCAAACCAAAGCCATATGCCGCCTACTGCTCACCAAACAATCCCCATTACTTGGCCCTTTTCGGTCTGGGGGCTTGATATGGTCGGACCCCTCAAAGGGGGAAGCCACAAGAAAAAAATCTTATTGGTCATGGTGGATAAATTCACCAAATGGATAGAAGCCAAACCAGTTAAAACGGCTGAGTCCGGACCAGTGATAGACTTCATATCCGGGGTTGTACACCGTTACGGCGTCCCCCACAGCATCATCATCGATAACGGCTCGAACTTTACAGCCAACGAGGTAAAACTTTGGTGGAACAACATGGGCATCAAGCTCGATTATGATTTTGTCTATCACCCGCAAACTAACGGTCAAGTCGAGCGAGCAAATGGTCTTATCATGAGCGGCATTAAACCCAGATTAGTGCGATCCTTGAAGGAATCAAATACGCACTGGGTACAGGAGCTCGACTCCATACTATGGGGGCTGCCGACCACGCCGAATCGCACTACCGGATACCCACCGTTTTTTATGGTGTACGACGCAGAGGCGGTACTGCCCTGCGACATAATTCATGACTCACCTCGAGTGCACATGTATGAAGAGAAAGAAGCCGATCTTGATCGGCAGGACAGTTTGGGCGCCCTGGAGGAGGAGCTTGATGTGGCAAAAGTCCGCTCCGCATTCTATCAGCAACAGGCTCGAAGGTACCAAAGCAGAGAAGTACGGGCCAAAACTTATAACGTTGGCGAACTCGTTCTACACCTACTGGAGAAGAAAAAGAACAAGCTCAAGCCCAAATGGGAAGGTCCCTTCATTATTGACCAAGTTCTGACTGGTGGAGCGTACCAACTGCGGGACGCATCGGACAATCGACTCGAGCCAAATCCATGGAACGCAGCCAGACTCCGAAGGTTCTACGCCTAGTGCCGGACTCTGTGTTCATCTCCATACCTCTGTCAATTTTTCCTATATATTTAATATTGGTGTTTTCTTTCTTTCTTTCTTCCCCTTTTTCTTCAAGGCCTTAAAAGGCTACAATGTGTCTTGACTACACAATCTTGACGCGCTAGCCGCGCTCATGATACCTGGGGGCTTCTTATACAGAAGCTTAATATAGCTACGTTCTGGGCTCTAGGCCCAACACATGTGTTACTTTTCACATGTACCTTTTTTCGCCATTATATGCATCGATATGACTTAAGTTTTGGCCAAGATGGGTTGCCTGGCTCTTGTGTTTATGCCCTACGTTCCCGTTAATTCGGCTAGGGCATAAGGGGAGCACCTCTGTGATTGTTACTGCCGAGTCCGCCGGATGTGTACCTCAGACTGGGTAAAGCTGAAAGCTAGGGTTCTTAAGGGAATATTCGGTCGGTGAACAAAAGACCATTTCTATTTATTGTACGACATGCCCCCAGAAGTTTATATCCTGCGTCTCTTTTCGCAGTCCGGACATGCACATTAGGGCATGCGTACCCAGGGAAAGGAACCCTTAACGGAACTATTCTCCCTGGAAGATGTTTCTTACTATCCATGTAATATAACATAGCTAGTTGGGTACTTGTCTGTTCAAGCACTTATGACCCCTACGCCTGGTTTCCACGCATATCCCGGTTTTTACATAACTCAGCAATTATTCGGATACACTCCGGACTGTCGGGTCCGGAGTTTGAAGCGAAAAGGTCCGCCATGACAAATGATTTACAATCCGTCTAGGGACAATATATGTCACTTGAAGTACATAGTCACTTAGACTGACTAAATTCTTCTTCTATACCATCCAACAGGCTGTCTAGCCTACAGTCTTGTTGAAAATACTTTTGCGGCTAATTTTACCTGGTCATAAACCAAACTGACGGGGATCTCTTTCCCGTCAGGCCCCACAGGTCCGACCTTGGCCATGTGGTTCGGGTCAGCCATGGTATATCGCGTCTTGACCATGGCCCATGCCTCCCTTGCACCTTGTCGGCAGGCTGATATCTTCCATAATCGGAAGCGCCGCCGCGCTCCCCTGAGCTTTTCTACAAGCTCTCTCATGCCTCCGGGCAGGGAGGCGAATGGCCACAAGGCTTGGACAATGCCCTGCATCACCTGCCGTACTTGTTCGGGCAGTTGTGAGAGCTCTTGCAGAATATCGCATGTAAACCCGGGCATCTCCTCCGCGGGACGACCCGTCAGCATACCTGCAGATATAACTCTGTCAGCCGGTTTCTTCGCCGAACTCTTTGAATGTTCGTTCAAGCACTTACTCAAAATGCCACGTCGAAGCCTCTTATTCTCCTTTACGGAGTCAGCAAGCTGGGCTCGAACATCTTTCAGTTCAACGCCCAGCCGGGTATTGGCCTCTTGGAGCTCATTTTTCTCCAGCCTAACCCGTGTAACCACGTGCTTGCCAGCCTTTAGCATGTTGCCCATCCCCTCGCACGACCTCCGGATTCACTTCGGAGTCATCTGTAGAATCTATTATTAGATTTGCACGCATACCGCATACTACCTGGTACATGGTATTTTTTGCAATAAAAGCAAGTCTTACCCGATGGGGCCTTCTCGGAATCCTTCAACGCGGCAACTGCGGCATGAAGCTGGGCTTTACACTCCTCCAGCTCTTGAGACAACTGGGTATTCTTCTCCGTAAGAACCTATGCAAACAATGATCCTTAAATTAGTCGTACCAACTGTTTCAAGTCTCAGGGGCTACTGATATACATAATTATTAGATTTTATTACCTGTATATCCTTTACATACTGGTCCGTGGCTCTGGCAAGACCATTTTGAGCCGCTCAGATGTATGCGTCACCTGAGTTGAAGGCATCAAACGCCTCTTGGGAGAAAAAAGCGTCACGGAGTACGGCCCGGCGACGCCTGTGATTCATGGCGCTCTCCACCTCGGAATTTGTAGCGAATAGCCTATCCGCATTCTCTGTAGGAGGAACATATGGCGTTGGCCCCATGTTAGTGTCCGCCTCTAAGTCCGGCTCTGGAGCCCGACTGGTGGAGGCGTGACCGACAACCTCTCCGGGTATGGTCCGGCGAGCGTTTTTCCTACTAGGAAACATGGGCGTTATTATATTTTAAAAGAAGACCACCACTGAGCGTGGTTCTCTTTCATACCTCTGCGACGACGTCTCAGTCCCGACCGCCTTCCTTTTAAGCCTACGCGGCTTTGGTGCCCCTTGTTGGTGAGTCACTGCGGGTTTGGCATGGCGCCCCGAGAGCCTTCCCTGTAAAGCACCATATGTGTGTGGTAGGTGAAGTGCAGAAAAAGGGATCCTTCTTGGAAGTTAGGACTTCGGTTTTACTTACATGCGATGCAGGGAGCAGTCTCGGATAATCGGCTATGATGGCCACCATGGCACCATCGCGGCTTAATTGATAGAACGTCCTGTCAATAAGCTCCACAAATGTGTCCGGATCTTCTTCAAGTCCGGGGTCGAGGGCCTGGTCAGGGTCCTCCGGTTGTGGAGGCGGGTTGTGGACCTCCCTTACAGCTTTTCGCAGTTCCTGCTATGAAATGGCAAGGTAAATACTTATGACAAAGAATGCGGGAAGGTTGGCAGTAAAAAGTAACAGCTCACCCAGCTTGGTGGGTTGTACATGGAGAATCCATCCCGTGGCTTGATGCGGATGAACTCCTCTTCCTCTCTGTCGGTGTCAAAACCGGCGGATCTCGGGAAGGGGTCCCGAACTGTGCGTCTAGGCGGATGGTAACAGGAGACAAGGGACACGATGTTTTTACCCAGGTTCGGGCCCTCTCTATGGAGGTAAAACCCTACTCCTGCTTGATTAATATTGATGATATGGGTGGTACAAGAGTAGATCTACCACGAGATCAGAGAGGCTAAACCCTAGAAGCTAGCCTATGGTATGATTGTTGTTCTACGGACTAAAACCCTCCGGTTTATATAGACACCGGAGAGGGCTAGGGTTACACAGAGTCAGTTTCAACGGTAGGAGATCTACATATCGTATCGCCAAGCTTGCCTTCCACGCCAAGGAAAGTCCCTTCCGGACATGGGACGAAGTCTTCAATCTTGTATCTTCATAGTCCAGGAGTCCGGCCGAAGGTATAGTCCGGCTATCCGGACACCCCCTAATCTAGGACTCCCTCAGTAGCCCCTGAACCAGGCTT
Organism: Aegilops umbellulata; assembly: GCA_032464435.1. Taxonomy (NCBI): domain Eukaryota; kingdom Viridiplantae; phylum Streptophyta; class Magnoliopsida; order Poales; family Poaceae; genus Aegilops; species Aegilops umbellulata. The sequence continues at coordinate 242,034,188 of CP136055.1, read as the reverse complement.
CAATGACGACGAGTCCGGCGCGCAGATTGTCTTCGGCATTGCAAGGCGGGTTCCTCCTCCAAATACTTCATAGAAGATTTTGAACACAAAGGTAGTGCCCGGCTCTGCAAAATAAGTTTCCACATATTGCCATAGAGAGAATAATATTTACACAAATCTAATCTGCTAACGTATTCAGTAGCGTGACATCACACGACGACCAAGCCCTTATTCGAATCGTTTTTTCTGTCCCACGTCAGTGCGTTTTTCGAGGCGGTTTCCTTGGCACGTCCTTTCAGAGCAGAGATCGTGTCCCCTTAATTTACGGGATTCTCATCAATACGGACGTGGGTAACCCAATCGTGCCCGTTGGTATATTTTCTTGATCAAAGGCGAGTCCCAAACGGTTACGGGGAGGGCCCTTGGTATTCAACCTCTTATGAAGAGACCAAGGCCTTACTCCTTTCTTTCAATCTCAAACGAGTTCACCTTTCGCCTCGAGTTCTAGCACCCAAGACTCCAGATTTCAGGCGCTTCGGACCTTTGATAATGTCCGGTTCCGACCTTCAAGGCCGATGGATGCCCTCCTCCGTCACGGAGGAGGACGTGTTAAAGCTGAGAGAGGCCAGGTTCTTGACCGGAGAAATCTCGCATAGGCTGCCTGCTCAAGGGCAGGTCATTCCCGCTCCCAAGCCTGGTGAGAGTGTGGTGTTCCTGTCTCACTTCCTTCGGGGGCTAGGCTTCCCAACGGATCCCTTCGTGAGGGGGCTCATGTTTTATTATGGGCTGGAATTTCATGACTTAGCTCCGGAGTCCATCCTCCACATTTCCTCATTCATCGTCGTGTCTGAAGCCTTCCTCCGTGTTACTCCTCACTTCGGACTATGGCTCAAGACCTTCAAAGTAGAGCCGAAGATGATCGAGGGACGGCACACAGAGTGCGGAGGCGCTGTTATAAGAAAGAATGCTGATGCTCCATGGCCCGAGGGCTCCTTTCAAGAGGAGTCCAGCTTATGGCAACGAGAGTGGTTTTATATCACCGCTCCCAGGGGTACCAAGTGGGTGGCGCCACCTGCCTTTCGCTCGGGTCCCCCACCATAGCTAGCGTCATGGGTCAGTAAAGGACTGGACTGGGGGCCATCCAAGGACGTGCCCTTGTTGCAGGGCTGCATCCGGGATCTCTTAGAAAGAGACATCAGCCTGGTCGTGACGACGCAGGTCATGTTGATCCGTCGAACCCTGCCCGGCAAACGTCGCCCCCTTCGCCTATCCGGAGGGACCGCGAGCTCTCCAACATTTTATGGGCGCGACGCCCGTGGAGATGTACAAATTGTTCTTCGGATCACAAGCAACGTGTCCGGACTTGACCGAGGACGCAGGTCTGAGCTGCAATCGCCCGGATACTCAAGTAAGTAGCCTTCTGCCCGGACTCGCCATCCGTATATTTATCATAAAATTGCCCTTAAAAGAGATGTCCTTTAAGCAAGAGTGGATAGCGAAAGCAAAGCTAATCAGGTGTCCGGCCCCCCTCCCCGAGACCACGCCGGATCCCGTGCTGGTCCGGATGTTGGAGGTTGTGCCTTCGGAGGAAAGCGAGGGAGGGGACAAGGAAGCTACGGCCTCCTCGAAGGAGGCTGTTAGGTAGGGAGGAATCGAAAATTCCTCTCCTTAGGGGAAAAAGAGGACCGCCTCCGAAGACCCAGAGACCATGGCCTCAAAGCGGGGGAAGAAATCTTCGTTAGAGGGTCCTGCGCCGGGGGATGCTTCGGCCGAATTATGCCCTCAAGGGGATCAGCCCTCCACCAAGACGTAAGTAGAGAGGAGTTTTTCTTTTTAAGAAATGAGAGGAATCCTTGTTTATATCTGAGAAAAGTAACCAAAGATTTACCTTGTAGCTCGGACCTCAACCCTTCTCAGCAGAGCTCGTCTTCGGGGGATCTTCTTCCGGAGATGATGGAGAGCGGAACGCCTCCCCCTGCCGTACCGCCTTGCAAGGCGGGAGATCCTGAGGTATCGTCGCGGAGGGTTTCTCCGAATCCGGCAGGGCCGGAAGGTAGTCATATGGCCCCCCAAAGCCCTCCGTGTCCGGCCTTCGAAAAGGGCCATCGGACGAGCCCGACACCATCCGGTGTGCGGTCGGAGGAGCTGAAGGATCTGCTAGGGCGAGCATCTATCTCAGAGGAGCACCGTGCATTGATGGGTACGGTGATTGAGCGGATTTCATCCGCGGAGAGCGGATTGCACGAGGCCGTCAGGAGTTTACTGACAGGTTTTGAGGTACACGAAATAATGTACCCTTTTTGGACAGTTGCGCATAAATAAGATGCGCCCTGTGTAGATAGTAGCCCCTGAGACTCTGTGCGTTGTCAAAAGTGACGGCGCATAGAGGATCATAACCCCAGATCTAATATCCCGCCTTCATACGTAGGTGGCGAAGTGTCCGGTGGCCGGCCGGACTGATGAATTTGCCGAGCTAAAGCGGCAACTTGACGTAGCAGATGCCGACATCGCGCTTGTCAACAAGCGGCTTGACGAGGCACAAGGTATGTAATTCCTCCGACGGCACCTGGTAAGAGGAGCTTTATGCCAATATCTTACAATGTGTGCACTTGATGCAGATGGTGCTGCTACCATGGAGAATCTTTGGGCCGAACTTGCCCGAGCCAAGGAGCAAGCCAGGAAAAGTGATGCGGCTGCCGGAAAGGCAATTGAAGAGTTGAAAGCCGAACAGACTGCTCACTGCCGAAGCAAGAGGGAAATGGTCGAGATGGCCATGAAGCTGAAGAGCGCTGCTGGCCGTTGCAAGCTTCTTGAAAAAGAAGACCGGGCAGAACAGACGGACCTGGAGAAGGCCGTTGCCGATGCCAAGGATGCTCGCTCTGCGATGAGAGCTATGAAGGAGGAGCTACGTCAGGCCGGAGAAATCATGGCTCGAAAGCCCTTTATGCTGCGGAGGAAGTTCTGTGTTCCTAAACATGCTCCTTTAGGCCGGATGTGGAGTACGGCGGACACCTATCTGGATTTGGCAGCGAGTGCTGCAGATGCGGCCGAACACTTCCGGGATCAAGAAGATCGCGAAGTGGAAAAGCTCTTCTAGTCGCAGTTCCACAATCCAGAGCGTCCACTGTCGTTAGCCGATCGTCTGGCCGAATGGGCCGAGCTAAATAGGTTGTCCGAACTCGCCATGAAGTATGTCATGAGTCATCTGTGGCCGGAGAGGCCAGAGCCGAAAAGTTATTTCAACTTGGTGCAGCAGTTCCATGGTGCGGTGCCGCGTATCAATGCAATGAAGAGCTCAGGGTGCATAGAGGGTGCGTGGATGGCTCTTGCCCGTGTCAAGACATACTGGGCGGAGATGGAGACCACCACTGTTGCATCCCAAGACTCGGACGAAAGCCGAGTACCTGCCGAGCACTATTTTCAGGAAGTTCTGCAAGGCGCTCGTTTAATAGAGAGCAGTGCTTGAAGGATATTATGTTCGAATAGCATATATTGTTGTAAAACAATGTTTTGATAAATTGTAGAAGCTTTTTATACTTGTGCCTACAAGTATTATAATACCTCCTGTGCGGCCGTTTAAGATATATGTATATATAATCTGAAAGATGGCAGTCGTCGGCTTCAGCCCCCACGCAAATAATGTGGGGGTGTTCGCAGAAGGCGCATTTTCACACTTGATCCAACGTCTTGGTCCTACAAAGGAGGTGATAGCGCAGCGAACTAGGCAATCGGACTATGGTGCTTTATCACTTTCACTTAGCCATAGGAGTTTGATAGTGAGGCTACTTATATAGCCCCTGGTGGCGCCTGCGCTTGCCCGAACTCGGGGCGCGTATGTGCCTGGCCGAGAAACGGCCCTTCGTTAATGCGGAGGAATCTTAAAGATTCCGGTAAGTCATTGAGTGGTTGACCAGTCTCACGCTATATCATGACAGTCAGTTTTCGGCTTTCTCTACTAAGGTTCTCACCTGGCTGAACCGGGGCACAATCGCAGTAGTTCTCCTGGTGCCGCCTTAGCTGATAGAGCGGAACGTAAGGCAGCAAAACACAGGAGCCGGGCAAACCCAACATTTGACCAAAGACATGATTCGGAGCTGATGCATATAAGGCCAAACTCGCGACGCCGAACACTCCCTAAGGTGTTCGGTCTTTATGAGGGCGGGCGGGACAACGCCCTGAGTAATAAGCCCCTAGTGTCCAGGTGCGCGCAAAATTCTGACGTGGCCACATGCCAAAACGCCAGCCTCCTCCTTGGTTATACCAAGAAACCAGGGGATGTGTATCAACAAGAGACAGTAAGAAAGGTTTACGCAGGGTTTTAATCTAAAAAGAATCCTTGGAACGGGTCCCTGCTGCACGTCTGTGCATGTGTCTCCGTTGTGCCGTATCCTAGACGAGCGTAGCACGGTGTTCATCTGTAAAAGAGACGAACTTAGTTGAAGAAAGATCATGCCGAACGTAAGTTATACTAAATAAACAAAGTATAAATCGAAATGGGTAAAATTGAGCTTTATTGTCTCTTGTTTTATATGCATGGAGCCCCTAGTACAGGGGTATGCGGCTATTAAGCCTTAATCAATTGTATGTTTATGCCGGACTCGTCTAGCCGTGTCCGTGGTCTTAACGACCTGTTTAGGTGTTTTGGCTGGTGAAGCCGTTTTATTGTGAGGCTGTCAAGGCAGCCGCACAGTCTTCCGTGCGGGGGGGCGCACTCAATGTTTTCCCTTTAAACAGATGATGCCTCGTGGACCGGGCATCTTAAGCGTAAGAGATGCATAATGCGGTATTGCGTTAAAGCGGGCAAAAGCTTCGCGTCCCAATAGTGCTTGATAGCTACTTGAAAATGGGGCGATATGGAAGGTTAGCTTTTTGCGACGGAAGTTGTCGGGGGAGCCGAACATAACTTCTAGCCGGAGAGAACCCATGCAATGGGCATCCGGGCCTGGCGTTACCCCTTGAAAGGAGGTTGTGCTATGGCAAATTTTTGTTGGGTTTATCCCCATGTTGCGGATTGTGTCGTAGTATAACAGGTTTACACCACTACCGCCGTCCAACAGGACATTTGTAAAGTGGAATCCGCCGATTATTGGATCTAATACCAAGGCAGTCCAGCCTGCGTTCCAGATACTTCTAGAGTAATCCTGATGGTCGAAGGTGATCGGTTTTAACAACCATCGGCGAGACTCTTTTGGGATAGGCCGTATGGCGCGTATCTCTATGGGCGCCACTCGTTTTGTCACGTGAAGTAAGTTTACTGTTTTGACTTCTTGTGGGAAGTTCTTTTGTTTCCTGGTGCTCTGCTTGTGGGGTTCGTCATCATCCTCACTTGGTGTGTCGAGCCCCTTGTGTTCGGCATTGAGTTTGCCGGTTTGCTTGAAGACCCAACAATCTCTGTGGGTATGGTTTGCAGGCCTCCCGGGGGTACTGTGGATTTGACTTATCTTATCCAAGATTTTGTTTAGGTTAGACAGCTCGTCCTTGTGGTCCTTGAGGGGCGGCTTTCTCTGAATCTGCCGCGAGCTTTTGAATCCGGCGTTGACTGCCGTGCTCTTTGGGTTGTTTCCCTTATTCCGGCGCTGGTCCTTGTTGTGTCGGGGTTTTCCGTTTCCATCTCTAACTTTGGATGTACTTGGGTCACTGGTGCTACATCTTGCCAACCAGCTGTCCTCTCCTGTGCAAAAGCGGGTCATGAGGCTTGTTAATGCGGCCATTGTTCTTGGCCTTTCTTGGCCGAGGTGTCTGGCGAGCCATTCGTCTCGAACGTTATGCTTAAAAGCTGCTAGGGCTTTGGCGTCCAGACAATCGACTATCTAATTCTTTTTAGTAAGAAACTTGTTCCAGAATTTTCGGGTTGACTCTCCGGGTTGTTGAGTTATATGACTTAGATCATCTGCATCTGGAGGGCGGACATAGGTCCCTTGAAAATTTGCCCGGAAAGCATCCTCGAGCTCTTCCCAACTTCCAATTGTGTTTTCGGGAAGGCTTTTGAGCCAATGCCGGGCTGGCCCTTTAAGCTTGAGGGGTAAGTATTTTATGGCGTGGAGGCCATCTCCTCTGGCCATGTGTATGTGGAGGATATAATCCTCAATCCAGACTCCAGGGTCTGTTGTTCCGTCGTACGCCTCTATGTTTACAAGCTTGAATCCCGCTGGAAATTCATGGTCCAGAACCTCATCGGTGAAACATAGGGGGTGTGCGGCACCCCTGTATTTGGGTGTGCCGTGATGTTCGGATATTTGTTGTGTTGCATTGCTTACTAGAGCTTGCTTTCTTGGCCCATAGATAGACCTGGCTGGGCCATCTTTTTGATGTGAGTCCTTGAGTGGATCGCGTGCCGGCTTGTGTGCGGTGCTGCTTGATGCTCCATGTTGGCCATGGGGTCGTCTATCCGACCGGTTGGCTTTCTTATTTCTTGACTGCGAGAGCTCTAAGGCCTCCTCGTCAAATTCGGGCAATAGCTTTCGCTTCGGATAGCTTTTTGTGCGGCGACTACCGCCATGTTTGTCTGTGGTGTTGAGTACTTTGCTCCATCTGTTTCTGAGTGCATCTTCCGCAGTTTTGAGCTTCCGCTTCTGCTTTTTCAGGCTACGCGCAGTGGAGACGAGCCTTTTGTGGAGGTTCTTCTTCTCCATGAGCTTATCCGGCGTAAGGTCGTCCGGACTGTTGTTTTCGCCGGGGACGGGTTGTTCGGTTTGTTTGTTCAAGTTGCCCTGTTCGGATGGTTGCTCGAAGGCATGTTTGTCGTCCGTCGGCTCGTCCTGCTCTATGGCTGGGTCTGTATGGCTGTTGTGTCTGTCGAGGCGGGGCTTGGAGCAGCGCTTACGTCGCCGTTTTGATTGCTTTTTGAGTGAACGATCCCTCGTTGCATCCCTGTGTTCCTCGTCGTCGCTTCCTTTGGGTGTGTCCACCATGTATACATCATGAGATGAGGTGGCAGCCCAGTGCCTTATAGGCGTTGGTTCATGTTCATCTCCTACATCGTCATCCATACCGTCAATGTCTTCGGAGTCGAAGTCGAGCACGTCGTTTAAATTATTGACAGTGGCTACGAAGTGGGTGGTGGGTGGGCATCAAATTTCTTCGTCGTCCTCATCCCAATCCTGCCGGTCATAATCCGGCCAGGACTCTCCTGACAAAGAGAGAGACCTGAGTGAATTCAGAATGTCGCCGAAGGGCGAGTGCTGAAAGATGTCTGCGGCGGTGAATTCCATGATCGGCGCCCAATGGGATTCGATTGGTAGGGGCGCGGAGGGCTCGTAGTCTGGCACCTTGGAGTCATGGGCTTCGCAGAGGACAAGGCTGGTGTTCAGCTTGATCACCGTAGAGATTTCAGCCCCCGAGGCGGTGTCTAACCACCCATCCTCGATTGGTGTGGTCGGCTCCGAGCTAAGGGTCGGAGCGGACACAGGTGCGGCCTCTAGGGCACTGTTCGGCGGCAGAGCTAGATCATGCCCGTCGTGACAGTGCGGCGCGCTCGACTGTGGCTTGAATCCATCGAAGATCAAGTCTCCGTGGATGTCGGCCATGTAGTTCAAACTTCCAAACCTCACCTGATGGCCAGGGGCATAGCTTTCGATCTGCTCCAGATGGCCAAGCGAATTGGCACGCAGTGCAAAGCCGCCGAATACGAAGATCTGTACGGGGAGAAAAGTCTCACCCTGGACCGCATCATTGTTGATGATCGGAGGAGCCATCGGGCCTAAAAGCGACGACACAGAGGAACTCTCAATGAAAGCACCAATGTCGGTGTCAAAACCGGCGGATCTCGGGTAGGGGGTCCCGAACTGTGCGTCTAGGTGGATGGTAACAGGAGACAAGGGACACGATGTTTTTACCCAAGTTCGGGCCCTCTCGATGGAGGTAAAACTGTAACGCCCTCGATGCGGCTATATCTCCCACGTGTCGAGGCACGACTTAGAGGCATAACCGCATTGAAAGCAATGTCGCAAGTGAGGTAATCTTCACACAACCCATGTAATACATAAGGGAAAAGATACATAGTTGGCTTACAGTCGCCACTTCACACAATACATAAATAAACATCCATCATGCAAATTACACTCAAGGTCCGACTACGGTACCAAAATGAAAGAAGACTACCCCAAATGCTACACAGATCCCCGAATCACCCCAACTGGGCTCCACTACTGATCATCAGGAAAAGACACATAGTAACGGCCACGTTCCTCGTCAAACTCCCACGTGAGCTCGGTCGCGTCATCTGCACTGGCATCGTTGGTACCTGCAATTGTTGTGGTAGAATCTGTGACTCACGGGGACTCAGCAATCTCACACCCGCGAGATCAAGACTATTTAAGCTTATAGGTAGGATAGGGTTGTGAGGTGGAGCTGCAGCAAGCGACTAGCATATATGGTGGCTAACAACGCAAAAGAGAGCGAGAAGAGAAGGCAAAGCACGGTCGTGAAGCTAGAAGTGATCAAGAAGTGATCCTAGAACAACCTACGTCAAACATAACTCCAACACCGTGTTCACTTCCCGGACACCGCCGAGAAGAGACCATCACGGTTACACACGTGGTTGATGTGTTTTAAATAAGGTCAACTTCGGGTTTTCTACAACCGGACATTAACAAATTCCCATCTGCCTCATAACCGCGGGAACGGCTTTCGAAAGATAATACCCTGCAGGGGTGTCCCAACTTAGCCCATTATAAGCTCTCACGGTCAACGAAGGATATTCCTTCTACCGGGAAGACCCGATCAGTCTCGGAATCCCGGACTACAAGACATTTCGGCAGTAATAAAACAAGTCCAGCAAAGCCGCCCAATTGTGCCGACAAACCCTGATAGGAGCTGCACATATCTCGGTCTCAGGGCACATCCGGATGAGACAAGCTACGAGTAAAACCAGGCCTCGAGTTTCCATGAGGGGGCCCCGCAGGCGGCTCGGTTCGAACCAGCACTTAGAGAAGCACTGGCCCGGGGGGGGCTAAATAAAGATGACCCTCGGGCTCACGAAAACCCGGGGGAAAAGAAGTAGGTGGTAGGCAAATGGTAAAACCAATGTTGGGCCTTGCTGGAAGAGTCTTATTCAAAGCGAACTGTCAAGGGGGTCCCATAAATCACCCAACCGTGTAAGGAACGCAACAATCAAGGAACATAACACCGGTATGATGGAAACTAGGGTGGCAAGAGTGGAACAAAACACCAGGCATAAGGCCGAGCCTTCCACCCTTTACCAAGTATATAGATGCATTAATTAAATAAGAGGTATTGTGATATCCCAACAAGTAAACATGTTGCGAATCAACATGTGATTGAGTTGGTTAGGTGGACAGTGGTATCCCCAACCAACCAGGGTTCAAATCCTGGTGCTCGCATTATTCCTGGATTTATCTGGATTTCCGGCGATGCGCTTTCAGTGGGAGGAGACGTTCCCGTCGACGACGAGGCGCCTACGGTGACTTCGTAAATCTCAAGATGATATGCCGGCTCAGTCTCTCGGAGGTGCTCATAGGGGTAGGGTGTGCGTGTGTGCGTTCATAGGGGTGAGTGTATGCGCGTGTATATGAGCGCTTGTGTCTGTACTGATGATAAAAAAAACAAGTAAACATGTTCCAACAAGGAACAACAAGTCCATGTTCCAACAAGGAACAAACTTCATCTTCACCTGCAACTAACAACGCTATAAGAGGGGCTGAGCAAAGCGGTAACATAGCCAAACAACGGTTTGCTAGGACATGGATGGTTAGAGGCTGACAAGGCAATATGGGTGGCATGATATAGCAAGTGGTAGGTATCGCAGCATAGGCATAGCAAAAGAGCGAGCATGTAGCAAGCAAAGATAGAAGTGATTTCGAGGGTATGGTCATCTTGCCTGCAAGGTTCTCAGAGTTGTCGAAAGCTTGGTCCTCGTAAGCGTTCTCAACAGGTTCCTCGTTCACGTACTCGTCTCCCGGCTCTACCCAAAACAAGAGCACAAGCAAAAGTAACAACTATCAACCACGATGCAATGCACAAACAATATGATGCAAAACATGGCATGATATGCGAGATGTGATATGCAATGCATATGCATGCTCCGGAAGGACAAGGATGAACAAGGCATAATCTTGGCAAACCAAGTATGCAGATGGAAAGATGAGGTGATCTCGGTTGAAATCGATATAAAGATCACCGGAATCGGATGCACGGTTTGCAAATGACAAGCAAAACAAGAATGACAATAAACTGCCATTAACAGCATGATGCTACTTAGCAAGCAACAAGAAATTAAGTTACTGCACCCAAACATATCAACAAAGCATATGCCAGTAATCTACTCAAGATGCTTGACAAAAGACGAACACTGAGCTACGGCTAAATCACACCACAACAGGTTCAAACAAGCATGGCAAAAGTGCAAAAGATAACAGGTTCACAGACTTAGTGAAAATAACAACATGCCAGAATTTAACATCAGGATGACATGTTTAGAGCAAGCAAACGACATGCTACAGGATAAGGACATAGCAAGATAAGACATCGCATGAATCTAATAAAAGCACTTAACAAAAATCCCTTACTGACAATAAGCCAAAAATGATCAGAGAATATGATAACACCCATGTCAAATAAGCAAGTTTCGTTACAGGTTTCAGACTTAGCAGAAAAACTAGACATGTCAAAAACAGATAACAAGTAGGCATGTTTACGAACTCGATGCACTCACTACAGAGTATTGCATGATAAACTAAGCATACATACATCAATAAGACATGGCATAGAAGCTAGACATGGCAAGAATAACATCATAGCATGCAAGGATCAACTACACCAAGCTTGGCAAAATCGAATAACATGTAAACAATCTGCCAGTAACATTTTATAGCAAAAGTAGAGCTCGATTGACTTAAGCTATGTCACTCCATAATTACAAACAAAGGCATGGATGGATATAGCCAATCCATATGCTCAAAACACTCTTAATTATCATTCTCAAAAGAGGCATAGATCTCTCTGAAACAACATGAACACATGGCATAAAAATAACAGCAGAACATGACTTAGTGAAAGTACTAAGTCTCTGAAATCAGCAACATTAAGTACCCTAGTTTGCATGCTTGTGCTAGTCACCACAAAGATCACAAAAATACATGGCATACACCTCTGGAAAGATAGCATGGCATATTTCAAAACACATGTAGGACTCAACTTCATAGGGTGCACATAGCCCTCTTCCAACAGCATTTCGGACATCAAGATGAGCTCAAATGAAAAAGATGCAATGAGATGAAATGATGTACTCATCGAGACGAACAATTGGACGTATTATACGCACGCAACGGAGCTACGGATGCAGAGATATGATGCGATGAACAAGTGATGATTATGCAATATATATGGGACTTAGTGGAATTTGGAGGAGGGTGAAAGTCAACCCTGCGGCGCGTAGATCGAGGCCGAGGCAGCGGCTCGCCGGAGTCGGCGCCGGAGAGGCTCGGAGGAGGCGGCGGCGGGCTCGGGGCCGCTGGATCCGGTCTGGCCCGACCGGATCCGCGACGGGCGGCGGCGGAGGCGACCCGCGGCGCGGCGGCGGAGGCGCGGCCGCGGCGGAGAGCGACGGGCGGGGCGGAGCGGAGTGGAGGCGACCCGCGGCGGAGGCGGGCGCCGGCGACGGAGGAACGGGGCGGCGACCGGGCTCGGGGTCGGCGCAGGCCTCGGGCGGCGCGGGGCGCGCCTGGACGGGCGGCGGCGGCAGGCGGGTTTAGTCCGGCGCGGAGCGGACGTGTCCGGTGGCGGCGGGGAGCGGGGAGCTAGGGTTTGCCCGAAAATGGAGGAGGGGGCACATATTTATAGGTAGGAGGAGCTAGGAGGCTCCAAATGGAGTGCGGTTTTCGGCCACGCGATCGTGATCGAATGGCGATGGACATGAGAGTGACTTAGATGGGTTATTGGGCTGTTTTGGAGGGGTTTTGGGCTGCAACACACAAGAGGCCTTCACGGTTACCCAGTTAACCGTTGGAGTATCAAACGACCTCCGAATGACCCGAAACTTGACAGGCGGTCTACCGGTGCTATACCAAGGCCGCTTGACAAACCTCGGTCCATTCCGAGAAGGTTTAATACCCGCTCACGGAAAAAGGTAAAAGGGGACGCCGGGGGACATAGGAGCGCCGGATTGCAAAACGGACAACGGGGAAAATGCTCGGATTCACGAGACGAACACGTATGCAAATGCGATGCACATGATGACATGATATGAAATGCATGACAAAGACAAAATGCACAAAGGCGGGAAACCCAACCACGGAGGAAATATTATATCACAATGCCGAAAATGGTAAGAGTTGGATTACAAATATGGCAAGATACATCCGGGGTGTTACAACACTCCACCACTACGAGAGGATCTCGTCCCGAGATCTAGCACTGAAAGAACTCCGGATATTCTGAACGGAGGTGGTCCTCGCGCTCCCAGGTGGCTTCTCGGTCTGAATGGTGTGACCACTTCACTTACAGGAATTTGATTGACTTGTTGCGAGTCTTGCGCTCAGTTTCTTCAAGAATAGCAACGGGATGCTCAAGATAGGACAAATCTTCTTGAAGATCAACCTCTTCGAAGTTGATGGTGCGCTCAGGCGTCTTGAAGCACTTGCGAAGCTGTGACACGTGGAAGACATCGTGAACATTTGCAAAGTTGGGGGGAAGCTCAAGTTGATAGGCGAGATCGCCTCGTTTGCCGATGATCTTGAAAGGACCCATGTATCTAGGGGCAAGTTTCCCCTTGATACCGAAGCGACGAGTCCCTTTCATTGGAGAGACGCGGAGATAGACATGGTCTCCGTTCTCGAATGCCAAATCACGATGTTTGCTATCGTAATAGCTCTTCTGGCGCGATTGTGCGGCTTTGAGGTTCTCACGAATGACCTTACACATTGCCTCAGCCTCTGAGATCAAATCGTTGCCTAGCAGTTGGCGTTCGCCCGTCTCAGACCAATTGAGAGGAGTACGGCACTTTCTGCCATAGAGAATCTTGAATGGGGCTTTGCCCGAGCTGGCTTGAAAGCTGTTGTTGTAAGAGAACTCAGCATAAGGAAGACAATCCTCCCACTTCATGCCGAAAGATATAACACAAGCTCTGAGCATATCTTCAAGAATTTGGTTGACACGCTCGACTTGTCCACTAGTTTGAGGGTGGAAAGCTGTGCTGAAGCGAATATTTGTGCCCATGGCCTTCTGAAAAGAATCCCAAAACTTGGAGGTAAAGATGCTGCCACGGTCTGAAGAGATCAATTGTGGAATGCCATGCAAGGAGACAATTCTGGATGTGTAGAGCTCTGCCAGCTGCGCTGCTGTGATAGACTCTTTGATAGGAAGAAAATGAGCCACTTTAGTGAGCTTGTCGATGACGACGAAGATAGCATCATTTCCACGCTTGGACTTGGGAAATCCAGTCACGAAGTCCATTTCGATATGATCAAACTTCCATTTTGGAACAGCAAGAGGTTGGAGAAGACCAGCTGGTCGTTGGTGTTCTGCTTTCACCCTTCTGCAGACATCACATTCATTCACGAATTGAGCAATTTCTCGCTTCATTCGAGTCCACCAATACGACTGCTTGAGGTCATGGTACATCTTCGTACTTCCAGGATGAATTGACAGAAGAGAGTTGTGCGCCTTGTTCATAATGACTTTACGAAGATCACCCTTTGGAACCACAATCCGGTCCTCGAAGAAAAGAGTATCTCTATCATCAAGTCGATAGCACTTGTATTTGGAAATGCCCTTGTCAATACCACGTTTCACCTTCTTCACCATGGTATCCATCAGTTGTGCCTCACGAATTTGATCTTCCAAAGTAGGAGAGACGATGAGGTTGGCAAGAAAACCTTGAGGGACAACTTGGAGATTCAACTTGCGGAAAGCTTCACAAAGATCCGGTTGAAAGGGCTTGAGAATTAAGCTGTTGCAATAAGCCTTCCTGCTCAAAGCGTCTGCAATCACATTAGCCTTGCCTGGAGTATATTCAATACTCGGATTATACTCTTGAATCATTTCGACCCATCGAGTTTGCCTGAGGTTGAGGTTGGGCTCAGTGAAGATGTACTTGAGACTCTTGTGATCGGTGAATATGTCCACTTTCCTTCCCAACAGGAGATGTCTCCATGTTATTAGTGCGTGGACAACTGCCGCCAACTCAAGATCGTGAGTGGGGTAGTTCTTTTCGTTGGGCTTCAACTGACGAGAGGTATAGGCCACAACCTTCTTCTCTTGCATTAACACGGCCCCGAGGCCCTGAAGAGAAGCATCACAGAAAACTTCATAAGGCTTGTCTTCGTCAGGAGGAGTCAAAACTGGAGCAGTGATGAGTTTCTCTTTGATCGTGTTGAAAGCAACGTCACACTCAGGAGACCAGACATACTTCACATGTTTCTGGAGGAGGTTGGAAAGAGGCTTTGCGATCTTTGAGAAATTCTCAACGAATCTCCGGCAATAGCTTGCAAGTCCAAGAAAACTGCGAAGCTGCTTGACATTCTGAGGAGGTTCCCAATTCAAAACTGCAGACACCCTCTCTGGATTAATAGCAATGCCCTTGGCAGAGATGATATGACCAAGGTAAAGAACTTCATCAAGCCAGAATTCACATTTGGAGAACTTCGCATATAATTGGTACTCTCTGAGCTTGTCGAGCACCAATCGCAAATGTATGGCATGATCCTTCTTATTCTTGGAGAAGACCAAAATATCATCGAGATAGACCAAGACGAATTCATTGGTGTAGGGGTTGAAGATGAAGTTCATCAAACGAGTGAATGTTGGAGGAGCATTGACAAGGCCGAATGACATGACAGTATATTCATAAGAACCAAAGCTTGTTCTGAATGTTGTCTTGGGAATATCTTCTTCACGAATGCGGATTTGATGATAACCCATACGAAGGTCAAGCTTGGAGAACACCTTAGCACCTTTGAGTTGCTAGAATAGCTCATTGATGTTGGGGAGTGGGTACTTGTTCTTGATAGTCTTCTTGTTCAATGGACGGTAATCGACGCAAAGTCGGTCCGTGCCATCCTTCTTCTGGACAAAAAGAACACCACAACCCCAAGGAGAAGAACTCGGTCTGATCAGACCCGGACGCTCTTGTTCATCGAGTTGTTTCTTCAATTCCTTCAACTCTTTTAGCCCAAGCTTGTAAGGACGCTTGCAAACGGGTTACGTGCCAGGCTCAAGATCAATAACGAATTCAACTGGCCGGTGAGGAGGCATACCCGGAAGCTCTTTTGGAAAGACATCTTGGTACTCACAAACGACTGGAATCTGAGAGATAGCATCCAATTCGCCCTTTTCATTGAGAGAAAATAACCGAATGGTATCATCACGAGCGGCATAGATGATCACATCGTCAGAAGAGTGAGTCAATTGAATTTCCCTGGCAGCACAATCAAGCTGAGCCTTGTGCTTAGAAAGCCAGTCCATCCCGAGAATAAGATCAATATCAGAGTCACCAAGAACAATTGGTTTAGCCAGAAATCTATAGTCGCCCATCTTGATAGAAACATCCGGAACCATTTATCTTGCGTTCATGCATTTAGCCGGAGAGACAACTGATAACGGTTTAGGCAAACCTTGGAAAGACAATTCGTGCTTCGATGCAAAAGGTTTTGAGATGAAAGAATGCGATGCACCAGTATCAAATAAGACTTTTGCAGGAATATCATTAACAGGAAGGTTACCCATGATCACTTCAGAAGAATCCTCTTCTTGAGCTGCATTCATCATGTTCACCTTGGCATACTTCGAATTATGCTTAACCACTGCATTGCTGGAAGATTTCACAGGAGGAGGAGGCGAAAGGCGCCTTTGATTGAAGCACTTGTTCGCATAGTGACCCTTCTGCTGACATTTGTTACAAGTCACCTCTGAGAGCGGACGATGATAAGGAGCACTTGGCCTTGGAGCTTGATTCTGAGACTTGTTCTGATAGCCAGGGTTGGGTGGGTGGGAAGATCCACGACCACCTGAGTTCTTCTGCTGATAAGGCTGACGGAACGGAGGAGGAGGAGGCAACCAGGACTTCTGTTGCTTAGCTGCCACAAGTGAGGAAGAAGAAGACTGAACTGCGTCTCTGACTCTCTTCTTAGAAGCCTCACACTTGAGCTGAGCAGCTTCTTGTTTCAGCGCCATGTTGTAGAATTCATCATACTTTAATGGCTCAAAAAGCACGAGAGCTAGTTGCAGATCTTCTCTGAGACCACGCCCGAATTGGTAAATCATGCTCTTCTCATCAGGGATGTCTTGCTTCGCAAAACGAGAGAGCTTCTGGAACTGAGTGTTGTATTGATAGACAGACATGTTGCCTTGCTTGAGATTGCGGAACTCCTCACGCTTACTCTCAACAACACTTTCTGGAATGTGATGAGCTTTGAAGTCACGGCGGAAATCATCCCAGGTAATCACACGACCTCCTCTGGAATCTTTGTATTGTTGGAACCACTCAGCAGCTTGATCCTTGAGTTGAAAAGAGGCAAACTTGACAAAGTCCTCAGGTCTGACATTGCTACACTCGAAATGCTTGCTAATATCCACGAGCCAATCATCGGCGTCTGTGGCCTCGACACAGTAGCTGAAGGTCTTTGGCTGATTAGCAAGGAACTGATTGAGTGAAGCGAAGTGCGGCTGATTGTTGCCTTGTCCTTGATTCCCTTGATTACCTTGCCCTTGGTTGCGATCTTGCAAGAGCTGAATCAGAATCTGAGCGTTGGCATTTGTGGCAGTCATCAGGGCTTGCCATGCCTCCGGAGGCGGAGGTGGTGGCGGAGGGTTAGCCTGACTTCCTTCATTGCGTTCCGGATTCTGACGCGTTGGCGGAGCCATCCTGAAGAGGGTGACATCCATTAGCATCTTGAAAGAGATATATTCAAGCTGAATCAAAGGATCGAAATTGCAACATATAGTCTTCACAATAAACATTCGAACAAGAATGAACGAATGAATTCCAAAGTAAAGCATCACACTTCCATAAGCTGAGAAGCCACTTAGAAAAAGGTATGGAATAAAATCAACAAGGTACGGATGAGAACAAATACTTGGTAAGGATTACCCAATCACGAACCAAATATATGCGGAAGAAGTACTAGAGCTACATGAATTCCCACTTAAAAAACTCCCGAAACTTTCTGGTTATGCAATCAGGTGTTGGGGATACAGGGGACACAAAATATATCACCCAAACTAACAATACCTAGATCCAGCTGTATCCATCCTTCAACACATAACCAAGAAATTCTCGGAAATCGTCTACCTCAACCTTCGAAAAACATCCGTTATATGAGTTATGGCAATACTCCCGCACTCGCCTTAGTACTGTGCTATCAGGGTTATCTCACCAACAACTCTACAAAAGAGATTTTCGATGTCGGCGTACTAAACTCAGGTATTCCAGAACTGCAACGATAAAATTATGACGACAACACCTCAGAGCTCAACTCCCCGGGACACCTCCACTAAAACCCCTGCTGACGGGAGACAATATTGTCATCATAAAACCATCGGAACGATTCTAAGCTGGAGCGCCATAGGGCGCCGACAGCGTAGGTGGAGCGCCGTAGGGCGCCAGCGGTGCGGGTGGATACCCCAGCCAGGGGTTGGCCGCAGGAACCACGTAGGCCGACGATGGTGCTGAGGCATAGCCGGTAGGCAGGAATGGAGCCGCGGCGTCATAGGGGATCGGTGGTGGTGGGCCATGCAGGGAAACGGCGGCCATGGAGGCACCAACCATAGAGGCCAGTGGACACGAGGCAAAAAACGGAGAGACAGTGCCGGCCTGAGCGTTAGCGAGCTGAGCGGCGGCGGCCGAAGCGGCATCGGCCGGGACAGATGCGATCGGGGCAGTGGCGGCGGCGGAAGACATCAATCGTAACCTAGTCTGATACCATGTACTCCCTCCGTAAACTAATATAAGAGCGTTTAGAATACTAAAGTAGTGATCTAAACGCTCTTATATTAATTTACGGAGGGAGTAAAGTTTATAATTATGGGAAACTGCACGACACCCTAATACGGATGTAGCTCTTCATATATATAGGGATACACCATGTGTACAAATACAATATACAGTTAGGTACCAAAGTTCTAGGTAAATATACAGTTTAACACAAACACATCTCCGACAACCCCTCACAAAAGAAAAACACATCTCCAAGAAAATATATGCCTATACTTTTATTTTTCTAATCCAAATAATCAAATCAAAATCAGTAATTCAAAATCTGACCTCAAACCATCATACTATTTCTGAACCGGAGGGAGTAGCAACTAAATAGAAATAAAAAAAATAAAAGTAGCGGTGCAGCCATACATACTGAAAAGGTTCCGCAGAATCGCTCAGTCCCACGATCAAGAGACAAAACTTTACACCCAGCAAAGAAACCAAAGAAACAAGACTAGCATCCAGGTTCTTGCCCTACGCCACTGCAATTTAAGTGGACTGAGCTTCAAATTTCCCCAAAACGGTTGTGGGCGCACCTTTAATTTCTACACGGAAATGAATATGCTGCGTGCAGTCCCGGCTCGACAGCGCCGCATGCACGTACCCCACCCTTTTCTGGTGCACTGCTCGCGTCAGCTTCACACCTGCGTACACGCACGCACCCGCCTGACGTATCCATCTGACGCTTCGCTTTTCACGCCACCGTAATGTTCTCTTTACTTTTGCTTTCCAGTCTCTTTAGGATGGGATGTGCTATTGCTTTGATATATGGGCATCCCTGACTGACGCGGTGTCTTGGCTTCTAGGTGCATATGTACCCATTGTTGAAATACATATTTTGAAAAGTTAAAAAATTCGAAACAAAAATCCCACGTGTATATCCGGACATTTTATGTGCGTTCACAAGATTTTGGTGAAAAGCGACGTTTTTTGTGGCTTGTGTAAAAAAGACAATTTCTGATGCTTCATTCGAACTATTGATGAGGCATTTCTTTATCTTTTTTACACAAGCCACAAAAAACGTCATTTTTCACCGAAACCTTGTGAACGCATATAAAATGTCCGGATATACATGTGGGATTTTTGTTTCGAATTTTTCAACTTTTCGAAATGTGTATTTTGACAATGGGTGCATATGAACCTAGGAGCCATTGCGAATTTCCGCATCCCTGACTGAGATCCTACCTCTCTCTCAGTTTACAGGACGTGCGCATACTTCTAAGTCGTCAACTTGACCAACCTAATACAAGTTATATATTACAAAAAAAAATATCAACATGAACTTTGGAGTTTCTACTTTCAAAAGATATAATTTTTGTGTTATATAATTTATATTAGGGTGATAAAATTGGCAACCAAGGTATATGCGTAGGACTTGTAGTAGCATAAATAGAAGAGTAAATAGAACATCCACAATCCTGTACTATTCAAAAAATATTACTCTCTCCATTCCTTTATATAAGGTCACAAACTTAAATTACAGGTATCAAAGTAAAATTTAATGACTACTAGTACTTTGCAAGCCAACTTTTATTCTCGTTATCCGAGATTATTAATATGCCTGCATGCATACAAGGAAGAAATGAGAAGGAAGTAGTAGAGTGTCATTATGACTACATACATGAAAGTATTAAACAGGTTGGTAGTATACGAGAAAACATCATTAATTTTTGCCTCGATTACTGTTAGTGGCCTTGTATAGATGCAAAATATATTTTTCATAGTGACCTTGTATGAGGGAATGGAGGAAGTAATACCAGCGGCGCCATATTAAAGGTTGACCGTTTTTAGATAGATAAACGTTACAAATTGGTAAGCTGATCTCTGGCTCGATCGGTCTATAGCCACGCTCGCCGCCTGTCCCCGGTGAGGCCCGCGCTCCAACCCCTAGACCTCTTTCAATGTAAAAGTACTTAGATGAAGTGCTAAAAACATTAAAAGCCTGTTCGGCAGTTCTCCAGCTCCGCTCCTGAAGCGGCCGGAGCGGAGCGGCCCGCATCGTATTTTCTGGGAGTCGCCAAAGTGGTGCTTCGTCCGCTCCCGTATTTCGCGGATGTTAGAAGGAAGAGAGATTGGTGGAATAGTTGTTGTATTGCTTGAGCTTCGTGGACATATATATAGGACTACATTATCTACTTGGAGTACAAGGCAAGCCAGAATAATTCCTAGTCTAACCTATGTTTCCTAATACAATCACGTTACTCAACATCCCCCCGCAGTCACAACGGTAGCGACGCAGACGGTGAGACTGGAGAAGAATCCGAAGGCAAGCCAACGGACACCCCCCCACACACACAGTCGTAACGGTCGACGCATCGTGGAGTCATGGCTGGAGTGAAAACCAACGAGGTTGCTCAAGCAGGCGGTAGCCCTTTGTGCCGTTTGTCGATGTAGCCGAGAGCGTGGGTGGTGGAGCCGTGGTCGAGGTAGCCGTGCGAAGAATGTCGTGGTCGATGTCGAGTCGGGTAGCCGGTGTCGAGGAAGTCGTCGTGGAGCCGCGGGCGCAAGAGGGCGCCGAGTTAGCATGGGCGCAGTGGTGCCGAAGTAGGGTGCGCCGGGAGGAAAATGTTGTTGACGACGCGTCGCGGCGGGTTTGCCAAGCCCGGGGACACATCGTGGACGAAGGCACGCACCAATGTTGCCAGCACCGGGCAAGCGTAGACGGACGAAGATGAAGTTGACGAAGCGCCGACCAGGCTCGCCAGGCCTGGGGACACGTCGTGGATGAAGGCACGCATCGGTGTTGCTAGCACCGGGCATGCGTAGACGAGGGACCTGCACGAGCTGTACGCCATGTCGAAGAAGTCGGAGGGGCCAACAGAGAAGAACTCGACGACGATTGTGGCATCCATCGGCTCGGGGCCGATGTCACCAACGATGGTCGGAGTAGACGAAGTGGTCGGGGTAGATGACGGCGACGCTGGCGATGGGCGGTGCTTGGACGAAGACGAAGGGGGTGGACGGGCGGCGGCGGCGGCTACGAAGGTAGCGGCGGCAGCGGCCAAAGAAGAGCGGCGGCGGCAGCCTGACGGCGCCGGCGGCGGCTAGGTTAGGAGTGTGGCGGCGGTGCTCGAAGTAGGCGAAGAACCCTGACAGCGTGACGAAGGCCGGCGCGGACGGTGACGTTCCCGCGCCAAGGGAGACGGCGCGGCGCATACCACAGGAGGTCGACGCGCCGTGACGGCGGAGTGGACCGTGGGCCGCGGCGCTACGGCCCGAAGAGGCGACGCAGCGGCGGCGGGCGGGTCGGGGCGACGACGGGGACCTCGGGGCGGCGGCTGGGACCGCTGGCCGCGATGCTGCGGCCCGTAGGGGCGACGCAACGGCGGTTCGCGAGTCGGTGCAACCGCGGGGACGGCCTTGAGACGGCGGCGTGGACCGCGTGCCACGCTCGCTACGGCCCGACGGGGCGACGCAGCGGCGGCATGAGGGTCGATGCAGCCACGGGACGGCCTAGAGCAGACGCCCTCGGGGCGGCGGGGGACCGCGGGCCGCGGCACTACGGCCCGAAGGGGCGACACAGCGGTGACGCGGGTCGGTGCAGCCGGGAGAACAACCACGGGGAGGCGGCGCTGGGGCACGACGGGGCGACACAGCGGCAGCCCGATGCTCGATCGGTGGAGAGGCGCGCTGAACTCGGGGACGATCTTCACGGGACCTGCGGAGGCGCGCGTAACCGACGGGCCAGGTCGGTCGCGCGGCGTAGATGAGTCGGATCGCGGTGGCGAGCGGGTGATCAATCCGATCGCGCGCGAGGTCGGGGACGCCGCTCGGTGAAGGCGTGGTGGCGACGGAGTCCGAGATGAAGCCGCCGGCGGCGGTCAGCAGGGCGGCTATGATTGGCCGCTGCATGACGCGAGGCCGCCGGGTAAGGGTGATACAGGAGTCCCAGTCGGAGCAGGGCGGTGACGGCCGGCGTAGATCGACGGGCGGGCCGGCGCGCGAACGGAGGCGGCGAAGGGCCGCCGCATGACGTGAGGCCGCCGGGTCGGAGCGACCGGCGGGCCGACGCGCGGACGACGCGCGAGGCTGCCGGGTCGAGGCGACCGGCGGGCAGACGACGACACGCGAGGCCGCCGGGTCGGTGAAGAAGCCGGTCGATCGCGCCGGTGTTGAAGTAGAGGCGCACGGGGTCGACAGCGACGGTGGGCGACGCAAACCGGATCACATAGACCGGAAAACCAAAAAATAGACGCCGATCAAACGACCGATGAGAGAGAGAAAACCCGGATCAAAGGATTGAGAAAAAGACTCTCTAGGGCAGCCGGTCAACACGACCGGTGGACGAACCCTAGGTACGGGCGGCGCGGCCCCGGCGGCGGTCATGGAGGCCGACCACCCCGGGGACGGCGCGCGCGTGCGGAAGCGACGGCGGCTAGGGTTTAGAATCGACTTGCGATAGATACCATGTTAGAAGGGAAAGAGAGGATTGGTGGAATAGTTGTTGTATTGCTTGAGCCTCGTGGGCATATATATAGAAGTACATGATCTACTAGGAGTACAAGGCAAGCCAGAATAATTCCTAGTCTAACCTATGTTTTCTAATACAATCACGTTACTCAACAGCGGAGCTGGATGATTCCCAAACAGGGCGTAAAATAGATTAGTAACTTAACTCCCCAATGCATAGGTGCTCAATTTGTTGTTGCTAAGCTTACTTTATTTAATAATTTAGCACCTAAATTCTTTCATCCACTGGTCAAATTCTTTCATTTAAAACCTGCTTCAGTTTGGTGTTAAAACTTTAAAAATGCGGTTTTGTGATCATCTAACTTGATTTAAGTGTGCACGTACGATCACCCTACGGTATGCAGATGTATTCACATGTATGGCCCCATTTGTCAATGACTGATGGTACTGAGTGCGATGTATTTTTACACAGAACACTCTCAAATATGTTATTTACAAAAATATTAAACCGCAGCGACATATTCACATTTTTTATGTACAGAAAAATTGTACTGTGCAAATTTGCGAAAATTAATAATAAAAAGCTTCTGCCAGGACTCGAACAAACTGCCAATTTATTTAACAGGAGATGGTCTAGCCACTACGCGATTCATATAAGTACTTGGCGAGGACTCATGTGGGGCATAGTTATGCTGCTAAAATAATTAAAATAATAATATCAATCCAAAGGCTAACCCTCGTTAATATTTTTTATAGAAGAAACAGCACTGTGCATCCGAGCCGGAACTCGATCTCGGATAGGCTGGCAGCTACTTGGCTACAAAAATTTAACAACAAAAAAGGATCTAGCAGGACTAAAACCAACTACCAACTATTTGACACGAGACGCTCTGGCCACTACAACCCATCAGGGTCCAGATGTCTAATATGGATAATGACCATATATGCCTACCCGCAAAAAAAAAATGACCATATATGCCGAAAACCCTATGTGCCGCTCATTGCTTCAAATTGTCGACATAACGCACAGGCATACCCCGCATCACTAGCAACGGACCGGCCCATTATACGAGAGCTAGCCAGCCGGTTTTGGGAACCTTCTGGAAGGTTACCTGAACCTGTTTTTTCCTTTTTGACCGATTTTCCTGTTACTTCTTTGGCTTTTTTTCGTTTTTCTTTTTTCCGTTTCTGTTTCTTTTCTTCTTTCATTTCCTTTTTTTGTTTTATGTCTGTTTTTTCGTTTCTTTTGAAAATTGTTCGGGAAGTTCAAAATTTCTTAGTGTCAAAACGTTCCAAATTCCCAAAAATATTCGTGTTTTAAAAAATGTTCATAAATTAAAAAATTGCATTTTTCAAAAATTGTTCGGGCATCTAAAAAAATGTAGTTGTTTTACAAAAAAAATGTTTTGAATGTTTTTGTTAAACCTTTCTACAACTTTTGAAAAATGTTCCGAATTTGTTCATGTTTTCATTTTTCTCAGGAGTTTCAAAAATATGTTCCAGTTTAAAAAATTATTCATAAATTTCTATAAAATCGTGTTTGCAAATTTTGTTCAGGAATTCAAAATATATTCACGTTTCCAAATTTTGTTTGAAATTTGAAAAAAGTTCTCGTTTCAAAAAAATTGTTCAAGATTTTGAAAAAAATGTTCTTGTTTTTTTAAAAAGTTATAGTTTTAAAAAATTTGTTCACAAATTTGAAAGTGTTTGCGTTTCACGAAACATTTCGTTGTTTGGAAAAAAATGCTTTCGAAATTCCTAATTTGATTCGGATCTGTGCAGAATGTTTGGTTCTTTAGGTTCGATGCTAAACTTCGCCTGTAGCTCAGGTAGTAACTCGTCATGTATAGATGTGCGTCATGTATTTTTTAGCCACAGTGCGCGTTCGATTTCGGTTTGCTCTCTTTATGGGCCAGCCCAGTCGAAGCCCCGCTTGTACGAAACTGCAGCAACTTGACGCAGAGAGCGTCACATGGGAGGTCTCTGCTAGAGTTGCTCCTGGCTGCTGCTACTGCCGTAATTAAGATCGGCGTTCGTGTGGTGCTCGAGGATGGACTAAACGTGCTAACTATGAAGTGCACCACTAAGTGCTTCCATTAAAAGGGCCGACTTTTTTGGGAGAAACCAATGACGGCGGGGAACAGAGCTAGCCTGGCCAGGGTGAAGAGTAGACTCTTGGATACAAAGAAAATTATGGAATCGGGGACAAGTATTTTAAGGTGTAGCGTCTTTTATCATTGTTCTTTTTGTGGGGACAAAAATCATACTATATTATAGTGTACTTAGGAAAAAAAACTCCAAACTGCAAAAAGGATGGATCCCATTCACAAAGATGCGTCTCGCATCAAACCATAATTAAACGTTCGTATATATGAGATAAATTAACTAATTTGACACACAACCGCCATTATAACTAATTCTAACTATGTCCCTAAAAAAAACCTACTATCTCCTTTTTCATCAAAAAATAAATAAATCTATGTCTCCTTCGTGACCGCCTCCTCACTGGCGTGCTGCGCTTTCTTCGCCGCCGCCTCCTCAGCTGCCCGCTGCGTCTCTTTCTTCATGGCCTCCTCCTCGGCACCCAGCCTGCCGGGTACTGTCCATACACGCATGGCGTAATTAGTCACGCTTCGAGGAAAAATACAGCAACAAATTTGGATGGAAAGATGAGATTAAAACCGTAGGTACGTACCAGGTGCTGGTGCTGGTTTGTCGCCGTTTTGTTGGAGATACCAGATCCCGGCCGCCGCGGCGGACGCGACGGTGCCACCGAGGACGGCCTGGCGGCAGGAGGGGCGCGGCAGCTTCCCAAGGAAGGATCGAAGCGCCGACATTGCTAGCTATCTACGGGTTTTCGAACGAAGCGTTGGAGGCAGGAAGGCCGTGCTGCCTGCGTCTTTATATATGCCTGCCTGCCTGCCAGCCCATCGATCAAGCTTGTTCTCCAAGCGAAAAAGATCGATCCATCAGACACGAACCAACTCCCAAGGCACAAACATGCCGTCTCCAAGGCGTGTACATCTTGGCCAACAAGTATTATCTGTACGCTCATTGACTTTTGTCCTTAGAAGGGTCCTCAGAAGGAGTACCGAGTACGTACGTAAGCAATGCGACTACGGATAGGAGTTCATTTTTTTCCTTTCGCAGGGGCAAAAAGAGGTCATAGTCGCAAAAATAAAAATAAAAACTCGCTTGGTTTCTATGTGAACTTTGGTCAGCTTCTTTTGCATTTTATTTTAGAATGTTGGCGAGGAGTTAAACCGGACCTAGCCGATCCCTTATCCGGTTTATCTTTCCCTATAATAATAATAATAATAATAATAATAATAATAATAATAATAATAATAATAATAATAATAATAATAATAATAATAATAATAATAATAATCTTTTCCTTTATATATATATATAAATCTTTCCTTATATATATCTCTCCCTAATAATAAAGCACGGAGTGAATCTGTCGGGTTCACCGTCGCGGCTTTTTTTCATAAAGGCCCCTATTGTTTTGACAATTAAACCCGCCGTCCTCACAATAAGCTAACCCGAACTGGTACGCCCGAGATAAAAGAAAGAAAATCAGCCTCCCGACCCTGCCTCCCAATCCCATCTCCATCTCCTGCCATGCCCCTCACGCGTACCGCCGTGCGCCGTCGCCGCCACCGCCCACCACGCCGGCGCGCCTACCCTTACCCGGCCGACTACACGCGGACGACGCTCGAGCGCACCTTTTATATCGGGTCAACGCGGCGGCTTGAGCGGTTGGGGGCGGCACGGCTGCTCGATGCAGATTGCAGAACGGCGGTGGCGGCTGGAGCTTGCAGGGGTCGGATCCGTGCGTGGCAGTGGCTGGGGAGGCTGATTCGAAGGCGGGCGGCGAGGCAGGGGTCTCCGGTGAGGAAGAGGAAGGCTGGAGAAGCGGGGCTTCAGTTTTCCCTGGTACGAAAGAGAAACAGAAGAGGATTCGGGGAGGAGAGGTAGGGAGAAGAAGAATGGGGGAAGAAGGATAGCTAGCCTCCTCGGCACATGCCATACGATCTAAAGGTCTGACCATGGTGCTCTTCTCCCATCTTCTAATTTAATCAGAAATAGGCAATCAGCAAAGCGGGAGCTGTAGGATCAGAGTCCACCCTTCTCTGCAGCTCAATCATGGGGTTGTTGGTGGCATCACGCTCGCCTTACAACCTTCATGACACTTGCCACACGATCTGCAGGACTGCCCCATGTTGCTGGTACGGGAGTTCTAGCACCAAACAAGGTACCACTACCATGGTTTTCCCTGAGCTTAATCACTTATGTCTGCATGCGGAAAATATAGCCTGATAAGAAGTTGAAACATCAACCTTAATTTCTCAAGTGCGCCTATTACATCGATAAGTAGCACAGCTAATCTGAATAAAGTTTGCATTGACAGGTATACATATGTAGTAGATGGGTACATAATTAACTGAGATACAAGTATGAAGTGTTGCAGTTGCAACAGATCTTCATCAAGTTCCTTCGAAAATTGCACGGAGCGTCCAATGTTGCCACCAAGTTCGCCGGAGGAAGAAGCACCGAATTCGCTGGAGGAACAAGAACATCGGTCGAGCCGTTCAACGTCGCCTGCAGCGGCTACACCAGAGGTATTTATCCCCTCGAAAGCTAATCACTAGATGGAATCCTCTGTTTTAGTTATTTTTTCTGTCCCCCGGCTCTGTCTGCGGCGATATATACGGTTACTGGCAGTTTTCAACAGCAGCAGACTAGCCTGTCCAGTCTGAACTTTGAGAATGTTTCTCAGTTCATGTTCAACTTTGATCCTTTTTTCAGTTAAAGTACTAAGCACTTCCTGTGTGAATCTGAGAATCTCACTGAAACCTGTGTTTCATTGTGTGTATTCAGCCTATCGAGTCGAGTTTCAGGCTTATCATAAACAAACCTCAGTTTAAGATGTGATGCTGATTTAATTTGTGTGCTGCACCATCGTCCATATCTTCAATTTCAAGCAGTTCCATGGCAAGTCAAATACATTTTTTCTTTGTTTATGACAATACATATTTGACAGGTTAAAGCATGTACTATTGTGCATACTGATGTGTAACAATCCTTTCCCACTAGAAAACTGAAAGTATATATAGCTTATATGTACTGTACTTTCAGTAATAAAGATGCCAGTGTCATTACTTTTTCAATTATGGGTTAGTGAGGATTCACTAACAGTCTGGTTCAATGCTCACCATGTTATTTCCATAAAAAGGAAATAGTCAGATGAGGTCATCATCATCTGACAAATAAGAAATTAATGATCAATGCCACCCACGAAAAAATGAGGTCAACACTATTCAGAGAAGAATGGAACTCACTGTATTAGAATACCAAATTCTCACTATATGCTTATCAGTAGTTATCAGTTTAGGTTCTTGAAAGTTTTAGAGGCCGTTGCTAGCTTTCCAAAGGTACCTCAGTGTTCTATGGTTAGAAATAGAAGGTAGTGTTTTATTTGAGGACTAGACTTTTTGTGACTATGGACTAAATTGAAATACTAATTTAGATGCTACGTTTATATTTTACTAAAACTAAAATTAATAGGAAACAAAACTGAAACAGAAAAAGTAATATAAATAAAAGAAAAAGGCAAAAACAAAAATCTTTGCCTATAATAACTATATGGTTTCAAGCATCTACCTGTCTCTTATTCTTAATGAAGGACCCAGCCTATTATTTGATTTTAAGTTGTCAGATTCATCATATAGTATTTAAGATTGGCAGATTAAATTTCGAACATGACTATTGATGTTCTTAGGAAAAAATTGGATCTTTTGTTGCTGGCATCCATTCTAGGAGAGATTCTAATCTATTTTATATTTGATTGTAATATACTAAAGCCATAGTGCAGAATTAATATGTAAGTAAACAATAGTAAAATTGTGTATCTTACAATATTACATTTTAATCGTACTCATGTATACATTAAAGGGGACATGTCATCCGTCGAATTACAAGTCTGTGAAAAAGGGGCACGTGAATGCAGCATGCTATAGTGTAATGGCCAATCTCGTCGCCTTGGAATTGATCATTTTTACCGTGATTAGGTGGAAATTATGACCACCATCGACGAACGGGAGAAGTGTTTGCCGTGATTAGGTGGAATATACATGACCACCGTCGACGAATGGAAGAAGTGGCAAGACCGATGTGTCGCTAGGTACATGTAAGGTTTTTGTTCACCCGTTGCAACGCACGGGTCTTTTTGCTAGTAATAATAAAGTATGGATTGACTTCGTGGGTTCACCTTCACAATACGCTTCTTCCCATAAATTTACGCTTTTAGTTTTTTTTTCAACACGTCCATATTTTTTCCAAAGTCCAAGGTGGTACTAATCTTTCGTCCACTCACATGTTTTTCGTCGGTACGTCCGGTTTCGTTCACTCTCGTATCGTTTTGTCTGTCCAGTTTTAGCTTCGTATCACATGGGCCAGAAAATTTTCAATGGGCCGGTAAAAAAGTTCAACCTCACAACCTGCCCTCCTCTCCATATGGCTGCAGTTTTCTTATGCCTATATGCTACAATTTCAGATTAATTAGTCCCACCCTGCCTCTTTCCATCATATCCTAGCAGCTTATATATGTTTGGAGTTGCCCAAATCAACGAGCCAACAAAAGATACGAAGAAAGACGCCATGATTCACAAATAGCTAGCCCGGAAGGAAGCTGACGACCAATCAAAGAGGAGAGGCACAGAAAATATATAAAAAAGCAGCATGGTGCCCAGCCTAACGGACGGTTCCCGGCTAAAGGAGGTCGGGCCGTGGCGCTGCTCCAAAATCAATGGTCGGGTCTCTGCAAAGTAACCAAGGGAGATAGCAAGGACCTGCTGCTAGTCCGGCAGGACGCCGACTAGGGCCGGAGATGCGGCGGCGCATGGGGGCAGAGAGACGGGCGGGGAAAAGTGTAACGCCCTCGATGCGGCTATATCTCCCACGTGTCGAAGCACGACTTAGAGGCATAACCGCATTGAAAGCAATGTCGCAAGTGAGGTAATCTTCACACAACCCATGTAATACATAAGGGAAAGAGACACGTAGTTGGCTTACAATCGCCACTTCACACAATACATGAATAAGGCATTACAACATCCTAATACAATCAAGGTCCGACTACGGAACCAAAATAAAAGAAGGCTACCCCAAATGCTACACAGATCCCCGATCGACCCCAACTGGGCTCCACTACTGATTAACTAGAACGAAACAACACAAAGAACAAGATCTTCATCGAACTCCTCCTTTGTGACACCCCCGATTCAATCGTACACTAATCATGCACGCAAATGTGTACGATCAAGATCAGGGACTCACGGGAAGATATCACAACACAACTCTACAAATAAAATAAGTCATACAAGCATCATAATACAAGCCAGGGGCCTCGAGGGTTCAAATACAAGTGCTCGATCATAGACGAGTCAGCGGAAGCAACAATATCTGAGTACAGACATAAGTTAAGCAAGGTTGCCATAAGATGGATAGCACAAACTGGGATACAGATCGAACGAGGCGCAGGCCTCCTGCCTGAGATCCTCCTAACTACTCCTGGTCGTCGTCAACGGGCTGCACGTAGTAGTAGGCACCTCCAGTGTAGAAGGAGTCGTCGTCGACGGTGGAGTCTATATCCTGGGCTCCATCGTCTGGTTGCAGCAATCGGGTAGAGGAATGGGGAAAAGGGGAAACAAAGCAACCGTGAGTACTCATCCAAAGTACTCGCAAGCAAGGAGCTACACTACATATGCATGGATATATGTGTAAGGGGCATATCAGTGGACTGAACTGCAGAATGCCAGAATAAGAGGAGGATATCTAATCATGTCGAAGACTACGCTTCTGGTCGCCTCCGTCTTGCAGCAGGTAGAAGAGAGTAGACTGAGGTCCTCCAAGTAGCATCGTATAGCAATAATCCTACCCGGCAATCCCCTCCTCGATGCCCTGTTAGAGAGCGATCACCGGGTTGTATCTGGCACTTGGAAGCGTGTGTTTTATTAAGTATCCAGTTCTAGTTGTCATAAGGTCAAGGTACAACTCCGGGTCGTCCTTTTACCGAGGGACACGGATATTCGAATAGATTAACTTCCCTGCAGGGGTGCACCACATAACCCAACACGCTTGATCCCATTTGGCCGGACACACTTTCTTGGGTCATGCCCGGCCTCGGAAGATCAACACGTCGCAACCCCACCTAGGCACAACAGAGAGGTCAGCACGCCGGTCTAAACCTAAGCGCGCAGGGGTCTGGGCCCATCGCTCTGAGCACACCTGCACGTTGCGTGGGCGGCCGGAAGCAGAACTAGCCCCCTTAATACAAGAGTAGGCTTACGTTCCAATCCGGCGCGCGCCGCTCAGTCGCTGACGTCACGAAGGCTTCGGCTGATACCACGACGCCGGGTGCCCATATCTTTCCCGCGTAGTTGGTTAGTGCGTATAGGCCAGTAGCCAGACTCAGATCAAATACCCAAATCTCGTTAAGCGTGTTAAGTATCCGCGAACACCGACAGGGCCAGGCCAACCTCTCACCCAGGTAGCCTCGAACTGCCCTGCCGCTCCGCCACAAAGATCCACACAGAGGGCCGTCGGGACAAAGGTCCTTTCAGCCCCCAATCCGTGAATCACTCGCGGGTACTCCTCGAGCCAACCCGACTTTGGTCACCACATGTATCATGTTAAAGTATAGTATATACCCGTGATCACCTCCCAAGTGATCATGGCCCGATAGTATAGCACAGCAGACGGACAAGACTGTAGGGCCACTGATGGTAAACTAGCATCCTTAACTAAGCAGGTAGGATTGCAGGTAAAGGTATCAACAGTAGTAACAAGGACAGGCTATGCATCAGGATAGGAATAACGGAAAGCAGTAACATGCTACACTACTCTAATGCAAGCAGTATAGAGAAGAGTAGGCGATATCTGGTGATCAAGGGGGGGGGCTTGCCTGGTTGCTCTGGCAAGAGAGAGGGGTCGTCAACACCGTGGTCGTACTGGGTAGCAGCGGCGTCGGTCTCGTAGTCTATCAGAGAGAAGAGGGGGAAGAAACAATGAATATAATGCAAACAGATGCATAATGATGCATAACAAGACAAGTAGCGGTGCTAGGGGTGCCCTAGCGCGGTATGAGGTGGTACCGGTGAAGGGGGAAACATCCGGGAAAATATCCCCGGTGTTTCGCGTTTTCGGACAGATGAACCGGAGGGGGAAAGTTACGTGTTTGCTATGCTAGGGATGCGTGGCGGATGAATGGGCTGCGTATCCGGATTCGTCTCGTCGTTCTGAGCAACTTTTATGTACAAAGTTTTTCCATCCGAGCTACCGTTTATTTTATATTAATTTTTAAAGATTAAAACATTTTCTGGAATTCATTTAAATTGCAAATAAATGGTTAAATCGCTACGGGTACACAGAATTGTGCCCAACTATTTGCACTAGGGGTTGACAAGTGGGGTCCAGTTTACTGCCCAGTCAGCAGTCAACTAGGACTGTTGACTAGTCAAAGGCTCAGGGGGACCGCATGTCATTGACTGGGTTATCCCAGTCAGCAGTTTGACTGGTCAAAGGAACCAGTGGGACCCATGTGTCATAGGTACAAGTTTTGACATAAATTTATTAGTTTGATTAACTAGATGGGGTTCACCAGTCAGTTTCTATTAGCAGTGTCATTAGTGGTGATTAGTCATTAGCATTTAACTTAATGGCCTCGGGCCCACTACTCAGCAGCACAATGGCTGTTTAGGTGCATCATGCGCGCACAGGAGAGCGCCGGCGGCGACGGCGCTCGGCTGGCGGAGCCAAGGCCGACGCGGGCGGCGTGTGGGCGGTGCAGGGAAAAGGTCGGGCGCGGCCAAGGCTGATCCAGCGCGAGTAGGGCGAGCTGGGCTGTAGAGGACGTTGCGGGACGACAGCGGAGTAGAAACAGCAGCAGCATGGGGCCGGCGTGGTCAGGGAGGTAGAGAAGCAGCAGCCAGGCAGCAGCAGCAGTAGAGCAGTGCGCCGGCGGGCGCGAGTGCGGAGGGTCGAAGCCGGGTGTGGGCATGACGACTAGGGGGTGCGGGCGGAGCGTGTGCAAGTGACCTGGGGCGCGACGAGGGGTGCGGTGACCGCGGCATCGGCAACCAGCGCAGTGCAGTGCGCGGGGAAGAGAGGAAGGAGTGGAGGCCGGAGGTGGCGGCTCACAGGGGTTCGGTCGAGGGGGGCAGCGGGCTTGGGGTAGTCCGACGAGGCAGATCGACGACGGGGGCGAAGTGGCGGTGACGGGGTCGACGTCGGGGTGGTCGAGGCGGAGGCGTGGTGTCGGGGACGAGCGACGGCGTCGCGACCTCCTCTGGTTCCTACCCCCGATTCAAATCGGGGGGAGGGGGGTCGACGAGGAGGAGGTCGAGGACGACCTGTCCGGCAGGGAGGGGGCGCCGGCGATTGGTGTCGAAGGCGCGCGGCGTGCGTTGGGGTTCGGGGCTCAGCTCGATCCAGGCAGGGGGAGGGGATCGAAGGGAGTGGGGAAGTGGGGGGTGAACGTGGTGTGACTGGGTTAGGGTTTTGGGGATAAGGGAGTGAGAGGGATGACCTGGGCTGGTTTGGGCCGTCCTGGCTAGTAGCTGGGCCGACTGGCCCAGTGGAGGGGGGCGTTCTTTGCTTCTTTTTCTTTTGTTTTATTTCCATTTCTCTCCTTTTTGTTTATTTTCTTGTTTCTGTTTTCTTTTACTTATGTAATAGTTTATAGTTTTACAAAAAGTGAAACCCATACCTAAAATAGAGTTACAATTATAACTATTGCCACAAAAGGTTTTATCCCTGAACAAAATAGTTTAGTATTTTATAAAATCCAAAATGCATTTATTTAATTGTTTTACCTATTATTTAATTACTTAAGTGCATTTAAGCCCTCTATAAAAATTTGGTTTCTCCATCATAATTACCTATGCATTAGCTGACACAACCCGAACAATTTAGTTTTAATATTTGAAAACTTTTATTATTTACCAAACTTTGAATTTGATATTTGGACCGGTTTTGATCTAGCGCGAGATTAGCAATAGTAACCAAGGTGATGTGGCGACATTAACGTGGGATTACTGTAGCCTAATTATCCAGGCGTCACAATTCTCCTCTACTACAAGAAATCTCGTCCCAAGATTTAAGAGGGGAGGTAAGGGGGAAGGGATTTGGTTGCGAAATTCTAACGAGTCTTCTCGGTCTTAGTTTCTCTTCTCGAAGAGGTCAATCCATTACGTTGATGTCTTCATTTCTCTGCTTTAGGTCATTATGGTGAAGTCGGCATCCTTTCTTCGGGATCTTCATCGTATTTACGAATAGGTAACGGGCCAAATCGGCAACGACAAAGTGCTATAAGGGTAATAATCTGGGATTAACCCATGAATGAGCATATGAGTACCTCCCGAGTTGAACAAATAAAACACATCGAGAGTAAAGTTGGAAGGTACAATAAGAAGTTTCAAGCAGCCATGCAATCGTGCAATGCCTAGACAGAAGGTGAAAGGGGTTTCAAAGCAACGGAATAATTATTTTGTCCGATATCAGACCTGAAGGTGGCTTGTGAATTACATACGAGGCCACGAGCGAGGAGTAACTTTGGAAACCAGGGGTGTACAGGAGAGTCAGGTTTCGATCCTGTGGAACTGTGGGTTATGGGCCCACCATACGGGATAAAGGTAGAAGGAGTGGTGACATCTTGCACGGTCATGATAGCAAGGCATGTCAGAGGGTAGCCCGTCAGTTATGTCGAAAACAACGTCGGTACCAAGGGTGAGGGACGAAGAGAACCATTTTCCTGCTCGTTGAAGCGAGGCGGGCCAATAGGCAAAGTTCTCATCCATCTGTGGTTACCGGAATGTCATCAACAATATAAACAGGGTCTCACTGACCAAGTTGTACACTGAGGTTTTTACATAAGCAGTGAATTAATACTGCTTAGATCATATAGATCACAACAAGATTAATCAAAACAATAGAGATGAAAAGATGATCATCAGATTAAACAGAACAATGGAAAGGAAAATGTGTTTAAGCACATATTTTAGGGGTATATCCTTCCCAAGGATAAACAGAGCATGATATCCACAACAGGATATAATGTAGAAAACCCTTTAGGAAAGGGGAGAGAAACTTCATGACATTACCCATACAACGGTGTTTGGATAATTGATAAAGAAAAATTAGCATTGTGCTTTGAATGTTCTTATTGAAAATCGGAGCACCATAGACATGCTTCGAGATAGCATTGACATGGACTTCAAGCAAAGGTCGTACTTTTGATACATGAAGGATTCATCAGGAACAACTTGTAGAACAAGTCTTACTGTTTCCTTATGAAAGAATGGATAGCATTGCTAAAAGAAAAATTATAACAATAGGTCCTCCGACCAGGTGTGCTGGGCATGACATCACCTTACCGGGTCACATAAAGACCAATGTTATAACTCTTGGAAATATGTCCCAACCATCATATCTGACCGAGGTTCAGATCCGGTTGGTGTCAAGATAACTCTGACTTAGGATGCCAGAGAAGAAAAGGTGCAACACAAATTGACGAGATGATAATGTAAGATTATCGAAAAATGAACTATGGGAGCGATTCCAAAACAAGAGTTCATCATTAAACCAAGGAGAGGATGGGGAGGTGGCTGATGGACTCAGTGACAATTCCTCGAGATTTCCAAAAAGGATGGATTTCCACAACTATGTGAACAAGGAGATAACATTTGTCAGATCAAATGATATGATGAGGTATGCTAGAGGAAAACATACACAGTTAAACATTGGTAGAAAGGTGCACCCGAAATATGGG
This sequence comes from Aegilops umbellulata, assembly GCA_032464435.1. NCBI lineage: Eukaryota > Viridiplantae > Streptophyta > Magnoliopsida > Poales > Poaceae > Aegilops > Aegilops umbellulata. The sequence continues at coordinate 241,999,032 of CP136055.1, read as the reverse complement.
TTGGGCTGCACGACCATTAACTTCAAAGCAATGGGGTTGCTAGAAAGGCAGAATCCAAACAGCACCGTTCACTTGTTGGTACCCCGGTTCGAATCAACGCGAGGACCAAGAAAGAATGGTGATGGTGAGAAGTATCATCATGCCGAGAATTTGTAAGAGGTGGAGCAATCCCAACAACATTCTCGACAAAATAGATAGTAATACTTCAAGGCAGAACACAACACTAGCTGGAGAGCAAGTTGCATTCATTATGTGGACAAGTTCGCGATGGAAGGAAGTCAAGGGTGTTGTCGATGATAATAAAATTCATCGAGGGCAAGGAGGGTATTTCTCATCGTGAACACAGTTGACATCTCGAAAGAAGTCAAAGTGTTGAAGGTGATCCGACACATTTGCCGGGATGCTTCAAGAGAATGCAATCAAATAACAACGGCAACAAGTAAGGAAATGACGAAGTGGCAAGTTGTGGGATCAATATATGAGAGGCAAGCTCGGAACCAAAGTTGCCTTTCAAGGCAAGCAACGAGATGTTGAAAGCTTGACGTAAGTCGTGCTCACACACTGAAGAATACGTGCACCAGAGAAGGACAAGGTAGAATAGCCAAAGGTAGCAAGACGAGGATGCAACCGATAGTCTAGGAATGACCAGATAGAGTTTAGAATTTCCTAGTAAAAATACTAGGGGTATTTGATTTGTAGTGAGGAATAATTTCACTAGTCGGTGTCCTCGGTTGATAACAACCCAGAACCCGTAGAGTGATTACGATAAGGAGACATTACTTCAACAAAGTTAGTAAACTGTGGTGCAATGGCAAGACATCTCCGAGATACCGGGAGGTAATACTCAAAGGTAGAACATGATAGAAGTAGAACCGGTTCATTGACCTATGACAGTAGATACTTCAACCTTGCCAAAAATAGATGAGGCACTGGAATGAATTCCCATAAGATATATCAGATCAGGACAGCATGGTTGGAACCATAACTGTAAGGAATCTATTTCAAGAATACCGAACGAATCAAAGCTGGATAATCATTTTGCAAGAAGCTTCCGAGACGGTCTACATTATTTTCATGGGCATGAACACAAGTTCAAGGTCGACTCCCACTTCTTCAATGCATAACCTTCCATTCACTTCTCATGTTTCAAAAATGTCATTAGTTGCTGAAAGTTTTACCTGGTGCAATGCCAGCTAAGTATGACCCGTGAAATCTTTCGGCTACTCACAGTTTAGGGAAGGCATTGGTCCAACCCATCGGGGCATCTTAGAATCATATACCACAATCTTTAGGAGTAATTTAACTCAAGCCCGAAGGCAGAGCATGGTTGAGAAAGCAGAGGATACAATTTACCAAAGGCTTTATGTATCCGAGGAAAGGCTCACAAGGTTTTTGAATATGAAGGGCGTTGTCAGATCAAATCCAACAAAGGATCAGGTGGTCCATAAGGGATCTGATGTGAGCATCGATACTCAACCAGAAGGGAAAAAAATGCAAGGAGATCATAGGATAGAAACAACTGACTAATTCAAAGCTCAAACGCAAAGGATTTATGATTTCCAATTCAAGGGATCAGAAGCAAATGCTCTGATTAAGGATGGAATAGTTGAATAGACGGCAATTTAATTGGTTGAGAACCAGCTAATGTTCAAACTGACACTGAGCCGGAAGGATGAATTCTAGGATTCGATTGAGGGATGTGAGCATCCTCAACATATTGAATCAACGGACTTAAAATGATAAAGACAAGGGATGCCAATAAGATTACGAGACTTATGGGATTAACCATAATGCAAGCAAGCAAGAATTTCAAGAGCAATAGGCTGCTCAGGATTTTTGGAAGATCAAATGGTATTTCGAAGTCTTTTGCGAAACACATGAACAACTGGGAATGAGCAGATACTCGATAGGTGCGAGGAATTATCCGTAGGGGTATTCAGGTGACAAAGAATAGCAAGGCAGTAAGCTCAAAGGATTACAGACACAACGACGAGTATTTCGGGGTGTCTTGTAATAACAAGACCAACTGTGGATGAAGGTAAGAATAACAAATGCAAGTAGTTATCCATAGGGGTTGACGGTGGAAGGGGAATTGCAAACGCGATGAACACAAGTTCTCGGGTTAACAACGGAGAGTATCTTCAGGGTCTTCATGTGCAGCAGACGATCATCAGTAATAAGGGGCTCTCCGGGGGAAAGTGATAACGAGATCCTAATGTTAGATTTTAGCAAAATCATTTAACCCGAATAGAAGAGAGGTCAGAGTCCCAGAGTAGAGGTCGAGGAACAAAATATCCTAATACCACCCAATGGCGACGTGGGCCCGTAAGCCGCACAGCCATGTTAGTAAAAACTTTTTCAATGACTAGACTCGACTTCGGCCAAGGAGTTTGGAAGGGGGATTCCTACAGGCAGTCGGCTCTAATACCAACTTGTGACGCCCCCAATTCAATCGTACACTAATCATGCACGCAAATGTGTACGATCAAGATCAGGGACTCACGGGAAGATATCACAACACAACTCTACAAATAAAATAAGTCATACAAGCATCATAATACAAGCCAGGGGCCTCGAGGGCTCGAATACAAGTGCTCGATCATAGACGAGTCAGCGGAAGCAACAATATCTGAGTACAGACATAAGTTAAGCAAGGTTGCCATAAGATGGCTAGCACAAACTGGGATACAGATCGAACGAGGCGCAGGCCTCCTGCCTGGGATCCTCCTAACTACTCCTAGTCGTCGTCAGCGGGCTGCACGTAGTAGTAGGCACCTCCAGTGTAGAAGGAGTCGTCGTCGACGGTGGCGTCTGGATCCTGGGCTCCATCGTCTGGTTGCAGCAATCGGGTAGAGGAATGGGGAAAAGGGGGAAACAAAGCAACCGTGAGTACTCATCCAAAGTACTCACAAGCAAGGAGCTACACTACATATGCATGGATATATGTGTAAGGGGCCATATCAGTGGACTGAACTGCAGAATGCCAGAATAAGAGGGGGATATCTAATCATGTCGAAGACTACGCTTCTGGTCGCCTCCGTCTTGCAGCAGGTAGAAGAGAGTAGACTGAGGTCCTCCAAGTAGCATCGTATAGAAATAATCCTACCCGACAATCCCCTCCTCGATGCTCTGTTAGAGAGCGATCATCGGGTTGTATCTGACACTTGGAAGGGTGTGTTTTATTAAGTATCCGATTCTAGTTGTCATAAGGTCAAGGTACAACTCCGGGTCGTCCTTTTACCGAGGGACACGGCTATTCGAATAGATTAACTTCCCTGCAGGGGTGCACCACATAACCCAACACGCTTGATCCCATTTGGCCGGACACACTTTCCTGGGTCATGCCCGGCCTCGGAAGATCAACACGTCGCAGCCCCACCTAGGCACAACAGAGAGGTCAGCACGCCGGTCTAAACCTAAGCGCGCAGGGGTCTGGGCCCATCGCCCTGAGCACACCTGCACGTTGCGTGGCGGCCTTAAGCAGAACTAGCCCCCTTAATACAAGAGCAGGCTTACGTTCCAATCCGGCGCACGCCGCTCAGTCGCTGACGTCACGAAGGCTTCGGCTGATACCACGACGCCGAGTGCCCATATCTTTCCCGCGTAGTTGGTTAGTGCGTATAGGCCAGTAGCCAGACTCAGATCAAATACCCAGATCTCGTTAAGCGTGTTAAGTATCCGCGAACGCCGACAGGGCCAGGCCCACCTCTCACCCAGGTAGCCTCGAACTGCCCTGCCCCTCCGCCACAAAGATCCACACAGAGGGTCGTCGGGACAAAGGTCCTTTCAGCCCCCAATCCGTGAATCACTCGCGGGTACTCCTCGAGCCAACCCGACTTTGGTCACCACATGTATCATGTTAAAGTATAGTATATACCCGTGATCACCTCCCAAGTGATCATGGCCCGGTAGTATAGCACAGCAGACGGACAAGACTGTAGGGCCACTGATGGTAAACTAGCATCCTTAACTAAGCAGGTAGGATTGCAGGTAAAGGTATCAACAGTAGTAACAAGGACAGGCTATGCATCAGGATAGGAATAACGGAAAGTAGTAACATGCTACACTACTCTAATGCAAGCAGTATAGAGAAGAGTAGGCGATATCTGGTGATCAAGGGGGGGGGGGTTGCCTGGTTGCTCTGGCAAGAGAGAGGGGTCGTCAACACCGTAGTCGTACTGGGTAGCAGCGGCGTCGGTCTCGTAGTCTATCGGAGAGAAGAGGGGGAAGAAACAATGAATATAATGCAAACAGATGCATAATGATGCATGACAAGACAAGTAGCGGTGCTAGGGATGAGGTGGTACCGGTGAAGGGGGGAAACATCCGGGAAAATATCCCCGGTGTTTCGCGTTTTCGGACAGATGAACCGGAGTGGGAAAGTTACGTGTTTGCTATGCTAGGGATGCGTGGCGGACGAACGGGCTGCGTATCCGGATTCGTCTCGTCGTTCTAAGCAACTTTTATGTACAAAGTTTTTCCATTCGAGCTACCGTTTATTTTATATTAATTTTTAAAGATTAAAACATTTTCTCGAATTCATTTAAATTGCAGATAAATGGTTAAATCGCTACGGGTACACAGAATTGTGCCCAACTATTTGCACTAGGGGTTGACAAGTGGGGTCCAGTTGACTGCCCAATCAGCAGTCAACTAGGACTGTTGACTAGTCAAAGGCTCAGGGGGACCGCATGTCATTGACTGGGTTATCCCACTCAGCAGTTTGACTGGTCAAAGGAACCAGTGGGACCCATGTGTCATAGGTACAAGTTTTGACATAAATTTATTAGTTTAATTAACTAGATGGGGTTCACCAGTCAGTTTCTATTAGAAGTGTCATTAGTGGTAATTAGTCATTAGCATTTAACTTAATGGCCTCGGGCCCACTAGTCAGCAGCACAATGGCTGGTTAGGTGCATCGTGCGCGCACAGGAGAGCGCCGGCGGCGACGACGCTCGGCTGGCGGAGCCAAGGCCGACGCGGGCGGCGTGTGGGCGGTGCAGGGAAAAGGCCGGGCGCGGCCAAGGCGGATCCAGCGCGAGTAGGGCGAGCTGGGCTGTAGAGGACGTTGTGGGACGAAAGCGGAGTAGAAACAGCAACAGCATGGGGCCAGCGTGGTCAGGGAGGTAGAGAAGCAGCAGCCAGGCAGCAGCAGCAGTAGAGCAGTGCGCCGGCGGGCGTGAGTGCGGAGGGTCGAAGCCGGGCGTGGGCATGACGACTAGGGGGTGCGGGCGAAGCGTGTGCAAGTGACCTGGGGCGCGACGAGGGGCGCGGTGACCGCGACATCGGCAACCAGCGCAGTGCAGTGCGCGGGGAAGAGAGGAGGGAGTGGAGGCCGGAGGTGGCGGCTCACAGGGGTTCGGTCGAGGGGGGCAGCGGGCTTGGGGTAGTCCGGCGAGGCAGATCGACGACGGGGGCGAAGTGGCGGCGACGGGGTCGACGTCGGGGTGGTCGAGGCGGAGGCGTGGTGTCGGGGACGAGCAACGGCGTCGCGGCCTCCTCTGGTTCCTGCCCCCGATTCAAATCGGGGGGAGAGGGGGGGTCGACGAGGAGGAGGTCGAGGACGACCTGTACGGTAGGGAGGCGGCGCCGACGATTGATGTCGGAGGCGCGCGACGTGCGTTGGGGCTCGGGGCGCAGCTCGATCCAGGCAGGGGGAGGGGATCGAAGGGAGTGGGGAAGTGGGGGGTGAACGTTGTGTGACTGGGTTAGGGTTTCGGGGATAAGGGAGTGAGAGGGACGACCTGGGCTGGTTTGGGCCGGCTGGCTAGTAGCTGGGCCGACTGGCCCAGTGGAGGGGGGCGTTCTTTGCTTCTTTTTCTTTTGTTTTATTTCCATTTCTCTCCTTTTTGTTTATTTTCTTGTTTATGTTTTCTTTTACTTATGTAATAGTTTATAGTTTTACAAAAAGTGAAACCCATACCTAAAATAGAGTTACAATTATAACTATTGCCACAAAAGGTTTTATCCGTGAACAAAATAGTTTAGTATTTTATAAAATCCGAAATGCATTTGTTTAATTGTTTTACCTATTATTTAATTACTTAAGTGCATTTAAACCCTCTATAAAAATGTGGTTTCTCCATCATAATTACCTATCCATTATTTGACACAAGCCGAACAATTTAGTTTTAGTATTTGAAAACTTTTATTATTTACCAAACTTTGAATTTGAATTTTGGACCGGTTTTGATCTAGCGCGAGATTAGCAATAGTAACCAAGGTGACGTGGTGACATTAACGTGGGATTACTGTAGCCTAATTATCCGGGCGTCACATCCTTGAGCTCGGTTGCGTCACCTGCACGGTTTCGTCGGCACCTGCAACTGTTTTGGTAGAATCTGTGAGTCACGAGGACTCAGCAATCTCACACCCGCGAGATCAAGACTATTTAAGCTTATGGGTAGGAAAGGGGTAATGAGGTGGAGCTGCAGCAAGCACTAAGCATATATGGTGGCTAACATACGCAAATGAGAGCGAGAAGAGAAGGCAAAAGCACGGTCGATGAACTATGATCAAGAAGTGATCCTAGAACAACCTACGTCAAGCATAACTCCAACACCGTGTTCACTTCCCGGACTTCGCCGAGAAGAGGCCATCACGGTTACACACGCGCTTGATGTATTTTAATTAAGGTCAACTTCAGGTTCTCTACAACCGGACATTAACAACTATCCATCTGCCTCATAACCGCGGGCACGGCTTTCGAAAGATAATACCCTGCAGGGGTGTCCCAACTGAGCCCATCACAAGCTCTCACGGTCAACGAAGGATATTCCTTCTACCAGGAAGACCCGATCAGTCTCGGAATCCTGGCTACAAGACATTTCAACAATGGTAAAACAAGACCAGCAAGACCACCCGCTGTGCCGACAAATCCCGATAGGAGCTGCACATATCTCGTTCTCAGGGCACACCGGATACGCTAAGCATACAGGTACCAACGTAACCCAAGTTGCCAAGGGACGGTCCCGCACGGTGCTCTAGTTTGGACCAACACTCAGAGGAGCACTGGCCCGGGGGTTAAAATAAAGATGACCCTTGAGTCTGCAGAACCCAAGGGAAAAAGGCTTAGGTGGAAAATGTTAAAACCAAGGTTGGGCCTTGCTGGAGGAGTCTTATTCAGAGCAAACTGTCAAGGGGGTCCCATAAATCACCCAACCGTGTAAGGAACACAAAATCAAGGAACATAACACCGGTATGACGGAAACTAGGGCGGCAAGAGTGGAACAAAACACCAGGCATAAGGCCGAGCCTTACACCCTTTACCAAGTATATAGATGCATTAATTAAATAAGAGATATTGTGATATCCCAACATAGTCATGTTCCAACATGGAGCAATCTTCAACTTCACCTGCAACTAGCAACGCTATAAGAGGGGCTGAGCGAAGCGGTAACATAGCCAAACAACGGTTTGCTAGGAAAGGATGGTTAGAGGCTTGATATGGCCACATGGGAGGCATGATACAGTAAGTGGTAGGTATCGCGGCATACCAAAAGAGTGAGCAACTAGCAAGCAAAGATAGAAGTGATTTCGAGGGTATGGTCATCTTGCCTGAGATCCCGCTAGGAAGAAGAACGAGTGCATGAAGAAGACAAACGGACGTACTCGAACGAATCCTCACAAACGCGACGTTATCGGAACTAACCCGAAGAAGCACCACCGGAAAGAAGCAAACAACATAGTAAACAACCATCACATAAACATGGCATGATGCACAACCAAGTATGATGCATGTCCTGTTTAATGAGCATGGCACGGCAAAGTGCCACAAACAACACTACAAATTAAGTGGAGCTCAATATGAAACGAGTTGCATATTGACGAAACACAACATTCCAGTTATTTAGTTCGCTCTCGTTTATGTACCCAACAAAGTTAAATGTTGATTAACATGGCAAGAGGTGAAGCATAATTAATCTAACTTTTTAGGCAAGTTTAAATGAGGCCAGAAATAACAACAACAATTCCGGAAAATCCTCATGTGCATATTTTAGATTTGGTATTGTTCTGTCCTAAAGCATATTTTAGAGTTGTTAAACATGCAAGGTAATGCTACCATGTTAATCTATGCATTTTTCCACCCCATTTACATATATAGTTTATTTAAATCCGAGTTATGGTTAATTAGCTATGAAATAAATCATTTTAGCATGGCATTTAGGCAAATTAATGCAAATGGCAAGTTAAACATTTTAAACATTGATGCAAGTTGCAAATTATGAAACTACATGAAATTCTAAGCATTTTACATATATAAAACATTTTAAACCGATGCATGGTTAATTAGTTATTACATGCATGAACATGAGGGTTCTTCTATAAAACTGCAGTTTTCTGGATAATTAACAAATTCGCAGAACGAAAAAAAAAACATATCGGGCCGAAACTGGCTGGGCCACCACAGAGCAGAGGGGTTGGAGGAGCTGCTCACCCATGGGCTAAGGCCCGGTTTGGTGGTGAGGCAGGCAGGCTTGGAGCTGGGCCTGGGAGAGGCCGCTCGGGGCGCGGTCAACGCTCGAGGGCAGCGTGCGGTCATCGCGGGACGGGGCTCGAAGCAGAGGAGGTCGCAGGTGGGCGCCGGCAGGCACGGGAAGCGGCGGGTCGGCGTGATTCACCGGGAAGACGGCAGCGGGCGGCGGACTTGACGGATCCAAGCGGAGGCGGCGCTCGACGACAAAGGCTGGAGGCCGAAGCAGGGGAGGACGCGGCGGACCGAGCAGGGGCTGACGGCGCGGCTGCACATCGGCGACGCCGGGACGAGGCAAGCGGCAGTCGCGGTGGCGCTGAGGATTCCGGCGGCGAGGAACTTGAGGCAGCGGCGGGACTTGAGGAGCTCGGCGAGGGGATCAGCCATCCATGGCGTCGGGTTCCTGAGAGAGTGAGAGATGTGAGAAAGAGCAGGGGAGGACGAATGAGGGAGTCCTGGATTAGGGGGTGTTCGGATAGCCGGACTATACCTTCAGCCGGACTCCAGGACTATGAAGATACAAGATTGAAGACTTCATCCCGTGTCCGGAAGGATCTTTCCTTGGCGTGGAAGGCAAGCTAGGCGTGCGGATATTCGAGATCTCCTACCATTGTAACCGACTCTGTGTAACCCTAACCCTATCCGGTGTCTATATAAACCGGAGGGTTGTAGTCCGTAGGACAACCATCATCATACACAATCATACCATAGGCTAGCCTCTAGGGTTTAGCCTCCTTGATCTCGTGGTAGATCTACTCTTGTACTACCCATATCATCAATATTAATCTAGCAGGAGTAGGGTTTTACCTCCATCGAGAGGGCCCGAACCTGGGTAAAATAAAGTGTCCCTTGTCTCCTGTTGCCATCCGACCTTGACGCACAGTTCGGGACCCCCTACCCGAGATCCGCCGGTTTTGACACCGACATTGGTGCTTTCATTGAGAGTTCCTCTGTGCCGTCGCGATCAGGAAGGATGCCTCTTCCCGTCTTTAAAGACGGCTCCATTACAAAAGGAGCCTTGGCTGTCGGCCAAACTCTCCGGCTAGGTGGTTTTCTCGCAACCGCCTGTTCGGCTGTTGCGCCGACGGTGACCTCCCGGGTCATCGAAAGCAACCTCCACATCGGCTCAGAATTCGCTGAGCAATTGGATCCGATGGAGCTCTCTTCTGTAAACGAGCTCCTGGATCGCATCGCCGTACTGGGTGTCGCTACAAATTACGACCAGGTTGGGCTTAAACCCGATCTAAGAGAAATTAACTCTCCCCAAGTCACACACCACGTTGCTGTGGTGGAGACACAATGCGGCGACCCTTCATCTATCTTAAGGACTAGCTACGTCCGAATTCCCGAACCCTCCATGCCGGATATCCGCGGAGGGGAGAATACGATCCAAGACCTGAGCTTAAAATCAGGCAAATCGGATAACATCCAAGATTCCGGATCTCAGAATCCGGAAGTTCTTCGGCCTCCGAACAGCAAACTGGGCGAGGTCTCAGATTCAACGACACCCGCCCGCCCGATCTTAAGCGATCTTTCCCAAATCAGGCAAATGCCCGAAGAAACAATACATCATTACTGGGCCAGATTCCTCCTGGTTATGAACAGGATAAAGGACTGCAGCAAGGGAGACACAATTTCAATCTTTTGCAGTAACTGCACGGACAAGGGAATACTCAACGCCGTAAGTCGTCATAATATTAGACGCTTTGCTGACTTGGCGTCCATAGTACAAAAATACTGTGAGATGGAAAGTGCTTGGAAAACCGAAATAAAATTTTGGGATAATCCGGCCTTGAATAGCAATCCCGTCCGAATTAAGAGGGCACACCACAGTAAGGCGCCCGGACTGAATACCAAAAAATCAAAACCCTTTAGAGGGCATGGAACCGTACTAGAAAAGTGGCTAGATGGACCCTGCAAGATTCACAGTGCAGAGGACGCCACCCAACTCACAACCTCAGGGCATGTTGGATACTCCGGCAGGTGGCCAAAATTGGCGAGGACCTCCTAATTCCAGAGGTCGAAGGAAACCAGCCCGAGAATTTCAGTTCCGTTCTCACAGTCTTTGAGACTTTTGTATCAAATAACATGCGAAAAAGAACACTCCGCAGCCTCACTGAAGTCTATCAAGTAGCGACAATAAACCCATGGAGTAATACTGCTATCACCTCAACGCGAGTGACGAACCTAAATTTCGAACAGCGAGAGCACCAGCCGCATTGGTCCTCAGTCCCATAGTGGACGGCTGTCGCCTCGCAAAGGTACTCATGGACGGAGGCAGCGGATTGAACCTCATTTACGAGGAAACCCTCCAAAAGATGGAAATAGACTGGAACCGCATTGAGCGAAGCAGCACAACCTTTAGAGGAATAATCCCCAGTCAGGAAGCGCGCTGCACCGGAAAGATCACACTAGATGTGGTATTCGGCACGCCGGATAATTACAGGTCCGAACAGATCACGTTCCAGGTGGCCCCGTTCAAAAGCGGATATCACGCTATACTAGGAAGGGAGGCTTTCACAGTTTTCCAAGCTATACCCCATTACGGGTACATGAAGCTTAAGATGCCTGGGCCAAACGGAATTATCACTCTCGCTAGTGATCCGGACATAGCACTCCGCGCCGAGAACAAGACAGCCGCATTGGCCCTCGAGGCACTATCCGAAACCTTAGCGGCCGAAGAACTGACTGCACTGCGATCCACGGTCAATAGGGATGGTGTGATACTCGATAAGAGATCCAAATCCACATCCTTCAAACCAGCGGACGAAATAGTCAAATTCCAGGTCCACCCAATGGACCCTAATAAAACAGCCTCCATCGGGGCAAGACTGAACCCTGATGTAGGCGCCGCATTGCGAGAGTTCCTACGAGAGAACTGGGACATTTTCGCTTGGCACTCTTCAGACATGCCAGGAATCCCATGCAGGTTGGCCGAACACAGCCTAAATATCCAGAAAGGATTCAAACCTGTCAAACAAGCCCTTCGGCGTTTCTCCGAACCAAAGAGACAGGCTATGGGAGAGGAGCTAGCCAAGTTATTGGAGGCCGGATTCATTAGAGACATAAAACACCCGGACTGGCTAGCAAACCTGGTGATGGTACCAAAGAAGGACAAATCCTGGCGCCTGTGTGTCGATTTCAAAGACCTTAATAAGGCTTGCCCAAAGGATCCCTTCCCCCTCCCTCGAATAGATCAAATCATCGATGCCACTGCAGGACACGATTCGCTGTGCTTCCTCGACGCATACTCCGGTTACCATCAAATCAAGATGGCAGAATCAGACCAAGCCGCAACAGCATTCATGACACCATACGGCCCATTCTGCTTCAACACAATGCCCTTTGGGCTAAAAAACGCTGACGCAACATATCAGCGCATGATTCAAACATGCCTGGGAAACCAGATCAGCAAAACAGTGGAGGCGTATGTAGATGATGTGGTCGTTAAATCAAGACATGTCAAATCTCTAGTAGACGACTTGAGGCTCACATTCGACAACCTCCGGAAATACGACATTAAGCTCAATCCGGAAAAATGCGTTTTCGGCGTTCCAGCCGGAAAGCTTCTGGGCTTCATTGTATCCGGTAGAGGAATTGAAGCAAATCCAGCTAAAATCCGAGCTTTGTCACAATTGGATGTCCCAAAAGACCTCAAACAAATACAGAAACTCACCGGATGCGTGGCGGCTTTAAGCCGCTTTATCTCCCGCCTGGGAGAAAAGGCATTGCCCCTGTACCGCCTCCTTAGGCGCACCGAACACTTTGAGTGGACAGACGCTACCATGGCCGGACTCGAGGAAATAAAGGCCATCTTGGCAACAAACCCAGTCCTGGCCGCACCGAACACTGGCGAACCCATGCTATTGTACATTGCCGCAACCCATCAAGTTGTTAGCGCAGTACTCGTCGTCGAGCGGGCAACGGACGGACACAAACTCCCCCTCCAAAGGCCGGTTTACTACGTGTCCACTGTCCTCACACCATGCAAATCACGGTACCCGCATTACCAAAAGATTGCGTACGCGGTGTTTATGGCATCCCGGAAGCTACGACACTACTTTCAAGAGTGTTCTATAACAGTAGCCTCGGAAGTACCACTCAACGATATTATCAACAACCGCGATGCAACGGGCCGGATAGCAAAATGGGCCATAGAGCTCCTCCCGTTCGACATAACCTACAAACCACGGCGAGCCATTAAATCGCAAGTCCTAGCTGACTTCGTCGCCGAATGGACAGAGGCCGAACTCCCTAAAGAGTACGACACATATTCAAATTGGATCATGCATTTCGATGGCTCCAAAATGTTGGCCGGACTGGGGGCTGGCGCCGTTTCGACGTCCCCTACAGGAGACACAGTCCAATATGTACTCCAAATTATGTACACGGACTCCAACAATGCAGCCGAATACGAGGCCCTTCTACATGGTCTCCGGATGGCAGTATCCATGGGCATTCAACGCCTGGAAGTACGCGGGGACTCAAACCTCGCGATATCCCAAATAAATGGCAACTTCGACGCCAAAGACCCAAAAATGGCAGCTTATCGCAATGTCGTCCTAAAAATGTCAGTTCGATTCAAAGTACTGGAGTTTCACCATAAAGCCCAAGAAAATAATCAGGCAGCGGACGTCCTGGCACGCATCGGAGCAAAACGAGATGCAGTCCCCCCAACATCTTCTTAGAAAGATTATTCAAGCCATCTGTAGCATGGGAGGGGGAACCCTCGGATAACAGTCCGGACACAACCGCACAACCCGACGCCGACAATCCGACATAATCAGAGGCCTTGCCACCGAAATCACACCTTCAGACCACGTAATAATGGCGGTCATCTCCCCGTGGACAGAACCATTCCTAGCCTACCTTACTAGGCAGGAACTCCCAGAGGACCAAAACGAGGCACGCTGCATAGTGCGGCGATCTAAATCCTATAAAGTCCACGAGGGAGAGCTATATAAGAAAAGCACTACAGGAGTCCTTCAAAGATGTATCTCCGAAGAGGAAGGGCGGAGTCTGTTGGCTGAAATTCATGCCGGACTCGGTGGCCACCACGCTGCAGCTCGGTCCCTTGTAAGCAAGGCTTTCCGTACGGGCTTTTATTGGCCGACGGCCCGAGCAGACGCTCATGACTTAGTCAAACGATGCGTCGGTTGCCAGCTCTTTGCAAACCAAAGCCATATGCCGCCCAACGCCCTCCGAACTATCCCCATCACTTGGCCTTTTGCGGTCTGGGGGATTGATATGGTGGGACCCCTTAAAGGTGGAACCCACGAGAAAAAGTACTTATTGGTTATGGTGGATAAATTCACCAAATGGATAGAAGCCAAGCCTGTTAAGACGGCTGAATCCGGACCTGTGATAGGCTTCATATCCGGGGTCGTACACCGTTACGGTGTCCCTCACAGCATCATCACCGATAACGGCACAAACTTCACCTCCGACGAAGTAAAGCTGTGGTGCAAAAACATGGGCATTAAGCTCGACTATGCTTCTGTCTATCACCCACAAACTAACGGTCAGGTCGAATGCGCAAATGGTCTCATCATGAGCGACATTAAACCCAGACTAGTGCGGTCCCTCAAGGAATCTAATATGCACTGGGTGGAGGAGCTCGACTCCGTACTCTGGGGGCTGCGAACCACGCCGAATCATACCACCGGATTCACACCATTCTTCATGGTGTACGGCGCAGAGGCAGTTCTGCCCTGCGACATAATTCATGACTCACCTCGAGTGTGCATGTACGAAGAAAGCGAAGCCGAGCTTGACCGGCAGGACAACCTGGACGCCTTAGAGGAGGAGCGCGACGTGGCTAAAGCCCGTTCCGCATTTTATCAACAGTAGGCTCGAAGATATCAAAGCAGAGAAGTACGGGCCAAAAATTACAACGTTGGCAAACTAGTTCTACGCCTGCCGGATAAGAAAAAGGATAAACTCAAGCCCAAATGGGAAGGTCCCTTCATAATTGACCAAGTCCTGACTGGTGGAGCGTACCGCCTACGAGATGCGTCGGATAACCGACTCGAGCTGAACCCATGGAACGCCGCACGTCTCCGAAGATTCTATGCCTAGCGCCGGACTTGGGGTTTGTCTCCTTCCTCTGTCCATTTATATATATTTTTTTCTGTTTTTTGCCTCCCCCCACTCTTTCCTTTTATAGCCCTTAAAGGCTCATCATGTGATGCGCTACCTGCGCTCCTTAAACCTGGGGGCTTCTTTAACAGAAGCTTGTTTATATGGGTTTCACGCCCAACGCATGCGTCAGACTTCCGCACGCACCTTTTCTTCACCATTATATGCATCGATATGACTTAAGTTTTGGCCAAGCTGGGTTGCCTGGCTCCTGTGCTTACCCCTACGTTCCCGATTGTTCGGCTAGGCGGTCAAGGGAGCACCTCTGCGATTGCTACTGCCGGATAAGCCGGACGTGTACCTCAGACTGGGTGAAGCCGAAAGCTAGCGATCTTAAGGGAATATTCGGTCGGTGAACTAAAGATGAACCTTTTTTACTTATACATGCCCCCAGATGTTTTCCTGCATTTGCAGTCCGGACGTGCACTTCAGGGCACGCCACCCCAGCGAAAGGAACCCTTAACGGAACTATTCTCTCTGGAAGATGTTTCTTACTAACCATGTAATATAACATAACTAGTTGGGCACTTGTCTGATAAAGCACTGACGACCCCTACGCCTGGTCTCCACGCATACCTCGGTTCTTATATAACTGTTATGGTATTCGGACACACTCCGGACCGTCAGGTCCCGGGGTCGAAGCGAAAAGGTCGACAACGACAAACGATCTACAATCCGGCTAGAAGGCATTACACATGTCAATTATAAATTACATAGTCATCCTGACTGATTGTATTCCTCTTCTATACCATCTAACAGGCTGTCTAATTTACAGTCCTGCTGGGAATACTTTGCGGCCAATTCTACCTGGCCATACACTAAGCTCACAGGGATCTCCTTCCCGTCAGGCCCCACCGGTCCGACCTCGACCATGTAATTGGGGTCAGACTTCGTAAAGCGGGTCTTCACCATGGCCCAGGCCTCCCTAGCGCCCTGCCGGCAGGCCGATATCTTCCACAACTGGAAGCGCCGCCGAGCTCCCTTCAACTTCTCCGCAAGTTCTCCAAGGCCCTCGGGTATGGAGTGGGCAGGCCAGAAGGCTTGGGCAATACCTCGCATCACGTGCCGAACTCGTTTGTGCAGTTGCGAGAGTTCGGGAAGAAGATCGCCCGTTGAACCGGGCATCTCCTCTGCAGGACGACCTGTCAACATACCTACAGACATAACTCCGTTAGTCGTCTTCCTCGCCGAACTCCTTTTTCAAGAGTTCGCTTAAGCACTTACAAAAAATGCCGCCTCGAAGTCGCTGATTCTCCTTATTGGAGTCCGACAGCTGGCCACGAACATCTTTTAGTTCAACATCCAGCCTGGTGTTGGCATCCTGGAGATCATTCTTCTCCCGCCTCACCTTTGTTAGCACGCTTTCACCAGCCTTTAACCGGCGTAGAAGCTGTTGCCTGTCCGGATTGAGTCCGGCGCCATCTGCAATACCATTTGTCAGATTGGCACTTAAATCCGTACAATACTAAATATTTTGGTGTATTGTTTACCTGCAGGGGTCTCTTTAGACCCCCTGCTGCCGTTAGTGCGGCCTCTAGTTGGGCCCTGCACCTTTCCAGCTCCTGGGACAGCGCGGTGTTCTTCTCGGTAAGAAACTGCATGTTATATGATTCTCGAATCAGTTATTTCCACTGCTTCAAGTCTCGGGGACTACTGGCATATCTATATTTACCAAAATTTTCTTACCCGTATGTCTTTTACATACTGCTCCGTGGCTCTGGCTAAACCATTTTGAGCGGCACGGAGGTATGCGTCTCCTGAATTGAAGGCATTTAAAGCCTCCTGGGAGAAACGAGCGTCGCAAAGAACTGTCCGGCGATGCCTGTGGTTCATGACACTCTCCACCTCGGAATGGTGGAAGACAGAGTGTCCGCATCCTCTGATGGAGGAGCGTCCGGTGCGTGCCTTGCGCTGGCCTCCGCCTCTGGGCTGGGCATTGGAGTCTGGCTGGTGGAGGCGCGGTTGGCAACTTCTCCGGATATAGTCCGGCGCGGTCTCTTCGTCCTGAAGATAGCACGAATGTTAATATACCCTGGAGGAGTAAAACACCAGGGAAAAAGAGAGGGTACGCCATACCTTTGCTTTGGCACCTCAGACCGGACTACGTTCCTTTTTGCCCCACGGGGCCCTGCACCCCCCGCCGGCTAGCTGCAGCGGGGTCGGCTTCCCCCCTCGGGAATCTCCCCTACAAAGCACAGTTGTTGTCAGAACAACCAAACCCATGAAAACGGAACCCCTCTTAAGGGGGTAAAGCTCCGGTATTTTTCACCTGGGAGGCCAGGATTAACCCTGGGTAATCAGCTATAATAGCTTCCAAGGTATCGTCCTTGCTTAGCTGATGAAACACTTGTTGGGGAACGTTGCAGAAAATTAAAAATTTTCCTACGGTTTCACCAAGATCCATCTATGAGTTCATCTAGCAACGAGTATTCAGATTGGATAGCATCTACATACCACTTTGTAGATCGCAACGGAAGCGTTCGAGTGAACGTGGATGAGGTAGTCGTACTTGCCGTGATCCAATTCACCGATGATCTAATACCGAACGGACGGCACCTCCGCGTTCAACACACGTACGGGACGGGAGACGTCTCCTCCTTCTTGATCCAGCAAGGGGGAAGGAGAGGTTGAGGAAGATCCAGCACGACGGTGTGGTGGTGGATGCAGCAGAACTCCGGCAGGGCTTCGCTAAGCAACTACGGGAGGAGGAGGAGGTGTTGCAGGGAGGAGGGAGTGCCAGGGCATTAGGGTTAGGGTTGCTCCTCCTTTTCCCCACTATATATAGGGCCAAGGGAGAGGGGGAGGCGCAGCCCTTGCCCCTTCCTCCAAGGAAGGGTGCGGCCAAGGGTGGGGAGGAGTCCATCCTCCCCAAGGCACCTCGGAGGTGCCTTCCCCTTGTAGGACTCTCCCTCCTCCAAGTTTCCTTGGCGCATGGGCCCTTGGGGCTGGTTCCCCTTGGCCCAAGCAGGCCAAGGCGCACCCCCTAAGGCCCATGTGGCCCCCCCGGGGCAGGTGGACCCCCCGGTGGACCCCCGGGACCCCTCCGGTGGTCCCGGTACAATACCGATAACACCGAAACTTGTCCCGATGGCCAAAATAGCACTTCCTATATATAATTCTTTACCTCCGGACCATTCCGGAACTCCTCGTGACGTCCGAGATCTCATCCGGGACTCCGAACAACATTCGGGTTACTGCACATACATATCTTCACAACCCTAGCGTCACCGAACCTTAAGTGTGTAGACCCTACGGGTTCGGGAGACATGCAGACATGACCGAGACGGATCTCGGGCAATAACCAACAGCGGGATCTGGATACCCATGTTGGCTCCCACATGCTCCACGATGATCTCATCGGATGAACCACGATGTCGAGGATTCAATTAATCCCGTATACGATTCCCTTTGTCAATCGGTATTTTACTTGCCCGAGATTCGATCGTCGGTATACCAATACCTCGTTCAATCTCGTTACCGGCAAGTCACTTTTCTCATTCCGTAATGCATGATCCCATGATCAAACACTTTGATCACATTGAGCTCATTGTGATGATGCATTACCGAGAGGGCCCGGTGATACCTCTCCGTCAAGCGGAGTGACAAATCCCAGTCTCGATCCATGTCAACCCAACAGACACTTTCAGAGATACCCGTAGTATACCTTTATAGTCACCCAGTTACGTTGTGACGTTTGGCACACCCAAAGCACTCCTACGGTATCCGGGAGTTACACGATCTAATGGTCTAAGGAAAGGATACTTGACATTGGAAAACTCTAGCAAACGAACTATGCGATCTTATGCTATGTTTAGGATTGGGTCTTGTCCATCACATCATTCTCCTAATGATGTGATCCCGTTATCGATGACATCCAATGTCCATAGTCAGGAAACCATGACTATCTGTCGATCAACGAGCTAGTCAACTAGAGGCTCACTAGGGACATGTTGTTGTCTGTTATTCACACATGTATTATGATTTCCGGTTAACACAATTATAGCACGAATAAAGACAATTATCATGAATAAGGAAATATAATAATAATGCTTTTATTATTGCCTCTAGGGCATATTTCCAACAGTCTCCCACTTGCACTAGAGTCAATAATCTAGTTACATTGTGATGAATCGAACACCCATAGAGTTCTGGTGCTGATCATGTTTTGCCTTAGGGAGAGGTTTAGTCAACGGATCTGCGACATTCAGATCCGTGTGTACTTTACAAATCTCTATGTCTCCATCTTGAACATTTTCACGAATGGAGTTGAAGCGACGCTTGATGTGCCTGGTCTTCTTTTGAAACCTGGGCTCCTTTGCAAGTGCAATAGCTCCAGTGTTGTCACAGAAGAGCTTGATTGGCCCCGACGCATTGGGTATGACTCCGAGGTCGGTGATGAACTCCTTCACCCAAATTGCTTCATGCGCTGCCTCCGAGGCTGCCATGTACTCCGCTTCACATGTAGATCCCGCCACGACGCTTTGCTTGCAACTGCACCAGCTTACTGCCCCACCATTCAAAATATACACGTATCCGGTTTGTGACTTAGAGTCATCCAGATCTGTGTCGAAGCTAGCGTCGACGTAACCTTTTACGACGAGCTCTTCGTCACCTCCATAAACGAGAAACATTTCCTTAGTCCTTTTCAGGTACTTCAGGATATTCTTGACCGCTGTCCAGTGTTCCTTGCCGGGATTACTTTGGTATCTTCCTACCAAACTTACGGCAAGGTCTACATCAGGTCTGGTACACAGCATGGCATACATAATAGAACCTATGGCTAAGGCATAGGGGATGACGCTCATCTCTTCTATATCTTCTGCCGTGGTCGGACATTGAGCTGAGCTCAATTTCACACCTTGTAATACAGGTAAAAACCCTTTCTTAGATTGATCCATATTGAACTTCTTCAATATTTTATCAAGGTATGTGCTTTGTGAAAGACCTATGAGGCGTCTCGATCTATCTCTATAGATCTTGATGCCTAATATATAAGCAGCTTCTCCAAGGTCCTTCATTGAAAAACTCTTATTCAAGTAGGCCTTCATGCTGTCCAAGAGTTCTATATCATTTCCCATCAAAAGTATGTCGTCTACATATAATATGAGAAATGCTACAGAGCTCCCACTCACTTTCTTGTAAACACAGGCTTCTCCATAAGTCTGTGTAAACCCAAACGCTTTGATCATCTCATCAAAGCGAATGTTCCAACTCCGAGATGCTTGCACCAGCCCATAAATCGAGCGTTGGAGCTGGCATACCTTGTCAGCATTCTTAGGATCGACAAAACCTTCCGGCTACATCATATACAATTCTTCCTTAAGGAAACCATTAAGGAATGTCGTTTTGACGTCCATTTGCCAAATCTCATAATCATAGTATGCGGCAATTGCTAACATGATTCGGACGGACTTCAGCTTCGCTACCGGTGAGAAAGTCTCATCGTAGTCAATTCCTTGAACTTGTCGATAACCCTTAGCGACAAGCCGAGCTTTATAGATGGTCACATTACCATCCGCGTCTGTCTTCTTCTTAAAGATCCATTTATTTTCTATGGCTCGCCGTTCAACGGGCAAGTCAGTCAAAGTCCATACTTCGTTTTCATACGTGGATCCTATCTCGGATTTCATGGCTTCCAGCCATTTGTCGGAATCCGGGCCCGCCATTGCTTCCTCATAGTTCGAAGGTTCACCGTTGTCTAACAACATGATTTCCAAGACAGGGTTGCCGTACCACTCTGGTGCGGAACGTGTCCTTGTGGACCTCCGAATTTCAATAGGAGCTTGATTAGAAGCATCTTGATCATCATCATTAATTTCCTCTCTAGTCGGTGCAGGCACCTCAGAAACGTTTTCTTGAGTTTCGCCATTTTCCGGTTCAAGAGGTAACACTTCATCAAGTTCTACTTTCCTCCCACTTACTTCTTTCGAGAGAAACTCTTTTTCTAGAAAGGATCCATTCTTGGCAACAAAGATCTTGCCTTCGGATCTGAGGTAGAAGGTATACCCAACAGTATCTTTAGGGTATCCTATGAAGACGCATTTTTCCGATTTGGGTTCGAGCTTTTCAGGTTGAAGTTTCTTCACATAAGCATCGCATCCCCAAACTTTTAGAAACGACAGCTTAGGTTTCTTACCAAACCATAATTCATACGGTGTCGTCTCAACGGATTTTGACGGAGCCCTATTTAAAGTGAATGCGGCAGTCTCTAAAGCATAGCCCCAAAAAGATAGCGGTAAGTCGGTAAGAGACATCATAGATCGCACCATATCTAATAGAGTGCGATTACGACGTTCGGACACACCATTACGCTGAGGTGTTCCAGGCGGCGTGAGTTGTGAAACTATTCCACATTTTCTTAAGTGTGTGCCAAATTCGTGACTCAAGTATTCTCCTCCACGATCTGATCATAGAAACTTGATCTTTCTATCACGTTGATTTTCAACCTCACTCTGAAATTCCCTGAACTTTTCAAAGGCCTCAGACTTGTGTTTCATTAAGTAGATATACCCATATCTACTCAAGTCATCAGTGAGGGTGAGAACATAACGATAGCCACCGCGAGCCTCAACACTCATTGGACCACACACATGGGTATGTATGATTTCCAATAAGTTGGTTGCTCGCTCCATTGTTCCTGAGAACGGAGTCTTGGTCATTTTACCCATGAGGCATGGTTCGCATGTGTCAAATGATTCATAATCAAGAGACTCTAAAAGTCCATCTGCATGGAGCTTCTTCATGCGTTTGACACCTATGTGACCAAGGCGGCAGTGCCACAAATATGTGGGAATATTGTTATCAACTTTAACTCTTTTGGTATTCACACTATGAATATGTGTATCATCACGCACGAGATTCATTAAGAATAAACCATTAACCATCGGAGCATGACCATAAAACATATCTCTCATATAAATAGAACAACCATTATTCTCGGATTTAAATGAGTAGCCATCTCGAATTAAGCGAGATCCAGATACAATGTTCATGCTCAAACTTGGCACTAAATAACAATTATTGAGGTTTAAAACTAATCCCGTAGGTAAATGTAGAGGCAGCGTGCCGACGGCGATCACATCGACCTTGGAACCATTCCCGACGCGCATCGTCACCTCGTCCCTCGCCAGTCTCCGTTTATTCCGCAGCTCCTGTTTTGAGTTACAAATGTGAGCAACTGCACCGGTATCAAATACCCAAGAGCTACTACGAGTACTGGTAAGGTACACATCAATTACATGTATATCATATATACCTTTGGTTTTGCCGGCCTTCTTGTCCGCTAAGTATTTGGGGCAGTTCCGCTTCCAGTGACCACTTCCCTTGCAATAAAAACACTCAGTCTCGGGCTTGGGTCCATTCTTTGGCTTCTTCCCGGCAACTTGCTTACCGGGCGCGGCAATATCCTTGCCGTCCTTCTTGAAGTTCTTTTTACCCTTGCCCTTCTTGAACTTAGTGGTTTTATTCACCATCAACACTTGATGCTCCTTCTTGATTTCTACCACTGCTGATTTCAGCATAGCATATACCTCAGGAATGGTCTTTACCATCCCCTGCATATTGTAGTTCATCACAAAGCTCTTGTAGCTAGGTGGAAGCGACTGGAGGATTCTGTCAATGACCGCTTCTTCCGGGAGATTAACTTCCAGTTGAGTCAAGCGGTTGTGCAACCCAGACATTTTGAGTATGTGCTCACTGACAGAGCCATTTTCCTCCATCTTACAGCTAAAGAATTTGTCGGAGACTTCATATCTCTCGACCCGGGCATGAGCTTGGAAAACCATTTTCAGCTCTTCGAACATCTCATATGCTCCATGTCTCTCAAAACGCTTTTGGAGCCCCGGCTCTAAGCTGTAAAGCATGCCGCACTGAACGAGGGAGTAATCATCGCAGCGTGACTGCCAAGCGTTCATAACATCTTGTTCTGCAGGGAGAATAGGTGCGTCACCCAGCGGTGCTCTTAGGACATAATCTTTCTTGGCAGCTATGAGGATAATCCTCAGGTTCCGGACCCAGTCCGTATAGTTGCTACCATTGTCTTTCAGCTTGGTTTTCTCTAGGAACGCGTTGAAGTTGAGGACTACGTTGGCCATTTGATCTACAAGACATATTGTAAATATTTAGACTAAGTTCATGATAATAAAGTTCATTTAATCAAATTATTTAATGAACTCCCACTTAGATAAACATCCCTCTTCTAGTCATCTAAGTATTACATGATCCGAGTCAACTAGGCCGTGTCCGATCATCACGTGAGACGGACTAGTCAACATCGGTGAACATCTTCATGTTGATCGTATCTTCTATACGACTCATGCTCGACCTTTCGGTCTTCTGTGTTCCGAGGCCATGTCTGTACATGCTAGGCTCGTCAAGTCAACCTAAGTGTTTTGCGTGTGTAAATCTGTCTTACACCCGTTGTATGCGAACGTAAGGACCTATCACACCCGATCATCACGTGGTGCTTCGGAACGACGAACCTTAGCAATGGTGCATAGTTAGGGTGAACACTTTCTTGAAATTATTATGAGGGATCATCTTATTTACTACCGTCGTTCTAAGTAAACAAGATGCAAAACATGATAAACATCACATGCAATCAAATAATAAACGTGACATGATATGGCCAATATCACATTGCTCCTTTGATCTCCATCTTGGGGCTCCATGATCATCTTGTCACCGGCTTGACACCATGATCTTCATCATCATGATCTTCATCATCGTGTCTCCATGAAGTTGCTCGCCAACTATTACTTCTACTATTATGGCTAACGCGTTTAGCAATAAAGTAAAGTAACTTACATGGCGATTCTCAATGACACGCAGGTCATACAAAAAATAAAGACAACTCCTATGGCTCCTGCCAGTTGTCATACTCATCGACATGCAAGTCGTGATTCCTATTACAATAGCATGAACATCTCATACATCACATATAGATCATTCATCATACATCACAACTTTGGCCATATCATATCACAAAGCACTTGCTGCAAAAACAAGTTAGACGTCCTCTAATTGTTGTTGCAAGTTTTACGTGGCTGAATTAGGGTTCTAGCAAGAACGTTTTCTTACCTACATTCAAACCACAACGTGATTTGTCAATCTCTATTTACCCTTCATAAGGACCCTGTTCATCGAATCCGATCCAACTAAAGTAGGAGAGACAGACACCCGCCAGCCACCTTATGCAACTAGTGCATGTTAGTCGGTGGAACCGGTCTCACGTAAGCGTACGTGTAAGGTTGGTCCGGGCCGCTTCATCCCACAATACCGCTGAATCAAGATTGACTAGTAACGGCAAGAAGAATTGACAACATCTACGCCCACAACAAATTGTGTTCTACTCGCACAAGAAGAACTATGCATAGACCTAGCTCTGATACCACTGTTGGGGAACGTTGCAGAAAATTAAATTTTTTCCTACGGTTTCACCAAGATCCATCTATGAGTTCATCTAGCAACGAGTATTCAGATTGGATAGCATCTACATACCACTTTGTAGATCGCAACGGAAGCGTTCGAGTGAACGTGGATGAGGTAGTCGTACTTGCCGTGATCCAATTCACCGATGATCTAGTACCGAACGGACGGCACCTCCGCGTTCAACACACGTACGGGACGGGAGACGTCTCCTCCTTCTTGATCCAGCAAGGGGGAAGGAGAGGTTGAGGAAGATCCAGCACGACGGTGTGGTGGTGGATGCAGCAGAACTCCGGCAGGGCTTCGCTAAGCAACTACGGGAGGAGGAGGAGGTGTTGCAGGGAGGAGGGAGTGCCAGGGCATTAGGGTTAGGGTTGCTCCTCATTTTCCCCACTATATATAGGGCCAAGGGAGAGGGGGAGGCGCAGCCCTTGCCCCTTCCTCCAAGGAAGGGTGCGGCCAAGGGTGGGGAGGAGTCCATCCTCCCCAAGGCACCTCGGAGGTGCCTTCCCCTTGTAGGACTCTCCCTCCTCCAAGTTTCCTTGGCGCATGGGCCCTTGGGGCTGGTTCCCCTTGGCCCAAGCAGGCCAAGGCGCACCCCCTAAGGCCCATGTGGCCCCCGGGGCAGGTGGACCCCCCGGTGGACCCCCGGGACCCCTCCGGTGGTCCCGGTACAATACCGATAACACCGAAACTTGTCCCGATGGCCAAAATAGCACTTCCTATATATAATTCTTTACCTCCGGACCATTCCGGAACTCCTCGTGACGTCCGGGATCTCATCCGGGACTCCGAACAACATTCGGGTTACTGCACATACATATCTTCACAACCCTAGCGTCACCGAACCTTAAGTGTGTAGACCCTACGGGTTCGGGAGACATGCAGACATGACCGAGACGGATCTCGGGCAATAACCAACAGCGGGATCTGGATACCCATGTTGGCTCCCACATGCTCCACGATGATCTCATCGGATGAACCACAATGTCGAGGATTCAATTAATCCCGTATACGATTCCCTTTGTCAATCGGTATTTTACTTGCCCGAGATTCGATCGTCGGTATACCAATACCTCGTTCAATCTCGTTACCGGCAAGTCACTTTTCTCGTTCCGTAATGCATGATCCCGTGATCAAACACTTTGATCACATTGAGCTCATTGTGATGATGCATTACCGAGAGGGCCCGGTGATACCTCTCCGTCAAGCGGAGTGACAAATCCCAGTCTCGATCCATGTCAACCCAACAGACACTTTCAGAGATACCCGTAGTATACCTTTATAGTCACCCAGTTACGTTGTGACGTTTGGCACACCCAAAGCACTCCTACGGTATCCGGGAGTTACACGATCTCATGGTCTAAGGAAAGGATACTTGACATTGGAAAACTCTAGCAAACGAACTATGCGATCTTATGCTATGTTTAGGATTGGGTCTTGTCCATCACATCATTCTCCTAATGATGTGATCCCGTTATCGATGACATCCAATGTCCATAGTCAGGAAACCATGACTATCTGTCGATCAACGAGCTAGTCAACTAGAGGCTCACTAGGGACATGTTGTTGTCTGTTATTCACACATGTATTACGATTTCCGGTTAACACAATTATAGCACGAATAAAGACAATTATCATGAATAAGGAAATATAATAATAATAATGCTTTTATTATTGCCTCTAGGGCATATTTCCAACAACACTCCGTCGATAAATTCCACCACTAAGTCCGGATCCTCTTCGGAGTCCGGATCGAGGGACCGTTCTGGGTCCTCCGGCTGTGGAGGACGGCTGTTTATGTTTTTTACCTCCTGACGTAGGTCCTGCGTTGCAGTCGTTAGACTGCCTATTTAATCATGGGAATGTAAAATGAACAGGGAAGCACGACTGTCCGCTTACCCAATTCGGAGGACTATACATGGAAAATCCGCCTTGCGGGTCGACGCGGAGAAATTCCTCTTCTTCTCCCTTGTACAAAGAGGATAAGATCTTCATTAGAGCGGCAGGCGAGTCCGGCCCTTTACGGCCGTAACGGGTGGCGTCATCTTCCCCGTTAAAATCCCACATGGGGTGGCTTCTGTATTGGAGCGGCTGCACCCCCCGCATAATGCATATGGCCATGAATTTAATCATGGTTAGTCCGGAATGAGCCAGTAGCTTAATCCGGCCCATTAAGTAAAGGACGTCTCTGTCATTCTCTCTCTGAGAGCTCCGAGGGCGCCAGCTTAGGCGTTTCTTCAGGGGAGCGTTGTTAAACTCAGGGAGGCCGGCCCGGATAGGGTCCGGCAGGGGGACTTCGTCTATGTAAAACCATTCTGAAGGCCAGTCCTCGAACGCCTTCTTCGGGGTTCCGGACGGATATCCGGTCCCGGCGATGCGCCATACTTCGGCTCCGCCCACTTGATATATGGACCCCTCTTGGGGGACGGGGCACCAGGCAGAATATCTTCTTCCACAACGCGAAATGAGCCTCGACGCCTAAAAATAGCTCGCAAAGAGCAACAAAGCCCGCGATGTGTAACACGGAGCCGGGCGTAAGGTGGTGCAGCTGGAGGCCATAGAACTCCAGAAGCCCGTAGAGAAAGGGATGAATCCGAAATCCCAGTCCCCTTATTAGGTAAGGGACCAGGCACACCCGCTCCCCTTTAGAGGGACTAGGTGAGTTCTCCGCTTGTTTTCCGCCTTGATAAGTGGTGAGTCCGGCTCGGATCGTTACCATATAGGCTTGAGGGAGAAATCCCTTGGCTTGGAGCGACACTAAATTGCTATGCGGGATGGAACAACTCTCCCAGTCTCTAGGGATAGGACTGGAACGGCGAGAAGAGGAGCTGCGGCGGCTGGCCATGTTCGAATGGATCTTTGCTGGAGACGCTCTGATGATTTCTCGCAGAAGGGGAAAGTGTGGTTTGGATCTGAATCCTCATCATGTTAAATAGGCGGCTCGTTTATACAGCTAGGGGCTTGGATGTAAAACTACCCCGGCTTTTCGCATTCGTTTGACACGTGGAAGGCGGCCATTATTGGGCGTGAAAGCCAAGGAGCGCTGCATTATAAAAATCATACGTTATACCCGCAGGTACACAAAGTTTGAAGGAGAACCCACCTTGCAATGCCGAAGACAAACTGCGCGCCGGACTCATCGTCATTGAAGCCTGGTTCGGGGGCAACTGAGGGAGTCCTGGATTAGGGGGTGTTAGGATAGCCGGACTATACCTTCAGCCGGACTCCAGGACTATGAAGATATAAGATTGAAGACTTCGTCCCGTGTCCGGAAGGATCTTTCCTTGGCGTGGAAGGCAAGCTAGGCGTGCGGATATTCGAGATCTCCTACCATTGTAACCGACTCTGTGTAACCCTAACCCTATCCGGTGTCTATATAAACCGGAGGGTTGTAGTCCGTAGGACAACCATCATCATACACAATCATACCATAGGCTAGCTTCTAGGGTTTAGCCTCCTTGGTCTCGTGGTAGATCTACTCTTGTACTACCCATATCATCAATATTAATCTAGCAGGAGTAGGGTTTTACCTCCATCGACAGGGCCCGAACCTGGGTAAAATAAAGTGTCCCTTGTCTCCTGTTGCCATCCGACCTTGACGCACAGTTCGGGACCCCCTACCCGAGATTCGCCGGTTTTGACACCAACAACGAACATCAGGAGATTGAAGGGAAGCAGGGCGCGAGGAGCTGGCCTGATCCGGCGGCGCTGCTCCGGCAAGGCCATCGACAGGTGGTGGCGCTAGGGGCCGAGGTGAGGCGCGGAGGTCGGGGTCAAGGGGAACGAGGAGCTCCTCTCCTATGCGTTGGCTGCTAGTACGTAGGCGCCTGGTGGATCGAGGCAGAGGGCCTCGAGCATGAGCGATGGGGAGCCATCGAGGGGAGGCACTGCTGCGAGCTGGATGGATGGATTGGGTGGCGGCGGAAAACAAGGGACTTGGTCGGAGGCGATGCTGGTTGGTGGATGGATCGGGGAGGTGGAGAGGTGGTTGGCTCGGGATGGATCCCGAGGAAGAGGAGTGGCGGCGCGGATGGGAATGGATGGATGGGACGGCTAGGGTCTAGGGTCTATGGTTGCCCCGATATTTATATCAGATGAATTTAGGTTATGGGATATCACATCCCTACAATCGTAATGAACGGTCGCGAATAAAATAGCTAGGGAGTCCAAAAGAGAAACCGATGATGATTTAGGGATGTTTGAAGATGATCCGGACCCATCGGTCGTGACCGTGCGGTTCGGGTTCGGGGAAGTTTCGGGCGAGCAAGCGAGGGGGTCCTGAGAGAGGTCGACAAAAACAAGGGGTTTGAGGGCACAAAGAAGAGAGAGAAAAGAGCAGTCCGGTGATCTAAGAGGAGGTCAACAAGGACAAGGAGGAAGCGGCAACTATGAGCGGATACAAGCTTTAAGAAAACATGCGGATGCAATATGCATGATGACATGACGGAATGCAACAAACAAAATAAAACACACGGCGAACACGAAATATATGGAAGTCTTCTGAAGCGTCGGTTTCGGGGCGTTACAACACTCCACCACTACAAGAGGATCTCGTCCCGAGATCTAGGATGGCACCGGAGGGAAAACGGGAGAGGCAGAGGTAAAACAAAGTTGCTTCTTTGACAAACGAGTGAAACCCACAAACCTTGAGAGGTTGAACAAATCGAAAGAAAGAATACAATGGAGGTGAATGAAATTGCAAACACTCTGTTAGCAAAAAGGAACAAGGAACATTACGAGAACCTTGTAGGTTGAAAGACATGGAAATAAGAGCTTCAAGAACCAAAAGAATATGACCACACCGGTATAATAAGATAGCCAAGGAACAAGAATGACAGAATTTGGACAACACTTCCGTAGAAAAGAGAAGAAAACTTGAAAGAATAACACAATAGAGTTGAACGAAATTGAGAGCATACCAGTAGAAAAGAGAAACAAGGAACACCATGTTAACGATGGAGGTTGCAAAGCTATGAATGACGAGCACAGTGGACAAGAAGGAATTGAAACCACTCTGGTTGAAACGAGATAAGAATGAATAAGAATGATATAATTTTGACAGCACTCCGAATGTAAATGGAAGGAATTGAACCTTAACTTGAAAGATGAGAGGATACTTGATGAAATCAACAACACACTACCTCCGGAACTATTGAAAGAATGGCACAAGGGGTAAGAAAGATTTCAAACGCACTTCGGTTGAGAAGGGGGGCAAAACTAGCTAAGTTGAGAGAGCTTGAATGAAAACACGACACTCCGGTTAAATGGATTAGCAAGGAAAAGAACATGATCTTGGCAAAACGAGATGATGAGTCGAAGAGAGTAACATCACAATGCCTCCGGAAGAAAAAAATAGAAGATAGATCATTGGAATAAAGGAATGGAGAAGAAAAGACAACTTCTACCACAATTTAATTTGGAAAAGCATCCTTGAAAGAAGGTTAGAGTGGAATTGTTGGAAAGCCAACAACGAAAAGAATAAGCTTGATGTGGGCTTATAGAAGACATCTCTAAATTATGAGGTGAAATTCTGCCACTAAGGGAAACAATAGATTGGATTGATATCAACAAGGAGATGAAAACTCTTTCACCGAGAGGATAGGAGAAAACTTGGATCATTGATAAGCACCACAAATAGCAACAATCCTTAGGGAAGGCTTTAGGTGAAATATGACACAAGATAACTCCAACGAAAAGATTGATGGATTTAAAATACCTCATTCTTGACAACATGTTAACCATGAAACGCGAACTCAAATTGTCAAGAATGACATAACACCACCTCAAATGATAAGGTAGAACGAATTGCACTTTGGAATGCAGGAAGAAGAATATTTGAGCTCTTCAAAACAAAACATGTGTTGAACACCATGTTTATTTTAGAGTATAGCTTGGCGGATCTTAGCTCCGAGAGAAATCTTGAAGAACAAAACGAGAATGAAAGGAATCCTTGATGAACCACCATGTAGAGCCTCCATGAAGAACTCCGGTAATAAAAGGATGATAGAAAGAAAGAGAAGTTGAAAAACACTAGGTGAAGCCTTGCCGTGATAAAATGAAGCTTTGAAATGATATAACCGAGAAAACTTGGAACTCCGGAAAGAAAGATGAACAAATGAAGTTAAGAATTTTGATGAATATCCGGAATAAGGAATTAATCACTTGGATGAAACAAGAATAAGAATTACATTATGCTCATCCTTCACCAATTAAATTGATGACAAGCAATGGATTTGGCATACTACTTATTCTCGTAGAAAGGATTAAGATGGATATGGCGGAAACTTGAAAAGGTCTTCAACGAACCACCGGTAGGATTGGACGAATGAATCTATATGATAACGAAGGAAGAGAACTCTTGAAGAACCACCGTAAGAATTGAAAATGAACAAAGAAAAGATAAAGAATCGCCGGGAAGAATTATAAAAAGAACGAAGCTACTTTAGAGAATTTAGATACATGAGAACAAAGAGATCATGAACTGATTAGAGGATATTTGAACGATGCACCGGTATGATTTGGGGAACGAGAGCTGAAAGCTTGAATGAATAATTCTGAGATGATGGGCTCCGGAGAATCAAACTGAAAAGACTCCTGAAATGCTCCGGATGGGTGAAAAGAATTCCCACAATCGAAAACAATTATGAGAGGATGGCATCAACCTAGAACCATGAATCTTGAAGAGATGGAGCAAGATTTAAGAGAAATTCTTCTTCGGTCTTCAAATGTTGAGAATGACAATGAGAAACACCACCATGAATTGTTGAGGCAATCCGGAATGAAAATTGGAAAGGTTGAACCAACGATGAGAAGAATTTGAAAGATCTTGTAGAAAGACATACGACTGATGATAATTCATTCTTACGTCAAAATTGGAAAAGAATTTGAGAATAACTCTGGAAAACATAGAAGAGTTAGGTAAGATCCTGGGAAAAGACCTGTGGGTTAGGGCCCACTCAAAATAACCACCGTTGAACGATTGCTTGAAAAGAGAGATTGCCCCGGTTGAATTAAATGGCTTGAATGAGATAGCATCCTCAAAAGAACTTGAGTAAATTGAGAATGGAAACTTGAATCTTCCGAGATATCTTTATCACTCTGGAACAATTGAATAGCGAGAAGTGGATGATTAAGAGGTGCACCGGTACGAGAAAAACATTTAAAACAAGGAAAAGATATGATCGACAAAGCTTGAATTTAATCCACTGGAGAAGAAACAGAACGAATAATGATGAAGTTAAGGCTCCGTTAGTATCTTCCTGAGAATCACCGGATAAGAACATTAACGGAAAAGAATGGAGAGACTTCCCTTCTATAAGATGGATACTTGGTTAAGAAATCTGAGTCCTTGAAGAAAAAGGGTGGGAGGGTGGGAAAACAAAAGCAACTTGGGTCGGATGAAACGGACACCGTTGAGAAAAAGCCTAGAATTGATCTGCGAATGTTGGAATGATCGGATTTACTTAAAGAGAAACACACCGGTTGGAAAGGATTGAAAAGACAACCTTGATGAACTAGAAGGATTAGCATCCACATAGAAATATGAGAACACCGCTTAGGAAAGGTATGGAATCAACGCTTGACTTCGAAGCAACTCGAATACCACAAACCAAAACAAAATAAAGGATTGGCTTAGGAAATAAGCCGGAAACAAACATATGATAGATCCCATATCGTATCATGTGTCTGTTGGAAAGATATCCTACGAGATACTTGAATTCCCACTTATAAACTCCCAAAACTTTCTGGTTATGCAATCAGGTGTTGGGGATACAGGGGACACAAAATATATCACCCAAACTAACAATACCTAGATCCAGCTGTATCCATCCTTCAACACATAACCAAGAAACCTTCGGAAATCATTTACCTCAACCTTCGAAAAGCATCCGTTATACGAGTTATGGCAATACTCCCGAACTCCCGCCCCAGTACTGGGTGGCGTCGAGGTGATCTCACCAACAACTGCATAAAAGAGATTTTCGATGTCGGCAAAACTCAGGTATTCCAGAACTGCAACGATAAAATTGTGACGGCAACACCTCGGAGCTCAACTCCCCGGGACACTGCCACAACCCCTAAATGTCAGGAGGCGCCAAGAACAATGTTCTCGTCACAAAACCATCGGAACGATTCCAAGATACCCGCGTGATCCTAAAAAAAATTAGTGAAGTTTGAGGAGAGTAGAGTCAAAACTTCTACGTCAGGAGGCCTCACCAGAGCGACGAAGGGACTGAGGAGTAAAAAGAATCCTACTCTCCGATATATATAATCCTAAGACTCAAAACATTTTGCTCTAGACTCAACAAAGTCAGCGATTCAATCAAGCAGGGGGTTCCTAAGTCGGGGATGGCTCTGATTACCAACTTGTAACGCCCTCGATGCGGCTATATCTCCCACGTGTCGAAGCACGACTTAGAGGCATAACCGCATTGAAAGCAATGTCGCAAGTGAGGTAATCTTCACACAACCCATGTAATACATAAGGGAAAGAGACACGTAGTTGGCTTACAATCGCCACTTCACACAATACATGAATAAGGCATTACAACATTCTAGTACAATCAAGGTCCGACTACGGAACCAAAATAAAAGAAGGCTACCTCAAATGCTACACAGATCCCCGATCGACCCCAACTGGGCTCCACTACTGATCAACTAGAACGAAACAACACAAAGGACAAGATCTTCATCGAGCTCCTCCTTGAGCTCGGTTGCGTCACCTGCACGGTTTCGTCGGCACCTGCAACTGTTTTGGTAGAATTTGTGAGTCACGAGGACTTAGCAATCTCACACCCGTGAGATCAAGACTATTTAAGCTTATGGGTAGGAAAGGGGTAATGAGGTGGAGCTGCAGCAAGCACTAAGCATATATGGTGGCTAACATACGCAAATGAGAGAGAGAAGAGAAGGAAAAAGCACGGTCGATGAACTATGATCAAGAAGTGATCATAGAACAACCTACGTCAAGCATAACTCCAACACCGTGTTCACTTCCCGGACTCCGCCGAGAAGAGACCATCACGGTTACACACGCGGTTGTTGTATTTTAATTAAGGTCAACTTCAGGTTCTCTACAACCGGACATTAACAACTTCCCATGTGCCTCATAACCACGGGCACGGCTTTCGAAAGATAATACCTTGCAGGGGTGTCCCAACTTAGCCCATCACAAGCTCTCACGGTCAACGAAGGATATTCCTTCTACCGGGAAGACCCGATCAGTCTCGGAATCCCAGCTACAAGACATTTCGACAATGGTAAAACAAGACCAGCAAGACCACCCGCTGTGCCGACAAATCTCGATAGGAGCTGCACATATCTCGTTCTCAGGGCACACCGAATAAGCTAAGTGTACAGGTACCAACGTAACCCAAGTTGCCAAGGGACGGTCCCGCACGGTGCTCTAGTTTGGACCAACACTCAGAGGAGCACTAGCCCGGGGGTTAAAATAAAGATGAACCTTGAGTCTGCAGAACCCAAGGGAAAAAGGCTTAGGTGGCAAATGTTAAAACCAAGGTTGGGCCTTGCTGGAGGAGTCTTACTCAAAGCGAACTGTCAAGGGGGTCCCATAAATCACCCAACCGTGTAAGGAACGCAAAATCAAGGAACATAACACCGGTATGACGGAAACTAGGGCGGCAAGAGTGGAACAAAACACCAGGCATAAGGCCGAGCCTTCCACCCTTTACCAAGTATATAGATGCATTAATTAAATAAGAGATATTGTGATATCCCAACATAGTCATGTTCCAACATGGAGCAATCTTCAACTTCACCTGCAACTAGCAACGCTATAAGAGGGGCTGAGCGAAGCGGTAACATAGCCAAACAACGGTTTGCTAGGAAACGATGGTTAGAGGCTTGACATGGCAACATGGGAGGCATGATACAGTAAGTGGTAGGTATCGCGGCATAGCAAAAGAGCGAGCAACTAGCAAGCAAAGATAGAAGTGATTTCGAGGGTATGGTCATCTTTCCTGAGATCCCGCTAGGAAGAAGAACGAGTCCATGAAGAAGACAAACGGACGTAGTCGAACGAATCCTCAGAAACGCAACGTTATCGGAAGTAACCCGAAGAAGCACCACCGGAAAGAAGCAAACAACATAGTAAACAACTATCACATAAACATGGCATGATGCACAACCAAGTATGATGCATGTCCTGTTTAATGAGCATGGCATGGCAAAGTGCAACAAACAACACTACAAATTAAGTGGAGCTCAATATGAAACGAGTTGCATATTGACGAAACACAACATTCCAGTTATTTAGTTCGCTCTCGTTTATGTACCCAACAAAGTTAAATGTTGATTAACATGGCAAGAGGTGAAGCATAATTAATCTAACTTTTTAGGCAAGTTTAAATGAGGCTGGAAATAACAACAACAATT
The DNA here is from genome assembly GCA_032464435.1 of Aegilops umbellulata. Taxonomy (NCBI): domain Eukaryota; kingdom Viridiplantae; phylum Streptophyta; class Magnoliopsida; order Poales; family Poaceae; genus Aegilops; species Aegilops umbellulata. Next base: position 241,964,597 of record CP136055.1, on the reverse strand, counting down.
CCGGAAAATCCTCATGTGCATATTTTAGATTTGGTACTGTTCTGTCCTAAAGCATATTTTAGAGTTATTAAACATGCAAGGTAATGCTACCATGTTAATCTATGCATTTTTCCACCCCATTTACATATATAGTTTATTTAAATCCGAGTTATGGTTAATTAGCTATGAAATAAATCATTTTAGCATGGCATTTAGGCAAATTAATGCAAGCAGCAAGTTAAACATTTTAAACATTAATGCAAGTTGCAAATTATGAAACTACATGAAATTCTAAGCATTTTACATATATAAAACATTTTAAACCGATGCATGAACATGAGGGTTTTTCTGTAAAACCGCAGTTTTCTGGATAATTAACAAATTCGCAGAACGAAAAAAAAACATATCGGGCCGAAACTGGCTGGGCCACCACAGAGCAGAGGGGCTAGAGGAGCTGCTCACCCATGGGCTAAGGCCCGGTTTGGTGGTGAGGCAGGCAGGCTTGGAGCTGGGCCTGGGAGAGGCCGCTCGGGGCGCGGTCAACGCTCGAGGGCAGCGTGCGGTCGTCGCGGGACGGGGCTCGAAGCAGAGGAGGTCGCAGGTGGGCGCCGGCAGGCACGGGAAGCGGCGGGTCAGCTTGATTCGCCGGGAAGACGGCAGCGGGCACGGACTTGACGGATCCAGGCGGAGGCGGCGCTCGACGGCAAAGGCTGGAGGCCGAAGCAGGGGAGGCCGCGATGCAGAGGACGCGACGGACCGAGCAGGGGCTGACGGCGCGGATGCACATCGGCGACACCGGGACGAGGCAAGCGGCAGTCGCGGTGGCGCTGAGGATTCCGGCGGCGAGGAACTTGAGGCAGCGGCGGCACTTTAGGAGCTCGGCGAGGGGATCAGCCATCCATGGCGTCGGGTTCCTAAGAGAGTGAGAGATGTGAGAAAGAGCAAGGGAGGACGAATATCAGGAGATGGAAGGGAAGCAGGGCGCGAGGAGCTGGCCTGATCTGGCGGCGCTGCTCCAGCAAGGCCGTCGACAGGTGGTGGCGCTCGGGGCCGAGGTGAGGCGCGGAGGTCGGGGTCAAGGGGAACAAGGAGCTCCTCTCCTATGCGTTGGCTGCTAGTGTTGGGGAACGTAGCAGGAATTCAAAAATTTTCCTACGTGTCACCAAGATCCATCTATGGAGAAACTAACAATGAGGGGAAGAAGAGTGCATCTACATACCCTTGTAGATCGCTAAGCGGAAGCGTTCAAGTGAACAGGGTTGATGGAGTCGTACTCGTCGTGATCCAAATCACCGATGATCCTAGTGCCGAACGGACAGCACCTCTGCGTTCAACACACGTACAGCCCGGTGACGTCTCCCATGCCTTGATCCAGCAAGGGGAGAGGGAGAGGTTGAGGAAGACTCCATCCAGCAGCAGCACGATGGCGTGGTGGTGGTGGAGGAGCGTGGCAATCCTGCAGGGCTTCGCCAAGCACCGCGGGAGAGGAGAAGAACTTGGGAGAGGGGAGAGGGCTGCGCTAGCACAATGGTGCGGTTGCCCTCCCACCCCCTTCATATATATAGGGGCAAGGGAGAGGGGGGCCGGCCCCCTCAGATCCCATCTGAGGAGGGGGCGGCGGCCAGGAGGGGGTGGCTTGCCCCCCAAGGCAAGGGGGGGCGCCCCCTTCTAGGGTTCCCCAAACCCTAGGCGCCTTGGGCCCTTGTGGGGGGGCGCACCAGCCCACCTTGGGCTGGTCCCCTCCCACATGTGGCCCATGCAGCCCTCCGGGGCTGGTGGTCCCACTTGGTAGACCCCCGGGACCCTCCTGGTGGTCCCGGTACGTTACCGATAAAACCCGAAACCCTTTCGGTGACCAAAACAGGACTTCCCATATATAAATCTTTACCTCCGGACCATTCCGAAACTCCTCGTGACGTCCGGGATCTCATCCGGGACTCCGAACAACATTCGGTAACCACATACGAACTTCCTTAATAACCCTAGCGTCATCGAACCTTAAGTGTGTAGACCCTACGGGTTCGGGAGACATGCAAACATGACCGAGACGTTCTCCGGTCAATAACCAACAGCGGGATCTGGATACCCATGTTGGCTCCCACATGTTCCACGATGATCTCATCGGATGAACCACGATGTCAAGGACTTAATCAATCCCGTATACAACTCCCTTTGTCTATCGGTACGATACTTGCCTGAGATTCGATCGTCGATATCCCGATACCTTGTTCAATCTCGTTACCGGCAAGTCTCTTTTACTCGTTCCGCAACACATCATCCCGTGATCAACTCCTTGATCACATTGTGCACATTATGATGATGTCCTACCGAGTGGGCCCAGAGATACCTCTCCGTCACACGGAGTGACAAATCCCAGTCTCGATTCGTGCCAACCCAACAGACACTTTCGGAGATACCTGTAGTGTACCTTTATAGCCACCCAGTTACGTTGTGACGTTTGGCACACCCAAAGCACTCCTACGGTATCCGGGAGTTGCACAATCTCATGGTCTAAGGAAACGATACTTGACATTAGAAAAGCTTTAGCATACGAACTACATGATCTTGTGCTAGGCTTAGGATTGGGTCTTGTCCATCACATCATTCTCCTAATGATGTGATCCCGTTATCAACGACATCCAATGTCCATGGTCAGGAAACCGTAACCATCTATTGATCAACGAGCTAGTCAACTAGAGGCTTACTAGGGACATGGTGTTGTCTATGTATCAACAGATGTATCTGAGTTTCCTATCAATACAATTCTAGCATGGATAATAAACGGTTATCATGAACAAGGAAATATAATAATAATCAATTTATTATTGCCTCTAGGGCATATTTCCAACAGTCTCCCACTTGCACTAGAGTCAATAATCTAGTTCACATCGCCATGTGATTAACACTCACAGAGTTCTGGGTTTGATCATGTTATGCTTGTGAGAGATGTTATAGTCAACGGGTCTGAACCTTTCAGATCCGTGTGTGCTTTACAAATATCTATGTCATCTCCTAGATGCAGTTACCACGCTCTATTTGGTGCTATTCCAAATAACTATTCTACTAGACGAATCCATTTTACTACTCAGAATAATCTGGATTAGTGTGAAAGCTTGCATCGGCGTAACCCTTTACGACGAACTCTTTTACCACCTCCATAATCGAGAAAATTCCTTAGTCCACTAGTTATTAAGGATAACTTTGACCGTTGTCCTGTGATCCATTTCTAGATCACACTTGTACCCCTTGACTGACTCATGGTTTGGCACACTTCAGGTGCGGTACACAACATAGCATACTTTAGAGCCTACGACTAAAGCATAGGGGACGACCTTCGTCCTTTCTCTCTATTCTGCCGTGGTCATGTCTTGAGTCTTGCTCAATACTCACACCTTGTAACACAGCCGAGAACTCCTTCTTTGCTGATCTATTTTGAACTCCTTCAAAATCTTCTCATGGTATGCGTTCGTTTGAAAGTACTATTAAGCGATTTTGATCTATCCTTATAGATCTTGATGCTCAATGTTCAAGTAGCTTAATCCAGGTTTTCCATTGAAAAACACTTTTCAAATAACCCTATATGCTTTCCAGAAATTCTACATCATTTCTGATCAACAATATGTCAACAACATATACTCATCAGAAATTATATAGTGCTCCCACTCACTTCTTTGGAAATACAAGTTTCTCATAAACTCTGTATAAACCCAAATCTTTGATCATCTCATCAAAGCGTACATTCCAACTCCGAGATGCTTACTCCAGTCCTTAGAAGGATTGCTGGAGCTTTGCATACTTGTTAGCATCTTTCAGGATTGACAAAAATCTTCTGGTTGTATCACATACAACCTTTCCTCAAGAAAATCGTCAAGGAAATGATGTTTTGACATCCTATCTGCACGATTTCATAAATAATGCAGCAATCGCTAACATAATTCCAACAGACTCTTAGCATCGCTACGAGTGAGAAAGTCTCACCGCAGTCAACTCCTTGAACTTGTCGGAAAACATCTTAATGAAAAGTCGAGCTTTCTTAATGGTGATACTTACCATCATTGTCCGTCTTCCTTTTAAAATCCATCTGTACTCAACAGCCTCACGACCATCAAGTAGTTCTTCCAAAGTCTACACTTTGTTTTCATATATGGATTCTCTCTCGGATTTTATGGCCTCGAGCCATTCTTGGAATCTGGGCCCACCATCGCTTCTCCATAGCTTGTAGGTTCATTGTTGTCTAGCAACATGACGTCCAAGACAGGATTACGTACCACTCTGAAGTAGTACGCATCCTTGTCATCCTATGAGGTTTGGGAGTGACTTGATCCGAAGTCTCATGATCACTATCATAAGCTTCCACTTCAATTGGTGTAGGTGTCATAGGAACAACTCCTTTGCCCTGCTACACACTAGTTGAAGTGACGGTTCAATAACCTCATCAAGTCTCCACCATCCTCCCACTCAAGTCTTTCGAGAGAAACTTTTCCTCGAGAAAGGACCCGATTTGAGAAACAATCCCTATTGCTTTCGGATCTGAGACAGGAGGTATACCCAACTGTTTTGGGTGTCCTATGAAGATGCAGTTATCCGCTTTGGGTTCGAGATTATCAGCCTGAAACTTTTTCATATAAGCGTCGCAGCCCCAAACTTTTAAGAAATGACAGCTTAGGTTTCTCTAAACCATAGTTCATACGGTGTCATCTCATCGGAATTACGTGGTGCCCTATTTAAAGTGAGTGCGGTTGTCTCTAATGCCTAACCCATGAACGATAGTGGTAATTCGATAAGAGACATCATGGTACGCACCATATCCAATAGGGTGCAACTATGATGTTTGGACACACCATCACACTATGGTGTTCCAGGCGGTATTAGTTGTGAAACAATTTCCACAGTGCCAAACTCGTAACTCAGATATTCATTTCTATGATCATATCATAGACATTTTATCCTCTTATCACGAAGATCTTCAACTTCATTCTGAATATTACTTGAACCATTCAATAATTTAGACTTGTGTTTTATCAAGTAAATATACTCAGTATCTACTCAAATCATCTGTGAAGTAAGAGCATAACGATATCCACTGCGTGCCTCAGCACTCATTGGACTGCACACATCAAAATGTGTTACTTCCAACAAGTTGCTTTCTTGTTCCATTTTACTGAAACCGAAGCTTTCAGTCATCTTGCCCATGTGGTACGATTTGCATGTGTCAAGCGATTCAAAATCAAGTGAGTCCAAACGGTCCATCTGCATGGAGTTTCTTCATGCGTACATACCAACAGACACGGTTCACATGTCTCAATCTTTTCAGAAATGAGTGAGTCCAAAGATCCATCAACATGGAGCTTCTTCATGTGTTTTATACCAATATGACTTACATGGCAGTGCCACAAGTAGGTGGTACTATCATTACTATCTTATATCTTTTGGCATGAACATGTGTATCACTATGATCGAGATTCAATAAACCATTCATTTTAGGTGCAAGACCATTGAAGGTATTATTCAAATAAATAGAGTAACCATTATTCTCTTTAAATGAATAACCGTATTGCGATAGACATAATCCAATCATGTCTATGCTCAACACAAACACCAAATAACAATTATTTAGGTTTAACACCAATCTCGATGGTAGAGGGAGCGTGTGATGCTTGATCATATCAACCTTGGAAACACTTCCAACACATCTCGTCAGCTCACCTTTAGCTAGTCTCCGTTTATTCCGTAGTTTTTATTTCGAGTTACTAACACTTGGCAACCGAACCGGTATCTAATACCCTGATGATGCTAGGAGTACTAGTAAAGTACACGTTCACATAATGTATATCCAATATACTTCTATCGACAGCCTTCTCATCTACCAAGTATCTAGGGTAATTCTGCTCCAGTAGCTGTTCTCCTCATTACAGAAGCACTTAGTCTCGGGTTTGGGTTCAACCTTGGGTTTCTCTACTAGAGCAGCAGCTGATTTGCCGTTTCATGAAGTATCCCTTCTTGCCCTTGCCCTTCTTGAAACTAGTGGTTTCACTAACCATCAACAATTGATGCTTCTTCTTGATTTCTACTTTCGCGGTGTCAAACATCGCAAATATTTCAAGGATCATCATATCTATCCCTGATATGTTATAGTTCATCGCGAAGCTCTAGCAGCTTGGTGGCAATGACTTTGGAGAAACATCACTATCTTATCTGGAAGATCAACTCCCACTCGATTCACGTGATTGTTGTACTCAGACAATCTGAGCACAAGCTCAACGATTGAGCTTTTCTCCCTTAGTTTGCAGGCTAAGAAAATCGTCGGAGGTCTTATACCTATTGACGTGGGCACGAACCTGAAATCCCAATTTCAGCCCTCGAAACATCTCATATGTTCCGCGACATTTCAAAAATGTCTTCGGTGCCTCAATTCTAAACCATTTATCATTACCGAACTATCATGTAGTCATCAAAACGTGTATGTCAGATGTTCGCAACATCCACAGACCACGTTCGAGGTCCAGCACACCGAGCGGTGCATTAAGGACATAAGCCTTCTATTGTCCGCATAATTGCTACTATCAACTTTCAACTATATTTTCTCTAGGAACATATTTAAAACAGTAGAACTAAAGCGCGAGCTACGACATAATTTGCAAAGATCTTTTGACTATGTTCAGGATAATTAAGTTCATCTTATGAACTCCCACTCAGATAGACATCCCTCTCGTCATCTAAGTGATTACATGATCCGAGTCAACTAGGCCGTGTCCGATCATCACGTGAGACGGACTAGTCATCATCGGTGAACATCTTCATGTTGATCGTATCTACCATATGACTCATGCTCGACCTTTCGGTCTTCTGTGTTCCGAGGCCATGTCTGTACATGCTAGGCTCGTCAAGTCAACCTAAGTGTTTGCATGTGTTCCGAGGCCATGTCTGTACATGCTAGGCTCGTCAACACCCGTTGTATTCGAACGTAAGAATCTATCACACCCGATCATCACGTGGTGCTTCGAAACGACGAACTTTCGCAACGGTGCACAGTTAGGGGGAACACTTTCTTGAAATTTTAATGAGGGATCATCTTATTTACTACCGTCGTTCTAAGCAAATAAGGTGCAAAAACATGATAAACATCACATGCAATCAAATAGTGACATGATATGGCCATCATCACTTTGCTCCTTTTGATCTCCATCTTCGGGGCTCCATGATCATCGTCGTCACCGGCATGACACAATGATCTCCATCATCATGATCTGCATCATCGTGTCTTCATGAAGTTGTCACGTCAACTATTACTTCTACTACTATGGCTAACGGTTAGCAATAAAGTAAAGTAATTACATGACGTTTATGTTGACACGCAGGTCATAAATAAATTAAAGACAACTCCTATGGCTCCTGCCGGTTGTCATACTCATCGACATGCAAGTCGTGATTCCTATTACAAGAACATGATCAATCTCATACATCACATATATCATTCATCACATCCTTTTGGCCATATCACATCACATGGCATACCCTGCAAAAACAAGTTAGACGTCCTCTAATTGTTGTTTGCATATTTTACGTGGCTGCTATGGGTTTCTAGCAAGAACGTTTCTTACCTACGCAAAACCACAACGTGATATGTCAATTGCTATTTACCCTTCATAAGGACCCTTTTCATCGAATCCGATCCGACTAAAGTGGGAGAGACTGGCACCCGCTAGCCACCTTATGCAACTAGTGCATGTCAGTCGGTGGAACCTGTCTCACGTAAGTGTACGTGTAAGGTCGGTCCAGGCCGCTTCATCCCACAATGCCGCCGAATCAAGATTGACTAGTAACGGTAAGCATATTGAACAAAATCAACGCCCACAACTATTTTGTGTTCTACTCGTGCAAAGAATCTACGCAATAGACCTAGCTCATGATGCCACTGTTGGGGAATGTAGCAGAAATTCAAAAAATTTCCTACGTGTCACCAAGATCCATCTATGGAGAAACTAGCAACGAGGGGAAGAAGAGTGCATCTACATACCCTTGTAGATCGCTAAGCAGAAGCGTTCAAGTGAACGGGGTTGATGGAGTCGTACTCGTCGTGATCCAAATCACCGAAGATCCTAGTGCCGAACGGACAGCACCTCCGCGTTCAACACACGTACAGCCCGGTGACGTCTCCCATGCCTTGATCCAGCAAGGGGAGAGGGAGAGGTTGAGGAAGACTCCATCCAGCAGCAGCACGACGGCGTGGTGGTGGTGGAGGAGCGTGGCAATCCTGTAGGGCTTCGCCGAGCACCGCGGGAGAGGAGAAGAACTTGGGAGAGGGGGGAGGGCTGTGCCAGCACAATGGTGCGGTTGCCCTCCCACCCCCTTCATATATATAGGGGCAAGGGAGAGGGGCCGGCCCCCTCAGATCCCATCTGAGGAGGGGGCGGCGGCCAGGAGGGGGTGGCTTGCCCCCCAAGGCAAGGGGGGCGCCCCCTTCTAGGGTTCCCCAAACCCTAGGCGCCTTGGGTCCTTGTGGGGGGGGGGGGGCGCACCAGCCCACCTGGGGCTGGTCCCCTCCCACATGTGGCCCATGCAGCCCTCCGGGGCCGGTGGTCCCACTTGGTGGACCCCCGGGACCCTCCTGGTGGTCCCGGTACGTTACCGATAAAACCCGAAACACTTTCGGTGACCAAAACAGGACTTCCCATATATAAATCTTTACCTCCGGACCATTCCGGAACTCCTCGTGACGTCCGGGATCTCATCCGGGACTCCGAACAACATTCGGTAACCACATACGAACTTCCTTAATAACCCTAGCGTCATCGAACCTTAAGTGTGTAGACCCTACGGGTTCGGGAGACATGCAGACATGACCGAGACGTTCTCCGGTCAATAACCAACAGCGGGATCTGGATACCCATGTTGGCTCCCACATGTTCCACGATGATCTCATCGGATGAACCACGATGTCAAGGACTTAATCAATCCCGTATACAATTCCCTTTGTCTATCGGTACGATACTTGCCCGAGATTCGATCGTCGGTATCTCGATACCTTGTTCAATCTCGTTACCGGCAAGTCTCTTTTACTCGTTCCGCAACACATCATCCCGTGATCAACTCCTTGATCACATTGTGCACATTATGATGATGTCCTACCGAGTGGGCCCAGAGATACCTCTCCGTCACACGGAGTGACAAATCCCAGTCTCGATTCGTGCCAACCCAACAGACACTTTCGGAGATACCTGTAGTGTACCTTTATAGCCACCCAGTTACGTTGTGACGTTTGGCACACCCAAAGCACTCCTACGGTATCCGGGAGTTGCACAATCTCATGGTCTAAGGAAACGATACTTGACATTAGAAAAGCTTTAGCATACGAACTACATGATCTTGTGCTAGGCTTAGGATTGGGTCTTGTCCATCACATCATTCTCCTAATGATGTGATCCCGTTATCAACGACATCCAATGTCCATGGTCAGGAAGCCGTAACCATCTATTGATCAACGAGCTAGTCAACTAGAGGCTTACTAGGGACATGGTGTTGTCTATGTATCCACACATGTATCTGAGTTTCCTATCAATACAATTCTAGCATGGATAATAAACGATTATCATTAACAAGGAAATATAATAATAATCAATTTATTATTGCCTCTAGGGCATATTTCCAACAGCTAGTACGTAGGCGCCTCGTGGATCGAGGCAGAGGGGCTCGAGCATGAGTGATGGGAGGTGATGCTGGTTGGTGGATGGATCGGGGAGGTGGAGAGGTGGTTGGCTCAGGATGGATCCCGAGGAAGAGGAGTGGCGGCGCGGATGGGAATGGATGGATGGGACGGCTAGGGTCTAGGGTCTATGGTTGCCCCGATATTTATATCAGATGAATTTAGGTTATGGGATATCACATCCCTACAATTGTAATCGAACAGTCGCGAATAAAATAGCTAGTGAGTCCAAAAGAGAAACCGATGATGATTTAGGGATGTTTGAAGATGATCCGGACCCATCGGTCGTGACCGTGCGGTTCGGGTTTGGGGAAGTTTCGGGCGAGCAAGCGAGGGGGTTCTGAGAGAGGTCGACAAAGACAAGGGGTTTGAGGGCACAAAGAAGAGAGAAAAGAGCAGTCCGATGATCTAAGAGGAGGTCAACAAGGACAAGGAGGAAGCGACAACTACGAGCGGATACAAGCTTTAAGAAAACATGCGGATGCAATATGCATGATGACATGACGAAATGCAACAAACAAAATAAAACACACGGCGAACACGAAATATATGGAAGTCTTCTGAACCGTCGGTCTCGGGGCGTTACAAAAAGGGAAGGAGAGAACGAGGGAAAGAGGAAAGGGATGTGGACGAAGGCGGCTGCGAGCGCCTAGACGCGTCAAGCAAGCAGGGGAGGGCATGGTTCCGACCCGTCAGGTCGTCATGGCCGCTTGGCGAGGATCTGGTCGAAGTGGAGGGAGATGAGGCTCAGGCTGGAGATAGAAAAGGTAGATGAGCCGACGGTAATAGTATTTATTTCATATCTAGAACATTTTTTTGTCTGCGTACGTGTCTAATCATCAGTCACAAAACTTGCCACGTACCAATCCTGTCGAAGATCCTAGAAGCACATATGTGCATGGCTACATGCCTATCGAACAAGAGCTCCCCGAGAAAGTTGGAGTATAAAAAAAACCTGGTGGCCCCTTTGTCTTAAATTTATTTAAGAAATATATTGTGGTGGATTGGCTCGAGTCCTTCCATGGATCCTACCCTTCTAATTTTCATCTCCCCATTTCTAAAACTTGATACATAGAGCTACATGCTCTTCATCCATGCAACAAGCACGTAACAATAAAAAAAATTCTTTTGAGAATCATAACAATACAATTTAAAAGTATGAGTGCTGGTATATGACCTAGGTGCGTGACAAACACTCTCTTGTCTTGTACGATTCAATGACATGTGCCCCGTGCGGTGACTGACATCATTGCTTTGGAATCGACCACATTCAAACACATTGTCATCTGATGAACAGTGCCGCCACTGTTGACGAGGGAAGAAAATACAAATGAGTATAAGCGGTAACACGAGTGTGGCATCATGCCAAAATAGAAGACATGAGTGTTGGGGAACGTAGTAATTTTAAAAAAATTCCTACGCACACGCAAGATCATGGTGATGCATAGCAACGAGAGGGGAGAGTGTTGTCTACGTACCCTCGTAGACCGAAGCGGAAGCGTTGACACAACGTAGAGGAAGTAGTCGTACGTCTTCCCGATCCAACCGCTCCAAGCACCTTTACTCCGGCACCTCCGAGTTCTTGGCACACGTTCAGCTCGATGACGATGCCTGGGCTTCGATCCAGCAAAGCTTCGGGGAGGAGTTCCGTCAGCACGACGGCATGGTGACGATCTTGATGTTCTACTGTCGCAGGGCTTCGCCTAAGCACCGCTACAATATGACCGAGGTGGAATATGGTGGAGGGGGGCACCGCACACGGCTAAGGAACGATCATGAAGATCAACTTATGTGTCTAGAGGTGCCCCTGCCTCCGTATATAAAGGAGCAAGGGGGAGGGGGCGGCCGGCCAGGAGGGGCGCGTCAGGGAGGAGTCCTACTCCTACGGGGAGTAGGACTCCCTCCTTTTTCCTTGTCCAAGTAGGACAAAGGGAAGGAAGGGAGAGAGGAGAGGAAGGAAAGGGGGGGCACTGCCCCCCCTCCTTGTCCAATTTGGACTAGAGGGGGAGGGGGCGCGCGGCCTGCCCTGGCCGCCCCTCCTCTTCTCCACTTTAGGCCCATAAGGCCCATTAACCCCCGGGGGGGTTCCGGTAACCCTCCGGTACTCCAGTTTTCTCCGGAATCACTCGGAACACTTCCGGTGTCCGAATATAGCCGCCCAATATATCGATCTTAATCTCTCGACCATTTTGAGACTCCTCATCATGTCCGTGATCACATCCGGGACTCTGAACAAACTTCGGTACATCAAAATACATAAACTCATAATGAAACTGTCATCGTAACATTAAGCGTGCGGACCCTACGGTTCGAGAACAATGTAGACATGACCGAGACATGTCTCTGGTCAATAACCAATAGCGGAACCTGGATGCTCATATTGGCTCCTACATATTCTACGAAGATCTTTATCGGTCAGACCGCATAACAACAAACCTTGTTCCCTTTGTCATCGGTACGTTACTTGCCCGAGATTCGATCGCCGATATCTGAATACCTAGTTCAATCTCGTTACCGGCAAGTGTCTTTACTCGTTCTGTAATACATCATCTCGCAACTAACTCATTAGTTGCAATGCTTGCAAGGCTTATGTGATGTGCATTACCGAGAGGGCCCAGAGATACCTCTCCAACAATCGGAGTGACAAATCCTAATCTCGAAATACGCCAACCCAACATGTACCTTTGGAGACACCTGTAGAGCACCTTTATAATCACCCAGTTACGTTGTGACGTTTGGTAGCACACAAAGTGTTCCTCCGGTAAACGGGAGTTGCATAATCTCATAGTCATAGGAACATGTATAAGTCATGAAGAAAGCAATAGCAACATACTAAACGATCGGGTGCTAAGCTAATGGAATGGGTCATGTCAATCACATCATTCTCCTAATGATGTGATCCCGTTAATCAAATGACAACACATATCTATGGTTAGGAAACATAACCATCTTCGATTAACGAGCTAGTCAAGTAGAGGCATACTAGTGACGTTTAGTTTGTCTATGTATTCACACAAGTATTATGTTTCCGGTTAATACAATTCTAGCGTGAATAATAAATATTTATCATGACATAAGGAAATAAATAATAACTTTATTATTGCCTCTAGGGCATATTTCCTTCAATGAGTTTGTGTCCGGTCTTAAGCAATGCTTATTGGGTTAGTGTCATACAATTTTTAATCTTCTATTGCAACGCACATGCATATTCTTTGTATATACTATAATAAATTATGAATTGCTTCGGCCCATTCAGCATCATTTTTATTACAGAAAACCCCCTTTGTTTTAGTTAATTAACCCGCCGTCCACATTTAAGTGAAAAATAAACCAATTTTACTATTTTACAGAAAAGCGCCTCCCTTTTTGGAAAATAATCCGCACTCCACCATTAAGTGATAAAAGACGAATCCTTTTTGTGTTTTAGCGGAAAAACCCTTGCCATTTCTATAATTAATCCGTAGTCCATCTAGAACAAATAATACGAACTTTTTAAAATACCTATATCTTTAAAGCCTGACTTCAATTTTAACATCTTATATATGAAATTTGATTATAAAAATGTGTAGAATATGAATACGATGTTAGTTTACATGTTGAATATTTTTAAATGCTATTTAGGGTGCAACCTTAATCAATAGCGCATGATCCATCTTTCTTTCGTACTGACACTGACCTGGATTGCAATGAACACCTCATCAAAGCAAAATTGAAGACAAAAAACCCATCGATAACCATGCATGTATGCCTCGGCAAAAAATTGCATGAAAAAAATCAGATTTCTTTTCTTATCCCGTGAGAGACACCTCGGCAAGACATATTGAGGGTCTTAGTCATGGTTATTATGATGAGGACATCAATACCATTGTTTGTCACAGCCCTAGCTTTAGCCTTGCTTGCCTTTGCATCATCATCTTGCATCATGATTAAATTCCATTTAAATTTGAAATGGGGATGACAAACCCTAGCACTAAAAGGAATGCAATTAGGATCAAAATAAAAATATTTTCAATGATCCCAAATGCCCTTTAGAAAAGTTCATGATTTTTGTTAAAGGTGAAAACCTCTGCCAAAAGTCATGCACATATTTCCTGGCCATTCTGGATTTTTGAACTAAATCATATGCTATTTGAATTTGGGCATTTAAATGCTAGTAAATATTTTAAAAGCCCAAATAATCCTAAACTGAAATGTTCCATGTTGGATATATTTTATACAGTGGGCATGTACAGTTTGGTGATTTTTGAAAGGGTCTAGGTATTTTTAGAAATGCCACAAAGACTACAGAAGAATAGAAAACAGAAAAAAAAGAGAGAAGGACTAACCTGGCGCTTACCTGAGGCCCACCTACCTGGCTGGCCCAGCTGGCAGCCCAGCCACCTGGCCCAGGCCACCCTTCCTGGCGTCTTTCTCCCCTCGCCCCGAAGCAGCTCGGTGGCGAGCGCTGGCGACGCCATGGCCTCCTCCCTGCCTGCCTCACGCCCTCGAGGCCCTTCCAGCGCCACGGGGACGGCCACGCGCCCCCCAGGCCTCTCACTCTCTCCCCGAGCTCCTCTTCTCCTCTGGCTCTCTCGCTCGCAACCACCGAGCGCTGTCGCCGCCGCCAACGAACACCACCGCAGCCATTGCCTCCCCCTCGCCCCTCCGAGCTGCCCAGAGGCTCCGCCTCGACGTCACGGAGCCCCAAGACGAAGCACGCGCTCGCGGGACGCCCAAAGCGACGCCATCATCCTCATCCATGCCGTCGGCCGCCGGAGATCCCCCTCGTCGCCCCGCTTGCTCCGACTCCTCCCCGAGCCCGCTGAGTTCTCCGTTGAGATCGCTGTGAGCTCCTCCACCATTCCTCCTCCTTCCCGCGCTCGTTCCCGCACTCTAGCCACCCTTTTCGTCGGGGCCGTGAGCTCCTCGCCGCCGGCGATGACGCAGACGAGGCCAGAGCCACCGTAGCTAACTCCCGAGCACGGCAACATGCTCCACACCTCACCAGGAGCCTAACACACACACCAGCTTCCCCTCCCGTGCACTACAACGCCAAACCCGCAGGTGCCCGAGCTCCGGCCGCCGCATAGCTTGTCGCCGGTGCCTCTGTAGGCCGCCCCAGCTCCAGCTGCTACCACCACTGGATGCGCCCCACCGCCAGCTCTCCGTAGCCACAAACCGCGCACGAAGTGGTCCTCTGTAGCGCGAGCCCGAGCAACTCCGGCGAGCCTCCGCCGCGGGATGTGGTCGCCGGCGCCTAATCCGGCGATGCTGACGTGGCGGCACAATTAGTGCTAATATCTGTTAATTACCCACCCTAACAGACACTGACATGTGGGTCCTCGAGCCTAATTAGGTTAATCTAATTATCCTGTTATATTAGTGCTAATCTTGCGGGCCCCATTTGTCAGCATTGACTTTGACAAGTCAGCGTTGACCGGTCCCACCTGTCAACCACCCATTTCAGCCCCGTGTCACTGACGTGTGGATCCCACACGTTAGGTTTGACCTGGGCTGGCGCCTTTGACCGCTGACGTCACACCTATGTCACGCTGACGCATTAATTCAATTTCTAGATTTATTTTTATATAGGAAATTCCAGGAAATAGTACTAACTTCTAAAATTCATAGAAATTCAACCGTAACTCCAAATGCAAAGATTTATATATGAAAAATGATTAGAAAAATCCAATCTATCCATCTGTACCATTTTCATGCATGTCAGAACAACTTATACATGCTGATCAGGTCAAATCAATTAATTGGCATTTTAATATCCACATATGGAGTTTGAATTTGAATTTTGTATTCAAACCAACTTCATTTAATCTGTGCTAGTTGCATTAGGCCAAATCACATCATATTGCCATGACATTATCATGCATCATATTTGTTGCATTGCATTGATTGTGTCCTTCTTTATTGCCGGTAATTGTCCCCTCTCGATAGACGTGGTTTCGACGACGAGATCGATGACACCGATGAAGAGCTCTATTATCTTCAGAAGTGCCAGGCAAGCAAAACCCCCTTGTTCATTCCGATACAATCCCACTCTCTCGCTCCTGCTCTCTTTTACTGCATTAGGACAACAACGTTTCAACAGTTACATGCTGCGGTAGCTGAACCCCTTTCCTCTGCATGACCTGTCATTGCCACAGTAAATAGATGAAACCCACTAGCATGAGTAGGAGTTGTTTGAGCCCTGATGTGCCTACTCATTCATGCTTGTTTGTCATGCCTGCTATTGCTTAGAGTTGTGTCAGGTCTGATTCATCGGGAATGAATTGGAATGTGGTGAACATGTCCTACTGATGAGAGCTAAGTGTGTGAACACGATTTGGTAAAGGTAGCGGTGAGAGGCCATGTAGGAGTACATGGTGGGTTGTCTCATTGCAGCCGTCCTCAGGAACTGAGTTTTGTGTTTGTGATCCATGAACAGTTACTACCACACATTGGGCTCCGGGCACTCCAAGCTCTCTCGACTTATTAATCAACCTGATCTATGTCCAGGAGTTGCAACTAGTTTCTGGTGTTTGTAGGTAGTGTTAGTAGTCTACCAAGTGGCACCCGGTACAGGTGGGCTTGGGACAGACTAGGCACCATGGCTGGGTAGACCAAGCGCCACCCGTTTGGTGGGCTTGGAACCCTGTACACATCGTTTGGGGCCGTGAGCGACACCCCGGCCGGATCTCCTTGCGGATGGAACCCGAATAGGCGATAAACCTGGACTAGAGACTTGTGTGGTTAGTCAGGTCATGGCCGAATCCCTCGCCCGGCTTCCGCTTGAAGGTTGCCGAGGTACATGACGTGTACAGGGCGGTAAGTGGCGAGAGCGTGTGTGAAGAAGTACACCCCTGCAGGGTTATCATTATCTATTCGAATAGCCGGATTCCTCGGATATGGAAACTTGGACCCCTTGTACAGTTCATAGACAAGTGAAAGTGGATACTCTAAAATGCGCAAGATAAGCGTGAGTGCTATGGATGGCCTTCTCGTAGGGAGACGGGAGCGGATCCATAGTGGTGTATTGGTATGGTGAATATGTGGACTCGTGTGCGCCACCTCAAAAGAGTTACTTGCAGTCGTAGTTCAGGATAGCCACCGAGTCAAAGCTAGCTTGCTGCAGTCAAACTCCACCACCCCTTTGTTGATACCGATGCATATGTAGATAGTTCTGATGTAAGTCTTGCTGAGTAGATTTGTACTCACATTTGCCTATTTTATGTTTTTGCAGAGAGACGTCAGTCTCGCTAGTAGTTCCGTGTGGACTTCGACGATTAGCTTGTTACCTCAGCTACGATCTTGTGCCCTCGGCACGATCTGGTAGATAGTCAGGCTTCTTAGCCTTTTTCATTTGTAGATGTCTGTACTCAAAGATGTTAAGCTTCCGCTTGTGCTTTGACTTGTATGCTCTGAATGTTGGGTCATGAGACCCATGATTGTAATATCTCGCTCCTCGGAGCCTAATGAATAAATGCTTGAGTCGTAGAGTTATGTTGTGATGCCATGTTGTATTTACACATATCGAGCATATTGTGTGTATGATTGAAATGCTTGCTATGTGTGGGATCCGACAATCTAGTTGTTTATCCTTGGCAGCCTCTCTTATGGGGAAATGTAGTCTAGTGCCTCCTTGAGCCATAGTAGTCCGCTACAGCCCGATTCACCGGAGTCCTGCTAGCCCAGCACTACTGCTCAGGACACTTGACTGGCCGGCATGTGTTTCACTTCGTTCCTGTGTCTGTCCCTTCGGGGAAATGTCACGCGGTGACATCCGGAGTCCTGCCTAGCCTGCTACAGCCCGGGGTACCGGAGTCCTGTTAGCCCAGTGCTACAGCCCGGATTCACACGCTGTTGACCGACATGCTCGAGGTTGATTCATGTATGCCTGTTCCCATGGGTAAGTGCCGCTTTGGGTTCACGACTAGCCATGTCGGCCCGGGATCTTTGTCATATGGATGCTAGCGACACTATCATATACGTGAGCCAAAAGGCGCAAACGGTCCCGGGCCAGGTAAGGTGGCACCCGTGGGAATACCGTGCGTGAGGCCGCAAAGTGATATGATGTGTTACATGCTAGATCGGTGTGACCTAGGATCGGGGTCCTGACAGCGTTGGTATCAGAGCCTGACTGCCTGTAGGATTACCAAGCCAAACTGGTCGAAGTTGTGTCTAGAAATGCTTTAGTTATGTAAGGGAATTAATTGGGAAGGGGAACGTAAGGCTCTTTTTACTCCTTATACCTCATGGCCTTCTGATCTGAGTCATCCTCTTCTCTTCTACGGGGATTAAGAACTAGGCTTCTCTTCTATCTCTTAGGATGACGTGTTACTAAACCGTAGTTGCCCAGGATTGTTGAGTTAAAGCCTCAGTTCAGTTCCTACTACTTCCATATGTTCATAACTGGCCTCAGAACCTTGATTTTGTGATGTTGAGTGGTTATGCCACCATTTTTGCAGGATGTCTCAAATCATTTTGAGCATTTACAGCCGTTATGCTGTCCGAGTCATCCCAGGTTTCTAAATAGTCTGATGCAATTGTAAACCCCTTCTTCCCGTTCTCGATGTTCTTTTGGGCCAGATTAATCACACTAATCGGTCTGTTGAGGTACTCCGTTGCCTCGACATATATGTTGGATCTATTATTATGACCCTAGGTGTCTTAGAGAGTCACCTAGTAATCTAGCAATGCCTTGTGTTCCCGGTGTGATGATTCTGGCCACCATTTTCGAGAACATCCCGTGCTGCTGCTTAGTAGTAGGTATTCTACTCCTGGGTTTCTGAACCCGAGATTCACCATACTTACCTCATGCTGATAGTGTTGCTAGTTCCCTCAGGATATTAGTAACCTTGCGATAGTCCTCAAGGTCCGTGGTATTCCCTTCTTCCAAATACCATGAACCATTAAGGCAGATGTTCTTTGAACCAAAAGCTCACAATCAGAGTACTCTTGAGGAGTTCTCCATCCATAATTGTGAATCTGCCAGTCCTTCTTCTTCTGCATGGGTTATCCGGAAGAAATATGTTGAGCTTTGCTCGACATACTAATCTATACCTCCACAACTCAGAAAATTTTATGTTCCTTGAGTTGTTCCTCTTCAGTTGTATTCCGACCATCCTCTATCAGTTGATAGCCAAGGGTATGTGTGCATTTGTGTTCATCGATGCCTTTTACTCTTGTGGTCCGTCAAGCCATTCTATTCCGGAATGGCTAGGAGAAACAAACTCCAGTACCTCATCCATATCCGGGATTGGGTCAAAGCAGTTGTATTCCGCAGATCGAAATGCCAATCCAGCTTTTGTTTTGTTCTACCCTGGAGTATTACCCTCATTATGTCAAGAAAGTCATAGGAATTGCACACCATCCTATGAATTCTTGGTGCAGTGATACTTCTCGCTATCATCGTTCATTCTTCGATCTTCGTGTTGTTGTAACCGGAATGCCGACAAGTGAATTGTGATGTGTGAAATCAATGCTCCGAGCAACTCGTTGCTTGGTAGTAAATGGACAATATTCTCATTCTTAGCGTGTTGGTTATTAAATCATCATCCTAAGATTGATCGTGCTACCTAGTCCTTTTTCCGGTGCACTCTTCGATCAATGAGTTAGGATTGTGTCAATCCATCACTCTTTTGATCATATCGTCTTGCCCTAAAAAGCAAGATCGTTCTCGAGCTTAGTAACATATTGGTGGTTCGTGATGTTCCGAATATCTTCTCGGAAGTATTACCAGGTTGTCACCTGACCGCTATGTTGAGTTCGTGATCAAGTTGGTTTTCCTCTAAGCCACCCCTTCTCCAAGAATCTGTGTTGGATACCCCTGAACTAGTTGGTTAAGCTAAACAACAACTTGGAGAGTTGGAAGATAAAAAGCTTTGCCGAATTGGTTCTCTCTGAAGGGATACCTTTGTGTTTGTGTGTGTGTGTTGAAGAAAGATGATATCTTCACCAATTGGTCCTCGTGATCAGTTGTTGGATCTATTATCTTGTCAAAACTTTGACTTGAGTATGGGCTATCGTCAAGTCAAATCAGAACCAACGATGTTCGTAATGCTGTCTTACTCGTGGTTAATCCCTCGAGCATACACCATTACCTCTTTTGGTCTGACCAATACTATCACCATGTTCACATAATGGTGGAATTCCAGTGATATGGAAATCCCGATGAGTTGTTGTTGAGCCCATCAGTAGCATCTTATCTCCTCCATGATTCATGTTGAACATTAAGCTAGTGTTGGGAACTTTTGTAAGCATTTCTTCATGCTAGCCCATGAAGCATACGCTTGGATGAAAGAAGTGACTTCCTTTGAATCACGTGCATTTGATGCAGGTTGCCGCCGTGGATTTGAGAAAGTTTGTTTTGCCTCCTCTGGAATCATCCCAAATCAGTCATGCATACGTGCGAAGTATTCTGTGGTTTGGAGACTTGCAACCTTCATTCTATATGTGTCCCTAGCACACCAAGCCACTGATTGATTTGTTCAAGGAGAGGAAGTTCCTTTTTAAGAGCTAACCCGGGCTTAATCAAGGACTTCGTTATCTGCAATGATGGTTTCCCACCTGAACTCGGTAGTGTTTTATTATAAGACTACTCTGTGGTCATGCTTGTCTTGGACAACATGTTCACATGTATATAGCAGAACCAGCTCATGTTTTGGAGCTTGCTATCGTAGTTCATTTCCTGAGAATCTCGCAACGTCATCTCGTCGGTTTGTGTTGCAAACTTCCTTTTCCAGACATGCTGTCTGAAATATCCTGTTACCAACCAGATCTGAATCTCAGGCAGATGTGATGGTTGGAACTTTTCCAAGATCTATTATGTAGGTCCCGACAAGGTTGATGTCTGGCCGACACACCTAGCCGGAAGAGCTATCATGGTAGTATCTTGATTGAACTAGTTGACCATCTTCTCCATGAGGATCTCGTGCGAATTATTTTAGAAGTTGTTCCTTAGGGATCCTTGTGCTATTAGTATTCCTCGATTATGCTATAACCATTCCAACAGTGGAATTGCTCTCAACTGTTGAGTTATCTCCCAGTTACCAGAATCATTCCCAGCATTTGCATTTTGTTCCCAGCTTGCACCTCAATAGTTGTTGTCCAGGATCATATTCAAGAGTGGACTTGTCATGGTCCCATCCATTTCCGGTGATAAGCAAGAGTCATCCATTGCGTTGTCTTCAACAAGGTAGTCCACATCATCCATTCTGGTATGGGTATGCCATTCCTTTGAATTCATTCACACGATCGTTTGTGGTTGCCTTAGGATGGTACAAGGAATTTCAATGATCTTTGTATCCA
Source organism: Aegilops umbellulata (assembly GCA_032464435.1). Classification (NCBI taxonomy): domain Eukaryota; kingdom Viridiplantae; phylum Streptophyta; class Magnoliopsida; order Poales; family Poaceae; genus Aegilops; species Aegilops umbellulata. Next base: position 241,943,635 of record CP136055.1, on the reverse strand, counting down.
AAGTAATTCTTTTTGCCATTTAAGGGAATAGATCTTCAAGTCACCTTCCCTAAGGTGCCCCATTATGGATCATGGCAATTTTTCCTCGCTACCTTGTCACCTCTTCAAATTGTTTCTTCCGTCCCTCTTCATGCATGTTTTGCCTCCCAGTTCGAGAGATGTTTCAATGTCTCACTCGATGAGTTGATCCTGAGTTGTTTGATCTTCGAGAAGATCGATCCTTCTGGAGTATTCTCTTTCCTCTCATTGTCACGTTGGATGTAGTTCTCAAAACAAAACGTCAAGATCAAGGTGATGCGATGAATCAACATCTTCGAGAAGGACAGTTGGATCGAGAAGATTGTGATAGTTGCGACCCCTCTGTCTTCCTACCTCACGACTTAAATCTCAGGACGAGATTCTCGTTTAGTGGGGGTGAGTTGTCACAGCCCTAGCTTTAGCCTTGCTTGCCTTTGCATCATCATCTTGCATCATGATTAAATTCCATTTAAATTTGAAATGGGGATGACAAACCCTAGCACTAAATGGAATGCAATTAGGATCAAAATAAAAATATTTTCAATGATCCCAAATGCCCTTTAGAAAAGTTCATGATTTTTGTTAAAGGTGAAAAACTCTGCCAAAAGTCATGCACATATTTCTTGGCCATTCTGGATTTTTGAACTAAATCATATGCTATTTGAATTTGGGCATTTAAATGCTAGTAAATATTTTAAAAGCCCAAATAATCCTAAACTGAAATGTTCCATGTTGGATATATTCTATACAGTGGGCATGTACAGTTTGGTGATTTTTGAAAGGGTCTAGGTATTTTTAGAAACGCCACAAAGACTACAGAAGAATAGAAAACAGAAAAAAAAGAGAGAAGGACTAACCTGGCGCTTACCTGAGGCCCACCTACCTGGCCGGCCCAGCTGGCAGCCCAGCTACCTGGCCCAGGCCACCCTTCCTGGCGTCTTTCTCCCCTCGCCCCGAAGCAGCTCGGTGGCGAGCGCTGGCGACGCCGTGGCCTCCTCCCTGCCTGCCTCACGCCCTCGAGGCCCTTCCAGCGCCACGGGGATGGCCACGCGCCCCCCAGGCCTCTCACTCTCTCCCCGAGCTCCTCTTCTCCTCTGGCTCTCTCGCTCGCAACCACCGAGCGTTGTCGCCGCCGCCGACGAACACCACCGCGGCCATCGCCTCTCCCTCGCCCCTCCGAGCTACCCAGAGGCTCCGCCTCGACGTCACGGAGCCCCAAGACGAAGCACGCGCTCGCGGGACGCCCAAAGCGACGCCATCATCCTCATCCATGCCGTCGGCCACCGGAGATCCCCCTCGTCACCCCGCTTGCTCCGACTCCTCCCCGAGCCCGCTGAGTTCTCCGTTGAGATCGCTGTGAGCTCCTCCACCATTCCCCCTCCTTCCCGCGCTCGTTCCCGCACTCTAGCCACCCTTTTCGCCGGGGCCGTGAGCTCCTCGCCGCCGGTGATGACGCAGACGAGGCCAGAGCCACCGTAGCTAACTCCCGAGCACGGCAACGTGCTCCACACCTCACCAGGAGCCTAACACACACACCAGCTTCCCCTCCCGTGCACTACAACGCCAAACCCGCAGGTGCCCGAGCTCCGGCCGCCGCATAGCTCGTCGCCGGTGCCTCTGTAGGCCGCCCCAGCTCCAGCTGCTACCACCACTGGATGCGCCCCACCGCCAGCTCTCCGTAGCCGCAAACCGCGCACGAAGTGTTCCTCTGTAGCGCGAGCCCGAGCAACTCCGGCGAGCCTCCGCCGCGGGATGTGGTCGCCGGCGCCTAATCCGGCGATGCTGACGTGGCGGCACAATTAGTGCTAATATCTGTTAATTACCCACCCTAACAGACACTGACATGTGGGTCCTCGAGCCTAATTAGGTTAATCTAATTATCCTGTTATATTAGTGCTAATCTTGCGGGCCCCATTTGTCAGCATTGACTTTGACAAGTCAGCGTTGACCGGTCCCACCTGTCAACCACCCATTTTAGCCCTGTGTCACTGACGTGTGGATCCCACACGTCAGGTTTGACCTGGGCTGGCGCCTTTGACCGCTGACGTCACACCTATGTCACGCTGACGGATTAATTCAATTTCTGGATTTATTTTTATATAGGAAATTCCAAAAAATAGTACTAACTTCTAAAATTCATAGAAATTCAACCGTAACTCCAAATGCAAAGATTTATATATGAAAAATGATCAGAAAAATACAATCTATCCATCTGTACCATTTTCATGCATGTCAGAACTACTTATACATGCTGATCAGGTCAAATCAATTAAATGGCATTTTAATATCCACATATGGAGTTTGAATTTGAATTTTGTATTCAAACCAACTTCATTTAATCTGTGCTAGTTGCATTAGGCCAAATCACATCATATTGCCATGACATTATCATGCATCATATTTGTTGCATTGCATTGATTGTGTCCTTCTTTATTGCCGGTAATTGTCCCCTCTCGATAGACGTGGTTTCGACGACGAGATCGATGACACCGATGAAGAGCTATATTATCTTCAGAAGTGCCAGGCAAGCAAACCCCCCTTGTTCATTCCGATACAATCCCACTCTCTCGCTCCTGCTCTCTTTTACTGCATTAGGACAACAACGTTTCAACTGTTACATGCTGCGGTAGCTGAACCCCTTTCCTCTGCATGACCTGTCATTGCCACAGTAAATAGATGAAACCCACTAGCATGAGTAGGAGTTGTTTGAGCCCTGATGTGCCTACTCATTCATGCTTGTTTGTCATGCCTGCTATTGCTTAGAGTTGTGTCAGGTCTGATTCATCGGGAATGAATTGGAATGTGGTGAACATGTCCTACTGATGAGAGCTAAGTGTGTGAACACGATTTGGTAAAGGTAGCGGTGAGAGGCCATGTAGGAGTACATGGTGGGTTGTCTCATTGCAGCCGTCCTTAGGAACTGAGTTCTGTGTTTGTGATCCATGAACAGTTACTACCACACATTGGGCTCCGGGCACTCCAAGATCTCTCGACTTATTAATCAACCTGATCTCTGTCCAGGAGTTGCAACTAGTTTCTGGTGTTTGTAGGTAGTGTTAGTAGTCTACCAAGTGGCACCCGGTATAGGTGGGCTTGGGACAGACTAGGCACCGTGGCCGGGTAGACCAAGCGCCACCCGTTTGGTGGGCTTGGAACCCTGTACACATCGTTTGGGGCCGTGAGCGACACCCCGGCCGGATCTCCTTGCGGATGGAACCCGAATAGGCGATAAACCTGGACTAGAGACTTGTGTGGTTAGTCAGGTCGTGGCCGAATCCCTCGCCCGGCTTCCGCTTGAAGGTTGCCGAGGTACATGACGTGTACAGGGCGGTAAGTGGCGAGAGCGTGTGTGAAGAAGTACACCCCTGCAGGGTTATCATTATCTATTCGAATAGCCGGATTCCTCGGATATGGAAACTTGGACCCCTTGTACAGTTCATAGACAAGTGAAAGTGGATACTCTAAAATGCGCAAGATAAGCGTGAGTGCTATGGATGGCCTTCTCGTAGGGAGACGGGAGCGGATCCATAGTGGTGTATTGGTATGGTGAATATGTGGACTCGTGTGCGCCACCTCAAAATAGTTACTTGCAGTCGTAGTTCAGGATAGCCACCGAGTCAAAGCTGGCTTGCTGCAGTCAAACTCCACCACCCCTTTGTTGATACCGATGCATATGTAGATAGTTCTGATGTAAGTCTTGCTGAGTACATTTGTACTCACGTTTGCCTATTTTATGTTTTTGCAGAGAGACGTCAGTCTTGCTAGTAGTTCCGTGTGGACTTCGACGATTAGCTTGTTACCTCAGCTATGATCTTGTGCCCTCGGCAGGATCTGGTAGATAGTCAGGCTTCTCAGCCTTTTTCATTTGTAGATGTCTGTACTCAGACATGTTAAGCTTCCGCTTGTGCTTTGACTTGTATGCTCTGAATGTTGGGTCATGAGACCCATGATTGTAATATCTCGCTCCTCGGAGCCTAATGAATAAATGCTTGAGTCGTAGAGTTATGTTGTGATGCGATGTTGTATTTACACATATCGAGCATATTGTGTGTATGATTGAAATGCTTGCTATGTGTGGGATCCGACAATCTAGTTGTTTATCCTTGGCAGCCTCTCTTATGGGGAAATGTAGTCTAGTGCCTCCTTGAGCCATAGTAGTCCGCTACAGCCCGGTTCACCGGAGTCCTGCTAGCCCAGCACTACTGCTCAGGACACTTGACTGGCCGGCATGTGTTTCACTTCATTCCTGTGTCTGTCCCTTCGGGGAAATGTCACGCGGTGACATCCGGAGTCCTGCCTAGCCTGCTACAGCCCGGGGTACCGGAATCCTGTTAGCCCAGTGCTACAGCCCGGATTCACACGCTGTTGACCGACATGCTCGAGGTTGATTCATGTATGCCTGTTCCCATGGGTTAGTGTCGCTTTGGGTTCACAACTAGCCATGTCGGCCCGGGTTCTTTGTCATATGGATGCTAGCGACACTATCATATACGTGAGCCAAAAGGCGCAAACGGTCCCGGGCCAGGTAAGGTGGCACCCGTGGGAATACCGTGCGTGAGGCCGCAAAGTGATATGATGTGTTACATGCTAGATCGGTGTGACCTAGGATCGGGGTCCTGACATTGTTACACCCACAATCCCTGCTGCTATACATACTGGACTAATTACTAGAGCTCGCGCACACCAATTTAATTATCAGGTACTTTTGTTTCTTGGTAACGATTCCAATGTTCATGAGAATATGATGCTGCCTCAATTGGATACATTTGTTTTGCTTACAAATGAAGGGCCTACCATGGACAAGAAAGATGAACCTTGGAGCAAGTTCAAGCATGGAGATGTTGGCATGTGCAAGGGGAACAAGAACGGAGTTACAAGTGATGATTCCAGGACTTTGAAGCCACCATAATGAGTGAATGAAGCCTTGGATGAAATATACAAGATGCCACTTCATAATGTTCGTCCATAGGCTATTCTAGGTGCTGCGTCACCTTATTATTGGGCCAGGCCCATGTAATTTCGAAATACTTAAGTATAGGCTGTTTTTAGAGTCCGTATGTGTGGGGAAACAAGAGTTAGGGTTGGTTTCGGACCCCTCCCTCAAGGGCCACGAAATTCCCTCCTTGTCCTCCATATATACAGCCCTTAGGGCGTTATTTAGACTTTAGTTTTTGTGTAGATTAAAAGTTCGCCATAGCTGCAATTTCGCGTACTTCGTTTGTATTCAACGACCAGATCAAGGTGTCACAGAACCCCACCTACATCAATAAAGCTTTCCTCTTATATTCGCAATATCCAGATTGCAATCTTAGTTTCTTGCTTGTTCTTCGTTTGCCTACAGGAAACAGACCTTCGTGGTCAGGTTGATCGTGCTCCGGCGTGGTCAATAACCTCTCGGAGTTGGTTTAGCGATTGCTAAGGCGCGACGTCCTCGCACGTTCGTAGTCGGATCGTCAAAGTCGACTTCGTCCGAAACGATAATCACCATCTCATCGAAAGACGGGACACCTTTGGCTTTATCAAGTGGTATCAGATTTCTAGGTTGCTCGGTGAGATTTTACAGTTTTTCATAGTTTAGATCGAGTCTGTTCTTCATACCTATAGTCCACGAAAAAGCCACAAAAAAATTAGGGTTAGTTCATCATATCCGAACCAATCTGAGCCTTTGCATAATCTTTTTAGGGTTTTTGCTTTGTTGAATTTGCGGCTGCATCGTCGTGTCAAGTTGCTGGTCTTAGAGTCTAGTCTTTTAGAGTTTCGAGTTCTGGTCATAAGTTGTCACGCCGCCGCTGCACCATCATCATCGCCTTGCCATCTACCACCACTTCTTATCCGCCACCGCTCTGAATCCGTATCCATATACCACCACCGATCCGTATCCATATACCACCACCGATCCGTATCCATATACCACCGCCGCTACCATATACCACCACCGCTGCCATATCGTACCACCATATATCCACCACCAATCCGAGTTCTTTTCATATTAGGTTTGTTTTCGAGATCCAACTATTTTCTGTTTCGTGTTTCTTTGCCTGAGTAGGTCTCAAAAAAAGAGTCTGGAGAGCCCCGGGCAGTTTTTAGGCCAAAAATCGGCTGCCCTGATTTCTGAAAAAAAAGTCAAAAATAATTCGTGCGCATCCTGTCAGTTTGAACTGGGAAGAGTTTTCAGACACTCGCCATTATAGTGAATTTCCGCAAAAAAAAGAGGGGCGCAAAAAAACAGAGCGAAAAAAAGTTCCCAGAGTGTGCTTTTCCCTTGTTTACGTGCAGCGCCGTGATTTTGTTAGTGTTCTAGGCTCGCGTCTCTAGCACGGTCTAGCCTAGGACCAGCACAGTACCGTCGTTGAGCGTTTATTCAACTTTGCATCTCTGAATTGATTATTGCTGACCCTTATTGCCTTTCCAGCTCCACATACATCTACATCATGCGTTTGACTCTCCCTGGTAATCGCTCTATCCAAGCTTTAAGAGTTTTGACTGCATCGGTTGCCGATCACCGCCTGCTGCTGGGTAAGAACTGGTAAGAATTTGAGATTTGCTTGACGGATTTGTGACACCCGCCACCACCACCATTTGTTCGTAGTTTGTAGGATCATATTCTTGTGTGTTTCTATTGCTGCTAACCATGCCAGGATCACAAGCCGACGAGACTAACTGGGAGAACTTGACGAACAAGGAGCTTCATGATAAGTTTCAGCAAATGATGAGTGGACAGGTGCAAGATGTGCTAAACAGATTTGAAGAGGCCATGGAGAAGATAGATGGCATGGAGAAGACGGTCGAAACAAAGCTCGATGACAAGTTTAATGAATTGCTCGCGCGTCTTCCACCACCACCACCGGCTGCACCTAACGCACCTCTACAACAACAACAACAACAACGACGACGACTACCTCCACGTCGCGAAACAGCCCTCCGCCGAGCGAGCCGTGTCCCTCTTCAGCCTGGCCAAGCTGCTGGTGCTGCTGTTGATACTTCTGTGCCTCCTGCTGCTGATGTGGAGGAGGATGATTATGTGGGAGATTACGAGGATGAGGTTGATCAACATCAGAACTACGTGCAACCACCAGCACCACAACCACCAGGTCGTCCACATGCAAATAATGGCAATGTTAGGGCTCCCCCTCAGGTACGAGATCATGACCATCTCCCTAAACTGAAATTGAATATTCCACCATTTGAGGGTAGATATGTTCCTGATATATATCTTACTTGGGAGTTAGAAACTGAACAACGATTTACATGTTTACAATATCCTGAGGAGATACGTGTTCTTGCTGCTGTTTGTGCTTTCACTAGATTTGCATGTGTTTGGTGGTCTGAACATTGTCGATTATATCATGTTCCAGCTACTTGGGTTGCTTTGAAAACTGCTATGCGTACTCGTTGGGTTCCACCATATTATCAACGTGAATTACTTCAAAAATTGCAGCGCTTAAGACAAGGCAAAAATTCGGTAGATGTGGTATTATTGAGGAGAATGAAGCTATGCTTGCACGTTTTCTGGGTGGCTTAGATAGAGAGATTCAGACCATTCTAGACTATGAGGATTATAATAATATCACTCGTTTATTCCATCTTGCTTGTAAAGCTGAATGTGAAGTGTAGGATCGACAGGCATTGGCGCGAACTAACTTTTCTGCAGGTCGACCTTCATCATGGACACCACGTGCATCATCTACTTCCACTGCACCATCACCTCCTTCAGGTGCCACCTCCAACCGTGATACAAAAAAGCAGGCACAACCACCACTATCTGCCAAGAGCACACCTGCCGGGCCTGCACAGAGCTCTTCTTCTTCCATGGCGTCTACAGGGTACACAAGTGATATTATTTGTCTCGTTGTAAGTGAAGAGGACATTTTGCAAGAAAATGCTCACCTCAGCTTGTGATGATTGCTACTGAGGATGGTGGGTATGAGTCCGCTAGTGACTATGATGAGGAGATTTTGGCTCTTCTTACAAACGGATTTTGGCTATTCTAGGTGCTGCGTCACCTTATTATTGGGCCAGGCCCATGTAATTTCGAAATACTTAAGTATAGGCTATTTGTAGAGTCCGTATGTGTGGGTAAACAAGAGTTAGGGTTGGTTTCGGACCCCTCCCTCAAGGGCCACGAAATTCCCTCCTCTTCCTCCATATATACAGCCCTTAGGGCGTCGTTTAGACTTTGGGTTTTGTTTAGATTAAAAGTTCACCATAGCTGCAACTTCGCGTACTTCGTTTGTGTTCAGCGACCAGACCAAGGCGTCATAGAACCCCACCTTGATCAATAAAGCTTTCCTCTTATATTCGCAATATCCAAATTACAATCTTAGTTTCTTGCTTGTTCTTCGTTTGCCTGCAGGAAACAGACCTTCGTGGTCAAGTTAATCGTGCTCCGGCGTGGTCAATAACCTCTCAGAGTTGGTTTAGCGATTGCTAAGGCGCGACGTCCTCGCACGTTCGTAGTCGGATCGTCAAAGCCGACTTCGTCCGAAACGATAACCACCATCTCATCGAAAGACGGGACACCTTTGCTTTTATCATATTAGTTAGGTTAGGGTCGTACGGTATTTTTTTCTCCCGTTGCAACGCACGGTCTCTTTTGCTAGTTGAACATATAAAGCCTCAAGAAGTGCTAGGCAGGACCAAGCCCTCCACGTCGCCCCTAATTCGCTATAAGCTATGAACAGTATTGCTGCCACCGCCTGTAAATTTTGTGCCCTGCCGAGGGCATTTTGGTCTTTTTATGTGCAGTGTATAAATTGCAACCGCTCCCGTGGAGAAACCCTCGCCGCCGCCTCCCGTCCCACTCGCCTCCTCCTCCTGGTCGCCCCCCCTCCTCCTCCTCCCATCGCCGCCCCCTCCTCCTCCTCCCACGGCCGTCCCCTCCTCCTCCGCCCCTCCCCCACCCCCCTCCCGCATCTCGTCCGCCCCGGGTGCGGAGGCGAGCTGCTGCACCCACTCCCCTCCTCCAACTCCCCCACCCCCCCCCTCCAATGGTGCTACCTCCCCGGCTCGAGCCCTAGGGCCGCTGCCGCCTGGCACCACCTACGGCCGCGGTCGCTGTTGGCAGCACCTTCGCCCGTCTCCGCCTATGCTGCCGCCGCCTCTGGTGGCCATTGGCCCCTCCGCCTCACCCACGGTCAGCACCGCCCCCCCTCTCTGTTCTTTTTTTGTTCCATGTATAGATTTAGGAATTGATGGATCTGTGGATGGATGGTTAGATCGATGGATGTGTGCTTCAGAATCTGGCAAAGCACCTCTTGTTGTATACATATGCAAATAGTAAAGTTCATTTTGTTGCGTAGTGGGGAGAGATATGAAACTGCAGGTGTAATGTGATTTTATTATTTTGTGAAGTTGTACTTACTGTAAGTGTTGCCCTTTTTCACAAAGTGACAGTGCCTCCATATATTTTTGGCAGCTGAAATGGTCGAGAAGTTTGAGTCAGGGACTAGAGATTTGGGCAAGCACTACAGCAGATCAATGTCTAATGTAAGTTTACAATAATAAAGCACGGATTGACTCCGTGGATTTACCGTCACAATACGTTTTCTTCTCATGTCATAATACGCTTTTACGATTTGTATAGACAAAATCATAATATAAACGAGGTGGTACTAATTTAGGGTCCACACGTCCATGTGGAAGTTTTCGTATGTTGTCGGTGAAAAATTCATCCCTCGATGTCACAACGAAGCCCAGGATGCCTCAACCGGCTAGCATGGGCATCAGCCATCCAACGAATCTTTTGGAAATTAACCCACACTCCTTGAAGTATGTTTGTTTAGGCGACTGAATTCCAGTCATGTACCTTCATTTATGAAAGTAGGACTTTTAATTTTGAGGCTCACAGTATAGCCAAATTTGCTTGTAATCTAGTATCAGGACGTCATTTATGGTTGGGTTCCCTCCCTGACCAAGTTCTTGTACCTTTAAACGCTGCTATTAATCAATAAAGGTTACGAGAATTCTCAAAAAAAAATGTTTGTTTAGGCAAAAAACGTGCCCTTCCGTGAGCAAGGAAAAATAAATTTTGACTCCCAGGGATCGATCTCACAACCGGCTTATCTGACGACGAGACAGAACCAGCTGCGCTAGCTGACCTTTATTTGCATTTGATGGGATGTTCCGATGGATTTCTTAGAAAGTAAGATCATATAATAGGAAGGTGCGGCAAGACCAATTAACTGAAGTCAAAGATTTCTTCATCAAAAAGTACATGCAAAGACCACATAATGGGAAGGTCTGCATGGATTGGCTACAGTACGCATGCAGCGTGCATACGCCCTACATATACCGGTATTTTTTTTACTAATTCTAAAATAATTACCGATTAAGTGATACTAATTATTCGATTGATTATTTTAAAACAACACCCAAATTTTTTACTAATTCTAAAATAAGTACAGATTAAGTGATACTAATTATTTGAGTGTTACTAATTCTAAAATAATTACAGATAAAATGATACTAATATTGGAAAAAGACTTCCTCGCCTGCGAGCGTTGCAACGCTCCGCAACGAATCTGGGGACAAAGCCACGTAAATCTCTCTCCACCCTAATTAATTTCTCTCCCCGGTGAATTTAAGGGTGGGCCCACACTAACTAATCACCCCCCTAATTCAATTGTGGGGCCCACACTAACTAATCTCACCCACCTGAATTCGCGTGAATTGGCCACGCCCGTACAATTGATATGAAGTATTACTAGAACTTGGTGCGCGCCTTCCTGCCGTTGCCGGGTGGCATCATTGAGATGTTCTTGGGACATGTTGCTGGATATTTCGGTGGATACGTCACTATATCTCCCGTTGCAACACACGGGCATATGTGCTAGTCTATCCCTAATAATAAAACACGGATTGACTCCGTGGGTTCACCATCACAATACGCTTTCTTCCTATGAATTTACGCTTTTACTTTGAATTTAAATCATATATGCGAGGTGGTACTAATTCGGGGACACGTCGCAAAATTCGTTCGTCAATTTTTGGAAGCACGCTTCTAGGCTCTTCCGCCACCCTTTTCCCCTTGGGCCTGAGCCCGCTGCAGTGTGGCCCAAGAAAATCAGGAGAGAAAAAGAAAGGCTGCACTTGGGGATCAAACCCTGAACTAGCTTGCCTTCAGGGCTCTTACGATCCACCAGGCTAGGACTCAATTGTGTGTTCAAATGTAGATTCTTTCTTCTGTTAAATAAACCCAACGTGCTTATAACAGAAGCCTATAAAAACAGAAGGAAATAAAAGAAGAAAAGTCAGTCTTCACTCAGGAAAGGAAAGAAATTAAAGAGGGAAATAAATATAGTTTTGCCTCAAGAAGGAAAATAATTAAATGAAGGAATAAATTCGCTTTATCTCGGAGAGGAAAGAAATAAAAAGAGGAAAAATTCCCCTTGTGCCCGACGAAGGAAAAGGTATTAAAAGAATGGAGGAATAAATTTAGCTAGGGATGTAAGTGGCAAATAAATGGCGCCGCAATCCTGTTTAGTTAGGTTTTTGCTAGCTTGATAGTTCATTTTCCTCAAACAAACAAAAAACCTTTTTGAACTATAATATCATAAGTGGACTTTAAATGGGATTAAACGGGACCCGGTTGACATCCCTAAATTTAGCCTTGCCTCAAGAAAAAAGATTAGTTTGTCTTGCCTCCGAAAAGAAAGGAATAAAAAAAATGTCCCTCATGCCAGTTAAGGAGAAAAGCTTGGGCGTGCATACCTCCTGATTCAGTTGCACTCCAAATCCAATTACTCATAAAAAGTGCTCACCTTTAATTGTTTTTGTGTCATTTATGCATCTTAAAATATTTGTGTAGTGCTAACAAAAGTGTTCATTTATCAAAATAATGTTTTTATAATTTAGAAAATACTAACTCTTTTCTCAAAATGAAAAAACATGTAACTCTAAAAAGTGTTAACATGCTTAAAAATATATTCGCAACTTAAAAAATATTCATTTTCTTTAAAATATTATGTGATTTAAAAAGTGTTTGTGTTTAAAAAAGAATGTTGATACATTTTCAAAAAAAGTACCATTTTAAACCGAGAGGGCGTAAGAGGGATGGTGTATGAACTAGGCGTAGGCCATAGCTCGGGAAGGACAGCTGTCATGCCTAGCTCGACGATATTAGTTTTAAATCTATTAGACATTGACTTGCGATGGCGTGGTTTAGTGACAGGTGTGAGTGCGGTGACCGAGATTATCACCTTGGGGTTGACCACGTTAGGACGCACTGCGATCACTTGGACACTATGACATGATCGGTGAAGGTTGGAAGAAGAATAAGCGACAACACGGATGAGACGCTATGTTCAAATAGATAACATGGACCTGCGAAGGGGTTTTGAGTCGTGCTTATTGTGACAGGAGTGTGATTTTTACTCCCGTTGCAACGCAAGGGCATGTTTGCTAGTATATGTATATATATATATATATATATATATATATATATATATATATATATATAATAAAGCACAGATAGACTCCGTGGGTTCACCGTCACAATACGCTTTCCCCCAGTCATAATATGCTTTTACAATTTGTATAGACAAAATCATAATATAAACGAGGTGGTACTAATAGCATGTTCGTCCGTCCGTCCAACCTGGTTTGCCTATCGCACATACTCCCTTTGTTCCTTTATATAATATGCATTTGTTTTTTCAAAAGTCAAACGAGTGCAAGTTTGACCAAGTTTTTAGAAAAAATATAACAATATTCACAATATGAAATTTATATCATTTGATCAATCATGAAAGGCACTTTCATATTTCATCTATTAGGTATTGCAAATGGTTCTACTTTGTTCTATAATCTTGGTCAAACTTTCAAATGATTGACTTGCACGAAAACCAATACACCTTATATTCTGAAACGGAGGGAGTATTAATTAACCCAATCTAATAAAACACAGATCGCTTCTTCCTCCCGATTATTAGTCCGTTGTTATGATTTTCGTCCGACCGTCGCAAAGCTATTTTCGTACGTGCTCAATTACGTACGCAAGCTGGCCTCTCACACATAATGTGGTATGAGCCCTTCTCCTGGCACGATGCACTACTGGGCCTCTTATGGGCTAGAAGCCACGTTTCAGATTTTATTTTATAAAATATGATGTATGCATATCTTTTGTTCAATAGTCCCACCTTGCTTTCTTATACTAATTTCCACCAATTTATAAACACTTGTAACTTGCCTGAAATATCAACAAGCTGGCCACACAAACAGGGGACATGAGAGAATCCATTGGCAGATTAAACTACACCGAAAGAAGAGACGCAGGCTTACTTATTAGAATGAAGACGGGTGTGCAAACGGAGAGTGAGAACGGATGAGGGGCTTTACAATGAGCTCAGACGTGCATCCTCTCCTCAACGTATTGGCGGAGAAGATGGTCCGCCGGAGGCGCCTCGCGTCGAGCTCAGACGTGCATCCTCTCCTCAACGTATTGGCGGAGAAGATGGTCCGCCGGAGGCGCCTCGCGTCGGTCAAACCCCATGGTGAGTGAGTCAAACAACTGTTTATGGCTTTTTTGCTTTACATCGTCACATTACCACTGATCTAAATGTTCTCTGCCACACTAGCTTCACATTCCAGGAAATTTGTAGCCTAACTGTTGTGCCTATTTAATTTCCATGCATTTGGAATGTTAATCAAGACACATGCTAGTACTCCCTCCGTCCGAAAATACTTATCATCAAAATGGACAAAAAAAGATGTATCTAGAACTAGAATACATCTAGACACATCCCCTTTTATTCATTTTGATGACGAGTATTTCCGGACGGAGGGAGTACATGACTCCTGTTATTATGCATGGGTTCTGACAACTACATTTCCCCCACAAATTTGCATGCATATATATGTGGACTAAACTATTTCCCTTAATTTTTATTATTTTCTCGGTCAATACATATATTGAATAATATGTTGTTCTAAAAAAATGCTAACATAATTATTGGTGGTATGATCGTGGTTCAGAATCAATTATACCATTTACAGTGTTGAAATAAATTAAGTTTGGTACATCCAAAAACTTTACAACTTATTAGTGCCTCAAGTGAATGATAAAAAAATTATGTGTCTAACTATGCAAGCACTCGTGACTATCATTTTTTTTAGTTTTCCAAACATTTTTCACAACAATGGTCCTTTTTATCTCGATGTGATATATTGATATGTTTGGAGATAATTTACATGTGTATCAATTTATTCCATATATTGCTAATTCCTACAAACACAAAAAGAATCCTTAAAAAAATTCCCGTATTTAATACTAGCATTGACCTCTTTTATGTTATCAAACATGTTATGATGTAAAGACCGTGCCTCTTAGCAACTGCTTCGAAACACACATTAGCATTGACCATGAATGAGTCTCATTAAGAAGCAGTGCCTGACTCACATTTACACATTTTGCCATTTAGTAGAGGGTGCAGGTTTTTGCTCCGGTGACATTAGGGATATCTTTTTTACCCGTTGCAACGCACGGGCACTTTTGCTAGTAACTCCTAAAAAATTATAAGCTCCGTGTCGACCGACCCTTAGAAGGGCTGGCGAAATCAAGATTGACACAGTTTGGTCACGACGAGCTTGGACGGCGACTAGCGACCACGACTTTAGAAGAATCTTCCTCCTACGAAGTCAGCAATTCATGACGAAGCCCCGTCGACGACCCGTAGCCTCGGCATTGCGTCGATGCCGCCGATCGAGACTCTTGCCTCCTCCGCCCTCAAAGTGTTCGCTGAATTCACTAGGTGTAGTTTTTTGTTGCTTTTTTTCATTGTGATTTGCTATTTTTTCTAATTCAATCTAGAATATTGCATAGCATGGATGAAAAGGTTGAGGGAGACCTTCTTTGATAACTCTTTGTCAGAGGAGGAGGAAGAAGACAAATAGGATTTTGAAATGAACATTTTCATGATCGTTAAATATGACTATCGCAAATAATGACATGTTGCATCATTTGCATAACATGATCATGGAAGATGACAAAGAACTTTAGGTATATCTCCAATGTGGATCCTGTTGAGTTGGAACACGGTGCAAAACATGATAAGAACATTTCTCGCAGCGCATCGATGTATCAAAAACCAAGAAGCTCATACTCAGCTCCAAGATGATTTTGTTGAGCATCAGTAGGCACTCCATAGCAGCAGTTGATTCTTGTGCTTCTATCATGTTATTTACTTCATTTGGACCCTTTCGTGTGTTTGAATTTGAATTATTTAATTTTGTGAACTTTTAATTTATAATATTGATGAATTGTGTGAACCTTCTCTATCAAGCTTGGATTTATTATGTGCGCAAATATGTAGTTAAGATGTAGTATGTAAACCAAAACGTAGAAGAATTAGTGAAGAATTTGTTTAGGGAATTAAGTTGTTGAGATTTGGCTAGGAATTTTAATTTAACTCCTTATATATAAAGAGATAAGGTGGAGAGGCCGTTTGAGGGGCTAAATTATAGAGGATTATCTAGAGATGCTCTAAGAGATTAAAGGGTAGAGGAAGTGCCAAAGATGCTCTTATAACTTGAAAATGTTCTTTTAACGCGCAAAAGATTTGCCACGTATATATTAATTAAGAGAATAGAGTTTTGTGTACAAACACCCCTTAATATTACATGAAGTTATCACTCCCGACATGATGGACCCTAATTTCTTGGCGCCTGCGGCGACCCAGAACGGTGCCTCTCTCTTGATGTTGTCGAGAATAACAGGGGGCAGCGTGGCCTTGTTGCGGAAGACACGGGTGTCTCTCTCGTTCCAAATATACCACATGGTCAGCACGGTGAGCAAGGGGATGGCTTTCCAGTTAGGGATGGAAGAATCTGTCAACCCGGGCCACCAATCTTTGATGGATTGCCTCAGAGGCCAGGTGGCGGTATCGACATGAACAAGTTGAAGCCAATCCTTGATCATGCCCCAAAGCCTAATGTCGAACCGGCATTTGAAGAAGAGACAATCAACCAATTCATCATCGCGCTTGCGTAGGGGACATATGCCAATTGGCCAGCCGTGCTTGGCCAGCCTATTCGCCGTGCATACTTGTTTTGGATGGCAAACCAGGCAAAGAACTTGACCTTAGGTGGAGCCCAAATTTTCCACACCGTGTGTTCCATGGGTGAGCGAGGCGGATTCCATTGTGTATAGACCGTTGGCAGAGTGCTTCCAAAAAATGTCGTCGTCGATGTCTTCTTGAAGGTGGAAATCATGAAGGGTGGCCCAAAGATCAAAAAATTACCAAAAGTGCTCAAGAGAAAAGTTGGATGACATTTTGATCTTGTTAACCTATGCACCACTCTTGAGGGCTTCCCACACCTTCCAGTTCTTCCTCGTTGATGCCATGTAGATGAGAGGGGCAATGTCCTTTGGCTTGAGGTTTTGCACCCAGGGAGAATCCCAAAAGGGGTACGTGCACCATTTCCCACAATAATATTTGAAGAGGCATAGAAGAAATCGTAGTCCACGGCATATCATGGGTTGCCCATGCGAACCCACATCTTTTTTGGCTCCTTCCACTTGAACCAAATCCAACGGAGCCTTACAGCCCTCGCAAATTTGTCCGTGTTTAGTAATCCAAGTCCCCCATAGGCAATTGGTCGGCAAATGGAGTTCCAGTTGACCTTACATTTGGCCCCGGTGGTCTTGTCCGTCCCTTTCCAAAGGAATGCACGCTCAAACTTGTTAAGGTTATTGAGGGTGCTCGGTGAGACGATGAGCGAAGTGATGAAGTAGATGGCTTGGGAGGAGAGCACCGACTTGACCAAGGTGGTGCACCCCATAGACGTGATGTTCTGCCCATCCCATGGGACCAACTTTGTCACGGCCTTATCCTCGAGGAACTGGAAGTCAACCTTCTTTAGACGCCACACCGAGAGAGGGAGGCCTAAGTATTTCATGGAAGGATCCTCGCGTTGCCGGAAGGTTTTGTAGGATGGCCGACAATTGATGTGCCCACAACGGATCGGAACGGCTGAGCTCTTGTGAAAGTTAGTTGATAAGTCGGTGACATCCCCAAAGAGGCGAAGTATGTTGAGGGTGTTCAATATCTCTCTTGATGGGTGCCATGAACACGGCCACGTCATCCGTGCATAGCAAGGTTCGCGCAATTACACCACGGCCGTGGATCTTGTGGAATAGCCATCTATGCTACTTGTGAACTGCGTTGGCATTTCCCCGAGGAGGATGATGCAGTACAGTAGAGATTAGTATTTCCCTCAGTTAAGAACCAAGGTTATCAATCCAGTAGGAGAACCAAGCAACACCTCGTTAGCAGCACCTGCACACAAACAACAAATCCTTGCAACCCAAAGCGAACAAGGGTTTGTCAATCCCTCGACGGTTACGAGCAAGATTAAATTGTATGGTATTTGATAGATAGATCGGACAAAAATACAAAATAAAATAAATACGCAGCAAGGTATTTTGGTTTTTTATATATGATAAAAGATAGACCCCGAGGCCATAGTTTTCACTAGAGGCTTCTCTCAAGAAAATAGCATACGCTGGATAAACAAATTATTGTTGGGCAGCAGATAGAAAAGCAAATAATTATGACGATATCCAGGACAATGATCATGTATATAGGCATCACATGTGAAACAAGTAGACCAACTCTTGCCTACATCAACTACTATTACTCCACACATCCACCGATATCCAGCATGCATCTAGTGTATTAAGTTCATAAAAAAGGAGTAACACCTTGAACAAGATGACATGATCTAGACAAGATAAACTCACGCATGAATAAACCCCATATTTTTACCCTTAAGAGCAACGATACAATACGTGTCATGTCCCCTTCTGTCACTAGGATTAAGCAACGTAAGATCGAACCCATTACACATCACCTCTCCCGTTGCAAGATAAATCATTCTAGTTGGCCAAACCAAATCAATACATCAGAGAGAATTACGAAGCTATAGTAATCATGCATAAAAGATTTCAGATAAAACTAAGATAATATTCATGGATAGATCTGATCATAAACTCATAATTCATCGGATCAAAACAAACACACCGCAAAAAGTGATTACATCGGATACAACTCGAAGAACATCAAGTAGAACATTGTATTGAAGATCAAATAGAGAGAAGAAGACATCTAGCTAGTAATTATGAACACGTAGGTTTGTGGTAAACTACTCACGCATCATCGAAAGGGCAACAAGGATTATGTAGAGCCACTCCATGATTGAATCTCCCTTCGGCAGAGTGCCGAAAAAGGCCTCCAGATGGGATCTCGTGGTTCTGGAACTTGCAGCGGCGGAAAAAGTATTTCGCGGACTCCTGATACGTCTCCAACGTATCTATAATTTTTTATTGTTACATGCTATATTATATTATGTTTTGGATGTTTAATGGGCTTTATTATACACTTTATATTATTTTTGGGACTAACCTATTAACCGGAGGCCCAGCCCAGAATTGCTGTTTTTTGCCTATTTCAGAGTTTCGCAGAAAAAGAACATCAAACAGAGTCCAAACGGAATGAAACCTTCGCGAACGTGATTTTCGGAACGAACGTGATCCAGAGGACTTGGACCATACGTCAAGACATCAACCAGGAACGCATGAGGTAGGGGGCGCCTACCCCTCCTGGGCCCCACCTTGCTCCACCGACGTACTTCTTCCTCCTATATATACCTACGTACCCCCAAACTACCAGATACGGAGCCAAAACCTAATTCCACCGCCGCAACCTTCTGTACCCATGAGATCCCATCTTGGGGCCTTTTCCAGAGCTCCGCCGGAGGGGTCATCGATCACAGAGGGCTTCTACATCAACACCGTAGCCTCTCCGATGAGGTGTGAGTAGTTTACCTTAGACCTTCGGGACCATACTTATTAGCTAGATAGCTTCTTCTCTCTTTTTGATCTCAATACAATGTTCTCCCCCTCTCTTGTGGAGATCTATTCGATGTAATCTTCTTTTGCGGTGTGTTTGTTGAGACTGATGAATTGTGGGTTTATGATCAAGTTTATCTATGAACAATATTTGAATCTTCTCTGAATTCTTTTATGTATGATTGGTTATCTTTGCAAGACTCCTCGAATCATCAGTTTGGTTTGGCCTACTAGATTGATCTTTCTTGCAATGGGAGAAGTGCTTTGCTTTGGGTTCAATCTTGCGGTGTCCTTTCCGAGTGACAGCAGGGGTAGCAAGGCGCGTATTGTATTGTTGCCATCGATGATAACAAGATGGGGTTTATATTATATTGCATGAGTTTATCCCTCTACATCATGTCATCTTACTTAAAGCGTTACTCTGTTCTTTTGAACTTAATACTCTAGATGCATGCTGGATAGCGGTCGATGTGTGGAGTAATAGTAGTAGATGCAGGCAGGAGCCGGTCTACTTGTCACGGACGTGATGCCTATATACATGATCATACCTAGATTTTCTCATAACTATGCTCAATTCTATCAATTGCTCAACAGTAATTTGTTTACCCACTGTAATACTTATGCTCTCGAGAGAAGCCACTAGTGAAACCTATGGCCCCGGGTCTATTTTCCATCATATTAATCTTCCAACACTTAGCTATTTCTATTGCCATTTATTTTGCTTTATTTACTTTTTAGTCTTTATCATAAAAATAACAAAAATATTATCTTATCATATCTATCAGATCTCACTTTTGTAAGTGACCGTGAAGGGATTGACAACCCCTTTATTGCGTTGGTTGCGAGGATTTTATTTGTTTGTGTAGGTGCGAGGGACTCGTGCGTGGCCTCCTACTGGATTGATACATTGGTTCTAAAAAACTGAGGCAAATACTTACGCTGCTTTACTACATCACCCTTTCCTCTTCAAGGGAAAACCAACGCAGTGCTAAAGAGGTAGCAAGAAGGATTTCTGGCGCCGTTGCCGGGGAGTCTACGCAAAAGTCAACATACCAAGTACCCATCACAAACCCTTATCTCCCGCATTACATTATTTGCCATTTGCATCTTGTTTTTCTCTCCCCCACTTCACCCTTGCCGTTTTATTCGCCCTCTCTTTTCCGTTCGCCTCTTTTTCGCTCACTTCTTGTTTGCTCGTGTGTTGGATCGTCTGCTTGTCGTTATGGCTAGTTCCCTATCTTCTCCGTTGTCTCCCGAAAATGAAGTTCTTAATTTTAAGCAAAGGGATGGAGAAAATCTAAAAGACGCTTGGTATAGAATTTGCAATGCTCAAAATAGATCTACGAGGAAGCAATCTACTTCCGTTCTTCTCCGCAATTTTTATGTAGGCGCTACTCCTTGGTACAGATATATCCTTGATACCATTACCAGAGGGAATTTCTTGGTAGTCATACTTTTGATTCTTATAATGCTATGATAGATTTGTTTGGCTCACCACCTCTTTTGGTTAATGGAACTATGTTAACCTTGGAGCATGTAATGCAAAGACTTGAAATTATTGAAAATAAAGTTGCTACCGTAGAGTTAATTGAAAATTTGGATAAAAAGATCCACAACCAAATTACCCAATATGGATCTAAACTAGGAGTCACTTTGAAAAATATTAAGGAGAAGGAACCCATAGTTAATGAAAAAATAAATCAGGATTCCACTGGAATCGATAAACTTGAGGGTATCATTACCAACTTGGGAACCGATTTTTATTCCGTAAAAATACTCCAAGTCATCCAACTAAAATTGCCAAGCTTATGTATGTTCCTAAAAATAAGGGTGAATCCTCTAGTAAGGAAACTGCGGATCTCAAATCTATAAGTATTCATCCCAATCTTTTTGCTATCATTAAGGAACCATTTGCTACAAATGAATTTTTCAGTTTTGTGACTAGAAGTTTGATAACTAATAAAAATAAAGAAACTCCTAAGGGTGATAGATGTATCATTGAAGAATTGCCTACCAAATATGACAATACCTAGATCTATCCTTGCTATTATGCCTAGCTCAGGGCGTTAAACGATAGCGCTTGTTGGGAGGCAACCCAATTTTATTTTATTTTTGCTTTTTGCTTCTGTTTAGGAATAAATATTTGATCTAGCCTCTGGTTAGATGTGTTTTTATGTTTTAATTAGTGTTTGTGCCAAGTTTAACCTATAGGATCTTCTTGGATGATAGTTATTTGATCTTGCTGAAAATTCCAGAAACTTTCTGTTCACGAAAATAATTGTTAAAAATCACCAGGACGTGATCAAATATTGATTCCAATTGCAGCAGATCAATAAACAAATTGTATAGGTCTTCCTATTTTTGTAGATGTGTTGGAGTTCCATGAGTTTGCATTAGTTACAGATTACTACACACTGTTCTGTTTTTGACAGATTCTGTTTTCCGTGTGTTGTTTGCTTATTTTGATGAATCAATGGCTAATAAAATAGTTTATAAACCATAGAGAAGTTGGAATATAGTAGGTTTAACATCCATATAAATAAAGAATGAGTTCATTACAGTACCTTTAAGTGGTGTTTTGTTTTCTTTCGCTAACGGAGCTCACGAGATTTTCTGCTGAGTTTTGTGTTGTGAAGTTTTCAAGTTTTGGGTGAAAGATTTGATAGATTATGGAACAAGGAGTGGCAAGAGCCTAAGCTTGGGGATGCCCATGGCACCCCAAGATAATGTAAGGATACCTAAAAGCCAAAGCTTGGGGATGCCCCGGAAGGCATCCCCTCTTTCCTCTACTTCCATCGGTAACTTTACTTGGAGCTATATTTTTATTCACCACATGATATGTGTTTTGCTTGGAGCGTCTTGTATTAATTGAGTCTTTATTTGTTTGTTTGCCACAATAATCCTTGCTGTACACACCTTTTGAGAGAGTCACACTTGATTCTGCATTTGTTATAATTCTCTATGTGCTTCACTTATATCTTTTGAGCTATATAGTTTTTGCTCTAGTGCTTCACTTATATCTTTTAGAGCACGGCGGTGGATTTGTTTTATAGAAACTATTGATCTCTCATGCTTCACTTATATTATTTTGAGAGTCTTAAAATAGCATGGCAATTTGCTTTAATTATAATATCATGAGAAATTTGATGCTTGATAATTGTTTTGAGATATAAAGGTGGTAATATCATAGTTGTGCTAGTTGAGTAATTGTGGAATTGAAAAATACTTGTGTTGGAGTTTGTGATTCCCATAGCATGCACGTATAGTGAACCGTTATGTAACGAAGTCAGAGCATGAGGTATTTATTGATTGTCATCCTTTGTGTGGCGGTCGGGATCACGCGATGGTTAACTCCTACCAACCCTTCCCCTAGGAGCATGCGTAGTAGTAATTTGCTTCGAGGGCTAATAAATTTTTGCAATAAGTATATGAGTTATTTATGACTAATGTGAGTCCATGGATTATACACACACTTACCTTTCTGCAATTTTCTAGCCTCTTCGGTATTGTGCATTGCCCTTTCTCACCTTGAGAGTTGGTGCAAACTTCGCCGGTGCACCCAAACCCCGTGATATGATATGCTCTATCACACATAAACCTCCTTATATCTTCCTCAAAACAGCCACCATACCTACCTATTATGGCATTTCCATAGCCATTCCAAGATATATTGCCATGCAACTTTCCATCGTTTCGTTTATCATGACACGCTCCATCATTGTCATATTGCTTTGCATGATCATGTAGTTGACATTGTATTTGTGGCAAAGCCACCATTCATAATTCTTTCATACATGTCGTTCTTGATTCATCGCATATCCCGGTACACCGCCGGAGGCATCCACATAGAGTCATATTTTGTTCTAAGTATTGAGTTGTAATTCATGAGTTGTAAGTAAATAAAAGTGTGATGATCATCATTATTAGAGCATTGTCCCAAGTGAGGAAAGGAAGATGGATACTATGATTCCCCCACAAGTCGGGATGAGACTCCGGACTAAAAAAAAGAGGCCATAAAAAAAGAGAAAAGGCCCAAATAAAAAAAAATGAGAGAAAAAGAGAGAAGGGATAATGGTACTATCCTTTTACCGCACTTGTGCTTCAAAGTAGCACCGTGATCTTCATGATAGAGAGTCTCTCATTTTGTCGCTTTCATATACTAGTGGGAAATTTCATTATAGAACTTGGCTTGTATATTCCAATGATGGGCTTCCTCAAATGCCCGAGATCTTCGTGAGCAAGCAAGTTGGATGCACACCCACTTTGTTTCTTTTATTTGAGCTTTCATACACTTATAGCTCTAAGTGCATCCGTTGCATGGCAATCCCTACTCCTTGCATTAACATCAATTGATGGGCATCTCCATAGCCCGTTGATTAGCCTCGGTGATGTGAGACTTTCTCTTTTTTTGTCTTCCCATATAACCCCTACCATTATACCTTATTCCACCATAGTGTTATATCCATGGCTTGCGCTCATGTATTGCGTAAAAGTCGAAAAGGCTGAAGCACGTTAAAAAGTATGAACCAATTGCTTGGCTAAAACCGGGGTTGTACATGATATAAATATTTTGTGTGGGGAAGATGGAGCATAGCCAGACTATATGATTTTGTAGGGATAACTTGCTTTGGCTATATTATTTTGATAAGACATAATTGCTTGGTTAGCATGCTTGAAGTATTATTGTTTTTATGTCAACATTAAACTTTTATCTTGAATCGTATCAAATCTGAACATTCATTCCACAATAAGAAGAATTACATTGAAATTATGCTAAGTAGCATTCCACATCAAAAATTCTGTTTTTATCATTTACCTACTCGAGGACGAGCAGGAATTAAGCGTGGGGATGCTTGATACGTCTCCAACGTATCTATAATTTTTTATTGTTCCATGCTATATTATATTCTGTTTTGGATGTTTAATGGGCTTTATTATACACTTTATATTATTTTTGAGACTAACCTATTAACCGGAGGCCCAGCCCAGAATTGCTGTTTTTTGCCTATTTCAGAGTTCCGCAGAAAAAGAATATCAAACGGAGTCCAAACGGAATGAAACCTTTGGGAACATGATTTTTGGAACGAACGTAACCCATAGTACTTGGACCCTACGTCAAGACATCAACCAGGAAGGCACGAGGTAGGGGGGCACGCCTATCCCCTTGGGCGCGCCCTCCACCCTCGTGGGCCCCATGTTGCTCCACTTACGTACTTCTTCCTCCTATATATACCTACGTACCCCCAACCTACCAGATACGGAGCCAAAAACCTAATTCCACCGCCGCAACCTTCTGTACCCATGAGATCCCATCTTGGGGCCTTTTCCGGAGCTCCGCCGGAGGGGGCATCGATCACGGAGGGCTTCTACATCAACACCGTAGCCTCTCCGATGATGTGTGAGTAGTTTACCTCAGACCTTCGGGTCCATAGTTATTAGCTAGATGGCTTCTTCTCTCTTTTTAGATCTCAATACAATGTACTCCCCCTCTCTTGTGGAGATCGATTCGATGTAATCTTCTTTTGCGGTGTGTTTGTTGAGACCGATGAATTGTGGGTTTATGATCAAGTTTATCTATGAACAATATTTGAATCTTCTCTGAATTCTTTTATGTATGATTGGTTATCTTTGCAAGTCTATTCGAATTATCAGTTTGGTTTGGCCTACTAGATTGATCTTTCTTGCAATGAGAGAAGTGCTTAGTGTCGGTGTCAAAACCGGCGGATCTCGGGTAGGGGGTCCCGAACTGTGCGTCTAGGCGGATGGTAACAGGAGACAGGGGACACGATGTTTTTACCTAGGTTCGGGCCCTCTCGATGGAGGTAAAACCCTACTCCTGCTTGATTGATCTTGATGATATGGGTATTACAAGAGTTGATCTACCACGAGATCGAAGAGGCTAAACCCTAGAAGCTAGCCTATGGTATGATTGTCGTATATCTTCTGTCCTACGGACTAAACCCTCTGGTTTATATAGACACCGGAGGGGGCTAGGGTTACACAGAGTCGGTTACAAGGAGGGAGATCTACATATCCGTATTGCCAAGCTTGCCTTCCACGCCAAGGAGAGTCCCATCCGGACACGGGACGAAGTCTTCAATCTTGTATCTTCATAGTCCAACAGTCCGGCCAAAGGATATAGTCCGGCTGTCCGGATACCCCCTAATCTAGGACTCCCTCAGTAGCCCCTGAACCAGGCTTCAATGACGATGAGTCCGGCGCGCAGATTTGTCTTCGGCATTGCAAGGCGGGTTCCTCCTCCGAATACTTCATAAAAGATTTTGAACACGAGGAACGTGTCCGGCTCTGCAAAACAAGTTCCACATACAACCATAGAGAGAATAATATTTCCACAAATTCCATCTGTTGACGTACCCCGTAGTGTGACATCACACCACAGCCAGGTCTTTATTCGAATAGTTTTTTATAACCAATCTCAGTGTGTTTCGCGAGGCGGTTTCCTTGGCACGTCTTGTCGAAGCAGAGATCGTGTTCCCTTTATTATGGTATTCCCATCAATACGGACGTGGGTAACCCAACCGCGCCATCAATTACGGCGCTTGGGGGATAAGCGAGCTTTACCAGGCTGGTGGGGGCGCATAGTTTCGTCCGCCCTTATAAAGGGATAAGGGTTCATCTTTTTCCACCCACGCCTTCTTCCTCATTGCTCATCCATTCCTGCGCACTCGAGCTCCAGCGCCCAAGTCCGCATCCTTCTCCTCAACCTCCTCCAAAAATGTCCGGAGCGGGAGGCAAGTGGATGATCTCCTCCGTCACGGAGGGAGACGTCCAGAAGCTGAGGGGAGCCGGATACCTGTCTGAGGATATCGCACACCGGCTCCCAGATGAGGGGCAGCTCATCCCCACCCCCAGGCCCCATGAGAGGGTAGTATTCCTTACCCACTTCCTTCGCATACTGGGATTTCCCCTCCACCCATTCGTCCGGGGGCTCATGTTCTACTATGGCCTGGATTTTCACGATCTGGCCCCGAACTTCATCCTCAACATCTTGGCATTTATCGTCGTGTGTGAGGCCTTCCTCCGCATCAAGCCCCACTTCGACTTATGGCTGAAGACCTTCAATGTCAAACCGAAGGTGGTGGGTGGCCAGCAGGCGGAGTGCACAGGCGCCATGGTGGGCAAAATGCCCAACGTCACATGGCTCGAGGGCTCCTATGTGGAGACCATAAAGGGGTGGCAATCGGGGTGGTTCTACATCACCGAGCCGCGCGACACCACATGGGCGGCGGCCCCTGAATTCCGATTCGGAATCCCCACGCGGCTCACCTCCTGAAAAGAGAAGGGCCTGCCCTGTGGTAGTCCGGTAGAGCTGACCGGACTCCAGACCTATATCTAGAATATGATAAACCGGAAGCTCAAGCTTGTTAACATAGTCCAGGTCATGCTCATCCATCGGATCCTCCCGTGTCAACAACGGGTTTTCAATTTGTGGGAGTTCGACCCGGCCCAGCACCAGACTCTGAGCGAGCTCTTCAGCACGACGCACGAGGACGTCTGGAAGGTGCTGTTTAAGAGTGCCGAGGTTCCCCCTCCCCTCACCGAGGATCGCAGACTCAACGCGAAGCGCCAAGCCGACGCGGTAAGCTCTTTTATTTCTTATAGGGTATTCATTTTCCATAGTTTAACTATGTGCGGGATTTGAGCTCCCATGCCTTTGACAGGACTGGGTGGAGACATCGGGGTAGATTGACTGCCCGACCCCTCTGCCCGAAGACCCTGCAGACGCTCTCCTGACGGAGATGCTGACTCCGGCTCCTTATGAGGTGCCGGAGAAAAAGATCAAGAATAAGGCCACGGGAACCCGAAAGAGTTCCCGGCGCCAGGTGGTATCGGACTCATCGTCCGATAACTCCAAGACACACTCCTCCCGTGGAAACAAGGAGGAGGCAGATAAAGGTTCTTCCCCTCCAGCCGGGGAAGACAAGAAAAGGAAGGCCGCCCCAACCGGGGAGGCCGGAGGGTCTGAGAAGGGAAGGACTCTCCTTCCGGACTGCTCCGCCATCGTCGCCGACAGTGAAGACGAGTGGCCACCCAGGGCCAAGCCCCTGGCGAAATCGTAAGTATTCGGATACCAGAGTAATTCGTGACACGGTTTAATTGCACAGCTTCTCCTAAAGCCGAACATGGTTATGCAGTCTGTCCCGGGCCCGTATCAACGTATCCTTGTCGAGCGGTTCTTTGGATCCGTCGGCTATGAGTAGCGAATCACCTCCGACCGCCTCCACCCCTCGTCCTACGGACAACGCCGAGGTGTTGTCTCAAAGGGCACCAAGCCGAGGGGAGGTATTCCTGGAGGCGCCTCAAGGCAACCTTCCGGACTCCAGGCGCAAAGGGAGCAAGACTCCCACGGGCTGCAAGTCCGGCCCCCAGCCGAACACCGCACCGGATCCTCCAGTGGTTCCGGACTCCGGCAGGCGACCCCCTTCTAAGAGGGGCAAGCCGCCTGTGCCAGTGACCTCTGCCCATCCAGAGGCACCGGACAACCTCCTGGGAGCGCTTCGCGACACTTCCATCGACGAAGAGCACCGCACTATTATGAGTGGGGTGATAAAAAAAGGTTCAGTCCGCTAAGAGCAGACTGACTGAAGCCTGTGCCAGCCTTCTAACGGGCTTTGAGGTATGTATTTAAGATATAAGAAAATATTACCGCATAGACAGTAGCCCCTGATGCTCTGTTTGGTGTTCACAAAGAAAAACCAAATAGAGGATCGAATAATATCTGCAGGAGTCTAATACAAGTATGTCTATATGCGTATGCAGGCTTCGTTGCTAACCTCTGCCGCACTGACTGCGGAGGTCGCCGCACTGAAGCAGAACCTCGAGCGGTCCGAGAAAGAGCTCGGCCTTGCCAAGAGGCAGCTCAGTGAGAACAAAGGTAAGTAATACCTTGTCTATATAGATATAAAAATAAAAAAGGATGTGGTTGCAAAATGATAGGATCATCATGAATGTGCCAGGTGCCACGACCGAAGTGGCGGCCCTGAAGCAAGCGCTATCCGAGGCCGAAAACAAAGCGGCCACGGAGCGCACCGAGCGGGAGAGGCAAGAGGCACGAGTGGGCGAGGTGCAGCAAGAGCTCGAGGCTCTCGTGAAGAAGCATGAGACTTTGGAGCTTGACTCAAAGACGCTAGAGTCTGAGCTTGCCGCGACCCTCGAGAGCACAAAGCATGCCAAGGCCGAAGCCCAAAAGGCCCTCCAGGAAATTGAGGCGATGAAGAAGATAGCGGTGGGTAAGGCATTCATTATGCAAAGCAAGCATATGAAAGTAAATTACTTGTTACTTACCCGAGTCCGAAGCTCTCCAGGAGCATTCGCAGATTTGCCCCACAGCGTGTCGGATGCCGCAAAGTGTTACCGAGCCGAGGAGGGGAGCTCAACGGAGAAGGTGTTCTGGTCTCAGTATACTGAGTACGAACACCCGATGCCCTTAAGCGACCGGCTGAAGCAATTGGTTGAGCTCCATAAGGCAGCTGAACAGGCCATGAAGGGTCTTATAGTCCGGCTGTGGCCTGGCGACGCCCTTCCCAACAGCTACTTCGGCCTGGTGAGGCGGCTTGTGGATGCCTGCCCATGGCTGGAAGTCATAAAGCGGTCCGTTTGCGAGGGTGCACGCCGGGCTTTCGCCCATTTGAAGGTGCACTGGGCCAAGATGGATGCCGAGAAG
Source organism: Aegilops umbellulata (assembly GCA_032464435.1). Lineage (NCBI taxonomy): Eukaryota > Viridiplantae > Streptophyta > Magnoliopsida > Poales > Poaceae > Aegilops > Aegilops umbellulata. The sequence continues at coordinate 241,915,088 of CP136055.1, read as the reverse complement.
TTGGTGAAGGAGGGGTCGCCGCAGGGCAAGGAGCATCGCCACAGTAAGATGTATTATGCGGGCGTCCTGAAGGGTGCCCGCCTTGTGGCGGATGAGTGTTCCAAAGATGTAATTTTTGTGTGAACTTGCTCGTGTGATCCTGTATTTATGAAAACTTGTTCATATGCGCTATGCAACGCTTGTTTGAATTTAAAATTTTACCTTTTGTGCGTCTGTTTATCAAATCTGAAAGATGGCCAGTCGTTGGCTTCTTCCCCCATGCCACGAGTGCTGGGGTGTTCGGGATAAATCTGAGCACTCTTTTTCCCATTGTTGGGTCCTTCGAGGGAGGTGCTCAGCGCAACGAACAAGGCAATCGAACTATAATGCTTTATCACTTTCACTTAGCCATAGAAGTCTACAATTTTAAATTTTGGCGAAGCCCCTAGTGTTCGGAAGGCCAAATTCGGGGCGCTATACACGCCTAGGCCGGACAAAGCCGACTCCTCGCCCTAAGCGGCATAAGTCTTTAGGGACTCGAAACCTCTCGAACAGCGACCAACTCTCGCCTTATCATGACAGTCAGTTTTAGCTTTCTCTACTGAGGTGCTTGCCCAGATGAACTGGGGCACAATCGCAGTAGTTCTCCCAGTGCTACCTTAGACGATATAGCGGAACGTAAGGTACCAAAACATGGGAGCCGGGCAAACCCAACTATTGACCCAAGACATGATTCGGAGCTGATGCATATAATGCTATCAGTTCGGGGTGCCGCACTGTCGAAAGTGTTCGGACTTCTCACGCCGTATTATGGGGTATGTTTAAGCCCCTGGCGTATTGGACGTACCAGAATGTACGGGTGCTACATGTCATAAATGAACATATATATATAAAGGGAATAGAGAATGCGATAATAGACTAGTGCTATGCATTGTTTATTCAAAAGGGGGCATTGAAGCATAATGATACAAGTAGTGCGATAAGCAAGAAATAGGACTATTTGACATGTCCATTCCAAGGGCAAGCTGCGTAATGGTATTGAAAGCAGGTATTTCGCTCGTTATCAGAGACCACCTGAGAGTTTCATGGTGCGACGTAGCTTTCTGCCTCCTTGGTTGTTGTATCATGTGTCCGGCAATCGTACTGCCGGACGGGGCTTCCAGAGAGTAAAGTCCTGAAAGAGAGAAAAAAACAAAGTGGGAAGCCCCTAGTGCGGTTGAGCCGCGTTTTGGGGCGTGCCGTGGTCGTGCCCCCCATCTATGTCCATGGTATTTTCAATGCGTAATTATGTATGCGTGGCATGGATTTTGCCGTTTGGCTAGGACTGGGGTGGGGGCCGCATTGCTATGCGAGCTCGGAACGTGCCAGGTGGTCTTGTTGCAGATTACTATGGGCGTGCTTGACGATGTCCGGGTGTTTGATCGCCGAACTGGTTGATTGCCTTAAGAGGCTGCTTTGTGCTTCTGCTGCGAGGGCCGCAGTGTGCTCCTCCGTGCGGAGAGAGCACTCTGTGTTTCCATTGACTGTAATGACCCCTCGAGGTCCTGGCATCTTGAGCTTGAGGTATGCATAATGCGATACCGCATTGAACCTTGCAAATGTGGTTCGCCCGAGCAGTGCGTGATAGCCACTGCGGAACGGGAGTATGTCGAAGATTAACTCCTCGCTTCGGAAGTTATCCGGGGATCTGAAGACCACTTCTAGTGTGACTGAGCCTATGCAATGGGCCTCTACACCTAGTATGACGCCTTTGAAGGTTGTTTTTGTGGGTTTGATCCTTGAGGAGTCTATTGATGACCCACAAGTATAGGGGATCTATCGTAGTCCTTTCGATAAGTAAGAGTGTCAAACCCAACGAGGAGCAAAAGGAAATGATAAGCGGTTTTCAGCAAGGTATTCTCTGCACTGAAATAAGTGGTAATAGATAGTTTTGTGACAAGATAAACTGTAACGAGCAACAAGTAACAAAAGTAAATAAAGTGCAGCAAGATGGCCCAATCCTTTTTGTAGCAAAGGACAAGCCGGAACAAACTCTTATATAAGGAAAAGCGCTCCCGAGGACACATGGAAATATCGTCAAGCTAGTTTTCATCACGTTCATATGATTCGCGTTCGGTACTTTGATAATTTGATATGTGGGTGGACCGGTGCTTGGGTGCTGTTCTTACTTGAACAAGCATCCCACTTATGATTAACCTCTATTGCAAGCATCCGCAACTACAACAAAAGTATTAAGGTAAACCTAACCATAGCATAAAACATATGGATCCAAATCAGCCCCTTACGGCATAAACTAGGGTTTAAGCTTCTGTCACTCTAGCAACCCATCATCTACTTATTACTTCCCAATGCCTTCCTCTAGGCCCAAATAATGGTGAAGTGTTATGTAGTCGACATTCACATAACACCACTAGAGGCTAGACAACATACATCTCATCAAAATATCGAACGAATACCAAATTCACATGACTACTAATAGCAAGACTTCTCCCTTGTCCTCAGGAACAAACGTAACTACTCACAAAGCATATTCATGTTCATAATCAGAGGGGTAATAATATGCATAAAGGATCTGAACATATGATCTTCCACCAAATAAACCAACTAGCATCAACTACAAGGAGTAATCAACACTACTAGCAACCTACTAGCACCAATCCCGGACTTGGAGACAAGAATTGGATACAAGAGATGAACTAGGGTTTGGATATGAGACGGTGCTGGTGAAGATGTTGATGGAGATTGCCCTCTCCCGATGATAGGAGCGCTGGTGATGACGATGGCGATGATTTCCCCTCCCGGAGGGAAGTATCCCCAGCAGAACAGCTCTGCCGGAGCCCTAGATTGGTTCCGCCAAGGTTCCGCCTCGTGGCGGCGGAGTCTTGTCCCGAAAGGTTGCTTCCGGCTTTTTCTTGATGAAAGACTTCATATAGGAGAAGATGGGCGTCGGAGAGCCACCAGGGGGCCCACGAGGTAGGGCGGTGCGCCCTAGGAGGGGGGGCGCCCCCCACCCTCGTGAGCAGGGTGTGGGCCCCCTGGCCTTCATCTTTGGTGAGGATTTTTCTTTATTTATTTTAAGATATTCCGTGGAGTTTCAGGACTTTTGGAGTTGCACGGAATAGGTCTCTAATATTTGCTCCTTTTCCAGCCCAGAATTCCAGCTGCCGGCATTCTCCCTCTTCATGTAAACCTTGTAAAATAAGAGAGAATAGCCATAAGTATTGTGACATAACGTGAAATGATAGCCCATAATGCAATAAATATCGATACAAAAGCATGATGCAAAATGGACGTATCATCTATACCCATTTTGCGCACTGTGTCCTGATAAAGCAGGTTCAGGCTGCTGCCGCCGTCCATAAGGACTCGAGTGAGGTGAAATACATCTATGATTGGGTCTAGGGCCAGTGCGGCGAATCCACCATGACGGATACTAGTGGGGTGGTCCCTGCGATCGAAGATGATCGGACAGGAGGACCATGGGTTGAACTTGGGGAGACTGGCTCCAACGCATATACGTCCCTTAGCGCACGCTTCCGCTCCCTCTTGGGGATGTGGGTTGCGTATATCATGTTCACCGTCCGCACTTGTGGGGGGAACCTCTTCTATCCTCCGGTGTCCGGTGGCCGGGGCTCCTCCTCGTCATCGCTATGTAGCCCCTTGTCCTTGTTTTCGGCATTTAACTTGCCGGCCTGCTTGAACACCCAACATTCTCTGTTGGTGTGATTGGTTGGCTTGTCGGGGGTGCCATGTATTTGACACGAGCGATCGAGTATTCAGTCCAAACTGGACGGGCCCGGAGTACTTCTTTTGAATGACTTTTTCCGTTGACCGGGTTTAGAGCCTCTGAATCCGGCATTGACTGCCGTATCCTCGGTATTGTCGCTATTGATGCGGCGCTTGTGTTTGTTGCAACGTGACTTGCCATTGCTATTCTTGTTATCCGAAGTACCAGGGTTCTTTGATATGTTATTGCTGCGAGCCAGCCAGCTGTCCTCTCCCGCGCAAAAGCGGGTCATGAGTGTCGTGAGGGCTGCCATAGATTTCGGCTTTTCCTAGCCTAGGTGCCGGGCGAGCCACTCGTCGCAGATGTTATGCTTAAAAGCTGCTAGGGCCTTTGCATCCGGACAGTCGACGATTTGGTTTTTATTGGTTAGGAACCGTGTCCAGAATTGTCCGGCCGATTCCTCTGGCTGCTGAATTATGTGGCTTAAGTCATCGGCATCTGGTGGTCGCACATAAGTGCCCTGGAAGTTGTCGAGGAATGCGGCTTCCAGATCTTCCCAACCGCCAATGGATTCTGCTGGCAAGCTGTTCAGCCAATGCCGAGCTGGTCCTTTGAGTTTGAGTGGAAGGTATTTGATGGCGTGTAGATCGTCACCGTGGGCCATGTGGATATGCAGGAGGTAGTCCTCGATCCATACCGCAGGATCTGTTGTGCCATCGTATGATTCGATATTTACGGGTTTGAAACCCTCTGGGATTTGGTGATCCATTACTTCGTCTGTGAAGCATAAGGGGTGTGTGGCGCCTCTGTACTGGGCTATATCACGATGCAGCTCATATGAGTCTTGTCCGCTGTGTTCGGCCCAGCCGGTTTTACTTTTACTGTATCCGGCGTGACGGTTATCGTCTTGCGTAGTGGCGCGCCCTCGTGATTCGTAGATTGATCTTGCGTGTTTTGCTTTGTCCTCCAATACATCTTGCAGGTCTAGCGTATTTCCTCGTGCCTTTTTATTCGAGTGGCGCCAGGGTGCGGGCTGGGCCTTCGGCAGAAATGCCACTCTGTCGCGGCCACGAGGTGGCCGATCAGCCGCATCATACGCTGGAGATGTAGGCTTTAATGCTTCCTACTCTAACCGGGGTAGCAACCTGCGCTTTGGGTTACTCTTGGAGGGGCGTTCGAGTTCATATTCCTCGGCCGCCAGGACTTCAGTCCATCTGTCAGCTAGCAAATCTTGATCAGCTCGAAGCTGCTATTGCTTTTTCTTAAGGCTATTTGCCGTGGCTATAAGCCGGCGCTTGAAGCACTCTTGTTCGACGGGATCCTTAGGCATGACAAATTCGTCATCGTCGAGGCTTGCCTCGTCTTCAGAGGGAGGCATGTAATTATCATCCTCCGCCTCTCCATCTGCCGCTCTCCCAGGAGGGTTGGCTTCTCCGTCCTCCTGCTCTGAATCTTGCTGGAGGGGATTGTCGTTATCTTCGGCACTGTCCGGAGTACTATTATCTCCTGTGCCGGTATCACCGCTTTTGCTTTGGCGAGACTTAGAGCGGCGCTGCTGACGTCGGCGCTTGGTTGCTTCTTGGAGGGGTCATCCCCCGCTGTCCCGTCGCCATTGCCTTCTTTGGGTGTGTCCACCATATATATATATCATATGATGAGGTGGCTGTCTAGTGCCCTGTGGGCAGTGGTTCCTGTTCGTCTCCTGCATCGTCGTCCATATTGTCGATGTCTTCGGAGTCAAAGTCGAGCATGTCGGTCAAATCATCGACAGTGGCTACTAAGTGGGTGGTGGGTGGGCGGCGAATTTCTTTGTCATCCGCATCCCAATCCTGACGGACATAGTTCGGCCAGGTTTCTCCTGACAAGGAGAGGGACGTTAATGAGTTCAGTACATCACCGAAGGGAGAGTGCTGAAAGATATCCGCGGAGGTGAACTCCATGATCGGCGCCCAGTCGGATTCGAGAGGCACGGGCGCAGGCGGTTCGGAGTCCGTGACCGGGGAAGAATCCGGCAACTTGGCGTCACGGCTCTCGTGAAGGGTAAGGTCGGTACTCGGCTCGATCGCCGCTGAGAATGCGATCTCCGTGGCGGGGTCTATCCACTCATCCATAGATGGCGCAATTGGATCTGAATTGAGGGTCGGAGCGGTTGCAGGTGCGATCTCCTGAACACTGTCTGACGACAGAGCTAGATCATGCTCATCGTGACCGTGCGGCGCACTCAGCAGGGGCTCGAATCCGTCGAAGATCAAGTCCCCGCGGATGTCGGCCGTGTAGTTTAAGCTTCCAAACCTGACCTGGTGGCCAGGGGCGTAACTCTCGATCTGCTCCAGATGGCCAAGCGAGTTGGCCCATAGTGTGAAGCTGCCGAATACAAAGATCTGTCCGAGGAGAAAAGTCTCACCCTGGACTGCATCGCCATCGATGATCGAAGGAGCCATCAAGCCTAACGATGAAGACATAGAGGAACTCTCAATGAAAGCACCAATGTCAGTGTCAAAACTGGCGGATCTCGGGTAGGGGGTCCCGAACTATGTGTCTAGGCGGATGGTAACAGGACACAGGGGACATGATGTTTTTACCCAGGTCCGGGCCCTCTCAATGGAGGTAAAACCCTACTCCTGCTTGATTAATCTTGATGATATGGGTATTACAAGAGTTGATATACCACGAGATCGAAGAGGCTAAACCCTAGAAGCTAGCCTATGGTATCATTGTCGTATATCTTCTGTCCTATGGACTAAACCCTCCGGTTTATATAGACACCAGAGGGGGCTAGGGTTACACAGAGTCGGTTACAAGGGGGAGATCTACATATCCGTATTGCCAAGCTTGCCTTCCACGCCAAGGAGAGTCACATCCGGACCCGGGACGAAGTCTTCAATCTTGTATCTTCATAGTCCAACAGTCCGGCCAAAGGATATAGTCCGGCTGTCCGGATACCCCCTAATCCAGGACTCCCTCACTTAGCTTTGGGTTCAATCTTGCGGTGTCCTTTCCCAGTGATAGCAGGGGCAGCAAGGCACGTATTGTATTGTTGCCATCGAGGATAACAAGATGGGGTTTATATCATATTGCATGAGTTTATCCCTCTACATCATGTTATCTTACTTAAAGCGTTACTCTGTTCTTTTGAACTTAATACTCTAGATGCATGCTGGATAGCGGTCGATGTGTGGAGTAATAGTAGTAGATGCAGGTAGGAGTCGGTCTACTTGTCATGGACATGATGCCTATATACATGATCATACCTAGATATTCTCATAACAATGCTCAATTCTATCAAATTGCTCCACAGTAATTTGTTTACCCACTGTAATACTTATGCTCTCGAGAGAAGCCACTAGTGAAACCTATGGCCCCCGGGTCTATTTTCCATCATATTAATCTTCCAACACTTAGCTATTTCTATTGCCATTTATTTTGCTTTATTTACTTTTTAGTCTTTATCATAAAAATAACAAAAATATTATCTTATCATATCTATCAGATCTCACTTTCGTAACTGACCGTGAAGGGATTGAAAACCCCTTTATTGCATTGGTTGCGAGGATTTTATTTGTTTGTGTAGGTGCGAGGGACTCGTGCGTGGCCTCCTACTGGATTGATACCTTGGTTCTAAAAAACTAAGGGAAATACTTACGCTGCTTTACTGCATCACCCTTTCCTCTTCAAGGGAAAACCAACGCAGTGCTCAAGAGGTAGCAACTACGCTATTGGTTTAATGATTTTAAAGAATTTATAAAGATGGATGTAGGTCAAACGAAGTCACGTGGGCCCCACAAGCCACCAGAGTGCGCCCTACCTGCTCTGGTGCCTCGTGGGCCATAGCTCCATCTTCTTGTCCCTTCCCAAGCTTCCAGGGTCTCTTATTGCCAGAAAAAAAATCTCTAAAAAGTTTTGTGGCATTTGGACTTCGTTTGGTATTGCTATTCTGAAAAAACAAAAACAGGCAAAATACAACAACTAGCATTGGGCACTAAGTTAATAGGTTAGTCCCAAAAAATGATATATTGTTCCTTGAAGATGTATATAAAACATCCAAGATTGATACTATACTAGCATGGAACAATCAAAAATTATAAATACGTCAAAGACGTATCACTCTAAGAGTTGTCGCTTCAAGGATTCTTTGCAGCGGGTCGATCGCAATAACAAATAGAAAGGGGGACAACAGGTCCCTGTTGGGGAACGTAGCATGCAATTTCAAAAAAATCCTACGCTCACGCAAGATCTATCTAGGAGATGCATAGGAACGAGAGGGGGAGAGTGTGTCCACGTACCCTCGTAGACCGAGATCGGAAGCGTTTGACAACGCGGTTGATGTAGTCAAGCTTCTTCTTGTTCCGACCGATCAAGCACCGAACGTACGGCACCTCCGAGTTCTGCACACGTTCAGCTCGATGATGTCCCTCGAACTCTAGATCCAGCAAAGTGTCGAGGGAGAGTTCCATCAGCATGATGGCGTGGTGATGGTGATGGTGGAGTGATCCGCGCAGGGCTTGGCCTAAGCACTACGTGAATATGACTGGAGGTGTAAACTATGGAGGGGGCGCTGCACACGGCTAACAATCTTTATTGTGTGTTCTAGGCACCCCCTCCCCACACATATATAGGTGGGAGGGGGAGAGGGACAGCCATGGGGCGCCCCAAGTAGGAGAAATCCTACTTGGGGGCCTTGTCCAATTCGCCCCACCCTTACCATCTTTTCCGGAGAGGAAAGGAAGGGGAAGAGAGGAGGGAAGGAAGGGGGAGGCCGAATTGCCTCCCATGCCTTCTCTCTTCCCCCTTTCCTTTCCCCTTCCTATTCGGCCAGCAAGGGGGGCGCAGCAGCCCATGCTGGCTCCTACGTTTCCCCTCTTGGCCCAATAGGCCCATATAGTTTGCCGGGGGTAGCCCGGAACCCCTTCCGGTGACCCGATACGTACTCGGTACTCCCGAAACACTTCCGGTGTCCAAATACTATCGTACTATATATGAATCTTTACCTCTTGACCATTTCGAGAATCCTCGTCATGTCCGTGATCTCATCCGGGTCTCCGGACAACATTTGGTCACCAAATCACATAACTCATATAATACAAAATCGTCATCAAACGTTAAGCGTGGGGACCCTACGGGTTCGAGAACTGTGTAGACATGATCGAGACACCTCTCCGGTCAATAACCAACAATGGAACCTGGATGCTCATATTGGTTCCTACATATTCTATGAAGATCTTTTATTGGTCATACCGCAATGACAACATACGCAATTCCCTTTGTCATCGGTATGTTACTTGCCAGAGATTCGATCGTCGGTATCTTCATAACTAGTTCAATCTCGTTACCGTCAAGTCCTTTTACTCGTTCTGTAATGCATCATCCGTAACTAACTCATTAGTCACATTGCTTGCAAGGCTTATCATGATGTGCATTACTGAGAGGGCCCAGAGATACCTCTTCGATACTCGGAGTGACAAATCCTAATCTCGATCTATGCAAACCCAACAAACACCTTCGGAGATACCTGTAGAGCATCTTTACAATCACCCAGTTACGTTGTGACATTTCATAGCACACAAGGTATTCCTTCGGTATCCGGGAGTTGCATAATCTCATAGTCAAAGGAATATGTATAAGTCATGAAGAAAGCAATAGCAATAAAACTTAACGATCATTATGCTAAGCTAAGGGATAGGTCTTGTCCATCACATCATTCTCCTAGTCACGTGATCTCGTTCATCAAATGACAACACATGTCTATAGTTAGGAAACGTAACCATCTTTGATTAACAAGCTAGTCTAGTAGAGACTTACTAGGGACACTGTGTTTTGTCTATGTATCCACACATGTAACAAGTTTCCGGTTAATACAATTCTAGCATGAATAATAAACATTTATCATGATATAAGGAAATATAAATAACAACTTTATTATTGCCTCTAGGGCATATTTCCTTCAGTCTCCCACTTGCACTAGAGTCAATAATCTAGTTCACATCATCATGTGATTTAATACCAATAGTTCACATCTTTATGTGATTAGTTCACATCGCCATGTGACTAACACCCAAAGGGTTTACTAGAGTCAATAATTTAGTTCACATCTCTATGTGATTAACACCCAAAGAGTACTAAGGTGTGATCATGTTTTGCTTGTGAGAGAAGTTTACTTAACGGGTCTGCCACATTCAGAGTCGTATGTATTTTGCAAATTTTCTATGCCTACAATCCTCTGCATGGAGCTACTCTAGCTAATTTCTCCCACTTTCAATATGTATCTAGATTGAGACTCCGAGTCATCTGGATCGGTGTAAAAGCTTGCATCGACGTAACTCTTTATGACAAACTCTTTATTACCTCCATAACCGAGAAATATTTCCTTAGTCCTCTTAGGTAACTAAGGATAACTTTGACCGTTGTCCAGTGATCCACTCCTGGATCACTATCGTACCCCCTTGCCAAACTCATGGCAAGGTACCCAATAGGTCTGTTACACTGTATAGCATACTTTATAGAACCTATGGCTGAGGCATAGGGAATGACTTTCATTCTCTTTCTATTTTCTGCCGTGGTCGGGTTTTGAGTTTTACTCAACTTTACACCTTGCAATACAGGCAAGAACTCCTTCTTTGACTGTTCCATTTTGAACTACTTCAAAATCTTGTCAAGGTATGTACTCATTGAAAAATCTTATCAAGCGTCTTGATCTATCTCTATAGACTGCCTAATATGTAAGCAGCTTCACTGAGGTCTTTCTTTAAAAAATTCTTATTCAAGTATCCTTTTATGCTATCCAGAAATTCTATATCATTTCCAAACAACAATATGTCATCCACATATAATATCAGAAATGCTACAGAGCTCCCACACACTTTCTGGTAAATACAGGCTTCATGATAAGTCTGTATAAAACCATATTCGTTGATCACCTCATCAAAGCGTACATTCCAACTCCGAGATGCTTGCACCAGTCCATAGAAGGATTACTGGAGCTTGAAAACTTTGTTAGCACCTTTAGGATTGACAAAACCTTCTGGTTGCATAATATACAACTCTTCTTTGAGATATCCATTAAGGAATTTAGTTTTGACATCCATTTGCCAGATTTCATAATGTGGCAATTGCTAACATGATTCAGATGGACTTAAGCATCGCTACGGGTGAGAAAGTCTCATCGTAGTCAACTCCTTGAACTTGTCGACAAATCTTTTGTGACAAGTCGAGCTTTGTGGACAATAACATTACCATCAGCGTCAGTCTTCCTCTTGAAGATCCATTTATTCTCATGGTTTTCCCGATCATCGGGCAAGTCCACAAAAGTCCACACTTTGTTCTCATACATGGATCCTATCTCAGATTTCATGGCCTCAAGCCATATGTCGAAATCTGGGCTCATCATAGCTTCTTCATAGTTCGTAGGTTCATCATGGTCTAGTAACATGACTTCCAGGATAGGATTATCGTACCACTCTGGTGTGGAACGTGCTCTGTTCAACCTACGAGGTCTAGTAGTAACTTGATCTGAAGTTTCATGATCATCATCATTAGCTTCCTCACTAGTTGGTGTAGGCATCACGGGAACGGATTTCACTGATGTGCTACTTTCCAATTTGCGAGAAGGTACAATTACCTCATCAAGTTCCACTTTCCTCCCACTCACTCCTTTCGAGAGAAACTCCTTCTCTAGAAAGGATCCATTCTTAGCAACAAAAATCTTGCCTTTCGGATCTGTGGTAGAAGGTGTACCCAACTGTTTCCTTAGGGTATCATATGAAGACGCACTTCTCCGATTTGGGTCGAGCTTATCAGGCTGAAGCCTTTTGACATAAGTTTCGCAACCCCAAACTTTAAGAAATGGTAGCTTAGGTTTCATGCCAAACCGCAGTTCATACGATGTCATCTCAACGGATTTAGATGGTCCCCTATTTAACGTGAATGCAGCTGTCTCTAATGCATAACCCCAAAACGATAGTGGTAAATCGGTAAGAGACATCATAGATCGCACCATATCTAATAAAGTACGCTTACGATGTTCGGACACACCATTACGCTATGGTGTTATAGGTGGCGTGAGTTGTGAAACTATTCCACATTGTTTTAAATGAAGTCCAAACTCGTAACTCAAATATTCACCTCCGCGATCAGATCGTAGAAAATTTATTTTCTTGTTACGATGATTCTTTACTTCACTCTGAAATTCTTTGAACTTTTCAAATGTTACAGACTTGTGTTTCATTAAGTAGATATACTCATATCTGCTCAAATCATCTATGAAGGTCAGAAAATAATGATACCTGCCACGAGCCTCAACACTCATTGGACCGCTTACATCGGTATGTATTATTTCCAATAAGTTAGTGACTCGCTCCATTGTTTCGGAGAATGGAGTTTTAGTCATCTTTCCCATGAGGCATGGTTCGCAAGCATCAAATGATTCATAATCAAGTGATTCCAAAAGTCCATCTGCATGGAGTTTCTTCATGCGCTTTACATCAATATGACCTAAACGGCAGTGCCACAAATATGTTGCACTATCATTATCAACTTTGCATCTTTTGGCATCAATATTATGAATATGTGTATCACCACGATCGAGATTAAACAAACCATTCACATTGGGTGTATGACCATAGAAGGTTTTATTCATATAAACAGAACAACAATTATTCTCTGACTTAAATGAATAACCGTATTGCAATAAACATGATCTAATCATATTAATGCTCAACGCAAACACCAAATAACATTTATTTAGGTTCAATTCTAATCCCGAAGGTAGAGGGAGTGTGCGATGGTGATCGTATCAACCTTGGAATTACTTCCAACACACATCGTCACCTCGTCCTTAACTAGTCTCCATTTATTTTGCAACTCCTATTTTGAGTTACTACTCTTAGCAACTGAACCAATATAAAATACCGAGGGGTTGCTATAAACACTAGTAAAGTACACATCTATAACATGTATACCAAATATACCTTTGTGCACTTTGCCATCCTTCTTATCCGCCAAGTATCTAGGGCAGTTCCACTTCCAGTGACCATTTCCTTTCTAATAGAAGCACTCAGCTTCAAGCTTGGGTCTACCTTTGGGCTTCTTCATGGGAGAGGCAACTTTCTTGCCATTCTTTTTGAAGTTTCCTTTTGTTTCCCTTGCCCTTTTTCTTGAAACTAGTGGTCTTGTTAACCATCAACACTTGATGCTATTTCTTGATTTCTACCTTCGCTGATTTCAGCATCGCGAAGAGCTTGGGAATCGTTTTTGTCATCCCTTGCATATTATAGCTCATCACAAAGTTCTAGTAACTTGGTGATAGTGACTAGATAACTCTGTCAATCACTATCTTATCTAGAAGATTAACTCCCACTTGATTCAAGTGATTGGAGTACCAAGACATTCTGAGCACATGCTCACTAGCTGAGCTATTCTCCTCCATCTTGTAGGCAAAGTACTTGTCGGAGGTCTCATACCTCTTAGCACGGGCATGAGTCTAAAATATTATTTCAGCTTCTTGGAACATCTCATATGCTCCATGGCATTCAAAACATTTTTGAAGTCCCGGTTCTAAGCCGTAAAGCATGGTGCACTAAACTATCAAGTAGTCATCATACCGAGCTTGTAAAACGTTCATAACATCTGCATCGCTCCTGCAATAGGTTCGTCACCTAGTGGTGCATCAAGGACATAATTCTTATGTGCAGCAATGAGGATAATCCTCAGACCATGGACCCAGTCCGCATCATTGCTACTATCATGTTTCAACTTAGTTTTCTCTAGGAACATATCAAAAATAAAACATGGGAGCTATACGCGAGCTATTGATCTACACCATAGATATGCAAATACTATCAGGGCTAAGTTCATGATAAATTAAGTTCAATTAATCATATTACTTAAGAACTCCTACTTAGATAGACATCCCTCGAGTCATCTAAATGATCACATGATCCATATCAACTAAACCATGTCCGATCATCACGTGAGATGGAGTAGTTTTCAATGGTGAACATCTCTATGTTGATCATATCTACTATATGATTCACGTTCGACCTTTCGGTCTCCAGTGTTCCGTGGCCATGTCTGTACAAGCTAGGCTCATCAAGTTTAACCCAAGTATTCCGCATGTGCAAAATTGTCTTGCACCCGTTGTATGTGAACATAGAGCTTATCACACCCGATCATCACATGGTATCTCGGCACGACGAACTGTCGCAACGGTGTACTCAGGGAGAACACTTATACCTTGAAATTTTAGTGATGGATTATCTTATAATGCTACCGCCGTACTAAGCAAAATAATATGCATAAAAGATAAACATCACATGCAATCAAAATATGTGACATGATATGGCCATCATCATCTTGTGCCTTTGATATCCATCTCCAAAGCACCGTCCTGGTTTCCATCGTCACCGGCTTGACACCTTGATCTCCATCGTAGCGTCATTGTCATCTCACCAACTATTGCTTCTACAACTATCGCTCACACATAGTGGTAAAGTAAAGCAGTTACATGGTGTTTGCATTTCATACAATAAAGCGAAAACCATAAGGCTCCTGCCAGTTGCCGATAACATTTACAAAACATGATCATCTCATACAATAACGTATATCACATCATGTCTTGACCATATCACATCACAACAAGCCCTGCAAAAACAAGTTAGACGTCCTCTACTTTGTTATTGCAAGTTTTACGTGGCTGCTATGGGCTTCTAGTAAGAACCGTTCTTACCTACGCATCAAAACCACAACGGTGATTTATCAAGTTTGTTGTTTTAACCTTCAACAAGGACCATCCACAGTCAAATTTGATTCAACTAAAATTGGAGAAACAGACACCCGCCAGCCACCTTTATGCAAAACTAGTTGCATGTCTGTCGGTGGAACCGGTCTCATGAACGTGGTCATGTAAGGTTGGTCCGGGCCGCTTCATCCAACAATACCGCCAAATAAAAATAATACATTGGTGGTAAGCAGTATGATGATCACCGCCCACAACTCTTTGTGTTCTACTCGTGCATATCATCTACGCATAGACCTGGCTCGGATGCCACTGTTGGGGAACGTAGCATGCAATTTCAAAAAAAATCCTATGCTCACGCAAGATCTATCTAGGAGATGCATAGAAACGAAAGGGGGAGAGTGTGTCCATGTACCCTCGTAGACAGAAAGTAGAAGCATTTGACAATGCGGTTGATGTAGTCGAACTTCTTCTTGTTCCGACCAATCAAGCACCGAACGTATCCGAGTTCTGCACACGTTCAGCTCGATGACATCCCTCGAACTCTTGATCTAGCAAAGTGTCGAGGGAGAGTTCCGTCAGCACGACGGCGTTGTGACGGTGCTGGTGAAGTGACCCGTACAGGGCTTGGCCTAAGCACTACGTGAATATGACTGGAGGCGTAACCTGTGGAGGGGGGAGCCGCACACGGCTACCAATGTTTGTTGTGTGTTCTAGGCGCCCCCAGCCCACATATATATATATAGGTGGGAGGGGAGGGGGACAACCATGTAGCGCCCCAAGTAGGAGGAATCCTACTTGGGGGCCTTGTCCAATTCGCCCCCCCCTTACCATCTTTTCCGGAGAGGGAAGGAAGGGGAAGAGAGGAGGCAAGGAAGGGGGAGGACAAATTGCCTCCCCTTCCTTCTCTCTTCCCTCTTTCCTTTCCCCTTCCTATTCGGCCAGCAAGGGGGGAGCAGCAGCCCATGTTGGCTGCTGTGTTTCCCCTCTTGGCCCAATAGGCCCATATAGTTTGCCGGGGGTAGCCCAGAACCCCTTCCGGTGACACGATACGTACCCGATACCCATTAGTCACATTGCTTGCAAGGCTTATCACGATGTGCATTACCGAGAGGGCCCATAGATAGCTCTCCGATACTCGGAGTGTCAAATCGTAATCTCGATCTATGCCAACCCAACAAACACCTTCGGAGATACTAGTAGAGCATCTTTATAATCACCCAGTTATGTTGTGACGTTTGATAGCACACAAGGTATTCCTCCGGTATCCAGGAGTTGCATAATATCATAGTCAAAGGAATATGTATAAGTCATGAAGAAAGCAATAGCAATAAAACTTAATGATCATTATGCTAAGCTAACGGATGGGTCTTGTCCATCACATCATTCTCCTAATGATGTGATCCCGTTCATCAAATGATAACACATGTCTATGGTTTGGAAACTTAACCATCTTTGATTAATGAGCTAGTCTAGTAGAGGCTTACTAGGGACACTGTGTTTTGTCTATGTATCCACGCATGTATCAAGTTTCCGGTTAATACAATTCTAGCATGAATAATAAACATTGTAAGTGCATCTAGTGCCCCTCAGTGATTTTGGTGCATTGAAGACTTATAGGTTAAGGGACTAATGAGTTTGTGAGTGTACACAGGTCTATAAGTTTATCAGGAGTTTGATATTTACGATGAAAGTCAACCCCTAAAAATGAATGTCTTCAGCTGAAGACTTTGGTTTTCTTGAAGACTTTGAAAGTGAAGAAATTGGTCTGACCGTGAAGACTTGATATTCATGCGAGTATTATGAAGCGTGAAGATTTTTGTTTTTTAGTTTCATTTTCTCTTTCTTGAGTCATAGGAAACACCATACTGTTAAAGTGGGTCGAGGTAAAACTAAGTAAAAGTTTCCAAGTGATGCTCATCTCAAAATCCAACACCTACCCAATCCTTTCGAGTGAAGCCATTGGAAATCTCATATAGTTCAATCAATTTCTTTAGTGACAGAGACGAAGATCTTCTGGCCTTTGAAGAATTTGTTGTGGCTGAGGAGTTAGGGATTTGCTAGTGCGGATTGCCTACAAGTGGGGAACATGATAGCCCCGAGGAATTTGATAGCTCAAATATCCGACCATTGTTGTGCTATGCGCCATCTATCCCAAAATATCTACCCACCTAACGGTCATATCATTTAAGAGCATTTATGTCTTATCATGTCGGGCTGCTCCCTAGGCTATAAATAGCCACCCCCTATAACCACTAGCTGGTTGGCTGCTCCGAGAGAAATTGACACTTGTCATTGAGAGCATCCCATTCTCCAAGGACTTTGAGCGAAAATCATCAAGTGAGGAAAACCCAAACCCAAACACCTACAAACCCAAAGTGATTGAGCATCACTAAAGAGATTGTTCCTGTGTGGATCTGAGGCTTGTTACCTTTGAGGACTGTGCATCCTCCAGACGGTTAGGTGTCATGGTCTAGAGCGTCCAAGAGGAAATTGTGGATCGCCGAGTGACCGAGTCTGTGAAGGTTTGGAAGTCACCTGAAGACTTACCACGAGTGATTGGGCGAGGTCTGTGTGATCTTAGCTCAAGGAAAATATGGTGAGGACTGTGTGTCCTTAGGTTTAAATACCTAGCTGCTCCAACCAGACGTACGACTGTCACAACAGTTGGAACTGGTCTACCAAATCATCGTGTTCACCAAGCTACTGGTTCAATTTCCTCAACCCTTTCATTTCCTCATTCTTGTGTTGAAGTACTTGATCGTTACTGCTTGAAGACTTTAACTGAATATTTCTCAATTTCTTCAATCCTATTTCTTCAGTCAGTTTGTCTTCTGCCTGCTTATCCTGTATTCATGCTACTTGTACTATGTGCTTGTTTTCATTTCATCATGACGACTGTGCTACTGCTCTATTATGCCTGCATCTGAGTACTGATTCCGCTGCTAAGTAGTTTGTTGCTTAGGAATTTCAAGGTGACGAATTTGTAAAAATTGCCTATTCACCCCCCCTCTTGTCGATATAACACACTTTCAAACATTTATCATGATATAAGGAAATATAAATAACAACTTTATTATTACCTCTAGGGCATATTTCCTTGAGTCCCCCTACGCACGCCCTGACCATGGGCAATAGGGCTGCTGGCAATCCCACTGAGAAGGACCCGCGAGGATGAGGTGCAAAGAAGGGCAGTGATCTGATAACCCACAAGTATAGGGGATCGTATGTAGTATTTTTTTTGATAATTAAGAGTGTCAAACTCAACGAGGAGCTAAAGGTAGAACAAATATTCCCTCAAATTCTATCGACCATCGATACAACTCTAGCACACTTAACATTTGCTTTACCTAGAACAAGAATAAAATTGGAAGTACTTTGCGGGAATGAAACTACGAATAAATTGCAAGATAATAAAAGTAGATAGCTTTTGTCACACAAGAAATTCATTTGTCCCTAGATGATTGATAACTAGACCGGTGATCATTACTGCAAATTTATATGAGGGAGAGGCATGAGCTGACATAGTTTCCGTACTTGGATCATATGCACTTATGATTGGAACTCTAGCAAGCATCCGCAACTACCAAAGATCATTAAGGTAAAACCCAACCATAGCATTAAGTATCAAGTCCTCTTTACTCCCATACGCATCAACCCACTTAAGCGGATTTGTGCCTCCGTCACTCACGCCATCCACCATAAGCGAATCATGAATGCATGGCAACACCCTACAGCTGGGATCCCTCATGTTTACGCGACACGGAGGGCACCTAGATGGGAGGAGGGTTCCCCCACTGGTCCATGGCGTCGATGGCGGTGGAGGGGGTGAGAGCCCCTCCGAGATTGGATCTCTCTCTCTCTCTCTCTGTTATCTTCTATTTTGTGTTCCTGTTTTCTGGCCGAAACCCATTTCTTAAATATCCGGAGATCCGTAACTCCGATTCCGCTAATTTTAACCTGATTGTTTTTTGGATATAAGCTTCCTTGCGCCCGAAGTAGAGCCCCAACCGACTCACAGGGTGCCCACAAGGCACCACCGCGTGCCAGGGGGAAGCCGCGCCCTGGTATCTTGTGGAGGTCGTGGGCCTCCGTTTGCGTTGATTCCACCTCCCAAAAATCACATATATTCCAAAATAATTATCCGTAATTTTTTATCGCGTTTGGACTTCGTTTGATATGAATATTCCGTGAAGCAAAAAACATGCAACAAACATGAACTGGCACTGGGCACTGGATCAATATGTTAGTCCCAAAAAATAATATAAAATGTTGCCAAAAGTATGTGAAAGTTGTATAATATTGGCATTGAACAATAAAAAATTATAGATATGACGGAGACGTATCAACATCCCCAAGTTAATTCCTGCTCATCCTCGAGTAGGTAAATGATAAAAAAATTGATGTGGAATGCTACCTAGCATAATCTTGATCATATATCTAATCATGGCATGAATATTAAGACATGAGTGATTCAAAGCAATAGTCTATAATTTGACATAAAGACATCAATACTCAAGCATCCCAACAAGCGATCACGTCTTTCAAAATATTAATGCCAAAGAACGTTATACCTACAAAATCATATAGTCTTGTCATGCTCCATCTTCTTAATACAAAGTATTTATCATCTACTACCCCGTGTGAGCCAAGCAATTGGTTCATACTTTTTAACGCGCTTCACCTTTTTCAACTCCCACGCAATACATGAGTGCAAGCCATGGATATAGCACTATGGGTGGAATAGATTGTGATGATAGGGGTAAACATAGAGGCGACAAAAAAGTAAGAAAGTCTCACATCGACACGGCTAATCAACAGGCAATGGAGATGCCCATCAATTGATATCAATGCGAGGAGTAGGAATTGCCATGCAACAGATGCACTAAGAGCTATAAGGGTATGAAAGCTCAAACTAAAAACTAAGTGGTTGTGCATCCAACTTGCTTGCTCATGAAGACCTCGGGCATTTGAGGAAGCCCATCATCGGAATATAAAAACCAAGTTCTATAATGAAAACTCCCACTAGTATATGAAAGTGACTAGATAGGAGACTCTCTATACGAAAAACATGGTGCTACTTCGAAGCACAAGTGTGGAATTGGCGTGCCCTTCTCTCTTTTCTCTCATTTTTTATCTTTTCTTTTCTTTTTTTCTTGGGCTCTTTTTGGCCTCACTTTTTTCTCCTTTTTATTCATTTTTCCGGAGTCTCATCCCGACTTGTGGGGGAATCATAGTCTCCATCATCCTTTCGTCACTGGGACATGCTCTAATAATGAATAATAATGATCATCACGCTTCTATTTACTTCCAACTCAAAGTTACAACTCGATACCTAGAACAAAGTATGACTCTATATGAATGCCTCTGGCAGTGTACGAAGATGTGCAATGATCTAGCGTAGCAAGGATATAAAAAACGGACAAGCCATCAAAATCATGCTAGCTATCTTACGATCATGCAAAGCAATATGACAATGAATCCTCAAGTCATGTATATGATAATGATGGAAGTTGCATGGCAATATATCTCAGAATGGCTGTGGAAATACCATAATAGGTATGTCTGGTGGATGTTTTGAGGACGATATAACAAGTCTTGTCTGTGATAGAGCGTATCATATCACGGGGTTTGGATGCAGCGACAAAGTTTGCACCAACTATCGAGGTGAGAAAGGGCAATGCATGGTACCATAGAGGCTAGCAAATTGTGGAAAGGTAAGAGTGTGTATAATACATGGACTCACATTAGTGATAAAGAACTCACATACTTATTGGAAAGTACTACTACGCATTCCCTCGAAGCAAAGTACTACTACGCATTCCCCTAGGGGTGAGGTTGGTAGGAGTTAACCATTGCGCGCCCCCGACCTCCACGCAAAGGACGACAATCAATAATAAATCATGCTCCAACTTCACAGCATAATGGGAGACTATACGTTGCTTTGGGAATCACAAACCTTAACACCAATATTCCTACTAATCACAACCATTTACTAGTACCTCCCACATATTCCATCTCTATATCGCAAAACTATTGCAAGGAATCAAACATATCATATTCAGTGATCCACAAGTTTTATGTAGGATTTATGACTAACCATGTGAATGACCCATTCATGTTGACTCTCTAAATAGATATAAGTGAAGCAAGAGAGTTCAATTCTTTCCAAAAAAACTTTCCCACGCTCTAATAAATATAAGTGAAGCTAAATAGCATTCTATAAATAACAGTTTCCCATATGTAGAGAACAGGCAATCCAAACTTTAAATGATATAAGTGAAGCACATGAAGCATTCTATAAAGCCATACTCAGAAGATATATGTGAAGTGCAAAGAGTATTCTATAAATCAACCAAGGACTATATCATACTAGCATGGTGCATTAAAATAAATGGGAAAATAAACACAAAAGACGCTCCAAGAATTACGCGTATCACGTGAACAAAACAAAAACCGAGACATACCAATACTTGTTGAAGAAAGATGGGATGCCTTCTGGGGCATCCCCAAGCTTAGACACTTCAGTGTCCTTGAATATTTACATGGTGCCCCTTGGGCATCCCCAAGCTTGAACTCTTGCCTCTCCTCCTTCTCCTTATATCGAAACCTCCTCGATCTTCGAACACTTCATCCACACAAAACTTAAGAGAAAACTTGGTGAGATCCGTTAGTATAATAAAGTAAATCAGTACTTTAAGTACTATTGCAAACCCATTCATATTTTACCTTTTCATTATCCCTACTGTGTTATAACTTCTCCAAGGCTTATACCATCGATACACTCCATAGTTCCATCAAAACAAGAAAAACAATGCATAAAAAACAGAATATGTCTTAAGCAGGACAGTTTGTAGCAATCTAAACATTGACAATACTTCTGTAACTCCAAAATTCTTAAAAATTAGGGAAAAATACAAAATTTTCCTAGCAGTACTGTGTAAAAAATTCAGAATTTTTGCATGTTCCAGTAAAAAATGTAAATTCACGCACTACAGCAAAAGTTTCTGTTTTTGCACCTCACATACCAAACAAGCAATCTCACTTTAACAATACAATGGATTTGTACAAGGGGGTAATTATTTTTATTGAAAAGTTTCTCTAATCAAGGTTCACAAAGTTTCCATGGGCATGAACAAAGTTCAAGGCTAGCTCCCACTTTAACAATGCTTGTCTCTCTCATTTTCACTTTTCTTTTTGAAAAAGTTTTAGGTCCCCCTCTATATTTTTTTAAACTTGATAAAAGAGCACATTAGAATAAAGTGACTCTCCAAAACTTTTGGATTGTCTCCCTGGCAGCGCTTTCTTTAAAGCCATTAAGCTAGGCATAAAGTGCTCAAGTAATCGATCCACCCGGAACCCAAGGTATATCAAAGCCAATTTCAAGTAGCAATGATTTATAATTTAGAGTGAGCACAAAGCAACATATATCATGCAACAACGAAGTCTAACTCTCTTCCTATGCATCAGCATGTCATAAAAGAACAATTCATGCACAACAAATAAAGGCCAATACGTAGCATAAGCAGTTCCTTGCAATTTTATTGTGTTGGAAACATAGAGAAGCAGAGATGTAGTTGCTCTCTCATAATAATTGCAAGTAGGATCAGCAAGAACATGCATATTATATTCATCAAAATTATCATGTGTAACGGTAAAACACAACCTATCAATATAATCCTTAATAAGAGCAAACTTCTCCGATATAGTGTAGTTGGGGGAATTCAAAAAGATAATAGGACTATCATGTGTGGGTGCAATACCAACAATTTCCTTCTTAACATAAGTAACTATAGCAAGTTCATCTCTGTAAGCATAATTCATATTGGCATCTTGGCCACAAGCATAGCAAGCATCAAGTTCATCAAAAAGGGATATTTTAAATGAATTAACAGGATCATAGCAATTATCGTAGCATTCATCCTTCGGTAAGCAGGAAGGGAAATTAAACAATGTATGGGATAAAGAGTCACTCTCATTATAAGGTGGGCACGGTAGCTAATCCACTCTTCCTATTTTTGTTCTTCGCTCTCCTCCTCATCATTTTCATCTAATGGGCTCACAGTTTCATCAATTTCTTATTCCATAGATTCCTGCAAAATATTAGTCTCTTCTTGAACAACAAAGACTTTCTCAATAAACTCATTAATATCATTATTACATTCATAATTCTCATAGCAATATTTATGTATGGCAAAATTTTTAGGTCTATAAACAGCATCATCATAATCTTCATACTTTTCAAACAAAGATTCAATTTCATAATCACCCTTAAAAGCAACAAATTCTTATATTTGTTGCACATCATAGTAATCATATCTACCATTAGCATAAGAAGCTAAGGTTTCATTGTCGTTAAATTTGCATGAAAAAGGAAGGTGTGGAGCCTTCATCCTAGAGCAACAAGTATAATCATATCTCAAGCATAGATCCCGAGCATACCAAGGCAACATATGAATTTGATCCCATAATAGTTTCCCTTTTTGCGTCAAGCAATAATCCTTAAAGTATTCACGTTGATCCAACATGTCTCCCATCATCATGTTGAATGGGTTTTCTTAGGATTATCAAAGTAGTGTCTAATATTTTTCACATAGCGAGCATCGAGGGTTTTAGAAGGTTAGCCATCTCCATGAGTAGCAAGTACAACTTTTTTTGGTATTTTGAGTTCCATATCCGTAACTAAAGTTATAAAAAAACTTAGAACAGAAAAATAAAAACTACTTAGTGATAAATCAAACAAGAACACACGAGAATATTCACCACACGCTATAGCTCCCCGGCAAAGGCGCCAGAAAAAGGTCTTGATAACCCACAAGTATAAGGGATTGTTTGTAGCCTTTTTCGATAAATAAGAGTGTCGAACCCAATGAGGAGCTAAAGGTAGAATAAATATTCCCTAAAGTTCTGTCGACAACCGATACAACTCTAGGCACATTTAAAGTTTGCTTTACCTAGAACAAGAATAAAACTAGAAGTACTTTGCGAGAATAAAACTACAAATAAATTGCAAGATAATAAAAGTAGATACTTTTGTCACACAAGAAATTCATTTGTCCCTAGGTGATCGATAATTAGACCGGTGGTCATTATTGCAAATTTATATGAGGGAGAGGCATGAGCTGAAATACTTTCCGTACTTGGATCATATGCACTTATGATTGGAACTCTAGCAAGCATCCACAACTACCGAAGATCATTAAGGTAAAACCCAACCATAGCATTAAGTATCAAGTCCTCTTTACTCCCATATGCATCAACCCACTTACTTGGATTTGTGCCTCCGTCACTCACGCCATCCACTATAAGCGAATCATGAATGTATGGCAACACCCTACAGCTGGGATCCCTCATGTTTGCGCGACACAGAGGGAACCATAGAACAGCACCAAAAAAATACAACTGAAACCAATCACGATCATCAATCAACCCATAGGAAAAAACAGATGTACTCAAACATCATAGGATAACCACATATCATGGATAATAATATATAGTGTTGAGCACCATGTTCAAGTAGAGAATTGTAGCGGGAATAGAGAGGTTACGCCACTGCATAGAGGGGGGAAAGTTGGTGTTGGCGGTAGCAAGGTTGTTGATGTAGATTGTCGTCATGATCCTTGCCCCGGCGGCACTCCGACGCCACTGGGAGAGAGAGGAGGAGAGAGCCCCCCTCCTTCTTCTTCTTCCTTAGCCTCCTCCCTAAATGGGAGGAGGTTTCCCCCACTGGTCCATGGCCTCCATGGCGGCGGAGTGGCGAGAGCCCCTCCGAGATTGGATCTCTCTCTCGCTCTCTCTCTCTCTCTCTCTCTCTCTCTTTGTTATCTTCTATTTTGCGTTCCTGTTTTATGGCCGAAAACCATTTCTTAAATATCCGGAAATCGGTAACTCCGATTGCGCTAAGATTTTAACACGATTTTTTTTCGGATATAAGCTTCCTTGCGCCCGAAGTAGAGTCCCAATCGACTCACGGGGTGCCCACAAGGCACCACCACACGCCAGGGGAGAAGTCGTGTGCTGGTATCTTGTGGAGGCCATGGGCCTCCGTTTGCGTTGATTCCACCTCCCAAAAATCACATATATTCCAAAATAATTCTCCGTAAATTTTATCGCGTTTGGACTTCATTTGATATGGATATTCTACGAAATAAAAAAATATGCAACAAACAAGAACTGGCACTGGGCACTGGATCAATATGTTAGTCCAAAAAAACAATATAAAATGTTGCCAAAAGTATGTGAAAGTTGTATATATTTGCATGGAATAATAAAAAATTATAGATACGACGGAGACGTATCATGATCCAGTCTCAAAAAATGATTGGGAACCCCTAACGACGAAGTATGTCAATGATGTATTCCCATTTTACTGAATCTAAAGCCTTCTGAATGTCGAAGTTGAAGAGGAGCGATGGGGTTTTGCATTTTGTGGAGCCTCCACGCAAGATTCCTCGCATACATGAAATTGTCATGGATACTTCTTGTCTTTATGAAAGCACTTTGAGCGTTGGAGACAAGGTGCAACATGTGGTGGCTAAGACAGATGGCGAGAATCTTGGCAATGATCTTGGTGATAGCGTGTATGTGGCTAGTTGGGCGGTAATCAGAAATTTCCTGGACCGCATCCTTCTTTGGGAGTAGAACGATATTGAGGAGTTGATCCAGTGTAGGTTGGTCGTGTGGGGGCTTTCGAAGAGAGAGATGGCCTTCATAACATCATGCTTGATTATGCCCCAACATCTTTTGAAGAAAAGGAAAGTGAAACCATCCGGGTCATGTGCCCTGTCATTGGGCATTTGGTTGATGGCCTCACACACCTTCTCCTCGGAGATGAGGTCTGCGAGGTTTTCCAATTCGTCGCGGGCATCAAGGTTTAGCCCCTCCTAGTTGAAGTATGTGGTTGCCATGGTGCCTTTTACCCATGACCATTAAGAAGTAATCATGGACAACATCTTCCTTTTGAGAATGCTCGGTGACCCAACCAAGGTTGTGTTTGATACGGTGGATGTGGTTTTTGCACCTGCGTGCATGAACTCGGTGATGGAAAATTTTGTGTTTGTGTCTCCCTCTTTCAGATTGGAAATTCTCACACATTTGTTTTTCCTAGCCTCTCAAGGATCGCCAGGGCGATGGCTCTCCACTTGAGCCTGGAGCGGAGGTCTATTTCATCAACGGAAAGTTGTCGTGAGTCTTGGTCCATTTCGAGGTGAAGGATGACCAAGAGGGCAGCATGGTGTATGATGTTAGCCATTCATAATAAACCTCTACCCCACTCCGAGAGCCTAATACCACTCTGCTTTAGTTTGTGGTGCAACACCCGACAAGGTTTGGTATGCTCATTGTGCTCATTCCAAGAATTGGCAACCACGTCGTTAAACCCCAAAAGGGAAGCCCAAAAATTCTCAAACTTCAAGTAACAACACCTATGAGGCCCTCTGTCATCAGCGAGTAGCAGTGGACAACGGTCGGATAGCAAAGATGAGAGTGCATGTAGAATGTGGGTGCTAAACTGCAAGTCCCATTCGTCATTGCAAGAGAAGGAACCGAGTTTGCACAAGGTCACGTTATTTCTCTCATTACTCGATGTGAACCGCCTATTATGAAGATGGATCTCCTTGAGATCGTACTCATGGAGTGTGGCGCGGAACCATTTTATCCTCCTTCTATTGACGTTATACTTGTTCTTATCACGGGCATGATAAATTTGGTTAAAGTCGCCCAAGGCCAGCCATAGTTCTCCATTGGGCGGTTTTGGATTGCGAGGTCAGTGAAGAAAGTCTCTTTCAGAGAAGAGGTGGTCGATCCATAGACCAAAGTAATTTTAAAACGGATGCCTGAAGCCTTGACATGGACTATTGCCGAAAGGCAATATGTGGTAGCGGTGATGCCAGTGATATCCACAACATGGTCGTCCCGTAGCATGAGCAGAGCCCCTCTGGTGTCGGTCGCCGGCCTTTGCACGAAACTGTGGAGTATGTTACCTCCCAGGAACACGGTGGTGAATTGGTCGATCTGATCTAATTTTGTTTCTTGCAGACAAACAATTGGATAGGAGGATGTAGAGATGGTTTCATTGACGGTTGCGTGCCGATCAGGGTATTTCAGCCCTTGTACATCCCAGCACAGAAAATTGACAGGTTGTTCTACCATTTGGACACAAAGCGATCCCTAGCACACGGCTCATCATCCAGAGTTGAAACGCAGCAAGAGTACAGACTTGCACTAATAGAGTAGCTAAAGGCTTGATAAAACAGCCTACAAACAACCACGCATGGCTCAATAGCATGGGGACTAGCTCCCCGCATAACCCTCGGTGAACGCATTAACATAACTATGACATAACTCTAATCAACAGCATCAGGCAGCTTTCGCGTCGACGTGGTCGAGCGCATTCTAACCACCGACGAGTTGCACTGATATTAGCGTCGTCGAGCTTGAACAAATCCCTCATGCTCCGATCACGTTGTCAAGGAGGCGATTCTTGAATTTCTTGCTAAGTTTTCCAGAGCGAGCTCGGTGATGTCCTCGCCATTCTGAATGATGCCCAGGTTGCGGCACACGAGGGCCTCAGCCTTCTTGGCCATAGGAGCATGACCACCAGTACTTGAAAATGTTGGCAGAAGGGTTCTTGAATAGACGCAATGTAGCACCCTAGGTCACAACCGCAACCACGACACACCAGAATGTTGATGCGGCATTTTCGGCACAACAATGTGACGTGAGGACTCAAAAGTGCTAGATTTTTGCAGATGCATGAAAGCGTCCTGAAATAGCAGAGTACAAATAACACAGAGTTCCACAAGACACGGCCGACGAATCATTACTCCAAAGGCTAGCATGCCATGCATGTCTACATTCCCTCATCATTCTAGTGATCATTTCCTGCCTCCAACAAGAACAAACGAGAATTGGCGTGCACACATTCCAAGATCAGATCAACAACAACAATTAGGAATAGAGCAATCGAGATGACGTCGGAGCCGGTGCCGCCGGGGATGCTGAGCGTGCGGGTGTTGCGGGGGATCAACCTTGTGAACTGTGATGCCAACAGTAGCGACCCCTACGTCGTGCTTGAGCTGGACAACCAGAAGGTGATGACGAATGTCATCAAGAAGACGGTGAACCCGGTCTGGAACGAGGATCTCACCCTCGCCGTCACGAATCCAACAACACCGATCAAGATAGTAAGTTGAAGAAGTTGAATGGTAGATGTTTTCGCCGCATGCTGCATGCATACAACTTAGTTACATGAATCCTAATGTACTTGCGCATGGATATGTACGCAGGAGGTGTTCGACAAGGACAAGTTCAGCAAGGACGACAAGATGGGGGATGCGGAGGTGGACCTGGAGCCGCTGCTGCAGATGGCCCGGATGGACCTGGAGGACATCCGGAGCGGCACCGTGGTGCGCACCGTGCGGCCTCACCGTGGCGGCGCCGGAGGGAGCTGCTGCCTGGCGGATGAGAGCAGCATCGTGTGGGAGGAAGGGCAGGTGGTGCAGGATGCGCTGCTCAAGCTCAGGAACGTCGCCACCGGCATCATCCACCTCCAGCTCCGATGGGTCAAAATACCATCATTATGATCGATCATTAATTACATGGCAACTCAATGACCGACCCATGTTTATTTTGTGTTGATTAATTTCGTCATGCATCCATGTTTTGGTGGATGGTCGATCCATGTTAAGTTTGTGTTAATTACTACATTTAGTCATGCATCCATGTTTTGGTGGATGGTCGATCCATGTTAAGTTTGTGTTAATTACTACATTTAGTCATGCATGCATGCACGGTATCAATTTTCGTGTGTTCTTCGGGGTGTATTTTTTATCCGGTTATTGATCGATTCATACTATATCTATCACGTTAACGCTGAGGCCTCTCTAATTCAAATAAAGAAATACGAAGTCTTCTTTTCCCAAAAATATACTTATATAGTACTAGCATGTGGAGGCGCACGTGCGGCCGCGCCCATTAAAGAGCATATGTGTGTATGTAGATTGTCTTTTGTTTTAATGCGAAGAGATGTGGCAGTGGATTTGAAGGCGGGCTCGTGACGTGTATGTTCTTATTTGTTAGCTATATTAGTGCAAGTCCTTTTATGTTCCGTGCATCGTGATGCTAGAATTTTATTTTGCATATAACATGGTAAAAAAGGCAACATTAGCAGATATGTCTGCTTATTTAAAGCATCTTTAATGGCAACCCACAAATTTCCTCCTACATTCGTTCACGGACACGAATGCGGAAGGACGTCATCCAACCGTAGGCAAATATATCCGGCATTCTTTTTTTAAGGAAACTGATTAGTTTCATCCGGATGTAGACAGCCCAATCGATAGTCGTCTTGTGTGACGGACGCGTGTCCTGTGGGCCAGGCACTACATCTCATCCATATCTCCATCGACGCAGCTGCGACACTCATTCGTCTTCTTCTTTCTCCTAATCCGGTTGAACTCCACTCCCCTCCAACTTTCTCTAATGGATCTCATCCATGCTTTCTGCCTCAACTCCGGTAGCTCAGCCACCACAAGCTCGACTCCGGCGATGTTGTGAGCTATGCAACTCTAGCTGCTATGGCCACCGCGCTCCCGCTTCAACGCAGCGGCTTCGTCCGTTGTTTTTACAGTTTTCTTGCATGTGATTTTGGTTCGGGGCTGTTGAGTATATGTGTTATGTGCATATTGTGTATTGGGCCCGCCTCCTAGTTCCTTGTATAGTTGAGGTCCGTGGCCCACCTTTGTACATCATATATACGTGCCTATGCACGAAGAGTAATACATCGTGCAATCATAATCTTACATGGTATCAGAGCAACCGGTGCGGTGGTGGTGGTGGATGAAGACGAGTGCACTGGATAGAGCTCGTCGAGGCTGTCACATCGGTGAAGTACCATCCTGGTTCGAGCGTCTTTGACACAAAAACCAAGCTCGTCAAATTCAACGGTAACAGGATTTTCACGAGTTAAACGACGAACGGAAACGAGGTTCTTAATAAGGTGAGGTGACACAAGTATGTTAGACAAAGTAATAGGCATAGAATTAGAAGGAAAATATAGGGGCGACCCTGGTACAAAGGAAGCTCATCGGCGCAGGAACACGAATCTGGCTGGTGTTGCAAGTCGGGCCACCATGATGCAAGATGTCGCTGCTGGAAGCACTGCAGCAACGCCGGCTGCTGCCAGCGCGACGACTGCGCGGACTGCTCGGAGATGCTGTGACCGTGGCACAATTTCTCCGGTGATCTTGCGACGAATGCTAAGACGGCGTCCTAGCTGCGATGCTGCTGCTACGGGGGCAGCGAGCCGGCTCCTACAAGCACGACGATGGCCCGACTGCTCGGCGATGCAGCGACAGTGGTGCGGCTTCTCCGGTGATGTTGCGCTGGAGGTGCGTCTTCTCCGGCGATGCTGTCACGGCTAGGCGGCGGTGACACTACTACGATGGCGCCGAGTGGGTTGCAGAAGTGTTAGTTGCTGCGAGCGCGATGAAGGTCGGTTGCTCGGCAGTGGACGGTTGCCTAGCTTCTCCGGCGATGCTGCGACAGTTGCTGCGACGGCATGCTTACGACTACGATGGTGATGCACCTTCGCCGGTGATGTTGTGATGGTTGCTGCGATGATGCTGCTCCGACGGCCATGCCGCGAGCCGATATTGGGAAGATGGCCGTGCTGCGAGACGGTGCTCCGACGACACCATCATGCTGCAAGCCGGGTCAGTGAGCCGGTGCTACAGAGAAGAACGACATCACGCTATAAGCTGTTGACGAGGAGTGTCTTTCTTTGAGTTGATGCATCTGATGGTTGGGACTGGGGAACACTTAGATTAGAAATATAATTGAACGGTGAGGAAGGCGGCTGCTGTTAGCCCCGCGACATCCGGATGGCGCCTAGCAGGCGCCTTTTTTTAATCGACATGAGCAAATACCCGCATACAAAGTGTAAAGACGTTCACATAGCTGCATGCACCGATAGGTCAAGTTTCACAAAATTTAAATATTATATACCAACATTGTTTTCCCCTTTAACCGCCCACTGATGCTCAATCAGATACTTCTTCAGCTGCTCGTGAGTTGCTCGATGCCGAATTTGTTGATGCGTTTGAATAAATTCTTTAAATTTGATCGGATTCTGGTCTATAAGTTGGATAGGATCACCCATGTTCTCAAATCTAGAGCTATGGCAGCATCGTCACCTTCATCCTCGACGATCATGTTGTGCATGATGACACAACATGTCATCACCTCCAACAAGGTCTCCGGATCCCATTGTTTAGAAGTCCTAAGAACAACTGGAAAATGGGCCCGCATAACTTCAAATGCCCTCTCGACATCCTTTTCAGGTGCTTCTTGTGTTTGGGCAAAGTGAGCTTTTTCTGGCCAACTGGGTTAGAGATGGTGCTAAAAAAGGTAGTCCACGGAGGATAATTACCATCAACCAGATAGTAACCCATGTTGTACTCATGTCCATTCATAGTATAGTGGCAAGGATGAGCTTTTCCTTCAGCCAGCCTCACAAAACTACAGTGATCGATGCAACACATTGTTGTCGTTGTGAGACCTGGGCATGCCAAAGAAAGCGTGTCAAATCCAAAGATCTTGTGATGCAACTGCTGTAAGAATTATGGTGGGATTCTTAACATGACCCTGATATTGCCCTTGTAAAGCCTTCGGGTAGTTCTTCCATTTCCAATGCATGCAGTCAAGATATGCAAACTAACTTGGCCACCCTCTTGCTTCTGAGATTGCCAAGAGCCTCTTTGTGTCTGCCATACTTGGTTCTCTCTCAGGTACAGAGGTCCGTACACCTCGACCACTATAGTTGCAAAACTGACCATGGCATCTCTGCATATGCTATGAGACATCTGTAGGTACTCGTCGCACGAATCAGTGGTTGTGCCATGCATATGCAAGCATCCGGAGTGCGGCCGTGCACTTCTGGTAACCAGAGAACCCAATTGTTCCCACAACGTCCTTCTTCAAGATGAAGTAGTCATCATAGGACTGGACACCATGGTACAAACGATTGAAGACAGTCTTGCGCATCCAAAAACATCGGCGAATATGGTTAGCGAAGAGTGCATCAGGGGCAAAGTAGTCAGTCATCAGTGTCAAATGGTCGCATGCTGATGTAGGGTAGAACCCTAGATGCCTGATCTTTCACGATTGGAGCGGATCCTGCGAAGAACACTACGAACACGAGAGGAAAACACGAGGGAAAACATGAGAGGATTCACTCAAACTAACAACAAAGAGATACACGATCCAAAGTCAACAAAGGACGACACATAGGGTAACTAGTTCATCTCCGTGAGTAGGTCTTGAATCCGCGAGGGATCTTCCCCTGAGGGGTCTTGAATCCAGTGTGGATCTTCTTCGTAGATGCCGCGGTCTCTCGATCGAGAAGAACCACAAGGATGAGCAAAGTTGATGAGGATCATCCTATGTACATCACCATGTCAAGAGTCCATTTGGCAAGTGACACATGCAACATCTACTTCATACATACAAAGGTGAATCATCTCCTTTACACATGTCCACTTGTACCTTTTGAGGATGGTCTACTACTTGACCCCTCTCTTGTGTGCATACATAGGTGTGAGCAGAGCTACACATTCATCGAGGAGGAGTCCAAGAAGAAGAGAACATCTACACCATCCAAGAGGGAAGCCTGGAAGCGGAGAAGGAAGCGCCAAGAAGAAGGCAGTAGCTCCCAGGCAACCCCGTGTGCACATGCCCCTTCGATCCCGTGCCCACGGGCCTCCCAGGCTAGCGGTCCTAAAGACCCCGTGCGCACGGGCGTCTACCACGCTCAGGGGACCCCCGTGCGCACGGGCTCATGCATCAGGTCTCTGGATACCCCGTGTGCACGAGCTCCACTTACCCCATGCACACGGGGCCCCCTGAGTGTTGCTACGGGCTTTGCCCATGTAATCCCCATTTCGCCCCTGCTTACCCCTTCATCCCTTGGACCTATATATATTCCTCTTCCTCCTTCATTTAGACTTAGCCAAGAATAGATCTAGACATTGGAGCTTAGCTCATGTACCTCCCCTTGTGGGATTCCTCCTCTTGAGAGAGAGAGACACTCCATTGGAGTTCAAGGCCTCCTTTGGAGAAGATCCCTAGGGATTCAAGACCCCCTTGAGGGAAAGATCTACCTATATCACCAAGACCTCATCTCCTTTGGATTTGAGATGAACTTGACCTTCTATCTTTCCTTTTGTTTTTCTTGTACCTTTGTGGATCTTGTGTGTTTGTTGGTCTAGTGGATGTGTGATTGAACTTGTTCTTGAGTGTTCCTCTTGTGTTTTCCCCTTTGTGTTCATCTTGTTCTTGGGGATTTCCCCTCCAATTCATGAAAGATCCATCTTAGGGTCCCACCCTACAAAAAAAGCTCTATCCCTAAATGAGCTAAACCATTGCTAACCCTAAAAATGTGGAGGTGGAGAAGTATATATAGTCTAGGGCCACGAAGGGGTAAGTGAGGGGCGAAACGGGTACATGGGATTCGACCCGATTCTTTGCATGCAGGCAGGCTAGAAGTTTCGAGCAGGGCCGGAAGGTCCGAGGACCGGAAGTTCTGGGCTTGTTTCGGGCTATCCAGAAAGTTGGCGTCTCTCGGACGGCGTCTGTGTAGCAGGGCCGGAAGTTTCGGGATGGCCGGAAGTTCCGGGCGCCGGAGGTTCCGGGCAAGCTTCCGGGAAGGGTACGGGCTGTCCAGAGAGTTGGCGTGTCTGGGCGTAGCCTGGAGTGTCGAGGGACATAGGTTCCGGGCTGGCAGGAACTCTGCACAAGTCTTGATGTTGGTCGTTCTTCCTCCTTCAGTCCTTGGTTCTTGAGCACATGTAGTGTCTTTGCATTGGGTAGCAACCATGTCTCGCATGAATAGAAATGAGAAGAACTTAGGAATGAGTTCACCTTGCGTCCAATGGCGTATGCTTGAGGTCGAGGTCTCGTCGTAGTGTACATGGGGATGAACGTAGGATGCTCCACATCATCTCTCCCCCCCCCCCCCGCCCCCGTTGGGAAAGATCCGACCTCGGATCGTTATCCTCATCACCATGGAAACGGTTGTCGTGGATGGACTTGTAGTTGGACGGAGTTGAAGACATTGCGCAATCCAAGTACTCCAAGGTGTCTCCCATAAGTGGTACATGCAAAATGAGCAAACATATCTGGTTCACCTAGGGTTTGCCTATGTTGTTCATCTTGGGTGGGAAACAAATAGTAAAGCAATCATCATCTGTCTCTTTATTAAATTAAAGCAATCATCAGCCTGCTATCATTATTTTTGGATCCATCCACTGGTTATTACCATCACTCTAGATTTCTGCATGCTCTCCTTACAAAATCTCACTATATTTTTTTCGTATGCATGTCAGATATTGTACACAATCATGCTGAACATGTAGAGAAAAAGAGAAGAGTTTTGCGCGGCAATACAGTGTCATGCAGACATCACTCCATGGTGGGTTCAATGGCAAACCCTCCCCCCCCCCTCTCCAGATTGTAATCCAGAGGAAGATATCTATTCTGAGGCGTATTCAGACGCAGCTGACCAATCATATTTACCCCCCAAGGTGTTTTCTCAAACTTGGCATGATGATATTAGTCATATCATGCATATGTTGCCTTGCAGTGCCTACTTTCGACATCATATATTTCATCTGCTTAGTTTAGACATGTTCTGTAATGCCACCTGTTTAGTTTCTATATCATATATGGGAATTATGAAGTCTCATGTCTTTTAGCCTGCCATAATATATGTGAAATGTGCAATGCAATCCTATTTAACCATGCATCATATATTTGAATGATATCTTGCCCATCCTTTTCTTCATTACATTTCCATTTGTCGACAAAGTTTGTACATTAAACTACTCTTCCTGTGAATCAGCCATTTGAGTGGGTGATGGAAAAATCTAGAGCGAAAACAAGGCCTTCAGAGCAGAAAGTGTTACCTGTCAAAGCAGATCTCTTGCTTTGCCCCGATAGCTCCTCAGAGATGGATTCAGAGACAGATGACCAGTCCTATTCCCCCACCGAGGTGTATGCTCTAACTTGGCACGGTTATACTGCTCATATCATGCATATGGTATCTTGCATTGCATAGTTTAGACATCATATACATAATATTCAACACCATGTTCTTAGTTCAGACATCATATATGTGAATGCCCTCTGCTTAGCATATAAATCACATATGTGAATTAAATCATGCGATCAACTTAGATAACATGTATGTGAATTATGTCATGCGATCCTGTTTAGTTAGTCATCATATCTTTGAGTTATGTTATGCTATGCTATCCAGTTTAGATGGACATCATATATGCGGTTATCCATTTTAGTTAAACAATATACATGTCAACTATTTCATGCCCTCTTTTTTCCACACTATCTATTGCATCTGTCTCTCATACAGTGTTTGTACATTCAACTATGTTTCCTGTTTATCAGCCATTTGAATTGGAGCGGGTGATGGCAATATCTAGCGGAGTAAAAACACGGTCTTAAAATAAAACAGTGCTACCTCTTGGTGGAGATAGCACCCGGTTGTACATGCACCAGAACCAACCCTACCACACATAACCCAGACTCTCGCAGATTGTACCCCTACTGCGATGGACAGAGAACCAGCTTCACCCAATCTAACCCCAACCCCAGCAGATAGTAACCCAGTTCCTGTTGACATAGCACCATCTCCACCACACAGCTCCCAAACAAGAGCAGTTAGTAAGGCAGCTCTAGTGCCCAAAGCGATAGTACTACCACGGCGAACCCCAACTCCACCAGTTAGTACATCTATTCCTGTGGAGGAAGCACAACCAACCATTCGTAGTTTATCATCTATCGCATTTGATGTTGTTAAACCCTATGTACGCATCTTCCCATCATGGAAATATTATACTGAAGATGAAGGAAAATGCCAGTTGCAGGTGTTTGTCCAGGAGTTATGTGTAAGTGTCGGATTTCGGGTTCCGGCAGACCCTTAAGGTTCGAACTCTAGGGTGCGCGCGGAGATTCTGCCCTCTACCTCTCCGTCTCGCAAAGATCTAGCTACTGAAAGAACAACACAAAAGACACAGGGTTTATACTGGTTTGGGCCACCGATGTGGTGTAATACCCTACTCCAGTGTGGTGGGTGGATTGCCTCTTGGGCTGATGATGATGAACAATACAAGGGAGAACAGCCTCGCGAGGGCCTGTTCTAGCTGGGACGATGAACTGCTAAGGGAGTTCAGCCGCCCTTCTCTCTCTCTCTTTCTCTGATCGTCTCCGCTTACTCGGACTCTTGATACCTCGTGCCCGATGCCTCTACCCTGGGGGTGGCTAGTCCTATTTATAGGCAAGGGCCCTGGGCCTCTTCCCAAATATTGAGCGGGAAGGGCGCCAACAATTGGCCAATTTGAAGAGGAACATCTAGTACACTTATCCTGACTAAAGTTGGTCCTCGCCTGGCAAAGGCCCTGTGGTGACGCCGTTCTGGGCTCCACGATGACCTCCTTCCCACCGTTGGACTGGTCTTGGTCTTGTTGCACCGAAATGGATACCTTTGCTTGATCCTCTCGCCTGCGCTTGCCCCTTTTGCACCAAAGAGGAAAGGGAGGACACTGCGCGGGCTGGCGCCCGCCTGGCGCCCTTGGTCGTCATGGCTTGCATCATGGGCACCTCGTGAGGTACCCTGCCTTGATCTCTCCGCCTCCGCATGAGCCAGCCTGATGAGGCCGCGCCTGAGGAAGCACCGTGTTGTCCGCCCCGCGAGGCTTGGCCCCTCGCGAGGGTCTTGGATCTTGTGTTGATGAAGATGGGCCGTGCTGGGCCCCCCTTTGAGCCACGCCGCAGGCCGCAGGCACGCAAGTCTGGGGACCCCCATTCCCAAAACGCCGACAGTAGCCCCCGGGCCCAAGGCGCGCCCGGACTTGGCCGTGCTGAGAGGCGAAAGGGCAAGGGCGAAGCGCCGCGGGACCTAACAGCCTGCGGCCTTGGGCGTCGCGTGGTAGTTGATCGGATGCGAGCGCCTCCGCAACCGCGTAGGTTAAAGGCGCAGCGTCTGCCCAGGCTTTGCTCTTCTCTTTCTCCTGTCGCTGCTGAGATCCCCTTTCTTGCGCCTCTCCTACTTCCTCCAAACTCCCAGATCTGCTCCCCTGTGTGACCTAGGAAGACATGGCGCCGCGTCAGCCTCCTGCCGAAGCCTGGTTCTCTCCGGCTCTAGACTTGCCCAATGTGTCGGAGGCGAGCCTTGCGGCTGCGCCGGATGGCGGCGGCGCAGGGCATCGACATGGTGTGGGTGTTCAAGGTCGGCTCCGCCACCCCCGAGGGCCGAGGGAGCACCTTCTACCCTCTCTTCGTAAGCTCCATTACTGCGGGCTTGGTGCCTCCTTTCTCCGAGTTCTTCCTCTCTGTCCTCCGCCATTACAACCTACAAGCTCTACATCTCCACCCCAACTCCATCCTTCTTCTAGCGATCTTCGCCTACTACTGCGAGGCTCATGTGGGGGTGCAGCCCTCAGTGGCCTTGCTGCGCCACTACTTCTCCCTCCGGGTCACCCTGGTTCTCCTTCCGCATGCGCGAGCTTCATCGCATACGGCGGCGCCATTGCCATCTCGAATCCCGGGAAGAGGATTGAGGGCTTCAGGAGCAAGTGGGTCTTGGTAGATGCCGGGCGCATCCACCCTCGGCTGATTCTGCCCGCGGAGCAGCCCGCGAGCTTGAGCGACTGGTGCCGAGTGGAGCTCACGGACCCTCGCACGAAGCTGGTGCTGGAGAAGATGGACGCGGACCTGAAGCCGGCCGGCACGGTGGCGGCGAAGCTGACCGGCGCGTCGCTGCTGAGGGAGTTCCTGGAGCACCAACTGGCTCGCTTTGGCGGTACTCACCTCCGATGTGGAGGCCTCATCCAAGCCCCGCGGCCTTGGGCGATGAGGATTTGGCCGCGGTTCTCCAATCCCTGGTCGGGGGCGAGGTGGCAAGGTTGGAGGGCGCTCCTGCGCCCTTGTTCCTTTGCGACGACTGGAAGAAGGTGGTGGAGTCCATGCCCGTCTTCAACGGGGACGGACCCGTGCCCGCGGTGGCTCCCGAGGGACTGGTGGACGTGTCCTCCGGTGACTCCAGCGGAGAGGAGGGCGAAGAGGAGCGGGAGGAGGGCCCTGACTCCGAGGCAACTGACAGAGAGTCGAGGGCTCCCCTTCCCCGGCGCAAGTCACGTACTCTCCGCCTTTCGTCAAGCGATGATGATGAGGTCGACGACGTGCTGGGTAGCGGGAGCTCACCCTCGATCCTGAAGAAGGGCAGAACCGGGCTGATCCCCGTGGGTCCGCCTCGGCTCCGGGGCGGTCCGCAGACACGCCTTCTGCTCCTAAGGTTGATCCCTCCACCCGGCTTTCTGGCTTCAAGTATGGCCGGAGGCTGCTTGAGTTCTCCAGCGACGACCCGTAAGTGCTTGATCCTTCGTCTTTTGTTTCTTGTTCCGCCGCTGAGGCTTGATGTTCGCTTCTCTTGGATAGGCTGGCTCCCGCGGCGAAGAAGCCAAAGGGGGCTCCCGAGGCCCCATCCGCGGCAACGCCTCCGCCTGCAGGGGAAGGCGACCATGACGCACGAGCTTCTCCTGCCCGGTCATCCTTGCGTGGCCTAGCTGAGCTGGCTGGGGCAAGCCCAGCCCCCATGGCCCAGGTGACTCCCGAGGTGCCCTGCCTGCTGCCGGCACCACGGTCGTCGGGGCGCAGCAGACTCCGCCTCAGGATGTTGTGGTCTCGTCGCCGCTACCTTCTCCTCCCATTCCACCGACCGCTGCTTCCCCAACTCCTCCTGCTGCCTTGGAGCATGCCGATGTTTCTCCGTCTTCTTCTGCCGTCCTGGAGCATGCCGTTGCTGAACTGGACCGGCTGCGGCAGGATCTTCTTGGCGCCGACCCTCGCCTGGTGGCCGGGCGCTTGGAGCTGGCTTTGGGGTGGATCCGCTCCGACGCCTCGATTCGGGCGGCGCTGGTTCAGGCCTTGACGGCCTGTGACGGAGAGAGGGAGGCCACCCTCGAGGCGAAGGCTGCCCGAGACGCGGCCCTGGGAGAGGTGGTTGCAGTCCGTGGTCGCTGCAAGGAGCTGGAGGACGAGCTGCAGGGCCTGCGAGACCAGCTCACGAAGGAGGTCCGCCTTCGCCAAGAGCAGGAAGAAGGCGCGAAGGCTCGCAAGGCGGCCATCGAGGATCGGGAGGCCAAGCTCAAGAAGCGCCGCGACCGCTTAGGTGCGCTGAAGAAGGAGCTGGAGGTGACGAAGGCCGAGCTGGACCGCAAGGCCCGGGTCCTTGCCGAGGATCGTGTGGCCTTCACGGACATGGAGAAGGAGGCCCGTGCTTCGCTGAAGACGCTCTACGAGAGCGGCCTGGAGAGCCCGCTGGCTGGTGCCGAGGACGGCCCCGCCAAGCTGCTTCTCTTCCTGGTTTGTGCCCTTGGGGATGTCGCCCTTGGCCTCGGCCCCACGGCCGAGGCCGAGGCGCGAGTCTTGTCCTCTGCTGCGCTAACGCGGGTCTTCGCCCACATCTACCTTCGCGATCCCAGCGCAGACCTCAACGGCCTGTTGGAGTCGGTGAGTGGCGAGGGTGCTGCCGCTGTTGTCGAAGCCGTGAAGGGGCGCGCGGAGGCGCTGCTGGGGAAGTTCCGGGCCTTCAGCACCAAGCCGAAGCAAGGCTCTGCCGGCCCTACTGCTCCACGAAGCGAGGCCACTCCGCGCTGCCCCACTGCCGACGAGTGACTCCGCTGCCGCTCCTGTTCTTCTTTTACTTCCTGCACATGCATCACGCCTCGGGGAGGCATTTAAACTTGCGTTTGGTACTGAGACGACAGTATGGACTGTAATATTTGCTTTTAAATTCTTTGAGTTTTATGCTTTTTCTCCATACTTGCTTGTGTTCTACGCCGGCAGAGCCCGGCCGCGCGCGTACCTCACCCAGCATTAGCCCCGACCAGAAACCAGGACGGGACCAAAGGAGTGAGGGGCTACATGACAAGTTAGGCTCCTGAGTCGCGATGCTCAGGAGTCCCCCTTGGCGCACAAACAACAAGTAGGGAAGTGTGATGTAGGTGTATCTTCTGTTCTACATCTGCAGAGCCCGACTCCGCGCGTACCTCACCCAGCATAGCCTTTTGGAACTAAGGAGTGAGGGGCTACGGAGCCAGTTAGGCCCCTGAGTCGCGATGCTCAGGGGTCCCCCTTGACGCGCAAACAGCGGGCATGAGGTGAGATGCGAGTGAGACCACCGTTCTACGTCTGCAGAGCCCGGCCCCGCGCGTACCTCACCCAGCATAGCCTTTCGGAACTAAGGAGTGAGGGGCTACAGGACCAGTTAGGCCCCTGAGTCGTGATGCTCAGGGGTCCCCCTTGATGCTCAAACGGCCTTCATACCTTGGCTCCGCTCGGGGAGAGACACGTGATGAACCAGGCCCGAGGGGCCTGGCTGGGTGGCATACGCCTGGGCGTGGCCCAGTCGTAGCCCCTGTGCCTAGCCCCCTCGCGTGGCGCTCCCGAGGGGAGGCGTTGCAATGAGGCTAGACACTGAGCTCTAGGCTCCCTGAGGTTGATGCGGCCCGGAGGCCACCCTCAGTTGTTTATCACCAGCGCGGAACATAGCGCTTCCGTATGTGTACGGGCATAGCCGCTCCTCGGCAGTGTCGTCAGCCAGCGCGGAGCATGGTGCTTCCACTGGTACGTCGGAGGGGGCTCCCCTCCGGGAGGAGCCCCCGGGGCGTGTATAGCCCCGCCCTGACACGTGGCCGGCACGGTAGGGCTAGGTGAGGTGTATCTAGGCACCCGTGAGCCAGCGCGGGACTCACGGGGCCCTACCTCTAGGCGGGTTGCGCCTGGCACTGGGCCGTATCTTGAGATGTGTTCCTGCAGATTTGGTTAGATGCCAGCACTCTACGTCCTCGGGTCCCGGCCCTCGAGCTTGTCTCAGCCGTCGCTGGTATGCCAGGTCGCGATGCCGTGGACAAGGCCAGAGTGTGAGGGCTGGAGAGCCAGTAAGAGCCCTGAGTCGCGATTCTCAGGTACCCCCCCCTTTAACGTGCAAGTGGTCGACATTGAGAAGAAGAGGTGCCGTGAACAGGCATCAAGTAATCAAGCATGATAGGCGAATGCATAGTTGGAAATAAACGCAAGGAAGATACATGCCACTGGGCCTGGCCCGAGCGGCCTGGGGATGATGCAGCCCGAGGGGTGCCCCCAACAAAGCAAGCTAATGATCGAGAACTAAAAAGGGATACATGCCGCAGGGACGGACCCACGCGGCCTGGGAATGAAGCAGCCCTGGGAGGGCGTTCCCAGCCGGAAATGAAGCTTGAAAGATGTCACCTGAAGTTGTTGCGGACAAAGTGGTGTTGGCGCAGCAGACTCGGTGGGCTGCGGGAGCCGATCCTCACGAGCCCCCAGGCCCAGGGGCCTAAGGAGGCTCCGGAGGCACTGGTGGCTCCTCGCGAATCATCTCCATCTC
Organism: Aegilops umbellulata; assembly: GCA_032464435.1. NCBI lineage: Eukaryota > Viridiplantae > Streptophyta > Magnoliopsida > Poales > Poaceae > Aegilops > Aegilops umbellulata. Next base: position 241,874,171 of record CP136055.1, on the reverse strand, counting down.
CGCCAGAACTGCGGAACGCCTGTCTTCCTGAGTCTCCATGATGCCCCTCATGAGGCGCTGGTACGCAACAGCCACGCTCGGCAAGCCGTAAGGCATGCGAACATAGCTGTGGGGGGACCTCCACAACGCCCCACTTGTGAGGGCCACAGGCGCTCCGTCGTGGCGACTTGATTGAGCCCTGGTACATCGATGCAGACACGCAGCCCACCATCCTCGCCTGGATGGGGAGCCATAGCCGGTAGGCGGCGGCAACCTCTCATGATTCTTGACTCCTGTAGTTCTTGAACGGCCTGGTTAACGAACTCCTGCTGGTCTGACTCTCCTTGCCTCGCTCCTTCTTGGGGGAAACGTGCTTCGAAGCATGCCTCCACGTGGTGCCCAAGCGCCTCCCTCGTGACCCTGGCCAGGTCGGTGGCCCTCCAGGTGAGAGCCCCCGAGCCCTGCCTGAGGAGGGCGCCGAGCACGCTTTCCTATGCGATGGAAGGAGGGTACCCCTGGGCAGACGCGGGCCCTGAGGGGCCTGCCTCCTGAGGGGCCGGTCTGGATGACGCCTTCTTCTTCTTGGGGGTGGTTTCGGGAAGCCTCCTGCCTCCGCGATCTGGGTCTTCTAGTGACGCGGCCTAAAAGGCTCGCTCCAGGGAGCACACTGCATCCCTCACTTCACACGGCACCGTGATGACTCCGCCACTTCCTGGCATCTTGAGGACGTTGTAGCCATGATGAGTTACGGCCATGAACTTGCCCAGCGCTGGATACCCGAGGATGGCGTTGTACGGCAGGCGGATGTGAGCGACGTCGAAGTCGATGAGCTCGGTGCGGTAGTTGCTGCGGGCCCCGAAGGTGACAGGGAGGCGGACTTGCCCGATCGGGATCGTGGAACTGTCGGTGACTCCGGAGAAAGGCTTGCTTGGCTGAAGCTGGTCATAGGGCACTTGGAGATTGTTGAATGTTTCCACGGACAGGACGTTGAGCCCTGCTCCACTGTCGATGAGGGTCCTGGTGACCAGTACGTTGCTGATGACTGGGGAGCAGAGCATCGGAAGGACCCCGGCTGTGGCCGCGCACTTGAGCTGATCCGCTGAGCTGAACGTGATGGTGCACGCCGACCACCTGAGAGGGCGCGTTGCTTCGAGCCTGAGGAGGACTGCATTCACTTCACGGGCAAACTACTTGAAGATGCATTGGGAGGCTGGGGCTTGAGCTCCGCCCAGGATGCAGGCGATTGCGCGTGGCTCCTGGAAGCCCCCAGCTCCCTCGTCTTGGTGGCGGTCCTCGTTCCTCCTTGGCTGAGGCGGCAGTGGGGGGAGGCCTGCGTTGCCCTATAGGCAATCCTCACGAGGCTGATCCCGCCAATCCCCCTCGCGAGGCAAGTCTCGCCAGCGGTCCTCGCGAGGTTGATCACGCCACCCTTGGCGCGGGCCGCGGTCTTCCCTGCGTCCTGGGTTTCTTCCTCCTCCTCGGTCTAGCCCCGGTCAGCGCGGTCGGGGCGTCGGCCGATTCTTCCTTCTCGCACGGCGCGGATCTCTTGGCATTCATTGGTGTTGTGGGTGTGGAGATCGTGGTACACGCAGTATCGGCTGCCCCTGGAGGATTCGGGCTGATCCTTGCCCCGCTTGGTATCAAGCTCTACCGCGAGTACGGCAGCCCCCTTGCGCTTCACGTCCTTGGCCTTGGGTTTCTTCTCTTCTGGGTCCGCGGCAGGCAGCTCTAGGAGGGAGAGACGCCCCTCCTCAGCCCTGGCGCACTTGGTCGCCAAGTTGAACAGCTCCAGGGAGGTGCACAGGTCTTCATGCATCGCCAGCTCCTCCTTCATCTTGATGTTGCGCACACCGTCGGAGAAGGCTGAGATGATGGCTTCCTCGGACACCTTGGGGATCTTGAGACGCGTGCTCTTGAAGCGCTGGATGTACTTTTGCAGGGTCTCTCCGGGTTGTTGCTTGATGCGGCGCATGCCGCTCACGGCGGGCGGCCGGTCGCGAGTACCTTGGAAGTTGGCGATGAAGCCGGTGCGCATCTGGTCCCAGAAAGAGATCATGCCTGGGGCCAGGTTCAGGAGCGAGGTACGAGCTCCTTCCTTGAGCGCCATGGGGAACCAGTTCGCCATGACCTTTTCGTCCCCGCTGGCAGCTTCGATTCCCAGCTCGTAAAGCTGGAGGAACTCAGCGGGGTCAGTCGTGCCGTCATAGCGAGTAGGCAGGTCTGGCTTGAACTTGCCGGGCCACGCAACGCTGCGCAGCTCAGCGGTGTAGGCGCGGCAGCCTGCAGTGGCCACGGGAGGCTTCGGTCGAGGGAGATCTTGGCCTTGAGGGTCCCCATGCGCTGCAGCTGGGAGCAGCGCGGGGTCTTGACGTGCCAGAGCTAGAGCAGGGTCGTGGCGAGCCGGAGCAGGAAGCGCTCGGGTAGCCTCTTGCGGTCGGGGGACTTCTTGGCAGCTCCGTTCTTGCTGGGCTGGCGCCTAACGGAGCGGGTTCTGCCCAGGGGCCACGCGCCTTGGAGCCATGGCGTCTTCTTGGAGTGGAGGTGGCTGGTACGCCCCCGGAGCTTCATGGCCTGCGCGGGGCGGGGTGCGGCGCAGCGGAGCGGACGGTGCAGGAGAGCCCCCTGCGGCGCGAATGAGCTCGGCGACGCGGTCGAGCCACTCTTCGTAGACGTCGTCGATGGGACGGTAGCGCAGGAGCTCGTTTGCCGCGATGAGTGCAGCTCGAGCCTCCAAGGGCGCGCGGAGCGCGTGGGATGAAGAGCCAGCTGGCGTGAGCGACGGAGTAGCGGTGCGGCCGTCTCGCCGCACGGACGGGTGCTGAGACGACACTTGCTACTCGTTCCCCGTCGGGCCGATGGCGGCGTTGACGGCGGGCGATGGGGAACGACGAGGACGCCCACCGACGGGAGCCGTCTGGGCGATGCGGGAGGTGATGGCGGCCCGGCGCTCGGCGCGGGCCCGACGAGCGTCAGACATGGACGCGGCGGTCGGAGGAGAACGAAGCGGTGGAAGGAAGATTCCGGCGCACCCCTACCTGGCACGCCAAATGTCGGATTTCGGGTTCCGGCAGACCCTTAAGGTTCGAACTCTGGGGTGCGCGCGGAGATTCTGCCCTCTACCTCTCCGTCTCGCAAAGATCTAGCTACTGAAAGAACAACACAAAAGACACAGGGTTTATACTGGTTCGGGCCACCGATGTGATGTAATACCCTACTCCAGTGTGGTGGGTGGATTGCCTCTTGGGCTGATGATGATGAACAGTACAAGGGAGAACAGCCTCGCGAGGGCCTGTTCTAGCTGGGACGATGAACTGCTAAGGGAGTTCAGCCGCCCTTCTCTCTCTCTCTCTCTCTCTCTCTCTCTCTCTCTCTCTCTCTCTCTCTCTCTCTCTCTCTCTTTCTCTAATCGTCTCCGCTTACTCGGACTCTTGATACCTCGTGCCCGATGCCTCTACCCTGGGGGTGGCTAGTCCTATTTATAGGCAAGGGCCCTGGGCCTCTTCCCAAATATTGAGCGGGAAGGGCGCCAACAATTGGCCAATTTGAAGGGGAACATCCAGTACACTTATCCTAACTAAAGTTGGTCCTCGCCTGCCAAAGGCCCTGTGGTGACGCCGTTCTGGGCTCCACGATGAGCTCCTTCCCACCGTTGGACTGGTCTTGGTCTTGTTGCATCGAAATGGATACCTTTGCTTGATCCTCTCGCCTGCGCTTGCCCCCTTTGAACCAAAGAGGAAAGGGAGGACACTGCGCGGGCTGGCGCCCGCCTGGCGCCCTTGGTCGTCATGGCTTGCGTCATGGGCACCTCGTGAGGTACCCTGCCTTGATCTCTCCGCCTCCTCATGAGCCAGCCTGATGAGGCCGCGCCTGAGGAAGCACCGTGTCGTCCGCCCCGCGAGGCTTGGCCCCTCGCGAGGGTCTTGGATCTTATGTTGATGAAGATGGGCCATGCTGGGCCCCCCTTTGAGCCACGCCGCAGGCCGCAGGCAGGCAAGTCTGGGGACCCCCATTCCCAGAACGTCGACAGTAAGTAATATTATTCATTGCAATTACTTTGCTTTGTCCCATACATTCTACCTCCATGATGGTTATAATACAACAAACTTTTCCATTTTTCTCTATAGAGAAGGACCGATTTGGAAACTCAGGATGAGGTAACCTGTGCTAACACCTTTGCTATCTTCAAGAATGCTTGGTGGCAGTATCAAAATTACCTAAAGAAAACGTACTTCACTAGCAAAGAAACGCATCAAATTCCCTTACGTTCTCCTGAGACACATTTACTAGACGATGACTGAGAACGCCTTGTTCTGTACTGGTCCCGAACCAAGAATGTGGTAAAGTCTAAGAGATCATTTTTTAAGTACTATATGCTTGCGTCTTACTGTACTCTGTTCATATAGAACAAGAGCTTAAACATGAAGAACAATTGTTCTCATTTAAGATTCCATTGCTATCGTGCATACTACTTTTCTATTGTATCACTATATTTACTCATACAAACTTATTTTTAAATTGAAGGATCCAATCGAAACTCCAATGACACAACAGGTATATTTACGCATGTTTCTTTAACAGGTTTGCTCTTATAAATAGCTCTGTTGATTTCAATTTCAATTGTGTATACAGTTGATTTCTCATATCATGCACATTACTAGCATCACAACAGAGCCAATAGTGTTGTTGTACATGTAGACCCGTGGTACCCATCTGAAATCTAGTTGTGCCATGTAGTTTCCCATGCTTTGTATTCTTTCAGTGCTGCTTTCTCTTGAACTCATATAATTTTAACTGTGTCTCTATTTTGAGTTGGCAAGACAATGAAGTGACCATAGGACACAAATATATGTTTGTTTGATGCTTTTATAATGTACTACTTGGCAATAGAAGACTTGGTAGTTTAATCTTGTCCACCTTACTAATGAACTGGTTCACCGAAATGAGTTTCATATACTAGTACATGCTAAACCTATTATGTGTCTGCTTGTTTCTTCTTTTAGAATGCTGACAGAATATTGGGGAAGAGTGCCTTATTAAGCAACGGTAAAGGAAGTAATGCAGATAAGGTTCAGGATAGTGAGACATCCTTGTTGGTCTCCAACAAAGCTGATAAAATAGCTAAGGAAAACTATCTTGAAGACAGTGAGACAACCCCAAAGTCCTGTCTTGGTTTAGTGTTTGAGTTGCTGGCCACTACTGCTGGCACAAGCTATTCAAACTCACTGTCTGAATCAGTTCGGTTTCTTGAGTATCAACTACAAGCTGAAAGACATCGATCAGCTATGCTGCGACAAGAAGCGGAAGGACTGCAGAAGTCAATGGAGCATTCAGATGCATACTTTCTGGTGCAATAACAAGTGTTGGAGGATTTTAGCGCCAAATAGGACAAAGCTAATAAGTTATCTAAGCTTATTGCCAGCATGGTGGATACCCAGGATAATGTTTCTTGAGCTCTTCTGAAGTTGTTTCAGTTATGGACTTGTCTTGCTGTCGTGTTTATTTGCACTGGTGGCCAATTTAGACGGCCAGTGTATGTAATATGCTGCTTTGTTCCCTATATTTGCACTGGTGGCAAACTTTGATGCCCAGTGGATGTAATACGTGTAGTAGCCGTAGTAGCCTAGCGTTAGTTGCTTGCTTATTTATTTCCTTATTGTCTTGTTTAGTTGTTTGCTTGTAGTCACTGCAGTTCTTTTTCCACGTTTTTCTAGTGGCCACAATAACCTATTTTTGGTAACTAGGCCACAATAACCATGGCAACACATGGACTGTTGTAACCATGGGCCTCCTGCGGGCCGTAGGATCCATGGGCCTCATGCGGGCCGTACGATCCATGGGCCTCATGCGGGCCATACGATCCATCGGCCTTCTACGGGCCATAGGATTCATGGGCCTTCTACGGGCCGTAGGATCCATGGGCCTTCTATGGGCCGTATGATCCATGGGCCTTCTACGGGCCATAGGATCCGTGGGCCTTCTATGGGGCGTATAATCATTTCGCCAAACATGGGCCGTACTATTCATGGACCATAACTGGTCGTTAATAGGCCGTATTTGATAACGCTATGAAAACATGCCAACTAGTTAACGGTCCACAAACGGGCCGAATGTAACCATGGGTTGAATTTGGCCCACAAACGGAACAGGCCAGTAACGGACCGTAACTAAGCGAATTCTAGAAATGAGCCCGGGAATAAATGGGCCCTTAGAAGGCCGAAAGTTAACACGGGATGGAAACGGCCGACGAAATAATGGACCGTTAATGGGTATAAAGTGGTACACTGTTCATTATGGGCCAGTTTCATCTCGGGCCTTTAATGGGCCCAGAGTTACAAAGGGCCTCCTATGGGACGAAAGACGTCATGGGCCATACATGGGCCGAAAGTTACAATGGGCTGGTATCATATTGGACGGCCCAGATGACGCTACTGGGCCAAATTCTGGTAGGACGTGAGTTAGCGGGTTGTAAATGGGCTATATGCAAACAGGTCGTTAACAGGCTTTCCATGGGCCGGCCCGCTACCTTTTAACCAAGTCAAATGGGCCGACCTTCTCACTGGAATGGGCCTCTATTGGGCCATGCCATGTGTTGATGAATCATAGGCGCCTTCGGTCCAATGAGGGGATGACTTCTGTCCCAACGGTGAGCCGACACGTGCTTACTCTGGCCATTGAGAATTTTACACGTGGAAAACCCCAATTGGTCCGGGCTATTAACGGGTTATTAGATCCAAACCGGAACCCGATAGCTTAACGGTGACCCATTACGGTGGATGACACGTGTCGGTCACCCTTGACGAAAGCACTTTCGTGACGCGCGATTTATCATCATGGAAGTGGACACTTCCGTGATGATAATTTTGGTAATGTCATGGAACACTTCTACGACAACACAGGTATGACTATCTTGATTCTGTCATAAAATCGTCATGGATGTACATGCATGACAGAAAACGTGACCTACTGTGACAAACACGTATCATCACGGAAGTGTATTTTTTTGTAGTGAGGGGTTACCACAATGGCAAAGTTGTCATTATGCACTGATAAGATAGCAAACAATGGTATCATACCTAACTCGGCAGGCTGACAGGGCTCTTTAAATGCATCGTTCAATGTCACATTGTTGGTTGCCTGGCAAGCCTTGCCGGGCTCTCTTGCCAGCTTCACGCCTGCTTGCTTGACATGTCGCAGGACGTGTGTCATCTATAGGTATTTATTTTAGGAAGAGACCGCCATGTGGCGAATGGCTTCCACTCAGTCACTTTGCGGCTTGACACCACACTGATTGACGATGTGGGTCGTGGCAGAGTGCTTGGGTGAGGTGTTGTTGCTTCCGCGAGTCCCGGCAAGCCCTCCCGGGATGTCTTGGGTGCCTTCTTCTGGGGGTGGCCTTGCCCCTGTCAGGCTCGGCTGCCCGGCAAGGGAGGCTTCTCTCCTCGTGGTGTCTTGTTCTTCTGGCTGGATCTTGGTCCTCTTGATCTGCATGTTGGTCCCTCGATGATTTTGGTTCCTTGCTCCCTGACATGGCCTGGTGTTGTAATCTCATTCCCGTGCCTGTGCACAGTCTGGGCAACACACCCAGGGTTTGTTGCACCGACAAAAACCCCGGGCCTGCCCCGAACGCGCTGCCGAGCGTCGTCGGGGTAGGGCCTAATAAGTGCATAGGCGGGGTGGTGAAGAGGCTGATCTCTTGAGGTCTTTGTTGCTTCTTCATTAGTCTTGATTCTGGGCCAGTTTCCGGTTTTCCCGCGCGTCGTGTGTAACGCCAATAGTGGTGGGGCCGCTCCAGTAATGGCCCATGAATGACTAACGCACGGGGTAGAAACTGCCAATTCACTCTTCCCACCACACCCTTATCCTTAGCCACGTATGTTGCATGCATCGCGTGGGGTAGGTAACAGAGGCACGTATCATGCGAGAGCACCAAGGCGAGGGCCTGATCTTCTTGAACTGGCGGAGGAGGACGGTGGTCACCCGTTGAGGGAGCTGCTCCCTTCCCCATCCCGCCTATAAAAGGAGAGGCGAAGGGAGGGCGGAGTCATCCATCCTTGCGATCCTCCTCCTCTGTTTTCTGCTTCTCGCCGGTCATGTTGGAGAGGAGAGCCCGATGCCAGGCCCCCGGCTTCATTCACGGGTTTTGCAAGGATATGAGGCGGGGACTCGGCGGTGCAGCGACAACGCCGGAGGTGGCAACTCCGACATGCTCGCCGCCGGGCCGCCAGTAGCCTTGACTTTAGTGGGAGGGGATGCGAGCGACACCATATCGCAGCCCATGGTGGGCACAATGCGTGGTAGTCGATCGCTCCCCATTCTTCTTCCCTTCGTGGTGTTGGGTGGGGGGTCGCAGAAGGGACTGCCTATTAGCAAAGGCGACCCTGACTCCTCCTATGTGTCATCACCTTGTCGTGCAGGAGGGGTTTTTGCTCCCATACACGTCTTCGGGGCGTGCGATCACTTCTAACGACAGGGCCGCTCGGGACGACCATGCTCTCTATGGGATGACCCAGAGAGCATGGTGTCTGATGTGACTACCGCACCGAGATCTTAGGGTGGTAGTGATGTGGATGGCGACAGCAACCCACGACGTGTCAAGAACGGGGACGACCATTCCGATGAGTCTAGTTTGTCGGTGACTCCGTGTCCCCCATCTGGTCCTCCGGCAGCGTCACCATCCGCGCCTGTCGTCCGGTTTCTTCCTCCTTGACAGGGAGCGGCGCCATCCTGATCCTGGGGAGGCGCCGAATCCCAGCTGGGCCCGCCACTGGCCTCCTCGACTTCTTCCTGAAGGAGATGGACAGGGGCAAAGGCATCACAGGGCACTTACCTTTTTTCAATCTTAAACTTGTAGGCACTTGCCAAATTTTAATTTGAATAATGTAATCTCTCGAGTCCATGTTTGTGTTTTGTAACGCTTGTACTGGCATTAGCATATTTATGAAAAAGATGAACCTTGTTGGGAACCCGCGCACGTATATGTCCATGCAAAGGTAGAATGCCTCTTTACTGTAAATAAACGAGGTTTTTCCAACAGGCTATCCTGCAGGCACCCTTTTTGTTTGCCGAAGAACTGCATGTGCCGGGCAAAAGATAAAGGGGCCATCCCCCCACCAACTTCCTTTTACCAAAGGCCTCTGTGACCAATCTGACCGAAGCTACGTTAGAGTCAAGAATGGGAGCACCTAAGTTTCAAAAGAGTGGCGAGGTTTTCTTATGCACAAGTTGTAGCTTACAGAACACCGATACAACTCTACGCATGCTTAACGTTCGCTTTACCTAGAACAAGTATGAAACTAGAAGTACTTTGTAGGTGTTGTTGGATAGGTTTGCAATAATATAAAGAGCACGTAAATAAAAACTAGGTACAGTTTAGGTAAAGAAGCAATAAAGTTAGTATAGCGAGTGTGCAAAAGTGGTGGTAGGAGTTGCGAAATTGCCCCTAAGCAATTGACCACTTTACTAGACCGATAGCAAGTTTTATGTGGGAGAGGTCACTGCTAGCATGTCATCCCTGACTTGGAATTCTATGCACTTATGATTGGAACTATTAGCAAGCATCCGCAACTACTAACGTTCATTAAGGTAAAACGCAACCATATCATTAAGATATATTGGTCCCCCTTCAATCCCGTATGCATCAATTTCTATGCTAGGTTGAAGCTTCTGTCAATCTTGCCCTCCAATACATAGTCCTATTAACATACAACTAACCCTATAGTGTGATCCACGCACGCGCTCATATCATGGGTACCAAAGGACAACAACATAACCATAAGCAAATTAAACCAATCATAGCAATTCACCAATTACCGATAGGACAACGAAAATCTACTCAGACATCATAGGATGGCAACACATCATTGGATAATAATATGAAGCATAAAGCACCATGTTGAAGTAGAGGGTACATTGGGTTGCGGGAGAGTGGACCATTGTAGATAGATGCGGGAAGGTGATGAAGATGTTGGTGAAGATGACAGAGGCGTTGGTGTAGATTATGGTGACGATGATGGCCCCGGCGACATTCCAACGCCACCGGAAGAGAGGGGGAGAGCCCCCCCCCCCCTTATTCTTCTTCTTCCTTGACCTTGTCTCTCTGTCTCTCTTTATTTCTACGTTCCAGATTCTGGCCTTTCACCGTTTCTTATATTCCCGGAGATCCGTAACTCCGATTGGGCTGAAATTTGGACACGATTTTCTTCCGGATATTGGCTTTATTGCGGTGAAAGAAGGGCACCAACCGCCTTACAAGGTGGCTACGAGGGTCAGGGGCGCGCCCCCCAGCCTCGTGGCCCCCTCAGGCATCGTCTCGCGTTGATTCTTCTTCCCAAAAATCACATATATTCCAAAAAAAATCTCCGTAAGTTTTTATCCCATTTGGACTCCGTTTGATATGGATTTTCTTTAAAACAAAAAACATGCAACAAACATGAACTGGCACTGGATCAATATGTTAGTCCCAAAAATAGTATAAAAGTTGCCAAAAGTATATAAAAGTTGTAGAATATTGGCATGGAACAATCAAAAGTTATGGATACGACGGAGACGTATCAGCATCCCCAAGCTTAATTCCTGCTCGTCCTTGAGTAGGTAAATGATAAAAAAGATAATTTTTTATGTGGAATGCTACCTAGCATAATCTTGATCATGTAATCTAATCATGGCATGAATATTAAGACACGAGTGATTCAAAGCAATAGTCTATCATTTGAGATTAAGATAATATATAATACTTCATGCATATGAATAAAACAATCATGTCTTTTCAAAATAACATGGCCAAAGAAAGTTATCCCTACAAAATCATATGGTCTTGCTATGCTCCATCTTCACCACACAAAATATTCAAATCATGCACAACCTCGATGACAAGCCAAGCAATTATTTCATACTTTTGACGTTCTCAAACCTTTTCAACTTTCACGCAATACATGAGCGTGAGCCATGGACATAGCATGATAGGTGGAATGGAATATGATGGTGGAGGTTGTGTGGGGAAGACAAAAAGGAGAAAGTCTCACATCGACACGGCTAATCAACGGGCTATGGAGATGCCCATCAGTTGATGTCAATGTGAGGAGTAGGGATTGCCATGCAACGGGTGCACTAGAGCTATAAGTGTATGAAAGCTCAAACTGGAACTAAGTGGGTGTGCATCCAACTTGCTTGCTCATGAAGACCTAGGGCATTTGAGGAAGCCCACTGTTGGAATATACAAGCCAAGTTCTATAATGAAAATTACCACTAGTATATGAAAGTGATAACTCAAGAGACTCTCTATATGAAGAACATGGTGCTACTCTGAAGCACAAGTGTGGTAAAAGGATAGTAACATTGTCCCTTCTCTCTTTTCTCTCATTTTTTTCTCTTTTTTTAGGCTTCTTTGGCCTCTCTTTTTTTAGGCTTCTTTGGCCTCTATTTTTTTGGGGCTTCTTTGGCCACTTTTATTTTGATAACCTCACATGGGACAATGTTCTAATAATGATGATCATCACACTTTTATTTACTTACAACTCAATATTACAACTCGATACTAGAACAAAGATATGACTCTATATGAATGCCTCCGGCGGTGTAGCGGGATGTGCAATGATCTAGCGTAGCAATGACATCAAAAAATGGACAAGCCATGAAAACATCATGCTAGCTATCTTATGATCATGCAAAGCAATATGACAACAAATTCTCAAGTCATGTATATGATGATGATGGAAGTTGCATGACAATATATCTCGGAATGGCTATGGAAATGCCATGATAGGTAGGTATGGTGGCTGTTTTGAGGAAGATATTAGGAGGCTTATGTGTGATAGAGCGTATCATATCACGGGGTTTGGATGCACCGGCGAAGTTTGCACCAACTCTCGAGGTGAGAAAGGGCAATGCACAGTACCGAAGAGGCTAGCAATGATGGAAGGGTGAGAGTGCGTATAATCCATGGTCTCAACATTAGTCATAATGAACTCACATACTTGTTGCAAGAATCTATTATTCATCGAAACAAAGTACTACGCGCATGCTCCTAGGGGTATAGATTGGTAGGAAAAGACCATCGCTCGTCCCCGACCGCCACTCATAAGGAAGACAATCAATAAATACCTCATGCTCCAACTTCGTTACATAACGGTTCACCATACGTGCATGCTATGGGAATCACAAACTCCAACACAAGTATTTCTACAATCCACAACTACCGACTAGCATGACTCTAATATCACCATCTTTATATCGCAAAACTATTGCAAGGAATCAAACATATCATATTCAGTGATCTACAGGTTTTATGTAGGATTTTATGACTAACCATGTGAATGACCAATTCCTGTCAACTCTCTAAATAGATATAAGTGAAGCAAGAGAGTTTAGTTCTTTCTACAAAAGATATGCCGACGCTCTAACAAATATAAGTGAAGCAAAAGAGCATTCTACAAATGGCGGTTTTCCATGTGTAGGGAAACATGCAATCCATACTTCAAATGATATAAGTGAAGCACATGAAGCATTCTATAATGCCATACTCAAAACATATAAGTGAAGTGCAAAGAGCACTCTATAAATCAACCATGGACTATCTCATACCTGCATGGTGCATCAAAGAAAAGTGAAAACTAAATGCAAAATATGCTCCAAGATATGCACATATCACATGAACGAAATGAAACCGAAAACATACTGATACTTGTTGAAGAAAGATGGGATGCCTTCCGGGGCATCCCCAAGCTTAGACGCTTGAGTCTCCTTGAATATTTGCTTGTGGTGCCTTGGGCATCCCCAAGCTTGAGCTCTTGCCTCTCCTCCTTTTCCTCATATCGAGACCTCCTCGATCCTCGGACACTTCATCCACACAAAACTCAACAGAAAGTTCGGTAAGATCCATTAGTATAATAAAGCAAATCACTACTCTAAGTACTGTTGCAAACCAATTCATATTTTGTTTTTGCATTGTAGCTACTGTAATATAACTTTTGCATGGCTTAATGCACTGATAGAAATCGATAGTTTCATCAAAACAAGCAAACTATGCATCAAAAACAGAATATGTCTTAAACATGACAGTCTGTAATAATCTAAACATTCACCATACTTCTGGTACTCCAAAAAATCTGAAAAATTTAGGAAAAATAAACAATTTGTATAGAAAGACAATGCAACAAGTTTCAGTTCCGTTTGACGTTCCAGCAAAAAATGTAAAATCATGCACTACAGCCAAAGTTTCTATTTTGCACCGCACAAACCAACAAGCAATGTAAACATCCTAAAGGCAAATCCTGGCACATTATTTTTATTTTTAAACTTTATAAAATCACGCAACAGAATTAAATGACTCTCTAAAACTTCCGGGTTGTCTCCCTTCTTTAAAGCCATTAAGTTAGGCATATAGTGCTCAAGTAATGGATTCACCTGGATCCCAATGTATATCAAAGCCAATTTTAATTAACAATGATTTGTAATTTAGTAGTGAGCACAAAGTAACATGTATCATGCAACGACGAAGTCTAACTCTCGTCCTATGCATCCACATTTCATAAAAGAACAATTCATGCACACCTAGTAAAGGCCAATGCATAGTATAAACAGTTTCTTGCAATTTTATCTTATTGGAAACATGGAGAGGCGGAGATGTAGTTCCTCTCTCATAATAATTGCAAGTAGGAGCAGCAAGCACATGCATATTATATCTATCAAAATCATCATGTGTAGTAGTGAAACGCAGCCCATCAATATAATCCTTAATAAGGGCAAGCTTCTGCGATATAGTGTAGTCGGGAGAATTCAAAAAGATAATAGGACTATCATGCGTGGGTGCAATAGCAACAATTTCATGTTTAACATAAGGAACTATATCAAGTTCATCTCCATAAGCATAATTCATATTGGCATCTTGGCCACAAGCATAGCAGGCATCATCAAAAATGGATATTTCGAAAGAATCAACGGGATCATAACAATCATCATAGCATTCATCCTTCGGTACATTCGAAGGGAAATTAAACAATGTATGGGATAAAGAGTTACTCTCATTATATGGTGGGAAGGGTTATCAATCCGCTCTTCCTCCTTTTGTTCTTTTCTCTCCTCCTCATCTTTTTCATCCAATGAGCTCACAATGTCATTAATTTCTTCTTCCATAGACTCCTGCAAAATATTAGTCTCTTCTTGGACAGCGGAGACTTACTCAATGAATTCATCAGTATCATAATTATATTTATAATTCTCGTAGGAATATTTAAGGATAGCTAAATTTTCAGATCTGTAAACAGCATCATCAAGATTTTCACACTCTTTAAACAAAGATTCAATTTCATAAGCACCCATAAAATCAACGAATTCTTCTATTTGTTCCACATCATAGTAATCATATATACCATTAGCATAAGAAACCAAGGTTTCATCATCATTAAATTTGCATCAAAAGGGAAGGTGTGGAGCCTTCATCCTAGAGCAACAAGTATAATCATATCTCAAGCATAGTTCCTGAGCATACCACTTCAATATATCAATTTGATCCCATAATAGTTTCCCTTTTTGAGTCAAGCGATAATCCCTAAAGTATTCACGTTGATCCAACGTTACTCCCACTATAAAGTTGAATGGGGTTTTCTCAAGATTATCAAAGTAGTACATAATATCTTTCATATAATGAGCATCGAGGGTTTTAGGAGGTTCACCATCTCCATGAGTAGCAAGTAAACCTATTTTTTTGGTATTTCGTGTTCCATACCCATAACTAAAGATAGATAACAACTTAGAACAACAAATAAAAACTACTTAGTGATAAAGCAAACAAGCACACACGAGAATATTCACCCCACGCTATAACTCCCCGGCAACGACGCCAGAAAAAGGTCTTCATAACCCACAAGTATAGAGGATCAATTGTAGCCTCTTTCGATAAGTAAGAGTGTCGAACCAAACGAGGAGCTAAAGGTAGAAAAAATATTCCCTCAAGTTCTATCGACTACCGATACAACTCTACGCACGCTTAACGTTCGCTTTACCTAGAACAAGTATGAAACTAGAAGTACTTTGTAGGTGTTGTTGGATAGGTTTGCAAGAATATAAAGAGCACGTAAATAAAAACTAGGGGCATTTTAGGTAAAGAAGCAATAAAGTTAGTATAGCGAGTGTGGAAAAGTGGTGGTAGGAGTTGCGAAATTATCCCTAAGCAATTGACTACTTTACTAGACTGATAACAGGTTTTATGTGGGAGAGGCCACTGCTAGCATGTCATCACTGACTTGGAATTCTATGCACATATGATTAGAACTATTAGCAAGCATCCGCAACTACTAACGTTCATTAAGGTAAAACCCAACCATAGCATTAAGATATATTGGTCCCCCTTCAATCCCGTATGCATCAATTTCTATGCTAGGTTGAAGCTTCTATCACTCTTGCCCTCCAATACATAGTCATATCAACATACAACTAACCCTATGGTATGATCCACGCGCGCGCTCATATGATGGGCGCCAAAGGATAACAACATAACCACAAGCAAATTAAACCAGTCATAGCAATTCACCAATTACCGATAGGACAACGAAAATCTACTCAGACATCATAGGATGGCAACACATCATTGGATAATATATGAAGCATAAAGCACCATGTTCAAGTAGAGGGTACAGTGGGTTGCGGGAGAGTGGACCGCTGTAGATAGATGGGGGAAGGTGATGAAGTTGTTGGTGAAGATGATGGAGGTGTTGGTGTAGATTGCGGTGACGATGATGGCCCCGGCAGCGTTCTGGCGCCACCGGAAGAGAGGGGGAGAGGGCCCCCTTCTTCTTCTTCCTTGACCTTCCTTCTAGATGGGAGAAGGGTTTCCCCTCTGGTCTTTGGCTTCCATGGCATGGGAGGGGCTCCTCCGAGATTGGATCTGTCTCTCTGTCTCTCTCTATTTCCGCGTTCAAGATTCTCGCCTTTCACCGTTTCTTATATTCCCAGAGATCCGTAACTCTGATTGGGCTGAAATTTGGACATGATTTTTATCTGAATATTGGCTTTCTTGCGGCGAAAGAAGGACACCAACCGCCTTATGGGGTGGCCAAAAGGGCCAGGGGCATGCCCCCTGCCTCGTGGCCCCCTCGGGCATCGTCTCGCGTTGATTCTTCTTCCCAAAAATCACATATATTCCAAAAAAAATCTCCGTAAGTTTTTATCCCGTTTGGACATCATTTGATATGGATTTTCTGCAAAACAAAAAACATGCAACAAATAGGAACTGTCACTGGGCACTGGGTCAATATGTTAGTCCCAAAAAAAGTATAAAAAGTTGCCAAAAGTATATAAAAGTTGTAGAATATTGGCATGGAACAATCAAAAATTATAGATACGACGGAGACGTATCAAGCGTGCAGCACGCGTAGCAGCCCGGAGACGGTTCTCCTCGAGTAACACAGCGTCGTCACGCCGGTGCTGAACTTGCGCTACTTCATCATAGGCAAGCACTCGAGGCGACCCGTAAATGAGTTCCATGGGGATAACTGCTTCTGCCCCGTAGACCAGGGAGAAGGGAGTCTACCCGGTAGCTCGATTTTGTGTCATTCTGAGGGACCAGAGAACTACCAGCAGCTCATCGATCCACCGCCTGCCGTGCTTCTGCAGCGTATCAAAGGTTCTTGTCTTGAGTCCCCACAACACTTCAGCGTTCGCCCTCTCAGCTTGCCCATTGCTCCAGGGGTGTGCCACAGAGGCAAATGAGATTTTGCATCCACGGTATGAACATATTGCATGAAGGTGCGGCTCGTGAACTAGGTGCCTTTGTCGGTAATGATCCTTGCCGGGACTCTAAAGCGGCAGACCAATTCTTTCAAGAACTTAATAGTTGACTGAGTTGTCACCTTTCTCACAGCTGTCACTTCCGGCCGCTTTGTAAACTTGTCGATAGCAACGAACAAGAATTCAAAGCCCCCGATTGCTCGGGGGAGGGGGCGAGGATAACGAGCCCCGGACCGAAAATGGCCATGATAGAGGGATTGTATGAAGAGCTTGGGTAGGCAGGTGGATTTTCTTGGAATGGAACTGGCAGGCTTCACACTTGGTGACAAGCTCGACCGCATCTTGGAGGGCTATGGGCCAATAGAATCCTTGCTGAAATGCTTTCCCAACTAATGCCCTTGATCCAATGTGGGAGCCGCACACGCCTTTGTGTATCTCAGCCAATAGTTCATTTCCTTCTTCGCGGCAGATGCACTTAAATTTCACACCGTTGGGCCTCCTTCCGTATAGAGTGTCATCGATGAACTAATACATACTGGCCCTCCGGGCTACTCTTTTAGCCTCATCTTGGTCGCTGGGAAGCTCTCCGGTTTGGAGAAAGTAGACTATGTGCCTTCCCCAAGTTGGAGCCTGGGGCTCGGCAACGAGGACTAGAGGCACCTCCTCTACTGCGGGAGAACATGCCTCGTTCGTGGGGACCATGGGCCCGGCTAGAGGGTGTGGTCCGGCAGATGGTGAGGAGTTGTTTCCGGCAGGGTCTCTGCCAGGAGCGGACGGCTCTACCGGGAGAGGCTTACCGGAGTCCAACTTTCTCCTTTTCCGGGCCATTGTTGCTGGAGATACGGAGGGCTGAGTGATGACCCACAATTATAGGGTATCTATCGTAGTCCTTTCGATAAGTAAGAGTGCCGAACCCAACGAGGAGCAGAAGGAAGTGATAAGCAGTTTTCAGCAAGGTATTCTCTGCAAGTACTGAAATAAGTGGAAACAGATAGTTTTATGATAGGATAAATTGTAACGAGCAACAAGTAACAAAAGTAAATAAAGTGCAGCAAGGTGTCCCAATCCTTTTTGTAGCAAAGGACAAGCCTAGACAAACTCTTATAATGAGAAAAGCGCTCCCTAGGACACATGGGAATATCGTCAAGCTAGTTTTCATCACGTTCATATGATTCACGTTTGGTACTTTGATAATTTGATATGTGGGTGGACCGGTGCTTGGGTGCTGTTCTTACTTGAACAAGCATCCCACTTATGATTAACCTCTATTGCAAGCATCCGCAACTACAACAAAAGTATTAAGGTAAACCTAACCATAGCATGAAACATATGGATCCAAATCAGCCCCTTACGAAGCAACCGATAAACTAGGGTTTAAGCTTCTGTCACTCTAGCAACCCATCATCTATTTATTACTTCCCAATGCCTTCCTCTAGGCCCAAATAATGGTGAAGTGTTATGTAGTCGACGTTCACATAACACCACTAGAGGCTAGACAACATACATATCATCAAAATATCGAACGAATACCAAATTCACATGACTACTAATAGCAAGACTTCTCCCATGTCCTCGGGAACAAACGTCGCATATTCATGTTCATAAACAGAGGGGTATTAATATGCATAAAGGATCTGAACATATGATCTTCCACCAAATAAACCAACTAGCATCAACTACAAGGAGTAATCAACACTACTAGCAACCTACTAGTACCAATCCCGGACTTGGGGACAAGAATTGGATACAAGAGATGAACTAGGGTTTTGAGAGGAGATGGTGCTGGTGAAGACGTTGATGGAGATTGCCCTCTCCCGATGAGAGGAGCGTTGGTGATGATGATGGTGATGATTTTTCCCCTCCCGGAGGGAAGTGTCCCCGGCAGAACAGCTCTGCGGAACCCTAGATTGGTCCCGCCAAGGTTCCGCCTCATGGCGGCGGAGTCTCGTCCCGAAAGGTTGCTTATGATTTATCCATGGACAAAAGACCTCATATAGCAGAAGATGGCCACCGGAGGGCCAACAGGGGCCCACGAGGCAGGGGGCGCGCCCTGGGGGGTAGGGCGTGCCCCCCACCCTAGTGGCCAGGTGGGGCCCCCTCTGACGTACTTCTTCCGCTCAATATTTTTAATATATTCTGAAAATGACTTCCCTGGAGTTTCAGGACTTTTGGAGTTGCGCAGAATAGGTCTCTAATATTTGCTCCTTTTCCAGCCCATAATTCCAGCTGCCGGCATTCTCCCTCCTTATGTAAACCTTGTAAAATAAGATAGAATAGGCATAAGTATTGTGACATAATGTGTAATAACAGCCCATAATGCAATAAATATCGATATAAAAGCATGATGCAAAATGGTCGTATCAACTCCCCCAAGCTTAGACCTCGCTTGTCCTCAAGCGGAAGCCGATAACGATAAATACGTCCCCATGTTTAGAGGTAGAGGTGTCGATAAAAATAAAATACGGACATGAGGGCATCATGATTGTTTTCATAACAACAACATATATGGATATTGTCATATGATTTCTTATGCTCAAGTAATAATCTATTCACAATGCAAAAGTATGAATCAGAAACTTTATTGAGAATTAACAAACTATAATCTCAGTCATTAAAGCAATGGCAATTTATCATAACATCAGAAAGAGTCTATGTCAGAGCTTTATAGCAAGTCCACATACTCAACTATCATTTAGTCTTCCATAATTTCTAACACTCACGTGATACTTGTGGTTATGGAGTTTCAATCGGACACAGAGAAATATAGGGGCTTATAGTTTCGCCTCCCAACCTTTTACCTCAAGGGTAATGTCAACAATAATAACTCATGCTCCCCTACATCCAATTAGATATATCTATCAGGATCTTTCCAACATACTGTGCTTGCCAAAGGATAAAATGTAAAAAGGAAAGGTGAAGATCACCATGACTCTTGCATAAGGTAGAAGATGATAGCAACAGATAGGCCCTTCGCAGAGGGAAGCAGAGGTTGCCATGCGCTTTCGGGTTGGATGCACAAAATCTTAATGCGAAAGAACGTCACTTTATATTGCCCCTTGTGATATGAACCTTTATTATGCAGTCCATCGCTTTTATTTCTTCCACATCACAAGATCGTATAAAGCTTATTTCCACACCAATCAATCATACATATTTAAAGAGCAATTTTTATTGCTTGCACCGATGACAACTTACTTGAAGGATCTTACTCAATCCATAGGTAGGTATGGTGGACTCTCATGGCAAAACTGGTTTAAGGGTTTTGAAAGCACAAGTAGTCTCTCTACTTGGTGCTGAGAATTTGGCTAGCATGAGGGGAAAAGGCAAGCTCAACATGTTGGATGATCCATGACAATATACTTTATCTCAGATATAAGAAAACATAACCCATTACGTTGTCTTCCTTGTCCAACATCAACTCTTTAGCATGTCATATTTGAATGAGTGCTCCCAATCATAAAAGATGTCTATGATAGTATATTTATATGTGAAACCTCTCTTTCCATATTACTTCCTATTAATTGCAACGATGACCAAAGCTATGTTTGCCAACTCCCAACAACTTCTAATAATCATACTCCTTCTATGTGAAGTCATTACTCTTCATAAGATCAATATGAACTTTTTATTTCTTTTTATTCTTTTCTTTTCTCTTTTATGCACTCAAGATCATGGCAAAATAATTAAGCCCTTAACTCAACACTAATCTTTATTATATATAGCTCACGGACTCGATTACATAGAGGGATCATAAAGGAAAACTCAAAACTAGATCATGCCAAGATTTTATTCTACTAGATCAAGATACTACTAATAGGATCGAACTAAGAAAAACGGTAAAGATAGGAGTGTGGTTGTGATACAATACAGGGGCGCCTCCCCCAAGATTGCCAGTTGCCAAGGGGAGTGCCCATACCCATGTGATTATATCTCCTTCATTGGTGATGGAGGTGGTGGTGTTGTTGATGATGTGGGCTTGTCGTCCATCTTCCAAGGCATAGGTTCACCGTCATAGAAGGATGATCGAGTCTCCGGGATCCTCAAATCTGCAGCCAAACTCATCCTTTTGAGTCTATATTCATACTCACAGTTTTGGTTTTGCAGGTCATAGATTTGGGCTTGAAGGTGCTTGATCTTCTCATGAAGCTTGAAGATCGCCTCCCCAATGTTGTCGGCATCCAGCTTGTGGTTGTTGGTGAACTCGGCGATCATCATGTGGTTGGAGTTGAGTCCATGTTCCACCATCCCTTGGCACTTGAAGACTTGTTGCTCCATTTCTTCGAGTCTCGTCTCCACGCTTCCGGTCCCCTTCGGTCCCTCAGCATCGCGGATGTGCAACAACCCATCACACATCTCAATGGTTTGAGGGTGTCGCAGCACCTCCGCGAGGTAAGGGTTGATGACCTTCTCAAAGAACTTGTCCTTGGAGGCACTTGGGGATGTCATGATAATCTAGATCTATCAGAAAAACAGCTCGAAACAAGAATAGAGGATAATTGCGTGATACGGGAGTCAAAACCTTCCGGAGAATATATAATGAATTTTTACCGACCAAAATACGTATCGTGCAAGAAAACGGAGTCCAGAGGGCACACGAGGTGCCCACGAGGTAGGGGGCGCGCCCAGGGGGTAGGGCGCGCCCTCCACCCTCGTGGGGCCCTCTTGTCCTTCCCGGACTGCTTCTTATTTTTCTATTGTTCTAAATATTCCAAAACGGAGAAATATTGCCTTAAAAACTGATTTGGAGTCGGTTTACTTACCGTACCACATACCTATTCCTTTTTGGAGTCTGAAACGTTTTGGAAAGTGTCTCTTATGTATTCCTCCGGGGTTACGGTTCCAATAACATTGGTTTCAGCATTTGTGGGATTACCTGAGATATAATGTTTGATTCTTTAACCGTTCACCGCCTTCGGATTTGTGCCTTCGAAGTTGTTGATTTTTATGGCACCGGAACGATAGACCTCCTCGACAACGTAAGGACCTTCCCATTTAGAGAGAAGTTTTCCTGCAAAAAATCTTAAACGAGAGTTGTATAATAATACATAATCACCTACATTAAACTCACGCTTTTGTATTCTTTTGTCATGCCATCTTTTAAATTTTTCTTTAAACAACTTGGCATTCTCATAAGCTTGGGTTCTCCATTCATCAAGTGAGCTAATGTCAAATAACCTATTTTCACCGGCAAGTTTGAAATCATAGTTGAGCTCTTTAATAGCCCAATATGCCTTATGTTCTAGTTCGAGAGGTAAGTGACATGCTTTTCCATAAACCATTTTATACGGAGACATACCCATAGGATTTTTATATGCAGTTCTATAGGCCCATAATGCATCATCAAGTTTCTTGGACCAATTCTTTCTAGATCTATTGACAGTCTTTTGCAA
This sequence comes from Aegilops umbellulata, assembly GCA_032464435.1. Taxonomy (NCBI): domain Eukaryota; kingdom Viridiplantae; phylum Streptophyta; class Magnoliopsida; order Poales; family Poaceae; genus Aegilops; species Aegilops umbellulata. Next base: position 241,852,080 of record CP136055.1, on the reverse strand, counting down.
AATTAATTTGAGCTCTCTATTACTCAATTCTACTTGACCACTAGACTGAGGGTGATAAGGATATGCAATTCTATGATTAACAGCATACTTAGCAAGCATTTTACGAAAAGCACCATGAATAAAATGTGAACCACCATCAGTCATTAAATATCTAGGGACTCCAAACCTTGGAAAAATAACTTCTTTAAGCATCTTAATAGAAGTGTTATGATCAGCACTACTAGTTGGAATAGCTTCTACCCACTTAGTAACGTAATCAACAGCAACTAAAATATGTGTATAACCATTAGAGGCAGGAAAAGGTCCCATATAATCAAAGCCCCAAACATCAAATGGTTCAATAACAAGTGAATAATTCATAGGCATTTCTTGACGTCTACTAATATTACCAATTCTTTGACATTCATCACAAGACAGGACAAACTTACGGGCATCCTTGAAGAGAGTAGGCCAATAAAAACCAGATTGTAATACCTTATGTGCAGTTCTATCTCCAGCGTGGTGTCCTCCATAAGCTTCGGAGTGACACTTTTGTAGGATCTTCTCCTATTCATGCTCAGGTACAGAACGTCTAATAACACCATCTACTCCTTATTTATAAAGATGTGGGTCATCCCAAAAGTAATGTCTCAAATCATAGAAAAACTTTGTCTTTTGTTTGTATGTGAAACTAGGTGGTATAAATTTAGCAACAATGTAATTAGCATAATCAACATACCACGGAGTTGAACGAGAAGTATTTATGACATTTAATTTCTCATATGGAAAGCTATCATCAATAGGTAGTGGGTCATCAAGAACATTTTCTAACCTAGACAAATTGTCTGCAACGGGGTTCTCAGCTCCCTTTCTATCAACAATATGCAAATCAAATTCTTGTAGCAAGAGAACCCATCTAATAAGTCTAGGTTTAGCATCTTTCTTTTCCATAAGATATTTAATAGCAGCATGATTAGTGTGAATAGTTACTTTAGAATCAACAATATAAGGTCTGAAATTATCACAAGCGAATACAACTGCTAAAAATTCTTTCTCAGTAGTAGCATAATTTCTTTGAGCATTGTCTAGAGTTTTACTAGCATAATGGATAACATTTAATTCCTTATCAACTCTTTGCCCTAGAACAGCACCTACAGCATAATCACTAGCATCACACATAATTTCAAAAGGTAAGTTCCAATCAGGTGGCTGAACAATAGGTGCAGAGATCAATGCTTTCTTAAGTATTTCAAATGCTTCTACACAATCGTCATCAAAGACAAATGGTATACCTTTTTGTAATAAATTGGTTAGAGGCCGAGAAATTTTTGAGAAGTCCTTAATGAACCTCCTATAAAAACTGGCGTGACCAAGGAAACTTCTTATACCTTTGATGTCCTTGGGACATGGCATCTTTTCAATAACATCAACCTTGGCTTTATCAACTTCAATACCTCTTTCAGAAACTTTATGCCCCAAGACAATACCTTCATTAACCATAAAGTGGCACTTCTCACAATTCAATACAAGATTAGTTTCTTCTCATCTCTGCAAAACTCGATCAAGATTGCTCAAGCAATCATCAAAAGAGGATCCATAGACGGAGAAATCGTCCATGAAAACTTCACAAATCTTTTCACAAAAGTCAGAGAATATAGCCATCATGCATCTTTGAAAGGTAGTAGGTGCATTACATAAACCAAAAGGCATACGTCTATAAGCAAAGGTGCCAAAAGGGCATGTAAAAGTAGTCTTTGATTGATCATTGGCTGACACAGGTATTTGAGAGAAACCAGAATAACCATCTAGAAAGCAAAAATGAGTATGTTTAGATAATCTTTCTAGCATTTGATCGATAAAAGGTAAGGGGTAATGATCTTTCTTAGTAGCTTTGTTTAATTTGCGGAAATCAATTACCATCCTATACCATGTAATAATTCTTTGAGGAATCAATTCATCTTTATCATTAGGAACAACAGTAATACCTCCTTTCTTAGGGACACAATGGACAGGACTTACCCACTGACTATCGGCAACGGGATAAATTATACCTGCCTCAAGGAGCTTTAGTATTTACTTTCTTACCACTTCTTTCATCTTGGGATTTAGCCGTTGTTGATGATCAATAACTGGTTTGGCATCTTTCTCCAAATTTATTTTATGTTGACATAGAGTGGAACTAATGCCATTAAGATCATCAAGAGTATATCCAATAGCAGCACGGTGCTTCTTCAGAGTTTCCAATAATCTCTCTTCTTCATTCTCTGAAAGGTTAGCATTGATAATAACAGGATATATCTTCTTTTCATCAAGATAAGCATATTTAAGAGTATCAGGCAACGGTTTAAGCTCAAACACGGGATAACCCTTGGGTGGAGGGGGATCCCCTAGGATTTCAACGGGTAAATTATGTTTCAGAATAGGTTCCTGTTTAAAGAATACCTCATATATTTCCCTTCTTTCATTCATAAACATATCATTTTCATGGTCTAGCAAATATTGTTCTAAAGGGTCACTAGGAGGTATGGCAATAGAAGCAAGACCAATAATTTCATCCTTACTAGGCAATTCTTCTTCACGGTGTTGTCTACTAAATTTAGAGAAATTAAACTCATGGGACATATCACCCAAACCAATAGTAACAACATTCTTTTCGCAGTCTATTCTAGCATTGAGAGTGTTCAAGAAGGGTCTACCAAATATAATGGGACAAAAGCTGTCTTGTGGGGAACCAAGGACAAGAAAATCAGCAGGATATTTAGTTTTCCCACACAAGGCTTCAACATCTCTAACAATTCCCATTGGTGAAATAGTATCTCTATTGGCAAGTTTAATTGTGACATCAATATCTTCTATCTCAGCGGGTGCAATATCATGCACAGTTTCTTTATATAAGTCATAAGGTATTGCACTAACACTAGAACCCATATCACACAAGCCATGACAACAATGATCTCCTATTTTAACAGAAATAACAGGCACGCCTACCACAGGTCTATGTTTATCTTTAGCACAAGGTTTGGCAATTCTAGCAGTTTCACCGCAGAAATAAATAACATGCCCATCAATATTATCAGCCAAGAGATCTTTAACAATAGCAATATTAGGACCAACTTTGACTTGCTCAGGAGGTGTATAACTTATAATATTGCTTTTACGAACCACTGTTGCAGCTTTAGCATGATCCTTTATTCTAACAAGGAAAGGTGGTTTATCAACATAAGAAGTAGGAACAATAGGATCATTATAAGTGATAGTCTTTTCTTCAACTTTAATAGGTGAAGCTACTTTTACTTCTATGGGAGGATGATATTTAAACCACTTCTCCTTGGGGAGATCAACATAAGTAGCAAAAGATTCACAGAAAGAAGCTATTATCTTAGAGTCAAGTCCATATTTAGTGCTAAATTTACGGAAAACATCGGTATCCATAAAAGATTTAACACAATCAAACTTAGGTGTCATACCTGGCTCCTTACCTTCGTCAAGATCCCAATCTTTAGAGTTGCGTTTAATTCTATCCAATAAGTTCCATTTGAATTCAATAGTCTTCATCGTAAAAGAGCCATCACAAGAAGTATCGAGCATGGTATGATTGTTATCAGAAAGCCGAGCATAAAAACTTTAAAGAATTATTTCTCTCGGGAGCTCATGATTGGGGCATGAATATAACATTGATTTAAGCCTACCCCACGCTTGAGCGATGCTTTCTCCTTCGCGAGGCCAAAAATTATATATATAATTGCGATCACGATGAACAAGATGCATAGAATAATACTTATGATGAAATTCCAATTTCAATAGTTTGTAGTTCCATGACCCCGTATCATCACATAGCCTATACCATGTCAATGCATCTCCCTCCAAAGATAAACGGAAGACCTTCTTCTTAACAACTTCATCGGGTATACCTGCAAGCTTAAATAATCCACAAACTTCATCCACATAAATTAGGTGCTCATCAGGATGCTTTGTTCCATCTCCTGCAAAAGGATTATCCAGCAGTTTCTCTAACATACCCGAAGGAACTTCAAAGGGAACATTTTCATTTTCAGTAGGTTCAGTAGGTTGAGGATCAACTATTTGCTCTACTAGTCGGGGTGAAGATACCCTGAACAAGCCCCTCAGAGGATTACTTTCCATAGTAACAAGTGACACGAAATTTCAGCACACTATATAAATTTTTCCTTACCAAATTCCACCTACCAAAGGCGCTTCACTCCCCGGCAATGGCGCTAGAAAAGAGTCTTGATGACCCACAAGTATAGGGGATCTATCGTAGTCCTTTCGATAAGTAAGAGTGTCGAACCCAACGAGGAGCGGAAGGAAATGATAAGCGGTTTTCAGCAAGGTATTCTCTGCAAGTACTGAAATAAGTGGAAACAGATAGTTTTTTGATAGGATAAATTGTAATGAGCAACAAGTAAGAAAAGTAAATAAAGTGCAGCAAGGTGGCCCAATCCTTTTTGTAGCAAAGGACAAGCCTGGACAAACTCTTATAATGAGAAAAGCGCTCCCGATGACACATGGGAATATCGTCAAGCTAGTTTTCATCACGTTCATATGATTCGTGTTCGGTACTTTGATAATTTGATATGTGGGTGGACCGGTGCTTGGGTGCTGTTCTTACTTGAACAAGCATCCACTTATGATTAACCTCTATTGCAAGCATCCGCAACTACAACAAAAGTATTAAGGTAAACCTAACCATAGCATGAAACATATGGATCCAAATCAGCCCCTTACGAAGCAACGCATAAACTAGGGTTTAAGCTTCTGTCACTCTAGCAACCCATCATCTACTTATTACTTCCCAATGCCTTCCTCTAGGCCCAAATAATGGTGAAGTGTTATGTAGTCGACGTTCACATAACACCACTAGAGGCTAGACAACATACATCTCATCAAAATATCGAACGAATACCAAATTCACATGACTACTTGATGAGGACATCAATACCATTGTTACACCCACAGCCCCTGCTGCTATACATACTGGACCAATTACAAGAGCTCGCGCACGCCAATTGAATTATCAGGTACTTTCGTTTCTTGGTAATGATTCTAATGTTCATGAGAATATGATGCTGCCTAAATTGGATACATTTGTTTTGCTTACAAATGAAGGGCCTAGCTTGGAGAAGGATGATCATTGGAGCAAGAATAAGCATGGAGTTGATGGCATGCGCAAGGGAGACAAGAACAGAGTTTCAAGTGATGATTTCAGGACTTCGAAGCCACCATAATGAGTGCATGAAGCCTTGGATGAAATATACAAGATGCCACTTCATACTTTTCGTCCAGAGGCTATTCTAGGTGCTGCGTCACCTTCTTCTTGGGCCAGGCCCATGTAATTTCGAAATACTTCAATATAGGCTGTTTTTAGAGTCCGTATGTGTGGAGAAACAAGAGTTAGGGTGGGTTTCGAACCCCTCCTCCAAGGGCCACGAAATTCCCCCCTCTTCCCCCATATATACAGCCCCTAGGGCATCGTTTAGACTGTGGGTTTTGTTTAGATTAAAAGTTCGCCATAGCTGCAACTTCGCGTACTTCGTTTGTGTTCAACGACCAGACCAAGGCGTCACAGAACCCCACCTTCATCAATAAAGCTTTCCTCTTTTATTCGCAATATCCAGATTGCAATCTTAGTTTCTTGCTTGTTCTTCGTTTGCCTGTAGGAAACAGACCTTCGTGGTCAGGTTGATCGTGCTCCGGCGTGGTCAATAACCTCTCGGAGTTGGTTTAGCGATTGCTAAGGCGCGACGTCCTCGCACGTTCGTAGTCGGATCGTCAAAGTCGACTTCCTCCAAACGATAGCCACCATCTCATCGAAAGACGGGACACATTTGCCTCTATCAAGTGGTATCAGATTTCCAGGTTGCTCGGTGAGATTTTACAGTTTTTCGTAGATTAGATCGAGTCTGTTCTTCATACCTACAGTCCACGAAAAAGCCACAAAAAATTAGGGTTAGTTCATCATATCCGAACCAATCTAAGCCTTTGCATAATCTTTTTAGGGTTTTTGCTTTGTCGAATTTGCGGTTGCATCGTCGTGTCAAGTTGCTGGTCTTAGAGTCTAGTCTTTTAGAGTTTCGAGTTCTGGTCATAAGTTGTCACGCCGCCGCCGCACCATCATCATCGCCTTGCCATCTACCACCATTGCTTATCCGCCACTGCTCTGAATCCGTATCCATATACCACCACCAATCCGTATCCATATACCACCACCGCTACCATATACCACCACCCCTGCCATATACCACCACCATATATCCACCACCAATCCGAGTTCTTCTCATATTAGGTTTGTTTTCGAGAGCCATCTAAATTCCGATTCGTGTTTCCTTGCCTGCGTAGGTCTCGGAAAAAAAACAAAAAAAAGAGTCTGGAGACCCCCGGGCAGTTTTTAGGCCAAAATTTCGGCGACCGAAAATATTTTTTCCCTATCCTATTTTTAGGCTGTTCTGAGTCTTTTGAGACACTCGCCATCATAGTGATTTTTGGTCGCACTTTTTCGTCGTCGCTGCCCTGATTTCCGAAAAAAAATTGTCAAAAAAATTTCGTACCCATCCTGTCAGTTTGACCTGGGAAGAGTTTTGAGACACTCGCCATTATAGTGATTTTTCGCAAAAAAAAAGAGGAGCGCAAAAAAAAGAGCGAAAAAAAAACAGAGCGAATTTTTTTTTCAGAGTGTGCTTTTCCCTTGTTTTCGTGCAGCGCCGTGATTTTGTTAGTGTTCTAGGCTCGCGTCTCTAGCACGGTCTAGCCTAGGACCAGCACAGTACCGTCGTTGAGCGTTTATTCAACTTTGCATCTCTGAATTGATTATTGCTGACCTTTTTGCTACCATACTATAAGCCTTTCCGGCTCCACATACATCTACGTCGTGCGTTTGACTCTCCCTGGCAATCGCTCTATCCAAGCTTTGAGAGTTTTGACTACAACGGTTGCCGATCACCGCCTGCTGCTGGGTAAGAACTGGTAAGAAGTTGGGATTTGCTTGACGGATTTGTGACTGTCCACCACACCACCACCACCACTTCCTAGTAGTCTGTAGAATCATATTCTTGTGTGTTTCTATTGCTGCTAACCATGGCAGGATCACAAGCCGACGAGACTGACTGGGAGAACATGACAAACAAAGCGTTACATGATAAGTTTCAGCAAATGATGAGTGGACAGGTGGATGATGTGCTAAATAGATTTGAAGAGGCCATGGAGAAGATAGATGGCATTGAGAAGGCGTTCGAAACAAAGCTCGATAACAAGTTCAATGAATTGCTCGCGCGTCTACAACCACCACCACCGGCTGCACCTAACGCACCTCTACAACAGCAACAACGACTACCTCCACATCGCGAAACAGCCCTTCGCCGAGCGACCCGTGTCCCTCTTCAGCCTGGCCAAGCTGTTGGTGCTGCTGTTGATACTTCTGTGGCTCCTGCTGCTGATGTGGGGGAGGATGATTATGTGGGAGATTACGAGGATGAGGTTGATCAACATCAGAACTACGTGCAACCACCAGCACCACAACCACCAGGTCGTCCACATGCAAATAATGGCAATGTTAGGGCTCCCCCTCAGGTACGAGATCATGACCATCTCCCTAAACTGAAATTGAATATTCCACCATTTGAGGGTAGATATGTTCCTGATATATATCTTACTTGGGAGTTAGAAACTGAACAACGATTTACATGTTTACAATATCCTGAGGAGAGACGTGTTCCTACTGTTGTTTGTGCTTTCACTAGCTTTGCATGTGTTTGGCGGTCTGAATATTGTAGATTATATCCTGTTCCAGCTACTTGGGCTGCTTTGAAAACTGCTATGCGTACTCGTTGGGTTCCACCATATTATCAACGTGAATTACTTCAAAAATTGCAGCGCTTAAGAAAAGGAAAAAATTCGGTAGAAGAATATTATCAGGAATTACAAACTGGCTTGATTAGATGTGGTATCGTTGAGGAGAATGAAGCTATGCTTGCACGTTTTCTGGGTGGATTAAATAGAGAGATTCAGACCATTCTAGACTATAAGGATTATAATAATATCACTCGTTTATTCCATCTTGCTTGTAAAGCTGAACGTGAAGTGCAGGATCGACAGGCATTGGCGCGAACTAACTTTTCTGCAGGTCGACCTTCATCGTGGACATCACGTGCATCATCTACTTCCACACGTTCTGCTACACCGGCACCTCCGTCAGCTGCCACCTCCAACCATGATACAAGAAAGCAGGCACAACCACCACTATCTGCCAAGAGCACACCTGTCGGGCCTGCACAGAGCTCTTCTTCTTCCATGGCGTCTACAGGGCACACAAGTGATATTATTTGTCGTTGTTGTAAGGGAAGAGGACATTTTGCGCGAGAATGCACATCTCAGCGTGTGATGATTGCTACTGAGGATGGTGGGTATGAGTCCGCTAGTGACTATGATGAGGAGACTTTGGCTCTTCTTACACATGAAGAACACGGTGGAGATGATTCTGATCATGAGACGCAATACATGGCTGCTAAAGATGCTGACATGTATGAATGTTTAGTTGCTCAACGTGTTTTGACTGTGCAGGTCACGCAAGCTGAGCAAAATCAGAGGCATAATTTGTTCCATACAAAGGGAGTTGTGAAGGAACGTTCTGTTCACGTCATCATAGATGGAGGGAGCTGCAACAACTTGGCTAGCATGGAGATGGTGGAGAAGCTATCTCTCACCACAAGACCACATCCACATCCTTACTACATCCAATGGTTCAACAACAGCGGCAAGGTTAAGGTAACACGTACTGTTCGTGTGCATTTTAGTATCTCTACATATGCTGATTATGTTGATTGTGATGTGGTACCTATGCAAGCATGTTCCTTATTACTTGGTAGACCATGGCAATTTGATAAAAATTCTGTACACCATGGTAGGAACAATCAGTATACTCTTGTTCATAAGGATACAAATATTACTTTGCTTCCTATGACTCCTGATTCCATTTTGAAAGATGATATTCATAGAGCTAATAAAGCAAAACAGGAGAAAAATAAGAGTGAAAATCAGATTGTGGCAAAAGAATTTGACCAACAAATGAAGCCTAATAGTAAACCATCTAGTGTTGCTTCTGAAATTAAATTGAAAAGTGCATGTTTACTTGCCACCAAATCTGATATTGATGAGCTAGTTTTTAGCAAATCTGTTTGCTATGCTTTTGTGTGCAAAGAGGCATTATTTTCATTCGAGGACGTGCCTTCCTCTTTGCCCCCTGCTGTCACTAACATTTAGCAGGAGTTCGCTGACGTCTTCCCACAAGACGTGCCACCGGGATTACCACCTATTCGAGGGATTGAGCATCAAATTGATTTAATTCCCGGTGCATCGCTACCCAACCGTGCACCATACCGTACCAATCCAAAGGAGACGAAGGAGATTATGCGGCAAGTACAGGAGCTGCTCGACAAAGGTTATATTCGCGAATCCCTTAGTCCTTGTGTTGTTCCTATTATTCTAGTGCCGAAAAAGGATGGTACGTCGCGTATGTGTGTTGATTGTAGAGGCATTAATAATATTAGCATTCGTTATCGTCATCCTATTCCTAGGCTAGATGATATGCTTGATGAATTGAGTGGCTCTACAATATTCTCCAAAGTTGATTTGCGTAGTGGATACCATCAAATTCGTATGAAATAGGGAGATGAATGGAAAACAACATTTAAAACTAAGTTTGGTTTATATGAGTGGTTAGTCATGCCTTTTGGGTTAACTAATGCACCTAGTACTTTCATGAGACTAATGAACGAAGTTTTACGTGCTTTCATTGGACGATTTGTGGTAGTCTATTTTGATGATATACTGATTTATAGAAAATCTTTGGAAGAACATTTGGAACATTTACGTGCTATTTTTAATGCTCTGCGTGATGCACGTTTGTTTGGTAACCTTGGGAAGTGCACCTTTTGCACCGACCGAGTGTCTTTTCTTGGCTATGTTGTTACTCCACAGGGAATTGAAGTTGATAAAGCCAAGATTGAAGCTATTGAGAGTTGGCCGCAGCCCAAAACGGTCACACAAGTGAGGAGTTTTCTTGGACTCGCTGGCTTCTATAGGCATTTTGTGAGAGATTTTAGCACCATTGCTGCACCTCTCAATGAGCTTACAAAGAAGGACGTGCCTTTTGTTTGGGGTACCGCACAGGAAGAAGCCTTCACGGTATTGAAAGATAAGTTGACACATGCTCCTTTACTTCAACTTCCTGACTTTAATAAGACTTTTGAGCTTGAATGTGATGCTAGTGGAATTGGATTAGGAGGTGTGTTATTACAAGATGGCAAACATGTTGCATACTTTTCTGAAAAATTGAGTGGGCCTAGTCTGAACTATTCTACTTATGATAAAGAATTATATGCTCTTGTTCGGACTTTAGAGACATGGCAACATTATTTATGGCCCAAAGAATTTGTTATACATTCTGATCATGAATCTTTGAAACATATTAAAAGTCAAGCTAAACTGAATCATAGACATGCTAAATGGGTTGAATTCATTGAGACTTTCCCTTATGTCATTAAACACAAGAAGGGTAAAGAAAATGTTATTGCTGATGCTTTGTCTCGTCGCTATACTATGCTTTCACAACTTGACTTCAAAATATTTGGTTTGGAGACCATCAAAGATCAATATGTGCATGATGCTGATTTTAAAGAAGTAATGCAGAATTGTAAAGGAAGAACATGGAACAAGTTCGTTGTTAATGATGGTTTTGTGTTCCGTGCTAACAAGCTATGCATTCCTGCTAGCTCTGTTCGTCTTTTGTTGTTGCAGGAGGCGCATGGAGGAGGATTAATGGGACACTTTGGTGTGAAGAAGACGAAGGACGTACTTGCTACACATTTCTTTTGGCCAAAGATGAGACGGGATGTTAAGCGTTTTGTTGCTCGCTGCACTACATGTCAAAAAGCTAAGTCACGACTCAATCCTCATGGTTTATATATGCCTTTGCCTGTGCCTAGTGTTCCTTGGGAGGATATATCTATGGACTTTGTTTTAGGTTTACCTCGAACAAAGAAGGGGAGGGATAGCATATTTGTTGTCGTGGATAGATTCTCGAAAATGGCACACTTTATACCATGTCATAAAAGCGATGATGCTGTTAATGTTGCTGATTTGTTCTTTCGTGAAATTATTCGATTTCATGGTGTGCCAAATACTATTGTTTCAGACCGTGATACTAAATTTCTTAGCCACTTTTGGAGATCTTTATGGTGCTCTGATACCACTTGATAGAGGCAAAGGTGTCCCGTCTTTCGATGAGATGGTGTCTATCGTTTGGAGGAAGTCGACTTGACAATCCGACTACGAACGTGCGAGGACGTCGCGCCTTAGCAATCGCTAAACCAACTCCGAGAGGTTATTGACCACGTCGGAGCACGATCAACCTGACCACGAAGGTCTGTTTCCTGCAGGCAAACGAAGAACAAGCAAGAAACTAAGATTGCAATCTGGATATTGTGAATAAAAGAGGAAAGCTTTATTGATGAAGGTGGGGTTCTGTGACGCCTTGGTCTGGTCGTTGAACACAAACGAAGTACGCGAAGTTGCAGCTATGGCGAACTTTTAATCTAAACAAAACCCAAAGTCTAAACGATGCCCTAGGGGCTGTATATATGGGGGAAGAGGGTGGAATTTCGTGGCCCTTGGAGGAGGGGTCCTAAACCCACCCTAACTCTTGTTTCCCCACACATACGGACTCTAAAAACAGCCTATATTGAAGTATTTCGAAATTACATGGGCCTGGCCCAAGAAGAAGGTGACGCAGCACCTAGAATAGCCTCTGGACGAAAATTATGAAGTGGCATCTTGTATATTTCGTCCAAGGCTTCATGCACTCATTATGGTGGCTTCAAAGTCCTGAAATCATCACTTGAAACTCTGTTCTTGTCTCCCTTGCGCATGCCATCAACTCCATGCTTATTCTTGCTCCAATGATCATCCTTCTCCAAGCTAGGCCCTTCATTTGTAAGCAAAACAAATGTATCCAATTTAGGCAGCATCATATTCTCATGAACATTAGAATCATTACCAAGAAACGAAAGTACCTGATAATTCAATTGGCGTACGTGAGCTCTAGTAATTGGTCCAGTATGTATAGCAGTAGGGGCTGTGGGTGTAACAATGGTATTGATGTCCTCATCATCCTCCCCTTCTTGAAATGAAGTCGTCCTCGACGGAAGCTCATCTTCCTCACCCAAATAAGGCTTCAAATCTGCAATGTTAAAAGTGGGACTAACCCCAAAATCTGCACGCAACTCAAGTTTATATGCATTATCATTTATTTTCTCTAGGTGCAGATTTTGGGGTTAGTCCCACTTTTAACATTGCAGATTTGAAGCCTTATTTGGGTGAGGAAGATGAGCTTCCGTCGAGGACGACTTCATTTCAAGAAGGGGAGGATGATGAGGACATCAATACCATTGTTACACCCACAGCCCCTGCTGTTATACATATTGGACCAATTACTAGAGCTCGCGCACGCCAATTGAATTATCAGGTACTTTCGTTTCTTGGTAATGATTCTAATGTTCATGAGAATATGATGCTGCCTAAATTGGATACATTTGTTTTGCTTACAAATGAAGGGCCTAGCTTGGAGAAGGATGATCATTGGAGCAAGAATAAGCATGGAGTTGATGGCATGCGCAAGGGAGACAAGAACAGAGTTTCAAGTGATGATTTCAGGACTTCGAAGCCACCATAATGAGTGCATGAAGCCTTGGACGAAATATACAAGATGCCACTTCATAATTTTCGTCCAGAGGCTATTCTAGGTGTTGCGTCACCTTCTTCTTGGGCCAGGCCCATGTAATTTCGAAATACTTCAATATAGGCTGTTTTTAGAGTCCGTATGTGTGGGGAAACAAGAGTTAGGGTGGGTTTCGGACCCCTCCTCCAAGGGCCACGAAATTCCCCCCTCTTCCCCCATATATACAGCCCCTAGGGCATCGTTTAGACTGTGGGTTTTGTTTAGATTAAAAGTTCGCCATAGCTGCAACTTCGCGTACTTCGTTTGTGTTCAACGACCAGACCAAGGCGTCACAGAACCCCACCTTCATCAATAAAGCTTTCCTCTTTTATTCGCAATATCCAGATTGCAATCTTAGTTTCTTGCTTGTTCTTCGTTTGTCTGCAGGAAACAGACCTTCGTGGTCAGGTTGATCGTGCTCCGGTGTGGTCAATAACCTCTCGGAGTTGGTTTAGCGATTGCTAAGGCGCGACGTCCTCGCACGTTCGTAGTCGGATCGTCAAAGTCGACTTCCTCCAAATGATAGCCACCATCTCATCGAAAGACGGGACACCTTTGCCTCTATCACTACTTATAGCAAGACTTCTCCCATGTCCTCAGGAACAAACCCAACTACTCACAAAGCATATTCATGTTCATAATCAGAGGGGTATTAATATGCATAAAGGATCTGAACATATGGTCTTGCACCAAATAAACCAACTAGCATCAACTACAAGGAGTAATCAACACTACTGGCAACCTACTAGTACCAATCCCGGACTTGGAGACAAGAATTGGATACAAGAGATGAACTAGGGTTTTGAGAGGAGATGGTGCTGGTGAAGATGTTGATGGAGATTTCCCTCTCCCGATGAGAGGAGCGTTGGTGATGATGATGGCGATGATTTCCCCCTCCCGGAGGGAAGTGTCCCCGGCAGAACAGCTCTGCTAGAGCCCTAGATTGGTTCCGCCAAGGTTCCGCCTCGTGGCGGCGGAGTCTCGTCCTGAAAGGTTGCTTATGATTTTTCCCTGGACGAAAGACCTCATATAGCAGTAGATGGCCACCGGTGGGCCAACAGGGGACCCACGAGGCAGGGGGCGCGCCCTGGGGGGTAGGTCGCGCCCCCACCCTCGTGGCCAGGTGGGGGCCCCTCTGACGTACTTCTTCCGCTCAATATTTTTAATATATTCTGAAAATGACTTCGGTGGAGTTTCAGGACTTTTGGAGTTGCACAGAATAGGTCTCTAATATTGGCTCCTTTTCCGGCCCAGAATTCCAGCTGCTTGCATTCTCCCTCCTTATGTAAACCTTGTAAAATAAGATAGAATAGGCATAAGTATTGTGACATAATGTGTAATAACAGCCCATAATGCAATAAATATCGATATAAAAGCATGATGCAAAATGGACGTATCACTGAGTAAGATGGAGAACAAAAGTTCCTGGTTCCACAGGAAGCTTCTGCGCAGCACACTTTGACAAATGATCAGCTATGTTGTTTTCCGCACGAGGTACGTGCTCTGTTTGCAACCCGTCAAAGTGCTCCTCTAGTCTTCTCACTTCTTCGACGTATGCCTCCGTCAATGGGCTTTGATAATCCTTGTTGACTTGTCTCACCACAAGTTGTGAATCTCCTCAAATGATCAGCTTCTTAATTCCCAATTATGCAGCAATCCTGATCCCGGCAAGGAGCCATTCATACTCTGTTGTATTGTTGGTCGCCTCTTCCCGGGCAAAATGCATCTGGATGACATACTTCAAGTGCTCCCCAGAGGGGGCAACAAGAAGCACGCTTGCCCCTGCACCTTGCAGGGAAAAGGCACCATCAAAATACACTATCCATACTTGGGTCGATTCCTTGACGGGGATAATTGTCTCTGTCACTTCCTCATCAAGGGTTGGCATCTATTCTGCAATAAACTCTGCCAATGCCCTGCTCTGGATGGTTGATGTTCTCTCAAACTTCAAACCAAAGCTGGATAACTCCAAAGCCCACTCCACTATTCTGCCGGTAGCCTTAGGGTTTCAGAGTATCCTTTGCAATGGGATACGAGTGACAACCGTGATCTCATGGGCTTGGAAGTAGTGGCACAGTTTCCTTGAGGCCATGATGAGACCAAAGATCAACTTTTGCACGCCATAGTACCTTGATCTAGCCCCCTGTAACAAGGAGCTGATGAAGTACACTGGGTGATGCACCACTTTCTTCCTTGCCGCGTCCTTGGGGTTACTCTCGCTACCGTGCTCATTACTTTCCTGATCCTTCTCTAGCCCTGTCGGCCCTTGCTCACTTTTGTCCTCGTCTACGTCCCGCTGCGCCACCAAGGCTGCACTAACCACTTGGTTGGTTGCTGCTAAGTATAGCAGCAACGACTCTTGTGGTTTGGGGGCAACCAAGGTAGGCGCAGAGGACAAGTAGGTCTCCAACTCTTGCAAAGCTACATCTGCTTTCGGGGTCCACTTCATGGGCCCTGCCTTCTTCAAAATTTTGAAGAAAGGCAGGGCGCACTCGGCAGACTTGGAGATGAATCTGCTTAGTGCGGGAACGCATCCTGTCAGATGCCTCACATCCTTAACTGTCCTTAGCGCCTGGATCTGCTCGATAGCTTTAATATTGTCAGGGTTAGCTTCGAGCCCTCGATGGGACATAAAGAACCCAAGCAGATTGCCGGAGGGAACGCCAAACACACACTTCTCCAGGTTGAGCTTCAAGTTGATCGTGGGCAGATTAGCAAATGTCTCCTCCAAATCCTGAATAAGGGTGGCTCTATCCTTGGTCTTGACCACAATATCATCCATATAAGCTTCAATATTCCTGTGCAACTGTGGCTTGAAACCAATCTGGACTGCCCTTGCAAAAGTGGACCCGACACTCTTTAATCCGAATGGCATGCGGACAAAACAATACGTACCACATGGAGTGATGAACGACGTCTTCTCTTCATATTCCTTGGACATAAAGATCTAGTGATACCCAGAATATGCGTCCAGAAAGGAGAGCAAATCACAACCTGAAGTGGAATCCACAATCTGATCAATACGCAGCAAGGGAAACGGTCCTTTGGGCAAGCTTTGTTGAGATCTGTGAAATCTATGCAAAGCCTCCACTTCCTGTTAGCCTCTCGGACTACCACTGGATTCGCCAACCACGTGGGGTGTAGCACTCCTCTTGCTAAACTAGCTGCCTCAAGTTTCTTGATCTCTTTCGCAATGAACTGCTGCCGCTCCAAGGCCTGCTTCCGGACTTTCTGTTTGACAGGTCGGGCGTGTGGGTAGACAGCAAGGTGGTGCTCGATTACCTCCCTGGGAACACCGGGGATATCAGATGGTCGCCAGGCAAACACATCGACATTCGCCCGCAGGAAAGCAACAAGCGCGCTTTCCTATTTGTCATCAAGGGTGGCGCTGATAGTGAAAGTACCATCAACGCAAGCCAGCCCTGCCGGGACCTTCTTCACTTGGGGTGCATCGACCTTGGATCTCTTGCTATTGGAACACTCCAGCATGTCGTCAACGGGTGTTGTGCACTCTGTGGGGGCATGCTTCCCGGACTCTTTGTCGGAGTCCCTACAATCCTTCTTCTTTCCTTTGCTTTCCTTGGCAGGAACTACTGCTGCAGCTGCCTCTGCCGTGACTGCATCCCAGTACATCTTATCCACACAAATGATAGCATCCTTCTCGTTTCCGAATATAGTCACCCAATATATCAATCTTTACGTCTCAACCATTTCGAGAGTCCTCGTCATGTCCGTGATCATATCCGGGACTCCGAACTACCTTCGGTACATCAAAACACAAAAACTCATAATACCGATCGTCACCGAACTTTAAGCGTGCGGACCCTACGGGTTCGAGAACTATGTAGACATGACCGAGACACATCTCCGGTCAATAACCAATAGCGGAACCTGGATGCTCATATTGGCTCCCACATATAATACGAAGATCTTTATCGGTCAAACTGCATAACAACATACGTTGTTCCCTTTGTCATCGGTATGTTACTTGCCCGAGATCCGATCGTCGGTATCTCAATACCTAGTTCAATCTCGTTACCGGTAAGTCTCTTTACTTGTTCTGTAATGCATCATCCCACAACTAACTCATTAGTCACATTGCTTGCAAGGCTTATAGTGATGTGCATTACCGAGAGGGCCCAGAGATACCTCTCCAACAATCGGAGTGACAAATCCTAATCTCAAAATACGCCAACTCAACAAGTACCTTCGGAGACACCTGTAGAGCACCTTTATAATCACCCAGCTACGTTGTGATGTTTGGTAGCACACAAAGCGTTCCTCCGGTAAACAGGAATTGCATAATATCATAGTCACAGGAACATGTATAAGTCATGAAGAAAGCAATAACAACATACTAAACGATCAAGTGCTAAGCTAACAGAATGGGTCAAGTCAATCACATCATTCTCCTAATGATGTGATCCTGTTAATCAAATGACAACTCATGTCCATGGCTAGGAAACTCAACCATCTTCGATTAACGAGCTAGTCAAGTAGAGGCATACTAGTGACACTATGTTTGTCTATGTATTCACACATGTATTATGTTTCCGGTTAATACAATTCTAGCATGAATAATAAACATTTATCATGATATGAGGAAATAAATAATAACTTTATTATTGCCTCTAGGGCATATTTACTTCACATTTCTATGACTTTGAGGTTGTGAATTGTTGGAGAGACCAACAATGGCAAACATCCTACCGTTGTGGTGCGGCGGGGATGATCCTCTTCATCAAAAATGATGGGTGCGCGTGACCATTTGAGCGGCTTTCGGGCCTTTGGTGCTGGTTCCACTGCATTGACTTCCCGTGCCCATCGCTTGAGCTGGCGGTGAGAGGTGTGCAAAGATGCACCCCCATCAATGCATAGGGCGTTAGTGGCCTTTTCAAACTCCTGCTCACTAGTTTCCTCTTCATCCCCTCCATCACTCTCATCATCACAAGCTTCCTTCTCTCGACCTCTGGCGGGCTTTCCTTGGTTCCGGAAGGGTTTGCCGAGGCGATTACTTCACCGCCTTGGTCCTTACCGCCAGCAGCATTATGAACCTTTTCCTTGCCACGCTTCTCATACTCTTCTCTTTATCTCTTAACAAGCTGCTCAACCTGATAACATTCTTGAAGTTCGTGGCCTTTGGTCCGATGAATCTTGCAATATGGGCCATCACCTTTCCCAGCCTTCTCGGCAGCCGCCGCCTCCCGACAGTCAGTGCACACGGCAGCTTCCTTGCCGGGGACCTCAGCTTGGGCCTTCTTGATGGTACTAGGTGTACTCAATCCTTCAGCAGTCATCACTGCCTTATCCTTCCGCTTCTTACTGTGCTTCTTGCTCTTCTTCTGATTGGTTGATTCATCATCATCCTCTGAATCAACATTGGTGCAATCTTCCTCTTCGGGTAGCTTCGTTCCCACCTCCATCCGAGCACACTTATCCACCAAAGTGTAAAGCTCCTTCACAGTCTTGGGCAACCGCATGTTCATCTTGGAACGAATCCGGCGGTTGCGCACACTGGACTGGAAGGCAGCTATCACAGCTGCTGGATGGATATTCGAGATGTTTCTATGGACTTTGCTGAATCTCTGTAAATACTTACGGAGGGTCTCTCCTTCCTTCTGCTGAAGAAGCTGCAAATCGCTGGGTCGACCTGGCTCTTGATGGCCGACGGTGAAGGCGCCAATGAACTTGTGGCACATGTCAGCCAATGACGAGATAGAGTTCTCCGGTAGGTGCATCAGCCAAGACCTCGCATTGGGCTTGAGAGCCAAAGGGAAGTAGTTGGTGAATACCTTCTCGTCTCTTCCCCCGGCAGCCTGAACATCGATGGTGTAGATGCTCAAAAACTCTACTAGGTTTAGCCTCCCATCGTACTTCTAGGGTATCTCTGGCTTGAACGTGTGAACGGACGAACAACGAACTTGTCGCAGCTCACGAGTAAAGGAGGGGAACCCAACCTTGAAAGGTAGGGACCCGCCAATACCGAGCGCAGGCTCGTCGACGTCGGTGCCGTCGCACCCGTTGGTCTGGCGAAGGTTGTCGCGGCGTCGCTCGGCGACAACGCGTGCGCCTCCTTCACGCCTATCCTCCGGAGCTCGCCGTCGGCCTGGAGGTGCTCGAGGGTTAGAAGAGGCCATCGAGATGTCGTCAGGGTCTTGGTTCTGTGGCACCCGCGCAGGCGGTCGTGGTGGGGACTGCACTGTGGGGGTGCCCCCTTCCGTACGGCCAACAGCACGGGCTATTGTCGTTGCTTGGGGAGGCCGTGGCGGGCCAGCCCGCTACAAGCCCCCAGCCTCGGCAAAACCGGGCAGACTTTGGATGGTGGGACGCCATTCATCCATCTGCTCGGCCACTGGGGGAAACCTCAGGAGCAGCTGAGCCCACGCCATGGCCTCCGTGGCTGTACTTGGCATGGATGATGAAGAAGTGGATCGCGACATTGCTCGGCTCCTGACGGTGCCAGCGGCGGCAGCCCAACGCCCCTGTTGCTGTGGGGCAGTCGTCTTGACAACAGGATGGCGCGGTGAGGGTGCTCGAGGGCCAGCGGCTCCATCAGGCGCAGCAATTTGGTTGACCCGTCCCAGGGGAGGCGCATGCACCACGACCACTCCTGTGGTGGGGGCGGCCGGAGGGCGGCAATTCGCCCCGGACCGAGCGCTATCGCTGCAGTTGTGCCCATCGGTGGGAGGAACGGGTGCAAATGGAGTAACCCCTTCACCCGTACCTTGTGGAGCATGGCCGTTGGGGTGTTGCTGATGCTGCTCTTCACCGGTGTTCCCTGCTCCTGCGTCGACTACGGGGAAAGTGGTGATGCTGCTGCCTACGCTGACCACGTCCCCTACAGCGTCCGCGTCTTCATGTGTATCTGCACCCCCCGCAGCGTTAGAGGCCGCAGGCGGCTGAGCCTTCGTGGTGGATGGATGAGCCGGAGCACCGGGTTTCTTCTTGGGCGCCATGGATGATGGCGCCATCGAAGGTGAAGATGTTGGTGAAGATGATGCGCTGCGTACGCTTCACGCAAGCGAGCCCCCTACCTGGCATGCCAAAGATGTCGGGGGAAACCACGGACACCTATGGGACCAGAGGGCCCCTTGTTGGTTTGGCAGGGGGACGTCGCATTGCACAAAGAGCATACCAGCGTGGGCAGCACGGCAGCAATCACGCGGGCAATTTTAACCAGGTTCGGGCCGTCGTGAGGCGTAAAACCCTACTCCTGCTTTGGTTGATTGATGGTGGAAGAATGGTGGTAGGGTGTAGTACACTGCCTGGAAGGGGTTACCTTAGGGCGACAGTGGCCCGGCGCGTATGGGTGTGTGCGTCGTCTAACCTTCTAACCCTTTCTACAGTTGCCATGGGCCTCCTTTTATAGATCAAGGGGTTACCACAATGGCAAAGTAGTCATTATGCACTGATAAGATAGCAAACAGTGCTATCATACCTAACTCAGCAGGCTGACAGGGCACATTAAATGCACCGCTCAACGTCACATCGTTGGTTGCCCGGCAAGCCTTGCCGGGCTCTCTTGCCATCTTCATGCCTGCTTGCTTGACACGTTGTAGGACAGGTGTCATTTGTAGGTATTTCTTGTAGGAAGAGGCCGCCATGTGGCGAATGGCTGCCACTCAGTCACTTTGCGGCTTGGCACCGTACTGATTGATGACGTGGGTCGTGGCGGAGTGCTTGGGTGAGCTGTTGTTGCTTTCGCGAGTCCCAGCAAGCCCTGCTGGGATGTCTTGGGGCCTTCTTCTAGGGGTGGCCTTGCCCCTGCCGGGCTCGCCTGCCCGGAAAGGGAGGCTTTCTCTCCTCGTGATGTCTTGTTTTTCTGGCTAGATCTTGGTCCTCTTGATCTGCATGTTGGTCCCTCGATGATCTTGGTTCCCTGCTCCCTCGCATGGCCTGGTGTTGTAATCTCTTTCCCGTGCATGTGCATAGTCTGGGCAACAGACCCAGGGTTTGTTGCACCGACATCAACCGTATTGTCGCCGTCTTGTTGTAGGAGGCCCATACGATGTGGCACCTCGTAACTTGTCTCCATGACCGAAGGGAATTTCCCATGCTCAGCCATCTTCCTTGACGAGCCTCTGAAGACGGAAGTGTCGCTCTCACTTGTAGTTGGTCACCTTGGACTTGATGAAGTCGATGTAGGCATACTCGTGGGAATTAGGCGAAGGTGCCATACATCCAAAGGTGAATATGCCTTTATAACACTTAGCAAAGATGCCGAAGTGGTGGTGGTACCCGTAGCTCCTTCTTGGTGGTGCTTGTCTCGCGGTCTTCTCTTTTGCTCATGAAGCTTGGCCTTGGTGTGAAGTACAGCTTGTTGGGACTTGTAGGTTTGCGTGTGTGGAGTATCTTCATGTTCATGATGTCGTTGTCGTGCTTGAGCTTGTAGTAGATGTCGTTCGTAGTCGTCATGCACATGTTTCTTGGAGGTGACTTGCCCTTCATGACGATCTGGATCACGAACATGATGGTGGTCACCATGGAGATGTGGACATGGACGAATTGTGCTTGCATCACTTGGGCGCTCCGAAGATGATCGACTTGCTCATCTTCACCTTGAGGATGATGAAGAGGAAGAACGGTTGATCAACAAGGCCCAAATCTCCTCCATCTTTGCATCTTTCTCCTCCTTTTGTGTGGAGAGCTTGTGGTCGAGGTATTCTCTTGTACGTAGCTCGGAGTGTCGTATGTCGATGGCGAGGTTGTCGATGCGCTCTTGCAATCTTGATTGTGCGCCTTGCATTTGTCGTTGTAGATCGAAGATTGAGGATTTGGTGATGTAGTTGTTCATGTCGTCTTTGTTGTCGAAGACCGGAGATGAAATGCCTTGCCTATCCATCACAAGACTCAAGCAAATGTGAGTGGGAGAAAGAGAAGAACTAGACCAAATGTACCTTACCAATGTTAAAGATGGATCAATGATCACTCAATAATGTAACAAGGAAATAGCACAATTGGTACCGGATTTTGTCAATTCTCACACCTAAACAAGTAAAGCTTTTGGTGGAGCTCGATGAGGATAGTGGCACAAAATTTTGATGCAAAATGTTAGTAAGAGTCAATGATGTTGAAATAGATTCACAAATTCGCAAGTGAAACAAGTAGACCGATAACAATATGTGGCACATGGAAATACACACATGGATAGATAGATGGGGTCGTGCAACCAAGGAACGATCTCAAAATGTGCAATCCACGGAAAATGCTCTTGTTGCACAACTCTAGAGAGACATTAGCACGATTGCTCAATAGGCGGATATGACACTTGTGCACAACCTATAAGATGCAAAATGTATCAACTTTCTATCCCAAGTATGCTATGTATGTATGGTTCCCGGTGTTCCTCTCAAGATGATCCAAGATGATCGGATATGACAATCTTATATGCAATGTGGTATGATGGTAAGGCTATTGCTTACAAGCTTCTTTGCTCTCTTTTTCTTTTGCTTAAAAGCTTACTCTTTTTTTTATATGGCCACAATGCGAAATGCACAAACCAAGGTAGAAATTGTGTATATACGGGAACAATCTTGTGACACAAGAGATGATATGTTAGCAAGATGATACCAATATGACATGGTATGTATGCAATGGAAGGTGTAGATCGATGATCACTAATGTGCACAAGTAACATTGTCGGCAATACTCAATGGCTAGTCTTGATAGGCAAGTGACGCAAAATGGACTAGGTGTTAACAATGCAATGGCAAGAATGCACAATGATGGGATACCACGATACCAAGATGATATAGAGGTTACCGTCTTGCTTACGTTTAGGGTATCAAAATGGTGAAGGTGGTCCATGTCGAATCCTTGGTGAGGTTGAGCGGTGGTGTTGTCGATGTTGAACCATTCCTAGTTAGCCAAAACACCCTAGGAAACGGAAAAACCGCAAACTCAAAATCTCCAAAGGCAAACGTCAAATGGTGGTAGTGAAGTGCGGTGGTGGTTGCACTCGGCAATGCGGAAGAGGAATGATGGGTTATGCAAGTTAGAGTTGGAATGACCATCGCTAAGTAGCTGAAACACCTTAGGAGACACAAACCACAACTCAAACAAGCTCAAACAAAATTTGGTTAAGTTGGGGTGGCGGAAATGTATGGTGGGCAAGGTTATGTGGAAGATATGGTGGTGGTTGATGAAGAAGTAACCGTCCCTAAGTAGCACAAACACCTTAGGAGATTCAAATCACTACTCAAGCAACCACAAATGCTATGGGGATCAAAATGGGCTAGGTTGCGGAAGTCGGTGGTGGAAATGTGGATGTTATGGTGGAAGGCCTAGGCAAAAATGCCAAAGTTCCAAAATTTTGATGGATTCAAAAGTTGGTGAAACCAATGTGAGGACCTAGGGCATGTCTATAGCTTCCAAACGAGCCAAAGAACACTTAAATCGGAGTTCTGAGTGAAAAGTTGTGATGAAAACGGTGAAAGAGGCTGATGTTGGAATTCTGTGTGAAGTCTCCGGTTAGGCCGAAAGTTCCGGGCTACGAAAGTTCCGGGGGGTGTGATACGTCTCCAACGTATCTATAATTTTTTATTGTTCCATGCTATATTATATTCTGTTTTGGACATTATCGGGCTTTATTATACACTTTAATATTATTTTGGGGACTAACCTATTAACCGGAGGCCTGGCCCAGAATTGCAGTTTTTTGCCTATTTCAGAGTTTTGCAGAAAAAGAATATCAAATGGAGTCCAAACAGAATGAAACCTTCGGGGACGTGATTTTCTGAACGAACGTGATCAAGAGGACTTGGACCCTATGTCAAGACATCAACCAGGAGGGCACGAGGTAGGGGCGCGCCTACCCCCCCCCCCCCCCAGGTGCGCCCTCCACCCTCGTGGGCCTCACGTTGCTCCACCGACGTACTCCTTCCTCCTATATATACCTATGTACCCCCAAACTACCAGATACGGAGCCAAAAACCTAATTCCACCGCCGCAACCTTTTGTACCCGTGAGATCCCATCTTGGGGCCTGTTCCGGAGCTCCGCCGGAGGGGGCATCGATCACGGAGGGCTCCTACATCAACTCCATAGCCTCTCTGATGATGTGTGAGTAGTTTACCTCAGACCTTCGGGTCCATAGTTATTAGCTAGATGGCTTCTTCTCTCTTTTTGGATCTCAATACAATGTTCTCCCCCTCTCTCGTGGAGATCTATTCGATGTAATCTTCTTTTGCGGTGTGTTTGTTGAGAACGATGAATTGTGGGTTTATGATCAAGTTTATCTATGAACAATATTTTAATCTTCTCTGAATTCTTTTATGTATGATTGGTTATCTTTGCAATTCACTTTGAATTATCAGTTTGGTTTGGCCTAATAGATTGATCTTTCTTGCAATGGGAGAAGTGCTTAGCTTTGGGTTCAATCTTGCGGTGTCCTTTCCCAGTGACAGTAGAGGCAGCAAGGCACGTATTGTATTGTTGCCATCGAGGATAACAAGATGGGGTTTATATCATATTGCATGAGTTTATCCCTCTACATCATGTCATCTTGCTTAAAGCGTTACTCTGTTCTTATGAACTTAATACTCTAAATTCATGCTGGATAGCGGTCGATGTGTGGAGTAATAGTAGTAGATGCAGGCAGGAGTCGTTCTACTTGTCTCGGACGTGATGCCTATATACATGATCATACCTTGATATTCTCATAACTATGCTCAATTCTATCAATTCCTAAATAGTAATTTGTTCACCCACCGTAATACTTATGCTCTTGAGAGAAGCCACTAGTGAAACCTATGGCCCCTGGGTCTATTTTCCATCATATTAATCTTCCAACACTTAGTTATTTTTATTTCCTTCTATTTACTTTGCATCTCTATCATAAAATTACCAAAAATATTATCTTATCATATCTATCAGATCTCACTCTCGTAAGTGACCGTGTAGGGATTGACAACCCCTTATCGCGTTGGTTGCGAGGATTTATGTGTTTGTGTAGGTGCGAGGGACTCGTGCCTGGCCTCCTACTGGATTGATACATTGGTTCTCAAAAACTGAGGGAAATACTTACGCTGCTTTACTGCATCACCCTTTCCTCTTCAAGGGAAAACCAACGCGGTGCTCAAGAGGTAGCAGGGTGGCCACAAGTTCCGGGGGTTGTGGAAAAAGTGCGGGGAGCCTGGGGGTTTTGGGGTAAACTCTCTGGTTAGCCCAGAAGTTCCGGGGTAAGGACGGAAGTTCTCGGGGAGTCCGGAAGTTCCGGGGGTCGTGGAATTTCTTGCGGGACGAACCCTAAATTCCGGATCTGAGAATGGGGGTGGAAAAACACGATTTCCTAGGGTAAAATTGAGAAGATTTCATGGATGGAAATGGGGGAAAAGATGGGGAAGGCTAGATCCACTTGAAACCAAGCAAATTCATGGATCAAAATCAACAAAACATCATCAAACTAACAAATTACAAAAAAAATTAGGGCTATTTTTGGTGGGGATTTTCGAATTTAGGACGAAATCAAACAAAACAAGGCTAGAAAACGGGGTAGGGGCTCCAAATTCGTGATCAACGTGGCTCATGATACCAAAATGATGTAGGGTAGAACCCTAGATTTCTGATCCTTCATGATTGGAGCGGATACCACGAAGAACACGACGAACACAAGAGGAAAACACGAGGGGAAACACGAGAGGATTCACTCAAACCAACAAGATTCGATTACACATGTGCTAGATCCTCGAAACACAAAGATACACATGATCCAAAAGTCAACAAAGAATGATACATAGGGTAACTAGTTCATCTCCGTGAGGAGATCTTGAATCCGCGAGGGATCTTCCTATGAGGGGGTCTTGAATCCGGTGGGGATCTTCTCCGTAGAGGCCGCGGTCTCTCGATCGAGAAGAACCACAAGGATGAGCAAAGCTCTCTCTCTAAATGAGCTAAACCATTGCTAAACCTAAAAAGGTGGAGGTGGAGGAGTATATATAGTCTAGGTCCATGAAGGGGTAAGTGAGGGGGAAACGAGTACATGGGTTTCGGCCCGAGTCTTTGCACGCAGGCAGGTCAGAAGTTTCGGGGACCGGAAGTTTCGGGAAGGTTCTGGGCTTGTTTCGGACTATTCCAGAGAGTTTGCGTCTCCGGGACAGCGTCGGTGTAGCAAGGCCGGAAGTTCCGAGATGGCCAGAAGTTCCGAGCGCCTGAGGTTCCGGGCAGGGTCCGGGTTGTCCAGAGAGTTGGCGCGTCCGGGTGTCGTCTGGAGTGTCGAGGGCCGGAGGTTCTGGGCTTGGCAGGAACTCTGCACAAGTCTTGATGCTGGACGTTCTTCCTCCTTCCGTCCTTGGTTCCTGAGCACATGTAGTGTCTTTGCATTAGGTAGCAACCATGTCTCGCGTTAATAGAAAGGAGAATGACTTAGCAATAAGTTCACCTTGTGTCCAATGGCGTATGCTCGAGGTTGAGGTCTCGTCGTAGTGTACAAGGGGATGAATGTAGGATGCTCTGCATCACGTGCCCTATTGCAGTTGAGCACACGTTGACCCTTGATCCAGCCCTTGAAATTGAGAACATGGTCCTCCGCACGCTCCGCCTCATCAACGACGCCTGCGTCATTGCCGTCTCATCAGAGTAATCCTCCTCGTCCGAAGAGTTGCCGGACGACTCAACATACTGATAGTATATGTATTCCAAATCGTAATCCATTGCTATAAATAAGAATAGCTCCAACAATTCATCAAATAGTTGCCGACCATGGTGAGTATAGTAGTAGCGGACGGTACCTGGCGGGACAGTCCGAGGACATGGGTTGAATGATGATGAAGGAGAAGTGGGGTGGAGCCCCGCTAGAGTGCTGGAGGTGACGGAGACGTAGAGTTCCAGAAGGGGTGTGGCGTGGCGGCCGGGTTGGTGGAGCAGTGGCAAAGGCAAGAGAGAAAGAAGGAAGAAGGGAAAATGGGGAGGATGGAGGCACGGGGTCCGGGAAGGGTTTTTGATGGGCCGGGGGTGTCGAAATCCTCCGTGTCTGGTGTCTGGACTCCCACAAATCTCCCCCACATTTGTCCCCAGATTGCAGGAGAAAACGCATCCGAACTGCCTGACGGACCGATACAGGCCCCGTTGAATGGATTCGGCAGTCCATACAGTGCGGTCCGGACGGATGCGGATGGTTTGCGGGTCCGCCTTGGACATGCCCTTACCGCATTCAACAACCACAACCATGTGGTTGTGACCTTTTTGAAACTCATTTAGAATGTCACAAAGAGGAAGCTCATCGGCCATCTTGATATACACAAAACACGACAACAATACTAATGAGAAGAAACAACAAATCATTCAGTTGAACTGAACTTTGTCTGAAATACTTAAGTGAGAGTATGCAATCTCCCATCCAACAACTCAAAAGAAGTAAGTTGATCTCCAAACAAATGTTTCTTCCAAGAAGCGTGGTGCTTTTACCCAACATAAAAGGTATTTGTTTCCCCTATATAACTGGGAGGTCATATGCCTGGCATTACATTCTTGCCCTCGCAACTCGCGTGCACAGGGGCAAATAAGGTTATATGAAATAGAATAAAGAATTACTAACAATTAACAACTGCAAAAGGAAGTTTGTGTAATTAATGGAAGTTCTTTGACAATGATGCAGGAATAGGACTGCAATATAATGATGATAACCGCTATATCCTCTGGTAAGAAAATAAAGTTCTTCTATTTTGCTAAATTCAAGATATTGGAAGCCACATTTTTTTACATCTTCTTACCCAAACACAGTATACATGTTGGGTATTGTAGAGCTAAGGCCAATGATGTCGCTTGAACTACGTCGGTATTTCCCCAAAGAGGAAGGGATGATGTAGTACAGCTTCGGTACGTATTTCCCTCAGTTATGAAACCAAGGTTATTCAACCAGTAGGATAACCAAGCAACACTATGTAAACGGTACCGGCACACAAAGAACAAATACTTGCAACCCGACGCGTAAGAGGGGTTGTCAATCCCTCTCGGGTAAAAGATAGATTGGTTTGTATAATTTTGGATAAATAGATCTCGCAATAAAACAAAACAAAATAAATAAAGAAAAAGTGCAGCAGGGTATTTTTGGGTTTTTAGAATAATAGATCTGAAAACAAAAGCAAACAAAATAGATCTCAAAGCAAATATGATAAAGAATAGACCCGGGGGCCGTAGATTTCACTAGTGGCTTCTCTTGAGAAAAATAGCATACGGGGTGTAAAAAAATTACTGTTGGGAAATTGATAGAACTTCAAATAACTATGATGATATCTAGGCAATGATCATTATATAGGCATCACGTCCAAGATTTGTAGACCGACTCCTGCCTGCATCTACTACTATTACTCCACACATCCATCGCTATCCAGCATGCATCTAGTGTATTAAGTTCATGGAAAAACGGAGTAATGCAATAAGAACAGTGACATGATGTAGACAAGATGATATATTCATGTAGGAATAGACCCCATCTTGTTATCCTTAATGGCAACGATCAATACGTGTCTTCCTGCCCCTTCTGTCACTGGGAAAGAACACCACACGACCGAACCCATCACAAAGCACCTCTTCACATGGCAAGAAAAATCGATCTACTCGGCCTAACTAAACCAAAGCTTCCAAGAAGAAATACGAGGCTATAAGTAATCATATAAGAGATCAAATAAACTCAAATAACTTTCATGGATAAATAGATCTGATCATAAACTCAAAGTTCATCGGATCCCAAAAAACACACCGCAAAAAGAATTACATCAAATAGATCTCCAAGAGATCATTGTATTGAGAATCAAAAGAGAGAGAGGAAGCCATCTAGCTACTAACTACGGACCCATAGGTCTACAATGAACTACTCGCGCATCATCGGAGAGGCACCAATGAGGATGATGAACCCCTCCATGATGGTGTCTAGATTGGATCTGGTGGTTCTAGAACTTGCGGCGGCTGGAATTGTGTTTCGTCGACTCCCCTAGGGTTTTTGGATTTTTGGGGTATTTATAGAGCAAAGAGGCGGTGCGGGAGGCGGCCGAGGTTGGCACAACCCACCAGGGTGCGCCTGGCCCCCCAGGCGCGCCCAGGTGGGTTGTGCTCCCCTCGGAGCCCCCC
This sequence comes from Aegilops umbellulata, assembly GCA_032464435.1. Taxonomy (NCBI): domain Eukaryota; kingdom Viridiplantae; phylum Streptophyta; class Magnoliopsida; order Poales; family Poaceae; genus Aegilops; species Aegilops umbellulata. Next base: position 241,823,250 of record CP136055.1, on the reverse strand, counting down.
TTCGGTACTTCTTTGTCCCAATAGATGTCTTCTGGTCCAGTTAAAATCTCCAAAAAGTTTCACTGCATTTGGATTCCGTTTGGTATTGACTTTCTGCGAAGTAAAAAACAAGCAAAAAACAGCAAGTGGCACTGGGCCCTATGTCAATAGGTTAGTCCCAAAAAATGATATAAAGTTGCTATAAAATGATCGTAAAACATCCAAGAATGGTAATATAACAGCATGGAACAAGCAAAAATTATAGATACGTTTGGGACGTATTAGCATCCCCAAGCTTAATTCCTACTCGTCCTCAAGTAGGTAAATGATAAAAATAGAATTTTTGATGTGGAATGTTGCCTAACATGTTCATCAGATATTCTTTTCTTTTGTAGCATGGACTTTTTGACTTTTATATGATTCAAAGCAATAGTCTAGTTTTGACATGAAGATTTTAATACTCAAGCATATCAACAAGCAACCATGTCTTTTAAAATATCAACACTAAAACAAGTTATCCCTATCCCATTATGCTCAATCACTGATCCATTCATGAAAAACACATTCGCATATTAGCAACACCAAATGCTCAAGTGTGATCATAGTCCCCTTAGTTGGTGCTTTATAAGAGAAGATGGAGACTCAAATAAAAATAAAAATTGCATAAGTTAAATAGAAAGGCCCTTCACAGAGGGAATTAGGGATTTGTAGAGGTGCCAGGGCTCAAAGCAACAAAAAGATAGAGATAAAACATTTTGGGTGGCATGCTTTCCTGTCAACGAAAATGATCGAGTAGTTCCCAATACTTTCCATGCTAGATATATCATAGGCGGTTCCCAAACAGGAAATAAAGTTTATTCCTTTTTCCACCATACTTTCACATTCCACGGCTAGCCGTATCCACGGGTGCCGTCCATACCAACATTTTCCAAGGAATTTATTATTTGACAACATAAAGTAAATTCATTTTTCATTTCGGGACTGGGCATCCCTAATACCTTTGTCGTACTCTCATGCAATGACAAGTGAATAAACACTCATCTTGAGAATAACACATCTAGCATGAAAAATATCAGCCACCCCCTACCGTTTCATGAGCGGTACAAGCACGCAAAAAGGAAATTATTTTGAAAATTAGAGATGGCACATAAAATTTTGCTTAGAACAGCACAGAAATACCGCATATAGGTATAGTGGACTCATATGGCAAAACTGGGTTTAAGGATTTTGGATGCACAAGTAGTATTCCTACTTAGTACAAGTGAAGGCTAGCAAAAAGATTGAGAAGCGTCCAACCAAGAAATGAAAAATAACATAAGCGAGCATTAAGCCTAACTAACACCGAATAATGCACCACAAGTAGGATGTAATTTCATTGCATAACTATTGACTTTCATGCTTGCATAGGGAATCACAAACCTTAACACCAATATTCTTACTAAAGCCCACTTACTCATCAACATGACTCACATGTCACTATCATCATATCGCAAAACTATTAAAAAGAATCAAGTTTATTCTGTCCAATGATCTTCATGAAAGTTTTTATTATATCCCTCTTGAATATCTATCACTTTGGGACTAGTTTCATATGTTGCTTTTGATAGCTCAAACAAATCTAAGTGAAGAACATGAGCATAATAAAATTTTGTCTCTCAAAATAATATAAGTGAAGCATGAGAGAATTTCTTCAAAAATTTCTAACTCTCAAATAAACCTAAGTGAAGCATGAGAGCATTTATTCAAAAAATATTAAAGCACACCGTGCTCAAAAAGATATAAGTGAAGCAGTAGAGCAATTCTAACAAATCATAGCATAATTTTGGTTCTCTCAAATAGGTGTGTTCAGCAAGGATACTTGACACAAACTAAAAAGCAAAACAAGAAAATACTCATATAATACAAGATGCTCCAAGCAAAACTCATGATATGTGACGAATAAAAATATAGCTCCAAGTAAAATAATGATGGTCATTAGAAGAAAGAGGGGATGCCACTCGGGGCAACCCCAAGCTTAGTTGCTTGTTTCTCCTTGAATATTACCTTGGGGTGCCTAGGGCATCCCCAAGCTTAGGCTCTTCTTACTCCTTATTCCTTCATCCATCGTGATCTCACCCAAAACTTGAAAACTTCAATCACACAAAATTTAACAAAACCCTTCGTGAGATCCGTTAGTATAACAAAGCAAATCACCACTCTAAGTATTGTTGCAAACCCATTCATAATTTATTATTGCATTATATCTACTGTATTCCAACTTTGTTATGGCTCATACCCCCCCCCCCCCCCCGATACAACCCATAGATTCATCAAAATAAGCACACAATGCACAAAAACAGAATCTGTCAAAAACGGAACAGTCTGTAGAAATCTGAACACTTCGTATACTTATGTAACTCCAAAAAACCTGAAAATTAAGACAGCGTAGGAAATTTGTATATCAATCTGGTGTAAAAAATTCAGAATTTTTCATCGCTTCTGTGATTTTCTAAATTGTTTCACTGGACGCAAAAGTTTATGTTTTTCAACAAGATCAAATCAACTATCACCCAACATGGTCCCAAAGGCTTTGCTTGGCCCAAACACAATCATAATAGAGGCATAATTGTGCAAACACTCAAGAACAGAAATAAAAAGGCAAAAATAAAATTTATTCATTGGGTTGCCTCCCAACAAGCGCTGTCATTTTACGCCCCTAGCTAGGCATAAAGCATAGATTCAAGTATTATCATCTTTAGTTTTGGCAACTTTTGCAAGGGCTTTCTCAAACCCGGGAGGCTCTTTATGCTTCCCTAAATTCTCAGGAAAGGAAACCATCTTGAGATCTAAAATATCCAACCGTTTGTTGCAAAGAGTAATCAAAGTATTCATGCAATTGAGGTTTCCACTAATATGTTTGAGTGGTTCATTATATTTTTGCAACTCGGCCATATGTTTATGCAAATCACTCAACTTGTCTAAAATTTGGACCCCTTCTTGAGTAAAAGTAATCCCCTTTTTGGTTGGTGGGATTCGCAAGATCCCCTCTAGGATCTCATAAGCAGCATTAGCATCAAGTTCAATAAAACTACCTTTAGCGGCAAAATTCAAAAGTTGTCTATGATGCAAAGCTAATCCAATATAAAAATTCGAAGCAAAATCCTTCCATCTCCTTTAAGAGTGCTAATGCGATAAGATTCCATTAATCTATACCAAGCATCTTTCAAATTTTCTCCTTGTTTTTGCTTGAAGTATACAACTTCAAAATCTGGTGACAAAGGAGGGGTAGTCATGCTAGCAATAATGAAAAAGTAGGCAAGCAAGGTTGCACACATAAACAAATATGACGAGAAAACGGCAAACGAAAAAGGGGCGAATAAAACGGCAAATTTTTGTGAAGTGGGGGAGATGAAAACGAGAGGCAAACATCAAATAATGTAAATTGCAAGGAGATAAGATTTGTGATTAGGAACCTGATGCATGTTGATGATGTCTCCCCGGCAACGACGCCAGAACTTCCTTTTGATGTCGCTTGAACTACGTCGGTATTTCCCCAAATAGGAAGGGATGATGCAGTACAACTTCGGTAGGTAGTTCCCTCAGTTGTGAAACCAAGGTTATCGAAGCAGTAGGAGAAGCAAGCAACACTATGTAAATGGTACCTGCACACAAAGAACAAATACTTGCAACCCGACGCGTAAGAGGGGTTGTCAATCCCTCTTGGGTAAAAGATAGATTGGTTTGTATAATTTTGGATAAATAGATCTCGCAATAAAAATAAATAAAATTAATAAATAAAAAGTGCAGCAAGGTATTTTGGGTTTTTTAGAATAATAGATCTGAAAACAAAAGCAAATAAAAATAGATCTCAAAGCAAATATGATAAAGAATAGACCTGGGGGCCGTGGATTTCACTAGTGGCTTCTCTCGAGAAAAATAGCATATGGCGGGTAAACAAATTATTGTTATAGAACTTCAAATAATTATGATGATATCCAGGCAATGATCATTATATAGGCATCACGTCCAAGATTAGTAGACCAACTCCTGCCTGCATCTACTACTATTACCCACACATCGACCGCTATCCAGCATGCATCTAGTGTATTAAGTTCATGGAGAGACGGAGTAATGCAATAAGAATGATGACATGATGTAGACAAGATCTATTCATGTAGGTATAGGCCCCATCTTGTTATCCTTAATGGCAACGATCAATATGTGTCTTGCTGCCCCTTCTGTCACTGGGAAAGAACACCGCACGACCGAACCCATCACAAAGCACATCTTCCCATGGCAAGAAAAAACGATCTAGTCGGCCTAACTAAACCAAAGATTCGAAGAAGAAATACAAGGCTATAAGTAATCATATAAGAGATCAAAGAAACTCAAATAACTTTCATGGGTAAATAGATCTGATCATAAACTCAAAGTTCATCGGATCCCAACAAACACACCGCAAAAAGAGCTACATCAAATAGATCTCCAAGAGACCATTGTATTGAGAATCAAAAGAGAGAGAGAGGAAGCCATCTAGCTACTAACTATGGACCCGTAGGTCTACAATGAACTACTCACGCATCATTGGAGAGGCACCAATGAGGATGATGAACCCCTCCATGATGGTGTCTATATTGGATCTGGTGGTTCAGGAACTTGCGGCGGCTGGAATTGTGTTTTGTTGACTCCCCTAGGGTTTTTGGATTTTCGGGGTATTTATAGATCAAAGAGGCTGTGCGGGAGGCGGCCAAGGTGGGCACAACCCACCAGGGTGCGCCTGGCCCCCAGGCACATCCAGGTGGGTTGTGCTCCCCTCGGAGCCCCCCTCTGGCACTTCTTTGGCCCAACAGGTGTCTTCTGGTCCAGAAAAATATCAAAAAAGTTTCGTTGCGTTTGGACTCCGTTTGGTATTGTTTTTCTGCAAAGTAAAAAACAAGCAAAAACAACAACTGGCATTGGGCACTATGTCAATAGGTTAGTCCCAAAAAATGATACGAAGTTGCTATAAAATGATTGTACATACAAGAATGATAAGATAACAGCATGGAACAAGCAAAAATTATAGATACGTTGGAGACGTACCATCCAACTCCAACGCACGACCCCAAACAGACATCCGTTTTCGTCCGCTTGGAGCAAAGAAATGGACACAGCAGTCCGCGTGCTGTCGCGCGCCCGTCGGTGCACCCAACCAGCACGCCCTATCCCAAACTGTGCATGTTTCTGGACTTCGATTTTGGGCTCAAAATAACTCAAAACAAACGGTGTAAAGAATATAAAATAAAAATATAAACATTAAAACGTCGACACGTCCACTATTCAATAGAATTCTTAATTAAACTAAAACTTAAAACACATAAAATAAACTACTTAAAGGCCCATCGCTGGTGAGGCCGCCGCCGTCTTCAGGAGTCGTCGTCCTACTCGTCGTCGTCGTCGCCGCCGGTGAGGTCGACGTAGGGAGGTAGCTGCCAAAGGTGAGCTGGCGTCCCCTGCCAGACCGGAGGCGACTGCGGCTCCTGCACCACCTCCTCCCATGGCTCCTGCTCCTGCTCTGGTAACCACGGCGGCGTGGCTGACCATGGGCCGACACCCACCGAGTTGGCCATCTCCGGCGTCGTGCACGACCAGCTCCACCACTAGCCCACCAGACGAGGGTTCCACACGGCGATTGGCGGCTCCTCCATCACCTCTTCCAACACTACCTCCTTGGCGTCCATTGATACTTCTCCAACATATCTACTCCATGCTATATTATCTACTGTTTTGAACAATATTGGGCTTTATTATCCACTTTTATATTACTTTTGGGACTAACCTATTAACCAGAGGCCCAGCCCAGATTTGTTGTTTTATTCCTATTTCAGTGTTTCGAGGAAAAGGAATATTAAACGGAGTCCAAACAGAAAAATCATTTTTGGAACGTGATTTTCTCACCGGATAAGACCCAGGGAACTTGGAGTGCACGTCAAAAGATACGGGAGCTGCCCACGAGGGTGGGGGGCGCGCCCACCCCCTGGGGCGCGCCCCCTGCCTCGTTGGGCCCCCGTGGCTCCCCCGACGTACCTCTTTCACCCATATATACCGTTGTACCCTAAAACTTCCAGAATGGAGATTAGATCGGGAGTTTCGCCGCCGCAAGCCTCTATAGCCACCAAAAACCTAATCGGGACCCTGTTCCGGCACCCTGCCGGAGGGGGGAACCCTCACCGGTGGCCATTTTCATCATCCCCCCGCTCTCCATGACGAGGAGGGAGTAGTTCACCCTCGGGGCTGAGGGTATGTACCAGTAGCTATGTGTTTGATCTCTCTCTCTCTCGTGTTCTTGATTTGGCACGATCTTGATGTATCGCGAGCTTTGCTATTATAGTTGGATCTTATGTTTCTTCTCCCCCTCTTCTCTCTTGTAATGGATTGAGTTTTCCCTTTGAAGTAATTTTATCGGATTGAGTCTTTAAAGACTTGAGAACACTTGATGTATGTCTTGTCGTGCGTATCTATGGTGACAAAAGGATATCACGTGCCACTTGATGTATGTTTTGGTGACCAACTTGCGGGTTCCGCCCATGAACCTATGCATAGGGGTTGGCACACGTTTTCGTCGTGATTCTCCGGTAGAAACTTTGGGCACTCTTTGAGGTTCTATGTGTTGGTTGAATAGATGAATTGAGATTGTGTGATGCATATCGTATAATCATGCCCACGGATACTTGAGGTGACATTGGAGTATCTAGGTGACATTAGGTTTTTGGTTGATTTGTATATTAAGGTGTTATTCTAGTACAAACTCTAGGGCTGTTTGTGACACTTATAGGAATAGCCCAACGGATTGATTGGAAAGAATAACTTTAAGGTGGTTTCGTACCCTACCATAATCTCTTCGTTTGTTCTCCGCTATTAGCGGCTTTGGAGTGACTCTTTGTTGCATGTTAAGGGATAGTTATATGATCCTACTATGTTATTATTGTTGAGAGGACTTACACTAGTGAAAGTATGAACCCTAGGCCTTATTTCCTATCATTGCAATACCGTTTATGCTCACTTTTACCACTCGCTACCTTGCTGTTTTTATATTTTCAGTTTACAAAAACCTATATCTACCATCCATATTGCACTTGCATCACCATCTCTTCGCGGAACTAGTGCACCTATACAATTTACCATTGTATTGGGTGTGTTGGGGACACAAGAGACTCTTTGTTATTTGGTTGCAGGGTTGCTTGAGAGAGACCATCTTCATCCTACGCCTCCCACGGATTGATAAACCTTAGGTCATTCACTTGAGGGAAATTTGCTACTGTCCTACAAACCTCTGCACTTGGAGGCCCGACAACGTCTACAAGAAGAAGGTTGTGTAGTAGACATCATCCATGTCCATCTCGGGGATGGCCATCGTAGAGAGGGCCAGCATGGTTTCCAGGCCCTCCCATTGCCGCTCGTCGTGTGTGTTCATGGAGTCCTCCATGACATGCCTCATGAGCCAGGCCTCCTCCTCCTCTGTCATGGGAGGTGGTCGTGGCGGGGACGGGGACGGGGACGGAGATGGCGTCGATGTCATGCCGCGCACACGAGGAAAACGCGGGAGGGCGGGCTCGGAGGACGATCGCCCAGAAAAGATTGCCGCTGCAGGTGCTCGTCGCAGAGCCACGTATCCCACAACGATGAATCCATTGTGTACTTGGGGTCGTGTAGCAGATCCGGTGGCAGGCGGGCGCGGCGTCGGTTAATCTCATCACGGCGGCACGGCCACTCACCACAGCACTGGTGGGATTGGCACGCGGTCCGCGGAGAGATGCTAGTTGTTCGGCAGGTGGACGTCTCCCCACGGCAGTGGCGTCGCGGTCTCCCAGTAGTGTCGGCAGACATCAGCGTGGACGTACGGCCTATTGCAGTGCCCGGTGCTACCTCTTGAGCACTGTGTTGGATTTCCTTGAAGAGAAAAGGATGATGCAGCAAAGTAGCGTAAGTATTTCCCTCAGTTTCTGAGAACCAAGGTATCAATCCAGTAGGAGGCTACGCGCGAGTCCCTCGTACCTGCACAAAGCAAATAACTCCTCGCAACCAACGCGATAAGGGATTGTCAATCCCTTCACGGTCACTTACGAGAGTGAGATCTGATAGATATGATAGATAATATTTTTGGTATTTTTATGATAAAGATGCAAAGTAAAATAAAAGCAAAGTAAAAAAATAAAGGCAATAATAAAGTAATAGAAGATTAATATGATGAAGATAGACCCGGGGGCCATAGATTTCACTAGTGGCTTCTCTCAAGAGCATAAGTATTTTACGGTGGGTGAATGAATTACTGGTGAGCAATTGACAGAATTGAGCATAATTATGAGAATATCTAGGTATGATCATGTATATAGGCATCACATACGAGACAAGTAGACCGACTCGTGACTGCATCTACTACTATTACTCCACTCATCGACCGCTATCCAGCATGCATCTAGAGTATTAAGTTCAAGAAAACAGAGTAACGCCTTGTTGACATGGATTTTGACTAACATAAAATAAATATATGGACCACATAATATAAATTAAAAAAGGGCAAATATACGTTTTATAACGAGAAGAATCAATTAAAAAATACAATCAATCGCTCAAAGTGAGGACTAACAAAATAGGCATACGATATATTTTTGAAGGTCGATAATGCACGCTTTAAACTAACGATTATAAAATATGACGAAACAAGTAACAGTCGTCAAGTTTTCTCCTATGGAAAAAATGTACGCGCACTGTCGCGGACGGATAATGATCTAAAATTTCACCGTTAGAGGGGACGCCAAAAAATGTCAAAGCATCATGGAGTATGTCCCTCCATCAAAATACCGTTGTATATTGACGGATGCACACAAAATATAATTCGATGGAGAAGGGCAATAATAGGACCGATCTGCTGCACACACAAAAATAGAAAAAAGAAGAAGAAGAAAAAAAGAGATCCATTAGATAGCATATATATACATGCATGTGGTATGCGTACGTGACTTGGCTCATATAGCCACACGGTTTCCTCTTAATCATGTCTAGGCATGCGTGATGCATGCATTAGGCTCCAATTGAATTAAGAGGCCCGGATGTTGTCTTGTGGCAGAGCCCATCTTTAGGTAGTGTTTAATTAAGCAAATTGATTAAACTAATTGGACCAAAGGGCCATGTGCGCTCCCGCCTAGGTCCCATCAATCAACTCAGGGAGACCAAGTCTGGAGCACTCCATTTCCTATCCACGTTCTACCAGCAAGCCACGCTCCTGCTCCCACGTTCTGCACGACGTGCAGGTTGAGTCCTTGGCGCGCGCGGCAACCTCCAATGGTCAGTGCTACACACCTGCCTCTATAAATACCAGGCAGTCAGACTGCTCTGGGGTTGGCCCTGGTCTGTTTTTCCCACTGCTAAAATCACACACATAGAGTATATTGGAGCAAAAAAAAAGGAGAAGGGGAGGCAGGCGTCTTGCTTGCAGGAGGTGAGAAGGTGAGATTCATGGCTCTCTCTTAGCCCTAATTTGGCCATTGTGGTACAGATCAGGGAGCTTTCTTCTTTCCCCTTTTATAAAATTATAGCCCTTGGTTCGGCTATCGCGGTACAAATCAAGGAGCATGTCTCTCTCCCCAAACTGCTTGCCCTTGGTTCGGCCATTGCGGTACAAACCGAGGTGCATGTTTAATCTATATTAAAATCTCATCTTCGGTTCGGCCACCGCGGTACAAACCAAGGAGCATGTTATAGCTACATCAAATTTTCATCCTTGGTTCGGTCATCGCTGTACGAATTAAGGAGCATGCATATTCCTTTTACACGTTGCATGTGCTTCGTCCTAATGATCTCCTTCTTGATTCGGTCCCCTTAGCGATACAAGCCAGGACGAGCATCTCGTTCCTTGTTTTGGTCCCTATACGCGGATACAAATCAAGAGAGTATCATAGGCACGAAAGCTTCATAAAAAATGCCTTAATTTGGTCATCATAAAAAAATGGATATGACTAAGTTGGAATGAAATCACGAATATGCTAAACTAATTCGTTCTTGTTTGGTTACGCTACGGACCTTATGTGTCGCGTTAGTTGTAATACGAACAAGAATATATAAAATGTTGCTTCACTTGGTTACGCTACACGAGGGTATTATCTTAATGCTACTCGGTGTTAGTAGTAATACGGGCAGGGCAAAACATTCAAAATGTGTTCATTTTACACACCCAAAAACCAAAATCATGCAAAATGAATTATAAAACATGTTGCATCATAAAACCAATCTTACTTGGTTACGCCACGCGCGGGCATTATCTTAATGCTACGCATTGTTAGTAGTAATACAGGTGAGAGAAAATTAAACAAAATATTCGGGCCACATATTTTGGCCAAAGTAAAATAAAATATGTCATGAAATGCTCCAATGCTATAAGAGCCTAAAATATTAGCATCGTCATAAATGGATATCATAAACTCACTTTACTTGGGTTATGCTACACACTAGCGCCAATGAAATGACGCTATGTGGAGTTAGTGCTAATACCATGTGAGGTACAAACATAAACAAAAATGATAGATGTCATACGACTCATGCAACACCATAATTGCTCCACAAACCTTTGCCTGGTTACGCTGCACGCGGACATTATCTTAGTGCCACACTGTGTTAGTAGTAATACAGGTAAAGCAGAACTTAATAAAAATAAGTTCACTCCACATCCACATATGCATACAAAATTCATGCAAAATACATGATAAGGCATATCTCATGTAGCCCACATAGGCTTTAAACAAATAAAAAATATCATAAACAAACTCCATTCGGGTCAAGCTATATGTGTGTGTCATATCATTGCACCACGTGGTTAGTTTTGATACTGTGTGAAGTCAAAGTCAACAAAATATGGCACATAGCATATGCACTATAAAAAGCATCAAAATTGTGTCAGAAAGCTTCAGTCCATTACGCTACACACGCGCACGATATCAGTGTCGCGCGGTGATAGTAGTAATGTGATGATGCAAAACTTATGAAAATTGGCATGTCGCATGTACCCATGCCACCAAAACCAAAGATGTCATATAAAATTTCCAAAGAAAAATACATGCATATCCTATATGCCAAACGTAGGATAAAACTATGCCTAGCCAAAATCAATCTGCATTCCGCATATAAATGAGGTTGAACACACACAAATTGTTGCATGCTAGGAAGATATATTCCCAAACATCACACATGAAATCATAGAGGAGTACTTGCATGGAACCAAACTTCAAGCTCACCAAGACGGAGTTCATCGTCGACCGCGAGGAGGATTTCTCTTGTAGAATATTGTAATAGGCATGTGATGTAATCCTATGTAATAGATATGTTGGAATTCTTAATCAGGGGTTTTCTCTTCGGAGATGTAATTAACAGAATTTTTATGTAAATGTAAGAGTTCTGGAAATAATGTACCTGCAATGTTTGATCTTATTTTTATTGTATGCATTTAAATTTCACTATGTATCAATGACGTGGACGCGTGTCTCACGCCCGCCATTTTCCTGTCATCACGCCTTAAGCAAGATGACATGATGTAGAGGGATAGATTCATGCAATATGATAAAAAACCCATCTTGTTATCCTCGATGGCAACAATACAATACGTGCCTTGCTGCCCCTACTGTCACTGGGAAAGGACACTGCAAGATTGAACCCAAAGCTAAGCACTTCTCCTATTGCAAGAAAGATCAATCTAGTAGGCCAAACCGATAATTCGAAGAGACTTGCAAAGATAACCAATCATACATAAAAGAATTCAGAGAAGATTCAAATATTGTTCGTAGATAATCTTGATCATAAACCCACAATTCATTGGTCTCAACAAACACACCGCAAAAAGAAGATTACACCGAATAGATCTCCACGAGAGAGGGGGAGAACATTGTATTGAGATCCAAAAAGAGAGAAGAAGCCATCTAGCTACTAACTATGGACCCGAAGGTCTGAGGTAAACTACTCACACTTCATCGGAGGGGCTATGATGATGTAGAAGCCCTCCGTCGTGGATGCCCCCTCCGGCGGAGCTCTGGAATAGGCCCCAAGATGGGATCTCATGGGTACAGAAGGTTGCGGCGGTGGAATTAGGTTTTTGGCTCCGTATGTGATCGTTTGGGGGTACGTAGGTATATATAGGAGGAAGAAGTACGTTGGTGGAGAAACATGGGGCCCACGAGGGTGGAGGGCGCACCCTGGGGGGTGGGCACGCCCCCTACCTCGTGGCCACCTCCTTTCTTTCTTGATGTAGGGTCCAAGTCTCCTGGATCATATTCGGTGAGAAAATCACGTTCCCGAAGGTTTCATTCCGTTTGGACTCCGTTTGATATTCGGTTTCTTCGAAACTCTGAAATAGTCAAAAAACAACAATTCTGGGATGGGCCTCCGGTTAATAGGTTAGTCCCAAAAATAATATAAAAGTGGACAATAAAGCCCAATATGGTCCAAAACAGTAGATAATATAGCATGGAGCAATCGAAAATTATAGATACATTGGACACGTATCACCGACGGCCGGCGGTGCGATCTTGAACATGGGTGAAGCAGGTGGTGCGGGTGGAGAAGGTGGTGCGGGCAGCGTGGACCTGCTGTAGCGGCGTCGATCAGAGGAGGAGCCGGCCTCGTGGTCGTGCTTCCCCTTGTTGATCCAATGCCAGCCCATGGCGCCGACGGGGAGGCGGGCGAGTCGGATACGACGACGACGGCTAGGGCTTGCTTGTGTTGGGGCTCGAGGAGGCATGACGGCTAGGGCTTGCTCGTGTCGGGGCTCGAGGAGGCAGGACGGCTAGGAAGTGGAAGTTGTGGACTGGCCGGTCCACGACTTCCACATTAAGAAGGACGGCGACCCACCAGCCGCGGTGGTTCATAGTCGGGGCCCGCCGCACGTGCGCATTGATTTTGGGCGGTGGAGGTAGTTGGATGGCCGCCACGCGTCCCCAAGGCAGACGAGAGCAAGTGCGTGCCCATCCGTTCGACATCCGTGTGGACGCAAACCAGGCGCAGGTTTGCACCGAAAATGACGCGGGCCCAACTCCAAACGGACAAAAATTGAGGATGTGGCCGTGCGTTGGGCCGTGTGGTCTGCCTGTTTTGGCCCAAACAGACAAACGCGCACAGGATGGGGTCGTTGTGATGCGTACGGTGATCTATGGGACCAGCAAAGGACCCTTTGTGGTTCGACTGAGGAGATCGACGAGCACAAAGAGCAGAGCTAGCTGAGCGCACGAAGTTTACCCAGGTTCGGGCCGCTGTGAAGCATAAAACCCTACACCTGCTTTGTGTATTGGATGTGTATGTCCAGTTACAAGGTGCGCATGTCCCGGCAAGGTGCTCAAAGAGTGCAGCTACGCGTGCAAATGGACAAAGTTTCCACCTTTGTAAAGGTAGCCATGGGCCTCCTTTTATAGACTAAGGGGTCACTAAAGTGGCAAAATGGTAAATACGCACCGTAAATAGTGGCTACAGTGCCTAATACCTAACTCTGACGGGTTAGGACAAACACATAAATTGTGATGTGAGGTGTCTTTTGGATGGAGCTCCCCGGCAAGGATGGTCTCTCCTTCTGTGTCGTTCGCCCATGTACCTCCTATTGGGAATGCTGCTACAGCCTGTGCATAAGTCTGGAGTACTAAGGACCCAAATCTTAGTACACCGGCAGTCGTGCGTTGAAGTTGGCCTAATAGAGTGTCACCCAACTAGGTATCTTCCCAGAAACTTACATCTCGTAGCTGTCTGACGCTGGTGCAGAGGTGGGCTCATCGGCATTTGGAGTCGGCTCATCCATATTGGGAAGTTCTTGCATCGTGACCATACCATCATGTTTTGCTAGTTAAGTGTACTAAGCAACCATATATAAACCAACCTGCAGAGCGCTGAATATATAGTGAGTTTTAAATGAAAACAGATGTAAAGGTTGCCGTAAACAGCGTCTGCTTGACCTCTTATATAACCAAAAGTTTAAAACCATACGGTATGTGCGGTAAGAAACTTCATATTTGAACTTGAGCTATGATGCTTTAGGTTCTTAGATAAAAAATAAAAAATGTTTACAAATGCACAAAAGACCCGCACCATTCACATATTTTCCACTCGAGCCCACTGGTAAAAACCAGTGGCAAAGCTAGGACAATCACTTTTATATGGAAAAGGGTTTCTTAACAGCTAAAATCACATATGTACATACAATACAATTCTTCAAACAGATCAGTTCAGTTATATCTCAACTAAGTTCCCATGGAAATAAGCCAAAACGTGACAACAGAAAGCATATCTACAGTAGGTACATTCGCAAAGCTCCCATGGAAATAGCCAATAAGCTCAAGTCACGCACACAAGCACATTTATTGAACAAATCCACAAGCACATCTCTGAAAGTAATATATGGAATCTGTGTGGTGTTGATCTGTTTATGTGGCATTATTACATCCATGTCTTGAAGGAATAGATATATGGAGTAATGATATTGCTAGAAGGATCAGAGAGACTTGTACATGAGGCTTTTGTCAAATAGATGACTGCACTCTAGGATCCAAACTTTGATTTGACTTCATCATTATATTTAAAAAAGCACCTCTACTTCAGTACAGCCAATCAAATTAAACTTCACCATTATTTTCAGAATATTGTAGTAGCCCATGTTCATGTTTCAGCATAAGCACTTGGTTTCTAGGAACCGTGAAGCTAGGAAAATACTACTATATTGGGATTGGTTTTTTTAAGCCACCAGCAATTGCTGGCAAATATATTATGGGGGTAGGGAGCAGTATTTACAAGGCCGTTGTCGCGGTTTGAGGGGAAAAGACATAGAAAAGGAAAAATAGCCCCCCTTGGGCCACACTGGGGTGATCTCTCACGTTAGATCCCCAAAGGGGTGCTGCAAGCATTTTTCTCCCGCCAATTGCCATGCCGCCAAGGATCCTCGCACTGCCTAGAGGATGGCCCAGGGCGCGTCGATCTTCCTCTGGAAAACCCTGCGGTTCCGCTCCAGCCATAGCTCCCAGGAGATGAGTATGGTGAGCGACATGATTCCTTTCTGATGCTCGTCCGGGGTGGCGTTGAGGATGTGTGCCCAGTATGCCTCCGATCTGTCGCCCTCTGGCCAGGTGCTTGGTGCAAGAGCGGCGCAACCATGCCATCTTGCCATAGTGGCCCAGGTCCTCCGTGCCTTCGGGCATTGCCATATTAGGTGGACTGATGATTCGAGATTCCGAACACATAGCAGGCAAAAATAGTCATTTGGCCACCCACGCCTTTGCAGTCTGTCAGCGCACCATAGCCTGTCAAGCATCAGCAGCCAAGTGAAGAACTTGCAGCGTGGAGGAGCCCAGGCTTTCCAGAACATGTTTGCGAAATCTGAATCTATCCTGCCAGCGAACTGGAGTTTGTAGGCTGCCACTACGCTGTATGTGCCGAAGGGAGTTGTCTTCTAGGTGATGTTGTCTGGCACATCTGGCTGCAGCGTGATTTGGGCCTCGTTGATCATGTTCCACAGCCTCCTGAATTCAAAG
Organism: Aegilops umbellulata; assembly: GCA_032464435.1. NCBI lineage: Eukaryota > Viridiplantae > Streptophyta > Magnoliopsida > Poales > Poaceae > Aegilops > Aegilops umbellulata. The sequence continues at coordinate 241,807,762 of CP136055.1, read as the reverse complement.
ATGTTGGCGTCGGAGAGGGGTGGGCGACGGATGTCCTAAATCCATTTTTGCCCTTGCAGCGCCTCCTTCACAGTGCGATTCTTACACCTGCATCGGGCAAAGAGCGAGGGTGCGATCACCTTTGGCGGCATCGGTCCCAGCCAGGTGGACTCCCAGAAGAGTGCACGCTCGCCATTGCCAACAGAGACGCTCGTTGCAGCACTGAATAGCTTGCAATCCTGGTCATCACATGGCAAGGGGAAGCTAGTCCAAGGTCGGGCAACTTCATCCCACGACAGCCATAACCATCTCAGCCACAGGGTCCTTGCGAATTTTGCACTATCTAGAACTCCTAAGCCGCCAAGCTCGATCGAGGAGCAAACCGTCTACCAGTTGACTTTGCATTTGCCTCCGGACAGTTTATCCTCCTAAGCTCAGAGGAAACGCCTGCATATCTTGTCAATATCCTTCAGAATTCCACAGGAGGCTTTGATGGCAGTGAGCACGAAGATAGGAATGGCTGAAAGCACAGAGCGGACAAGCGCCCGCCGGCCCGCACTGTTCATTAGTCGCCCCTTCCATCCTGCTAGCTTAGCCTTGATGCGGTCGAAAAAGAACTGGAGAAGCACCTTCTTCAGTCTTCCTAAAGAGATTGGCAAGCCCAAGTAGGTGATCAGGAAGCCTGTGTGTCGGCCGGGGAACCCTGCAGTATGCTGTCTAGGTCCAATGCATGACATTGAATAGGCACAACCGTGGATTTTGAAGGGTTTACGCGCGGTCCCGTGGCTTCCCCAAACTTCTCCAGGATAGTTAGTAGGAAGGAGACCTCCTCATTGCATGGGTTGGATAAAATGATTGCATCATCCGCATAAAGGCTAACACGCAGTTTGATGTCACGCCCAGGAAGTGGCGTCAGGTATCCCAGAGCAGCAACACGGTCTAGGACCCGATGTAGCGTGTCAATTGCTAGGATGCAGAGGAAAGGGGATAGCGGATCGCCTTGTCGCAGCCCTCGGTGGTGGTCGATCAGCTTGCCCTCGATACCATTTAGAAGGACTGAAGAGGAGGATGATCGCAGCAGTAGAGCGATCCAGTCACGCCATCGAGTAGAGAAGCCTAGCTTCTGCAGGAGCTCGAGCAGGTACTCCCAGGAGATTGAGTCAAAAGCCTTAGCTATATCCATCTTAAAAAAAAGTGCAGGCTTCTTTATATGATGCAGGCTACGCGCCGCAGTTTTGACGAAAAAAAAGCTATCATGGATGCATCTAGTCTTCAGGAAGGCACTTTGCGCTGGAGAGATCAGACTACCAAGCTTGGGAGCAAGGCGCAAGGATAGTATCTTGGCGATGAGATTTGCAAAGGAATGCACTAAGCAAATTGGTCGGAAATGTCCAATGTCAGTTGGATCAGAAGTCTTTGGGATGAGCACCACCATTGCTGCATTGAGGCTTTTGAAGCTGGCACCGCCATTGAGGTCATGGAACTGCTGCAGAGCCCGCATAATATAAGCTTTTATGATGTGCCAGCACCACCTGTAAAAGACACGAGAGAAGCCATCCGGGTCGGGGGCTCGGTCTGGCGGTGACTGCTTGTTGGCGTTCCAAACTTCAGCTTCCAAGAAGGGGAGATCTAAGCCAGATGTGTCGAGTTGTGGTAGCTGAATTTGATCCCAGTTTATTGTGCATACACGACACTGTTGTGTGCCCAAAAGCTTGGTGAAGTGATCCTTGATTACCTCCTCCTTCTCAGAATGAAATTTTTCCTTTTCCTAGCGTTAATTTTGGCATGGAAGAATGCCGTGCTAACATCCCCCGCCCGCAACCAGTTGATCCTGGAGCATTGCCTCTTCCTAGCCCTCTCTATGGCTGTTAGGCCCAGCAGGCGGAGCTTGAGCTTTTTTCTGAATTCTAATTCTGCAGGCGTGAGAAGTCATTTTTGCTGAGCTATGTCGTGGCGCGGGACGAGCTCCTGGGCCATGTGGAACTGCAGTTTGACATTGGAGAACAAGCCGTTGCTCCAGATCTTTAGTGCCTTTGCGGAGCGCTGCAGTTTTGTATGCAGTATCCTGATGGCACGGCTAGAGCTAACTGGTCTGGACCAGGCTGCTAGGACAGTTTCATGGAAACCAGGAAACTTCGGCCAAAAAGATTCAAATCTAAATCTGGGTTTGCTAGTCGGCGATTTAGCACTTGTAAGAACGAGAGGGTTGTGGTCCGAGACTGACGTAGAAGCTGCGCGCAACAACATTGAGGGGAAAAGCGCGTCCCAGGCAGGATTGCAGAAGACACGGTCCAGGGCAACCAGAATGGGGGCTGTTGCTCGTTGCTCCAGGTGAATTTTCTGTTTTTGCATCTAATGTCGAGCAGTTCAGCATAATTGATAGCATTTTGGAATTTACCCATGAGTCTGCGATTGAGGTTGAGGTTGTTTTTGTCCCTGGCTTCGTAAATTTGGTTGAAGTCACCGAGCACAATCCATGTGTGGCCTAGGGGTGGTACAGAGCTGCACATCTCAGCCAAGAAGCTCTCCTTGAGGCTATCATCTACCGGCCCATAGACCATGGTCAAGCAGAATTGCAAGTGGGAGGTCAGCAGCCTAGTGTTGGCAGTCAGGTTGAATTGCGGGGTTGTTAGATCAAAGGTTTGCACAAGGGCACTATTCCAGAAAAGGCTAATCCCTCCCCTGGTGCCAGATGCAGGTATATGAAAGGCTTGATCTAGAATGGAACCACCTATTTCTCTAGCCATGGCAGGGTCCCAGGCACTGATCTTGGTCTCCTGCAAACATGCGATTGTAGGTTTCCAGACAGCAATTGCTTCATGAACAGCTAGGCGTTTGGCCGGCATGTTGAGGCCTCTAATGTTCCAGGAGACGATTGGGCGGAGGTTTTCACACATGGCGAACTAGATAGACCAGCAAAGGAAATACATCACTACAGAGTACACAATCCTTACTAGCAAGCCGCACCACCGACGACCACCACCAGTAGCACTCTAAGATCGTCGGCAAACTACAGCTCCTACCCCTCTCCAGGAAGAACACACCACTGAACACTACCCAAACTAGCAGGCAATCGCGGCGAGGGGCACCGCCAGTAGAACCGATCCCTTGTCGCTGGCAAACTGCATCCACCAACCCTAAAGTAAAAAGAAAAAGCCCTAACACCGGCAGGCGACAGGCTGCCGGCCTCTGCTGGAGTTTACGATGGCTTTCTAACATGATCAAACTAGTCGGCGCCGACGGCCGAGGTGCTTGGGCCCTCAAGCCCTGCCGCGACACGGAGTGTCGTGCCGTCCAGGCTGGTGAGAGCCGCGAATGCTTCAAACTCCTTCTGGTTGATTGGCTCGTCGAAGCGCTTGATGAACTTCTGGGCGGCTTCTTTTGTCGTCGCTTCCCCTGGGCCAAGGGCACCCATTGCCTGCACTACGCGCAGGGTCGCACGGTTGGCCACCGGGACGTCGTTTTTTGCTTCAGCCGGGCGCGCGCTTCGCCTAGAAGGGGCAGTTGCCGGCTTGACCTGCTTCTGCTGTGCAGTCTTCAGGGTGCTGGACATCTGCGGCTGTGGGACGGCGGAGAAGAGTGTGCGGGCCACTGGCGGCTTGCACTGGCCCAGCTCCAGCCCCCCCACCATGGAGGCTAGACCTTCAAGCTGCAGAGCGTCCGGACCCGCAACAGCATTTGGCAGGGCCACCGTCTTGGGGACAGAGGTAGGTCGTGCCCTGAGAGGAATGCGATTGCCAGTGCGGGTCGGGGTGCGTGTTGTCCTTTGCTCCAAGCTGATGGCAGGGGAGAAACACAGCGGCTTGGCGAGTGCGGCTTCAGCTGCAGCGTTGACCTCGAAGAGCATGCTTTTCGTCCAGCGGGGAGGGTGAGGGTGGTGTTGCGGTTTGCAAAGAACTCATCCACCGGATCTTCTTGACCAGCCTCGTGCTGCACTTCCTCCTGCTCCTCAGCTTGTTGCACCTCTTCCAATTCAGCAGCAGGTTGGGGCAGCGGGTGCACTTCCGCAGGGGGCAGTTGATGGGGAAGCAGGGGCCTTGGCGGGGCGAGGAGCCGCACCGGACCCGGCTCTGGCCTCGGCGTGGCAGCTGGGAAGGGTGCAGCATCAACCAGGGCCTGGGGCTGGTGCACCTGCGCGAGTGGTGACGATATCGGTGACGCGGGCCTGGGGTCTTGCTACGATGGCGCTCAGTGCTTGAGGACCGTGGCACTGACGAGGCCCTGGTCTGGCGCTCGATGCCGAGCAGGGTGTCCTTCCAAGAGCTGCGGCTCGGGCCGCTCCCGTCATCCCAGTCACGGCGCCGGGACGGGGCCAGCATGCCCCGGTAGCCCGTGGAGGCGACACGCGGGGCCTGCCTCCGCCTAGTTGGTGCAGGTGGTGGCGGGGACGGGGCTTGCAGCAGAGGGGCCGGAGCAGCAGGTTGGAGCAGCAGGTGGGTTGGTGCAGCGGCAGGGTAGAACGGTCAGCTGTCTTCTATATTGAACGTCTAGTCCAACGAGTTGACCTCAGGTAGTGGCCGACGCTCGTCGTCGTCCGAGCCAGAAGACGGCAGCCCACTGACACCAGAAGCAGGGGAGCGCTGCTCGCGTGGGGACCAGTCTTCAACGCGGTCGAGGTGAAAGAGCAGGGAGCTCCTCTCCCCTTCCGGAGGCTCCAGCACCGTGCGACTGGCCTGCAGCGGGGGCGAGAAGCCCTGCATCTCCACCCCACGGCCAGCACCCTCCTCAAAGCTCGAGAGGCAGTGTCGGGTGGGGATGTCGGCGAGGCTCCACACCCACGCCCAGCAGGCGAAGGTGCGCGTGTCCCGTCGCTCCATGGTGTGGCTGTTGAGCCTGTCGATGATGCAGAACCGGCCTAGCACCTCCTCCGCGCCCTCCAGCGTCCACATGTCCAGGGGCAGCCGCTCGATGATGATGCGGACGTGCAGCAGCCATTTCTGGCGAACAGCATGGTCGTCCGGCCTCCATGGCTTGGTCCGGAAGGGCACCACGTCGACGTTGATGGTGTTGTGGCGCAGGAGTGCGTCGCAGTCGGCAGGCACGTTGAAGTGGACGAGGAAGTCTTCAGGGTGGTGACGAGTGACACGCAGCAGGTGCGGGCCGATGTGCAGTAGGGCCTCGATGGTGCGGCCCACCATCATCGGGTTGGCGGCGTTGAAGCTGTCGGTGGCCATCAGGAGCACAGCATGATGCTTGAGGACGAAACGTGCGTGCTCCATCGCTCTGGAGCGCATGACCACCCCGTGGCCTTGTCGCTGGCGGCGAGGCGGGGACGCAGGGACGTAGGTGACTTCCATCGCCGTCTACGGAGGCGGTGGCGGGGGTGGCGATGGTTGTAGGTGGATCGAGGGCGACGGATTGGTTATTTTTACCTTTGTTTTAGTATTCAAGTTGCAAATACTTAAGACCTATGAACTAATTGGTATCAGATAGAGTTTAGATGAAACCGTTTCTGAACCCTAGTTAACCAAATAGTTGGAAAATCGATTGAGCCTTATGAAACCCTGGTAAACCAAACATTATGGTTTATTCTAAATGTCTTAGATAGGGGACCACTAAAATCAAGTCAACCATACTATAGAATTCCGAGTATTTAACAAAAAATACCACTTTACAAGTATGTGTCCCACAGAACAATCACTTTTAACTGGCAGCCAAAAATACTACCACTTTTGCTCTATTTTTATTTTGCAAAATACGAGTACCACTTTCTATTCATGCAATGCAATGCAAGAGAGATGCCAAAAATGGCAACAGCTGGTTTTGTTTGGACGAAGGACACATGAGAAATGGTCAGCACAATTCCTACGGCGGAGACCGTCTGTCTCTTATATATAGGCTCATGTGTGAGGCTACTCTATTTATGTCCATGAGAAGAGAGGGGGAAGAAAAAAGCAGGGCGCGAGAAGTCGCCTAATTCTAATTCAAGGATTGGATTAGGCGCTTCTTCGTCCCACACCACGCCACACCACGCCGCTCCAACCACATTCTTCTGTACGTAAAATAATAGCATAGCATAAATTAATTAAACTGAGTATCGATCGGATCGAGATCGAGATCGAGCATGGATGGTTTGGTTGGGCTGTTGAAGGTGCGCGTGGTGCGTGGGATCAACCTTGCCTACCGCGACGCAAGAGGCAGTGATCCATATGTTGTCCTTCGCCTCGGCAAGCAGGTGTCCGCTCTCTCATTGCTGCTGCTGCTTCTTCTTCTTCTTCTTCTTCTTGTCCATGATTCTGTATGACTGTATTACTATTGATTGTTCTCGTACTGTTTTCTGTTCAAAAAAAATTGTGCGATTGCAGAAACTGAAGACCAGCGTGAAGAAGCGATCCGTGAACCCTATCTGGCATGAGGAGCTAACCCTGTCAATCACGAACCCGAATGCACCAATCAAGCTTGTGAGTACTACCTACTGTTTTCTTGCAATCTGTTAACAAACACATTCCGTCTACGTTGAAGAAAACTGTGCTGTACTGTACAGGCGGTGTTTGACAAGGACACCTTCAGCAAGGACGACCCAATGGGGAACGCGGAGATCGAGGTGCTTCCCTTTACGGAGGTCCTGGAACTGGACACCGAGAGCATCCGCAACGGCACCGTGGTGCGGTTGGTCGCGCCGAGCAGCAGGAACTGCCTCGCCGAGGAGAGCCGCGTGTGCTGGAAGAACGGCAAGTTTGTCCAGGACATGATCCTGCGCCTCCGGAACGTCGAGAGCGGGGAAATAATGCTGAAGCTGGAGTGGGTCAATATGAAGAAGTGACATGGCATGATCAACAATATGCACATGCATGCAAAGTGGAGTACAGTATATCTCGATCCATCCATCCATCCATCCGTTGCAGATGTCGGATTGTAACCAGCAAATTAACTTGTCGGACTACACCCCGCTCCGCTGTGCTGTGTGTAGTTAGAAAAGAAAATGGATTTCTAAACGGTGACAGTCCATGACATTGTTTGTAAAGGCATTTCTCATCCGAATAACCGATTAGAGCAGTAAAATCTCGATTTTACTCTTCTAATCGGGACCTAACCGATTCCCAATAGACCATGATGGAGTAAAAAGTTTACTCGGCCACCGCAAATCTTTCTATATTTAATCCATCGCTTGGCGACCGAGTAAAAAATATCTCCTTCTCTTCCCCGCCGCCAGCCTCCTCTTCTCCCCCTCGCCCCGCCGCCAGCGTGTCCCCCGTCCTTCTCGCCCGCCCCCTCTCCTCCCAATGGCCGGACGCAGTGGCCGAAGGCCCCCGGCACCGATTCACAGCGCGAATCCACGCCGCCACTCCTACCGGTCGTTGTCTAGCGGCGCATCCTCGAGCCGCCGCCGCTCGCCCGATCCGCCTGCCCCTACCCGGCCGATTCGCCGACTTCCCGGAACTCCCTCCGTCGCGGCTACCGTAGAGGACCTACGTCGGAGTCCGCTAGCGCTCATGGGGGACATGGGTGGCGGAGATCACCGACAGGGAGACCCACAAGAGGAAGTGGGTCGGGTCGTTCCACACGGCGGAGCTTGCTGCAATGGAGTATGACCGGTGGCAAGTCCAGTTCCACGGCCGCGGTGCAAGGCTTAACTTCCCAATTGGGATGGAGCCGGTCCACCTCGTCCCGCCGAAGTCGGGTGTGGTGAGCGCTACAATCTCTCGGGAGGACCGAGGGGCGAGGGAGCGCCTCGAGGTGGAGGGCGCCGACGAGGCGTACATGGAGGACCTCCGTTGCTAGCACCCGGAGCTCATGGAGGCGGAGCGGGCGATATTCGCCGACAATGGCGGAGAGGTCATCGTCATCTCCAACGATGAGGTGCAAAGCGGCAAGGAGCGATACTGCAGGAATGCCTAGCAGTGGCAGGCGCAAAACTCAAGCAGCGGCGGGCCAGGCTGTCAAAGGCATCCGCCACTGCTACAACCGCATCAGTGGCGGGTGCCCGCCTGCCACTGGTAGAGGCCTGCAGTGGCTGGCGATGCTTACTGACCCGCCACTAGTTGGGTTTCTTCAGTACCTGCCAGTCACTATTTATTCATATTTGCAACGGCGGATGTACTAGAGCGCCCGCCACTGCAGGCTTATTCATGTGAATCAAAAAATTTGTAGCCACGGCGTCAATTGTTTTGCCATGGCTGCGTTTTGCATAAATCCAATATAAAAAATTCAATACTGCAATAAAATAAAGCACGCATTGTAAGCTTAGCCATGCAAGTTCATTAGGTAATTAGTACTCTTCATAACAACTACTAACACTTCAAATTTGTTCCGGTTAACAAACCAACATCAAAGCATCACAGGCATCTTAACAGACTAACTAAGAGTTCATCAATTTGGAGATATTTGATCGGATCTTATTTCTAAATAAGATTTACAACAACCATCATCTGGAAGTTGTTGCTCATATTGTTCCTTATTGTGATGACCACTGTTGTGTCAACCGTTAGTCGTTGTCTCTTCTCCTTCAGGAATTCCCGCCGGCCGACCTCATAGAACGATATGTGGCCGTCTGTGTCCGTCTTGTATCAAACACTGGTGACAGGACCTGCTGCTCCAAGACATACTCCAGCCATGCCGGCAGTAAGAATGTCCTCGTGATTAAAAACAAAATAGAGCACGCAATGTTAGACATCTTGCCATATAGTGTTATGAATAAAAAAAAGAGAAAATATATAAACATATCATGGTGTGTTTCACGATGTTGGTCTTGGTAAAACGGTGCATAAATGGCCTCCCCAAGTAGTGCACACTTGATGGTAGGATCGCGATGAGATTGGCCTTCCCATCCTCATTAAGCTCTTTCATTCTTTGAGAGAAAATTGCATAATTATATGGATCATCATTGTCATCATCTCCGGTACCCTCATCATCTTTCTCATCCTCATACTCCTGGCTATCGTCATCCTCGCTAACATCATCATCATCCTGACTCTCATTATCATCATCATAAGTACTACATTAAAGGTTCAAATATCTTAAGCACGGAGTTATTCGACTAGGCATGATGGAGAGATCAATTCCTAATCTAAGTCAACGTGAGAGCCGAAGTTGTCATCGTCATCCTCATCGGACTCCTCGATGAGATCATACCAGTCTATTAGGTCATCCTCGGCATCCTTCTGGTTGCGTGTGGTCATCAGGAATGCCTCGTTGATGGCGTACAGATGCGGATCCTCCCGAAGATACCGTTCTACCAAGGGATCGGTGCTCTGGCGTTCGCGGGCCCTAATGAGCGCCTTGGCCTTCAAGTGCTCCTTCTCCTCGACCTTGGAGACTATCCTCATGTTAGGAGGCGCTATCTCAAATGCGCCAAGCATCCTGAGGAAAGTTGAGTTGGGCCCTTTGCCGCTAGTACTCGAGCGCCATGTCATCGTAAGCGCGCACCATGTCCTCGGTTAAGTCGAACGTGCTGATCCATTGTTTCTTGCCAGCGATGGAGTTTTGATTTGGGCGCCCCACTTCCCCAGGGCCTTTGGAAAACACCACGGTACCTGCCATTGTCCGCCATTTCAGGAAAAAAACCTAAAACATGCAGATAAATAAATTTGGCGAAAGAACCGAAGAAATTTTCAACAACACAATATAAATTAAAACAAAAAAAATTGGCATGACCTCTGCATAAAAATGGACATATTAAGAGCTAGAAATTTGTTGAAACGAAAATAAATCAACATTTCGCCAAAACTTTAGCTCTTTTCACTTATAGTATGAATCTCTGTAAAGAAATGAAGACATCTACTACAACACAATATGAATAAAAAATGAAGAAAGAAATTTGGCATGACCTTTTAATCAAAATGGACAAATTAAGTGCTAAAATTTTGGCGAAGCAGAAATAAATCAACGCTTCGCCAAAACTTTAGCGCTTGTAGTATGTATCCCTGTAAAGAACTAGAAACTACAACTATACGACTGTTGAGTCCATATATACGGCTAGTTCTATTGCTACAACTATAAACTACAATTAAAAATATCAAATTACAACTATAAACTACAACTACAATTTGTTTTATTGTGTGCATTAGAAACTATACAACTACAAACTACAACTATCAAACTAAAACTAGCTAGAAACTTCAACTATACCTAGAAACTAAAAACTAAAACTACAACAATCAAACCCCTAACCCTAACCCTAGTCGAACGTGGCTCCTGCTGCGGCTGTCCGTGTGCATGGCAGCCGCGGCCGTGGGTGGCGACGAGGACGGTCGAAAAGAGAGGTGGGGACGGCGACCTTATACCTGCCGGAGCGGAGGGCGATGGGGCGGTGGATCGAGGGTGAGGGTGACGCGGTGGAGGGCGAGGACGACGGCGGCAACGGACTGCGACAACGACATGGGCAACGCTGCGGTGGAGGGCGAGGGGGGCGACGAGAGCGAGATGGGGGGAGTGAGAGTGAGAGTGAGAGTGGGGTAGGGGAGGGGAGGGGGCGCGTGCATATAGTGCTCATCACCTACGACAGGCATGCCATATGACCCGCCATTGCTAATTTCGGGTGGCAGGCGGCAATCTTCGAGTTGAATTTGGACAGTCTACCGCTAACCTACGTGTGGCGGGCTCGCCCGGCTGCCCGCTGCAACTAGTATCTGCATAAGAAAATAACCAGTTGCATGCTTTTAGCTGTGGCGGGGATTTCGCTCTGCCCGCCACTACTAGCTAACAATAGTGGCAGGTGAGCAAAGTCACTCGTCATAGCAAACATCTATAACATAGCCACGCTCAGCACTGCTTTATTGTCGCGGGTGACGTATTTCGCCTGCCACTGATGTGCCGGTAGCTCTGGTGGTCGCATTTTGATACCCGGCACTGCCGCTTCTCCTAACTTGCTGTGGCGGGTGCCTCGACCCGCCCGCCACTCTATTGAGTTCACCTATAAGGCCTTTCCCAGTAGTGGAGGGGGGGGGGCAAGAAGGGCGGCGAGGAAGAGGAGTTCGACTCGAGGAGTGGTGGAGCATCTTCACCGACTACGACAACGACGGCACCGGCCCAGAACCATGTCTCATCGAGGGTGGCCTATTGAGGAAAGATTGGCTCGACCTCCACTACGGCCGATGAAGATGAGTAGTTTTTAGTGTGGTTTAAGTTTGAATTTATGTTTAATGTTCGGTTGTCAAAACCACCTACGTTGAACTTAAGTTTAAATGCATGCAAATTTCGATTGAAATTAAGTTGAATTTATGCAAATTTACATTTTACTCCGCTAAGTTTAGGGGATCGGCTAGAACCGATCAAAACTTAATGGAGATTTACTCGGCGGGATACTCAGCTATTTTTAGGGGATCGGTTAGAAATACCCTAAGAGCAGCTTGGGACAACATAATGGAACACCCGCATGAATGAAGTGAACACAAGACAAAGGGGACAGTAACCTGTTTGTTTCACCCATATTGTCGAGTACGTACTATATATATAACCTGAAAAGAAAAATGATACTAGTGTAGATTAGCTATCCCTAGTTCTGAATTTGTAACAGATGCATATATATATACAAAAAAAAACGAGTACCACATTATCTCAGCAAGCACCATGACCATCCCTAGTTGGTTCTGAATTTCGAGTGGATGCGGATACAAAGAGGAAAACAAATGGGGTAATTTGTGTTCCTAGTGTTGTTGCAATGCAATATGAGATGCTACTACTAAATCTGGCCTGAATTTGCTGCTGGTGCTAGGACATGCCCAACACTACCCTGTTTCAGTCTTGTTTTTGTGAAGCTGAAACAATTTACTAGCACCATTTCGCATCTTTCCTATCCTATGGAGAGCAAAGCAGAGCCAGTTACGTGTGTGAAGATGGATAGATGGATGGATAGATGGAGACAAGGAAGAGAATTGTTGCTGCTGCTGCTGCTGCATTATTGCGCTCCTCTCCTCTCCAGGTGCCAAGGGGCAGGCGGGCAGGCAAGCAAGAGGAGCTTGTTCCTTGTCCACCGCAGGCGAGGTGATAACCCAACCTGTGGCCATTCCCGCTCTTATCTCCAGCCCGAGTTCCTAGTCCTTTCCCCACTCAAATTCGGGGGCGCAAATCTCATTCTCGTGCGCAAGAAAATTGAGCGGATACCGTCTCGTCTCCTCCACATTATCCGCGCTTGATTAATCTGCACGGCGCACGCCCAGCAACGCGACAAGGAATCTCGCTGCCTCTGCCATTACACTACAAATTCCCACCTGCTCCCCTGTTTCTTGGTTCCCTTCTTCTCCACATCACCCCCCACACCCACCTTTCCCCTCCGCGGCGGCGCACGAGGGATCTGCCTCCGTCCGGAGAAGACGAGAAGATGATGGGGAGGAAGGCCCTGGACTACGAGGAGCTGAACGAGAACGTCAAGAAGGTGCAGTACGCCGTGCGCGGGGAGCTCTACCTCCGCGCCTCCGAGCTCCAGAAGGAGGGCAAGAGGATCATCTTCACCAACGTCGGCAACCCGCACGCCCTCGGCCAGAAGCCACTCACCTTCCCCCGCCAGGTTGCTATCCTCTTCTTCTTCTTCACCAACCTACAGTAGGAAACAGGGTTGATTGGGGGTTGGTGGGTGTGCTTACTTGTCCTTTCGGTGCGCAGGTGGTGGCGCTCTGCCAGGCACCATTTCTGCTCGATGATCCCAACGTCGGCCTCATCTTCCCCGCCGATGCCATCGCGAGGGCCAAGCACTACCTCTCCCTCGCGCCCGGCGGTTTAGGTAACATATTCTCGTCCGCCCAAAATCCATCCCTTCTTTTCTACTACTCCTAATCCAGGATGTTTCTAGGTTTTCTTCAGGCACTCACACTTGTGCCCTTTTTTTTACTCCATACATATATGCATGCAAGTGGAAGTGGATAACAAATGCAGAGCTGACGGTTTTTAATTTCTTCACATAACAAATAATTATCCACTTTTATCTACTCACTCATGTATCACAGTACTATGTTCCATTGTTTCTGTAGTCTTACCTTACGTATATATATGCGTGTCTGTGTGTTTGACTGACACAACTTGTAATCTATCTCACCAGGTGCTTACAGTGACTCCCGAGGTATCCCTGGGGTTAGGCAGGAAGTTGCCCAGTTCATTCAGAGGCGTGATGGGTATCCAAGGTCAGACTGAACAAGAGCGACGATTAAAACATCTCAGTTTTTTTTTGGTCATCCTTCCTCCCTCCTCACACTGGTATTGTATTGTATGGTCTACTTATTGCAGTGATCCAGAGCTTATCTACCTCACTGATGGTGCCAGCAAAGGTGTGATGCAAATGCTCAACGCCATTATCAGAAACGAGAGGGACGGGGTATGCTTATCCTTGAAAGCTGTATCTTTCCCCCAAATTCTTACTTAAGACTAGGTGTAAATCCAATGTGGTTGAGATGCATGTATCTTTCTTTGCAGATTTTGGTCCCTGTTCCACAATACCCGCTTTATTCTGCTGCCATTTCCCTCTTTGGTGGTTCTCTTGTCCCGTATTATTTGGAAGAAGAGGCTAACTGGGGACTTGATCTTGTCAGTACCCGGCAATCAGTTGCAGAAGCACGGTCAAAGGGAATCACTGTAAGTGTTTTACTGATAATTTAGGAGTATATTTCATCCTGTCTTCCATACTCATCAGAAATACTAGATGTAACCAGTTAGGGGATTACATTTTTTTTATCTAACTAGAATGCTATGCTTGTTTTCTCTGCAATCAGACCCTTGCCCATCTTCATTCTCTACACTAAAACCACTACTACTCTTGTGAAGAAAGATTAGTAGTCTAATAGTTAGCTTGATGAGAGAAACACTTGTAAAATTGTTTCTTTGATGTTTTGCGTTGACAGTGTAATTTGTTTCACCTTCTCATAGTTCATGATTTTCTTCTTCTTTCTATATCGTTGTAGTCATGCTGCTTATATAAAATTGTTATCCTTAATGTATACTAGTTGTATTTAGCTCTGATCATATTTTTTCCCCCTCCAATCTAGGTTCGAGCAATGGTGATAATAAACCCAGGAAACCCTACTGGCCAATGCCTGAGTGAAGCAAATATTAGGGAACTTTTGAACTTCTGCTATCAGGAAAACTTGGTTCTGCTTGCAGATGAAGTTTATCAACAGAATGTTTATCAAGATGAACGGCCGTTTATAAGTGCAAGAAAGGTACCGATGGTTACAGCTTCACTCAAGCTTATACTCCCTCCGTCCCATAATATAAGAACATTTTCGACATTAGTGTAGTGTCAAAAACGTTCTTATATTATAGGACAGAGGGAGTAGTTTTCATGTGACAAGTCTGTAATCTAGTGAGCACTCTAAGTTGCCCTTAAGTAACACATATTGACAAGTACTCCCTCCGTCCCAAAATACTTGTCGGAGAAATGCATAAAAATGAATGTATCTAGAACTAAAATAAATCTAGATACATTCATTCCTCCGACGAGTATTTCCGGACGGACTTGCTTCCGCACGCCGAAAAACTACTACAAGAGATTAGGCTCATGCTGTGTTACACTGAAAGATAATCAGATTTTTTTTCTCAAATATCAACTGCGCTGACCACAATGGCCTTTCTCAACATGTTCTAGGTTATGTTTGACATGGGTCCTCCAGTAAGCAGGGAAGTTCAGCTGATTTCTTTCCATACTGTGTCCAAAGGATATTGGGGAGAGTGTGGACAACGTGGTGGGTACTTTGAAATGACAAACATACCTCCCAAGGTAACATGCCACTACAGAATTTATGATTTATCTTAAAGATTATGAGAAAGTTACTTACTAATATGTATGAAGAATACAGCTATAGAAAAACAAAACACATATATAAATAAAATGTTACATAATTCAGGTCCTATTGCACACCAGAAAAATATAAATCTGCATCAGAATTTCCTAGCCTTGCTGCTGTTCTTTCGTTAGCAGAACAGTTGTGTATATACTACAGTGTGCAATATGATCCACTACATCCATCCTGTGCTAGCTAGGTTGTTTCAATTACATTTGCTGCACCAAGATATTCTTATTAATGGAGTGCACTTAGTGGGTACCGCAAAAACTGTTTGGTAATGAACAATGCATTTGGGAGTTATATGTATGTCACCAGTCATGTTCATTTACAGCTACTAGCTGTGTCCAATCTCAAAGCTTTGAAAGTTGAGATTGAATGTCTAAATAAGACAAGTCACATAAATAAGGATGGCAATTTGTTCCACTGTACAAACGTTTACACTGAAGTTTGGATGGTAGCACATACAACTTCTCTTAATCAAGTTGTTCTTCTGATTTGTTCTGACAGACTGTCGACGAGATTTACAAGGTTGCATCAATCGCGCTGAGTCCAAATGTTCCTGGGCAGATCTTCGTAAGTGAAACAAAATTTTATGATTCTGTTGTTTTTTTGGATGGGTGGGGTGGAAGGAGGCAATCCATGAACTACTATTGAAATTCTTGAAAATCGGAATCTCATTTTCCCTGTTGTATTATGTGGTGTGATCTGCAGCATACTAATTTGTTTGCAGTTATCTTGCTTTATTTTAAGAAGTTATACAATGGTTCTGGTTCTTTAATTTACAGATGGGACTTATGGTGAACCCTCCTAAACCTGGAGACATCTCGTACCTGAAGTATTCTGCTGAAAGGTTAAAAACACCGCCCTGCACATTTCTTTCTATACGCCTCGCTTTCCATATGAAAGAAAGTTAACGTGTCAGCTTGTACTAACATGCTTCAAATCGATGTTGCAGTAAGTCTATCCTTGAATCTTTGAGGAGGAGGGCACAAATAATGACAGACGGTTTCAATAGTTGCCGAAATGTTGTCTGCAATTTCACAGAAGGTAACATAAAAGCTCTAAACTGCATATTTTTGTCTGACTATTATCTGTAGCAGGAGCTATGTATTCTTTCCTGCAAATACGCCGAAATGCATATTTTTTCAATGACAAAGAAGCTTCTCTCTGATGTTATATGCTATTATGCTTTTGCAGGAGCTATGTATTCTTTCCCGCAAATACGCCTGCCGCAAAGAGCTATGGATGTAGCCAAAAGCGCTGGCAAAGCGCCCGATGTTTACTACTGCCTCAAGCTTCTGGAAGCCACTGGAATATCCACTGTTCCAGGCTCAGGTTTTGGTCAGAAAGAAGGGTAAGTGCTTTTCTGATATCATCAATTATTGTTTTAATGATTTTTTTAGTTACAAGGTGTAAGAGATCCTAGCTACTCCCTCCGTTTCTAAATATAAGACCTTTTAGAGATTTCAACATGGACCACATACGGATGTATATAGACGCATTTTAGAGTGTAGATTCACTCATTTTGCTCCGTATGTAGTTTGTATTGGAATATCTAAAAAGGCTTATATTTAGGTACGGAGGAGTAGAAGTGAAGCATGATAAACTGGGCATATGAGAACAGTGGCCCATCATCAGTGTTGTGATACACATGGAAACTGTCACTGCACTTTGGGCTTATCTAATCATGAACCTGATAAGAATGGGAATGGGCCGTCCTGCTCCAGCCTGGACTTGGTTTCTATTACTACCGTGAACATGTTAGCACCACAAGTCTACAACTTAGCATATTTGCAATTCTGGAACAAAAGCAATCTTGGGTCAATAGTTTGAAACTTTCCTATAAGCACAAGCCTAACAACCCTTGCAAAGGTATGTACTATCATAACGGCATACTACAGCCCTGGGCAACCAAATCTGAGTCGACCCACTCATCCTGATGGGCCGATGAGGATCGGCTCCGCTGGCCCTGTTTCCACATGAAGCCGACCCAAAAGACCCATTGGACTGGAAATTTTGGGCGGGGCCAGTGTCAAAATGGGTGACGTCAGCCCATTCCCATCTTTGATTGAACCATTGTAGGAAACCAGTCCTCCTGTTCATCACCATCATCATCATATTTTTTACTGCAGAACCAATCACTGTTTGTCCTTTGGAACAATTTGTGATATGGAACAATTTGCAGGGTGTTCCATCTGAGGACGACGATCCTGCCCGCGGAGGAGGACATGCCGGCGATCATGTCGAGCTTCAAGAAGTTCAACGACTCGTTCATGGAGCAATACCAGGACCACTCGAGGCTGTGAAGAGAGAAGAAGACAACCGCATCTACATATAATACAATGCTGCCCTTTTCTACCAGCAATTGAAGTTGATTAATTAGCTGTAAGCTGTAACTATGGTGAAGAAAACTGGTTGCTATGCTTGATATGTATAGGGGGGAAGATATATGCGGAAATATTCGGTCCATTTACTACATAATATGATGATACTACTGTAATTGTTGGCTCCAATAATTGATCCACAATAAATAATTAAACACCGAGCTTGATCACCCTTGTTGTTTGAGCTTAGCTAAGGCAGTATGCATACTGCTCCCTCCGATCCACAATATAGTGCTTACAGATATATTTTTTGGAAAGTCAAACTTTTGTAGAGAAAAACATATACGAGTACATCTGGAATATAAAATACATATCATTAGATACATCACAAGACGTATTTTCATATTGTATATATTTGACATTGTAGATATAAATAGTTTTTTCTATAAACATGATCAAAGTTTGTAAGGTTTGTCTTTCCAGAAAGTATATATGCACTATATTATGAAACGAAGGAAGCATATACTAGTATATACTGCCGTACTTATCAATCAATTTGTTTTCTGATACAAAACAGCAATACCTACTCCCTGCTTCTGACTTTGCTAGAAAAATATGCACTCCCTGAATTGAATGGCATATGCCTGGCTGCTAACGCTCGTCCTTTTAATTTAGTTTGTTGTAAGGACAATCTAAAGAAGACCGGCAAGCAACGACTCCAGGGACAATTAATTATTAAGTCTTGTGAAGAATTTCAGATAGTTGAAGATAACATGGGCGAAATAATAGCCATACGCGTTGCAATCATCGTCGTCATCGTATCGTACTGTGGGAAGGAAAACCAAGGCAGTTGCTGTGGTGGCAAATTAAACTAAAATTGTAGGGGAGGACTGAGGAGCTCAGTACATGCATGCTCATTCACCAACTTGCAGATGCTTACCGTTACCGACGAGAAATCGTACCCGACTTTGTAGTACCGTACCCAGTATAAGTCAAAGAATAATATTTCTGCTTCTAGACGTTCACAAGTTCCAGTCCCCAGTTTGACAAGAACCAGTCACATATACCGTGAATATTTTATACCGTGAATAAGTGGAGTAAAAATAAAAATGCAATGATATGTGGCCAGGTTGTGCGTTACAAAATTTATAAGTTGGATTTGGACTTTTATCATTTTTACTGCAACCATGATTCTTTATAAATGCACTAGTTATTGCACATCTAATGACTCAATCAAATTAGAAAGGAACAGAAAAAGGACAAAAGAAAATGCTTGCATGAATCTTCACGTAAAATCAATGACATATGACTTAGATGTGAAATACTTAGGGCACAAAACATCATAAGCCCACAGGACCCGCTCCTCGGTCGCTCCCGCGAGCGGCCAGGAGCGCAACCTAGCCGCCGCCAGCGCCACATCCAGCCGCCCCTTCTCCCCTCGCCGCCGCCGGCAGGCGTCGCCGGGCAAAGCCCGTGCGGCTTGGCGGCGGCGAGGCCCTCTCCTCCTCCTGCTTGGAGTGGCGCGGCGCGGGCCGGCCACTTCGAAGGAGCTCGGGCGCCTTGGCGTCCGGGGCGGCGCAGCGAGGCAGCGCAGGTGGTGGGGCGAGCATGACGGGCCTTCGCAGGTGGCGGGGCGGCGCGGCGCGGTGCTCTGCGTTGCGCGCGTTCGGGAGGGGCGGACAAGCGCGGATCTGAAGCGCGCGGGCTCGCACAGCAGCGTGAGGTGGTGCTTCGGCTCGGGCGGCGCTGCGGTGATGCAGCAAGGGAGCGGCGTGGATGCGCAAGGGACCTAGCTGCCCAGATTTGTCTGCAGCTCGGGTGGGAAGGATGCGCTCGTGCGGCGTGGGCAGACAGGGGCTTCC
This sequence comes from Aegilops umbellulata, assembly GCA_032464435.1. Taxonomy (NCBI): domain Eukaryota; kingdom Viridiplantae; phylum Streptophyta; class Magnoliopsida; order Poales; family Poaceae; genus Aegilops; species Aegilops umbellulata. The sequence goes on along the minus strand of CP136055.1, from coordinate 241,788,886 downwards.
GGCGGCTGCCGGGAGAGGTGAGGCGTGCCGCGAGCGGCGGTTCAGCTGCGAGGGCGCGGCTGGTGTGGCGCTCGTCGCGGGTGCGTGAAGGGCCTGGTCGGCGCGGCTCAGAGGCGTCGGGGATCTGCTGCTCGGAGGTCGCGAAGGGTGAAGGTGGTCAGATTCGGCCGGATTTGACCACGGTGGCTCAATGGAGGGCTTGCTGATGCATGATGTGCGGGGCTCGAGAAGCTGATCCGGGCGAAAGCTTGTCTCCGGCGTGTCCGGAGCTGGCGATGGCGACGCTTTCAAGCGTTGTTCCCTTGTTGGCATCGTCGAGGCACTCTCAGGTCCAATCTTCGCAGCTTCGGGGGAAACCCTAGATCCATGGAATCAGACGATGACGGTGCTCTAGCATCGTATTCCCTCTTGGGGGCTTCGTCTTTGAAGCTAGGCATCATCAGGCGGGACCAATGGAAGTTGGTGGTGTTGGCGCCGAGGCTTTGTGGCAACGATGATGGGCGTGTACGATTCGAAGACGGGGCAATGGTTGCGGTAGTCGGCTCTTCTCCGGCATGTTCGTGGGACTACCTCAGATTGTTTTGTTGCGGTGAAGTCGGAGCTGCGGCAGCAGGGCCCTGTGGCGATGATGACAGGCAGTAGGTGGTCTGTTCAGCGGTCTTCCGCGGCGCCAGCCTTGCATAGTTCTCCTTCGGAGCCATCTTTCAGAGTCGGAGCTGTGTTGTCCTTGGCGCGGGTGGCTGAGTTTGGCGCGGGGTTCTTCTGTTTCACACAGCTCTACGGTGTGGGTTGGGTCGGCTTTTGTCTTCGGAGAAGTCGGAGTCGCTTTCTTGGAGATTAGGGAGGGCGATGAGGCCTGTTGGGGAGAAGTGATGACGATGACACCGGTGTATGATGTTGACGAGACCCTCTATGTGAGGTGTGTGGTATTATGTGTGCCGCTCAACGGTTTGTGACGGTTTTCGCCCGGTTTTCCGTTTATTAACCGGGCAAACTCTCTTCTTCTTTATTAATGAGATGAGGCAAAGCTTTTGCCTCCGTTTTAAAAAAAAAACTTAAGGCACATCTAGATGTGCTTTAGCAAACTGTTCTTTATAACTCGCGCACGAAACCTCATCTAGCTAATATTTTATATTTGGAAACAACACGGGCTGAGAAAAGAAGCGAAACCAACTCCTTAGAAATAAATCAACATAAAACCTTAGGTCCATGTGAATTCACTGCAATTCTAAATGTATAGTACTCCCTCCGTCCGAAAATACTTGTCGCATAAATGGATAAAAATGGATGTATCTAAAACTAAAATACGTCTAGATATATCCATTTCGCTGGCAAGTATTTCCGGACGAAGGGAGTACATGGTTGTCGGGAAATTGCTTTTGGACCCCGAGCTCCATGAAGCTCAGATTTTTGAAAAAAAAAATACAATAACAGTTTTTTTTAAGTTTCAAAAAATCTGAAAAAAAATACGCATGAACCTAGAGATGTGTACTATATCCCCTTATTTTTTCATGAGGAAATACGTTGTGGTTCAAGCTACACCAAAAAAACGCAAAATCATGTCTTTCTAACCCTACACTATTCAGTATACTTCAATAAAGATGGTTGTGTACATAACAATGATGCAGAGGCTGAGGGGTTTTCAACCAACTTTTCGAAAAAGGGGAAGAAAGAAAAGTGCAAACCCAATCACAGAGCAAGACAAAATGTCATGTTTGCACGATTGGTGATATTCTAACGCGTTGGAATTGCGTTTCAAATTGGTGATTCTAATTTTGCGGCAGTCATGTATCTTGAATCGAATTCCAGTTTTTGAATAATAGAGCCAATTTTTGGGAGCCAAAACAAGGTCTAAGTTCTGAAAATTAGGTTCACATGGACAAGGGCCGCTTGAGCATTTTCCTCGTGAATAAAACCGATGGCCATGTTACAAATCTCGAAAGAGAAAGGCAACCAACGAGGGTCTTTTTTTCTCGAGGCAAACAGGACCACTGACCCAGTAGACTAGTGCTATAGTTCTACCACTGAAAGTAAGTAGCTGCGCTCCTGTTAAAAAAGAACAAGTAGCTGGACTGGTTCGTGTTCCATCGCCCCTGCCACTGCCACTGCCACCCTTTTACTATATACCAACACCAACGTGCCCTGTCCTCCCTGCGCTTGCTTGACCTGCTGCTCCATACACACACATCACAGAGCACAAGCAAGAAGCCTGCAGAGAGAGGGAATGGGCCAAGAAGGGGCAGCTGCTCCGTTGCTGGATGGGAAGCTCAGGGCGAGGAGAAGCGATAATGGCGACGGAGAGGCGGCAGCGGCAGCAGGGAGAAGGAGGTGGTGGCGGTGCCAGTGGGACGCGGAGGAGGCGGCGGGGCAGGTGGCGTTCGCGGCGCCCATGGTGGCCACCAGCATGGCCTTCTACGCCATCCCGCTCGTCTCCGTCATGTACGCCGGCCGCATCGGCGACCTCGAGCTCGCCGGCGCCACGCTCGGCAACTCGTGGGCCACCGTCACAGGCATCGCGCTCATGGTACCAATTATATACGATATTTCGCCTCATCCTTCTTCTCCATTGATTTGATCTGATCCCACTCCTCCTCTCTGCCCCTTTCGCCGTCCCTCCCTGTTTGCATCCAAAACAATGTTTACCTACCATCTTTTCTTTGGCCACCTTTGCCATCCTCTTCATTTTTTACTGCCACCACTCCATATTCTCCCCATTGCTCAATTAAGTTGCCCCTGTCATGTGATAAGAAAATAGGCAGTTTTTCGATTAAATTAATCCATAAATAAATCATGAGCATGACATGGACAGCATTGATAACACACTGATTACGATCTAACAGAGCATGTACTACGCATATAGTAGAAACATCTACGCATATCGCTAGTACTGCGACAACAGAAAGAAACACGAGAAGGATAAACGATTTGTACCCTCCGATCGGCCACGTGGCGGTGTTGGCGGTGGCAGTAGCCGCGGCATCCTCGGCGGCCTTCTTGTCGGCCTCAGCCTTCTCAGCGGCGGCACGGTCGGTGTCGGTTGACATGGTGATGACGAAGGTGATGCGTACGTAGATGAACAGAAGCGAGCAGCCGCGTAGTCGCTACCCAAAAACCTAATCGCCCCTCTCCCGTACAGGATCCGGAGAGGCGGGGTTTTGGAGGCCTGCTCTCCCGTCAACCCTGTACGCGGTGAACGGGACGGAGTCGTCGGCGGCAGCAACAGCAGAGGAACGGCGTGGGCGTGGGAGGCGGAGATGCGTTCTGTTTCGTGGTGGCTAGGGTTGGCAGCGCCCCACATATATATGTGCGGCTGCGCGTGGAGAGACGTGGGCTGAACCCACGTCCAAGTTGGTAGCCCACGATCCGACGTCTCAGATCGTGGCCCCACCTGTCAAAGACTCTCCGTTCCTGACCGGCAAAAAGAAGCGCATAGGAGTGAGCTCGGCTCGGCTCAATCCCGCAACCTGCGGCGCGTCGTGACGAGGCGTGGCGTGGCGTGGCGAGGCGAGCGGAGGAGGAGGAGTGCGCGAGGGCCTCATCTCTTCTCAAGCTCCAATAGCATGAGAAAGAGAATCCCTTATAAACCACTCCAACTCTCCTTTCACTTCCGGGGTGAGACTAAACTTCCCACCACTTTGTCATGCCACCTACATGGGCCCTTAGAGATCAAATCTGAAATTGTTATATGGGCTCTAGGCCCATCTCATATTTCAACAATCCCCCACCAGATCTCAGGGCCCCACTTCGTCCTTTGTTCCAAACGCTGTTTTGATATACCAACATTTCAGTGGAGACCGATTAAGGTTGAGCTCCACCTAGACCAAGTAGTTACACTCCTTCACAACTGAACAATGGACTATGCCTTGAATTGTCAGTTTGGCGTCAAGAAGTTTCACCACAAGTCTCACTGATACAAGGCTAACGAAGGCCGACCCCTCGGGTGGAGCATATTAGTCACACTCCTGGCCTGTTCATGAGCTTGCTAGAGATCACCCCAATCTCATAGACTGTGACCAGCAGTCGGGCTCATATAGGTGTGTTCCTCCAAAGATCGCTCTGTAGGATAGCATCTTGCTTATGCGTATAAGCCTTGGAACACATTAAGACAGTAGTCATCCTTCCATATAGTTTTCCGAGAGCACTGCATCTCCAACGGAGTGGGTTAGTAAAGTTACTCTCCTCAGTTCACCACTGGCTTGTTTTCCCAGGTCCTACTTCACGTGATCTCCGATCACATAGGTTGGGTTACTACCAAGGCAACTCATGTGGGTCTCATACCCATCTCCCTTGATGCGTTATCTATCACAACACGTGATAGCCCTTTAGTAAAGGGATCTGCCAGATTCTTAGCCGTATGAATATAATCCAACGCTATCACTCCGGAGTTCCTCAATTTTCTGACAGCTTTCAATCTCATTCTTATGTGTCTATTGGACTTCATGTTGTCCTTTGAACTCTTCACCTTGACAATAACTGTTTGATTGTCACAGTTCATAAGGATGGCCGGAACCGGCTTCTCAACCACTGGCAAGTCCATCGACAGATCTCGAAGCCATTCTGCTTCGCCACTCGATGTGTCTAATGTTGTTAATTCTGCTTGCATTGTCGATCTTGTTAAGATCGTTTGCTTGCAAGACTTCCAGGAAACAGCACCACCTCCAAGAGTAAATATATACCCAGTTGTGGCCTTCATCTCATCAGCATCACAGATCCAATTCGCATCACTATACCCTTCAAGTACCGACGGGTATCCGGTATAGTGAAGCCCACAGTTCATAGTACCTTTAAGATAGCGCATAACTCTCTCAAGAGCACGCCAATGTACATCACCCGGTTTGGAAACAAATCGGCTCAGTTTGCTAATAGCAAATGCGATGTCAGGCCTCGTTGCGCTCGCTAGATACTGGAGTGAACCAACAATCTGAGAGTATCTCAAATGATCTATAGCTGTGCCTTTAGACTTTCGAATCAGCACACTAGGATCATATGGTGTTTGAGATGGTTTGCAGTCCGAATATCCAAAACGACTCAACACCTTCTCAACATAATGGGATTGCAGAAGTGTAATCCCACCCTCATCATCTCTCAATAGCTTGATGTTCAAGATAACATCAGCCACTCCAAGGTCCTTCATCTCAAAGTTCTGAGATAGGAAAGACTTAACCTCCTCGATCAACTTGAGATTAGTCCCGAATATCAGTATGTCATCAACATACAAACATAGTATAACCCCTTCGCCCCCACCATAGCGATAGTATACACATTTGTCGGCCTCATTAACAACAAAGCCAACAGACTTCAACGTTTCATTAAACTTGTCATGCCATTGCTTAGGCGCTTGTCTCAGGCCATACAAAGATTTCACCAACTTACACACCTTTCCTTCCTGACCATCCATCACAAAGCCATCAGGCTGTTGCATATAGATTTCCTCCTTTAGCTCTCCGTTCAGGAAAGCCGTCTTAACATCCATCTGATGAATGAGAAGACCATGCGAGGCCGCCAACGAGAGTAATACTCGAATGGTGGTCAGTCTGGCCACAGGTGAATAAGTGTCGAAGAAATCTTCTTCTTCTTTCTGGGCGTAGCCCTTGGCCACAAGCCTAGCCTTGTACTTTTCTATCGTACAGTCAGGCCTAAGCTTCTTCTTAAACACCCACTTGCATCCCAATGGTTTGCAACCATAAGGACGTTCAGTAAGCTCCCAAGTCCCGTTAGCCATGATGGAATCCATCTCGCTACAGACCGCATCCTTCCAGTAATCAGCTTCTGGAGATGCATATGCTTCTGAAATAGAAGTGGGATTATCCTCCACGAGGTATATGAAGAAATCATCACCAAAGGTCTTTACAGTCCTTTGTCTCTTGGCCCTACCAAGGGATTCCTCATTATCCTCCTCAGGATTTTCATCATGTGTTTGATTATAATATTCCATCGGAATGACAGGTTCAGGAGTCTCCTCAGATTCCTGTCTAGAAGTGCTTTGTACATCTCTCATGGGGAAAATGTCCTCAAAGAATGTAGCATCTTTAGACTCCATAATTGTACCGACCTTCATGTCAGGTACCTCAGATTTCACTACTAGAAATCTATAGCCAACACTATTCATAGCGTAGCCCAAATTAACACAGTCCACAGTCTTTGGTTCAAGCTTACGCTTTTTGGGGATCGGCACATTAACTTTCGCCAAGCAGCCCCAGGTACGTAAGTACGAGAGTGTTGTCCTTCTCTTGGTCCACTTCTCGTAAGGAGTGATCTCGTTATCCTTTGTCGGAACTTTATTCAGGACATGACAGGATGTCATTATAGCCTTCCCCCACCATGCCTTGGATAAACCCGATGTATCTAACATGGCGTTAACCAAATCAGTTAGAGTACGGTTTTTCCGCTCGGCAACCCCGTTTGACTGGGGTGAGTAGGGAGGCGTCCTCTCGTGAATAATGCCGTGTTCCGCACAAAAGGCATCAAACTCCTTCGAGAAGTACTCTCCACCACGATCTGACCGGACTCGTTTAATTTTCTTTTCAAGTTGATTCTCAACTTCTGCCTTATAGATTTTGAAGTAGTGTAGAGCCTCATCTTTAGTATTTAACAGATACACATAGCAATATCTAGTGGAATCATCTATCAAAGTCATGAAATATTTCTTTCCACCTTTAGTCAACACACCATTCATCTCACAAAGATCAGAATGTATGAGTTCTAGTGGCGCCAAGTGTCTCTCCTCTGCTGCCTTGTGAGGCTTGCGAGGTTGCTTAGATTGCACACACGAATGGCACTTAGAACCTTTAGCTAAAGTGAAACTCGGGATTAAATTCGATTTTGCTAGTCGCGTCATAACACCGAAACTAATGTGACAAAGACGTGAATGCCATACTTCAGATTCATTAACACTCAAATGAATATTGTTCATGACTTTATTACATAGATCTGCAAGAGAAAGGCGGAACATGCCTCCGCATTCATAACCCTTTCCAACAAATAGTCCATATTTCGTAACAACTAATTTATTAGACTCAAATACCAACTTAAACCCTTCTCTACATAGAAGGGAGACAATAACGAGGTTCTTCTTGATGGCGGGGACATGCTGCACGTTCTTCAGCTGCACGATCCTTCCCGAAGTAAACTTCAGATCGACCGTGCCAACACCAAGAACAGAAGCACTCGCGCCATTCCCCATCAGTACGGACCCGTGACCTGTGGCCTGGTAAGAAGAGAACAATGAAATGTCAGCACACACATGAACACCTGCACCTGTGTCGACCCACCAATCGGTGGACGGCCAAACTGAAAATACAGCAAATAAATTACCGTACCCAGATGCAACACTCTCATTGTTGCTCACAATCATATTGACAGACTTGGAGTCCTGCCCTTGCTTCTTATACTTGTTTGGGCACTTGTTGGCCCAATGTTCAAGCGAACCACAAGTAAAGCAGCCCTCATCCTTCTTGTTCTTCTTGAAGGTCTTCTTACCCTTCTTCTTAAAGTCGGTACTCTGTTGGACACCGTTCTTTCCCTTGGGCTTGTGGGAATTGGAGTTCTTCTGATGCACCATATTGGCCACAGAAGTTCCTTCGCCCCCTTTTCCGTGCGAGTCCTTTGCCCTTGAATTCTGCTCAACACTCAGATGGCCAATGACATCCTCCACAGAGAATTCAGGCCTCTGATGTTTCATAATGGTGGCAAAGTTCCTCCAGGAATTGGGAAGCTTGGCGATTATGCAGCCCGCGACAAACATGCCCGGTAACTCGCACTTAAGAAGCTCAAGCTCCTTAACAATGCATATTATCTCATGAGCCTGCTCCAAAACAGGACGGTTTTCAACCATCTTGTAGTCATGGAACTGCTCTATAATATACATCTCGCTCCCTGCATCGGCAGCCCCGAACTTAGATTCGAGCGCCTCCCACAAGTTCTTGGCAGACCGCACATGCAAATATGCGTCAACCAGCTTATCTCCAATCACGCTCAGAACTGCCCCGAGGAACACGACAGTGGCCTCCTTAAACGCCTTCTCCTGATCAGGAGCGATCGTTCTTGTGGGAGTCACACCGGCGACCCAGAACACGTTCATGGCCGTGAGCCATAAGGTGGTTTTAGTCTGCCAACGCTTAAAGTACATCCCCGTAAACGGGGACGGTTTCAGTGCAGCAGCAAAACCAGAATTCAAATAACTCCTACACAGATTAGGTTTTTGGATTGATAAGAAAATAGGCAGTTTTTCGATTAAATTAATCCATAAATAAATCATGAGCATGACATGGACAGCATTGATAACACACTGATTACGATCTAATAGAGCATGTACTACGCATATCGCTAGTACTGCTACAACAGAAAGAAACACGAGAAGGATAAACGATTTGTACCCTCCGATCGGCCACGCGGCGGTGTTGGCGGTGGCAGTAGCCGCGGCATCCTCGGCGGCCTTCTTGTCGGCCTCAACCTTCTCAGCGGCGGCACGGTCGGCGTCGGTTGACATGGTGATGACGAAGGTGATGCGTACGTAGATGAACAGAAGCGAGCAGTCGCGTAGTCGCTACCCAAAAACCTAATCGCCCCTCTCCCGTACAGGATCCGGAGAGGCGGGGTTTCGGAGGCCTGCTCTCCCGTCAACCCTGTACGCGGTGAACGGGACGGAGTCGTCGGCGGCAGCAGCAGCAGAGGAACGGCGTGGGCGTGGGAGGCGGAGATGCGTTCTGTTTCGTGGTGGCTAGGGTTGGCAGCGCCCCACATATATATGTGCGGCTGCGCGTGGAGAGACGTGGGCTGAACCCACGTCCAAGTCGGTAGCCCACGATCCGACGTCTCAGATCATGGCCCCACCTGTCAAAGACTCTCCGTTCCTGGCCGGCAAAAAGAAGCGCATAGGAGTGAGCTCGGCTCGGCTCAATCCCGCAACCCGCGGCGCGTCGTGACGAGGCGTGGCGTGGCGTGGCGAGGCGAGCGGAGGAGGAGGAGTGCGCGAGGGCCTCATCTCTTCTCAAGCTCCAATAGCATGAGAAAGAGAATCCCTTATAAACCACTCCAACTCTCCTTTCACTTCCGGGGTGAGACTAAACTTCCCACCACTTTGTCATGCCACCTACATGGGCCCTTAGAGATCAAATCTGAAATTGTTATATGGGCTCTAGGCCCATCTCATATTTCAACAATCCCCCACCAGATCTCAGGGCCCCACTTCGTCCTTTGTTCCAAACGCTGTTTTGATATACCAGCATTTCAGTGGAGACCGATTAAGGTTGAGCTCCACCTAGACCAAGTAGTTACACTCCTTCACAACTGAACAATGGACTATGCCTTGAATTGTCAGTTTGGCGTCAAGAAGTTTCACCACAAGTCTCACTGATACAAGGCTACCGAAGGCCGACCCCTCGGGTGGAGCATATTAGTCACACTCCTGGCCTGTTCATGAGCTTGCTAGAGATCACCCCAATCTCATAGACTGTGACCAGCAGTCGGGCTCATATAGGTGTGTTCCTCCAAAGATCGCTCTGTAGGATAGCATCTTGCTTATGCATATAAGCCTCGGAACACATTAAGACAGTAGTCATCCTTCCATACAGTTTTCCGAGAGCATTGCATCTCCAACGGAGTGGGTTAGTAAAGTTACTCTCCTCAGTTCACCACTGGCTTGTTTTCGCAGGTCCTACTTCACGGGATCTCCGATCACATAGGTTGGGTTACTACCAAGGCAACTCATGTGGGTCTCATACCCATCTCCCTTGATGCGTTATCTATCACAACACGTGATAGCCCTTTAGTAAAGGGATCTGCCAGATTCTTAGCCGTATGAATATAATCCAACGCTATCACTCCGGAGTTCCTCAATTTTCTGACAGCTTTCAATCTCATTCTTATGTGTCTATTGGACTTCATGTTGTCCTTTGAACTCTTCACCTTGACAATAACTGTTTGATTGTCACAGTTCATAAGGATGGCCGGAACCGGCTTCTCAACCACTGGCAAGTCCATCGACAGATCTCGAAGCCATTCTGCTTCGCCACTCGATGTGTCTAATGTTGTTAATTCTGCTTGCATTGTCGATCTTGTTAAGATCGTTTGCTTGCAAGACTTCCAGGAAACAGCACCACCTCCAAGAGTAAATATATACCCAGTTGTGGCCTTCATCTCATCAGCATCACAGATCCAATTCGCATCACTATACCCTTCAAGTACCGACGGGTATCCGGTATAGTGAAGCCCACAGTTCATAGTACCTTTAAGATAGCGCATAACTCTCTCAAGAGCACGCCAATGTACATCACCCGGTTTGGAAACAAATCGGCTCAGTTTGCTAATAGCAAATGCGATGTCAGGCCTCGTTGCGCTCGCTAGATACTGGAGTGAACCAACAATCTGAGAGTATCTCAAATGATCTATAGCTGTGCCTTTAGACTTTCGAATCAGCACACTAGGATCATATGGTGTTTGAGATGGTTTGCAGTCCGAATATCCAAAACGACTCAACACCTTCTCAACATAATGGGATTGCAGAAGTGTAATCCCACCCTCATCATCTCTCAATAGCTTGATGTTCAAGATAACATCAGCCACTCCAAGGTCCTTCATCTCAAAGTTCTGAGATAGGAAAGACTTAACCTCCTCGATCAACTTGAGATTAGTCCCGAATATCAGTATGTCATCAACATACAAACATAGTATAACCCCTTCGCCCCCACCATAGCGATAGTATACACATTTGTCGGCCTCATTAACAACAAAGCCAACAGACTTCAACGTTTCATTAAACTTGTCATGCCATTGCTTAGGCGCTTGTCTCAGGCCATACAAAGATTTCACCAACTTACACACCTTTCCTTCCTGACCATCCATCACAAAGCCATCAGGCTGTTGCATATAGATTTCCTCCTTTAGCTCTCCGTTCAGGAAAGCCGTCTTAACATCCATCTGATGAATGAGAAGACCATGCGAGGCCGCCAACGAGAGTAATACTCGAATGGTGGTCAGTCTGGCCACAGGTGAATAAGTGTCGAAGAAATCTTCTTCTTCTTTCTGGGCGTAGCCCTTGGCCACAAGCCTAGCCTTGTACTTTTCTATCGTACAGTCAGGCCTAAGCTTCTTCTTAAACACCCACTTGCATCCCAATGGTTTGCAACCATAAGGACGTTCAGTAAGCTCCCAAGTCCCGTTAGCCATGATGGAATCCATCTCGCTACGGACCGCATCCTTCCAGTAATCAGCTTCTGGAGATGCATATGCTTCTGAAATAGAAGTGGGATTATCCTCCACGAGGTATATGAAGAAATCATCACCAAAGGTCTTTACAGTCCTTTGTCTCTTGGCCCTACCAAGGGATTCCTCATTATCCTCCTCAGGATTTTCATCATGTGTTTGATTATAATATTCCATCGGAATGACAGGTTCAGGAGTCTCCTCAGATTCATGTCTAGAAGTGCTTTGTACATCTCTCATGGGGAAAATGTCCTCAAAGAATGTAGCATCTTTAGACTCCATAATTGTACCGACCTTCATGTCAGGTACCTCAGATTTCACTACTAGAAATCTATAGCCAACACTATTCATAGCGTAGCCCAAATTAACACAGTCCACAGTCTTTGGTTCAAGCTTACGCTTTTTGGGGATCGGCACATTAACTTTCGCCAAGCAGCCCCAGGTACGTAAGTACGAGAGTGTTGTCCTTCTCTTGGTCCACTTCTCGTAAGGAGTGATCTCGTTATCCTTTGTCGGAACTTTATTCAGGACATGACAGGATGTCATTATAGCCTCCCCCCACCATGCCTTGGATAAACCCGATGTATCTAACATGGCGTTAACCAAATCAGTTAGAGTACGGTTTTTCCGCTCGGCAACCCCGTTTGACTGGGATGAGTAGGGAGGCGTCCTCTCGTGAATAATGCCGTGTTCCGCACAAAAGGCATCAAACTCCTTCGAGAAGTACTCTCCACCACGATCTGACCGGACTCGTTTAATTTTCTTTTCAAGTTGATTCTCAACTTCTGCCTTATAGATTTTGAAGTAGTGTAGAGCCTCATCTTTAGTATTTAACAGATACACATAGCAATATCTAGTGGAATCATCTATCAAAGTCATGAAATATTTCTTTCCACCTTTAGTCAACACACCATTCATCTCACAAAGATCAGAATGTATGAGTTCTAGTGGCGCCAAGTGTCTCTCCTCTGCTGCCTTGTGAGGCTTGCGAGGTTGCTTAGATTGCACACACGAATGGCACTTAGAACCTTTAGCTAAAGTGAAACTCGGGATTAAATTCGATTTTGCTAGTCGCGTCATAACACCGAAACTAATGTGACAAAGACGTGAATGCCATACTTCAGATTCATTAACACTCAAATGAATATTGTTCACGACTTTATTACATAGATCTGCAAGAGAAAGGCGGAACATGCCTCCGCATTCATAACCCTTTCCAACAAATAGTCCATATTTCGTAACAACTAATTTATTAGACTCAAATACCAACTTAAACCCTTCTCTACATAGAAGGGAGCCACTAACGAGGTTCTTCTTGATGGCGGGGACATGCTGCACGTTCTTCAGCTGCACGATCCTTCCCGAAGTAAACTTCAGATCGACCGTGCCAACACCAAGAACAGAAGCACTCGCGCCATTCCCCATCAGTACGGACCCGTGACCTGTGGCCTGGTAAGAAGAGAACAATGAAATGTCAGCACACACATGAACACCTGCACCTGTGTCGACCCACCAATCGGTGGACGGCCAAACTGAAAATACAGCAAATAAATTACCGTACCCAGATGCAGCACTCTCATTGTTGCTCACAATCATATTGACAGACTTGGAGTCCTGCCCTTGCTTCTTATACTTGTTTGGGCACTTGTTGGCCCAATGTTCAAGCGAACCACAAGTAAAGCAGCCCTCATCCTTCTTGTTCTTCTTGAAGGTCTTCTTACCCTTCTTCTTAAAGTCGGTACTCTGTTGGACACCGTTCTTTCCCTTGGGCTTGTGGGAATTGGAGTTCTTCTGATGCACCATATTGGCCACAGAAGTTCCTTCGCCCCCTTTTCCGTGCGAGTCCTTTGCCCTTGAATTCTGCTCAACACTCAGATGGCCAATGACATCCTTCACAGAGAATTCACGCCTCTGATGTTTCATAATGGTGGCAAAGTTTCTCCAGGAATTGGGAAGCTTGGCGATTATGCAGCCCGCGATAAACTTGCCCGGTAACTCGCACTTAAGAAGCTCAAGCTCCTTAACAATGCATATTATCTCATGAGCCTGCTCCAAAACAGGACGGTTTTCAACCATCTTGTAGTCGTGGAACTGCTCTATAATATACATCTTGCTCCCTGCATCGGCAGCCCCGAACTTAGATTCGAGCGCCTCCCACAAGTCCTTGGCAGACCGCACATGCAAATATGCGTCAACTAGCTTATCTCCAATCACGCTCAGAACTGCCCCGAGGAACACGACAGTGGCCTCCTTAAACGCCTTCTCCTGATCAGGAGCGATCGTTCCTGTGGGAGTCACACCGGCGACCCAGAACACGTTCATGGCCGTGAGCCATAAGGTGGTTTTAGTCTGCCAACGCTTAAAGTACGTCCCCGTAAACGGGGACGGTTTCAGTGCAGCAGCAAAACCAGAATTCGAATAACTCCTACACAGATTAGGTTTTTGGATTGATAAGAAAATAGGCAGTTTTTCAATTAAATTAATCCATAAATAAAACATGAGCATGACATGGACAGCATTGATAACACACTGATTACGATCTAACAGAGCATGTACTACGCATATCGCTAGTACTGCTACAACAGAAAGAAACACGAGAAGGATAAACGATTTGTACCCTCCGATCGGCCACGCGGCGGTGTTGGCGGTGGCAGTAGCCGCGGCATTCTCGGCGGCCTTCTTGTCGGCCTCAGCCTTCTCAGTGGCGGCACGGTCGGCGTCGGTTGACATGGTGATGACGAAGGTGATGCGTACGTAGATGAACAGAAGCGAGCAGTCGCGTAGTCGCTACCCAAAAACCTAATCGCCCCTCTCCCGTACAGGATTCGGAGAGGCGGGGTTTCGGAGGCCTGCTCTCCCGTCAACCGTGTACGCGGTGAACGGGACGGAGTCGTCGGCGGCAGCAGCAGCAGAGGAACGGCGTGGGCGTGGGAGGCGGAGATGCGTTCTGTTTCGTGGTGGCTAGGGTTGGCAGCGCCCCACATATATATGTGCACTCTCCGTTCCTGACCGGCAAAAAGAAGCGCATAGGAGTGAGCTCGGCTCGGCTCAACCCCGCAACCCGCGGCGCGACGAGGCGAGCGGAGGAGGAGGAGTGCGCGAGGGCCTCATCTCTTCTCAAGCTCCAATAGCATGAGGAAGAGAATCCCTTATAAACCACTCCAACTCTCCTTCCACTTCCGGGGTGGGACTAAACTTCCCACCACTTTGTCATGCCACCTACATGAGCCCTTAGAGATCAAATCTGAAATTGTTATATGGGCTCTAGGCCCATCTCATATTTCAACATCATATACTGGACCAGTGCTCCATTATTCTTTGTACGTATCATTTACTAGATCTGCCCCCAAAGCTAAAATAAATGAACACTTAGTTGTATCAGATAATATCTTTATTAAGCATATTTCATACTCCCTCCGTCCAGAATTACTTATCGTGAAGATGGATGCATCTAGACGTATTTTTATTTATAGACACATTCATTTTTAACCATTTATGCGACAAGTAATTCTGAACAGAGGGGGTATTTGGTTAGGCCCTTGACATGTACAGTATTATATAGAGTCTGTAGTCGTTACCTAAGCTTTGCTAAATACATTAGTTATGGTGTAAATGACGCAAATGGCTTCTCAATCTTGGATTGAGACGTTTACTTGAGGCTTTTCACGAGCTTTGGCGTAAAAGGAATCATAATAATTGCACATGATTAGATTGTGAATATGCTTTCTTAAAGGAGAAATAAATAAATGCATTAATAAACTGGTATGATATTCTTTCAGTGTTAGGTTATTTTGCAGTCAAAGGGCAATATAAACTTCCAGCATTGATACTTCTTTTTGAGAAGAATGTTTCAAAGAGAGGACTTGTCTAGACAAGGATACTGAGGACTTGGACCAGACAAATTCTAAAAGCCCTATTACGTATTTATATGTTAGCACCTAAAATGTGTCGCTTTAGTCCTTGCGCATTTATTCTCACAAAGATAAGTCCTTGCGCATTCGCCTGACTATGGCCTAACCTACTTGCTAATTTTAAATGGATGCAAGGAATACACAGACAAACTTCAAACACGCCATTTGGCTTCAAAATCAACTTAAGGAAACATCGAAGTGCAGCAAAAATTTATATGCAGAGTCTCTTTTTGAACTTGAAATGAAAGCAATGCCATGCTGTGTCATTTCAGTACATCAATCAACTCCTATATTCATGGCTATATATATATGTCAGTAGCAGTGTGTTGTGGTTGCAAAGGTAGTATTGGCTGTGAAGCATAGAGTCAGCTCTTCAGTATACTTCGTTACGATGTGCAAATGTTTGTCAGGCTAGGTTATGAGTCAGCTCTTCCGTATTGTTGTAAGATTATCATGGATCTTTTATCCCCAATGTAGACAGATTTGCACCTGCCCTTTATCCGGATCCCAGGAATTAAAAATATGTCGGGCTTCTTAATAAACACAGCACATGGTCACAGGTTGAGACAACTGAGGAAGTCAAATCCTGAACTGTACTAGAACTACTATTTTTCAAAACAGAGGCAAAAGTGTAGTATGTTGCTGTAATTTCTTCAGACCTGAATTTTCAACTTTGTAACAGTTAGAAGTTTCCATCCCTTCAGTTTACTACATAACCTTACGTCAATACAGATGATTTTAGTAGAGAAACCAAGAGGAACAGCGCATACTGATGAACTGACTAACGTTACCTTGTTCCCATGCAGACTGGGTTAAGCGGGTCTCTGGAGACGCTTTGCGGCCAAGGCTATGGTGCACAGGTGTACCGCATGCTGGGTGTGTACCTCCAGGCATCCATCATCACCTCGGCTCTCTTTTCGGTCCTCGTCTCGCTCCTGTGGCTCTACACCGAGCCACTCCTCATTTTCCTGCACCAAGACCCCAAGGTCTCAAGAATGGCAGCGGTGTTCCTAAGATACACAATCCCGGCACAGTTTGCCTTTGGCTTCATCCAGTGTATCCTCAGGTTCCTGCAGACACAGTCCGTGGTGATGCCACTGGTGGCGTTCTCGCTCCTGCCACTGGTGTTCCTTGTCGGGATTACCCATGCCTCCGTGCACTACCTGGGGCTCGGCTTCGCAGGCCCAGCCATGTCAACTTCGCTGTCTCTCTGGCTATCTTTCATTATGCTCGCATCCTATGTGATGTTGTCGACGAGATTCAAGCAGACCTGGGGGGGATTTTCAACAGAAGCGTTTCAGTACGTGCTGCCCGGCCTCAAGTTAGCTGTTCCCTCTGCAATGATGGTGTGGTTAGTACACTTGAGACGATCCCAGATCCATTCATTGATCGCCTCTTAATATAACCCCATACTGAGAATATATGATGGTTACCTACAAATGGCAGCTTTGAGTACTGGGCGTTTGAGATATTGGTGTTGCTTGCTGGGCTGATGCCAGATTCTCAAATGAGCACTTCTATTATTGCAATGTGGTAACTAGCTTTCTCTCCCTTCATATTGAGTACTGAAGATCATGTTTATGTGTCCATAAAATGCTAACATCAGTGTGATGCAACCTGACAGTGCAAACACGGAATCAATTTCATACATGATCACCTACGGGTTCGCTGCTGCCATCAGGTAATACTGCTACGATAACTGATGACACCCATGTCATCAACCCTTGAGGATTTTGCAACAAAAAGAAAAAAAGATATCCTTTTAAGATTAAGTTGACAATGCTGACTTAAAAAGTGCTGTTTCATTTCAACAGCACAAGGGTATCGAATGAGCTGGGAGCAGGTAACATTGACAAGGCAAAGAAGGCACTCAAGGTGACGCTCGCGCTCTCCCTACTCTTGGGAGTGACGTTTCTGCTGCTCCTAGGTCTTGGCCATAATTTGTGGGCCGGGCTGTTCAGCAAGAGTGAGGCAGTGATAAGTGCATTCGCTTCGATGACTCCATTTCTCATTGGGTCAGTGGTGCTGGATTCCACGCAGGGAGTCCTGTCAGGTTAGTTCAATGGATCTCTCTAAAAGTGTTTCAGCCTTATTGTTTCAGGTGAATGTCATTTGGCAGTAACCTGTGGATAAACTTGTAGGGGTTTCAAGAGGCTGTGGTTGGCAGCACCTGGTCGCATGGACCAACTTGGTGGCCTTCTACATAATAGGCTTGCCATTGTCTCTCCTACTTGGATTCAAGCTTGGCTTTCATACTAAGGTACAGACATGTCTTTCTGAAATTCAGCATCGATCTCAGGCATGTTTGTTGTGCACAAACCACCGCTACAAAGTACAAACTACTGTTCTCCTCACTGATCATGTGCAATTACCTGTTTCAGGGGTTGTGGATGGGTCAGATATGCGGTCTCCTTTGCCAGAACGCCGTTCTCCTGTTCATCACGCTCCGAACAAAGTGGGAAAGATTGGAACTGGCGACAAACAGCAAAGAGGGCGACCTTATCTGTTGAGAATTTATAAAGCTCGTTAGGTTTAACTTGAACATGGAACTGGAAGTTTGAGAGATGAAGTGCTGTAAATGTAGACAGTGCCAAGCAACATACCCTGAACATGCTTGGGTGTAGCTAGTAGCAAGTAGGAAGAGCTGAATAAAATGTTGCACCAGTTTTGTGTGATAAAAAAGATCTGGAATGGTGTACCAATACCTCCAAAGCAGTGTTTGCTAATATGAATATATGATGCTAGAATACAAACAGAGTTCAGAAATATGTTTGTTTGCTAACATTGCAGAAAATATCACATTGCTGACTAACTAGCGATGCTAAAAAAAGCATATGATACAATATGGTCTGCTTTCCTAAGGTAACTCAGATACCCAACTAGACAGGTGACTTACCTATCACTAAGAGAAACAACATGATCATCATCACTATTACTCTATGAGGAGCAGATCCCATATAACTAACCCTCGCTTCCAGAACCAACAGGACCAACTACGACCGCTGAGATCTCTCCAGCGACACCAGCTTGAGCACACTTTTCGGTGAACCAACAGGATCAATCGTCTTCGATGCGTCTTCCTGAAGAAAAAGCAGTAATTGCATCCGTCCACTCCAGAGTTTGTATCAGTGCACAGCCAGTTTAAGTACCATGCATGTAGAACAGGCCATCACGTGATCCCATCCAAGCCCCCCAACTGTGGTTTAGATCAAACAGCGAAGAAGAACCATCCAAGTTAAGGTTGCTTTCTGGCCAGCAAAGTGCAGTGAAGAGAGTGTCAGCCGCGCTCTTCGCAAATATTTGCTCGCCTGTTTTGATGCTCCAAATACGGACAGTACAGTCCTCCCCACCTGCCAAGAATAAGGATTTGCTGAAAATGGCAATTTGCCAGGAATGTTATAGCCATGCACGTTCATAAAGATGTCACTATGTTGTTCATTGTCCTGTATAGCCTAATAAAGTAAACATGAACCAGCTAGTAACAGCATAGTTTTCTCGAAATTTAGCTTTCGCAAACTCATGATTCGATGTTGTAATAATTCCAGGAATGCCAAAGCCCTCTTACACTTGTATATCATAGAGAGTGGGGATCTTGTTAATACCAATGCATCTGTTACTGGCACACTGCATGAACAAGCATAGCTGCTGACATTTATCAAATTTAAGTCTAATGCTCACAAACTGGAGTATGAAGTGAGGTACTCGAGTGAAAATGCAAATAATACATCGAAATGTTTTTATCGATCCAAAAAAACACGTTCAGTTTCTATAGGTAACCTCAAAAGACATTCTTCGTAGCAGTATATGACAAAAACAACCACAATGATGCCTAGATCCAATAATAAATTTACCTGACATAAGTAGGGTTTCAGATGGATCAACAACAAGTGGTAAATTATTGTGTGAATTCACATGCCCTGCATAAGACTGTATAGCCCCCTTCTGAATGAGACGGAGATCAAATAGCTTGATCTGTACAACAGAAAACACAAAAGTCAAGCTGCTGCATGAAACATTTGTTACCATCTCAGAGAAGCATAATGCTCTGTTAATTTCAGATAAGACAGAATTATAATTCATTTTAAATAATACTGTATAATTTATCTGTCCCAAAATGCTGAAATTGTATCAATTTGAAATTCGCTGCATACAATAAAGCGTCTACTCATTATGCTGCTAATATTTGTAATGAAGATTAGACTTTTTAACTCATTACGCTGCTAATACATGAAACTTTAACTAATACTCTCTCCGTCCCAAAATAAGGGTCTCAACTTTGTGCTCCCTCCTTCCCATTATATTAGACGCCTAAGTGTTTTGCACGAGAATTGACGCATAGTGGTGGTTTCTGAGTCGTACAGTTGGACGCGAAAAGACTCCACGATCTCCTCTAACTACCCATTTGACAGATCCAGTTTTCCAGCCTCAACACCTCTCATGCGCTCAAAAATAGTTGGTTCGATAGCTAACCGTACGAGAGAAAGTAGGAGCGGAAAAATCGTGGCAGTCTAACCGTACAAGAGAGCTAAAGCGCCTTAGATTTTGGGATTTTTTAGAAAAACTAAGACGCCTTAGATAATGGGAAGGAGGGAGTACTAACTTTAGTACAAAGTTGTACTAAAGTTGAGACAGTTATTTTGGGACGGAGGGAGTATTAGTTAACATCTGGGAACTGGGCAATAACCCCTTTGGGGAGGACTGAATCTCATTGATTTATTTCACGGGGCAAATAAACCAGTGTATCTTGTATTCTCACTATCTTATTTAAATAATGTGTCGGGGGGCTACTCTCAGCCTCATTTTATCTATTACTGCAGTTAACATCTTGTTACCCCCGCAAAAAAAAACATCTTGTTAAACTGCACTGAATTTTAAGAAAATATTATAGTTAGTGGCAAATAAATCCTGTGAAAATTTGAGCACATCTACTCATTCATTGATACCATAAAAAATGATTAAGAACGAGCTTACCGATCCATCCATGGAGCTCCCTAAGAAGTAGTGTTCATCTGATGACAGAGAAACCAGGCTGGGTAACAATATCATTTTTTAGCACCAAGAAACTTGACCATGTCCAAACTAGAGTGTCAGCAAGCCAAGAATAATAATGGTTACCTGCAAACTGCTGAAGGCATAGAGATAGCCCTAGATGATTTTGCCTTATCAGCCTGCAAGGATTTTTATTTCCAAACCACAATCATATGATACATTCATTGTAGGGCTGAATTGCCTAGTTAGGCATTCAAAATATCATTTTATTCTAGTGATATGTCAAAGTACAAAAAAAAAACTTGAACAATGCCGAGATGGTAACTTTTGATGGCTACATTAAACACACTGTGTGCTAATAGTGGTATTTACCTGGTTTCTCCCTCTGGCATTATGCCTTGCAGACAGCATGGGAACTGTCCCCCTAGCAGTGCTAGGTGAAGATCGACCAGTAGGGTGATTACTGTGCCTTTCCCGCACATCGACAGGGACTATGCTCCCATTCCGTAGGCCACATAGCACCACATTTCCCTGAACAAAATGAGCAAAATTACATGAGCATAGTGGAGACAGGCAAGGTATGTTGTAGTAAGAGTTTGGTAGCAACAGCAACCATTTAATAATCAAATCACAGAGCCAGCTAGAGAACTCATACAAATATATGTACCGTCTAGAGCTCTATATAGCAAAACAGAGGCATGGGGCATTTATTCAGCTATTCATAGAAGACAAAAAGTTTTGGTGACTCTCCTGACAATACACACCTAACAGACCATTGGACATATGAAACCTACTAAGTGGAAATGTACACATTTAAAATAATTTGTTACCGAGTGCACAAATTGCTGGGAAAGAATGTCACTTTTACAACGATACAGCCATGATAATGTCCCTGTCTCCAAATTAAGCAAACCAGCGCC
Organism: Aegilops umbellulata; assembly: GCA_032464435.1. Taxonomy (NCBI): domain Eukaryota; kingdom Viridiplantae; phylum Streptophyta; class Magnoliopsida; order Poales; family Poaceae; genus Aegilops; species Aegilops umbellulata. Next base: position 241,767,864 of record CP136055.1, on the reverse strand, counting down.
AGTGTTTGTACCTAGAAATAATATGAGCAAAAATGCTTAATAATCCACAAGCTTAATTGATACAGAAGAAGTTCCTCCACTGCCTACTCCCATAATTCCAAGAAAAAAGGACCTTGCACTTTCCTTGTATAAAATAGACAACTTGCAAAGCTGCTACAGTTCTAAAAAAGCTAAGTTGTGACAACAAGTTACTACAATACCTCCACCTAATGAACAAATGACTTCAAAATTCAATGAACACGTATAACAAAGTTATGGTGGGAGGCAATTATACATACTCATAATAGCAAGCTAATCTTTCTGTGTAATTGTAGTCAGTTTCTATGTACAAATTCTTATAGAATGATCTTGCCATATCAATACATTAAAAAGATTATCAAAGATTCTGAATGCAGCAAACTTCATAGTGTTATTACTACTCCCTCCGATCCATAATAAGTGTCGCAGCTTTGAACTAACCTTAGTTCAAAGCTGCGACACCTTTTTTTGGATCAGAGGGAGTATTAAATAGCATAAACTACTGCTGAAAGGATTATTAAAAAAACAAATCCGTTACTCTGTGTAACAAGGGAACTTTGGGCATGGCCTAAACTGAAGTCCAGTCAGCCAACTCACCTAAAACTACTTGTGTGCCATCAGAATTACAATCAGCAGTCCATACTGTACGATCAAATGAAGCAACTCTTTCAATTCTTCCATGGGCATTCCGTGAAACCGTTGCAGAGTCAATAGTTGACATATCCATAATATAAACAGAACCACCAGATCCTCCAGATCCAAGAGTAGCCACCATGTTCATGATGTCAAGTAACGCAAGCTCATGTTCAATTACCAGGCAATAGTACAGAACATAAAATGCACAAGTCGAAACACATGTAATTATGACAACAGTAATATGCATAATAGAAGCAACAATTTTGAGGATACAATGCTCGCTGAACTGATGAGTTGGTGCTGGCTGCATCATGGAAGTTGCGCCCGAACTTTTTTATGCAAGATATACTGGATGAGAAGTTTGAGAACGCTGTTTCAGATGACCAGATATTTGCAAGTGGAGAATTCACTGCTGCTTTCTGCTTTCCCAAGGGAGTCCAAACAGGCTGAGGTAAAAACTCCATCTCATCCTCAAAATTCTCTAGAGCAGTTCCCAACCCAAATAATCTGCCAGATAAAAATATGTCATGCGACATGAAACACCAGTATGGTCATGCTTATACTCAAAGAGAACACCTGAATATCAAAGAATCCAACAATTTTTTAAACTTATAAAGCCATGCACGTTTTGCCTTCAAGAAAAGAGAAATTTGTTTGTATTTGTGTTTTAGTAATTTCGTTTTCAAAATCCATTGTTGCATAGCTTGTTAGCTGTTGGAGTATGTTTGAGCAGAGAGCGCATTGGCGGTATAGTATCAAGAATTCAGGATAACCTCAACTGATGGTACATCTATACTCCCGACAATCAATTGTCAAGTTCTAAAGATTTTTCACTACACGGACAGAAAATGAGTGCTATGGCAAACCTCACCTGATTGAACCATTCGTGCTACCGGTCACTAATAGCTTGGACTCACGCAGCCCACTCGGTGTCTGAACCATGGCATGCAGTTCCTCCAGTGCCTTATCAGCCACTAAGGTTGTGCCTTGGTACTTCCAAACCTACCAGGCAGCGCTATGGTATCAGCATATATTGCACGAAACGAAAGGGAAAGCTGCAGCAAAAGAGAAGCTCGGATCATCACCATCGGCTGCGACGCCTGTGTATACTGGCACTGCTGCTTGAAGGTGGACTTGTTGTTCTTGGAGAATATCACACCACCGCCGTACATCTCCCTGGCATGCAGCAGCTCGGACTGCCTCGCCCTTTTCCTGCGTGTTGTGGGAGGAGGCGAGGGCTCGGCGGGCGGCGGCGGGGGGCGAGGAGGGCGGGTGGCGGCGCCGGGGATGCGGCCCTTGGTGGGGAAGTAGCGGTTCTTGTCCGGGTCGTAGTAGAACCCGGGCAGCTCTGCAGCCAATCAATCGCGTCGAGGTCAGCCGTAGCGCGACAAGTTGGTCGTTCGTGCGGAAGTGGGGGGGGGGGGGGGGGGGGTTGGAATGCCTAGTGGAGAAGAGGAAAAGTACCAACCTTTGGGCGGCATGTCGCCGGCGTGGTGTTTGGAGTCAGCTTGAGAGGCGGCGGGGGATGGACGGAGGTGGCGCGGAACAGGGAGTGCGGTGTGCGGTGCGTTGTTGTCGACGGGAAGGGTGGACACCTGGTTCTTGTCTGGACTGGACCCGGACCGGACCGACAACGCGCGGCCTCGTTGCGAAACGGGCCAATTGTTGCGGCCCACCCACATTGATAGATTTTTTTTAGCAACCCACATTGATTGCATCTGATGTTTCTTTTTTGCCTAGAAACAAATCTGATGTTTCTTTTCCCCTAAAAAAATCTGATGTTTCTTTTTTATGGCCCGTCCCGTGTGGTGCATTTGCGAACAAGCCAAATATTTGTGAATTTAAACATGTTAATTAATTTGAAAATATTCATAAATTAAAATAATCATGAATTCAAAAAAATTATGAACTTAAAAAATATGCATTCAAAAATTGTTTCTAAATTAAAAAAAGAAAGTAAAACAATAAAAGAAAAAACATAAGGTGAAAAAATCCAAAAGAAAATTAAAAAGTTGCTGAAGAAAAACTGAAAAGGAAAAGAAAGATGTTGGCTCCTTCTGCATCTCTGTCAGCTTCATCGCTGCTGACTCCTTCTGCCCTCATCCACCGCCACAGTCAATGCCAAACAGCATCTACACTCCCACATCCACTGTCACCACCATGACTCTCCACCCCAGCAAGTTCAGACAGCGAGGGGTTTGTATTTTTTCCTTTTCTGCTTTCCCATATCCAGTTTCATGCAGACAAATGCGAGAAAAAACAGCGATCGGGTGTAGAGGAGTTGCCCAAAGGACGGAATCCATATTTAGGATTACTGATGTCAATTAGACAATGGGCACTCCACTGTCATCGGATATTGCTATAAGTAAGTTCAAAAGGTTGTTGGGATTATGGTTCGTGATCGAGTACAATGCACGTTGAGAAATGGAAATCAGTATCGGATAATCATTGGCAACCGATCGTCAACGAGATCATGATGTACCTCCTTGTAGATATGGAACACGTGAAGGATGTTAGGTGAGCAACTCTTCTTACCACTAGGAATATTTCCCTGGATGGAAGTCCACCTTGACGACGAAGTTTGTTTGCCAGAATGCAGCTCCCTTACAATGTTATTTTCAAATTCAGCCATGTGTGTGGGATGAGTTTGTGTGGCAAAGACCACGCCGAAACACAACGAAATTGCCAAATTGAACAAGTACACATCATATGGGAACTGTTGGGTACGCCGGCAAGGCCAAGGTATGTGTCGATGTCAAAACCGGCAGACCTCGGGTAGGGGGGCCTGAGCTGTGAGATCAAATTGATGGGTAACAAGAGATAGAGGACACGGTGTTTTTACCCAGGTTCGGGCCCTCTTTAAGGAGGTAAAACTCTACGTCATGCTCTTGCTTATATTATGAGTGCATAAAAGTACAGAGTTGATCTACCTCGAGATCATGAGTTGTGGTGTAAACCCTAGGGGTATGATGATGAATGAATCAAGTATCCTCTACGGACTAAACCCTTTGATTTATATAGGCACTAGGGATATCTAGGGTTATGCATGGTCGGTTGCCATATAAGAATTACATGCCAAATCTACTAGATCTTCTTGGAGTACACGCCAAGTCCTCGGTGAAGCTCGATATGCACTGGTTAGAGGCCTCCGGAGTCCTTCCTCATTAACGAGTTGTCAGCTCGGCCCATGGACTAGGCCAGCTAGGCTAGGTCCACCTAGTCCAGGACACTGTCAATAGCCCCCGAACTTGTCTTCGAAGCTGAGGATGATAATCTTTTTTGGATACTGTCTTTGGCTGGATGATGTACGGCTTAGTAGGAAGGTTCTGCCCCAGGCCAAGCATGTTGGGGAACGTTGCAGAAAACAAAAATTTTCCTACGGTTTCACCAAGATCCATCTATGAGTTCATCTAGCAATGAGTGATCGGATGCATCTACATACCTTTGTAGATCGCGAGCGGAAGCGTTCAAAGAACGGGGATGAGGGAGTCATACTCGACGTGATCCAATCACCGGAGATCCTAGCGCCGAACGGATGGCACCTCCGCGTTCAACACACGTACGGTCAGCGTGACGTCTCCTCCTTCTTGATCCAGCAAGGGGAAAGGAGAGGTTGATGAAGATCCAGCAGCACGACGACGTGGTGGTGGATGCAGCAGGGATCCGGCAGGGCTTCGCCAAGCGTCTGCGGGAGGAGGAGGTGTAGCAAGGGGAAGGGAGGCGCCAAGATGCAGGGTGCGGCTGCCCTTCCTCCCCTCCACTATATATAGGGGCTAGGGGGGCGCATGCCCCCTTGGAGATCCCATCTAGAGGGGGGAGACCCCCTTAGGGTTTCCAACCAGGGGGGGCGCATGCCCCCTCGGGGGGCAACGGCCCCCTAGGGTTTCCAACCAGGGGGGCGCATGCCCCCTCGGGGGGCAACGCCCCCCTAGGGTTTCCAACCCTAGGCGCCTTGGGCCCTTGGGTGGGGTGCACCAGCCCACCAGGGGCTGGTTCCCATGCCACTTCAGCCCATGGGGCCCTCCGGGATAGGTGGCCCCACCCGGTGGACCCCCGGGACCCTTCTGGTGGTCCCGGTACAATACCGGTGACCCCCGAAACTCTCCAGATGGCCGAAACAACACTTCCCATATATATTTCTTCACCTCCGGACCATTCCAGAACTCCACCTGACGTCCGGGATCTCATCCAGGACTTCGAACAACTTTCGGTTTGCTGCATACTAATATCTCTACAACCCTAGCGTCACCGAACCTTAAGTGTGTAGACCCTACGGGTTCGGGAGATATGCAGACATGACCGAGACGCCTCTCCGGTCAATAACCAACAGCGGGATCTGGATACCCATGTTGGCTCCCACATACTCCTCGATGATCTCATCGGATGAACCATGATGTCGAGGATTCAATTAACCCCGTATTCAATTCCCTTTGTCAATCGGTATTTTACTTGCCCGAGATTCGATCGTTGGTATCCCAATACCTCGTTCAATCTCGTTACCGGCAAGTCACTTTACTCGTACCATAATGCATGATCCCGTGATCAAACACTTTGATCACACTGAGCTCATTATGATGATGCATTATCGAGCGGACCCGGTGATACCTCTCCGTCATACGGAGTGACAAATCCCAATCTCGATCCGTGTCAACCCAACAGACACTTTCGGAGATACCCGTAGTATACCTTTATAGTCACCCAGTTACGTTGTGACGTTTGGCATACCCAAAGCACTCCTACGGTATCCGGGAGTTACACGATCTCATGGTCTAAGGAAAAGATACTTGACATTGGCAAATGAATTATACGATCTTGTGCTTATGCTTAGGATTGGGTCTTGTCCATCACATCATTCTCCTAATGATGTGATCTCGTTATCAATGACATCCAATGTCCATAGTCAGGAAACCATGACTATCAGTTGATCAACGAGCTAGTCAACTAGAGGCTTACTAGGGACATGTTGGTGTCTATGTATTCACACATGTATTACGATTTCCGGATAACACAGTTATAGCATGAATAAAAGACAATTATCATGAACAAGGAAATATAATAATAATGCTTTTATTATTGCCTCTAGGGCATATTTCCAACAGTCTCCCACTTGCACTAGAGTCAATAATCTAGTTACATTGTGATGAATCGAACACCCATAGAGTTCTGGTGTTGATCATGTTTTGCTCTAGGGAGAGGTTTAGTCAACGGATCTGCGACATTCAGATCCGTATGCACTTTACAAATTTCTATGTCTCCATATTGAACATTTTCACGAATGGAGTTGAAGCGACGCTTGATGTGCCTGGTCTTCTTGTGAAACCTGAGCTCCTTGGCAAGTGCAATAGCTCCAGTGTCGTCACAGAAGAGTTTGATCGGCCCCGATGCATTGGGTATGACTCCTAGGTCGGTGATGAACTCCTTCACACAAATTGCTTCATGCGCTGCCTCCGAGGCTGCCATGTACTCCGCTTCACATGTAGATCCCGCCACGACGCTCTGCTTGCAGCTGCACCAGCTTACTGCTCCACCATTCAACATATACACGTATCCGGTTTGTGAATTAGAGTCATCCAGATCTGTGTCGAAGCTAGCGTCGACGTAACCCTTTACGACGAGCTCTTCGTCACCTCCATAAACGAGAAACATGTCCTTAGTCCTTTTCAGGTACTTCAGGATATTCTTGACCGTTGTCCAGTGTTCCTTGCCAGGATTACTTTGGTACCTTCCTACCAAACTTACGGCAAGGTTTACATCAGGTCTGGTACACAGCATGGCATACATAATAGACCCTATGGTCGAGGCATAGGGGACGACACTCATCTCTTCTATATCTTCTGCCGTGGTCGGGCATTGAGCTAAGCTCAATTTCACACCTTGCAACACAGGCAAGAACCCCTTCTTGGACTGATCCATATTGAACTTCTTCAAATTCTTTTCAAGGTATGTGCTTTGTGAAAGACCTATGAGGCGTCTTGATCTATCTCTATAGATCTTGATGCCTAATATATAAGCAGCTTCTCCAAGGTCCTTAATTGAAAAACTCTTATTCAAGTAGGCCTTAATGCTGTCCAAAAGTTCTATATCATTTCCCATCAAAAGTATGTCATCTACATATAATATGAGAAATGCTACAGAGCTCCCACTCACTTTCTTGTAAACGCAGGCTTCTCCATAAGTCTACATAAACCCAAATGCCTTGATCATCTCATCAAAGCGAATGTTCCAACTCCGAGATGCTTGCACCAGCCCATAAATGGATCGCTGGAGCTTGCATACCTTGTTAGCATTCTTAGGGTCGACAAAACCTTCCGGCTGCATCATATACAGTTCTTCCTTAAGATAGCCGTTAAGGAATGCCGTTTTGACGTCCATTTGCCATATCTCATAATCATAGTATGCGGCAATTGCTAACATGATTCGGACGGACTTCAGCTTCGCTACGGGAGAGAAAGTCTCATCATAGTCAACCCCTTGAACTTGCCGATAACCCTTAGCGACAAGTCGAGCTTTATAGATGGTAACATTACCATCCGCGTCCGTCTTCTTCTTAAAGATCCATTTGTTTTCTATCGCTCACCGATCATCGGGCAAGTCTGTCAAAGTCCATACTTTGTTTTCATACATGGATCCTATCTCGGATTGCATGGCCTCCAGCCATTTGTTGGAATCTGGGCCCGCCATCGCTTCTTCATAGTTCGAAGGTTCACCGTTGTCTAACAACATGATTTCCAGGACAGGGTTGCCGTACCACTCTGGTGCGGAACGTGTCCTTGTGGACCTACGAAGTTCAGTAGTAACTTGATCTGAAGTTTCATGATCATCATCATTAACCTCCTCTCTAACCGGTGGAGGCACCACAGAAACATTTTCTTGAGCTGCGCTACTATCCGGTTCAAGAGGTAATACTTCATCAAGTTCCACTTTCCTCCCACTTACTTCTTTCGAGAGAAACTCTTTCTCCAGAAAGGATCCGTTCTTAGCAACAAAGATCTTGCCTTCGGATCTTAGGTAGAAGGTATACCCAATAGTTTCCTTAGGGTATCCTATGAAGACGCATTTTTTCAACTTGGGTTCGAGCTTTTCAGGTTGAAGTTTCTTGACATAAGCATCGCATCCCCAAACTTTTAGAAACGACAGCTTAGGTTTCTTCCCAAACCATAATTCATACGGTGTCGTCTCAACGGATTTAGACGGTGCCCTATTTAAAGTGAATGTAGCTGTCTCTAGAGCGTATCCCCAAAATGATAGCGGTAAATCAGTAAGAGACATCATAGATCGCACCATATCCAATAGAGTGCGATTACGACGTTCGGACGCACTGTTACGTTGAGGTGTTCCAGGCGGCGTGAGTTGTGAAACGATTCCACATTTCCTTAAGTGTGTGCCAAATTTGTGACTTAAATATTCTCCTCCACGATCTGATCGCAAGAACTTTATTTTTCGGTCACGCTGATTCTCTACCTCATTCTGAAATTCCTTAAACTTTTCAAAGGTCTCAAACTTGTGTTTCATCAAGTAGACATACCCATATCTACTCAAGTCATCCGTGAGAGTGAGAACATAACGATATCCTCCGCGAGCCTCAACACTCATTGGACCACACACATCAGTATGTATGATTTCCAATAAGTTGGTTGCTCGCTCCATTGTTCCGGAGAACGGAGTCTTGGTCATTTTGCCCATGAGGCATGGTTCGCATGTGTCAAATGATTCATAGTCGAGAGACTCTAAAAGTCTATCAGCATGGAGCTTCTTCATGCGCTTGACACCAATGTGACCAAGGCGGCAGTGCCACAAGTATGTGGGACTATCGTTATCAACTTTACACCTTTTGGTATTCACACTATGAATATGTGTATCATCACGTACGAGATTCATTAAGAATAAACCATTGACCATCGGAGCATGACCATAAAACTTATCACTCATATAAATAGAACAGCCATTATTCTTGGATTTAAATGAGTAGCCATCTCGTATTAAACGAGATCCAGATACAATGTTCATGCTCAAACTTGGCACTAAATAACAATTATTGAGGTTTAAAACTAATCCCGTAGGTAAATGTAGAGGTAGCGTGCCGACGGCGATCACATCGACCTTGGAATCATTCCCGACGCGCATCGTCACCTCGTCCTTCGCCAGTCTCCGCTTATTCCGCAGCTCCTGTTTTGAGTTACAAATATGAGCAACGGCACCGGTATCAAATACCCAGGAGCTACTACGAGTACGGTAAGGTACACATCAATTACATGTATATCACATATACCTTTAGTGTTGCCGGCCTTCTTGTCCGCTAAGTATTTGGGGCAGTTCCGCTTCCAGTGACCCTTCCCTTTGCAATAAAAGCACTCAGTCTCAGGCTTGGGTCCATGCTTTGACTTCTTCCCGGCAACTGGCTTACCGGGCGCGGCAACATCCTTGCCGTCCTTCTTGAAGTTCTTCTTACCCTTGCCTTTCTTGAACTTGGTGGTTTTATTGACCATCAACACTTGATGTTCCTTTTTGATTTCTACCTCTGCTGATTTCAGCATAGCAAATACCTCAGGAATGGTCTTTACCATCCCCTGCATATTGTAGTTCATCACAAAGCTCTTGCAGCTAGGTGGGAGCGACTGAAGGATTCTGTCAATGACCGCCTTGTCTGGGAGGTTAATCTCCAGCTGAGTCAAGCGGTTGTGCAACCCAGACATCTTGAGTATGTGTTCACTGACAGAACTATTTTCCTCCATCTTACAACTGTAGAACTTGTCGGAGACTTCATATCTCTCGACCCGGGCATGAGCTTGGAAAACTAGTTTCAGCTCCTCGAACATCTCATATGCTCCGTGATGCTCAAAACGCTTTTGGAGCCCCAGTTCTAAGCTATAAAGCATGCCGCACAGAACGAGGGAGTAATCATCAGCACGAGACTGCCAAGCATTCATAATTTCTTGGTTCTCTGGGATGGGTGCTTCACCTAGCGGTGCTTCTAGGACATATTGTTTCCTGGCAGCTATGAGGATGATCCTCAGGTTCCGGACTGTAACGCCCTCGATGCGGCTATATCTCCCACGTGTCGAAGCACGACTTAGAGGCATAACCGCATTGAAAGCAATGTCGCAAGTGAGGTAATCTTCACACAACCCATATAATACATAAGGGAAAGAGATACATAGTTGGCTTACAATCGCCACTTCACGCAATACATGAGTAAAGCATTACATCGAACAGATACAATCAAGGTCCGTCTACGGAACCAAAATAAAAGAAGACTACCCCAAATGCTACACAGATCCCCGATCGTCCCAACTGGGCTCCACTACTGATCAACTGAAATGAAACAACACAATGAACAAGATCTTCATCGAGCTCCTCCTTGAGCTCGGGTGCTTCACCTGCACAGTTTCATCGGCACCTGCAAACTGGTTTTGGAAGTATCTGTGAGTCAAGGGGACTCAGCAATCTCACACCCGCGAGATCAAGACTATTTAAGCTTATGGGTAGGAGAAGGTAGTGAGGTGGAGCTGCAGCAAGCGACTAGCATATCTGGTGTCTAACATACGCAAATGAGAGCGAGAAGAGAAGGCAAAAGCACGGTCGAACAACTATGATCAAGAAGTGATCCTGAAACTACTTACGTCAAGCATAACTCCAACACCGTGTTCACTTCCCGGACTCCACCGAGAAGAGACCATCACGGTTACACACGCGGTTGATGTATTTTAATTAAGATCAACTTCAGGTTTTCTACAACCGGACATTAACAAATTCCCATCTGCCACATAACCGCGGGCACGGCTTTCGGAAGTTCAAACCCTGCAGGGGTGTCCCAACTTAGCCCATAATAAGCTCTCGCGATCAACGAAGGATATTCCTTCTCCCCGGGAAGACCTGATCAGTCTCGGAATCCCGGCTACAAGACATTTCGACAATGGTAAAACAAGTCCAGCAAGACCGCTCGATGCGCCGACAATCCCGATAGGAGCTGCACATATCTCGTTCTCAGGGCAACACCGGATGAACACTACGTACGGCAACCGAAGATACCCCAAGTTGCCTAGGGGTGGCACCGCAAGTGGCTCTAGTTTGGACCAACACTTAGACAAGCATTGGCTCGGGGGCTAAATAAAGATGACCCTCGAGAGAGCGACTCCCAAGGGAAAAGTAGGTGGTGGTGAGGCAAATGTAAAACCAAAGTTGGGCCTTGCTGGAAAAGCTTTATTCAAAGCGAACTGTCAAGGGGGTCCCATAAATCACCCAACCGCGTTAGGGACGCAAATTCCAGGAACATAATACCGATATGACGGAAACTAGGGCGGCAAGAGTGGAACAAAACACCAGGCATAAGGTCGAGCCTTCCACCCTTTACCAAGTATATAGATGCATTAATAATATAAAAGGTATTGTGATATCCCAACAAGTAAACATGTTCCAATCAAGGAACAACATTTCCATGTTCCAACAAGGAACAAACTTCATCTTCACCTGCAACTAACAACGCTATAAGAGGGGCTGAGCAAAGCGGTAACATTGCCAAACGACGGTTTGCTAGGACAAGGTGGGTTAGAGGCTTGGTTTGACAATATGGGAGGCATGATAAGAAAGTGGTAGGTATCGCAGCATAGGCATAGCAAAAGAGCGAGCAACTAGCAAGCAAAGATAGAAGTGATTTCGAGGGTATGGTCATCTTGCCTGAAATCCCGCAAGGAAGAAGAACGAGTCCATGAAGAAGACAAACAGATGAAGTCGAACGAATCCTCACAACTCCGGAACGAAACCGAAGCTAACGAGAAGCAACCCGGAAAGAAACAAACAACATGGTAAACAACTATCACATACACATGGCATGATGCACAATCAAGTATGATGCATGTCCGGTTTAATGAGGCATGGCATGGCAAAGTGCACCAACAATACTACAAATTAAGTGGAGCTCAATATGCAACGAGTTGCATATTGACAAAACACCACAACAATTGTTTAGTTCTCTCCCGTTTAGGTACCCATCAATATATAAATGTTGATTAACATGGCAAGGGGGTGAAGCAAAAGTAAACTAACTATTTAGGCAAGTTTAAATGAGGCCGGAACAACAAACAACAATTCCGGAAAAACCTCATATGCATATTTCAAATTTGGTACTGTTCTGCCTAAAATCATATTTTATTGTTGTTAAACAGGAAAATAAAGTGCAACAAGTTAATCTATGCATTTTTCTACCCCATTTACATATAAAGTTTATTTAAAACCGAGCTATGGTTATTTAGTTATGAAATAAAACATTTTAGCATGGCATTGAGCAAATTTAATCAAACAACATTTTAAACATTTCAAACATGGAGGAAAGTGACATATTATGAAACTATATGAAATTCTAAACAAGTTACATATATAGTTTATTTAATTTTAATGCACGGTTTGTGAATTATTGATGCATGAACACTAGGGGTTTTTCTGTAAAATAGCAATTCACTGGATTATTAGGCAAATTCGCAGACAAGAAAAAAAACACTACGCAGGCCAAAACTGCTGGGCGGACTGGGCTGCTCACCATGGGCCAAGGCCCAGTCGGTGGAAGAGGCAGGCCGGCGGGGCGCTGGCTGGACCTGATCTGGAGGCCAGCAGGCGACCCACGCGTGAGGCGGGCGCAGTCAACGCGCGGTCGAGCGCTGCGAGCGTTTTCTCCTGCTCGAAGCAGAAGCTGGGGAGGAAGGCGCGGCGGCTCCAGGGACTTGGCGGGGCTCCATGAAGAAGATGGTGGCGGAGGCCGATCTGGATGGGGGAAGGTGGATCCCGGCGAGGCGGCCGTGGCTGGAGGAGGAGGAGGCGGATCCAGCCTGATCTGGTGGGTGGTCGTGGTGGGACTTGGCGAGGAGCAGGCAGGCGGAAGCAGAGCTCGGCTGCGGTGTGAGGACGACGGCAGCGACGCGGTGAAGAGGTCGTGCGTGCCGGCGATGCAGAGGAAGCAGCGGACGACAAGGCGCGATGCAGGAGGCGTCGGCAGCGGGACTTGGCGCCGGCGTGAGGAGGCTCGGGAGGAAGCGCCTGGTCATCAGCTGGGGCGACGGCCTCGAGGACGGGCTTTGGGATCGACCCCCTGGAACAAGAGACGGCGGGGTCAGGAGCATCAGACGCAGAGCGAGAGAGAGGGAAGGGAAGGAGGCGCGGTGACCTGCTGCTGCTACTGCCGGCGAAGGCGAGCTCCGGCTCACGAGGTCACCGGCCGACGGCAGGGTCGACGGAGACGCCCGGGCATGAGGGACTCCGGCGCGGGGTCGACCACTGCTGGCGCTGGGGACGTCGGGCTCGAGACCGATGCGAGGAAGGGCGGCCTTGGAGGAAGAAGGTTGCGAGGAGGCGTGGGCGCGGAGGAGCTCCACTCCTCTGGATCGAACAGGGAGGAGGAGGCGCTCGATGGATTGGCTGGGCGAGGGGATCGAGGGAGATTGAGTGAGGGGATCCCGATGTGGAAGATGAGACACGGGGTGGCGGCGGCAGAGAAAAGATGGATGGGACATCTCCCTAAAATCTAGGGTTTGGTCTGACTATATAGGTAAGGGATTGGGTAGGGGCTAATCCGATCCGTCCGATCGTAATCGGGCGGTTGTAATTAAATAGGTTAGGTCGCCTGAATAAGAAAACGGAGATGTTTTATAGATGTTTGGGGATGATCCAGATGCAACGGTGATGACTGAGCGGTTTGGGTTCGGGGCAGTTTCGGACACGGGCGAGGGGTCGAAGAGACTCCGGTTTAGGCAAGAGGGCAAACGAAGAATAAGGTTGGTCTCGAAACGGTCAACAAAAACAAGGGGGGACGCGGCAACTACGAGCAGATGCAACTTTGAAAACAATGACGGCAACAAAGTGCCGATGCAATGCGCATGATGCAATGATGAATGCAACAAACAAATAAAAAAAACACAACTGACTCGCAAAACAAGGAAGGCATCTGGAGCGTCGGTCTTGGGGCGTTACAACACTCCACCACTACGAGAGGATCTCGTCCCGAGATCTAGGATGGCACCGGAGAGAAACAGAAGGGGAAGAGGTAAAACATAGTTGCTTCTTCGACAAACGAGTGAAACCAATGAACCTTGAGAGGTTAAACAATTTAAAGAAGAGTACAATGGAGATGAACGTGATTGCGAACACTCTGTTAGCAAAGAGGAATAAGGAACATTACAAAAACCTTGTAGGTTGAAAGGCATGAAACAAGAGTTTAACGAACCAAAGAGAATATGCAACCACCGGTATATTGTGATAGCCAGGGAACAAGAATGATAGAATTTGAACAGCACTCCGGTAGAAAAGAGAAGGAAAACTTGATAAGATGAAAAGAACTTGAAAGAGATCACAACACTCCGGTTAAAAGGATAAGCACGAGAAAAACGTGATCCTCAATTCGAGATGATGAGTGAAGAGAGCAACATCACAATGCCTCCGGAAGAAGAAATAGAAGTTAGATCATTGGAATAAAGGAATGGAGAAGAAAATGACAACTTCTACCACAAATGAGTTTGGAAAGCGCCCTTAAAAAGAAGAATAGAACGGAGTTGCTGGAAAAACTAGCAACGAAAAGAATAAGTTTGTAGTGGGCTTATAGAAACATCTCAAAATTATGAGGTGAGCTTCTGCCACCAACGGAAACAAATGATTGGATTAATATCAACAAGGAGACGAGAAACTTATTTCACCGCGAGAACAAACGAAGAACTTGGGTCATTTATAAGCACCATAAAAAACAACAATCCTTAGGGAAAGCTTTAGGTGAAATATAACCCAAGATAACTCCAATGAAGAGATTGATGGATTTAAATACCTCATTCTTGACAAAATGTGAATCATGAAGCACGAGAAGAAATTGCCAAGGATGACATAACACCATCTCAAAAGATAAGGTAGAAAGAATTGCACTTCGAAATGCAAGATGAAGAATACTTGAACTCCTCAAAACAAAACATGTGTTGGAACACCATGTTTAATTTTGAGTATAGCTTGGCGGATCATAACTTCAAGAAAAATCTTGAAGAACAAATGAAGAATGAAAAGAATCCTTAACGAACCACCATGTAGAGCCTCCATGAAGAACTCCGGTAATGAAAGGATGATAAAAATAAAGACAAGTTGAAAACACAAGGTGAAGCCTTGCGATGATTTAGATGGAGCTTCGCGACGAGATAATGCGGAAAACTTGGAACTCCAGAAAAGAAAAGGATGAAGCATCTCGAACCGAGAAATGTGACATGATGAACAACTCTGGAAAGAAGAAACTAGATCACTTGGATGAAACCATAATAAGAATTACGTTATGCATATCCTTCAGGAATTTAAATTGATGACAAGCAACAGATTTGGCATACTACTTATTCTCATTGGAAAAAAATGAATTAAGAGAGCTAGAACAAACTTAGGAAGGTCTTCAACGATCCACCGGTAGAATTTGGAAAGCACGAATGCATTGATACGATAAACGAAGGAAGAAGAGTCTTGAAAGAACCACCGTAAGAATTTAAAATGGACGAAGAAAAGATAAAGAAACACCAGGAAGAATTAGCAAATGAACGAAGATGCTTGCTAGAATTTAGATACATGAGAACGTAGAGATCATGAACTGATTAGTGAATATTGAATGATGCACCGGTAAGATTTGGAGAACGATAGACGAAGCTGAGAATGAATAATTCTTCTGAAATGATGGCCTTCGGAGAATCAAACTAAAAAGACTCCTAAAATGCTCCGGATGGGTGAAAATTATACTCACAATCGAAAACAATTATGAGAGGATGGCAACAAGCTAGAACAATGAATCTTGAAGAGAATGGGGCAAGATTTAAGAGAAACTCTTCTTGGGTCTTCAAATGTTGAGAATGACGATGAGAAACACCACCATGAATTGTTGAGATACTCCGGGATGAAAATTGGAAAGGTTGAATCAACGATGAAAAGAATTTGGAAGATCTTGGAGAAAGACAAATGACTGATGATAATTCATTCTTACGTCAAACTTTTAAATGAATTTGAGAATAGCTCCGGGAAGATTAGAAGAGTCAGGTAAGATCCTGGGAAAAGACCTGTGGGTTAGGGCCCACTCAAAAGAAACACCGTTGAACGATTACTTGAAAGGGAGAACACACCGGTTGATTTAAATGGCTTGAATGAGATAACATCCTCAAAAGAACTTGAGTGAATTGAGAATGGAAACTTGAATCTTCTGAGATATCTTCATCACTCCGGAACAAATGAATAGCGAGAGGTGAATGATTAAGAGGTGCATCGGTACGAGAGAACATTAGAAACGAGGAAAAGATATGATCGATAAAGCTTGAATTGGAACCACCGGAGAAGAAAAGAATGACGAATGATGAACTTGAAACTCCTGACCATCTTCATGATAATCACCGGATAAGAACATTGAAGGAAAGAATGAAGAAACTTCCATCAATAAAAAGGATACTTGATTGAGAAATATGAGTCCTTGAAGAAAAAGGGTGGGAGGATGGGGAAAACAAAGGCAACTTGGGAACGGTTGAAACAAACACCGTTGAGAAAAACGGAGGGATGATCTTGCGAATGTTGAAATGATCGGATCCACTTGAACAGAAGCACGCCGGTTGGAAAAAAATTGACATGACAACCTCAGTGATTAAGAAGGATTAGTATTCACATAGCAATATGAGAACACCGTTTAGGGAAGGTATGGAATCAACACTTGGCATCGAAGCAACTCAAATACCACAAATAAAACAAAACAAAGGATTTGGCTTGCAGAATAAGCCGGAACAAATACATATGATAGAGATTTACCCAATCCCATATCATGCATCTGTCGGAAAGATATTCTAGGAGCTACTTGAATTCCCACCTATAAACTCCCGAAACTTTCTGGTTATGCAATCTGGTGTTGGGGATATAGGGGACACAAAATATATCACCCAAACTAACAATACCTAGATCCAGCTGTATCCATCCTTCAACACATAACCAAGAAAACTCCGGAAATCGTGTACCTCAACCTTCGAAAAGCATCTGTTATACAAGCTACGGCAATACTCCCGAACTCGCCCCAGTACTGGGTGGCATCGAGGTTATCTCACCAACAACTGCATAAAAGAGATTTTCGATGTCGGCAAAACTCAGGTATTCCAGAACTGCAACGATAAAATTATGACGACAACACCTCAGAGCTCAACTCCCCGGGACACTTCCACTAAACCCCTGACAGGAGGCACCAAGACAATGTTCTCATCATAAAACCATCGGAACGATTCCAAGATACCCGCGTGATCCTAAAAAAAATTCGTGAAATTTGAGAAGAGAAGAGTCAAAACTCTACGTCAGGATGCCTCACCAGAGCGACGAAGGGACTGTGGAGTAAAAAGAATCCTACTCTCCGATATATATAATCCTAAGACTCAAAACATTTTTTTCTAGACTCAACAAAGTCAACGATTCAATCAAGCAGGGGGCTCCTAAGTCGGGGATGGCTCTGATTACCAACTTGTAATGCCCTCGATGCGGCTATATCTCCCACGTGTCGAAGCACGACTTAGAGGCATAACCGCATTGAAAGCAATGCCGCAAGTGAGGTAATCTTCACACAACCCATATAATACATAAGGGAAAGAGATACATAGTTGGCTTACAATCGCCACTTCACGCAATACATGAGTAAAGCATTACATCGAACAGATACAATCAAGGTCCGTCTACGGAACCAAAATAAAAGAAGACTACCCCAAATGCTACACAGATCCCCGATCGTCCCAACTGGGCTGCACTACTGATCAACTGAAATGAAACAACACAATGAACAAGATCTTCATCAAGCTCCTCCTTGAGCTCGGGTGCTTCACCTGCACAGTTTCATCGGCACCAACAAATTGGTTTTGGAAGTATCTGTGAGTCACGGGGACTCATCAATCTCACACCCGCGAGATCAAGACTATTTAAGCTTATGGGTAGGAGAAGGTAGTGAGGTGGAGCTGCAGCAAGCGACTAGCATATCTGGTGTCTAACATACGCAAATGAGAGCGAGAAGAGAAGGCAAAAGCACGGTCGAACAACTATGATCAAGAAGTGATCCTGAAACTACTTACGTCAAGCATAACTCCAACACCGTGTTCACTTCCCGGACTCCACCGAAAAGAGACCATCACGGTTACACACGCGGTTGATGTATTTTAATTAAGATCAACTTCAGGTTTTCTACAACCGGACATTAACAAATTCCCATCTGCCACATAACCGTGGGCACGGCTTTCGAAAGTTCAAACCCTGCAGGGGTGTCCCAACTTAGCCCATAATAAGCTCTCGCGATCAACGAAGGATATTCCTTCTCCCCGGGAAGACCCGATCTGTCTCGGAATCCCGGCTACAAGACATTTCGACAATGGTAAAACAAGTCCAGCAAGACCGCCCGATGCGCCGACAATCCCGATAGGAGCTGCACATATCTCGTTCTCAGGGCAACACCGGATGAACACTACGTACGGCAACCGAAGATACCCCAAGTTGCCTAGGGGTGGCACCGCAAGTGGCTCTAGTTTGGACCAACACTTAGACAAGCATTGGCCCGGGGGCTAAATAAAGATGACCCTCGAGAGAGCGACTCCCAAGGGAAAAGTAGGTGGTGGTGAGGCAAATGTAAAACCAAAGTTGGGCCTTGCTGGAAAAGCTTTATTCAAAGCGAACTGTCAAGGGGGTCCCATAAATCACCCAACCGCGTTAGGGACGCAAATTCCGGGAACATAATACCGATATGACGGAAACTAGGGCGGCAAGAGTGGAACAAAACACCAGGCATAAGACCGAGCCTTCCACCCTTTACCAAGTATATAGATGCATTAATAATATAAAAGGTATTGTGATATCCCAACAAGTAAACATGTTCCAATCAAGGAACAACATTTCCATGTTCCAACAAGGAACAAACTTCATCTTCACCTGCAACTAACAACGCTATAAGAGGGACTGAGCAAAGCGGTAACATAGCCAAACAACGGTTTGCTAGGACAAGGTGGGTTAGAGGCTTGGTTTGACAATATGGGAGGCATGATAAGCAAGTGGTAGGTATCGCAGCATAGGCATAGCAAAAGAGCGAGCAACTAGCAAGCAAAGATAGAAGTGATTTCGAGGGTATGGTCATCTTGCTTGAAATCCCGCAAGGAAGAAGAACGAGTCCATGAAGAAGACAAACAGACGAAGTCGAACGAATCCTCACAACTCCGGAACGAAACCGAAGCTAACGAGAAACAACCCGAAAAGAAACAAACAACATGGTAAACAACTATCACATACACATGGCATGATGCACAATCAATTATGATGCATGTCCGGTTTAATGAGGCATGGCATGGCAAAGTGCACCAACAATACTACAAATTAAGTGGAGCTCAATATGCAACGAGTTGCATATTGACAAAACACCACAACAATTGTTTAGTTCTCTCCCGTTTAGGTACCCATCAATATTAAATGTTGATTAACATGGCAAGGGGGTGAAGCAAAAGTAAACTAACTATTTAGGCAAGTTTAAATGAGGCCGGAACAACAAACAACAATTCCGGAAAAACCTCATATGCATATTTCAAATTTGGTACTGTTCTGCCTAAAATCATATTTTATTGTTGTTAAACAGGAAAATAAAGTGCAACAAGTTAATCTATGCATTTTTCTACCCCATTTACATATAAAGTTTATTTAAAACTGAGCTACAGTTATTTAGTTATGAAATAAAACATTATAGCATGGCATTGAGCAATTTTGATCAAACAACATTTTAAACATTTCAAACATGGAGGAAAGTGACATATTATGAAACTAGATGAAATTCTAAACAAGTTACATATATAGTTTATTTAATTTTAATGCACGGTTTGTGAATTATTGATGCATGAACACTAGGGGTTTTTCTGTAAAACAGCAATTCACTGGATTATTAGGCAAATTCGCAGACAAGAAAAAAAACACTACGCAGACCAAAACTGCTGGGCGGACTGGGCTGCTCACCATGGGCCAAGGCCCAGTCGGTGGAAGAGGCAGGCCGGCGGGGCGCTGGCTGGACCTGATCTGGAGGCCAGCAGGTGACCCACGCGTGAGGCGGGCGCAGTCAACGCGCGGTCGAGCGCTGCGAGCGTTTTCTCCTGCTCGAAGCAGAAGCAGGGGAGGAAGGCACGACGGCTCCAGGGACTTGGCGGGGCTCCATGAAGAAGATGGTGGCGGAGGCCGATCTAGATGGGGGAAGGTGGATCCCGGCGAGGCGGCCGTGGCTGGAGGAGGAGGAGGCGGATCCAGCCTGATCTGGTGGGTGGTCGTGGTGGGACTTGGCGAGGAGCGGGCAGGCGGAAGCAGAGCTCGGCTGCGGTGCGAGGACGACGGCAGCGACGCGGTGAAGAGGTCGTGCGCGCCGGCGATGCAGAGGAAGCAGCGAACGACAAGGCGCGATGCAGGAGGCGTTGGCAGCGGGACTTGGCGCCGGCGTGAGGAGGCTCGGGAGGAAGCGCCTGGTCATCAGCTGGGGCGACGGCCTCGAGGACGGGCTCTGGGATCGACCCCCTGGAACAAGAGACGGCGGGGTCAGGAGCATCAGATGCAGAGCGAGAGAGAGGGAAGGGAAGGAGGCGCGGTGACCTGCTGCTGCTACTGCCGGCGAAGGCGAGCTCCGGCTGACGAGGTCACCGGCCGACGGCAGGGTCGACGGAGATGCCCGGGCACGAGGGACTCCGGCGCGGGGTCGACCACTGCTGGCGCTGGGGGCGTCGGTCTCGAGACCGATGCGAGGAAGGGCGGCCTTGGAGGAAGAAGGTTGCGAGGAGGCGTGGGCGCGGAGGAGCTCCACTCCTCTGGATCGAACAGGGAGGAGGAGGCGCTCGATGGATTGGCTGGGCAAGGGGATCGAGGGAGATTGAGTGAGGGGATCCTGATGTGGAAGATGAGACACGGGGTGGCGGCGGCAGAGAAAAGATGGATGGGACATCTCCCTAAAATCTAGGGTTTGGTCTGACTATATAGGTAAGGGATTGGGTAGGGGCTAATCCGATCCGTCCGATCGTAATCGGGCGGTTGTAATTAAACAGGTTAGGTCGCCTGAATAAGAAAACGGAGATGTTTTATAGATGTTTGGGGATGATCCAGATGCAACGGTGATGACTGAGCGGTTTGGGTTCGGGGCAGTTTCGGACACCGGCGAGGGGTCGAAGAGACTCCGGTTTAGGCAAGAGGGCAAACGAAGAATAAGGTTGGTCTCGAAACGGTCAATGAAAACAAGGGGGGACGCGGCAACTACGAGCGGATGCAACTTTGAAAACAATGACGGCAACAAAGTGCCGATGCAATGCGCATGATGCAATGATGAATGCAACAAACAAATAAAAAAAACACAACTGACTCACAAAACAAGGAAGGCATCTGGAGCGTCGGTCTTGGGGCGTTACACGGACCCAGTCCATATAGTTGCTGCCATCGTCTTTCAGCTTGGTTTTCTCTAGGAACGCGTTGAAGTTCATGTTGACATTAGCTTGGGCCATTTGATCTACAAGACATATTGCAAAGTTTATTTAGACAAATTGATGATAATTAAGTTCATCTAATCAATTTAATGAACTCCCACTTAGATTAGACATCCCTCTAGTCATCTAAGTGAAACATGATCCGACTCGACTAGGCCGTGTCCGATCATCACGTGAGACGGACTAGTCATCATCGGTTAACATCTCCATGTTGATCGTATCTTCCATACGACTCATGTTCGACCTTTCGGTCTCTTGTGTTCCGAGGCCATGTCTGTACATGCTAGGCTCGTCAAGTCAACCTAAGTGTTTGCATGTGTAAATCTGTCTTACACCCGTTATATGTGAACGTTGGAATCTATCACACCCGATCATCACGTGGTGCTTCGAAACAACGAACTGTCGCAACGGCGCACAGTTAGGAGGAACACTTTCTTGAAATTTATTATGAGGGGTCATCTTATTTACTACCGTCATTCTAAGTAAACAAGATGCAAAACATGATAAACATCACACGCAATCAAATAATAATAGTGACATGATATGGCCAATATCATATAGCTCCTTTGATCTCCATCTTGGGGCTCCATGATCATCTTGTCACCGGCATGACACCATGATCTCCATCATCATGATCTCCATCATTGTGTCTCCATGAAGTTGCTCGGCAGCTATTACTTCTACTACTACGGCTAACACGTTTAGCAATAAAGCAAAGTAATTTACATGGCGTTTCCAATGACACGCAGGTCATACAAAAAATAATGACAACTCCTATGGCTCCTGCCGGTTGTCATACTCATCGACATGCAAGTCGTGATTCCTATTACATGAACATGATCTCATACATCACATATATATCATTCATCATTCATCACAACTTTGGCCATATCATATCACGAAGCATTTGCTGCAAAAACAAGTTAGACGTCCTCTAATTGTTGTTGCAAGTTTTACGTGGCTGCAATAGGGTTCTAGCAAGAACGTTTTCTTACCTACGTAAAAGCCACAACGTGATTTGTCAACTTCTATTTACCCTTCATAAGGACCCTTTTCATCGAATCCGCTCCAACTAAAGTGGGAGAGACAGACACCCGCCAGCCACATTATGCAACTAGTGCATGTCAGTCGGTGGAACCGGTCTCACGTAAGCGTACGTGTAAGGTTGGTCCGGGCCGCTTCATCCCACAATACCACTGAAGCAAAATAAGACTAGTAGTGACAAGAAAGTTGTCAACATCTACGCCCACAAAAATTGTGTTCTACTCGTGCAAAGAGAACTACGCATAGACCTAGCTCATGATGCCACTATTGGGGAACGTTGTAGAAAACAAAAATTTTCCTATGGTTTCACCAAGATCCATCTATGAGTTCATCTAGCAACGAGTGATCAGATGCATCTATATACCTTTGTAGATCGCGAGCGGAAGCGTTCAAAGAACGGGGATGAGGGAGTCGTACTCGACGTGATCCAATCACCGGAGATCCTAGCGCCGAACGGATGACACCTCCGCGTTCAACACACGTACGGTCAGCGTGACGTCTCCTCCTTCTTGACCAGCAAGGGGAAAGGAGAGGTTGATGAAGATCCAGCAGCACGACGGCGTGGTGGTGGATGCAGCAGGGATCCGGCAGGGCTTCGCCAAGCGTCTGCGGGAGGAGGAGGTGTAGCAAGGGGAAGGGAGGCGCCAAGATGCAGGGTGCGGCTGCCCTTCCTCCCCTCCACTATATATAGGGGCTAGGGGGGCGCATGCCCCCTTGGAGATCCCATCTAGAGGGGGGGCCGGGGCAACGGCCCCCTTAGGGTTTCCAACCAGGGGGGCGCATGCCCCCTCGGGGGGCAACGGCCCCCTAGGGTTTCCAACCAGGGGGGGCGCATGCCCCCTCGGGGGGCAACGACCCCCTAGGGTTTCCAACCCTAGGCGCCTTGGGCCCTTGGGTGGGGTGCACCAGCCCACCAGGGGCTGGTTCCCATGCCACTTCAGCCCATGGGGCCCTCCGGGATAGGTGGCCCAACCCGGTGGACCCCCAGGACCCTTCTGGTGGTCCCGGTACAATACCGGTGACCCCCGAAACTCTCCAGATGGCCGAAACAGCACTTCTCATATATATTTCTTCACCTCCGGACCATTCCGGAACTCCACCTGACGTCCAGGATCTCATCCGGGACTCCGAACAACTTTCGGTTTGCTGCATACTAATATCTCTACAACCCTAGCGTCACCGAACCTTAAGTGTGTAGACCCTACGGGTTCGGGAGATATGCAAACATGACCGAGACGCCTCTCCGGTCAATAACCAACAGCGGGATCTGGATACCCATGTTGGCTCCCACATACTCCTCGATGATCTTATCGGATGAACCACGATGTCGAGGATTCAATTAACCCCGTATTCAATTCCCTTTGTCAATCGGTATTTTACTTGCCCGAGATTCGATCATCGGTATCCCAATACCTCGTTCAATCTCGTTACCGGCAAGTCACTTTACTCGTACCGTAATGCATGATCCCGTGATCAAACACTTTGATCACATTGAGCTCATTATGATGATGCATTATCGAGCGGGCCCGGTGATACCTCTCCGTCATACGGAGTGACAAATCCCAGTCTCGATCCGTTTCAACCCAACAGACACTTTCGGAGATACCCGTAGTATACCTTTATAGTCACCCAGTTACCTTGTGACGTTTGGCATACCCAAAGCACTCCTACGGTATCCGGGAGTTACACGATCTCATGGTCTAAGGAAAAGATACTTGACATTGGAAAAGCTCTAGCAAACGAATTATACGATCTTGTGCTTATGCTTAGGATTGGGTCTTGTCCATCACATCATTCTCCTGATGATGTGATCTCGTTATCAATGACATCCAATGTCCATAGTCAGGAAACCATGACTATCAGTTGATCAACGAGCTAGTCAACTAGAGGCTTACTAGGGACATGTTGGTGTCTATGTATTCACACATGTATTACGATTTCCGGATAACACAATTATAGCATGAACAAAATACAATTATCATGAACAAGGAAATGTAATAATAATGCTTTTATTATTGCCTCTAGGGCATATTTCCAACAAAGCATCCGCACAAAGCTTGTAGATCCCCAATCGTGTCATACCGCCCTTCTGACAATGGATAAGATCAACCGACCACGCACTACCCAAAACGCATCTTCACTTATTTGAAGTGTGTGGCATGCGTAGTCTTGAAGACCGGAAGCATAGGTGTGTTCAGTAGTCAATTATTGACAACTTTTTGCAAAGCGTCACCACCCGTGACACCATATGCATCAGTTATTACTTATTCGAATCACGATTCGAGGCCACCCTCTCATTAGCATGTCGCGCCTAAACAGAGATGTACCCCGCATTTTAGGGGATATCATCAATCAATTATTTCACCCAAAGTGGCCATAACGGCATGAACATCCGAAACATGGCAATTTTTGCGGCGCAACGGAGGGGACGCTTCGCCTTTTACTGACTTATAAAGAGCAGGAGGGGCAAATCCATACTCTCACGCTCTCCTTCTACTCCGGCGCTCAAATTCTCCAAGCTTCAACACCCCCGACCCCCTTTCCAAGCTTAACGCTTTCTCCAGTTCTCCGCTTCCCACGCTAATGGCCGATGTAGATCTGAAGGGAAGGTGGGTGGCCTCCAAGGTTACTGACGCCACCATCATCGGGCTCCACGCGGCGGGATACATTCCTGCCGACTCCGGCTGTAGGGCCCATAGCCCGACAAACGTGTCCCCACTCCCAGCCCTGGGGAGCAGGTCATCTTCATCCCACCCTCATCCGAGGTCTGGGATCCCCCCTACACCCCTTTATGCGGGGGGGGGGGGGGTGTCTTGTTCTTCTACAGGTTAGATTTCCACAATCTACCCCCAAATTCCAACATGCACCTCACCACTTTTATCATAGTGTGTGAGGCATTCCTACGCGTAGAGCCACACTTCGGCCTATGGCTGAAGACCTTTTGTGTTAAGCCGAAGAGCAGCGGCGCGGAATTCGCCGAATGCAGCGGTGCCATGATCAACAAGCTCCAAAAGCTAGACTGGCTGGAGGGCATGTTCATCGAGACCGCGGAGATCTTCCAGCGCAAGTGGTTCTACATCACTGAACCGCTCATCCCAGGCCAGGCCGCGGTCCCTGCCTTCAAGGGTACACCATCGAGGAAGCTGATGTCCTGGCAGAAGCATGGCCTAGAATGGGGCAACCCAGACGAGGTCACTGCTCTTCAAGAGAGGATCAGAGGCCTCAAGAAGAGATTCAAGCTAGTAGACGTGGTGGATGTGATGCTGCAGCGATACATCCTCTCACTCCAGCTCTGGGCTAGCCCTATGTGGCTCTACAAGCCCAAGGACATAGCAACACTGCGGAACTTCTTCCACACCAACATAGATGGGATGTGGACGGCTCTCTTCAAGTCGTCCCAAAACAAATTCCCTGAAGATGGGACGGACAGTGGCTACAGCGCCACATGTGGCCCCTCTGAGGTAACCATCATTTCGTATGTTAAATAATAACTTCATATTCCGCATTTTTCTAAGTCTTCCCCCTCCATTTTCAACAGTGGGCGTCCAGGGCGGCACTCATCAAATGCATTGTGTCGCTGCCCAAAGACAACAAGACCCCCGAGCTACATGCCCTTTTGGTCGTGGCGCCCCAAAGGCTCTGTCCAAGGCTATGGAGCCGGAGAAGAAAAGGAATGGTCTTCGGATCCAAGACCCCTCAGACGCTAAGTCAGAGAACATCCGACAAGGAGGAAAGAGAGAGAGAAAGAAGAAGGGGAGGAGGGCTCTTCTTACCTGCAGAGAAAGAGGGCGGCGTCTAAAGACGCCACGGAGGCCGACACCGCCCGAACCGTCGTCGCCTTGTGAAGTCCGTCGATGCCGCACCCCACAAGGACCCTGTTGTGGCCGAGATCATCTCCTTCGAAACGGAGGACGACCTCATCGAGCCGCGCCGGTTGAGGACGCCGCCAAGGAGGTACACCTTAATCTTGTATGTGTCGTATGCACGCTGGTTCCTAATTTCTCTAAATCTATTTGATTATTCGTCTTTTCGCAGCCCACAACGCTCCCACATCAGCGACAAATCATCGTCGAGTGGGCTCCCTCCACCCAGCGCATCAGAGGAGCGTCACCCCTCCCCTCTTTCCCATGATGGGCTAGGGAAGGCGACCTCTTAGC
Source organism: Aegilops umbellulata (assembly GCA_032464435.1). Lineage (NCBI taxonomy): Eukaryota > Viridiplantae > Streptophyta > Magnoliopsida > Poales > Poaceae > Aegilops > Aegilops umbellulata. Next base: position 241,741,520 of record CP136055.1, on the reverse strand, counting down.
AAGCCCCGCCAGTGCCTACCATGGGGGGGGGGGGGTGCAGCGCCGATGTCTCCATGGCGGAGGCGGAGGCCTCTAAGGACCCTCTGGGGAAGAACCCCATCTCTACGGAGGGGGAAACTGGGGCAGACGACAACTTCGGCCCCCATCGACCCGAAGCCACCTCGACGGCCTACCACGGCGGCCGCTCCTCCTATGATGGGGAGAACCGAGGTGGCCCATCCATCCCGGCCTGCGGAAGAGCAGGCGTCTGCAGGGTGGACGGAAGAGATGGAGGCATCCATGACAGGATCCTCCATCGTTGCCGAGCATCGTGTCCTTCTAGGCACGACGCTGCAAAGTTACCGGTCCACAAAGGCCGGTATAAGGGAGGCCTTCAAGGGCCTCTATCAAGGCTTTGAGGTAACCTTCGGTTATTTTTCAGAATTTACATCAACGCAAAAAGCTATTACCACTAGATATATCTAGTAGACCTTTAGCGGATGAAATTGTTCGATGACTTATGTCACTGCGGACGTGCACCATGGACGTGTAACCATAGTAGCCCCGAGCCCTGAGTTAGATAACAAGATCAACTTGGGGGGTCTTAAAGAAACTGAACCTGTATGGAAATGAATATACGGTAGTCCTCGAGACCTTGGTCGGATAGAATAAGCCAACCAGCGGATCGATGTCAGCCGAGCAAGCTAACGGTATCCTTTACAGCTTTTGGCCTCGGTTTCAGTGTCCAATATATATATCCAATGTATCTATGATTTTATGAAGTATTCATGACATGTTTACAACAATTTTGTATGGTTTTGGTATGATTTTAATGGAACTAACCCGGACTGATGTTGTTTTCAGCACAACTACCGTGGTGTTGTTTTTTGTGAAGAAATAAAAGTTCTCGAAATTGGCTGAAAATTTACGGTGATTTTGTGTGGACTAGAAGGGACCCACAGAGCACCGGAGCTAGGCCAGAAGATCCATAACGGCATGACAAGCCTGGGGGTGTGCCCCCCGAGCTTGTCGCTCCCTCATGGGCCCCCTTGACATGAAACCGCCGCAAAAAATTCCTATAAATATCCAAACACCCGGAAAGAACCCTAGATGAGAATTTCCGCTGCCGCAACCCTCTGTATCCATGAAAACTCAATGGGGACGCTATTCCGGCACCTTGCCGGAGGGGGAAATCATCACTGAAGCCCATCTTCATCATCTCAGCAGCCACCATGATGAGGAGGGAGTAGCTCACCCTCGGGGCTGAGGGTATGTACCAGTAGCCATGTGTTTGATCTCTCTCTCTCTCCCCCCTCTCTCTCTATCGTGTTCTTGATTTGGCATGATCTTGATGTACCACGAGCTTTGTTAATATAGTTTGATCATATGGTGTTTCTCCCTCTCTATCTTGTTGTGATGAATTGAGTTTTACCTTTGAGGTTTCACTATTATCAGATTGAATACTTTTATGGATCCGAGAACACTTGATGTATCTCTTGCATATGAATACCAGTGGTGACAATGAGATATTATATTGATTCACTTGATGTATGTTTTGGCACTCAACTCGCGGATTCCCCAGGTGACATTGGGCTAATCTGTGCATAGGGGTTGATGCACACTTTCATCCTACTTTCTCCGATAGAAATCTTGGGGCACTCTTTGAAGTTCTTTGTGTTGGATTGAATATTATGAATATGAACTTATTTGATGCACATCGTATAATCAGCTTATGGATACTTGTGGTGACACTGGAGTATCTATGTGACATTAGAGTTGGTTGATGCGTATCATATGGTGTTGTTTCAGTACGAACTCTAGGGTTGTTTGTGACACTTATAGGAATAGCTCAATAGATTGATCGGAAAGTATAACTTTGAGGTGGTTTCGTACCCTACAATAATTTCATCTTATGTTCTCTGCTTGATAAGAACTTTGGAGTGACTCTTTGTCGCACGTTGATGGATTGTTATATGATTCAATTATGTTAGCACTGTTGAGAGATTGCACTAGTGAAAGTAGGAACCCTAGGCCTTGTTTCTAAGCATTGCCATACAATTTGTGCTCCGTTTTATCACTTGCTACCTTGCTGTTTTTATATTTTCAGATTACAAAAACATATATCTACTATCCATACTACACTTGTATCACCATCTCTTCGCCGAACTAGTGCACCCATATAATTTTCCATTGTATTGGGTGTGTTGGCGACACAAGAGATTTCTTGTATTTAACTGCAGCGTTGTTTGAGAGAGACCATCTTCATCCTATGCCTCCCACAGATTGATAAACCTTACGTCGACCACTTGAGGGTAAATTGCTACTGTCCTACAAAACTCTGCGCTTGGAGGCCCAACATGAGTCTACAAGAATAAGTTGTGTACTAGACATGAAGCTCTTTTCTGGCGCCGTTGTCGGGGAGGTGAGTGCTTGAAGGTATATCTTTAGATTTTGCAATTGATCTTTTAGTTTCTTGGTTTATCACTAGTTTGGTTTATAAAAGAAAATTACAAAAAAAATATGGAATTTAGGTTGCCTCATTTGCTTCATCTTTATAATGTCTTTCATGAAAATGATGGAAAGGAAAATTGTGCCAAAGTGTTAGAAGAAGAATTCAATAAAATGTTTGGCATAAAATCTTTGAATGATGAGCATGATTGCAATGTTGTTAGTATGAATTCTTTGAATACCCGTGATGCTAATGATATGCAAAGCCATAAGCTTGGGCGTGGTATGTTTGATGAAGATGATATTTTTAGTCCCCCAAGTTTTGATGAGCAAATTCATTATAATGGTAGCATGCCTTCTATTTTATGATGATTACAATGATGAAAGTGGGTTTGGAAGAGTGTCAACTCTAGGTAGTAATTATCCCACTATTTTGGAGGGTGTTGAATCTTATTGCAATAAATATGAAAGTGGATTTGGCGAAGTCATGACTTTATTTAGTGATGAATCCACTACTTCGGAAGAGGTTTCAATTGATTATGACAATAAAGTTGCTGTCTATGATGATTATTGTGATGACATGCATACTATAAAGAATAATTATAACCATGAAACTTTTCATCATGATTTTAATGTTCAATTTTATTATGTATATCAAGTATCATATGATAATCATTTCATTTAATTTGCTCCCACTATTATTGAGGAGAAGAAATTTGCTTATGTGGAGAGTAATAAAAAAATTATGCATGTGAATCATGAAAAGAATGCTTTATGTGATATTTATATTGTTGAGTTCATTCATGATGCTAATTGAAATTATTATGAGAGAGGAACATATGCTTGTTGGTATTGCAATAATATCAAGTTTCTTCTCTTTGTGTTGAAAATTTTGAAGTATTGCTTGTTTTGCTTTCCTATGCTAGTTGATTCTTGCTCCCATAAATTGTTTGATCACAAAATCCCTACGCATAGGAAGTGGGTTAGGCTTAAGTGTGCTTTCCATGTGATTCATGATGCTCTCTATATGTTTCTATTCTTATCTTTTATGTGAGCATCATTGAAATCATCATGCCTAGCTAAAAAGGCATTAAAGAAAAGTGCTTGTTGGGAGACAACCCAACATTTACCCCTACTTTTTTTGTGTGTTCACATGATTAAGCTATTGCAGTAATCATATTTTCTAGCTTTTATTTCAATAAAGTACCAAGTAAAACCTTTGGAATATTGTGGATGATAGTTGACTTGATTATGTGCAAAAACAGAAACTTTTGTGTCTAGTAGTAGAATTGTTGAGATTTCCTGGAGTGTGATAAAATTCTGAATTTTTAAAAAATGATTCATACAAATTTCTAAGTTTCCTAATTTTTCAGAATTTTTTAATTTACATAAGTATGGTTGTTGTTCAAATCATTACAGACTGTTCTGTTTTTGATAGATTCTGTTTTCAATGCATAGTTTGCTTGTTTTATAGTTTCTATGGCTTATATTGGTCAATATAAATTGTAGAAATTTTAGGGTACAATAGGCATTTGTTTGAGAAAAACTTCCAATCTTGTTTTATAGTACCAAAGTGAATGATTTTCTCTTTATCATACTAACCTATCTCACGATGTTCCATTAAGTTTTGTGTGATTGACATTTTCAACTTTTGGGTAAGATATCAATGTGAGGAGAATTAGGAATGACAAGACCCTAGGCATGGGGATGCCCAAGGCACCCCAAGGCAATATTCAAGGAATACCCAAGCATCCAAGCTTGGGGATGCCCCAGAAGGCATCCCCTCTTTCGTCTTCAACATTATCGGTAACCTCACCTGGAGCTATATTTTTATTCATCACATGATATGAGTTTTGCTTGGAGCATTACTTTATTTTGTTAAGATTTGCTTGTTGTTATTTAGAAAATGTTTTGAATCTTTTATTTCAATAAAAGTGTCAAGTATAGCCTTTACCATGCTTATTTTGCAAGCTTATATGTTGTTGTTTGATAGGAAGTTTTCTATCATTGTATGAATTCTTCAGAAAAGTCGGAACGTGAGAAAATGTTGAAATTTTTACACAGTAAGCTATGATAAATTTTCTACAATGTGGAAGAAATTCAGATTTTTTGGAGTTAAAGGATGAACCTATTTGCATCCTTTACAAACTGTCCTGTTTTGATAGATTTTTGTATTGTTTGCATATGCTTGCTTGTTTAATGATTCTATTCAAGCATTTAGTATGTAATGTTGATACGTCTCCGTCGTATCTATAATTTTTGATTGTTCTATCCCAATATTCTACAACTTTTACATATTTTTGGCAACTTTTTATACTATTTTTGGGACTAACATATAGATCCAGTGCCGAGTGCTAGTTCCTATTTGTTGCATGTTTTTTATTTCGCAAAAAAATCCATATCAAACGGAGTCCAAACGGGATAAAAACTTACGGAGATTTTTTGGAATATATGTGAATTTTGGGAAGTGGAATCAACGCGAGACGATGCCCGAGGGGCCCACGAGGGTGAGGGGCGCGCCCCAGGATGTAGGGCGTGCCCCAGGGGGTAGGGGCGCCCTGGGCCCTCGTGGCCACTCCGTAAGGCGGTTGGTGCCCTTCTTTCACCGCAAGAAAGCCAATATCCGGATAAAGCCGTGTCCAAATTTCAGCCCAATTGGAGTTACGGATCTCCGGGAATTTAAGAAACGGTGAAAGGGCAGAATTGGGGAGCACAGAAACAGAGAGAGACAGAGAGACAGATCAAATCTCAGAGGGGCTCTCGCCCCTCCCATGCCATGGAAGCCAAGGACCAGAGGGGAAACCCTTCTCCCATCTAGGGAGAAGGTCAAGGAAGAAGAAGAAGAAGAAGAAGAAGAAGAAGAAGAAGAAGAAGAAGAAGAAGAAGAAGAAGAAGAAGAAGAAGAAGAAGAAGAAGAAGAAGAAGAAGAAGAAGAAGAAGAAGAAGAAGAAGAAGAAGAAGAAGAAGAAGAAGGGGGCTCTTGAAAGCACAAGTGCTCCCTGGGTGATTTTGATAATTAATGACAACATATCTCTTGTTGGACTAATACTTTTACCTAGTATGTTTCAGACAAGTTCAACAAATTAAGTGGCATGAACTAAAGGACGTGGAACCCCTTCAAGATGTTAAGTACAAAGGATTAGCTCAAGCTTCAAGATCAAGACTCTACATTTTCTATTTTAGTGATCCAAGATACAATGAGTCTATAGGAAAAGCCAATACTATCAAGGAGGGATGAGGTGTTGCTTAATGAGGCTCTTGCTCAAAATGCTTATTGATATGCTCCAAAACCCTCAAATACCTTCCCACATTCACATATGACCTAAACCAAAAGTTAAACTCGGCCCCACCGATTCTTTCTATCCGGCGCCACCGAGTTCAGATGTCATAGCCACTGCCACAAACCCTAGGCAAATTGGTCTCATCGATAGGGATCTCGGTCACACCGAGATTGCAATGTAACCTCTCTGTTTCCCTTTTGTAACATTTTGGTCCCACCGAAATGAGCAAAATGGTCCCACCGAGTTTACCTGACCAACTCTCTGGTTAGCTTATTACCAAAATCGGTCCCACCGAGTTTGTGTAATCGGTCTCACCGAGATTGAGTTATGCCCTAACCCTAACCATATCGGTCCTACCGAGTTGCATCTCAGTCCCATCGAAAATCCTAACGGTCACTAGGTTTGCTAAATCGGGCCGATCGAGTTTCTCAATTCGGTCTCACCAAGATTGGTAAATTGTGTGTAACGGTTAGTTTTTGTGTGGAGGCTATATATACCCCTCCACCCACTCTTCATTCGTGGAGAGAGCCATCAGAACATACCTACACTTCCAGTACACATTTTCTGAGAGAGAACCACCTAATCATGTGTTGAGGCCAAGATATTCCATTCCCACCATATGAATCTTGATCTCTAGCCTTCCCCAAGTTGCTTTCCACTCAAATCTTCTTTCCACCAAATCCATATCTTGTGAGAGAGAGTTGAGTGTTGGGGAGACTATCATTTGAAGCACAAGAGCAAGGAGTTCATTATCAACACACCATTTGTTACTTCTTGGAGAGTGGTGTCTCCTAGATTGGCTAGGTGTCACTTGGGAGCCTCCGACAAGATTGTGGAGTTGAACCAAGGAGTTTGTAAGGGCAAGGAGATCGCCTACTTCGTGAAGATCTACCGCTAGTGAGGCAAGTCCTTCGTGGGCAATCGCCATGATGGGATAGACAAGGTTGCTTCTTCGTGGACCCTTCGTGGGTGGAGCCCTCCGTGGACTCGCGCAATCGTTACCCTTCGTGGGTTGAAGTCTCCATCAACGTGGATGTACGATAGCACCACCTATCGGAACCACGACAAAACATCCGTGTCTCCAATTGCGTTTGAATTCTCCAAACCCTTCCCCTTACATTCTTGCAAGTTGCATGTTTTACTTTCCGCTGCTCATATACTCTTTGCATGCTTGCTTGATATGTATTGTGTTTGTTAAACTTGTGCCAAAACTCCACTTCAACTTAAAGAAATTAAAAACTGCAACTTTTGGTACTTAGTGTCTAATCACCCCCCTCTAGACACCTCTTCTCGATCCTTTCAATTGGTATCAGAGCTTTGGTCTCCATTGCCTTGGTTTAAACACCTTTGGAGGAAGATGGATGTGTCTACTTTGGGGAGTCTTGGACATAGAGTGCCTATTCTTGATGGAGAATATTTTCATGAGTGGAAAAATGAAATGCTTGAGATTTTCAATGAATATCGCTTGAACAAGTACATTGCTAGCCCTTGTGCACCTCATATTGATCCCTTGCATCCCACACCCGAAGAGGATCTTGACATGATTCGCAATCTTAGAACCATCAATCTTATCATAAGAGGATTGCCCAAAAATTTGATTGCTAGTTTGCCTACTCTTGATTGTGCCTATACTATATGGAAATTTCTTGAGGAATGATTTCCAGATTATTCCTTGAAAATTTTAGACGAAATTCTCTGTAAGTCTATTGCTTTGAGTAAGATGAATTCTAGTGATCCTAGCTTTGGTGATTGTCTATTTGAGCTTACCAATCTCATGCGTGCCATAGGAAATGTTGGGATCATTAGCGATATCATATCCGAAACTATTAGAATTCATAAAGGTGACCATTGTGATGATCATTTGTCTAATGAATTACCCTCTCTAGGAATTGATCAATCACAAAATGATGTTGAACATGGATACTACGATGAGGATGATGATAGTGACTATGATCTCGATGATGCGATGAGACACTTTGGTCTTATGGCAAATCTTCGCAGCTACATGGGTGGAGGAAAGGAATGGGTCCTTGATAGTGGATGTACTGATCATATGACCGGAGATAAAGACATGTTCCGTGAGCTTGCTGGAAACGACGGCCCTCGAAAGTATGTCACTTTTGGTGATAATTCAAAGGGTAAGGTGGTTGGCCTTGGTAAGGTGGCCATCTCACATGATAACTCCATACAAAATGTCATGCTCGTTGAATCTCTTGGCTACAGCCTACTTTCAGTATCTAGACTTGCTGATTTCAGTTTCAATGTCCTATTTACTGAAGTAGACTGCCAAGTGTTTCGTAGAGATAATCATAAAATGGTCTTTACCGGTATACGTAGAGGAGATCTTTACATTGTTGATTTCACTAAAAAGGCTCAACCTAGAACTTGCTTAATTGCTAAATCTTCTAAAGGCTGGTTGTGGCATAGAAGGCTAGGCCATGTGGGCATGCGAAACCTTGACAAACTCATTAAAGGAAATCATATCCTTGGCGTTAACGATGCCATATTTGACAAGGATAGACTTTGTAGTGCTTGTCAAGCAGGAAAACAAGTTGGAGGAAGTCATCGCGCTAAGAACATCATGACCACAAGAAGACCACTCGAGCTACTTCACATGGATCTCTTTAGTCCAAATGCCTACAAGAGTCTCGGTGGTAACTCATTTGGTCTAGTCATAGTTGATGATTTTTCAAGATTTACGTGGGTGTTCTTTCTTGATGACAAATCGCAGGTCCAAAAGATCTTCAAAAACTTTGCTAGGAAGGCCCAAAATCAATTTGACGTGAAGATCAAGAAGGTTCGGAGCGACAACGGAACGGAGTTCAAGAACGCAAATGTAGATACCTTTCTTGATGAAGAAGGGATTGCACATGAGTTCTCGGCTACATACACACCTCAACAAAATGGAGTCGTTGAGAGGAAGTACCGGACTCTTATCGAGATGGTAAGAACGATGCTTGATGATACAAGACGCCAAAACATTTTTGGGCAGAAGCGGTTGAGACAGCTTGTCATGCAACAAATCGCTTGTATCTTCACAAGCTACTCGGCAAGACGACATACGAGCTCCTCACCGGTAACAAACCCCAAGTTGGATACTTTCGAGTATTCAGCTCAAAGTGCTACATTCTTGATAAGCATCATCGTTCTAAATTTGCTCCTAAGTCTCATGAAGGTTTCCTACTTGGTTATGGCTCAAACTCTCACACATACCATGTCTACAACAATTTCACCCGAAAGGTTGAAGAAACGGTAGATGTGAAGTTTGATGAATCTAATGGCTCGCAAGTAGAGCAATTGCCAATTGATGTAGAAGACAAAGATCCCTCGGAAGCAATCCAAGACTTGTCTATTGGCAAGATTCATCCAACGGAGATGAAGGAGAGTACCTCGTTCGTCCAAGTGGAAGCTTCTACCTCACGACAAGGTGAACCAAGAGTTGATACGGAAGCATCCACAAGTGGGACACACCAAGATGAATAAAATTAGGAAGTGCACCAAGACGAACGTCAACAACCTCCTTCTCCACCACGACAAGAGAACGACAACGCTAACAATGAAGAAGGCCAAGAAGAAGAACAAGATAAAGAAGATGTTCAACCAAGACCCAAGCAAAAGCTTTCACGAGTTCGAGCAAGAATTTCTAAAGATCATCCCGTGGAGCAAATCTACAATGATATCCAAACCGGGAGAATCACTCGCTCTAAAACTCGTTTGGCTAACTTTTGTGAACATTACTCATTCATCTCTAGCATTGAACCTATGAAGGTTGAAGAAGTATTGGAGGATCCGGACTGGATAAACGCTATGCATGAAGAGCTACACAACTTTGAGAGAAATCAAGTATGGACATTGATCGAGAAGCCCGACAACAACCACAACATCATCGATACCAAATGGGTGTTTCGCAACAAGCAAGATGAAGATGGACAAGTAGTTCGCAACAAAGCACGTCTCGTCGCTCAAGGCTACACACAAGTCAAAGGTATGTACCATGGTGAGACATATGCTCCCGTTGCCAGACTTGAGTCCATTCACATCTTACTTGCTTATGCTAATCACCATGATATCACTTTGTACCACATGGACATTAAAAGTGCTTTTCTAAATGGTGAAATTGAGGAGGAAGTTTATGTTAAGCAACCTCCCGGCTTCGTCAATCCTTAGAAACCTAATCATGTCTACAAACTTCACAAATCCCTTTATGGTCTTAAACAAGCTCCTAGAGCATGGTATAAATGTTTGACCAAGTTCCTTATTGAAAAAGGCTTTGAAATTGGAAAAATAGATTCTACTCTCTTTACTAAAAGGGTTAATGGAGAACTATTTGTATGTCAGTCGATGATATTATATTTGGATCAACTAACCCTCTTTTTAGTGAAAAGTTTGGGAAGCTAATGTCGGAGAAGTTTGAGATGTCTATCATGAGTGAACTCAAATTCTTTCTTGGTTTGCAAATCAAGCAAACTAAGGAAGGTACCTTTGTCTCTCAAACGAAGTACACCAAGGACTTATTCAAGAAGTTCAATATGCAAGAATGCAAAGGTATGACTACACTGATGCCTACTAGTGGACACCTTGATTTGACCAAAGATGGTGAACCGGTTGATCAAAAGGTTTATCGCTCTATGATTGGTTCATTATTATATCTATGTGCTTCACGTCCCGATATCATGCTAAGTGTGTGCATGTGTGCACGATATCAAGCTGCTCCTAAGGAATGTCATCTTAAGGCCGTGAAAAGGATAATGAGATACTTAATACATACACCAAATTTTGGCATTTGGTATCCAAAGAGGGGTTCCTTTGATCTTGTTGGCTACTCTGACTCGGACTATGCCGGTGACAAGGTTGATAGAAAGTCCACTTCGGGTACTTGTCAATTCCTTGGTAGATCTCTTGTGTCTTGGTCTTCCAAGAAACAAAACTCGGTATCCTTATCCACCGCCAAAGCGGAATACATTGCCGCTGGTTCATGTTGTGCTCAATTACTTTGGATGACCCAAACTCTTAAAGATTATGGGACATATGTGAAACATGTCCCATTACTTTGTGACAATTAAAGTGCTATCAAGATTGCTCACAATCCCGTGCAACACTCTCGAACTAAGCATATTGAAGCTCGTCATCATTTCATTCGAGATCACGTTGCTAAGGGTGACATAAACCTTAAGCATGTTCGCACCAATAAGCAATTAGCGGATATATTCACTAAACCACTTGATGAGAAAGTGTTTTGCAGGTTAAGAGGTGAATTGAACATCATTGATGCTTCAAACTTGGAGTAGGAACTCCATTGGATACATGCAAGACTTGAGCTTACGACTAATCACTTGATATTTCTCCTATGATGATTATCTTATGTCTTGAAAATTTGCATCTTGCATGTTATCTAACCCTTGTAGGTACTTGGATGAATCTAATTCTATGAGATTGCAACTCACTCACATCTTGAGCAATCTCTACATCACCAAGTCTCTACACAATGGTGGTTGATGACAAGGAAGCACGAAACCTTTCAAACATATCCTTTGACAAATTCTATGTTGAGTTTCATGATTTTCATGTTGGATACACAAGTGCTCTTCCTTGCGAAAACTAACCCATGTAGGTAGATGAACTCAAAATCCAAAGGGTGCTCCTAACTCTTGATGGGCTACATCAACCTTGAGCAACCCACACAAGTTCAACTACATGATCAAGATCAACACCGCCACCCAAGGTATGTTATTCCATCTTAGAGTAGCTTTACTCCAAGTCATGAGTCAAAGCAACTCGACAATATGTGAATACATCAAGATACTTAAACGAAAAATGGTAACCCCATTTTGAGCTTAAATGATGAGTACGACCTATGATCAAGTGATCTCACTTGACTCCTAAGTCAATGTACTCTAACATAGGTGACTTTGTCACCGCCCAACTCTAGATGAAGTTCTCTTGTGTTCCTTTCTGTGTTCTTGCATTTGTCTCATGCATATTTGTTTCCTTCAAAAAAAACTTCATCTAGATCTTTTAGTTTCTTGTCTTTGCTTTTTGTTCTGCATTTTTTGTATCCAATTCATTGCAATACTTTGTGAGATCTTATTTGTCTAGTGAGCTGAGGTGACAAGTGTTTTTCTCTGTGATGAACTCGGTTCCACCGGTTTCATGTCTCCGGTCTAGCCGAAGAATTTTGGAGCAACCGAAGCATACAACTCGGTGACACCGATTTCACAACAGGAAAAACATTTTGCCATTTATTCCTGCTTTATTCTTGATCCAGCTCCACTCAATGAATCTTGTCCTCTGTAAGCATCACATTTACCTTAATGCTTTGTACTGTGATTCAAGGACCGAACCCATTCACAACAAATTCCAGAAGACCCTTCTTGGAAATTGATGTCAAAGGGGGAGAGAGAGATCACATCAAAGCTTAATCACATCTCTAGGGGGACGGAATACTCCAGGAAAGAGTAATCTTCAAGGATCCCAGATGCTTGATGTTCAAGAGGAGAGATGCGCCACATGTCTTCTTAGGGGAAATACATGTTCATATGTGATTATTTGCATTAGCTCTATTCATTTGTTTCTTTGAGCTTTGATTTTCTGTTCCCTATCTTCTCCCAGTATCCCATGCTAGATTCAGGGGGAGCAAGACATCCAAGGTAAAGAAAATTATCAAATTCATTGCATATCTTTCTCTTTAGGGACATGTCAATATCTATTGGGGTACTCTGTACTCACTCTACATGTCATCCCTGTCTTGGTACTCTTGTGGTTTCTTTTGTTTGCTCTAGCTAGTAGGTGCATCTGTGTTATCTAACCTTGTTTACGCAGGTTCATCCCATCCTAGCCAACTCAAGACCACAAGGTAAGTATATGCATCATAGTCATGTGTATGAGAAATTCTTGCTGATGTGCACACTGTTTGCAAGAAGGACTCATAGGCATGAAGGTACATTTCCCATATTCACATCCTTTGCTCGGATGCATATAGCCAAGATACATGTAACACATTGCCTACTCTGTCATGGTTATGCTCTCACATGCTTCTATATTCCGTATTCACATGATTGCATACATGTAGGGGGAGCCTATGCTTGTTACATGTCTTTCCAAAGCTTCACCTGCTATTATCTTTATCTTTATCTAAAGCTTTGATGTATGTTGCCATCAATTACCAAAAAGGGGAAGATTGAAAGCACAAGTGCTCCCTGGATGATTTTGATAATTAATGACAAGATATCTCTTGTTGGACTAATACTTTTACCTAGTATGTTTCAGACAAGTTCAACAAATTAAGTGGCATGGACTAAAGGACGTGGAACCACTTCAAGATGCTAAGGACAAAGGATTAGCTCAAGCTTCAAGATCAAGACTCTACATTTTCTATTTTAGTGATCCAAGATCACATTGAGTCTATAGGAAAAGCCAATACTATCAAGGAGGTATGAGGTGTTGCTTAATGAGGCTCTTGCTCAAAATGCTTAGTGATATGCTCCAAAACCCTCAACTACCTTCCCACATCCACATATGACCTAAACCAAAAGTCAAACTCGGCCCCACCGATTCTTTATATCCGGCGCCACCGAGTTCAGATGTCATAGCCACTGCCACAAACCCTAGGAAAATCGGTCTCACCGATAGGGATCTCGGTCACACCGAGATTGCAATGTAAACTCTCTGTTTCCCTTTTGTAACATTTCGGTCCCACCGAAATGAACAAATTGGTCCCATCGAGTTTACCTGACCAACTCTCTGGTTAGCTTATTACCAAAATCGGTCCCACCGAGTTTGTGTAATCGGTCTCACCGAGATTACGTTATGCCCTAACCCTAACCATATCGGTCCTACCGAGTTGCATCTCAGTCCCACCGAAAATCCTAACGGTCACTAGGTTTGCTAAATCGGGCCGATCGAGTTTCTCAATTCAGTCTCACCGAGATTGGTAAATTGTGTGTAACAGTTAGTTTTTGTGTGGAGGCTATATATACCCCTCCACCCACTCTTCATTCGTGGAGAGAGCCATCAGAACATACCTACACTTCCAATACACATTTTCTGAGAGAGAACCACCTACTCATGTGTTGAGGCCAAGATATTCCATTCCCACCATATGAATCTTGATCTCTAGCCTTCCCCAAGTTGCTTTCCACTCAAATCTTCTTTCCACCAAATCCATATCTTGTGAGAGAGAGAGTTGAGTGTTGGGGAGACTATCATTTGAAGCACAAGAGCAAGGAGTTCATTATCAACACACCATTTGTTACTTCTTGGAGAGTGGTGTCTCCTAGATTGGCTAGGTGTCACTTGGGAGCCTCCGACAAGATTGTGGAGTTGAACCAAGGAGTTTGTAGGGGCAAGGAGATCGCCTACTTCGTGAAGATTTATCTCTAGTGAGGCAAGTCCTTCGTGGGCGATGGCCATGATGGGATAGACAAGGTTGCTTCTTCATGGACCCTTCGTGGGTGGAGCCCTCCGTGGACTCGCGCAACCGTTACCCTTCGTGGGTTGAAGTCTCCATCAACGTGGATGTACGATAGCATCACCTATCGGAACCACAACAAAAACATTCGTGTCTCCAATTGCGTTTGAATTCTCCAAACCCTTCCCCTTACATTCTTGCAAGTTGCATGCTTTACTTTCCGCTGCTCATATACTCTTTGCATGCTTGCTTGATATGTATTGTGTTTGTTAAACTTGTACCAAAACTCCACTTCAAATTAAATAAATTTAAAACTGCAACTTTTGGTACTTAGTGTCTAATCACCCCCCTCTAGACACCTCTTCTCGATCCTTTCAGCTCTCCCCCTCTCTTCCGGTGGCGCCGGAACACCGCCGGGGCCATCATCGTCACCGCAATCTACACCAACACCTCCGTCATCTTCACCAACATCTTCATCACCTTTACCCATCTATCGACAGCGGTCCACTCTCCCGGAACCCGTTGTACCCTCTACTTGAAGATGGTGCTTTATGCTTCATATTATTATCCAATGATGTGTTTCCATCCTATGATGTGTGAGTAGATTTTCGTTGTCCTATCGGTAATTGGTGAATTGCTATGACTGGTTTAATTTGCTTGTGGTTATGTTGCTGTCCTTTGGTGTAACATCCCAAAATTCTAAATTTTGGAATGTTATATTAAATAATTAATTTGATTGATTGTTTGATTGCTGTGTGAATGGTTGTGTGAAATTGAGTGAAATTTGAAACTTTTTGAAAGTTAAATGAGAGGGAATGAAATGACTTCCCAAACTTTCATCCTTGCATTTGATCTTAATGAATTTCAAATTCATTTCATCACAATACCCTTGAGTGAAGAAAACATGACTTCTTCTAGAAGCAAAAAGGGTTTTGAAAGATTTTTGAATTTCATTTTTGAAAGCATTTCAAATTTAGAAACTTTATGCAACTCAATGATTTTCATGAGAGAGGATAAAATGACTTCTTCAAAATATAGGAAATATGAGTTGGAAGTATGAAGAAAAGGTTTGAATTTCCAATTCAAAACCATTTGGAAGTTTTTGGGTTTTATTTTCAAATTATTTTTCTCCAAAAAATAAAATATATGGAAAATAGGGTAAAATGATTCCCTACATTATAAAAATGGAGAAAAATAAATTTTAAATCATTTTGGCATTTTAAAGAAATTTTAATTGAATTTTATTTGCAGCAGTAGCACTATTTGTTTTATTAGAATTTGTGTGAATTTTATTTCATCTTGTAAAATAGTTCATATTGTAGGATTTCTTTTTCCGGTCGTTTTGATATATAATACTCCTATATTTTATTTTCATCTTATTTTCTAAAATGATCTTTCTTCGCGGAATCTTTTAAAAAAAGGGAAAGGAATTTTTCTTTTTGGGCCAAATCCGGCCCGATCCGTACCGAATCATCTCCTTCCTCCCGACGATGCTCCATATCTCCAGCCACCGCCGGAGCATCCCCGGAGATCGCGGGATTCGCGAAATCCCTTGCCCCCTCCTCCAAGAAGACCTCCTCCGCCCCATTCCCGCCCCTAGAGCCGCCTCTCCTCGCCCCAAGCTGCCGCGCCACCTCGCCGGAGTTCGCCGGACCACCGCCGCCATTGCCGCCCCGCCCCACCACCTCCGGCCATCCCCGCCACCCACCGAGCCCACCACTCGCTCCGCCCCGTTCTTCCGCCCCCGACCATACCTTCCCCGACGCCAGAGGGCCACCGGAGGACGTCGCCGGAGCTCCACCAGGACCCCATCACCGGAACTGCTACAGTAAATCCCGACCTACAGTTTTTTTTTTCTCGTTCTGTTTTTAAAACAGAATAGTTTCAATCTTGTAAAATCCATAGTTAATTATCTACGAGGTATTTTTGAGTGATTCCAACTGCCTTGGATCACAAATTTTATGAAGTTTATGTTAGTTCAATTTTATTTCACATTTGAGCTGTTTAAATTTGTGTTTGTATGAATTTTCTCAAATCACTAGATTTGAGCTATTTTGAGTTAGGAATATTATTTTTGACCGATTCTTTTTGCCCCTGGTCTCTAGGACCTTTGTTTATCCAGTAGTATTTAGTGTTTTATTTCTAGGTTAATTTAAATTAGGTTTTTAGCAAAACAGGACTGTTTTACTTATAGTTTTGTTTTAGTCTTTTCTTTATTGTTTTTATTAGTTTTAAATTATTTCTTTTTGTCACGTTTGACAAACTTAGTTTTGTTTCTGTTAGTCAACCAAAGATTTTTTATTATTATTAAAAATATATTTTATTTAGTTTTGTATGAAAACTTGTTTTGGTCATAGTTAGTGTTTCATAAAAGCTTTTTATTTGTTTCTTTTTTTGCAAATAAAATTTTGTGAAAAATACTTTCTGTTAAATTAGTTATTTTCTGTTAATTTATCAGTTTAGTGTTTTAATTGTTGTTATGTTTTTACTTAGGACAAAACTATTTTGTGTTATGTCTTCGAGTTCTCTTTAGTAGTTTTGTGGTATAGTTTTCCTTTTTATTTGGTGTCCCTTGATGATTTGCATTTTTTTTTATTTGTTGATTTTATTATGAGTGTTAGAATTGCTTGCTTATATGAATGCTATGTTTGACTATATAGATTTTGAACGGAGTGACGAATAGTTCTACCAAGTCTTTATTTGAGTGCGACTATCTTCATCGACATACCAGGCAAGTTCACTTTGACCATATTTTTCATACCAATGTTTTTATTGCATTTAGTGGCACCATTATTTCAATCCCTCCAGTAGTGATATTGAATTCTTGTAGTCGAGTAGAATGCATGAGGTAGGAACCCATCTTCCTGTTACCAAGCCCGGGACGTTGTTTACTTTTAAAGCTATGCTATAGTAGACGGGGTTGGTATGAGTGCTCGGGAGTGGTGTGAGAATGGAGGATTTTACGTCAAAGACGACAACTTCCTGATGGCACCTGCGAGGACAGCATCTTCGAGACCTCAAGACTTCAAGACTCGAGACAAGACTTCAATACACACTACTGGGTGGACTGGTTGTGAGGCACCCTGGAGTACCCAGTGGATTTGCCTAGTGAGCTGGGTTTTGGCCAGTACTCATGAGGAAAGTTCCACCCAGACTCAAAGAGACGGAAGAATACTTCATGACCAGAAGCTTACCTGTGCAACCGCAAGTCACTATGGGCTCTGGCTTGGTTGACCTTAGTTGTGACTCTGGCTGGGACGGTGCTAGCAGATGTAGAACGACGGTAGGATTGGATGAGCACCGGACAGTGGTCAGAGGAACTCTTCGGAAGACCATGTTTCGGTCATCTTGTTCTCAAACACCATGAAGTGCGAGAACGTAAAAAGAGGGATCGAATCTTGCGGGTAAAGTGTACAAACCTCTGCAGAGGGTTAAAACCTAATCGATTAGCCGTGTCCCCGGTTACGGACAATTTGAGTCTCTGGACTTGGATCTATCTCGGAACTCTCAACACCGGATTGATAACTTAATTGTGGGCAACTTATGATGATTTTGGGCTATGGGACATCGGTTGGCGGAACCATGTCATGTTAGAAAACTCCGTAGTACAGGCTCCTGATATTCCTTTGTTGTAGGAAAAGTAAAACCAGCTTTTATGCAAAACAAAAACTCAGACCCAGAGCCACAAAGCCATATTGCATAAAGAATAGTTTTATCATCAGCTTTCTCTTATTGTGATCTTGCCGGTACATTCAATGTACTGACCTACACGGCTGCAACGTATCATGTTGCAGATATTTTCTTCGACGAGTAAGAGTTACGATACAGGGTTACGGTCTACACTCAACCTGCCGATGGCGTTGATGGGACTCCACACCCGTTTGATTGTTTCCGCTGAGTATTATGAGGTATATATCAGTTTTACGTTATTTATACATGTGATTGCACTTTGATATATACATTGATGTACTGTGTGTGCCAGCATACTGATCCAGGGATGGCACAGATACACAGAGGCTTGACCGTCTGAGGTCGGGTCGCTACAGAGATGGTATCAGAGCACATGTTGACTGTAGGACGTGACCCTAGGAAATGAATTAGTAATATGAAGACCCCGACAGGAACGACCTTTGTTTTTGTTACTACTCTCGTAACACCTGATTCCTTTTACCGAACCTTCCTTATTTCAAACTATAGATGGAGAGCTACATTCTGAACAAAAGAGAACACTACGAGAAGGTTCTTGGAGGCCCCTTCCTTGTGGAGCTAGTCAGGCTGCTGAAGCTACCGATACCTGAGATCAAGGCAACTAAGAGGACGTCTAGATCATGGGGAGTCAAGACCCAAGTTTTTGGCCGTAAAGAAGACCCCAAGACTGCAGACATCAACTTCGGCACCATAAATGGTGACTGTGATATGGGCATCAACACTGCCGTCCATGATGCTATTGCACGCTTATGTTATCGTCATCGTGCTGCACTAAACCCACACTTCTTTGGAAGGATTGGATGGCAGAAGTTTGATGGAGCAACTATTGCCTTGACGGAAGCGCAAAAGATGAAGTTCTCCCCACTGTTAGTGTACAATCAGGATCTAGAACAATACGTCAAGAATCTTCAGATGGATCTCCTGGAAGCCCTGTTTGACAATGAAGCACTACGAGAAGAGGTCGAGACTCAGAGACTGAAGGTAGACAAGCTGGAGGAGGAGAACCTCGAGATCCCGAGAATGCATCAGGAACTGAAAAGCAGCAGGACCATGTCTCATGCCAAGGACGTTGAGATCCAGAAGCTCAAGGAACAACTTCAGGACATACAGGGTCGTCACAAGAAACTCCGCATCGACAGGGAAAATCTAGCAGAAAAATTGGAGGAGATCAAGTCCACACAGAAGAAGCCCCAGTGGGGACAATGATCAAGTTCCCGATAAATTAGCTTAGTAGTAGCCCACCCTGAGAGAAATAAAGATGAACGCTTTCTCGATTTAAGTATCTGACCATACCAACTTATGTGGGTGGCGATACTATAGAATTGATTGAATAAATGAATGCTTGGTTGCTATTATTTTCTGTGTTTATTGAATGGTTGGATAGATGCGATATTTGTAGGCTTGTTATGTCAACCTTGAGAGACGTAAGCTACGGAGGAATGGTAGAAGGCCTTCATATGGGAAAAGCATCAGGAATTGGAAACTCTCGAGCATTGAAGACCTGGAGAAATAAAGACTTAGAAACGAAACCATAGTAGAACGGCCCATCACAAACGATACTTTTTTTTCTTTTGAGCTAGGATTTGTTTGTTGATGGGTGGGTATTTTTCTTCCTCTTTCTATCTCAACCAGACCCCGAAACCTCGAACCCATGGACAGCTGAACACCAAACTTTTCTAGAGACAATAAAAAAAATCCCCATGGAGATACACTCTTTGTTCTGAGTACCCCTCTTATCCTACACATGCAGATAACAACCCTTTATGAGTCTTTCCTTAAGGGCCCTGAAACGATCATGACCCTGACAAGTGATCATGATTACCCAAAGATCCTGAAGGACATGATGAAGCATATTCACCTTGAAGGAGATGCAGTCTACAAAGGCTACCCCTTCATGCAAAAGGGAGTGGAACTTTGGTATGTGGAGGTACACCTCCACCGTATGAAAGGAGTTTGCCCAAAGACGATGGGGCAGTACTTTTTCATCTCACGTGTACCACAAGCAACTTTTTTCGACGCTGTTCGTGAAGCAGCCATGGAAGCCATACGCCAGATCGGAGAAATACTTGAAGCAAGACTTCGTTATACTCAGGAATACCTAAGAGAAGTGCATGGAGAGATGATGGAGATGAAGCTCAAGGCCACCACGATGAAACCGAAGATTGAAGATTTCAAGGCGCATGTCGCACAATTCCAGTGGGACTAAAGAATCCTCAAGGAGGAAGAATGAATAAAGTTGGAAGTAATGCCTGACCATACCGAACCATGTGGGTGGCAGCATTTGTAATGAAGTACTTTTTGGAATTTGGATTTACGAAAAATGGTTAAGGATGTAATAAAAGATTGATATGAAAATAATGTGATTTATGGATAAACTAGTGCATTTTTTTGGTATGGTAGTACTCCGTAAGGCCACAGGATCAATGAAGAAAGAAATGTGTTATTCAGGACGGTCCATAGAAGGGAGCTGGACCAAATAAGTTGGAGTTTTGTATGATCGTCACCACAAGGGTATGAAGGAAGAAGTACTATTGGATTTACAGGAGATGTAATGTTGGCATATGGAATGATAATCCTCGGAAGGATGAGTTAAACTTGTACAAGAGTTGAAGTGGACCATAACCCACAGGCCCAGGAGTTAATAAGAAGCAAGCACACTCTTGCTGAAGGAAGATATTCCGAAGAAAACTCTGAGTTAATCAGCCAACATTTTTAGGAGGATACGAAAACCCGAGAGTTGTGAAGAAACCTTCGATGTCTTGTTCAGCTTGCAGAAACAATGGATTTATTCGAACTCAGTTCGTTGACAAGAGAAATTCTGCAATGCTTGTGAGTATGCCCAAGTGTTAGAATACGTGATTCGATGTCTGCATATGTAGTAATGGTTCAAGTACGGGATGGATTGGCCCCCATACCGGAGACTTCTATCATGAACTATCATATGTTGATGGAAAATCAGAGAGACTTGAAAATATTAGAAGAGTGTCGACGCGATAAGCCATAAAACCATAGGATGGTAGGACGATGGAACCCTTTACAGGCAACCGTTGCCAATCGTAGGTTATACGGTGAGATTCAACCCCGCCATTTTTTTCCTGCAGGAGAAACCATGAATTGTCGACCACCATGAGATTTTTGATAGTTGTTTAGTATTGGCGACAGACCCGTCAGATATGAAGACGCAGTCTCGGAAGAAACTCACCATGATTGAGAGGACAAAAGATTTTGAGAACAGGTCATGCCCCGACCGGAAGAGCACCCATGAAAGAGCTATTCCGGAGTATATGAGAACACCGACACCAGCAACACAAAAGGATGGAGTACATGAGTTTCGTCAGAACCATAACCCTGCTTTTAAGTATGGTAGCACCCCAGACCATTCAGACCGATGGAGTTGCTGGAAGACCCGAAACCTAATTTTTTTTCCTAGCCTCTTCGAATCTCGGGGACGAGATTCATTTTAAGTGTGGTAGTTTGTAACATCCCAAAATTCTAAATTTTGGAATGTTATATTAAATAATTAATTTGATTGATTGTTTGATTGCTGTGTGAATGGTTGTGTGAAATTGAGTGAAATTTGAAACTTTTTGAAAGTTAAATGAGAGGGAATGAAATGACTTCCCAAACTTTCATCCTTGCATTTGATCTTAATGAATTTCAAATTCATTTCATCACAATACCCTTGAGTGAAGAAAACATGACTTCTTCTAGAAGCAAAAAGGGTTTTGAAAGATTTTTGAATTTCATTTTTGAAAGCATTTCAAATTTAGAAACTTTATGCAACTCAATGATTTTCATGAGAGAGGATAAAATGACTTCTTCAAAATATAGGAAATATGAGTTGGAAGTATGAAGAAAAGGTTTGAATTTCCAATTCAAAACCATTTGGAAGTTTTTGGGTTTTATTTTCAAATTATTTTTCTCCAAAAAATAAAATATATGGAAAATAGGGTAAAATGATTCCCTACATTATAAAAATGGAGAAAAATAAATTTTAAATCATTTTGGCATTTTAAAGAAATTTTAATTGAATTTTATTTGCAGCAGTAGCACTATTTGTTTTATTAGAATTTGTGTGAATTTTATTTCATCTTGTAAAATAGTTCATATTGTAGGATTTCTTTTTCCGGTCGTTTTGATATATAATACTCCTATATTTTATTTTCATCTTATTTTCTAAAATGATCTTTCTTCGCGGAATCTTTTAAAAAAAGGGAAAGGAATTTTTCTTTTTGGGCCAAATCCGGCCCGATCCGTACCGAATCATCTCCTTCCTCCCGACGATGCTCCATATCTCCAGCCACCGCCGGAGCATCGCCGGAGATCGCGGGATTCGCGAAATCCCTTGCCCCCTCCTCCAAGAAGACCTCCTCCGCCCCATTCCCGCCCCTAGAGCCGCCTCTCCTCGCCCCAAGCTGCCGCGCCACCTCGCCGGAGTTCGCCGGACCACCGCCGCCATTGCCGCCCCGCCCCACCACCTCCGGCCATCCCCGCCACCCACCGAGCCCACCACTCGCTCCGCCCCGTTCTTCCGCCCCCGACCATACCTTCCCCGACGCCAGAGGGCCACCGGAGGACGTCGCCGGAGCTCCACCAGGACCCCATCACCGGAACTGCTACAGTAAATCCCGACCTACAGTTTTTTTTTTCTCGTTCTGTTTTTAAAACAGAATAGTTTCAATCTTGTAAAATCCATAGTTAATTATCTACGAGGTATTTTTGAGTGATTCCAACTGCCTTGGATCACAAATTTTATGAAGTTTATGTTAGTTCAATTTTATTTCACATTTGAGCTGTTTAAATTTGTGTTTGTATGAATTTTCTCAAATCACTAGATTTGAGCTATTTTGAGTTAGGAATATTATTTTTGACCGATTCTTTTTGCCCCTGGTCTCTAGGACCTTTGTTTATCCAGTAGTATTTAGTGTTTTATTTCTAGGTTAATTTAAATTAGGTTTTTAGCAAAACAGGACTGTTTTACTTATAGTTTTGTTTTAGTCTTTTCTTTATTGTTTTTATTAGTTTTAAATTATTTCTTTTTGTCACGTTTGACAAACTTAGTTTTGTTTCTGTTAGTCAACCAAAGATTTTTTATTATTATTAAAAATATATTTTATTTAGTTTTGTATGAAAACTTGTTTTGGTCATAGTTAGTGTTTCATAAAAGCTTTTTATTTGTTTCTTTTTTTGCAAATAAAATTTTGTGAAAAATACTTTCTGTTAAATTAGTTATTTTCTGTTAATTTATCAGTTTAGTGTTTTAATTGTTGTTATGTTTTTACTTAGGACAAAACTATTTTGTGTTATGTCTTCGAGTTCTCTTTAGTAGTTTTGTGGTATAGTTTTCCTTTTTATTTGGTGTCCCTTGATGATTTGCATTTTTTTTATTTGTTGATTTTATTATGAGTGTTAGAATTGCTTGCTTATATGAATGCTATGTTTGACTATATAGATTTTGAACGGAGTGACGAATAGTTCTACCAAGTCTTTATTTGAGTGCGACTATCTTCATCGACATACCAGGCAAGTTCACTTTGACCATATTTTTCATACCAATGTTTTTATTGCATTTAGTGGCACCATTATTTCAATCCCTCCAGTAGTGATATTGAATTCTTGTAGTCGAGTAGAATGCATGAGGTAGGAACCCATCTTCCTGTTACCAAGCCCAGGACGTTGTTTACTTTTAAAGCTACGCTATAGTAGACGGGGTTGGTATGAGTGCTCGGGAGTGGTGTGAGAATGGAGGATTTTACGTCAAAGACGACAACTTCCTGATGGCACCTGCGAGGACAGCATCTTCGAGACCTCAAGACTTCAAGACTCGAGACAAGACTTCAATACACACTACTGGGTGGACTGGTTGTGAGGCACCCTGGAGTACCCAGTGGATTTGCCTAGTGAGCTGGGTTTTGGCCAGTACTCATGAGGAAAGTTCCACCCAGACTCAAAGAGACGGAAGAATACTTCATGACCAGAAGCTTACCTGTGCAACCGCAAGTCACTATGGGCTCTGGCTTGGTTGACCTTAGTTGTGACTCTGGCTGGGACGGTGCTAGCAGATGTAGAACGACGGTAGGATTAGATGAGCACCGGACAGTGGTCAGAGGAACTCTTCGGAAGACCATGTTTCGGTCATCTTGTTCTCAAACACCATGAAGTGCGAGAACGTAAAAAGAGGGATCGAATCTTGCGGGTAAAGTGTACAAACCTCTGCAGAGGGTTAAAACCTAATCGATTAGCCGTGTCCCCGGTTACGGACAATTTGAGTCTCTGGACTTGGATCTATCTCGGAACTCTCAACACCGGATTGATAACTTAATTGTGGGCAACTTATGATGATTTTGGGCTATGGTACATCGCTTGGCGGAACCATGTCATGTTAGAAAACTCCGTAGTACAGGCTCCTGATATTCCTTTGTTGTAGGAAAAGTAAAACCAGCTTTTATGCAAAACAAAAACTCAGACCCAGAGCCACAAAGCCATATTGCATAAAGAATAGTTTTATCATCAGCTTTCTCTTATTGTGATCTTGCCGGTACATTCAATGTACTGACCTACACGGCTGCAACGTATTATGTTGCAGATATTTTCTTCGACGAGTAAGAGTTACGATACAGGGTTACGGTCTACACTCAACCTGCCGATGGCGTTGATGGGACTCCACACCCGTTTGATTGTTTCCGCTGAGTATTATGAGGTATATATCAGTTTTACGTTATTTATACATGTGATTGCACTTTGATATATACATTGATGTACTGTGTGTGCCAGCATACTGATCCAGGGATGGCACAGATACACAGAGGCTTGACCGTCTGAGGTCGGGTCGCTACATTTGGTGCCCATCATAAGAGCGCGTGCATGGATCACACCATAGGGTTAGTTGTATGTTGAGAGGACTATGTATTGGAGGGCAAGAGTGACAGAAGCTTCAACGTAGCATAGAAATTGATGCATATGAGATTGAAGGGGGACCAATATATCTTAATGCTATGGTTGGGTTTTACCTTAATGAAAGTTAGTAGTTGCGGATGGTTGCTAATAGTTCTAATCATAAGTGCATAGAATTCCAAGTCAGGGATGACATGCTAGCAATGGCATCTCCCACATAAAACCCGCTATCAGTCTAGTAAAGTAGTCAATTGCTTAGGGACAATTTCGCAACTCCTACCACCACTTTTCCACACTCTCTATACTAACTTTATTTCTTATTTACCTAAAACAGCCCCTAGTTTTTATTTATGTGCTCTTTATTCTCTTGCAAACCTATCCAATAACACCTACAAAGTACTTCTAGTTTCATACTTGTTCTGGGTAAAGCGAACGTTAAGCGTGCGTAGAGTTGTATCGGTGGTCGATAGAACTTGAGGGAATATTTGTTCTACCTTTAGCTCCTCGTTGGGTTTGACACTCTTACTTATCGAAAGAGGCTACAATTGATCCCCTATACTTGTGGGTTATCAAGACCTTTTTATGGCGCCGTTGCAGGGGAGTTATAGCGTGGGGAGAATATTCTCGTGTGTGCTTGTTTGCTTTATCACTAAGTAGTTTCTATTTTGTGCTCTTGTTTTCTATATTTAGTTATGGGTAGGAAACACAAAATACCAAAAAAATTAGCGGTACCTACTGAACCAATGGTTGAAGAACCACTCAAAATCTATCACACTACTGAAGCTTTTTACTTGGATCATCTTTGATCCCTATGTGCTCGAGCTGAAACCCCAACTAGCTTAGTTGAGGGAAAATCTTTAGATGAGCGTGCTTGTTATGTGCGACACCGCATATCTGAAAAAGGGAAACTTTTACTGTATCAAATTCATCATTTGCAGTGCTATGCTTGGAATTTATGTGAAATATATGATTGTACTTGCTGTTCTAAAGACCCTAAGAAACACCTTCCTTACTAATGTGAGTTTAGTGATAATGGAATCGTATCTTCGTATACTAAGGATGTTTATAATTACTATGATGTTCAACAAATTGAGGAATTTGTTGCTTTTGAGGGTACTTGTGAAATTGCTTCTTTTATTGAAGAGTGTGATACTACTCTCTACAAATATGAAAATTTGGCCATACTTAAATATTGCTATGATAATTATGCTTCTAATCCTTATATTAAACCATATATTGAGGACTCCTTCGCTGTCCAAGAAGAGACTAATATTTTGCAGGAGTCTATGGAAGAAGAAATTAATGACATTGTGAGCTCATTGGATAAAAATACGAGGAGGAGAGCGAAGAACAAAAGGAGGATGAGCGGATTGATCACCCGTTCCCACCATCTAATGAGAGTAACTCTTTATCCCATACATTGTTTAATTTCCCTTCGAATTTACCGAAGGATGAATGCTATGATGATTGTTATGATCCCGTTGATTCTTTTGAAATATCCCTTTTTGATGATGCTTGCTATGCTTGTGGCCAAGATGCCAATATGAATTATGCTTATGGAGATGAACTCGCTATAATTCCTTATGTTAAACATGAAATTGTTGCTATTGAGCCCACGCATGATAGTCCTATTATCTTTTTGAATTCTCCTGACTACACTATATCAGAGAAGTTTGCCCTTACTAAGGATTATATTGATGGGTTGCGTTTCACTACTACACATGATGATTTTGATATATATAATATGCATGTGCTTGCTGCTCCTACTTGCAATTATTATGAGAGAGGAACTACATCTCCGCCTCTCCATGTTTCCAATGTGATAAAATTGCAAGAAACTGTTTATACTATGCATTGGCCTTTACTATGTGTGCATGAATTGTTCTTTTATGGCATGGCGATGCATAGGAAGAGAGTTAGACTTCGTTGTTGCATGATATATGTTACTTTGTGTTGGGGATATAACTATTAGGTATGACCCGCCCAGGAGGGGCCGGGTTATACCAACGAAGACTCTTAAAGCCCAAGACCAAGCTTGAAGATGGCGGTTCAGTTAAGGGCCCAAAGCCCAAGGGCGATTCAAGGCCCGTAGTGATAAACCGCCATAATGGTATGACTTGTATTATAAGGCAATATTAGCTAGTCACCGAGTCGGAAACTGTTTATAAGCCGGCCGGGACTCTGTAAACCGCCGAGCGTCAACCCGTGTATATAAGGGGACGACCCAGCGGCAGCTTAGGGCAAGTAACATCAAATCGAGAGCTAGGTCAAGCGGATTCGCTCCCTGGTTCTCGAGACATACATAATCCCACTCCAAACTGGATCGTAGGCTTTTACCTTCACCGCAAGGGGCCGAACCAGTATAAACCTCGTGTCCTTTGTCCCGATTAACCCCTTCTTGCTTCCTAGCTGCGATGCCTCCACGACTAAGTCCTTTCACTAGGACATCTGCCGTGATAGTTCCACGACAGTTGGCGCCCACCGTGGGGCCAGCGCACGGTGGATTTGAGTTCTTGAAGGGCAGCTTCGATGGGCTCAAGGGATACGCTGTGGGCTAGATGACCAAGAGTGGTCGCGGCAAGCTCTACATCGACGATGCAGGCTGGGGCCCCGACGCCGACTCAATTGAGTACGGGTACCGGGTCCCCTTCGGCAGAATTCACGTCTTCATCGGCCGGATCGGCGAGCCGGGCCCTGAGCCGGACACCTACACCGACATCATCGAGACGACTCAGCGTGCGAGACCCGCCCAGGCTCCGCCCGTCATGAAGCGTGCCTTCATGGGATGCGTCCATGGAGGAGAACTTCCTGAAGGATCCATGTCTAGCAGTGAGACGACCATCTATTCTGACGGTGAGTCATCCATGGGTGAGACGGATTCGCTGTATCAACTACAAGACGGTGGGATTGGGGGTTGTTCTGATGGCAGCAGTATTCCGGACCCCTTTGAGCCGCCGAGCAGGGTAGGGATCTTCATGGCCGGCACTCAGCCAGGCCAAAACTCTAGGGCTGCGGCAGCAATAACCTCCGGGTCGGCGGCAGCCAGAGCAGGAGGCCCTGTGCGCCCGCCGGCTCAGGTGCTGATTGATCTCATGGATAGACTGACAACCCTGTTAACCGCCACAGTTAATCCGGCGGATCAGGTTGAGCATGATGCAGATTTGGTTTGGTTACGTGAGGAGATAACACCAGGGAAAACCTAGCAGCTGAAGGCACCAGATTGGCTACGGAGCAGGTGACTTTGGATGCTCGAGCAGAACAGCTTCAATCAGAAGCGTTCCAGCTCACGATGGATCTAAACGCATCAAATGAGGTCATGAGGAGAAGGCACCAGAAGTCTCAATCTCGTCTGCCTTTGATCTACAATCCTAGAAATCTCTTTCGCACACCCGGTGCAGGTCCCAGTAATCCGCTAGAGGTAAACCCGGCTGCGACGCCCGGAGCTAGGGCGCCGGTTCAACCACGGGTGACAGAACCTCCCCGAGTGAACATTATTCCACCTCAGTATGTGCCAACGCCACCGGGTCATTATTCTAACCCGCTGGAGAACATGATCGTTGCGGCGGCGCGATTGGCGGCTCTCCCGGTGGAGGGCGATGCTACCTCTTGAGCACTGCTTGGTTTTCCCTTGAAGAGGAAAGGGTGATGCAGCAAAGTAGCGTAAGTATTTCCCTCAGTTTTTGAGAACCAAGGTATCAATCCAGTAGGAGGCTACGCGCGAGTCCCTTGCACCTACACAAAACAAATAAATCCTCGCAACCAACGCGATAAGGGGTTGTCAATCCCTTCACGGTCACTTACGAGAGTGAGATCTGATAGATATGATAAGATAATATTTTTGGTATTTTTGTGATAAAGATGCAAAGTAAAATAAAAGCAAAGGAAATAACTAAGTGTTTGAAGATTAATATGATGAAGATAGACCCAGGGGCCATAGGTTTCACTAGTGGCTTCTCTCAAGAGCATAAGTATTTTACGGTGGGTGAACGAATTACTGTTGAGCAATTGACAGAATTGAGCATAGTTATGAGAATATCTAGGTATGATCATGTATATAGGCATCACGTCCGAGAAGAGTAGACCGACTCCTGCCTGCATCTACTACTATTACTCCACTCATCGACCGCTATCCAGCATGCATCTAGAGTATTAAGTTCATTAAAATAGAGTAACGCCTTAAGCAAGATGACATGATGTAGAGGGATAAATTCATGCAATATGATAAAAACCCCATCTTGTTATCCTCGATGGCAACAATACAATACGTGCCTTGCTGCCCCTACTATCACTGGGAAAGGACACCACAAGATTGAACCCAAAGCTAAGCACTTCTCCCATTGCAAGAAAGATCAATCTAGTAGGCCAAACCAAACTGATAATTCGAAGAGACTTGCAAAGGTAACCAACCATACATAAAAGAATTCAGAAAAGATTCAAATATTGTTCATAGATAAACTTGATCATAAATCCACAATTCATCGGTCTCAACAAACACACCGCAAAAAGAAGATTACATCGAATAGATCTGCATGAGAGAGGGGGAGAACATTGTATTGACATCCAAAAAGAGAGAAGAAGCCATCTAGCTAATAACTATGGACCTAAAGGTCTGAAGTAAACTACTCACACTTCATCGGAGAGGCTATGGTGTTGATCTAGAAGCCCTCCGTGATGGATGCCCCCTCCGGCGGAGCTCCGGATCAGGCCCCAAGATGGGATCTCGTGGGTACAGAAGGTTGCGGCGGTGGAATTAGGTTTTTGGCTCCTGTTCTGATCGTTTGGGGGTACGTAGGTATATATAGGAGGAAGGAGTACGTCAGTGGAGCAACAGGGGCCCCACGAGGGTGGAGGGCGCGCCTGGGGGGGGGGGGGTAGGCGTGCCCCCTACCTCGTGGCTTCCTCCTTTGTTTCTTGGCGTAGGGTCCAAGTCCTCTGGATCATGTTCGTTCCGAAAATCACGTTCCCGAAGGTTCCATTCCGTTTGGACTCCGTTTGATATTCTTTTTCTACGAAACTCTGAAATAGGCAAAAAACAACAATTCTGGGCTGGGCCTCCGGTTAATAGGTTAGTCCCAAAAATAATATAAAAGTGAATAATAAATCCCAATAATGTCCAAAATAGTAGATAATATAGCATGGAGCAATCAAACATTATAGATACGTTGGAGACGTATCAAGCATCCCAAGCTTAATTCCTGCTCGTCCTCGAGTAGGTAAATGATAAAAACAGAATTTTTGATGCGGAGTGCTACTTGGCATAATTTCAATATAATTCTTCTCATTGTGGCATGAATGTTCAGATTTGATATGATTCAAGACAAAAGTTTAATATTGACATAAAAACAATAATACTTCAAGCATACTAACTAAGCAATTATGTCTTATCAAAATAACATAGCCAAAGCAAGTTATCCCTACAAAATCATATAGTCTGGCTATGCTCCATCTTCCCCACACAAAATATTCATATCATGTACGACCCCGGTTTTGGCCAAGCAATTGGTTCATCTTTTAACACGCTTCAGCCTTTTCAATTCTTACGCAATACATGAGCGCAAGCCATGGATATAGCACTATGGTGGAGTAAGGTATAATGGTAGGGGTTATGTGGGAAGACAAAAAAGGAGAAAGTCTCACATCAAAGAGGCTAATCAACGGGCTATGGAGATGCCCATCAATTGATGGTAATGCGAGGAGTAGGGATTGCCATGCAACGGATGCACTAGAGCTATAAGTGTATGAAAGCTCAAAAAGAAACTAAGTGGGTGTGCATCCAACTTGCTTGCTCATGAAGACCTCGGGCATTTGGGGAAGCCCATCATTGGAATATACAAGCCAAGTTCTATAATGAAATTTCCCACTAGTATATGGAAGTGACAAAATGAGAGACTCTCTATCATGAAGATCACGGTGCTACTTTGAAGCACAAGTATGGTAAAAGGATAGTAACATTATCCCTTCTCTCTTTTTATATCATTTTCATTTTTTTATTTGGGCCTTTTCTCTTTTTTTATGGCCTCTTTTTTTAGTCCGGAGTCTCATCCCGACTTGTGGGGGAATCATAGTTTCCATCATCCTTTCCTCACTTGGGACAATGCTCTAATAATGATGATCATCACACTTTTATTTACTTACAACTCATGAATTACAACTCAATACTTAGAACAAAATATGACTCTATATGAATGCCTCCGGTGATGTACCGGGATATGCGATGAATCAAGAGCGACATGTATGAAAGAATTATGAACGGTGGCTTTGCCACAAATACAATGTCAACTACATGATCATGCAAAGCAATATGACAATGATGGAGCATGTCATAATAAATGAAACGATGAAAAGTTGCATGACAATATATCTCGGAATGGCTATGGAAATGCCATTATAGGTAGGTATGGTGGCTGTTTTGAGGAAGATATAAGGAGGTTTATGTGTGAAAGAGAGTATCATATCACGGGGTTTGGATGCACCGGCGAAGTTTGCACCACTCTCAAGGTGAGAAAGGGTAATGCGCGGTATCGAAGAGGCTAGAAAGTTGTGGAAAGGTAAGTGTGCGTATAATCCATGGACTCACATTAGTCATAAAGAACTCATATACTTATTGCAAAAATTTATTATCCCTCGAAGCAAAGTACTACTACGCATGCTCCTAGGGGAAGGGTTGGTAGGAGTTAACCATCGCGCGATCCCGACCGCCACACAAAGGAAGACAATCAACAAATACTTCATGCTACGAATTCGTTACATAACGGTTCACCATACGTGCATGCTACGGGAATCACAAACTCCAACACATGTATTTTTCAATTCCACAATTACTCAACTAGCACAACTATGATATTACCACCTTTATATCTCAAAACAATTATCAAGCATCAAATTTTATCATGATATTAATTAAAGCAAATTGTAATGCTATTTTAAGACTCTCAAAATAATCTAAGTGAAGCATGAGATACCAATAGTTTCTAAACAAATCCACCACCGTGCTCTAAAAGATTTAAGTGAAGCACTAGAGCAAAACTATATAACTCAAAGGATATAAGTGAAGCACATAGAGTATTCTAATAATTTCCGAATCATGTGTGACTCTCTCAAAAGATGTGTACAGCAAGGATGATTGTGGTAAACTAACAAATAAAGACTCAAATAATACAAGACGCTCCAAGCAAAACACATATCATGTGGTGAATAAAAATATAGCTCCAAGTAAAGTTACCGATGGAAGTAGACGAAAAGAGGGGATGCCTTCCGGGGAATCACTAAGCTTTGGCTTTATGGTGTCCTTAGATTATATTGGGGGTGCCATGGGCATCCCCAAGCTTAGTCTCTTGCCACTCCTTGTTCCATAATCCATCAAATCTTTCACCCAAAACTTGAAAACTTCACAACACAAAACTCAACAGAAAATCTCGTGAGCTCCGTTAGCGAAAGAAAACAAAAGACCACTTCAAGGTACTGTAATGAACTCATTATTTATTTATATTGGTGTTAAACCTACTTTATTCCAACTTATCTATGTTTTATAAACTATTTTACTAGCCATAGATTCATCAAAATAAGCAAACAACACACGAAAAATAGAATCTGTCAAAAACAAAACATTCTGTAGTAATCGGTAACTAACGCAAACTTCTGGAACTCCAAAAAATCTACCAAAATAGTAAGACCTAGACAATTTGTTTATTGGTCAACAACAATTGGAATCAGTATTTTATCACGTTCTGGTGATTCAATTATTTTCGTGAACAGAAAGTTTCTGGAAATTTCTGCAGGAACAAATAACTATCATCCAAGAAGATCCTATAGGTTTAACTTGGCACAAACACTAATTAAAACATAAAAACACATCTAACCTGAGGCTATAACAAATATTTATTCCTAAACAGAAGCAAAAAGCAAAAAAACTAAAAATAAAATTGGGTTGCCTCCTAACAAGCGCTATCGTTTAACTCCCCTAGCAAGGCATCAAAGCAAGGATAGATCTAGGATTGCCATCTTTGGTGGGTAATTCTTCAATGAGACATCTATCCTCCTTAGAAATTTCTTTCTTCTTAGTAAAAATCAAACTTTCAGGCACAAGATTGAAAAATTCATTTGTAGCAAATGGTTCCTTAATGATAGCAAAAAGATTGGGGTGAATACTTATAGATTTGAGATCCGCAATTTCCTTACTAGAGGATTCACCCTTATTTTTAGGAACATACATAAGCTTGGTAATTTTAGTCAGAGGACTTGGAGTATTCTTTACGGAAGAAAAGGCGGTTCCCAAGTTGGTAATGATACCCTCAAGTTTATCGATTCTAGTGGAATCTTGATTTATTCTTTCACTAACTATGGGTTCCCTCTCCTTAATATTTTTCAAAGTGACTCCTACCTTAGATCCGTATTGGGTAATTTGGTATTGGATCTTTTTATCAAGATTTTCAATTAACTCTACGGTAGCAACTTTATTTTCAATAATTTCAAGTCTTTGCATTACATGCTCCAAAGTTAACATAGTTCCATTAACCAAAAGAGGCGGTGAGCCAAATAAATCTATCATAGCATTATAAGAGTCAAAAGTATGGCTACCCAAGAAATTCCCTCCGGTAATGGTATAAAGAATATATTATACCAAGGATTACCGCCTATATAAAAATTGCGGAGAAGAACGGAAGTAAATTGCTTCCTGGCAGATCTATTTTGAGCATTGCAAATTCTATACCAAGCATCTTTTAGATTTTCTCCCTCCCTTTGTTTAAAATTTAGAACTTCATTCTCGGGAGACAATGGAGAGGGTAGAGGACTAGCCATAACGACAAGCGAACGAAAAAGAGAGGGTGAATAAAACGGCAAGGGTGAAGTGGAGGAGAGGAAGACGAGAGGCAAATGGCAAATAATGTAATGCGGGAGATAAGGGTTTGTGATGGGTACTTGGTATGTTGACGTTTGCGTAGACCTCCCCGGCAACGGCGCCAGAAATCCTTCTTGCTACCTCTTGAGCACTGCGTTGGTTTTCCCTTGAAGAGGAAAGGGTGATGCAGCAAAGTAGCGTAAGTATTTCCCTTAGTTCTTGAGAACCAAGTTATCAATCCATTAGGAGGCTACGCGTGAGTCCCTCGCACCTACACAAAAAAAATAAATCCTCGCAACCAACGCGATAATGGGTTGTCAATCCCTTAACGTTCACTTACGAGAGTGAGATCTGATAGATATGATAGGATAATATTTTTGGTATTTTTGTGATAAAGATGCAAAGTAAAATAAAAGCAAAGGAAATAACTAAGTGTTGGAAGATTAATATGATGAAGATTGACCCAGGGGCCATAGGTTTCACTAGTGGATTCTCTCAAGAGCATAAGTATTTTTATGGTGGGTGAACGAATTATTGTTGAACAATTGACAGAATTGAGCATAGTTATGAGAATATCTAGGTATGATCATGTATATAGGCATCACGTCCGAGACAAGTAGACCGACTCCTGCCTGCATCTACTACTATTACTCTACTCATCAACCGCTATCCAGCATGCATCTAGAGTATTAAGTTCATGAAAACAGAGTAACACCTTAAGCAAGATGACATGATGTAGAGGGATAAATTCAAGCAATATGATAAAACCCCCATCTTGTTATCCTCGATGGCAACAATACAATACGTACCTTGCTGCCCCTACTGTCACTGGGAAAGGACACCGCAAGATTGAACCCAAAGCTAAGCACTTCTCCCATTGCAAGAAAGATCAATCTAGTAGGCCAAACCAAACTGATAATTCGAAGAGACTTGCAAAGGTAACCAATCATACATAAAAGAATTCAGAGAAGATTCATATATTGTTCATAGATAAAGTTGATCATAAACCCACAATTCATCGGTCTCAACAAACACACCGCAAAAAGAAGATTACATCGAATAGATCTCCACGAGAGAGGGGGAAAACATTGTATTGAGATCCAAAAAGAGAGAAGAAGCCATCTAGCTAATAACTATGGACCCAAAGGTCTGAAGTAAACTACTCACACTTCATCGGAGAGGCTATGGTGTTGCTGTAGAAGCCCTCCGTGATGGATGCCCCCTCCGGCGAGCTCCAGAACAGGCCCCAAGATGGGATCTCTTGGGTACAGAAGGTTGCGGCGGTGGAATTAGGTTTTTGGCTCCTGTTCTGATCGTTTGGGGGTATGTAGGTATATATAGGAGGAAGGAGTACGTCGGTGGAGCAACAGGGGGCCCACGAGGGTGGAGGGCGCGCCTGGGTAGGGGGGTAGGCGCGCCTCCTACCTCGTGGCTTCCTCCTTTGTTTCTTGGCGTAGGGTACAAGTCCTCTGGATCATGTTCGTTCTGAGAATCACATTCCCGAAGGTTTCATTCCGTTTGGACTCCGTTTGATATTCCTTTTCTGCGAAACTCTAAAATAGGCAAAAAACAGCAATTCTGGGCTGGGCCTCCGGTTAATAGGTTAGTCCCAAAAATAATATAAAAGTGAATAATAAAGCCCAACAATGTCCAAAACAGTAGATAATATAGCATGGAGCAATAAAAAATTATAGATACGTTGGAGACGTATCAGGCGACTCTCCGACGGCGGTTGAAACACGAAGGGTCAGAGAACTTCTTCAGACGGCTCTGGTACAGCAGAAGGCATACTCTTACAGTCGAGACAAGATTCATTCGACCCCTCGTCCAAGCCGGAGCCCGAGTTACAGCAGGCATATGGACTCTGCGGCAATTTCAAGCAACGTCCGGCGCCGTGATCAGCCAGGTGGGCGAGACCCGGCACGAGATGGAGCCCCTAACTTGATTAATCAAGATAGGGTACGCCAAGAGGCTGAGCAGGCGGCTCAGCAGGCGATGTAGCAGGCGGCTTACCAACCTTTTCCGGTTTATCCGATGACTTCCATTAAGGCGGGTGCGACCACGAGAACCGGGGGTGTCCCTTGCTTAGTGCCGGCACTGCGTAATGAGCGCTTGCCCAAGGATTTTAAGGGACCTCGGAAGGTGCCTAACTACATGGCTGACTTGCAGCCCGGGGCGTGGATTGAAAGTTATGAGATGGCCATGGAATTACTGGAGGTCAGTGACGCGACAATGGCCAAGTACTTCACTATGATGCTGGATGGAACGGCCCGCACTTGGTTAAAGGGACTGCAACCTAATTCCATTGGTTCGTGGGCCGAGTTAAAGGCCCGATTCATTCAGAACTTTAAGGACACATGCAAGCAAGAGGAAGGTGAGTCCACGACCCATTGGGTGCGCCGGGTGAAGGAAATAATACATTCATCTGATAAGATGGATGCTGGCTCTGCAGTCTTAATGTTGGAGAAAAAAATGCCGTTTTGAACCTTTGAAACAGAAGCTGGGCGGCTCAAGCGCGATTGTAATGACATGGGCTAGCTGATGGCGGCTCTGGTTAAATACGCTGATTCTGATAGTACCAAGGATGCCGCATCTGATGAAGAGAAGACAGGGAAGGGAAAGAAGAACGGTAACGCGAAGGGTCTTCAGCATAACCCAGCGAATCAAGGAGGCAATAATAAACGTAAGGCCGATGGTAGCTCGGAGTTTGTGGCAAATACACAGGGCAACAATCAACGACGCAAGGGGAGGCCACCTCCTTGGTCCGGTGGGTCAGGTCCCACCCTTGAGCAGTTGCTGAATGAGCCTTGTCCAAGGCACGACACCCGAAAAAAGCCGGCCACTCATCTATGGAAAGACTGTACGATTATGAAGGCTTTCAAGAGTTCTAACATGTTCGACGGTAATCACGGGCCGGGCGGTGGCTCAAGCGGTGGCGGTTGACATGGCCCGGGCGGCGGCTCATGGTGGTGGCAGTTTTCATGGCCAGGGCCCTCAAGGTCACCAAGGTGGTTATAATCAGCAATCTGGCCAGGGAGGTCAGCATCAGCAGCAATCCGGGTATCAGAGTAACCCGAAGCAACTAAATGGTGGACAATATCATGTGTTCACCACCAGTCTGTGCAAAAGGGACCAAAAACTTCATAAGAGGGCCGTGAACGCTGTTGAGCCGATGGTCCCTCGTTATCTGAGATGGTCTGAGCAGCCTATCACATGGAGTAGAGAGGATCACCCTCCCCGGGTTGACAATCCGGATCACTTGGCCTTAGTGGTGGCACCTCAAGTTGGTGGATACAAATTCACAAAAGTGCTCATGGATGGAGGCAGCAGCATCAACATCCTCTATTATGAGACCTTTCGTCGCATGGGATTGACTGATAAAAATCTCAAGACATCCAACACTGTTTTCCATAGAGTAGTGCATGGTAAGTCGGTGTACCCAGTGGGTAAGATTGAGCTGGAGGTAGCCTTTGGGGATGAGCATGATTCCAGGGCTGAGAAGTTGACCTTTGAGGTGGTCAAAATCCGGAGTCCATATCATGCATTGTTTGGGCGGCCGGCTTACGCAAGGTTCATGGCACGGCCGTGTTATGTTTACCTGAAACTCAAGATGCCAGGTCACAAGGGCACCATCACAGTGCATGGGAGCCAGAAGATAGTCTTAGAATGCGAGGAAGGTGACGCTGCTTACGTTGAATCTGTTTGCGCAACAGAGGAGTTGAAGTTCTACAAGGACAATGTTGACCCGGCATACATGACGTCTTTGAAAAAGCCAACCACAGAGCATGAGCCGGTGATGAAATTTAAGTCGACTGATGAGACCAAGCTTGTTGATTTTGTTCCAGGCGATTCATCTAAGCAGTTTAGCATCAGTGCCAATCTGGATCCGAAATAGGAAAGTGCGCTCATCAAGTTCATCCGTGAGAACCGGGACATCTTTGCATGGAAACCTTCTGACATGCTGGGTGTACCGAGAGAACTCGCTGAGCACACTCTTAATATTGATCCAAAATTTAAGCCGGTCAAGCAGTTTCTTCGGCAGTTTAATGAGGAGAGGCGTAAAGCTATTGGTGAGGAGGTGGCCCGGCTCTTGGCGGCCGGGTTTATTGTTGAAGTTTTTCACCCGGAGTGGTTGGCTAGCCCAGTACTGGTGCTCAAAAAGAACGGCACCTGGCATATTTGTGTTGATTACACGGACTTAAATAAGGCTTGCCCAGCTGATCCTTTCGCTCTCCCTCGTATTGATCAAATCATTGATGCTACGATGGGTTGTGAGCGTTTGAGCTTCTTGGATGCTTATTTCGGATATCATCAGATTAAAATGGCAGTTAAGGACCAGGAGAAGACGACTTTCATCACTCCGTTTGGAGCCTTCTGTTATGTGTCTATGCCTTTTGGGCTTAAGAGTGCCCAGGCGACTTATCAGCAATGTGTGCAGAACTGTCTCCACAATCAGATTGGGCGCAATGTTCATGCTTATGTGGATGACATTGTGGTGAAGTCCAGAGAGAAGGAGACCTTGATAGATGATCTGAAAGAAACCTTTGATAATCTCCGGGTCTACAAGATGATGCTTAACCCGCGTGCGTTTTTGGAGTGCCAGCTGGCAAGCTTTTGGGTTTTCTGGTCTCTAACAGAGGCATTGAGGCTAACCCGGAGAAGATCAAGGCAATTACCTCTTTGGCTAAACCAGCGTGTATCAATGACATTCAGCGTCTGGCGGGCTGTATTGCTGCTTTAAGCCGGTTCATAAGCCGGTTAGGTGAGAAGGCCATACCACTGTACCAGATGATGAAGAAGACGGAAAATTTCGTCTGGAGTGATGCTGCTAACGCTGCCTTTGAAGATTTAAAGAGACAGTTGTCTGAGCCGCCGGTCCTTGCTGCTCCTATTGATAAGGAGCCCTTATTACTGTATGTGGCTGCTAACACATGTGTCGTTAGTGTGGCCTTTATGGTGGAGCGTAAGGAGGCTGGAAAGGAGCATCCGGTTCAACGGCCGGTTTATTACATCAGTGAGGTGCGGATTGAGTCCAAGCAAAGGTATCCACATTGGCAGAAACTTGTTTATGGGGGTATTCATGGCAAGCCGGAATCTTAAGCAGTATTTCCAGGGTCACCCCATCACTGTGGTTAGTTCTGCTCCTTTGGGTGATATCATTCAAAACAGAGAGGCCACGGGACGAGTCGCCAAGTGGGCCATTGAACATGGGCCGCATAGTTTGAAGTATGTGTCGCACACTGCTATTAAATCTCAAGCACTGGTGGATTTCATCAACGATTGGACAGAGCTGCAGATGCCTGAGGAAAAGCCGAACAACACATATTGGATTATTCATTTTGATGGATCCAGGCAATTGGAAAGCTCGGGGGCTGGAGTAGTTTTAGCTTCCCCTCGAGGTGGCAAATTTTGTTATGTGCTCCGGTTGATGTTTCCCTATACTAACAATGTAGCTGAGTATGAGGCCTTGCTCCATGGTCTTCGGATGGCTAAAGAGACGAGCCTAAGCCGGGTAAGGTGCTTTGGCGATTCAAATTTAGTGTCTCAACAAGTATCAGGCAAGTGGGATTCTAAGGATCCCCTTATGGCGGCTCATCGTCGTGAAGTTGATGCC
This sequence comes from Aegilops umbellulata, assembly GCA_032464435.1. Taxonomy (NCBI): domain Eukaryota; kingdom Viridiplantae; phylum Streptophyta; class Magnoliopsida; order Poales; family Poaceae; genus Aegilops; species Aegilops umbellulata. The sequence continues at coordinate 241,702,350 of CP136055.1, read as the reverse complement.
ATTGCTGGACACTTCAAGGGTTACCAGGTGGAACACATTGGTCGAAGAAAGAACAAGGCAGCCGATGCTTTAAGCCGGCTGGGGTCTCAGCGTAAGCCAGTACCACCTAACACCTTTTGGGATGTTTTGCATAATCCTTCTGTCAAGTTACCTACAGAGGAATACTTGGCTGTTCCTGACCCGGGAGCACAACTGGTGGAGGCTCTTCACGTTATCCCTGACTGGACAGTGCCATATTTGGCTTACATGACCTGGGGAGAGTTGCTTGAGGATGAAACCTTGGCCAGGCAGATAACCCGGCGGTCTAAGTCAATGACGATTGTAAATGGGGAGTTACATCATCGCAGTGTCACTGGAGCGTTTCAACGTTGTGTTTCTCCTGAGGAGGGTCAAGAGATTCTTCGTGAGATTCATGAATGTGATTGTGGCCATCATGTCGGGTCAAAATCCCTTGTGGCCAAGGCTCTTCGTCATGGATTTTATTGGCTGACGGCTCATGCTGACGCGGAAGATTTGGTCAGTAAATGTGACGGTTGTCAGAAGTTCTCACGACGGGCTCATGTGCCGGCTCAAGAATTGAGGATGATTCCAATTACTTGGCCATTTGCAGTCTGGGGGCTTGATATGGTTGGGCCTTCCAAAAGGTCCAAAGATAAAAATACACACCTTTTGGTAGCGGTTGATAAGTTCACAAAGTGGGTTGAGGCAGAGCCGGTCAGTAAGTGTGATGCAGCCACAACGGTTCAATTCATGAAGAAGGTGATCTTTCGTTTTGGTTTTCCACACATCATCATAACTGATAATGGTACTAATCTGTCCAAGGGTGCCATGGAAGAGTTCTGTCAACGTGAGCATATCCGGCTCGATGTTTCATCAGTAGCTCACCCTCAATCCAATGGTCAAGCTGAAAGAGCCAATCAAGAGATCTTGGAAGGCATAAAACCCCGTCTCATGGTCCCTTTACAGCGGACGCCGGGTTGTTGGGTGGAGGAGTTGCCTTCTGTGATCTGGAGCATCAATACTACGCCTAACAGATCTACGTGTTATACGCCTTTCTTCATAGTTTACGGAGCAGAGGCGGTTCTACCGAGTGACATCCGTCATGACTCGCCCCGAGTGGCGGCTTATGTTGAATCTAATAATGAACAAGCTCGTCAGGATGCACTTGACCTATTGGATGACAAGCGTGACTTAGCAGCAGCCCGCTCGGTGATTTATCAGCAGGACCTGCACCGTTATCACAGCCGTCGGGTTAAGTCCAGAACCTTTCAAGAAGGTGAGTTGGTGCTCAGGCTCATCCAGGATCAGTCCGATAAGTACAAGCTATCCCCACCTTGGGAAGGATCATTTGTGGTCAGCAAGAACCTGAACAACTGGTCATACTACCTTATCGATATTCGAGAGCACAAAGATTCACGTAAGTCGGAGGAGGAGACCCGACGGCCGTGGAATATTGCTCATCTTCGACCTTACTACACTTGAGCCACCGGCTCTCTTGATGTACATATTTTGACGATGTATATATTATGATAAGTAATAAAGCAGGACCTCCGTCCTTTTCATCCTCAAAGTCATTATATATTTATTGTTATGTCTTTAAAAACGACCAACAGGGGACTGATCATATTTGAATCTGGCTTTCCTTTTGATCCGGCTCATGATCGTACTCGAATCTAGCCGTTAAAACATCATGATCACTAGGGGGCTTCCTGTTGAAACATAGTTCGTATTCGAACCAAAGAGAACATAGTTGTCGGTACCCTTTTGATTGGCACACTGCCAAACCCACTAGGGGGCTTCTTGATCGCATCCGAATCATAGCTCAACCCCTTTGGGTACGACTTGGATCGTATTCGAATCAGGGTTGTTAAAAACCTCTCAAGGTCATTTGGGGGATTCCTGTTCAAACATAGGTTGTATTCGAACCAAAGAGAACATAGTTGTTGGTACCCTCTTGATCGGCGCAACGCCCAAGCCACTGGGGGCTATATGATTGTATTCGAATCTTAGCTTAACCCCTTTGGAACGGTTTTCTGATCGTATTCGAATCAGAAGCCTCATATTTTATCAGTCTTTTTGCAAATAGTTTTTTTGGATTTTACTTAAGGTCTTATTGATCATATCTACAGTATATATGAGTGGTTTATATTTAACCCGGCTTGAGTTTAGACGATAAGTCGCCAGCTTATGACAATCGTCATCTATGTGGAAGCACTGGTTTCTGCAGGATTGGGTCATCACCCTTATTGTTCGGGTTATATAAACCGACAGTACAAGTTAAAGGATCACATGTATGATATTACAGTTATGTTCCAAAACTATAATGGGTAACAAGTTTATCTATGATTCTTTTTTCATGTTCCGGGTTTATGTATGATATATAGCCCGCCCTGCGGTAAACCACCAAGGGTCTTGTGATTTATTTCTGTATGCAGGACAGTGTAAAAGTTTTCTTAAAGCATAAAGAAAACAGATGATAAGCATAATATGGATGAGTGTAATATGGCGTCTTAACAACATTGAGCACCAAACACGTGCACGAAGGCACGACAAAACCACATTATGTCTACTCTATTACATGACTCCCCGAGTCCAAATGATTAACATTGTTTTTCAGCAAAGCATAAATATGAGCCGCCCGACGGATCAATTGCATGGTTGGCCTGAAGCTTCCGGGTCATCCCTTTCCGCTCCTCCATCCCGTTCCCTGTCCTGGAAGGTTGATGATGACCAGTCAATGCCATTCAAAGTTTCGAATTCAGCTTCATCATCAATTAATCCGGCCGGGTCAACTTCAGGGGCGAAGGTATGCTTACGAATTGGAGGGATCGGGCTGACCACTTCATAGTGAGGCGTTGGAATCCCCCGGTTTTCAGTGTCATAACCCGGATGATACTTGGTAAGATCCGTGTCATGAGCAATCAGGGTGGCCACAGGGCGTATTTCCTTGACACAAGTGGTGAAGTCCTCCTGTCCAAACGGTGTGCCGTCCTATTTTAGGCTTGGATACCCGATGGCAATGTCGGCCGGGTCTAGCTCCGGTAGCCACGCTTTGGCCCGGCTTAATGCAGTTACGGCTCCGGCGCTCGTAGAAGATCGCCTTAGTTCATTAAACCACTAAGGCAGCACAGCAAGCCGCTTTAATACATCTGACAGGAGGGTGGGAACTTCATTTGACAGGGCTACTGCGGCTAAGGCACGCTGAGACCCGGTGTAGAGTTGCTCCACTAGCGTATAATCCGCCTTTAGCTTTATCAGCATGCTCTGGTTAAGATTTGAGCTCCTAGGGCCTGCATTATAATGTCAGGTGAGTTGATGACAATTGATATGCTTCTTAGAAAGATTCATGTATCTAAACACTTGCAGAGTGACTTACCAAAGATTGCAGAGAGCATCTGCGATATATGTCATTTTAAACCGGATAATTCGGCGGTCTCTTCTACAAGAGCCGCCTCTACCTTCTCAGCCCGGTTGATCAAGGCGATCTTTTCATCAGCCCAGGCCTTTTTCTCCACTTCAAAGTCCTTCTTCACTTTTTCTTGTTCAGATACACTGAACTCGAATTTGGAGTTGGCTTTCTAGGTCTCAATCTCCTGTGCTTCCAGGCAATTCTTCAAGCCAGATATTTCCGATTCAAATTGACTAGTGGTGGCATGTACAAATACCGGGTCAAAAGGTCAGAATTATCATGCTGTAATATTAAGTCCCGAGTCTTTTGCAAGCAATAACACTTGGCACTTGGGGGCTAATGTGTGCTCAAGAATTTCGTTTAAAGTGGCGGTTCATGACAGTAAGTCCCAATCACTTTGCAAGCAAGAGTATTTGGCACTTGGGAGCTAATGCATATTGATGTTAAAACCTTTTTAAATAGTTTGTTCTATGCAACCATATGAAGAACCAGTTCAATCATACTGATTAAACCGCCCCTTGGGGACTACGAAGTAAGCCGGAGTTCTTCTGTGTTTAGTAAAACTATGTTACTAATATTGCTAAGTTTCTTTCTAAAGTCTACAACATATTCATCATAAGCAATAGACTTGGGGGCTGGCACAGTAATGATAAATGAATATGGAGAAAAGGTTGTACCTCAAACTTCTGATACATTTGTTTCACCATATTAATTTCATTGTCACGACTGCTGTGCACTTGGCTCATATAGCCAGAAAAGACTTCGCCAATACTCATGTGAGTATACTCAGTGACATCAAATTAAGCCCGACGGCGTTCCAGAAGTTCATCCTTGGTAGAGCATTTGGCCAGTACGGTTGGTCTCCCTGGCTTAGTAAAGCCGTTCTTGGTGATTTCAACATCAACATCTTGAGGATCATCCATTCTGGCAAGGCTAGGGACTTCTGGGTTTTCAGAACCATCAACGGCTTGCTCGACATGCGGGTCAGCAGTGGGCGCCGGTATATCATGAGCTGGCTCAGGTGGCGTCTCATGAGTGGAGGCTTCAGGGGCGGCCGTTCCATGTTCCGGCTCATTCAGGATCGGCTCTTCGGCCGGCTTGTTCTTCTCCGCCCTTTTGCTGGGCTTTGCTTGGCCATTGCATAAGATCAAAAGGTCAGTACAAGTATAGTAATTGAAATGAATACAGGATAAGCAGGTTATCATTACCCTGGAGCGGTTTTAAAAGCCGGCAAATTGGACTGCATGGATTTGCCGGAGGAAGGTGAAGTTTCCTGATAATTTGAGTCAGAAGAATTGAGTGGTTGATGAGTGAGACCCGCCAAAGGATAAAAGGGATATAAGTCGGAGGTGACCCCGTTCCGACGTTTTCTTGGTGTATTGGGCAAGCCTGAGGAGAGTTTCGCATCTTTGCTGGTCCGGGTCTGCCTCCGGCTCTCATGAATCTATCACTTCAAAAGAAATTGAGGATCTTGGTAAGCTAAAGGATGTGAAAATCTTACTTTCCGGGTTACTCTTCGGACTTTTTGTCTTGGCAAAGGCTCAGAAGTCAAAGGAAATGATAGTTACCTCTTCAACCGCTGCATGACTTGCTCCTGTATCCTCCTGAGGATAATCAGTGTCAATAAGATAGTTAAAAAAGGAGCCTAGAGAATCAAGAGCTACCTCTGATTCAGAGGTTTCCTCTAGCCGAAGCATGTCTGAGGCGCTGGGTTTGTTTCCTTTCTTCCTGGCGGCGGCTCTCCTGGCAGCTTTCTTAACTTTTCTGGCCTTCTTTGCAGCCTCATGATCATAATTGGCTTTCCAAAACTCGTGAGTGGCCTGTGAATTTCAACAAGAGTTTTGAGTAAAGGTAAAACCTCAAAGATGAGAGTATAAATAAAAATGCTTGAGTTACTAGCTTACAGCTGGAGCCGGGTTAGCTTTGCAGAAATGGCTCAAACCTACTTTGGCACAGTCTTCCAGTCTCTCATTCAGGAGTGATTTTGTCCTATCATCAATGACGTCATCAGGTAAATCATTAGGGCTATGCCGCAGAGGATCATTCTTCTGGCCGGTGTAGTCGCACATCAAACCAGGGCGGCGGCTCAATGGAATAACCTGCCAGGCAAGCCAAACCCGGACCAAATCAATGCCATTCAAGCCATTCCCCAGAAGAGCCTTGACTTTGTTCATGGTGGGGGCAAGTTTCTGGTGTTCAGCAGCTGACAACTTATCTGGTAGAGGATGAGTAGATTCGATGCGCAGGGCACGAAAGCCGGGCAGAGGGTTTTCACCAGCCAGAGAAGTATCTTGACAATAGAACCATGTCTGGTTCCAGTCTTTGGGGTGACTCGGTGGATCGGCATACGGAAAAACGTAGTCTCTCCTTCGCTGGACTGAGATCCCACCAAGCTCCAAGCTGGGCCCGTTGGCATGTTCATTCTGGCGGTTCAAATAAAATAATTCCCTGAAGAGCAGCAAGTTGGGTTCTTCTCCAAGGTACACCTCACAGAACACTTGGAACTTGCAAATATTAGATACGGAGTTGGGACCGATATCTTGAGGTCGGAGGTCGAAAAAGTGCAGGACATCTCTGAAAAACTTTGAGCCGGGTGGAGAAAAGCCCCGGTTCATGTGATCAGTAAAGACGATGACTTCCCCCTCTTTGGGTTGAGGTTTTTCCTCTGTTGGATCAGGAGCACGGTAGGACATGACTTCCTTCTTGGGCAGATAGCCAGTCTTCACAAAATCAGCAAGTGTGTTTTCTGTGACGATAGATTTGACCCAATTGCATGTAACGGGTGCTTTGGATGCTTTGGGCGGCATTGTGAAGATGGAAGCCTAACAAAGAATGAAATTGCTGGTTTAAATTTAAGCTGGAGAACAAGTATTACAACATATATTCAGGGTGGCGGCTTACAGAGGGGCCTAATGGTATATGGCATATTATGTCAGGTTATTTAAGCCGCCACGAGAGTCGTAAGCAGGTAAGTCATTTAAACCGCTAGGGGCGGTCAGGATTATCGATTGAACATTGCCTTTTTTTTAAAACCGGTGACAAGAGTCTCCATGGCCAGGTGAATCTAACAAATACAAATTTTGCCTAAGTGTTGTACAAACAAGTTTCACAGGTTGCGGCTATTATTTTTGATCAAATGGCTGTTCAGAAAACAAAATAATCTAGACCTGAAAATCTAGTACAGATGAGTTCGTGAGTTCTAATGAGGCCTCTATACAAGAAAAGGGGATCCGCTATGATAAAAAATGGATGCAAAACAACTACCGCATGAGTTATATATTACTTTTTGGCTCAGAAGAAGCTGCGATGGAGGAACTACGAAGAAACTGTGATTGTAAGTGCATCTAGTGCCCCTTAGTGATTTTGGTGTATTGAAGACTTATAGGTTAAGGATCTAATGTGTTTATGAGTGTACACAGGTCTATAAGTTTATGAGGAGTTTGATACTTACAGAGAAAGTCGACCCTTAAAAATGAAGTTCTTCGACTAAAGACTTTGATATACCGAAGACTTTCTGAAGACTTTGAAAGTGAAGAAATTGGTGTGACCTTGAAGACTTCGTATTCATTCGAGGAACATGAAGCGTGAAGACTTTTGTTTTCGTAGTTTCATTTTCTCTTTCTTGAGTCATAGGAAACACCGTACTGTTAAAGGGGGTCGAGGAAATACTAAGGAAAAATTTCCATTTGATGCTCAACTCAAATCCTACACCTACCAATCCCTTCGAGTGAAGCCATTGGAAATCTCATACAGTTCAGTCAATTTCTTCAGTGACAGAGACGCAATTCTTCTGTTCACTGAGGAATTTGTTCTGACTAAGGAGTTAGGAATTCGCCAGTGCGGATTGCCTACACAGTGAGGATCATGATAGCCCTGAGGAATTTGTACCTCAAAAATTCCAACCGTTGTTGTGCTACGCGCCAGCTGTCCCAAAATATCTTATCCATCCAACGGTCATATCATTGAAGGGCATTTATGTCTTATCATGTCGGGCTGCTCCCTAGGCTATAAATAGCCGCCCCCTACAACCACTAGCTGGTTGGCTGCTCCGAGAGAAACTGACACTTGTCATTTGAGAGCAACCCATCCTCCGAGGACTTTGAGTGAAAATCATCAGGTGGGGAAAATCCAAACCCAAACCCAAACACCTACAAACCCAAAGTGATTGAGCATCACTGAAGAGATTGATCCTGCATGGATCCGACGCTTGTTACCTTTGAAGACTGTGCTTATTCCAGACGGTTAGGCGTCATGGTCTAGAGCATCCAAGAGGAATTGTGGATCGCCGAGTGACCGAGTTTGTCAAGGTTCGGAAGTCACCAGAAGACTTACCACGAGTGATTAGACGAGGACTGTGTGTCCTTAGTTCAAGGAGAATACGGTGAGGACTTGGTGTCCCGAGCTGCGTGCTCAGGACTGGGTGTCCGGGACTGTGTGTCCTCGAGTTTAAATACTCAGCCGCTCCAACCAGATGTACAACTGAGACAACAGTTGGATCTGGTCTACCAAATCATTGTCTTCACCAAGCTTACTGGTTCCATTTCCGCAACTCTTTCATTTCCTCAGTATTGTGCTGCTTGTTTATCATATCTGTGTTTGAAGACTTTGACTGAAGACTTTCTCAATTTCCTCACTTCAAATTCTTCAGTCTGTTTGTCTTCATCTTGTGTCATCCTGTGTTTACGCTTTCTGTACTCTGTGCTAGTCTTCATTTCATGATGATGACCATGCTTGTGTTCTGCTTTGTTTTCATCTGAGTACTTATTCCGCTGCTAGTAGTTCTTCGCTAAGGAATTTCCTCACTAGCAAATTTCTCAGTGAAGAATTTCATAAAAATCGCCTATTCACCCCCCCTCTAGTCGATACAACGCACTTTCAATTGGTATCAGAGCAAGGTACTCCCTTGTTCTGTGTGATTTTGGTTTAACCGCCTGGAGTTTTAGTTATCTCGACCGCAGGTATGATCAAGGTCTCTACTGGGTGTCCTACCTTCGATGGGACGGACTACCCCTACTGGAAGAATAAGATGCGAATGCATCTTGAGGCAATTGATAACGATCTCTGGTATGTTGTGGAAAATGGTGTTCCCTCAGTCACACCTTCTCTGAATGCTGCTGATGTGAAGAGATTCAAGCAACTCGACCCTCAAGCGAAGAATATCATATGTGGCCATCTGAGCAAAGGACAGTATGGAAGGGTGAGTGCTTTGGAGACTGCTAAGCTTATCTGGGATAGGCTGTCCAAAGTCAATGAAGGAGTTTCAACTCAGCATGACGCTCGAGTTGATGTTCTTCGCAATCTCTTCAACCGCTTCAAAAGACTCGACAATGAAAATGTTCAACAAACCTTCGATCGCCTCACTGACATCTCAAATGAGCTTCAAGCACTTGGTGCCACTGACATCACCGACCATGAGGTGGTGAAGAAATTGCTGAGGTCGCTTGATTCCTCATTTGATACTCTGGCACTGATGATACAAGAGCGTGCTGATTACAAGTCACTTGACCCCGCTGATATCCTCGAGAGGCTAAATACTCATGAGTTCCAGCTTGCTGAAAAGAGAGATCTCTATGGTTCGAGCTATGGCAGATCACGTGCACTGAAGGCCAAGGCAATATCAGAATCCGAAGATGAAGACTCTGGTAGCAGCCTTGGCGACCCTGAAGAACTAAGTCATGATCTAGCGCTGGTTGTGAAGAAATTCCAAAAGTTCTCAAGACGTGGTCGCTTTGGAAGACCCTCAAAGAGCAATGATTCCTCATCCAGTGACTACAAGAGAAGGCTTTGTCACAAGTGCAAGAAGCCTGGACACTACATTCAAGATTGTCCTCAGTGGGAAAAGGAATCAAAGAAGAAGAAATACAAGGATTACAGTTCTGATGATGCGAAGAAAAAGAAGAAATCCTCAAAGTCTTCATCATGAAAATCCTCGAAGTCTTCGTCTCACAAGAAGAGCAGCTCCAAGAAGGCTCGGGCATTCATTGGCAAGGAAATGGACTCTGAGGCTGAATCTGAAGAAAATGAGGACGAAGAGGAGTCTGATGGTTCCGAGTCTGGTGTGGCGAGCCTAGCCCTCGCCACTGCATTCGTCAGCAAGTCCATCATCACCTCTGAAGAAAGTGATCTCACCAACAAGGCTGATGAAGGTAGTGATGACTACGCTCCCACCTATTGCTTCATGGCAAAAGGTGCCAAGGTACTCAAATATGCCTCCTCTGAATCTAGTGAGGATGAATCTGATGAAAATCTTAAGCCTAGCTACTCTAAACTTGCTAAGATTGCTGTGCAACAACAAAAGGCTTTTGAAAAGGTTCAACACATGCTAGAAAAAAGTGATGATATGTTGGGTGAAGAAATGGATCGCACTAAAGCCTTAACTAAAAATCTTCAAAGACTTCAGACCAGGTTTGACAACCTTCAAGGTCATCATAACACTCTCTTGTCTGATCATGAGAAGCTTTCTTATGAATTTCTTCAAAAGAAGCAAGATCTTGAGAAGCTAAGAGTGAGTTATGAAGATCTTCAGAAGGAGCACGATTCATTACTTGCTGAACAAATCAGCGCTGCCCAGGAAGAATTTATTCCTCCATGTTTGAAATGCATTGAACGAGAATCTGGTAATTCCTCACCTGAATGTTCAAATGCTTCTAATGTTACAAATTCTTCACCTGCCTCTGCTATCACTAATTCCTCATCTGAGGACATTGCTAGTATCACTGACGATGCAGGGCTGAAGGAATTGTACATGACAGGCATGTACAAAAGCCTCAAAGGGCATCAGACTCTTTGTGATGTGCTTAAAAAGCAGACCCTCAACAGGAACCCTAGGAAAGAGGGTATTGCCTTTGAGAGGAAACTCAATGCTGATGGTACAAATTGGAAGCCTGAGCAGTACCCCAAAACCTCATGGGTTGCTGCAAAGGGACCTCCAGTTGATCCATCTAATTTATCTGGTTATACATGTGAATCTTCTCATTCTTCTGATGAGTCATTTGACTCCAACTATAAACTGTTCAAAAATCAGAATGGTGAAGTATTTGCTAGATATGTTGGCACTAACTGCAGGAATGGTTCCCCTATGAAGAAAATCTGGGTTCCCAAAAGGTGCCTTGAAAGTCTTCAGGTGAATGTCCTCATGACACCACCTGTGAAGAATAGGAACCCCAGATCAAATTCTTCATATGGACCAAATTCTTCATATGGATCCAAGTCCTCATATGGACCATATTCCTCAAGGGGATCAAATTCCTCACATGGATCAAAGTCCTCATATGAACATCATCGTGCTAACAACTCTGTTTCGCAGGGAAGAGCCAAGGGCTATGAATATGAGCATTATTCTTCTAATTATTATGTTCATAAGTCCTCGAAGAATTTCTCTGCTTATTCATATGCTTACCCATTACTCCGACATAGCTGTTCTTCAGTCTTCACATGATCAAATTCCTCAACGACAACCAGCTCATCCTCGCGTTGCAAAAGAAGTGCAAGTGGAGAAGATCATCGATGACATTAGAGCACTAGGTCCTCTCACACGCTCAAAAGCTTCACACTTGTCTAACTTTTGTGGGCACTTTGCTTTTGTCTCTATCACAGAGCCCACTAAGGTAGATGAAGCATTTCTGGAGCCTGAGTGGATTCAGGCCATGCAAGAAGAATTACATCAGTTCAAGCTCAACAACGTCTGGGAACTGGTCAATCGTTCATATCCTCGCAAGCATAATATCATTGGCACAAAATGGATCTACCGCAACAAGCAAGATGAAAACGGCCTTGTGGTGAGGAATAAGGCACGTTTAGTAGCTCAAGGCTACACACAAGTTGAAGGAGTTGATTTCGATGAAACTTTTGCACCTGTTGCTAGACTTGAGGCTATTCGCATATTACTTGCTTATGCTAACCATCATGATATCATATTATATCAAATGGATGTGAAAAGTGCATTCCTCAATGGTAAGCTTGAGGAAGAAGTATATGTTGCTCAACCCCCAGGTTTTGAAGATCCAAAGAATCCTGACAAAGTCTTCAAACTCAATAAGGCCCTCTATGGCCTCAAGCAAGCCCCACGGGCGTGGTATGATACTTTGAAGGAATTCTTCATGAAGAAAGGCTTCACACCCGGTTCACTCGATCCTACTCTCTTTACTAAGTCTTATGATGGTGAACTGTTTGTGTGCTAAATATATGTTGATGATATTATCTTTGGCTGTACTGACCAACGTTATAGTGATGAATTTGCTTATATGATGAGTGAAGAATATCAAATGTCTATGATGGGAGAGTTGAAATTCTTCTTAGGTCTTCAAATTCATCAACAGCGCAATGGCATATTCATATCTCAGGAGAAATACCTCAAGGATGTCCTGAAGAAATTCGGCATGCAAGATTGCAAAGGCATCAAAATTCCTATGCCCACAAATGGTCAACTATGCACTGATGAAAATGGTATTGACTTCGATCATAAGGTATACCGTTTCATGATTGGTTCTTTATTGTACTTATGTGCATCTAGGCCAGATATAATGCTTAGTGTTTGCATATGTGCCCGATTTCAAGCTGCACCGAAGGAATCACACCATAAGGCTGTGAAGCATATTCTTCAATATCTAGCTCACACACCAACACTAGGATTATGGTATCCCAAGGGCTTGGATTTTGATCTCATTGGATATTCTGACTCTGACTATGCTGGTGATCGTGTGGACCGCAAGTCAACATCTGGTACATATCATTTCCTTGGATGATCTTTGGTCTGTTGGTCCTCGAAGAAACAGAACTGCGTATCACTGTCTACTGCTGAAGCTGAGTACATTCCTGCTGGTTCTTGCTGTGCTCAACTGCTATGGATGAAGCAAACACTCAAGGACTATGGCATCAACATGAAGAATGTGCCTCTCCTCTGTGACAATGAGAGTGCCATCAAGATTGCTCACAACCCAGTTCAGCATTCGAGGACAAAGCACATTCAGATTCGTCATCATTTTCTTCGCGATCATGTGTTTAAGGGCGACATTTCTATTGAGCATGTGAAGACTGAAGAATAGCTAGCAGATATCTTCACCAAGCCCTTGGATGAGAAGAGATTTAGCAAGTTGCAGTGTGAGCTAAATAACTTAGAGTCTTTGAATGTACTTTGAAAAGGCACTCATCCTAACACTTATGCAAAATTGATGACTTAGATGTGCAACAAATGAAGAAACGTTTTTCTTCAATCAATGAAGAATAACACTCTAAGTGTGAAGAAATTAATGAAGAATTTGATTCTCAGAACCCTACGACAAGTGTACGCGGTGTCTGAAATCAGCATTCTTATACGATGGGTCACGCCACCACAAAAGTTGAAAATCTTCAATTTGAGTTTTTCCTCAGTTGAAATTCCTCAGTGTTCAAATTCTTCAACTTTTCAAAATCTTCACTGTTTTCGTCGTTTTTCTTCATTGGCTATATATATATATATATATATATATATATATATATATATATATATATATATATATATATATATATATATATATATATATATATGAGTTTATGTCCTCTACAACATTCACTTATGGCTATTTCTTCAAGTTGATGTTTCTCTACTAAGTGAATGTGATCGGACCCTTCCCCCCTCTATGCTATACTCAATCTAATCTATTCACAAATTCTTCATGTGCGTTCTATTTGAAACTCGTTCAAAATCTTCACTGTGTCCTTGTCAGCTGAAGAAATTGCGAACGGAACTTTAAAACTAATCTTATCCAAATTTTCGGTTTTCCCGCACAAACCGTTCCGCATCCCACGATGCATTATTCTACTCACGCACGATCTTACACGATCTCCACTACACTGTACGTGGGTGACACATGTCGTGCGAAGGAGAAGGGTTAGGGGCACGTTCGTCCCAAATCTTCGGGCGAACAGTTTTTTCACTGCTACTATAAATACCCCCTCACCCCTTCCTCACTTCTTTTACTCCGCTCGAACTCTCTCTCCCGCTCGAGCTTCCCAAACCCTAGCGCCGCCGCTACTCCATCGTTGCAGGTGAGGAAGATCTTCACTGCCTTGACCTCGTCGCCGTCGTACTCGCGCCGACCGCGGAAATCTTCACCTCCGCCGCTGCCGTAGACGTCTTCCTCCGCCGAGTTAGGGCGTGGAAGATCTACACCGACAAACTTCACTGTTTCACCTCTCTGTTCGTCGTGTTCTTCATTCAGGGTAATTAAAAGTTACTTTTACTGCCCTCTTTGATTCGAAGTTTCTCTACAAAATTTTCAAAGGTGTTTTATTCTTCAAATCTTCACACACTAAACACCTCACATGTCATCTGTTCTTGATTCATTTCCCTAAGCATAATTTTCTTCAATATTCCTTAATTGTGTGGATCTTCGATCTATACAACTCTGGAACCTAAGATAAAGCGCGCTTAGTGAAATTCCTCAAGACGCATCTGGTCAAATTCCTCAAACTTGTTCTTTTTGAAAAACCTTCTGAGAACGCATATGACCTCTCCAAATTCCTCGCAACTATACTCTGTTCACAGGTACTCATGTCTGCTGCTGAATCACTAGGTTCTCATCAACTTAACTCATTTGCAGCGTTCCTCGAAGAAAAACTACATACTTCTTCAGAGAATTCTATTGTTCAAATTCCTCAGCTAAAGAATATGGCAGATGGTAAGAGGCCGCAGAAAGGAGGAAAGAAGCCTGAGGTCATGACTGCGTTTGAAATCCCTGAGGACATTTACAAAGAGTACTGCACGCCTGATGAAGCCAAGTTTGGCAAAGAGACCAAGAATCAGTGCAAGGTGCGCATTCAAAGGATAGAACGGAGATGGGCAAGAGAATGGAGGGAGTACAGATATGTTACTCCAAAGTACATGAGGAAATTCGCTCTCAACCCTCCATGCCCAAGAGCCCCATTGGCACCTGGCCAAGTGGCTGATCCCACTAGCATCAAATGCGGTGAGGATTTTCCTGAGGAATGGGCAAGGCGTCAAGCCAAGTTGGCAAGACAAGCCAGAGAAGCAGTGAAGAAATTCAACGAAGATTCTGCTACTGCTGCCACTGAGGCCTCTATCAAGCTGAGGAAATCAATGGCAAAGAAGCCCGCGCGAAAGCCAAGTGCTTCACCCTCAGCTGTGTCCTCACGGCCAGGAACTTCAAAATCTTCAAAGCAAATTCCTCATGTTGCTCCTGCTCCACCAAAGTCCTCAGCACCTCCTCCACAATCCTTAGCTGTTCCGACAAAGTCCTCAGCACCTGTGCATCTGGCCTCGTGCCAAAGGACTACAGGCATCTCCATTGCCTCTGGTGTCTCAGCAAGTTCCTCAGCTGCACCAAGTTCCTCAGCTGGACCCTCTCTGCTGAAGAAAAAGGCTTCTGCTGGACGAGGTCCTCGCCCAAGTCCTAAGAAGAAGCAAGTTGTCTTCAATGTGCCGTTTGAAGAAGATGAGGCTGATGAAGAAGAACTTGCAGAAATCATTAGGGACAGACAAGAAAGGGCCGCTAGAGCCAAAGGCACACCTGTGCCGCTGCTGTTGGATCCAAGAGCGATCCTATACTACATTGATCTCTGGCACAAGGACCCAAACACTCCTATGCCTGACTTCAAGCTGACACCGGGCCAAAGTCACATGCTGACTCATTTCATCCAAGAGGAGAAATGGAAATATGATAGGGCCAGAGAGATCAAGAAATCGCAGTACAGAAAAGAGAAACTGTTGAAGAAAAATGTTGTCAAGATGACAACTGAAGAACTCATCAAGATGCAAGCTGACATCAAAGCCCTCAGCGACAAATTTAACTCATACTATGATGATTGGAAGGGAGCCAAAGTCAGGTTTGTGAAACTGACTGAGAAGTTCACCAATGTTGCAGCCCCAACGCAACAAGAAGTTCCTCAAGCTGAAGCTTCTGCTCAGCCCACTGAAGAACATGCCAGCACTGCTGATGACTTTCAGGCTGCTGAAGAAAATGCTAGTTCCAGAGCTGATGACTCCATTCCAGCTGCTGAAGAAACTGCCAGGGCATCCACTAGTGGTGCGCCTGAAGAAACTGAAGAGGTCAGGGCAACTGCATCAGTTGCGCCTGAAGAAATACAAACAGATTCCTCAGCTCCACCTGCGCCTACACCAACTCCTATCCTTCCATCTGCATCAGATGTGAAGAAGACCAAGTTTGCAGAGCAAGCTGCAGTGAAGAAAAGGAAAGCATCAAGTGCTTCAGAATCTTCAGCTCCAAAGAAGATGAAGCCTATGACCAGCTCGTTTGACAATCCAATTGATGCTGTTCCAATTTCAACTATGCCATCAAAGGACTTTGTTCCTTTTGATGAGGACTATGAGATCCCAAGCGGATCAGATGAATAAAGTCAATCTGCTGCTTTGTCAGAGCAGATTGATGAGGAAATTGAAGTGGATGCGATCCCTTCAACCCCAGTGGTATCATCACCAATGCCTCAGTTTACTGCTGAAGAGGCTGGTGTTGAAGAAATGGATGATGAAGACGTGGACATTGGCAGCACAACGCCGGTGATGAATGATGAATTTTGGGAAAGTCAGCATCCCAACTTTCCACTCTTCACTCCACTGCAGCAAATTCCTCACTCCCCTGCACCAACAGTTCAAATGGGCTCTGAAGAAACTCATCCCACCTCACCTGTCCATGAAGACATTCCAGCCACTAGTGCTGAAGAAACTGCTGCCGCTGACCATGTGACTGAACCTGAGGAGGAACCAGAAATTCCTCAGCCTGAAGAACCTGAGCTCGCGATTCCTGAGGTCGTGATGCAACTCACTGACACTCCATTGCCAAAGCCAAAGGATCCGTTCTCAAGGAAGCAAAAGTTCAAGGCTGAAGACTTCTTTGGTGAGCACATGTTCTTCACAGATTATAATCCATATGACTCTGCTCGCATAAGGAAGAGGCATATCTGGACTGCTAGTCAAGCCAACTTCTATTCCTCAATGCTGTTCAACAAAGACAAAGTCTTCGATCATGCACATATTCCTCACGTAGACATGGAGTCTCTGCCGTGCTTCGAGCCAGTCCTCAGTGTTCTTCACGACGCTGGGCTACTGAATTTCTGCACTGACATATGTGATTGGAATGAAGAACTCATTCTTTACTTCTACGCAACACTGCACATCACAGGCGATTCTGAAGATGTGAATTCATGGGTTCTGGACTGGATGACAGAGAACACTCACTACAAGGCACCAACGTCTGAATTGCTTCGTGCCCTTCCTCTAAGTCCTCCCCTTGAAGATGCTCGTTGTGTTTACAATGAACCTAAGCTTTCAAATCATTACATGCAAGTATTGATGAAGCCTTTGAAGCCAGGGCAGGCCTCTAGAACCAATTTCCTCGTCAAGGAATTGCTCTATGTACCTCGGACTGTCTATCCCATACTGACGAAGACATTGATTCCTATCAAAGGCCATGACTCAAATGATGAAGAAGTCGTTGGCATTATGAAGAATCTGCTTTTTAACATCATTCATGGCATTCCCGTCAACTTCCATGATTTCTTCATGAGGACTCTGGCCAATATTGCCATGTCACCGTTTGA
The DNA here is from genome assembly GCA_032464435.1 of Aegilops umbellulata. NCBI lineage: Eukaryota > Viridiplantae > Streptophyta > Magnoliopsida > Poales > Poaceae > Aegilops > Aegilops umbellulata. The sequence continues at coordinate 241,685,387 of CP136055.1, read as the reverse complement.
GCTGAAGCCTTATGCGCCATGGATTATGAGATTCATCAGGACAAGGTCTTCACTCAACTACAAAGCTGGCACTCTGAACCACTATAGCCACTTGCCTCCAATTGAAGTCCTCAAAAGGACATTTTCCTCAGCTGATGACAAAGGCAAGGCAACTGCTGTGATAGATGAAGGCCTTCGTCCATTGGATGGTCAATTTCGCAAGGCTGCATCCTATTCCACCAATGATGACTCTGCCACCCATGACTCTGCCGCCAACACTGCCAAGCAAAATCCTCAAGCCGCAACACCCAGAGTGATGAATGATCGTGAGTTACTCCTCAGTCTTCATCAAAAGGTTGATCGCAATCACAAATGGGTCAAGCGTCAGTTTGGTTCAATTCTTCACAACATGACTTCAACACACAATGCAGTGAAGAAAAAACCACTACTACCTCCATGAAACCCTCAACCGCACCTGGGCTGTTCTGTCTCAAGTTTACAGCGCTGAAGATCTAAAGAAAATGGGTCTCAAAGAAGAGTTTGACTGGTCTGCACCTCCTCCAAAGAAATTGAAGAAGGTTAAGGTTCCTTCTTTGGTGGCCAGCTCCTATTCTTCATCGCGCGACACTGATGAACATGAAGACTTGGACGACACTGCGGCAGGCCCTACTTCAACAACCGACCCCGACAACGCTGGCGCTCCTTCATCAACTTGAGTATCTTCAGGGGCGTTAGCCCTCAGTTTCGATCCTTTTGGTCATTCAATGACAAAGGGGAAGAAATTTGAGTTAGTCTTCAAGCGGGTCTATTTTAACGCTCAATATACAAAGTTTTTTTTGCTTCGTTACAACTCTCGTTCTTCCGAAACTTTTATTGGATCGAGTTGTAAACTTAAACCCGATGGTGATCTAATACTTCTGCTACGTTATTCTGCATGCTTATTCCTTGTTAATATTATCACACGCATGCTGAAATATGTCAGTCACCATTTTTCATCATGCATTTCAAATTCTTCATTTTATATGTCAAATGCGTGTACGAATTACAAGATATAGGGGGATGTCCCCATGATTCATCTCTTCAAGTGTGCATTGCTTCAAAAGCAAATTCCTCACTATGCACAACTTCAGGGGGAGTTCTTCTATATCTTGCAATCAAATTCCTCAATATCAGTATTTACACTTCATATGTTTATCCCCGTTGAAAACTTAACCTATGTTGTCATCAATCACCAAAAAGGGGGAGATTGTAAGTGCATCTACTGCCCCTTAGTGATTTTGGTGTATTGAATACTTATAGGTTAAGGATCTAATGTGTTTATGAGTGTACACAGGTCTATAAGTTTATGAGGAGTTTGATACTTACAGAGAAAGTCGACCCCTAAAAATGAAGTTCTTCGACTAAAGACTTTGATATACCGAAGACTTTCTGAAGACTTTGAAAGTGAAGAAATTGGTGTGACCTTGAAGACTTCGTATTCATTCGAGGAACATGAAGCGTGAAGACTTTTGTTTTCGTAGTTTCATTTTCTCTTTCTTGAGTCATAGGAAACACCTACTGTTAAAGGGGGTCGAGGAAATACTAAGGAAAAATTTCCATTTGATGCTCAACTCAAATCCTACACCTACCAATCCCTTCGAGTGAAGCCATTGGAAATCTCATACAGTTCAGTCAATTTCTTCAGTGACAGAGACGCAGTTCTTCTGTCCACTGAGGAATTTGTTCTGACTGAGGAGTTAGGAATTCGCCAGTGCGGATTGCCTACACAGTGAGGATCATGATAGCCCTGAGGAATTTGTACCTCAAAAATTCCGACCGTTGCTGTGCTACGCGCCAGCTGTCCCAAAATATCTTATCCATCCAACGGTCATATCATTGAAGGGCATTTATGTCTTATCATGTCGGGCTGCTCCCTAGGCTATAAATAGCCGCCCCCTACAACCACTAGCTGGTTGGCTGCTCCGAGAGAAACTGACACTTGTCATTTGAGAGCAACCCATCCTCCGAGGACTTTGAGTGAAAATCATCAGGTGGGGAAAATCCAAACCCAAACCCAAACACCTACAAACCCAAAGTGATTGAGCATCACTGAAGAGATTGATCCTGCATGGATCCGACGCTTGTTACCTTTGAAGACTGTGCTTCTTCCAGACGGTTAGGCGTCATGGTCTATCGCATCCTAGAGGAATTGTGGATCACCGAGTGACCGAGTTTGTCAAGGTTCGGAAGTCACCTGAAGACTTACCACGAGTGATTGGACGAGGACTGTGTGTCCTTAGTTCAAGGAGAATACGGTGAGGACTTGGTGTCCCGAGCTGCGTGCTAAGGACTGGGTGTCCGGGACTGTGTGTCCTCGAGTTTAAATACTCAGCCGCTCCAACCAGATGTACAACTGAGACAGCAGTTGGAACTGGTCTACCAAATCATTGTCTTCACCAAGCTTACTGGTTCCATTTCCTCAACTCTTTCATTTCCTCAGTATTGTGCTGCTTGTTTATCATATCTGTGTTTGAAGACTTTGACTGAAGACTTTCTCAATTTCCACAGTTCAAATTCTTCAGTCTGTTTGTGTTCATCTTGTGTCATCCTATGTTTACGCTTTCTGTACTATGTGCTAGTCTTCATTTCATCATGATGACCATGCTTGTGTTCTGCTTTGTTTTCATCTGAGTACTTATTCCGCTGCTAGTAGTTCTTCGCTAAAGAATTTCCTCGCTAGCAAATTCCTCAGTGAAGAATTTCATAAAAATCGCCTATTCACCCCCCTCTAGTCGATATAACGCACTTTCAGTGATGAACTATGAAGAACACAGAGGAACTTGAAAAACCTAATGTGGATCTGAGGTGCGGGAAGGCGAAGACTTACAACTGCAGATCTACTAGGGATGGTCGCCGTCGTTCTTTGGACTGATTTAGGTTGATGCAGCGGCTGAGGTCGAGGAAGACGAGGTGCTCTGCGGTGGCGGCGGAGCTCGAGCGGTAGTAGGGCTGCGAGAGGAAGAAGAAGAGGAAAGGGGAGAATGAGGAAAGACCTGGTCGTGCCTATTTATAAGGGATGACTGATAAGTGGGCACGAAAAACGAGGAGGCCGAAAACATGATTATCCAACTACAAAGACGCCTCGATTTTTGGATGGTCATTAAGATAAGGATCTGTTGAACTATGTTGGGCAAAACATGCATTAATGGCAGATGACATCATGGCGGGTCATCATAAATCCAAAGGGTGACGTCATGGCGGGCTACAAAACAATTATACAAAAGAAGAGCAGAAGGTTTTGCTTAAGTATTGAAGATTGAAATGAACCAGTTCAAATCAATCTGGGGCCTAATGTTGGGGATATAACTATTAGGTATGACCCGCCCAGGAGGGGCCAGGTTATACCAACGAAGACTCTTGAAGCCCAAGACCAAGCTTGAAGATGGCGGTTCAGTTAAGGGCCCAAAGCCCTAGGGCCATTCAAGGCCTGTAGTGATAAACCGCCATAGTGGTATGACTTGTATTATAAGGCAAGATTAACTAGTCATCGAGCGGGACGCTGTTTATGAGCCGGCCGGGACTCTGTAAACCGCCGGGCGTCAACCCGTGTATATGTGGGGACGACCCAGCGGCGGCTTAGGGCAAGTAACATCAAATCGAGAGCTAGGTCAAGCGGATTCGCTCCCTGGTTCTCGAGACATACATAATCCCACTCCAAACTGATCGTAGGCTTTTACCTTCACCGCAAGGGGCCGAACCAGTATAAACCTCGTGTCCTTTGTCCCGATTAACCCCTTCTTGTTTCCTAGCTGCGATGGCTCCATGACTAAGTCCTTACACTAGGACATCTGCCGTGACAGTTCCACGACACTTTGTGCTCACTACTAAATCACAAATCATTGTTAATTAAAAATGGCTTTGATATACCTTGGGATCCGGGTGGATCCATTACTTGAGCACTATATGCCTAGCTTAATGGCTTTAAAGAAAGCGCTGCCAGGGAGATAACCCGGAAGTTTTAGAGAGTCATTTATTTCTGCTGTGTGCTTTTATAAAGTTTAAAAACAAATAAATAAAGAGGGGAACCTAGAATTTTTTCAAAAATAAAAGCGAAAGTAAGAAAGACGAGCATTGTTAAAGTGGGAGCTAGCCCTGAACTTTGCTCATGCCCATGGAAACTTTGTGACCCTTGATTACAGAAACTTTTCAAGAAAAATAATTATCCCCTTATACAAATCCATTGTATCAAAAAAATAATGTGCCAAGATTTGCCTTTAGGATGTTTACATTTCTTGTTGGTTTGTGCGGTGCAAAACAGAAACTTTGGCTGTAGTGCGCGATTTTACATTTTTTACTGGAACTTCAAACAGTTCTGAAACCTTTTGCACTGTCTTTCTATACAATTTTTTTATTTTTACTAAATTTTTCAGAATTTTGGAGTACCAGAAGTATGGTGAATGTTCTGATTACTACAAACTGTCCTGTTTAAGATAGATTCTGTTTTTGATGCATTGTTTGCTTGTTTTGATGAAACTATCGATTTCTATCAGTGATTAAGCCATGGAAAAGTTATATTATAGTAGCTACAATGCAAAAACAAAATATGAATTGGTTTGCAACAGTACTTAGAGTAGTGATTTGCTTTATTATACTAACGGATATTACCGAGCTTTCTGTTGAGTTTTGTGTGGATGAAGTGATCAAAGATCAAGGAGGTCTCGATATGAGGTGAATGAGGAGAAGCAAGAGCTCAAGCTTGGGGATGCCCAAGGAACCCCAAGTAAATATTCAAGGAGACTCAAGCGTCTAAGTTTGGGGATGCCCGAAGGCATCCCATCTTTCTTCAACAAGTATCGGTATGTTTTAGGTTTCGTTTCGTTCATGTGATATGTGCAAATCTCGGAGCGTCTTTTGCATTTAGTTTCCACTTTTCTTTGATGCACCATGATGGTATGAGATATTCCATGGTTGATTTATATAATGCTGATTGTACTTCACTGATATCTTTTGAGTATGGCTTTATAGAATGCTTCATGTGCTTCACTTATATCATTTGAAATTTGGATTGCCTGTTTCCCTACACAAAAAAACCACCATTTGTAGAATTATATTTGTTAGAGCGTGGGCATATCTTTTGTAGAAAGAATTAAACTCTCTTGCTTCACTTATATCTATTTAGAGAGTTGACAGGAACTGGTCATTCACATGGTTTGATTCCTTGCAATAGTTTGTAAAGATGGTGATATTAGAGTCATACTAGTGGGTAGTTGTGGATTGTATAGCATGCACGTATGGTGAACCGTTATGTAACGAAGTTGGAGCATGAGGTATTTATTGATTGTCTTCCTTATGAGTGGCGGTCGGGGACGAGCGATGGTCTTTTCCTACCAATCTATCCCCGTAGGAGCATGCGCGTAGTACTTTGTTTCGATGACTAATAGATTTTTGCAATAAGTATGTGAGTTCTTTATGACTAATGTTGAGTCCATGGATTATGCGCACTCTCACCCTTCCATCATTGCTAGCCTCTTCAGTACCGTGCATTGCCCTTTCTCACCTCGAGAGTTGGTGCAAACTTCGCCGGTGCATCCAAACCTAGTGATATGATACGCTCTATCACACATAAGCCTCCTTATATCTTCCTCAAAACAGCCACCATACCTACCTATTATGGCATTTCCATAGCCATTCCGAGATATATTGCCATGCAAATTCCATCATCTTCATATACATGACTTGAGCATTTATTGTCATATTGCTTTGCATGATCGTAAGATAGCTAGCATGATGTTTTCATGGCTTGTCTGTTTTTCGATTTCATTGCTACGCTCAGTGGCGGAGACAGGCCTGGGGCAGCTAGGGCTATAGCCCCAGGCCTAGAAACAACTTCCTTTGTAATTTCTTCATGCAAAGCATAGAAAATCATAGAAGTTTATCACTCAACATAGGACAGCCCTAGGCGTAATCTGCATCTAGCTCCGCCACTGGCTACGCTAGATCATTGCACATCCCGGTACACCGCCGGAGGCATTCATATAGTGTCATATCTTTGTTCTAGTATCGAGCTGTAATATTGAGTTGTAAGTAAATAAAAAGTGTGATGACCATTATTAGAACATTGTCCCATGTGAGGTTATCAAAATAAAAGTGGCCAAAGAACCCCCCCCCCCCCCAAAAAAAAGAGGCCAAAGAAGCCTTAAAAAAGGAGAAAAATAAAAAAAGAGAGGAAAGAGAGAAGGGACAATGTTACTATCCTTTTACCACACTTGTGCTTCAGAGTAGCACCATGTTATTCATATAGAGAGTCTCTTGCGTTATCATTTTCATATACTAGTGGGAATTTTCATTATAGAACTTGGCTTGTATATTCCAATGATGGGCTTCCTCAAATGCCCTAGGTCTTCATGAGCAAGCAAGTTGGATGCACACCCACTTAGTTTTCAGTTTGAGATTGCATACACTTATAGCTCTAGTACATCTGTTGCATGGCAATCCCTACTCCTCGCATTGACATCAATTGATGGGCATCTCCATAGCCAATTGATTAGCCACGTCGATGTGAGACTTTCTTCCTTTTTGTCTTCTCCACACAACCTTCACCATCATATTCTATTCCACCTATAGTGCTATATCCATGGCTCACGCTCATGTATTGCGTGAAAGTTGAAAAGGTTTGACAACATCAAAAGTATGAAACAATTGCTTGGCTTGTCATCGGGTTGTGCAAGATTTGAATATTTTGTGTGGTGAAGATGGAGCATAGCCAGACTATATGATTTTGTAGGGATAACTTTCTTTGGCCATGTTATTTTGAAAAGACATGATCGCTTTATTGGTATGCTTGAAGTATTATTGTCTTAATGTCAATTGATAGACTATTGCTTTGAATCACTCGTGTCTTAATATTCATGCCATGATTAGATTACATGATCAAGATTATTCTAGGTAGCATTCCACATCAAAAATTATCTTTTTATCATTTACCTACTCGAGGATGAGCAAGAATTAAGCTTGGGGATGCTGATATGTCTTCGTCGTATCTATAATTTTTGATTGTTCCATGCAAATATTCTACAACTTTTACATACTTTTGGCAACTTTTTATACTATTTTTGTGACTAACATATTGATCCAGTGATCCAGTGCCCAGTGCCAGTTCCTGTTTGTTGCATGTTTTTTGTTTCACAGAAAATCCATATCAAATGGAGTCCAAACGGGATAAAAACTTACGGAGATTTTTTTGGAATATATGTGAATTTTGGGAAGTGGAATCAACGCGAGCCGATGCCCGAGGGGCCCACAAGGGTGAGGGGCGTGCCCCAGGGGGTAGGGCGCGCCCTGGGCCCTCATGGCCACTCTGTAAGGCGGTTGATGCCCCGATTTCTCCGCAAGAAAGCCAATATGCGGATAAAAATCGTGTCCAAATTTCAGCCCAATCGGAGTTACGGATCTCCGAGAATTTAAGAAACGGTGAAAGGGCAGAATCGGGGAACGCAGAAACAGAGAGAGACAAAGAGATAGATCCAATCTCGGAGGGGCTCTCGCCCCTCCCATGCCATGGAAGCCAAGGACCAGAGGGGAAACCCTTCTCCTATCTAGGGAGAAGGTCAAGGAAGAAGAAGAAGAAGAAGTGGGGCTCTCTCCCCCTCTCTTCTGGTGGCGCCGGAACGCCGCCGGGGCCATCATCGTCACCGCAATCTACACCAACACCTCCGTCATCTTCACCAACATCTTCATCACCTTCCCCCATCTACCTACAGCGGTCCACTCTCCCGCAACCCGCTGTATCCTCTACTTGAACATGGTGCTTTATGCTTCATATTATTATCCAATGATGTGTAGCCATCCTATGATGTCTGAGTAGATTTTTGTTGTCCTATCGGTAATTGGTGAATTGCCATGATTGGTTTAATTTGCTTGTGGTTATGTTGCTGTCCTTTGGTGCCCATCATATGAGCGCGCGCATGGATCACACCATAGGGTTAGTTGTATGTTGATAGGACTATGTATTGGAGGGCAAGAGTGACAGAAGCTTCAACCTAGCATAGAAATTGATGCATACGGGATTGAAGGGGGACTAATATATCTTAATGCTATGGTTGGGTTTTACCTTAATGAACGTTAGTAGTTTCAGATGCTTGCTAATAGTTCCAATCATAAGTGCATAGAATTCCAAGTCAGGGATGACATGCTTGCAGTGGCCTCTCCCACACAAAACTTGTTATCGGTCTAGTAAAGTAGTCATTTGCTTAGGGACAATTTCGCAACTCCTACCACCACTTTTCCACACTCGCTATACTAACTTTATTGCTTCTTTACCTAAAACAACCCCTAGTTTTTATTTACGTGCTCTTTATTATCTTGCAAACCTATCCAACAACACCTACAAAGTACTTCTAGTTTCATACTTGTTCTAGGTAAAGCGAACGTTAAGCGTGCGTAGAGTTGTATCGGTGGTCGATAGAACTTGAGGGAATACTTGTTCTACCTTTAGCTCCTCGTTGGGTTCAACACTCTTACTTATCGAAAGAGGCTACAATTGATCCTAATACTTGCGGGTTATCAAATGTCAAGTTATAATCTTAGCGATTTTCTACAGGAGAGAATGATAAGGTTTTGCCTTGATTTATACTAACTTATCTCACGAGTTCTTGTTGAGTTTTGTGTGGATGAAGTTTTTGTGATTTAGGGAAACGGTGATATGAGAGGAATTAAGGAGACACAAGAGCTCAAGCTTGGGGATGCCCAAGGCATCCCAATTTAATATTCCAAGAAGTCTCAAGCATCTAAGCTTGGGGATGCCCCGGTAGGCATCCCATCTTTCTTCATCAACAACTATCAGTTAGTTTGGGTTGAGCCTAAGTTTTTACTTGTTCACATGATATGTGCTATTCTTGGAATGTCATTTTATTTTGCTTTGTTTGTTGTTTGAATAAAATACTTAAGATCTGAATTTTTTTAAATGAGAGAGAGTCCTCACATAGCTACTTAATTGTTTGACTACTCATTTGATCTTCACTTATATCTTTTTGGAGTAGTTTGTCATTTACTCTCGTTCTTCACTTATCATAAGTGTAAATTGTTGAAGGAACTGAATATCATAAAGTTGAAATTATATGTGCTTCATATGCTTGTATCATGCCTAGTAGTAGTTTCACATTGGGTTTAGAAAGCAAAATCTATTGAAGTTTGACAATCACAATGTTGTCCATACAAGCAATTCATGAATGATTAGTATAATGAATAGAACTTTCACATATAAATATATTATCTGGGACATCTTTTATGATTGTGGAAACCCATTAATTATTTTCAAACTTGAGTAAATTAGTTGAAGTTGGATAAGGAAGACATCGTAATGAGTTATGCTTGAGTAGTATGTTTTATTAAAAAAACAGAGCACTTTTAATTTTATAAAAAGGGGATTTACCTCAATACAAAAGAATAAAACCAGGAAGTTCAAATTTAAAAAATAGAGTAGTTCACCCTATATAAAAAACTCGGATTTTCCTCGTTAATAATGAAGAAAGCCAAGAAGTTCAAGTTTAAAAAGTGGAGAAGTTCAAAATTTACAAAACTCAAATTTTTCTCGTACTTGAGAATAAAAACCAAGAAGTTCAAAGTAAAAAATAGGGCAGTTCAATGTTAAAAAAAGTAAGATTTTCCTTGTTCATAGAGAATAAAAACAAAAAGTTCAACTTAAAAACGGAATAGTTTGATGTATACTAAATAATCAAATTAAAAACTCTCGATATGACAGGCTTTCTACCTATTCAAACTCCCTCCAACAAAAAATATCACATGATCTATTCCGATAAACGGTTTTAAATTTTGGTCTATATCGTTTGAAAAAATAAATAACTTTCAACATATTCAAAAAAGCTCTTAAAACTGCCGCGAGTTAGAAAAAAATGGAGAAGTTCAAATTAAAATAACAAAGAAGTCCGAAGTTAAAAAAAACCTAGAATTTACAAGTTAAAAAATCTATGCCATTTTTTTTAGCATTTTCAAACCTACCCATAAATGACAATGAATTTGAAAAAGTTGTCTACATGAAAAAATTACTTCTATAACATAAGTTTCCCAATGGTATATCATACGCGTTCTTCCCGTAATATAATTTGAATCTTTCTTGTATCTCGTTCAAAAAAAGTTTTAGCGTGTTCAAAAAGATGCTCGTAACCCATCATGATTTAAAAAAACACTTTCCAATAGTTTTCTATTGGTATCAGTTGGTCAAATTTGATGAGTGCTTTAGGAGTCAACGGCAAAATATTAGAGATCAGTTCAAATTGAAAACAATGAGAAGTCCACGTACTGCATGGTGTGTGTTTTGATATGGAAAAAGGAATAAGAAGGCAAAGTATAAAAAGTTTGTTGCTAGAAGTTCAGGTGCTCGGCATGGGAAAGTTCAAACCTTCTTTTGAGAGAGGTTCACCGTGTATTTACATGTTCAAAAACACACACGGAAAGTTGTTTTTTGTGTTATACAAATATTCTCTCAATCCATTACAATTCTGGTTAAATCCTTAATAAATGAGGTAACTGTTGGGGAATGTTGCAGAAAATTAAAATTTTTCATACGGTTTCACCAAGATCCATCTATGAGTTCATCTAGCAACGAGTCATGGGAGAGAGAGATTGCATCTACATACCACTTTGTAGATCGCGAGCGGAAGCATTCAACGAACGGGGATGAAGTAGTCGTACACACCGTGATCAAAATCACCGGAGATCCTAGCACCGAAAGCACGGCACCTCCGCGTTCAACACATGTACGGTCAGCGTAACGTCTCCTTCTTCTTGATCCAGCAAGGCAAAGGAGAGGTTGGGGAAGAAGACTCCAGCAGCAGCACGACGGCGTGGTGATGGTGGAGCCGCAGTACTCCGACAGGGCTTCGCCGAGCTCTACGGAGGAGGAGGAGGTGTTGGAGAGGGAGAGGGAGGCGCCAGGGCAAAGGGTGCGCAGCCCCCCTTCCCCTCCCCTCTTTATATAGCCCCTTGGGGGGGGCGCCGGCCCTAGGAGATGGAATCTCCTAGGGGGGCGGCGGCCAGGGAGGGGGACTTGCCCCCCAAGCAAGGGGGCGCCCCTTTAGGGTTCCCCCAAACCCTAGGCGCATGGGCCCTTGGGGGGAGGCGCACCACCCACTTTGGGCTGGTTCCCTTCCTCATACAGCCCATGGGGCCCCTCCGAGGCAGGCGGCCCCACCCAGTGGACCCCCGGGACCCTCCGGTGGTCCCGGTACAATACCGATAACCCCGAAACTTGTCCCGATGGCCAAAACAACACTTTCTATATATAATTATTTACCTCCGGACCATTCCGAAACTCCTCGTGATGTCCGGGATCTCATCCGGGACTCCAAACAACATTCGGGTTACTGCATATACATATCTTCACAACACTAGCGTCACCGAACCTTAAGTGTGTAGACCCTACGGGTTCGGGAGACATGCAGACATGACCGAGACGGCTCTCGGGCAATAACCAACAGCGGGATCTGGATACCCATGTTGGCTCCCACATGCTCCACGATGATCTCATCGGATGAACCACGATGTCGAGGATTCAATTAATCCCGTATACGATTCCCTTTGTCAATCGGTATTTTACTTGCCCGAGATTCGATCGTCGGTATCCCAATACCTCGTTCAATCTCGTTACCGGCAAGTCACTTTTCTCGTACCGTAATGCATGATCCCGTGATCAAACACTTTGATCACATTGAGCTCATTATGATGATGCATTACCGAGAGGGCCCGGTGATACCTCTCCGTCAAGCGGAGTGAAAAATCCCAGTCTCGATCCATGTCAACCCAACAGACACTTTTAGAGATACCCGTAGTATACCTTTATAGTCACCCAGTTACATTGTGATGTTTGGCACACCCAAAGCACTCCTACGGTATCCGGGAGTTACACGATCTCATGGTCTAAGGAAAGGATACTTGACATTGGAAAACTCTAGCAAATGAACTATGCGATCTTATGCTATGTTTAGGATTGGGTCTTGTCCATCACATCATTCTCCTATTGATGTGATCTCGTTATCAATGACATCCAATGTCCATAGTCAGGAAACCATGACTATCTGTCGATCAACGAGCTAGTCAACTGGAGGCTCACTAGGGACATATTGTTGTCTGTTATTCACACATGTATTACGATTTCCGGATAACACAATTATAGCACGAATAAAGACAATTATCATGAATAAGGAAATATAATAATAATGCTTTTATTATTGCCTCTAGGGCATATTTCCAACAGTCTCCCACTTGCACTAGAGTCAATAATCTAGTTACATTGTGATGAATCGAACACCCATAGAGTTCTGGTGTTGATCATGTTTTGCCTTAGGGAGAGGTTTAGTCAACGGATCTGCGACATTCAGATCTGTGTGCACTTTACAAATCTCTATGTCTCCATCTTGAACATTTTCACGAATGGAGTTGAAGCGACGCTTGATGTGCCTGGTCTTCTTGTGAAACCTGGGCTCCTTGGCAAGTGCAATAGCTCCAGTGTTGTCACAGAAGAGTTTGATTGGCCCCGACGCATTGGGTATGACTCCGAGGTCGGTGATGAACTCCTTCACCCAAATTGCTTCATGTGCCGCCTCCGAGGCTGCCATGTACTCCGCTTCACATGTAGATCCTGCCACGACGCTTTGCTTGCAACTGCACCAGCTTACTGCCCCACCATTCAAAATATACACGTATCCGGTATGTGACTTAGAGTCATCCAGATCTGTGTCGAAGCTAGCGTCGACGTAACCTTTTACAACGAGCTCTTCGTCACCTCCATAAACGAGAAACATTTCCTTAGTCCTTTTCAGGTACTTCAGGATATTCTTGACCGCTGTCCAGTGTTCCTTGCCGGGATTACTTTGGTACCTACCTACCAAACTTACGGCAAGGTTTACATCAGGTCTGGTACACAGCATGGCATACATAATAGAACCTATGGCTGAGGCATAGGGGATGACGCTCATCTCTTCTATATCTTCTGCCGTGGTCGGACATTGAGCTGAGCTCAATTTCACACCTTGTAACACAGGTAAGAACCCTTTCTTAGATTGATCCATATTGAACTTCTTCAATATTTTATCAAGGTATGTGCTTTGTGAAAGACCTATGAGGCGTCTCGATCTATCTCTATAGATCTTGATGCCTAATATATAAGTAGCTTCTCCAAGGTCCTTCATTGAAAAACTCTTATTCAAGTAGGCCTTAATGCTGTCCAAGAGTTCTATATCATTTCCCATCAAAAGTATGTCGTCTACATATAATATGAGAAATGCTACAGAGCTCCCACTCACTTTCTTGTAAACGCAGGCTTCTCCATAAGTCTGTGTAAACCCAAACGCTTTGATCATCTCATCAAAGCGAATGTTCCAACTCCGAGATGCTTGCACCAACCCATAAATCGAGCGTTGGAGCTTGCACACCTTGTCAGCATTCTTAGGATCGACGAAACCTTCCGGCTGCATCATATACAATTCTTCCTTAAGGAAACCATTAAGGAATGCCGTTTTGACGTCCATTTGCCATATCTCATAATCATAGTATGCGGCAACTGCTAACATGATTCAGACGGACTTCAGCTTCGCTACCGGTGAGAAAGTCTCATTGTAGTCAATTCCTTGAACTTGTCGATAACCCTTAGCGACAAGCCGAGCTTTATAGATGGTCACATTACCATCCGCGTCTGTCTTCTTCTTAAAGATCCATTTATTTTCTATGGCTCGCCGCTCAACGGGCAAGTCAGTCAAAGTCCATACTTCGTTTTCATACATGGATCCTATCTCGGATTTCATGGCTTCTAGCCATTTGTCGGAATCTGGGCCCGCCATTGCTTCCTCATAGTTCGAAGGTTCACTGTTGTCTAACAACATGATTTCCATGACAGGGTTGCCATACCACTCTGGTGCGGAACGTGTCCTTGTGGACCTTTGAATTTCAGTAGGAGCTTGATTAGAAGTATCTTGATCATCATCATTAATTTCCTCTCTAGTCGGTGCAGGCACCTCAGAAACGTGTTCCTGAGCTTCGCCATTTTCCGGTTCAAGAGGTAACACTTCATCAAGTTCTACTTTCCTCCCACTTACTTCTTTCGAGAGAAACTCTTTCTCCAGAAAGGATCCATTCTTGGCAACAAAGATCTTGCCTTCGGATCTGAGGTAGAAGGTATACCCAACAGTTTCTTTAGGGTATCCTATGAAGACGCATTTTTCCGACTTGGGTTCGAGCTTTTCAGGTTGAAGTTTCTTGACATAAGCATCGCATCCCCAAACTTTTAGAAACGACAACTTAGGTTTCTTCCCAAACCATAATTCATACGGTGTCGTCTCAACGGATTTCGACGAAGCCCTATTTAAAGTGAATGCGGCAGTCTCTAAAGCATAGCCCCAAAAGTATAGCGTTAAGTCGGTAAGAGACATCATAGATCGCACCATATCTAATAGAGTGCGATTACGACGTTCGGACACACCATTACGCTGAGGTGTTCCAGGCGGCGTGAGTTGTGAAACTATTCCACATTTTCTTAAGTGTGTGCCAAATTCGTGACTCAAGTATTCTCCTCCACGATCTGATCGTAGAAACTTGATCTTTCTCTCACGTTGATTTTCAACCTCACTCTGAAATTCCTTGAACTTTTCAAAGGTCTCAGACTTGTGTTTCATTAAGTAGACATACCCATATCTACTCAAGTCATCAGTGAGGGTGAGAACATAACGATAGCCACCGCGAGCCTCAACACTCATTGGACCGCACACATCGGTATGTATGATTTCCAATAAGTTGGTTGCTCGCTCCATTGTTCCTGAGAACGGAGTCTTGGTCATTTTACCCAAGAGGCATGGTTCGCACGTGTCAAATGATTCATAATCAAGAGACTCTAAAAGTCCATCTGCATGGAGCTTCTTCATGCGTTTGACACCTATGTGACCAAGGCGGCAGTGGCACAAATATGTGAGACTATTGTTATCAACTTTAACTCTTTTGGTATTCACACTATGAATATGTGTATCATCACGTACGAGATTCATTAAGAATAAACCATTAACCATCGGAGCATGACCATAAAACATATCTCTCATATAAATAGAACAACCATTATTCTTGGATTTAAATGAGTAGCCATCTCGAATTAAACGAGATCCAGACACAATGTTCATGCTCAAACTTGGCACTAAATAACAATTATTGAGGTTTAAAACTTGTCCGGTAGGTAAATGTAGAGGCAGCGTGCCGACGGCGATCACATCGACCTTGGAACCATTCCCGACGCGCATCGTCACCTCGTCCTTCGCCAGTCTTCGTTTATTCCGCAGCTCCTGTTTTGAGTTACAAATGTGAGCAACTGCACCGGTATCAAATACCCAAGAGCTACTACGAGTACTGGTAAGGTACACATCAATTACATGTATATCACATATACCTTTTGTTTTGCCGGCCTTCTTGTCCGCTAAGTATTTGGGGCAGTTCCGCTTCCAGTGACCACTTCCCTTGCAATAAAAACACTCAGTCTTGGGCTTGGGTCCATTCTTTGGCTTCTTCCCGGCAACTTGCTTACCGGGCGCGGCAACTTCCTTGCCGTCCTTCTTGAAGTTCTTTTTACCCTTTCCCTTCTTGAACTTAGTGGTTTTATTCACCATCAACACTTGATACTCCTTCTTGATTTCTACCTCTGCTGATTTCAGCATAGCATATACCTCAGGAATGGTCTTTACCATCCCCTGCATATTGTAGTTCATCACAAAGCTCTTGTAGCTAGGTGGAAGCGACTGGAGGATTCTGTCAATGACCGCTTCATCCGGGAGATTAACTTCCAGTTGAGTCAAGCAGTTGTGTAACCCAGACATTTTGAGTATGTGTTCACTGACAGAGCTATTTTCCTCCATCTTACAGCTAAAGAATTTGTCGGAGACTTCATATCTCTCGACCCGGGCATGAGCTTGGAAAACCATTTTCAGCTCTTTGAACATCTCATATGCTCCATGTCTCTCAAAACGCTTTTGGAGCCCCGGCTCTAAGCTGTAAAGCATGCCGCACTGAACGAGGGAGTAATCATCGCAGCGTGACTGCCAAGCGTTCATAACGTCTTGTTCTGCAGGGAGAATAGGTGCGTCACCCAGCGGTGCTCGTAGGACATAATCTTTCTTGGCAGCTATGAGGATGATCCTCAGGTTCCGGACCCAGTCCGTATAGTTGCTGCCATCGTCTTTCAGCTTGGTTTTCTCTAGGAACGCGTTGAAGTTGAGGACTACGTTGGCCATTTGATCTACAAGACATATTGTAAAATTTTTAGACTAAGTTCATGATAATAAAGTTCATTTAATCAAATTATTTAATGAACTCCACCTTAGATAGACATCCCTCTTCTAGTCATCTAAGTATTACATGATCCGAGTCAACTAGGCCGTGTCCGATCATCACGTGAGACAGACTAGTCAACATCGGTGAACATCTTCATGTTGATCGTATCTTCTATACGACTCATGCTCGACCTTTCGGTCTTCTGTGTTCCGAGGCCATGTCTGTACATGCTAGGCTCGTCAAGTCAACCTAAGTGTTTTGCGTGTGTAAATCTGTCTTACACCCGTTGTATGTGAACGTTAGAATCTATCACACCCGATCATCACGTGGTGCTTCGAAACAACGAACTGTCGCAACGGTGCACAGTTAGGGGGAACACTTTCTTGAAATTATTATGAGGGATCATCTTATTTACTACCGTCGTTCTAAGTAAACAAGATGAAAAACATGATAAACATCACATGCAATCAAATAATAAACGTGACATGATATGGCCAATATCACATAGCTCCTTCGATCTCCATCTTGGGGCTCCATGATCATCTTGTCACCGGCTTGACACCATGTTCTTCATCATCATGATCTCCATCATCGTGTCTCCATGAAGTTGCTCGCCAACTATTACTTCTACTACTATGGCTAACACGTTTAGCAATAAAGTAAAGTAATTTACATGGCGTTTCTCAATGACACGCAGGTCATACAAAAAATAAAGACAACTCCTACAGCTCCTGCCGGTTGTCATACTCATCGACATGCAAGTCGTGATTCCTATTACAATAGCATGAACATCTCATACATCACATATAGATCATTCATCATTCATCACAACTTTGGCCATATCATATCACAAAGCACTTGCTGCAAAAACAAGTTAGACGTCCTCTAATTGTTGTTGCAAGTTTTACGTGGCTGAATTAGGGTTCTAGCAAGAACGTTTTCTTACCTACGTGAAAACCACAACGTGATTTGTCAACTTCTATTTACCCTTCATAAGGACCCTTTTCATCGAATCCGCTCCAACTAAAGTGGGAGAGACAGACACCCGCCAGCCACCTTATGCAACTAGTGCATGTTAGTCGGTGGAACCGGTCTCACGTAAGAGTACGTGTAAGGTTGGTCCGGGCCGCTTCATCCCACAATACCGCTGAAGCAAGATAAGACTAGTAGCGGCAAGAAAGTTGACAACATCTACGCCCACAACAAATTGTGTTCTACTCGTGCAATAGAGAACTACGCATAGACCTAGCTCATGATGCCACTGTTGGGGAACGTTGCAGAAAATTAAAATTTTTCCTACGGTTTCACCAAGATCCATCTATGAGTTCATCTAGCAACGAGTCATGGGAGAGAGAGATTGCATCTACATACCACTTTGTAGATCGCGAGCGGAAGCGTTCAACGAACGGGGATGAAGTAGTCGTACACACCGTGATCCAAATCACCGGAGATCCTAGCACCGAAAGCACGGCACCTCCGCGTTCAACACACGTACGGTCAGCGTAACGTCTCCTTCTTCTTGATCCAGCAAGGCAAAGGAGAGGTTGGGGAAGAAGACTCCAGCAGCAGCACGACGGCGTGGTGATGGTGGAGCCGCAGTACTCCGACAGGGCTTCGCCGAGCTCTACGGAGGAGGAGGAGGTGTTGGAGAGGGAGAGGGAGGCGCCAGGGCAAAGGGTGCGCAGCCCCCCTTCCCCTCCCCTCTTTATATAGCCCCTTGGGGGGGGCGCCGTCCCTAGGAGATGGAATCTCCTAGGGGGGCGGCGGCCAGGGAGGGGGACTTGCCCCCCAAGCAAGGGGGGCGCCCCTTTAGGGTTCCCCCCAAACCCTAGGCGCATGGGCCCTTGGGGGCGGGGAGGCGCACCAGCCCACTTTGGGCTGGTTCCCTTCCTCATACAGCCCATGGGGCCCCTCCGAGGCAGGCGGCCCCACCCGGTGGACCCCCGGGACCCTCCGGTGGTCCCGGTACAATACCGATAACCCCGAAACTTGTCCCGATGGCCAAAACAGCACTTTCTATATATAATTCTTTACCTCCGGACCATTCCGAAACTCCTCGTGACGTCCGGGATCTCATCCGGGACTCCGAACAACATTCGGGTTACTGCATATACATATCTTCACAACACTAGCGTCACCGAACCTTAAGTGTGTAGACCCTACGGGTTCGGGAGACATGCAGACATGACCGAGACGGCTCTCGGGCAATAACCAACAGCGGGATCTGGATACCCATGTTGGCTCCCACATGCTCCACGATGATCTCATCGGATGAACCACGATGTCGAGGATTCAATTAATCCCGTATACGATTCCCTTTGTCAATCGGTATTTTACTTGCCCGAGATTCGATCGTCGGTATCCCAATACCTCGTTCAATCTCGTTACCGGCAAGTCACTTTTCTCGTACCGTAATGCATGATCCCGTGATCAAACACTTTGATCACATTGAGCTCATTATGATGATGCATTACCGAGAGGGCCCGGTGATACCTCTCCGTCAAGCGGAGTGAAAAATCCCAGTCTCGATCCATGTCAACCCAACAGACACTTTTAGAGATACCCGTAGTATACCTTTATAGTCACCCAGTTACATTGTGACGTTTGGCACACCCAAAGCACTCCTACGGTATCCGGGAGTTACACGATCTCATGGTCTAAGGAAAGGATACTTGACATTGGAAAACTCTAGCAAATGAACTATGCGATCTTATGCTATGTTTAGGATTGGGTCTTGTCCATCACATCATTCTCCTATTGATGTGATCTCGTTATCAATGACATCCAATGTCCATAGTCAGGAAACCATGACTATCTGTCGATCAACGAGCTAGTCAACTGGAGGCTCACTAGGGACATATTGTTGTCTGTTATTCACACATGTATTACGATTTCCGGATAACACAATTATAGCACGAATAAAGACAATTATCATGAATAAGGAAATATAATAATAATGCTTTTATTATTGCCTCTAGGGCATATTTCCAACAGTAACCCCGCGAGTCAAATAGGGCCTTGGTTTGAACAATAGAACTGCGATATGGAGATAGCTGGTTGGTCATGGGGTTATTTGGATGCATTCGATCACACTACATTGACTACACATATGTAACAGTGTTTACCAGTGCCATGATGTTTATCAAGATAATATCCTCGATTGCAAATACAAGCATGCATGTGAAACCTTTATCCCTAGCCTATTTCTTTATTGTTGTCTTGTTATTTAACTGTGGGAATTTGGTCTAGAAAACTAGTACTCTTTGAGATAACAAGTTCTTTGCAGAAATCTCCTCGCTAAGCATCACTCCTCATGGGTTCGATAAACCTAGGGTCTCTAGGGGAAAAGGCACTATTTGCATCACAAACCAGATGAAAGGTAATCAATAGACGCTTCTTGTGGTTGTTGTTCGCGCCATTGACATGAACCCTTTGGATGACACATAACAAGATGGTGATCGAGCGGACCTTTTCCAACGTGGCACTAACTCAGTGTTTAAATTTCTAGCCTCTTGTAGCACCTGCATCCGCCCTCTAGGCCGCGAGACATGGACCGGCTAGGCAGTATGTTGATACTCTGTGTGTGGCAAGCCGACGCCGTGCTTTGCCTCCTAGTTAGGGATACAGCTGCTCCATGGAGCCATGTATCACATTACTTTATTCTTCTTTTTGGCATGTTTGTGTCGTTGCCCTACCAAACTTATATTTTATTTCCGGCATTTGGACATGATGTTGGATGTGGTGATTTGCTTTATATATAAAGCAGCTTGAAATGTTGTTTTCAGAAGTTGAGTTAAGCCTAGCTGAGACGTGTACACCAAAAGATATAGGGAGTCTTTCAACAATAGCGTTTTCATTAGGAAAGGGTATAACGAGATGATGAGACACATAACAAGACTTGTAGCACAAGGTTTCACGCAGATGGCCGAAACCTATTCTCCAGATATATGTGAATCATTTTCCAATACCTTATCCCAATTGCAGCTCGAAATCATCCATCTATGGAGTTGATGGATGTGGTGACCATATATTCTTGTGGGTCACTTGATTTGGATATATAAGTTTCACATGAATTCAACTTCAAAACCAAACGCAAAACGCAACATACATTTTGTAAAGTCTATAAGTCACTCCATGGCTAAATTTGTTGGAATATATTTGGTACAACTGACTTAATGAGATTCTTATAACAAAAGGTTATTGTAAGAATGATGAGAACCCATGCGTGCCCATCAAGAAATCCTCAACATGATTTCATATTATCTCAATGTATGTTGATGGTCTAAACATCATTGGCAACACATACTGAGGAAGCTTGTGATTGTCTAAAAATGGAATTTGGGATAAAATATTTGGTTAAAATCCTGCCTATTTTTTGTTAGATACACTTCACCAAACTAAATACTACTCTCTCCGTCCCGAATTACTTACATGCATCCATTTTTGCGACAAGTGACAAGTAATTCGGGACGGAGTGAGTAGTAGTTTTTTTTTCTCTCTTTTTTTTTGCGGGGAGGAGGGCCGGAGTAGTAGTTACTACAGGTCACATAGGTGTACATGTTGATGACTAGTATAATTAATTAGAATTTGCATCGACCATACATATACAATGTTGGCACAAGCCATATACTCATAATTTAATCAACATGCAGTGTGTATAATTACTTTGTATAACCACACAGTAATTATACATACGTTGTACGGAGTAGAGTACTACTTACACAGTGCATATTTAATCTATTACCAGTAAATGACATGTTCAAGAAATAATTAACCACATCGTAAAATATATACCTATGTACCACCATACTATATAATTACCCTATTCTTCTCTCTGCCCAATTAAATTCAGTGGTCCATCCATGCATAATTAAGTAGCTAATAATTAATTAAGCTAGCTAGCGGCGATCGACACCGTCGATCTATCCGTGCCTCATCGCTGGAGGCACCATGTCATCCAGAAGCCCCTTGTCGACGGCGGGAACACTCCCCGGCGACGAGATGGACGATGCCTGGGTTGTGTAGCTCGCAACTTGCAGCTCCTGTCGGTTGCAGTGTAGCGGCTGGAGCAGCGACGACGACATCGCCGGCACGCTGAAGAGTGGGTTTTGAGTGGTCGGCGAGTGCAGCGCCGGCAAGTCGTTGTACATGAGGTGGTGGTGGTGTGCCGAGAAGGCCATCTGGCTGGCGAGGGTGGCGGCGCCGGCGCCGCGGGGGAAGGTGACGGTGTGGTGACAGTGCTGGCCCTCGTAGGTGGTGATGACAACGGAGGGGTCGTCGGAGCAGCGCTCCACGCGCTTCTTCACCGTGCACTTGTTGTTGGTGCACCGGTAGTAGCTCCTACGTAAGAGAATATAATTGCAACACTTCATTCATCCATGGCAAAATGAATCATGTGATTTGCGGGATAAAGTGAAAAATGGGCCTAGCTAGGTACCGTACATTATTTTCTCCTGTCAAAAAAGAAAGAAAAACTAAAAACATGACGAATGCATGCCAAGGGTTCCTCTAAAATGACATCCGTATAAAACGTACAAGTACTACGTGCAAAGTAGTACCAGTACTGTGAGCATTCATTAATTTTGCCCAGTGAATTGATTAGTAGGATTCGACCCACAACGTCATAGGTTCGATCTCTCTCTCTATCTTGCAGTGCACTAGCTAAATCAGAGCTAAACTTAACTACCTCCTTAACAAACTGATCAGCAGAGGAAAGCTACCCTAAAGCAGAATGTATGCACACAGTTTACGAAACTACGTACTGTCATGTTCGTTATGAAGCGATGAGTATTGGAGAAACTACACACACACACACACTAGTAGTTAACGGCAATTAGTTACCAAATGATTTACATATTCAATGCACACCAAATTTATATGGTATTGCACCCTATTACGTACTCACATGCACATACATATGTCCTACGCTTTCACTCTCAACTACTCCCTCTGTAAACTAGTGACCTAAACGATTTTATATTAGTTTACAGAGGGAGTATCTTAATAGTCTATACACAATTACACACTGAATTATCTTACGCATTTTTTGCATGATCTAATATGCTGCTAGTTAGGATATGGAGATGGATTTTTAGGCAGAACCAGATGCTCTGCCGACCAGCTAGGATATGGAGATCATTCATACATACGAAGCATATAATGTGTAGAATTTTTCCTCGCAAAAGAAAATAATGTGTAGAGTTTTCCACGGGACGTACGTATGTACAAATTAAGCTATGGATCGGACGATAGGAATATGTTACCTTGGGAAAGGACTGTTCTTGACGGCCTTCTGTCCGTACTTCCTCCAGCGGTATCCGTCCTCAAGGTGGTCTATCTCCGTCTTGGTCATGAACGCGAACCGTGGCTGCCGCGCCCGCTTCTGCTTTTTCATCGTCTTCCCCGGGGCCAGCGCCGGCGCCGGCTTGCTCCTGCATCCATATCCAAGCACGCATAGATGGAGGTTGCTGTTAGCTCCCATTTGTACAGAGAAGACCAAATTAACGCATGGCGCAAGAGAGAAATCGTTCCCTTTTTATTTCAATCAATCATCAATAGTCCAAAACCCCTATAAAAATACTCCGTATACTAGTAGTGGCCGTGAATCTAGCTAGCATACGTCCAAATTAACAACCTTATCGTGGACTTAAAAAGGCCATGCGAGGGGAAGGGGAGGTTTAGCACGCGAATCCCGGCGCAACGTTCCATGCAAATTAACCACACAACACCACACTCTCTCAGCCTCATTAACGAATAATTCAGACGAATATAAAAGTACTCGCAAAAAACGACGAATATAAAAGCGAAATTATATAACGAAATGAAATGAAAAGTGAAAGATATCGAGGAGAAGGAAATTAAACTAAGTTTTTTTTTGGAAAAGTCGATGGTAATTACGGTTTTATCGCTCATGGCGTGGAAGAGAGGAGATGAACATGGCGACGATCCGTCGGTGAATTAAGCTAGCTCAGCTTTACTTACGCTGCCTCTGTCGCGGCGGCCGGCCTGCCGTCGGCGTCCGCAGCCTCCCGCGTGGCACCGTCATCGGTGGAGCTCGACGAGGCGCCGGCCCCTTCCATGGACCCCGTTGGTGTGGCCGGAGGCGGATCCAGTGGCGGAAGCAACTCCCCGGCGCAGCCGTCGTCGACAAAACCAGCCGCCCAGCCGATCTCCGCCAACAGCGCAGAGGAATCGGCGTACGCTTCCTCGGCGGAGAAGGGCCAGTCCCCACCGCCGCACTCAACGCCGGCCATTGCCACGAACCCCACCGCGAGACGTATATGTAGAGCTAGCAGCTCGAGACCAGGGGCAAAAACCTTAGGCGGCCTCAGGCCGCGCGCTGCACAGCTTCAGCTTGGCAGTGTGCTAGCTAGCTACCTCTGCTCCAACCACTGACGCTGTCAAGTAGTTGATGCTTCTGATCTTGCCTTTGGGGCCCTTTTATCGTCTACTCGAACGTGTGGTTTGTCTATGTGTGTGCGTGGGGAGGATAGGTGCGCATTCATTGTACTTTCCTCTCATTTAATTAATTATTAATGTAGTACCATAAATTGCTAATTAACTAATTGGATTTGCTTTTATATGCCCATCAAATCGTACTAGTACACATATGTATGACGGGATAAAGAGGTGCACGACCACTTGTGGGCAACTCTGATGATACAAATTTGCAACTGCTTTGTTACATATTTTCACTACTACTTCCTCATTTCCGGTTTATAGGGCTTATCTTAAAATTTTAATTTTTCCATTTTATAAGGCTCAATTTGGTTATTTCCCATCACATGCTCGGTGTATTAAATCATTGCATGTAAGTATTAAGAGAAAATTGACCGATGCATGTACTTTATGCATGCATGTATTGCAATTAATACATTGGTAAACATAAATTTTTGAGGAAAACAAAAGCATTCATTAGGTGTTTTTGCAAACTACAAAAAGTATTCTACCACACACCATCTATCTTGGTTGGTGAGATTTTTGAATTAAACCCTATAAAACCGGAAAGGAGGGAGTACTAAGGTTGTCCTTTTTTTTTTCCATCCATGTATTTTTGGAACCACACGCATGGTGGGTTTCTAGCCCAACGCATGTAGCTGCTGGGATCACAGAAAAGTGATGGCGACAACTACTATGAATGACTTCAATTTGGTTGTATTTCTTGAGTCCCGGTCTCGAGCTCCGGGCTGAAAAATTTAGGTCTAACCTGAGTTGGTTATACCTGACAATGGCAATGTTTTGTGTCATGCACTTGGTAAAGGCATTGTCCGGACTTGTCCTTCAGGATGAAAACTTAGAATGTGATCATTGGTGGTTGGATCTGGTGATGGCGACGCTTGAGTGTCGTTCTCTTCTTGAAGATGTATGTTTAAGAAAAACGCGGTCCTAATGTTGTCAAGGGATTGTTGTTGCGGATATGGTCATTGATGTAGTTTGTCAATCGTTGTTTTGATCACTTCATAGTTTTCTTTTTCTTTTTCTGTGTTAAGCATAGCTTTGGTCTTGCATGACTTTGCCATACGCCGACATATTTAGTTGTGTGCGCGCGTTTGTTTTAGCTGTGTGCATCTTAGTTGTGCAAAGGTTGGATGTGTTCCCATTGTGTTTGTATCCACTTGATGCTTCATCTTGAGCCAATAAAATCTACCCTTTTATCAAAAGAGTAAACAGATTATTAATAAATGCACATACATGCGGAAACTAATAATAGAAAGAACATGACATGTCTTGTGTCCAGAATACTTTGCAAAAAGAACCTCAAATAAAAGAGCATAACAAAAAAAGGCCCTTGGGATCCTTGCAACCAACTACATATGAAACCATCATCGTCCGTCAGCACCGTTGAGACGCATAGGAAGAGATGGAACACCGGCAAACAAAAATCCAGACCGGTGCCATAGCCTTGAAGGCATCGAGATTCGAAGACTAGACCTGTAGAACATGCACTTGGCAGTGTGGCTTGTCGGTCGAGAACATTCCCCATGTCGACCTAGATCCAGACTGCACGCATCCCATTGTGTTTGCTGGGGAAGAACACGAGATCTGCCTCCTGTCGGGCCACCAACCTTGAACCAGTACCAACATATCCCACTGGTCAGCGCTGCCATGAAACACAATAACCGCCAGACACGGAAAACATAAAGCCCACCGTTCTAAACGAACAAAGAGCAGATGAGGCCATCGGCTTAGCGGCGCCGCTGGAGATAACTTCGTCATGGTGAGGAGACACCGAAGCCACCTTATTTGATGCAACACCAACCACTCCAAATTTGCGCAACTACATCAAGACGAGATCCTAAACCTATGGACAGACTGGAAGAGAAAGGGGAGGCTACTCCCCTCCACTAGCTGCCGGAGCAGCGGACGAAGAGGGGTGAAGATCATCACCTCATCGGCGTCCATAGGAGGGTTGGAAAGTTAGGAACTTGGTTGGCGCATGTTTGTCATGTCATATCTTGGGCTTATTATCATTGGTTTAGTTCTGAATTTAAGGCTTGCATGCTTGGGATAGTCATTAACTTGATAAAAACACCGAGTTAGAGTCTATTTTAATAATTGTGGATATTTGACTTCAGATTTTCTCTTAGCACTACTGATTTGTGTACAAAGTAGCTACTACTATTTGGAGATGGGATAGTGATACGTCTCCAACGTATCTACTTTTCCAAACACTTTTGCCCTAGTTTTGGACTCTAACTTGCATGATTTGAATGTAACTAACCCGGACTGACGCTGTTTTCAGCAGAATTGCTATGGTGTTATTTTTGTGCAGAAATAAAAGTTCTCAGAATGACCTGAAACTTCACGTAGAATATTTTTGGAATATATAAAAAATACTGGCGAAAGAATCAACACCATGGGCCCCACACCCTGTCCACAAGGATGGGGGCGCGCCCCCTGCCTTGTGGGCCCCCTTAGGCTCCACCGACCTCAACTCCAACTCTATATATTCACGTTCGGGGAGAAAAATATCAAAGAGAAGGATTCATCGCGTTTTACGATACGGAGCCGCCGCCAAGTCCTAATCTCTCTCGGGAGGGCTGATCTGGAGTCTGTTCGGGGCTCTGGAGAGGGGAATCCGTCGCCGTCGTCATCATCAACCTTCCTCCATCACCAATTTCATGATGCTCACCGCCGTGCGTGAATAATTCCATCATAGGCTTGCTGGACGGTGATGGGTTGGATGAGATTTATCATGTAATCGAGTTAGTTTTGTTAGGGTTTGATCCCTAGTATCCACTATGTTCTGAGATTGATGTTGCTATGACTTTGCTATGCTTAATGCTTGTCACTAGGGCCCGAGTGCCATGATTTCAGATCTGAACCTATTATGTTTTCATGAATATATGTGAGTTCTTGATCCTATCTTGCAAGTTAATAGTCACCCACTATGTGTTATGATTCGGTAACCCCGAAGTGACAATAATCGGGACCACTCCCGGTGATGACCGTACTTTGAGGAGTTCATGTATTCACTAAGTGTTAATGCTTTGGTCCGGTACTCTATTAAAAGGAGGCCTTAATATCCCTTAGTTTCTAATAGGACCCCGCTGCCACGGGAGGGTAGGACAAAAGATGTCATGCAAGTTCTTTTCCATAAGCACATATGACTATATTCGGAATACATGCCTACATTACATTGATGAACTGGAGCTAGTTCCGTGTCACCCTATGTTATAACTGTTGCATGAGGAATCGCATCCAACATAATTATCCATCATTGATCCAATGCCTACGAGCTTTTCACATATTGATCTTTGCTTAGTTACTTTACCGTTGCCACTATTACAATTACTACAAAACTGCTACAATTACTTTTGCCATCGCTACCGTTACTTCCATACTACTTTGCTACTAAATACTTTGCTACATATATTAAGTTTTCCAGGTGTGGTTGAATTGACAGCTCAACTGCTAATACTTGAGAATATTCTTTGGCTCCCCTTGTGTCGAATCAATAAATTTGGGTTGAATTCTCTACCCTCGAAAACTGTTGCGATCCTCTATACTTGTGGGTTATCAAGACTATTTCCTAGCGCCGTTGTCGGGGAGCATAGCTCTATTCTTTAAGTCATTTGGGATTTATATCTGCTGATCACTATGAGGAACTTGAAAGACGAAAAGACCAAGATTTATCCCTCAACTACGAGGGAAGGTAAGGAACTGCCATCTAGCTCTGCACTTGATTCACCTTCTGTTTTAAATAAACTTGCGACACCTAAACCTACTCCTGCTATTGATTATGATATGTCGCATGTTATTGATGATGCCACTTCTGCTTTGCATGATACTTATGATGAAACTACTTCTATGCTTGATAATACTGTGCCATTAGGTGAATTTCTTGATGAACAACTTGCTAGGGTTAGAGAGAATGAAATTATTGAAGCTGGTAATATTGATGACATGATGAGGATTCTCCCCCTAGTATGAATTGTCTGATATACCTGAGGGTTATGTTATGGATGAAGAAACTGCTAGAGACTTTATTGCTTGCAAAGATAGATATGATCTTAAGAAATTGTTAGCTAAATTGAAAGAAAAATCTTTGAATGATAGAATGAAATATGACCCTGCTTTTGCTACTTCACCTATCTGTATTTCCGATAAGGATTATGATTTCTCTGTTGATCCTGAGTTAATTACTTTGGTTGAATCTGATCCTTTTTATGGCTATGAATCTAAAACTGTTGTGGCACATCTTACTAAATTGAATGATATAGCCACCCTATTCACTGATGAGGAAAAAAATCGTTACTACTATATCCTTAAGTTATTTCCGTTCTCATTAAAGGGTGATGCTAAAACATGGTTTAATTCTCTTGATCCTAGTTGTGTGCGTAGTCCCCAGGATATGATTTATTACTTCTCTGCTAAATATTTCCCCGCTCATAAGAAACAAGCTGCCTTAAGGGAAATATATAATTTTGTGCAAATTGAAGAAGAGAGTCTCCCACAAGCTTGGGGGAGGCTTCTTCGATTACTTAATGCTTTGCCTGATCACCCTCTCAAGAAAAATGAAATACTTGATATCTTTTATAATGGACTAACTGATGCTTCCAGAGACCACCTGGATAGCTGTGCTGGTTGTGTTTTCAGGGAAAGAACCGTTGAGCAAGCTGAATTGCTATTGAACAATATGTTGAGTAATGATAATAATTGGACACTTCCTGAACCAACTCGTAAACCATTTCCGAAGAAAAGGGGTATTCTATTTCTCAGTCCTGAAGATATGCAAGAGGCAAAGAAATCTATGAAAGAAAAGGGTATTAAAGCTGAAGATGTTAAGAATTTACCACCTATTGAATAAATACATGGTCTTGATAACCCAACACAGGTAGTAAAGGTAAATTCTCTCTATAGATTTGATAAGGGTGAAATCCCATCTACTAAGTTTGCTAGCCAATGCTTGGATGAGTTTGATAATTTCATTGTTAAACAAGAAAACTTCAATGCTTATGTTGGTAGACAATCGAAATGAAATGCTTATATGATTGAACACTTGAGTGATTATATGTCTTGAGTTAAAGGTGAACTTAAACTTATTAGTAAACATGCTTCTATTGTTACCACTCAAGTAGAACAAGTGCTTAAAGCTCAGAATGATTAGCTCAAGGAATTAAATAATAAGAAAAATGATAATGTTGTTAGAGTTATGACTAGAGGGGGTAAAATGACTCAAGAACCTTTGTATCCCGAGGGCTACCCTAAGAGAATTGAGCAAGATTCTCAGAGAACTAATGTTGAGGCACCTAGTTCTTCTAAAAAGAAGAAAAAGAAAAATGATAGGACTTTGCATGCTTCTAGTGAACATGTTGTTGATATACCTGAGAACCCCAACGATATTTCTATTTCTGATGCTGAAACACAGTTTGGTAATGAACATAAACCTAGTGATAATGTTAATGATGATGTTCATGTTGATGCTCAACCTAGCAATGAGAATGATGTAGAGATTGAACCTGCTGTTGATCTTGATAACCCACAATCAAAGAATCAATGTTATGATAAGAGAGACTTCGTTGCTAGGAAGCACGGTAAAAAAAGAGAACCATGGGTTCAGAAACCCATGCCTTTTCCTCCCAAACCATCCAAGAAAAAGGATGATGAGGATTTTGAGCGCTTTGCTGAAATGATTAGACCTATGTTTTTGAGTATGCATTTGACTGATATGATTAGAATGAATCCTTATGCTTTGTATATGAAAGAAATTGTTACAAATAAGAGAAAGATATTGGAAGCTGAAATTTCCACCATGCTTGCTAATTATAATTTTAAGGGTGGAATACCAAAGAAACTTGGAGATCCAGGAGTACCAACTATACCATGCTCCATTAAAAGAAACTATGTTAAAACCGCTTTATGTGATCTTGGAGCCGGCATTAGTGTTATTCCTCTCTCTTTATACCGTAGACTTGATTTGAATAAGTTGACACCTACTGAAATATATTTGCAAATGATAGATAAATCAACTGCTATACTGATACGTCTCCGTCGTATCTACTTTTCCAAACACTTTTGCCCTTGTTTTGGACTCTAACTTGCATGATTTGAATGGAACTAACCCGGACTGGCGCTGTTTTCAGCAGAATTTCCATGGTGTTATTTATGTGCAAAAACAAACGCTCTTGGAATGACCTGAAACTCCACGGAACTTATTTTTGGAAAATATAAAAAATATTGGAAGAAGAATCCACGTCAGGGGGCCTCCACCTGTCCACGAGGGTGGAGGGCGCGCCCCTGCCTCGTGGGCCCCCTGACGCTCCACCGACCTCAACTCCAACTCCATATATTTGTGTTCAGGGAGAAAAAAATCAGAGAGAAAGATTCATCGCGTTTTATGATATGGAGCCGCCGCCAAGCCCTAAACTCTCTCGGGAGGGCTGATCTGGAGTCCGTTCGGGGCTCCGGAGAGGGGAACCCGTTGCCGTCGTCATCATCAACCATCCTCCATCACCAATTTCATGATGCTCACCGCCGTGCGTGAGTAATTCCATCGTAGGCTTGCTGGACGGTGATGGGTTGGATGAGATTTATCATGTAATCGAGTTAGTTTTGTTAGGGTTTGATCCCTAGTATCCACTATGTTCTGAGATTGATGTTGCTATGACTTTGCTATGCTTAATGCTTGTCACTAGGGCTAGAGTGCCATGATTTCAGATCTGAACCTATTATGTTTTCATGAATATATGTGACTTCTTGATCCTATCTTGCAAGTCTATAGTCACCTACTATGTGTCATGATCCGGCAACACGAAGTGACAATAATCGGGACCACTCCCGGTGATGACCGTAGTTTGAGGAGTTCATGTATTCACTATGTGTTAATGCTTTGGTCCGGTACTCTATTAAAAGGAGGCCTTAATATCCCTTAGTTTCCATTAGGACCCCGCTGCCACGGGAGGGTAGGACAAAATATGTCATGCAAGTTCTTTTCCATAAGCACGAGTGACTATATTCGGAATACATGCCTACATTACATTGATGAATTGGAGCTAGTTCTGTGTCACTCTATGTTATGACTGTTACATGATGAACCGCATCCGGCATAATTCTCCATCACCGATCCAATGCCTACGAGCTTTTCACATATTGTTCTTCGCTTATTTACTTTTTCGTTGCTACTGTTACAATCACTACAAAACCCAGAAATATTACTTTTTCTACCGTTACCGTTACTTCCATATTACTTTGCTACTAAATACTTTGCTGCAGATACTAAGTTATCCAGGTGTGGTTGAATTGACAACTCAACTGCTAATACCTAAGAATATTCTTTGGCTCCCCTTGTTTTGAATCAATAAATTTGGGTTGAATACTCTACCCTCGAAAACTGTTGCGATCCCCTATAGTTGTGGGTTATTAGGACTATTTTCTGGCGCCGTTGTCGGGGAGCATAGCTCTATTCTTTGAGTCACTTGGAATTTATATCTGCTGGTCACTATGAGGAACTTGAAAGATGACAAAACAAAAAATTATCCCTCAACTACGAGGGGAGGTAAGGAACTGCCATCTAGCTCTTCACTTGATTCACCTTCTGTTTTGAGTAAGCTTGCAACACCTACACCTGCTTCTGCTATTCATTCTGATATGTCGCATGTTATTGATGATGCAACTTCTGCTATGCATGATACTTATGATGAAACTACGTCTATGCTTGATACTACTGTGCCACTTGGTGAATTTCTTGATGAACAACTTGCTAGGGCTAGAGAGAATGAAATCATTGAAACTGATAATTTTGATGATAGTGATGATGAAGGCTCTCCCAATAAATATGAATTGCCTATTGTGCTTGAGGGCTATGTTATGGATGAAGAAACTAAAAGATACTTTCTTACTTGCAATGATAGAAGTGATCTTAAGAGATTATTAGCTAAGCTTAAACAAAAAACTCTGAATGCTAGAATGAAATATGATCCTGCTTATGCTACTTCACCTATCTTTATTACTGGTAAGGATTATGAATTCTCCATTGATCCTGATATAATTACTTTGGTTGAATCTGATCCTTTCTATGGCTATGAATCTGAAACTGTTGTGGCACATCTTACTAAATTAAATGATATAGCCACCCTGTTCACTAATGATGAGAGAACTCGCTACTTTTATATCCTTAAAATATTTCCGTTCTCATTAAAGGGTGATGCTAAGACATGGTTTAATTCTCTTGATCCTGGTTGTGTGCGAAGTCCCTGGGATATGATTTATTACTTCTCTGCTAAATTTTTCCCTGCTCACAAGAAACAAGCTGCTTTAAGGGATATATATAATTTTGTGCAAACTGAAGAAGAGAGTCTCCCACAAGCTTGGGGGAGGCTTCTCCAATTACTTAATGCTTTGCCTGATCATCCTCTCAAGAAAAATGAAATACTTTATATCTTTTATAATGGACTAACAATGCTTCCAGAGATTACCTGGATAGTTGTGTTGGTTCTGTTTTCAGGGAAAGAACACTAGATGAAGCTGAAATTCTATTGAATAATATGTTGAAAAATGAAAATAATTGGACACTTCCTGAGCCAACTCCTGAGCCTATTCCTAAACCAACTCCAAAGAAGAGAGGTGTTCTATTTCTCAGTCCTGAAGATATGCAAGAGGCAAAGAAATCTATGAAAGAAAAGGGCATTAAAGCTGAAGATGTTAAGAATTTACCTCCTATTGAAGAAATACATGGTCTTAATTTACCGCCTGTTGAAGAAACATATGATCTAAATCCATGACCTATTGAAGAAACACATGGTCTTGATAACCCGACACAGGTAGTAAAGGTAAACTCTCTCTATAGATATGATAAGGCTGAAATCCCTCCTACTAAGTTTGCTAGCCAATGTTTGGATGGGTTTGATAACTTTATGGTTAAGCAAGAAGATTTTAATACTTATTTTGGTAGACAATTGAAACAAAATGCTTATATGATTGAACACTTGGGTGATTATATGTCTAGAGTTAAAAGTGAACTTAAAATCATTTGTAAACATGCTTCTATGGTTACCACTCAAGTAGAACAAGTACTTAAAGCTCAAAATGATTTGCTCAATGAATTGAATAGTAAGAAAAATGACTATGTTGTTAGAGTGACTACTAGAACTGGTAAAATGACTCAGGAACCTTTGTATCCTGAAGGCCATCCTAAAAGAATTGAACAAGATTATCAGAGAAATAATATTGGTGCACCTAGTCCTTCTAAAAAGAAGAAAAAGAGAAATGACAGGACTTTGCATGCTTCTAGTGAACCTGCTGAACCACCTGAGAATCCCAATGATATTTCTATTTCTGATGCTGAAACACAATCTGGTAATGAACATGAACCTAGTGATAATGTTAATGATGATGTTCATGATGATGCTCAACCTAGCAATAATAATGATGTAGAGATTGAACCTGCTGTTGATCTTGATAACCCACAATCAAAGAATCAACGTTATGATAAGAGAGACTTTGTTGCTAGGAAGCATGGTAAAGAAAGGGAGCCATGGGTTCAGAAACCCATGCCTTTTCCTCCCAAACCATCCAAGAAAAAGGATGATGAGGATTTTGAGTGCTTTGCTGAAATGATTAGACCTATCTTTTTGCGTATGCGATTGACTGATATGCTGAAAATGAATCCTTATGCTAAGTAAATGAAAGATATTGTTACAAATAAAAGAAAGATACCGGAAGATGAAATTTCCACCATGCTTGCTAATTATACTTTTAAGCGTGGAATACCAAAGAAACTTGGAGATCCAGGAAGACCAACTATACCATGCTCCATTAAAAGAAACTATGTTAAAACTGTCTTATGTGATCTTGGAGCCGGTGTTAGTGTTATGCCTCTCTATTTATATCGTAGACTTGATTTGAATAAGTTGACACCTACTGAAATATCTTTGTAAATGGCCGATAAATCAACCGCTATACCTGTCGATATTTGTGAGGATGTGCCTGTTGTGGTCTTTGTAAATGGCCGATAAATCAACCTCCATCGATTATTTTTGGAGGTTTTGAATTTCCTCTTCCTACCGTCAAAAAGAGATATGATATTCTTATTATTGGGGATGTGCATATCCCCATTGAGGTAACATAGTGTTATTCGAAATTTCTCCGGTTCCATGTTATTCGGAATGAGTTTGTTAACAAGACTTGATCAACCTTGTTAGTGGATTCCTTTTGATGAGCATGGGATGGATGAAACTAGAAGGCACAACCTTTTGTACCCTCCTTTTACTTTCTGTTATTTAGTTGAAATAAAGTATAATTAATATTTTCTGTCTGTTTTCTGAATTATTCGTGCAATATAAAAATACCCCGAAAATAAAAGTTCTCCAAATTCCCCGAAAATGAAATATGATTTTTTTCTAGAATATTCGAGAATATCTGGCACTGAGAACACAGCAGGGGAGCAAGCACCTGGCCACGAGGGTGGAGGGCGCTCACTCCCCCTGGGCGCGCCCCCTGCCTCATGGGCCCATGGTGGCTCCCCTCCACTTATTCCTGCACCCACACACTTCTTCTTCCTCCCAAAAAAATCACCATCCAACTCAAGCACGAGGTCTAGCTCATGTTGCTGCAATTTTCGATCTCCTTGCTCAAAGCACCTCTCACAAAACTGCTTGGGGGGATTGTTCCTTGGTATGTGACCTCTCCATTGGTCCAATTAGTTTTTGTTCTAGTGCTTTATTCATTGCAAATTTGTGCTGCCTAGGTGACCATGTTATTGAGCTTGCATGTTAAATTTATATGGTTCCAAGTAGTTCTAATGCATGATATAGGCTCTAGGCACTTGTAGGAGTAGTTGCTATCAATTTTGTTGAGCTTGGTTCACTTTTATTTGAAGTTACAAAAAATTTCAGAAATTTTTCAGAGGAAGAAGTATGCTTAGGAAAATGTACCAAGGTGGTTCCTCAAGGAAACAAGGACCCATGCCTGCAATGCATGATGCTGATGATGAGCCACCAAGGGACGCTCCCGTGCGGCCTTGTGAATGGCCTTCAGAGGACTTCATGGATCAAGCGGAAATTAATGAAGAATTTAACGCATATTTGCGTAACGCTGATCTTGTGAGCTTTGAGGCAGAAAAGTGCCCCCAGTAACATTATCTCACTAGTTCCTTTGTGAGGAGGTTTGAATTTTCATCTTCATGCAATTCTCAAACTATCCTGTTTGATCTTTATGAGAAATCTTTTACTATGGACTGAGAGGATTTTACCACTGCTTGCAAACTTCCACAATGGGGTAGTGCTAGTGAACCCCGCAAATCTGAATTTAGAGATTTTCTTGCTAGTATAACTGTGGGGGAATCTAGAGACATAGCACAAGCTACCATAGGGAGCATTCATTTTCCCGCTATACATTATTTTGCTCTCTTCATAGGTAGGTGCATAAATGGTAAGGATGAAGCATGTCATATGTGTGTCCCTGACCTCAGTGTTCTCAAGAGCGCTGTGTTGGGAGATAAACATTATAATTTGGGAGCCATTGTTGCACGTAGGTTGCATAATAATAGATTACATGGAGATTTCTTTGGTGGAATTTATGCAACCCGTATAGCTAATTTCCTGGGAATAGCCATACGTGAGGATGATATTGAGTTGCCTCCTACTTGTTTGGATTATGAGGCTATGGTTCGTCATCATTTTGTTGAGAGGAACAATCAGTTCCTCCAGTAAAGAACTAATCTTTGACAAATGACGTACCTATCACGTCGCTCTTCCTGCTTCTACTTTCTTTGACTTTCAGGCAAAGGGGAGATATTTTATAACCAGAGAGGAGGCGAAAGAGTATAAGAGGAGAGCTGAGATAGCTCACCTCCAAGCTGCAGCACACGATGCAATCACTGCTGCATCTCAGTACGACCCCAACTACAACTTTGGATACCCTCCAGGCCATCCATGGCACTAAACCAACTTAGGCCAAAAGCCTAATCTTGGGGGAGTACGTATTTCTCACCGACATTACATTTATGTTTACACACTCATTGCTAGATGTCAGTGCTCATACTTTTTCACTGTAATATCCATGCTAGTTTATTTTCTTTTTTTATGCCTTCTTCTTGTGTGTTTGATAAACCTTAAGAAAACCAAAAAAAATTAGTAGTAGCTTTTAGCTAGTTTACCTTCTTGCTGTAGTAGTAGTAATTAAAAAGAAAACCCAAAAAGTTTTCCTGTTCTTCCTTTGCTTGTTGGGAGCTGAGGGAGTCCTGGATTAGGGGGTGTTCGGATAGCCGAACTATATCTTCAGCCGGACTCCAAGACTACGAAGATACAAGATTGAAGACTTCGTCCCGTGTCCGGAAGGTTCTTTCCTTGGCGTGGAAGGCAAGCTAGGTGTGCGGATATTCAAGATCTCCTACCAATGTAACCGACTCTGTGTAACCCTAACCCTATCCGGTGCCTATATAAACCGGAGGGTCGTAGTCCGTAGGACGAACACATCATAACCATCATCATACCCATAGGCTAGCTTCTAGGGTTTAGCCTCCTTGATCTCGGGGTAGACCTACTCTTGTACTACCCATATCATCAATATTAATCTAGCAGGAGTAGGGTTTTACCTCCATCGAGAGGGCCCGAACCTGGGTAAAATAAAGTGTCCCTTGTCTCCTGTTACCATCCGACCTTGACGCACAGATCGGGACCCCCTACCCGAGATCCGCCGGTTTTGACACCGACATTGGTGCTTTCATTGAGAGTTCCTCTGTGCTGTCGCAATCAGGAAGGATGCCTTTTCCCGTCTTTAAAGACGGCGCCGTCACTGAGGGAGCTTTGGCTATCGGCCAACCCCTCCGGCTGGGTGGTTTTCTCATGACCGCCCGTTCGGCCATTACGCCGACGGTGACCTCTCGGGTCATCGAAAACAATCTCCGCGTCAGCTCGGAATTGGCCGAGCAGCTAGATCCGGTGGAGCTCTCCTCCATAAATGAGCTCCTGGATCGCATCGCCGCCTTGGGGGTCGCTACAAACTACGACCAGGTTGGGCCTAAACCCGATCTAAGGGAAATCAACTCTCCCCAAGCCACCAATCATGTTGCTGTGGTGGAAACACAATGCGGTGACCCTTCATCAATCTTAAGGACCAGTTACGTCCGAATTCCGGAACCCTCCATGCCGGATATCCACGGAGGGGAGGATACAACCCAAGACCTGGGCTTGGAACCAGGCAAACCGGAAAACATACAGGACTCCGGATCTCGGAATCCGGAGGTCGTTCGGCCTCCGAATAGCAAACCGGGCGAAGTATCAGATCTAATGAATTCCGCCCGTCCGATCTTAAGCGATCTCTCCCAAATCAAGCAGATGCCCGAAGAAACAGTACATCATTACTGGGCCAGATTCCTCCTGCTTATGAACAGGATAAAGGACTGCCACGAGGGGGACGCGATTTCAATCTTCTGCAGTAACTGCACGGACAAGGGGATACTCAACGCCATAAGTCGTCGTAATATTACGCGCTTTGCTGACTTGGCGTCCATAGTACAAAAATACTGTGCGATGGAAAGTGCTCGGAAAACCGAAATTAAATTTTGAGATAATCCGGCCTTGAATAGCAATCCCGTCCGAATCAAAAGGGCGCACTACAGCAAAGCGCCCGGATTAAATAAAAAATCAAAACCCTCTAGGGGGCACGGAACCGTGCTAGAAAGGTGGCTCGATGGACCCTGCAAGATTCATAGTACAGAGGATGCCACCCCAACTCACAGCCTCAGGGCATGTTGGATACTCCGGCAGGTGGCCAAAATTGGCGAGGACCTCCTAAATCCAGAGGTCGAAGGAAACCAGGCCGAGAATTTCAATACCGTTCTCACAATCTCCGAGACTTTCGCATCAAATAACATGCGAAAAAGAACACTTCGCAGCCTCGCCGAAGTCTACCAAGTAGCGACCATAAATCCATGGAGCAATACTGCCATCACCTTCAATGCGAGCGACGAACCTAAATTCCGAACAGCCAGAGCGCCAGCCGCATTGGTTCTCAGTCCCATAGTGGACGGCTGTCGCCTCGCAAAGGTACTTATGGACGAAGGCAGCGGATTGAACCTCATCTACGAGGAAACCCTCCAAAAGATGGAAATAGACTGGAACCGCATTGAGCAAAGCAACACAACCTTTAGAGGAATAATCCCCAGTCAGGAAGCGCGCTGCACCGGAAAGATCACACTAGATGTGGTATTCGGCACGCCAGATAATTACAGGTCTGAACAAATCACGTTCCAGGTGGCCCCGTTCAGAAGTGGATATCACGCTATATTAGGACGAGAGGCATTCACAATTTTCCAAGCCATACCCCATTATGGGTACTTGAAGCTTAAGATGCCTGGGCCAAACGGAATTATCACTCTCGCTAGTGATCTGGACATAGCACTCCGCGTCGAAAACAAAACAGCCGCATTGGCCCTCGAGGCACTATCTGAAGCCTTAGCGGCCGAAGAGCTGACGGCGCTGCGATCCACGGTTAGCAGGGATGATGTGATACTCGATAAGAGATCCAAATCCACATCCTTCAAACCAGCGGACGAAATAGTCAAATTCCAGGTCCACCCAACGGACCCAAATAAAATAGCCTCCATTGGGGCACAATTGAGCCCTGATGTAAACGCCGCACTGCGCGAGTTCCTACGAGAGAACTGGGATATTTTCACTTGGCACCCCTCAGATATGCCAGGAATCCCACGCAGGCTAGCCGAGCACAGCTTAAATATCCAGAAAGGATTCAAACCTGTCAAACAAACCCTTCGGCGTTTCTCCGAACCAAAGAGATAGGCCATGGGAGAGGAGCTAGCCAAATTATTGGAGGCCGGATTCATTAGAGATATCAAACACCCGGACTGGCTAGCAAACCTGGTAATGGTACCAAAGAAGGACGAATCTTGGCGCCTGTGTGTCGACTTCAAAGACCTTAATAAGGCCTACCCAAAGGATCCCTTTCCCCTCCCTCGAATTGATCAAATCATCGATGCCACCGCAGGACACGATTCCCTGTGTTTCCTCGTCGCATACTCCGGTTACCATCAAATAAAGATGGCAGAATCCGACCAAGCTGCAACAGCATTCATCACGCCATACGGCCCATTCTGCTTCAACACAATGCCCTTTGGGCTCAAAAACGCCGGCGCGAC
The DNA here is from genome assembly GCA_032464435.1 of Aegilops umbellulata. NCBI lineage: Eukaryota > Viridiplantae > Streptophyta > Magnoliopsida > Poales > Poaceae > Aegilops > Aegilops umbellulata. The sequence continues at coordinate 241,646,512 of CP136055.1, read as the reverse complement.
ATATCAGCGCATGATTCAAACATGTTTGGCAAACCAGATTGGCAAAACAGTGGAGGCGTACGTAGATGATGTGGTCGTTAAATTAAGATACGTCGAATCTCTAGTAGACGACTTGAGACTTACATTCGACAACCTGCGAAAATACGACATCAAGCTCAATCCGGAAAAATGTGTTTTCGGCGTCCCAGCCGGAAAGCTCCTGGGCTTCATTGTATCCGAGAGAGGAATTGAAGCAAATCTAGCTAAAATCCGAGCTCTATCACAGTTGGATGTCCCAAAAGATCTCAAGCAAATTCAGAAACTCACCGGATGCGTGGCGGCCTTAAGCCGCTTCATCTCCCGCTTGGGAGAAAAGGCACTACCCCTTTACCGCCTCCTTAGGCGCACCGAACACTTCGAGTGGACGGACGCTGCCACGGCCGGACTCGAGGAAATAAAGGCCATCTTGGCAACAAACCCCGTCCTGGCCGCGCCGAATACCGGCGAACCCATGCTATTGTACATTGCCGCAACCCATCAAGTTGTTAGCGCAGTACTCGTCGTCGAACGTATAACGGACGGACATAAATTACCCCTTCAAAGGCCGGTTTACTACGTGCCCACTGTCCTCACACCATGCAAATCACGGTACCCGCATTATCAAAAAATCGCATACGCGGTATTCATGGCATCCCGGAAGCTACGACACTACTTTCAAGAGTGTTCTATTACAGTAGCCTCGGAAGCCACTCAACGATATTATCAACAACCGCGATGCAACAGGCCGGATAGCAAAATGGGCCATAGAGCTCCTCCCATTCGATATAACCTACAAGCCACGGCGAGCAATTAAATCGCAAGTCCTAGCCGACTTCGTCGCCGAATGGACAGAGGCCGAACTCCCTAAAGAGTACGGCACGTACTCAAACTGGATCATGCATTTCGACGGCTCCAAAATGCTGGCCGGACTGGGGGCTGGCGTCGTTTTGACGTCCCCTACAGGAGATACAGTCCAATATGTACTCCAAATTATGTACACGGACTCCAACAATGCAGCCGAATACGAGGCCCTTCTACATGGCCTCCGGATGGCGGTATCCATGGGCATTCAACGCCTGGAAGTACGCGGGGACTCAAACCTCGCGATATCCCAAATAAATGGCGACTTCGACGCCAAAGACCCAAAAATGGCAGCTTATCGCAATGCCGTACTAAAAATGTCAGCTCGGTTCGAGGGACTGGAGTTCCATCACATAGCCTGAGAAAATAATCTGGCAGCGGACGTCCTGGCACGCATTGGAGCAAAACGAGATGCAGTCCCCCCAACATCTTCTTAGAAAGATTATTCAAACCATCCGTAACATGGGAGGGGGAACCCTCGGATAATAGCCCGGGCATAACCGCACAACCCAATGCCGAACAATCAGACATAATCGGCGGCCCCGCCACCGAAATTACACCCTCAGCCCACGCAATAATGGCGGTCATCACCCCGTGGACGGAACCATTCCTAGACTACCTTACTAGGCAGGAACTCCCCGAGGACCAAAACAAGGCACGCTGCATAGTGCGGCGATCTAAAGCCTATAAAGTCCACGAGGGAGAGCTATATAAGAAAAGCACTACAGGAGTCCTTCAAAGGTGTATCTCCGAAGAGGAAGGGCGGAGTCTGTTGGCTGAAATTCATGCCGGACTCGGTGGCCATCACGCCGCGGCTCGGTCCCTTGTAAGCAAGGCTTTCCGTACTGGCTTCTATTGGCCGACGGCTAGAGCAGATGCTCAGGACCTAGTCAAACGGTGAGTCGTTTGCTAGCTCTTTGCCAACCAAAGCCATATGCCACCCAACGCCCTCCGAACTATCCCCATCACTTGGACTTTCGCGGTCTGGGGGCTCGATATGGTGTGACACCTTAAAGGCGGAACCCAGAAGAAAAAATACTTATTGGTCATGGTGGATAAATTCACCAAATGGATAGAAGCCAAGCCCGTCAAGACGGCTGAATCCGGACCCGTGATAGACTTCGTATCCGGGGTCATACACCGTTATGGTGTCCCCCACAGCATTATCACCGATAACGGCACAAACTTCACCTCTGATGAAGTAAAGCTGTGGTGCAAAAACATGGGCATTAAGCTCGACTACGCTTCTGTCTATCACCCACAAACTAACGGTCAGGTCGAACGTGCAAATGGTCTCATCATGAGTGGCATCAAACCCAGACTAGTGCGGTCCCTCAAGGAATCTGATATGCACTGGGTAGAGGAGCTCGACTCCGTACTCTGGGGGCTGCGAACCACGCCAAATCGTACCACCGGATTCACGCCATTCTTTACAGTGTACGGCGCTGAGGCGATTCTGCCCTGCGACATAATTCATGACTCACCTCGAGTGCGCATGTACGAAGAAAGAGAAGCCGAGCTTGATCGGCAGGACAACCTGGACGCCTTAGAGGAAGAGCGTGACGTGGCTATGGCCCGTTCCGCATTCTATCAACAGCAAGCTCGAAGATATCAAAGCAGAGAAGTACGGGCCAAAAATTACAACGTTGGTGAACAAGTTCTGCGCCTGCCGGATAAGCAAAAGAACAAAATCAAGCCCAAATGGGAAGGTCCATTCATAATCGACCAAGTCCTAACTGGTGGAGCGTACCGCCTGCTTGATGCGTCGGATAACCGACTCGAGCCGAACCCATGGAACGCCACACGTCTCCGAAGATTCTATGCCTAGCGCCGGACTCTGTGTTTGTCTCCTTCCTCTGTCCATTATTTAAATTTATACCTTTTTTTACTTTGTCTCCTACTCTTTTCTTTTCTAGCCCTTAAAAGGCTCATTATGTGACGCGCTATCCGCGCTCCTTAAACCTGGGGCTTCTTTAACAGAAGCTTGTCTATATGGGTTTCACACCCAATGCATGCGTCAGACTTCCGCATGCACCTTTTCTTCGCCATTATATGCATCGATATGACTTAAGTTTTGGCCAAGCTGGGTTGCCTGGCTCCTGTGCTTACCCCTACGTTCCCGATTGTTCGGCTAGGCAGTAAAGGGAGCACCTCTGCGATTGTTACTGCCGGATAAGCCGGATGTGTACCTCAGACTGGGTGAAGCCGAAAGCTAGCGTTCTTAAGGGAATATTCGGTCGGTGAACTAAAGATGAACCTTTTTATTTTTATACATGCCCCCAGATGATCTTCTGCATTTGCAGTTCGGACGTGCACTTTAGGGCACGCCACCCCAGCGAAAGGAACCCTTAACGGTACTATTCTCTCTGGAAGATGTTTCTTACTAACCATGTAATATAACATGACTAGTTGGGCACTTGTCTGATAAAGCACTAATGACCCCTACGCCTGGTCTCCATGCATACCCCGGCTTTTATATAGCCGTTATGGTATTCGGACACACTCCGGACCGTCAGGTCCCGAGGTCGAAGCGAAAAGGTCGGCAACGACAAACAATCTACAATCCGGCTAGAAGGCATTACACATGTCAATTATAAATTACATAGTCATCTTGACTGATCGTATTCCTCCTCTATACCATCTAACAGGCTGTCTAATTTACAGTCCTCCTGGGAATACTTTGCGGCCAGCTCTACCTGGCCATACACCAAGCTCACAGGGATCTCCTTCCCATCAGGCCCCACTGGTCTGACCTCGGCCATGTGATTGGGGTCAGACTTCGTAAAGCGGGTCTTCACCATGGCCCAGGCCTCCCTCGCGCCTTGTCGGCAGGCTGATATCTTCCACAACCGGATGCGCCGCCGAGCTCCCGTCACCTTCTCTACAAGCTCTCCAAGGCCCTCGGGCGTGGAGTGGGCAGGCCATAAGGCCCGGGCAACCCCTTGCATTGCCCGCCGAATTCGTTCGTGCAATTGCAGGAGTTCGGGGAGAAGGTCACCCGTAGAACCGGGCATCTCCTCTGCAGGACGACCTGTGAGCGTACCTACAGACATAATTCTGTTATTCGTCTTCCTCGCCGAACTCCTATTTTTTCAAGAGTTCGCTCAAGCACTTACTAAATATGCCGCGTCGAAGACGCTGATTCTCCTTCATGGAGTCAGATAGCTGGCCACGAACGTCTTTCAGTTCAACATCCAGCTTGGTGTTGGCATCCTGAAGATCATTCTTCTCTCGCCTCACCCTTGTCAACGTACTCTCGCCAGCCTTTAACTGGCGTAAGAGTTTTTGCCTCTCCGGATCTAGTCCGGCACCATCTGCAACATTAATTGTCAGATTCGCACATAAGCCGCACAATACCAATCTCTCAACGTATATCGTACCTGAGGGGGTCCCTTCGGGCTCCCCTGTTGTGGCTAGTGCGGCCTCTAGTTGGGCCTTGCACTTTTCCAGCTCCTGGGACAGCACGGTGTTCTTCTCAGTAAGAACCTACATATTATATGATCCTTAAATCAGTTAGTTTAACTGTTTCAAGTCTCGGGGGCTACTGGTATATATATTTAAATTTTCTTACCCGTATGTCTTTCACATACTGCTCCGTGGCTCTGGCTAAACCATCTTGAGCAGCACGAAGGTACGCATCTCCCGAATTGAAGGCGTCTAAGGCCTCTCGGGAGAAACAAGCGTCGCGTAGAACTGTCCGGCGACGCCTATGGTTCATGGCGCTCTCCACTTCTGAATTTGTGGCAGATAGCCGGTCCGCATCCTCTGTTGGAGGAGCGTACGGCGCAAGCCCGGTGTTCGTCCTCGCCTCCGGACCAGACGTTGGAGCCTGGCTGGTAGAGGCGCGGTTGGCGGCCCCTCCGGATATAGTCCGGCGAGGCCTCTTCGTCCTGGAAACAGTATGGATGTTAACATGCCCCGACAGAATAACGCCAGGAAGACAGAGGGCGCGTTATACCTTTGTGCCGAACTCTCAGTCCGGACTTCATCCCTTTTTACCCCACGGGGCCCGGCGGCTCCTCGTTGGCTAGTCGCCGCAGGTTCGGCCTCCCTCCTCGGAAATCTCCCCTGTAAAATACGGTTGTCGTCAGAAACACCGGAATATGTAAGGACGGAATCTCTCTTGCGGGAATAAACACTCCGGTTTCTGTTACCTGGGAGGCCGGGATTAACCCGGGATAATCAGCCGTAATGGCCACCAAGGTATTATCCTTGCTTAACTGGTGGAACACCCCGTCGATGAGCTCCACCGATATGTCCGGATCCTCTTCGGAGTCCGGATCGAGGGACCGTTCTGGGTCCTCAGGCTGTGGAGGGTAGCTGTTGATATCCTTTACCTCCTGTCGAAGCTCCTGCATTGAAATCACCGGATTACGTATCTAGTCATGGGAGCATTAAATAAGCGGGCAAGTGCAATTGTTCACTTACCCAACTTGGAGGTTCATAAATAGTGAATCCGTCCCGCGGGTTGACGCGGAGGAAGTCCTCCTTTCCTCCCTTGTACAAAGATGTTAGAATCTTTACTAGAGCGGCAGCGGTGTCTGGCCCCTTGCGGCCGTAACGGGTGGCGTCATCCTCCCCGTTGAAATCCCACATGGGGTGGCTCCTATATTGAAGCGGCTGCACCCCCCGCATAATACATGCGGCCATGACTCCAATCATGGTTAGTCCGGAATGAGCCAACAGTCTTATCCGGCCCATCAGGTAAAGAACATCTTTGTTGCTTTCTCTCTGAGAGCTCCGCGGACGCCAACTTAAGCATTTCTTTAAGGGAGCCATGCTGAACTCAGGGAGGCCGACCCGGACAGGGTCCAACAGCGGGACGTCGTCTATGTAGAACCATTCTGAAGGCCAGTCCTCGGACGCCTTCTTTGGGGTTCCGGATAGGTATCCGGTCCCGGCGATGCGCCATATTTCGGCTCCGCCCACTTGGTATATAGACCCCTCCTGAGAACGGGGCACCAAGAAGAACAACCTCTTCCACAGCGCAAAATGAGCCTCGACGCCTAAAAATAGCTCGCAAAGGGCAACGAAGCCTGCAATATGTAGCACGGAGCCAGGCGTGAGGTTGTGCAGCTGGAGGCCGTAGAACTCCAGAAGCCCACGGAGGAATGGATGAATTGGAAATCCCAGACCCCTTAATAAATAAGGGACGAGGCACACCCGCTCTCCTTTAGAAGGATTGGGGGTGCTCTCCGCTTGCTTGCCGCCGTTGTAGGTGGCGAGTCCGGCTCGGACCGGGACCATATATGCTTGGGGAAGGAATCCCTTGGCCTGCAGTGACACTAGTTCGCTGTGTGGGATGGTGCAACTCTCCCAGTCTCCGGATTTGGGGCTGGAGGGGCGAGGGGAGGAGCTACGACGGCTGGCCATGTTGGAATGGACCTTTGCTGGAGACGCTCTGATGATAACTCGCCGGGAGAAGAAGATGTGGTTTGGATCTAGATCCCCATCCCGTTAAATAGGCGGCTCGTTTATATGACCAAGGGTGTGAATATAAAAACACCTTCGGGCTTTTCGCATTCGTTCAGCACGTGGAAGACGGCAATTATTGGGCACCGAGGCCGAGGAGCACTACGGACATTATTCATACAGGTACACAAGATTCAGAGGGGGAACCCGCCTTGCAATGCCGAAGACAAATTTGCGCGCTGGACTCGACGTCATTGAAGCCTGGTTCGGGGGCTACTGAGGGAGTCCTGGATTAGGGGGTGTTCGGATAGCCGAACTATATCTTCAGCCGGACTCCAGGACTATGAAGATACAAGATTGAAGACTTCGTCCCGTGTCCGGAAGGTTCTTTCCTTGGCGTGGAAGGAAAGCTAGGCGTGCGGATATTCAAGATCTCCTACCAATGTAACCGACTCTGTGTAACCCAAACCCTATCCGGTGCCTATATAAACCGGAGGGTCGTAGTCCGTAGGATGAACACATCATAACCATCATCATACCCATAGGCTAGCTTCTAGGGTTTAGCCTCCTTGATCTCGGGGTAGACCTACTCTTGTACTACCCATATCATCAATATTAATCTAGCAGGAGTAGGGTTTTACCTCCATCGAGAGGGCCCGAACCTGGGTAAAATAAAGTGTCCCTTGTCTCCTGTTACCATCCGACCTTGACGCACAGATCGGGACCCCCTACCCGAGATCCGCCGGTTTTGACACCGACAGGAGCTTTCCCGTGTAAATAGTTTTATTTATTTTCTTTTCTTCGTGGGTCGATAGGAGAAGACCATGATGAAATTGTTGAAGTGGCTCTTATATGCATTATTGATTGAATTAACCAAGAGCCCATATTACCTTCTCTTCTCCTGCTTATTGAATGCTCGCAGATTCCAGCTTAGTCCAATGCACGTGCACTATTATTATTATTCACATCGTTCGGTCGTGCAAGTGAAAGGCAATTATGACGATATATGATGGACTGACTGAGATGAGAGAAGCTGGTATGAATTCGACCTCTCTTGTTTTTGTAAATATGGTTAGTTCATCGTTCCTGATTCAGCCTATTATGAATAAACATGTTTGCAATGACAATTAGAGATTATAGTTGCTTATGCCATGCTTGATTAGCTATGAGTTATAATGGTTTACCTTGCGTGCCAACATGCTATTAAAATGGTTGTGATGTCGTATAGTGGGGTGGTATCCTCCTTTGAATGATTTAAGTGACTCGACTTGGCACATGTTCACACATGTAGTTGAAACAAATCAACATAGCCTTCACGTTATTTATGTTCATGGTGGATTATATCCTACTCATGCTCGTACTCAATGTCTATTAATTTTAATGCATGTTCATGACTGTTGTCGCTCTCTAGTTGGTCGCTTCCCAGTCTTTTTCTAGCCTTCACTTGTACTAAGCAGGAATACTGCTTGTGCATCCAATCCCTTAAACCCCAAAGTTATTCCATGTGAGTCCACTATACTTTCCTATTTGCGGTATCTACCTGCCGTTCCAAGTAAATTTGTATGTGCCAAACTCTAAACCTTCAAAAGAAATTCTGTTTTGTATGCTCGAATAGCTCATGTATGAACTAGGGCTGTCCGTATCTTCCATGCTAGGTGGGTTATTCTCAAGAGGAGTGGACTCCGCTCCTCACTCACGAGAAAATGGCTAGTCACCGGGATGCCGAGTCCCATGCTTTATGCAAATCAAATCAAAATAATTGCAAACAAAACTCCCCCGGGGCTGTTGCTAGTTGGAGGCACTCGTTGTTTCGAGCAAGCCATGGATTGATGCTTGTTGGTGGAGGGGGAGTATAAACTTTACCATTCTGTTTGGGAACCGCCTATAATGTGTGTAGCATGGAAGATATCGCCATCTCTTGGTTGTTATGTTGACAATGAAAGTATGCCGCTCAAAATATTATTTATCTTTGCTTTCAAAATCGAGCTCTGGCACCTCTACAAATCCCTGCTTCCCTGTGCGAAGTGCATATCTATTTACTTTTATGTTGAGTCATCACCCTCTTATTAAAAAGCACCAGCTGGAGAGCACCGCTATCATTTGCATCCATTACTGTTAATTTATATTCGCTTTGACTATGGTTGGATCTCTTTTACCATGAATTACAATGTTTAGTCAGTCCTTGATCTTTAAAGGTGCTCTGCATTTATGTTTTGCGGTCTCAAAAAGGGCTAGCGAGATGCCATCTTGTTATATCATATTATGATTGTTTTGAGAAAGTGTTGTCATCCCAGATTTATTATTATTGCTCGCTAGTTGATTATGCCATTGACAGGAGTAAACATGACACCTAAGTGTTATTGTAAAAGTATTTCTTCATCACTTTCAGTTTATCAACTGAATTGCTTGAGGACAAGCAAAGGTTTAAGCTTGGGGGAGTTGATACGTCTCCGTTGTATCTACTTTTCCAAACACTTCTTCCCTTGTTTTGGACTCTAACTTGCATGATTTGAATGGAACTAACCCGAACTGACGCTGTTTTCACCAGACTTTCCATAGTGTTATTTATGTGCAGAAATAAATGTTCTCTGAATTACCTGAAACTCCATGGAACTTATTTTTGGAAAATACAAAAAAATACTAGAAGAAGAATCCACGTCAGGGGGGCCTCCACCTGTCCATGAGGGTGGAGGGCACGCCTGCCCCCTGGGCGCGCCCCCTGCCTCGTAGGCCCCCTGACGCTCCACCGACCTCAACTCCAACTCCATATATTCGTGTTCGGGGAGAAAAAAATCAGAGAGAAAGATTCATCGTGTTTTACGATACGGAGTTGCCGCCAAGCCCTAAACTCTCTCGGGAGGACTGATCTGGAGTCCGTTCGTGGCTCCAGAGAGGGAATCCGTCGCCATCGTCATCATCAACCATCCTCCATCACCAATTTCATGATGCTCACCGCCGTGCGTGAGTAATTTCATCGTAGGCTTGCTGGACAGTGATGGGTTGGATGAGATTTATCATGTAATCGAGTTATTTTTGTTAGGGTTTGATCCCTAGTATCCACTATGTTCTTAGGTTGATGTTGCTATGACTTTGTTATGCTTAATGCTTGTCACTAGGGCCCGAGTGCCATGATTTCAGATCTGAACCTATTATGTTTTCATGAATATATGTGAGTTCTTGATCCTATCTTGCAAGTCTATAGTCGCCTACTATGTGTTATGATCCGGCAACCCCGAAGTGACAATAATCGGGACCACTCCCGGTGATGACCGTAGTTTGAGGAGTTCATGTATTCACTATGTGTTAATGCTTTGGTCCGGTACTCTATTAAAAGGAGGCCTTAATATCCCTTAGTTTCCATTAGGAACCCGCTGCCACGGGAGGGTAGGACAAAAGATGTCATGCAAGTTCGTTTCCATAAGCACGTATGACTATATTCAGAATACATGCCTACATTACATTGATGAATTGGAGCTAGTTCTGTGTCACTCTATGTTATGACTGTTACATGATGAGCCGCATCCGGCATAATTCTCCATCACCGATCCAATGCCTACGAGCTTTTCACATATTGTTCTTCGCTTATTTACTTTTCCGTTGCTACTATTACAATCACTACAAAATCCAAAAATATTACTTTTGCTACCGTTACCGTTACTTCCATATTACTTTGCTACTAAATACTTTGCTGCAGATACTAAGTTATCCAGGTGTGGTTGAATTGACAACTCAACTACTAATACTTAAGAATATTCTTTGGCTCCCCTTGTGTCGAATCAATAAATTTGGGTTGAATACTCTACCCTCGAAAACTGTTGCGATCCCCTATACTTGTGGGTTATCATATACCTGTTAGGATTTGTGAGGATTTACTTGTTGTGGTTGCAAAGGTTACTATTTTAACGGACTTTGTTATTCTTGATATTCACGAGGACGATAGTATGTCTATTATTCTTGTAGACCCTTTTTTAATACTGCAGGGGTTGTTATTGATTGCAACAAAGGCAATGTCGCTTTTCATGTTAATTGTTATGAGCATACTGTACACTTTGCGAGGAAACAACCTCAAGTCCACATTATCAATTCTACTGGAAAAATTCCAACAATTACTATTGGAGGTTTTGAATTTCCTCTTACTACTGTCAAGAAGAAATATGATATTCTTATTGTTGGGGATGTGCATATCCCTGTTGAGGTAACCAGTGCTATTTGAAAAATTCTCCGGTTTCATGCGATTCGGAATGAGTTTGTTAACAAGACTTGATCAACCTTGATAGTGGATTCCTTTTGATGAGCATGAGATGGATGAAGTTAGAAAGGACAACTTTCTGTACCCTCCTTTTATTTTCTGTTATTTAGATTAAATAAAGCAAAAATAGTATTTTCTGACAGTTTTCTGAATTATCATTGTAATAAAAAATACCCTGAAAATAAAAGTTCTCCAAATGTCCCGAAAATGAAATATGATTTTTTGTAGAATATCTAAGAATATCTGGCACTGAGAACACACCATGGGGAGCCACCACCTGGCCACGAGGGCACAGGGCGCGCCCACCCCCTGGGGTGCGCCCCTGCCTCGTGGGCCCCACATGGCCCTCCTCCACTTATTCCAGCACCCACACACTCCTTCTTCCTCAAGAAAAAATCCTTCCATAGTTCAAACCCGTGTTCTAGCTCATCTTGCTGCGATTTTTGATCTCCTTGCTCAAACTCCATTCACAAAACTGCTTTGGGGGATTGTTCTTCGGTATGTGACTCCTCCAATGGTCTAATTAGTTTTTGTTCTAGTGCTTTATTTATTGCAATTTTTGCTACTTTGGTGACCCTGTTCTTGAGCTTGCATGTCAAATTTTTATGGTCCCAAGTAGTTCTAATGCATGATATAGTCTCTAGGCACTTGTGGGAGTAGTTGCTATCAATCTTGTTGAGTTTGGTTCACTTTTATTTTGAGTTACTAAAAAATTCAGAAATTTTTCAGATGAAGAAATTTGTTTAGGAAAATGTACCAAGGTGGTTCCTCAAGGAAGCATGCACCTAGGCTCGCGATACATGAGCCGGACTATGAACTACCAAGGGAAGCTCAAGTGCGGCCTTGTGAATGGCCGTCAGAGGAGTTTATGGTCGGAGCAGGTATCAAGGACGAATTTGACACGTATGTGCGTAATGCTAATATTGAGGGCTTCGTGTCAGATAAGTGCCCGCAATACCACTACCTAACTGATTCCTTTGTAAGAAGGCTTAAATTTACATCCTCGCGCAATTCTCACACTGTTCTATTTGATCTTTATGATAAATCATATACTATGGACCTAGAAGATTTTAGTGCAGCTTGTAATGTTAGTGAACCGCATAAATCTAAATATAAAGATTTTCTTTCTAGTATCAATGTGGGGGAATCTAGAGAAATCACACAAGCTACCATAGGGAGCATTCATTTTCCTGCCATACATTATTTTGCTCTCTTCGTGGGTAGATGCATTAATGGTAAAGATGAGGCTTGTCACATGTGCGTTCCAGATCTTTGTGTCCTCAAGAGTGCGGTATTAGGGGATAAACAATATAACTTGGGGCCCACAGTTGCACGAAGGCTGCATCTTAATAGTTTAAGTGGAGACTTGTTTGGTGGAATTTATGCAACTCGTGTAGCTAATTATCTTGAGATAACCATACATGAAAAGATATGGAATTGCCCCTGCTTATCTAGATTATAATGCTATGGTTCGTCATTAGTTTGTTGAGAGGAATGAACAGTTCCTCCAATACCGACTAATCTTTGACAGACGTCGCACTGTCCATGTTGCTCTCCCTGCTCCTGCTTTCTTTGACTTTCAGGCAAAAGGGAGATATGTTATAACCATGGAGGAGGCGAACGAGTATGAGAGGAGAATGGAGGCAGCTCGTCTCCAAGCTGCAGCTCATCAGGCAATAGCCGCTGCATTTCAGTACGACCCCAGCTACAACTTTGGATATCCGTCAGGCCAGCCGTGGCCATAGACCAACTTAGGCCAAAATCCTAAGCTTGGGGAGTATGTATTTCTCACCGACATTACATTCATGTTCACACACTCATGCCAGTTGTCGGTGCTCATACTTTTTCATTGTACTATCCATGCTAGTTTATTTTCTGTTTTAAGCCTTCTTCTTGTGTGTTTGAAAAAACCTTAAGAAAAACAAAAAAATAGTTGTAGCTTTTAGATAGTTTACTTTCCATGCCCGTAGTAGTAATAATTAAAAGAAAACCCAAAAATATTTCTCGTTCTTATTTTGCTTGTTGGGAGCTTTCCTGTGTAAATAGTTTTATTTCCTTTCTTTTTCTTTGGGGGTCGAGAGGAGAAGACCATGATGAAAATGTTGAGCGGCTCTCATATGTATTATTGTTGATTTAACCAAGAGCCCATATTACCTTGTCTTCTCTTGTGTATTAAATGCATGCAGATTCCAGCTTAGTCCAATGCACGTGCACTATTATTGTTATCCACACCGTTCGGTCGTCCAAGTGAAAGGCAATAATGACGATATATGATGGATTGATTGAGATAAGAAAAGCTAGTATGAACTCGACCTATGTTGTTTTTGTAAATATGATTAGTTCATCGTTCCTGATTCAGCCTATTATGAATGAAAGATGTTTGCAATGACAATTAGAGATTATAGTTGCTCATGCCATGCTTAATTAGCTAGGATTTTATAATGGTTTACCTTGCGTGCCAACATGCTATTAAAATAGTTGTGATGTGGATAGGGTGATATCCTCCTTTGAACGATTCGAGTGGCTTGACTTGGCACATGTTCACACATGTAGTTGAAACAAAATCAACATAGCCTCCACAATATTTATGTTCATGGTGAATTATATCCTACTCATGCTTGCACTCAGTGTTGATTAATTTTAATGCATGTTCATGAATGTTGCCGCTCTCTAGTTGTTCGCTTCCCAGTCTTTTTCTAGCCTTCACTTGTACTAAGCGGGAATACTGCTTGTGCATCCACTTCCATAAACCCCAAAGTTATCCCATATGAGTCCACCATACCTTCCTATATGCGGTATCTACCTGCCGTTCCAAGTAAATGTGTATGTGCCAAACTCTAAACCTTCAAATGAAATTCTGTTTTGTATGCTCGAATAGCTCATGTATCAACTAGGGTTGTCTGTATCTTCCATGCTAGGTGGGTTATTCTCACGAGGAGTGGACTCCGCTCCTCATTCACGAGAAAATGGCTGGTCACCGAGATGCCCAGTGCCCCAGTCCCATGCTCAAACCAAATCAAAATAATTGCAAACATAACTCCCCCTGAACTGTTGTTACTTGGAGGCACCCGTTGTTTCGGGCAAGCCATGGATTGATGCTTGTTGATGGTGGGGGAGTATAAACTTTACCATTCTGTTTGGGAACCGCCTATAATGTGTGTAGCATGGAAGATATCGAGATCTCTTGGTTGTTATGTTGACAATGAAAGTATGCCACTCAAAATATTAATTATCTCTATTTCAAAATCGAGCTCTGGCACCTCTACAAATCCCTGCTTCCTTCTGCGAAGGGCCTACCTATTTACTTTTATGTTGAGTCATCATCCTCTTATTAAAAAGCTCCAGTTGGAGAGCACTTCTGTCATTTGCATGCATTACTATTAGTTTACATTGAGTATAACTATGGCTGGATCTCTTTTACCATGAATTACAATGTTTAGTCAGTCCTTGATCTTCAGAGGTGCTCTGCATTTATGTTTTGCGGTCTCAGAAAGGGCTAGCAAGATACCATCTTGTTATATCATATTATGATTGTTTTGAGAAAGTGTTGTCATCCGAGATTTATTATTATTGCTCGCTAGTTGATTATGCCATTGATATGAGTAAACATGAGACCTAAGTGTTATTGTGAATATGATTAGTTCATAATCTTTGCTGAAAACTTGAATGCTGGCTTTACATATTTACAACAACAAGAGCAAATGGAGTTTGTAAAAGTTTTTCTTTATCACTTTCAGTTTGTCAACTGAATTGCTTGAGGGCAAGAAAAGGTTTAAGCTTGGGGGAGTTGATATGTCTCCAACGTATCTACTTTTCCAAACACTTTTGCCCTTGCTTTGGACTCTAACTTGCATCATTTGAATGGAACTAACCCGGACTGACGCTGTTTTCAGCAGAATTGCCATGGTGTTTTTTTTGTGCAGAAATAAAAGTTCTCGGAATGACCTGAAACTTCACGGAGAATATTTTTGGAATATATAAAAAATACTGGTGAAAGAATCAACACTAGGGGGCCCACACCCTATCCACGAGGGAGGGGGTGCGCCACCCCCCTGAGGCGCGCCCCCTGCCTCGTGGGCCCCCTGAGGCTCCACCGACCTCAACTCCAACTCTATATATTCATGTTCGGGGAGAAAAAAATTAGAGAGAAGGATTCATCGTGTTTTATGACATGGAGCAGCCGCCAAGCCCTAACCTCTCTCGGGTGGGCTGATCTGGAGTCCGTTCGGGGCTCCGGAGAGGGGAATCCGTCACCGTCGTCATCATCAACCTTCCTCCATCACCAATTTCATGATGCTCACCGCCGTGCGTGAGTAATTCCATCGTAGGCTTACTAGACGGTGATGGGTTGGATGAGATTTATCATGTAATCGATTTACTTTTTTTAGGGTTTGATCCCTAGTATCCACTATGTTCTGAGATTGATGTTGCTATGACTTTGCTATGCTTAATTCTTGTCACTAGGGCCCGAGTGCCATGATTTCAGATCTGAACCTATTATGTTTTCATGAATATATGTGAGTTCTTGATCCTATCTTGCAAGTCAATTGTCACCTACTATGTGTTATGATCCGGTAACCCCGAAGTGAGAATAATCGGGACCACTCCCGGTGTTGACCGTTGTTTGAGGAGTTCATGTATTCACTAAGTGTTAATGCTTTGGTCCGATACTCTATTAAAAGGAGGCCTTAATATCCCTTAGTTTCCAATAGGACCCCGCTGCCACGGGAGGGTAGGACAAAAGATGTCATGCAAGTTCTTTTCCATAAGCATGTATGACTATATTCGGAATACATGCCTACATTACATTGATGAACTGGAGCTAGTTCTATGTCACCCTATGTTATAACTGTTGCATGAGGAATCGCATCCGACGTAATTATCCATCATTGATCCAATGCCTACGAGCTCTTCACATATTGATCTTTGCTTAGTTACTTTACCGTTGCCACTGTTACAATTACTACAAAACTGCTACTGTTACTTTTGCCATCGCTACTGTTACTTCCATACTACTTTGCTACTAAATACTTTGCTGCAGATATTAAGTTTTCCAGGTGTGGTTGAATTGACAACTCAACTGCTAATACTTGAGAATATTCTTTGGCTCCCCTTGTGTCGAATCAATAAATTTGGGTTGAATACTCTACCCTCGAAAACTATTGTGATTCCCTATACTTGTGGGTTATCAGATAGTGTATTCAGTGCTCAGATGAACCTTTGCCTTTCTTTCACCTAATAACAAAAATTGGGGACTCTAACGAGAAGTTGAAATTGCTTAGTCCTTCCATCTTGAGTTGCATAAAACCACCACTTTAGCGTCATACCTCTCGGAAAACCACCACTTTACAAAACGTGACACTTCGCACCGCGCCGAAATTTTGACAGTGGCAAAAAAACTGAACCAAAAAATGAGCACATTTTGATGTGGCAGATCACTCGCGTGCCGACAACGAGGGACGGCGTGCCGCTAATGGCCGTTCGGTCGGCTGTTGAAAGCGGCTCGGTCGGAACGAACCAGCACGCTCTCCTTCTCTCTCTCTCTCTCTCTCTCTCTCTGTCACTCACTCCGCACTCCCTCCCCCTCACTAAGGCGGCATAGTGACGATGAGATCTACAGAAGGCGGGGTCGGTTCCATTGGCGATGAGGGGAACACACTAGAAGGGCGGATTGGGCCGGAGGGTGGCGTGGTTGGGGGCAGCCGCGCCGAGGAGGAGGAGGATTGCTGCGGCAACAGCTTGTTCCGCTCATCATCGGCAACACGGTCATTGGTTGACGTCACCCGCAAGGTGGTGGAGGACTTATGCACTGCAAAACCGCCACCTACCTAAGCTTTCCAAACATATCCTTGTAACTAGGGTTTCATATTTGCAATGCAATATGGTGGAGATACTGAATCTTTCTGAAATAGTTGAATGTTGGTGCCATATGTTGATTGTAGTTGAGGACTGAATCTTTCAGAACTAACTGAATGTTGCTGCACATTTTAGATTGAATGTATCTTAGTACTGAATCTGAACTAATTGAATGTAGCTTAGTATTGAAATTTTTGTTTCTGAACTAACTAAATTTTTTGTTTCTGAATTAACTGGTTTTTTTGTTTCTGGACTAACTAAATGTTGTTGCATTTTAATGTAATTAGGGTTGAAGCTGACATTTGGAGAGTGGGTTTCCAATTCTATGGTATGGGTAACTTGGACAGAATAATGGTCAGCTCTGAAATCATATACAACACACTTTTGGCTATTATGGATTTGGAGGGCTTTGGGAGTACAAAATATATTTATTATGTGAAGCAAGAGGGACCTAACATACCTGGTTTAGAGTTGCTTGACAACAATGCAATGGTTTAGTAAATGCTCAAAGAGTTTGAGCACAACTGATTTGTTAAATTCATTGTACTTAAAGGAGATGCCCGACCAAACTCCACTTGATGTGAACAGATCTTCACAAATATGTGAGGGGAAGATTCCCATCAATAACATAGGTAAGCCCATTGTATATGCATTTGACACAAAGGGGGTTGTCAAGACACAACAGAGCATTAACCTCTAGAGAAAGGGCAAGTTAGGGTTGCATTCTAATGATTCAGAGGAAGATGATGATAAAAGTGAAGATGATGAAGAGCATGTGCATTATCCTCCAAAGAAGAGGCCAAAGAGAGTTGGGCCTTCTAGCAAAGCTCATCATAAAGAAGAAATTATTCCTTTTCATGACTAGGTCCCTTCAGACGATGATGATGAAGTGATCAATGTTAATGACAGTGTTGTGATGGAGCTGTTAAAACAAATTTAGTTCTATGTGGCAAGAGGAAAAGAAGGCAAAAGAAGAAAGATGACATGATTTGGTATAGTGAGGAAGCAGAAAATCATCATGAGCAGATATGTGAGCACTTATGTTTTGAAGATGTGTACCAATTCAGAAGAGCTCTAAGCCAATTCCATGTTGTTTAGTTGAGGAATTATAGATATTGGAGGAACTGCAAAGATACGATAATTGTTCATTGCAAAGTTAATGGATGCCCATTCATGATAATAGCTTCTGAAATCACGAATGCAAAGACATTTACCATTAAGAAATTGAGACTGCCACACACATGCCCTGGAGATAGTGTGAACACAAAAGTGACAGCAGATTGGTTTGCTAAGGAATGTGAGCGTGCGATTAGAACATATCCCAGGACAAAGGTTGACACAATATTCGAAAATGCAAAGGATAAGTATGGGGCGGAAATACCCAAGAGCAAGGCCTACAGGGCTAAGAGGAAGGCTCTGAAAGTTGTTGAAAGAGATGGTAAAGCACAGAGCACTAGATTCAGAGACTATTTGCATGCAGTTTTAGATACAAATCCTGACACTAGGTGTATTGTGACAACAAGAAGAGTAGCAGAACACCCAAGCCCAAACCCTAGGTTACGATGTTTATGTGTCTCAATGCATCTAGGGAAGGCTTTCTCAATGGTTGTAGGCGATTCATATGTATTTTCATTAGTGCATCTTTTGTGTAACACCCTTTGTTGTGCATTGTAGTTGCATCAAATCATTGCTTACTTGATGCAGGGGTTGATCGATGTTTCATGAAGTTGAACAGTGGCCAGCAAATCCTAGCAGCAACAGGCAGAGATGAAAATAACAATCTCTTTCCTATTGCATTTTCTGTGGTTGACAAGGAAGATACCCCATCTTGGAGCTGGTTCTTGTATGAGTTGAAGAAATGCATTGGAGAGGGTAATAAATTTGGCAGGTACACTTTCATTTCAGATAGGTAGAAGGTTAGTTCACAACATACACTTTGTACTAAATCAAGAAGTGTTTTTTCGTTTAATTATCACATTGAGGAATGTTTAGTTATTTCCTTAGGGCCTGCTAAATGTTGTTGGCCAAAATTTTCCAAATTCAACACATAGGTACTGCCTTAGCATATCTATGCAAAGTTTCAAGCAGTTGGATTTAGGGCTGAGGTATTGAAGTAGTATATGGATCAGGCTAGTTATTCATATACTAAAAATGGATTTGATGTTGCAATGGCTAAACTGAAAGATGAGGATGAAGATGCATGGAAATGGTCGGTTAGAATTAGAAAAGAAACTTGGGCTAGGCATGCAGTGGACATGAATTACAAAACTGATTTAGTTGTGAACAACATTAGTGAGGTCTTCAACAGGTACATACTAAAGGTGAGGTGGAAGCCAATTAAAACCATGACAGATGGAATAAGATCAAAGCTTATGGTGAAGTATCAAGGAACCAGGAACAAAATAGATGAGGCTAGGTGGGAGATAACCCCTACCTATGCAGAGAGGCTAGAGGATTTCAAGAAGTATTCTAGGCTTTGTAAAGCAGCACAATCTGGCCCACTGTTGTGGCAAGTAAGTATTGGTGATAAGATATATGCAGTAAACCTTGAGGCATAGACATGTGGTTGTAGGAGATGGGATATGACTGGTGTGTCATGCAACCATGTTGTGGCAGCCATCAATAGAGCCAAGCTCCACCCTGAGTATTTTATCTTGGACTTTTTCAAGAAGCCATTGTATAGAGAAGCCTACAAGCACATCATCTATCTTGCACCTGGTCCTGACCTGTGGCCCAAAACCAACTCACAAGACATTGATCCACCTATTTTCAAGAGCAAAAAAGGAGTGCAGCAAACTGCTAGGAGGAAAGGCAAGGATGAGTTTGTTATGCCGAGAGTTTCCTCAAGGATGGAAACGATAACCCACAGTAATTGCAAAGAGCAAGGACATAGATACTCAAACTGTGGTATCACTCTTACACCATCTCTTCAGATGAGGAAAAACAAACACAAGGTACTTCAGAACTGGTTTCTTTCATTGCTCACTTCTTAAGGTAGCATGCGTACAATTTTTTTCTCATGTGCAGCCAAACATGAGCTCCTATAGTGAGGAGCCTGGATCATCAGCACAAGGCAGTACATAGACAGCCTCAAGTACAGCAAGAAAGAGTGGATCAAATGCACCTGTCAAGGCAACTCCTATAAGCTCTACCCACCACCAACTGCTGCAGCTAATACTCCACCAACTACCACACCAAGGGCTGCATCTCTTGAAGCTAGGGCTCCACCTAGGGCTCCATCTAGGGCTCCTCCTAGGGCTACATCAGTTGCTGCAGCAAGGGTTCCAACCATGGCCCCATCATCTCCTGCATCTAGGGCTCTATTTGCAACTAGGCCTCCACCTACATCTCCAGTGACAAGGTCAATGGTAGCAGTAGCCAAACCTGTGACAAGATCAAGGGTTGCATCTATTAGGCAGACTAGGACAGCTAGATCAAGGCCTTTCTCTTCCCCTAGAGCAGCTCCTGGAATAGGTCCTTCAAAAATTCTTATTAAACCAACTACCAAGATGAGAGATTACCTGACAACAAGTGGTGCTAAGTGGGAGTGATGTATTATGTCATGGTCTACGCAAACCGAATTATTTGCTTTGCGAGAGTGCAAATTGAAGTCATGTTATATCGTACTATATGTGGTATGCCACTGTATGGATGACTGTAGTGTAATGTGATATTGTGTTAGCTTTCAATAAATTATGTATGTGTGATGATCCACTTTTATCTATGTGATGATCCACTTCTATGTATGGATCACTGTAATGTAATGTGGTATGCAGGAATGAATGTTTTTGTGGTGCCAAATTTAATGATTCTGTTGTACCATTATGGTTATTTTTTGTAAATTTTTTGGTCATTCTGTCGTACCAATATGGTCATTTTTTTTGTACCACTTTTACTCAATGTAAGAGGTCATTCTCTTGTACTCATTTGGTTTCAATTTAGCTGCAACTGGTACTGGAAGATGCTCGCAAATTGGAAAGCTAGTTGTTGGAGATGCTACAAATTTGGAGTACTTCCCAAATTGGAAACCTACTTCCTGCAAAATATCACTATCTGACAAACATATCAACTTCCAAAGATGGACACACAAAGACAAACAAACACAGGTACAAAATTCAGATAGTTCAGACAGAAGGAGATAATTCATTACTGCAAGTTCATCACACTGCGATTCCAAAAGAAACTTCAAGCAGTACTCCAGTTCATACTAAACATGATCAAGATCACTACTAATTGCAGAGGGTACTCTAATTTCTTCAGTCTTCAGAATAATGAACTGCTTCAGTTCATCAGACAAGCAGAACGGTGAGGCACCAGCCGTGCAACAGTGAGGCAAGCAGAGCGTCGAAGAGGCTGCTTCTTCGCTTCTACACCAAGGGCTCCACTTCCTCCGGCTGCTCCTATTCCTACAACTTCACCGGGACCTTCACTTCAGGCACCTCCATGCCGGGCAGCACCTCCAGGTCGAGTGGCTTCTGCCTCTCTCCGTCGACGGTCGCCCATGCGATGTGAGGGAGAGCGACGACCTGCACCTCCGGCTCCTCACCATCGATGGAAACGACAGGATGTGCTGCAGGGGGGAATTGCGGACAAGGACTTAGTACTCGCTGTTGACACGGTTTGGCACACCCACCTTGACCAGCATGTCAGTGGATCTTCCGGAAACCTGCTTTTCAGTGGCCAATACATGATCCAGTGGTTGCGATGCTAGACATCACTGGACGTCGACTCGAGCATACACCATAGGATGACGCATACCACCGGCACGGCCTCGCGGCCATCGCGGAAGACGTGTGCCCTCTTGTCATCGGTGAACACCGGCAAGAGTCCTCTTACGTGGTTGAAGAGCGCGGGCACGCTCATGAACCGCTCAACAATGTCCCTGTCGATAGCCTTCATGGTTGGGTCATCGCCGACCCAGTCGTCTTCGGCCCTCACGCAACTGCACATCGACTTCGCCATCAGCGGTGCCGGCGGCATCGACGGTGAGTGGTGGGTGGTGGGTGGTGACATGATACGGGCAGGAGGATGGGAGAGAGCAGCGGTGTTGGTTTTCTGAGCGAGCAAAGTGTCAGACACTCAATAGGGGGAGGAGGAAGATGATGGTTTCTGTATTCATTGTGAAACCGAACGACCAGGGCTACACTGCGAACGACCAGTGGTTGCCTAAAAGTAATTGATACGTCTCCGATGTATCTTTAATTTATGAACTATTCATGCCATGTTAACAACAATTTTATATGGTTTTGGTATGATTTGATTAGAACTAACCTAGACTGACGCTGTTTTCAGTAGAACTACCGTGGTGTAGTTTTTTGTGCAGAAATAAAAGTTCTCGGAATGGGCTAAAAATTTACGGTGATTTATTATGGAGCAAAAGAGAACCTCGAAGCACAAGATTTGGACCAGAAGAGTCCTGAGGCGACGACAAGGTACGGGGGCGCTCCCTACCCCCATCGGGAGGGTGCTCGTACCTTGTCGCTGCCTCGTGGACCCCCTTGACGTGAGACCGATGCCAAAAATTCCTATGAATACCAAAACCCCCAGAAATAAACCTAGATCGGGAGTTCCGCGCAGTAAGCCTCTGTAGCCTCGAAAAACCAATCCAGGCCCTCTCTGGCAGCCTACCGGAGGGGCCCATCATCACCGAAGGCCATGGAGGAGGATCCCGGAGGGGGCCATCATCTCCATGGAGGCCAAGGATGAGAGGGAGAACCTCTCCCCATCTAGGGGGGATGCCATGTAGGAGGAAGCACAAGGGGGAGAACCCCTCCCCCTCTCTTTCGGTGGCGCCGGAGTGCCATCGGGGGAACCATCGCCGCAGTGATCGTCTTCATCAACATCACCATCTTCATCACCATCCTCATCTCTTTTACATGCTCCACTCTACCGCACCCCACTCTAATCCCCTACTTGAACATGGTGGTTTATGCCACATATTATGATCCAATGATGTGTGGCCATCCTATGATGTTTTGAGTAGATTTCCTTTGTCTTTTGGGTTGATTGATGATCTAGATTGGTTTGAGTTGTATGTTTTATTTCGGTGTTGTCTTATGGTGCCTTCCGTGCCGCGCACACGTGAAGGATTCCCGCTGTAGGGTGTTGCAATATGTTCATGATTCGCTTATAGTGGGTTGCTAGAGTGACAGAAGCTTAAATCCAAGTAAGGGGGTTGTTGCGTATGGGATAAAGGGGACTTGATGCTTTAATGCTATTGTTGGGTTTTACCTTAATGATCTTTAGTAGTTGCGGATGCTTGCTAGAGTTCCAATCATAAGTGCATATGATCCAAGAAGAGAAAGTATGTTAGCTTATGCATCTCCCTCATATGAAATTGCAATGGCGACTACCGATATTGTTAACAATTGCCTAGGATAATTCCGCACATCGATCCATCATTATTCCACACTCGCTATTTATAATATATAGTAATATATTCTAACTTTATATTAATAGCACCTACTTTTTTATTTTAGTTATCCAATATCATGTGAAGTTGATAGGACTTGAGAGAATATTGATCTTACCTTTAGCTCCTTGTGGGTTCGAGACTCCATACTTATGACTTCCACCTTTGGAAATTGCTACGATGATTCCTTGCACTTGGGGATTATCAAGCTCTTTTCTTGCGCCGTTGCCGAGGAGCAATAGCGTGGGGTTGATATTTTCATGCATGCTTGTTTGCTTTCTTCACTAAGTAGTTTTGTTTTCCCTTTTTTTAGTTGTGGGTGAAAGAAACAAAAAATTAAAATAATGAAAATTCAAAAAAAAAACTTGCCTCTTATGCCTAAAAACTTTTTCAAAATGAGAAGTGGTTGGAAGGTTATGCATTGGAGAAGTGAGGGTCGACCTTGAACACTTGTGTTCATGCTCATGGAAACAATGTAGAATTTTTCATGGAATATTCTCAAAAATAAGTATCCCCTTGTGTATATTCATTGTATTATAAAAATATGGTGCCAAGGTTTGGCTTTAGAATGTTTAAATTGCTTGTTTGGTGCGTGCAGCAGAAAAACAGAAAATTTTTCTGTAGTGTTCGAATTTTTAGTTTTTACTCGAGCATGATAAAATCTTGTAAGTTTTACACCGTACTGCCC
The DNA here is from genome assembly GCA_032464435.1 of Aegilops umbellulata. Lineage (NCBI taxonomy): Eukaryota > Viridiplantae > Streptophyta > Magnoliopsida > Poales > Poaceae > Aegilops > Aegilops umbellulata. Next base: position 241,623,016 of record CP136055.1, on the reverse strand, counting down.
TGCAAATTTTCTACGTTGTCCTATTTTTTCAGAATTTTTGGAGTAACATAAGTATGGTTGTTGTTTAGATCATTACCGATTGTTCTGTTTTTGATAGATTCTGTTTTCAATGCCATTGTTTACTTGTTTTCTAGTTTCTATGGCTTATATTGCTCAATATAAATTGTAGAAATGATATGGTAAAGTAGGCATTGTGTGAGAACAATTATGAATCTTATCTTTACAGGACCAAAGTGAATGATTTATTCTTTATCATACTAACCCATCTCACGAAGTTCCGTTAAGTTTTGTGTGATTGAAGTTTTCAAGTTTTGGGTGAGATACCGATACGAGGAGAATAAGGACTGGAAAGACCCTAAGATTGGGGATGCCCAAGGCACCCAAAGGTAATATTCAAGGAAGACTCAAGCGCCTAAGCTTGGGGATGCCTCGGAAGGCATCCCCTCTTTCGTCTTCAAAACCATCGGTATACCTTACTCGGAGCTATATTTTTATTCGTCACATGATATGTGTTTTGCTTGGAGCGTATTTTCATTTTACTTGATGTTTGAATAAAATCATTGTATCTGAAATCTTGAATGAGAGAGAGTCCTCCCATGGCTAGTTAATTATTTGACTACTCATTGTTCTTCACTTATATCTTTTTGGAGTAGTTTTTCATTTACTCATGTGCTTCACTTATATCCTATGAGTAAATGGTTGAATGAATTGAATATCATAGATCTGAAATTATATATGCTTCATATGCTTATTTCATGGGGAGTAGTGACTTCACTTATAAGAATTATAGGTGGTAAAATTTATTGAAAGCTAGCAAACTCAACATTGGTCACTTGAACAATTCATGAAAGAATATTGAAGGAAGAGAGATTTCACATATAAATATACTATCTTGGACATCTTCTACGATTGTGAGCCCCATTAATTATTTTCAAACTTGAGCAAATTAGTTGAACTTGGACAAGGAAGACAACATAATGAGTTAGGTTTGGGTGTGATACGTCTCCATCGTATCTATAATTTTTTATTGTTCCATGCCAATATTATGCAACTTTCATATACTTTTGGCAACTTTTTACATTATTTTTGGGACTAACATATTGATCCAGTGCCCAGTGCCAGTTCCTGTTTGTTGCATGTTTTATGTTTCGCAGAAACCCCATATCAAACGGAATCCAAACGGGATAAAAACGGACGGAGATTATTTTTGGAATATCTGGAAAATCTGGGAGGAAGAATCAATGTGAAACGGTGTCCGAGGTGGGCACGAGGCAGGGGGTGCGCCCCACCCCCTGGGCGCGCCCCTGACCCTCGTGGTCACCCGTAAGGCGGGTGATGCCCTTCTTCGGCCGCCAGAAAGCTAATTTTTTGGAAAAAATAACTGCGAAGGTTTCAGTCCAATCGGAGTTACGGATCTCCATATATATATGAAACGGAGCATGGGAGAACACAGAAATAGAGAGAGACAGAGAGATAGATCCAATCTCGGAGGGGATCTCGCCCCTCCCACGCCATGGAGGCTAAGGACCAGAGGGGAAACTCTTCTCCCATCTAGGGAGGAGGTCAAGGAAGAAGAAGACGAAGGGGCCCCCTCTCCCCTTCTCTTCTGGTGGCACTGGAACGTTGTCGTGGCCATCATCATCATCATAGCGATCTTTACCAACACCTCCGCCATCTTCACCAACATCTCCATCACCTTCCCCCCTCTATCTAGAGCGGTCCACTCTCCTGCAACCCGCTGTACCCTCTACTTGAACATTGTCGGAGTAATGGGCCACGGGTAGGCTAACCCGGGACCCAGAACCTTTCAAAACATCAGGGCAGGCTTCGCCCCTCAAAGAATCCCAAGACGATCTGCCGACTCTAGGAGTCGGCCGCAGTATCACCGATACCCACTCTAGGCCGAATCCCAGAGACGGCTGCGACTCCCAATTGGCGACTCCAGGGAGGCCGACTATGGGAAGTCGGCCCGCGACTTCACCACTCTCTGCCTTCGAGAAGAAGGACGAGACCGGGGATGACCGGAGTACGGCCCTCCCCTACGTTGATTACCAAGGGCAGGCATGGCTACAGTACGTCCTACCGAAGGAGATCTCCGCCCGGCGCGACACTTTGTTGCCATGCTGGCCCTGACGTCCGCCCTGGCAGCGGAACACTCTTCCCACGTCGGCCCGCATGTATGGCCTGGAGACGGCGGGCCCCACTAGTCAGTGGGGGGGGGGACGAAGACGGCGAGAGCACCCGAAGACGGACCCCGTGGGAGTCGGCCTCCGAGAGTCGGCCCGTTCCTCCCACGGGCCCCACACGCCATTAATCAAATAAGACGGGGAGTGGCGACAGTGATCGCCCGCCAGGCGGCGGCACTGTTGCCACGCTCCCACGACCAAGACAACGTCATCAAAGGCGCGGCTACAGTGGCCAGGTCAGTCGGCGGGGCCGACCAGAGGCGGGCCCCAGGAATCGGCGGAGAAGACGGCGGCCTAAGAGACAGACGGCTGGGACCCGCGCCCAGTCAGATTACCATTGTACCCCCGGGGGGTAGGCCTATATAAACCCCCCGGAGCACCCATGCAAAGGGTTCGATCCTTTTACCACTAGACCAACAACATAGAAGGGAGAGAGCTAGCCTTGCCCTCTCCTACCTCCAGAACACAGCTCGAGGAGCAACTTTGTACACATATCACCACAGTGATCATGCGGAGACCTCGCAGAGCAGCAGTAGGGGTATTATCTCCTCGGAGAGCCCCGAAGCTGGGTAAGATTCGCCGGCGTGCATGTCTACGCCTCATCCCGCTTCCAGGCACCGGCGACGTTCTACTCGCCCCCACCATGATAAGCCATCCTTTGGCATATGTCGCACCCAACCCTCGACATTTGGCGCCCACCGTGGGGCGAGGTGCACCGTCGTCCGGAGATCTGTTCTGGACGGGAACCCTTTTCCTCCCTGGCGAGCGCAGCCAGCCCGGCATGCCAGAGGGAGTTCACGCCGACGCACTGCACGATGCTGAGACCGCCTGCGCGGCCAGCTGCCTCGCCGATCTTGTCGGCGAAGTTAGCCTCTCCGATGAGCCTGCATCCGACGCAGGCACCGGCGGCCCCGAGAGCCTTCTAGCGGGCCTCCTCGACGACGTCCATGTTGCTGGCGAGCCTGCCGCTGACCTGGAGTCTGTAGGCTCCACCAACCCGATGCTGGTCGACTCCGACACCGCGTCGCTCGACGCCTTCCCCACCAATGTGGTGGTCTACGACGAGCCGCTCCCTCGCGCGGAGGGCAGCGGGAGCACCGTCACAGAAGTGCTTGTCATCGGTCATGGCGAGCACTCCGACGGAGGAGCTCGCGACCTGCTTGATGCGGCACTACAAGACCTGGATGCGCCCATTCCAGAGGACGCCGACGCCGAGACGCTGGAGGCACGCCGCCTCCAGCTCGTCGAAGGCGCAAAGAAGCTGGCAAGCATGAGACGCTTGTCAGAGGCCTACCAGCGTGAGATGGATCGCGCTGTGGGCGGCTCGCCGGCTCCGACGGGGCCGAGCCGCCTAGGCGCGGTCCGGCAATGCGGCGCGGACATCGCCAGCATGTTCGGGGCCAATCGCCCTGTATACGCCACGCCCGCCGAGAACATTCGAGCTGCCCAGGCGGCAGCAGACGAGTTGGACGAACTCGAAGGCGAAGAGCGCCGACTGATGACGGAGCGAGTCCAGCAACTCCTCGACGCGGCTGGCGCGCAGAACGCGACCGACTGCCGAACCGAGGGGCCGCAGCAGCAGAACGACGACCTGCCACCCCGCCGAGACCAAGGCGCGACGTCTCGGACACCGACTGGCGGCGTTCGCGGAAGAAAAGACAAGGAGCCGGCTGCGAGCCGCAGTCGGACTCACCTCACCATCGAGCGCGACCAAGACGGCCGCCCGAGAGCAGTAGAGCGGCGGGACGACTATGTGCCTCCTCCACCCCACAGAGAAAGGCGAGTCTCCCCACCGCCTGTCGAGCATCCGACTCTCGGAGGCCGCCTCGGCCGCCGAGAGGGATTCAGAGAGAATGATGCCCGCCACCGGATCGACCGACTCCACCGATCCCTGGCGCTGGAAGAAGAAGACGAGCTGGGGCCGCCATGTTTCGGCCCCCGCATCCGAGATGAGCCCTTCCCCAAAGGGTTCACTCTCCCTAGAGACACTCCCAAGTACACCGGCTCCCTGAAGCCAGAGGACTAGCTGGTTGACTACTCCACAGCCGTCAGCATAGCGAACGGCAACAAGCCTGTTGCCGTGAAGTATCTTCCGCTCATGCTCCAGGGCACAGCCCGGACATGGCTGAACAGCCTGAAACCCCGCAGCATCAACGGCTGGTCCGACTTCACCGAGGCTTTCATCCGCAACTTTACGAGTACATAGAAGCGACCTCCCAAACCTCGCCAGCTCTCCTTGTGCGTGCAAGGCCCCAACGAATCGACTCGCGACTACCTCACGCGTTGGGCCAAGCTCCGAAACTCCTGCGAGGGCGTGCACGAGGTGCAGGCCATCGAGTACTTCACCGCCGGGTGCAGAGAAGGCACCCTCCTCAAGCATAAGCTCCTTTGCGATGAGCCAGAGACCCTGGATGAGCTGCTGGTCATAGCAGACAAGTACGCCACAGCCGACTCTTCTATGAAGACGGAGATCCAAGTCAGCGCGACCAGCAAAATGGCCCCTCAGGCTCCCAGAACTCCGGCTGGAGACACCAGTCGGCGGCAACAGCAGAACGATCACAACCGCAAGGCCCCGCAGCCGGCTTCCAGTAGCCGGCAGGTCGCAACAGTCGAAGACCAACAGCCGGAGGAGCAGCCACCACCCAAGCGGCAGAAGGGCGGCAAGTCCAATTGGTTGCCGGCTTTCTCCTACGACCAGACTCTAAATGGTCCCTGCAAGTTCCACAGCGGCGCGAAGCCGTCGAACCACACCACCAGAAAGTGCCACTGGCTTACCCGGATTGCCAAAGGAGACGGCCTAGCGCCTCCTCCACCGGCTGGGCAGCCGCCTCCGCCCCAGCAGCCGGCTGCCAGGCCAGTCGGCGCAGTACAAGACGAGTACCCGGAAGAGCATGGAGCCTACGTGGTGTTCACCAGTATGGCGGATGACAGACGCAGCAGGCGGCAGCAGCAGCAAGAAGTCAACGCAGTGGCATCAGACACTCCAGAGTTCACGCACTGGTCCGAGAAGCCTATCAGCTAGAGTAGAGCTGATCACCCAGAGGTGATGTCGAATCCAGGGTCCTATGCCCTGGTCCTGGAGGCCACCTTTGCCACTGATAGGCGGGCAGCTCGCTTCTCGCGAGTTCTGATAGATGGAGGTAGCAGTATCAACATCCTGTATAAGGATACAATGGAGAAGCTGGGAATCAAGCAAAGACAGCTCCAGAGCAGCCGGACCGTGTTCCATGGGATTGTCCCTGGCCTTTCCTGCTCCCCAATCGGCAAGATTCTGATAGACGTCCTCTTCGGGGATAAGGAACATTTCCGCCGAGAGCCAGTCTGGTTTGAAGTGGTGGACCTCAGAAGCCCATACCATGCGCTGCTTGGCCGACCTGCTTTGGCCAAGTTCATGGCGGCCCCCCACTACGCCTACCTCAAGATGAAGATGCCGAGTTCCAAGGGAATTCTGACTGTGACCGGCGACTACAGGAAGTCGTCCGCTTGCGCGGCCGAGAGCAATCGGCTGGCCGAGTCCCTGGTTATTGCAGCGGAGAAGCGGCTTCTTGATCGGGTTGTGGCGATGGCCGGTAAGTAGCCTGAGATGTCGCCCAACCCCAAGGAGTCGGAAGCTGAGGGCTCGTTCAAGCCAGCGAAGGAAACGAAGAAGATACCCTTGGACCCAGAGCACCCGGAGAGGTACGCTGTCATAGGTGCAAACCTTGACAGCAAATAGGAAGGCGAGCTCGTCGATTTCCTCCGTGAGAATCGGGACATCTTCGCATGGTCCCCCAAAGACATGCCAGGTGTGCCGACGGAATTCGCCGAGCACAAGTTACATGTCCGGTCCAATGCGAAGCCCGTCAGGCAGCCCTTGCGCCGCCTGTCAGAAGAGAAGAGAAGAGTTGTTGGTGAAGAGATAGGCCGGCTCCTTGCAGCCGGCTTTATCATGGAAGTATTTTTCCCAGAGTGGCTAGCAAACCCAGTTTTAGTACTGAAGAAGAACAAGCAGTGGCGAATGTGTATTGACTACACAAGCCTCAACAAAGCCTGCCCCAAGGACCCGTTTGCTTTGCCGAGAATCGATCAGGTGATAGACTCCACAGCCGGATGCGAGCTGTTGAGCTTCTTAGATGCCTATTCAGGATATCACCAGATCAAGATGAACCCGGCAGACAGATTAAAGACCGCCTTCATCACGCCGTTTGGAGCCTTCTGCTACCTGACCATGATGTTAGGCTTGAGGAACGCCGGCGCCACCTTTCAGCGTTGCATGCAGAAGTTCCTCCACAAGCAACTCGGCCGAAATGCCCACGTTTACGTGGATGATGTGGTGGTGAAGACAGAAAAGCACAAAACTTTGCTGGAAGACCTCAAAGAAACCTTTGAGAACCTGCGCCGATTCCGGATCAAGCTGAACCCCGAGAAGTGCGTTTTCGGAGTACCAGCCGGCCAGCTACTCGGCTTCCTGGTCTCCGAACGCGGCATAGAGTGCAACCCTGTGAAGATCAAGGCCATCGAGAGGATGGAGGTACCCAGCCGACTGTTGGATGTGCAGAAATTCACTGGCTGCCTGGCATCCATTAGCCGTTTCATCCGTCGGCTGGGCGAGAAAGCTCTCCCATTGTACCAACTCATGAAGAAGACCAATTTTTTCGAGTGGAACCACAAGGCGGATGAGGCCTTTCTGCAGCTGAAGAAGATGTTGGTTGCTCCCCCTGTGTTGGCGGCTCCGACTCCCAAGGAGCCCATGCTCCTGTACATCGCCGCCACCAGCCGAGTAGTCAGCACAGTCATTGTAGTAGAGCGCAAGGAGGAAGGCAAGGCACTGCCAGTCCAGAGACCGGTATACTACCTGAGTGAAGTACTGTCGACCTCCAAGCAGAACTACCCCCACTACCAGAAGATGTGTTACAGCGTGCACTTCGCCGCCAAGAAGCTGAAGCCTTACTTCCAAGAACATCCAATCACAGTGGTCTGCACAGCCCCGTTGGCCGAGATCATTGGAAGCCGAGATGCGTCTGGCCGAGTGGCCAAATGGGCCATAGAGTTGGCGCCTTACACGATCTACTATCAACCCCGCACCGCCATCAAGTCACAAGCATTGGCCGATTTCCTCGTCGACTGGGCCGACCCAGTACCTGCCGCCAGCGCCCGACTCCACTCATTGGCGGATGCATTTTGACGGCTCCAAGATGCGCACCGGCTTGGGAGCCGGCGTTGTTCTCACCTCTCCCAAAGGCGACAAGCTCCAGTATGCACTGCAGATCCATTTCGCCGCCTCCAACAATGTTGCTGAGTACGAGGCGCTCATTCACGGGCTCCGGCTTGCCAAAGAACTCGGCATTCGCCAGATCCTGTGTTATGGCGACTCCGACTTGGTGGTCCAGCAATCATCTGGCGACTGGGACGCCAAGGACGCAAACATGGCAAGCTACCGCTTCCTTGTGCAGCAACTCAGCGGATATTTCGAGGGGTGCGAGTTCCTCCACGTGCCAAGAAACGACAACAACCTAACAGATACTTTGGCACGAATCAGCTCCACTCGCCAAGCAATACCATCTGGCGTCGCTCTTCAGCGCCTCCTCAAGCCATCCATCAAGCCTTCGCCAGAGTCAGACTCCATTTTTGTGCCGGCTCCTCCAGAAGAAGTCGGATCCGACTCCAAAGCCCAAGCAGACGGCGCAAAAACCCTCGCAGATGACTCCAAGAACGCCGCAGTCAAAGCCGGCTCGGGGACTTCAGAACTCGGCCCGGGGACTGCAGTGACCAGAGAAAAGACTCCAGAACTCGGCCCGGGGACTGCACCAGTCGGCCCGGGGACTTCACTGATCCAGCAAGCGGCCGCGGACTCCAGCCCGCCGCCTCCCAGCCCAGCCGCCCTCGTCCAAGTTGCAGTTCTGACGGTTGAAGAGATAACAGCACCCTCATGGGCCCAACCCATCCTCAAATTCTTGGTGAACAAGGAGCTACCAACTGATGAAACCTTGGCTCGGCAAATACAACGCCAAGCGGCAGCATACACCATAATCAACAGAGAGCTGGTCAGATGCAGCGTCACTGGCGTCTACCAGCGCTGTGTCGAGCCAGAGCAAGGCCAAGCAATTCTCAGAGACATCCATCAAGGCAAGTGCGGCCACCATGCGGCCTCAAGAGCGCTCGTCGCCAAAGCCTTCCGACACGGTTTCTTCTGGCCGACTGCCCTCGAAGAGGCCAAAGAGTTGGTCCAGAAATGCAAGGGGTGCCAGAATTTCCGATCCAAGCCGCATCAGCCAGCTTCAGCACTCAAGACTATCCCCATCGCCTGGCCCTTTGCAGTTTGGGGCCTGGATATGGTGGGACCCTTCAAGACGGCACGAGGCGGCCTAACTCATCTGCTTGTCGCGGTGGACAAGTTCACCAAGTGGATAGAAGTGAAGCCCATCAAGAAATTGAATGGTCCGATTGCCGTGACTTTCATCTCAGACATCACAATTCGGTATGGCATACCGCACAACATCATCACCGACAACGGCGCCAACTTTGCCAAAGGCGCCTTGGCCTGTTTCTGCGTGACGCAGGGCATCCGACTGGACTTAGCGTCCGTTGCCCATCCGCAGTCGAACGGGCAGGTGGAGCGGGCGAATGGCCTCATCTTGTCCGGCATCAAGCCTCGGTTGGTCGAACCACTGGAGCGTTCGGCCGGCTATTGGCTTGACGAGTTGCCAGCCGTCCTCTGGAGTCTGCGCACGACTCCAAACAAGTCGACCGGCTTCACACCCTTCTTCCTCGTCTACGGTGCTGAAGCCGTCATCCCAACGGATATAGAGTTCGACTCCCCGCGAGTCACGATGTACACCGCGGAGGAAGCAGAAGAAGCATGACAAGACGGCGTCGATCTGCTGGAAGAGGGCCGGCTGTTAGCACTCAGCCGGTCCAGCATCTACCAGCAGAGCCTACGTCGCTACTACAACAGGAAGGTCAGGCCGAGATCCTTCCAAGAGGGCGACCTTGTGCTCCGGCTGATCCAGCGAACAGCCGGCCAACACAAGTTGTCGGCACCTTGGGAAGGCCCCTTCATCATCAGCAAGGTGTTAGGCAACGACTCCTACTACCTGATCGACGCTCAGAAGCCCCGAGCACGGAAGAGGGACGACTCCGGCAAAGAGACGGAGCGACCATGGAACGCGAATCTTCTTCGAAGATTTTACAGCTGATGCAGTATGTACCATGCTACCCTTTTGTATTGAAGTACCAAGACTCTGGGCCCCCCGAGACGGACTCGGGGACTGCCCCTTTTGTCATCTGTATAATAAGTATTATGTTTCCGAGTATGCTACTCTTTGTTATACCGCTTGGCACCGGGCTCGACTAGTCGGCCCGGGGACTCGCCGTCTCGCGCTATGAAAACGCTTCCTGCAGTCGGACAAGTAGTGTGTGGTGCTTAAGCCGTCTCCTGTTAGAAGCCGCAGCTCGCAGAGCGACTGCCCGGTGGGCAGGAGTAAGGAAGAATGGGTGCCCACACGAAAAATGGCTAAGGACTCAAAGCACAAACATAGCTCGAGCCGGCTTTCTAGCCATTCCTCGCAAAACCGACTCCGAGTAGTCGGCTTACTGTTTTCTATCCGACTTGCTAACAAAACTCTAGAATGGCTGAGTACTTGCCTTCCCCAAAGTAGCCAAGTATTTGATCCAGCGGCAGTCCGCGAAACGGCTGCCCGACTGGCATCTAGGGGAAGGCGGCAAAAGGAAAAAGCCAAAAGAGCAATAAGCAAGAAACGATAAAACCCAGATAAATATTTACATCACAGAGGCCATTGGCCGAATCTTTGAACAGAAGTTCAAAATACACCCAGTGGGTGGAATTGTGCGAATTAACAAAGTTCGTCGAGAAACTACTAAGTAGATAAACAAAACAAGGCAGCGGCCTATGAAACAGCAGATGGGTTCGGGGGCTCGGAGGAGATGGCGGTGTCGGATGTTGGGGCGGCCGGCTGGGCAGACTCGGCTTGATCACCTCCAGCAGCAGTCGGCGCAGTTGGGCGCGGCTCGTTGTTGGAGGCACGATCGAGCTGAGGATGATCGCCCGCTCCGGCTTCTGGCGCTTCCATCTCGTCTCCGACCTCCACCTCACCTCCCTCCTCGACACTGGAGCCAATCACCTCCGCCGAGTCCTCGCCGTAGTTCGGGTTCATCCCGAACCACTCCGGCGGCGCCTGTCGTGGTTCTAAGTCTGACAGTAGAATGGGGGGGTAGGAATGGAGAGGCAAGATCCTAGCTCTGGAGTAGTTGTGCACGCAAGGAGTTAACGAGTTCAGGCCCTTCTCGGAGGAAGTAATAGCCCTACGTCTCGGAGCCCGGAGGCGGTCGACTGGATTATATGCGTAAGTGTTACAAAGATGCGAACCCCTGTCCTAGTGGAGGGGGGTGGCTTATATAGAGTTCGCCAGGACCCCAGCCAGCCCACGTTACAAGGGGTTTAATGTACATAAAGGGAGGGGGTTACTGGTAACGCCTGTAATAAAGGACCATGAAGGCCATAAAAGCTACTTATGAGGTGACCGTTTGTAGGCAGCGCCTTTAGATCTTCTTACGGTCGAGTGATGTCTTCATGGTCGACTGCTTGCGCTTCTGGTCGAGTACGCTTGTGTCCGTCGACTGGGCTGACCAGGTCGACTGACCTGTCGATACTTCTCAGAACGTCTTTCATTGTAGGAGTCGTGTCCTTGATTGGGTACCTCAGGTACGACAAGTTACCCTACCCTAGGTACGTATCCTCGTCATTAGCCCCCGAATGGGTCAGGGGTTAAGTGAGAATGGGGTCGAGCCTGCGCTTCCGACTCAACCTCCATGCTTCAGTTGCATCTGTCTTCGGATAAATGGAAGTCACGGTGGGGCCTCATTCTTCAGTTTGCCTTGATCCATTCAGATGCTCGTCGAGTGGTTACGGATTACCGTCGAGTGCGTTTACGTGACGAGTCCCTTGGGAGACTTAAGGAAATGGATCTTTTGCCTGACAACCCGTCCTGTCGATCGCGGATTTTGCGGGATTTGAAAATTGAGAAGCGCACCGGACGGAGGGAACCGCGCGAATCGGCTGGATAAGGCAAGGGCGCCTCGATCTCTGCGCCACCTTTTTCGCCACGTACTGCGCGCGCGCCTGTTGCGGGATCTGACTGGGAGGGGCAGGCCCACTGATCAGCCACTCGGGTGTGGCCTTATATAAAGCAATGACTCTGACCTTTTACTGTGCGCCCTCGTTCTCCTTCCTCCTTCCTCCGTAAGCCTCCGCCTCGCTCTCCGCCGCAACCTCGACACCGCCGCTCGGCCAAGACTTCGTTCGAGGCGATGGGGACGGATAAGACGGCGGCGGCGGAACGGGCGAAGAAGGCCGCGGCGAAGGGCAAAGGGAAGAAATCTGGGCGAGGCGGGTCGTCCTCGCGGGCCGCTCTGCCGCCCGGCTGGCTGCAAGGGGATTGGATGCCCTCCATCCTTACTCAGGCAGATATCGACGATATGGTGGAGGGAGGACTCATTCCCCACAAGGCCGCTCGCCTTCCTGGGAAGGAGACGGAGCCAAGACCTCGCGACGGTGAGCGCGTCCTGATAGCCACCCATGTCGACCGGGGGTTCTCTCTGCCCCCGAGTCCTTTCTTTAGGGCTTTCCTGAACTTCTTCGGAGCGCAGCTCCACCATTTTACGCCCAATTCCATAGTCTATCTCGCGGCTTTTGTGTCTCTGTGTGAGTGTTTCTTAGGTTGTCGACCCCACTGGGGCCTCTTCAAGCATATCTTCACCTGCCGATCCCAGTCGGTTAAAAAGCTTAACCCGGACGGGGAGAGGACGCAGGTGATCCAGATGTGCGGGGGCCTCGGGATCCAGACGAGGGGTAAGAGTTGTTTTCCTCCCATGACACTTCCCGATTCTGTGCGCGGGTGGCAGTCGACTTGGTTCTACTGCAAGGACCAGCCGACTCCTGGACACTCGACCGGCCTACCTCCTTTCACCTTGGACCGAGTGCAGAAACCCGCTTCTTTGAAAGTGGTTCCGGAGGAGAAGGCTCAGGTGAAGGTACTAGTCAGTCGAGTGGTTGAGTTGGTTCGTGAAGGCGTGACCAGCATGGACTTGCTCGAAGTCTTTCTCCAGCGACGAATCCAACCTCTCCAGGCTCGGGATCACCCGATGTGGTTGTATTCCGGGCCCGACGACTCCACGCGGATCCACCCGGAGGGGGTCGAGGCTTCTGTGCTGGAGAGCTGGCTGACCAGCATAACCGGGAATAAGGACAACCCCAGGGGCTCCAGGAGGATTGCTCCGCTCGACGGGATGATGCAGACAGACAAGGTACATTTTGCTTCTTCCGACTGAAATTTTCACTCCGTCTAGTAACTGGCTCGCGAAAAGTCGACTGATCCTCGTTCTGCCTGTTGTTTCGCAGGAGATCAACGAGATGTACTCGATGCCGAATGGGAACCAGGAGCACGTATCTGAAGGAGGAGGGAGTGGAGGCGAAGGGAGCGAGAATGAAGTTGAAGACGAGGGCGAAGTCGAGGAGTGGGAATCTGACGATGACGTAGAGGGGGAGGTCGGCGATGACTCGAGTGACAAAGATGAAGAGGTGGAGGACGACCCTCCTCGACGCGAGAGACGCTCCAAGAACGCTCAGGATCCCGCCTTGGAGCGCGGTCAGTCGAGTGCTCCGGCGGGCCAGTCATCCAAGCGCCCTCGGACCGCGTCGCCGCCCCCAACTGAGAAAGCGCCCAAGCAGCCTAGAGCCATCCCGACTAAGCCACCCAAGGCCTTGCCCAAGATCAGGGTCGCCATCCCGATCATCTCTGGGTAAGTGATTGTCTTCACCTTTCTTGAGTCGACTAGAACGGATTCTTAGTCGATTCATTTTCAAATTATTTGCTTGGAATCGTGCAGCGCCGCTACTTCCGAAACTTCCATCCAGAATGCTGATGAGACGATGGAGGACGCCGTCACTTCCAACTTAGGTATGATCCTTGAAATGATCCGACTGTTTAACTGCTGGGTCGATTGGGTATTCATTTCTGAACTTTTGTAGCTCCAACCAACATCATTGACCTTCCGGATGATGAGGAGGAGGCGGAAGCGCCGCTCAGGCCTTTTGGGAGAAGAGGCCGGAGGGCTCCGGTCGACAAGGTTCCTCAGACCGCGTCGACTGCCGAGGCGGTGGTCCAAGGGGGTGACAATACTGCCCGGACTACTGTGACTTTTGCTGAGCCACTGACGACTGCCCGGCCTTCGTCGTCGACTGCCCCTCCACTGGTCGGCCCACCCTCGTTCTTCGCCGCCTACCAGACCCCGGAGGATCAAGTGAGTGCTGCCAAGGAGGCTATACGTCAGGCGGGGCTCGTGATGGAGCAGACCAAAGCGGCTCGGGATGCCAGTCAAGCGGCCTATGACATCAGCTCGGCGTTGCAGCAGAACGTTCAGGTTAGTTGATCTTCACTTGCGTTGTACACCCACTGGGTGCCGTTGGTCCGAAATTTCTCATTGGTGGGGGCACGCTGAGTGCACCCACTGGGTGTAGTCCCCGAGGCCACGGTCGACTGCTGGCAGTCGACTGTGGTCTTTGTACTGTCTTTCTGTAGTTGTACCTCGTCGGATGACACTGTATCCGGTCGACTGCTGGCAGTCGCCCCCTTTTTTTTTTTTTTGAAAACCAGTGGGGGCACGCTGAGTGCACCCACTGGGTGTAGTCCCCGAGGCTACTGCCGAATGTTTTGATTTGGCTGTAGTCTTAGAAGTGTTGTGCTCTTTCTTTCAGTCACTCGGGAGTAACTTAACTTTGATACCCTTTGTCGATTGACTCTTTGCAGAAGTCTTGTGAGCTTGTTGCTCAGCTCGCCGATCTGAAGAATAAGCAAATCCAGCTCAATCTTGATTTACAGTTTGCTCAGGAAAACGTGCAGAAGGCAAAGGATGAGGCAAAAGGTATGGCTGGTGAGGACTCGACGGCTGTCTCTGTCCTCCTGTCTGTTCTCAACTCTGTGCTTATTGTTGCTTCGCAGACGAACTGGAAAAGGCCCTGAAGAAGAAAGATCTTGACCTTGCGGAGGCACAAAAGGCGGCTGCGGAGAAGCTGAAGCTTGCTGAAGAGAAACTTGCTTCGGTCGACCAACTGGAGAGCGAGAACGCTAGGCTGAAGTCTGCTCTTGACTCGGCCAACAAGGAAGCGAGCCGACTGAAGACTGACAAGAGTACTCTGAACGACAAGCTCGGCCAGCTGGCGGGGAAGCACAAGGACTTGGGGGATTATCTTGGGGGTCTTGCCAAGAAGCTATACCTCATGCTTGAAGGTAACCCTCTTTGCGCGATTAATCTCGTTGTTGTCGACTCACCATTTGGCTACAGTTTTGACCTGTCGAAACTTCTTTCAGAATTCTGCCGAAACTTTGAGGAAGAGACCAGTCGAGTGGAGACCCGCTTGGACCCTATCAACTCTCCCGTGAAGGACGAAGTGGCCATGAATGTCTTCCGGTTGGAATCCCGTGTCGCTAGTGCGGTGGACTACCTGGCTCAACTGAAAGCTGCAGTGTCACGGATTGACTCCGCACTCTGGCCCAAGGAGACGCTTCAGAACGACCTTGAATCCCTGATCAGTCGACTAGGTGAGGTTCCAGGTCGAGTGCAAGAATGGAAGAAGTCTTCTGCTAGGTGCGGCGCTGACGTGGCTTTGTCACTGGTTCGCGTCCACTGCAAGGAGGCGCGCGAGGAGAAGCTGGCCACTCTCCAGGTTGCCAATACCAGGAAGCATAACTTTCAGGACTTCATGGAGACCTTCATCGCTGCTGCCACTCGGATCTCTGATGGGATCGACTTGGACGAATTTGTTGCACCATCCAGTCCTCCGCCGGAGGAGTAAAAAACTGATGTTCTTTGCCTTAAATTTGCCTCGGAATGCCGAGTGGTTTATGTAACCGATAAACTCCGTCGAGCTTATAGCTCGAGTACTTTATTTGCGATCTAGGATTTTTTGGTTTTGTCCGAACTTGGCTCGACGTTGAATGCCTTCGTGACTTGATCCGCCGATCTACTATTCGTTGTTCCCTCAGAGGCTGCCTGGTTTGCACGATGCTTATCGCCGCGATGGTGTCTTGTCAACCTGGCTTGGGCGAGTATCGGGCTATAGCTAAGTCCCCGAGTGGGAGGTCTGCTCTTCACTCGGTAGGAGTCCAATTACTTTAGTCGAGTGCTTGGACTGCAGCTAAGCCCCCCGAGTGGGAGGTTCGCTCTCCACTCGGTAGAATTTCGATTCCTTAGGCGAGTACTTGGACTGCAGCTAAGCCTCCGAGTGGGAGGTTTGCTCTCACTCGGTAGGATTTCAATTACTTAGGCGAGTACTTGGACTGCAGCTAAGCCCCCGAGTGGGAGGTTTGCTCTCACTCGGTAGGATTTCAATTACTTAGGCGAGTACTTGGACTGCAGCTAAGCCCCCGAGTGGGAGGCTGGCTCTCCACTCGGTAGGATTTCAATTACTTAGGCGAGTACTTGGACTGCAGCTAAGCCCCCGAGTGGGAGGTTTGCTCTCACTCGGTAGGATTTTGATTACTTAGGCGAGTACTTGGACTGCAGCTAAGCCCCCGAGTGGGAGGTTTGCTCTCACTCAGTAGGATTTTGATTACTTAGGCGAGTACTTGGACTGCAGCTAAGCCCCCGAGTGGGAGGTTTGCTCTCACTCGGTAGGATTTTGATTACTTAGGCGAGTACTTGGACTGCAGCTAAGCCCCCGAGTGGGAGGTTTGCTCTCACTCGGTAGGATTTTGATTTACTTAGGCGAGTACTTGGACTGCAGCTAAGCCCCCGAGTGGGAGGTTTGCTCTCACTCGGTAGGATTTTGATTTACTTAGGCGAGTACTTGGACTGCAGCTAAGCCCCCGAGTGGGAGGTTTGCTCTCACTCGGTAGGATTTTGATTTACTTAGGCGAGTACTTGGACTGTAGCTAAGCCCCCGAGTGGGAGGTTTGCTCTCACTCGGTAGGGTTTCAATTACTTAGGCGAGTACTTGGACTGCAGCTAAGCCCCCGAGTGGGAGGTTTGCTCTCACTCGGTAGGGTTTCGATTTACTTAGGCGAGTACTTGGACTGCAGCTAAGCCCCCGAGTGGGAGGTTTGCTCTCACTCGGTAGGATTTTGATTTACTTAGGCGAGTACTGGGACTGCAGCTAAGCCCCCGAGTGGAGGTTTGCTCTCACTCGGTAGGATTTTGATTACTTAGGCGAAACGGATTCGCAGCTAAGCCCCCGAGTGGGAGGTTTGCTCTCACTCGGTAGGATTTTTCAAACTTAGGCGAAGCGGATTCGCAACTAAGTCACCCACTGGGGGAGATTTAGACAGACAGAAAAAAGAAATAGCAGTCTTTTTCTTGAAACAAAGGAATTACAGAGGTACTTTTATTACATCTCAGTCGAGTGAGTTTTTAAGTGTAAAAAGTACGGAGCAGGTCCGCATTCCATGCTCGAGGCTCGTCGATCCGTCGATCGATGTTGTAAAGGTGATACGCTCCGTTGTGCAAGACTTTGGTGATGATGAAAGGGCCTTCCCAGGTCGGGGCAAGTTTGTGAGGTTTTTGCTGATCCACGCGGAGGACCAAATCTCCTTCCTGAAAGGCTCGACCCTTCACATTTCTGGCGTAAAACCGACGCAACTCTTGCTGGTAGATGGTCGAGCGGATTAGAGCCATTTCTCTTTCCTCCTCTAAGAGGTCGACTGCATCTTGCCGGGCCTGTTCTGCTTCTGCTTCGGAATATAACTCGACTCGAGGCGCGTTGTGGAGCAAGTCGCTTGGCAAAACCGCCTCGGCTCCATAGACCAGAAAGAATGGCGTTCTTCCAGTCGACCGGTTGGGGGTGGTCCTCAACCCCCATAGAACTGACGGAAGTTCGTCGACCCAGGCGCCTGCTGCGTGTTTGAGATCACGCATTAGTCGGGGTTTTAGTCCTTTGAGGATGAGGCCATTTGCGCGTTCGGCCTGTCCATTCGTCTGAGGGTGAGCAACTGAAGCGTAGTCGACTCGAGTGCCCTGAGAGGCGCAGAAGGCTTTGAATCTGTCATTATCAAAGTTTGATCCGTTATCTGTGATGATGCTGTGCGGAACTCCATATCTGAATATCAATCCTCTGATAAAACTGATGGCAGTGCTTGCGTCGAGGTCCTTTATGGGTTTTGCTTCTATCCACTTCGTGAACTTGTCGACTGCGACCAACAAGTGGGTGAAGCCACTCCTACCAGTTCTCAGTGGTCCGACCATATCCAGACCCCAGACAGCGAAAGGCCAGACGAGTGGAATGGTCTTCAAGGCGGAGGCGGGCTTGTGAGACATGTTGGAATAAAACTGGCACCCCTCGCACTTGTCGACTATATCCTTCGCCATTTCATTCGCCTTTGGCCAATAGAAACCCGCTCGGTATGCTTTAGCCACGATGGTCCGAGAGGACGCGTGATGGCCGCAGGTCCCCGAGTGGATGTCTTCGAGAATCATCTGTCCTTCTTCAGGCGTGACGCACTTCTGACCGACTCCAGTCGCGCTTTCTCTGTATAGCTGCCCTTTGATTACTGTAAAGGCTTTGGATCGACGGACGATCTGCCGAGCCTCTTCTTCATCTTCTGGGAGCTCTTTTCTTATGATATACGCAATGTACGGCACTGTCCAATCGGGAGTGGTGGCCATAACTTCCATAATCAGATCGACCACATCTGGTATCTCTACTTCGGTCGAGTCAGAGGCGCTTTTTGGTTGTGGAGGCTCTTCTGTGAAAGGATCTTCTTGCACTGATGGTGTGTGAATGTGCTCCAAACACACATCCTTAGGGATGGCCTCCCTTTTGGACCCTATCTTCGCCAAATCATCTGCAGCTTGATTTTTCAGTCGGGGTATATGATGGAGCTCTAACCCCTCGAATCGTTTCTCCAGCTTTCTCACTGCGCTGCAATATCCCGTCATGGATGGGCTTCTGACGTCCCACTCCTTCATCACTTGATTAACAACCAGATCTGAGTCGCCGTAGACCATGAGGCGACGGACGCCGAGTGAAATGGCCATACGTAATCCGTATAAAAGCGCTTCGTACTCTGCTTCATTGCTGGAGGAATCAAAGTGAATCTGGAGGACATACTTGAGCTTATCTCCTCGGGGGGAAACCAGTACAACCCCCGCACCGGATCCGTTCAGCATCTTGGAGCCATCGAAAAACATAGTCCAGTGCTCCGAGTGAACTTGAGTCGGAAGCTCCTGCTCGGTCCACTCGGCGAGGAAATCAGCTATTGCCTGGGACTTAATAGCTTTCTTTGCTTCGAACTTGATATCAAGAGGAAGAAGTTCAATTGCCCATTTCGCCACTCGACCGGTCGCATCTCTGTTATGAAGAATCTCTGATAATGGAGCGTCGCTGACGACTGTGATAGAGTGATCGGAGAAATAATGAGCAACCTTCTTCGTGGTCATGTAAATCCCGTAAACGAGCTTCTGATAGTGGGGATATCTTTGCTTCGACGGGGTCAGAACTTCAGAGAGATAATACACTGGGCGTTGAACTTTGAAGGTCTTTCCTTCCTCTTCCCGCTCGACCGTAAGAACGGTACTAACGACTTGTCCCGTGGCTGCTATGTAAAGCAACAATGGCTCTTTGCTGACAGGAGCAGCAAGCACCGGCTGGGTGGAGAGCAGATCTTTTAGCTCTGCGAATGCTGCATCAGCTTCTGGAGTCCATTCGAACGTGTCTGACTTCTTCATCAGTCGGTAAAGAGGCAACGCCTTTTCACCGAGCCTGGAGATGAATTGACTTAGGGCGGCCAAGCATCCAGTAAGTTTCTGGACGTCGTGCACACGCACGGGGCGTTTCATCCGGAGTATGGTGCCAACTTTTTTAGGGTTAGCGTCGATTCCTCGTTCGGAAACAAGAAAACCGAGTAACTTTCCTCCAGGGACTCCAAATGTGCACTTCGACGGATTGAGCTTGATATCATAACTCCTGAGATTGGCAAAAGTTTCAGCTAGGTCAGTCAACAGGTCGGAACCTTTTCGTGACTTGACCACTATGTCATCCATGTACGCTTCTACATTCCGACTGATTTGAGTGATTAGGCACTTCTGAATCATTCTCATGAATGTAGCTCCGGCGTTCTTGAGACCGAAAGGCATGGTAACATAGCAGAAACACCCAAATGGGGTGATGAAGGCTGTTTTTATTTCATCGGGTCCATACAGACGGATCTGATGGTATCCAGAGTAAGCATCTAAAAAGGATAGCCTCTCGCATCCTGCAGTCGAGTCGACTATTTGATCGATGCGAGGAAGAGGAAAATGATCTTTCGGGCAGGCCCGATTGATATGCTTAAAATCGATGCACATGCGCAACGACCTGTCTTTCTTAGGGACCATCACAACATTAGCGAGCCACTCGGAGTGGAAGATCTCGCGAATGAATTTTGCTGCTAGGAGTCGGGCCACTTCTTTGCCAATGGCCTTTCTCTTCTGAACGGCGGACCGTCGGAGATGCTCCTTGACTGGTTTGGCCTTTGGGTCGACTCGGAGGCGGTGCTCGGCCAGTCCCCTGGGTACACCTGGCATGTCAGCAGGCTTCCATGCGAAGATGTCCCAGTTCTCACGGAGGAACTGGACGAGCGCTTCTTCCTATTTGGGGTCGAGTGTAGTGGAGATGTTGGTTGGAGCCGCATTTGGATCGGTCGGGTGGATGTGGACTTGCTTGGTCTCACCAGTCGACCGAAATGCTGATTCCGTGGCGGGCTTCTTGGCTCGTAACAATTCACTCGGGTCTGCAGTCTTCTGATACTCTTGTATCTCTATCTTGGCCATCTGAGCGTCAGCAATCTTGGCGCCTTTCTGAAAGCACTCCTCTGCCTTCTTCCGATTGCCGACGATGGTGATTACACCTTTGGGGCCAGGCATCTTCATCTTGAGGTATACGTAGCATGGCCGAGCCATGAAGCGAGCATAGGCTGGCCTCCCAAGAATGGCGTGGTACGCACTCTGAAAATCCACGACCTCAAAGGTTAATTTTTCTTTCCGGAAATTCTTCGAGTCACCAAAGACGACGTCGAGAGCGATTTGGCCGAGTGACTCAGCTTTCTTCCCAGGGATGACCCCGTGGAAGCTCATGTTGCTGGGGCTGATCCGGGACATCGGAATGCCCATCCCCTTCAACGTCTCTGCATACAACAAGTTTAGCCCACTGCCGCCGTCCATCAGAACCTTGGTCAGTCGAGTGCCTTCAACAATTGGGTCGACCACCAACGCTTGCCTCCCTGGGGTGGCAATATGAGTCGGATGATCGGACTGGTCGAAGGTGATGGCGGTTTGGGACCACTTCAGGTAATGGGGTGTCACTGGAGCGACCGTGTTTACTTCGCGATTGATGACCTTCAGTCGACTCCTACTTTCGACGTCAGCGAAAATCATCAGAGTGGAATTGATTTGAGGGTATTCTTCGCCGCTGTCTTCTCTGTCTTTGACTTTGTCCGACTCTTTCCCTTTGTCCTTGGCTTGCTTCCCTTGGAACTGTTGCATCAGGAGTCGACATTGTCGAGTGGTATGCTTAGGGTAAATGAGATTTCCCTCTTCATCTTTCTTCGTGTGAATGTGGCATGGTAAGTCCATCACATCATTCCCGTCCTGGTCTTTCACTTTCTTGGGGTTCCAAGGGCCCTTGGGTTTCCCCTTAAACTTCCCTGTGGTCACAGCTAAGGCTTCCCCGGGGGCGACTGGCTCGGCCTTGCGCTTCTGCTTCCGACTGGAGTGTCCTCCGTCGGTCTCATTAGCGGCTGCCTTATACTTGCCACTCCGGAGTCTATCTTCTTCTTCTCCGTTCGCGTACTTGGTGGCGATTTCCATCATTCGACTCAGGGTCATATCTCCGGTTCGACCAAACTTCAAAGTTAACTCCCTGTTTCTGACACCTTCCTTGAAGGCGCAAACTGCTTGATGATCGGATACATTCTCGACCGTGTGATTCAGAGTGATCCATCTCTGGATATAATCCCTCAGGGTTTCACTCGACTTCTGAACACATGACTGCAATTCTGTCAACCCCGCCGGTCGCTTGCAAGTTCCTTCGAACGTCCTGACAAACACCTGGGCTAGATCTTCCCAAGTATAAATACTGCTGGGAGCCAACTGATTCAACCACGCTCTGGCTGATCCTTCCAACATGAGGGGCAAATGCTTCATGGCCACCTCGTCATTGCCGCCTCCGATCTGAACAGCCACTCGGTAATCCTCGAGCCATGTGTCCGGCTTGGACTCTCCGGTGAACTTGCTGACTCCAGCCGCCAACCTGAAGTTGGGAGGAATCACTGCAGCTCTGATTGCTCTGCTGAAACACTCGGGACCTGAGACGCGAACTCTGCTGCTGGACGGGGCGCCTCCGTCACGGTCTTCTCGGTGAGCTCTATTTCGGTCGACCAGGCCTTGAACGATGATGGATCTCGCATCAAAGCCTGGTTCCCTGGGGTCGACTGGGACCTTTCGCCCAGTACTGAACTGGCGTCTGTCTTCTTGCCGTCGAGGAATGTACGACACGGCTCTTGGGGGAGGAGAAGGCACTCGACGTTGATCGTTGCGATCGAATCGGTGCTCATACCGCTCGTGCCCTTGGTACTGATTCTCGTGCCGGCCTCTGTGTCCTTCACGCCTCGGGGGCGACCTCGGACTATGAGCCGACTGAAAGGAATTCGCAGTGACGGATCGACTGTGAATCCTGTTGCGCGACTGTGACACGGCTGAATTCTGGTCACCCGCTGCACGAAGCAAATCCCTGATCTGCAACAGACCTCTCCCTGCCTCTGACTGTGAAGGCTGGATCGACTCCGCTATGCGAGCCGCAGCTGCCAAATTCTGAATCGGAGTACGGTATACCTGGGTCGGCGGCTGGAAGACACGACGACGGCTGGACTCGGGAGCGGGCGGTCGTGCGCGCTCGTCGAGTGCTCTCTGAAGATTCTCCAATCGAGCACGTTCAGCCAAATTGGCCAAGCGCGCCTCCTCCAGGGCTCGCGCCTCAGGGGTTTCTCCAACGATAGGAGTGTGAAGGGCGTCCACGTTCCGGCGACGGAGTTCCTCCCTCTGCACTGAGGTAAGGGGCTCGGGCCTGTACTCTTCGTGACCCCGCGCCGGAATCCCCCCTGCGGCAACCTCTTCGGTTTGGGGGAATCCGGGGGGGCTACGTGGTCCGTCGACCATTAGTACTTCCGCCGCTGGGTCACTGCTGTCGCACTCGGACGCAGTCTCTACGGAGCCAGTCGACAGGTCGAACAGGCCGTAGAGTGACTCGTCGGGCTCGATTGCCGCGACTTGGGGGATGGCCGACTGGCGGGCCAGTGCATGCTTCACCCACCGCTGGAGTCTCGACCGACCGATGCGCTTGCGCCGGTGGGAAGCTGATGACGATGATGATGATGATGACGGCGCAACGAATGCCGACCCGTACTGGGTCGACGGTTGCCGCAGGAGGACGCCGCGGACGCATGCGCGAAAATGCGTGGCTCCGCGGGCGGGAAGCGCGTCCACGTCGAGTGGAGCCTCCTGCAGCCAAGCAGAGTCGTCAACGATGAAGGAGAGAGCGCCGAGACGGATCTTGCGGCTCTCAACCATGACTCCGCTCGAAAACATGATGTGGGTTGAAAGAATCCCAACTCCTCCAACAAATCGCTAGAACACCTGCCCCATGGTGGGCGCTAACTATCGTGGTTCTAAGTCTGACAGTAGAATGGGGGGGTAGGAATGGAGAGGCAAGATCCTAGCTCTGGAGTAGTTGTGCACGCAAGGAGTTAACGAGTTCAGGCCCTTCTCGGAGGAAGTAATAGCCCTACGTCTCGGAGCCCGGAGGCGGTCGACTGGATTATATGCGTAAGTGTTACAAAGATGCGAACCCCTGTCCTAGTGGAGGGGGGTGGCTTATATAGAGTTCGCCAGGACCCCAGCCAGCCCACGTTACAAGGGGTTTAATGTACATAAAGAGAGGGGGTTACTGGTAACGCCTGTAATAAAGGACCATGAAGGCCATAAAAGCTACTTATGAGGTGACCGTTTGTAGGCAGCGCCTTTAGATCTTCTTACGGTCGAGTGATGTCTTCATGGTCGACTGCTTGCGCTTCTGGTCGAGTACGCTTGTGTCCGTCGACTGGGCTGACCAGGTCGACTGACCTGTCGATACTTCTCAGAACGTCTTTCATTGTAGGAGTCGTGTCCTTGATTGGGTACCTCAGGTACGACAAGTTACCCTACCCTAGGTACGTATCCTCGTCAGCGCCTCCTCGCCGTTGTCAGCTAGCTCAGGAACAAAGACATTGGGGTCGACGTACTCAGCGAGTGCCGCGGCGCGCTTGACAAAGTCATCCTTCATGGCTGCCAGCTCCGGCTGGGCCTCAGCCCGGAGTGTGGCCAGCTGGTCCAGGCTCAGGTCCGGATACCACGCCTTGATGAACTCCAAGGCACAACGCGCTCCAGCGCGTGCCGAGGAGCCTTTCCAGGCCTCCAGGCGGCCGGCTGCGACCTCCAGCTAGTCGGCAGTCCGGCTGGGAGTGCGCAGAATCGGCATATCCGGCCACAAGGCAGCAATCGCCTGGGCGCCGGCACGTTGAAGCCGGCGCAGCATCCGGTGAGCCGGCCGCAGGCGAGCCTCGATGCTCAAAAGTTGTTCATCAAGAGTCCGGGGGGCGTTGGCAGCAACCTCCTCGCCGGCCGCCCTTCGCGCCTCGCGATCGGCCTCGATGGCTTGAACGGCCGTTTGCGCATGGCCTGGGAAGAAATTTATCAAGACGGAAAAAAGAAGCAAGTCAGAAAAGGCACAGTCAGCTGCCCAAAGGAGGCGAGTAAAGAAAACTTACCATCAACGATATCTTCAATTTCATGGAAGCCGGAGGTCAGCATCGCCTCCTTGTCGGTCCAGGAGGAACGTTCGGCTTCGAACTCGGCTTGGAGTCCAGTCTCCCTCTCCTTCGCCTCCTCCCGCGCCTTCTTGAGCAGCTCCTTCTGCTCCGTCAGCTGCGCGGCCAGCAGGTCGCGCTCCGTGACGAGCTTGCCGCACTCCACCTCCTTGGCGCGCAAGGCGGTGTTGGCTTCGCCCAGCTGCTGCTGAAGAACGGCGTTGGCCTCTGAAGAAAGAAGAAATAGGACACAAGTCATCAGAAAAGGTCGCCAAGAAGATCCGGCCCGACTGCGCAGCAGTCGGCCCGAATTTCGGGGACTATAGCCCGCGGGTGCGCCAGCGCGCCCCCGCGAAGAAGGAAACTCACTCCGGCTCTCCGACAAGTCCGCAGTCCGCTTGCCCAGCTCTTCAACATTGCGGTTGAAGACGGTGACTCGGAGGTTGTGGTAGTCCTATGATAAGCATTTCAAAAAGAATAAGCGTCTGGAACTCGCCAATAGAGTTCCAACCCGCCTGCTTAGCAGCCGGCTCGGAACTCGGGGACTACACCCAGTGGGTGCGCTTGCGCGCCCCCACAAAGAAGAGCAAGAAAAACAAAGACATAAGAAACATACCCGGACGGCCGCACGCGACGCCAGATGCGCCTTGGTGCAGTTCTGGAGGGCGTCGCTCTCGGCTCGCAGCTTTGCCTGGACGTCCAGGAGCGCCTGGTTCAGCGGGCCGGTGCCGCCTCCTCGCACCCACCCGACGGGCGCGACGCTCATCACCTCGACGTCTGGGGCGGCCGAGCTGGCCGCTCCAGTCTCCAGAGGTCGCGGCGCTGAAGTCGCCTTCTCCAGACGGCGGCGTGTCGGCGAGGCGACTTGGAGAAGCAAGTTCGCCTCGGCTTCGTCCGTGGTCGGCGGCACCGGCGGGTCCGCCGGCCGTTCATCCCTCGCGCTTCCCGATGGCGGCGGGGGCAGTGGTGGCAGCACCACCGTGTCCGGCCCGGGGATCTCACCGCTCTCCCTCTCCACGACGGGGTACTCCCCGCCGGCCTCCCCAGACTGCTCCATGTGGTCCGGAGGCGGCGCCGAGCGCAATGGGACAACGAGCAGCGCCGACTGGCGGAGCGCGGCTTCTTCGGCCCGCTCTTTGGCTGCGGCGGCGGCTTCTACTCCCTCCAGCCCCTCCTGGGTGGAGGCGGCCGCCTTCTCGGCCTCCGCCTTCTCCCGGCGGGCGGCTTCGTCCTCGTCGCGCTTCTCCTACGCGTTCTGCTCCGTCGCTTCCCGGAGGTTGGCAGCGGGGTCGATACGCCGAGTCGTGGCGGACGACTCCACCGACCCCCTGATGGAGGCGGCGGCGACTCTCCCAAGGTTGAGGGGAGCGCTCGAACAGGGAAGACACGTAAGGACTCAGACAAAATCCACCAAGAGATAAAACAAGACAAAGAAGCAGAAACACGTACCCAAAAGATAGCGGCGGCTTCTTCACTTCCTTACGGAAGCGATGGGCCCTCGCGACCGCCTCTTCCCGTTTGGTCGCGGCGGCCGCCCCCTTAAACTTCTTTTCCCGGCCTCCGAGGGAACTCGGCCCGGCCCGACGCTTCCTCGCACCGTCTTGCCTCGGTTGATGGCGCGGGGCGACTCCTCCATCTTCGCCGACGGGCCAGTCGGCGAAGGTAGCCGAGGGCCTGAGTCCGCCTTCCTCTCCTTCGCCGCCCCCTTCGGCGTCGGCCTCCATCGCCGCCGCCCCCAGGTCGGGGTCGTCAATGTCGCTCTCCGCTCGATCGGGGGCGAACTGGCGGGGCGGCCCCGCGGCACCGGCCGCGGGCTGGAGGAGAGGGTTCTGGTTCAAGAGATAAGAATAATAGAGATCAGGAGTCGGATTCGGCTGAAGAAGAAGAAGAAAAAGAAGAATCACTTACCACCGGCGGGGGGTTGGCGCGCGAGTACGGCTCCAAGCCGAACTGCCAATCCTCTGAGAGGCCGCAGTTCGCGATGTAGTTCACCGTGTCGGCTACCTCCGCGTGAGGCATGTCCTTGGTGCACGTCCGACTGGGGTCCCGGTGGCCGCTCATCCTTCGGCGCCGGCGTCACCTTATGTCGTCGTCGATCTCGGAACCATCCCATACGCCGGAGCGCACGGCGGCGGGCGTGGCGGCGGAGGTAGAGCTCATCGCTGCAAGCAGGGCGCAGTCCGGCGCGGCAGCGGTGGGAGAAAGAAGGAGGAGGAAAGAAGCGAAGGAAGCAGAGGGGAGCGGGCGCGCGTGCTTCGCCTCCCCATTCCCTCCGCCTACTTATAGGCCTGCGGGCTGAAGAACCAAGGGGGCGTCGTGGGATTAACTACGCCCACGCCCCCACGACCCCCATGATTTACCACGGAAGTTACCATGCGCATTTACTGCGCTGAGAAGCTCAACCACCCGCGCGGCCGCAATGGATTCGTTCGAGGGACGAGGCGCGGTAATGGCGGGCCCCCCATGGGCCTGTCCCATCACGCGCGTGGGCTGGTAGACTGGCTCGGCCACGTGGCGTCCCTTGGCGGGTCCGCGACGGGCGACGGCCATGTGGTTTATCAGGCACGCCGCCTGAATCCCGCCACGACTTTCAAACTCTTTGAAGAGCAAGATGACCTTCGACGAGTCCGGCTTCCCATAGTCGGCTTGTCGGAGGCGGCCTTGATAAGATCGCCTCCCCCACGATCCACTCGGAGGAAGAAACTGTTGAGGCTCCTCGACAGGTCTCCCTCGGCGCCTCACCAGCTTCGGGGACTACTGTCGGAGTAATGGGCCACGGGTAGGCTAACCCGGGACCCAGAACCTTTCAAAACATCGGGGCAGGCTTCGGCCCTCAAAGAATCCCAAGACGATCTGCCGACTCTGGGAGTCAGCCGCAGCATCACCGATACCCACTCTAGGCCGAATCCCGGAGACGGCTGTGACTCCCAATCGGCGACTCCAGGGAGGCCGACTATGGGAAGTCGGCCCGCGACTTCACCACTCTCTGCCTTCGAGAAGAAGGACGATACCGAGGATGACCGGAGTACGGCCCTCCCCTACGTTGATTACCAAGGGCAGGCATGGCTACAGTACGTCGTACCGGAGGAGATCTCCGCCCGGTGCGACACTGTTGCCATGCTGGCCCTGACGTCCGCCCTGGCAGCGGAACACTCTTCCCACGTCGGCCCGCATGTACGGCCCGGAGACGGCGGGCCCCACTAGTCAGTGGGGGGGGGGACGAAGACGGCGAGAGCACCCGAAGACGGACCCCGTGGGAGTCGGCCTCCGAGAGTCGGCCTGTTCCTCCCACGGGCCCCACACGCCATTAATCAGATAAGACGGGGAGTGGCGACAGTGATCGCCCGCCAGGCGGCGGCACTGTTGCCACGCTCCCATGACCAAGCCAACGTCATCAAAGGCGCGACTACAGTGGCCAGGTCAGTCGGCGGGGCCCACCAGAGGCGGGCCCCAGGAGTCGGCGGAGAAGACGGCGGCCTAAGAGACAGACGGCTGGGACCCGCGCCCAGTCAGATTACCATTGTACCCCCGGGGGGTAGGCCTATATAAACCCCCCGGAGCACCCATGCAAAGGGTTCGATCCTTTTACCACTAGACCAGCAACATAGAAGGGAGAGAGCTAGCCTTGCCCTCTCCTACCTCCAGAACATAGCTCGAGGAGCAACTTTGTACACATATCACCATAGTGATCATGCGGAGACCCCGCAGAGCAGCAGTAGGGGTATTATCTCCTCGGAGAGGCCCGAAGCTGGGTAAGATTCGCCGGCGTGCATGTCTACGCCTCATCCCGCTTCCAGGCACCGGCGACGTTCTACTCGCCCCCACCATGATAAGCCATCGTTTGGCATATGTCGCACCCGACCCCCGACAAACATGGTGCTTTATGCTTCATATTATTATCCAATGATGTGTTGCCATCCTATGATGTCTGAGTAGATTCTCGTTGTCCTATCGGTGGTTGATGAATTGCTATGATTGATTTAATTTGCTTATGGTTATGTTGCTGTCCTTTGGTGCCCATCATATGAGCGCGCGTGTGGATCACACCATAGGGTTAGTTGTATGTTGATAGGACTATGTATTGGAGGGCAAGGGTGACAGAAGCTTCAGCCTAGCATAGAAATTGATGCATACGGGATTGAAGGGGGACCAATATATTTTAATGCTATGGTTGGGTTTTACCTTAATGAACGTTAGTAGTTGCGGACCCTTGCTAATAGTTCCAATCATAAGTGCATAGAATTCCAAGTAAGGGATGACATGCTAGCAGTGGCATCTCCCACATAAAACTTGCTATCGGTCTAGTAAAGTAGTCAATTGCTTAAGGGACAATTTCGCAACTCCTACCACCACTTTTCCACACTTGCTATATTTACTTTATTGCTTCTTTATCTAAACAGCCCCTACTTTTTATTTATGTGCTCTTTATTATCTTGCAAACCTATCCAACAACACCTACAAAGTACTTCTAGTTTCATACTTGTTCTAGGTAAAGCGAACGTTAAGTGTGCGTAGAGTTGTATCGGTGATCGATAGAACTTGCGGGAATATTTGTTATACCTTTAGCTCCTCGTTGGGTTCGACACTCTTAATTATCGAAAGAGTCTACAATTGATCTCGTATACTTGTGGGTTATCAAGACCTTTTTTTGGCGCCGTTGCTGGGGAGCAATAGCGTGGGGTGAATATTCTCGTGTGTGCTTGTTTGCTTTATCACTAAGTATTTGTTATTTTTTGTTCTTAGTTGTTCTCTATCTTTAGTTATGGATATGGAACACAAAAGACCAAAAACATTAGGTGTACTTGCTACCCATGGAGATGAGGAACCTCCTAAAACCCTCGATGCTCGTTATGTGACAGATATTATGTACTACTTTGATAATCCCGAGAAAACCCCATTCAATCTAGTACTGGGAGACACATTGGATCAACGTGAATACTTTAGGGATTATCGCTTGACTCAAAAAGGGAAACTATTATGGGATCAAACTTATATGTTGAAGTGGTATGCTAGGCAACTATGCTTGAGATATGATTATACTTGTTTCTCTAGGATGAAGTCTCCACACCTTTCCTTTGCATGCAAATTTAATGATAATGAAACCTTGGCTTCTTATGCTAGAGGTATATATGACTACTATGATGTGGAACAAATATAAGAATTTGTTGCTTTTATGGGTGCTTATGAAATTGAATCTGTGTTCAAAGAATATGAAAATATTTATGATGCTGTTTACAGACTTGAAAATTTAGCTATCCTTAAATATTGTTATGATAATTACGAATACAATTCCGATATTGATGCGTTTTTTGAGAAATTCTCTGCTATCCAAGAAGAGACTAATATTTTGCAGGAATCTATGGAAGAAGAAATTGTTGAAACTGTGAGCTCATTGGATGAAAAAGATGAGGAGAGCAAAGAACAAAATGAGGAAGAGCGGACTGATCACCCGTTCCCACCTTCTAATGAGAGTAACTCTTCAACTCATACATTGTTTAATTTCCCTTCATGCTTACCGAAGGATGACTGCTATGATGATTGTTATGATCCCGTTGATTCTCTTGAACTATTCCTTTTTGATGATGCTTGCTATGCTTGTGGCCAAGATGCCAATATGAATTATGCTTATGGAGATGAACTTGCTATAGTTCCTTATGTTAAACATGAAATTGTTGCTACTGCACCCACACATGGTAGTCCTATTACCTTTTTAATTCTCCAAACTACACTATATCGGAGAAGTTTGTGTTTATTAAGGATTATATTGATGGGTTGCCATTTACTGTTGCACATGATGATTTAGATGAATATAATATGCATGTGATTGCTGCTCCTACTTGCAATTATTATGAGAGAGGAACTACATCTCCGCCTCTCTATGTTTCCAACATGATAAAATTGCAAGAAACTGCTTATACTATGCATTGGCCTTTACTAGGTGTTCATGAATTGTTCTTTTATGACATGCCGATGCATAGGAAGAGAGTTAGACTTCGTAATTACTTGATATATGTTGCTTTGCGCTCACTACTAAATGCCAAATCATTGCTAATTAAAATTGGCTTTGATATACCTTGGGATCCGGGTGGATTCACTACTTGAGCACTATATGCCTAGCTTAATGGCTTTAAAGAAAGCGCTGCCAGGGAGACAACCCGGAAGTTTTAGAGAGTCATTTATTTCTGTTGAGTTCTTTTATATAGTTAAAAAAATAAAAAAAATAAAGAGGGGAACCTAAATCTTTTTCATAAAAGGAAAGTGAAAGTGAGAGAGACAAGCATTGTTGAAGTGGGAGCTAGCCTTGAACTTTGTTCATGCTCACGGAAACTTTGTGAATCTTGATTATAGAAACTTTTCAACAAAAATAATTATCCCGTTGTACAATTCCATTGTATTATAAAAATAATGTGCCAAGGTTTTCCTTTAGGATGGTTACAATGCTTGTTGGTTTGTGCGGTGCAGGACAGAAACTTTGACGGTAGTGCGCGATTTTACATTTTTTACTGGAACATCAAATGGTTCTAATTCTTTTTGCACTGCCTTGCTATACAAATTTTTTATTTTCCTAATTTTGGTATAATTTTTCAAGTATCAGAAGTATGGTGAATGTTCATATTGTTACAGACTGTTCTATTTTAGACAGATTCTGTTTTTGTTGCATAGTTGGCTTGTTTTGATGAAAATATCGAATTATATCAGTGGATTAAGCCATGAAAAATTTATGTTACAGTAGCTACAATGCAAAAACAAAATATGAATTGGTTTGCAACAGTACTTAGAGTAGTGATTTGCTTTATTATACTAACAGATCTTACCGAGTTTTCTGTTAAAGTTTTGTGTGGATGAAGTGTTCGATGATCGAGAAGTTCTCGATGTGAGAAAAAGGAAGAGAGGCAAGAGCTCAAGATTGGGGATGCCCAAGGCACCCCAAGTAAATATTCAAAGATACTCAAGCGTCTAAGCTTGGGGATGCCCCGAAAGGCATCCCCTCTTTCTTCAACAAGTATCGGTATTTTTTCGGATTCGTTTCGTTCATGTGACATGTGCAAATCTTGGAGCGTCTTTTGTATTTAGTTTTCATTTTTTTCTTTTATGCACCATGCTGGTATGAAATAGTCCTTGGTTGATTTATAGAATGCTCTTTGCACTTCACTTTTATCTTTTGAGTATGGCTTTATAGAATGCTTCATGTACTTCACTTATATCATTTGAAGTTTGGATTGCATGTTTCTCTTCACTTAGACAACCGCCATTTGTAGAATGCTCTTTTGCTTCACTTATATTTGTTAGAGAGTGGGTATATATTTTGTAGAATGAATTAAACTCTCTTGCTTCACTTATATCTATTTCGAGAGATGACAGGAACTGGTCATTCACATGGTTAGTCATAAAATTCTACATAAAACTTGTAGATTACTGAATATGATATGTTTGATTCCTTGCAATATTTTTGCGATATAAAGGTGGTGATATTAGAGTCGTGCTAGTTTAGTAATAGTGAAATTGAGGAATACTTGTGTTGAGGTTTGCAAGTCCCGTAGCATGCACGTATGGTGAACCGTTATGTAACGAAGTCGGAGCATGAGGTGTTGTTTCATTGATTTCCTTATGAGTGGCGGTCGGGGACGAGCGATGGTATTTTCCTACCAATCTATCCCCCTAGGGGCATGCGTAGTAGTACTTTTCTTAGAGGGCTAATAATATTTTGCAATAAGTATATAAGTTCTTTATGACTAATGTGAGTCCATGGATTATACGCACTCTCACCCTTGCATCATTTCTAGCCTCTTCGGTACTGTGCATTGCCCTTTCTCACCTCGAGAGTTGGGGCAAACTTCGCCGGTGCATCCAAACCCCGTGATACGATACGCTCTATCACACATAAGCCTCATTGTATCTTCCTCAAAACAGCCACCATACCTACCTATCATGGCATTTCCATAGCCATTCCGAGATATATTGCCATGCAACTTCCATCATCATCATATACATGACTTGAGCATTTATTGTCATATTGATTTGCATGATCGTAAGATAGCTAGCATGACGTTTTCATGGCTTGTCCATTTTTTGATGTCATTGCTACGCTAGATCATTGCACATCCCGGTACACCACCGGAGGCATTCATATAGAGTCATATCTTTGTTCTAGTATCGAGTTGTAATATTGAGTTGTAAGTAAATGAAAGTGTGATGATCATCATTATTACAGCATTGCCCCACTGAGGAAATGATGATGGAGACTATGATTCCCCCATAAGTCGGGATGAGACTCCGGACTTTAAAATAAAAGAGGCCAAAGAAACCCAAATAATAATAATAATAATAATAATAATAATAATAATAATAATAATAATAATAATAATAATAATAATAATAATAATAATAATAATAATAATAATAATAATAATAATAATAATAATAATAATAATAATAATAATAATAATAAGAGGCCAAAGAAGCCCACCAAAAAAGAGAAAAAATGAGAGAAAAAGAGAGAAGGGGCAATGTTACTATCCTTTTACCACACTTGTGCTTCAGAGTAGCACCATGTTCTTCATATAGAGAGTCTCTTGAGTTATCACTTTCATATACTAGTGGGAATTTTCATTATAGAACTTGGCTTGTATATTTCGATGATGGGCTTCCTCAAATGCCCGAGGTCTTCATGAGCAAGCAAGTTGGATGCAAACCCACTTAGTTTCCAGTTTGAGCTTTCATACACTTATAGCTCTTAGTGCATCAGTTGCATGGCAATCCCTACTCCTCACATTGACATCAATTGATGGGCACCTCCATAGCCCGTTGATTAGCCGCGTCGATATGAGACTTTCTCCTTTTTTTGTCTTCTCCACACAACCTCCATCATCATATGCTATTCCACCTATAGTGCTATGTCCATGGCTTGCGCTCATGTATTGCATGAGGGCTGAAAAGGCTGAAGCGCGTTAAAAAGTATGAACCAATTGCTCGGCTTGTCATCGGGGTTGTGCATGATTTGAATGCTTTGTGTGGTGAAGATGGAGCATAGCCAGACTATAAGATTTTGTAGGGATGAGCTTTCTTTGGCTATGTTATTTCGATAAGACATAATTGCTTGGTTGGTATGCTTGAAGTATTATTGATTTTATGTCAAATGATAGACTATTGCTTTGAATCACTCGTGTCTTAATATTCATGACATGATTATATACATGACCAAGATTATGTTAGGTAGCATTCCACATCAAAAATTATATTTTTATCATTTACCTACTCGAGGACGAGCAAGAATTAAGCTTGGGGATGCTGATACGTCTTCGTCGTATCTATAATTTTTGATTGTTCCATGCCAATACTATGCAACTTTCATATACTTTTGGTAACTTTTTATATTATTTTTGGGACTAACATATTGATCCAGTGCCCAGTGCTAGTTCCTGTTTGTTGCATGTTTTATGTTTCGCAGAAACCCCATATCAAACGGAATCCAAATGAGATAAAAATGGACGGAGAATTTTTTTGGAATATTTGGAAAATATGGGAGGAAGAATCAACACGAAAACGGTGTCCGAGGTGGGTACGAGGCAGGGGGGGCGCCCCTGACCCTCGTGGTCCACCTGTAAGGCGGTTGATGCCCTTCTTCGGCCGCAAGAAAGCTAATTTTTGGAAAAAAAATCACGGCGAAGGTTTTAGTCCAATCGGAGTTACTGATCTCCATATATATATATATACGAAACGGTGAAAGGGTAGGAGGGGAGAACGCAGAAACAGAGAGAGACAGAGAGATAGATCCAATCTCGGAGGGTCTCTCGCCCCACCCACGCCATGGAGGCCAAGGACCAGAGTTGAAACCCTTCTCCCATCTAGGGAGGAGGGCAAGGAAGACGAAGACGAAGGGGCCCCTTCTCCCCTTCTCTTCCTGTGGCACCGGAATGCTGTCGTGGCCATCATCATCATCACAGCGATCTTCACCAACACCTCTGCCATCTTCACCAACATCTCCATCACCTTACCCCCTCTATCTACAGCGGTCCATTCTCCCGCAACCCGTTGTACCCTCTACTTGAACATGGTGCTTTATGCTTCATATTATTATCCAATGATGTGTTGCCATCCTATGATGTCTGAGTAGATTTTCATTGTCCTATCGGTGGTTGATGAATTGCTATGATTGATTTAATTTGCTTGTGGTTATCTTGCTGTCCTTTGGTGCTCACCATGTGAGAGCGCGTGTTGATCACACCATAGGGTTAGTTGTATGTTGATAGGACTATGTATTGGAGGGCAAGGGTGACAGAAGCTTCAGCCTAGCATAGAAATTGATGCATACGGGATTGAAGGGGGACCAATATATCTTAATGCTATGGTTGGGTTTTACCTTAATGAACGTTAGCAATTGCGGACGCTTGCTAATAGTTCCAATCATAAGTGCATAGAATTCCAAGTAAGGGATGACATGCTAGCAGTGGCCTCTCCCACATAAAACTTGCTATCGGTCTAGTAAAGTAGTCAATTGCTTAAGAGACTATTTCGCAACTTCTACCACCACTTTTCCACACTCGCTATATTTACTTTATTTCTTCTTTATCTAAACAGCCCCTACTTTTTATTTACGTGCTCTTTATTATCTTGCAAACCTATCCAACAACACCTACAAAGTACTTCTAGTTTCATACTTGTTCTAGGTAAAGCGAACGTTAAGCGTGCGTAGAGTTGTATCGATGGTCGACAGAACTTGAGGGAGTATTTGTTCTACCTTTAGCTCCTCGTTGGGTTCAACACTCTTACTTATCGAAAGAGGCTACAATTGATCCCCCATACTTGTGGGTTATCAGGGTATATTTGCATAGAAGTTATATTGTTATGGATCCTCTAACATGTGGTGCTTGCTTAGGATCTTTTGTTAGCCAAAATTTTGTACTAAGTAGAGATACTACTTGTGCATCCAAAACCCTTAAAACCAGTTTCATGCATGAGTGTCCATCATATCTACCTATGGATTGAATAAGATCCTTCAAGTAAGTTGTCATCGGTGCAAAAAGCAATACAAATTGCTCCTAAATATGTATGATCTTTTATTGTAAGGGAAAATAAGTGTTGTACAAACTTGTGGTGGTAAAGAAATAAAAGCGACGGACTGCATAAGAAAGGTTGCTATCACAAAGGGCAATACAATGTGACGTTCCTTTGCATTAGGAGTTTCCACATACAACATTTAAAAGCGCATGGCAACCTCTACTTTCATCTGCAAAGGGCCTATCTTTTACTTTCATGTATTTACTTTTATGCAAGAGTCAATAGTATCCCTTCCTAATTCAACCTCAATTATTCTTTAGTTGGCAAGCATCATGTGGTGGGGAAAGATCCAAGCATATATGGCCATTCAAATATATTTGATCATCAATTATTATTGTTGACAATTATCTGTATGATAAATAAGTTGGGAGGCGAAACATTAAGCCCCTATCTTTCTCTGTGTTCGACAGATGCTATTTGTTCTAAAAGTAAGCTTTGAGTGTTAGGAATCATGGAAGACTATATGATAGTTGAGTATGTGGGATTTTCTAATTAAAGCTCTTAAAGAGACCCTTCCTGAAAATAAGATGAATTGCAATTGTTTGATGACTAAGAACATGGTTTGTTGGTTTAAAGAAACTTTATGGTCTATACTTTAACTTGTGAATAGCTTGCTACTTGATCATGATAATTTTTATGAGATGAGCTACTGTTTATGATATATAATGATGCTAGAAAAAGTGTGTGGAACTATCATTGATTAAACTTATGCACTATGCTAGCATTCACACTTCATAAATTATTTCTTTATCATTTACCTACTCGAGGACGAGCAGAGATGCTGATACGTCTCCAGCGTATCTTTAATTTATGAAGTATTAATGTCATGTTTAGAACAATTTTATATGGTTATGGTATGATTTGGTTAGAACTAACCTAGACTGACAATGTTTTCAGGAGAACTATCGTGGTGTCGTTTTTTGTGCAGAAATAAAAGTTCTCAGAATGGGCTGAAAATTTACGGTGATTTTTTATGGACCAAAAGAGAACCCCGAAGCACAAGAGTTGGACCAGAAGAGTCCCGAGGCAACGACAAGGTAGGGGGCGTGCCCTACCCCCCCTGGGAGGGTGCTCCTACCTTGCCGCTGCCTAATGGACCCCCTTGACGTGAGACTGACGCCAA
Source organism: Aegilops umbellulata (assembly GCA_032464435.1). NCBI lineage: Eukaryota > Viridiplantae > Streptophyta > Magnoliopsida > Poales > Poaceae > Aegilops > Aegilops umbellulata. The sequence goes on along the minus strand of CP136055.1, from coordinate 241,586,783 downwards.
AAATTCCTTTAAATACCAAAACCCACAGAAATAAACCTAGATCAGGAGTTCCGCCGCCGTAAGCCTCTGTAGCCTCGAAAACCAATCTAGGCCCTCTCTGGCACCTTGCCGGAGGGGGCCATCATCACCGAAGGCCATGGAGGAGCATCCCGGAGGGGGCCATCATCGCCATGGAGGCCAAGGACCAGAGGGAGAACCTCTCCCCATCTAGGTGGGCATGGAGGAGGAAGCACAAAGGGGGAGAATGATACGTCTCCGTCGTATCTACTTTTCCAAACACTTTTCCCTTGTTTTGGACTCTAATTTGCATGATTTGAATGGAACTAACCTGGACTGACGCTGTTTTCAGCAGAATTGCCATGGTGTTATTTATGTGCAGAAACAAAAGTTCTTGGAATGACCTGAAACTCCACGGAACTTATTTTTGGAAAATATAAAAAATACTGGAAGAAGAATCCAGGTCAGGGGGCCTCCACCTGTCCACGATGGTGGAGGGTGCGCCTGCCCCCCTAGGCGCGCCCCTGCCTCGTGGGCCCCCTGACGCTCCACCAACCTCAACTCCAACTCCATATATTCGTGTTCAGGGAGAAAAAAAATCAGGGAGAAGGATTCATCACGGTTTACGATACGGAGCCGCCGCCAAGCCCTAAAACCTCTCGGGAGGGCTGATCTGGAGTCCGTTCGGGGCTCCGGAGAGGGGAATCCGTCGCCGTCGTCATCATCAACCATCCTCCACCAATTTCATGATGCTTACCGCCGTGCGTGAGTAATTCCATCGTAGGCTTGCTGGACGGTGATGGGTTGGATGAAATCTATCATGTAATCGAGTTAGTTTTGATAGGGTTTGATCCCTAGTTGTTGGAAATATGCCCTAGAGGCAATAATACAAGGATTATTATATTTCCTTGTTCATGATAATCGTCTATTGTTCATGCTATAATTGTATTGTCCGGAAATCATAATACATGTGTGAATACATAGACCACAATGTGTCCCTAGTAAGCCTCTAGTTGACTAGCTCGTTGATCAATAGATAGTCATGGTTTCCTGACTATGGACATGGGGATGTCATTGATAACGGGATCACATCATTAGGAGAATGATGTGATGGACAAGACCCAAACCTAAGCATAGCACAAAGATCGTATAGTTCATTTGCTAGAGCTTTTCTGAATGTCAAGTATCATTCCTTAGACCATGAGATTATGCAACTCCCGGATGCCGTAGGAGTGCTTTGGGTGTATCAAACGTCACAACGTAACTGGGTGACTATAAAGGTGCACTACAGGTATCTCTGAAAGTATTTGTGGGGTTGGCATGAATCGAGACTGGGATTTGTCACTCCGTATGACGGAGAGGTATCTCTGGGCCCACACGGTAAGACATCATCATAATGAGCTCAATGTGATCAAGGTGTTGTTCACGGGATGATGTGTTACGGGAACGAGTAAAGAGACTTGCCGGTAACAAGATTGAACAAGGTATCGGTATACCGACGGTCGAATCTCGGGCAAGTATCGTACCGATAGATGAAGGGAATTGAGTACGGGATTTATTAAGTCCTCGACATCGTGGTTCATCCGATGAGATCATCGAGGAGCATGTGGGAGCCAACATGGGTATCCAGATCCCGCAGTTGGTTAATGACCGGAGATCGTCTCGGTCATGTCTGCACGTCTCCCGAACCCGTAGGGTCTACACACTTAAGGTTCGGTGACGGTAGGGTTGTAAAGATATTAGTATGCAGCAAACCGAAGGATGTTTGGAGTCCCGGATGAGATCCCAGACGTCACGAGAGGTTCCGGAATGGTCCGGAGGTAAAGAATTATATATATGAAGTGCCGTTTCGGCCATCGGGAAGGATTCGGGGGTCACCGGTATTGTACCGGGACCACCGGATGGGTCCCGGGGGTCCACTGGGTGGGGCCACCCATCCCGGAGGGCCCCGTGGGCTGAAGTGGGGAGGGAACCAGCCCATAGTGGGCTGGTGCGCCCCCCCATGGGCCTCCCCCCTGCTCCTAGGGTTGGAAACTCTAGGGCAGGGGGCGCCCCACATGCCTTGGGGGGCAAGGCTCCCCCCTTGGCCGCCGCCCCCCTTGGAGATGCATCTCCAGGGCCGGCGCCCCCCTAGGGGGCCTATATAAAGGGGGGGAGGGAGGGCAGCCGGACCCTGCAGCCTTGGCGCCTCCCTCTCCCCTGTTACACCTATCCCTCTCTCCGTAAACGCTTGGCGAAGCCCTGCTGGAATTCTGCTGCATCCACCACCACGCCGTTATGCTGCTGGATCTTCATCAACCTCTCCTTCCCCCTTGCTGGATCAAGAAGGAGGAGACGTCATCCCGACCGTACGTGTGTTGAACGCGGAGGTGCCGTCCGTTCGGCGCTGGTCATCGGTGATTTGGATCGCGACGAGTACGACTCCATCATCCACGTTCTTCTTGAACGCTTCCATTGCGATCTACAAGTGGTATGTAGATGCTCTCCTATCCCCTCGTTGCTAGAATACTCCATGGATAGATCTTGGTGATGCGTAGGAAAATTTTAATTTCTGCTACGATCCCCAACAGTGGCATCATGAGCTAGGTCTATGCGTAGTTTCTATGCACGAGTAGAACACAAAGTAGTTGTGGGCGTCGAATTGTCAATTCTTCTTGCCGTTACTAGTCCTATCTTGATTCAGCGGTATTGTGGGATGAAGCGGCCCGGACCAACCTTACATGTACGCTTACGTGAGACCGGTTCCACCGACTGACATGCACTAGTTGCATAAGGTGGCTGGCGGGTGTCTGTCTCTCCCACTTTAGTTGGATCAGATTCGATGAACAGGGTCCTTATGAAGGGTAAATAGAGATTGACAATTCAGGTTGTGGTTTTAACGTAGGTAAGAAACGTTCTTGCTAGCAACCTATAACAGCCACGTAAAAACTTGCAACAACAATTAGAGGACATCTAACTTGTTTTTGCAGCAAGTGCTTTGTGATGTGATATGGCCAGAAGTTGTGATGAATCATGTATGTGATGTATGAGATGATCTTGTTATTGTAATAGGAATCACGACTTTCATGTCGATGAGTATGACAACCGGCAGGAGCCATAGGAGTTGTCTTTATTTATTTATGACCTGCGTGTCAACTTAAATCGTCATGTAATTACTTTACTTTATTGCTAAAGCGTTAGCCATAGTAGTAGAAGTAATAGTTGACGTGACAACTTCACGAAGACACGATGATGGAGATCATGATGATGGAGATCATGGTGTCATGCCGGTGACGACGATGAACATGGCGCCCCGAAGATGGAGATCAAAGGAGCGAAATGATGTTGGCCATATCATGTCACTATTTGATTGCATGTGATGCTTATCATGTTTTTACATCTTATTTGCTTAGAACAATGGTAGCATAAATAAGATGATCCCTCATTAAAATATCAAAAATGTGTTCTCCCTAACTGTGCACCGTTGCTAAGGTTCGTCGTTCCGAAGCACCACGTGATGATCGGGTGTGATAGGTTCTTACGTTCGCATACAACAGGTGTAAGCCAGATTTACACACGCAATACACTTAGGTTGGATTGACGAGCCTAGCATGTACAGACATGGCCTCGGAACACGGAGGACCGAAAGGTCGAACATGAGTCGTATAGAAGATACGATCAACATGGAGATGTTCACCGATGATAACTAGTCCGTCTCACGTGATGATCGGACATGGCCTAGTTGACTCGGATCATGTATCACTTAGATGACTAGAGGGATGTCAAATCTGAGTGGGAGTTCATTCATTAATTTGATTAGATGAACTTAATTATCATGAACTTAGTCTAAATCTTTACAATATGTCTTGTAGATCAAATGGCCCACGCTAATGTCACCCTCAACTTCAACGCGTTCCTAGAGAAAACCAAGCTGAAAGATGATGGCACAAACTATGCGGACTGGGTCCGGAACCTGAGGATCATCCTCATAGCTGCCAAGAAAGATTATGTCCTAGAAGCACCGCTAGGTGAAGCACCATTCCCAGAAAACCAGGACGTTATGAACGCCCATCAGTCACATGCTGATGATTACTCCCTCGTTCAATGCGGCATGCTCTACAGCTTAGAATCGGGGCTCCAAAAGCGTTTTGAGCAACACGGAGCATATGAGATGTTCGAGGAGCTGAAATTGATTTTCCAAGCTCATGCCCGGGTCGAGAGATATGATGTCTCCGACAAGGTATTTAGCTGCAAGATGGAGGAAAATAGCTCTGTCACTGAACACATACTCAAGATGTCTGGGTTGCACAACCGCTTGACTCAGCTGGATGTTAATCTCCCGGATGAGGCGGTCATTGACAGAATCCTTCAGTCGCTCCCACCTAGCTACAAGAGCTTCGTGATGAACTACAATATGCAGGGGATGGAAAAGACCATTCCCGAGTTGTATTCAATGCTGAAATCTGCGGAGGTGGAGATCAAAAAGGAACATCAAGTGTTGATGGTGAATAAAACCACTAAGTTCAAGAAAGGCAAGGGTAAGAAGAACTTCAATAAGGACGGCAAGGAGGTTGCCGCGCCTGGTAAATCAGTTGCCAGGAAGAAGTCAAAGAATGGACCCAAACCTGAAACTGAGTGCTTTTATTGCAAGGGAAATGGTCACTGGAAGTGGAATTACCCCAAGTACTTAGCGGATAAGAAGGCCGGCAACACCAAAGGTATATGTGATATACATGTTATTGATGTGTACCTTACCAGCACTCGTAGTAGCTCCTGGGTATTTGATACCGGTGCGGTTGCTCATATTTGTAACTCAAAGCAGGAGCTGCGGAATAAACGGAGACTGGCGAAGGACGAGGTGACGATGCGCGTCGGGAACGGTTCCAGGGTCGATGTGATCGCCGTCGGCATGCTACCTCTACATTTACCTACGGGATTAGTTTTGAACCTCAATAATTTTTATTTAGTGCCAAGTTTGAGCATGAACATTGTATCTGGATCTCGATTAATTCGAGATGGCTACTCATTTAAATCTGAGAATAATGGTTGTTCTATTTATATGAGTGATATGTTTTATGGTCATGCTCCGATGGTTAATGGTTTATTCTTAATGAATCTCGTACGTGATGATACACATATTCATAGTGTGAATACCAAAAGATGTAAAGTTAATAACGATAGTCCCACATACTTGTGGCACTGCCGCCTTGGTCACATTGGTGTCAAGTGCATGAAGAAGCTCCATGCTGATGGACTTTTAGAGTCTCTCGATTATGAATCATTTGACACATGCAAACCATGCCTCATGGGAAAAATGACCAAGACTCCATTCTCAGGGACAATGGAGCGAGCAACCAACTTGTTGGAAATCATACATACAGATGTGTGTGGTCTAATGAGCGTTGAGGCTCGCGGAGACTATCGTTATGTTCTCACTCTCACTGATGATTTGAGTCGATATGGGTATGTCTACTTAATGAAACACAAGTCTGAGACCTTTGAAAAGTTCAAGGAGTTTCAGAGTGAGGTCGAGAATCAACGTGACAGAAAAATAAAGTTCTTACGATCAGATCATGGGGGAGAATATTTAAGTCATGAATTTGGCACACACTTAAGAAAATGTGGAATCGTTTCACAACTCACGCCGCCTGGAACACCTCAGCGTAACGGTGTGTCCGAACATCGTAATCACACTCTATTGGATATGGTGCGATCTATGATGTCTCTTACCGATCTACCGCTCTCATTTTGGGGCTATGCTTTAGAGAATGCCGTATTCACTTTAAATAGGGCTCCGTCAAAATCCGTTGAGACGACACCGTATGAATTATGGTTTGGCAAGAAACCCAAGCTGTCGTTTCTGAAAGTTTGGGGTTGCGATGCTTATGTCAAGAAACTTCAACCTGAAAAGCTCGAACCCAAATCGGAAAAATGCGTCTTCATAGGATATCCCAAAGAAACAGTTGGGTATACCTTCTACCTCAGATCCGAAGGCAAGATCTTTGTTGCCAAGAACGGGTCCTTTCTAGAGAAAGAGTTTCTCACGAAAGGAGTAAGTGGGAGGAAAGTAGAGCTTGATGAAGTACTACCTCTTGAAAATCAGAGTAGCGCAGCTCAGGAAAATGTTCCTGTGGTGCCTGCACCGATTAGAGAGGAGGTTAATGATGATGATCAAGATACTTCTGATCAAGCTCCTACTAAACTTCGTAGGTCCACAAGGACACGTTCCGCACCAGAGTGGTACGGCAACCCTGTCCTGGAAATCATGTTGTTGGACAACGGTGAACCTTCGAACTATGAAGAAGCGATGGCGGGCCCAGATTCCGACAAATGGCTAGAAGCCATGAAATCCGAGATAGAATCCATGTATGAAAACAAAGTATGTACTTTGAATGACTTGCCCGATGATCGGCGAGCCATAGAAAATAAATGGATCTTTAAGAACAAGACATACGCGGATGGTAATGTGGCCATCTATAAGGCTCGACTTGTCGCTAAGGGTTATCGACAAGTTCAAGGGGTTGACTACGATGAGACTTTCTCACCCGTAGCGAAGCTGAAGTCCGTCCGAATCATGTTAGCAATTGCCGCATTCTATGATTATGAGATATGGCAAATGGACGTCAAAACGGCATTCCTTAATGGCTTTCTTAAGGAAGAATTGTATATGATGCAGCCGGAAGGTTTTGTCGATCCTAAGAATGCTAACAAAGTATGCAAGCTCCAGCGCTCTATCTATGGGCTGGTGCAAGCATCTCGGAGTTGGAACATTCGCTTTGATGAGATGATCAAAGCGTTTGGGTTTATGCAGACTTATGGAGAAGCCTGCGTTTACAAGAAAGTGAGTGGGAGCTCCGTAGCATTTCTCATATTATATGTGGATGACATACTATTGATGGGAAATGATATAGAATTCTTGGAGAGCATAAAGGCCTATTTAAACAAGTGTTTTTCAATGAAGGACCTTGGAGAAGCTGCTTATATATTAGGCATCAAGATCTATAGAGATAGATCGAGACGCCTCATCGGTCTTTCACAAAGTACGTACCTTGACAAGATTTTGAAGAAGTTCAAAATGGATCAGTCCAAGAAGGGGTTCTTGCCTGTATTGCAAGGTGTGTGATTGAGCACGGCTCAATGCCCGACCACGGCAAAAGATATAGAAGAGATGAGTGTCATCCCCTATGCCTCAGCCATAGGGTCTATTATGTATGCCATGCTGTGTACCAGACCCGATGTAAACCTTGCCGTAAGTTTGGTAGGTAGGTACCAAAGTAATCCCAGCAAGGAACACTGGACAATGGTCAAAAACATCCTGAAGTACCTGAAAAGGACTAAGGATATGTTTCTCGTTTATGGAGGTGCCGAAGAGCTCATCATAAAGGGTTACGTTGACGCAAGCTTCGACACAGATCTAGATGACTCCAAGTCACAAACCGGATACGTGTATATTTTGAATGGAGGGGCAGTAAGCTGGTGCAGTTGCAAGCAAAGCGTCGTGGCGGGATCTACATGTGAAGCAGAGTATATGGCAGCCTCGGAGGCAGCACAAGAAGCAGTCTGGGTGAAGGAGTTCATTACTGACCTAGGAGTCATACCCAATGCGTCGTACCCGATGACTCTCTTCTGTGACAACACTGGACAAATTGCCCTTGCGAAGTAGCCCAGGTTTCACAGGAAGACCAAGCATATCAAGCGTCACTTCAACTCCATTCGTGAAAGTGTTCAAAATGGAGACATAGAGATTTGTAAAGTACATACGGACCTGAATGTGACAGATCCGTTGACTAAACCTCTCCCTAGAGCAAAACATGATCAACACCAAAATTCCATGGGTGTGCGATTCATCACAATGTAACTAGACTATTGTCTCTAGTGCAAGTGGGAGACTGTTGGAAATATGCCCTAGAGGCAATAATAAAAGTATTATTATATTTCCTTGTTCATGATAATCGTCTATAGTTCATGCTATAATTGTATTGTCCGGAAACCATAATACATGTGTGAATACATAGACCACAATGTGTCCCTAGTAAGCCTCGAGTTGACTAGCTCGTTGATCAATAGATAGTCATGGTTTCCTAACTATGGACATGGGGATGTCATTGATAACGGGATCACATCATTAGGAGAATGATGTGATGGACAAGACCCAAACCTAAGCATAGCACAAAGATCGTATAGTTCGTTTGCTAGAGCTTTTCTGAATGTCAAGTATCATTCCTTAGACCATGAGATTATGCAACTCCCGGATGCCATAGGAGTGCTTTGGGTGTATCAAAAGTCACAACGTAACTGGGTGACTATAAAGGTGCACTACAGGTATCTCCGAAAGTGTTTGTTGGGTTGGCATGAATCGAGACTGGGATTTGTCACTCTGTATGACGGAGAGGTATCTCTGGGCCCACTCGGTAAGACATCATCATAATGAGCTCAATGTGATCAAGGTGTTGTTCACGGGGTGATGTGTTATGGGAACGAGTAAAGAGACTTGCCAGTAACGAGATTGAACAAGGTATCGGTATACCGACGATCGAATCTCGGGCAAGTATCGTACCGATAGACGAAGGGAATTGAGTACGGGATTGATTAAGTCCTCGACATCATGGTTCATCCGATGAGATCATGGAGGAGCATGTGGGAGCCAACATGGGTATCCAGATCCGACAGTTGGCTATTGACCGGAGATCGTCTCGGTCATGTCTGCACGTCTCCCGAACCCATAGGGTCTACACACTTAAGGTTCGGTGACGCTAGGGTTGTAAAGATATTAGTATGCAGCAAACCGAAGCTTGTTCGGAGTCCTGGATGAGATCCCGGACGTCACGAGAGGTTCCGGAATGGTCCGGAGGTAAAGAATTATATATAGGAAGTGCCGTTTCGGCCATCGGGAAGGATTCTCAGGGGTCACTGGTATTGTACCGGGACCACGGGATGGGTCCCGGGGGTCCACCGGGTGGGGCCACCCATCCCGAAGGGCCCCGTGGGCTGAAGTGGGGAGGGAACCAGCCCATAGTGGGCTGGTGCACCCCCCATGGGCCTCCCCCTGCGCCTAGGGATGGAAACCCTAGGGCAGGGGGCGCCCCACTTGCCTTGGGGGGCAAGGCTCCCCCCTTGGCCGCCGCCCCCCCTTGGAGATGCATCTCCAGGGCCAGCGCCCCCCCTAGGGGGCCTATATAAAGGGGGGAGGGAGGGCAGCTGGACCCTGCAGCCTTGGCCCCTCCCTCTCCCCTGTTTCACCTCTCCCTCTCTCCGTAGACACTTGGCGAAGCCCTGCTCGAATTCTGCTGCATCCACCACCACGCCGTCATGCTGCTGGATCTTCATCAACCTCTCCTTCCCCCTTGCTGGATCAAGAAGGAGGAGACGTCATCCCGACCGTACGTGTGTTGAACGCGGAGGTGCCGTCCGTTCGGCGCTGGTCATCGGTGATTTGGATCACGACGAGTACGACTCCATCATCCACGTTCTTCTTGAACGCTTCCGTTGCGATCTACAAGTGGTATGTAGATGCTCTCCTATCCCCTCGTTGCTAGAATACTCCAGGGATAGATCTTGGTGATGCGTAAGAAAATTTTAATTTCTGCTACGATCCCCAACACTAGTATCCACTATATTCTGAGATTGATGTTGCTATGACTTTGCTATGCTTAATGCTTGTCACTAGGGCCTGAGTGCCATGATTTCAGATCTGAACCTATTATGTTTTCATGGATATATGTGAGTTCTTGATCCTATCTTGCAAGTCTATAGTCTCCTACTATGTGTTATGATCCGGCAACCCCGAAGTGACAATAATCGGGACCACTCCCAGTGATGACCGTAGTATGAGGAGTTCATGTATTCACTATGTCTTAAAGCTTTGGCCCGGTACTCTATTAAAAGGAGGCCTTAATATCCCTTAGTTTCAGCTAGGACCCCGCTGCCACGGGAGGGTAGGACAAAAGATGTCATGCAAGTTCTCTTCCATAAGCACGTTGACTATATTCGGAATACATGCCTACATTACATTGATGAATTGGAGCTAGTTCTGTGTCACCCTATGTTATGATTGTTACATGATGAACCGCATCTGGCGTAATTCTCCATCGTCGATCCAATGCCTACGAGCTTTTCACATACTGTTCTTCGCTTATTTACTTTTCCATTGCTACTATTACAACCACTTCAAAACCCGAAAATATTACTTTTGCTATCGTTACCATTACTTCCATATTACTTTGCTACTAAATACTTTGCTGTAGATACTAAGTTATCCAGGTGTGGTTGAATTGACAACTCAACTGCTAATACTTGAGAATATTCTTTGGCTCCCCTTGTGTCGGTGTACTAGAGTAGGGGTACCCTAGTATCCCGAACTTGTGCATGGGCAATCGCAGCGTCCCGCGGCAAGGCTTGCCAGGTGACCGCCAAGGACCCACTTGGTTCCTTTGGAGCCATTCAAGAACAAAGTATTTGAGCCAAGGAGACAAGGCCCCGGCAAGAGGAGCTTGCCGAGAAGGCCACTCAAGGCACGAAATCCCGGCAAGAGGAGCTTGCCGGGAAGGCCAACCAAGGCATCTCAAGGCACCTACCACGACGCGCCACGCGTCCCGGCAAGACCCGGCGAGCGACAAGACAACGGCCGTGGCAAGGCATTTGCCGCGGCAAGCGACCACTCTGTACCTGCGCTCCAGCTCACCTACCAACGTGTCGCTCTGGGACCCTTCCAGGCGTACGTGGCGGGAGGCTGTGCAGCCAGGGGTGCACTGTGGCAAGCGGCGCTGACAAGATCGCCATCGTGGCGAGCGGTGGCATCCCTGACGGTCCCTTTTCTGCACTGTTTGGGCGACGTAGATAGGCATTTAATGCCCTTGTCCCCTGCCGTCAGGGTTAGGTATGATACCCTGTATAGGTAGCTGAACCTACCGCAGCACCTTTCCATTTTTACCCTTGCCTACATTGCCACCTGTTGGAGACCCCTTGAGCATATAAAAGGAGGCCCATGCACAACGTAGAGGAGGAGGACGAACAGTAGAACACTCGCGCTCGGTCTCGTTAGCTGCTTGAGTGTACTGTAGCACTCAGCGCTCCCGAGCAAGAACTCAATACAAACCACAAAGCAGCAGTAGGAGTATTATCTCTCCGAAGAGCTCCGAAGCTGGGTAAACCGCTCGTGTGCCTCGCCTCGATCTGCTCTTCGTGCGACCTCCGCCCCCCGCCGAACCGAAGGGGCTCCGTCCAAATAGGTGCTCGAGGAGCCAGTTTCCCCGACATCTTTGGCGCGCCAGGTAGGGGGCGTCGAGGTTGTGCGAACCTGATCCGGCGTTCACGTGAGCTAGATCTTCATCGACTTCATCGACATGCCGCCGAAGAAGAAGGCTTCGGAGGCGGCTGCTCCGTCTGCGTCGAACCCACCGCCGCCGGAGCAAACGGCCGGTGGGGAAGACGCCAGCGGAAGAACGGGCGTCGACGAGGGAGCCCACGATGCCGCCAGGTCCAAGGACAAGGCTGCGCTGCCCGTCGGCGGCGTAGCCGGCTCCCACGACGACCGGACGTCCGTAGATGCACCGCGCCCATCTCAGGAGGCGCAGGACCGGCAGCGTCGTGGTACTCACGGTACCATACGCTCGCTGGACCCAGATCGAGCTGGCGGATCTCGGGATGCTCCAGGCCAGCATGCGCGCCAACATGCTGGCGCGAGCGAGGCACGGTCGCCTGGATGAGATATTGCTCCTTCTAACGCAGTTAGAAGTCCGAGCATATCCCGCTCCTCGCACCGCTCGCCACCGCTACCCGCCACTCCAGCAGAAGCTTTGGCGCGAGCTCAACTGCTCCTAGACTTCCCTCCAACGCCAGACAAGATCGACGACTGGAGGGCCACCATTCAGAGTCTCATCGGCTTCGCCAACGGCGACACTCCACGGCAGGCGACCACATCGCAGCCGCGGCAAGCCAGCCAGGTGCGAGCCGATGGCGACAAAATCGGTGGGGGTGCAACCACCATGCACTCTCCGCCCCGAAGGCCAAGATCGCCGACTCGCTGGGTCCGCCACGATAGCGACTCCACTGCTTCATCAGATCCGCGAGCTCGCTGCGATCAGCGCCAAGTTCTTCATGAACGACAGCAAGAAGACGCTCGTACTCGCATCGAGCGCCGAAGAGAAGCGCGGCGTCAGTCAGACAAGCGCGCTGGGCCCACTGTCGACATGCATGCGCCAGGGGAACCAGGCGACCTGCCGTACGCGGTAGGTTGCCCTGCGTTCACCCGTGAGCCGCGGCAAGTCCAGTGGCCCAGCACCAAGAATTTTAGGCCAGACGTACCCAAGAAGTACGACGGCAAGTTGCATCCGTCGGAGTTCCTCAGCATCTACACCATCGCGGTGCAAGCTGCTGGGGGGCGCGATGACAAGATCCTTGCCAACTACTTCCCGCTGGTGCTCAAGCCCAACGTCAGGTCCTGGCTCATGCACTTGCCGGACAACACCATTTCTTCCTGGGCAGACCTGTGCCATCAGTTTGTCGGCGCCTTTACATGCGGCCACAAACCTCATGGCCAGGAGAGTGATCTTCACCTGCTCGCCCAGAAGGAAGGAGAGCCCCTGCGCAAGTACATCCAGAGATTCAGCCAAGTGCAATGCAACATCCTAGATGTCCACCCTGCCGCGGTCATCAGCGCGTTCCACCAGAACGTATGTAACCGCATGATGCGGGAGGAGATGGCGATGAGCAAGATCAGAGACGTCAGTGAGCTGTATGCCCTGGCCGACAGATGTGCACGTGCTGAGGAAGGGAGGAAACTCCCCGGAGAGGATATAGGAGCAGGAGGATCTGACAGCGATGATGCTGCCCCGGCAAAGAAAAACCGGCGGCGGAACAACAGGAAGAGGAAAGGCAAAGATGTGCTAGTTGTTGAGCAGTCCGGTAACGAAGGTGGCGCCAAGACAGCCAAGACTGGTAGCTCCGGCAAGGAGGTTGCCGCATGCGCCAACTGCCAGGCTGTGGCGGCCGCCGACAAGCAGGACGACACCAACAAGCAGTACTGCAAGATCCACCGCACCAAGGGCCATGACCTCCAGAGCTATAAGAAGGTCGAGCAGCTTGTCGAGCTGCAAAAGGCCGAATACGAGCGACGCGACAAGGAGAAAGCCCAAGGAGGTGCTGGAGGATCCGGTACGAAGCGCACCGGCCGGGGAGGACGCCGCGGCAACGCCAAGCAGCGGCAAGGCGACAGACCTCCCCGCGGCCGCGACAAGGATGAAGGTGACGATGACGACGAAGACATGGATGTTGATGAGACCAGCGAGCAGGAGTTCCAGAAAGCCACAGAGGTCTTGTGCGTTGACGGCGGTGCTTCTCTGCATACTTCACACCGCCAACTCAAGCAGTGGGTGCGGGAAGTCAATGTAGCAGAACCACCCGTCGAGTCACGCAAGCTTCTAAAATGGTCCAGCATGCCTATCATCTTTGATATTGAGGACCACCCTGATCGCACAACTGCGGTCGGGTGTTTGCCGATGTTTGGTCTCACCAACTATCCGCAACCTCAAGGTCACTAAGATGCTAGTCGACGGCGGGGCCGGCTTGAACCTGATCTCCTCCGCTGTGCTCAGGAAACTCCAAGTCCCCGACAGCGAGCTCGAAGAGACCGGCACATTCCAAGGAATCAACCCGGGAAGGAGCAAGCCGAAGGGGAAGATCACGCTGCCGGTGACATTTGGCAGCGAGTTGAACTTCAGGACTGAGAGGATCACTTTTGACGTCGCCGATTTTCCATTGCCTTACAATGGGATTCTCGGTCGTCCAGCGCTCGCCAAGTTCATGGCAGCCTCTCACTATGCATACAACATGCTGAAGATGCCAGGCCCGATAAGTGTCATATCTGTCCCTGGCGACAAGAAAGATGCTCTTATCTGTGCCGACAAGATCTACCGGGAAGCAGCAGCCGCAACGGATCGCGAGACACTTGCCGGTGAAGCTCCCGGGGGGAAGAAGAAGACCAAGTCCGGCAAGAGCTCTGATGCCCACTCCGGCAAGCACACCTCTTCGGAGTGCTGCGCTACCGTCTAGGACGCACCATCGAGCTCCATCGGCAAGTGTAAGAAGACGATGGCAGCTCCGCCAGCGACCAAGAAGGTGTCCGCCAAGGAGGACGGCACTGGTGGTACTTTCACCATCAGTGCCACTCTCGACCCTAAATAGGAAAGCGCGCTCATTGCTTTCCTGCGGGCGAATGTCGCTGTGTTTGCGTGGCAACCGTCTGACATCCCCGGTGTTCCTAGGAAAGTAATTGAGCACCACCTTGTCGTCTGTCCTCATGCGCGGCCCGTCAAGCAGAAAGTCAGGAAGCAAGCAGTGGAGCGCCAAGAATTCATCGCAGAAGAGATCAAGAAGTTGGAAGCAGCAGGCCTTGTCAGAGGAGTGCTCCATCCTACGTGGTTGGCCAATCCTGTAGTCGTGCGCAAGGCAAACAGGAAATGGAGGCTTTGTATCGACTTCACCGATGTTAACAAAGCTTGTCCCAAAGACCCATTTCCCTTGCCGCGCATTGACCAGATTGTTGACTCCACGGCCGGATGTGACTTGCTTTCATTTCTTGACGCATACTCAGGATACCATCAGATCTTCATGGCAGAAGAGGATGAGGAGAAAACCGCGTTCATCACTCCATGTGGCACGTACTGTTTCGTATGGATGCCTTTCGGTTTGAAGAATGTTGGTTCAACATTTGCAAGGGTAGTCCGTACTGCTTTTGAACCGCAAATACACAGAAATGTGGAATCCTACATGGATGATATAGTGGTCAAGAGCAGGGACAAAGCAACTCTGATTCAAGATTTAGAAGAGACCTTTACAAATCTGCGCAAGATCAACCTCAAGCTCAACCCCGAGAAGTGCGTGTTTGGAGTCCCTTCCGGCAAGCTTCTCGGGTTCTTCGTGTCTCAGCGGGGAATTGAAGCCAATCCCGACAAGATCAAGGCCATTGAGCAGATTGAAGCACCGAAGCGCGTCAACGATGTACGAAGACTTGCCGGCTGCATGGCGGCTCTCAGCAGGTTTATCTCTAAGTCTGCTGAGCGCGCCCTGCCGTTTTTCAAAATTTTGAAAAAGGGAAGTCCAATGAATTGGACTCTGGAAGCGGAGGCTGCGCTGCAGGACTTGAAGAGATACCTGTCCTCCACTCCAATACTTGTCGCACCTAAGCCACAAGAGAAGTTGCTGCTGTATCTGGCGGCAACCAATCAAGTGGTTAGTGCTGCGTTAGTAGCGGAGAGGGAGGCAGATGATGAGCCAGCAACCACGGAGAGCGCATCCAGCGACAAGCAGGGGGCTTCCCCGACAAGCTCTGGTCCCGGCAAAGATGGATCTGCGCAGGCGCCCAAGGAGATACAGAAGAGAATGGTGCAGCGCCCAGTCTACTTTGTCAGTTCCCTTCTGCAGGGAGCTAGGTCAAGGTACTCTGGTGTGCAGAAATTGCTTTTCGGCCTTCTTATGACCTCGAGAAAGCTGCGCCATTACTTCCAAGCACATGAGATCACAATCGTCACTCGCTTTCCGCTGAAGAGGATACTGCAGAATCCAGAAGCAACACGCAGGATTGTTGAGTGGGCATTGGAACTGTCAAGCTTTGGCCTCAAGTTTGAGAGCACTTCAACTATCCAAAGCAGAGCATTGGCAGAGTTCATAGCAGAGTGGACGCCAACACCAGATGAAGAAATTCCAGAGACGAGCATCCCCGCCAAGGAAGCAAGCAAAGAGTGGCTGATGTACTTTGATGGTGCTTTCTCGCTGCAAGGCGCCAGTGCTGGCGTGCTGCTTGTCGCACCCACCGGAGAGCACCTCAAGTACGTAGTCCAGATGCACTTTTCCAAGGAGCAAGCAACAAACAATACTGCAGAGTATGAAGGATTGCTTGCCGGTCTCAGGATCGCGGCAGGCCTTGGGATCAAGAAGCTCATTGTCAGGGGTGACTCGCAGCTTGTCGTCCGCCAAGTGAACAAGAAGTATTAGAGTCCGTTGATGGAAGCTTACGTTGATGAAGTGAGGAAGCTAGAAGAGCGCTTTGTCGGCCTACAGATGGAACATGTTCCAAGAGCTCAGAACGACATCGCCGACGGCGTGTCAAAGTGCGCAGCATTTAAGTTACCTGGGGAACCAGGGACCTTTCTGCTCAAGCTGACTCAACTGTCTGTTACGCCATCAACTGGACAGACAAAGAAGAGGAAGTTGACTTCTGGTGACTATTTTCCGGCAGAGCTTCCCGAAGCCGCCGCCAAGAAGGTCCCCAAGATCAACGCCAAGAGTGCTGAGGAGCAGTCTGCTCCGACAAGCCCCAGGATTTGTTTCGTTGAAGCAGACGCTCCCGACAAGTTTTGCTCCGGCAAGCTTGCCGGGGAACGTCAAGCTCTGGCTGAGCCACAGGTTCTCGCCGTAGAAGCGGATATTCCCGCAGCAGCAGATATGCCTTTAGTCCTTGTTGTCGAGCCACAAGCTCCAGCATGGGCACAGCAGATCGTCCGTTTCCTTCAGACAGGAGAACTTCCCGAAGAGCAAGAAGAAGCGGAAAGAGTAGCCCGACAGTTAAGTATGTACCAGTTTGTCGACAACACACTATACAGAAGAAGACTCAACGGTGTGAAATTGAAGTGTATTCACAGGGAAGATGGACAGAAGCTGTTGGCAGAGATACATGGAGGCATATGTGGTCACCACATTGGCGCCAGAGCACTTGCCGGCAAAGCGTTCCGGCAAGATTTCTTTTGGCCGACAGCCCTCCAGGATGCAACTGCACAAGTAACCAAGTGTGAAGCGTGCCAGTTCCATTCCAAGCAGATACACCAGCCAGCTCAAGCTCTCCAGACGATCCCTTTATCCTGGCCATTTTCGGTCTGGGGGCTCGACATCCTCGGCCCCTTCCCCCGAGCAGTCGGGGGCTTTGAGTACTTGTACGTTGCGATCGACAGGTTCACAAAGTGGCCGGAAGTGGAAGCAGTGAGGAAGGTGACAGCACAGTCAGCAGTCAAGTTCTTCAGGTCGATTGTTTGCCGCTTCGGGATCCCTAACAGGATCATCACCGACAACGGTACGCAATTCACGAGCCGCACCTTCATGCAGTACGTCCAAGATCTTGGCGCCAAGGTCTGCTTCGCTTCTGTTGCTCACCCCAGGAGCAACGGTCAAGCGGAGAGGGCAAATGCTGAAATGCTGCGTGGACTCAAGACCAGGACTTTCGACAGGCTGCACAAGTGCGGAAGAAACTGGATTGAGGAGCTACCGGTGGTTCTTTGGTCGATCAGGACGACGCCAAATCGAGCTACTGGCCATACACCTTTCGCTCTAGTATATGGAGCAGAGGCAATTATCCCCACGGAACTCGTATACGGGTCACCTCGAGTGCTCGCTTATGATGAGCTTGAGCAAGAGCAGCTGCGACAAGATGACGCGCTGTTCCTTGAGGAAGATCGTCTTCAGGCTGCTGTGCGAGCTGCTCGCTACCAGCAAGCTTTGCGCCGCTACCATAGCCGCAAAGTTAACGCCAGAAGTCTCGAGGAAGGCGACCTTGTTCTTCGGCGCGTTCATTCCGCCAAGAATTCCAACAAGTTGACGCCGAAGTGGGAAGGCCCTTATCGGGTGAAACGAGTCACTAGGCCTGGCGCTGTCCGCCTTGAGACCAAAGATGGCATTCCGGTGAGCAACTCCTGGAACATCGAGCATCTTCGTAAGTTTTACCCGTAAGGCGCAGTTGTCGGACCCTGTTCCGGCAACCACCTTTTGTACAAGTCTTGCCGCTGTTGCATGTAATCCTTCGTACAAAGCCAGGCGCAGACCCTGTGCATAAATAAAGCTCATGTGCTCCGCACATCTTGTCAATTTCATGCTTTTTATTCTTTGCGTGAGTTATCTGACACTTTGTGCAGCGCCAAACCCCGGTAAGCAATAACGAGCCATAAGGCTCCATATCATTATTTTCTCTTCTCTCTTTTCTCAAGGAAAGGAAGGTTCCTCTCGCCCACAAGTTTGCCGGGGGGGAAGGAGAAGATAACGGTGTGGACCAGGCGTCGTTCAAGAAAGTTTCGCCTTGCCGGAAAGCAAACAACAGAAAAGCTAAGTTGCCAAAGTTTGAGCAATCAGATTTTTTAAAATTTTAAGTTATCTTCCTTGAACGACCATGCTTTGTATGGAAAACCTGTGCGCGAAGGAACCGGCTCATGGCTAGTGGCGCCCTTACTTTGTTTCGAGTTCGCTCAACAGTTTAAGTGTGCTGCGACTAGAGTCGCGCCCTTACTTTGTTTAGAGTTCACTCAACAACTTAAGCGAGCTGCGACTAGTCGCGACAAGGTTTCTTGTCGGTAACGGCACCGCCAGCAGGCTGCTGACGTTCCGCACTCAGCGCTCGCAGCAAAGGTGCCTACGCCGGCAAGTTCCCTAAAAGCGTAGGGCAAAAACATACAAAGGATGGAATCAAGTAAAGGGAATAACATTGCAATCACTACCCAAAATAAAGTTATATATTACAAGATAGCTTGTCGCGGCTCTAATAGACTTTTGTCGTAACATGACCAGCAGCGACAAGAAAAGAAGAAAATAGCGGCCTAGTCCACGCGGTCACCCTCAACCCTCTTGATCCCGCTCACCTTGTCCATAATGGGTACGACAAGGTCCTTGAGCGCCTCCAGATAAGCTTCTGCCGGCAGGGATCTGAGGACGTTGGTGAGGTTGAGACCCGGGTTGCGGAAGGCTACCTTCATCAACACCTTCTGAAGAGCTCCTGCGCAGATCTTGCGCGACTCGTCGGCCAGCTGCTTTGGGATCCTCTCCCGGAGTCGCTGGAGGGCCGTCGCCACGCCTTTGAAGAACAGAGTGAGCTTGGCGCTGGATGGGAGGGTCTCATCGGAGGGGTACCCGAGATCCTCCATCCCCAGCTGCGCCAGCTCCTTGTCGATGTCTGCGGCAGCATTCACGAGACCCTCCGTCCACTGCTCCATAGTTTCTCTAAAATCATTCTGGGTGGCGGCAATGCTCTCCAGCAGCGCCTTGTCGGCTTTGATCTCCTTCTTCAGGGCCGCTTTCTACTCCCTGGCGCCGTCCAGCGTCTTGGTCAAAGAAGCCAGCTTCAGCTAAAGATCGGCATTGGAGTCCTTGGCGGCGGCAAGTTCCTTGATCTTCTCGGTGAGACGACCCTGCAGCTCGCCAAAGGTGTAGGCGTCCTTCTCGCGATCATGCTTGAGCGCGGCAAGCTCTTCACCGCTGGCCTTGAGATCAATCTCCAGCTGCGCCACCTTCGTCTCCAGCTCCTTCTTGGCGGCCTCGGCAGCTGCTGCAGCATCCTTTGCTTCCTTGAGAGCTCCGCTGAGTGTTTGCTCGCGCGCAGCAAGCTCCTCTTCGTGGCTGTCCAGGCTGGCCTTCAGCTGCGCCAACTCGCCCTCCCGCACAGATAGCTCCTCGGCGGCAAGCCGCTGTTGCTCTGCAACTTCTGCCTTCTCGAGGATGAAGGCCTTCTGCGCCTCATCGAGCTGCACACGCTCCGCCGCCAGCGATCGGAGAGCTGCCTGGTTGAGACCTCGGAGCTCCTCCGCGCGCTTCTCCATGTCCACCCCCGCCTTCGCGACAAGCGCTTCGCGGGACTCCAGTTTGGCCTGGCGGGCACGATAGAGCGACAACAGCTTCCGCAGCAGTCGCTCCTCCTCAGGCTCGTCGCTACTGCTGCTTGGCGCGTCGACCAGCGTCAGCCCAGCGGAGGCAAGCACCTCCACGTCAAAGCTTTCTCCTTCGACTAGCGCCCTGGACGTTGACGCCCAGGGGAGGTTGATGAAGATGCCATCGCCGACCTTCAAGTAGACGCCTGGCTGGGGCTCTTCGGAGCCTGACGCTATGGCAGCGGCGGGAGGATCGGCGGTCGGTGTAGCGCCTGTCGCTCCTGCGGCCTCAGGGTCGTCAGTACGATCGCCAGACCCCTTGTCAGCTGCTGCGGCGGCAGCCTTGGCGGCCTCTTCGCCGGCGGGATCATCAGCGTCGGCCGCTTCTTCGGTGGCGGCGGCATGATCCACAGCAACCTCGTTCTCCATCGGCTCCGCAGTAGATGGATCTGACGGCCGGAAAAGGAAGAAAAGTCAAGCAAATAACCAAAAAGAAGATCAAATGAAGAAGAACCCAAGGGAAGTTTCGAAGCAAGAGGTTTACCTGCACCAGGCTCGGCAGTTGCGGTCTCCACCACCGGAGGACCGCTGGTGCTGTCCCTTGCCGGAGACTCCTCCCTTGCCGGAGAGCTCCTCCTTGCCGGAGAGCTCTCCCTTGTCGGAGGATCCTCCCTTGCCGGAGAACGCTCCCTTGGCGGTGTAGTCGAAGCAGGTGGCGTGTCAGGGGTGGTCTCCGGACGCTCCTGGTGGGGCTGCTCTGCTCCTACACAAGCCAACAGTCAGATATCAACAAACAAAGAGTACCCATGCGCGCCTAACAGCGGGAAGCAAACCATATACTTACGTTGGGGGCTGCGCTGGGGGCTGCTATGAAGAGCAGCTGCCGGGTCCGGCAAGTTTGTCTCGGGCGCACCCCCTGCTGACATGGTGGGATCGTCCTCGATGACAATCACCAGGACCTTGTCTCTCTTTGTCGCTCTCTGGGCCAGAGTCCTAAAAAGGAATAAGTTCAGAGTAAAGCAAATGAGATACAAGACAAGACAACAAGTATTGAAGACATACAAGTACAACAAGAGTCTTACTCTTCTTCTTCCTCATCGGAGCTGAGCGCGGAGAAGTCAAAGCCTGGCCCACCTCCGGCGCGAGGAGGCGGAGGAGTAGGATCCCTTGGCCGCTTAGCGGGAGCTGGAGCGGTGGACCGGGAGGACCCCGCTCCAGTTGCCGCTGCAGCGTGAGGTGCTTCCGCGGCAACAGAACTTGCCGCGGTGGAGCGCGTCGTGCGGCGCGGCGGGGGTGGACTCGTTCGCCGCTCCGCTACGTCCCCGGCCTTGCGAAGACGCCTTCTTGGTGGAGCCGGGGGCTCTGCTTGTGGAGCCGTGGGCTCTGCTTGCGGCAAGCTGCCCAAAGACGAAGAGGAAGAGGAGCCGATCTCCAACGAGACGCTCGTATCCTCGGCGGGCCCGCTCGGCCCAACGTCGTGCCCCGCGGACTTCTCCTCGCCGGCAAGTTCCTCTCGCTCGGCAAGGCTTGCCTCCTCTGCTGCCTCTGCCTCCTCCAAGGTGAACCCAAACTTGCCCGCAGCTGCGGCTGCCGCCGCCTCTTCCATCCTGGTGGCGATGCGGTGAGCTCCAGGACAGTGAAGTTGAAGTTGAGGCCCGGCCGCAGCCTCATGATATCCGCCGCGTTCTGGAACTCCCAGGCGGGTCTTCTCCTCTCCTGCAGGGGAGCGATGCGGCGGCGAAGGAAATCTGCGCCAACCGCTCCTACAGTAAGCCCGGCAAGCCTGAGGCGTAGGATCCTGGCGACGGCAATCTTCAGTCTGTCATCTTCCGGGGACAAGCTACTCCAATCACTGCCGCACACTACTGGAGTTTGGCGCTAGGCGGTAAACGGCTGCGGGTTCTCCTCGACAATCAGGCACCAGTCCGCCCTCCACTCCTCCCACTTGCTGTGGAACTCTCCATCCAGATAAGCATCCTTCTTGCTGGCCTTTGAGATCCAGGCGATTCCGCCGGATAGAGGCTCTCCTTTCTCAACTCGAGGCGAAAAGAAGTGGCGGAAGAGGGCTACATTTGGGTGGACTCCGACAAAGTTTTCGCAGAGATGTGCGAAAACTGCCATGGTCAGGACAGCATTGGGGGTGAAGTCAAGGAGGCGGAGCCCGTAGGTGTTCATGACGTCACAGAAGAATTCAGAAAAGGGCGGGCAGAGCCCGCAGTAGAAGAACAAGGCAAAGAAAGGGTAACCAGTGGGAGCCTTTTCCCAAGCGGTGGCTGGGAGTACCTTCGTGCGCGGATGCGCTCGCGTCCCCGTCGACCAGAAGAGGTAGTAGAACTCCTTCAGCTCTTCCGCGTCAAGCCTAGGAGGGAAGATTGCCTGCTCCTTTCGCAGCGCCGCGAGCCGCTGCGCCTGGGCCGACTTCACCTTCTCGGCTTTCGGAGCCATGGCGGGAATGGTGAGGGAGGACGACGGCGTTGGTGGTGCTGGCGGCGATGGGGGCGGAGCGCTGCTCTCTTTCAGCTTTGAGAAGAAGGGGAGTGGCGGAGATTTTCGAGTCTGGAGTAGCAACAGGCGGATGGGCGGTCTGCCCCTGTTCCCCCTGCTTATAAGGAGGGAGGGGGCGGACGTTTCGCCTTTCTGAATAGAGAAACCACACACGATTTCTCCCACGACGCCGCGATTGACGCGTGCCATTCGGGGAGGGCGCGGTGGATACGGAGTCAGATACGGCGTGATCCAGGACACCCGTGCCCGTGCCCTGTTTTGGGCCTGGCCCAACAGCGCTCGGCACCGTGTATGGCCCAGGCCCGGGGGCTCCTGTCGGTGTACTAGAGTAGGGGTACCCTAGTATCCCAAACTTGTGCACGGGCAGTCGCAGCGTCCTGCGGCAAGGCTTGCCAGGTGACCACCAAGGACCCACTTGGTTCCCTTGGAGCCATTCAAGAACAAAGTATTTGAGCCAAGGAGACAAGGCCCCGGCAAGAGGAGCTTGCCGGGAAGGCCACTCAAGGCACGAAACCCCGGCAAGAGGAGCTTGCCGGGAAGGCCAACCAAGGCATCTCAAGGCACCTACCACGACGCGCCACGCGTCCTGGCAAGACCCGGCGAGCGACAAGCTCCCGGACGCGACAAGACAACGGCCGTGGCAAGGCGTTTGCCGCGGCAAGCGACCACTCTGTACCTGCGCTCCAGCTCACCTACCAACGTGTCGCTCTGGGACCCTTCCAGGCGTACGTGGCGGGAGGCTGTGCAGCCAGGGGTGCACTGTGGCAAGCGGCGCTGACAAGATCGCCATCGTGGCGAGCGGTGGCGTCCCTGACGGTCCCTTTTCTGCACTGTTTGGGCGGCGTAGATAGGCATTTAATGCCCTTGTCCCCTGCCGTCAGGGTTAGGTATGATACAATGTATAGGTAGCTGAACCTACCGCAACACCTTTCCATTTTTACCCTTTCCTACGTTGCCACCTGTTGGAGACCCCTTGAGCATATAAAAGGAGGCCCATGCACAACGTAGAGGAGGAGGACGAACAGTACAACACTCGCGCTCGGTCTCGTTAGCTGCTTGAGTGTACTGTAGCACTCAGCGCTCGCGAGCAAGAACTCAATACAAACCACAAAGCAGCAGTAGGAGTATTATCTCTCCGGAGAGCTCCGAAGCTGGGTAAACCGCTCATGTGCCTTGCCTCGATCTGCTCTTCGTGCAACCTCTGCCCCCCGCCGAACCGAAAGGGGCTCCGTCCCCATAGGTGCTTGAGGAGCCAGTGTCCCCGGCACCTTGTGTCGAATCAATAAATTTGGGTTGAATACTCTACCCTCAAAAACTGTTGCAATCCCCTATACTTGTGGGTTATCAAGACTATTTTCTGGCGCCGTTGCCGGGGAGCATAGCTCTATTCTTTGAGTCACTTGGGATTTATATCTGCTGGTCACTATGAAGAACTTGAAAGACTGGAAAACAACAATTTATCCCTCAACTACGAGGGGAGGTAAGGAACTGCCATCTAGCTCTGCACTTGATTCACCCTCTGTTTTGAGTAAGCTTGCGACACCTAAACCCGCTTCTGCTATTCATTCTGATATGTCGCATGTTATTGATGATGCCACTTCTGCTATGCATGATACTTATGATGAAAGTACTTCTATACATGATACTACTGTGCCACTTGGTGAATTTCTTGATGAACAATTTGCTAGGGCTAGAGAGAATGAAATTATTGAAACTGATAATATTGAAGATAGTGATGATGAGGACTCTCGCCCTAATAAATATGAATTGCCTGTTGTTCCTGAGGGTTATGTTATGGATGAAGAAGCTGACAGAGCTATTTTAGCTTGCAATGACAAATATGATCTTAAGAAGTTATTAGCTAAATGGAAGTAGAAATCTCTTAATGCTAGAATGAAACCTGACCCTACCTTTGCTGATAAATATTATGAATTCTCTGTTAATCCTGATATAGTTGCTTTGGTTGAATCTGATCCTTTTTATGGCTATGAATCTGAAACTGTTGTGGCACATCTTACTAAATTAAATGATATAGCCACCCTGTTCACTAATGATGAGAAATCTCGCTACCTTTATATCCTTAAAATATTTCCGTTCTCATTAAAGGGTGATGCTAAGATATGATTTAATTCTCTTGATCCTGGTTGTGTGCATAGTCCCCAGGATATGATTTATTACTTCTCTGCTAAATATTTCCCTGCTCATAAGAAACAAGCTGATTTAAGGGATATATATAATTTTGTGCAAATTGAAGAAGAGAGTCTCCCACAAGCTTGGGGGAGGCTTCTCCAATTACTTAATGCTTTGCCTGATCATCCTCTTAAGAAAAATGAAATACTTGATATCTTTTATAATGGACTAACCGATGCTTCCAGAGATTACCTGGATAGTTGTGCTGGTTCTGTTTTCAGGGAAAGAACACCGGATGAAGCTGAAATTCTATTGAATAATATGTTGACTAATGAAAATAATTGGACACTTCTTGAGCCAATTCCTGAGCCTACTCCTAAACCAACCCTGAAGAAGAGGGGTGTTCTATTTCTCTGTCCTGAAGATATGCAAGAGGCAAAGAAATCTATGAAAGAAAAAGGTATAAAAGCTGAAGACATTAAGAATTTACCTCCTATTGAAGAAATACATGGTCTTAATTTACCGCCTGTTGAAGAAATATATGGTCTTAATTCATCACCTATTGAAGAAACTCATGGTCTTGATAACCCGACACAGGTATTAAAGGTAAATTCTCTCTATAGATATGATAAAGCTTAAACCCCTCCTACTAAGTTTGCTAGCCAATGTCTGGATGAGTTTGATAACTTTATGGTTAAGCAAGAAGATTTTAATGCTTATTTTGGTAGACAATTAAAACAAAATGCTTATATGATTAAACACTTGAGTAATTACATGGCTAATGTTAAAGGTGAACTTAAACTCATTAGTAAACATGCTTCTATGGTTACCACTCAAGTAGAACAAGTACTTAAAGCTCAAAATGATTTGCTCAATGAATTGAATAGTAAGAAAAATGACTATGCTGTTAGAGTGGCTACTAGAACTGGTAGAATGACCCAAGAACCTTTGTATCCTGAAGGCCACCTAAGAGAATTGAACAAGATTCTCAGAGAAATAATATTGATACACCTAGTCCATCTAAAAAGAAGAAAAAGAAAAATGATAGGACTTTGCATGCTTCTAGTGAACCTATTGCTGAACCAACTAAGAATCCAAATGATATTTCTATTTCTGATGCTGAAACACAATCTAGTAATGAACGTGAACCTAGTGAAAATATTAATGATGATGTTCATGATGATGCTCAACCTAGTAATGACAATGATGTAGAAATTGAACCTGCTGTTCATCTTGATAACCCACAATCAAAGAATCGACGTTATGATAAGAGAGACTTTGTTGCTAGGAAACACGGTAAGGAAAGAGAACCATGGGTTCAGAAACCCATGCCTTTTCCTCCCAAACCAGCCAAGAAAAAGGATGATGAGGGTTTTGAGCGCTTTGCTGAAATGATTAGACCTATCTTTTTGCGTATGCGATTGACTGATATGCTCAAAATGAACCCTTATGCTAAATATATGAAAGATATTGTTACTAATAAAAGGAAGATACCAGAAGCTGAAATTTCCACCATGCTTGCTAATTATACTTTTAAGGGTGGAATACCAAAGAAACTTGGAGATCCAGGAGTACCAACTATACCATGCTCCATTAATAGAAATTATGTTAAAACTGCTTTACGTGATCTTGGAGCCGGTGTTAGTGTTATGCCTCTCTCTTTATATCATAGACTTGATTTGAATAAGTTGACACCTACTGAAATATCTTTGCAAATGGCCGATAAATCAACTACTATACCTGTCGGTATTTGTGAGGATGTGCCTGTTGTGGTTGCAAACGTTACTATTTTAACAGACTTTGTTATTCTTGATATTCCCGAGGATGATAGTATGTCTATTATTCTTGGAAAACCCTTTTTGAATACTGCAGGGGCTGTTATTGATTGCAACAAAGGCAATGTCACTTTTCATGTTAATGGCAATGAGCATACGGTTCACTTTCCGAGGAAACAACCTCAAGTTCATAGTATAAATTCTATTGGAAAAATTCCATCGATTATTTTCGGAGGCTTTGAATTTCCTCTACCTACTGTCAAAAAGAGATATGATATTCTTTTTATTGGGGACGTGCATATCCCCGTTGAGGTAACATAGTGTTATTCGAAATTTCTCCGATTCCATGTTAGTCGGAATGAGTTTGTTAACAAGACTTGATCAACCTTGTTAGTGGATTCCTTTTGATGAGCATGGAATGGATGAAATTAGAAGGCACAACCTTCTGTACCCTCTCTCTACTTTCTGTTATTTAGTTGAAATAAAGTAAAAATAGTATTTTTCTGTCGGTTTTCAGAATTATCTGTGCAATATAAAAATACCCCGAAAATAAAAGTTCTCCAAATGCACCGAAAATGAAATATGATTTTTCTAGAATATTTGAGAATATCTGGCACTGAGAACATAGCAGGGGGAGCAAGTACCTGACCATGAGGGTGGAGGGCGCGCCCACCCCCTGGGCGCGCCCCCTGCCTCTGGGGCCCATGGTGGCTCCCCTCCACTTATTACTGCACCCACACACTTCTTCTTCCTCCCAAAAATAATCACCATCCAGCTCAAGCAAGAGTTCTAGCTCATTTTGCTGCGATTTTTGATCTCCTTGCTCAAAGCACCTCTCACAAAACTGCTTGGGGGGATTGTTCCTTGGTATGTGACTCCTCCATTGGTCCAATTAGTTTTTGTTCTAGTGCTTTATTCATTGCAAATTTGTGCTGCCTTGGTGACCATGTTCTTGAGCTTGCATGTCAAATTTATATGGTTCCAAGTAGTTCTAATGCATGATAGGCTCTAGGCACTTGTAGGAGTAGTTGCTATCAATTTTGTTGAGCTTGGTTCACTTTTATTTGAAATTACTAAAAATTTCAGAATTTTTCAGAAGATAATGAAGAGATTTTTGAGGGGCTCATAGAGCCGAAGCTTGAAGGAAAAGCAAGGTGAGGAAGCAGAGAGGCCCAAATATAATCTGCCTTGCACCACGGAGGTTCAGCCGTGTGAATGGCCTTGCAATGATTTCTTAAGAGAAGCTGGGATTTATGACGATTTTTATGAATTGGCTGAGAATGCAGGCCTCACCAACTTCCTCCGCAACCAACTCGAATAGTATCTCTTACTCACTAATACTTTTGTGCCAAACTTCTACTATTATCCTAAGGAATCACCTCCTTCAGTAGAGTTTGATTTATATGATGTGGTTAAGAAGATGTCACTAGATGAATTTTGCAAGGTTTGCAAAATACCTTTCGAGGGTAGTTTAGAGGAACCACATCGTAAAGATGTGGACGGATTTGTTGACACTATTACTGTAGGGGAAACTAGGAAGGTTTCCGATGCAAGGATCACTAGCAAACATTTTCCTGTTTTACGCTACTTTGCAATATTTTCTAGTTGTTGCTTAATTGGTCGCGGAAACTAAGGGAACCTTAGTGTTCTTGATATCATCATTTTGTTCCATAGTTTATTTTGTGATAACTCTGTTGGTATGGGCAGTATTATTACCTGTAGGATCTTGAGAAGATGTGTCTAGAGGGGGGGGTGATTAGACACTTAGTGCTAAAGTTGCAGTTTTTAAACTTTTTTGATTTAAGTGGAGTTTAGGCACAATTTCAACATTCATAATACATATGAAGCAAGCATGCAAAGAGTATATGAGCAGCGGAAAGTAAAGCATGCAACTTGCAAGAATGTAAAGGGAAGGGTTTGGAGAATTCAAACGCAATTGGAGACACAGATGTTTTTGGCGTGGTTCGGATAGGTGGTGCTATCCTACATCCACGTTGATGGAGACTTCAACACACGAAGGGTAACGGTTGCGCGAGTCCACGGAGGGCTCCACCCACGAAGGGTCCACGAAGAAGCAACCTTGTCAATCCCACCATGTCCATCGCCCACGAAGGACTTGCCTCACTAGCGGTAGATCTTCAGGAAGTAGGCAATCTCCTTGCCCTTACAAACTCCTTGGTTCAACTCCACAATCTTGTCGGAGGCTCCCAAGTGACACCTAGCCAATCTAGGAGACACCACTCTCCAAGAAGTAACAAATGGTGTGTTGATGATGAACTCCTTGCTCTTGTGCTTCAAATGATAGTCTCCCTGAGGGAGTCCTGGATTAGGGGGTGTTCGGGTAGCCGGACTATACCTTCGCCGGACTCCTAGACTATGAAGATACAAGATTGAAGACTTCGTCCCGTGTCCGGATGGGACTTTCCTTGGCGTGGAAGGCAAGCTAGGCGGTGCGGATATTCAAGATCTCCTACCATTGTAACCGACTCTGTGTAACCCTAACCCTAACCAGTGTCTATATAAACCGGAGGGTTGTAGTCCGTAGGACAGAACGATCATCATACACAATCATACCATAGGCTAGCTTCTAGGGTTTAACCTCCTTGATCTCGTGGTAGATCTACTCTTGTACTACCCATATCATCAATATTAATCAAGCAGGAGTAGGGTTTTACCTCCATCGAGAGGGCCTAAACCTGGGTAAACTCCGTGTCCCTTGTCTCCTGTTACCATCCGACCTTGACGCACAGTTCGGGACCCCCTACCCGAGATCCGCCGGTTTTGACACCGACATTGGTGCTTTCATTGAGAGTTCCTCTGTGCCGTCGCGATCAGGAAGGATGCCTCTTCCCGTCTTTAAAGACGGCGACATTACTAAGGGAGCCTTGGCTGTCGGCCAAACCCTCCGGCTAGGTGGTTTTCTCACGACCGCCTGTTTGGCCGTTGCGCCGACGGTGACCTCTCGGGTCATCGAAAGCAACCTTTACGTCAGCTCAGAACTTGCCGAGCAGTTGGATCCGATGGAGCTCTCTTCCGTAAACGAGCTCTTGGATCGCATCGCCGCACTGGGGGTCGCTACAAATTACGACTAGGTTGGGCTTAAACCCGATCTAAGAGAAATTAACTCTCCCCAATTCACCCACCACGTTGCCGTGGTAGAGGCGCAGTGCGGCGACCCTTCATCTATCCTAAGGACTAGCTACGTCCGAATTCCTGAACCCTCCAGGCTGGATACCCGCGGAGGGGAGGATACAATCCAAGACCTGAGCTTAGAATCAGGCAATGGGCTAGACTCATCGGACAACATCCAAGACTCCGGACTTCAGATTTCGGAAGTTCTTCGGCCTCCGAATCATAAATTGGGTGAGGTCTCAGATTCAACGACACCCGCCCGCCCGAACATAAGCGATCTTTCCCAAATCAGGCAAAAGCCCGAAGAAACAGTACATCACTACTGGGCCAGATTCCTCCTGGTTATGAACAGGACAAAGGACTGCTGCGAGGGAGACGCAATTTCAATCTTTTGCAGTAACTGCACGGACGAGGGAATACTTAACGCCATAAGTCGTCGTGGTATTACACGCTTCGCTGACTTGGCGTCCATAGTACAAAAGTACTGTGCGATGGAAAGCGCTTGGAAAACCGAAATAAAATTTTGGGATAATCCGGCCTTGAATAGCAATCCCGTCCGAACTAAGAGGGTGCACCACAGTAAGGCACCCGGATTAAATATCAAAAAGCCAAAACCCTCTAGAGGGCATGGAACCGTACTGGAAAGGTGGCTTGATGGACCCTGTAGGATTCACAGTACAGAGGACGCCACACCAACACACAGCCTTAGAGCATGTTGGATACTCCGGCAGGTGGCCAAAATTGGCGAGGACCTCCTAATTTCAGAGGCCGAAGAAAGCCAGCCCGAGGACACCAGTACCGTTCTCACAGTCTTTGAGACTTTCGCATCAAATAATATGCGAAAAAGAACACTCTGCAGCCTCACTGAAGTCTATCAAGTAGCAACAATAAACCCATGGAGTAACACCGCTATCACCTTCAACGCGAGTGACGAACCTAAATTCTGAACAGCCCGAGCACCAGCCGCATTGGTCCTCAGTCCCATAGTGGACGGATGTCGCCTCGCAAAGGTACTCATGGATGGAGGCAGCGGATTGAACCTCATTTACGAGGAAACCCTCCAAAATATGGAAATAGACTGGAACCGCATTGAGCTAAGCAGCACAACCTTTAGAGGAATAATCCCCAGTCAGGAAGCGCGCTGCACTAGAAAGATCACACTAGATGTGGTGTTCGGCACGCCGGATAATTACAGGTCCAAAGAAGTCACGTTCCAGGTGGCCCCGTTCAAAAGCGGATACCACACTATATTAGGACGGGAGGCATTCATAGTTTTCCAAGCCATACCCCATTACGGGTACATGAATCTCAAGATGCCTGGGCCAAACGGAATTATCACTCTCGCTAGTGATCCGGACATAGCACTCCGCGCCGAAAACAAGACAGCCGAATTGGCCCTTGAGGCACTATCCGAAACCTTAGCGGCCGAAGAACTGACCGCGCTGCGCTCCAGGTCAATAGGGATGATGTGATACTCGATAAGAGATCCAAATCCACATCCTTCAAACCAGCGGACGAAATAGTCAAATTCCAGGTCCATCCAACGGACCCCAATAAAACAGCCTCCATCGGGGCACGACTGAACCCTGATATAGACGCCGCACTGCGAGAGTTCCTATGAGAGAACTGGGACATTTTTGCTTGGCACCCTTCAGACATGCCAGGAATCCCACGCAGGCTAGCCGAACACAGCTTAAATATCCAGAAAGGATTCAAACCTGTCAAACAAGCCCTTCGACGCTTTTCCGAACCGAAGAGACAGGCTATGGGAGAGGAGCTAGCCAAGTTATTGGAGGCCGGATTCATTAGATATATAAAACATCCGGACTAGCTAGCAAACCTGGTGATGGTACCAAAGAAGGACAAATCCTGGCGCCTGTGCGTCGATTTTAAAGACCTTAATAAGGCCTGCCCAAAGGATCCCTTCCCCCTCCCTCGCATAGATCAAATTATCGATGCCACTGCAGGACACGATTCATTGTGTTTCCTCGACGCATACTCCGGTTACAATCAAATCAAGATGGCAGAATCAGACCAAGCCGCAACGGCATTCATCACACCATACGGCCCATTCTGCTTCAACACAATGCCCTTCGGGCTAAAAAACGCCGGCGCAACATATCAGCGCATGATCCAAACATGTATGGCAAACCAGATCGGCAAAACAGTGGAGGCGTGCGTCGATGATGTGGTCCTCAAATCAAGACATGTCGAATCTCTAGTAGACGACTTGAGGCTTACATTCGATAACCTCCGAAAATACGACATCAAGCTCAATCCGGAAAAATGCGTTTTCGGCGTTCCGGCCGGAAAGCTCTTGGGCTTCATTGTATCCGGCAGAGGAATCGAAGCAAATCGAGCCAAGATCCGCGCTTTGTCACAATTGGATGTCCCAAAAGACCTCAAACAAATACAGAAATTAACCAGATGCGTGGCAACTCTAAGCCGCTTCATCTCCTGCCTGGGAGAAAAGGCGCTGCCCCTTTACCGCCTCCTACGGCACACCGAACACTTCGAGTGGACGGATGCCGCCACGGCCGGACTCGATGAAATAAAATCCATATTGGCAACAAACCTAGTCCTGGACGCGCCAAACACCGGCGAGCCAATGCTATTGTACATCGCGGCAAACCATCAAGTTGTCAGCGCAGTGCTCGTCGTCGAGCGGGAAACGGACGGACACAAATTCCCCCTTCAAAGGCCGGTCTACTATGTGTCCACTGTCCTCACTCCATGCAAATCACGGTACCCACACTATCAGAAAATTGCATACGCAGTATTCATGGCATCCCGAAAGCTACGACACTACTTTCAAGAGTGTTCGATTACAGTAGCCTCGGAAGTACCACTCAATGACATTTTCAATAACCGCGATGCAACGGGCCGGATCGCAAAAATGGGCCATCGAGCTCCTCCCGTTCGACATAACCTATAAGCCACGGCGAGCTATAAAATCGCAAGTATTGGCCGACTTCCTCGCAGAATGGACGGAGGCCGAACTCCCTAAAGAGTATGGCACATACTCAAACTGGATCATGCATTTCGACGGCTCCAAAATGTTGGCCGGATTGGGGGCTGGCGTCGTTTTGACGTCCCCCACAAGAGACATAGTCCAATATGTACTCCAAATTATGTACACGGACTCCAACAATGCAGCTGAATATGAGGCCCTCCTACATGGTCTCCGGATGGCAGTATCCATGGGCATTCAACACCTAGAGGTACGCGGGGATTCGAACCTCGCGATCTCCCAAATAAATGGCAACTTCGACGCCAAGGATCCAAAAATGGCAGCTTACCGCAACACCGTCCTAAAAATGTCAGCTCGGTTCGAAGGGCTGGAGTTTCACCATATAGCCCGCGAAAATAATCAAGCAGCGGACATCCTGGCACGCATCGGAGCAAAACGCGATGCAGTCCCCCCCAACATCTTTTTGGAAAGATTGTTCAAGCCATCCGTAACATGGGAGGGGGAACCCGCAATTAACAGCCCGGACTCAGCCGAACCACTCGACGCCGAACAACCTGACATAATTGGAGGTCCTGCCAACGAAATTACAACTTCAGCCCACGTAATAATGGCGGTTATCGCCCCGTGGACAGAACCATTCCTAGCCTACCTTACTAGGCAGGAACTCCCAGAGGACCAAAATGAGGCCCACTGCATAGTGCGGCGATCTAAAGCCTACAAAGTCCATGAGGGGGAGCTTTATAAGAAAAGCACTGTAAGTGCATCTAGTGCCCCTTAGTGATTTTGGTGTATTGAAGACTTATAGGTTAAGTATCTAATGCGTTTATGAGTGTACACAGGTCTATAAGTCTATGAGGAGTTTGATATATACAGAGAAAGTTGACCCCTAAAAATGAAGTTCTTTGACTGAAGACTTTGATATACTGAAGACTTTCTGAAGACTTTGAAAGTGAAGAAATTGGTGTGACCTTGAAGACTTGGTATTCATTCGAGGAACATGAAGCGTGAAGACTTTTGTTTTCGTAGTTTCATTTTCTCTTTCTTGAGTCTTAGGAAACACCGTAATGTTAAAGGGGGTCGAGGAAATACTAAGGAGAAAATTTCCATGTGATGCTCAACTCAAATCCTACACCTACCAATCCCTTCGAGTGAAGCCATTGGAAATCTCATACAGTTCAGTCAAATTCTTCAGTGACAGAGACGCAGTTCTTCTGGTCACTTAGGACTTTGCTCTGACTAAGGAGTTAGGAATTCGCCAGTGCGAATTGCCTACACAGTGAGGAACATGATAGCCCTGAGGAATTTGTACCTCAAATTTCCGACCATTGTTGTGCTACGCGCCAGCTGTCCCAAAATATCTTGTCCACCTAACGGTCATATCATTGAAGGGCATTTATGTCTTATCATGTCGGGCTGCTCCCTAGGCTATAAATAGCCGCCCCCTACAACCACTAGCTGGTTGGCTGCTCTGCGAGAACTTGACACTTGTCATTTGAGAGCAACCCATCCTCCGAGGACTTTGAGCGAAAATCATCAAGTGAGGAAAATCCAAACCAAACCCAAAACACCTACAAATCCAAAGTGATTGAGCATCACTGAAGAGATTGATCCTGCGTGGATCCGACGCTTGTTACCTTTTGAAGACTGTGCTTCTTCCAGACGGTTAGGCGTCAAGGTCTAGAGCATCCAAGAGGAATTGTGGATCGCCGAGTGACCAAGTCTGTGAAGGTTTGGAAGTCACCTGAAGACTTACCACGAGTGATTGGGCGAGGACTGTGTGTCCTTAGCTCAAGGAGAATACGGTGAGGACTGTGTGTCCAGGACTAGGTGTCCTCGAGTTTAAATACTCAGCCGCTCCAACCAGATGTACAACTAAGACAGCAGTTGGAACTGGTCTACCAAATCATTGTCTTCACCAAGCCTACTGGTTCTATTTCCTCAACACTTTCATTTCCTCATTACTTTGTTGTGTGTTTGTTCATATCTGTGTTTGAAGACTTTGACTAAAGACTTTCTCAATTTCCTCAGTTCAATTTCTTCAGTCTATTTGTCTTCATCTTGTGCTATCCTGTGTTTACGCTTTCTGTACTCTGAGTTTGTCTTCATTTCATCATGATGACCATGCATGTATTCTGCTATGTTTACCTCTGAGTACTTATTCTGCTGCTAGTAGTTCTTCGCTAAGGAATTTCCTCACGAGCAAATTCCTCAGTGAAGAATTTCATAAAAATCACCTATTCACCCCCATCTAGTCGATATAACGGACTTTCAATTGGTATCAGAGCAAGGTACTTCCTTGTTCTGTGTGATTTTGGTTTAACCGCCTCGAGTTTTAGTTATGTCGACCGCAGATATGAAGAAAGTGCCCTGCCCCATCTTTGACGGTCACGAGTATCCCAAATGGAAGGCTATGATGAAGAAGCGTCTCATGGTGATGGACAGCGAGCTATGGACCATCACTGAGATTGGTCTAACCGATCTGTGCAAGATGGCGGAAGCTGATGACATTCGCAAGTACACTCAACTCAACCTCACAGCGAAGGCCGTCATCTGCTCCAGTCTGTCTAGAAACCAGTTCAGAAACATCATGCATCTCGATCAGGCGAAGCTTATCTGGGACCGTCTCTCTGATGTCTATGAAGGCCATCGAACCTGTCATGATCCTTGGTTCGAAGACTTCAAGGAATCTCTCAAGTCAATGACATTTGAACCAGAATCATCATCCTCTTCACCATGTCTCATGGCAGATGGTGAATAGGTAACTGAATGCTATCTCTCTGAATCCAGTGATGATGAATCTGGTGATGAATTTGGACCCAGTTATGTCAAACTTGCCTCACTTGCTGCTAAACAACAAAGAGCTCTGGAAAGGGCTAACAACATGCTTAGTAAGAGCAATGATATGTTGAGTGAGGAAATAGATCAATCACAAGCTTTGGCTGAAAGTCTTCAGAGACTTCATTCTAAGTATGACTCTCTTCAAAATCAGCATAACTCTCTCTTGTCCGATTTTGAGAAGATAAGAGTGAGTTATGAAGATCTTCAGAAGGAGCCCGATTCATTACTTGCTCAACAAATCAGCGCTGCTCAGGAAGAATTTATTCCTCCATGTTTGAAATGCATTGAACGAGAATATGCTTATTCCTCACCTGAATGTTCAGATGCTTCTAATGGTACAAATTCTTCACCTGTCTCTGCTATCACTAATTCCTCATCTGAGTGTTGGGGAACGTAGTAATTTAAAAAAAATTCCTACGCACACGCAAGATCATGGTGATGCATAGAACCGAGAGGGGAGAGTGTTGTCTACGTACCCTCGTAGACCGAAGCGGAAGCGTTGACACAACGTAGAGGAAGTAGTCGTACGTTCTCCTCGCGATCCAACCGATCACAGCACCGTTACTCCGGCACCTCCGAGTTCTTGGCACACGTTCAGCTCGATGACGATCCCCGGGCTCCGATCCAGCAAAGCGTCGAGGAAGAGTTCCGTCATCTCGACGGCGTGGTGACGATCTTGATGTGTTACCGGCGCAGGGCTTCGCCTAAGCACTGCAACGATATGATCGAGGTGGAATTTGGTGGAAGGGGGCACCGCACACGGCTAAGGAATGATCCGTAGATCAACTTGTGTATCTTGGGGGTGCCCCCTGCCCCCGTATATAAAGGAGCCAAGGGGGAGGGGCTGGCCGGCCAATCCTTGGCGCGCCAGAGAGTCCTACTCCCTCTGGGAGTAGGATTCCCCCCCCCCCCAATCCTAGTTGGACTAGGATTCTCCAAGGGGGAGAAAGAGAGAGAGGGGGGCGCCCACCTCTCCTAGTCTTAATAGGACTAGGGGAAGGGGGGAGGTGCGCAGCCCCTAGGGCAGCCCTCTCACCTCTCCTCCAAGGCCCATGTTGGCCCATTATGCTCCCGGGGGGTTCCGGTAACCCTCCCGGTATTCCGGTAAAATCCTGATTTCACCTGGAATGCATCCGATGTCCAAACATAGGCTTCCAATATGTAATTCTGTATGTCTCGACCATTTCGAGACTCCTCGTCACGTCCGTGATCACATCCGGGACTCCGAACTCCTTCGGTACATCAAAATGCATAAACTCATAATAACTGTCATCGTAACGTTAAGCGTGCGGACCCTACGGTTCGAGAACTATGTAGACATGACCGAGACACGTCTCCGGTCAATAACCAACAGCGGGACCTGGATGCCCATATTGGCTCCTACATATTCTACGAAGATCTTTATCGGTCAGACCGCATAACAACATACGTTGTTCCCTTTGTCATCGGTATGTTACTTGCCCGAGATTCGATCGTCGGTATCCAATACCTAGTTCAATCTCGTTACCGGCAAGTCTCTTTACTCGTTCTGTAATGCATCATCTCGCAACTAACTCATTGGTTGCAATGCTTGCAAGGCTTTATGTGATGTGCATTACCGAGAAGGCCCTGAGATACCTCTCCGACAATCGGAGTGACAAATCCTAATCTCGAAATACGCCAACCCAATATGTACCTTCGGAGACACCTGTAGAGCACCTTTATAATCACCCAGTTACGTTGTGACGTTTGGTAGCACACAAAGTGTTCCTACGGTAAATGGGAGTTGCATAATCTCATAGTTAAAGGAACATGTATAAGTCATGGATAAAAGCAATAGCAACACACTAAACGATCGGGTGCTATGCTAATGGAATGGGTCATGTCAATCAGATCATTCAACTAATGATGTGATCTCGTTAATCAAATAACAACTCTTTGTTCATGGCTAGGAAACATAACCATCTTTGATTAATGAGCTAGTCAAGTAGAGGCATACTAGTGACACTCTGTTTGTCTATGTATTCACACATGTATTATGTTTCCAGTTAATACAATTCTAGCATGAATAATAAACATTTATCATGATATAAGGAAATAAATAATAACTTTATTATTGCCTCTAGGGCATATTTCCTTCAGTCTCCCACTTGCACTAGAGTCAATAATCTAGATTACAAAGTAATGATTCTAACACCCATGGAGTTTTGGTGCTGATCATGTTTTGCTCGTGGAAGAGGCTTAGTCAACGGGTCTGCAACATTCAGATCCGTATGTATCTTGCATATCTCTATGTCTCCCACCTGGACCAAATCCCGGATGGAGTTGAAGCGTCTTTTGATGTGTTTGGTTCTTTTGTGAAATCTGGATTCCTTTGCCAAGGCAATTGCACCAGTATTGTCACAAAAGATTTTCATTGGACCCGATACACTAGGTACAACACCTAGATCGGATATGAACTCCTTCATCCAGACTCCTTCATTAGCTGCTTCCGAAGCGGCTATGTACTCAGCTTCACATGTAGATCCCGCCACGACGCTTTGTTTAGAACTGCACCAACTGACAGCTCCACCGTTTAATGTAAATACGTATCCGGTTTGCGATTTGGAATCGTCCGGATCAGTGTCAAAGCTTGCATCGACGTAACCGTTTACGACGAGCTCTTTGTCACCTCCATAAATGAGAAACATATCCTTAGTCCTTCTCAAGTACTTAAGGATGTTCTTGACCGCTGTCCAGTGATCCACTCCTGGATTACTTTGGTACCTGCCTGCTAAACTTACAGCAAGGCACACATCAGGTCTGGTACACAGCATTGCATACATGATAGAGCCTATGGCTGAAGCATAGGGAACATTTTTCATTTTCTCTCTATCTTCTGCGGTGGTCGGGCATTGAGTCTTACTCAACTTCACACCTTGTGCCACAGGCAAGAACCCTTTCTTTGCCTGATCCATTTTGAACTTTTTCAAAACTTTGTCAAGGTATGTGCTTTGTGAAAGTCCTATTAAGCGTCTTGATCTATCTCTATAGATCTTAATGCCCAATATGTAAGCAGCTTCACCGAGGTCTTTCATTGAAAAACTCTTATTCAAGTATCCCTTTATGCTATCCAGAAATTCTATATTATTTCCGATCAGTAATATGTCATCCACATATAATATCAGAAATGCTACAGAGCTCCCACTCACTTTCTTGTAAATACAGGCTTCTCCAAAAGTCTGTATAAAACCAAATGCTTTGATCACACTATCAAAGCGTTTATTCCAACTCCGAGAGGCTTGCACCAGTCCATAAATGGATCGCTGGAGCTTGCACACTTTGTTAGCTCCCTTCGGATCGACAAAACCTTCTGGTTGCATCATATACAACTCTTCTTCCAGAAATCCATTCAGGAATGCAGTTTTGACATCCATTTGCCAAATTTCATAATCATAAAATGCGGCAACTGCTAACATGATTCGGACAGACTTAAGCATCGCTACGGGTGAGAAAGTCTCATCGTAGTTAATCCCTTGAACTTGTCGAAAACCTTTTGCAACAAGTCGAGCTTTATAGACAGTAACATTACCATCAGCGTCAGTCTTCTTCTTAAAAATCCATTTATTCTCAATTGCTTGCCGATCATCGGGCAAGTCAACCAAAGTCCACACTTTGTTATCATACATGGATCCCATCTCAGATTTCATGGCCTCAAGCCACTTTGCGGAATCTGGGCTCACCATCGCTTCTTCATAGTTCGTAGGTTCATCATGGTCTAGTAACATGACTTCCAAAATAGGATTACCGTACCACTCTGGTGCGGATCTTACTCTGGTTGATCTACGAAGTTCAGTAGAAACTTGATCTGAAGTTTCATGATCATTATCATTAGCTTCCTCCCTATTTGATGTAGGTGTCACAGAAACAGATTTCTGTGATGTACTACTTCTCAATAAGGGAGTAGATACTGTTATCTCATCAAGTTCTACTTTCCTCCCACTCACTTCTTTCGAGAGAAACTCCTTCTCTAGAAAGTTCCCG
This sequence comes from Aegilops umbellulata, assembly GCA_032464435.1. Classification (NCBI taxonomy): domain Eukaryota; kingdom Viridiplantae; phylum Streptophyta; class Magnoliopsida; order Poales; family Poaceae; genus Aegilops; species Aegilops umbellulata. Next base: position 241,547,838 of record CP136055.1, on the reverse strand, counting down.
ACTTTAGCAACAAAAATTTTGCCTTCGGATCTGTGATAGAAGGTATACCCAATAGTCTCCTTTGGGTATCCTATGAAGACACATTTTTCCGATTTGGGTTCGAGCTTATCAGGTTGAAGCTTTTTCACATAAGCATCGCAGCCCCAAACTTTAAGAAACGACAACTTTGGTTTCTTGCCAAACCACAGTTCATAAGGCGTCGTCTCAACGGATTTTGATGGTGCCCTATTTAACGTGAATGCGGCCGTCTCTAGAGCATAACCCCAAAAAGATAGCGGTAAATCGGTAAGAGACATCATAGATCGCACCATATCCAGTAAAGTACGATTACGACGTTCGGACACACCATTACGTTGTGGTGTTCCGGGTGGCGTGAGTTGCGAAACTATTCCGCATTGTTTCAAATGTAGACCAAACTCGTAACTCAAATATTCTCCTCCACGATCAGATCGTAGAAACTTTATTTTCTTGTTACGATGATTTTCCACTTCACTCTGAAATTGTTTGAACTTTTCAAATGTTTCAGACTTGTGTTTCATTAAGTAGATATACCCATATCTGCTTAAATCATCAGTGAAGGTGAGAAAATAACGATATCCGCCACGAGCCTCAACATTCATTGGACCACATACATCAGTATGTATGATTTCCAATAAATCTGTTGCTCTCTCCATAGTACCGGAGAACGGTGTTTTAGTCATCTTGCCCATAAGGCACGGTTCGCAAGTGCCAAGTGATTCATAATCAAGTGACTCCAAAAGTCCATCAGTATGGAGTTTCTTCATGCGCTTTACACCGATATGACCTAAACGGCAGTGCCACAAATAAGTTGCACTATCATTATCAACTCTGCATCTTTTGGTTTCAACATTATGAATATGTGTATTACTACTATCGAGATTAAGTAAGAACAAACCACTCTTTAATGGCGCATGACCATAAAAGATATTACTCATATAAATAGAACAACCATTATTCTCTGATTTAAATGAATAACCGTCTCGCATCAAACAAGATCCAGATATAATGTTCATGCTCAATGCTGGTACTAAATAACAATTATTTAGATCTAATATTAATCCCGAAGGTAGATGTAGAGGTAGCGTGCCGACCGCGATCACATCGACTTTGGAACCATTTCCCACGCGCATCGTCACCTCGTCCTTAGCCAATCTTCGCTTAATCCGTAGCCCCTGTTTTGAGTTGCAAATATTAGCAACAGAACCAGTATCAAATACCCAGGTGCTACTGCGAGAATTAGTAAGGTACACATCAATAACATGTATATCATATATACCTTTGTTAACCTTGCCATCCTTCTTATCCGCCAAATACTTGGGGCAGTTCCGCTTCCAGTGACCAGTCTGCTTGCAATAGAAGCACTCAGTTTCAGGCTTAGGTCCAGACTTGGGTTTCTTCTCTTGAGTAGCAACTTGCTTGCTGTTCTTTTTGAAGTTCCCCTTTTTCTTCCCTTTGCCCTTTTTCTTGAAACTAGTGGTTTTGTTAACCATCAACACTTGATGCTCCTTTTTGATTTCTACCTCCGCGGCTTTTAGCATCGCGAAGAGCTCGGGCATAGTTTTGGTCATCCCTTGCATATTATAGTTCATCACGAAGCTCTTGTAGCTTGGTGGCAGTGATTGGAGAATTCTGTCAATGACGCAATCATCCGGAAGATTAACTCCCAGTTGAATCAAGTGATTGTTATACCCAGACATTCTGAGTATATGCTCACTGACAGAACCGTTCTCCTCCATTTTACAGCTATAGAACTTATTGGAGACTTCATATCTCTCAATCCGGGCATTTGCTTGAAATATTAACTTCAACTCCTGGAACATCTCATATGCTCCATGGTGTTCAAAACGTCGTTGAAGTCCCGGTTCTAAGCCGTAAAGCATGGCACACTGAACTATAGAGTAGTCATCAGCTTTGCTTTGCCAGACGTTCACAACATCTGGCGTAGCTCTTGCACCAGGCCTGGCACCCAGTGGTGCTTCCAGGACGTAATTCTTCTGTGCAGCAATGAGGATAATCCTCAAGTTACGGACCCAGTCCGTGTAATTGCTACCATCATCTTTCAACTTTGCTTTCTCAAGGAACGCATTAAAATTCAACGGAACAACAGCACGAGCCATCTATCTACACAACATAGACAAGCAAGATACTATCAGGTACTAAGTTCATGATAAATTTAAGTTCAATTAATCATATTACTTAAGAACTTCCACTTAGATAGACATCCCTCTAATCCTCTAAGTGATCACGTGATCCAAATCAACTAAACCATGTCCGATCATCACGTGAGATGGAGTAGTTTCAATGGTGAACATCACTATGTTGATCATATCTACTATATGATTCACGCTCGACCTTTCGGTCTCCGTGTTCCGAGGCCATATCTGTTATATGCTAGGCTCGTCAAGTTAAACCTGAGTATTCCGCGTGTGCAACTGTTTTGCACCCGTTGTATTTGAACGTAGAGCCTATCACACCCGATCATCACGTGGTGTCTCAGCACGAAGAACTTTCGCAACGGTGCATACTCAGGGAGAACACTTCTTGATAATTTAGTGAGAGATCATCTTATAATGCTACCGTCAATCAAAGCAAGATAAGATGCATAAAAGGATAAACATCACATGCAATCAATATAAGTGATATGATATGGCCATCATCATCTTGTGCTTGTGATCTCCATCTTCGAAGCACCGTCATGATCACCATCGTCACCGGCGCGACACCTTGATCTTCATCGCAGCATCGTTGTCGTCTCGCCAATCTTATGCTTCTACGACTATCACTACCGCTTAGTAATAAAGTAAAGCATTACATCGCGATTGCATTGCATACAATAAAGCGACAACCATATGGCTCCTGCCAGTTGCCGATAACTCGGTTACAAAACATGATCATCTCATACAATAAAATTTAGCATCACGTCTTGACCATATCACATCACAACATGCCCTGCAAAAACAAGTTAGACGTCCTCTACTTTGTTGTTGCAAGTTTTACGTGGCTGCTACGGGCTTTAAGCAAGAACTCATCTTACCTACGCATCAAAACCACAACGATAGTTTGTCAAATAGACTCCGTTTTAACCTTCTCAAGGACCGGGCGTAGCCACACTCGGTTCAACTAAAGTTGGAGAGACAGTCTTCCGCAAGCCATCTATGTGCAAAGCACGTCGAGGGAACCGGTCTCGCGTAAGCGTACGCGTAAGGTTGGTCCGGATCGTCTCGTCCAACAATACCGCTGAACCAAAGTATGACATGCTGGTAGGCAGTATGACTTGTATCGTCCACAACTCACTTGTGTTCTACTCATGCAAATAACATCAAACCATAAAACCTAGGCTCTGATACCACTGTTGGGGAACGTAGTAATTTAAAAAAATTTCCTACGCACACGCAAGATCATGGTGATGCATAGCAACGAGAGGGGAGAGTGTTGTCTACGCACCCTCGTAGACCGAAGCGGAAGCGTTGACACAACGTAGAGGAAGTAGTCGTACGTTCTCCTCGCGATCCAACCGATCACAGCACCGTTACTCCGGCACCTCCGAGTTCTTGGCACACGTTCAGCTCGATGACGATCCCCGGGCTCCGATCCAGCAAAGCGTCGAGGAAGAGTTCCGTCAGCACGACGGCGTGGTGACGATCTTGATGTGTTACCGGCGCAGGGCTTCGCCTAAGCACTGCAACGATATGATCGAGGTGGAATTTGGTGGAAGGGGGCACCGCACACGGCTAAGGAACGATCCGTAGATCAACTTGTGTATCTTTGGGGTGCCCCCTGCCCCCGTATATAAAGGAGCCAAGGGGGAGGGGCTGGCCGGCCAAGCCTTGGCGCGCCAGAGAGTCCTACTCCCTCTGGGAGTAGGATTCCCCCCCCCCCCCAATCCTAGTTGGACTAGGATTCTCCAAGGGGGAGAAAGAGAGAGAGGGGGGCGCCCACCTCTCCTAGTCCTAATAGGACTAGGGGAAGGGGGGAGGTGCGCAGCCCCTAGGGCAGCCCTCTCACCTCTCCTCCAAGGCCCATGTTGGCCCATTATGCTCCCGGGGGGTTCCGGTAACCCTCCCGGTATTCCGGTAAAATCCTGATTTCACCTGGAATGCATCCGATGTCCAAACATAGGCTTCCAATATGTAATTCTGTATGTCTCGACCATTTCGAGACTCCTCGTCACGTCCGTGATCACATCCGGGACTCCGAACTCCTTCGGTACATCAAAATGCATAAACTCATAATAACTGTCATCGTAACGTTAAGCGTGCGGACCCTACGGTTCGAGAACTATGTAGACATGACCGAGACACGTCTCCGGTCAATAACCAACAGCGGGACCTGGATGCCCATATTGGCTCCTACATATTCTACGAAGATCTTTATCGGTCAGACCGCATAACAACATACGTTGTTCCCTTTGTCATCGGTATGTTACTTGCCCGAGATTCGATCGTCGGTATCCAATACCTAGTTCAATCTCGTTACCGGCAAGTCTCTTTACTCGTTCTGTAATGCATCATCTCGCAACTAACTCATTGGTTGCAATGCTTGCAAGGCTTTATGTGATGTGCATTACCGAGAAGGCCCTGAGATACCTCTCCGACAATCGGAGTGACAAATCCTAATCTCGAAATACGCCAACCCAATATGTACCTTCGGAGACACCTGTAGAGCACCTTTATAATCACCCAGTTACGTTGTGACGTTTGGTAGCACACAAAGTGTTCCTACGGTAAATGGGAGTTGCATAATCTCATAGTTAAAGGAACATGTATAAGTCATGGATAAAAGCAATAGCAACACACTAAACGATCGGGTGCTATGCTAATGGAATGGGTCATGTCAATCAGATCATTCAACTAATGATGTGATCTCGTTAATCAAATAACAACTCTTTGTTCATGGCTAGGAAACATAACCATCTTTGATTAATGAGCTAGTCAAGTAGAGGCATACTAGTGACACTCTGTTTGTCTATGTATTCACACATGTATTATATTTCCAGTTAATACAATTCTAGCATGAATAATAAACATTTATCATGATATAAGGAAATAAATAATAACTTTATTATTGCCTCTAGGGCATATTTCCTTCACTGAGGACATTGCTAGTATCACTGACGATGCAGGGCTGAAGGAATTGTACATGACAGGCATGTACAAAAGCCTCAAAGGGCATCAGACTCTTTGTGATGTGCTTAAAAAGCAGATCCTCAACAGGAACCCTAGGAAAGAGGGTATTGCCTTTGAGAGGAAACTCAATGCTGATGGTACATATTGGAAGCCTGAGCAGTACCTCAAAACCTCATGGGTTGCTACAAAGGGACCTCCAGTTGATCCATCTAATTTATCTGGCTATACATGTGAATCTTCTCATTCTTCTGATGAGTCATTTGACTCCAACTATAAACTGTTCAAAAATCAGAATGGTAAGGTATTTGCTAGATATGTTGGCACTAACTGCAGGAATGGCTCTCCTATGAAGAAAATCTGGGTTCCCAAAAGGTGCCTTGAAAGTCTTCAGGTGAATGTCCTCATGACACCACCTGTGAAGAAAAGGAACCCCAGATCATATTCTTCATATGGACCAAATTCTTCATATGGATCCAAGTCCTCATACGGACCAAATTCCTCAAGGGGATCAAATTCCTCACATGGATCAAAGTCCTCATATGAACATCATCGTGCTAACAACTCTGTTTCGCAGGGAATAGCCAAGGGCTATGAATATGAGCATTATTCTTCAAATTATTATATTCATAAGTCCTCGAAGAATTTCTCTGCTTATTCATATGCTTACCCTAACCCCTCTTATGTGAAACGAAATGGTGTGGCTGCTTTGCCACCATTCTCATATGGAGCTCGCAGAGTGATGAACTCTTTGCCACCCCTTCAGATGTGGGTGGTGAAGAAAAAGAACTAATCTCTTATGCAGGGTCAGGTCTCCAGACGTACTGTAACGTCTGAAGAATTTGCTGGGGACCTGACAAATTGCCTGAAAGGACGCAGGCTAACCATGATGAAATGAACTTTCATTTCACACGTCCTCCCTCTGTTTTATCTGTTCTACTGCTTGATGAAATTGATCTGATGAATTGTGATATCATATTCTTCACTGCTGAAGTATATGAGGTCGTAAGTTGCACTAATTCATCTGCAGGATGATCAACCCAAAGCCACTGAATGGGTACTTGATAGTGGATGTACAAATCACATGATTGGTGACAAGAATCTTTTGATGGATGCTCCCTTATCATCGTCACATATGAAGCATATCATCTTCGCTGATAAAAGCAAAATTCAGGTATTGGGTCTAGGTAAAGTTGCTATCACAAAGGATCGACACATGGACAAAGTCATGCTTGTTGAGTCCTTAGGATACAACCTTATGTCTGTCTCAATGCTTTGTGATCTTGATATGGTTGTTGTCTTTGGCAAGTATCGTTGTGTTGTGATTATGGAAGCTGACAATTCCAAAGTCTTCGAACGCTTTAGGAGAGGAGACTTGTATATTGTTGATTTCTCTGCAGATTCACAACCAGCCGTGTGCCTACTTGCAAAAGCTTCAGAAGGATTGCTATGGCATCGACGACTTGGTCATGCAGGTGTAACGCCCTCGATGCGGCTATATCTCCTACGTGTCGAAGCACGACTTAAAGGCATAACTGCATTGAAAGCAATGTCGCAAGTGAGGTAATCTTCACACAACCCATGTAATACATAAGGGAAAGAGATACATAGTTGGCTTACAATCGCCACTTCACACAATACATGAGTAAAGCATTACATCATACAGATACAATCAAGGTCCGACTACGGAACCAAAATAAAAGAAGACTACCCCAAATGCTACACAGATCCCCGATCGTCCCGACTGGGCTCCATTACGGATCAACTGGAATGAAACAACACAATGAACAATATCTTCATCGAACTCCTCCTTGAGCTCGGGTGCGTCACCTGCACGGTTTCATCGGCACCTGCAAACTAGTTTTGGAAGTATCTGTGAGTCACGGGGACTCAGCAATCTCACACCCCCGAGATCAAGACTATTTAAGCTTAAAGGTAGGACAGGTAGTGAGGTGGCTGCAGCAAGCGACTAGCATATATGGTGGCTAACATACGCAAATGAGAGCGAGAAGAGAAGGCAAAAGCACGGTCGAACAACTATGATCAAGAAGTGATCCTGAAACTACTTACGTCAAGCATAACTCCAACACCGTGTTCACTTCCCGGACTCCGCCGAGAAGAGACCATCACGGCAACACACGCGTTTGGTGTATTATTAGTTAAGATCAACTTCGGGTTTTCTACAACCGGACATTAACAAATTCCCATCTGCCACATAACCGCGGGCACGGCTTTCGAAAGTTCAAACCCTGCAGGGGTGTCCCAACTTAGCCCATGATAAGCTCTCGCGATCAACAAAGGATATTCCTTCTCCCCGGGAAGACCCGATCAGTCTCGGAATCCCGGCTACAAGACATTTCGATAGTAATAAAACAAGTCCAGCAAAACCGCCCGATGCGCCGACATCCTGATAGGAGCTGCACATATCTCGGTCTCAGGGCAACACCGGATGAACACTACGTACGGCAACCGACGATACCCCAAGTTGCCTAGGGGTGGCACCGCAAGTGGCTCTGGTTTGGACCAACACTTAGACAAGCATTGGCCCGGGGGGCTAAATAAAGATGACCCTTGGGTTAATTACTCCCAAGGGAAAAGTAGGTGGTGGTGAGGCAAATGGTAAAACCAATGTTGGGCCTTGCTGGAAAAGTCTTATTCAAAGCAAACTGCCAAGGGGGTCCCATAAATCACCCGACCACGTTAGGGACGCAAAATCCGGGAACATAACACCGTTATGACGGAAACTAGGGCGGCAAGAGTGGAACAAAACACCATGCATAAGGCCGAGCCTTCCACCCTTTACCAAGTATATAGATGCATTAATTAAATAAGATATATTGTGATATCCCAACAAGTAAACATGTTCCAATCAAGGAACAACATCTCCATGTTCCAACAAAGAACAAACTTCATCTTCACCTGCAACTAACAACGCTATAAGAGGGGCTGAGCAGAGCGGTAACATAGCCAAACAATGGTTTGCTAGGACAAGGTGGGTTAGAGGCTTGGTTTAACAATATGGGAGGCATGATGAGAAAGTGGTAGGTATCGCAGCATAGGCATAGCAAAAGAGCGAGCAACTAGCAAGCAAAGATAGAAGTGATTTCGAGGGTATGGTCATCTTGCCTGAGATCCCGCAAGGAAGAAGAACGAGTCCATGAAGAAGACAAACGGACGTAGTCGAACGAATCCTCACAACTCCGGAACGAAACCAAAGCTAAACGAGAGAAGCAACCCAGAAACAAACAAACAACATAGTAAACAACCCCCACATAAACATGGCCTGATATGCGAGATGTGGTATGCAATGCATATGCATGCTTCAGATGGAAAAAGATTAACCGGGCATAATCTTGGCAAACCAAGTATGGCACTGGAAAGATGAGATGATTTCGGTTGAAATCGATATAAAGATCACCGGAATCGGATGCACGGTTTGCAAATGACAAGCAAAACAAGAATGACAAGATTCTGCCATTAACAGCATGATGCTACTTAGCATACAACAAGAAACTAAGCTACTGCACATATGAACAAAGCATATGGCAGTAATCTACTCGAGATGCTTGACAAAAGATAAAAACTGAGCTACGGCTAAATCACACCACAACAGGTTCAAACAAGCATGGCAAAAGTGCAAAAGATAACAGGTTCACCGACTTAGCGAAAATAACATGCCATAAATTAACATCAGGATGACATGTTTAGAGCAAGGAAACAACATGCTACAGGAACACAATATGGCAAGTCAAGGCATGGCATACATCTACTCAAAGCACTTAACAAAAGTCCCTTACTGACCATAAGCCAAAAGGGATCAGAAAATATGATAGCACCCATGTCAAATAAGCAAGTTTCGTTACAGGTTTCAGACTTAGCAGAAAACTGGACATGTCAAAAACGGATAACAACTAGGCATGTTTGAGAGCTTGATGCACTCACTACAGAGCATTGCATGACAAACTAAGAATACATCCATCAAGAAGACATGGCATAGAAGCTATACATAGCAAGAACAACATCATAGCATGCAAAGATCAACTACAACAAGCTTGGCAAAATCGAATAACATGTAAATAATCTGCCAGTAACATTTTATAGCAAAAGTAGAGCTCGATTGACTCAAGCTATAGCACTCCATGAATACAAACAAAGGCATGGATGGATAGAGCAAAACCATATGCTCAAAACACTCTTAAAGATCATGCTCAAAAGAGGTATAGATCTCTCTGAAACAACATGAACACATGGCATAAAAATAACAGCAGGGCATGACTTGGTGAAATTACTGTCCCTGAAATCAGCAACATTATGTACCCTAGTTTGCATGCTTGTGCTAGTCACCACAAAGATCACAAAAATACATGGCATAAATCTCTGGAAAGATAGCATGGCATATTTTAAAACCCATGTAGGACTCAACTTCATAGGATGCACACATCATGGCAAAAATGACAAAAGTGCAAGTTCTGCAACAGATCTGAAACTAACATCACATAGCCCTCTTCTAACAGCATTTCGGGCATCAAGATGAACTCAAATGAAGATTACGCAATGGGATTAAATGATGTACTCATCGAGGCGAACAATTTGACATATTATAGGCCCAAAACGGAGCCACGTATGCAGAGATATGATGCGTTGAACATGGCAACATTATGCAAAAATCCTGGGGACTTAGGGAAAAATTAGACCTCGCGGGAAACTGGACGGAGGGATCCGGGGCGCCGTTTGGATCGCGGGACGGGTGGATCTCGTCCCGATCTGGAAGTCGCCGGAGAAGCTCGCCGAAGACGGTGGGGAAGGAGGCCGGAGACGAGGGAGCTCGCCGGAGGAGGGCGCGGGTGGGCCCCGGGGTCGGGCGGTGCCCGGAGGAGGCCGGATCCGGCGGCTCCCGGCCGGATCGGACCGGAGGCGGCGCGGGGACGCGGCGGCACGCGGTGGCAGAGCTTGGCGGCGTGGCGGGAGAGCGGCGGCGGCCGGCGCTCGCGGGGGCGGCAGACGCTGGCGGCGGCGATGCGCGGCGTGGCGGCGGGAGGCGGGGCTGGTGCGGCACGGCGGCGATGCGAGAGGCGGCGGCGCACGGCGCCGGACGGCGGCAGTCGCGGGCGGGCGGCTCAGGCCGAGCGGCGGCGGAGAGCGGGCCCGGCGAGGCCCGGTTCGGCCCCGGGGCGGGCCGGATCTGGGCCCCGGGCGGCCGGCGCTGTGGAGAGGAAGAGGCGGCGACGTGGCGGCGTGGGATTGGGGGCGGGAGGTGGCGCGATGAGGTGGCGGCATGCTATTGGCCGGGGTGAGGTGGCTGGGCACGGTGGAAATGTCCGGCGCGGTGGGGAGATTTGTCCGGCGGCGCGGAGGGAAGAAGGCTAGGGTTTGGACTGCGAGAATTTCGGGAGGGGATCACATATTTATAGGTAGAGGGGGCTAGGAAGCTCCAAATGGAGTGCGGTTTTCGGCCACGTGATCGTGATCGAACGGCCTAGACGATGGAGATGACTTAGATGAGTTTTGGGCCACTTTGAAGGGGTGTTGGGCTGCACACAAAAGAGGGCTCTACGGTTACCCGGTTAACCGTTGGAGTATCAAACGACCTCCGAATGACCCGAAACTTGACAGGCGGTCTACCGGTGCTATACCAAGGCCGCTTGGCAAACCTCGGTCCATTCCGAGAAAGTTTAATACCCGCTCATGGAAAAAGGTAAAAGGGGACGCCGGAGAACATGAGAGTGCCGGATTGCAAAACGGACAATGGGGAAAATGCTCGTATGCATGAAACGAACACGTATGCGAATGCGATGCACATGATGACATGATATGAAATGCAGATGATGACATGGCAAGGAGCGACACGCAAGCACATGACATTGCTAGGACGGCGAATAACTGGCGGACACCCGGCGCATCGAATCCGGGGCGTTACAGCAGGCATGAGGAATTTGAACACGCTTGCGAAGAAGAAGCATGTCATTGGCATTGAGAATGTCAAATTCCTCAAGGATCACTTGTGTGGTGCCTGTGAAGCTGGAAAGATGACAAAGACCAAGCATCCAGCGAAGACTATCATGACCACCACTCGTCCATTTGAATTGCTTCACATGGATCTCTTCGGTCCTAATCATTATTCCTCTGTTTCAAATGAAGCATCTCAATATGTCTTTGTTATTGTTGATGATTATTCTCATTATACATGGGTACACCTTGTCTCTTACAAAACTGAAGTGCAGCAAGTCTTCAAACGATTTTCCTCGAGGGCTTGAACCAACTTTGGTGTGAAGATCAAGCACATCAGAAGTGACAATGGCACTGAGTTCAAGAATTCGGGTCTCGATGACTATCTTGATGAACTTGGTATTACTCATGAGTTATCTGCTCCTTATACTCCTCAACAGAATGGCGTCGTGGAGCGCAAGAACATGACTCTTGCTGAGATGGCTCGCACTATGCTCGATGAGTACAAAACCCCTCGTCGTTTCTGGGTTGATGCAATTAATACTGCATGCCATATCATCAACAGAGTATATCTTCACAAATTCTTCAAGAAGACTGCAATATGAACTCCTCACTGACAAGAAACCCAATGTGAGTTATTTCAAAGTCCTCGGTGCTAAATGCTGTATTAGAGATCCTCATCACAACTCTAAATTGGCACCAAAAGCACATGAAGGTTTTATGCTTGGTTATGGAAAGGACTCGCACACCTACAAAGTCTTCAACAATGTTCTTCACAAGATTGTTGAAACTGTAGATGTGCGGTTCGATGAAACTAATGGCTCGCAAAGAGAGCACCTACCTTCTGTGTTAGATGAACCAGCACCTGAGGATTCTATCAAGCACAAGGCTACTGAAGATGTCATTCCTACTGAAGAATCTGCTGAAGAATTCATTCCAGAACATGAAGAACATCGAGCTGATGCACCTGAAGAAAATGCTGAGGAAATTGATGCTGAAGAAAATGCTGATCAAATTCCTCAACGACAACCAGCTCATCCTCGCGTTGCAAAAGAAGTGCAAGTGGAGAAGATCATCGATGACATTAGAGCACCAGGTCCTCTCACACGCTCAAAAGCTTCACATCTATCTAACTTTTGTGGGCACTTTGCTTTTGTCTCTATCACAGAGCCCACTAAGGTAGATGAAGCATTCCTGGAGCCTGAGTGGATTCAGGCCATGCAAGAAGAATTGCATCAGTTCAAGCTCAACAACGTATGGGAACTAGTCAATCGTCCCGATCCTCGCAAGCATAACATCATTGGCACAAAGTGGATCTACCGCAACAAGCAAGATGAAAATGGTGTTGTGGTGAGGAATAAGGCGCGACTAGTAGCTCAAGGCTACACACAGGTTGAAGGAATTGATTTCGATGAAACTTTTGCACTTGTTGCTAGACTTGAGGCTATTCGCATATTACTTGCTTATGCTAACCATCGTGATATCATATTATATCAAATGGATGTGAAAAGTGCATTCCTCAATGGTAAGCTTGAGGAAGAAGTATATGTTGCTCAACCCCCAGGTTTTGAAGATCCAAAACATCCTGACAAAGTCTTCAGACTTAACAAGGCCCTCTATGGCCTCAAGCAGGCCCCACGGGCATGGTATGACACATTGAAGGAATTCTTCATGAATAAAGGCTTCACACCCGGTTCACTCGATCCCACTCTCTTTACTAAATCTTATGATGGTGAACTGTTTGTGTGCCAAATATATGTTGATGATATCATCTTTGGCTATACTGACCAACATTATAGTGATGAATTTGCCTATATGATGAGTGAAGAATATCAAATGTCTATGATAGGAGAGTTGAAATTCTTCTTACGTCTTCAAATTCGTCAACAGCGCAATGGCATATTCATATCTCAGGAGAAATACCTCAAGGATGTCCTGAAGAAATTCGGCATGCAAGATTGCAAAGGCATCAAAATTCCTATGCCCACAAATGGTCACTTATCCACTGATGAAAATGGTACTCACTTCGATCATAAGGTATACCGCTCCATGATTGGCTCTTTATTGTACTTATGTGCATCTAGGCCAGATATAATGCTTAGTGTTTGCATGTGTGCACGATTTCAAGCTGCACCGAAGGAATCACACCATAAGGCTGTGAAGCATATTATTCGATATCTAGCTCACACACCAACACTAGGATTATGGTATCCCAAGGGCTCGGATTTTGATCTCATTGGATATTCAGACTCTGACTATGCTGGTGACCGTGTGGACCGCAAGTCAACATCTGGTACTTGTCATTTCCTCGGACGATCCTTGGTCTGTTGGTCCTCGAAGAAACAGAACTGCGTATCACTGTCTACTGCTGAAGCTGAGTACATTGCTGCTGGTTCTTGCTGTGCTCAACTGCTATGGATGAAGCAAACACTCAAGGACTATGGCATCAACGTGAAGAATGTGCCTATCCTCTGTGACAATGAGAGTGCCATCAATATTGCTCACGACCCAGTTAAGCACTCGAAGACAAAGCACATTCAGATTCGTCATCATTTTCTTCGTGATCATGTGTTGAAGGGCGACATTTCTATTGATCATGTGAAGACTGAAGAACAGCTATGTCGGAGTAATGGGCCACGGGTAGGCTAACCCGGGGCCCAGAACCTTTCCAGGCATCGGGGCAGGCTGCGCCCCACAAAGGATCCCAAGACAAAGGGCCGACTCAGGGGGTCGGCCATGGCCCGCCCACGGCGGAACCTCGAAGACGGCTACGACATAAGCCAACTCCCAGTTGGCAACTCCGGGAATGCTGACTATGGGGAGTCGGCCCGCGACTTCGCCACCTTCAGCCTTCTAGAAGAAGGACAAGGCTGGGGATGGCTGGAGTACATCCCTCCCCTACCCTGATTACCAGGGGCGGGTATGGCTACAGTACGACGTATCGGATGAGATCTTCGGTACAGCGCGACACTGTGGCCATACCGGCCCTGACATCCGCCCCAGCGGCGGAACCCTGTTCCCACGCTGGCCCGCCTGTACGGCCTGGAGACGGCGGGCCCTGCCGGTCAGCGGGAGAGATAGAAGACGGCGAGAGCGCCCGAAGACGGCCCCCGTGGGAGTCGACCGCCGAGAGTCGGCCAGCTCCTCCCACGGGTCCCACACGCCATTAACCAGATAAGACGGGGAGTGGCGATAGTGATCGCCCGCCAGGCGGCAGCACTGTTGCCACGCCCCCACGACCCAGCCAACGTCATCAGAGGCGCGGCTACAGTGGCCAGGTCAGTCGACGGGGCCCACCAGAGGTGGCCCCCAGGAGTCGGCGGAGAAGACGGCGGCCTAAGAGACAGACGGCTGGGACCCGCACCCAGTCATATTACCATTGTATCCCCGGAGGGTAGGCCTATATAAACCCCCCGGAGCACCCTTGCAAAGGGTTCGATCCTTTTTCCATCAGACCAACAGCATAGGGGTGGGGAGAGCTGGCCTTGCCCTCTCCTACCTCTAGAACACAGCTCGAGGAGCAACTTTGTACACATATCTCCATAGTGACCATGCGGAGACCCCGTAGAGCAGCAGTAGGGGTATTATCTCCTCGGAGAGCCCCGAAGCTGGGTAAGATCCGCCAGCGAGCATGTTTACGCCTCATCCCGCTTCCAGGCACCGGCGACGTTCTACTCGCCCCCACCATGATAAGCCATCCCTTGGCATATGTCGCATCCAACCCCCGACATTTGGCGCCCACCGTGGGGCCAGGTGCACCTCGTCCGGAGATCTGTTCTGGACGGGAACACTTTTCCTCCCTGGCGAGCGTAGCCAGCCCGGCACGCCGGAAGAAGTTCACGCCGACGCGCTGCGCAACGTTGAGACCGTTTGTGCGGCCAGTTGCCTCGCCGGTCTTGTCGGCGAGGTTAGCCTCTCCGACGAGCCCGCGTCCGACGCAGGCACCAGCAGCCCCGCGAACTTTCTCGCGGGCCTCCTCGACGACCTCCATGTTGCTGGCGAGCCTGCCACCGACCTGGAGTCCGTAGGCTCCACCGACCCGATGCTGGTCGACTCCGACACCGCGTCGCTCGACGCCTTCCCCACCAACGTGGTGATCTATGACGAGCCGCTCCCACACGCGGAGGGCAGCGGAAGCACCGTCACTGAGGTGCTCGTCATCGACCATGGCGAGCACTCCGACGGGAGAGCTCGCGACCCGTTTGACGCGGCACTACAAGACCTGGATGCGCCCATTCCAGAGGACGCCGACGCCGAAGCGCTGAAGGCACGCCGCCTCCGGCTCGTCGAAGGCGCGAAGAGGCTGGCCAGCATGAGACGCTTGTCAGAGGCCTACCAGCGCGAGGTGTATCGCGCCGTGGGCGGCTCGCCGGCCCCGGTGGGGCCAAGCCGCCTAGGCGCGGTCCGGCAGCGCGGCGCGGACATTGCCGGCATGTTCGGGGCCAACCGCCCCGTATACGCCACGCCCGCTGAGAACATTCGAGCTGCCCAAGCGGCGGCAGACGAGCTGTATAACCTTGAAGGCGAAGAGCGCCGACTGATGACGGAGCGAGCCCAACAACTCCTCGACGCGGCCGGCGCGCAGAACGCGGCCGGCTGCCGCTCCGAAGGACCGCAGCAGCAGAAAGATGACCTGCCACCCCGCCGAGGTCAAGGCGCAACATCTCGGGCGCCGACTGGCGGCTTCCGCGGAAGAAAAGACAAGGAGCCGGCTGCAAGCCGCAGTCGGACTCATATCACCATCGAGCGCGACCAAGACGGCCGCCCGAGAGCAGTAGAGCGGCGGGACGACTATGTGCCTCCGCCGCCTCGCAAGGAAAGGCGAGTCTCTCCACCGCCCGTTGAACATCCGACTCTCGGAGGTCGCCTAGGCCGCCGAGAGGGAGTCGGAGAGAACGATGCCCGCCTCCGGATCGACCGACTCCATCGATCTTTGATGCTGGAAGAAGAAGATGAGCTGGGGCCGCCGTGCTTTGGTCCCCGCATCCAAGATGAGCCCTTCCCCAAAGGGTTCACTCTCCCCAGAGATACCCCCAAGTACACCGGCTCCGTGAAGCCAGAGGACTGGCTGGTCGACTACTCCAGAGCCGTCAGCATAGCAAACGGCAACAAGCGCGTTGCCGTGAAGTATGTTCCGCTCATGCTCCAGGGCACAGCCCAGACGTGGCTGAACAGCCTGAAACCCCGCAGCATCAACAGTTGGGTCGACTTCACCGAGGCTTTCGTCCGCAACTTCACGAGCACGTACAAGCGACCTCCCAAGCCTCGCCAGTTCTCCTTGTGCGTGCAAGGCCCCGACGAATCAACTCGCGACTACCTCACGCGTTGGGCCGAGCTCCGAAACTCCTGCGAGGGCGTGCACGAGGTGCAGGCCATCGAGTACTTCACCGCCGGGTGCAGAGAAGGCACCCTCCTCAAGCACAAGCTCCTCTGCGACGAGCCGGAGACCCTGGATGAGCTGCTGATCATAGCAGACAAGTACGCCACGGCCGACTCTCCTATGAAGACGGAGATCCAAGTCAGCGCCACAGGCAAAGTCGCCCCTCAGGCTCCCAGAGCCCCGGCCGGAGACGCCAGCCGGCGGCAGCAGCAGAATGACCCCAAGCGCAAGGGCCTGCAGCCGGTTTCCAATAGCCGGCAGGTCGCAACGGTCGACGATCAGCAACAAGAAGGGCAGCCTCCATCTAAGCGGCAGAAGGGCGGCAAGCCCAATTGGCTGCCGGCCTTCTCCTACGAGCAGACTCTGGATAGCCCCTGCAAGTTTCACAGTGGCGCGAAGCCATCAAACCACACCACTAGAAAGTGCCACTGGCTGACTAGGATTGCCAAGGGAGACGGCTTGGTGCCTCCTAAACCTGCTGGACAGCCGCCTCCGCCTCCGCCCACGCAGTCGACTGCCAGGCCAGTCGGTGCAGTACAAGACGAGTACCCGGAAGAGCATGGGGCCTACGTGGTGTTCACCAGTATGGCAGATGACAGACGCAGCAGGCGGCAGCAGCAGCAAGAAGTCAACGCAGTAGCATCCGAGACTCCCGAGTTCATGCACTGGTCCGAGAAACCTATCAGTTGGAGCAGGGCAGATCACCTAGAGGTGATGCCTAATCCAGGTTCATACGCCTTGGTTCTGGAGGCCACATTTGCCACAGATCGGCGGGCAGCTCGCTTCTCGCGAGTTCTGATAGATGGAGGCAGCAGTATCAACATCCTGTACAAGGATACAATGAAGAAGCTAGGAATCAAGCAAAGTCAACTCCAGAGCAGCCGGACTGTATTCCATGGGATCGTCCCTGGCCTTTCCTGCTCCCTAATCGGCAAGGTCCTGATAGATGTCCTTTTCGGAGATAAGGATCACTTCCGCCGAGAGCCAGTCTGGTTTGAAGTGGTGGACCTCCGGAGCCCGTACCATGCACTACTTGGCCGACCTGCCTTGGCCAAGTTCATGGCGGCCCCCCACTACGCCTACCTCAAGATGAAGATGCCGAGTTCCAAGGGAATCCTGACTGTGGTCGGCGACTACCGGAAGTCGTCCGCTTGTGCGGCCGAGAGTAGTCGGCTGGCCGAGTCCCTGGTTATTGCAGCAGAGAAGCGACTTCTTGACCGGGTTGTGGCGATGGCCGGCAAGCAGCCTGAGTTGTCGCCCAACCCCAAGGAGTCGGAAGCTGAGGGCTCGTTTAACCCGGCTAAGGAAACAAAGAAGATACCTTTGGACCCAGAGCACCCGGAGAGGTACGCAGTCATAGGTGCAAACCTTGACAGCAAATAGGAAGGCGAGCTCGTCGATTTCCTCCGTGAGAATCAGGACATCTTTGCATGGTCCCCCAAAGACATGTCGGGTGTACCGACGGAATTCGCCGAGCACAAGTTACACGTCCGGTCTGATGTGAAGCCTGTCAGGCAGCCCTTGCGCCGCCTGTCAGAAGAGAAGAGAAGAGTTGTTGGTGAAGAGATAGCCCGGCTCCTTGCAGCCGGCTTTATCATGGAAGTATTTTTCCCAGAATGGTTGGCGAACCCGGTTTTAGTGCTGAAGAAGAACAAGCAGTGGCGAATGTGTATCGACTACACAAGCCTGAACAAAGCCTGCCCCAAAGACCCGTTTGCTCTGCTGAGGATCGATCAGGTGATAGACTCCACAGCCGGATGCGAGCTGCTGAGCTTCCTAGATGCCTATTCAGGATATCACCAGATCAAGCTGAACCCGGCAGACAGACTGAAGACAGCCTTCATTACGCCGTTCGGAGCCTTCTGCTACCTGACCATGACGTTCGGCTTGAGGAATGCCGGCGCCACCTTTTAGCGTTGCATGCAGAAATGCCTCCTCAAGCAACTCGGCAGGAATGCCCACATCTACGTGGATGATGTGGTGGTGAAGACGGAGAAGCGCGGAACCTTACTGGAAGACCTCAAAGAGACCTTTGAGAACCTGCGCCGATTCCGGATCAAGCTTAACCCCGAGAAGTGCGTTTTCGGAGTACCAGCCGGCCAGCTACTCGGCTTCCTGGTCTCCGAACGCGGCATAGAGTGCAACCCTGTGAAGATCAAGGCCATCGAGAGGATGGAGGTACCCAGCCAATTGTTGGATGTCCAGAAGTTCACTGGCTGCCTGGCATCCATCAGCCGTTTCATCAGTCGGTTGAGCGAGAAGGCTCTCCCGTTGTATCAACTCATGAAGAAGACCAATTTTTTCGAGTGGAACCACAAGGCGGACGAGGCCTTTCTGCAGCTGAAGAGGATGTTGGTTACTCGCCCTGTGTTGGCGGCTCCGACTCCCAAGGATCCCATGCTCCTGTACATCGCTGCCACCAGCCGAGTAGTCAGCACAGTCATCGTAGTTGAGCGCAAGGAGGAAGGCAAGGCACTGCCGGTCCAGAGACCAGTATACTACCTGAGTGAAGTACTGTCGACCTCCAAGCAGAATTACCCCCACTACCAGAAGATGTGTTACAGCGTGCACTTCGCCGCCAAGAAGCTGAAGCCTTACTTCCAAGAACATCCAATCACAGTGGTCTGCACAGCCCCATTGGCTGAGATCATCGGAAGCCGAGATGCGTCTGGCCGAGTGGCCAAATGGGCCATAGAGTTGGCGCCCTACATGATCTACTATCAACCCCGCACCGCCATCAAGTCGCAAGCACTGGCCGACTTCCTCGTCGACTGGGCCGAGACCCAGTACCTGCCGCCAGCGCCCGACTCCACCCATTGGCGGATGCATTTCGATGGCTCCAAGATGCGCACCGGCTTGGGAGCCGGCGTCGTCCTCACTTCCCCCAAGGGCGACGTGCTCAAGTACGCACTGCAGATTCACTTCGCCGCCTCCAACAACGTCGCCGAGTACGAGGCGCTCGTTCACGGGCTCCGGCTTGCCAAAGAGCTTGGCATCCACCGGATCCTGTGTTACGGCGACTCCGACCTGGTGGTACAGCAGTCGTCAGGCGACTGGGACGCCAAGGATGCAAATATGGCGAGCTACCGTTTTCTCGTGCAGCAACTCAGTGGGTATTTCGAGGGGTGCGAGTTCCTCCACGTGCCGAGGAACGACAATAACCAAGCAGATACTTTGGCACGAATCGGCTCCACCCGCCAAGCAATACCTTCAGGCGTCGCCCTCCAGCGCCTCCTCAAGCCGTCCATCAAGCCCTCGCCAGAGTCGGATTCGATTTTTGTGCCGACTCCCCCTGTAGAAGCCGGACCCAGCCCGAGAGCCCAAGCGAACAGCATAAGACCCGTTGCAGATAATCTCAAGAGTGCCGTAGTTGCAGCCAGACCGAAGACTCCAGAACTCGGCCCGGGGACTGCGGCAACCAGGTAGAAGACTCCAGAACTCGGCCCAGGGACTGCTCCAGTCGGCCCGGGGACTTCGTTAACCCCTGACACGGCTGCGGACTCCAGCGCGCCGACTCCAAGCCCAGCCGCTCGCGTCCAAGTCACAGTTTTGACAGTAGAAGAGATAGCAGCACCCTCATGGGCCCAACCCATCCTCCAATTCCTGGTGAACATGGAGCTACCAACCGATGAAACCTTGGCTCGGCAGATACAACGTCGAGCGTCGGCATACACCATAGTCAACAGAGAGCTGGTCAGACATAGCGTCACAGGCGTCTACCAGCGCTGCGTCGAGCCAGAGCAAGGCCAGGCAATTCTCAGAGACATCCATCAAGGCGAGTGCGGCCACCATGCGGCCTCAAGAGCGCTCGTCGCCAAAGCCTTCCGACACGATTTCTTCTGGCCGACTGCCCACGAAGAGGCCAAAGAGTTGGTCCAGAAATTCAAGGGGTGCCAGAAGTTCCGATCCAAGCCGCATCAGCCGGCTTCAGCACTCAAGACTATAGCCATCGCCTGGCCCTTTGCTGTTTGGGGCCTGGATATGGTGGGACCCTTCAAGACGGCACGAGGTGGCCTAACTCATCTGCTTGTCGCGGTGGACAAGTTCACCAAGTGGGTAGAAGTGAAGCCCATCAAAAAATTGAATGGTCCGACTGCCGTGACTTTCATCTCAGACATCACAATTCGGTACGGCATACCGCACAGCATCATCACCGACAACGGCACCAACTTTGCCAAAGGCGCCTTGGCCCGTTTCTGCGCGACGCAGGGCATCCGACTGGACCTAGCGTTCGTTGCCCATCCGCAGTCGAATGGGCAGGTGGAGCGGGCGAATGGCCTTATCCTGTCCGGCATCAAGCCTCGGTTGGTCGAACCGTTGGAGCGTTCGGCCGGCTGTTGGCTCGACGAGTTGCCAGCCGTCATCTGGAGTCTGCGTACGACTCCAAACAAGTCAACCGGCTTCACACCCTTCTTCCTCGTCTACGGTGCTGAAGCCGTCATCCCAACGGATATAGAGTTCGACTCCCCACGAGTCACGATGTACACCGCGGAGGAAGCAGAAGAAGCACGTCAAGACGGCGTCGATCTGCTGGAAGAGGGCCGGCTGTTGGCACTCAGTCGGTCCAGCATCTACCAGCAGAGCCTATGTCGCTACTACAACAGGAAGGTCAGGCCGAGATCCTTCCAAGAGGGCGACCTTGTGCTCCGGCTGATCCAGCGAACAGCCGGCCAGCACAAGTTGTCGGCTCCGTGGGAAGGCCCCTTCATCATCAGCAAGGTGCTGGGCAACGACTCCTACTACCTGATCGATGCTCAGAAGCCCCGAGCACGCAAGAGGGACGACTCTGGCAAAGAGTCGGAGCGACCATGGAACGCGAATCTTCTTCCAAGATTTTACAGCTAATGCAGTATGTATCACGCCCCCCTTTTGTATTTTAAGTACCAAGACTCTGCGGCCCCCGAGACGGACTCGGGGACTGCCCCTTTTGTTATCTGTATGATAAGAATTATGCTTCCGAGTACGACACTCTTTATGCCGCTTGACCCCGGGCTCGACCAGTCGGCCCGGGGACTTGCCGTCTCGCGCGATGAAAACGCTTCCTGCGGTCAGACAAGTAGTGTGCGGCGCCTAGGCCGACTCCCGCCAAAGCCACAGCTCGCAGAGCGACTGACTGGTGGGCCGGAGTAAGGTAGAATAGGCGCCCGCACGAAAAAAGGCTAGGGATCCAAAGCGTAAAAACATAGCCTGAACCGGCTTTTCAGCTGATCCTCGCAAACCGACTCCGAGTAGTCGGCTTGCAGCCTTTCTATCCGACTTGCTACAAAAACTCTCGAACGGCTAAGTACTTGCTTTCCCAAGGCGGCCAGGTATTTGGTCCAGCGGCAGTCCGCGGAGCGGCTGTCCGGCTGGCAAAGACGACACCCAAGGGAAGGCGGCAAAGGAAAAAAGCCTAAAAGAGCAACAAGCAAGAAGCGATAGAATATAGACAAATATTTACACCACAAAGGCCATTGGCCGAATCCATGAACAGATGTTCAAAATACACCCAGTGGGTGGAAATGTGAGAATTAACAAAATCTTCGAGAAACTACTAAACAGATAAGTAAAGCAAGACGACGGCTCATGAAGCGGCAGGCGGGTTTGGGGGCTCGGGGGAGATGGCGGTATCGGACGTTGGGGCAGCCGGCGGGGCAGACTCGGCTTGATTACCTCCAGCAGCAGTCGGCGCAGTTGGGCGCGGCTCGTTGTTGGAGGCTCGGTCAAGCTGAGCCTGGTCACCCGCTCCGGCTTCCGGTACCTCCGTCTCATCGCCGGCTTCCATCTCGTCTTCTTCCTCGACGTTGGAGCCAATCACCTCCGCCGGGTCCTCGCCATAGTTCGGGTTCATCCCAAACCACTCTGGCGGCGCCTCCTCGCTGTTGTCAGCACGCTCAGGAACAAAGACGCCGGTGTCGACGTACTCGGCAATCGCCGCGGCGCGCTTGATGAAGTCATCCTCCATGGCTGCCAGTTCCAGCTGGGCCTTAGATCGGAGCATGGCCAGCTGGTCCAGACTCAAGTCTGGATACCACGCCTTGACGAACTCCAAGGCACAACGTGCCCCGGCACGTGCCGAAGAGCCCTTCCAAGCCTCCAGACGGCCAGCTGCGACCTCCAGCCAGTCAGCAGTCCGACTGGGAGTGCGCAGAACCGGCATCTCCGGCCACAAGGCAGCAATCGCCTGGGCGCCGACTCGTTGAAGCCGGTGCAGCATCCGGTGAGCCGGCCGCAGACGAGCCTCGATGCTCAGAAGCTGTTCGTCAACGGTCCGGGGAGCGTTGATAGTAACCGCCTCGCCGGCCGCCCTCCGCGCCTCACGGTCAGCCTCGATGGCTTGAACGGCGGCCTGCGCATGGCCTGGGAAGAAGTCTGCCAAAGATGGAAAAAGAAGCAAGTTAGAAAAAGCAAGAGTCGGCCCGACCCACAGTCGGCCGCTCAAAGAAAGCAAGCAAAGAAAACTTACCATCAACGATATCTTCTATCTCGTGGAAGCCGGAGGTCAGCATTGCCTCCTTGTCGGTCCAGGAAGAGCGTTCGACCTCGAACTCGGCCTGGAGCTCAGCCTCCTTGTCCTTCGCCTCCTCCTGCGCCTTCTTGAGCAGCTTCTTCTGCTCCGCCAGCTGCGTGGCCAGCAGGTCACGCTCCGTGACGAGCTTGCCACACTCCACCTCCTTGGCGCGCAAGGCGGTGTTGGCAGCGCCCAGCTGCTCCTGAAGGACGACGTTGGCCTCTGAAGAAAAAAAGGAAAAGGACACAAGTCATCAGAAAGTCGTCAAGAAGATCCGGCCCGACTGCGCAGCAGTCGGCCTGAATCTCGGGGACTACAGCCCGCGGGTGCGCCAGCGCGCCCCCACGAAGAAGCAAACTTACTCCGGCTCTCGGACAAGTCGACAGTCCGCTTGCCCAGCTCTTCAACATTTCGGTTGAAGACGGTGGCTCGGAGGTTGTGGCAGTCCTACAGTGAACATTTCAAAAAGAATAAGTGTTTGGAATTCGCCGTTAGAGTTCCAACCCGCCTGCTCAGCAGCCGACCTGGAACTCGGGGACTACACCCAGTGGGTGCGCTGGCGCGCCCCCATAGAGAAGAAGAAGAAAAAACAAGTCAGAAGGAACATACCCGGACGGCCGCTCGTGTCGCTAGGTGCACCCTCGAGCAGTGCTGGATGGCGTCGCATTCAGCTCGCAGCTTCGCCTGGACGTCCGGGAGCGCCTGATTCAGCGGGCCCGTGCCGCCTCCTCGCGCCCACCCGACGGGCGCGGAACTCGTCACCTCGACCTCTGGCGCGGCCGAGCTGGCCGCTCCGATCTCCAGAGGGCGTGGCGCCGAAGTCGCCTTCTCCAGCCGGCGACGAGTTGGTAGGGCGACTTGAAGAAGCAAGTTCGCCGTGGCTTCGTCTGAAGTCGGCGGCACTGGCGGGTCCGCCGACTGTTCACCCTTTGCGCCCCCCGATGATGGCGGGGGCGGTGGTGGCGGCACCACCGAGTCTCGCCTGGGGATCTCGCTGCCCTCCCTCTCCACGACGGCATGTCCCCCGCCGGCCTCCCCAGAATGCTCCATAGGATCCGGAGGCGGCGCCGAGCGCAACGAAACAACGAGCAGCGCCGATTGGCAGCGCGCGGCTTCTTCGGCCCGCTCTTGGGCCGCGGCGGCGGCTCCGGCTCCCTCAAGACCCTGCTGGGCGGGGGCGGCCGTCTTCTTGGCCTCCGCCTTCTTCTGACGGGCGGCTTCGTCCTCGTCGCGCTTCTCCCGCGTGTTCTGCTCCGTCGCCTCCCGGAGGTCGGCGGCTGGGTCGATGCGCCGAGTTGTGGCGGACGACTCCACCGACCCCCTGATGGAGGCGGCGGCGACCCTCCCTAGGGTGAGAGGAGCTCTGAAGCGGGAAGCACATGAAAAAAAACTCAGACTAAACCCACCAGAAGACAAAAACAAGACAGGGGAGTAGGGGCACTCACGCAGAAGACAGCGGCGGCTTCTTCACTTCCTTACGGAAGCGTCGGGCCTTCGCGGCCGCCTCTTCCCGTTTGGTCGCGGCGGCTGCCCCCTTGAACTTCTTCTCCCGGCCTCCGAGGGAACTCGGCCCGGCCCGGCGCTTCCTCGCGCCGTCTTGCCTCGGCTGGTGGTGCGGGGCGTCTTCCCCCTCTTCGCCGACGGGCCAGTCGGCGAAGGTGGCCGAGGGCCGCAGGCCGCCTTCTTCTCCCTCGCCGCCTCCTTCGGCGTCGGCCTCCAATGCCGCCGCCCCCAAGTCGGGGTCGTCGAGATCGCTCTCTGCTCGATCAGAGGCGAACTGGCGAGGCGGCCCCGTGGCGCCAGATGAGGGCTAGAGAAGAGAGTTCTGGTTCAAAGGTTAAGAGAAATAAAGAGCAGAAGTCGGATTCGGCTGAAAAAGAGAGAGAGAAGGAAAGAGCAACTTACCACCGGCGGGGGGTTGGCGCGCGAATATGGCTCCATGCCAAACAGCCATTCCCCCAAGAGGCCGCAATTCGCGATGTAGTTCACCGTGTCCGCGACCTCCGCGTGAGGAAGATCTTTGGTGCACGTCCGACTGGGGTCTCGATTGCCGCTCATCTGACAGATCAGATGAGGCCGGCTTTGGAGCGGCAGGACTCGGCGCGCCACGAAGGCGGCCAGCAAGTCGGCCCAGTCAAGCCGGCTGACTGCGTCAACATCCGAAGTCACTGCACGGCGGCGGCTCTAGCCGGAGTCAGCGTCTTGGCGCGGTAGGACCAGCTGGGCTGCCTCCCAGCCGGCGCGCCGGCTTCGAAGGCCGGAAGGTTGACCCAGTCGTCGTCTGTGGCAATGTTCTTCACATAGAAGTAAGAACGCTGCCACATCTTCACCGACTTGATCAGCTGGATGGTGGGAAATGGGTTGTCGGCAGGCGACCTCCGCAGCGCGATGAAGGCGCCGCATTGGGCTGGCACGCCGGCGACGTGCGTGCCGAGCTTAGAGTGGAAGAATTCCCCCCACAGCTCGATGGTGGGGAGAACGCAGAGCGAGGTGAAGGCAGCCAACAGCACCACCGTGTTCGGAGTAAGGTGGTGTGGTTGGAGGCCGTGGAACTCCAGGAACGAGCGGAAGAATCCGCTCGCCGGCAGCCCCAGGCCGCGCGACAGGTGGGAGCGGAACACGACGCGCTCGCCATCCGCCGGCGCCGGCGACACCTCCCCCGGCGGCGGGGCGCGGGCTTGCACGAGGTTTGCGCCGGGGATGCGGCGAGTCTTGCGAAGGAACTCGATGATGTCGTCATCAATTTCGGAGCCGTCCCACACGCCGGAGCGGACGGCGGCGGGCGCGGCGGCGGAAGAAGAGCTCATCGCCGGGAGCGGGACGTGGTCCGGTGCGGCAGAAGAAAGAAGGAGGAACGGGAGGAAGCAGAGGGGAGCAGGCGCGCGTGCTTCGCCGCCCCGCCCCCTCTGCCTACTTATAGGCCCACGGGCTGAGGAGCCGAGGGGGCGTCGAGGGATTAACTGCACCCACGCCCCCACGACCCCCACGATCTACCACACGGAGTTACCACGCGCATTTACTGCGCCAAAGCCCAACCGCCCGCGCGGCCGCAGCGGATCCGCTCGAGGGACAAGGTGCGGTAGTGGCGGGCCCCGCCCGCGGGCCTGTCCCGTCGCGCGCTCGGGTTGGCAGGCTTGCCCGGCCACGCGGCGCCATGGAATGGTCCGCGGCAGGCAGCGGTTGTGTAGCTTCTCAAGCACGCCATTTGCATCCCTCCACGATCTTCAAACTACCTAAAGAAGAGCAAGGCGACTTGAAGGCGGGTCCAACCTCTGCGAGACGGCTCAACAAAGACGGCCGGGGTAGAGTTGCCTCCTGATAATCGGCACGAAGAGAGACAGCAGGCGAGCTACGACACCAACTCTTTGAAGGAAGAAACTGTTGAGGCCCCTCAGCGCGTCCCTCGACGCCTCACCAGCTTCGGGGACTACTGTTGGAGTAATGGGCCACGGGTAGGCTAACCCGGGGCCCAGAACCTTTCCAGACATCGGGGCAGGCTGCGCCCCACAAAGGATCCCAAGACAAAGGGCCGACTCAGGGGGTCAGCCATGGCCCGCCCACGGCGGAACCTCGAAGACGGCTACGACATAAGCCAACTCCCAGTTGGCGACTCCGGGAATGCCGACTATGGGGAGTCGGCCCGCGACTTTGCCACCTTCAGCCTTCTAGAAGAAGGACAAGGCTGGGGATGGCTAGAGTACAGCCCTCCCCTACCCTGATTACCAGGGGCGGGTATGGCTACAGTACGACGTATCAGAGGATATCTTCGGTATGGCGCGACACTTTGGCCATACCGGCCCTGATGTCCGCCCCAGCGGCGGAACCCTGTTCCCACGCTGGCCCGCCTGTACGGCCTGGAGACGGTGGGCCCTGCCGGTCAGCGGGAGAGATAGAAGACGGCGAGAGCGCCCGAAGACGGCCCCCGTGGGAGTCGGCCATCGAGAGTCGGCCAGCTCCTCCCACGGGTCCCACATGCCATTAACCAGATAAGACGGGGAGTGGCGATAGTGATCGCCCGCCAGGCGGCAGCACTGTTGCCACGCCCCCACAACCCAGCCAACGTCATCAGAGGCGCGACTACAGTGGCCAGGTCAGTGGACGGGGCCCACCAGAGGTGGCCCCCAGGAGTCGGCGGAGAAGACGGCGGCCTAAGAGACAGACGGCTGGGACCCGCACCCAGTCATATTACCATTGTATCCCCGGAGGGTAGGCCTATATAAACCCCCCGGAGCACCCATGCAAAGGGTTCGATCCTTTTTCCATCAGACCAACAGCATAGGGGTGGGGAGAGCTAGCCTTGCCCTCTCCTACCTCTAGAACACAGCTCGAGGAGCAACTTTGTACACATATCTCCATAGTGACCATGCGGAGACCCCGCAGGGCAGCAGTAGGGGTATTATCTCCTCGGAGAGCCCCGAAGCTGGGTAAGATCCGCCGGCGAGCATGTTTACGCCTCATCCCGCTTCCAGGCACCGGCGACGTTCTACTCGCCCCCACCATGATAAGCCATCCCTTGGCATATGTCGCATCCAACCCCCGACAAGCTAGCGGATATCTTCACTAACCCCTTGGATGAGAAGAGATTTAGCAAGTTGCGGTGTGAGCTAAATATCTTAGAGTCTTCGAATGTACTTTGAAAAGGCACTCATCCTAACACTTATGCAAAATTGATGACTTAGATGTGCAACACATGAAGAAACGTTTTTCTTCAATCAATGAAGAATAACACTCTAAGTGTGAAGAAATTAATGAAGAATTTGATTCTCAGAACCCTACGACAATTGTACGCGGTGTCTGAAATCATCATTCTTATACGATGGGTCACGCCACCACAAAAGTTGAAAATCTTCAATTTGAGTTTTCCTCAACTTTTGAAATTCTTCAGTTTTCAAATTCTTCAAACTTTGCAAAGTCTTCACTTGTGCCGTCGTTTTTCTTCATTGGCGTTTATGTCCTCTACAGCATTCACTTATAGCTATTTCTTCGAGTTGGATTTTCTGCTAAGAGAATGTGATCGGACCCTTCCCCTCTATGCTATTCTCAATCCAATCTATTCACAAATTCTTCATGTGCGTTCTATTTGAAACTCGTTCAAATTCTTCACTGTGTCCTTGTCAGCTGAAGAAATTGCGAACGGAACGTTAAAACTAATCTTATCCAAACTTTCGGTTTTGCCGCTCAAACCGTTCCGCATCCCACGATGCATTATCTTATCCACCCACGATCTTACACGATCTCCACTACACAGTACGTGGGTGACACATGTCGCAAGAAGGAGAACGACCAGGGGCACGTTCGTCCCAAATCTTCGGGCGAGCAGTTTTTCACCGTGGCTATAAATACCCCTGTCCCCTTCCTCACTTCTTTTACCCCGCTCGATCTCACTCTCCCGCTCGAGCTTCCGAACCCTAGTGCCGCCGCTACTCCATCGTCGCCGGTGAGGAAGAGCTTCACTGCCTCGACCTCGTCACCGTCGTACTCGCGCCGACCGCGGAAATGTTCACCTCCGCCGCCGCTGTAGACGTCTTCCTCCGCCAAGTTAGGGCGTGGAAGATCTGCATCGATGAACTTCACTGTTTCAACTCACAGTTCATCGTGTTCTTCATTTCAGGGTAATTAAAAGCAAATTTTATTGCCCTCTTTGATTCGAAATTTTTCTACAAAATCTTCAAAGGTGTTTTATGCTTCAAATCCTCACACACAAAACACCTCACAAGTTATCTGTTCTTGATTCATTTCCCTAAGCATCAATTTCTTCAAGATTCCTCAATTGTGTGGATCCTCGATCTATACAACTCTGGAACCTAAGATAAAGCACGCTTAGTGAAATTCTTCAAGACGAATCTGGTCAAATTCCTCAAACTTGTTCTTTGTGAAAAACCCTCTGAGAACGCATATGACCTCTTCAAATTCCTCGCAACTATACTCTGTTCACAGGTACACATGTCCGCTGCTGAATCATTAGGTTCTCATCAACTTAACTCATTTGCAGCGTTCCTCGAAGAAAAGTTGCATACTTCTTCA
Organism: Aegilops umbellulata; assembly: GCA_032464435.1. NCBI lineage: Eukaryota > Viridiplantae > Streptophyta > Magnoliopsida > Poales > Poaceae > Aegilops > Aegilops umbellulata. Next base: position 241,518,854 of record CP136055.1, on the reverse strand, counting down.
GAGAACTCAGTTGTTCAAATTCCTCAACTGAAGAAAATGGCTGAAGGTAAAAGGCCACAGAAAGGAGGAAAGAGGCCTGAGGTTATGACTGCATTTGAAATTCCTGAGGATATTTATAAAGATTAGTGCACGCTTGATGAATCCAAATTTGGCAAAGAAGATAAAAATCAGCGCAAGGTGCGAATCCAGAGGATTGAACGGAGATGGGCAAGAGAATGGAGGGAGTACAGATATGTTACTCCAAAGTACATGAAGAAATTCGCTCTCAACCCTCCATGCCCAAGAGCCCCATTGGCACCTGGCCAAGAGGCTGATCCCACTAGCATCAAGCGCGGTGAGGATTTTCCTGAAGAATGGGCCAAGCGCCAAGCCAAATTGGCAAGACAAGCCAGAGAAGCAGTGAGGAAATTTAATGAAGACTCTGCTGCTGCTGCTGCCACTGAGGCCTCTGTCAAGCCGAGGAAATCAATGCCCAAGAAGCCCGCTCGCAAGCCAAGTGCTTCACCAGCAATGCCCTCACGGCCAAGTTCCTCTGCAATGCCCTCACGGCCAGACACCTCAAGATCTTCAAAGCAAATTCCTCATGCTGCTCCTGCTCCACCAAAATCCTCAGCACCTCCTCCACAATCCTCAGCTGTCCCGACAAAGTCCTCAGAACCTGTGCATCTGGCCTCGTGCCAAAGGACTACTGGCATCCCTATCGCCTCTGGTGTCTCAGCTAGTTCCTCAGCTGCACCAAGTCCCTCAGCTGGACTCTCTCTGCTGAAGAAAAAGGCTACTGCTGGACGCGGTAATCGCCCAAGTCCCAACAAGAAGCAGGTAGTCTTTACTGTACCATCTGATGATGATGAAGCTGATGAAGAAGAACTTGCTGAAATCATCAGAGACCGCCAAGAAAGGGCTGCTAAAGCCAAAGGCACACCTGTGCCACTGCCGTTGGATCCAAGGGCGATCCTCGATTACATTGATCTCTGGCATAAGGATCCCAACACACCTATGCCTGACTTCAAGCTGACACCTGGCCAAAGTCACATGCTGACACACTTCATCCAAGAGGAGAAGTGGAAATATGATAGGGCCAGAGAGATCAAGAAATCGCAGTATCGCAAAGAGAAGCTGCTGAAGAAAAATGTTGTCAAGATGACTCCTGAGGAACTCGTCAACATGCAGGCTGAAATCAAAGCCCTCAGCGACAACTTTGATTCTTACTATGCTGATTGGCAAGGAGCCAAGGTCAGATTTGTGAAGCTGACTGATACTTTCACCAAAGGTGCAGCCTCAAAACAACAAGTTCCTCACGCTGAAGCATCTGTTCAGCAAACTGAAGAACATGCCAGCACTGCTAATGAAGTTCAGGATGCTGAAGAAAATGCCAGTTCCAGGGCTGATGACTTTACTCCAGCCACTGAAGAAATTGCCAAGGCACCCACTAGTGGTGCGCTTGAAGAAACTGAAGAAATCAGGGCAACTACATCAGTTGCGCCTGAGGAAAATCATCCAGATTCCTCAGCTCCACCTGCACCTATGCCAACTCCTATTCTTCCCTCTGCACTAGATGTGAAGAAGACCAAGGCTGCAGAGCGAGCTGCAGTGAAGAAGAGGAAAGCATCAAATGCTTCAGAATCTTCAGCTCCCAAGAAGATGAAGCCAATGACTAGCTCGTTTGCAAATCCAATTGATGTTGTTCCTATCTCATCCATGCCATCAAAGGACCTTGTTCCTTTTGGTGAAGATTATGTGATCCCAAGTGGATCAGATGAAGAAACTCAATCCGCTGCTTCCTCAAAGCAGATTGATGAAGAAATTAAAGTGGATGCAACCCCTTCAACCCCACTGGTCTCATCACCAATGCCTCAGTTTGATGCTGAAGAGGCTAGTGTTTAAGACATTGATGATGAAGATGTGGATATTGGAAGCAAAACCCCGTTGATGAATGACGACTTTTGGGAAAGTCAGCACCCCAATTCCCCCCTCTTCACCCCACTGCAGCAAATTCCTCACTCCCCTGCACAAACTGTTCAAATGGGCTCTAAAGAAACTCATCCCACTGCTTCTGTGAATGAAGAAATTCCAGCCACTAGTGCTGAAGAAACTGCTGCTGAAACTGAAAAGGTGACTGCACCTGAGGAGGAACCGGAAATTCCTCAGCCTGAAGAACCTGAGATCGTGATTCCTGAGGTAGTGATGCAACTCACTGACATTCCTCTACCCAAGCCAAAGGATCCGTTCTCAAAGAAGCAAAAATTCAAGGCTGAAGACTTCTTTGGTGAGCACGTGTTCTTCACTGAATACAACCCCTATGACTCTGCTCGCATAAGGAAGAGGCGTTTCTGGACAGCAAGCCAAGCAAATTTCTATTCCTCAGTGCTTTTAAACAAGGACAAAGTCTTCGACCATGCACATATTCCTCACGTGGATATGGATTCAATGCCGTGCTTCACACCAGTCCTCAGTGTTCTTCACGACGCTGGGCTACTCAACTTCTGCACTGACATCTGCGATTGGAATGAAGAACTCATTCTTCAGTTCTATGCAACACTGCACATCACCGGCAACTCTGAAGATGTGAATTCATGGGTTTTGGACTGGATGACTGAGAACACACATCATAAGGCCCCAACATCTGAATTGCTTCGTGCCCTTCCTCTGAGTCCACCCACTGAAGATGCACGTTGTATTTACAACGAACCTGAACTTTCAAATCACTATATGCAAGTGCTCATGAAGCCTTTGAAGCCAGGGCAGGCCCCTCGAACCAAATTCCTCGTCAAGGAATTGTTGTATATGCCAAGGACTGTCTATCGCATTTTGACGAAGACAATGAGTCCCATCAAAGGCCACGATTCATCTGATGAAGAAGTCGTTGGCATCATGAAGAACATGCTTTTCAACATCATTCATGGCGTTCCCATCAACTTCCATGATTTCTTCATGAGGACTTTGGAAAATATTGCTATGTCGCCATTTGAGTTGAAGCCTTATGCACCTTGGATTATGAGATTCATCAGGACAAGGTCTTCACTCAACTAAAAAGCTGAAACTCTCAACCACTGCAGCTACTTGCCTCCCATTGAAGTCCTCAAAAGGACATTTTCCTCCGCTGAAGAAAAGGGCAAGGCCACTGCTGTGATCGATGAAGGCATTCGTCCATTGGATGGTCAATTTCGCAAGGCCACATCATACTCCACCAATGATGACTCTGCCACACATGACACTGCCGCCAATACTGCCAAGCCAAATCCTCAAGCCACAGCTCCCAGGGTGATGACTGATCGTGAGTTACTCCTCAGTCTTCATCAAAAGGTTGATCGCAATCACAAATGGGTCAAGCGTCAGTTTGGTTCAATTCTTCACAACATGACTTCCACACACAATGCAGTGAAGAAAAACCACTACTACCTTCATGAAACCCTCAACCGCACCTGGGCTGTTCTGTCTCAAGTCTACAGCGCTGCTGATCTGAAGAAAATGGGTCTCAATGAAGAATTTGCCTGGTCTGCACCTCCTCCGAAGAAATACAAGAAGGTCCTAGTTCCTTCCTTGGTGGCCAGTTCATATTCTTCATCACACGACACTGATGAAAATGAAGACTTGGACGACACTGCGGCAAGCCCTACATCAACGACCGACCCCAACAACGCTGGCGCTCCTTCATCAACTTGAATATCTTCAGGGGCGTTAGTCCTCAGTTTTGATCCTTTTGGTCATTTGATAACAAAGGGGGAGAAATCTGAGTTAGTCTTCAAGAGGGTCTATAATAAGGGCGCATTTTTATTTGCTAAGTTACAACTCTCGTTCTTCCGAAACTTTTATTGGATCGATTTGTAATCTTAAACCCGATGGTGCTCTGATACTTTTGTTGCACTATGCGTTGATACTTTTCATGCGCTATTCTGCATGCTTATTCCTCATTAATATTATCGCACGCATGCTGAATTACATCAGGCACCATATTTCATCATGCATTTCAAATTCTTCATATTATATATCAAATGCGTGTATGAATTACAAGATATAGGGGGAGATCTCCATGATTCAACTCTTCAAGTGTGCATTGCTTCAAAAGCAAATTCCTCACTATGCACATCTACAGGGGGAGTTCTTCTATATCTTGCAATCAAATTCCTCAATATCAGTATTTACACTTCATATTTTTATCCCCGTTGAAAACTTAACCGATGTTGTCATCAATCACCAAAAAGGGGGAGATTGTAAGTGCATCTAGTGCCCCTTAGTGATTTTGGTGTATTGAAGACTTATAGGTTAAGTATCTAATGCGTTTATGAGTGTACACAGGTCTATAAGTCTATGAGGAGTTTGATATATACAGAGAAAGTCGACCCCTAAAAATGAAGTTCTTCGACTGAAGACTTTGATATACTGAAGACTTTCTGAAGACTTTCAAAGTGAAGAAATTGGTGTGACCTTGAAGACTTGGTATTCATTCGAGGAACATGAAGCGTGAAGACTTTTGTTTTCGTAGTTTCATTTTATCTTTCTTGAGTCTTAAAAAACACCGTACTGTTAAAGGGGGTCGAGGAAATACTAAGGAGAAAATTGCCATGTGATTCTCAACTCAAATCCTACACCTACCAATCCCTTCGAGTGAAGCCATTGGAAATCTCATATAGTTCAGTCAAATTCTTTAGTGACAGAGACGCAGTTCTTCTGGTCACTGAGGACTTTTCTCTGACTGAGGAGTTAGGAATTCGCCAGTGTGAATTGCCTACACAGTGAGGAACATGATAGCCCTGAGGAATTTGTACCTCAAATTTCCGACCGTTGTAGTGCTACGCGCCAGCTGTCCAAAAATATCTTGTCCACCTAACGGTCATATCATTGAAGGGCATTTATGTCTTATCATGTCGGACTGCTCCCTAGGCTATAAATAGCCGCCCCCTACAATCACTAGCTGGTTGGCTGCTCCGCGAGAACTTGACACTTGTCATTTGAGAGCAACCCATCCTCCGAGGACTTTGAGCGAAAATCATCAAGTGAGGAAAATCCAAACCAAACCCAAAACACCTACAAATCCAAAGTGATTGAGCATCACTGAAGAGATTGATCCTGCATGGATCCGACGCTTGTTACCTTTTGAAGACTGTGCTTCTTCCAGACGGTTAGGCGTCAAGGTCTAGAGCATCCAAGAGGAATTGTGGATCACCGAGTGACCAAGTCTGTGAAGGTTTGGAAGTCACCTGAAGACTTACCACGAGTGATTGGGCGAGGACTGTGTGTCCTTAGCTCAAGGAGAATACGGTGAGGACTGTGTGTCTGGGACTAGGTGTCCTCGAGTTTAAATACTCAGCCGCTCCAACCAGATGTACAACTGAGACAACAGTTGGAACTGGTCTACCAAATCATTGTCTTCACCAAGCCTACTGGTTCTATTTCCTCAACACTTTCATTTCCTCATTACTGTGTTGTGTGTTTGTTCATATCTGTGTTTGAAGACTTTGACTGAAGACTTTCTCAATTTCCTCAGTTCAATTTCTCCAGTCTGTTTGTCTTCATCTTGTGCTATCCTGTGTTTACGCTTTCTGTACTCTGAGTTTGTCTTCAATTCATCATGATGACCATGCATGTATTCTGCTATGTTTACCTCTGAGTACTTATTCCGCTGCTAGTAGTTCTTCGCTAAGGAATTTCCTCACGAGCAAATTCCTCAGTGAAGAATTTCATAAAAATCGCCTATTCACCCCCCCCGCTAGTCGATATAACGCACTTTCAAGCACTACCGGAGTCCTTCAAAGGTGCATCTCCGAAGAGGAAGGGCGGAATCTTCTCGCCGAAATTCACGCCGGACTCGATGGCCATCACGCTGCTGCTCGGTCCCTTGTTAGCAACACTTTCCGCATAGGCTTCTATTGGCCGACGGCCCGGGCAGACGCTCATGACCTAGTCCAACGATGCGTTGGTTGCCAACTTTTTGCCAACCAAAGCCATATGCCACCCACTGCACTCCAAACTATACCCATCACCTGACCCTTTGCGGTCTGGGGGCTTGACATGGTCGGACCCCTTAAAGGTGGAACCCATAAGAAAAAATACTTGCTGGTCATGGTGGATAAGTTCACCAAATGGATAGAAGCCAAGCCTGTCAAAACGGCTGAATCCGGACACGTGATAGACTTCATATCCGGGGTTGTACACCGTTACGGCATCCCCCACAGCATCATAACCGATAACGGTACAAATTTTACAGCCGACGAGGTAAAACTGTGGTGCAAAAACATGGGCATCAAGCTCGACTATGCTTCAGTCTATCACCCACAAACCAATGGCCAGGTCGAACGGGCAAACGGTCTTATCATGAGCGGCATCACACCCAGACTAGTGCGGTCCCTCAAGGAATCTAACATGCACTGGGTCGAGGAGCTCGACTCCGTACTCTGGGGGCTGCGGACCATGCCAAATCACACCACCGGATACACACCATTCTTTATGGTGTACGACGCAGAGGCAGTTCTGCCCTGCGACATAATTCATGACTCACCTAGAGTGCGCATGTACGAAGAAAGAGAAGCCAAGCTCGATCGGCAGGACAGCTTGGACGCCTTGGAGGAGGAGCGTGACGTGGCAAAAGCCCGTTCCGCATTTTATCAACAACAGGCCCGAAGATACCAAAGCAGAGAAGTACGGGCCAAAAATTACAATGTTGGCGAACTAGTTCTACGCCTGCCGGATAAGAAAAAGGACAAACTCAAGCCCAAATGGGAAGGTCCATTTATAATCGACCAAGTCCTGACTGGTGGAGCGTACCGCCTGCGAGATGCGTCGGATAACCGACTCGAGCCGAACCCGTGGAACGCCACACGTCTCCGAAGATTCTATGCCTAGCGCCGGACTCCGTGTTCGTCTCCTTCCCCTGTCCATTTTTTACATTTTTCTGTCTTATATTTCTCTCCTTCCCCTCTTTTTCCTTTATAGCCCTTAAAAGGCTTACTACATGACGCACACTCGCGCGCATTTAACTTGGGGGCTTCTTTAACAGAAGCTTATTTATACGGGCTTCATGCCACACACATGTGTCAAACTTCCGCATGTACCTTTTTTTCACCATTATATGCATCGATATGACTTAAGTTTTGGCCAAGCTGGGTTGCCTGGCTCCTGTGCTTACCTCTAAGTTCCCGATTGTTCGGCTAGGTGGTAAAGGGAGCACCTCTGCGATTGTTACTGCCGGGTCAGCCGGATGTGTACCTTAGACTGGGTGAAGCCGAAAGCTAGCGTTCTTAAGGGAATATTCGGTCGATGGAATAAAGATGATCTTTTTATTAATTTTCATGCGCCCCCAGATGCTTTTTCTGCGTTTTTTTACGCAGTCCGGACATGCACTTTAGGGCATGCCTCCCCAGCGAAAGGAACCCTTAACGGAACTATTCTCTCTGGAAGATGTTTCTTATTAACCATGTAATATAACATAACTAGTTGGGCACTTGTCTGATAAAGCACTAATGACCCATACGCCTGGTCTCCACGCATACCACGGTTCTTGTATAACCGCTATGGTATTCAGACACACTCCGGACCGTCAGGTCCCGAGGTTGAAGCGAAAAGGTCGACAACGACAAACGATCTACAATCCGGCTAGAAGGCATTACTGTCAATTCAAAATTACACAGTCATTTCGACCGATTGTATTCCTCCTCTATACCATCTAACAGGCTGTCTAATTTACAGTCCTGCTGGGAATACTTTGCGGCCAATTCCACTTGGTCATACACTAAGCTTACAGGGATCTCCTTCCCGTCAGGCCCCACCGGTCCGACCTCGGCTATATGGTTTGGGTCAGACTTCGTAAAACGGGTCTTCACCATAGCCCAGGCCTCTCTAGCGCCTTGTCGGCAGGCCGATAACTTCCACAACCGGAAGCGCCGCCGAGCTCCCTTCAGCTTCTCCGCAAGCTCTCCAAGGCCATCGGGCGTGGAGTGGGCAGGCCATAAGGCTTGGGCAACGCCTTGCATTGCCTGCCGAATTTGCTCGTGCAGTTGCAGGAGTTCGAGAAGAAGGTCACCCGTAGAACCGGGCATCTCCTCTGCAGGACGACCTGTGAGCATACCTACAGACAATACTCTGTTACTCGACTTCCTCGCCGAACTCATTTTTCAAAGTTCGTTCAAGCACTTACTAAATATTCCACGTCGAAGCCGCTGATTCTCCTTCGTGGAGTCCGACAGCTGGCCACGAACGTCCTTAAGTTCAACATCCAGCTTGGTGTTGGCATCCTAGAGATCATTCTTCTCTCGCCTCACCTTTGTCAACGTACTCTCACCGGCCTCTAACCGGCGGAAGAGTTGTTGCTTCTCCGGATTAAGTCCGGCGCCATCTGCAACATAAATTGTTAGATTTGCACCCAAACCGCACAATACTAATCTTTCGAAGTGTATCTTACCTGAGGGGGTCCCTTTAGGCTCCCCTGCTGCGGCTAGTGCGGCCTCTTGTTGGGCCTTGCACTTTTCCAGCTCCTGGGACAGCACGGTGTTCTTCTCGGTAAGAACCTGCATGTTATATGATCCTTAAATCAGTTACTTTAACTATTTCAAGTCTCGGGGGCTACTGGTATATGTATATTTAACCAAAATTTTCTTACCCGTATGTCTTTCACATACTGCTCCGTGGCTCTGGCTAAACCATCTTGAGCGGCACGGAGGTACGCATCTCCCGAATTAAAGGCATCTAAAGCCTCTTGGGAGAAACAAGCGTCGCGTAAAATTGTCCGGCGACGCCTGTGGTTCATGGCACTCTCCACTTCAGAATTTGTGGCAGACAGCCTGTCCGCATCCTCTGTCGGAGGAGCGCCCGGTGCACACCTTGTGCTGGCCTCCGTTTCCTGGCCGGTCACTGGAACCTGGCTGGTGGAAGCGCGATTGGCATCCTCTCCGGATATAGTCCGGCGAGGTCTCTTCGTCCTGAAAAAGGCACGAACGTTAATATGCCCTGGCGGAATAATGCCGCGGAAACAGAGAATGCGTTACCTTTGCGCCGGCATCTCGGTCCGGACTTCAACTCTTTTTTCCCCATGGGGCCCTGCGGCCCCTCGTGGGCTAGCCGCCGCAGGTTCGCCTTCCCGCCTCGGGAATCTCCCCTGTGAAACACGGTTGTTGTTAGAAACGCCGGAATACGGAAAAATGGAGTCCCCTTCAAGGGAATAAAGACTCCGGTTTCTGTCACCTGGGAGCCCAGGATTAACCTGGGGTAATCAGACACAATAGCGACCAAGGTGTTGTCCTTGCTTAGCTGATGAAACACCCCGTAGATAAGCTCCACCGATATGTCCGGATCCTCTTCAGAGTCCGGATCGAGGGACCGTTCTGGGTCCTCGGGTTGTGGAGGACGGCTGCTTATATCTTTCACGTCCTGTCGCAGTTCCTGCATTGAAGTCGTCAGACTATGTATCTGACCATGGAAGTATCAAATAAATGGGCAAGCGCAGTTGTTCGCTTACCCAACTTGGAGGTTCATTCATAGTGAATCCAGCCCGCGGGTTAATGCGGAGGAACTCCTCCTTCTCTCCCTTGTACAAAGAGGACAGAACCTTTATTAGGGAGGCAGCCGAGTCCGGCCCTTTACGGCCGGAATGCGTGGCGTCATCCTCCCCATTGAAATCCCACATAGGGCGGCCTCTGTATTGAAGCGGCTGCACCCCTCGCGTAATGCATGCGGCCATGACTCCGATCATGGTTAGTCCGGAATGAGCCAACAGTCTTATCCGGCCCATCAGGTAAAGGACGTCCCTGTCGTTTTCTCTCTGAGAGCTCCGTGGGCGCCAGCTCAAGCGTTTCTTCAAGGGAGCACTGTTGAACTCAGGGAGACCGACCCGGATAGGATCCGGCAGTGGGACGTCGTCTATGTCAAACTATTCCGAAGGCTAGTCCTCGGACGCCTTCTTTGGGGTTCTGGATAGGTATCCGGTCCCGGCGATGCGCCATACTTCGGCTCCGCCCACTTGGTATATAGACCCCTCTTAAGAACGGGGCACCAGGCAGAATATCTTCTTCCACAGCGCGAAATGAGGCTCGACGCCTAAAAATAGCTCGCAAAGGGCAACGAAGCCCGCAATGTCTAACACGGAGCCGACGTGAGATGATGCAGCTGGAGGCCATAGAACTCCAGAAGCCCGCGGAGAAATGGATGGATTGGAAATCCCAGTCCCCTTATCAGATAGGGAACAAGGCACACCCGTTCTCCTTTAGAAGGTTTGGGGGTGTTCTCAGCTTGTTTTCCGCCACGATAGGTGGCGAGACCGGCTCGGACCGGGACCATGTATGCCTGAGGGAGGAATCCCTTGGCCTGAAGCGACACTAACTCGCTGTGCGGAATGGTGCAACTCTCCCAATCCCCGGGCTTAGGACCGGAGGGGCGAGGGGAGGAGCTGCGACGGCTGGCCATGTTGGAATGGACCTTAGCTGGGAAAGCTCTGATGATAACTCGCGGAGAGGAGAAGATGCGGTTCGGATCTAAATCCCCATCCCGTTAAATAGGCGGCTCATTTGTATGGCTAGGGGTGTGGATGTAAGAACGCCCCGGGATTTTCACATTCGTTCAACACGTGGAAGACAACCATTATTTGGCGCAGAAGCCGAGGAGCGCTACAAAAATCGGACATTATTTGTACAGGTACATAGAATTCGGGAAAGAACCCGCCTTGCAATGCCGAAGACAATTTGCGTGCCGGACTCGTCGTCATTGAAGCCTGGTTCGGGGGCTACTGAGGGAGTCCTGGATTAGGGGGTGTTCGGGTAGCCAGACTATACCTTCGCCGGACTCCTGGACTATGAAGATACAAGATTCAAGACTTCGTCCCGTGTCCGGATGGGACTTTCCTTGGCGTGGAAGGCAAGCTAGGCGGTGCCGATATTCAAGATCTCCTACCATTGTAACCGACTCTGTGTAACCCTAACCCTATCCGGTGTCTATATAAACCGGAGGGTTGTAGTACGTAGGACAGAACGATCATCATACACAATCATACAATAAGCTAGCTTCTAGGGCTTAGCCTCCTTAATCTTGTGGTAGATCTACTCTTGTACTACCCACATCATCAATATTAATCAAGCAGGAGTAGGGTTTTACCTCCATCGAGAAGGCCCGAACCTGGGTAAACTCCGTGTCCCTTGTCTCCTGTTACCATCCGACCTTGACGCACAGTTCGGGACCCCCTACCCGAGATCCGCCGGTTTTGACACCGACACTCCCCAACACTGAACTCTCTCTCATAGGATTTGGATCTGGCGGAAAGAAGATTTGAGTGGAAAGCAACTTGGGGAAGGCTAGAGATCAAGATTCATATGGTAGGAATGGAATATCTTGGCCTCAACACAAGGGTAGGTGGTTCTCTCTCAGAGCATATGAGTTGGAAGTGTAGATGTGTTCTGATGGCTCTCTCCACGAATGAAGAGGAGGTGGAGGGGTATATATAGCCTCCACACAAAATCTAACCGTTACACACAATTTACCAATCTCGGTGGGACCGAATCAACAAACTCGGTCAGACCGATTTTATTAAACTTAGTGACCGTTAGGGTTTTCGGTGGGACCAACATGCAACTCGGTAGGACCGATATTGGTAATAGGTTAACCAGAGAATTTGCATTGTAATCTCAGTAGTACCGATTGCCTAAACTCGGTGAGAACGATTTTGGTAATGGACAAACACAGAGAGATTACAATCCCATCTCGGTGAGACCGAGATCCCTATCGGTAGAGCCGATTTGCTTAGGGTTTGGCAGTGGCTATGACATGTGAAACTCGGTGGCGCCGGATAGAAAGAATCGGTGGGGCCGAGTTTGACTTTTCGGTTTAGGTCATATATGGAAGTGGGAAAGTAGCTGAGGGTTTTGGAGCATATCATTAAGCACATGAAGCAAGAGGCTCATTAAGCAACACCTCATCCCTCCTTGATAGTATTGGCTTTTCCTATGGACTCAATGTGATCTTGGATCACTGATATGTAAAATGAAGAGTCTTGAGCTTGAAGCTTTAGCCAATTCTTTGTCCTTAGCATCTTTAAGGAGTTCCCACATCCTTTAGTCCATGCCACTCCATTGTTGAACTTATCTGAAACATACTAGATAAAAATGTTAGTCCAACAAGAGATATGTTGACATCAATTATCGAAACCACCTGGGGAGCACTTGTGCTTTCAATCTCCCCCTTTTTGGTAATTGATGGCAACATTCATCAAAGCTTTAGATAAAGATATAAAGAATAGCAAGTAAAGCTTTGGAAGGACATGTAACAAACATAGGCTCCCCCTACATGTATGCAATCATGTGAATATGAAATATAGAGGCATGCGAGAGCATAACCATGACAGAGTAGGCAATGTGTTACATGTATCTTGGCCATATGCATCAGAGCAAAAGATTATTAAGGAAAATACCTTCATGCTCATGAGTCCCTCTTGCAAACAGTATGTACATAAGCAAGAATTCCTCATACTCATGATTCTAATGCATATCCTTACCTTGTAGTCTTGAGTTGGCTTAGGATGGAATGAACCTGCACAAACAAGGTTAGATAACACAGGTACATCCACTAGCCAGAGCAAACAAAAGAAACCACAAGAATACCAAGACTGGGATGACATGTAGAGAGTGAGTACAAGGTACTACATTGGATTAGACATGTCCCCAAGAGTAAAGATATGCAATGAATTTGAATGATTGCTTTCCCTTAGATGTCTTGCTCCCCCTGAATCTGGCATGGAATATTGGGAGAAGATAGGGAACAGAAAATCAGAGCTGAAAGATACAAATAGATAGAGCTTAATGCAAATAAGCACATATGAACATGTCTTTCCCCCAAAAAGACATGTGGCATCTCTCCTCTTGAACATCAAGCATCTGGAATCCTTGAGTATTCTCTCCCCTTGGAGATCTTTTTCTCCCCATTAATACTCTCTCCCTTGTAGGTGATAAGCTTTGATATGATCTCTCTCTCCCCCTTTGACATCAATTTCCAAGAAGGGCTTTCTGAATCTGTCGAATGGGTTTGGTCCTTGAGACTCAGCACAAAGCAATGGATAAAACTGTGATGCTTGTAGAGGACAAGATTCATTGAGTGGAGCTGGATCAGAAGAAATATAGAAAAAGTGGCAAACTGTTTTTCCTGTTGTGAAATCGGTGGCACCGAGTGGCATGTTTCGGTGGTACCGAAGGGATTCGGTTGGACCAAAAACTACAAGTCGGTGAAACCGAGTTAATCACAGAGAAAAACACTTGTCACCTCATCTCACTAGACAATTAAGATCTCACAAAGATTTGCAATGAATTATCTGAAAGATTTGCAATGAATTGGATGCAGAAAATGCAGAATATAAACAAAAAGAAAAGACAAGAAACTGAAAGATCTAGATGAAGTTTTTTTGAAAAAAAAGGAAACAAATATGCATGAGACAAATGCAATAACATAGAGAAGAACACAAGAGAACTTCATCTAGAGTTGGGCGGTGACATAGTCACCTATGTTAGAGTATATTAACTTAGGAGTCAAGTCAGAGCACTTGATCATAGGTCATACTCATCGTTTAAGCTCAAAATGGGGTTACCATTTTTCGTTTAAGCATCTTGATGTATTCACATCTTGTTGAGTTGCTTTGACTCATGACTTGGAGTAAAGCTTCTCTAAGATGAAATAACATACCTTGGGTGGTGGTGTGGATCTTTCTCATGTAGTTGAACTTGTGTGGGTGCTCAAGGTTGATGTAGCTCATCAAGAATTGGGAGCACCACTTGGAATCTGAGTCCATCTACCTACATGGGTTAGTTCTTGCAAGGAAGAGCACTTGTGTATAAAAAATGACAATCATGAAGCTCAACATAGAATTTGTCAAAGGATATGTTTGAATGGTTTTGTGCTTCCTTGTCTTCAAACACCATTGTGTAGAGACTTGGTGATGTAGAGATTGCTCAAGATGTGAGTGAGTTGCAATCTCATAGAATTAGATTCAACCAAGTACCTACATGGCTTAGATAACATGCAAGATGCAAATTTGTCCAAGACATAAGATAATCATCATAAGAGATATATCCCGGATTAGTCATAAGCTCATGTCTTGCATGTATCCAATGGAGTTCCTACTTCAAGTTCGAAGCATCAATAATGTTCAATTCACCTCTCAACCTGCAAAACACTTTCTCATCAAGTGGTTTAGTGAATATATCTGCTAATTGCTTATTGGTGCAAACATGCTTAAGATTAATGTCTCCCTTAGCAACATGATCTCGAATGAAATGATGACGAACTTCAATATGCTTAGTTCGAGAATGTTGCACAGGATTATGACCAATTTTGATAGCACTTTCATTGTCACAAAGCAATGGAACATGTTTCACATATATCCCATAATCTTTAAGAGTTTGGGTCATCCAAAGTAATTGAGCACAACATGAACCAGCGGCGATGTACTCCGCTTCGGCGGTAGATAAGGATACCGAGTTTTGTTTCTTGGAGGACCAAGACACAAGAGATCTACCAAGAAATTGACAAGTACCCGAAGTGGACTTTCTATCAACCTTGTCTCCGGCATAGTCCGAGTCGAAGTAGCCAACAAGATTGAAAGATGCCCTCTTAGGATACCAAATGCCAAAATTTGGTGTATGAATTAAGTATCTCACTATCCTTTTCACGGCCTTAAGATGACATTATTTAGGAGCAGCTTGATATCTTGCACATATGCATAGACTTAGCATGATATCGGGACGTGAAGCACATAGGTATAACAATGAACCAATCATAGAGCGATAAACCTTTTGATCAACCGGTTCACCATCTTTGGTCAAATCAAAATGTCCACTAGTAGGCATGGGTGTAGGCATACCTTTGCATTCTTGCATATTGAACTTCTTGAATAAGTCTTTGGTGTACTTCGTTTGAGAGACAAATGTACCTTCCTTAGTTTGCTTGATTTGCAAACCGAGAAAGAATTTGAGTTCACTCATCATAGACATCTCAAACTTCTTCGACATTAGCTTTCCAAACTTTTCACTAAAAAGAGGGTTAGTTGAACCAAATATGATATCATCAACATAAATTTGGCATACAAACAGTTCTCCTTTAACCCTTTTTAGTAAAAAGTGTGGAATCAATTTTTCCAATTTCAAAACCACTTGCAATAAGGAACTTGGTCAAGCATTTATACCATGCTCTAGGAGCTTGTTTAAGACCATAAAGGGCTTTGTGAAGTTTGTAAACGTGATTTGGTTTCTTAGGATTGGCAAAGCCGGGAGGTTGTTTGACATAAACTTCCTCCTCTATTTCACCATTTAGAAAAGCACTTTTAATGTCCATTTGGTACAAGGTGATATTATGGTGATTAGCATAGGCAAGTAAGATGCGAATGGACTCAAGTCTAGCGACGGGAGCATCAGTCTCACCATAGTCCATACCTTCGACTTGTGTGTATCCTTGGGCGACGAGACGTGCTTTGTTGCGAACCACTTGTCCATCTTCATCTTGCTTGTTGCGAAACACCCATTTGGTACCAATGATGTTGTGGTTGTTGTCGGGCTTCTTAACCAATGTCCAAACTTGGTTTCTCTCAAAGTTGTGTAGCTCTTCATGCATAGAGTTTATCCAGTCCGGATCTTCCAATGCTTCTTCAACCTTCATAGGTTCAATGCTAGAGATGAATGAATAGTTTTCACAAAAGTTAGCTAAACGAGTTTTTGAGCGAGTGATTCTCCTGGTTTGAATATCATTGTAGATTTGCTCGACGGGATGGTCCTTAGCAATTCTTGCTCGAACTCGTGTAAGCTTTTGCTTGGGTCGGGGTGGAACATCCTCTTCATCTTATTCTTCTTCTTCTTGGCCTTCTTTTTCTTGACCTTCTCTTGTCGTGGTGGAGAAGGAGGTTGTTGATGTTCATCTTGGTGTACTTCCTCGTTTTCTTCATCTTGACGAGTCCCACTTGTGGATGCTTCCGTATCAACTCTTGGTTCACCTTGACGTGATGTAGAAGCTTCCACTCGGACGGACGAGGTACTCTCCTTCATTTCCGTTGGACGAATCTTGCCAATGGACAAGTCTTGAATTGCTTCCGAAGGGTCTTTGTCTCCTACATCAATTGGCAACTGCTCTACTTGCGAGCCGTTAGATTCATCAAACTTCACATCCACCGTCTCTTCAACCTTTCGGTTGAAATTGTTGTAGACACTATAAGTGTGAGAGTTTGAGCCATAACCAAGTAGAAAACCTTCATGAGACTTAGGAGCAAATTTAGAATGACGATGCTTATCGAGAATGTAGCACTTTGAGCCGAATACTCGAAAGTATCCAACTTGGGGTTTGTTACCGGTGAGGAGCTCGTATGCCATCTTGCCGAGTAGCTTGTGAAGATACAAGCAATTTGTTGCATGACAAGCTGTCTCAACCGCTTCTGCCCAAAAGTGCTTCGGCATCTTGTACTCATCAAGCATCGTTCTCGCAATTTCAATGAGCGTCCGGTTCTTCCTCTCAACAACTCCATTTTGTTGAGGTGTGTACGTAGCCGAGAACTCGTGTGAAATCCCTTCTTCGTCAAGAAAGGTGTCCACATTTGCATTCTTGAACTCCGTTCCGTTGTCGCTGCGAACCTTCTTGATCTTCACTTCAAATTGATTTTGGGCCTTCCTAGCGAAGTTTTTGAAGATCTTTTGGACCTGCGATTTTTCATCAAGAAAGAACACCCACGTAAATCTTGAAAAATCATCAACTATAACTAGACCAAAAGAATTTCCACCGAGACTCTTGTAGGCCTTGGGACCAAAAAGATCCATATGAAGTAGCTCGAGTGGCCTCCTTGTGGTTATGATGTTCTTCACGGGATGCCTTCCTCCAACCTGTTTACCTGCTTGACAAGCACTGCAAAGTCTATCCTTATCAAATATGACATCGTTAACTCCAAGGATATGATTTCCTTAATAAGCTTGTCAAGGTTTCTCATGCCAACGTGACCTAGTCGTCTATGCCACAACCAACCTTTTGAGGATTTAGCAATAAAGCAAGTTTTAGCTTGTGCCTTTTTAGAGAAATCGACAATGTAAATATCACCTCTACATATACCGGTAAAGACCATTTTATGATTGTCTCGATGAAACACTTGGCAATCTATTTCAGTAAATAGGACATTGAAACCGAAATCAGCAAGTCTAGATACTGAAAGTAAGTTGTAGCCGAGAGATTCAATGAGCATGAAATTTTGAATGGAGCTATCATGTGAGATGGCCACCTTACCAAGGCCAACCACCTTACCCTTTGAATTATCACCAAAGGTGACATATTTTCGAGGGCCGTCGTTTTCAGCAAGCTCACGGAACATGTCTTCATCTCTGGTCATATAATCAGTACATCCATTGTCAAGAACCCATTCCTTTCCTCTTGACACATATCCCCGAAGATTTGCCATAAGACCAAAATGTCTCATTGCATCATCAAGATCGAAGTTACTATCATCATCCTTATCATAGTATCCATGTTCAACATCATCTTGTGATTGATCAAATCCTAGAGAGGGTAATTCATTAGGTACATGATCATCAAAGCGGTTACCTTTATGAATTCTTATAGCTTCGGATATGATATCACTAATGATTCCAACATTTCCTTTAGCATGCATGAGATTGGTAAGCTCAAATAGACAATCACCAAAACTAGGATCACTAGAGTTCATCTCACTCAAGGCAATAGATTTATGGAGAATTTCGTCTAAATTTTTCAAGGAATAATCGGGAAATCGTTCCTCAAGAAATTTCCATATAGTGTAAGCACACTTGAGAGTAGGAAAACATCTAATCAAGTTTCTAGGCAAGCCTCTAATGATGAGCTCAACAGTTCTAAGATTGCGAATCATGTCAATATCTTCATCTAGGGTAGGATGCATAGGATCAACATGAGGTGCACAAGGGCTAGCAATGTACTTGTTCAAATGATATTGATTGAAAATTACAAGCATCTCATTTTTTCCACTCATGAAAATACTCTCCATCAAGAATAGGAACTCTATGTCTAAGACTCCCCAAAGTAGACTCATCCATATTCCTCCAATGGTGATTAAACCAAGGCAATGGAGACCAAAGCTCTGATACCACTTGTAGGATCTTGAGAAGATGTGTCTAGAGGGGGGGGGGGTGATTAGACACTTAGTTCTAAAGTTGTAGTTTTTAAACTTTTTCGGTTTAAGTGGAGTTTAGGCACAATTTCAACATTCATAATACATATCAAGCAAGCATGCAAAGAGTATATGAGCAGCGGAAAGTAAAGCATGCAACTTGCAAGAATGTAAAGGGAAAGGTTTGGAGAATTCAAACGCAATTGGAGACACGGATGTTTTTGGCGTGGTTCGGATAGGTGGTGCTATCCTACATCCACGTTGATGGAGACTTCAACCCACGAAGGGTAACGGTTGCGCGAGTCCACGGAGGGCTCCACCCACGAAGGGTCCACGAAGAAGCAACCTTGTCTATCTCACCATGGCCACCGCCCATGTCGGGGGGAATAGGCCTCCACGAGCACCTATGGGGACGGAGCCCCTTGTCGGTTCGGCGGGGGGCGGAGGTTGCACAAAGAGCAGATCGAGGCGACACACACACACACACAACGATTTTACCTAGCTTCGGGCCGCACGGATGCGTAAAACCCTACTGCTGCTTGTCTGGTTGATTCGAGTTCTTGCTCTGGAGCGCAAGAAACTACAGTAAGCTGGAGCTGGACGTAGACGAGGGTCTACAGGGTGTTCTCCTTCGGGGTCCCCTCTCCTACGTGCGCATGGGCCTCCTTTTATATGCTAAGGGGTTTCCCACAGGTAGCGACGCAGGTGAGGGTAAAAATGGCAAGGAACTGTGCGAACAGTGGCCGCACAGTGCTATCGCACCTAACTCTGACGGTGGGGGACAAAGGCATTAAATGCCTGTCTGGATCGTCCGAACAGTGCCGAGGCGGACCGTTAGGGGCGCCTCCGCTTGCCACGGGGGCGACTCTGCCAACGTCGCATGCCACCACGCGCCCCAGGTTGCGCGGCGCCCCGCCACGTGCCTCTGGGGAAGCTCCAGAGTGACGCGTGGGCAGGTGAGCTGGAGCGCATGCCTGAGGTGGTGGTTTGCCGCGGCAAGTGGCTTGCCGCGGTGGTTGTCTTGCCGCACCTGAGAGCTTGCCGCTCGTCAGGCCTTGCCGGGGCGCGCGGCGCGCCGCGGCGGGCTTCTCTTGGGGTGCCATTGGTTTGGCCGTCCCGGCGAGCTCCTCCCGCCGGGGCCTTGGTGCTTCGGCTTAGTCGTCCCGGCAAGCTCCTCTTGCCGGGGCCTTGTCGCCTTGCCCCGGCAAGCTCCTCTCGCCGGACCTTGCCTTCTTGGCCCGGCAAGCTCCTCTTGCCAGGGCTTGGTCTTCTAGGCTCGATCGCTTGGCCTTCGTCCGGCCCAGAAAGGGTCGTGGAGACTCTTGTCGCTCCCCTGGCAAGCCTTGCCGCGGGACGCTACTACTGCCCGTGCACAAGTTCGGGGTACTAAGGTACCCCTACTTTAGTACACCGACAGGAGCCCCCGGGTCTGGGCCATACACGGTGCCGAGCGTTGTTGGGCCAGGCCCTAACAGTGCACGGGCACGCGTGTGTCAGGACCCCGATCCTAAGCCACATCGATCCAGCATGTAACACCTCATATCACTTTGCGGCCTCACGCACGGTACTCCCACGGGTGCCACCTTACCTGGCCCGGGACCGTTTGCGTCTTTTGGCTCACGTATATGATAGTGTCGCTAGCATCCATATGACAGAGAACCCGGGCCGACATGGCTAGTCGTGAACCCAAAGCGGCACTAACCCATGGGGACAGGCATACATGAATCACATCGAGCATGTCGGTCAACAACGTATAAATCCGGGCTGTAGCACTGGGCTAACAGGACTCCGGTAACCCGGGCTGTAGCAGGCTAGGCAGGACTCCGGATAACACCGCGTGACATTTCCCCGAAGGGACAGACACAGGAACGACGTGAATCACATGCCGGCCAGTCAAGTGTTCCAAGCAGTAGTGCTGGGCTAGCAGGACTCCGGTGAACCGGGCTGTAGCGGACTACTATCGCTCAGGAAGCACTAGACTACATTTCTCCATAAGAGAGGCTGCCAAGGATAAACAACTAGATAGTCGGATCCCACACATAGCAAGCATTTCAATCATACACACAATATGCTCGATATGTGTAGATACAACATGGCATCACAACAAGACTCTACGACTCAAGTATTTATTCATTAGGCTCCGAGGAGCGAGAAATTACAAACATGGGTCTCATGACCCAACAATCAGAGCATACAAGTCAAACACATGCGGAAGCTTAACATGTCTGAGTACAGACATCTACAAATGAAAAAGGCTAAGAAGCCTGACTATCTACCAGATCCTGCCGAGGGCACAAGATCGTAGCTGAGGTATCAAGATAAACGTCGAAGTCCAAGCGGTATTACTAGCGAGACTGACGTCTCTCTGCAAAAACATAAAGTAGGCAAACGTGAGTACAAATGTACTCAGCAAGACTTACATCAGAACTAACTACATATGCATCAGCTTCAATAAAGGGGGTGGTGGAGTTTGACTGCAGCAAGCCAGCTTTGACTCAGTGGCTATCCTGAACTACGACTGCAAGTAACTCTTTTGAGGTGGCGCACACGAGTCCACATATTCACCATATCATTACACCACTATGGACCCACTTCCGTCTCCCTACGAGAAGGCCATCCATAGCACTCACGCTTATCTTGCGCATTTTAGAGTATCCACTTCCACTTGTCTATGAACTGATATAGGCAACCCAGAAGTCCATTACCGCGGACACGGCTATTCGAATAGATGATGTTAACCCTGCAGGGGTGTACTTCTTCATACATGTTTCCACCACTTAGCGTCTGCACACGACATGTGCTCGGCAGACTTCAAGCGAAAGCCAACGTGGGTGTAGACCACGACCTACCTAAACACTCAAGTCTCTAGTCCAGGTTTATCGCCTATTCGGGTTCCATCCGCAGGGAGTCCGGCCGAGGTTTCCACTAACGGCCCCGAACGATGTGTACAGGGTCCGAGACACCAAACGGGCGCCCGGCTGCCCGGCCACGTGCCTACCGCAACACAGCCCACCCCTACGGTCAGCGCTGTGTGCGGCCCCCAGCATACTACAAACACCAGAAACTACTTGCAACTCCTGGACAGAGGACAAGGGTGATTAAGAAGTCGAGCGGGGTCATATTTCAGGGCCCAATGCATGGTAGTAGCTGTTTCATGGATCACAAACACAGAACTCGGTTCCTGAGGACGGCTTCAATGAGACAACCCACCATGTACTCCTACATGGCCTCTCACCAATACCTTTACCAAATCGTAATCACACACTTAGCTCACACACAGTAGGACATGTTCATCACCATTCCAATTCATTCCCGATGAATCAGACCCGACTCAACTCTAAGCAGTAGCAGGCATGACAAACAAGCATGAATGAGTAGGCACATCAGGGCTCAAACAACTCCTACTCATGCTAGTGGGTTTCATCTATTTACTGTGGAATGACAGGTCATGCAAAGGATAAAGGGGTTCAGCTACCGCAGCAAGTAACACATGAATCGTTGTTGTCCTAATGCAATAAAAGAGAGCAGGAGCGAGAGAGTGGGATTGTATCAGAATGAACAAGGGGTTTTTGCTTGCCTGGCACTTCTGAAGATAACATTGAGTCTTCATCAGTGTCAACGATCACATCGTCGAAACGCGTCTATCGAAAGGGGGCAATTACCGGCTACACAGAAAAAACACAATTAACACATGGCGATATGCAGCAATATGATGCATGCTATGACATGGCAATATGCTATGTGTTTGAGCTAATGCATAATAGAACAGGTTGATTTGAACCCATTTAAATCAGAGATTCAAATGTGAGCTCATGTATATAGTCATAATGGTACATTAGCTTGTTTCACCTAAACAGCAAGGTTAAAGTGTTCTAACATGCATGCAAATGGTACAGATGGATAGATTGAATTTTTCTGATCATTTTTCATATATAAATTATTTCAATCTGAGCTACGGTTGAATTTATATGAATTTTAGAAGTTTAGGCTATTTTCTGAAATTTCCTGAATTAAAATAAATCCAGATAATACATATTGCGTCAGCATGACATCACCTTGATGTCAGCGGGTCAACTGGGCGCCTCCAGGTCAAACCTGACCAGTGGGGTCCACTGGTCGGTGACCCAGTGTTGTTTATTGTCACTGACAGGTGGGGTCGGGTCAACAGGTGACGTGGCCAGGTAAAGCTGACCTGTGGGGCCCGTGCGTTTAGTTTAATATAAACAAAAACTAAACTAGAGTTAAATAGGAAGCGGGGCCCACATGTCAGCGAGCCAGGGTGTTAGTTAGTGGGTCAATTAGCCGCTAATGACGCGTCCACGTCAGCACGCTGGAGTTGAACGCCGGCGAGCACGCGAACGCGGCGGCGATGCTCGGGAACGCGCTACGGGCGGCGGCTGGACGCGCGAAGACTCCCAGAGGAAAACCCGCGCACGCCCGCATCTAGCTAGCCGCACGGGAGCCCGCGTGGTCGCCGGAATAGACGACGGTGAGCGCATCCGCGGTGGCCGGAGTTCGGGCAACGACAGATTCGTTGTTGTGGTGCAGTAGGGGAGGTGCTGGTGTGTGCTGCATGCTCCTGGGCGTGCGCCGCATCCAACGGAGCAGGCCGCTGGGCGAGAGGAGGCCGGAAACGACGGCTGCGACGATGGCCGGCGGCGGTGGAGCTCAGCCGCGGTGGAAACGGCGGCTATGCGGCCAAACGAGCACGGGAGCTAGGGGGAGAGGAAGAGGAGCTCACAACGGATCCAGTAGGGGCAACAGCGAGGTCGGGGAGTTGTCGGAGCGAGCGGGGCGGCGAGGCGGATCTCCGGCGACCCGAGGAAGAAGGAGGCGTCGGGGCGGCGCTGCAGGGCACTTCCGCTCGCGTGGCTCGGTGGGGAGGACGATGACGTCGTGACGGTGCTCGGGAACACGTCGGTGAGGCGAGGGGGAGGGGGTGGCTACGGCAACGGTGGCCGGTGGCGACAGTGCGAGAGGGAGAGAGAACCAGAGGAGGAGAAAGAGGTCCAAGGAGAGAGGGGAGAGGGCGAGGGGGTCGGGGGGGGCTGTGCGTGGCGTCGCCAGGGAGGGCCAAGGCGAGGCGGCAAGCAGGAGGTGGCCAGGCGCGTCGTCGGCGCTCGCCACCGAGCTGCTTCGTGCGCTGGCAAGGGGAAGAAGACAAGGGGAGGCCAGGTGGGCTGGGCCGGCCACTTGGGCCAAGTGGGCTGCCAGGTGAGCGCCAGGTAGGTTCTCTCTCTCTGGTTTCTATTAAATAATGTTTTCTATTATTCTGTAAACTTCAGGGCTTTATTAAAAATGCCAGGGAATTTCCAAAAATCATAAAACTAATCATGTCTACTGTTTAGAATATATCCCACAGTAAACATTTTAGTTTATGATTGTTTGAGCATTTAAAATATTTTATATCTTTTAAATGCCCAAATGCAAATACAATATGAATTAATCCAGAGCCCAATATGTCATGCAAAAATGTGCATCACCTCTGGTTACTGTTTCCAACATTTTCCATAAATGATGGACATTTTTGAAAGCCATTTGGATTTACTGAAAATATTTTAGTTGAACCTAGTTGGATTCCTTAATGCTAGGGTTTAAACAATCCCCATTTCAAATTTCTTTGGAATTTAAACATGATGATATGGTGATCATGCAAGGACAAGCAAAGGCTAAACTGGGGTTGTGACAGCGTGGCCTGGGTTGCGCTGCTCCTTGACTCCGTGCCCGTCGCGCCCTCCCCAAGTGGCGCGCGCTTATCGCGGCGTCGTGGGGGGGCGAGGCGTGCGAGGCGTGCGTGACGTGGGTGGCGTGCGCGGGGCTTGAGGCCCGCAGGCATGCGTCACATCGGGCACGATTCCTTTATTTGGAAAGGCGAAACGCCCCCCCCCTTTATAAGCGGAGGGAACAGGGGCAGCTCGCCATTCTGCCGGTTGCTGTTCCTCGAAAATCTCCGCCACTTCCTCCTTACTAGAGAAAGCGGCGATTCGCCCTCGCAGCCCCTG
Source organism: Aegilops umbellulata (assembly GCA_032464435.1). Classification (NCBI taxonomy): domain Eukaryota; kingdom Viridiplantae; phylum Streptophyta; class Magnoliopsida; order Poales; family Poaceae; genus Aegilops; species Aegilops umbellulata. The sequence goes on along the minus strand of CP136055.1, from coordinate 241,494,761 downwards.
GCGCCACCAACGCCGACAACTCCCCCTCCCCGTATCTGCCATGGCCCCGAAGAGCGACAAGGCGAAGGGAAAGGCCGTGAAGTCGGTCGAGGCGCTGCGGCTGGAAGCGCTTCGGAAGGAGACGGCGACGTTCCCCCCTTAGCTCGATGCGCTGAGGCTGAAGAACGGATACCGCCTCTTCTGGTCGACGGCGACGCGAGCGCATCCGCGCACGCGAGTTCTTCCCGCCATCGCCCAGAAGCTGTACCCGACCGGGTACCCTTTCTTCGCCGTGTTCTTCTATTGCGGGCTCTGCCCGCCTTTTTCCGAGTTCTTCTGCGACATCATGCGCACCTACAACCTCCACCTCCTTGATTTCACCCCCAACGCCGTTCTGACAATGGCGGTTTTCGCACACCTTTGCGAGAACTTTGTCGGAGTCAGCCCCAACGTAGCCCTCTTCCGCCACTTCTTTACTCCTCGGGTGGAGAAAGGAGAGCCGCTATCCAGCGGAGTCGCCTGGGTCTCCAGGACCGGCAAGAAAGAGGTCTACTTGGAGGGGGAACTCCGTGGCAGATGGGAGGAGTGGAGGGCCGAGTGGTGCCTGATCGTCGAGGAAAATCCACCGCCGTTCACCGCCGTGCGCTGAACTCCAGTGGTGCGCGGCCGTGACTGGAGCGACCTAGCCCCGGACGACGCCAAGCTGAAGATTGCCGTCACCCGAATCCTGCGCATCAAGTTCGCCGGGCTCACCGTCGGCGCCGTCGGCGCGGATTTCCTTCGCCGGCGTATCGCCCCCTGCAGGAGAGGGGGAAGCCGGCTTGGGCCTGCAGAAGAGGGCCAAGATCCCGCTGGTCGTCTTTGAGGGTGAATCTCCCCCGGCAACTGGGGAGGTGCCGGACACGACCTTGCCGGACTTGGCAGCGGGTCCCCAGGGCAGCCCACAGCGCAGCCCCCAGGGTGAGTGCACGGCTAGTTCTTGCTGTTTGGCGCGCGCGTGAGCTCCCCTTCTCTTTGTGGTTGACATGCGGCTATTGTTGTTGTTGTTGTGGTTGGGTAGGAGCAGAGCAGCCCTAGCAGGCGACCCCGGGGGGCACTCCTGCCGCGCCGTCTGCGTCGACCACCCCGCCTAGGGAGAAATCTCCGGCAAGGAAGGAGCCCCCGGCAGGGGAGACCTCCCCGGCAAGGGAGGAGCCCCCGGCAAGGGAGACCTCTCCGGCAAGGGAGGGATCTCCGGCGAGGGACGCGGCCAGCGATCCCCCGGCAGCGGAGGCCGCGGCCACGGACCCTGCCACCGGTAAGCCCCCCTGCACGGAAAACTTCCCCTGGTTATCTTTCCTTATGAGCCTTTTTGTCGGCTGTTCGGTTGACTCTTCTCCCATCTTCCGGCCATCAGACCCGCCCACCGCGGACCCGATGGAGACCGAGGCCGTCGTCGGGGAGGGCGCGCGCGGCGACGCCAACGACGTCATCGTCATCGAGGAGGCAGACGGCACCGACGACCCCGCAGGCGGCGGGGAGGCCGAAGCCACCAAGGCCGTCGCGGCGGTAGGCGGCGAGGGGACCGGCGACCGTGCCGACGGCCCCGGGGAGGCAGGGGCGTCAAGCACTCCGCCGTCCGGCGATCCCGCTGCTGCCGCCGCGTTGGGCCCCGAGGAGCCCCCAGCGGGTGCCTACCTGGAGGCCGGCGATGGCGTCTTCATCAGGCTCCCCTGGGAGCCTAGCTCCAGGGCGCCGGTCGAGGGGGAGGCCTTGGACGGAGAAGTGCTTGCCTCCGTCGGGCTGACAGTGGTCGACGCGCCAAGCACCAGCAGCGGCGAGCCTGAGGAGGAGCGGCTGCTCCGGAAGCTTGTGTCGCTCTACCGCGCCCGGTAGGCTAAGGTGGAGCGCCAGGAGGCACTCGTCGCGAGGGCCGGCGCGGACATGGAGAAGCGTGCCGAGGAGCTCCGGGAGCTCAACCAGGAGGCTCTCCGGTCTTTGGCAGAGGAGCGGAGGCTGCTCGACGAGGCGCGGACGGCCTTTCTCCTCGAGAAGGCAGAGGCCGAAGAGCAGCAGAGGCTTGCCGCTGCGGGGCTATCCGCGCGGGAAAGCGAACTGGTGCAGCAGAAGGCCAGCCTCGCCAGCCACGAGGAGGAGGTTGCCGCGCGCGAGCGGGCGCTTGGCGGGGCCCTGCAGAAAGCGCAGGACGCTGTCGTGGCCGCCGAGGTCGCCAAGGGGGAGCTGGAGACGAGGGTGGCGCAGCTCGTCAGCGACCTCAAGGCGAGCGGCGAAGAGCTTGCCGCGCTCAAACTGGAGCGCGAGAAGGGCGCTCACACCCTTGGCGAGCTGCAGGGCCGCTTCGCCGAGAAGATCCGGGAGCTCGACGCCGCCAAGGATTCCAAGGCCGACCTCGAGCTGAAGCTGGACACCCTGGCCTAGGCGCTGGAGAGCGCCAAGGGGCAGGAAGCGACCTTGCGGAAGGAGGTTGCTGACAACGAGGAGCTATTGAAGCGTGCCGTCGTTACCCAGAATGCCTTCCAGGAGACGGTGGAGCGGTGGACCGAAGGCCTCGTCGACATCGCCACCACCATCGACAAGGAGCTGAAGCTGCTGGGGATGGAGGGCCACGAGTACCCCTCCGGCGAGAACGTCTCGCCGAGCGTCAAGCTCACTTCCTTCTTCAAGGGCTTGGTGGGGGTGCTCCAGCATCTCCGGGAAACGATCCCAGAGCAGCTGGCCGAGGAGACGCGGGAAGCCGTCTCCGGGGCCCTCGAGTGGGTGCTGGTGAAGATCGTCTTTCGCAACCCCACCATCAGGCTTACCAACGTCCTCAGGCACCTGCCGGAAGACGCCGACTTGACGGAGATCAGGGCCCTCGTCACCCCCATTGTGGAAAGGGTGGCCGGGATCAGGAGGGTCGAGGGCGACCGCGCGGATTAGGCCGCCCGCCTCTTTCTTTTCTTCCCTTGTCGCTGCTGAGCATGTCATAGAAACAGCTGATTAGAGCAGCGGCAAGTCGTTTTGGAATATAACTTTTATCTTAGGCAGTTCATTGCGCTGTTATCTCCCTCGTTCGACTTTGTGCTTCGTACGTTCGCGCCCTACGCTCCCAGGAACTTGTCGGCGCAAGCCTCCGCCTTGCCACGGGTGCCGAGTGCGGGACATCAGCAACCCGCTGGCGGTACCTCCACCGGCAAGAAACCTTGCCGCGGCTGGCGCAACTCACTTAAAATGTTGAGCAGGCTCAGGGCGAGGTAAGCGTTGCGACTGCAGTCGCAGCACACTTAAGCTGTCGAGCAAGCTCGAAACAAAGTAAGGACGCCACTCTGGATGTAGCACACTTAAGTCGTTGAGCGGACTCGAAACGAAATAAGGGTGCAACCAGCCACGAGCCGGCCCCTCCGCGCACAGGTTTCCCATACGAAGCTCGGCCGTTCGAGGAAGATAACTTAAGGGTAAAAAGGAGCTTAAATGCTCAAATTTTGGCAACTTAGCTTTTCTGTTGTTTGCAGTCCGGCAAGGCGCAGCTTCCTCGGGCGACGCCCAGCCTATCCTGTCATCCCCCCTTCTCGAGGTAAGGGAATAACGAGGGCTCGGGGCTTCACGGCCTGCCATCGCTTGCCGGAGCCGAGTGCTGCACAATCGTGTCAAATAATGCATGCGCGAAGCGGAGAGGCGCGAAGTTGACAAGATGTGCGGGGCACATAAGCTATGCTTGGGATCTGCGCTCGTCTCTGTACCAAGGATTACATGCAACTGCGGCAAGACTTGGACAGAGAGGATGGCCGACGGAACGGGTTCTGACTACCGCGCTGGCAAGGTCCCTCCCACGGTCAGCGTCGACTCGTTTGGATCTTGGCGGCCTGGGCGCGCCGAAGAACGAGGTCGCCTTTCCCGCAACTTCCAGCGCTAACTTCTGCGGCTACGGGAGCGGCGCAGAGTTTGCTGGAGGCGAGAAACTCGCTCAGCGGCCGGAAGGCGGTCCTCCTCAAGGAGCAGCTGCTCTTGCCCGGGCTCTGCGTGAGTGGGTACTCGAGGAGGGCCGTGCACGAGTCCGTGAGGAGGAATGCCTCCGCTCCGCGGGTTGGAGCGGAAAGGTACCTGGCCATACCTGAGCTTACCTGTGGTCGCCAAATCTGGTTCGCACAACCTCGACGCAGCCCCCTACCTGGCGCGCCAAAGATGTCGGGGGGAATTGGCCTCCACGAGCACCTATGGGGACGGAGCCCCTTGTCGGTTCGGCGGGGGGCGGAGGTTGCACAAAGAGCAGATCGAGGCAACACACACACACAACGATTTTACCCAGCTTCGGGCCGCACGGATGCGTAAAACCCTACTGCTGCTTGTCTGGTTGATTCGAGTTCTTGCTCTGGAGCGCAAGAAACTACAGTAAGCTGGAGTTGGACGTAGACGAGGGTCTACAGGGTGTTCTCCTTCGGGGTCCCCTCTCCTACGTGCGCATGGGCCTCCTTTTATATGCTAAGGGGTTTCCCACAGGTAGCGACGCATGTGAGGGTAAAAATGGCAAGGAACTGTGCGAACAGTGGCCGCACAGTGTTATCGCACCTAACTCCGACGGCGGGGGACAAAGGCATTAAATGCCCGTCTGGATCGTCCGAACAGTGCCGAGGCGGACCGTTAGGGGCGCCTCCGCTTGCCACGGGGGTGACTCTGCCAACGTCGCATGCCACCGCGCGCCCCAGGTTGCGCGGCGCCCCGCCACGTGCCTCTGGGGAAGCTCCAGAGTGACGCGTGGGCAGGTGAGCTGGAGCGCATGCCTGAGGTGGTGGTTTGCCGCGGCAAGTGGCTTGCCGCGGTGGTTGTCTTGCCACACCTGAGAGCTTGCCGCTCGTCAGGCCTTGCCGGGGCGCGCGGCGCGCCGCGGCGGGCTTCTCTTGGGGTGCCATTGGTTTGGCCGTCCCGGCGAGCTCCTCCCGCCGGGGCCTTGGTGCTTCAGCTTAGTCTTCCCGGCAAGCTCCTCTTGCCGGGGCCTTGTCGCCTTGGCCCGGCAAGCTCCTCTCGCCGGACCTCGCCTTCTTGGCCCGGCAAGCTCCTCTTGCCGGGGCTTGGTCTTCTAGGCTCGATCGCTTGGCCTTCGTCCGGCCCAGAAAGGGCCGTGGAGACTCTTGTCGCTCCCCTGGCAAGCCTTGCCGCGGGACGCTACTACTGCCCGTGCACAAGTTCGGGGTACTAAGGTACCCCTACTTTAGTACACCGACAGCCCACGAAGGACTTGCCTCACTAGTGGTAGATCTTCACGAAGTAGGCGATCTCCTTGCCCTTACAAACTCCTTGGTTCAACTCCACAATCTTGTCGGAGGATCCCAAGTGACACCTAGTCAATCTAGGAGACACCACTCTCCAAGAAGTAACAAATGGTGTGTTGATGATGAACTCCTTGCTCTTGTGCTTCAAATGATAGTCTCCCCAACACTCAACTCTCTCTCATAGGATTTGGATCTGGTGGAAAGAAGATTTGAGTGGAAAGCAACTTGGGGAAGGCTAGAGATCAAGATTCATATGGTAGGAATGGAATATCTTGGTCTCAACACATGAGTAGGTGGTTCTCTCTCAGAACATATGAGTTGGAAGTGTAGATGTGTTCTGATGGCTCTCTCCACGAATGAAGAGGAGGTGGAGGGGTATATATAGCCTCCACACAAAATCTAATCGTTACACACAATTTACCAATCTCGGTGGGACCGAATCAACAAACTCGGTCAGACCGATTTTAGCAAACTTAGTGACCGTTAGGGTTTTCGGTGGGACCGACATGCAACTCGGTAGGACCGATATTGGTAATAGGTTAACCAGAGAATTTGCAGTGTAATCTCGGTAGTACCGATTGCCTAAACTCGGTGAGACCGATTTTGGTAATGGACATACACAGAGAGATTACAATCCCATCTCGGTGAGACCGAGATCCGTATCGGTAGAACCGATTTGCTTAGGGTTTGACAGTGGCTATGACATGTGAAACTCGGTGGCGCCGGATAGAAAGAATCGGTGGGGCCGAGTTTGACTTTTCGGTTTAGGTCATATGTGGAAGTGGGAAAGTAGCTGAGGGTTTTGGAGCATATCATTAAGCACATGAAGCAAGAGGCTCATTAAGCAACACCTCATCCCTCCTTGATAGTATTGGCTTTTCCTATGGACTCAATGTGATCTTGGATCACTAAAATGTAAAATGAAGAGTCTTGAGCTTGAACCTTTAGCCAATCCTTTGTCCTTAGCATCTTGAAGGAGTTCCCACATCCTTTAGTCCATGCCACTCCATTGTTGAACTTATCTGAAACATACTAGATAAAAATGCTAGTCCAACAAGAGATATGTTGACATCAATTATCAAAACCACCTGGGGAGCACTTGTGCTTTCATTGCCAAATGGTTAAGTCTAAATCGTACAAAGGGCCCCATATTGGAGGTATTTATGCTTCACGCCTTGCTACACACTATAACATACCTATTAGGCACTATGAAAAACAAGAAAAATTACTGCCCACTACTTATTTTGATTAAAAGAGTACGGTAGCGCATGATTTTATTGTTAAGAATAGGGAAGGGGCGCTTAAATACAAATTGTTCTTTGATAAACATCACCCTGAAACTATTACCTTGCCTGCTCCTTCCTTGTTTCATTTATCTGCAGGCCCGTATCTCGTTCCGCTGGCGGCCATTCACGCCTACCGGAACCCTACGTCAGCCACAGAGCAAGAGTCGGAACCACAATTTGATCCTCCACGACAGTCTAATTACCAGCGGGATCCGGAGATGATTGCCAACCAGTGGCAATCAGGGGCTTCTTCATCTCAGTATGACCCCGGTTACAACTATGGATATCCGCCAGGCCATCTGTGGTACTAAACCAACTTAGGCCAAAAGCCTAGCTTGGGGGAGTACGTATTTCCCACCGACATTACATTTATGTTTACACACTCATTTCTAGATGTCGGTGCTCATACTCTTTCACTGTAATATCCATGCTAGTTTGTTTTCTTTTGATGCTTTCTTCTTGTGTGTTTGATAAACCTTAAGAAAAACCAAAAAATGCAGTAATAGCTTTTAGCTAGTTACTTTTCTTGCTGTAGTAGTAATAATTGAAAGAAAACCCAAAAAGATTCACCGTTCTTCTTTTGCTTGTTGGGAGCTTTCCCGTGTAAATAGTTTTATTTCTTTTCGTTTCTTTGGGGGTCGATAGGAGAGGACCATGATTAAATTGTTGAAGTAGCTCTTATATGCATTATTGTTTATTTAACCAAGAGCCCATATTGCCTTGTCTTCTCCTATTTATTGAATGCTCGCAGATTCCAGATTAGTCCAATGCATGTGCACTATTACTATTATTCACATCGTTCGGTCGTGCAAGTGAAAGGCAATAATGACGATATATGATGGATTGACTAAGATGAGAGAAGCTGGTATGAACTCGACCTCTCTTGTTTTTGTAAATATGATTAGTTCATCGTTCCTGATTCGGCCTATTATGAATAAACATGTTGGCAATGACAATTAGAAATCATAGTTGCCCATGCCATGCTTGATTAGCTATGAGTTATAATGGTTTACCTTACATGCCAACATGCTATTAAAATGGTTGTGATGTGGTATAGCGGGGTGGTATCTTCCTTTGAATGATTTAAGTGACTTGACTTGGCACATGTTCACACATGTAGTTGAAACAAATCAACATAGCCTTCACGATATTTATGTTCACGGTGGATTATATCCTACGCATGCTTGCACTCAATTTATACTAATTCTAATGCATGTTCATGACTGTTGTCGCTCTCTAGTTTGTCGCTTCCCAGTCTTTTGCTAGCCTTCACTTGTACTAAGCGGGAATACTGCTTGTGCATCCAATCCCTTTAAACCCCAAAGTTATGCCATATGAGTCCACCATACCTTCCTATATATGGTATCTACCTGCCGTTCCAAGTAAATTTGTATGTGCCAAACTCTAAACCTTCAAATGAAATTCTGTTTTGTGTGCTCGAATAGCTCATGTATCAACTAGGGCTGTCCATATCTTCCATCCTAGGAGGGTTATTCTCAAGAGGAGTGGACTCTGCTCCTCACTCACGAGAAAATGGCTGGTCACCAGGATGCCCATTCCCATGCTTTATGCAAATCAAATCAAATTAATTGCAAACAAAACTCCCCCGGGGTTGTTGCTAGTTGGCGGCACTCGTTGTTTCGAGCAAGCCATGGATTGATGCTTGTTGGTGGAGGGGGAGTATAAACTTTACCATTCTGTTTGGGAACCGCCTATAATGTGTGTAGCATGGAAGATATGCCATCTCTTGGTTGTTATGTGGACAATGAAAGTATGCCGCTCAAAATATTATTTATCTCTGCTTTAAAATCGAGTTCTGGCACCTCTACAAATCCCTGCTTCGCTCTGCGAAGGGCCTATTTATTTACTTTTATGTTGAGTCATCACCCTCTTATTAAAAAGCACCAGCTGGAGAGCACCGCTGTCATTTGCATCCATTACTATTAATTTATATTGGGTATGCCTATGATTGGATCTCTTTTACCATGAATTACAATGTTTAGTCAGTCCTTGATCTTTAAAGGTGCTCTGCATTTATGTTTTGCGGTCTCAGAAAGGGCTAGCGAGATACCATCTTGTTATATCATATTATGATTGTTTTGTGAAAGTGTTGTTATCCGAGGCTTATTATTATTGCTCGCTAGTTGATTATGCCATTGACATGAGTAAACATGAGACCTAAGAGTTATTGTAAATATGGTTAGTTATAATCTTTGCTGAAAATTTGAATGCCGGCTTTACATATTTACAACAACAAGAGCAAACAGAGTTTGTAAAAGTTTTTCCTTATCACTTTCAGTTTATCAACAGAATTGCTTGAGGACAAGCAAAGGTTTAAGCTTGGGGGAGTTGATACGTCTCCGTCGTATATACTTTTCCAAACACTTTTGCCCTTGTTTTGGACTCTAACTTGCATGATTTGAATGGAACTAACCCGGACTGATGCTGTTTTCAGCAGAATTGCCATGGTGTTATTTATGTGCAGAAACAAAAGTTCTCGGAATGACCTGAAACTCCACCGAACTTATTTTTGGAAAATATAAAAAATACTGGAAGAAGAATTCACGTCAGGGGGGCCTCCACCTGTCCACGAGGGTGGAGGGCGCGCCCCCCTGCCTCGTGGGCCCCCTGACGCTCCACCGACCTCAACTCCAAATCCATATATTCATGTTCGGGGAGAAAAAAATCAGGGAGAAGGATTCATCGCATTTTATGATACGGAGCCGCCGCCAAGCCCTAAAACCTCTCGGGAGGGCTGATCTAGAGTCCGTTCGGGGCTCCGAAGAGGGGAATCCGTCATCGTCATCATCATCAACCATCCTCCATCACCAATTTCATGATGCTCACCACAGTGCGTGAGTAATTCCATCGTAGGCTTGCTGGACGGTGATGGGTTGGATGAGATCTATCATGTAATCGAGTTAGTTTTGGTAGGATTTGATCCCTAGTATCCACTATGTTCTGAGATTGATGTTGCTATGACTTTGCTATGCTTAATGCTTGTCACTAGGGCCCGAGTGCCATGATTTCATATCTGAACCTATTATGTTTTCATGGATATATGTGAGTTCTTGATCCTATCTTGCAAGTCTATAGTCACCTACTATGTGTTATGATCCGGCAACCCCGAAGTGACAATAATCGGGACCACTCCCGGTGATGACGTAGTTTGAGCAGTTCATGTATTCACTATGTGTTAATGCTTTGGTCTGGTACTCTATTAAAAGGAGGCCTTAATATCCCTTAGTTTCCGCTAGGACCCCGTTGCCACGGGAGGGTAGGACAAAAGATGTCATGCAAGTTCTTTTCCATAAGCACGTATGACTATATTCGGAATACATGCCTACATTACATGGATGAATTGGAGCTAGTTCTGTGTCACCCTATGTTATGATTGTTACATGATGAACCATATCCGGCATAATTCTCCATCACTGATCCAATGCCTACGAGCTTTTCACATACTGTTCTTCTCTTATTTACTTTTCCATTGCTACTGTTACGACCACTTCGAAAGCCAAAAATATGACTTTTGCTATTGTTACCATTACTTCCATATTACTTTGCTACTAAATACTTTGCTGCAGGTACTAAGTTATCCAGGTGTGGTTGAATTGACAACTCAACTGCTAATACTTGAGAATATTCTTTGGCTCCCCTTGTGTCGAATCAATAAATTTGGGTTGAATACTCTACCCTCGAAAACTGTTGCGATCCCCTATACTTGTGGGTTATCAGAGAACCTCTCCCCGTCTCTTTCAGTGGTGCCGGAGTTCCATCGGGGGAACAATCGCCACAGTGATCATCTTCATCAACATCACCATCTACGTCACCATCCTCATCTCTTTTACGCGGTCCACTCTCCCGTGCCCCGCTGTAATCCCCTACTTGAACATGGTGCTTTATGCCACATATTATGATCCAATGATGTGTTGCCATCCTATGATGTTTTGAGTATATTTCCTTTGTCTTTTGGGTTGATTGATGATCTAGATTGGTTTGAGTTGTATGTTTTATTTCGTTGCTGTCCTATGGTGCCTTCCGTGCCGCACACACATGAAATATTCCCGCTGTAGGGTGTTGCAATATGTTCATGATTTGCTTATAGTGGGTTGCTAGAGTGACAGAAGCTTAAACCCGAGTAACGGGGTTGTTGCGTATGGGATAAAGGGGACTTGATGTTTTAATGCTATGGTTGGGTTCTACCTTAAAGATCTTTAGTAGTTGCGGATACTTGCTAGAGTTCCAATCATAAGTGCATATGATCCAAGAAGAGAAATTATGTTAGCCTATGCCTCTCCCTCATATGAAATTGCAATGATGACTACCAATCTTGATAACAATTGCCTAGGATAATTCCGCACACCGATCCATCATTATTCCACACTTGCTATTTTTAATATATAGTAATATATTCTAACTTTATATTAACAACACCTACTTTTACATTTTAGTTCTCCGATATCATGCAAAGTTCTCCTCTTCATACCTACAACGTAGTTTTATTTCTCGTTTCTAGCTGGAAGCAAACGTTCGGTGTACATAGAGTCATATCAGTGGCAGAAAGGACTTGAGAGAATATTGATCTTACCTTTAGCTCCTTGTGGGTTCGACCCTCCATACTTATCACTTCCATCTTTGGAAATTTCTACGATGATTCCTTGCACTTGGTATCAGTAATGAACGGGCCCACTGACCAACTGGCTACGGGGCAAACAACCCAGCCAGCCTGCGCGCCTCTCGCTTTTAACCGAGCCGAGTCGGCTGCGACCGAACGGCTGTTAGCGCCGTTAGCGGCACGCCGCCCCCACTGTCAAAACGCGCTCATTTTTGGTTGAGTGTTTTCTGCCACTGTCAAAATTTCGGCGCGGTGTAAAGTGTCACGTTTTGTAAAGTGGTGGTTTTTCGAGAGCTATGATGCTAAAGTGGTGGTTCTATGCATTTTACTCTTCCATGTTTGGTCTTCTTGCATTATATGACATGGACTCTTTTAAGTTTGGTATAGATGCATGAGTCCAAAGAAATTAGGGGGTGGTGTGTCCAGGGAAGTCGACCATCCAGGCATGGGCCTCCAAGTCCATGTTTACACGGGCATATATGACTCAAACTACAATATGCTTGGCATGAAAATAGAATGAAACAACTTCCCTTCAACATGCCTCCCGTCAGTATTAGGCATTGCCTAAGTTGTCGCCTTTTGAGGAACTTGTTCGACTAGCTTGTTGCGTGATGTTTAGGTTCTTTCTTATTGCGCAACTCATTGAGTTACTTTTTTTCTAATCATTTGGTTCGCTTCATCATGTTGACGCGTTGAATTATGGATGATGATGCAGAGAGTAACAGTGTTTTGCATGTTATATTTTTCTCTATTTGTTGGCATGAACTCCTTGCTTCCAATTCGAAGCTCTCGCCACATATCTCTACTATTAATGGGGGATCTGTCATCGCCGTCGTGGTGATGGTTCGACCTCCTCCCCACAAACGATAACCATCGACTTGATGTTCCCACGAATGAGATCCATCCCCCAAAAAACCCAAGATCGCACCAGTAGAAAAAAAGGACCTCCTTCCCACCCCCGCCCCACACGAAAGGAAGAAACAGAAAAAGTAAAACAACCCACCTACGCACGTCCCATTCCCACCTCCCACTCCCTTCCCCCTAGATCCTTGTTCCTTAATTGCCGTTGCCGCCAGCTCTTTCTCTCCTCATGTCCATGGAATATCTTTTTGCTAGAGCGACGCGACCACGCCGGCAGCAATGAACAATGGCCTGGTAACCCTGTCTCCCTACCCTCGCTTTCCACCCCATCTTCTCACCGTAGCATGTAATCATGAACCCCTCATGATCCCATGGCGTCTCTCTCTCCCCCCCTTCTATCTCTCTTACACACACATACCTGAATAGGGGAAGCTTCATGTGTTGTCTGCATCCTCTATTGACAACTGACAGCTTGCCTTCATGTTTTAAATTTTATTTGTTTCACACCAACAACAAGCCAGTGGCTATAGAAACTATTATCTGTTTCTTACTTGAAAGTTATGATGTAATTCTTGAATTAATTAGCGCTCGTTTCTTGATGTTACCCGTGGGACTGAAAAATGAAATAGTACATGATTCATCATGTGGTCTAGGCTTTTTAAAAAGAGTTTTTACATTTATTCTCAACAGAAATTCTTGCGTGAATGTTGCAACAGAGATAGTGTTCAGAACGGAGTTGAAGTTTTCCTCTGATGTCTGTGAAGGTAAGATACCCCAAATATCAACTTTTCACTCTCCAAGAACAAGAATGTGGTCATAGAGACTTTTGTTTGTTGCTCACCTGAAAGTTACATATAATTCAATATTTTTTCAACTAACTATTGATGTTTATTCTGTCGGACTAATTAATGAACTTCTGTTAGTTCACATGTCTGAGATAGATGGGTCTAAGTTCACACAAAATACATCTTATTATTCTGTTTACATGCACCCTACTAAATAGTCTTACAGCAGGGAGAACACGACACAACAATTTGTTTTTTGTAATTGTTGATGTAAAACTGCTCGATGTTTTTCTACCAAGAGAAGTGTAGGATCGAAAGTATGTCTAGAGGGGGTGATTATACTACTTGACCAAATAAAAATCTAGCATTTTCCCAATTTTAAGTCTTGGCAGATTTTAGCAACTTATCTCAAGTCAGGGAGTCAACCTACACATGCAAATCTAAGAGTATAGCAGCGGAATGTAAATCATTGCATATGAAGGTAAAGGGAGGAGTTTGGAGGGAGAAAACGCAATGTAGACACGAAGATTTTTGGCGTAGTTCCGATAGGTGGTGCTATCGTACATCCACGTTGATGGAGACTTCAACCCAAGAAGGGTAAAGGTTGCGCGAGTCCACGGAGGGCTCCACCCATGAAGGGTCCACGAAGAAGCAACGTTGTCTATCCCACCATGGCCATCGCCCACGAAGGACTTGCCTCACTTAGGTAGATCTTCACGAAGTAGGCGATCTCCTTGCCCTTACAAACTCCTTGGTTCAACTCCACAATCTTGACGGAGGCTCCCAAGTGACATCTAACCAATCTAGGAGACACCACTCTCCAAAAGTTAATAGATGGTGTGTTGATCATGAACTCCTTGATCTTGTGCTTCAAATGATAGTCTCCCCAACACTCAACTCTCTCTCACAAATTTGGATTTGGTGGAAAGATGATTTGAGAGGAAAGCAACTTGGGGAAGGCTAGAGATCAAGATTCTTGTGGTTGGATTGGAATATCTTGGTCTCAACACATGAGTAGGTGGTTCTCTCTCAAAAAATGAATGGTAGAAGTGTAGGCACGTTCTGATGGCTCTCTCCACAAATGGAGGAAGGGTGGAGGGGTATATATAGCCTCCACAGAAAATCTAACCATTACACACTATTTACCAAACTCGATGGGACCGAATCATCAAACTCGGTCGATCCGATTTAGTTTAAAATGTGAACGCTAGGATTTTCGGTCGGACCGACATGTCAACTCGGTGGGACCGATCTCATTAGGGTTAGGGCATAACATAATCTCGGTGAGACCGATCACATAAACTCGGTGAAACCGATTTCTGTAATAGGCAAACAGAGAGTTGGTCAGGCAAACTCGCTGGGACCGATCGCTCATTTTGGTGAGACCGAAATGTTACGAAAATGAAACAGAGAGTTTGCATTTGGAACTCGGTGGGACCGATCGCTCATGTCGGTTAGACCGAAACGTTATGAAGGGAAACAGAGAGTTTGCAATCCAATCTTGGTGAGACCGAGGTCCCTATCAGTGAGAGCAAACTGATTAGGGTTGTAGCTATGGTTGTGTCAAATGAACTCGGTGGCCGCCGGATAGATCAAATCGGTGGGGCCGAGTTTGACTTTTGGTTTGGGACATATGTGAATATGAGAAAGTCGTTGAGGGCTTTTGGAGCATATCACTAAGCATTTTGAGCAAGCAAGCCATTAAGCAACACCTCATCCCCTTTTAATAGTATTGGCTTTTCCTATGGACTCAATGTGATCTTGGATCACTAAAATGAAAATGTAGAGTCTTGAGTTTTTGCCAACATGTGTCCTTAGCATTTTGAGGGGTCCACATTCCTAGTCCATGCCATGCCAATCATTGAACTTTCCAAAATGATCATTTTGAAAGAGCATTAGTTCAATGAGCTATATGTTGTTAGGAATTACCAAAACCACCCAGGGATAGTTGCACTTTCAATCTCCCCCTTTTCGGTAATTGACAACAACATATAGATCAAAGCTTCGACAAAAGATAATAAGATTGAAATACATCGTCGCTTTGAGAAGTATGTGATAAGCAAGAGCTCCCCCAAAATTTGGGCATTATTTAAATTTTGCTTTGAACGAAAATGCACAATCGATTAGAATCATGGGTTACTCTTCCATGTCACATACATCTTGGTGGAGCGCTCAAAATGATAGAAAGTAAAGTATGCACTCATCACCAAGACACAATGAATGATCATATATGAGAAATGAATAATAGCATCATTCAAGCACAAGCATTAAGGTATGATATGATCAAACACATGATCAAACAAGTATCTCACACACACATAAAGTATCAACCAAGCAAGCACACAAATAAGTATCAACCAAGTAGCAAAAAGAGATAGCAAAAAGAAGCAAGCTCTCTCTCTCTCTCTCGAAGCCTATGATCTATGCACCTTCTCCCCCTTTGACAACAAGTTCCCAAAAAGCTCGAAAATGCATAGTGCTATGCGTCTCTCTAGGCTTGATATTCGGGAGGTGGCATTGAGAGGACTCCAAGGACGAATGCATCTGTTGAAGTTGTTGGAGCTGGTGGAGTGGCAACTGGAGGTGCTACTAATGTTGTGGCTGCAGGTGCTGATGTAGTAGCTCTTGTGTCAGTCACTGGCACTACAGCAGATCTCTGTCCCCTAGGCACTCTCTGAAAGGCATTTGTGGTAGCCTTCCCTTTCCTCTCCTCAGCTTCTTCCTGGAGCTGCTCAATTGCTGTCTGCATATCTGTCACCTTCAAGTCAAGATCATAGAATTTTGTTTCAATGATACTCTCTAGGCTTTCTTGGTTCTGAGTCAGGGTGCCCAATCCCTTCTCAGTCCTCAAGGTGGCTTGAATCAGATATCCAAGTTGATTTTGCTTTGACTTGAGAAATACTTGAGAAGCCTCTTCAACACTTGGCATCTTTGCCGCCTTCTCAGCTTTAGCTTTTTTCCCTCTTCTCTTGAGCCTCTATAGAAGTGGGATCTTTAGCATCCATGACAACTGTGTTGTCCTGAAAATCAGGCCTCAAGGGAAGATGTTCCTTGTCCAATAAGTATGTTATTGTGCCCATCTTGGAGTTGATGAGCATCTGGATGTGTGGAACATACCCATATGACCTCTTCTGATCTGCAGCTGTCCTCTTGATTGTCTCAACAATCAGACTCATTACTTTGAACTTTTGGGGCACATCAAACAACCACAACAAATTTATGGAATGGCCTCTAATCATCCTATGATCACCTGACTTGGGAAACAAGGTATGCTTCAAGAGAGTGTTGATGGTGGTCACACCAAACAACAGATAGTATACAGAGCCCATCTTGTGAGTTTCCAAGGCTTTGTCAGGAATCTCCTTATACATGTTAGCCATGGAGCTGTGATCCTTCTTCTTCTTGGCATATACATCTATGTCATCCTCATGCTCTGCAAGGGCATTGATCAGTTTGGCCCATTCAGCAACTGTCGATTGGTACCTAGTACCTCCAGACATCAGGACAATTCTGTCATCAGGATAGAAATGTGCTGTGGAGTAGAATTGCATGATGAGTTCATCATTCCACTTCGTGAGTTTCTGACCCACAATTTTTCTACTCCACATAGTCTGAAGCTCTCATGCACTCCTGGAAAGTGGTCTTCATTGTTGTCAATATACTTCCAGTCTGCCCACTTCATATCACACACAATTGGCTTCTTATCAAGTAGAATGGTCTCATAGAAGTCCTGATGCCCCTTGGTGTGAAACCTGTAATCCACAGCAGTCCTTCTCCTCACAGCATATGGATTAGATTGTCTCCATAGTCTGAGACCTGCATCCTTTCTGATCTTCATGTTTTCTGCCACTAGATGATTGTCATCATGGTCAGGGATCTTGGGCTTTAACTTCCTAAGCACTTGCGCTTCAACATCTTCTTCTTCTTCAAATTAAGTGTCAGGCACTGGGGCCTTGTTCTTCTCAACAGCTGGTATATTCCTTGTGCTCCTCTTTGGTGCAGTCTAGGGAGCTAGAGCAGAAGCTTTGGGGCTGTCTTGGGCTTAGAAGGGGCAGCCCCAGACTTGATGGCACCCCCATCAACTTTTGAGCTTTAGGTGCTGGTGCAGCATCCTCTTCCTCTTCCTCTTCATCCTCAGCTGGATGTCTCATCATAGAGGATCTCCAATGACTCTGGACATGGTCTTCTTGACCCTTTCTTTCCTCTTCTTGCCTTCACCAGCCACTTTTGGTTCAAGAGTGAACTCAATTGTTTCCTAAGTTGAGGCTCTGGCTTTTGACATGGGCACTCTTTTGGCAGGAGCCTTCTTATGCATAACAGGCTTTGTAGATGCAGTTGTGCCAAACTCTTTCTTGACAACCTTCTTCTTGGACACGACCTCCTCCTCAACAACTACATAGTCTTCATCTTCAGACTCAAAATTTCTCTTCTTCCTCTGCCTAGTAGCATCCTTAGGCAGGTTGCTAGGAGTACTTCTGCTGCCTTCATCATAATTGCCAGAGGGACTACTGCCCTCACTCAGATTCACTTGCTCTTCTGACTTATTCGGGCTATCACTCTGATCAGACATTCTGGCACTTCAAGCTGACAGCTGACCTTGTGAATAGTTATATATGAGATAGAGTGGATGAGCATCACAAAGTGCAGAGATTTTGCAAAACAAATGAGTCAAGAACTTAGTTTTAGTTTTCCACAGAAAGCATTTCGGAGCTACCGATTTGTTAAACTCGGTGACACCAAAGCAACGTTTGGAGTCTAAACTAGTGAAATCGGTCAGACCGAGACACAGTTTGGTGACTCAGAGATTGCTAGGGTTTCACTGAGAGTTGAACTCGGTTACACCGATTTGCAAGTTTCGGTCAGACCGAAAAGTGCAAGTGCAATAGCCTAAGCCAAATAGGTGAGACCGATTTCCACAACTCGGTCGGTCTGAGATGAGTTCGGCGGAAAACTAACCCTAAATTTTCGAATCAAATCTAATCTAAAGGAGGTTTTTGCTAGACAGGATGATCTCATACGTGGTAAGAAACATGGCATTTGCTTTGTGCTAAGAATCGGAGGATAGAATTGCACAAAGATTCGAACTCATACCCTAGTTCGGTGATGAGCTCGCTATGGCGGCAATGACGGTGTAGAATTCCGTCGACAGCGGCAGAGACCAGCGACGGGAGATTGCTGGCGACGAGAGGACGATCCGGAGACCCAAGAAGGCAGAGCAGGACACGCGCAGGCGAAAGGGGTTTGGAGAAATTTCCAAAATTTGACCCGTCGGTATATATATCCTGGCCCTGTCGGTGTGACCGAGTGGAACAGCTCGGTGGCACCGAGATGCAGAATCACAAGCGGTTACTGCAACTCGGTGTGACCGAAAGGTTCTAATTGGTTGCACCAAGATTGAAAACCTAGATCAACTCAATGAACTCGGTGTGACCGAAAAGGATGAATCGGTCAGACCGAAATGCACATAGAGGTTTTGGAAGTTTAAGTCTATGACGAATCGGTGACTCCGAGTGCTCCTCACACAGAGGGTTCAAATCTGACTTGATCAAACTTTGTGATGTAACATGAATAGAGTTTGAGACGAGAAAAGCATAGATAGCTAGAGGAAGTTCTTAGGCATTCTTGTCCATCCATTTGGCAAAAAAAGAGCCAAACAATCAAAGCAACAAATGGATGTCCATGAATGATAAAAATATTGAACCAACATTCTAATACAAAGAAACGGCAAATGAAATATGTGACAAAGCATGCACAAACACTCTAGCATCTATCAAGCAATTGTCGATGACTAGGTCATCTATACATGAGTATATTGACTTAGGAGTCAAATGAGAACATTTGATCATAGGTCATACTCATCATTTTAGCACAAGTGGGGTTACCACTTTTACATAAAGCATTGTTGTGTTCACACCATTAGAGTTGCTTTATGTCAATATTTAGAGTAAAGCTCCCCCTAGATGTGATATCCCCCCTAAGAGGGATGAACTAACCTTGGGTTTTGTCGATGATGACTTCACGTAGATGTTGAAGATGTGGATGCTCAATGTTGATTTAGATCATTCGGAGCAATCCATTGGAGTGAGTTGCACTTTCAATACCTACACGGGTTAGTCCCACAAGGAACAAACAAGGATATCCATAGACATAGAGTGAAGTGCACACAAGATGATGTCCATGAGAGCATTAGGTTAGCTTGTTCCTTGTCTTACCAACAAGAGGGTTTGTGACTCCTTGAACTAGTGCAAGATGTGGAAGTTGTTTGCACTTGTTCTCGCCAAAATGATATGAGTGAAGTATGTTGGCGGAGTCGCCCTCAAGAACTCTCTAGTTCTTCTTCTTCAGGATCCACATCAACTTGATGGGAATCCTTGGAGTTGTAGTCGTACTTGATGAAGTAGAACTTGATGTAGTCTTGGGAACTGCTACCTCTTGAGCACTGCGTTGGTTTTCCCTTGAAGAGGAAAGGGTGATGCAGTAAAGTAGCGTAAGTATTTCCCTCGGTTTTTGAGAACCAAGGTATCAATCCAGTAGGAGGCCACACACGAGTCCCTCGCACTGCTACTTCTTGAGCACTGCGTTGGTTTTCCCTTGAAGAGGAAAGGGTGATTAAGTAAAGCAGCGTAAGTATTTCCCTCAGTTTTTTTAGAACCAAGGTATCAATCCAGTAGGAGACCACGCATGAGTTCCTCGCACCTACACAAACAAATAAATCCTCGCAACCAACGCGATAAGGGGTTGTCAATCCATACACGGTCACTTACGAGAGTGAGATCTGATAGATATGATAAGATAATATTTTTGGTATTTTTATGATAAATATGCAAAGTAAAATAAAAGGCAATAAAAATAACTAAGTGTTGGAAGATTAATATGATGGAAAATAGACCCGGGGGCCATAGGTTTCACTAGTGGCTTCTCTCAAGAGCATAAGTATTATGGTGGGTGAACAAATTACTGTTGAGCAATTGATAGAATTGAGAACATTTATGAGAATATCTAGGTGCGATCATGTATATAGGCATCACGTCCAAGACAAGTAGACCGACTCCTGCCTGCATCTACTACTATTACTCCACACATCGACCGCTATCCAGCATGCATCTAGAGTATTAAGTTCATAAGAACAGAGTAACGCTTTAAGTAAGATGACATGATGTAGAGGGATAAACTCATGCAATATTATATAAACCCCTTCTTGTTATCCTAGATGGCAAAAATACAATACGTCCCTTGCTGCCCCTACTGTCACTGGGAAAGGACACCGCAAGATTGAACCCAAACCTAAGCACTTTTCCCATTGCAAGAAAGATCAATCTAGTAGGCCAAACAAAACTGATAATTCGAAGAGACTTGCAAAGATAACCAATCATACATAAAAGTATTCAGAAGATTCAAATATTGTTCATAGATAAACTTGATCATAAACCCACAATTCATCAGTCTCAACAGACACACCGCAAAACAAGATTACATCGAATAGATCTCCACAAGAGAGGGGAAGAACATTGTATTGAGATCCAAAAAGAGAGAAGAAGCCATCTAGCTAATAACTATGGATCTGAAGGTATGAGGTAAACTACTCACACATCATCGTAGAGGCTATGGTGTTGATGTAGAAGTCCTCCGTGATCGATGCCCCCTCCGGCGGAGCTCCGGAAAAGGCCCCAAGATGGGATCTCACGGGTACAGAAGGTTGCGGCGGTGGAATTAGGTTTTGGCTCCGTATCTGGTAGTTTGGGGGTACATAGGTTGTCGGTGTCAAAACCGGCAGATCTCGGGTAGGGGGTCCCGAACTATGCGTCTAAGGCGGATGGTAACAGGAGGCAGGGGACATGATGTTTACCCAGGTTCGGGCCCTCTCGATGGAGGTAATACCCTACTTCCTGCTTGATTGATCTTGATGATATGAGTATTACAAGAGTTGATCTATCATGAGATCATAGAGGCTAAACCCTAGAAGATAGCCTATGGTATGATTGTTGTTATCCTACGGACTAAACACTCCGATTTATATAGACACCGGAGGGGCTAGGGTTACACAGAGTCGGTTACAAGGAAGAAGATCTACATATCCGTATTGCCAAGCTTGCCTTCCACGCCAAGGAGAGTCCCATCCGGACACGGGACGAAGTCTTCAATCTTGTATCTTCATAGTCCAACAGTCCGACCAAAGGATATAGTCCGGCTGTCCGGATACCCCCTAATCCAGGACTCCCTCAGTAGCCCTTGAACCAGGCTTCAATGACGATGAATCCGGCGTGCAGATTTGTCTTCGGCATTGCAAGGCGGGTTCCTCCTCCGAATACTCCATTGAAGATTTTAAACTCAAGGATAGTGTCCGGCTCTGCAAAACAAGTTCCAAATACCACTGTAGAGAGAATAATACCTCCACAAATCTAATCTGCTGACGTATTTCGTAGTATAACATCACACTACGGCCCGGTCATTATTCGAACCGTTTTTCTCAACCAGCCTCAGCGCATATTGTGAGGCGGTTTCCTTGGCACGTCTTGTCGAAGCAGACATCGTGTCCCCTTATCACGGGATTCTCATCAATACGGATGTGGGTAACCCAACCACACCATCAATTACGTCGTTCGGGGAATAAGAGGTTTTACCAGGTAAGTGGGGAGGCGGATCACCTCTTTCGTCCTTATATGGGGACAAGGATTAATTCTTCTTACCCACACCTTCCTCCTCGTTTATTCCCTTCTGCTCAAGCTCCAATGCTCAAGCGTCCCTCTTCTCTGTCCACAAGAGGTCCTCCGAAGATGTCCGGATCCGGAGCGGGAGGCAAATGGATGGCCTCTACCATCCAAGAGAAGGATATTAAAAAGCTTCCGAAGGCCGGGTACCTGGCCAATCAAATCAGCCACCGTCTTTCGACGGCGGGACAAATCGTCCCTACTCCGGAACCCCACGAGAGGGTTGTATCCCTCCCTCATTTTGTCCGCAGGCTAGGATTTCCCCTCCACCCGTTCGTTCGCGGCATCATGTACTATTATGGGATCGATCTTCACGATCTGTCCCCCAATTCCTTCCTCAACATCTCGACGTTCATTGTCGTGTGCGATGCTTTTCTCCGCATTTCCCCGCACTTCAGTTTATGGCTGAAGGTTTTTAATGTGAAGCCCAAGGTGGTGGGCGGCGAGCACGCCGAGTGTGGGGGTGCCATGGTGAGCAAGATGCCCAATGTCATATGGCCAATGGAGCCTTTAGTGATTCTGTCAAGGAGTGGCAACAACAGTGGTTTTATATCACTGAGCGGCACGGCACAGAGTGGGCCGCCTCTCCCAAGTTCCGATCCGCCCCCCCCCCCCCCCCGCGGCTTACATCCTGGGTCAAGAAAGGCCTGGACTGGGACTCGTCCAACGAACTGTAGGCGCTCCAGACGTGCGTTGAAGATATGGGAGACAAGAATATTGGGCTTGTCAATGTGGTCCAAGTGATGCTGATTCGCCGGATCTTGCCTTTTCAGCACCGGACTTGCAATTTGTGGGAATTCGATCTGGCCCAGCACCAAACCTTGCGAGAGCTTTTCGGCTCTTTGCACAAGGACATCTGGAAGGTGCTTTTCAAGTCCAGCAAATCGTGGCCGGACTCCGCCGAAGACCGTGGGTACCAACTGTCCCGCCCGGCAAGTTCGTTGAGTTATCAAACTTTTCTATCCGCGTAACCCAAAAGAAACGCTTAACGTGTTTTATACAACTCTCCCAGGGCTAGACGAAGAAGGCGGAGCGGATCCATTGTCCGGCACCGCTGCCCGAAGAACCGGCCATCCCACTTCTGACGAAGATGTTGGTCCCGGCGCCTTACCAGGTGCCGAAGAAGATGGCCGAAAAGAAAGCAAAAATGACCCGGGGCGGCCTTCATCGCCGCGGCACTTCGGACACAATATCCGAAGGCTCCCATGCCCATCTCGCCTCCAAAGAGAACGAGGAGGAGGAGGATGAATCCCCTGTGGGGGAAAGAAAGAAGAGAACAGCCTACGAACACTTGGAGCCCGAGCTGCCCAAAAGGGGAAAGGCTCTTATTCCGAAGGAGTCCACTGCCGCCGCAGACAGCGGCCCGGCCTGGGATCCCAGGGCCCAGCCCCTGGTGAACTCGTAAGTGTATAAAATCCGAGTATGTCTTAGACGTCCGGACTCATCATGGCTTAGTATTTTAAGCTAAGCCATATTTTTTCACAGTCCGGCGAGGTCCCGTACCAAACAATCCTCATCGGAGGACTTGCTGAGCTCAAACGCTATGGAGAGCGGGACGCCCCCAAAGGCCCCTTCTTCCAAACAGGTGCATAACGTCAAGGCTTCGTCCCGGAAAGACCCCAGCCAAGGAGGAAAGGAAAAAACCGTGAAGGCGGCGCCTATAGGTCAAACCTCAGGGGCCGGACACGTAAGGGAAAAGATTCCCATGGGGGCGGACGGCGAGGGCGATTCTGGGTTCGGCGCCCAGCCGGATACGATTCCAGAGACCTATATGGCTCCAGAATCAAGCAGGCAGCCTTCCTCGGCTAGAGGGGGCGTGCCTGTTCCATCGGTGACCTCCGTCTATCCAGAAGTGTCGCATGCTTTGTTGGTGGCGTTGGAAGATGCCTCCCTCATTGATGAACATCGTGCCCTTATGGGTGCAGTGATTGAGAAGATTCAATCTACTGGGAGTGGGCTGAATGGAGCCTGTATCAGCCTTGTAAAAGGATTTGAGGTATGTTTTTCGAAGAGTGTCATAGTATGGACAACAGCCCCTGATACACTATTCGGTGAAGAAACCGGAAAGAGGATCAAATATATTCGCAGGAAGACTCAATGAATGACATTTTTTTTCTCTTTTGTTAGAAGCAGGCGTCTGCAGTGGTTGGTGCCTCCCATACTGCGGAAATCTCCGAACCGAATCAAAGTCTGGAGCGGGCCAAGGAAGAACTTGGCCAGTTGAAAATGAAATTGAGGGATAAACATGGTATGCACGAGTCTCGTTCGCGTTTATTGCGAATTAATTTTCAGTATGAACTAATCTTTATGACATTGCACTAGGAATTGTGACCGAAGTCGAAGCCCTCAAGAAGGCTCTGGCCGAGGCCGAGAAAAAGGCAGGCACTGAGCAGGCTCTTCGTGAGAAACACGAGGCCAGAGTTATTAAAACTAAGCAGGGGCTACAAGAGGCCGTAAGGAAATGCGAGACCTTGGAGCAGAGTTTAATGGAGAAAGAATCTGAATTCACCAAGGCTCATCAGGCCACGAGCGATGCCCGGGCGGAAACCTGAAGCGCCCTGCAGGAGATCCAAGAGGCGAGAAAGATCGCGGATGGTAAGGCTTTTTCTCTATAGAGTAAGTATTTGGGGGAAGACTTATGTTTCTAATTTTGGATCTGGATTTCTCAGGGGTATTTGCCGGGCTACCTCGCAGCATAACGGATGCCGCTCAATTCTACCGAGCCGAAGAAAGGAATATTGCGGATAAGCTATTTTGGTCGCAGTATTTGGCACCGAATTATCCGATGATTTTTGCCGATCAACTGAAATAGCTGATCGGCGGAACTAGCCATGAAGGATTTAATTATCCAGCTATGGCCTGCTGAGCCGATCCCAACTAGCTACTTCGGGCTCGTGAAGCGGCTTGTGGGTGCCTGTCCTCGACTTGACGTCATCAAGTGGTCAGTCTGTATAGAGGGTGCATGAATGGCCTTCGCCCACGCGAAGGTGCATTGGGGGAAGATGGATGCTGAAAAGCTGATGACTGAGGGACCGCCGGAGGGGAAGGAGCACCGCAAGCCCGAGTTATATTATAAGAATGACGTGAAAGGATCCTACCTTGCCGCAGAACTATGCACCAAGGACTTTATATTTCCGTGAATGCAAATCATGTTGTTCTTTGTAATGTTTAAACAAGGTCAATTATATCATTTATCGCCTGTTATATGAAAGTTTACCCTCCTGTGCGGCTGTTTTATATATTAAGTCTGAGACTTGGCCAGTCGTCGTCTTCTGCCCCCACGTATGAAGTACGGGGGTGTTCGGGATAAACTGAGCACTCTTTATCCCAATTTTGGGTCCTTCGAGGGAGGTGCTTAGCACAACGAACCAAGCAATCAGACTGTAGGGCTTTATCACTCTCACTTAGCCATAGGAGCATTAGTATGGTCGGCGCATCCCCTGGTTTCTGGAATACCGTACTAGGGGCTCTATAAGCACCTGATCGGAGAAAGAACTGATCCATCGCATGCTGCATTGGTTATGGCATTATGCGGGAGAAATCCTTAAAGATTTTATGACCTCTCGAACAGCTGACCAGCTCTCACCGTATCATGACAATCAGTTTTCAGCTTTCTCTACTGAGGTGCTCGTCCGGAAGAACCGAGACACAATCGCAGTAGTTCTCCCAGTGCTACCTTAGCCGATATAGCGGAACGTAAGGTACCAAAACATGGGAGCCAGGCAAACCCAACTATTGACCCAAGACATGATTTGGAGCTGATGCATATAATGCTATAAGTTCGGGGTGCCGAACTTCCATGAAGGTGTTCGGACTTTACTGCCGTGTTATGGCTAAAACGAAGCCCCTGGCATATTATACAACATATTGCTGTGTACGGATGCCACTTGACAGAATGATTTCGATAAGAAATAACAGCAGGTAAGCGTCATATAAATACACACGTTGTATTTGAATAGTACGTCTATGCGTATGGGTACAAGTAATGTGATAAAAAAGGGAATATGATTGCGGAACCTGCTGAGACCAGGGGAAGAGGCTGAGTGCGGATCCGCAATATAGTTGGACGATCACTGCAGGGGATGTCTAAGGATTCCCTTGCGCGTTCAAGCTCCGTCCGTGTAGCCCGTCCTGGTCGACGCAAAGTTGAACATGCGAAAGAAATGTAAGAAATATTTATGTGCCGGAGGGCGGTTGAGCCGCTGAGTACGACCTATCCTGGCCTTCGCCGGAGTGTTTTAGTTGAGCCCTGGACGGGCTGGGCTATCCTTTCATGAAGTAGTTCGGAGTCCCTTGACGGTATCCGGAGGCCTGGACGTTCGCTCGAGGTTTGGCTGCAAGGTGCTACTCGTTGTTTCTGCTGCTAAGGAAGTTGTGTATATGCTGGTGCATAGGGAAGGTTCGGCCTTGCCATTAACCATGATCACGTCGCGTGGACCGGGCATCTTGAGCTTATGGTAGGCATAATGTGGCACCGCGTTGAATCAAGCGAATGCGGTTCGTCCGAGCAGTGCTTGATAATCACTGCGGAAAGGGACGATTTCGAAGTTTAACTCTTCGATACGGTAATTTTCTGGTGATCTGAAGACTACCTCAAGGGTAATGGAGCCTGTACAACGAGCCTCCTCACCTGGTATAATGCCTCGGAAAGTGGCTTTAGTGGGTTTGATCGCCAAATGATCGATGCCCATCGTGCGCACTGTGTCCTGGTAAAGCAGATTTAGTCTGTTGCCGCCATCCATAAGAACTCGAGTGAGATGGAACCCGTCTATTATTGGGTCAAGGACTAATGCGGCTGGATTGCCCTGATTGGTGTTAACCGGACGATCCATGCAGTTGAAGGTGACCGGCCTCAGTTTATACTATGGGACGACTAGTTCCATTGAGTCGCTATCCCTAAGGATGCATATCCGGTCCGAGTTGGTAATTTGGGTGGTATTTACCGCATTATCCGATTGAATATGCGTGGGAAATTTACTTTGCCCTCCTGTGTTCGGTGGTCTGGGCTCTTCGTCGCTATCATCGCTTTGAGACCCCCTTTCGTCTGTAGCGCCTGCCCTGCCGGCTTGTTTGAAGACCCAACATTCTCTGTTTGTATGGGTGGCTGGCGTTTCTGGGCTGCCATGAATTTGGCATTGGCAATCGAGTATGCGGTCCAGACTGGATGGACCCGGATTTTTATTTTTGGGTCACCCTTTCCGCTGACCGGACTTTGATCCCCTGAAGCCGGCATTAACTGCCGTATTTTTGGCGTTTTCACCATATTTGCGGCGCTTGTGTTTGTTGCGTCGCGGCTTGCCGTTGCTATCCCTAGCTTCTGATATACCAGGTTTGCTTGCTGTATTGGTACTACGAGTCAACCAGCTGTCTTCGCCTGCACAAAAGCGGGTCATGAGTGTCGTGAGGGCTGCCATGTATTTTGGTTTCTCTTGGCCGAGGTGCCGGGCAAGCCATTCGTCACGGATATTGTGCTTAAATGCCGCTAAGGCCTCTGCATCCGGACAATCGACTATTTGGTTTTTCTTGGTTAGGAACCGGGTCCATAATTTCCTGGCCGATTCTCCTGGCTGCTGAGTTATATGACTTAAATCGTCAGCGTCCGGCGGCCGCACATAAGTGCCCCGGAAATTGTCCAGGAATGCCTTTGCCAGGCTCTCCCAGCTTCCGATGGAGTTTGCCGGCAAGCTATTGAGCCAATGCCGAGCCAGCCCTTTGAGTTTTAGCGGGAGATACTTGATGGCAGGTAGGTCATCCCCGCGGGCCATGTGAATGTGGAGGAAGAAGTCTTCTATCCATACCGCGGGGTCTGTAGTACCATCGTATGATTCAATATTTACGGGTTTAAAACCCTCTGGGAATTCATGATCCATTACTTTGTCAGTGAGCATAGGGGGTGTGCGGCGCCTCTGTGCTGGGCTATATCACGATGCAGTTCATATGAGTGTTGTCTGCTGTGTTCGGCCCGGCCGGATTTACTTCTACTGTATCCGGCATGACGGTCATCGTCCCGCGTAGGTGTGCGCCCCCGTGATCCGTAGATCGATCTTGCGTGTTTTGCCTTGTTTTCCAACACGACTCGCAGGTCCCGCGTGTTGCCCTGTGCCTTGGTATTTTTGTTTGAGCAGCGGCGGGGTGCAGGCTGAGCTTCAAGCTGAACTGCCTCTCTGTCTTGGCCACAGGTGGCCGATTAGCCGCATCGTACGCTGGTGATGTAGGTTTTAATGCTTCCTCCTCGAGTCGGGGTAGCAACCTGCGCTTTGGGTAACCCTTGGAGGGGCATTCGAGTTCATATTCCTCGGCCGCAAGGACTTCAGTCCATCTGTCTGCTAGCAAATCATGATCAGCTCGAAGCTGTTGTTGCTTTTTCTTCAGGCTATTTGTTGTGGCTATAAGCCGACGCTTAAAGCGCTCCTGCTCGACGGGATCCTCAGGCATGATAAATTCTTCGTCGCCGAGGCTCACCTCATCTTCGGAGAGAGGCATGTAATTGTCATCCTCTGCTTCTCCGTCTGCTACCCGCTCAGGAGGGCTGGCTTGGACATCCTCCCGCTCTAAATCTTGATGGAGGATATTGTCGTCGTCTTCGGCACTGTCCAAAGTGTTATTGTCTCTTGTGCCAGTATCACTACTTTTGCTATGGCGAGACTTAGAGCGGCGCCGCTGACGTCGGTGCTTGGGTTGCTTCTTGGAGGGGCGTCCTCCGCTGTCATATCGCCATTGCCTTCTTTGGGTGTATCCACCATGTATATATCATATGATGAGGTGGTGGTCCAGTGCCCTGTGGGTAGTGGTTCCTGTTCGTCTCCTGCATCGTCGTCCATACCATCGATGTCTTCGGAGTCGAAGTCGAGCATGTCGGTTAAATCGTCGACAGTGGCTACTAAGTGGGTGGTGGGTGGGGAGCGAATTTCTTCGTCGTCAGCATCCCATCCTAGCCGGACATGCTTCGGCCAAGGTTCTCCTGACAGGGAGAGAAATCTTAACGAGTTTAGAACATCGCCAAGGGCGAGTGCTGAAAGATATCCGCAGAGGTGAACTCAATGATCGGCGCCCAATCGGATTCGATAGGCATAGGCGCAGGCGGCTCGGAGTCCGTGGCCGGAGATGAATCCAGTGGTTCGGCATCACGGCTCTCGTGAGGGGTAAGGTCAGTATCCGCCGCTGAGAGTACGGCCTCCATGGCGGGGTCTATCCACTCGTCCTCGGATGGCGCAATTTGCTCCGGATTAAAGGCTGGAGTAGCTGCCGGTGTGATCTCCCAAACACCGTCCGACGGCAGAGCTATATCATGCTCGTCGTGATCGTGCAGCGCACCTGGCAAGGGCTCGAATCCATCGAGGATCAAGTCTTCGCGGATATCAGCGGTGTAGTTCAAGTTTCCGAACCTCACTTGGTGGCCAGGGGCGTAGCTCTCGATCTGCTCCAGATGGCCAAGCGAGTTGGCTCGCAGTGCGAAGCCGCCGAATACAAAGATCTGTCGGGGGAGGAAGACCTCACGCTAGACCACGTCGTTACCGATGATCAAAGGAGCCATCAAGCCTTATGGTGACGGTACAGCGGAACTCTCAATGAAAGTACCAATGTCGGTGTCAAAACCGGCGGATCTCGGGTAGGTGATCCCGAACTGTGCGTCTAAGGTGGATGGTAACAGGAGGCAGGGGACACGATGTTTACCCAGGTTCGGGCCCTCTCGATGGAGGTAATACCCTACTTCCTGCTTGATTGATCTTGATGATATGAGTATTACAAGAGTTGATCTACCACGAGATCGTAGAGGCTAAACCCTAGAATCTAGCCTATGGTATGATTGTTGTTGTCCTACGGACTAAACCCTCCGGTTTATATAGACATCGGAGGGGGCTAGGGTTACATAGAGTCGGTTACAAGGAAGAAGATCTACATATCCGTATTTCCAAGCTTGCCTTCCACGCCAAGGAGAGTCCCATCCGGACACGGGACGAAGTCTTCAATCTTGTATCTTCATAGTCCAGCAGCCCGGCTAAAGTATATAGTCCGGCTGTCCGGATACCCCCTAATCCAGGACTCCCTCATAGGTATATATAGGAGGGAAGAACTACGCCGGTGGAGCAACATGGGGCCCACGAGGATGGAGGGCGCGCCTGGGGGCGGGGGAGGCGCGCCACCTACCGCGTGCCCTCCTGGTTGATGTCTTGACGTAGGGTCCAAGTCCTCTGGATCGCGTTCGTTCTGAAAATCACGTTCCCGAAGGTTTCATTCCGTTTGGACTCCGTTTGATATTATTTTTCTGCGAAACTCTGAAATACGCAAAAAACAGCAATTCTGGGTTGGGCCTCCGGTTAATAGGTTAGTCCCAAAAATAATATAGAAGTGTATAATAAAGCCCATTAATGTCCAAAACAGAATATAATATAGCATGGAACAATAAAAAATAATAGATACGTTGGAGACGTATCAAGCATCCCCAAGCTTAATTCCTGCTCGTCCCCGAGTAGGTAAATGATAAAAACAGAATTTTTGATGTGGAATGCTACTTAGCATAATTTCAATGTAATTCTTTTAATTGTGGTATGAATATTCAGATCCAAAAGATTCAAGAAAAAGGTTTAATATTGACATAAAAATAATAATACTTTAAGCATAGTAACTAAGCAATCATGTCTTCTCAAAATAACATGGCCAAAGAAAGTTATCCCTACAAAATCATATAGTTTGGCTATGCTCTATCTTCACCACACAAAGTATTTAAATCATGCACAACCCTGATGACAAGCCAAGCAATTGTTTCATACTTTTGATGTTCTCAAACTTTTTCAATCTTCACGCAATACATGAGCGTGAGCCATGGACATAGCACTATATGTGGAATAGAATGGTGGTTGTGGAGAAGAGAAAAAGGTGAAGATAGTCTCACGTCAACTAGGCGTATCAACGGGCTATGGAGATGCCCATTAATAGATATCAATGTGAGTGAGTAGGGATTTCCATGCAACGGATGCACTAGAGCTATAAGTATATGAAAGCTCAATAAAAGAAACTAAGTGGGTGTGCATCCAACTTGCTTGCTCACGAAGACCTAGGGCATTTTGAGCAAGCCCATCATTGGAATATACAAGCCAAGTTCTATAATTAAAAATTCCCACTAGTATATGAAAGTGATATCATAAGAGACTCTCTATTATGGAGATCATGGCGCTACTTTGAAGCACAAGTGTGGTAACAGGATAGTAACATTGTCCTTTCTCTCTTTTTCTCTCATTTTTTTATTTGGGCCTTTTCTCTTTTTTATGGCCTTTTTTTAGTCCGGAGTCTCATCCTGACATGTGGGGGAATCATAGTCTCCATCATCTTTTCATCACTTGGGACAATGCTCTAAAAATGATCATCAACACACTTTTATTTACTTACAACTCATAAATTACAACTCAATACTTAGAACAAAATATGACTCTATGTGAATGCCTCCGGCGGTGTACCGGGATATGCAATGAATCAAGAGTGACATGTATGAAAGAATAATGACCGGTGGCTTTGCTACAAATACGATGTCAACTACATGATCATGTGAAGCAATATGACAATGATGGAGCGTGTCATAGCAAACGGAATGGTGGTAAGTTGCATGGCAATATATCTCGGAATGACTATGGAAATGCCATAATAGGTAGGTATGGTGGCTGGTTTGAGGAAGGTTTATGGTGGGTGTATGATACCGGCGAAAAGTGAGCGGTATTAGAGAGGCTAGCAATGGTGGAAGGAAGAAAGTGTGTATAATCGATGGACTCAACATTAGTCATAAAGAACTCATATACTTATTGCAAAAATCTACAAGTAATCAAAGAAAATTATTACGCGCATGCTCCTAGGGGGATAGATTGGTAGGAAAAGACCATCGCTCGTCCTCGACCGCCACTCATAAGGAAGACAATCAATAAATAAAGCATGCTCCTACTTCATCACATAACGGTTCACCATACGTGCATGCTACGGGAATCACAAACTTTAACACAAGTATCTCTCGAATTCACAACTACTCAACTAGCATGACTCAAATATCACCATCTTTATATCTCAAAACAATTATCAAGTATCAAACTTCTCATAGTATTCAACACACTCATAAGAATATTTTTACTAATCTTGGATGCCTATTATCTTAGGACAAATTTCTCAATTTAAGCAAATTACCATGCTATTTTGTAGGACTCTCAAAATAATATAAGTGAAGCATGAGAGATCAATAGTTTCTATAAAAAAAATCCACCACCGTGCTCTAAAATATATAAGTGAAGCATTAGAGAAAAAACTATATAGCTCAAAAGATATAAGTGAAGCACATAGAGTATTCTAACAAATTCCAAATCAAGTGTGACTCTCTCAAAAGGTGTGTATAGCAAGGATTATTGTGGTAAACTAACAAATAAAGACTCAAATAATACAAGACGCTCCAAGCAAAACACATATCATGTGGGTGAATAAAAATACTGCTCCAAATAAAGTTACCGATGGAAGTAGACGAAAGATGGGATGCCTTCTGGGGTATCCCCAAGATTTGGCTTTTAGGTGTACTTAGATTATATTTGGGTGCCATGGGCACCCCCAAGCTTAGGCTCTTTCCACTCCTTGTTCCATAATCCATCAAATCTTTCACAACACAAAACTCAGCAGAAAATCTCGTGAGCTCCGTTAGCGAAAGAACACAAAACACCACTTCAAGGTACTGTAATTAACTCATTATTTATTTATATTAGTGTTAAACCTACTGTATTCCAACTTCTCTATGGTTTATAAACTATTTTACTAGCCATAGATTCATCAAAATAAGCAAACAACACACGAAAAATAGAATCTGTCAAAAACAGAAGAGTCTGTAGTAATCTGTAACTAACGCAAACTTCTGGAACTCCAAAAGATCTACCAAAATAGGAAGACCTAGACAATTTGTTTATTGATCAGAAGCAATTGGAATCAATATTTTATCACGTTCTGGTGATTTTTAACAATTATTTTCGTAAACAGAAAATTTCTGGAATTTTCAGCAAGATCAAATAACTATCATCCAAGAAGATCCTATGGATTTCACTTGGCACAAACACTAATTAAAACAGAAAACCACATCTAAGCAGAAGCTAGATGAATTATTTATTCCTAAGCAGAACCAAAAAGCAAAAAACTAAAAATAAAATTGGGTTGCCTCCCAACAAGCGCTATCGTTTAACGCCCCTAGCTAGGCATAAAAGCGAGGATAGATCTAGGTATTGCCATCTTTGGTAGGCAATCCATAGGTGGCTCCCATAATAGATTCATATGGTAATTTAATTTTATTTCTAGGGAAGTGTTCCATGCCTTTGCTTAATGGAAATTGGAATCTAATATTCCCTTCCTTCATATCAATAATTGCACCAATCGTTCTAAGGAAACGTCTACCTAGAATAATAGGACATGAAGGATTGCAATCTATATCAAGAACAATAAAATCTACGGGCACATAGTTCCTATTTGCAACAATAAGAACATAATTAATTCTTCCCATAGGTTTCTTAATAGTGGAATCTGCAAGGTGCAAGCTTAAAGAGCAATCATCAAATTCACGGAAACCTAGCAAATCGCATAAAGTTTTTGGAATCGTGGAAACACTTGCACCCAAATCACACAAAGCATATCATTCATGATCTTTAATTTTAATTTTAATAGTAGGTTCCCACTCATCATAAAGTTTTCTATGGATAGAAACTTCCAACTCAAGTTTTTCTTCATAAGATTGCATCAAAGCATCAATGATATGTTTAGTAAAGGCTTTATTTTGACTATAAGCATGTGAAGAATTTAGCACGGATTGCAACAAGGAAATACGATCTATCGAAGAGCAATTTTCATAATTAAATTCCTTGAAATCCAAAATAGCGGGTTCATTAATATCTAGAGGTTTGATCTCTTCAATCCCACTTTTATCAATTTTAGCATCAAGGTCTAAAAACTCCGAATTTTTGGAACACCTTCTAGGTAAAGGTGGATCATATTCAGTCTCATCATTATCAAGATTCATATTGCAAAATAATGATTTAATAGGAGACACATCAATAACTTTTAGATCTTCATCTTTGTTTTCATAAAAATTAGAAGAACACGCTTTCACGAAGCAATCTTTCTTAGCACGCATCCTAGCGGTTCTTTCTTTTCACTCATCAATGGAAATTCTCAGGGCTTTGAGAGACTCATTGATATCATGCTTAGGAGGAATAGATCTAAGTTTCAAAGAATCAACATCAAGAGAAAATCTATCCATGTTCAGAGCCAATTCATCGATCTTAGGCAACTTTTCTTCAAGCAAAGCATTGAAATTCTTTTGCGAATTCATAAATTCTTTAACACTAGTCTCAAATTCAGAAGGCATCTTATTAAAATTTCCATAAGAATTGTTGTAGGAATTACCATAATTATTAGAGGAATTACTAGGATACGGCCTAGGATTAAAGTTTCCCCTATACGCATTGTTACCAAAATTATTCCTACCAACAAAATTCACATCCATAGATTTATTATTATTCTCAATCAAAGTAGACAAAGGCATATCATTAGGATCAGAAGAAACACTTTTATTAGTAAATAATTTCACTCAAAATATTAATTTCTTCTATCGCATGCACTTTTTTATTAGTGGATCTTTCGGTGTGCCATTGAGAATAATTAACCATAATATTATCTAGGATTTTAGTAGCTTCTTTTAAAGTGATTTCCATAAAAGTGCCTCTCGCGGCCGAATCTAAAAGATTTCTAGAAGCAGAATTCAACCCGGCATAATTTTTTTGTATAATCATCCATAAATTCAAACCATGCATAGGGAAATTATGTATCATTAATTTCATCCTCTCCCAAGATTGTGCAACATGTTCATGATCAAGTTGCTTAAAATTCATAATACCGTTTCTAAGAGAGATATCTTAGAGGGAGGAAAATACTTAGAGATAAAAGCATGTTTGCATTTACTCCAATAATCGATACTATTTTTAGGCAAAGGCGAAAACCAAGCTTTAGCACGTTCTCTAAGTGAAAAAGAAAATAGCTTCAATTTAACAATATCATTGTCCACATATTTCTTCTTTTGCATATCACACAAATCAACGAAGCTATTTAGATGGGTAGCGGCATCTTCACTAGGAAGACCGGCGAATTGATCTTTCATGACAAGATTCAATAAAGCAGTATTGATTTCACAAGACTCAGTATCGGTAAGAGGAGCAATCGGAGTGCTAAGGAAATCATTGTTGTTGGTATTGGTAAAGTCACACAATTTAGTATTATCTTGAGCCATCGTGACAAGCAAGCAATCCAACACACAAGCAAATAAGAAGCGAGCGAGAAAGAGGCGAACGGAAAAGAGAGGGCGAATAAAACGGCAAGGGTGAAGTGGGGGAGAGGAAAACGAGAGGCAAATGGCAAATAATGTAATGCGGGAGATAAGGGTTTGTGATGGTTACTTGGTATGTTGACTTTTGCGTAGACTCCCCGGCAATGGCGCCAGAAATCCTTCTTGCTACCTCTTGAGCACTGCGTTGGTTTTCCCTTGAAGAGGAAAGGGTGATGCAGTAAAGCAGCGTAAGTATTTCCCTCAGTTTTTGAGAACCAAGGTATCAACCCAGTAGGAGACCACGCACGAGTCCCTCGCACCTACACGAACAAATAAATCCTCGCAACCAACACGATAAGGGATTGTCAACCCCTACACGGTCACTTACGAGAGTGAGATCTGATATATATGATAAGATAATATTTTTGGTATTTTTATGATAAATATGCAAACTAAAATAAAAGGCAATAAAAATAACTAAGTGTTGGAAGATTAATATGATGGAAAATAGACTCGGGGGCCATAGGTTTCACTAGTGGCTTCTCTCGAGAGCATAAGTATTACGGTGGGTGAACAAATTACTGTTGAGCAATTGATAGAATTGAGCATAGTTATGAGAATATCTAGGTATGATCATGTATATAGGCATCACGTCCAAGACAAGTAGACCCTGGTGTGTGGCATGTTAGCGACGAGAATGGCTCTCCTCCCCCCTCCCTCCTGTGGCGCCGCCTGCCTCTGGCTCTGCTCCGGCGGCGTCCCAGCCCCGTGCGGCCTCCCCTCCCCCTCCCCTTCGCGGACTCCTCTGGGTTCCTCTCCGGCATCGCGTCTCGTGCCCCTCTGCTCTCTGGCCTCCCCATCTCGCTCCGGCCCCATCTCTCCGCTCCGGGCCGATAGGTTTTGGGCTCTTGATTCGGACGGCTCCGGGTCGGACTCCGAGGCCCCTTCTCCCCCTCCTCGCCCGGTTCCTGTGTGCTGCTCCCCTGTGGCTTCGACGGCGGGTCGCCAGCGTAAGTTTGCGCCCGGAGTGCGGGGGCGGCTCGTCGGGCCTGCCGTGGAGGTGGATGGGTGGCTTCGCGTCTCCCGTGGCCGTCAGCGCGCTCCGTTTTGGTCTTCTGGTGAGGTTTCATTGGTGTCTGCTGGGGTTGGTGGGGCGATGCCGACGTCGGCGTCCTGCTCTCCGGCGGTTCCCCTTGCCTGCTCGGCCTCGGTTGCCGCTTCGACCTCCCCGGCGGCGACGGTGCTGGTGTCAACCCTAGATTTGGGATCGGGGCTTGCGCTGGTGCCCTTGTCTGGGGTGCGGGCCCCTATGGGTGCTGCTGGGCCTGGTGGGCCTATTTTGGCGCTTGCTTTGGCTTCCCTTTCTGATTTCCCCCCTTCCTTCTTTGGTGTCTGGGCCGCGGGTGGCCCAGGCCCAACTCCCCCCTCCCGTACGGCCTTGTATCGAGCCGGGCCTGGTTCGGTCCGGGTATATATGGGTGCGGAGGGGTGCCGTGCCCCCATTTCTAGGGTTTCCTGCCTCCTCCTCCGACCTGCATCGACACCGTCTGCCCATTCGTCGTTTCGTCAGATCTGCCCCTCCCCCTCCCCTCTGCCTATCCTTCGCGGCGGTGGCTGTGATGGATCGCTCTTGTGCATCCTCTAGCGAGGCGGTCTCCGGGCAGAAGTGGGGGCGTGATGGCTCCGGTGAGGCGGCCGCGGATCTGGAGTACGAGGCGGCTCTTCGTGCTAAGCTCCAGGCCTCACTCGCTCCGGAGGCGGGTTCGACGGCAGCGTTGGCTGGTGCATCCCCCCGCGCCTCTGGTTCTGGCCCGTCGGTGCCTCTGCCCCCCGTGCTTGGTGCTCCTGTGGATGTTGTCGACCCCTGGGAGTTGAAGGCGGCGGCCAGTCGGGCGGGCTCATCGGGGCCGGCCCAGCCGTCTCTTCCACTAGGTGCTGCTCCTCGGGGTGGCGCTCCGTTGCGGGCTCCGGAGTGGCTGGAGGTGGCTCGTCCCGCTTCATCCCCCGTGGTGCATCGGGGGCTCTGGCTCATCGCCCCGTCAGCCCCGCTGCTGGGCGGGGCTCCGGATCTGGGCCTGCTGCGTCTGGTGACGGTATCCTTCCTCCTCCTCCCCGTGGTCCTGGTCGCATCCCTCCCCAATCCCAAGTCTCCAAACCAATCCTCACCTGTTTTGCCTGTCACCGCCCCGGCCACTTCCAGTCTCGGTGTGAAAATCCTCCCTTCTGCCTCATTTGCAGGGAAGATGGTCACCTCACGGTGGACTGTCAAAACCGTCTCAAACTTCCTGCTTTTGTTCATTATGGTACCGGCCTCCCTGGTTGTTCTTTTTTGCTCTCGACAAGGGGATCCCTAAGGCAGCTCCTATCCCATCGCTGTCCAATGTTGGCGTCATCTCGGTCCTGGCTAAACGCATCTCTCCTCAGATCCTTCTTGATGAACTTCGGTTGTGGGATGAGGGCGGTTGGGATTGGCAAATCCACCAGCTTTCTGAGTTCGAGTTTGCTGCGACATTCCCTTCCAAAGAGAGTCTCCGTATGATATCCTCCTGCACTAGCTTCACGCTTCCTTTGAACCAACAAGTGGTCTCGGTCAAAGCTGCTTCCAATGGGTCCAAGGAGATCTCCTCTCTATCTGATGTGTGGGTGCTTGTTGAAGATGTTCCTCCTAACATGCGCACCATGGTGTTCCTCATGGAGTTTGGGGTCCTCATTGGGAAGCCTATTGAGGTGGACCAAGAGTCTCTGGCCATCCTCGGGCCGACGTGGCTCCGGGTCTGGTGTGTCGATCCTTTGTGCATCCGTGGCTCCATTGACGTCTTTCCAGCGGCCGGTGGTTTTCGGCTCCGGGTTCGGGTGGAGGGAGCCTCGGGTCCGGTTTCGCCACCTCCTCCTCCCCCGCCCCCGGCTTCCGGCAATGGTGACAAGAGAAAAGATGGGGATGGGCTCCCTGATGACTCCATGCATGGGACCGATCCTCGTTTTACCCAGTCGGAGTGGGATGGGCTATCCTCCAAAGACCAGGATATGCTTAAGGAGAATGCGTCTGTTGGTAGGGGGCCTAGGACTCGGTGCCCGATTTGGGCGGTGGGGATGCGGCTTTTGGCGGGGCTAAGGGCATGCCTTTCTAGGCAGTGTGCTCCAATCTCCCAGCCCGTCCCGCATCTCCTTCTCTATCTGGCATTGAAGATTTGCCCCCGGCTGGTCCCGCTGCGTCCAAGAAGAAGAAGAAGTCGATTGTCAAGAAATACTCTGCAAAGAGCCGGGCTTCTGGAGATTCGAGGCAGTCTGCGGCTGGGCTTTGCTGCAGGCTTGATGCTGACATGGGTACGGCCTCGGGCCCATCCTCTGCTGCGGCTTCCCCCAGCCGTTCTCGCCCTGTGCCTGTTCGCTCGCCTGCCTCCACGGCTCGCAAGAGCAGCCGCGTCCCCAACAGTGGTGAGCGGGTGGCCAATCAGGCTGCCCGGCGTGCTGCGGCTCGGGATCTGCCTCCTTCAGGTTCATTCCTAGCCCCCTCCCCCTCCCTCCCCACGGTTCTCTCTCCTGTTTGTTTAGTTCTTCCACCGCAATCTGATGATTACTTGCTTAAGATTTTAGATGATGTGGGTATTTGTTTAGACTCTAGCTTGGGATCCCCCTCGTCTGTTCTTGGGATTATTAGGGCTAATGAAATAGCCCAGGCTGAGATTGTGAAAGCCAAGGAGGCCGGGGTGAGATCGGGTGCCCCACTGGTTGTGGCCGGTGGGGATGAGGTGGGAGATGACAGGTGTCAGGCTCCCCCGGTGGCTTCTAAGCGTGGGGCAGGAAAACGTGTTAAATCCTGCATGGCTCCGAACAGGTTGAGTCTCCGTATTAAAAACTTGTCCTACAAATGAAGGCCTTATTCTGGAACATTAGAGGTTTCGGCGCTAGGGGGCGCAGGGACCAACTTAAAGACTTGGTGCGGTCTGAAAATATGGATTTTATTGGCCTTGTTAAGACTATCAAATATTCTTTCTCCTCTAGAGAACTTTCGGCCATTGCTGGGATAGATAGATTTAACTGGAACTTTATTTCTTCCGTTGGCCATTCGGGTGGTATTCTTCTTGGTTCCAAAAAAGATATGTTCGATTTTGTTGCTTTTGACCATGGCATTTATTGGGCTAGCACAGTGGTATCTCATCGATCTCTCAATTCCTTACTGGAAATCATGGTGGTATATGGTCCGGCTAACCACGCTCTGTCTTATGCTTTTTTGGACGAGCTTAGTAATAAAATTGAATCCTGCCAACTTCATCTCTTGATCGGGGGCGATTTTAACTTGTTGCGTTTTCCTTCTGACAAGAACTCCTCTAATTTCTCCTGGCCTCTGGCTGATGCTTTCAATGCTTTCATTAGGGACACGGCTATTCGGGAAATTCATAGGGTTGGAGCCCCGCACACTTGGACTAACTATCAAACTTACCCCATCCGCTCTGTCCTCGATAGGGTTTTTGTGTGTCCTAGGTGGGACCCTTTATTTCCCCGTGTTAGCCTTAGAGACCTTACTTGTGTGGGATCTGACCATACCCCCTGATTCTTGATGATGGCGCGCATTCAGTTGGTTTCTCGAGGTTTCAGTTCAATGCTTCATGGCTACAAGTGGATGGTTTCAATGAGTTGTTGACACAAAAGATTTCGACTTTCCTTTCCTCTAATCGCCGATCTTTTGGCCCGATGGATGATTGGCATCAATGCTCTTATTTTCTCTGTAGATTCCTTAGAGGGTGGTCCAAAAACCACTATGCTGAGTCAAGGCGTGACAAAGCTAGGTTGGTTGCTCAAATTGGCGTTTTGGACGAACGCGCGAACACTTCTGGGTTGTCCCCGGATGAATGGCAAAACCGGTACGGCTTAGAAGAGGCGCTTTTGGGTATCCATAGGCAGGAGGAAATGTACTAGAAACAGCGTGGCACTATAAACTGGACCTTAAAGGGTGATTCGTCCACGTCCTACTTCTTTGCTATTGCTAATGGTAGACGTCGGAGATGCATTATTGATAGCCTTATTATTGACGGCGCCAGGGTCTCTGACCCTTCGGTGATTATGCGGCATGTGGTTCATTTCTTCTATAACATTTTGGCGGTAAAACCTCAGATGGGTTTTAAGCTGGCTCCTTCTTTCTGGTCCCCTCTCGATCAACTTTCGACCGCTGAAAATGACAGTTCGTTGATCCCCCCGTCGGAAGAGGAAATTTTTGAGACGATTTGTACTGCCAACTCTAATGCGGCTTCAGGCCCTGACGACTTTTCTATTCCTTTCTTTCGGCAATTCTGGCCTCAGTTAAAAGGCCTCATTAAGGCTATCACTCAAGGGTTCTGGTTGGGGACGGTTGATATCTCGAGACTTAACTACGCGGTACTCACCCTCATTCCTAAGGTCAAAGGCGCTGACTTGATTTCCCAATTTAGGCCCATTGCTCTTATTAACAATCTTGTTAAGATCCCCGCCAAGGGCATGGCCACTAGGGTTTCTCCGATCGCCCATCGGGTCATTAGTCCTTTCCAATCTGCGTTCATTAAGGGGAGATTCATATTGGACGGGGTGCTTTGCTTGCATGAGATAATTCATGACCTTCGTAGTAAGAACACTAAGGCTGTGGTACTTAAACTTGACTTTGAAAAGGCGTATGACTCAGTCAGCTGGAACTTTCTCCGCCAAGTTTTACTGGACAAGGGCTTCGATGGTGCGGTGGTTCACCGCCTGATGCAACTCGTCACCGGTGGTCACACAGCGGTGGCTGTCAATGGGCATACTAGTAACTTTTTTGCGAATGGCAGGGGTTTGAGACAAGGTGATCCGGCGTCCCCCTTAGTTTTTAATTTTGTGGCTGATGCTTTATCTCACATTATGTCGCGTGCTGCGTCTGCTGGTCACATTTCGCCTGTTAGCACTCACCTCATCCCTAATGGCATTACTCACCTCTAATATGCGGACGATACTATCATTATGGTTGAACTTAATGAGACTTCTCTCACGAATCTGAAATTTCTTCTTCTTTGCTTTGAAGCCCTTTCGGGTCTTAAAATTAACTTCTCTAAGAGCGAGGTCATTGTTACTGGCGTGCCTGACTCGGAAGCGCAACGGGTGGCACATCTTATGAATTGCTCTCTGGGGTCTTATCGTCTCAAATATTTGGGCTTACCTATTTCCCCTCTCAAGCGTTTGGCGAAAGATTTTGCCCCGGCAGTGACTAAAGTTGGCAATAGAGTTTTGCCGTGGTGAGGTAGATATAACTCGCAGGCGGGCAAGGTTGCCCTTACCAACTCTTGCCTTTACTCTCTTCCGATGTTTTTAATGGATTTCTATCTCCTGTCCGAAGGGACACATGCGGGTTTTGATAAGCACAGGGGTGCCTTTTACTGGAATTCTTCCGATAATAAACGCAAATATAGGATGGTTAAATGGGATCTCATTTGTAGACCTAAGATCATGGGAGGCCTTGGCATTATTAACACTAGGATCATGAATAAATGCCTTTTGTTGAAATGGTGGTGGAAGATAATGTACCTGGAGGATCTCCTTGCTTGGCTTACCCTTCTCAAAGCTAAATACTTCCCTTCCTCGAGTCCAATGTTCGTGCCCTCTTCTGGTGGTTCTCAATTCTGGTGTCAACTTGTTAATATTAGACCGACCTTTCGGTCTCTTGTGAAATTCGTAGTTCGAGACGGTAAATCTACTCGTTTTTGGTTAGACTGGTGGGTAGGGGACACCCCGCTTGCGGTGACCTACCCGACTTTGTTTTCGTTTTCTGCTGATCCCGAGATCTCAATCTTTGAGCTCTCGGCTCAGGGTTGGGTTTTAGATTTCCGGCGTTCCCTTTCCCCTGTGGAGTTGGAAGATTGGCAGCGCCTTACTGCCTGCTTCCCCTTGCTCTCGGGGGAAGTGGACTCCGTTGTTT
The DNA here is from genome assembly GCA_032464435.1 of Aegilops umbellulata. NCBI lineage: Eukaryota > Viridiplantae > Streptophyta > Magnoliopsida > Poales > Poaceae > Aegilops > Aegilops umbellulata. The sequence goes on along the minus strand of CP136055.1, from coordinate 241,453,035 downwards.
GGCCCCATTCTTCCTCGGGGCGTTTTTCTGTTAAATCGACATACTCTAAATTTATCTCTCGTGGTCGCACTGATAAATTTAAGTGCATTTGATCTGCCCGCATTCCTCCTAAGATTAAAATCTTCCTTTGGCAAGATCTTCGTCGTAAACTCCCTGCGGCTGATCAGATTAAGAAGAGGAATGGGCCGGGCTCTTACAGTTGCCAGCTTTGTGGTACTCTTGAGAATACGGAGCATATCTTTTTCCATTGTTCTTTGGCTAAATTCATTTGGAGTTGCATTAGACTTTGGCTTCATGTTAACTGGAACCCCTCTTCTTTTGAGGACCTACGGCGTTGTATTAATTCTCTAACAGGCCGGTCTAAGCGGGTCTTTATGGTGGGCTGGGCTGCGATCTGTTGGTCATTATGGACTACTAGAAACAAGTTCACTATTGAACACATTTTCCCGGCTAACCCAGTGAGTTGCTTATTTAAAGCCAATGTCTTTTTGCAGCAGTGGAGATCATTGACTAAGGAAGGGGACTTAGAGGCTTTCGACGATATGATATCTAAAATGAAATCTACGACTTCTTCCCTGCTACGGCGCTCCAGGAGGATGGATCCCTAATTGGTTCGGCTGTTCGTCATGCTGGCCTGTGCGCCATGTTAGGATGGATGCCCTGTACCCGTACTTCTTAGCCTTATTCTGTTGAACTTATGTGTTGTCTTGTGTTGGTGTTTGACTCTGCCTGGTGGCTTTATCTATAAAGTCGGGCGCTCGCATTTTCTCTAAAAAATAAATAAATAAAAGACAAGTAGACCGACTCCTGCCTACATCTACTACTATTACTCCACACATCGACCGCTATCCAGCATGCATCTAGAGTATTAAGTTCATAAGAACAGAGTAACGCTTTAAGTAAGATGACATGATATAGAGGGATAAACTCATGCAATATGATATAAACCCCATCTTGTTATCCTCGATGGCAACAATACAATACGTGCCTTACTGCCCCTACTGTCACTGGGAAAGGACACTACAAGATTGAACCCAAAGCTAAGCACTTCTCCCATTGCAAGAAAGATCAATCTAGTAGGCCAAACCAAACTGATAACTCGAAGAGACTTGCAAAGATAACCAATCATACATAAAAGAATTCAGAAGATTCAAATATTGTTCATAGATAAACTTAATCATAAACCCACAATTCATCGGACTCAACAAACACACCGCAAAAGAAGATTACATCGAATAGATCTCCACAAGAGAGGGGAAGAACATTGTATTGAGATCCAAAAAGAGAGAAGAAGCCATCTAGCTAATAACTATGGATCCGAAGGCCTGAGGTAAACTACTCACACATCATCGGAGAGGCTATGGTGTTGATGTAGAATCCCTCCGTGATCGATGCCCCTTCCGGCGGAGCTCCGAAAAAGGCCCCAAGATGGGATCTCACGGGTACAGAAGGTTGCGGCGGTGGGATTAGGTTTTTGGCTCCGTATCTGGTAGTTTGGGGGTACGTAGGTATATATAGGAAGAAGTACGTCAGTGGAGCAACATGGGGCCCACGAGGGTGGAGGGCGCACCTGGGGGGTAGGCGCGCCCCCCAACATTTTGCCCTCCTGGTTGATGTCTTGACGTAGGATCCAAGTCCTCTAGATCACGTTCCCGAAGGTTTCATTCCGTTTGGACTCCGTTTGATATTCTTTTTCTGCGAAACTCTGAAATAGGCAAAAAACATCAATTCTGGGATGGGCCTCCGGTTAATAGGTTAGTCCCAAAAATAATATAAAAGTGTATAATAAAGCCCATTAATGTCCAAAACAGAATATAATATAGCATGGAACAATAAAAAAGTATAGATACGTTGGAGAAATATCACGCACCTACACAAACAAATAAAAACCTCGCAACCAACTCAATAAAGGGGTTGTCAATCCCTTCACAGTCACTTACGAAAGTGAGATCTGATAGATATGATAAGATAATATTTTTGGTATTTTTAAAATAAAGATGCAAAGTAAAAATAAAAGGCAATAAAAATAGCTAAGTGTTGGAAGATTAATATGATGGAAACTAGACCCGGGGGCCATAGGTTTCACTAGTGGCTTCTCTCAAGAGCATAAGTATTACGGTGGGTGAACAAATTACTGTTGAGCAATTGATAGAATTGAGCATAGTTATGAGAATATCTGGGTATGATCATGTATATAGGCATCACGTCCGTGACAAGTAGACCGACTCCTGCCTGCATCTACTACTATTACTCCACACATCGACCGCTATCCAGCATGCATCTAGAGTATTATGTTCATAAGAAGAGAGTAACGCTTTAAGTAAGATGACATGATGTAGAGGGATAAACTCATGCAATATGATATAAACCCCATCTTGTTATCCACGGTGGAGCAACGTTGGCCCCACGTGGGTGGAGGGCGTGCCCAGGGGGTAGGCGCGCCCCCTGCCTCGTGCTCTCCTGGTTGCTTTCTTGACGTAGGGTCCAAGTCCTCTGGATCACGTTTGTTCCAAAAATCACGTTCCCGAAGGTTTCATTCCGTTTTGACTCCGTTTGATATTCTTTTTCTGCGAAACTCTGAAATAGGCAAAAAAACAACAATTTGGGCTGGGCCTCTGGTTAATAGGTTAGTCCCAAAAATAATATAAAAGTGTATAAAGCCCATTAAACATCCAAAACAGAATATAATATAGCATGGAACAATAAAAAATTATAGATACATTGGAGACGTATCAGGAACCCACTTGACCAAGGCCTTGGGAGCTTATTCAAACACATCAATCTCTTCTTGAAGCTTGCCCTTGCCTTTTTGCTTGTGGTCTTGTGGTGGAAGATCATCTTGATCTTGTGTCCCCTTGAAAGAAGTAGGATCATACTTCTCTTGTTGAGGAACAAACTTCGTATTGGGGTATTGGTATTCTTCCCATTCAACTCCATTGGCATTGAACTTTCGTTCAAAACCAACACCTTGATTCTTCCGATGCGTTCCTTGCTTGCGTACAATTTCCTAAAATTGCTTACTTCCGGCAAGGCTCTTGTAAACACCTTTCTCTATAATTCCCTTCAATAAGCTATTTTCTTGCTCAAGTGTAACTTAGCTAAGAGAATCATTAGTGGAATCAAGAGAACTACTAGAAGCAACAATATTGGATTTAACATGATTACTGTTACTACTAGAAGAAGAATCTTTCTTACTCTTGTTGCTAGATTTTACTTGTGGCATGTAAGTAGACAAGAGTAAACGCTTGGCAATGTAAGAAGAACTTTTCTTATGAAGATCATCATTCATTGTCTTTAAGAACACATGCTCTTGCTCAAGGTTGAGCTTTTCAAAGCATAGCTTCTCATGAGTCTTTAAAATCTCTCGATGATCTTCCAAAAGGTAACTTCATGAGCTAACTTAAGAGTGTTTAGTTCTTTAGTTAGACGCTAAATCTCCTTCTTATCATCGTCATTTGTTTTATCTTGATTAGCATGATTAATAGCAAGTTCATCATAGTTTTCATCACTAGAGTTGTCAACAAGTAAATCACCATCACCTAGCAAATCATCTTCATCACTATTGAAATCAACATACTCGGGGTGTGATACCTTTGGTCCTTTAGCCATGAAGCATCTTCCAATTCCTTCATTTGGTGAGTCAAATATGTCATAGGAGTTGGTCGACACAAGTGCTAGACCATCAACACCTTCATCTTGAGTATATTCGGAGTCGGAGTGATGGTCGGAGTAGGAGCCGGATACCCATTCACCAACATGAGCTTAATGTCTTCATTTTGTGTATCTCCTTGATGACTTGTCCTTCCTTTCCGAATCCTTACTTTTGCGAGAGGTTCTTCGTTCATAACGATCATCTCTACTCCTTCTGTCTCTTGAAGGTGATTCTTGTCTTCTACTTATCCTTTTGGGTGAGTCTTTTCTTCTTTTGTAGGGAGCCATACTCTCATTGGAGTAGTGTTCGGGTCTTCCACAATTGTAGAAATTACGCTCACGACTAGAAGATCTTTTGTCATTGTAGGATCCTGACTTGGAACTTCTTTATTTGCTTCTACTCATGTGGAACTTGTTGAAGTTCTTCACCATTAGGCTCAATTCCTCATTGAAGGATTGTTTCTCACTTGATGATGTAGGAGCATCACATGAGGCTTTTTAAGCACCACTTGACTTGTTGTGAAGCTCTTCTTTGTCCTTGAGTGACATCTCATGAGCAAGAATTCTTCCAATGACTTCCGTTGGCTTGAGGTCTTTGTATCTGGGCATCATTTGGATCAATGTGCACACGGTAGCATATTTTCCATCCAAGGCTCTTAGGATCTTCTTGATGATGAATATGTCAGTCATCTCTTCACTTCCTAAGCCGGCAATCTCATTTGTGATGAGAGCAAGCCTAGAGTACATTTCAGCGGCACCTTCACCATCCTTCATTTTGAACTTGTCAAGCTGACTTTGAAGCACATCCAATTTGGATTCCTTGACGGAGTCGGTACCTTCATGCATATCAATCAAAGTATCCCAAATTTCCTTTGCATTCTCAAGACGGCTTATTTTGTTGAATTATTCGGGGCATAATACGTTGAAGAGGATATCGCAAGCTTGAGCGTTGTATTGCATCATCTTCAACTCTTCTGCGGTAGCTTCACGGTTCGGTTCTCTCCCATTAAAGAATTCACCGTCCAAGCCAATACACACAATAGCCCAAACGACGGGGTTATGTCCAAGAATATGCACTTTCATCTTATGCTTCCAACTAGCAAAATTAGTACCATCAAAGTAAGGACCTCTATTGTGGTAATTTCCCTCACTGGACGCCATACTCTCCTAGGTTGTGAAACCAAGGCTATGATCACCAAAGCTATGGAAATCACGCAAAATGGAGACCAAAGCTCTGATACCACTTGTAGGATCGAAAGTATGTCTAGAGGGGGTGATTAGACTCCTTGACCAAATAATAATCTAGCCTTTTCCCAATTTTAAGTCTTGGCAGATTTTAGCAACTTAGCTCAAGTCAAGCAATCAACCTACACATGCAAACCTAAGAGTATAGCACCGTAATGTAAATCATTGCATATGAAGGTAAAGGGAGGAGTTTGGAGGGAGCAAACGCAATGTAGACGCGGAGATTTTTGGCGTGGTTCCGATAGGTGGTGGAGACTTCAACCCACGAAGGGTAACGGTTGCGCGAGTCCATGAAGGGTCCACAAAGAAGCAACCTTGTCTATCCCACCATGGCCATCGCCCACGAAGGACTTGCCTCACTGGGGTAGATCTTCACGAAGTAGGCGATCTACTTGCCCTTACAAACTCCTTGGTTCAATCCCACAATCTTGACGGAGGCTCCCAAGTGACACCTAACCAATCTAGGAGACACCACTCTCCAAAAGGTAATAGATGGTGTGTTGATGATGAACTCCCTGCTCTTATGCTTCAAATGATAGTCTCCCGAACACTGAACTCTCTCTCACAGATTTGGATTTGGTGGAAAGATAATTGATCGCTCTGTGACTATAGCACCAGAAAAGCTCATGTCTGCTAGGACTACGTCGGTATTTCCCCAAAGAGGAAGGGATGATGCAGCACAGCGACGGTAGGTGTTTCCCTCAGTGATGAAACCAAGGTTATCGAACCAGTAGGGGAACCAAGTAACACAATGTAAACAACACCTGCACATAAATAACAACACCTTGCAACCCGGCGTGTTAAAGGGGTTGTCAATCCCTTTCGGGTAACGATGCCAGAAATTTGTAGTAGATTGAAATAATAGATCGCAAATAAAATAAAGTGCAGCAAAGTATTTTTGTATTTCTGGTTTAATAGATCTGAATAAAAATGCAAAGGAAAAGTAGATAGTAAGCAAATAAATGAGAAAGAAGACCCGGGGGCCGTAGGTTTCACTAGTGGCTTCTCTCGAGAAATATAGCAAACGGTGGGTAAACAAATTACTGTTGGGAAATTGATAGAACCTCAAATAATTACGACGATATCCAGGCAATGATCATTACATAGGCATCACGTCCAATATTAGTAGATCGACTCCTGCCTGCATCTACTACTATTACTCCACACATCGACCGCTATCCAGTATGCATCTAGTGTATTCAGTTCATGGAAAAACGGAGTAATGCAATAAGAACGATGACATGATGTAGACAAGATCCGTTTATCTATTGCGTAGATATAGATCCCATCTTTTTATCCTTAGTAGAAACGATACATATGTGTTGTTTCCCTTTCTGTCACTGGGATCAAGCACCATAAGATCGAACCCACTACCGGGCACCTCATCCCATTGCAAGATAAATAGATCAAGTTGGCCAAATGAAACCCAAATATTGGAGAAGAAATATGAGGCTATAAGAGATCATGCATATAAGAGATCAAAGAAACTAAAATAACTTTCATGGATATAAAAAGATATGATTCATCATAAACTCAAAGTTCATCAGATCCCAACAAACACACCGCAGAAAGAGTTACATCATATGGATCTCCAAGAGACCATTGTATTGAGAATTCAGAGAGAGAGAGAAAGCCATCCAACTACTAACTACGGACCCAAAGGTCTACAAAGAACTACTCAAACATCATCGGAGAGGCACCAATGGAGGTGGTGAACCCCATCCGAGATGGTGTCTAGATTGGATCTGGTGGTTCTAGACTCTGCGGTGGCTGGATGAATATTTCGTTGATGCCCCTAGGGTTCTGGTATTTTTGGGGTATTTATAGAGCAAAGAGGCGGTCCGGGGGGCACCCGAGGTGGGCACAACCCAACAGAGCGCGCTTGGGCCTCCTAGCGCGCCCTGGTGGGTTGTCCCCTCCTCGGGACTCCCCCCAGGTGCAACCAGGGCCCAACATCTTCCATGTGGCCCATAAAAATCATCGTGGAGTTTCGTGGCATTGGACTCCATCTGGTATTGATTTTCTGTGATGTAAAAAACACGGAAAAAATAGCAACTGGCACTTGGCACTATGTCAATAGGTTGTACCAAAAAATGATATAAAATGACCATAAAATGATTATAAAACATCCAAGATTGATAATAAAATAGCATGGAACAATAAAAAATTATAGATACATTGGAGACGTATCAACATCCCCAAGCTAACTCCTGCTCGTCCTCGAGTAGGTAAGTGATAAATACAAAAAATTTTATGTGGTGCTGTCTATCATGTCATATCATATTGTTTTCTTTATAGCATTGACATTTGGACTTTTTATATGATTCAAAGCAATAGTCTAGTTTTGACATAACAATTTAGATACTCAAGCATATCAACAAGCAACCATGTATTTCAAAATATCAATGCTAAAACAAGTTATCCCTAGCCCATCATGCTCAAACATTGATCCATTCATGAAACACACTCGAATATTAGCTACACCCAATACTTAAGTATGATCATATTGCCTCCTAGTTGGTGCTTTTTATGAGAGAACATGGAGACTCAAATATAAAAATTGCATAAAGTAAAAGATAGTCCCTTCGTAGAGGGAAGTAGGGATTTGTAGAGGTGCCAGAGCTCAAAGCGAAAAAAATATAGAGATACATTTTTTTGGGAGGTGTATCCATCCCACCAACGAAAACGACTTAGAGTTCCCAACACTTTCCATGCTAGCTATGCCATAGGCGGTTCCCAAACAGAAAATAAAGTTTATTTCTTTTTCCACCATACTTTCACTTTCCATGGCTAACCGTATCCACGGGTGCCCTCCATACCAACACTTTCCAAGGAATTTATTATTTGACAACATAAAGTAAATTCATTTTTGCATTTCGGGATTGGGCATCCCTAAAACCTTTGCCTTACTCTCGTGCAATGACAAGTGAATAAACACTCATCTTGAGAATAATACATCCAGCATGGAAAATATTAGCCACCCGTTACTGTTCCGTGAGCGAAACAAACACACAAAAGAGAAGTTTATTTTGAAAATAAGAGATGGCACATGCAAATTCGCTTAGAACGGAAAAATAATACCGCATATAGGTAGATATAGTGGACTCATGTGGTAAAACTGATTTTGGATGCAAAATGAAGGCTAGCATAAAGATTGAGAAGCGACCAACCAAGAAACGAATAATATCATAAGCAAGCATTAAGCATAATTAACACCGAATAATGCACCACAAGTAGGATATAATTTTCATTGCATGATTATTGACTTTCATGCATGCATAGGGAATCACAAACCTTAACACCAATATTCTTACTAGAGCACAATTACTCATCAACATGACTCACATACCACATCATCATATCTCAAAACTATTGATAAGAATCAAGTTTATTTTGTCCAATGATCTTCATGTCATTGTTTCTTTATTTCTTTATCCTTCTTGGATATCTATCACTTTGGGACTAATTTTCATGTGTTGCTTTTCATAAGCTCAAACTAATATGAATGAAGATCATGAGCATAACAAATTTTCTTTCTCTCAAAATAATTTAAGTGAAGGAAGAGATAATTTCTTAAAAAAATAACAAAGCACAATGTGCTCAAAAAGATATAAGTGAAGCACTAGAGCAAGTCCTAGCTCATAAAAGATTTAAGTGAAGCACAGAGAGCAATTCTAACAGGTCATGATATAATTTTGGCTCTCTCAAATATGTGTGTACAGCAAGGATTGATGACTTAAAACACAAAATAAAACAAGCAAAGACACATATCATACAAGACGCTCCAAGCAAAAGACATATCATGTGACGAATAAAAATATAGCCTCAAGTAAAATACCGATGGTCGTTAGAAGAAAGAGGGGATCCCCAAGATTAGTTGGTTGCTCATTCTTGGATAATACCTTGGGATGACGGGGCATCCCCAAGCTTAGTATCTTCTATTATCCTTCTTCCATCCATCGTAAGATAACCCAAAACTTGAAAACTTCAATCACACAAAACTCAACAAAACCTTGGTGAGATCCGTTAGTGTAAGAAAAATAATTCACTACTATAAGTGTTGTGTCAAGCCAATTCTTATTTTTTTTTGTATTATATCTACTGTATTCCAACTTTTCTATGGCAAAAACTCATCAAAGAAAACCATAGAGCCATCAAAATAAGCACACAACACAAAGAAAACAGAATCTGTCAAAACAGAACAGTCTGTAGCAATCTGACTTAAACGGAAACTTCTGGATCTCCAAAAATTCTGAAAACATAGAAAGACCTAGATAATTTGTACATTGATCTTCTTCAAAAAGAATCAGGGCAAAATCTCTTTCTGAGAAACAATGAGAATTTTTTTGGTGAGCACAAAGTTTCTGTCTTTTCAGCAAGATCAAACAACTATCACCCAAGAAGATCCTATCGGTTCTACTTGGCACAAACACTAATTAAAACACAAAAAACAAAATAATAATAGTAGCATAATTGTGTAAACACACAAGAACATAAATCAAAAAGCAAAAATAAAATTTATTCATTGGGTTGCCTCCCAACAAGCGCTATAGTTTTACGCCCTTATCTAGGCATAAAGTAAGGATCTAAGTTTTGTCATCTTTGGTTCAAGATCCATAAGATGCCTTCATGATTGATTCATAAGGTGGCCTGATTTTTTTCTAGGAAAGTGTTCCATACCTTTCCTCAAAGTAAATTGGAACTTAATATTGCCTTCTTTCATATCAATCACGGCACCGATAGTGCGTAAAAATGGTCTACTAAGAATAATAGGACAAGACGGATTGCAATTAATATCAAGAACAATAAAATCTATGGACACATAATTCCTATTTGCAACAATAATAACATCATTAATTCTTCCCATAGGCTTTCTAATATTAGAATCCGCCAAGTGCAAATTCAAAGAACATTCTTCAAGATCGGTAAGACCAAGCACATCACAGAAAGATTTCGGAATTGTAGAAACACTAGAACCCAAGTCACACAAAGCAAAAAATTCATAATTTTTAATCTTGACTTCGATAGTAGGTTCCCATTCATCATGCAATTTTCTAGGAATTGAAACTTCTAATTCCAATTTTTGTTCAAGAGCTTTCATCATAGCATTATCAATATGTTTAGTAAAAGCTTTGTTTTGTTCATAAGCATGGGGTGAATTTAGCATGGATTGCAACAAAGAAATACAATCAATCAAAGATCAACCATAATAATTAAATTCTTTGTAATCCAAAAGAGTGGGCACATCACTAACTAAAGTTTTGACCTCTCCAAACCCACTTTCATCAGTTTTCTCAACAAGATTTTCACCCTCCGAAAGATTGGGATGCCTTCTACCTAAAGTTGACTCTTCTCCAGTCCCTTTTTAATCAATATTATCTTTACTAAACAAAGAATCAATAGAAGAAACACCAATCATTTTAAGATCTCCATCATTTTTGCAAGAATAATCACTAGAAAAAGCTTTTTCTAAGAATTCTCTTTTAGCTCTAAGCATAGCAGTTCTTTTCTTACTTTCATCCGTAGAAACATAAAGAGATTTAATTGATTCATCTACCTTATGCACAAAGATTTTCATCTTGAGATTTTCCACATCATGAGCAATTCTATCAACACTTCTAGACAAATCATCAATCTTATTCAACTTTTCTTCTATGGAAGTGTTGAAAACTTTCTGCGTGTTGATAAATTCTTTAATATTATTCTCAAGATCATAGGTATTCCTATTATTATTGTAAGATTGATTTCCATAGAAATTACCATAATTATTAGAGGAATTACTAGGAAAAGGCCTAGGATTAAAATTACCTCTATAAGCATTGTTGTTGAAACTATTTCTAGAGATAAAATTCACATCAATTTCATCACTATTTTTCTCAATCAAAGTAGACAAAGGCATATCATTAAAATAAATAGGAGCACTTTTACTAGCAACCAATTTCATAAGATCATTAACTTTATCACTCAAAGAAGAAATTTCTTCAACCGAATTAACTTTTTTACTAGTAGGTGCTCTTTAGGTATGCCATTGTGAATAATTTGCCATGATATTATCAAGCAATTTGGTGGCTTCACCCAAAGTAATTTCCATAAAAGTTCCACCCTTGGCGGAATCTAAAAGATTACGAGAAACCAAATTCGGCCCTGCATAAATTTTTTGTATGATCATCCAAAGATTTAACCCATGAGTTGGGCAATTCCTTAGCATCATTTTCATCCTTTCCCAAGATTGTGCAACATGATCATGTTCAAGTTGCTTGAAATTCATGATTTGGGTTCTAAGGGAAATAATTTTTACGGGAGGAAAATGCTTAGTGATAAAATCATCTTTGCACTTATTCCAAGAATCGATACTATTACGAGGCAAAGAAGAGAACCAAATTTTTGCAGAATCACGCAAAGAGAACGGAAATAATTTCATCTTGACCACATAATTGTCCACATATTTTTTCTTTTGCATACCACATAATTCCCCGAAGGTACTAAGACAGGACGCGACATCCTCATTAGGAGTACCGGAAAATTGGTCTTTCATAACAAGATTCAGCAAAGCAGTATTAATATCACAAGTCTCTGCACTAGTGGCGGGAGGAGCAAGCGGAGTGCCAAGAAAATCATTGTTGTTGGTATTTGAGAAATCACATAACTTGGTGTTCTCTTGAGTCATGATGACCACACAACAAGATTGCACTCGAAAACAGATCCGGCAAGAAAACGGCAAACAGAAAAAAAGAGGCGAAAAAACGGCAAATTTTTGTGAAGTGGGGGAGAGGAAAATGAGAGGCAAATGGAAAATAATGTAAATTGCAAGGAGATGATATTTGTGATTAGGATCCTGGTTATGTTGAAGATCCTCCCCGGCAACGACGCCAGAAATTCCTTTTGATCGCTCTCTGACTATAGCTCCAGAAAAGCTCCTGTCTGCTAGGACTATGTCGGTATTTCCCCGAAGAGGAAGGGATGATGCAGCACAGCGACGGTAGGTATTTCCCTCAGTGAAGAAACCAAGGTTATCGAACCAGTAGGAAAACCAAGCAACACAACGTAAATACCATCTGCACACAAATAACAACACCTCGTAGCCCGACGTGTTAAAGGGGTTGATAGAATGCTCAGTGGCCCAACATTCTTGTCCGTATGCCATGCTACACTAGCGGGTCGTGATCACTCGGGAGGTGATCACGGGTACATACTTACATACATTTTATATGATACATGTGGTGACTAAAGTCGGGTCGGCTCATAGAGTACCCACAAGTGATTCCGATGTGGGGGCTAAAAGGATAGGTGGTTCCATCCCGGTAGTGGTGGGCCTGGGTTCCCGATGGCTCCTGACTGTTACTTTGTGGCGGAGCGATAGGGCAGGTTGAGACCACCTAGGAGAGAGGTGGGCCCGGCCCCTGGTCAGCGTCTGCGGTTACATCAATTAACACGCTTAACGAGATCTTGGTATTTGATCTGAGTCTGGCCACTGGCCTATACACAATAAGCAACTACGCGGTAACAGTTATGGGCACTCGACGTCGTGGTATCATCCGAAGCCTTCTTGACGTCAGCGACTGAGCGGCGCGCGCCGGGTTGGACCGTGTAACGCAGCTTCCTTTGTAATGGAGGTTGCTAGGTCTGCTCACCTGCCGCGTACACGTTGTCCCAGACCCCTATGGTCCCAGACCCCTGCGTGCATAGGATTTAGACCGGCGTGCTGACCTCTCTATGGTGCCTAGGTAGGGTTGCGACGCGTTGATCTTCCAAGGTCGGGCATGACCCAAGAAAGTGTGTCCTGCCAGAGGGATCGAGCGGGTTGGGAAATGTGGTGCACCCCTGCAGGGAAGTTTATCTATTCGAATAGCCGTGTCCCTCGGTAAAAGGACGACCCGGAGTTATACCTTGACCTTATGACAACTAGAACTGGATACTTAATAAAACACACCCTTTCAAGTGCCAAATACAACCCGGTGATCGCTCTCTAACAGGGCGACGAGGAGAGGGTCGTCGGGTAGGATTATGCTATGCGATGATACTTGGTTAACTTACCATCTACTCTCTTCTACTGCTTCAAGATGGAGGCTGCCAGAAGCATAGTCTTTGATAGGACTAGCTATCCCCCTCTTATTCTAGTATTCTATAGCTCAGTCCACAGATACTATCCATTTCATTGATACCAATGCATATGTAGTGTAGATCCTTGCTTGCGAGTACTTTGGATGAGTACTCACGTGTCATTGTACTAGAGTAGGGTACCCTAGTATCCTGAACTTGTGCATGGGCAGTCGCAGCGTCCCGCAGCAAGGCTTGCCAGGTGACCGCCAAGGACCTACTTGGTTCCTTTGGAGCCATTCAAGAACAAAGTATTTGAGCCAAGGAGACAAGGCCCCGGCAAGAGGAGCTTGCCGGGAAGGCCACTCAAGACATAAGGCCCCGGCAAGAGGAGCTTGTCGGGAAGGCCGCTCAAGGCACAAAGCCCCGGCAAGAGGAGCTTGTCGGGAAGGCCAACCAAGGCATCTCAAGGAACTTGCCGCGACGCGCCACACGTCCCGGCAAGACCCAGCGAGCGATAAGCTTCCGGACGCGACAAGACAACGACCGCGGCAAGGCGCTTGCCGTGGCTAGCAACCACTCTGTACCCGCGCTCCAGCACACCCACCAACGTGTCGCTCTGAGACCCTTCCAGGCGTATGTGGCGGGAGGCTGTGCAGCCAGGGGTGCACTGTGGCAAGCGGCGCTAACAAGATCGCCATCGTGGCGAGCGGTGGCGTCTCTGACGGTCCCTTTTCTGCACTGTTTGGGCGACGTAGATAGGCATTTAATGCCCTTGTCCCCTGCCGTCAGGGTTAGGTATGATACACTGTACAGGTAGCTGTACCTACCGCATCACCTTTTCCATTTTTGCCCTTGCCTACGTTGCCACCAGTTGGAGACCCCTTGAGCATATAAAAGGAGGCCCATGCACAACGTAGGGGGGAGGACGAACAGTAGAACACTCATGCTCGGTCTCGTTAGCTGCTGGTGCGTACCGTAGCACTCAGCGCTCCCGAGCAAGAACTCAATACAAACCACAAAGCAGCAGTAGGAGTATTATCTCTCCGGATAGCTCCGAAGCTGGGTAAACCGCTCGTGTGCTCCGCCTCAATCTGCTCTTCGTGCGACCTCCGCCCCCCACCGAACCGAAAGGGGCTCCGTCCCCATAGGTGCTCGTGGAGGCAGTTTCCCCGACATCTTTGGCGCGCCAGGTAGGGGGCGTCGAGGTTGTGTGAACCTGATCCGGTGTTCACACGAGCTAGATCTTCATCGACTTCATCGACATGCCGCCGAAGAAGAAGGCTTCGGAGGCGGCTGCTCCGTCCGCGTCGAACCCACCACCGCCGGAGCAAACGGCTGCTGGGGAAGACGCCGGCGGAAGAACGGGCGTCAACGAGGGAGCCCACGGTGCCGCCAGGTCCTAGGACAAGGCTGCGCTGCCCATCGGCGGTGTAGCTGGCTCCCACGACGACTGAGCATCCGTAGATGCACCGCGCCCATCTCAGGAGGCGCAGGACCGGCAGCGTCGTGGTACTCACGGTACCATACGCTCGCTGGACCCAGATCGAGCTGGCGGATCTCAGGATGCTCCAGGCCAGCATGCGCGCCAACGTGCTGGCGCGAGCGAGGCACGGTCGCCTGGACGGGATATTGCTCCTTCTAACGCAGCTAGAAGTCCGAGCATATCCCGCTCCTCGCACCGCTCGCCACCGCTACCCGCCACTCCAGCAGAAGCTTTGGCGCGAGCTCAACTGCTCCTAGACTTCCCTCCTACGGCGGACAAGATCGACGACTGGAGGGCCACCATTCAAAGTCTCATTGGCTTCGCCAACGGCGACACTCCACGGCAGCCGACCACATCGCAGCCGCGGCCAGCCAGCCAGGTGCGAGCCTATGGCGACAAGACCGGCGGGGGTGCAACCACCGTGCACTCTCCGCCCCGAAGGCCAAGATCGCCGACTCGCCGGGTCCACCACGACAGCGACTCCACTGCTTCATCATATCCGCGAGCTCGCCGCGATCAGCGCCAATTTCTTCATGAACGACAGCAAGAAGACGCTCGTACTCGCATCGAGCGCCGAAGAGAAGCGCTGGCACCCTAAGTTATAGCATGCATGCTAGATCGAGTCTCGTCCTTGGTTAGGGTTGATAGTGCTTAGTAGCGGCTAACCCCTAGCTTAGAGGTCGGGTGTGCGTCCCTTTGCCGTTCTTTCGCTTCCCTTGGTTCGCAGGGCTCGCATATCCTGGACGGACCACCTGAGGACGAAAAAGAGAAGGAGGACGGACCAGCGTCTGGACCCCGGCAAGCCAGTGTTGCCGGGGGCTGCAAGTGCAAAGACTCACCCACGGCGAACCAGAGTTGCCGGGGGCTGCAATCTCAGATAAGTTTTTCATCCCTTATCATGCATTCTCTTATGGACCGAGGTATGCGAAACCTCGTTTCTTCCTAAAAGCTACCGTGCTCCCCTAACTCTAGGCCCTAGGGCTCGTTCCTGGGGCCAGGTTTGGTCGTAGTCGCGGCAGCAAAGGGACGAAATGAGGAGCCTGAACCCGCCTCATCCCTGCCTCCGCCAAAAGTGTGAGAAAGGTCGAGCGACGTGGGAAGACGGCAGGGCCTGCTACCGGGAAAAGAAGTGTCTATCTTAAAGATATTAAGGATTTGCTCCTTGACGTGGGTTCCACCCACAAGACAAGTGACCCGGCAAGCATCCCCTTTTCACCAAAAAAACATTCCACTCAGGTACAGTTCATAGGGAATGAAAAATATGAATGATGGGATTACAAGTTTTAAATGCAGCTAAGGCCCGAGGGCTTACAAATTAAAAAAAGATAAGGTGCCCGTAATCCCTTTCTTGTCCCTCTCTTCAGGAGGTAGGTCAAGGAGGCGAAAAGGGAAAAAGGGGCGCCTAGGCGAGCTACGGGTAGCAAAAGACAGCAAGAGAACATCTCGGTGGCCGTCCAAAGGCTGGATGGTGATGGCGGCGCCGGAAGCAGGGCTCGAAGACGAGACGACAGGATGTCAGCACGCTGTCGAGGGCGTCACGCCCACGTACTCCGACTTGACGGCCTTGCCGCCCGCCCTCTTCCTCTTCCGCAGCCTCCCTACGCCAGCCGCCCAAGGAGACGACCCCGAGGAGTTCAAGGAGCCGGCGACACGGATGATGGGATCGCCGGTGCCGCACGGAGCGACGCCCGACACCTAGTCGGACCCGTCATCCTGCCGCCCGCTACCCCCATCATCGCTGCCGCTGTCCCCCTCGTCACTCTCGCTCGAGGAGGAGTCTTCGCTATCAGAGGAGCTCTCCACGCAGCACCTTGCCCGAGTTCCGAAGCACCCGAAGACCTTGACGGAGAGGAGACCGCCCTCCATCAGCTTAAAATGGAGGGTGAGCCCCTCCGTCAGGCTGTGGATACGAGAGAACGTCTTCCACCCTCAACCAAGATACATCACATTAGGGGCCGGGAAGTCAACGTGGACTTGCGTACCGCTGATTCCACAGCCCCTCATGTGCAGCCTCAGTGTCTCGGGCGGATCCAACTCCATCTCGCTCGCAAATGGAGTCGGGAGACGAAGGCGACGATGAGGCGGCCGACGCAGCCTGACAAAGAACTCGCAAGGGTCGTCCCCAATATGGACCGCCATGGTAAGAGGAACCGCTGGCGGAGGCGAGGCCGGCGAGCCGCCCCGTCCACCTCTTCCCCGAGCGCCTCGGCCTTGCCCTCGACCTCGCCCGCGGCCTCGCCCCCTCCCTCTTCCCCTTACGGCTGGCTCTGCTACCACGGGTGCGGGAGAAGGAGGGACGCGTTGTCTAGCGGCGACCCTCGCCGCCACCGTTGAAGGACCAGGGTTCCCTTTCTCCATGGCGAATGAGAGAGAGGGGAGCAGAAGCTGAAGGAAAGAGGAGATGAAAGAATACGGGCCTCCGTCCCCCCTCCCGCTCTTTATAAAGGAACAGGGTGGGGGCTCGGCCGCCCCGCTCAGCTAATCAAGACACAGAAGGAGCAGGGAACTGGGACCGACCCGCTGCCTCGACCCACGATGGCCCAGTTTCCCGCCTCCACCGTTCGCCACCCCAAGCGCATGGAAGCCACGTGGCAGGCGTACAGAACCGAGGCGACGGATGAGGCGACCTCTCCCCACCCCGTGATCGTGGGGAGTGGACGCCTCGAAAACCACGCCTCCACGCCTCCCTCCGTTTATGGGGAAGGCGTGAACTGCCCCTGTTTCCCCTGCTTATAAGGAGGGAGGGGGCGGATGTTTCGCCCTTCCGAATAAAGAAACCACCCACGATTTCTCCCACGACGCCGCAATTGACGCGTGCCGTTCGGGGAGGGCGCGGTGGATGCAGACTCAGATACGGCGTGATCCAGGCTGCGCGTGCCCGTGCCCTGTTTTGGGCCTGGCCCAACAGCGCTCGGCACCGTGTATGGCCCAGGCCCGGGGGCTCCTGTCGGTGTACTAGAGTAGGGGTACCCTAGTATCCTGAACTTTTGCACGGGCAGTCGCAGCGTCCCGCGGCAAGGCTTGCCAGGTGACAGCCAAGGACCTACTTGGTTCCTTTGGAGCCATTCAAGAACAAAGTATTTGAGCCAAGGAGACAAGGCCCCGGCAAGAGGAGCTTGCCGAGAAGGCCACTCAAGACATAAGGCCCCGGCAAGAGGAGCTTGCCGGGAAGGCCGCTCAAGGCACAAAGCCCCGGCTAGAGGAGCTTGTCGGGAAGGCCAACCAAGGCATCTCAACGAACTTGCCGCGACGCGCCACGCGTCCCGGCAAGACCCGGCGAGCGACAAGCTTCCGGACGCGACAAGACAATGACTGCGGCTAGCAACCACTCTGTACCCACGCTCCAGCACACCCACCAACATGTCGCTCTGAGACCCTTCCAGGCGTACGTGGCGGGAGGCTGTGCAGCCAGGGGTGCACTATGGTAAGCGGCGCCGACAAGATCGCCATCATGGCGAGAGGTGGCGTCCCTGGCGGTCCCTTTTCTGCACTGTTTGGGCGACGTAGATAGGCATTTAGTGCCCTTGTCCCCTGCCGTCAGGGTTAGGTATGATACACTGTACAGGTAGCTGTACCTACCGCAACACCTTTTCCATTTTTGCCCTTGCCTACGTTGCCACCTGTTGGAGACCCCTTGAGCATATAAAAGGAGGCCCATGCACAACGTAGGGGGGGGAGGACGAACAGTAGAACACTCACGCTCGGTCTCGTTAGCTGCTGGTGCGTACTGTAGCACTCAGCGCTCCCGAGCAAGAACTCAATACAAACCACAAAGCAACAGTAGGAGTATTATCTCTCCGGAGAGCTCCGAAGCTGGGTAAACCGCTCATGTGCTCCGCCTCGATCTGCTCTTCATGCGACCTCCGCCCCCCGCCGAACCGAAAGGGGCTCCGTCCCCATATGTGCTCGTGGAGGCAGTTTCCCCGACATCACGGTTGCTTTGCTCCCTCTTTTCCCCCTTTCCTTTCCTCTCGGTTGTCGCAACCAGATGCTGGAGGCCAGGAGCCAGACGCCACCGTCAACAATGACTCCTACTACTCTGGAGGTGCCTACTACTACATACAGGCTGCCGACGTTGACCAGGAGTAGTCTAGGAGGATCCCAGGCAGGAGGCTTGCGCTTCTTTCGATCTGTATCCTAGTTTGTGCTAGCCATCTTATGGCAACTTGTTTATCTTATGTCTATACTCGGATATTGTTGCTTCCGCTGACGCGTCCATGATCGCGCACTTGTATTCGATCCCTCGAGGCCCCTGGCTTGTATTATGATGCTTGTATGACTTATTTTATTTTAGAGTTCTGTTGTGATATCTTCCCGTGAGTCCCTGATCTTGATCGTACACGTTTGCGTGTATGATTAGTGTATGATTGAATCGAGGGCGTCACAAGTTGGTATCAGAGTCAACTGCCTGTAGGAATCCCCTTCCATACTCCTTGGCCGAAGTTGAGTCTAGTCATTACAAAACTTTTACTAACATGGCTGTGTGGCTTACGGGCCCACGTCGCCATTGGGTGGTATTAGGATCTTTTATTCCTTGTCTATACTCTGGGACTCTAATCTCTCTTTTATTTGGGTTAAATGGTTTTACTAATTCTAACTCTAGGTTCTCATACACACCTCCTGATCGACTGCTTCACCAGAAGATTCTGGTGATACTCGCCGATGTTCTCTCAAGACCTTGTGCCATCGCTTTTGCAATTCCCGAACACCTATCAATCCTTATGGATAACTATTTACATTTGTCCTCCATACCTTCGTTCCCAGTTGCCCTTGTTATTACTTGATACCCTGAAAAATTCTCTAATTTTCTGAGAATCCTTTGTGCCCACTATTTGCAGCTCTTCTCCGCATAATACCCCTACGGATAATTCCTCGCACTTACCGAGTATCCGTTCATCTTCAGTTGTTTACGTGTTTCACAAAATTCTTGGAAATGCTATCTGATGTTCCGAAATCGTCGGTAGCCTATTGCTCCTGATCTTCCATACCTACTTGCATTATGGTTAGTTCCATATGACTAGTGATATTCATTAGCATCCTTTGACATCGTCATATTGAGCATTTGATTCGATATGTTTGTGAATGGCCACAATCATCAGTTGATCCTTATAAATTACCTTTCCGGCTCTGGTGTTATTTTAAAAAGCTGGATCTCGACCAATCAAATTGCCGTCTATTGTACCCCTACATCTATTCAACTTATCCATTCTTATTCAGAGCGTTTTCTTCTGACCCCTTGATTTGGAAATCATAATTCCTTTGAATTTCATCTTTGAATTAGTTGGTTGTTTCTATAATCTGATGCCTTTGCATTCATTCTTCCTCTGATTGAGTACCGGTACTCATGTCAGCTTTGTTGTAGACCACAAGACCCCTTGTTGGATAATTATCCAACAATGTCATTCACATTCAACATTGTTGTGAGCCTTTCCTTCGATACATAATGCCTTTGGTAAATCGTATACTCTACTTTCTCAACCATGCTCTGCTGTCGAGCTGGTATAATTTACTCCTGAAGTTTGTGTTATATGTTCCTAATATGCCCCGATGGGATGAACCTATGCCTTCCCTAATTTGTGTAAGCTCGTAAGTTATGCGAGTTATACTCTACTGTCTTTTCGTCAGATAGAATTTCAACACTACAACTTCTTCGAAGGTGAGAAGTGAATGAAAGGTTATGCATTAGAGAAGTGGGAGTCGACCTTGAACTTTGTGTTCATGCCCATGGACACGATGTAGATCCTATCATGGAAGCTTCTTGTTATAATAACTATTTCCTTGATATAATATCCTTTGATATCGGTGAATTGATCCTTTGCAATCGTGTTTCAGACCATATGTTCTTCTTTGATCCCATTTCCCGGACAAGTTTAAGCACTTGTCTTTTGTGGATCAATACACATGTCCAACCTTTACTTTGATCTTTTGTCGAGTATTACACCCTGGTATCTCGAGATTATCACGGAACTGCGTAATTCTTATGAGTTCTCCATCAAGTACTACATTCTCACTAATTCCAAATTTTTCACGGGCTCTAAGTCATTAAATACCCAAGGACACCGATAACTGAATCGAGTCCGCATCGCGATTAAACAACTATTACTAATCTTCTTTACTTACGAGTTTGTACTCGATCACGTCATTTCTAGCCTGATCGGCTATATCAGTATCATGATGATTTTAGTTGTGCTACCTGGTCTTTACTCCCGGAGCACCACTTTCGGTGATGAGCTAAGCTTACTTCGATCTTCCTTGTCATATCGTTTCACCTCGAACAGCAAGCTTGATTCCGAGTTGGTGTCATATCCGTGGTTCCAATAATCTTCCGCTACGTTAGTCATGTTGCTTGATGTACCGCTGTTCAATTGCTTCTTCATGAAGCCTCTCAACAAAATTTGTCGTGATCATTATCAACATTTTGACTCCTTCCAAGATATCAATCAAATTCTTGATGATAAGTGCCATCCTCATCCCTTGGTAATTTGAGTTACCATCGACAACATTCTTGCCTTCCTTTCATCACAAACTTGTTCATGTTACGAATGCGACTTGCTATCCAACTTGTATTATAATCTACCTTGAAGTATTACTGCCTTTTTGTCAAGGATGTTGTGAGAGTTTCACCACCTCTTAAGAATTCTTGGTATAGTGATACTGCTCATCCTCACCATTCTTTCTTGGTACTTGTGTTGATTCTAACCGGAATACCGACAATTGAAATATGGTGTGCGACTTCAAAACATCTAGCAACCCTATTGCTTTGAAGTTAATGGTCGATATTTCATTCTTAGACCATTGGTTATCGAATAACCATTCTAACATTGATCGTACTACCTAAGACCATATTTCGGTTGCACTTTTCAACCAATTTTTAGTGGTGTATGTTTTCCTCGAGCATACATCTTCATATCATTTGATCTGACAAATGTTATCTCTTTGTTCACGTAATTGTGGAATTCCATCTTTTGGAAGTCTCAATGAATTTTCGCCGAGTCCATCAGCCACCTCCTCACCTCTCCTTGGTTTAATGATGAACTCTTGTTCTGGAACTTGCTTCCATAGTTCATTTTCGGAGAATCTTGCAACACCATCTCGTCAATTTGTGTTGCACCTTTTTCTTCTCAGGTATCCTGAGTTTGAGGTATCCTGTCACCAATTGTATCTGAACGTCGGTCAGATATGATGGTTGGAACATTTTCCAAGAGTTATAACATTGGTCTTTATATGACCCAGTAAGGTGATGTCATGCCTACCACACCTGGCCAGAGGACCTATTGTTATAGTTTCCATTTTTAACAAGGTTATCCTTTCTTCCATGAGGAAATTGTAAGACTTATTCTACAAATTGTTCCTAATGGATCCTTTGTGTATCCAAAGTCTGACCTTTGCTTGAAGACCATGCCAATGCGATCTCTAAGCATGATGGTGGTACTAAAACATCAACAAGATCATTGGAAGCGCAATGCTAAGTTTTCTTTATCCAAACACCGGTGTGATAGAGGCAAAGGTGTCCCGTCTTTCGATGAGATGGTGGTTATCGTTTTGGACGAAGTCGACTTTGACAATCCGACTACGAACGTGCGAGGACGTCGCGCCTTAGCAATCGCTAAACCAACTCCGAGAGGTTATTGACCACAACGGAGCACGATCAACCTGACCACGAAGGTCTGTTTCCTGCAGGCAAATGAAGAACAAGCAAGAAACAAAGATTGCAATCTGGATAAAGGTGGGGTTCTGTGACGCCTTGGTCTGGTCGTTGAACACAAACGAAGTACGCGAAGTTGCAGTTATGATGAACTTTTAATCTAAACAAAACCCAAAGTCTAAACGGTGCCCTAAAGGTTGTATATATGGAGGAAGAGGGGGGAATTTCGTGGCCCTTGGGGAAGGGGTCCGAAACCAACCCTATCTCTTGTTTCCCCACACATACGGACTCTAAAAACAGCCTATACTTATGTATTTCGAAATTACATGGGCCTGGCCCAATAATAAGGTGAAGCAGCACCTAGAATAGCCTCTGGACGAAGTTTATGAAGTGGCATCTTGTATATTTCGTCCAAGGCTTCATGCACTCATTATGGTGGCTTCAAAGTCCTGAAATCATCACTTGACTTCGTTCTTGTTCCCCTTGCGCATGCCATCAACTCCATGCTTGTTCTCGCTCCAATGTTCATCCCTCTTATCCATGTCAGGCCCTTCATTTGTAAACAAAATAAATGTATCCAATTTAGGCAGCATCATATTCTCATGAACATTAGAATCATTACCAAGAAAGGAAAGTACCTGATAATTTAATTGGCGTGCGCGAGCTCTAGTAATTGGTCTAGTATATGTAGTAGTAGGGGCTGTGGGTGTAACAATGGTATTGATGTCGTCATCATCCTCCCCTTCTTGAAATGAAGTCGTCCTCGACGGAAGCTCATCTTCCTCACCCAAATAAGGCTTCAAATCTGCAATGTTAAAAGTGGGACTAACCCCAAAATCTGCAGGCAGCTCAAGTTTATATGCATTATGATTTATTTTCTCTAACACCTTAAAAGGACCATCAGCACGTGGCATTAGCTTTGATTTGCGCAAATTAGGAAACCTATCCTTACGCAAATGTAACCAAACAAGATCTCCAGGTGCAAAGACAACATGTTTTCTACCCTTATCTCCAGCAAGTTTATATTTAGCATTCATACGCTCAATGTTGTCCTTAGTTAACTCATGCATTTTTAATATCAATTCAGCATGTTGTTTAGCATCAAAATTAACCTTCTCTGAAGATGGAAGAGGCAACAAATCAATAGGTGCACGAGGTAGGAAACCATACACAATTTCAAAAGGGCACATCTTAGTAGTAGAATGCAATGAACGATTATAAGCAAATTCAATATGAGGCCAGCATTCTTCCCACATTTTCTTATTATTCTTCAAAACAGCCCTAAGCATCGTAGACAATGTTCTATTGACTACTTCAGTTTGTCCATCAGTTTGGGGGTGACAAGTAGTACTAAAAAGCAGTTTAGTCCCCAACTTAGCCCATAAACATCTCCAAAAGTGCCTAAGAAATTTAGTATCACGATCTGAAACAATAGTATTTGGCACACCATGCAAGCGAATAATTTCACAAAAAGAACAAATCAGCAACATTAACAGCATCATCGCTTTTATGACATGGTATAAAGTGTGCCATTTTCGAGAACCTATCCACGACAACAAATATGCTATCCCTCCCCTTCTTTGTTCGAGGTAAACCTAAAACAAATTCCATAGATATATCCTCCCAAGGTACACTAGGTATAGGCAAAGGCATAAATAAACCATGAGGATTGAGTCGTGACTTATCTTTTTGACATGTAGTGCAGCGAGCAACAAAACGCTCAACATCCCGTCTCATCTTTGGCCAAAAGAAATGTGTACCAAGTATATCCTCCGTCTTCTTCACGCCAAAGTGTCCCATTAGTCCTCCTCCATGCGCCTCCTGCAACAACAAAAGATGAACGGAGCTAGCTGGAATGCATAGCTTGTTAGCACGAAACACAAATCCATCATTAATGACGAACTTGTTCCATGTTCTAACTTCTTTACAATTCTGCAATACATCTTTAAATTCAACATCATGCACATATTGATCTTTGATGGTCTCCAAACCAAATATTTTAAAGTCATGTTGTGAAAGCATAGTATAACGACGAGACAATGCATCAGCAATAACATTTTCTTTACCCTTCTTGTGTTAATTGACATAAGGGAAAGTCTCAATGAATTCAACCCATTTAGCATGTCTACGGTTCAGTTTAGCTTGACTTTTAATGTGTTTCAAAGTTTCATGATCAGAATGTATAAAAAATTCTTTGGGCCATAACAAGAGCATATAATTCTTTGGGCCATGTTTCTAAGGTCCGAACAAGAGCATATAATTGTTTATCATAAGTAGAATAGTTCATACTAGGCCCACTCAATTTTTCAGAAAAGTATGCAACAGGTTTGCCATCTTGTAATAACACACCTCCTAATCCAATTCCACTAGCATCACATTCAAGCTCAGAAGTCTTATTAAAATCAGGAAGTTGGAGTAAAGGAGCATATGTCAACTTATCTTTCAATACCGTGAAGGCTTCTTCCTGTGTGTTACCCCAAAACAAAAGGCACACCCTTCTTTGTAAGCTCGTTGAGAGGTGCAGCAATGGTGCTGAAATCTCTCACAAAACGCCTATAGAAACCAGCGAGGCCAAGGAAACTCCTCACTTGTGTGACCGTTTTGGGTTGCGGCCAACTCTCAATAGCTTCAATCTTGGCTTTATCAACTTCAATTCCATGTGGAGTAACAACATAGCCAAGAAAAGATACTCGGTCGGTGCAAAAGGTGCACTTCCCAAGGTTACCAAACAAACATGCATCACGTAGAGCATAAAAACAACACGTGAATGTTCTAAATGTTCTTCCAAAGAGTTGCTATAAATCAGTATATCATCAAAATAGACCACCACAAATCGTCCAATGAAAGCACGTAAAACTTCGTTCATTAGTCTCATGAAAGTACTAGGCACATTAGTTAACCCAAAAGGCATGACTAACCACTCATATAAACCAAACTTAGTTTTAAATGTTGTTTTCCATTCATCTCCCAATTTCATACGAATTTGATGGTATCCACAACGCAAATCAACTTTGGAGAATATTGTAGAGCCACTCAATTCATCAAGCATATCATCTAGCCTAGGAATAGGATGACGATAACGAATAGTAATATTATTAATGCCTCTACAATCAACACACATACGCGACGTACCATCCTTTTTAGGCACTAGTATAATAGGAACAACACAAGGACTAAGAGATTCGCGTATATAACCTTTGTCGAGCAGCTCCTGTACTTGACGCATAATCTCCTTTGTCTCCTCTGGATTGGTACGGTATGGTGCACAGTTGGGTAACGATGCACCGGGAATTAAGTCAATTTGATGCTCAATCCCTCGAATAGGTGGTAATCCCGGTGGCACGTCTTGTGGAAAGACGTCAGCGAACTCCTGCAAAATGTTAGTGACAACAAGGGGCAAAGAGGAAGGCACATCCTCGAATGAAAATAATGCCTCTTTGCACACAAAAGCATAGCAAACAGATATGCTAAAATCTAGCTCATCAATATCAGATTTGGTGGCAAGTAAACATGCACTTTTCAATTTAATTTCAGAAGCAACAGTAGATGGTTTATTATTAGGCTTCATTTGTTGCTCAACTTCTTTTGTCACAATCGGATTTTCACTCTTATTTTTCTCCTATTTTTCTTTATTAGCTCTATTAATATCATCTTTAAAAATGGAATCAGGAGTCATAGGAAGCAAAGTAATATTTTTATCCTTATGAACAAGAGTATACAGATTCTTTCTACCATGGTGTACATAATTTTTATCAAATTGCCATGGTCTACCAAGTAATAAGGAACATTCTTGCATAGGTACCACATCACAATCAACATAATCAGCATATGTAGAGATACTAAAATGCACACGAACAGTACGTGTTACCTTAACCTTGCCGCTGTTGTTGTACCATTGGATGTAGTAAGGATGTGGATGTGGTCTTGTGGTGAGAGATAGCTTCTCCACCATCTCCATGCTAGCCAAGTTGTTGCAGCTCCCTCCATCTATGATGACGCGGATAGAATGTTCCTTCACAACTCCCTTTGTATGGAACAAATTATGCCTCTGATTTTGCTCAACTTGTGTAACCTGTACAATCAAAACACGTTGAGCAACTAAACATTCATACCTGTCAGCAGCTTCAGCAGCCATGTATTAAGTCTCATGATCAGAATCATCTCCACCGTGTTCTTCATGTGTAAGAAGAGCCAAAGTCTCCTCATCATAGTCACTAGCGGACTCATACCCACCATCCTCAGTAGCAATCATCACACACTGAGATTTGCATTCTCTCGCAAAATATCCTCTTCCCTTACAACGACGACAAATAATATCACTTGTGTGCCCTGTAGATGCCATGGAAGAGGAAGAGCTCTGTGTAGGCCCAGCAGGTGTGCTCTTGGCAAATAGTGGTGGTTGTGCCTGCTTTCTTGTATCACGGTTGGAGGTGGCACCTGAAGGAGGTGATGGTGTAGTGGAAGTAGATGATGCACGTGGTGTCCATGATGAAGGTCGACCTGCAGAAAAGTTAGTTCGCGCCAATGCCTGTCGATCCTGCACTTCACGTTCAGCTTTACAAGGAAGATGGAATGCACTTCGTTGTGGTTGTTGTTGTTGTTGTTGTTGTTTGTGTTGTTGTTGTTGTTGCTGTTGTTGTTGTTGTTGCTGTTGTTGTTGTTGTTGTTGTTGTTGTTGTTGTTGTTGTTGTTGTTGTTGTTGTTGTTGTTGTTGTTGCTGTTGTTGTTGTTGTTGTTGTTGTTGTTGTTGTTGTTGTTGTTGTTGTTGTTGTTGTTGTTGTTGTTGTTGTTGTTGTTGTTGTTGTTGTTGTTGTTGTTGTTGTTGTTGTTGTTGTTGTTGTTGTTGTTGTTGTTGTTGTTGTTGTTGTTGTTGTTGTTGTTGTTGTTGTTGTTGTTGTTGTTGTTGTTGTTGTTGTTGTTGTTGTTGTTGTTGTTGTTGTTGTTGTTGTTGTTGTTGTTGTTGTTGTTGTTGTTGTTGTTGTTGTTGTTGTTGTTGTTGTTGTTGTTGTTGTTGTTGTTGTTGTTGTTGTTGTTGTTGTTGTTGTTGTTGTTGTTGTTGTTGTTGTTGTTGTTGTTGTTGTTGTTGTTGTTGTTGTTGTTGTTGTTGTTGTTGTTGTTGTTGTTGTTGTTGTTGTTGTTGTTGTTGTTGTTGTTGTTGTTGTTGTTGTTGTTGTTGTTGTTGTTGTTGTTGTTGTTGTTGTTGTTGTTGTTGTTGTTGTTGTTGTTGTTGTTGTTGTTGTTGTTGTTGTTGTTGTTGTTGTTGTTGTTGTTGTTGTTGTTGTTGTTGTTGTTGTTGTTGTTGTTGTTGTTGTTGTTGCAAAGGTGCAACAGGTGCAGCCGGTGGTGGTGGTGGAAAACGCGAAAGCAATTCAGCAAACTTGTTATCGAGCTTTGTTTCAAACGTCTTCTCCATGCCATATACCTTCTCCATGGCCTCGTCAAATCTGTTTAGCACATCTTGCACCTGTCCACTCATCATTTGCTGAAACTTATCATGAAGATCCTTGTTCGTCAAGTTCTCCCAGCCAGTCTCGTCAGCTTGTGATCCTGGCATGGTTAGCAGCAATAGAAACACACAAGAATATGATCCTAGAGACTACTAACAAGTGGTGGTGGTGGCGGGTGTCACAAATCCATCAAGCAAATCTCAAATGCTTACCAATTCTTACCCAGCAGCAGGCGGTGATCGGCAACCGATGTAGTCAAAACTCTCAAAGCTGGGATAGAGCGATTACCAAGGAGATTCAAACGCACAATGTAGATGTATGTGGATCTGGGAAGGCTTATAATATGGTAGCAAAAAGGGTCAGCAATAATCCATTCAGAGATGCAAAGTTGAATAAACGCTCAACGACGGTACTGTGCTGGTCCTAGGCTAGACCGTGCTAGAGACGCAAGCCTAGAACACTAACAAAATCACGGCGCTGCACGTAAACAAGGGAAAAGCACACTCTGGGAACTTTTTTTTCGCTTTGTTTTTTTCTGTGCGCTTTTTTTTTGCGCTCCTCTTTTTTGCGAAAATTCACTATAATGGCGAGTGTCTCAAAACACTTCCGAGGTCAAACTGACAGGATGGGCACGAATTTTTTTACTATATTTTTCGCAAATCAGGGCAGCGACGACGAAAAAGTGCGACAAAAAATCACTATGATGGCGAGTGTCTCAAAAGACTCAGAAAAACCTAAAACTAGTATAGGGAAAAAATATTTTTGGTCGCTGAAATTTTGGCCTAAAAACTGCCCGGGGGTCTCCATACTTTCTTTTCCGAGACCTACTTAGGCAAGGAAACACGAAACAGAAAATAGATGGATCTCAAAAACAAACCTAATATGAAAAGAACTCGGATTGGTGGTGGATATATGGTGGTAGGATTTGGCAACGTTGGTGGTATATGGTAGCGGTGGTGGTATATTGATGTCTACTACACAACCTTCTTCTTGTAGACGTTGTTGGGCCTCCAAGTGCAGAGGTTTGTAGGACAGTAGCAAATTTCCCTCAAGTGGATGACCTAAGGTTTATCAATCCGTGGGAGGCGTAGGATGAAGATGGTCTCTCTCAAGCAACCCTGCAACCAAATAACAAAGAGTCTCTTGTGTCCCAAACACACCCAATACAATGGTAAATTGTATAGGTGCACTAGTTCGGCGAAGAGGTGGTGATACAAGTGCAATATGGATGGTAGATATAGGTTTTTGTAAGCTGAAAATATAAAAACAGCAAGGTAGCAAGCGGTAAAAGTGAGCGTAAACGGTATTGCAATGATAGGAAACAAGTCCTAGGGTTCATACTTTCACTAGTGCAAGTTCTCTCAACAATAATAACATAGTTGGATCACATAACTATCCCTCAACATGCAACAAAGAGTCACTCCAAAGTCACTAATAGCGGAGAACAAACGAAGAGATTATGGTAGGGTACGAAACCACCTCAAAGTTATTCTTTCCAATCAATCCGTTGGGCTATTCCTATAAGTGTCACAAACAGCCCTAGAGTTCGTACTAGAATAACACCTTAAGACACACATCAACCAAAAACCTAATGTCACCTAGATACTCCAATGTCACCTCAAGTTTCCGTGGGTATGATTATACGATATGCATCACACAATCTCAGATTCATCTATTCAATCCAACACAAAGTACTTCAAAGAGTGCCCAAAGTTTCTATCGGAGAATCACGACGAAAACATGTGCCAACCCCTATGCATAGGTTCATGGGCGGAACCCGCAAGTTGGTCACCAAAACATACATCAAGTGGCACGTGATATCCCATTGTCACCACAGATACGCATGACAAGACATACATCAAGTGTTCTGATATCTTTAAAGACTCAATCCGATAAGATAACTTCAAATGGAAAACTCAATCCATTACAAGAGAGAAGAGGGGGAGAAGAAACATAAGATCCAACTATAATAGCAAAGCTCGCGATACATCAAGATCATGCCGAATCAAGAACACAAGAGAGAGAGAGATCAAACACATAGCTACTGGTACATGCCCTCAACCCCGAGGGTGAACTACTCCCTCCTCGTCATGGAGAGCGCTGGGATGATGAAGATGGCCACCGGTGAGGGTTCTCCCCCCCTCCGGCAGGGTGCCAGAACAGGGTCCCGATTAGGTTTTTGGTGGCTACAGAGGCTTGCGGCGGCGGAACTCCCGATCTAATCTCTGTTCTGGAAGTTTTAGGATACGTATGTATATATGGGTAAAAGGAGTACGTCGGTGGAGCTGCGGGGGGCCCACGAGGCAGGGGGCGCGCCCTAGGGGGGTGGGCGCGCCCCCACCCTCGTGGCCAGCTCCCATATCTTCTGACGTAGAGTCCAAGTCTATCCGGTAGGTTTCCTTCCAAAATTAACTTCTCCAGTTGATTTCGTTCCGTTTCGACTCCGTCTGATATTCCTTTTCTTCGAAACACTGAAATAGGCATAAAACAACAAATCTGGGCTGGGCCTCCGGTTAATAGGTTAGTCCCAAAAGTAATATAACAATGGATAATAAAGCCCAATATTGCCTAAAACAGTAGATAATATAGCATGGAGCAATCAAAAATTATAGATATGTTGGAGATGTATCAAGCATCCCCAAGCTTAATTCCTGCTCATCCTCGAGTAGGTAAATGATAAAAAAGATAATTTTTGATGTGGAATGCTAGTTGGCATAATTTCATTGTAATTCTTCTTAATTGTGATATGAATATTCAGATCCGAAAGATTCAAGACAAAAGTTCATATTGACACAAAAATAATAATACTTCAAGCATACTAACTAAGCAATTATGTCTTCTCAAAATAACATGGCCAAAGAAAGTTATCCCTACAAAATCATATAGTCTGGCTATGCTCCATCTTCACCACACAAAGTATTTAAATCATGCACAACCCCGATGACAAGCCAAACAATTGTTTCATACTTTAAAATTTTCAAAACTTTTTCAATCTTCACGCAATACATGAGCGTGAGCCATGGATATAGCACTATATGTGGAATAGAATGGTGGTTGTGGAGAAGACAAAAGAGGGGAAGATAGTCTTGTCAGCGTTCTGGGAATGGGGGTCCCCAGGCTTGCCTGCCTGCGGCCTGCGGCGTGGCTCAAAGGAGGCCCGGCACGGCCCAACTTCTTCAACACAAGACCCAAGACCCTCGCGAGGGGCCAAGCCTCGCGGGTCGGACGACACGGTGCTTCCACATGCGCGGCCTCGCCAGGCTGGCTCACGAGGAGGCGGAGAGATCAAGGCAGGGTACCTCGCGAGGTTCCCATGACGCAAGCCATGACGACCAAGGGCGCCAGGCGGGCGCCAGCCCGCGCAGTGTCCTCCCTTTCCTCTTTAGTGCAAAGGGGGCAAGCGCAGGCTAGAGGATCAAGCAAAGGCATCCATTTCGGTGCAACAAGACCAAGACCAGTCCAACGGCGGGAAGGAGGTCATCGTGGAGCCTAGAACGGCGTCACCACAAG
This sequence comes from Aegilops umbellulata, assembly GCA_032464435.1. Lineage (NCBI taxonomy): Eukaryota > Viridiplantae > Streptophyta > Magnoliopsida > Poales > Poaceae > Aegilops > Aegilops umbellulata. The sequence continues at coordinate 241,422,014 of CP136055.1, read as the reverse complement.
GCCTTGGGCAGGCGAGGACCAACTTTAGCCAGGATAAGAGTATTGTATGTTCCCCTTTGAATTGGCCAATTGATGGCGCCCTTCCCACTCAATATTTGGGATGAGGCCCAGGGCCTTTGCTTATAAATAGGACTAGCCACCCCCAGGATAGAGGCATCTGGTATCCAGAATCCGAGCAGAGAGAGAGAGAGAAAGAGAGAGAGAGAGAGAGAGAGAAGGGCGGCTGAACTCCCCTAGCAGTTCATCGTCTCACCAAGAACACGCCCTCGCGAGGCTGTTCTCCCTTGTACTGTTCATCGTCATCAGCCCAAGAGGCAATCCACCCACCACAAACTAGAGTAGGGTATTACACCACAATGGTGGCCCGAACTAGTATAAACTCTTTGTCCTATGTGTTGTTCCTTCGGTAGTTAGATCCTTGCAAGACGGAGAGGTAGAGGGCAGGATCTCCACTCGCACCCCAGAGTTCGAACCTTAAGGGTCTGCCGGAACCCGAAATCCGACATTTGGCGCGCCAGGTAGGGGTGCGCCGGAATTTGTCTTCCACCGTTTCGTTCTCCTCCGACCGTCGCGTCCATGTTTGACGCTCGTCGGACCCGCGCCGAGCGCCGGGCCGCCGTCGCCCCCCACATCGCCCTGACGGCTCCCGTCGGTGGGCATTCTCGCCGTTCCCCGTCGCCCGCCGTCAACGCCGCCACCGGCCCGGCGGGGAACGAGCAGCATGCGTCGTCCCAGGATCTGCCTGTGTGGCAAGATAACCGCACCGCTACATCAACACCCCCGGTCGTCGCGGCCCTTCTGGGTGGCTCGCAGGCGCCGCCCACAAGTCGCCATGTCAAGCCGTTTGTCCGCCGGGTCGGCGCCGTCTCCCACGGCAGGGGGCTCCCATGGACCAAGTGGCGCGCGAGGCCGGTCTGGCCTTCAGCTCGGAGGACCATCCCGCCAACTTGGCTGGCTCAGGCGCGCTCCCCATGTTGTGCACCCCCACTATTTGCCAGGTGGCTGTCACCAGAACCCTTGTCGACGGCGGCGCCGGCCTCAGCGTGCTTTCGGTTGAGACCTTCAACCTCCTCCGCATACCCCTGGAGCGACTGCAACCCAGTCGGTCTTTCTTGGGCGTCGGGGGCGGGTCATCCAGCTCCCTGGGGCAGATCCGGCTCCCGGTAACCTTCGGCACCTACGACAACTTTCGCACGGAAATGGTCTACTTCGACATCGCCCCCATCGGCCTTCCTTACAACTCCATCCTTGGCTACCCGGTGCTGGCCCTGTTCATGGCCGCCACGCACCCGGCGTACAACCTCATGAAGATGCCTGGGAGCAGCGGTGTCCCCACCGTGCCTGGGGACACCGGAGATGCCCTGCGGGTACTCAAGCTCGCTTACAAGGCAGCGGCCTCGGCACAGCCATCCGACGCGGAGACCCCCGAACCCAAGGGGGTTGCGCCTGCCAAGAAGAGGCAGTTGTTCACCCAAGACAAAGCAGAAACCAAGCAGATACTTGTCGACGAAGATGGGTCCTCCAGTGCCACTTTCACCATAGGCGCCAATCTGGAGCCTGAGCAAGAGGAAGCCCTGATCAGGTTCCTGCGCGCAAATAAGGAGGTTTTCGCTTGGGAGCCTGATCAGTTGGTGGGGATCCCCCGGAGCGTCATCGAGCATCACCTCAACGTGTGCCCAAACGTGCGCCCCGTGAAGAAGAAAGCCAGGCGGCAGTCCGCAGAGAAGCAGGCCTTCATCGTCCTAGAAACCCGCAAGTTGGAGGCCGCTGGGGTCATTCGCGAGGTCCGATACCCGGATTGGTTGGCCAACCCGGTCGTTGTGCCCAAGAAGGGGGGGAAAGGAACGCATGTGTGTCGACTTCACCAACCTCAACAAGGCATGCCCGCAAGATCCGTTCCCGCTCCCCCGCATCGATTAGATCGTCGATTCCACCGCGGAGTGCGACCTACTCTGCTTCCTGGATGCCTTCTCTGGGTATCACCAGATCAAGATGGCGGTGGAAGACGTCGAGAAGACCGCCTTCCTGACCCCATGCGGGGTGTACTGCTATACATGCATGCCATTTGGGTTGCGTAACGCAGGGGCGACCTTTCAGCGGCTGATGCACATCGCCTTGGGACAGTAGCTCGGGAAGATGTCGAAGCCTACGTCGACGACATCGTGGTGAAATCTCGGGAGGCCAAGACCCTGATACAGGACCTTCGCAAGCCTCGACGTAGTGAACCTGTGGCTCAACCCAGAGAAGTGTGTGTTCGGAGTCCCCTCAGGCAAGCTCTTTGGCTTCCTCGTGTCCCATCGGGGCATCGAGGCCAGCCCGGAGAAGGTCAAGGCGGTCGAGGACATGAGCCCGCCGAAAACCCTCAGAGAAATGCAGAAGCTTACCGGACGCGTCACCGCGCTAGGGCGCTTCATCTCCAAACTGGGGGAGCGAGCACTGCCTTTCTTCCAGCTAATGAAGAAGAAGGGACCATTTGAGTGGACCGAAGAGGCAGATAAGGCGTTTCAAGACCTCAAGAGGTACCTAACCAGTCCTCCAGTCATGATGGCCCCGCGTCCTCGAGAGCCCTTGCTGCTCTACCTCGCTGCCACTCCCTACTCCGCCAGCGCAACCCTGGTGGCGGTTAGAGAAGAGCGCCAAATCAGAGCCACATCGGCCACCCGAGACAAGGCAAGGAAGGAACAAGGGAGGCCCACGGGAGACGTAACTACAGCCGAGGAAGATCGGCCGTCGAAGGGTGCACCTGGGGCAGAAGAGGCCTCTCCTCAAGACGGACGACCTCCCGAGGCCACATCACCTCGCGAAGCGCCCTTGCCTCCAGAGGGCGCCCCGAACACTGATACTCTCAGCGTTGTTGAGCACCCAGTCTACTTTGTCAGCACGGTGTTGCGAGACGCGAGGGCACGGTACCCCATTCCCCAGAAGCTCCTCCTCGCACTACTAGTGGCCTCGCGCAAGCTGCGTCACTACTTCCAAGGGCACCCCATCAAGGTCGTCTCGTCATACCCCTTGGAGAGAGTGCTCAGGAGCCCTAACTCGGCTGGACGGGTCGCCGAGTGGAACATAGAGCTGCAAGCGTTCCAGCTCGAGTTTAGCATGACCAGGGTCATCAAAGGGGCAGCGCTAGCATACTTCATAGCAGAATGGACTGAAGCACCCGGCCTCGAGAACAACGAGGATCGGTCCCTCTCCCCAGGGATTGAGGCACCGGAAGGCTGGGTCGTGTACTTCGATGGGGCGTTCTCCAGGCATGGCACCGGGGTAGGAGCAGTGCTGGTATCGCCCACTCAGGACAAGCTCTGCTACGCCGTACATCTCTGTTTCTAGCAAGGTGAAAAGGTCTCGAACAACATAGCGGAATATGAGGGTTTGATAGCAGGGTTGAAGGCAGCGGCAGCTTTGGGGGTGAAGCGCCTCACCGTCAAAGGTGATTCGCAGCTCCTTGTCAACTTCTCCAACAAGGTGTATGAACCAAGGGATGAGCACATGGAGGCCTATCTAGCGGAGGTCCGCAGGATGGAGAAGCAGTTCTGGGGGCTGGAATTAAAGCATGTGCCCCGTGGCACCAATCAGGAAGCCGACGACATTGCCAGACGGGCATCCAGGCGGCTGCCTCAGGAGCCTGGCGTATTTGAAGAACGACTCTTCAAGCCCTCAGCCCAGCCGTCGTTGTCAAGCACCGCCCAGCCTCGGGAGGAACTCCCTCAGCCACTGGCCTCAGGAGCCCCGGCCTGTGGCCCCGCCTCAGGGGCACGCCTGCTCCTGACTATGGAACCTCAGGAGGAATGCTGGATCGCTGAACTCCAGAGTTATTTAACACAGGGGGCCCTGACGGAGCAAGAGGAAGAAGCAGAGCGTGTGGCGCGGCAAGCCACGGCATACTGCATCAGGGACGGAGAGCTCTACCGGAGACGTCCAAACGACGTATCCCTGCGCTGCATTTCCAGGGAGCAAGGGAAGGAACTACTGGAGGACATACACGGCGGGGACTGCGGGCATCACTCGTCGTCGCGGACCCTCGTCGGCAAAGCATTCTGCAGCGGGTTCTATTGGCCCACCGCACTCAACGACGCTGTCAAGCTGGTGAAAGCTTGTGAGGCTTGCCAATTTCATGCCAAACAGATCCATCAGCCGACAGGAGGCTTGCAGAGTATACCCCTTTCATGGCCATTTGCAGTTTGGGGGATGGACATTCTGGGCCCGTTCCCTCGGGCGCCAGGGGGCTACCGCTACCTCTACGTCACCATAGACAAATTCACCAAGTGGGCAGAAGTGGAGGCCGTCCGCACCATCCCCGCGGGTTCAGCGGTCAGGTTCATCCGGGGCATCGTGAGCCGGTTCGGGGTGCCGAACCGCATCATCACAGACAACGGTTCGCAGTTCACCAATAACCTCTTCAAAACATACTGTGCTAACCTTGGAACGCTGATATGCTATGCTTCAGTGGCGCACCCGCGGAGCAACGGCCAGGCCGAACGAGCTAATGCGGAGGTCCTGAGGGGCCTCAAGACAAGGATGTTCAAGAAGAAGCTGGAGGCCTGCGGCAGAGGTTGGGACGATGAGCTCATGTCCGTGTTGTGGTCCATCCGCACAACCGCGACCAAGCCGACCGGGGAGACCCCGTTGTTCCTGGATTACGGAGCCGAAGCATTCCTCCCTCACGAGGTCAGACATCGCTCCACGCGGGTCCTGGCGTTCGATGAGGCGCAACAGGACGCCATGCGGGGGGTGGACTTGTGCTGGGGGAGGAACACCGCCGAGAAGCCGCGCTGCAAGCGGCGAGGTACCAGCAGGCGCTGCGGCGATATCACTGCCGCAGCATCCGCCCCAGGACCCCCGAGGTAGGAGACCTCATGCTCAGACGGGTTCTCTCCAGGGAAGGGCTGCACAAGCTCTCTCCCATGTGGGAGGGCCCGTTCAAGGTTGTTCATGTTTCCAGGCCAGGCTCCGTGCGCTTGGAGACTAAGGAGGGGGAGCCGATCCAGAACGCGTGGAACATCCAACACCTCCGGAGGTTCTACCCATGAAGGCCCAGAGCTTGTGAAGAAGGCGAACGCCTGTGAAGATTAATCCTTTTTTGGAAAAGGCCCAGAGCCTGTGAAGAAGGCGAATGCCTATGAAGATTAATCCTTTTTTTGGAAAAGGCCCAGAGCCTGTGAAGAAGGCGAACGCCTGTGAAGGTTAATCCTTTTTGGAAAAGGCCCTGAGCCTGTGAGGAAGGCGAACGCCTGTGAAGCTCGTCACCCTAAGAAGAAAGGCCCGGAGCCTGTGAAGAAGGCCAATGCCTGTGAAGCTCGCCGCCCGTGACACTCTCACGTAATAATGAGTGGGGTTGTACACGCCCCGGAGTCTCAGGAGCGCCGGCCTCAGGCCCTGGGGATCCCTCCCACGCCCAGTGGCAGCACTTAGCTCCGCGCTGGTGAGAAGACGTCGAAGACTAGACTAGGTGCCGGACGCGGCTTTTTCATTTGCTTTCCGCAGTTGGTTCGCTTTGTTCACAGTTGAAGTTTTATTGGAGTTATTGCCGTCATTGGTTTACATTTCGTCAATTTTCACTCCCCCGTTTTGATTCCTCCTGCAATAAGTCTTGCGAGGGGAGCGGCCGGGTGCCCTCACGAGGGTTCCTGTCCTACTCGTTCTGAGGTTTCACGACCCGGGCCCATCTCGGGAGCACCCCTCCGGTCCGTGCCCCTCGGGCACCGCGACACGCACACAGGGCCTGGGTCGGTCGCCCCCCACGTCTGGGGCCGGGAACTATTTACGTGCGGACACACATCTGAAAAGCGCGAAAGCTAAATCAAGGTAGTTTTCAAGAGCAATAACTTCCAAACACGCCCCCACAGGGCACCATGCAGCTATTCTCTCTTACACAGGAAACGAAAGGGAAAGGAAGGACGATCTAGGCGCGGCACGCCTCGCTCCGGCCAGCCGAGGCGACCCGGGACGCCTCCAGGGCTCAGGCGGACTCCCTCTCGCGCTTCACCGAGACGTGGCGACGGGCGGATGAACAGCCACCCCCCAAGCAGGCGCGACGGCGTGGGGGCTGGCTGCGGCCACCGCTGGAAGAGCCGCCTGAAGAAGAGTTGGTAGAGCTTGGCAAGCATCGAGCGCCGCCGTCCAAGCAGGCGCTGTCTCCTCCATCGTCGTCGGAGCGAGGCCCCTGTCCACGGTCGTCGCCCTCGGGGCAGCATCCCGCGCGGCGACCGTCTTCCCCAAACACCCTCACGTAGAGGGTGCCGTCGCCGTTGAACTTGAAGTGTAGGGTGCACCGCTGGCCCAGACCGCGCGCGCGGGCAAACGTTTGCCAGCTGCGACTCAGGGCCCCATTCCCAGAAGGGGAGACCTCAAGCGAAACCCAGGAGGCCCTGCTGCAACAACCGTCAGCCTGGAGCCAGAAACCGCACCGGGCGCTGGCCGGCAGCTCGCTGATGAAGAAGCGAGGGAGCTGGAGCCAGGTGCTGGTCGGGTCCGTCGACCACACGACGAACTCCGGCAGCACCTCCGCCGAGCGAAAGCGCGGCCTGGGGGGCCGTGCAGTCGCAGCCTGCCCCCCCTTGGCAGCTGCGCGCTCACCACCACGCGGGGAACCATCCCTGTGGCCACGGGGAGCCGCGACGGGGACCGCGGGATGCTTGCGGGGATGACCCCGGCCGCGTTTGGCCGGGGGGGAGTCGGGCCCCGCCCGACTGGCCTTCCCCTTCTCCGCGGGTGAGAACCTCTTTGGAGCCATGCGAGCGGTGAGTGGCAAAGGAGAAGTAGAAGAAGAGAAGCAGGAAGGGGCGGACTGGCGAAGCTCACGCGGCCCCGTACTTATAGCCGGAAAAGGCCAACCGTCGAGCACCACGATCGTAGGTAATAATGACCCGTATCTATGCATGCACGGACTAGTCAAGTCACGCAGTCGCCAAGGCGTCGTGGGGAAGCGGAGACGCACATGTCCTATCAAACTGCCACGTGGCGCCCAAGGCCACTGGCTATTAGGGCCCGCGGCGCTTCGCCCTTGCCCTTTCGCCCCTCGGCACGGCCAAGTCCGGGCGCGCCTTGGGACCGGGGGCTACGGTCGGCGTTCTGGGAACGGGGGTCCCCAGACTTGCCTGCCTACGGCCTGCGGCGTGGCTCAAAGGAGGCCCGGCACGGCCCAACTTCTTCAACACAAGACCCAAGACCCTCACGAGGGGCCAAGCCTCCTCGGGCGGACGACACGGTACTTCCACAAGCACGGCCTCGCCAGGCTGGCTCACGAGGAGGCGGAGAGATCAAGGCAGGGTACCTCGCAAGGTGCCCATGACGCAAGCCATGAAGACCAAGGGCGTCAGGCGGGCGCCAGCCCGCGCAGTGTCCTCCCTTTCCTCTTTAGTGCAAAGGGGGCAAGCGCAGGCTAGAGGATCAAGCAAAGGCATCCATTTCGGTGCAACAAGACCAAGACCAGTCCAACGGCGGGAAGGAGGTCATGGTGGAGCCTAGAACGGCGTCACCACAGGGCCTTTGGCAGGCGAGAACCAACTTTAGCCAGGATAAGAGTACTGTATGTTCCCCTTCGAATTGGCCAATTGTTGGCGCCCTTCCCGCTCAATATTTGGGACGAGGCCCAGGGCATTTGCCTATAAATAGGACTAGCCACCCCCAGGGTAGGGGCATCTGGTATCCAGAATCCGAGCAGAGAGAGAGAGAGAGAGAGAGAGAGAGAAGGGCGGCTGAACTCCCCTAGCATTTCATCGTCTCACCAAGAACACGCCCTCGCGAGGCTGTTCTCCCTTGTACTGTTCATCGTCATCATCCCAAGAGGCAATACACCCACCACAAACTAGAGTAGGGTATTACACCACAATGGTGGCCCGAACTAGTATAAACTCTGCGTCCTATGTGTTGTTCCTTCGGTAGTTAAATCCTTGCAAGACGGAGAGGTAGAGGGCAGAATCTCCGCGCGCACCCCAGAGTTCAAACCTTAAGGGTCTGCCGGAACCCGAAATCCGACAAGTCTCACATCAACTAGGCGTATCAACGGGCTATGGAGATGCCCGTCAATAGATATCAATGTGAGTGAGTAGGGATTGCCATGCAACGGATGCACTAGAGCTATAAGTATATGAAAGCTCAAACTGAAACTAAGTGGGTGTGCATCCAACTTGCTTGCTCATGAAGACCTAGGGCATTTTGAGGAAGCCCATTGAGGGAGTCCTGGATTAGGGGGTGTTCGGATAGCCGGACTATACCTTCAGCCGGACTCCTGGACTATGAAGATACAAGATTGAAGACTTCGTCCCGTGTCCGGATGGGACTTTCCTTGGCGTGGAAGACAAGCTTGGCGATGCGGATATTCAGATCTCCTACCATTGTAACCGACTTTGTGTAACCCTAACCCTCTCCGGTGCCTATATAAACCGGAGGGTTTTAGTCCGTAGGACAACCCCAATATACAACAATCATACCATAGGCTAGCTTCTAGGGTTTAGCCTCTTTGATCTCGTGGTAGATCTACTCTTGTACTACCCATATCATCAATATTAATCAAGCAGGACATAGGGTTTTACCTCCATCAAGAGGGCCTGAACCTGGGTAAAACAGTGTGTCCCTCGTCTCATGTTACCATCCGCCTAGACGCACAGTACAGGACCCCCTACCCGAGATCCGCCGGTTTTGACACCGACATTGGTGCTTTCATTGAGAGTTCCTGTGTGTCGTTGCTTTTAGGCCCGATGGCTCCTTTGATCATCAACAACGATGCAGTCCAGGGTGAGACTTTTCTCCCCGGACAGATCTTCGTCTTTGGCGGCTTCGCACTGCGGGCCAATTCGCTTGGCCACTTGGAGCAGATCGAAAGCTACCCCCTGGCCATCACGTCAGATTTGGAAGCTTAAACTACATGGCGGACATCCGCGGGGACTTGATCTTCGACGGATTCGAGCCACAGCCAAGCGCACCGCACTGTCTCGATGGGCATGATCTAGCTCTGCCAGCGAACAGTGTCCTGGAGGCCACGCGCATCGGTTCCTACCCTTAATTCGGAGCCTACTGCGCCGATCGAGGATGAGTGGTTGGACGCCGCCTCGGGGGCTGCGGTCTCAAAGGCGATCGAGCCGAATGCCAGCCCCGCACCTCGCAAGGCCCGTGACTCCGAGGGGCCGGATTCCTCTCCGGACTCCGAGCCCTCCGTGCGCCCGCCGATCGAATCCGATTGGGCGCCGATCATGGAGTTCACCGCCGCAGACATCTTTCAGCAATCGCCCTTCGGCGACATCCTGAAGTCGCTAAAGTCTCTCTCTTTATCAGGAGAGCCCTGGCCGGACTACGGTCAGCAAGGTTGGGATACGGACGATGAAGAAATTCAAAGCCCACCCACCACCCACTTCGTAGCCACTGTCAACGACTTAACCGACATGCTCGACTTCGACTCCGAAGACATCGACGGTATGGACAACGATGCATGAGACGACCAAGAACCAGCACCTGTAGGGTGCTGGAAGGCCACCTCGTCATACGATATATATATATGGTGGACACTCCAAAAGATGGAGATGGCGATGGAACAGCAGAGGATGACGCATCCAAGAAACAGACCAAGCGCCGGCGTCAGCGGCGCCGCTCTAAATCCCGCCAAAGCAAAAACGGTGATTCTGGCACGGGAGATAATACTACTCTGGATAGCATCGAAGAACACCCCCTCCAGCAAGATTCGGCACAGGAGGATGGAGAAGCCAGCCCTCACGAGAGAGCGGCAGAAAAAGAGGTTGAGGATGATAATTATATGCCTCCCTCTGAAGACGAGGCAAGCCTTGACGACGAAGAATTCGTCGTGCCAGCGGATCCCGCCGAACAAGAGCGTTTTAAACGCAGGCTTATAGCCACGGCAAGCAGCCTCAAGAAAAAGCAGCAACAACTTACAGCTGATCAAGATTTGCTAGCTGACAGATGGGCTGAAGTCCTTGCAGCCGAAGAGTATGAACTCGAACGCCCCTCCAAGAGTTACCCAAAGCGCAGGTTGCTACCCCGATTAGAGGAGGAAGCACCTACATCACCAGCGCATGACATGGCCGACCGGCCACCTCGTGGCCATGACAGAGAGGCCTCTCGGCCCTCCACTCAAGCCGTGCCCCGGCACCGCTCAAAACATGCTAAGGCACGGGAAAACGCGCCAGACCTGCAAGAGATACTGGAGGACAAGGCAAGACAAACAAGATCGATCTATGGATCGCGTGGGCACCCTACGACACGTGACGGGGATCGTCACTCCGGACGTAATAAATCCGGTCGGGCCGAACACAGTAGACAATGCTCATTGGAGCAGCGTCGTGATATAGCCCAATATAGAGGCGCCGCACACCCACTATGCTTCATAGATGAAGTAATGGATCATAAAATCCCTGAGGGTTTCAAACCCGTGAACATCGAATCATACGATGGCACAACAGATCCTGCGGTATGGATCGAGGATTATCTCCTTCATATCCACATGGCCCGTGGCGAAGATCTACACGCCATCAAATACCTCCCACTCAAACTTAAGGGACCAGCCCGGCATTGGCTTAACAGCTTGCCGGCAGATTCAATCGGTTCTTGGGAAGACCTGGAAGCCGCATTCCTCGACAATTTTCAGGGCACCTATGTGCGACCACCGGACGCTGATGACCTAAGCCACATAATTCAGCAGCCAGAGGAATCGGCCAGGCAATTCTGGACACGGTTCCTAACAAAGAAAAACCAAATAGTCGACTGTCCGGACGCAGAGGCCCTAGCAGCCTTCAAGCATAATATCCGCGACGAGTGGCTTGCCAGGCACCTTGGACAGGAAAAGCCGAAATCTATGGCAGCCCTCACGACACTAATGACCCGCTTTTGCGCGGGAGAAGACAGATGGCTAGCTCGCAGCAACAACTTAACCAAGAACCTTGGTAATTCGGATACCAAGGACAAAAGTGGCAGGTCGCGCCAGAACAAGCAAAAACGCCACGTTAACAGCGACAACAACAAGGATACGGTAGTCAATGTCGGATTCCGAGGCTACAAATCCGGTCAGGGGAAAAAGCCATTCAAAAGAAATACTCAGGGCCCGTCCAGTTTGGACCAAATACTCGATCGCTTGTGCCAGATACATGGCACCCCCGAAAAGCCAGCCAATCACACCAACAGGGATTGTTGGGTGTTCAAGCAGGCAGGCAAGTTAAATGCCGAAAATAGAGACAAGGGGCTGCGTAGCTACGACGAGGAGGAGCCCAGGCCGCCGAACAACAGTGGACAGAAGAGTTTCCCCCACAAGTGCGGACTGTGAACATGATATACGCAACCCACATCCCCAAGAGGGAGCGGAAGCGTGCATTACGGGACGTATACGCGCTGGAGCCAGTCGCCCCAAAGTTCAATCCATGGTCCTCCTGCTCGATCACATTTGATCGAAGGGACCACCCCACTAGCATCCGTCATGGCGGGTTCGCCGCATTGGTTCTAGACCCAATTATTGACGGATTTCATCTCACAAGAGTCCTTATGGATGGCGGCAGCAGCCTGAACCTGCTTTACCAGGACACAGTGTGGAAAATGGACATAGATCCCTCAAGGATTAAGCCCACCAAAACGACCTTTAAAGGCATCATACCAGGTGTAGAGGCCAACTGTATAGGCTCAGTCACACTTGAAGTGGTCTTCGGATCTCCGGATAACTTCCGAAGCGAGGAGTTAATCTTCGACATAGTCTCGTTCCGCAGTGGCTATCACGCACTGCTCGGGCGAACCGCATTTGCAAAGTTCAATGCGGTACCACACTACGCATACCTCAAGCTCAAGATGCCAGGCGCTCAAGGAGTAATCACGGTCAATGGAAACACCGAACGCTCCCTCCGAACGGAGGAGCACACGGTAGCCCTCGCAGTGGAAGTACAAAGCAGCCTCTCTAGGTAGTTCTCCAGCCCGGCCGTTAAAAGGCCGAACAATGTCAAGCGCGCCCGGAGTAACCTACAACAAGACCGCCTGGCACATTCTGAGCAGGCGTACCAATGCGGCCCCAACCCCAGCCCTCGTGAAATAACGAAACCAGAGCTTCGCGTACATAACTACGCTCTCAAAATACCATGGGCGCAGGGGAAGGGGCACCATCACGGCACGCCCAAAATACGGCTTAAACCGTACTAGGGGCTGCCGAATTCGTTCTTTATCTTCTCTTACTTTCAGGACTCCATACTTCGGATGACCTGTTCGGTAATTCAACTGCCACACAAACGATGCAAGAACCAGGGATGCAGACAAGCTATGCCGCATTATGGAACTACCAGGTGGTCTCTATCACGAGCAGTATACCTATTTTGCATACAATTCTGCGGCCTGCCCCAAGACTGGACATGTTCAATAGTCCAACCTTTTGCTTATCGCGCTATTTGTATCGTTCTGCTTCGGTCGCAGCATTTTTAATAAACAATGCATAGCTTTTATATATATTTTTGCATTACTCTTTTTACGAATATATGTTCATTAATGACATGTTGCACCCGTACACTGTGGCACGGCAAATATGCCAGGGGCTTCAGTACCCCCCAATATGATGTGAGAAGTCCGAACACTTTCACAAGTGCAGCTCCCTGAACTTATAGCATTATATGCATCGGCCCCGAATCATGTCTTGGGTCAATAGTTGGGTTTGCTCGGCTCCTATGTTTTGGTGCCTTACGTTCCGCTATATCAGCTAAGGTAGCACTAGGAGAACTACTGCGATTGTGCCCCAGTTGAGCTGGGCCGAGCACCTCAGTACAGAAAGCTAAAACTGACTGTCATGATGAAGCGAGAGACCGGTCGCTGTTTGAGAGGTTTTTCGAGTCCTTAAAGACTTATGCCGCTTAGAGCGAGGAGTCAGCTTTGTCCGGCCAAGGCGTGGATAGTGCCCCGAACTCGGTCTTCCGAATACTAGGGGCTTCGCCGAAATTTAAAATTATAGAGTTCTATGGCTAAGTGAGAGTGTTCAAGCATTATAGTCCGATTGCCTTGTTTGTTGTGCTGAGAGCCTCCCTCGAAGGACCCAAACATGGGAAAAAGAGCGCTCAGGTTTATCCCGAACACCCCAGCACTAGTGGCATGGGGGCAGAAGCCGACGACTGGCCATCTCTCAATTCTTGATAAACGGCCGCACAGAAAGTAATATTTTAAATTCAAAAGGCATTGCTTAGCGCATATGAACAAGTTTTCAGCGCACAGGACAACACGAGCGAGTTCATTCAAAAATTACATCCTTGGTACATTCATCCGCCATAAGGCGGGCACCCTTCAGAACATCCTTATAATAGTTCTCGGGTTTGCGATGCTCTTTCCCCGGCGGTGGCCCGTCCTCCACAAGCTTCTCACCGTCCAGCTTGCCCCAGTGCACCTTAGCGCGGGCAAGGGCCCTCCGGGCACCTTCGATGCATACGGAGCGCTTGATGACCTCGAGCCTTGGACATGCCGCCACCAGCCACTGCACCAGTCTAAAGTAGCTCCCAGGCAGAGCCTCTCCAGGCAACAACCGAACTATGAGGCCCTTCATAGCCTGTTCGGCCGCCTTGTGGAGCTCGACCAGCTGCTTCAGCTGATTGCTCAGGGGCACAGGGTGTCCGGCCTCAGCATACTGAGACCAGAACACCTTTTCCGTCGAGCTGCCCTCCTCGGCTCGGTAGAATGCGGCGGCATCAGATACGCTATGGGGAAGATCTGCGAACGCCCCTGGAGAGCTCCGGATTCGGGTAAGTAACAAGTAGCTTACTTTTATATGTCTGCTTTGCATAAAGAAGGCCTTACCCGCCGCTATCTTTTTCACCGCATCCAATTCCTGGAGGGCCTTCTGGGATTCGGCCTTGGCAGACTTGGCATTCTCGATGGCCGCGGCGAGCTCGGACGCTCGCGTCTTTGAGTCAAGCTCCAAACTCTCATGATTTTCCATGAGAGCCTGAAGCTCTTGCTGCGCCTCGCCGACCTGTGCCTCAAATTTCTCCCGCTTGGTGCGCTCTGAGGCCGCTCTCTTCTCGGCCTCGGACAGCGCCTGCTTGAGGGTCGCCACCTCAGTTGTGGCCCCTGCAATAAGCAGAATAATCCTGTCATTTTTTGCAATTGCATCTTTTTATATATTTATATAAGGTACCTCTTACCTTCTTTCTCCTCGAGCTGCCGCTTGGCCAGGCCGAGCTCTCGCTCGGACCGCTCGAGACCCTGCTTCAGGGTGCCTACCTCCGCAGTCAGTGCGGCGGTCGCAAGCAGCGAAGCCTGCATACGCACATTGACTCATTTTTTGTTAGACTCCTGCGAAATTTATTAGATCCTCTATTCGGCTTTTCTTTCCGAACGCCAAATAGAGCATCAGTGGCTACTGTCTATGCGGTAATACTTTTACATATTTTTTACTTACCTCGAAGCCTGTTAGAAGGCTGGCACAAGCTTCAGTCAGTCCGCTCTTGGTGGACTGAACCTTTTGGATCACCGTACTCATAATAGTACGGTGCTCCTCATCGATGGAGGCGCCGTTAAGCACCTCCAGCAGATTGTCCGGCACCTCTGGTTGGGCGGGGGCCGCCGGCTCAGAAGGCTTGCTCCTCTTGGAAGGAGTTCGCCTACCGCGGTCCGTAACCGTTGAAGATTCCGCGCGGTGTCCGGCTCAAAACCGGACTTGGAGCCCTGGGGGGTCTTGTCCCCTTTACTCCCGGAGTCCGGGAGGTCGCCTCGCGGCTCTTCCAGGACCACCTCCTCTTGGCCCGGAGCTTGTCACGACGCCACTTCGGCGTCATCCGTAGTGCGGGGGGAGGCAGCGGGCGGAACTGAATTCACGTTCGATGAATCCAGGGAGCCGCTCGACGACTCGTCGAGCCCAGCCTTGGGCGGACTGCATAATTATATTCGATATAAGGAACGGTTGTGCAACAAAGGAATGCTATGAGTTACTCTAGTGTCCGAATACTTACGATCCCGCCGGGCGCTTGGCCCTTTGCGGCCACTCCTCTTCGCCCTCGTCGGCGTCGGTGGAGTTGTCCGGACGAAGGGTCCTCCCCTTCTTGGACCCTTCGGCCTCCCCTGTTGGGGCGGCCTTCCTCTTCTTTCCTCCCCCCGCTGGAGGGGGAGAGGTTTCTTCTTCCTCCTCCTCGTCTTCACGGGAGGAGGGCGTCTCGGAGTCGTCGGACGATGAGTCCGACACCACCATACGCTGGGAACTCTTGCGAGTCCTCGTGGCCTTCTTCTTGGCCTTCTTCTCCGGCACCACATAAGGTGCCGGAGCCAGCAGCTTCGATAAACGAGCATCTACTAGGTCTTCGGGCAACGGAGTCGGACAGTCGACCTGTCCGGACTTCGCCTACCACTCCTGTCAAAGGTAAGGGAGTTTAGATCCCGCATAGAGTCAACCTATGAGAAACAAATGTCCTGTAAAAGGTAAAAGATAACTCACTGCACCAGCTGGACGCTGCGTGTTGAATCCGCGATCCTCGGATGCGGATGCGGGAGCCTCGGCGCCCTTGAATAGCACCTTCAGGCATCTTCGTACGTCGTGTCGAAGAGCCTGTTCAAGGTTTGGTGCCGCATCGAATCAAACTCCCACGGAGTGAAGGCCCGTTGTTGACACGGGAGGATCCGGTGGACGAGCATAACCTGGACTATATTAACAAGCTTTAGCTGCTTCTTCACCAGGGATTGGATGCATGTTTGCAGTCCGGTTACCTCTCCGTTGTTGCCCCATGACAGGCCCGTCTCTTTCCAGGACGTGAGCCGCATAGGGTGTCCGGACCGGAACTCGGGGGTTGCGACCCAATCAGGGTCGCGCGGCTCGGTGATGTAAAACCACCCTGATTTCCACCCCTTCAGGGTCTCCACAAAAGAGCCCTCGAGCCAAAGGACGTTGGCCATCTTGCCCGCCATGGCGCCTCCACACTCCGCCTGGCTGACGCGCACCACCTTCGGCTTGACGTTGAAAGTCTTGAGCCAAAGGCCGAAATGGGGGCGGATGCGGAGGAAGGCCTCGCACACGACGATAAACGCCGATATGTTGAGGACGAAGTTCGGGGCCAGATCATGGAAATCCAGGCCGTAGTAGAACATGAGCCCCCGGACGAACGGGTGAAGAGGGAAACCTAGTCCACGGAGGAAGTGGGGAAGGAATACGACCCTCTCATGGGGCCTTGGGGTGGGGAGGAGCTGCCCCTTTTCAGGAAGCCGGTGCGCGATGTTGTTGGACAAGTATCTGACCTTCCTTAGCTTTTTGATATGGCCCTCCGTGACGGAGGAGACCATCCACTTGCCTCCCGCTCCGGACATGGCTGGAGATGGTTGAGGTGGGAAGTGCGGACTTGGGCGCTGGAGCTCGGGTGCGCAGGAGATGGATAGGCAGAGGAGGAAGAAGGCGTAGGTAAAAAGGTGGGTCCTTATCCCCTTATATGGGTGGATGCGACTATGTGTCCCCACCAGCCTGGTAAAACTCGCTTATCTCCCAAGCGCCATGATAAATGGCGCGGTTGGGTTACCCACGTCCGTATTGATGAGAATCCCGTAAATGGGGGACATGATGTCTGCTTTGACAAGACGTGCCAAGGAAACCGCCTCGCAAAATGCGCTGAGGTGGGGAAGTAAAAACGATTCGAATAAAGGCTTGGCCGTAGTGTGATGTCACGCTACGGAATACGTCAGCAGATTAGATTTGTGTTAATATTATTCTCTCTATGGCAATATGTGGAAACTTATTTTGCAGAGCCGGACAATACCCTTAGTGTTTACAAAATTTTATGAAGAACTTGGAGGAGGAACCCGCCTTGCAATGCCGAAGACATTCTGCACGCCGGACTCGTTGTCATTGAAGCCTGGTTCAGGGGCTACTGAGGGAGTCCTGGATTAGGGGGTGTTCGGATAGCCGGACTATACCTTCAGCCGGACTCCTGGACTATGAAGATACAAGATTGAAGACTTCGTCCCGTGTCTGGATGGGACTTTCCTTGGCGTGTAAGACAAGCTTGGCGATGCGGATATTCAGATCTCCTACCATTGTAACCGACTTTGTGTAACCCTAACCCTCTCCGGTGCCTATATAAACCGGAGGGTTTTAGTCCGTAGGACAACCCCAACATACAACAATCATACCATAGGCTAGCTTCTAGGGTTTAGCCTCTTTGATCTCGTGGTAGATCTACTCTTGTACTACCCATATCATCAATATTAATCAAGCAGAATGTACGGTTTACTCCATCAAGAGGGCCCGAACCTGGGTAAAACATTGTGTCCCTCGTCTCCTGTTACCATCCGCCTAGACGCACAGTTCGGGACCCCCTACCCGAGATGCGCCGGTTTTGACACCGACACCCATCATTGGAATATACAAGCCAAGTTCTATAATGAAAAATTCCCACTAGTATATGAAAGTGATATCATACGAGACTCGCTATCATGAAGATCTTGGTGCTACTTTGAAGCACAAGTGTGGTAAAAGGATAGTAGCATTGCCCCTTCTCTCTTTTTCTCTCATTTTTTTATTTTCCCCTTTTTTGGGCCTTCTCTTTTTTTTGGCCTTTCTCTTTTTTTATATATTTTTCGTCCGGAGTCTCATCCCGACTTGTGGGGGAATCATAGTCTCCATCATCCTTTCCTCACTAGGGCAATGCTCTAATAATGATGATCATCACACCTTTATTTACTTACAACTCAATATTACAACTCGATACTAGAACAAAGATATGAATCTATATGAATGCCTCCGGCGGTGTACCAGGATATGCAATGAATCAAGAGTGACATGTATGAAAGAATTATGAATGGTGGCTTTGCCACAAATACGATGTCAGCTACATGATCATGCTAGCAATATGACAATGATGGAGCGTGTCATAATAAACGGAACGTTGGAGAGTTGCATGGCAATATATCTCGGAATGGCTATGGAAATGCCATGATAGGTAGGTATGGCGGCTGTTTTGAGGAAGATATATGGTGGGTGTATGATACCGGCGAAAAGTGCGCGGTATTAGAGAGGCTAGCAATGGTGGAAGGATGGGAAAAAGTGCGTATAATCCATGGACTCAACATTAGTCATAAAGAACTCATATACTTATTGCAAAGATCTAGAAGTTATCAAAGCAAAGTATTACATGCATGCTCCTAGGGGGATAGATTGGTAGGAAAAGACCATCGCTCGTCCTCGACCGCCACTCATAAGGAAGACAATCAATAAATAAATCATGCTCCGACTTCGTCACATAACGGTTCACCATACATGCATGCTACGGGAGTCACAAACTTCAACGCAAGTATTCTTTAAATTCACAACTACTCAATAGCACGACTCTAGTATTATCACCTCCATATCTCAAAACAATTATCATGCTTGAATCTTTTCTTAGTATTCAACACACTCATAAGATTTTTTCTTTTATTAGTCTTGTATGCCTAGCATATTAGAATTAAGCACATTACCATGCTAGTTAAGACTCTCAAAATAATCTAAGTGAAGCATGCGAGTTCATCTGTTTCTTCAAAATAAAACCACCACCGTGTTCTAAATGATATAAGTAAAGCACTAGAGCAAACACAAACTACTCCGAAAGATATAAGTGAAGATCAATGAGTAGTTAAATAATTATGAAACTATGTGAAGACTCTACCATTTAAGAATTTCAGATCTTAATACTTTATTCAAACATCAAGCAAAGCTAAAGAAAATAAAATGACGCTCCAAGCAAAACACATATCATGTGGTGAATAAAAATATAGCCCCAAGTAAAGTTACCGATGAACGAAGACGAAAGAGGGGATGCCATCCGGGGCATCCCCAAGCTTAGACGCTTGGTTATCCTTGAATATTACCTTGGGGTGACTTGGGCATCCCAAATCTTAGGCTCTTGCCACTCCTTATTCCATAGTCCATCGAATCTTTACCCAAAACTTGAAAACTCCACAACACAAAACTTAACAGAAAACTCGTGAGCTCCGTTAGTGAAAGAAAACAAAACACCACTTCATGGTACTGTAATGAACTCATTATTTATTTATATTGGTGTTAAACCTACTGTATTTCAACTTCTCTATGGTTTATAAATTATTTTACTAGCCATAGATTCCTCAAAATAAGCAAACAACACACGAAAAACAGAATCTGTCAAAAACAGAACAGTCTGTAGTAATCTGTAACTAAATCAAACTTATGGAACTCCAAAAATGCTAAAATAAATTTTTTGACCTGAGTAATTTGTCTAGTAATCATCTGCAAAAAGAATCAACTAAATATCACTCTCCAGTAAAAAGTTCTAGCAAATCTCGTGAGCGCTAAAGTTTCTGTTTTTTACAGCATGATCATAAAGACTTCACCCAAGTCTTCCCAAAGGTTCTACTTGGCACAAACACTAATTAAAACATAAAACCACATCTAAACAGCAGATAGATGGATTATTTATTCCTAAACAGAAACAAAAAGCAAGAAACTAAAATAAAATTGGGTTGCCTCCCAACAAGCGCTATCATTTGACACCCCTAGCTAGGCATGACGATTTCAATGGTGCTCACATAAAAGATAGGAGTTGAAACATAAAGAGAGGATCATGAAGAGTGTGACTAGCACATTTAAGTCTAACACACTTCCTATGCATAGGGATTTTGTGAGCAAATAACTTATGGTAACAACAATCAACTAGCATAGGAAGGTAAAACAAGCATAACTTCAAGATTTTAAGCACATAGAGAGGAATCTTGATATTATTGCAATTCCTACAAGCATATGTTCCTCACTCATAATAATTTTCAGTAGCATCATGAATTAATTCAAAAATATAACCAGCACATAAATCATTCTTCTCATGATCTACAAGCATAGAATTTTTATTACTCTCACATAAGCAAAATTCTTCTTTTGAATAGTAGTGGGAGCAAACTCAACAAAATAACTATCATATGATTGAGAATTAAGATCAAGATGACAAGTTTCATGGTTATCATTATTCTTTATAGCATAGGTGTCATCACAATAATCATCATAGATAGGAGGCATGCTTTCATCATAGTAAATTTGCTCATCAAAGCTTGGGGGAAAAATATCATCTTCATCAAACATAGCTTCCCCAAGCTTGTGGCTTTCCATATCATTAGCATCATGGATATTCAATGAATTCATACTAACAACATTGCAATCATTCTCATCATTCAAAGATTTAGTGCCAGGCAATTTAGTGCATTCTTCTTCTAACACTTTGGCACAATTTTCCTTTCCATCATACTCATGAAAGATATTAAAGAGGTGAAGCATATGAGACAAACTCAATTCCATTTTTTGGTAGTTTTCTTTTATAAACTAGACTAGTGCTAAAACAAGAAACAAAAAGATTCGATTACAAGATCTAAAGATATACCTTCACTTACCTAGCCTCCCCGGCAATGGCGCCATAAAAGAGCTTGATGTCTACTACACAACCTTCTTCTTGTAGACGTTGTTGGGCCTCCAAGTGCAGAGGTTTGTAGGACAGTAGCAATTTTCCCTCAAGTTGATGCCTAAGGTTTATCAATCCGTGGGAGGCATAGGATGAAGATGGTCTCTCTCAAGCAACCCTGCAACCAAATAACAAAGAGTCTCTTGTGTCCCAACACACCCAATACAATGGTAAATTGTATAGGTGCACTAGTTCGGCGAAGAGATGGTGATACAAGTGCAATATGGATGGTAGATATAGGTTTTTGTAAGCTGAAAATATAAAAACAGCAAGGTAGCTAGCGATAAAAGTGAGCGTAAACGGTATTGCAATGATAGGAAACAAGGCCTAGGGTTCATACTTTCACTAGTGCAAGTTCTCTCAACAATAATAACATAGTTGGATCACATAACTATCCCTCAACATGCAACAAAGAGTCACTCCAAAGTCACTAATAGCGGAGAACAAACGAAGAGATTATGGTAGGGTACGAAACAACCTCAAAGTTATTCATCCCTATCAATCCGTTGGGCTATTCATATAAGTGTCACAAACAGCCCTAGAGTTCGTACTAGAATAACACCTTAAGAACACGTCAACCAAAACTCTAATGTCACCTAGATACTCCAATGTCACCTCAAGTATCCGTGGGTATGATTATACGATATGCATCACACAATCTCAGATTCATCTATTCAATCCAACACAAAGTACTTCAAAGAGTGCCCAAAGTTTCTACCGGAGAATCACGACGAAAACGTGTGCCAACCCCTATGCATAGGTTCATGGGCGGAACCCGCAAGTTGGTCACCAAAACAAACATTAAGTGGCACGTGATATCCCATTGTCACCACAGATACGCACGGCAAGACATACATCAAGTGTTCTCAAATCTTTAAAGACTCAATCCAATAAGATAACTTCAAAGGGAAAACTCAATCCATTACAAGAGAGAAGAGGGGGAGAAGAAACATATGATCCAACTATAATAGCAAAGCTCGCGATACATCAAGATCGTGCCGAATCAAGAACACAAGAGAGAGAGAGATCAAACACATAGCTACTGGTACATACCCTCAGCCCCAAGGGTAAACTACTCCCTCCTCGTCATGGAGAGAGCCGGGATGATGAAGGTGGCCACCGGTGAGGGTTCCCCCCCCTCCGGCAGGGTGCCGAAACAGGGTCAGGATTAGGTTTTTGGTGGCTACAGAGGCTTGCGGCGGCGGAAATCCCGATCTAATCTCTGTTCTGGAAGTTTTAGGATACGTAGGTATATATGGGTGAAAGGAGTACGTCGGTGGAGCTGCGGGGGCCCCACGAGGCAGGGGGCGCGCCCTAGGGGGTGGGCACGCCCCCCACCCCCGTGGCCAGCTCCCGTATCTTCTGACGTAGAGTCCAAGTCTATCCGGTAGGTTTCCTTCCAAAATAACTTCTCCAATTGATTTCGTTCCGTTTCGACTCCGTCTGATATTCCTTTTCTTCGAAACACTGAAATAGGCATAAAACAACAAATCTGGGCTGGGCCTTCGGTTAATAGCTTAGTCCCAAAAGTAATATAAAAGTGGATAATATAGCACAATATTACCTAAAACAGTAGATAATATAGCATGGAGCAATCAAAAATTATAGATACGTTGGAGACGTATCATATATGGATACGGATCGGTGGTGGTATATGGATACGAATCGGTGGTGGTATATGGATACGGATCGGTGGTGGTATATGGATACGGATTCAGAGAGGTGGCGGATAAGCAGTGGTGGTAGATGGCAAGGTGATGATGATGGTGCGGCGGCGGCGTGACAACTTATGATCAGAACTCAAAACTCTAAAAGACTAGACTCTAAGACCAGCAACTTGACACGGCGATGCAACCACAAATTCAACAAAGCAAAATGTAGCGACCAGACCTCAAACAGTCTGATCTCTATGCTCAGGTGTCATCCCTGGATCAGTAATGTTGACACCACACAGTACTTGAAGGATTTATAACATAGTAGCAATCACACACTTATTACATTGAATGTCTCAAAAGAGAACTTATTACAATAAATATGGCTTAAGGCCATCTAATAACGATAACAGCGAAAGGCTTGGAAGATAAGCGAGTCCATCAACTCCAACGGCATCACTGAGTATAGAACCACGACCTAAGGCACCTTACTCGTCGTCTGAAAAGTCTGCAACATGAAACGTTGCAGCCCAAAAACGGGTCAGCACATGGAATATGCTGGCAATGTAACACATAGAGAGTAATGAAAGATTAAGCCTATACTACATGCATATATGGTTGTTGGAAAAGCTCTATGGTTACAGTTTTGCGTAAAGCCAATTTTTCCCTACTACAAAGGAATAAATTTTATTTAACTATCATGGTGGTTGTTAAACATTGAGAATGGTTGACAGCATCCTCAATCCCAATTAAAATAATCATCATTAAAACCCAACAATATTAATTAAAGTAACATGATGAGATTCACATGATAATCCAAGTACTAGATACTCAAAACGTCCATAACCGGGGACACGGCTAATCCTGATTAGTTTGTACACTCTGCAGAGGTTTGTGCACTTTTCCGCACAAGACTCGATCTCCTCCGTTGGATTTCTCGCACTACATCGTGTTTGAGAAACGGATGACCGAGACACAGTCTTTCAGAAGCGCTAGCACATTAAGATGGGTAGACCGTTACACCTACTTTCACCTACATCTGCTAGTCTACCATTATAAGAGTTCGCACAACTTAATCAACTATGCTAGAGCCCATAGTAGCTTGTGGCTCCACACGAAAGTTTCTAGTATGAATAATCTCATGATCCCTTTGGGCCTGGGTGGCGGTCCATAAAGAAAAACAACAGGCAATCCTGGAATATCCAGGTACCTCAATCCACCCAGATGTGTGTTTAAGTTGCCAACTTAGATAAACCATTAATTGACAAACTCACATGTGTCATGCATATTACTCACCCAATCCACGTCTACTAGCATAGCATGGCATAATAAGCAACGTCGAAGTAACTCCCAAAGGTTTGATAATAAAACAGGTAATAGGTACTACCTCATCTACTTCCCATCCCACAATTCAATTAGATCCTAATCATGCAATGTTTGAGGATTGATCTAATGCAATAAAACTGGGTAGTAGGAAGGTATGATCAAAGTGTTACTTGACTTGCTGATGATCCGTGAAACCTAGAGATTCTAAGTAACAGACGGCGCACTCCGGGTACTCTATCGCAAACAAACAAACAAACAAGCATACAATAAGTACTCATCTATTGCAAAAAGAATCAAATCAAACGAAGCAACGAAAATCAAACAGCGAAAGAAACAAACTTCATTTTACTAATCTGAACCTAAGTCAAATTTAACAGAAGCAAAAACTTGTTTAAGTTGGTTAAACGGAAAGAGGGTTTCGAGAAGAAACTCCAGGCGCTTGAATCGTCTGATTACGATAAACGAGCGAAAAGTTATACTAAAACGAAAATCGGATCAGAAATCACGATCAGAAATAATCGCGGAAAATCCGAGAAAAAGAAAAACCACAAACAGATTAAGGAACGAACATTCGTTATCTGGATCTAAACGACGAACACGTTCGGTTAAACGAACGAACGAGCGAACGCTCGCTAAATAAACTAAACCGGAAAAAAACCGATCTAATTAAAAAACGGAAAATAAAAAAAAAACCGACGGAAAAACCGAATAGTTTTTCTAAAAAAACGGCGGCGAGATCTACCTCCGGCGGCGGATCCGGCGGCGAGGCGACGCGGCGGCGGGGCGGCGGCGCGGGCGGCGGCGGCCTAGGGTTACGGTTTCGGGCGCACGGAGGGCGGCGCGGGCGGCGGCGGCCTAGGGTTAGGGTTTCGGGCGCGCGGGCGGGCCGCGGGCTGAGGCGCTGGTGGGCTTTGCGGCTCGGGCGGGCGGCTTGTAAAGGCCCCCCGGGCGGAGTCCCGCTCGGGTACGGCCCGAAGTCGGTTCGGATTTTTTAAATAGTTTCCGCGCAGAAAAACAAACGAAAGAAATACTAAAAGGACTTCAAAAATACCAAAATAAATTTTCCCCGACTTCTAATATCAAGCCGGACAAAATGAACATTTATTTGGAGCCTAAATGCAATTTTGAAAAATGCAGAGTTTTCCTAAATTCAAATAAAATGGCGAAATACTCCGAAATAAAATCTTATTTGATTTTATTATTAAATCCTCAATATTTCTTTATTTTGGGAAAGTCATTTTATTCCCTCTCTCATATTTGTGTAAGAGAAATAATTGAAGATAAAATAATTAAAATCAAATGATCCCATTCTCAAAATTTGAGAAAACTCAAATATGAAAATATCAAAATCCCCAACTCTCTCCGTGGGTCCTTGAGTTGCGTAGAATTTCTAGGATCAAAACCAAAAGCAAATAAAATATGATATGCAATGATGATTTAATGTATAACATTCCAAATTGAAAATTTGGGATGTTACAAACCTATCCCCCTTAAGATGAATCTCGCCCTCGAGATTTGGGTTGGCTAGAAAATAGGTGAGGGTGGTCTTTTAGCAAATCTTCCTCTCGCTCCCAGGTGGCTTCATCCTCGGTGTGGTGGCTCCACTGAACTTTGCAAAACTTGATAACCTTGCTGCGGGTGACTCGGCTGGCAAACTCGAGAATCTTAACTGGTTTCTCCTCATAGGTCAAATCACTGTCCAACTGAATCGCTTCCAACGCCACGGTATCTCTCAGTGGTATATCAG
The DNA here is from genome assembly GCA_032464435.1 of Aegilops umbellulata. NCBI lineage: Eukaryota > Viridiplantae > Streptophyta > Magnoliopsida > Poales > Poaceae > Aegilops > Aegilops umbellulata. Next base: position 241,396,896 of record CP136055.1, on the reverse strand, counting down.
CCATCTCTGCGTGGCACCTCTTCAACTGAGAAACGTGGAACACATCATGAACTCCTAACAATCCTTCGGGCAATTCCAACTTGTAAGCCACTTCTCCCATACGTTCCAAAACTCGGTGTCGCTGTCAAAACCGGCGGGTCTCGGGAAGGGGGTCCCGAATTGTGCGTCTAGGCGGATGGTAACAGGAGACGAGGGACACAATGTTTTACCCAGGTTTGGGCCCTCTTGATGGAGGTAAAACACTACGTCCTGCTTGATTAATATTGATGATATGGGTAGTACAAGAGTAGATCTACCACGATATCAAGGAGGCTAAACCCTAGAAGCTAGCCTATGGTATGATTGTTGTATGTTGGGGGTGTCCTACGGACTAAAACCCTCCGGTTTATATAGGCACCGGAGAGGGCTAGGGTTACATAAAGTCGGTTACAATGGTAGGAGATCTGAATATCCGCATCGCCAAGCTTGCCTTCCACGCCAAGGAAAGTCCCCTCTGGACACGGGACAAAGTCTTCAATCTTGTATGTTCATAGTCCAGGAGTCCGGCTGAAGGTATAGTCCGGCTACCCGGACACCCCCTAATCCAGGACTCCCTCAGTAGCCCCTGAACCAGGCTTCAATGACGACGAGTCCGGCGCGCAGATTGCCTTCGGCATTGCAAGGCGGGTTCCTCCTCCAAGTTCTTCATAAAAGTTTATAAACACTAAGGGTAGTGTCCGGCTCTGCAAAATAAGTTTCCACATATTGCCATAGAGAGAATAATATTAACACAAATATAATCTGCGGACGTATTCCGTAGCGTGACATCACACTACGACCAAGCCCTTTACTCGAATCGTTTTTACTTCCCCACCTCAGCGCATTTTGCGAGGCGGTTTCCTTGGCACGTCTTGTCGAAGCAGAGATCGTGTCCCCTTTATTTACGGGATTCTCATCAATACGGACGTGGGTAACCCAATCATGCCCGTTAGCATGTTTTCTCGATTAAAGGCGAGTCCCAAACGGTTACGGGGAGGGCCCTTGGTATTCAACCTCTTATAAAGAGACCAAGGCCTTACTCCTTTTCAATCTCAAATGAGTTCGCCCGTCGCCTCGAGTTCCAACACCCTAGGCTCCAGATTCCAGGTGCTTCGGACCTTCGAAAATGTCTGGTTCCGACCTTCGAGGCCGATGGATGCCCTCCTCCGTCACAGAGGAGTGTAGGATTGGAAGTATGTCTAGAGGGGGTGATTAGACTACTTGACCACATAAAAACTTAACCTTTTCCCAATTTTAGTTCTTGGCTGATTTTAGCAACTTTAGGACAAGTCAAGCAATCATCACACAATTCAAGTAAGCATGCAGAGAGTGTATAGGCAGCGGAAAGTAAAGCATGCAACTTGCAAGAATGTAAAGGGAAGGGTTTGGAGAATTCAAACGCTATTGGAGACACGGATGTTTTTCCCGTGGTTCGGATAGGTGGTGCTATCCTACATCCACGTTAGTGGAGACTTCAACCCACAAAGGGTAACGGTTGCGCGAGTCCACGGAGGGCTCCACCCACAAAGGGTCCACGAAGTAGCAACCTTGTCTATCCCACCATGGCCATCGCCCACGAAGGACTTGCCTCACTAGCGGTAGATCTTCATGAAGTAGGCGATCTCCTTGCCCTTACAAACTCCTTGGTTCAACTCCACAATCTTGTCGGAGGCTCCCAAGTGACACCTAGCCAATCTAGGAGACACCACTCTCCAAGAAGTAACAAATGGTGTGTTGATGATGAACTCCTTGCTCTTGTGCTTCAAATGATAGTCTCCCCAACACTCAACTCTCTCTCACAGGATTTGGATTTGGTGGAAAGAAGATTTGAGTGGAAAGCAACTTGGGGAACGCTAGAGATCAAGATTCATATGGTAGGAATGGAATATATTGGTCTCAACACATGAGTAGGTGGTTCTCTCTCAGAACATATGAGTTGGAAGTGTAGATGTGTTCTGATGGCTCTCTCCACGAATGAAGAGGAGGTGGAGGGGTATATATAGCCTTGACTTAAAATCCAACCTTTACACACAATTTACCAATCTCGGTGGGACCGAATCAACAAACTCGGTGAGACCGATTTGGTAATTAGCTAACCAGAGAGTTGGTCAGGCAAACTCGGAGGGACCGATTTGCTCTTTCTGTGAGACCGAAAAGTTACAAAAGGGAAACAGAGAGTTTGCATTGCAATCTTGGTGGGACCGATCCGCTCTTTCGGTGAGACCGAAAAGTTACGAAAAGGAAATAGAGAGATTGCAATCCCATCTCGGTGAGACCGAGATCCCTATCGGTGAAACCGATTTGCTAGGATTTTGGCAGTGGCTTAGGACATATGAAGACTCGGTGGCGCCAGATAGAAAGAATCGGTATGACCGAGTTTGGCTTAGGGTTTTGGTCATATGTGGATATGGGAAAGTAGTTGAGGATTTTGGAGCATATCATTAAGCACATAAGTCAAAGAGCTCATTAAGCAACACCTCATCCCTCCTTGATAGTATTGGCTTTTCCTATGGACTCAATGTGATCTTGGATCACTAAAATGTAAAGTGAAGAGTCTTGAGCTTTTGAGCTTGAGCCAATCCTTTGTACTTAGTATTTTGAGGGTTCCACTTTCACCATTCATGCCATGCCAATCATTGAGCTTTCCTAAAATAGTTATCTTGGAATATCATTAGCTCAATGAGCTATATGTTGTTATGAATTACCAAAACCACCTAGGGATAGTTGCACTTTCAATCTCCCCCTTTTTGGTAATTGATGACAACATATAGATCAAAGCTTTGACAAATGATAATGACAATGAATTACATCGTCGCTTTGAGAAGTATGTGATAAGTAAAAGCTCCCTCTAAATTTGTGCATATTTAAAATTTGCTTTGGACTGCAAATGCACAAGAAGTTAGAATTATGGGTTACTCTTCCATGTCACATACATCTTGGTGGAGCGCTCAAAATGATTAATAATGAAATACATGCACTCATCACCAAGGCAAAGTGAATGATCACATAAGATAGATAAGATATATCATGCATGCATAAGTGTAGCTTATGATCAAACACATGATCATCAATGTCTCACAAGCATATCAACGTATCTCAACCAAAAGCAAACAATGTTTTAAGGACCACCAAATAAAGGCAAGAGAGAATAAAAGCAACACTCTCTCTCGAAGCCTATGATCTATACATTTTTCTCCCCCTTTGGCAACAAGTTACCAAAAAGTTCCTAGAAAATGCATAGTGCTAGATCGACACTCAGGATTGATCTTCAGGTGGTGGTGGAGTCTGGATCACTCCAATGACGAAGGCTTTCGTAGATGCTGTTGGAGTTGGAGCTGAAGTGGATGCTGGAGCAGGTTTGGTTGGTGTTGCGGCTGGTGCTGAGGCGGTTGCTCTTGTGTCAGGAACTGGCACTGCAGACGACCTTGGACATCGTGGCACTCTGGCAAATGCATCTGTGGTTGTCTTCCCTCTCCTCTCCTGCATGTCATCTTGGAGTTGCTCCACTGCAGTCTGAATCTCTGTCACCTTGATATCCAAGTCATAGAACTTCTGTTCTACGATTCTCTCTGAGCTTGCCTGGTTCTGATTTAGGTTGGCCAAACCTTTCTCAATCCGTAGGGTGGATGCAATCAGGTAACTAAGCTGCTCTTGCTTGGTTTTCAAGAAGTATTCAGATGCCTCCTCTTGAGTTGGCATCCTTGTAGCTTTCTCCTTCCTTGCCTTCTCCTTCTGTGCTTGTGCATGGGCTGAAGATGGTTCATCTTTGTTCATCACAACCTCATTGTTTTCAAAATCAGGATGAATAGGCAGATGTTCCTTATCCAAAAGATATATGCCAGTGCCCATCTTGGAGTTGATCAGTTCCTGGATCTGAGGGGCATATCCACAGCTCCTCTTCTGGTCTGCTGCAGTCCTCTTGATTGCTTCTATCATAAGGCTCATGACTTTGAACTTCTGAGGCACATCAAAGATATGAAGCAAATTGATTGCATGGCCTCTGATCATCTTGTGATCACCTGACTTGGGAAACAGAGTGTGCTTTAAGATCCAATTGATGGTTGGCAATCCTGACAGAAGATAGTGTACAGATCCATACTTGAAAGTTTCAAGTGCCTTGTCAGGGATCTCTTTGTACATGTTGATCATGGTGTTGTGGTCCATCTTCTTCTTGGAATAGACATCCAAGTCATCTTCATTTTCCTCTGGGGCATTGATCAACTTTGCCCATTCCTCAACAGTTGAGTGGTACCTTGTACCTTCAGACATCCATGTGATCCTTCCACCTGGGTAAAAGTGTGCTGTGGAGTAGAACTGCATGATAAGTTCCTCATTCCACTTTGTGAGCTTTTGCCCAACAAAGTCTGCTACTCCACACGCCTTAAAGCTGTCCTGCACTCTAGGGTAGTGCTCTTCGTTGTCCTTGATGTATTGCCAATCGACCCATCTCATGTCACATACAACGGGCTTCTTGTCTAACAAGACTGTCTCATAGAAGTCCTGCTGTTCCTTAGTATGGAACCTATAGTCTATAGCAGTCCTTCTCCTGGTAGCATAGGGATCCTATGCTCTCCATTTTCTCAATCGAGAGTCTCTCCTGATTTTCATATCCTCAGCCACAGGATGAGCATCATTGTGGTCTGGGATCTTGGGCTTCAACTTTCTCAGCACTTGGCCTTCCTCTCCTTCTGCAGGTTCAGGCACTGGGGCCTTGTTTTTCTCAGCAACTGGGATGCTCTTAGTATTCCTCTTTGGTTTTGGCTTTGGAGCTGGCTTGGCCTTGGAAGCAGATTTGGGGGCTTCCTTTGGCTTAGATTCAGCTGCTCCTGATCTAATGGCATCACCCATGAGCTTGGGTGCCTTAGGTGCTGGTGTAGCACCTTCCTCTTCTTCTTCTTCTTCTTCTTCTTCTTCTTCTTCTTCTTCTTCTTCTTCTTCTTCTTCTTCTTCTTCATCAGAAGAATGTTGTTCAAATTCAGCCATGGGATCTACTTTCTTGCACCATCTGCCTCTTTTCCTTTCTTTCTTTGTTTCAGCTGCAACTGGCTCTTTGGGTGCAGGCTTCTTAGGAATCTTTGTTGAGGCTCTGGCCTTTGGCATGGGCTGCCTGCCTGCTGGCCTTTTGACCTTTAAGCCTGGCTTGTTGCTCTGCCTTGAACCATGCTCCTTTTTGAGTTCAACTTTCTTGGAAGTTGCCTCTTCCTCTGCCACATAATCTTCATCCTCTGAGTCTGAAGTTCTCTTCTTTCTCTGTCTTGTGGCAGCTTTTGGCAGATTGCTAGGGGTGCTCCTGCTACCATCATCTGAGGAACTGGAGGGACTAGTGCCCTCACTCATGTGCACAAGCTGCTCTGACTGATTCTGACTATCACTTTGATCTGACATGATGAACAAGCTGTCTGCTGACTGCTGACCCCTTGGGTTTTGTCGATGATGACTTCATGTAGATGTTGAATATGTGGATGCTCAATGTTGATGTAGATCACTTGGAGCTATCCTTTTGAGTGAATTGCACTTTCAATACCTACATGGGTTAGTCCCACAAGGAAAGCAAGTATATCCATAGACATAGAGTGATGCACATACAAGATGATGTCTATGAAATCTTTTAGGTTACCTTGTCCCTTGACTTACCAACAAGAGGGTTTGTGACTCCTTGAACTAGTGCAATATGTGGAAGTTGATTGCACTTGTTCTTGCCAAAATGATAAGAGTGAAGTTTGTTGGCGGAGTCACCCTCAAGAACTCTCTAGTTCTTCTTCTTTTGGATCCACACCATCTTGATGGGAATCCTTGGAGTTGTAGTCGTACTTGATGAAGTGGAACTTGAAGTAGTCTTGGGAATCCACTTGACTAAGGTCTTAGGAGCTTCTTCAAATGCATCTATTTCCTCTTGAAGCTTGTCCTTGCCTTTTTGCTTGTAGTCTTGTGGTGGAAGATCATCTTGAGTTTGTGTCCCCTTGAAAGAAGTTGGGTCATACTTCTCTTGTTGAGGAACAAACTTTGACTTGGGGTATTGATCTTATTCCCACTCAACTCCATTGGCATTGAACTTTCGTTCAAAACCAACACCTTGATTCTTCCGGTGCCTTCCTTGCTTGTGTACAATCTCCTCGGATTGCTTACTTCCGGCAAGGCTTTTGTACACTCCTTTCTCTATGATTTCCTTCAATATGCTATTTTCTTGCTCAAGTGTAACTTGGCTAAGAGAATCATTAGTGGAATCAAGAGAACTACTAGAAGCAACAATATTGGATTTAACATGATCATTGTTACTACTAGAATAAGAATCTTTCTTGTTCTTGTTACTAGACTTGACTTGAGGCATGTAAGTGGATAAGAGTAAACGTTTGGCAATGTAAGAAGAACTTTTCTTGCGGAGATCATCATTGATTGCCTTTAAAAGCTCATGCTCTTGCTCAAGATTGAGCTTTTCAAAGCGTAACTTCTCATGAGCCCTTAAAAGTTCTCGATGATCTTCGAAGATAGTTTCATGAGCTAACTTAAGAGTGTTTAGTTCTTTAGTTAGAGCCTCAATTTTCTCCTTATCATTGTCATTCGTTTTAGCATGATTAATTGACGTTTCATCATAGGATTCATCACTACAGTTGTCAACAAGTAAATCATCATCGCCTAACAAGTCATCTTCATCACTATTAAAATCTACATACTCAGGATGGGTTACCTTAGGACCTTTGGCCATGAAACATCTTCCAATTCCTTCATTTGGTGAATCAAATATGTCGTAGGAGTTGGTTGACACAAGTGCTAGACCAGCAACACCTTCATCTTGAGTATATTCGGAGTTGGAGTGATAACTTCTCTCGGAGTGGTTGTCGGAGTCGGAGCCGGATACCCATTCACCAACATGAGCTTGATGTCTTCGTTTTGTGTAGCTCCTTGATGATTTTTCCTTCCTTTCCGAATCCTTGCTTCTCCGTGAGTATCTTCGTTCATAACGATCATCTCTACTCCTTCTCTCTCGTGATGGTGATTCCTCTCTTTTGCTTCTTCTTTTTGGAGAATCTTCTCTTCTTTTGTAGGGAGCCGTACACTCATTGGAATAGTGTCCGGGTCTTCCACAATTGTAGTAGTTTCGCCCTCGACTAGAAGATCTTTTGTCATTGTAGGACCTTGACTTGGAGCTTCTATCTTTGCTTCTACTCTTGTAGAACTTGTTGAAGTTCTTCACCATTAAGCTCAGTTCTTCATTGAAGTTTTGTTTCTCACTTGATGATGTGGGGGCTTCACATGAGGCTTTGTAAGCACCACTTGATTTGTTGTGAAGTTCCTCTTTATCCTTGAGTGACATCTCATGAGCAACAATTCTTCCAATGACTTTCGTTGGCTTGAGATCTTTGTAATTGGGCATCATTTGGATCAATGTGCACACGGTATCATATTTTCCATCCAAGGCTCTTAGGATCTTCTTGATGATGAATCTGTCGGTCATCTCTTCACTCCCTAAGCCGGCAATCTCATTTGTGATGAGAGCAAGCCAAGAGTACATTTCAGCGACACCTTCACCATCCTTCATTTTGAACTTGTCAGGTTGACTTTGAAGCACATCCAATTTGGATTCCTTGACGGAGTCGGTACCCTCGTGCATATCAATCAAAGTATCCCAAATTTCCTTTGCATTCTCAAGACGGCTGATTTTGTTGAATTCTTCAGGGCACAATCCGTTGAAGAGAATATCACAAGCTTGAGCGTTGTATTGTAGCATCTTCAACTCATCCGCGGTAGCTTCATGGTTTGGTTCTTTCCCGTCGAAGAAGTCACCTTGCAAGCCAACACACACAATAGCCCAAACGGCTGGGTTATGTCCAAGAATATGCATTTTCATTTTATGCTTCCAACTAGCAAAGTTAGTACCATCAAAGTAAGGACCTCTACGGTGATAATTTCCCTCACTAGACGCCATACTCTCCTAGGTTGTGAAACCAAGGCTATGACCACCAAAAGCTATGGAAATCAAAGCAAATGGAGACCAAAGCTCTGATACCACTTGTAGGATCGGAAGTATGTCTAGAGGGGGGTGATTAGACTACTTGACCAAATAAAAACTTAACCTTTTCCCAATTTTAGTTCTTGGCAGATTTTAGCAGCTTTAGGACAAGTCAAGCAATCATCACACAATTCAAGCAAGCATGCATAGAGTGTATAGGTAGCGGAAAGTAAAGCATGCAACTTGCAAGAATGTAAAGGGAAGGGTTTGGAGAATTCAAACGCTATTGGAGACAATGATGTTTTTCCCGTGGTTCGGATAGGTGGCGCTATCCTACATCCACGTTAGTGGAGACTTCAACCCACGAAGGGTAACGGTTGCGCGAGTCCACGGAGGGCTCCACCCACGAAGGGTCCACGAAGTAGCAACCTTGTCTATCCCACCATGGCCATCGCCCACGAAGGACTTGCCTCACTAGCGGTAGATCTTCACGAAGTAGGCGATCTCCTTGCCCTTACAAACTCCTTGGTTCAACTCCACAATCTTGTCGGAGGCTCCCAAGTGACACCTAGCCAATCTAGGAGACACCACTCTCCAAGAAGTAACAAATGGTGTGTTGATGATGAACTCCTTGCTCTTGTGCTTCAAATGATAGTCTCCCCAACACTCAACTCTCTCTCACAGGATTTGGATTTGGTGGAAAGAAGATTTGAGTGGAAAGCAACTTGGGGAAGGCTAGAGATCAAGATTCATATGGTAGGAATGGAATATCTTGGTCTCAACACATGAGTAGTTGGTTCTCTCTTAGAACATATGAGTTGGAAGTGTAGATGTGTTCTGATGGCTCTCTCCACGAATGAAGAGGAGGTGGAGGGGTATATATAGCCTCGACTTAAAATCCAACCGTTACACACAATTTACCAATCTCGGTGGGACCGAATCAACAAACTCGGTGAGACCGATTTGGTAATTAGCTAACCAGAGAGTTGGTCAGGCAAACTCGGTGGGACCGATTTGCTCTTTCGGTGAGACCGAAAAGTTACAAAAGGGAAACAGAGAGTTTGCATTGCAATCTCGGTGGGACCGATCCGCTCTTTCGGTGAGACCGAAAAGTTACGAAAAGGAAACAGAGAGATTGCAATACCATCTCGATAAGACCGAGATCCCTATCGGTGAAACCGATTTGCTAGGATTTTGGCAGTGGCTTATGACATATGAAGACTTGGTGGCGCCGGATAGAAAGAATCGGTATGACCGAGTTTGGCTTAGGGTTTAGGTCATATGTGGATATGGGAAAGTAGTTGAGGATTTTGGAGCATATCATTAAGCACATAAGGCAAAGAGCTCATTAAGCAACACCTCATACCTCCTTGACAGTATTGGCTTTTCCTATGGACTCAATGTGATCTTGGATCACTAAAATGTAAAATGAAGAGTCTTGAGCTTTTGAGCTTGAGCCAATCCTTTGTCCTTAGTATTTTGAGGGTTCCACTTTCACCATTCATGCCATGCCAATCATTGAGCTTTCTTGAAATAGTTATCTTGGAATATCATTAGCTCAATGAGCTATATGTTGTTATGAATTACCAAAACCACCTAGGAATAGTTGCACTTTCAAGGAGGACGTGCTAAAGTTGAGAGAGGCCAAGTTCTTGACCGGCGAAATTTCACACAGGTTGCCTGCTCAAGGGCAGACCATTCCCAGTCCCCGGCCTGGTGAGAGCGTGGCGTTCGTGTCTCACTTCCTTCGGGGGCTAGGCTTCCCAATGGATCCCTTCGTGAGGGGGCTGATGTTTTATTATGGGCTGGAATTCCACGACTTAGCTCCGGAGTCCATCCTCCATGTTTCCTCATTCATCGTCGTGTGCGAAGCCTTCCTCCGTGTTACTCCTCACTTCGGATTATGGGTCAAGACCTTCAAGGTAGAGCCGAAGATGATTGAGGGACGGCACGCAGAGTGCGGAGGCGTTGTTATAAGCAAGAAGGCTGATGCTCCATGGCCCGAGGGCCCTTTTCAAGAGGAGCTCGGCTTGTGGCAACGAGAGTGGTTCTACATCACCGCTCCCAGGGGCACCAAGTGGGTGGCGCCGCCTGCCTTTCGCTCGGGTCCCCCAAAGCAGCTCGGGTCGTGGGTCAATGAAGGCCTAGATCAGGGGCCACCCCAGGACGTGTCTTTGTTGCGGGGCCGCATTAGGGATCTCTTAGAAAGAGGTCTCAGCTTGGTCAAAGTGACGCAAGTCATGCTGATCCGCCGAACACTTCCCGGCAAACGTCGCTCCCTTCATTTGTGGGAGTTTAATCCGGAGGGACCACGAGCTCTCCAGCATTTTATGGGCGCAACGCCCGCGGAGATGTATAAACTGTTCTTCGGATCACAAGCAATGTGTCCGGATTTGACCGAGGACGCAGGTGTGAGCTGCAATCGCCCGAATACTCAAGTAAGTAGCCTTGTGCCCGGACTCGTTATCCGTATATTTGTCATAAACTTGCCCCTAAAAGAGCTGTCCTTTTAAACAGGAGTGGATAGCAAAAGCAAAGCTGATCAGGTGTCCGGCTCCCCTCCCCGAGACCAGGCCGGATCCCGTGCTAGTCAGGATGTTGAAGATTGTGCCTTTGGGGAAGAGTGAGGGAGGGGACAAGGAAACTACGGCCTCCATGAAGGAGGTTGTTCGGAAGGGAGGAACCGAAATTCCTCTCCTCAGGGGAAGAAGAGGACTGCCTCTGAAAACCCGGAGGCTATGGCCTCAAAGCGGGGAAAAAATCCTTGTCAGAGGGTCCTATGCCGGGGGATACCTCGGCCGAACTATGCCCTCAAGGGGACCAGCCCTCCAGCGAGCCGTAATCGAAAATTTACCTTGTAGTTCGGACCTCAGCCCTTCTCAGCAGAGCTGGTCTTCGGGGGACCTTCTTCTAGAGATGATGGAGAGCGGAACGCCTCCCCCTGCCGCACCACCTAGCGAGGTGGGCGACCCTGAGGTATCGTCGTGGAGGGTTTCTCCGAATCCGGCAGGGGCGGAAGATAGCTATGTGGCCCCCCAAGGTTTTCCGCGTCTGGCCTGCAAAAGAGGCCATAGGACAAGTCCGGCATCGTCTGGTGCTCGGTCGGAGGAGCTGATGAATCTGCTGGGGCGAGCTTGTATCTCAGAGGAGCATCGTGCATTGATGGGCACGGTGATTGAAAGGATTTCGTCCGCGGATTGCACGAGGCCGTCAGAAGTTTACTGACGGGTTTTGAGGTACGTTAGATAATGTACACTTTTGTCAGTTGCGCATAAATAAGATGCGCCCTGTGTAGACAGTAGCCCCTGAGACTCTGTGCGTTTTCAAAACTGACGGTGCGCAGAGGATCATAATCCCAGGTCTAAAATGTCGCCTTTGAATGTAGGTGGCGAAGTGTCCGGAATCCGGACGGACTGATGATTTTGCCGAGCTAAAGCGGCAACTTGACGTGGCAGATGCCGACATCGTGCTCATCAACAAGCGGCTTGATGAGGCTCAAGGTATGTAATTCCTCGGGCGGCACCTGGTAAGAGGAGCTTTATGCCAGTATCTTTACAATGTGTGTACTTGACGCAGATGGTGCGGCCGACGTGGAGAGTCTTCGGGCGGATCTGGCCCGAGCTAAGGAACAAGCCAGAAAAAGTGATGCAGATGCCGCGAAGGCCCTTGAAGAGCTGAGAGCCGAACAGGCTGCTCACTGCCGGAGCAAAAAAGAGATGGCCGAGATGGCCGTGAAGCTAAAAAGCGCTGCTGACCGTTGCAAGCTTCTTTAAAAAAGAAGACCGGGCGAGACAGACGGACTTAGAGAAGGCCGTTGCTGATGCCAAGGATGCTCGTTCTGCGATGAGAGCTGCAAAGGAGGAGCTGCGCCAGGCTGGGGAGATTGCGGCTGGAAAGCCCTTTATGCTTCGGAGGAAGTTTTGTGATCCGAAGCTTGCTCCGCTGGACCGGATGTGGAGTGTGGCGGATACCTATCTGGATTTGGCAGCGAGTGCTGCTGATGCGACCGAACAATTTCGAGATCAGGAAGATCGCGAAGTGGAAAAGCTTGTCTGGTCGCAGTTCCACAATCCAGAGCGTCCACTATCAGTGGACGATCGTCTGGCTCAATGGGCCGAACTAAATAGGTTGTCCGGACTCACCATGAAGTGCGTCATGAGTCACCTGTGGCCGGGGAAATCGGAGCCGAAGAGTTATTTCAGCTTGGTGCAGCAGTTCCTTGGTGCGGTGTCGCGTATTAATGCAATTAAGAGGTCAGCATGCATAGAGGGTGCGCGGATGGCTCTTGCCCGTGTCAAGACATACTGGGCGGAAATGGAGACCATAGCTGTTGCCTCCGAAGATTCGGACAGAAGCCGAGTACCTGCCGAGCACTATTTTCAGGAAGTTCTGCAAGGCGCTCGTGTAATAGAGTCGCAGTGCTCTAAGGATGCTATGTTCGAATAGCATGTGCCATTGTGAGGCGGTAGTTTGATAAATTGTAGGAACTTTTTATACTTGTGCCTGCAAGTATTGTAACACCTCCTGTGTGGCCGTTTAAAATATATATAAAATCTGAAAGATGGCAGTCGTTGGCTTCAGCCCCCACGCACATAGTGCGGGGGTGCTCGCAGAAGGCGCATTTTCACACTTAATCCAACGTCTTGGTCCTACAAAGGAGGTGATGGCGCAGCGGGCTAGGCAACCGGACTATAATTCTTTAACACTTTCACTTAGCCATAGGAGCTTGATAGTGAGGCTACTTAAATAGCCCCTGGTGGCGCCTGCACTCGCCCGAAGTCGGGGCGCATATGTGCCTGGCCGGGAAATGGCCCTTCGTTAATGCGGAGGAATCCTATAGATTCCGGAGAGTCATCGAGTGGTTGACCAGTCTCACGCTATATCATGACAGTCAGTTTTCGGCTTTCTCTACTGAGGTGCTCGCCTGGCCGAACCGGGGCACAATCGCAGTAGTTCTCCTGGTGCCGCCTTAGCCGATAGAGCGGAACGTAAGGCAGCCGAACACAGGAGCCGGGCAACCCAACATTTGACCAAAGACATGGTTCGGAGCTGATGCATATAAGGCCAAACTCGCGACGCCGAACACTCCCTAAGGTATTCGGTCTTTATGAGAGCAGGCGAGACAACGCTCTTGGCTATAAGCCCCTAGTGTCCAGGTATGCGCAGAAATTCTGACGTGGCCACATGCCAAGATGCCAGCCTCCTCCTTGGTTATACTACAGGGAACCAGGGGATGTGTATCAACAAGAGACAGTAAAAAAGGTTTACGCAGGGTCTTAATCTGAAAAGAATCCTTGTAACGGGTCCCTACTGCACGTCTGCGCCTGTGTCTCCATTGTGCCGTATCCTGGACGGGCGCAGCACGATGTTCATCTGTAAAAGAGAGGAACTTAGTTGAAAAAAGGTCGTGCCGAACAGAAGTTATATTAAATAAACAAAGTAGAAAGTGAAATATGTAAAATTGAGCTTTATTGTCTCTTATTTTATATGTGCGGAGCCCCTAGAGCGGGGATATATGGCCATTAAGCCTTTATCAATGATACTTTTGTGCCGGACTCGTCTATCCGTGTCCGTGGTCTTAATGACCTGTTCAGTTGTTTTGGCTGGTGAGGCCATTTATTATGGGGCTGTTAAAGCAGCCGCACAATCCTTCGCTCGGGGGAGGCGCACTCAACGTTTCCCTTTCAAAGAGATGATGCCTCGTGGATCGGGCATCTTAAGCGTAAGAGATGCATAATGCGGTATTGCGTTAAAGCGGGCGAAAGCTTCGCGTCCCAGCAGTGCTTGATGGCGACTTGAGAACGGGACAATGTGGAAAGTTAGCTTCTCACGGCGGAAGTTATCGGTAGATCCGAATATAACTTCGAGCCGGAGAAAACCCATGCAATGGGTGTCCGGACCTGGCGTTACTCCTTGAAAGGAGGTTTTGCTGTGGCGAATTCTTGTTGGGTTTATCCCCATGTGGCGGATTGTGTCCTGATATATCAGGTTTAGACCACTGCCGCCATCCATCAAGACATTTGTAAACTGGAGTCCGTCAATTATTGGATCGAGTACCAAGGCAGTCCAGCCTGCGTTCCTGATACTTCTAGAATAGTCCAGATGGTCAAAGATGATTGGTTTTGACAACCAGTGGCGAGACTCCTTTGGGATAGGCCGTATGGCGCGTACCTTTATGGGTTCCGCACGTTTCGTAATGTGAAGTAAGTTTACTGTTTTTACTTCTTGTGGAAAATTCTTTTGTTTCCTCGTGCTCTGCTTGTGAGGTTCGTCATCGTCTTCGCTTGGTGTGTCGAGCCCCTTGTGTTCGGCGTTGAGTCTGCCGGATTGTTTGAAAACCCAACAATCTATGTGGGTATGGTTAGCAGGCTTCCCGGGAGTACTGTGTATTTGACATATCCTGTCCAAGATTTTGTTTAGGTTGGATAAATCATCTCTGTTATCCTGTAGGGGCGGCTTTTTCTGATTCTGCCGTGAGCTTTTGATTCCGGCGTTCACTGCCGTGTTTTTCGGACTATTGTCCTTGGTCCGGCAACGATCCTTGTTGCGTCGCGGTTTTCTGTTTCCATCCCTAGTTTCGGATGTACTTTGGTCGCTGGTGCTACATCTTGCCAACCAGCTGTCCTCTCCTGCGCAAAAGTGGGTCATGAGGCTTGTCAATGCGGCCATTGTTCTTGGCTTTTCTTGGCCGAGGTGTCTAGCGAGCCATTTGTCTCGAACGTTGTGCCTAAGAGCTGCTAGGGCTTCGGCGTCTGGACACTCGACTATCTGATTCTTCTTAGTAAGAAATGTATTCCAGAATTGCCGACCTGTTGGGTTATGTGACTGAGATCGTCTGCATCCGGAGGGAGGACATAGGTCCCTTGAAAATTTGCTCGGAAAGCGTCCTCGAGCTCTTCCCAACTTCCAATTGTGTTTTCAGGAAGGCTTTTAAGCCAATGTCGGGCTGACCCTTTAAGCTTGAGGGGTAAGTATTTGACGGCGTGGAGGTCATATCCTCTAGCCATATGTATGTGGAGGATATAATCCTCGATCCAGACTCCAGGGTCTGTTTTTCCGTCGTATGCCTCTATGTTTACGGGTTTGAATCCCGCTGGAAATTCATAATCCAGGACCTCATCGGTGAAACATAGGGGGTGTGCGGCGCCCCTGTATTTGGGTGTGCCGGATTCGGATACTGGCTTTATTGCATTGCTTATGAGAGCTTGCTTTCTTGGCCCATAAATGGACCTGGCTGGGCCATCTTTTTGATGCGAATCCTTAAGTGGGTCGCATGTCGGCTTAAGTGCGGCGCCGCTTGCCACTTTATGCTGGCCATGGGGTCGTTTATCCGACCGGGTGACTTTCTTACTTTTTGAATGCGAGGGCTCTAAGGCCTCTTCGTCGAATTCAGGCAGTAGCTTTCGCTTCAGATAACTTTTAGTGCGGCGACTGTCGCCGTATTTGTCTGCGGTATTGATTACTTTGCTCCATCTGATTCTGAGTGCATCTTCCGCAGTTTTTAGCTTTCGCTTCTGCTTTTTCAGGCTACGTGCGGTTGCAATGAGCCTTTTGTGGAGGTTCTTCTGCTCCGTGGCCTTATCCAGCGTAAGGTCGTCCGGAATGCCGGGGATGGGCTGCTCAGTTTCTTTATCTGAGTTGCCCTGTTTGGACGGTTGCTCTAAGGCATGCTCGTCGTCTGTCGACTCAACCTGCTCTATGGCTGGGTCTGTGTCAAGGCGGGGCTTGGGGCGGCGTTTACGCCGCCGCTTTGATTGCTTTTCGAGAGATCGATCCCTCGTTGCCTCCTCGTGTTCCTCGTTGTTGCTTCCTCTGGGTGTGTCCACCATGTACACATCATGAGATGAGGTGGCTGTCCCATGCCCTATAGGCGTTGGTTCATATGTGTCTCCTGCATCGTCGTCCATACAGTCGATGTCTTCGGAGTCGAAATTGAGCACATCGTTTAAATTATCGATGGTGGCTACCAAATGGGTGGTGGGTGGGTTTTGAATTTCTTCATCGTTCGTATCCCAAGCTTGCTGACCGTAGTCCGGCCAGGGATCTCCTGATAAAGAGAGAGACTTTCGTGACTTCAGAATGTCGCCAAAGGGCGAGTGCTGAAAGATGTCCGCGGCGGTGAACTCCATGATCAGCGCCCAATCGGATTCGATCAGCAGGCGCGCGGAGGGCTCGGAGTCCGGAGAGGGATCCGGCCCCTCGGAGTCATAGGCTTTGCGGAGTGTGGGGTTGGTATTCGGCTCGATCTCCTTTGAGATCGCAGCCCCCGAGGCGGCGTCCAACCACTCATCCTCGATTGGCGCAGTAGGCTCCGAATTAAGGGTCGGAACCGATGCGTGTGCGGCCTCCAGGGCACTGTTCGGCGGCAGAGCTAGATCATGCCCATCGAGAAAGTGCGGCGCGCTCGGCTGTGGCTCGGATCCGTCGAAGATCAAGTCCCCGGGGATGTCAGCCATGTAGTTTAAACTCCCAGATTTGACCTGATGGCCAGGGGCGTAGCTTTCGATCTGCTCCAGATGGCCAAGCGAATTGGCCCGCAGTGCGAAGCCGCGGGAGATGAAGATCTGTCTGGGGAGAGAGGTCTCACCCTGGAACGCATCGTTGTTGATGATCGAAGGAGCCATCGGGCCTAAAAGCGACGACACAGAGGAACTCTCAATGAAAGCACCAATGTCGGTGTCAAAACCGACGGATCTCGGGTAGGGGGTCCCGAACTATGCGTCTAGGCGGATGGTAACAGGAGACGAGGGACACAATGTTTTACCCAGGTTCGGGCCCTCTTGATGGAGGTAAAACCCTACGTCCTGCTTGATTAATATTGATGATATGGGTAGTACAAGAGTAGATCTACCATGATATCAAGGAGGCTAATCCCTAGAAGCTAGCCTATTGTATGATTGTTGTATGTTGGGGGTGTCCTACGGACTAAAACCCTCCGGTTTATATAGGCACAGGAGAGGGCTAGGGTTACACAAAGTCGGTTACAATGGTAGGAGATCTGAATATCCGCATCGCCAAGCTTGCCTTCCACGCCAAGGAAAGTCCCCTCCGTACACGGGACGAAGTCTTCAATCTTGTATCTTCATAGTCCAGGAGTCCGGCTGAAGGTATAGTCCGGCTACCCGGACACCCCCTAATCCAAGACTCCCTCACTCAGTATGGTCCTACAAAACGTGGCGCTAACTTTCCCTTAACACCAAAACGCTTAATTCCCCGAAGTGGAGATACTCGAAGATAAACTCAGTCTCCGACTTCGTAAACTATCTCCTTGCATTTAGAATCTGCGTAGCCCTTTTGCCTGGACTGGGCTACCTTGAGCCTATCGCGAATCAACTTCACCTTCTGTTCAGACTCTCTAATCAAATCAGGTCCAAACAACTGGCGGTCTCCAACTTCGTCCCATGACAACGGGGTCCTGCACCTCCTTCCGTACAAAGCTTCGAAAGGGGCCATTTTTAAACTGGATTGATAGCTGTTGTTGTAAGAGAACTCTACATATGGTAGATTGTCGTCCCAACTAGATCCATAATCTAGCGCACAAGCTCTCAGCATATCCTCCAAAATCTGATTGACTCTCTCGGTCTGTCCATCTGTCTGTGGATGAAAAGCTGTGCTGAATTCTAGTCTGGTACCCAAAGTTTCGTGCAACTGATTCCAGAACTTTGAGGTAAACTGGGTTCCTCTATCTGATATGATACTCCTCAGAAGTCCATGCAAACATACGATCCTGGTCATGTATATCTTAGCCAACTTAGCACTGGTGTAAGTGGTCTTCACTGGAATGAAATGAGCTACCTTCGTCAAACGATCGGCTACAACCCAAATCGAGTCATAGGTTGAACGGGTCCTGGGTAATCCCGCGATAAAATCCATGCCTAACTTATCCCACTTCCATTCGGGTATCGGCAATGGTTGTAGCAATCCCGCTGGCTTCTGATGCTCTGCTTTTACTCTCTGGTATACATCACAAACTGCTACATACTCCACAATATCCTTCTTCATTCCGGTCCACCAGAAAGTATCCTTCAAATCCAAATACATCTTGGTATTTCCTGGGTGAATCAAATATGGTGAATCATGGGCCTCTTGCAGAATTAACTTCCCGATCTCCGGGTCATTGGGCACATAAACACGGTCTTCAAACCATAGGGTTTCATGCTCATCCTCGCGAAATCCTTTGGCCTTTCCTTTGCTCATTTTCTCCTTTATAGAGGCAATCTCCTTGTTAGCCTTCTGAGCTTCTTTGATCCTTTCCATCAAAGTTGATCGAATTTCCAATGCTGCTACATAGCCTCTCGAACTATCTCCAAACATAGCTCACGAAGGTCCTCGGGTAACTCCTTTGGCAACTCTCCCGTCATTAGTGTATTGACATGCCTCTAATGGCTCAATGCGTCAGCTACTACATTAGCCTTTCCAGGATGATAATGCAATCTCATATCATAATCCTTGATGAGCTCCAACCATCTCCTTTGTCTGAGGTTTAACTCCTTCTGCGTGAAAATGTACTTCAAACTCTTGTGATCCGTGTACACCTCACAATGGTTCCCAATGAGGAAATGTCTCCATGTTTTCAATGCATGCACTACGGCTGCTAACTCCAAATCATGCGTGGCATAATTCAATTTGTGGGGTTTCAGTTGTCGTGAAGCATACGAAACAACTCTTCCCTCCTGCATAAGCACTACTCCAAGTCCTCGACATGAAGCGTCGCAATACACCTCATAATCCTTGGTCTGATCCGGAAGAATCAACACTGGTGAGGTAACCAAACGTTTTTTCAACTCCTGCAAACTGGCCTCACACTCCTCAGTCCATATGAACTTGGTATCCTTCTTCAACAACTCTGTCATTGGTTTTGCAATCTTTGAGAAGTTCTCAATAAATCTCCGGTAGTATCTTGCGAGTCCAAGGAAACTCCGGCTCTCTCCAACTGTTGTTGGTGCTTCCCAATTTGTCACAATGACAACCTTGGTGGGGGTCAACCGCTACTCCTTCCCCAGATATAACGTGTCCGAGGAATCCAACTTCCTTCAACCAAAACTCACATTTACTAAACTTGGCATACAACTGATGTTCCATGAGCTTCTCAAGTACCAATCGCAAATGCTCCTTATGTTCCTCTTCATTCTTCGAGTAAACCAGAATATCATCAATGAACACTACGACGAACTTATCCAAAAACTCCATAAACACCTTGTTCATCATGTTCATGAAATAGGCAAGTGCGTTAGTCAGATCAAATGACATAACGGTATACTCATATAGCCCGTATCTTGTGGTGAAAGTTATCTTAGGTATGTCCTGCTCTCGAATCTTCAACTGATGGTACCCTGATCGCAGATCGATCTTGGAAAACACTTTAGCTCCTTGCAATCGATCAAACAGATCATTGATCATCGGTAGTGGGTACTTGTTCTTGATCGTTACTTCATTCAATCCACGATAATCAACAACCATTCTTAACGATCCATCCTTCTTCTCCACTAGAAGTACTGGCGATCCCCAAGGCGAAGAACTTGGGCGAATATATCCTTTATCCAGTAACTCCTTAATCTGTTTCTTAATCTCCTCCAAATCTTTTGCTGGCATCCTGTACGGTCTCTTTGATATTGGCCCTGTGCCTGGCAAAAGCTCAATCGAAAACTCAATATCTCTATCTGGTGGCATGCCTGGCAACTCTTCTGGAAATACATCAGGGAAATCGTTTACCACTGGTACTTCCTCCTGCACAACTCCTGATAAGGAATTTACTTGTGTCCTTTTCGGCACATGCCGGGATAGATACTTGATCCTTCTTCCTTCTGGCGTCGTAAGCAAAATTGTCTTACTGGCGCAATCGATGTTTCCCCCATACATCGACAACCAATCCATACCAAGAATCACGTCCAAACCTTGTGATTCCAGAATAATTAAATCCGATGGGAAAACATGCCTTCCTATACTTAATGGAACTTGGAAACATCCTTGACTGGCCATATACTCCGCTCCTGGTGAGCTTACTAGCATTGGTGTTCTAAGGACCTTAGTGGGCAGGTTATACTTATCCACAAATCCCCTTGATATGTATGAATGCGATGCACCAGTATCAAAAAGAACGAGTGTAGTAAATGACTTAACAAAAAACTTACCGATTACTGCATCAGGTTGAGCTTCAACCTCCTCCACATTAACGTGGTTCACCTGTCCCCTGTTGAAAGGGATCGGCTTCTTCCCAGAGCTTCCATTGCCATTCTGAGCTTCAGGACATTCATTGGCATAATGTCCGGTCTTCTGACACTTAAAGCAGGTGACTTGGCTCAGGTCTCTCTTGGCCGGGGTTGATGGGGTGGTACGGTTCTGGCCGTTGCTTCCTCCGTTCCCATTACCATTCTTAGGGCCATTATGGTTGCGCAAGCTACTTCCTCCATGGGTATGCTGGAAATGAACTCCTGGTTTACGGGTAAGACGGGGCTTCTACTGAGCTCCAGAATTGTACTTCCCCTGTCCATACTATCTCTTGCGGTTTTCAATCTGCTGTTGTTTCCCCTCAATCATAAGAGCACGATCTACCAACTCCTGGTAGTTGTTGAAGCTTGCTACCATCAACTGCATGCTCAGCTCATCATTCAGTCCTTCCAGGAACTTCTCCTGCTTGGCTGCATCCATAGCAACGACATCTGGAGCATAACGTGCTAGCTTACTAAAATCATCCACATACTCGCCAACTGTGCGTCCTCCTTGGCGCAAGTTGCGAAACTCATGCTTCTTCAAGGCCATAGCTCCTACTGAAACATGGGCAGTATGGAAGGCTTGCTGAAACTGATCCCATGTGACAGTATCCATAGGGTAAGTGGCTGTGAAATTCTCCCACCATGTTGCTGTGGGTCCTTCAAGCTAATGAGCGGTAAATTTCACCTTTTCCCCATCTGTACATCCTGCAGTGGTCAACTCCCTCCTTGTCTTACGGAGCCAATCATCCGCCACTATCGGCTCGGTGCTACTGGAGAACACCGGTGGATTTAGCCTAAGAAAACGGGTTAAGTGGTCAACAGGTGGTGGCGGTGGTGGGTTGTTGTTGTTGTTGTTTCCCTGATTATGGTTCTGGACTAGCAACTGCATCAAAGCATTTTGCTGCTGGATCAACTGAGTGAGCACCGGTGGGAAAGCAAATCCATTGTCACGTCTCAGAGGCATCTGAGGATTTAGAAAAGATGAGAATTAAGAATAGAATGAGGTCTAAAGAGAAAACACTACCCAAATGCACATGAGGCAAAACACACAAAATCACTTCATTCAATCAAACAAGGCATACAATCGGTATAGAACTATCATAAAAGTGCTTGGTCTATGCTATATACATGGTGGAACACTACTACTATTATGGTGGTCTACTAGAAAAACTGCTCCGAGGAAGACTCCATGATATCTGCTCCAGCTTCATCTTCGAAGTCATCATCACTAGGATCGGAATCGGTGTCGTCGATGATGATGTAGTTCTCTGGACAAGTGCAATCTTCGTCCTCTCTTTTTGGTGCTGAACCTCCCATGAATACTTCAATCTTCTCCTTAAGGACGTCGTTTTGTCTCAGTAGAGCGACGATCTCCTCCATGTAGTCCTTGCGAGTGGCCTTCAGTTCTCCTTCTAGTTCAATAATCCTGGCCTTTGCTTCCTTCAACTCCATCATGTCCGCGCACATATGGTTCTCCTGGCATCGAATGTGCTGGTTTAACTCCTGGATGAAGGCTGCAAAGGATCTATCCTTCTTGGTGCTAACTATCTCCCATTGTTCATCTCGGCGCCCACAAATCTGGTAGATAGTATCCTTGAGGTCATCTTGGTAAACTTCTCCAATGCGCCCCATGGTGATGTGAGCTGCCATGCTCTTTCCCAGACTCCAGGTTGGTGCATTAAAAATACACTCTATGGGCTCTGTGATTGGCGCGAACGTCCTTCCTGGAACTTGAGCTTGAATCTTCCAACGCTCCTCTTCGGGTAAAGTGACGTTGTAGGTCCCGGTGAAGCTTGGTATTCCGATGTTCAGGTACTTAGTGACTTCCTTCAGGTGTCGTCCAAAGGGTGTATCTTCATCCGGCTGTGTGAACTTAATCCTCGCTTCCGTCATCCTAAAAGAGTAGAAAAAGTGAGGAGTCAGAAATGAGAAGAGAGTAGTGATCTAGGGCTTTAGCTTAGTGGTCGTGTCCTACAGTGACCAAACTTTGAGTTCTATACTCCATATTTCGGTCTTTCTCCGATACACCTTGATCTCGGGTATTGAAAACTTCCATAGTCTGCCAAGTTCCATAAGGGTAGCCTTCCTAGGGTCTCCGATACACCTTATGGTTCAAGGACCGTCTATATGTGCCCAATAATGCAAACATCAGGAAGTAAATACTTCAGGAGGCTCATGAATCACCATACTCGATTCGCCCTGGAAACACCAAGATATATTTAGATTTGAAGGAGCGTTTTTGGTGGACTGGTATGAAGAAGGATATTGCGGAGTATAGGTGATGTATGCCAGAGAGTAAAGGCAGAGCATCAGAAGCCAGCAGGATTACTACAGCCTATGCATATACCCGAATGGAAGTGGGATAAGCTTGGCATGGATTTCATTACCGGATTTCCCAGAACCCGAACGGGATATGATTCTATCTGGGTAGTAGTTGATTCGCTTGACCAAAGTGGCTCACCTTATCCAAGTGAAAACCACCTATACATGTGCGAAGTTGGCCAGATATATTTGACCAGGATCATATGTCTGCATGGAGTTTCGAGGAGTATCATATCAGATAGAGGAACCCAGTTTACCTCAAAGTTCTGGAATCAGTTGCACGAAACTTTGGGTACCAGACTAGAATTCAGCATAGCTTTTCATCCACAGACAGATGGACAGACCGAGAGAGTCAATCAGATTTTGGAGGATATGTTGAGAGCTTGTGCGCTAGATTATGGATCTAGTTGGGACGACAATCTGCCATATGCAGAGTTCTCTTACAACAACAGCTATCAATCCAGTTTAAAAATGGCCCCTTTCGAAGCTTTGTACGGAAGGAGGTGCAGGACCCCGTTGTCGTGGGACGAAGTTGGAGACCGCCAGTTGTTTGGACCTGATTTGATTATAGAGTCTGAACAGAAGGTGAAGTTGATTCGCGATAGGCTCAAGGTAGCCCAGTCCAGGCAGAAGAGCTACGCAGATTCTAAACACAAGGAGATAGTTTACGAAGTCGGAGACCGAGTTTATCTTCGAGTATCTTCACTTCGGGGAATTAAGCGTTTTGGTGTTAAGGGAAAGTTAGCGCCACGTTTTGTAGGACCATACCGAGTTTTGGAACATATGGGAGAAGTGGCTTACAAGTTGGAATTTCCCGAAGGATTGTCAGGAGTTCATGATGTGTTCCATGTTTCTCAGTTGAAGAAGTGCCTCGCAGAGATGGCTGATATACCACTGAGAGATATCGTGCCGTTGGAAGCGATTCAGTTGGACAGTGATTTGACCTATGAGGAGAAACCAGTTAAGATTCTCGAGTTTGCCAGTCGAGTCACCCGCAGCAAGGTTATCAAGTTTTGCAAAGTTCAGTGGAGCCACCACACCGAGGATGAAGCCACCTGGGAGCGAGAGGAAGATTTGCTAAAACACCACCCTCACCTATTTTCTTGCCAACCCGAATCTCGAGGGCGAGATTCATCTTAAGGGGGGTAGGTTTCTAACATCCCAAATTTTCAATTTGGAATGTTATACATTAGATCATCATTGCATATCATATTTTATTTGCTTTTGGTTTTGATCCTAGAAATTCTACGCAACTCAAGGACCCACAGAGAGTTGGGGATTTCGATATTTTCATATTTGAGTTTTCTCAAATTTTGAGAATGGGATCATTTGATTTTAATTATTTTATCTTCAGTTATTTCTATTACACAAATATGAGAGAGGGAATAAAATGACTTTCCCAAAAATAAAGAAATATTGAGGATTTAATAATAAAATCAAATAAGATTTTATTTCGGAGTTTTTCCCCATTTTATTTGAATTTAGGAAAAATATGCGTTTTTCAAATTTACATTTAGGCCCCAAATAAATGTTCACTTTGTCCGACTTGATTTTAGAAGTCGGGGAAAATTTATTTCGGAATTTTGGAGTCCGTTTAATATTTATTTCGTTTTTTTTCTGCGCGGAAACTATTTTAAAAAAATCCGAACCGACTCCGGGCCGTACCCGAGCAGGACTCCGCCCGGGGGGGCCTTTATAAGCCGCCCGCTCGAGCCGCCGAAGCCCACCAGCGCCTCAGCCCCGCAGCCCGCCCGCGCGCCCGAAACCCTAACCCTAGGCCGCCGCCGCCCGCGCCGCCGCCCCGCTTCCGCGCCGTCGCTGCGCCGCCTCGCCGCCGCCCCGCCGCCGGAGGTAGATCTCGCCGCCGTTTTTTTTAGAAAAATCGTTCGGTTTTTCGTCGGTTTTTTTATTTCCATTTTTTATTAGATCAGTTTTTTTCGGTTTAGTTTATTTAGCGAGTGTTCGCTCGTTCGTTCGTTTTAATGAACGTGTTCGTCGTTTAGATCCAGATAACGAACGTTCGTTCGTTAATCTGTTCGTCGTTTTTCTTTTTATCGGATTTTCCGCGATTATTTCTGATCGCGATTTCTGATCCGATTTTCGTTTTAGTATAAATTTTCGCTCGTTTATCGGAATGAGGGGATTCAAGCGCCTGGAGTTTCGTCTCAAAACCCTCTTTCCGTTTAACCAACTTAAACAAGTTTTTGCTTCTGTAAAATTTGACTTAGGTTCAAATTAGTAAAACGAAGTTTGTTTCTTTCGCCGTTTGATTTTCGTTGCTTCGTTTGATTTGATTCTTTTTGCAAATCGGAGTTCTTAAGTTGAACTTTCTGGTTAGATCTCTTATTTGAGTTTTACGTGTGCATTAGATGAGTACTTATTTTATGCTTGTTTGTTTGTTTATTTGTTTGCGATAGAGTACCCGGAGTGCGACGTCTGTTACTTCGAATCTCTAGGTTTCGCGGATCATCAGCAAGTCAAGTAACACTTTGATCATACCTTCCTACTACCCAGTTTTATTGCATTAGATCAATCCTCAAACATTGCATGATTAGGATCTAATTAAATTGTGGGATGGGAAGTAGATGAGGTAGTACCTATTACCTGTTTTATTATCAAACCTTTGGGAGTTACTTCTACGTTGCTTATTATGCCATGCTATGCTAGTAGACGTGGATTGTGTGAGTGATATCCATGACAGATGTGAGTTTGTTAATTAATGGTTTATCTAAGGTGGCAACTTAAACACACATCTGGGTGGATTGAGGTACCTGGGTATTCCAGGATTGCCTGTTGTTTTTCTTTATGGACCGCCACCCAGGCCCAAAGGGATCATGAGATTATTCATACTAGAAACTTGTGTGTGCAGCCACAAGCTACTATGGGCTCTAGCATAGTTGATTAAGTCATCCGAACTCTTACGGTGGTAGACTAGTAGATGTAGGGGAACGTAGGTGTAACGGTCTACCCATCGTAAGGTGCTAGCGCTTCTGAAAGACTATGTCTCGGTCATCCGTTTCTCAAACACCATGTAGTGAGAGAAATCCAACAGAGGAGATCGAGTCTTGTGGGGAAAAGTGCGCAAACCTCTACAGAGTGTACAAACTAATCATGATTAGCCGTGTCCCCGGTTATGGACGTTTTGAGTATCTAGTACTTGGATTATCATGTGAATCTCATCATGTTACTTTAATTAATATTGTTGGGTTTTAATGATGATTATTTTAATTGGGATTGAGGATGTTGTCAACCATTCTCAATGTTTAACAACCACCATGATAGTTAAATAAAATTTATTCCTTTGCAGTAGGGAAAAATTGGCTTTACGCAAAACTGTAACCATAGAGCTTATCCACCAGCCATATATGCATGTAGTGATATCATTATTCATCATTGCTCTACAGTGTGAATTCGCTAGTACATTCAATGTACTGACCCTTTGTGGCTGCAACGTCTCATGTTGCAGGTTATCTTACGACGAGTAAGTGATACGTTAGGGTTACGATTTCTACACTCAACTTTGCCGTTGGTGTTGATGGGAATCCACAACCTTGTTACTTCCGCTATTTTGGATTGAGGTAATAGTATTTACGTTACTTTATAGTTTATACATGTGATTTACCTCTGTTATAAATCCTCGAGTACTGTGTGTGTCAGCATACCGATCCAGGGATGACACTTAAGAACAGAGACTTGACCATCTGACGTTGGGTCGCTACAAGTCTTGTAGCGACCAAGCCTCAAACTGTCTGATCTCTATGCTCAGGTGTCATCCCTGGATCAGTAATGCTGACACCACACAGTACTTGAAGGATTTATAACAGAGTAGCAATCACACACTTATTACAACGAATGTCTCAAAAGAGAACTTATTACAATAAATATGGCTTAAGGCCATCTAATAACGATAACAGCGGAAGGCTTGGAAGATAAGCGAGTCCATCAACTCCAACAACATCACTGAGTATAGAACCACGACCTAAGGCACCTTACTCGTCATCTGAAAAGTCTGCAACATGAAACGTTGCAGCCCGAAAATGGGTCAGCACATGGAATATGCTGGCAATGTAACACATAGAGAGTAATGAAAGATTAAGCCTATACTACATGCATATATGGCTGGTGGAAAAGCTCTATGGTTACAGTTTTGCGTAAAGCCAATTTTTCCCTACTACAAAGGAATAAATTTTATTTAACTATCATGGTGGTTGTTAAACATTGAGAATGGTTGATAGCATCCTCAATCCCAATTAAAATAATCATCACTAAAACCCAACAATATTAATTAAAGTAACATGATGAGATTCACATGATAATCCAAGTACTAGATACTCAAAACGCCCATAAGCGGGGACACGACTAATCATGATTAGTTTGTACACTCTGCAGAGGTTTGCGCACTTTTCCCCACAAGACTCGATCTCCTCTGTTGGATTTCTCTCACTACATGGTGTTTGAGAAACGGATGACCGAGACATAGTCTTTCAGAAGCGCTAGCACCTTACGATGGGTAGACCGTTAGACCTACTTTCCCCTACATCTGCTAGTCTACCACCGTAAGAGTTCGGACGACTTAATCAACTATGCTAGAGCCCATAGTAGCTTGTGGCTGCACACACAAGTTTCTAGTATGAATAATCTCATGATCCCTTTGGGCCTGGGTGGCGGTCCATAAAGAAAAACAACAGGCAATCCTGGAATACCCAGGTACCTCAATCCACCCAGATGTGTGTTTAAGTTGCCACCTTAGATAAACCATTAATTAACAAACTCACATCTCTCATGGATATTACTCACCCAATCCACGTCTACTAGCATAGCATGGTATAATAAGAAACGTAGAAGTAACTCCCAAAGTTTTGACAATAAAACAGGTAATAGGTACTACCTCATCTACTTCACATCCCACAATTTAATTAGATCCTAATCATGCAATGTTTGAGGATTGATCTAATGCAATAAAACTGGGTAGTAGGAAGGTATGATCAAAGTGTTACTTGACTTGCTGATGATCCGCGAAACCTAGAGATTCGAAGTAACAGATGGCGCACTCCGGGTACTCTATCGCAAACAAATAAACAAACAAACAAGCATACAATAAGTACTCATCTAATGCACAGGTAAAACTCAAATAAGAGATCTAACCAGAAAGTTCAACTTAAGAACTCCGGTTTGCAAAAAGAATCAAATCAAACGAAGCAACGAAAATCAAACGGCGAAAGAAACAAACTTCCTTTTACTAATCTGAACCTAAGTCAAATTTTACAGAAGCAAAAACTTGTTTAAGTTGGTTAAACGGAAAGAGGGTTTCGAGATGAAACTCCAGGCGCTTGAATCGCCTGATTCTGATAAACGAGCGAAAAGTTATACTAAAACAAAAATCGGATCAGAAATCGCGATCAGAAATAATCGCGGAAAATCCGAGAAAAAGAAAAACGACGAACAGATTAACGAACGAACGTTCGTTATCTCGATCTAAACGACGAACACGTTTGTTAAAACGAACGAGCGACCGAACGCTCGCTAAATAAACTAAACCGGAAAAAAATTGATCTAATAAAAAGGAAAATAAAAAAACCGACGAAAAACCGACGGAAAAACCGAACGGTTTTTCTAAAAAAACGGCGGCGAGATCTACCTCCGGCGGCGGCGCGGCGGCGGCGGCGCGGGGGCGGCGAGGCGGCGCGGCGGCGGCGCGGGCGACGGCGGGCTAGGGTTAGGGTTTCGGGCGCGCTCGCGGGCTGCGGGGCTGAGGCGCTAGTGGGCTTCGGCGGCTTATAAAGGCCCCCCGGGCGGAGTCCCGCTCGGGTACGGCCTGGAGTCGGTTCGGATTTTGTTTTAAATAGTTACCGCGCAGAAAAATAAACGACAGAAATACTAAACGTACTCAAAAAATCCTGAAATAAATTTTCTCCGAGTTCTAAAATCAAGCCGGACAAAGTGAACATTTATTTGAGGCCTAAATGCAATTTTGAAAAACGCATATTTTTCCTAAATTCAAATAAAATGGCAAAAAACTCTGAAATAAATCTTATTTGATTTTATTATTAAATCCTCAATATTTATTTATTTTGGGAAAGTCATTTTATTCCCTCTCTCATATTTGTGTAATAGAAACAATTGAAGATAAAATAATTAAAATCAAATTATCCCATTCTCAAAATTTGAGAAAACTCAAATATGAAAATATCGAAATCCCCAACTCTCTCCGTGGGTACTTGAGTTGCGTAGAATTTCTAGGATCAAAACCAAAAGCGAATAAAATATGATATGCAATGATGATCTAATGTATAACATTCCAAATTGAAAATTTGGGATGTTACACAAAAACCCTAAAAAGATTATGCAAAGGCTCAGATTGGTTCGGATATGATGAACTAACCCTAATTTTTTTGTGGCTTTTTCGTGGACTGTAGGTATGAAGAACAGACTCGATATAAACTATGAAAAACCGTAAAATCTCACCGAGCAACCTGGAAATCTGATACCACTTGATAGAGACAAAGGTGTCCCGTCTTTCGATGAGATGGTGGTTATCGTTTTGGACAAAGTCGACTTTGACGATCCGACTATGAACGTGCGAGGACGTCGCGCCTTAGCAATCGCTAAACCAACTCCGAGAGGTTATTGACCATGCTGGAGCATGATCAACCTGACCACGAAGGTCTGTTTCCTGCAGGCAAACGAAGAACAAGCAAGAAACTAAGATTGCAATCTGGATATTGCGAATATAAGAGGAAAGCTTTATTGATCAAGGTGGGGTTCTGTGACGCCTTGGTCTGGTCGTTGAACACAAACGAAGTACGCGATGGCGAACTTTTAATCTATACGAAACCCAAAGTCTAAACGGTGCCCTAAGGGCTGTATATATGGAGGAAGAGGGGGGGATTTCGTGGCCCTTGGGGAAGGGGTCCGAAACCAACCATATCTCTTGTTTCCCCACACATACGGACTCTAAAAACAGCCTATACTTATGTATTTCGAAATTACATGGGCCTGGCCCAATAATAAGGTGAAGCAGCACCTAGAATAGCCTCTGGACGAAGTTTATGAAGTGGCATCTTGTATATTTCGTCCAAGGCTTCATGCACTCATTATGGTGGCTTCAAAGTCCTGAAATCATCACTTGACTTCGTTCTTGTTCCCCTTGCGCATGCCATCAACTCCATGCTTGTTCTTGCTCCAATGTTCATCCCTCTTATCCATGTCAGGCCCTTCATTTGTAAGCAAAACAAATGTATCCAATTTAGGCAGCATCATATTCTCATGAACATTAGAATCATTACCAAGAAACGGAAGTACCTGATAATTTAATTGGCGTGCACGAGCTCTAGTAATTTGTCCAATATATGTAGTAGTAGGGGTTGTGGGTGTAACAATGGTATTGATGTCCTCATCACGTTGTATGGGTAATGCCATGAAATTCCTCTTCCATTACCTAAATGGTTTTCTATTTTCTATCTGGTCATGGATATTGTGCTCTGCTTGTCCTTGGGAAGGATATACCCCTGAAATATGTGTTTAAACACATTTTCCTTTCCAATGTCCTATTTAATCTAATAATCACATTTCCTTTCCAATGTCTTGTTTAACCTTTCTCATGGTTTATATGATCTAAGCAGTAATGATTCCCTGCTTATGTAAACACCCTGGTGTACAACCTTGTCAGTAAGACCGTGTTACTACTGTTGATGACTTTTCGGTAACCATCGATGGACGAGAACTTTGCCTATTGGTCCGTCTTGTTTCAACGAGCAGGAAAATGGTTCTCTTCGTCCCTCGCCCTTGGTACCAAGGATGCATCCAACATAACTGATCGGTTATTCTCTAACATGCCTTGCTATCATGACCGTTCAACATGTCAACGCCCTTCCTTATTTTAACCCACATGGTGGGCCCATAACCCACAGTTCCATAGGATCAGAACCTGACTCTCCTGTACAGCCATGTTTCTAAAGTGAATCCTCACACTTGGCTTTGTATGTAGATCACGAGCCACCTTCCGTAAGATCATCAATTCTGGTACCAGACACAATACTTGTTCCCATTGCTATAAAACCCTTTCACCTTCTGGTTATGCATCGAACAATTGCCTAGCCACTTGATACTTCTTATTGTATCGTATTACTTTGCTCTCGATGTGTTTCATTTGTTCAACTCGAGAGATAGTCATGTGTTCATTCATGGGATAACCCCAGATGATTACCTCTTATAGCATCCTATCATTATCGACCTGCCCCTTACCTATTCGTAAGTACGACGGAGTTCAGGAAGAAAGGCTGATGACTTCATCCTGATGACCTGAAGCAGAGGAATGATGACACCAACGGAAGTGGTCAACTTCTTCGATAAGAGAAACCAAGACCGAGAAGACCCGTTAGAATTTCGTAACCGGACCTTTCGCCCTTACTCCACCTCTTAAATCTCGGGACAAGATTTCCTGTAGTGGAGGAGAATTGTGACGCCCGGATAATTAAACTACAGTAATTCTCTGCTAATGATGCCATGTCATTTCAATTATTGTTGCTAATCTCGCATTAGTTCGAAACCGATTCAAATTCAAATTCAATTCAAGCAAACAATAAAAGTTTTCAAACATTAAAACTAAAATGTTCGGAATGTGACATAATTAAATACAATAAATTAGGTACAACTTTTGTATTTTTCCAAAACTAAAATATTTAGAAAATGAGAGAAAACAGTACAGGAAATATAATAAAAATGAAAGGCCAAACAAAAAACAAAAAGAAAGGAAAAGCAAAACCTCCCTGGCCAACTGGGCCAAACGGCCCAGCTGGCCAGCCCAACCGGCCCGGCCCAGCCGGCCCAGTGTAAGTTCATCTAGTGCCACCCCTAGTTGGTTTTGGAGTATTGACTACAAATTTGGCTAAGGGACTAATGTGTTTGTGAGAATTGTAGGATAACACAGGTAGTGTCCCTCATTGATTCGGTTTACCTACCGGAGATGACCCCTAAAAATGTATAAAGACATTGACGACAATGGTGGTATATGAAGATATTCATATTGAAGACTATGACATGAGAAGACATTCAGTGAAGACTATGGAGCGCGAAGACTCAGTTGTTTCATAGTTTCCTTTTCTTCTTTGTTGAGTCATAGGAACCACCGTACTGTTAAGTGGGGTCCAAGTGAACATAGTCAGAGTGACTGAAGTGATGCTCAACCAAAATTCTATGTCTTCGAGCGAAGACAATGAGAGCAAATCTTATCCAGAGCTGGATAAGTCAGCTTTGCTTGTAGCCCAAGTAAAGTTGTCGTGTGTGTGTTTGAAATCTGACCGTTGGAACACGTGTCAGTTCCTTAGTGACCCAGGGTCATTTCGGACATAACAGGTCGGGTTGCCCAGTGGCTATAAATAGCCCACCCCCTACACCATAAATTGGTGGCTCCTCAGAGTTAGTACACGGCTTTTCTCGTTTGAGAGCAACCCACCTCGAAGCCTTTGAGAGAGAGAAATCCTTGCGAGGACAAAGCCCAAACATCCAGAGCCAAAGAGTGTTAGGCATCACTGAAGTCTTTCTGTCTGTGTGACCTGAAGACTTATTACACTTGAGGATAGTGAATCCTCCAGCCGGTTAGGCGTCGCATTCTGAGCGTCCAAGAGTCATTGTGGATCGCCGGTGAACGAAGTATGTGAAGGTTTGGAAGTCTACCTTGAAGACTTACCAGAGTGATTGGGCGAGGACTGTGTGTCCTTAGCTCAAGGGGAATAAGGTGAAGACGCGGTCTTCTGAGTTGAATCTCAGCCTCCCTAACCAGATGTACAGTTGTCATAGCAACTGGAACTGGTCAAACAAATCCTGTGTCTTCGACAAGTGACTGGTTCTATCCTCTCCTCCCTTTACTTATAGTTTGTCTTCGTGAAGTCATTGCCTGCTTGTCATACCTGTTTGACTTCATTGCTTGACTACTATGGCTGTTTGGCTTCATACCATCTTCCATCCCGATCCTTACTACCTAGCTGCTATTAGTCTTCTTACTCTCACATTATTGCATACTTGACTATGGCTAGCTTTGTGTAGTTTATCATCCGCTGCATATCAATTGGTTCATTTCTACTGTTTGTCTTCGAAACTCCCATGTTTTGAAGAATTTCATAAAAATCGCCTATTCACCCCCCTCTATTCGATAACAAGCACTTTCAATTGGTATCAGAGCAAGGTACTCCCTTGTTCTGTGTGATTCGGTTTAACCACCTGGAGTTTTAGCTATGTCGACTGCAGGGATAATCAAAGTCTCCATTGCTTGCCCCGTCTTCGATGGAACTGAATATCCCTACTGGAAGAATAAGATGCGCATGCATCTTGAAGCCATTGATGTGGACCTCTGGTATGTCGTCAAGAACAGCGTTCCCAAGACTGGTGAAGGTGTCACCCCTGCTGATGTCAAGAAGTTCATTCAACTGGACTCTACTGCCAAAGACATCATCTGTGGTCATCTGACCAAATGACAGTATGGCCGTGTGAGTGCTCTGGAGATGTCAAAGCTAGTCTAGGACTGGCTATCCAAGGTCAACGAAGGCGCCTCAACCCAGAGAGATCAAAGGATCAGTGTTATTCGCAACCTCTTCAACCGCTTCAAGAGAAACGACAATGAGAATGTCCAGCTCACGTTTGATCGCCTCACTGACATCACAAATGAGCTTCGTGATCTTGGTGCCACTATTACCAAGCATGAAATCGTCAAGACACTACTGAGATCACTTGACAGCTCCTTTGACACCCTTGCCCTCATGATACAAGAACGTCCTGACTTCAAGACACTCGATCCGTCTGATATACTTGAGAGGCTCAACACACATGAGTTCCAGCTTTTTGAGAAAAGAGATATTTATGGTCCCAACTATGGCTGAACTCGCGCTTTGAAGGCAAAAGTTGTTTCCTCATCTGAAGAAGAATCTGACTGCAGTTCTGATGATGCTGAAGACATTGGAAAGGAACTTGCTAAGCTTGTGAAGAAGTTCCAGAAGTTCACCAAGAAGAAGGGCTTCAGAAAGTCGTCACGTTCCAGCTCAAGAAATGATGAAGCTTTCACTCATGACTACAAGAAGAGAACATGTCACAAGTGCAAGAAACCTGGACACTGTATCTCTGAGTGTCCACTTTGGGACAATGAGAAGAAGAAGAGCAAGGAATATGATTCTGATGACAAGAAGAAGAAGAAATCTTCAAAGTCTTCTTCCAAGTCCTCATCAAAGTCTTCATCCCATAAGAAGAGCTCATCTGGCAAGGCTCGTGCTTTTGTTGGGAAGGAAATGGATTCAGAGGAGGAGTCTGCTTCTGAGGAGGCGGAGGTGGTGTCTGAGGAGGAGTCCGACCCTGGCATTGCAAGTCTGGCTTTAGCTACTGCTTATGTTGCCAAGTCCATCTTCAACATTGAAGACAATGACTTCCACACCAACGCTGAAGCTGATGACAAGGACAACCCTACTCCTACCTACTGCTTCATGGCACGTGGTGCCAAGGTAAAATCACGCGATGCTTACTTTCAAACATCTAGTGAAGATGACTCCCATTGTGAATCCAAACCCAGCTACAAAACACTTGCTAAAATTGCAACTGAACAACAAAAGGCTATGGAACATACTCAAAAACTGTTAGAGAAAAGCGATGACCTGTTGGACGCGGAAATGACTCGTTCACAGTCCTTAATTGAAGACATAAAAA
Organism: Aegilops umbellulata; assembly: GCA_032464435.1. Lineage (NCBI taxonomy): Eukaryota > Viridiplantae > Streptophyta > Magnoliopsida > Poales > Poaceae > Aegilops > Aegilops umbellulata. Next base: position 241,362,708 of record CP136055.1, on the reverse strand, counting down.
ATCTTCATGCTAAGTACCAAGAACTTGAAAGTCGTCATGAAACGCTCTCAACCACTCATGAAAAGCTCTCCTACGATTATCTTCAAAGGAAGCAAGAGCTTGAGAAATTGAGAGCGGCTCATGAAGATCTTCAAAAGGAGAATGAGTCACTTCGCGCTCAACAGATCAGTCCCGCTCAGGATGGATTTGAACCACCATGTCTAAAATGCCTTGAGCGTGATAACGCTACCTCTGTTGCTGGGTGTTCCACTACTGCTACTATTGCAATATCTTCAACTACTGATGTGGTAACTAACCCCTCTGCGGAGGATACCACTACTATTGCTGATGAAAATGCTAGGTTGAAGACATTGCTTGAAACAGGGATGTATAATAGTCTGAAAGGACATCAGACACTTTGCGATGTCCTCAAAAAGAAGATTCTGAACCGAAACCCTAGGAAAGAGGGTGTTGGGTTCGAGAGGAAAATGAATGTTGATGGCTCCTACTGGAAGCCTGAGCAGTATCCCAAAACCACATGGGTTGCTGCAAAGGGACCTTCAGTGGATCCATCCACCTTATATGGCTTTACCTGTGCTAACCCTGTTGTCATGGATGCATCCCTTGATGCAAACTACAAACTGTTCAAGAATCAGAATGGGGGAGTGTTTGCCAGATATATTGGTACTAACTGCAGGAATGGGCCACCTATGAAGAAGATCTGGGTTCCCAAAAGCTGTCTTGAGAAGCTTCCAGTGAATGTCATCATGACACCATCTGGGAAGAAGACAAACCCCAGACCTAAGGCTTCATGTCGGGGGTTGGGTGCGACATATGCCAAAGGATGGCTTATCATGGTGGGGGCGAGTAGAACGTCGCCGGTGCCTGGAAGCGGGATGAGGCGTAGGCATGCACGCCGGCGGATCTTACCCAGCTTCGGGGCTCTCCGAGGAGATAATACCCCTACTGCTGCTCTGCGGGGTCTCCGCATGGTCACTATGGAGATATGTGTACAAAGTTGCTCCTCGAGCTGTGTTCTAGAGGTAGGAGAAGGCGAGGCTAGCTCTCCCCTCCTCTATGCAGTTGGTCTGGTGGAAAAAGGATCGAACCCTTTGCATGGGTGCTCCGGGGGGTTTATATAGGCCTACCCCCCGGGGGTACAATGGTAATCTGACTGGGTGCGGGCCCCAGCCGTCTGTCTCTTAGGCCGCCGTCCTTTCCGCCGACTCCTGGGGGCCACCTCTAGTGGGCCCCGCCGACTGACCTGGCCACTGTAGCCGCGCCTCTGATGACGTTGGCTTGGTCGTGGGGGCGTGGCAACAGTGCCGCCGCCTGGCGGGCGATCACTGTCTCCACTCCCCGTCTTATCTGGTTAATGGCGCGTGGGACCCATGGGAGGAGCTGGCCGACTCCTGGAGGCCGACTCCCACGGGGCCCGTCTTCGGGTGCTCTCACCGTATTCTATCTCCCCCGCTGATTGGCGGGGCCCGCCGTCTCCAGGCCGTTCTGGCGGGCCAATGTGGGAACAGGGTTCCGCCGCTGGGGCGGACGTCAGGGCCGGTATGGCCACAGTGTCGCGCCGTGCCGAAGATCTCCTCCGGTATGTCGCACTGTAGCCATACCCGCCCTTGGTAATCAGGGTAGGGGAGGGCCGTACTCCGGCCATCCCCAGTCCTGTTCTTCTTCCAGAAGGCTGACGGTGGCGAAGTCGTGGGCCGACTCCCCATAGTCGGCATTCCTGGAGTCGCCCACTGGGAGTCGGCTTATGTCGTAGCCGTCTTCGAGATTCGGCCGTGAGTAGGCGTCGGTGATGCTGCGGCCGACTCCGAGAGTCGGCCGATCGTCTTGGGATTCTTTGAGGGGCGTAGCCTGCCCCGATGTCTTGAAAGGTTCTGGGCCTCGGGTTTGCCTACCCGTGGCCCATTACTCCGACAGTAGTCCCCGAAGCTGGTGAGGCGCCGAGGGATGCGCCGAGGGGCCTCAGCAGTTTCTTCCTTCGAGGAGTCGGCGCCGTAGCTCGCCTGCCGTCTTCCTTCGTGCCGATTATTAGGAGGCGATTCTGCTCTGGCCGTCTTTGTCGAGCCGTCTCTCAGAGGTCGGACTTGCCTTCAAGTCGCCTTGCTCTTCTTTAGGTAGTTTGAAGATCGTGGCATGACGCAAACGGCGTGTTTGAGAAGCTACACGGCCGCTGTTGGGGATATTACTACTGAGCGTAAACCGGCCTGTACAGGCCGGGATAACTTCGTCTGTAGTTCAAGAATGGTAAAGCCCAGGAGGCTATGTAGAGTCCCGAGGCCGTAGTCGGTTTAACATCTATAGCCGTAAACCGGCCTGTGTACAACTTGTATTGTAAGTTAGGGATAAGGAAGAGACCGACCCGGGTACGAGTATAAACCGGAGATCGGGACTCTATGAACCGACGGGCGTCACCCGTGTATATAAGGGGACGACCCGATATCGGTTCAGGGGAGAGACAACCATAACTCGAGGCCTAGGCGAAGCTTATCTGCTCCCTAGCCATCGAGACTTCATCAATTCCACCACAAACTAGACGTAGGCTTTTACCTTCATCGAAGGGGCCGAACTAGTATAAACCCTCTGTGTCCCTGAGTCCACTTTAACCCCTTCGAGTTAACCCGTTGCGATGGCTCCACGACTAAGTCCTTTGGCTAGGACATCTGCCGTGACAAACCCACGACAGTTGGCGCCCACCGTGGGGCCGTCGCACGATGGTTTCAAGTTCTTGGAGGGCCGCTTTGAAGGACTCAAGGGATATGCCGTGGGCCGGATGACCAAGAGTCGCCGCGGCAAGATCTACGTCGACGACGCAGGCTGGGGCCCCGAGGCCGGCTCGATTGAGTACGGGTACCGGGTCCCCTTTGGCGGTATACACGTTTTCATCGGTAAGATTGGTGAAACGGGCCCTCAGCTGGACACCTGCACCGACCTCATCGAGACAGCTCAGCGTGCGCGATCCGCCCGGATCAAGCCAGCCATAAAGCGTGCCTTGGTGGGAGTCATCCACGGGCGAGACTATGAGGACGGATCAGACTCTGGTGGCGAAACCGTTGTTTATTCCGTGGATGAGTCGTCAACCGAGGGAACTGAGTCCCTGTATCAAGTGCATGATGGTCGGATTGGGGGCTGTTCCGATGACAGCAGTATTCCGGAGCCCTCCGATCTGCCTAGTCGGGTCGGCGTATTCATGGCTGGCACCCAAGCAGCGCCTCATTCATCAACGGCCGCAGCAATGATTTCCGGTTCGACGGCTGCCGGAGCAGGAGGTTTTGTGCGCCCACCGGTCCAAGTATTATCCGATCTGTTCGACGCACTGGCGGCGCTCTTGACGGAGGCTAATCCGGCGGATCAGGATGCTCATAACGCAGAGATTGCAAAGGTGAGAGAACAGATTAGCCAGGCCAAGGCGGATCTGGCGGCTGAGGAGGTCAGGATGACTGCAGAACGGGCCGCTTTAGACGCGCAAGCCTATAAGTTCATGCTGGATCAGAACGCTTCACAGGAGGTCATGAGGAGGAAATATCGGTCCCGCCTGCCACCGGTGTTTGAAGGAAGGGATCTTTTCAAAACTCCTGGAGCAGGGACCAGTAATCAACCAGTGGTAAACCGAGCAGAGGCGCCTGGGACAAGCGCGCCGGTTCAGCCCCGCATAGTAGATCTACCCCGTCATAACCCGGAGCCGCGGATTGAAACCGCACCCCCGGATCATTACTCCAACCTGCTGGATAATCTTGTTGCTGCGGCAGCACGTCTAGAGGCTATTCCGGTCGAGGGAGATTCGTTACAGGCCATAGAGACGCGCCGGGTCAAGGAGCTCCTCAGAACGGCGCTGGTCCAACAGGAGGCGTATTCATACAGCCGCGAGCGGATTCATTCTACTCCACGTCCAATCCGGAGTTATAACAGGCACCTGGAAGAACAAGCTGAGTCCAGCAATGCACGGCATGGAGGGCCCCGCGGTGACAATCCGGCCCCTGATGCCCAGGAGTTGGTAGACCGGGCCCGTGCACGCAGAGAAGCCGCATTGGCAGCACATCAGACTACGCCGGTTCGTCCCACCACGTCGGTCGAACCAGGGCTTGCTTCTAGCGCTTTGGGGTGCCTTGCCTTATACCTGCTTTGCGCAATGTGCGCCTGCCTAAGGACTTCAAGGGGCCGCGCAAGGTACCGAATTATACAGCGGATCAACCCCCGGAGGCGTGGGTGGAAAGTTATGAGATGGCCATGGAGATGCTTGACGTGGATGAAGCTGCATGTGCAAAATATTTCTCTATGATGCTTGAAGGAACGGCCCGCACTTGGTTAAAAAGCCTGCCGCCCAATACCATCCGTTCATGGGCTCAATTGCGAGCTCGGTTTATCAGTAATTTCAAAGATACGTGCAGGCAGCCCATGTCGATAGTAGACTTAGCCGCTTGCGTCCAGGCGGAAGGGGAATCAACCACTCATTGGGTGCGCCGCGTTTCGCAAATCTTGCATTCATCAGACCGCATCAATGCTGACACTGCAGTTGTGACTTTGGAAAGCAATTGCCGGTTTGGGCCCTTGAGATTGAAATTAGGACGAATGAAGCGTCATTGCACTGACATAGGGACTCTCATGGCTGCTTTGGTAAAGTACGCTGATTCTGATAGTACCAAGGATCCCGAGTCTGATGATGAAAAGGCAGGGAAGGGAAAAAAGAACGGCAACTTCAGAGGTCAGCAGCATCACCCAGGGAACGGCATTGGAGGCAAGCGTAAAGCGGATGGTTCCATGGATTTTGTGGCTAACACCAATGTGCAGAATAGGGGCCGGCCGCATAGGGGCAAGGGCCGCGGTGGCGGACCCAGCCCCAATCCATAGCGCTTAAATAGTTTGTTGAATCAGCCCTGCCCAAAGCATGGAACGACGGAGGAACCAGCAAACCACCTATGGAAGGATTGTTACATCACGCGAGAGTTTAAGAATTCCAGCGCTTTCCGGTATGATCACAATCCCGGTGGCGGTTCAGGATCCGGGCCAACCCACGGTGGAGGAAACTCCGGTTCAGGGTTTAATGGTAATCCGAGCGGGGCTGGTAATCCGGGCGGACATGGTAATCAACGTAACCAGAATGATCAAGGGGGCTATAATCAGCAGCAGTCGGGATACCAGAGCAATCCGAAGCAGTTAAACAGTGGCCAGTACCATGTGTTCACCACTAGCTTGGACAAGCGAGACCAGAAGGTCCGGAAGAGGGCAGTTAACTCTGTTGAACCGGCCGTGCCCCGATATCTACGATGGTCAGAGCAGCCGATCACCTGGAGTAGAGAGGATCACCCTCCTCGGGTGGATAATCCGGGTCAACTGGCTTTAGTGGTAGCGCCTCAGGTAGGAGGTTATAAGTTCACCAAGGTGCTCATGGATGGGGGCAGCAGTATTAACATCCTATACTATGAGACCTTTCGACGTATGGGGCTCAAGGATAAAGATCTACGGCCTTCACACACGGTTTTTCATGGCGTAGTGCCAGGCAAGTCTGCGTATCCCATGGGCAAGATAGCATTGGAGGTGGCTTTTGGTGATGATCACGATTCCCGATCAGAAACACTGACTTTTGAGGTGGTGAAGATCCAAAGCCCGTACCATGCCCTGTTTGGTCGGCCGGCTTATGCCAAATTCATGGCACGACCTTGTTATGTATATCTGCAGCTCAAGATGCCAGGCCACAAGGGAACCATCACGGTTCACGGGAGCCGCAGGATCGCTTTGGAGTGTGAAGAGGGAGATGCCGCCTATGCGGAATCGGTTTGTGCTGCGAAGGAACTCAAATACTACAGGGATAATGTTGATCCGACGGATATGACTCCTTTAAAGAAGCCCACCACAGAGCATGATCCGGCTTTAAAATTCACGTCAGCCGCGGAGACCAAACTTGTTGATTTCGTGGCTGGTGATTCATCCAAGCAATTCAGCATCAGTACCAATCTGGATCCAAAATAGGAAAGCGCGCTCATCGAGTTCCTCCGTGAGAATCGGGACATCTTTGCATGGAAGCCCTCTGACATGCCAGGTGTACCGAGGCGACTCGCTGAGCACACCCTTAATGTGGATCCCAAATACAAACCGGTGAAACAGTTCCTCCGTCGGTTCAACGAAGAGAGAAGAAAGGCTATTGGAGAAGAAGTGGCCAGGCTCTTAGCGGCCGGCTTCATCGTTGAAGTCTTTCACCCTGAATGGCTTGCTAATCCGGTGCTGGTCCTTAAGAAAAACGGCACTTGGCGTATGTGTGTGGACTATACAGATCTTAATAAGGCCTGCCCTGCAGATCCTTTTGCCCTCCCTCGTATTGATCAAATCATTGATGCTACGGCGGGTTGCGAGCGTTTATGCTTTCTGGATGCATACTCTGGTTATCATCAGATTAAGATGGCGGTTAAGGACCAGGAGAAGACGGCGTTCATTACTCCCTTTGGAGCCTTCTGCTATGTATCTATGCCTTTTGGGCTCAAAAGTGCCCAGGCAACTTATCAACGGTGTGTGCAAAATTGTCTCCACAAGCAGATTGGCCGTAATGTGCACGCTTATGTGGACGACATTGTGGTCAAGTCAAGGAAGAAGGAAACGTTGGTCGATGATTTGAAGGAGACCTTTGATAACTTAAGGATATACAAGATGATGCTCAATCCAGCCAAGTGTGTCTTTGGTGTACCGGCTGGCAAGCTGTTGGGTTTCTTGGTGTCCAACAGGGGAATTGAGGCTAATCCGGACAAAATTACAGCTATCACCTCTCTAGCTAAACCGAAATGCATCAATGACGTCCAACGTCTGGCAGGTAGAATTGCGGCTTTAAGCCGGTTTATCAGCCGCCTCGGAGAGAAAGCAATTCCTCTGTATCAAATGTTGAAGAAGACAGATCAGTTTGTCTGGAATTCTGCCGCTGATCAGGCGTTTGTGGATTTAAAGCGACAGCTGGTCAATCCGCTCGTACTCGCTGCTCCCACTGATAAGGAACCATTGCTGTTGTATGTAGCTGCTAACGCTCGCGCGGTCAGTGTGGCTATTGTGGTAGAGCGGAAGGAGGCAGGCAAAGAATACCCGGTTCAGCGTCCGGTTTATTACATCAGCGAGGTGCTGATTGAATCCAAACAACGATATCCGCATTGGCAAAAGCTAGTATATGGAGTTTTTATGGCAAGCCGGAAGCTGAAGCAGTATTTCCAAGGCCACCCTATCACGGTGGTCAGCTCTCCTCCTTTGGGTGATATCATCCAGAACCGGGAAGCGACTGGTCGGATTGCTAAGTGGGCTATCGAGCTTGGACCGCACGGTCTAAGGTATGCGCCTCGCACTGCGATAAAGTCTCAGGCATTGGTGGATTTTATCAATGATTGGACGGAGTTGCAAGTCCCTGAAGAGAAGCCGGATCACACTTACTGGACCATTCATTTTGACGAATCACGCCAATTGGAAGGATCGGGGGCTGGAGTCATACTAACTTCCCCACGAGGTGATAAGTTTTGTTATGTTCTCCGTTTAATGTTCCCTTGTACTAACAATGCAGCAGAATATGAGGCCTTGCTCCATGGTCTCCGGATGGCTAAGGAGATGAATTTAAGCCGGGTTAAGTGCTTTGGCGACTCTGACTTGGTGGGCCAGCAGGTGTCTGGTACATGGGATTCAAAAGATCCACTCATGGCTGCTTATCGTCGTGAGGTTGATGTGGTCGCAGGTCACTTCAAGGGTTATCAGGTGGACCATGTGGACCGACGAAAGAACGAGGCGGCTTATGCTTTAAGTCGACTGGGGTCACAGCGTAAACCGGTACCACCTAATGTGTTCCTTGATGTGCTTTACAACCCGTCGGTTCAACTGACTGGCGAAGCAGATTTGGCAGTTCCTGACCCAGAGGCTCAATTAGTCGCGGCATTACATGTCATCCCGGATTGGACGCTCCCTTACTTGGCGTACATGAACCGAGGGGAGTTGCCAGAGGATGAGGTTCTATCCAGACAGATAGTACGGCGGTCCAAGTCCATGGTAGTGGAAAACGGCGAACTACATCATCGCAGTGTGACAGGAGCCTTTCAACGGTGTGTATCTCCTGAGGAAGGCCGTGAAATTTTGCGTGAGATCCACGAAGGAGATTGCGGTCACCACGCCGGTTCAAAGTCCTTAGTGGTAAAAGCTTTTCGTCACGGTTTCTATTGGCTGACTGCTCATGCGTATGCGGAGGATCTGGTCAGGCGGTGTGATGGTTGTCAAAAATTCTCAAGACGCGCTCACGTCCCGGCTCAAGAATTGAGGATGATTCCAATTACTTGGCCGTTTGCAACCTGGGGGCTGGACATGGTTGGGCCTTTCAAATGGTCCAAGGACAAGAAGGCCCACCTTCTAGTGGCGGTGGACAAATTTACCAAGTGGATAGAAGCAGAGCCCGTTAGCAAGTGTGATGCGGCCACCGCGGTTTGGTTCATCAAAAAAGTGATTTTCCGATTTGGTTTTCCACACAGCATCATCATAGACAATGGTACCAATTTATCTAAAGGTGCCATGAAGGAGTTTTGCGAACGAGAGCACATCCGCCTTGATGTGTCGTCAGTGGCGCACCCACAGTCCAATGGTCAAGCAGAAAGAGCTAATCAGGAGATCTTGAGAGGCATTAAGCCCAGGCTTATGGTTCCTTTGCAGCGGACGCCGGGTTGTTGGGTCGAAGAGTTACCCTCTGTGTTATGGAGCATCAACACCACACCTAACAGGTCAACTGGATATACGCCGTTCTTCATGGTTTATGGGGCAGAGGCAGTTCTTCCTAGTGACGTACGACACGATTCGCCTCGTGTGGCGGCTTACGTTGAAACAGACAATGAAAGTTCTAGACAGGACGCTTTGGACCGGCTAGATGAAGAGCGAGATATAGCAGCTGCCCGTTCAGTGATCTACCAACAGGATCTTCGTCGATATCACAGTCGTCGGATCAGGACCAGAACCTTTCAAGAGGGAGATTTGGTGCTTCGACTTATTCAAGATCAAACCGAGATGCATAAATTATCTCCGCCTTGGGAAGGGCCTTTCGTGGTCAGCAAGAATCTACACAATGGTTCATACTACCTGGTAGATGTTCGAGAGCACCAAGATTCACGCAAATCAGGACAAGAGACAGACAGACCATGGAATATAGCTCATCTTTGGCCTTACTATACCCTGAGCCATGGGCTCTGCTTATGTATATATCATGACTATGTATATTTTATAATAAACCGGATCCTCAGTTAAAGCGGGGTATCTGTTCTTTTATATCATGTGTGGTTACACGGGGTTGTCTTTTTGCAACATCCGGTTTACCCCTTGCAAGTCTTAACAAGATCACTCGAGGCTTCCTGTTCAAACATAGGTCGTGTTCGAACCAAAGAGAACATAGCTATCCTTATGAGTGATTTGGGGGCTCGGTCATGTTTGAACCGATGCAATACCTCTTGGCCGGCGAAAGCCACCAGAGTCATTTGGGGGCTCGGTCATGTTTGAACCGATGCAATACCTCTTGGCCGGCGAAAGCCACCAGAGTCATTTGGGGGCTCGGTCGTGTCCGAACCGATGCAATACCTCTTGGCCGGCGAAAGCCACTAGAATCATTTGGGGACACGGTCACGTCTGAACCGGTCACGCCTCTTGGTCGGCCTACGGGCCTTAGAGTCATTTGGGGGCTTGGTTGAACCCGAACCATAGCAATGCCACTTGGCCGGCATAATGCCACGCGTCAGTTTGGGGTCCTGGCTGACTGGCACCATCGCTACACCTTCGGGGGGCTTGGTTGCGTCTGACCATGGTAATTCCGTCTGACCAAGCTCAATAGGGCTCTTCTTTTACAAAAGGTTTTTGTCGCCGTATTTTGATCTCTTCCCTTTTTTAAGAGTTGATAGTTTATTGCTTTTATCTAAAACCGACAACATTCGGCACCGGTCCAACATAGCCAATTTGGCGGAACACGGCCCTCTTTTTCAAAAATATGAGATTATTGGCTCGGTTTGGGTTTTTTCTGCTAAAAATCCTCTTTCGAGTAACGAAAGGCTGCTATCATTAAAAGACGGTTTACATTATAAACCGGTGTTATATACACAAGGGTTCAATTCTCCCATGACGGTTTAAGAGTTATCAACTCCCGCTTCAATATTGGCTACGAATGCTGTTATTAAAAAACGGTTTACATTGTAAACCGGTGTTATATACACAGGTATTTCGTATCACAAAGTTTGATCATGCTTGCACGTTTCCTTGCGTAACTATAATAATTCGCAAACTGGATGACGGTACAACCGCCCTGGTAGTTTCAAAAATTTGTGATCGAAATATAAGTTGGCAATAAGGATTTTCCAAAGGAGGATATCAGTGCTGATGCGCGAAGGCATCCCATGAAGCATAAGGTACGGTCTATCCTATTACAAGGCAACACGGTGCCCGAATAAGGGGATTGTTTCTTGACAAAGTATCAAAAGGAAACCAGGTAAAACTGCCCTTGGTTCACGTCTGCGTGCCGTTCCGGTTTGATGGTTCTGGATCATCCTGCTCCACTTCAGCGTCCTCCCTACCCAGCGGCTGGAAGTCAACAGTTGTCCAATCGATCCCCATTAGTGCTTGAAAAACGGCTTCCTCATGTATCAGTGACGACGGTTCAATATCAGGGGCATACGTGTGCTTACGGATCGGAGGAATTAAGTTTTCCGCTTCAAGGATTGGCATAGCTACCTTCTTGTTCTGATCGTCATACTTGGCTTGATAATGAGACAAGTTTGCCTCTTCTGCCAATTGGCAGGCCAGAGGGCGCACTGCCCGGTTAATCTTTCTCAATTCTTCTTCATCGAATTCGGAGCCATCTTCCTTTAAGCTAGGATAGCCTTGAGCCGCTTCAATGGGATCAAAATCAGGCACCCATGCTTTGGCCCGGATTAAGGCATTAATGGCTCCGGTTCGAGCAGCAGATCTTTTTAGCTCTTCAATCCGAGCAGGCAGCATCGATAACCTCTTCAGGGTGTCCTGGATCAATGTGGGTGCCGGATTGTTGTGTGAAGCAGTGGTGATAATCCGCTGAGCGCCCGTGTACAGCTGCTCGACTAAGGTATAGACCGCTTTCAGCTTCATACGCACGTCTGATCCCAAGTGATGGATGCGAGTGCCTGTAATACGATCAGCAGGTCATAAACCAAGCTGTTTTGTAGAAGAATCAAGAGCATTGCACATGTTATAGGAGGCTTACCAAAGATGGCTGCAGCCATTGCGTGCACCTGTCGCTTCACACTGGTCAATTCATCCGTTACCGTTTTAAGGGCAGCTTCTGCGGTTTCAATCTTCTTGGTTAAAGCAGCCTTTTCTGTAGCCCAGTCCGCCCGCTCCTTGTTAAAACCTTCTTTCAATTGTTCGATGCTGCCCAAAGCACTGGTCAGTTCCTCCTTGGCCTTGGAAGATTCCGCTTGCTGGGACTTCACATTCTCTCGAAGATCAACGATTTGGCTCTCTTTGATCTTCAGTTCAGCCTGCAGTCCGACAAGTTAGACAGTTTAAACAAAGAAAGTACCAAGCACATAACAAGTTAAATACTTCGTACTTGGGGGCTAATGCTTATTTGATCTCAAGTTCTCAGGTCATTATCAAAGTCCCAAGCTCAATACAAATATTCAACTTGGCACTTGGGGGCTAATGGCTATTTGCTTTAATGATATTTCGGAGGCTACGGTATGATGATTGCAAGTGTCGATTCAATTATGATAAAGTTAAACCGACCCTTGGGGGCTACGATGGTAGGAAGCAGGAGTGAGGGCATGGAAGTTACCTCGAATTTGTCTTTCATCATCTTCACAAGATTGGCTTCATAGTCGCGGCTAGTATATAGCCGGTTTAAATAGCCAGAATGAATGTCTTGAGCGCCAAGAGTGGAGTACGTGGCCAGATCAACATCACATTTACCTTTACTTAAAGCAGAAATTTCCTCTTTAGCAGTGTGCTTGGCCAAAGCGATGGGATTTCCTGGTTCAGCACGACCTACGCCGGTAATCATGACTTCATCATCGTTGTGGTCGTCGGTCTGGACTGGCACGGTCGATTTCTTGACAGGCTTTGAGGAACCAATGGTTTTCTCAGCACGAATCGGGCTGGCTGGTTGATCCGTTGGGCCGGAGGGGTTAACAGGGCTTTCTTCAGGAACAATGACTTCATCGCGGGCTAGTGGGTCATCAATTACATCTTCAGGGATGTTCGTTTCAACGTTCGGGGCAGTGTCCGGTTCAGGAGGAGCGTTTTCCTCTCCTGTTCTATCTTGGCGAGCTTTTTTGCTCAGCCTTGGTTTAGCTCTGAAAGAAGCAGCAAAGTTGAAGACAACATATGGGGATGGTTACAACAGTGGACAACTTGATGAGAAAAGTAAGCTTACCCAAGCACGGTTTTGAGCGGAGGCAGCTGAGTACCAGTTGACTCGCCATAGGATGAGTGCGAGGTGACCTGATAATCGGAGTCAGACGGATTAAGCGGTTGACGAAAACAGCCCGCTTTAGGACAAAATTTGACAAGCAAGTTAGAGACCTCTGAACGACGTCTCCGAACCGGACTGTTCGGTAAACCGGCGGAGGTAACTACCTGACCGCTGTGTCGGGTTGTGCGACGCACCTCGTGCTGACGGGTCTTCATAAGAAAGTTGGGATCCAAGTAAGCAAGAGGATGGGAAAATTTAACTTTACGGTTCGCCTGACGGATTTTGTGGGAAGGCAGAAGGCTTGAATCAGAAGAAATGGTAATTACCTCTACATCATCAGCATGGCTCGCTTGGGCATCATCCTGACAAATTGCATCGTCAATAAGCTGTACAAACAACAAACCGAGGGAGTCAAGATCAGCTTCAAAACCCGGATTACCCACCTCATCATCGGCAGGATCGGAAGAGGCCGTGGTTTTCCTCTTGTGAGCAGACTTTTTGACGACTCTCGTCTTAGGCCGGGTCGATTGCTCCGGTTTATCCGCCTTTCCTTGAGGGAGTTTTTTGCTCCAGAACGGGTCATCACCCTGGCGTCAACAGACATTAGAATCAGTCAAACGCGCACAAAATAACATCAGACTTAATGAGAAGAAATTTTTACCGCTGGTGGTTTGTTGATGGCGCAGAAGGGAAGAAGGCCAGTTCGTGCACAGACGCGTTCCGGTTCATTTAAAATCTTCTTTACGGCTTCGGTGACCTCGTCATCCGTAAGCTGGATGTTTACATGACGTAACGGATCATCAACGCTGCCTGTGTATTCACACATCAAACCGGAGCGTTGGCTGAGTGGCAGTATACTCCAAGATATCCAGCAACGAGCAAGGTCGACTCCTGTTAAACCATTGGCCATGAAGGCTCTGAGCTTGGACAGTTGGGGAGCGTATTTACTCCGCTCCTTAGCAGTCAGCCTCTGAGGAAGGGGGTGAGTGTTGCTGAGCCGTTCTGGACGAAAGCCGGGCAGGATATTTTCATTCTCTGGAGAGGTGTCTTTACAATAAAACCAGGAGTTATTCCACTCTTGGGGGTGACTATGCAGTTTCGCATGAGGGTAAGTGACCTCTTTCCTTTTCTGGATTGATACGCCACCCAGTTCCATGTTGGAGCCATCAGTAAATTCTGTGCGGCGGTTTAGGTGAAAGCAATCTCGGAACAACTCAACTGTAGGTTCCTCTTGAAAAAACACCTCACAGAGCACTTGAAAGTGGCATATGTTAGTGACAGAGTTGGGGCCAATATCTTGTGGATGGAGTTGGAAATTAGCCAAAACGTCGCGATAAAATTTTGAACCGGGCGGGTTGAAACCGCGGGCTAGGTGATCCGCAAAAACAACGACTTCGCCGTCTTGGGGTGTAGGGGGGCACTCTTTGCCCGGCACCCTCCAATGAATGGTTTTTCTGCTGCTCAAAGCACCGGTCAGAACCAGATTATTCAGTTGCGTTTCCGTGACCCGGGAAGGAGCCCAGTTGCACTCATAAACTTGCTTAGCCATGAGGAAGTCTACAAATGAAAATGATTCCGGTTCAGGACTGTGTGGTGCACAGGTTTTTCATGTTGATACTATCAATGTTAAACCGGAGGAAATCAATTACAAACCGACGTTGGTAAGGCGGTGCGGTCTATCAAGGGATTACTGGCGGTTCAACAAGGGGACTAATGGTATGTACCGATTTGGTGATATTCTACAACAAGGTTAAACCGCTGGACCTAAGACCGTGAAACAGTGGAAATTGCAAAAGAGCAAGTGCACGGAAACAGGTTTCGCATTATCTCAGTATGATATTGGATTTGGGGTGATCTCGTAAAAGGGGTAGAATACTCATGATTTAAAGAAAATTGTGCAAGAACAGCAAGGTCAAGCTATGGATCAGATCTACGGTCCAAGTATATTGCAAGGAAAACAGATGCCAAAAACTGCTACTGAACGGAGCAAAGGTCGCAGGGTCATCTGAAGATATATCCAGTTTGAACGCGAAGAACGCGAAGAACTCGAGGAACAGGAAGAACGCAGCAAACCCTAGAGGTGGGTCTGAGTTAAGAAGATGGGATCTCACCGGAGCTCCGGGGGGTGCGGAGGAACGCCGCAGTTTTCTCTGGTCCGGTCAGGTTGATGCAGCGGCCCGAAGTGATGCAGAGGTCAGCGGCAGCGACAGAGCTTGGAGGCTGGCGGCACGGAGAAGACGAAGAGGAAAGGGTGAAGGAGAGAAGAAATGACCTTTCACCCCTATTTATAAGGCAAAACACAGGTGTCAGGCACGCGAATCTAGGAGCCGCAGATTTCGGAAGCAGAGCTGTCGCCTCGGTTATTGCGAATTGGTTAAACAAAGAAGGCATCATAAAAGCTAGCTTCATGATGATGTCATGCCGGTTTACGGCCGCCGACGAAGATGACGGCGTAGCGGTTTAGCGACGAAGGAAAGGTGCTGAATATGAAGATTTATGCTAAGGGTTGACATGAACTAATTCAAATCAACCTGGGGCCTAATGTTGGGGATATTACTACTGAGCGTAAACCGGCCTGTACGGGCCGGGATAACTTCGTCTATAGTTCAAGAATGGTAAAGCCCAGGAGGCTATGTAGAGGCCCGAGGCCGTAGTCGGTTTAACATCTGTAGCCGTAAACCGGCCTGTGTACAACTTGTATTGTAAGTTAGGGATAAGGAAGAGACCGACCCGGGTACGAGTATAAACCGGAGATCGGGACTCTATGAACCGACGGGCGTCACCCGTGTATATAAGGGGACGACCCGATATCGGTTCAGGGGAGAGACAACCACAACTCGAGGCCTAGGCGAAGCTTATCTGCTCCCTAGCCATCGAGACTTCATCAATTCCACCACAAACTAGACGTAGGCTTTTACCTTCATCGAAGGGGCCGAACTAGTATAAACCCTCTGTGTCCCTGAGTCCACTTTAACCCCTTCGAGTTAACCCGTTGCGATGGCTCCACGACTAAGTCCTTTGGCTAGGACATCTGCCGTGACAAACCCACGACAGCCGCTGCCCGCCGCGGACCATTCCATGGGGCGCCACGTGGCCGGGCAAGCCTGCCAGCCCACGCGCGCGATGGGACAGGCCCGCGGGCGAGGCCCGCCACTACCGCGCCTCGGCCCTTGAGCGGATCCGCTGCGGCCACGCGGGCGGTTGGGCTTTGGCGCAGTAAATGCGCGCGGTAACTCCGCGTGGTAGATCGTGGGGGTCATGGGGGTGTGGGCGCAGTTAATCCCACGACGCCCCCTTGGCTCTTCAGCCCGCAGGCCTATAAGTAGGCGGAGGGAGTGGGGCGGCGAAGCACGTGCGCCTGCTCTCCTCTGCTTCCTCCCGTTCCTTCTTCTTCCTTCTTCTTCTCACTGCTGCCGCGTCGGACCACACCCCGCTCCCGGCGATGAGCTCTTCTTCCACCGCCGTGCCCGCCGCCGTCCGCTCGGGCGTGTGGGACGGTTCTGAAGTTGACGACGACATCATCGAGTTTCTTCGCAAGACACGCCGCATCCCCGGCGCGCACCTCGTGCAGGCCCGCGCCCCGCCGCCGGGGGAGGTGTCGCCGGTGTCGGCGGAGGGCGAGCGCGTCGTGTTCCGCTCCCACCTGTCGCGCGGCCTGGGGCTTCCGGCGAGCGGATTCTTCCGCTCGTTCCTAGAGTTTCATGTCCTCCAACCGCACCACCTTACTCCAAACATAGTGGTGCTGTTGGCGGCCTTAGCCTCGCTCTCCGAGGGATTCCTCGGTGTTCTCCCCACCATCGAG
The DNA here is from genome assembly GCA_032464435.1 of Aegilops umbellulata. Taxonomy (NCBI): domain Eukaryota; kingdom Viridiplantae; phylum Streptophyta; class Magnoliopsida; order Poales; family Poaceae; genus Aegilops; species Aegilops umbellulata. Next base: position 241,346,488 of record CP136055.1, on the reverse strand, counting down.
CTGTGGGGGGAATTCTTCCATTCTAAGCTCGGTACGCACGTCGCCGGCGTGCCAGCCCAATGCGGCGCCTTCATCGCGCTGCGGAGGTCGACTGATGACAACCCATTCCCCGCCATCCAGCTGATCAAGTCGGTGAAGATGTGGCAGCGTTCTTACTTCTATGTAAAGAACGTCGCCGTAGACGGCGACTGGGTCAACCTGCCGGCCTTCGAAGCCAGCGCGCCGGCTGGGAGGCATCCCAGCTGGTCCTACCACGCCAAGACATTGACTCCGGCCGGAGCCGCCGCCGTGCAGCGACTTCGGGTGTTGACGCAGTCAGCTGGCCTGACTGGGGCCGACTTGCTGGCCGCCTTCGTGGCGTGCCGAGTTCTGCCGCTCCAAAGCCGGCCTCATCTGATCTGTCAGATGAGCGGCCACCGGGACCCCAGTCGGACATGCACCAAAGATCTTCCTCACGCGGAGGTTGCGGACACGGTGAACTTCATCACGAACTGTGGCCTCTCGAGGGACTGGCAGTTTGGCATGGAGCCATACTCGCGCGCCAACCCCCTGCCGGTGGTAAGTTGCTCTTTCCTTCTCTTTCTCTTTTTCAGCCGAATCCGGCTTCTGCTCTTTATTTCTCTTAACCTTTGAACCAGAACTCTCTTCTCCAACCCTCATCTGGCGCCACGGGGCCGCCTCGCCAGTTCGCCTCTGATCGAGCAGAGAGCGATGTCGACGACCCCGACTTGGGGGCGGTGGCATTGGAGGCCGACGCCGAAGGACGCGGCGAAGGAGAAGAAGGCGGCCTGAGGCCCTCGGCCACCTTCGCCGACTGGCCCGTCGACGAAGAAGGGGAAGTCGCCCCACACCACCAGCCGAGGCAAGACGGCGCGAGGAAGCGCCGGGCCGGGCCGAGTTCCCTCGGAGGCCGGGAGAAGAAGTTTAAGGGGGCAGCCGTCGCGACGAAATGGGAAGAGGCGGCCGCGAAGGCCCAGCGCTTCTGTAAGGAAGTGAAGAAGCTGCCGATGTCCTCTGCGTGAGTGCCCCTACTTCTCTGTCTTGTTTTTGTCTTCTGGTGGGTTTAGTCTGAGTTTTTACATGTGCTCCTCGCTTTAGAGCTCCTCTCACCCTAGGGAGGGCCGCCGCCGCCTCCATCAGGGGGTCGGTGGAGTCGTCCGCCATGACTCGGCGCATTGACCCAGCCGCCGACCTCCAGGAGGCGACGGAGCGGAACGCGTAGGAAAAACGCGACGAAGACGAAGCCGCCCGTCGGAAGAAGGCGGAGGCTGAGAAGACGGCCGCCCCCGCCCAGCAGGGTCTTGAGGGAGCCGGAGCCGCCACCACGGCCCAAGAGCGGGCCGAAGAAGCCGCCGCCGCCAATCGGCGCTGCTCGTCGTTCCGTTGCGCTCGGCGCCGCCTCTGGATCCTATGGAGCATTCTGGGGAGGCCGGCGGGGGACATGCCGTCGTGGAGAGGGAGGGTGGCGAGATCCCTAGGCGAGACCCGGTGGTGCCGCCACCACCGCCCCCGCCGTCATCGGGGGGCGCAAAGGGTAAACAGTCGGTGGACCCGCCAGTACCGCCGACTACAGACAAAGCCACGGCGAACTTGCTTCTTCAAGTCGCCCTGCCAACTCGCCGCCGGCTGGGGAAGGCGACTTCGGTGCCACGCCCTCTGGAGACCGGAGCGGCCAGCTCGGCCACGCCGGAGGTCGAGGTGATGAGCTCCGCGCCCGTCGGGTGGGTGCGAGGAGGCAGCACGGGCCCGCTGAACCAGGCGCTCCTGGACGTCCAGGCGAAGCTGCGAGCTGAAAGCGACGCCATCCAGCAGTGCACAAAGGCGCACCTGGCGACACGAGTGGCCGTCCGGGTATGTTCCTTCTGACTTGTTTTTTCTTGTTCTTCTCTGTGGGGGCGCGCCAGCGCACCCACTTGGTGTAGTCCTCGAGTTCCAGGTCGGCTGTTGAGTAGGCGGGTTGGAACTCTAATGGCGAATTCCAAACGCTTATTCTTTTTTGAAATGCTCACTATAGGACTACCACAACCTCCGAGCCACCGTCTTCAACCGAAATGTTGAAGAGCTGGGCAAGCGGACTGCCGACTTGTCGGAGAGCCGGAGTAAGTTTGCTTCTTCGCGGGGGTGCGCTGGCGCACCCGCGGGCTGTAGTCCCCGAGATTCGGGCCGACTGCTGCGCAGTCGGGCCGGATCTTCTTGGTGACCTTTTCTGATGACTTGTGTCCTTTTTTCTTCTTTCTTCAGAGGCCAACGTCGTTCTTCAGCAGCAGCTGGGCGAAGCCAACACCGCCTTGCGCGCCAAGGAGGTGGAGCGTGGCAAGCTTGTCACGGAGCGCGACCTGCTGGCCGCGCAGCTGGCGGAGCAGAAGGAGCTGCTCAAGAAGGCGCAGGAGGAGGCGAAGGAGGAGGCGAAGGACAAGGAGGCTGAGCTCCAGGCCGAGTTCAAGGTCGAACGCTCCTCCTGGACCGACAAGGAGGCGATGCTGACCTCCGGCTTCCACGAGATTGAAGATATCGTCGATGGTAAGTTTTCTTTGCTCGCGGCCGACTGTGGGTCGGGCCAACTCTTGCTTTTTCTAACTTGCTTCTTTTTTCGTCTTTGGCAGACTTCTTCCCAGGCCATGCGCAAGCCGCCGTTCAAGCCATCGAGGCCGATCGCGAGGCGCGGAGGGCGGCCGGCGAGGCGGTTGCTGCCAATGCCCCCCGGACTCTTGATGAACAGCTTCTGAGCATCGAGGCTCGTCTACGGCCGGCTCACTGGATGCTGCGCCGGCTTCAACGAGTCGGCGCCCAGGCGATTGCTGCCTTGTGGCCGGAGATGCCGGTTCTGCGCACTCCCAGTCGGACTGCCGACTGGCTGGAGGTTGCAGCAGGCCGTCTGGAGGCTTGGAAGGGCTCCTCGGCACGTGTCGGGGCACGTTGTGCCTTGGAGTTCGTCAAGGCGTGGTATCCAGACCTGAGTCTGGACCAGCTGGCCACGCTCCGAGCTGAGGCCCAGCCGGAACTGGCAGCCATGGAGGATGACTTCGTCAAGCGCGCCGCGGCGATCGCCGAATACGTCGACACCAGCGTCTTCGTTCCTGAGCGTGCTGACAACGGCGAGGAGGCGCCGCCGGAGTGGTTCGGGATGAACCCGAACTACGGCGAGGACTCGGCGGAGGTGATTGGCTCCAGCGTCGAATAAGAAGACGAGATGGAAGCCGGCGACGAGACAGAGGCGCCGGAAGCCGGAGTGGGCGACCAGCCTCAGCTCGACCGAGCCTCCAACAATGAGCCACGCCCAACTGTTCCGACTGCTGCTGGAGGTGATCAAGCCGAGTCTGCCCCGCCGGCTGCTCCAACGTCAGACACCGCCATCTCCGCCGAGCCCCCAAACCCGTCTGCCGCTTCATAAGCCGCTGTCTTGCTTTACTTATCTGCTCAGTAGTTTCTCGAAGACTTTGTTAATTCGCACATTTCCACCCACTGGGTGTATTTTGAACATCTGTTCATGGATTCGGCCAATGGCCTTTGTGGTGTAAATATTTGTCTAGATTCTATCGTTTCTTGCTTGTTGCTCTTTAGGCTTTTTTTCCTTTTGCCGCCTTCCCTTGGGTGCCGTCTTTTGCTAGTCGGACAGCCGCTCCGCGGACTGCCGCTGGACCAAATACCTGGCCGCCTTGGGAAGGCAAGTACTTAGCCGTTCAAGAGTTTTTGTAGCAAGTCGGATAGAAAGACGGCAAGCCGACTACTCGGAGTCGGTTTTGCGAGGATCAGCTGAAAAGCTGGCTCGGGCTATGTTTTTACGCTTTGAATCCTTAGCCTTTTTTCGTGCGGGCGCCTATTCTACCTTACTCCGGCCCACCAGTCAGTCGCTCTGTGAGCTGTGGCTTTGGCGGGAGTCGGCTTAGGCGCCGCGCACTACTTGTCTGACCGCAGGAAGCGTTTTCATAGCGCGAGACGGCGTATCCCCGGGCTGACTGGTCGAGCCCGGGGTCAAGTGGCATAAAGAGTGTCGTACTCGGAAGCATAACTCTTATCATACAGATAACAAAAGGGGCAGTCCCCGAGTCCGTCTCGGGGGCCCCATAGTCTTGGTACTTAAAATACAAAAGGGGGGCGTGATACATACTGCATCAGCTGTAAAATCTTCGAAGAAGATTCGCGTTCCATGGTCGCTCCGTCTCTTTGCCGGAGTCGTCCCTCTTGCGTGCTCGGGGCTTCTGAGTGTCGATCAGGTAGTAGGAGTCGTTGCCCAGCTCCTTGCTGATGGTGAAGGGGCCTTCCTATGGAGCCGACAACTTGTGTTGGCCGGCTGTTCGCTGGATCAGCCGGAGCACAAGGTCGCCCTCTTGGAAGGATCTCGGCCTGACCTTCCTGTTGTAGTAGCGTCGTAGGCTCTGCTGGTAGATGCTCGACCAGCTGAGTGCCAACAGCCGACCCTCTTCCAGCAGATCGACGCCGTCTTGTCGTGCTTCTTCTGCTTCCTCCGCGGTGTACATCGTGAGTCGTGGGGAGTCGAACTCTATATCCGTTGGGATGACGGCTTCAGCACCGTAGACGAGGAAGAAGGGCGTGAATCCGGTTGACTTGTTTGGAGTCGTACACAGACTCCAGAGGACGGCCGGCAACTCGTCAAGCCAACAGCTGGCCGAACGCTCCAGCGGTTCGACCAACCGAGGCTTGATGCCGGACAGGATGAGGCCATTCGCTCGCTCCACCTGGCCGTTTGACTGCGGATGGGCAACGGACGCTAGGTCCAGTCGCATGCCCTGCGTCGCGCAGAAACGGGCCAAGGCGCCTTTGGCAAAGTTGGTGCCGTTGTCGGTGATGATGCTGTGCGGTATGCCATACCGAATTGTGATGTCTGAGATGAAAGTCACGGCAGTCGGACCATTCAATTTTTTGATGGGCTTCACTTCTATCCACTTGGTGAACTTGTCCACCGCGACAAGCAGATGAGTTAGGCCACCTCGTGTCGTCTTGAAGGGTCCCACCATATCCAGGCCCCAAACTGCAAAGGGCCAGGCGATGGGGATAGTCTTGAGTGCTGAAGCCGGCTAATGCGGCTTGGAACGGAACTTCTGGCACCCCTTGCATTTCTGGACCAACTCTTTGGCCTCATCGAGGGCAGTCGGCCAGAAGAAACCGTGTCGGAAGGCTTTGGCGACAAGCGCTCTTGAGGCCGCATGGTGGCCGCACTCGCCTTGATGGATGTCTCTGAGAATTGCTTGGCCTTGCTCTGGCTCGACGCAGCGCTGGTAGACGCCTGTGACGCTGCGTCTGACCAGCTCTCTGTTGATTATGGTGTATGATGCCGCTCGGCGTTGTATTTGCCGAGCCAAGGTTTCATCGGTTGGTAGCTCCTTGTTCACCAGGAATTGGAGGATGGGCTGGGCCCATGAGGGTGCTGCTATCTCTTCTACTGTCAAAACTGCGACTTGGATGCGAGCGGCTGGGCTGAGAGTCGGCGGGCTGGAGTCCGCAGCCGCTTGCTGGATTAATGAAGTCCCCGGGCCGACTGGAGCAGTCCCCGGGCCGAGTTCTGGAGTCTTCTCTCTGGCTGCCGCAGTCCCCGGGCCGAGTTCCGAAGTCCCCGGGCTAGCTGCAACTGCGGCACTCTTGAGATCATCTGCAACGGGTCTTGTGCTGTTTGCTTGGGCTCTCGGGCTGGATCCGGCTTCTTCAGGGGGAGTCGGCACAAAAACTGAATCTGACTCTTGTGAGGGCTTGATGGACGGCTTGAGGAGGCGTTGGAGGGCGACGCCTGAAGGTATTGCTTGGAGGGTGGAGCCGATTCGTGCCAAAGTATCTGCTTGGTTATTGTCGTTCCTCGGCAAGTGGAGGAACTCGCACCCCTCAAAATATCCGCTGAGTTGCTGCACGAGGAAGCGGTAGCTTGCCATGTTTGCATCCTTGGCGTCCCAGTCGCCCGACGACTGCTGTACCACCAAGTCGGAGTCGCCGTAACACAGGATCCGGCGGATGCCAAGCTCTTTGGCAAGCCGGAGCCCGTGAACGAGCGCCTCGTACTCGGCGACGTTGTTGGAGGCGGCGAAGTGAATCTGCAGTGCATACTTGAGCATGTCGCCCTTGGGAGAAGTGAGGACGACGCCGGCTCCCAAGCCGGTGCGCATCTTGGAGCCATCGAAATGCATCCGCCAATGGGTGGAGTCGGGCGCCGGTGGCAGGTACTGGGTCTCGGCCCAGTCGACGAGGAAGTCGGCTAGTGCTTGCGACTTGATGGCGGTGCGGGGTTGATAGTAGATTGTGTAGGGCGCCAACTCTATGGCCCATTTGGCCACTCGGCCAGACGCATCCCGGCTTCCAATGATCTCATCCAATGGGGCTGTGCAGACCACTGTGATTGGATGTTCTTGGAAGTAAGGCTTCAGCTTCTTGGCGGCGAAGTGCACGCCGTAACACATCTTCTGGTAGTGGGGGTAGTTCTGCTTGGAGGTTGACAGTACTTCACTCAGATAATAGACGGGCCTCTGGACCGGCAGTGCCTTGCCTTCCTCCTTGCGCTCAACTACGATAACCGTGCTGACTACCCGACTGGTGGCGGCGATGTACAGGAGCATGGGCTCTTTGGGAGTCGGAGCCGCCAACACAGGGGGAGTAACCAACATCCTCTTCAGTTGCAGAAAGGCCTCGTCCGCCTTGTGGTTCCACTCGAAAAAATTGGTCTTCTTCATGAGTTGGTACAACGGGAGAGCTTTCTCGCCCAGCCGACTGATGAAACGGCTGATGGATGCCACGCAGCCAGCGAACTTCTGCACATCCAACAGTCGGCTGGGTACCTCCATCCTCTCGATGGCCTTGATCTTCACAGGGTTGCACTCTATGCCGTGTTCAGAGACCAAGAAGCCGAGTAGCTGGCCGGCTGGTACTCCGAAAACGCACTTCTCGGGGTTAAGCTTGATCTGGAATCGGCGCAGGTTCTCAAAGGTCTCTTTGAGGTCTTCCAGTAAGGTTCCGCATTTCTCCGTCTTCACCACCACATCATCCACGTAGACGTGGGCATTCCTGCCGAGTTGCTTGAGGAGGCACTTCTGCATGCAACGCTGAAAGGTGGCGCCGGCGTTCCTCAAGCCGAACGTCATGGTCAGGTAGCAGAAGGCTCCGAACGGCGTGATGAAGGCGGTCTTCAGTCTGTCTGCCGGGTTCAGCTTGATCTGGTGATATCCTGAATAGGCATCTAAGAAACTCAACAGCTCGCATCCGGCTGTGGATTCTATCACCTGATCAATTCTCGGCAAAGCAAACGGGTCCTTGGGGCAGGCATTTTTCAGTCTTGTGTAGTCGATACACATTCGCCACTGCTTGTTCTTCTTCAGCACTAAAACTGGGTTCGCTAACCATTCCGGGAAAAATACTTCCATGACAAAGCCGGCTGCAAGAAGCCGGGCTATCTCTTCACCAACAACTCTTCTTTTCTCTTCTGACAGGCGGCGCAAGGGCTGCCTGACGGGCTTCGCATCAGACCGGACATGTAACTTGTGCTCGGCGAATTCCGTCGGTACACCTGGCATGTCTTTGGGGGACCATGCAAAGATGTCCCGATTCTCACGGAGGAAATCGACGAGCTCGCCTTCCTATTTGCTGTCAAGGTTTGCACCTATGACTGCGTACCTCTCCGGGTGCTCTGGGTCCAAGGGTATCTTCTTTGTTTCCTTCGCCAGCTTGAACGAGCCCTCAGCTTCCGACTCCTTGGGGTTGGGCGACAAATCAGGCTGCTTGCTGGCCATCGCCACAACCCGGTCAAGAAGCCTCTTCTCCGCTGCAATAACCAGGGACTCGGCCAGTCGACTACTCTCGGCCGCACAAGCGGACGACTTCTTGTAGTCACCGACTACAGTCAGGATCCCCTTGGAACTCGGCATCTTCATCTTGAGGTAGGCATAGTGGGGGACTGCCATGAACTTGGCCAAGGCAGGTCGACCAAGTAGTGCATGGTATGGGCTCCGGAGGTCCACCACTTCAAACCAGACTGGCTCTCGGCGGAAGTGATCCTTATCTCCGAAAAGGACATCTATCAAAATCTTGCCGATTGGGGAGCAGGAAAGGCCAGGGACGATCCCATGGAATACAGTCCGGCTGTTCTGGGGTTGTCTTTGCTTGATTCCGAGCGACTCCATTGTATCCTTATACAGGATGTTGATACTGCTACCTCCATCTATCAGAACTTGTCACATCCTACCTAGTTCATGCATTAGAGTGTGCATCATGTTTTCTTTTGACAAGAAAATTGAAATGGGGAAGGCAGAACCCCCAGCACCCCTCCTGAATCTACTAGGGTTTACTAAAATCTTTTTCAATGAACCTGAAATGCCCTTCTAAAATGTTCATCATCTTTGCTTTGGTCCTAAACCTCTGGCAAAAATAGTGCACATTTTTCTAGGTCAACAGAAGGTCATTTAATTAATGCATAATTATTTGAATTTGGGCATTTTAAATTTATAAAACATTTCAAATGCCCAAATATCTCCAAACTAAAATGTTTCTTGCTGGAAATATTCCAACTAAGGACCAGGTGCAGTTTGGTGATTTTTGGAGTTGTGCTAGTATTTTAAATAAGTCTACAAAGTTACAAAAGAAATAGAAAAAGAAACAAAAGTCAGAAAAGGACTTACCTGGCGCCTGCCAACCGGCCCACCTGCCGGCCCAGCCCAGCTGCCGCGCCAGCGAGCTGCTTGGCTCGGCCAGGCAGGCACGCAGGTGCTCGACGCCGGCACCAGCGAGCGCCACGCAGCTCCCCGCCGCCCTGCATCACCTCCTCGCCGCCTCGCTGCCCTGGATGAGTTCCACGTCGTCGCCTCGAGCCCCTGGACACGCCGTTCGCCCCTGCCTCGCCTCCCTCGCTCTCCCCCGCCATGGCCGACGCCATCGTCGCCGCTCCGCCGTCATAGCCGTAGCCACTGTCGTCCCCGTGCCACGAGACCGTGTCCAACCTCTCCGCCGTCGTCGACTTCGTCGAGCAGCACGAGCCCGAGCGCTCGCGTGCCCCGAAGCCACCGCACCGACCCCACCCGAGTCCACCGTCGCCGGAGATCCCCTTCAACGCCGTCGCCGCACCAGCTCGTCCCCGACCACGCCGTCTGGCTCTGCGAGTTCGCTGTGAGCATAGCCACCTCCCCATCCTCTCCTTTCCTCTTCTCGTGCACCACAGCGACTGCACGTAGTTCAACCGCACGCGCCGCCGCGGAGCTCGTCGCCGACGAGGCTCCGGCCACCCAACGGCCGCGCCACCCTGTCCACCAGCCTCACCGCACACCCAGGGCCCCGACGCATCACTCCACGCGCCTCGCCGTGCCCCGCAGCCCCGGTTTCACCTTCGCCCGAGCCCCGGCGCCGCCAAACTCGTCGCCGGCGCCAACTCCGGCCACCCCGACCCCAACTGACTCCACCAGTAGCCGCGGTTCGTTCCCAGGAGTGCGCAGATGCCTTCCGCGCCCCATTTGGTGGCCGGAACGGCCAATTTCACTCTGCTCCGCCGTGTCTGGCCTCGCCGGCGGCTAGACGCCGGCGAGTTGACCTTGACCTTGACCACGGGTGGGCCCTGGTTGACTCTGTTGAGTCAATGATAGGTGGGGCCCCCTTCTGTTAATCACCAGATTAGTTTTAACTAATTAAACTAGTTTAATTATCCACTGACATGCGGGTCCCACTGGTCAGTTTGACCTGGACGACTCCGTTGACCCCTGATGTCACGCTGACCTCATGCTGACGCCACAATTAATTTTCTGGATTTATTTTTGCACAGGAAATTCCAGAAATTAGTTCAAACTTCAAAAATTCATAGAAAATTATCTATAACTCCAAATGCAAAGTTTTATATATGAAAAATTATCAGAAAAATCCAACCTATCCATTGGTACTGGTTTCATGCATGTCAGAACAAGTTAACCCACTGTTTAGGCATTACAAGTTGATACACTAATATGATCTTCATAAATGAGCTACCATTTGAATCTTTAGTTCAAATGGGTTCATTCCCTTCTGGTTTAACTTGCACTAGGTCAGGACACATTCATATTGCCATGTCATAGCATGCATCATATTGTTGCATATCGCCATGTATTGATTGTGTTCCGTTGTGCTCATCGTGGTAGGTTCTGCCTCCGAGGATATCTCCGGGTATCCAACTGAAGGGCAGTATCCCACGACCACTCCATCAGGCAAGCAACCCATTGATCATTCCGATACAAACCCATGTTCTCGCTTCTGCTCTTGTTTACTGCATTAAGGCAACGCGTTTCAAACTGCTGTGTGTTGCGGTAGTTGAACCCACTTCCTTTGCATCACCTGTCATTGCCACAGTAACTAGATGAAACCCACTAGCATGTGTAGGAGTTGATTGAGCCAATACATGTGTGTGTGTTCCTACCATGCTATGCTTGCTATGCTTAGAGTTGTGTCAGGTCTGGCTCATCGGGATGATGAACTGGAGTGAAAGGTTGTGTCGGTGACAAGAGTGAAGTGTTGAACACGATTTGGTAAAGGAATCGATGAGAGGCCATGTAGGAGTACATGGTGGGTTGTTTCATTGAGGCCGTCCTTAAGAACTGAGATCTGTGTTTGTGATCCATGATACAGTTACTACCACACATTGGGCCCTGAAATATGACCCCGCTCGACTTCTTATCCACCCTTGTCCTCTGTCCAGGAGTTGCAAGTAGTTTCTGGTGTTTGTAGTATGCTGGGGGCCGCACGCGGCGCTGACCATCGGGGTGGGCTGTGTTGCGGTAGGCACGTGGCACGGTGTACCGACTCGCCCGTTTGGTGTCTCGGGAACCCTGTTCACATCGTTCGGGGCCGTTAGTGGAAACCTCGGCCGGACTCCCTGCGGATGGAACCCGAATAGGCGATAAACCTGGACTAGAGACTTGAGTGTTTAGGTAGGTCGTGGTCTACACCCACGTCGGCTTTCGCTTGAAGTCTGCCGAGCACATGTCGTGTGCAGGCGCTAAGTGGTGGAAACATGTGTGAAGAAGTACACCCCTGCAGGGTTACAAATGATCTATTCGAATAGCCGTGTCCGCGGTGATGGACTTCTGGGTTGCCTATATCAGTTCATAGACAAGTTAAATGGATACTACTAAAAATCTCAAGATAAGTGTGAGTACCGCGGATGGCCCTCTCGTAGGATGGCGAGAGAGGATCCACGGTGGAGTATTGTGCTGGTGTTAGTGGACTCGTGTGCGACAAATGATTTACAAGTGGTGTCTATCGTAGGATAGCTTAGCCAAGAGTCAAAGCTGGCTTGCTGCAATAACCCCACTACCTTCTTGAGAATGTGCATGTATAGTAGGTTCCTGTTGTAAGACTTGCTGAGTACCTCCGTACTCATGTTGCTTTAATCATGTTTTTCAGACGACTGCACCAACCCCTCTGATGGGTTCTATATAGACCTCGACGTTGACGAGTGACTTATCACCCAGGTGGTGATCCAAGACTTGTGAAGGGTCATTGTAGATAGACAGGCTTCGTCAAGCCTTCTTTCTTTCTAGTGTCTGTACTCAGACTACTTTGCTTCCGCATGTGCTTGTATGTTTGTATGACTTGAGTGTTGGGTCATGTGACCCCTATCTGTATGGATGATATGTATGGCTCCTCGGAGCCTTCTAAATAAAGTACTTGAGTCGTAGAGTACTGTTGTGATGCCATGTTGTATTTACTCATATCGGGCATATTGTGTGTATGATTGAAATGCTTGGTATGAGTGGGATCCGACTATCTAGTTGTTTATCCTTGGCAGCCTTTCATATGGGGAAATGTAAGTCTTGTGCTTCTGAGCGATAGTAGTCCGCTACAGCCCGGTTCACCGGAGTCCTGCTAGCCCAGCACTACTGCTTGGACACTTGACTGGCCGGCATGTGTTTCACGTCGTTCCTATGTCTGTCCCTTCGGGGAAATGTCACGCGCTGATATTCGGAGTCCTGCCTAGCCTGCTACAGCCCGGGTTACCGGAGTCCTGTTAGCCCAGTGCTACAGCCCGAATAGATACGTTGATGACCGACATGCTCGATGTGATTCATGTATGCCTGTCCTCATAGGCTAGCGCCGCTTCGGGTTCACGACTAGCCATGTCGGCCCGGGTTCTCTGTCATATGGATGCTAGCGACACTATCATATACGTGAGCCAAAAGGCGCAAACGGTCCCGGGCCAGGTAAGGTGGCACCCGTGGGAGTACCGTGCGTGAGGCCGCGAAGTGATATGAAGTGTTACACGCTGGATCGATGTGGCTTAGAATCGGGGTCCTGACAGCGTTGGTATCAGAGCCGGACTGCCTGTAGGTTCGCTAAGCCAAACTGGTCGATGTCGAGTCTAGAAATGCTTTAGTTATATGTAGGGGAATTGATTGTGGGAGGGAACGTAAGGCTCTTTTACTCCTTTACCTTATGCCCTCTATTCTGAGTCATTCTCTTCTCATTCTACGTGGGTTAAGGACTAGGCTCTCTGCTCTCTATCAGGTTCACGTGCTACTAAATCCGTAGTAACTTATAGGATTGTTGGATACAACCCAGTTCAGTTCTACTAAAGTTTAGTATGTTGCCAATTGAACCAGAACCTTGATATGTTGTTGTTGAGTGGTTTCGCAAACTGTTGTGGATGTCTCAATTCTTTTCTGAGCATTTACAGCCGTTATGCTGTCCAATTTCATCCAGAAATTCTAATGCCTTTGCACTATTTTGTGCTTTCAGATGGCTACCCGTCCCCAAAACCAAGTGGTTCGTCTGACCCGTTGCATCGGTGTATGTGGTCATACCGCCATGTTGGTTCGAGTGATGGTTGAGGCAGGTTACCGATGGTACCCTGAATACACCGTCGAAGAGCAGTTTAGAGATTTTAACCAGAGCCAATATCTGTGCATGGTCAGGATATATCCATCTTATCCCGGAGCCACGGAACCACTCCACTATTCTTATGGACTCGGGATCACTATTGGGATGTCCGTTCAAGATGCATCCTACTCGATGATGACCATCATGCGAGCTAGAACTGCCTTGTTGAGCAACACTGAATTTCGCTACATGCCAGCATCCCTCCCTGGGGCGCATGGTTACCTTCAGGGCATGTACAGTGATGCATCCCATGAAGACTCACTCCTTTGCACCACTACTGAGATGTTGGAAGATAAGGACCGTGAAAACCGGGCTTTGCGTATGGAGCTCTTTAATGCTCGTGTTGATCATTGGGCCACCTTGACGAGGTTTGCACCTGCTGTGCAAGCCGGATACATGGACACGAGAGACTTGTACCCTGTGCGGGCTAGTCTGCCAGACTTCATGGAATGGCGTGAGGTGGGAGGCATCACCCCTCCTCGTGGGCCTCTTCTGCCGCCATCTGTTGGACCGAGGCCGCACCCAAGTCCCTATGGTCCACAAGCACCGCAGGACCGTCTGTTCCCAGATGACCATGTTCCGCTTCCAGGTCTGGGTGGTGACTTCTATGAGGACTTCTACGGAGCCGTCTGAGCTAGTAGCAGTCTCGCTAGTGTGGTAATAGTTGTATGTCCACCGTCCTGCGTGATTGTGGAATATAACTTAGTGTGTATCAATTCCGGAGGTGTAGAAAAATAATGTATAGGAGCTTGGAATGCCTCCGATGAGATGTAACGTCTTCCGTCTTAGTTGTACTTCAGCTTGGGCTTGTACTAAACTATGTATGGTGTGTATGACTGTTGGTATATATACGGCAGTTTCTATATTACCATGTCATACGGATGATCATCTCTGCATTCCTTGTTACCCATTACATTCCGCACTTCTTTGGCCAGATTTTGCCATCCTGGTTTAAATCACTGTTCTGTTTTTCCCAGGATGGTCAACACCCGCAGCAACCCTGCTGCTTCGGAGCAGGGAGAAGCTAGTGCACCTAGAGAGGAAAGTCTGCCTCAGCCACCTTCTCTGGCCGAAGTGATGCTGGAGGCAGAGCGCAACAGGCGCGACACCAATCGCTTGCTAGAGCGGATTGAGCAGAACACTGCACGCCAGCAGAGGATCAATTCGGTGTCCATCAATGACTTTGTCAAGCTGTATCCGCCAAAGTTCAATCATTCCATCGAGCCTCTCGATGCGGATGACTGGCTCCGCAGCATCGCCCACAAGCTACGTTCTGCCAACGTGGCTGAAGATGATAAAGTCACCTTTGCTGCCTATCACCTTGAAGGTCCTGCCAGCCTTTGGTGGGAGAATTATGAAGCAATGCGCCCGGTCGGCCAACTCACTACTTGGGCTGATTTCAGTGCCACTTTTCGTGAGCATCATATCCCGGAAGGCCTCATGGATCGCAAGAGGGAGGAGTTTTGTAACTTCACCCAGGGGAAGCTGACTGTGGATGCATACAGTCGCGAGTTTGGTAAGCTTGCACGCTATGCTCCCGAAGAGGTATCCACCGATGCTAAAAAGCAGGCAAGGTTCCGCAAGGGACTTAGCCCTGAGCTCCGACGTGACCTTCGTCTGCATGAATGCATTTCTTTTCCGAAGCTAGTCAATAAGGCCATCAGTGCCGAGACAGGGCAGAATGATTTTGAAGCTTCACGCAAGCACTCCCGTGACTATGGATCTTCATCCGGCTCTGGATCTCAGAAGCGCCGGGTCTGGATCCCAAATTCTGCTATGCCACCCAGGTATACCCCGAGGCCATCTTTTGAGGCGCCTCGTCCCAACCAACAGTATGTGCCGCCCAAGACTTTTGGTGGCCCCACTGCCAATACTGCTCCACGCCCCAATATGATAACTTGCTTCAAGTGTGGTGAGCCGGGCCACTACATCCGTGAGTGTCCCCAGAACAACCCCAGTCAGTTCGGAAAGTCTGTTGGACGTGGTAAGTCAACAGCAAAGGTGCTCGTCGCCAAGCCAGCCACCACTGCTCGTGGCCATGTCAACTACGTTTCAGCTGAAGAGACTCAAGAGGACCCCAACGTCGTTCTCGGTACGCTCCTTGTTAATTGCCATCCGGCAACTGTTCTCTTTGATACTGGAGCATCTCATTCATTTATTTCTGAGAGCTATGCTCGTTTGCACAACACCACTTTTTGTGACATGCCTACCTCCATGGTAATTCAAACCCCTGGTTCTAAGTGGCAAACCTCTAGAATCAGCCATGGAAATGAAATTCTTGTTGACAGATTGGTCTTCCTTGCGTCACTAATAGCTCTCAAGTCTTTAGACATAAACATCATCTTGGGTATGGACTGGATGTCAGCTCATTACGCCAAGATTGACTGCTCAACTAGAACTGTTCAACTTACCCATCCATCGGGCAAGACAGTCAGTGTTTTGACCCGAGTATCGGAGCGTCAGCTCTACTCTCTAAATGCCAATCCCCTTTCAGACCTCGAAGATATTCCGGTAGTCCGTGACTTCCCGGATGTCTTTCCAGAGGAACTGCCAGGTGTTCCACCTGACAGAGATGTCGAGTTCGTGATAGACCTTGTTCCAGGAACCGTTCCAATCTCTAGGAGACCTTATAAGATGGCACCCCTAGAACTAGCTGAGCTTAAGAAACAACTCGATGAGTCCTTGCAAAAAGGTTTCATCCGTCCTAGTTCATCTCCATGGGCTTGCCCCGTCCTCTTCGTCAAGAAGAAGGATGGAACGGATCGGATGGTTGTAGATTACCGACCTGTCAATTTGGTCACTATCAAGAACAAGTATCCGCTCCCCAGGATCAACGACCTGTATGATCAGCTTGCTGGATCCTCAGTCTTTTCCAAGATGGATTTGAGGTTGGGCTACCATCAAATCAAAATCAAGAACGGGGACATTCCCAAAACGGCTTTCGTTACTCGTTACGGCCAATACGAGTACACCGTCATGTCCTTCGGTTTAACCAATGCTCCAGCCACCTTCTCTCGGTTAATGAATTCGATCTTCATGGAGTATTTGGATAAATTCGTTGTGGTTTACCTCGATGATATACTCATCTACTCCAAGAATGAGGAAGAACATGCCGAACATCTAAGGCTAGTACTGATGAAACTTCGAGAGCATCGCCTTTATGCCAAGTTCTCCAAGTGCGAATTCTGGTTGCCAGAAGTGACCTATCTGGGCCATGTAATCTCTGGCAAGGGCATTGCTGTCAATCCCGAGCGAGTTCAAGCCGTCCTTGATTGGACTCCACCTGAAACGGTCAAACAAGTTCGGAGTTTTCTTGGTTTAGCGAGCTATTGCCGCCGCTTCGTCGAGAATTTCTCCAAGGTTGCTAAGCCTCTAACTGAACTCCTCAAGAAAGATAAAAAGTTCGAGTGGACCCCACAGTGCGAGTTCAGCTTTCAGGAACTGAAAAGACGCCTGACGTCTGCTCCCGTACTGGTACCACCAGACTTCTCTAAGGACTTTGTTATCTATTGCGACGCCTCACGACAAGGACTAGGTTGCATACTCATGCAAGATCGTCATGTGATTGCCTACGCATCTCGACAGTTGCGTCCACATGAGGATAATTATCCTACTCATGATCTAGAGCTTGCAGCAGTAGTCCATGCACTCAAAACCTGGCGACATTACCTCCTGGGTAACCGTTGCGAAATTTACACTGATCACCAAAGCTTGAAATATATCTTCACCCAACCGGATTTGAATCTCAGGCAAAGACGTTGGGTCGAGTTGATCTCGGATTACGACTTAGGAATAACCTACACCCCAGGCAAAGCCAATGTCATGGCTGATGCACTAAGTCGTAAATCTTATTGTAACAATCTGATGTTACAACAAGGTCAACCATTTCTCCACGAGGAATTTCATAAGCTTAACCTTCACATTGTTCCTCGAGGATTCCTTTCCACCCTGGTGGCGAAACCTAACCTTACGGATCAAATCATAGCTGCCCAGAAGCGCGATAAGGGCATATCTCGGATTAAGGAAAACATCGCTAGCGGAGTTGCTAAATGTTTTTCCATGGATGAACGAGGTGTTGTCTTCTTCGAGAACCGCTTGGTGGTTCCCAAGAAACAACATTTACGACAATTGATCCTTAAGGAAGCTCATGAATCCCCTCTCACCATTCATCCCGGTAGTACTAAAATGTATCAAGACCTACACCAGAGGTTTTGGTGGACTAGGATGAAGAGAGAAATCGCTCAATACATTGCTAGTTGCGACGTCTGTCGTCGTGTCAAAGCAAAGCATCAACGGCCCGCTGGCACCCTTCAACCATTGCAGATTCCTGAATGGAAATGGGATAAAATCGGTATGGATTTCATTACCGGGTTTCCCAGAACCAACAGAGGGAATAATGCTATCTTCGTTGTTGTTGATCGTCTTTCCAAAGTAGCCCACTTCTTACCTGTTCGCGAGAGTATAACCGCTAGCCAGCTAGCGGATTTGTACATCTCTCGAATAGGATCTCTCCATGGTGTTCCATTGGAAATTAATTCAGACCGTGGAAGTCTTTTCACCTCTCGATTTTGGGAAAGTTTCCAAAATGCCTTGGGAACTCGACTCTCCTTTAGCACCGCCTTCCATCCGCAATCAAGTGGTCAAGTAGAACGAGTCAATCAAATTCTGGAGGATATGCTCCGAGCTTCTGTCATCTCTTTCGGTATGAATTGGGAGAAGTGCCTTCCATTCGCCGAGTTCGCTTATAACAACAGTTATCAAGCTAGCTTGGGTAAAGCTCCTTTCGAAGTTCTTTATGGACGAAAATGTCGGACGCCTCTTAACTGGTCAGAAACCGGCGAGAGACAACTCTTTGGCCCAGACATGATCCGGGATGCAGAAGAGCAGGTTCGTATTATTCGTGAGAAGTTGAAAACCGCCCAGTCTCGACAAAAGAGTCAGTATGACCGCAAGCATAAGCCCATGACTTATGAAGTCGGCGAGATGGCTTACCTTCGGGTTACACCTTTAAAGGGAACCCATCGATTCGGTATCAAAGGTAAATTGGCTCCTCGTTACATTGGACCTTTTCGCATTCTTGCCAAACGAGGGGAAGTTGCCTACCAGCTGGAACTGCCTCCGCATCTCTCCAGAGTTCATGACGTCTTCCACGTTTCTCAACTCAGGCGTTGCTTCTCGGATCCTATCCGCGGAGTGGACCACGAAACGCTTGATCTCCAAGATAACCTCACTTATCGAGAATACCCCATTCGTATCCTTGATCAAGCCGAGCGTACCACTCGACGCCACAATATCAAGTTTCTCAAGGTTCAATGGTCACATCATTCCGAGCAAGAAGCTACATGGGAAAGGGAGGATCGTCTTCGACTTGAGTACCCCACCTTCTTTCCGACAGATCCTAAATCTCGGGACGAGATTCTTTTGAGTGGGGGTGAGTTGTCACATCCTACCTAGTTCATGCATTAGAGTGTGCATCATGTTTTCTTTTGACAAGAAAATTGAAATGGGGAAGGCAGAACCCCCAGCACCCCTCCTGAATCTACTAGGGTTTACTAAAATCTTTTTCAATGAACCTGAAATGCCCTTCTAAAATGTTCATCATCTTTGCTTTGGTCCTAAACCTCTGGCAAAAATAGTGCACATTTTTCTAGGTCAACAGAAGGTCATTGAATTAATGCATAATTATTTGAATTTGGGCATTTTAAATTTATAAAACATTTCAAATGCCCAAATATCTCCAAACTAAAATGTTTCTTGCTGGAAATATTCCAACTAAGGACCAGGTGCAGTTTGGTGATTTTTGGAGTTGTGCTAGTATTTTAAATAAGTCTACAAAGTTACAAAAGAAATAGAAAAAGAAACAAAAGTCAGAAAAGGACTTACCTGGCGCCTGCCAACCGGCCCACCTGCCGGCCCAGCCCAGCTGCCGCGCCAGCGAGCTGCTTGGCTCGGCCAGGCAGGCACGCAGGTGCTCGACGCCGGCACCAGCGAGCGCCACGCAGCTCCCCGCCGCCCTGCTTCACCTCCTCGCTGCCTCGCTGCCCTGGATGAGTTCCACGTCGTCGCCTCGAGCCCCTGGACACGCCGTTCGCCCCTGCCTCGCCTCCCTCGCTCTCCCCCGCCATGGCCGACGCCATCGTCGCCGCTCCGCCGTCATAGCCGTAGCCACCATCGTCCCCGTGCCACGAGACCGTGTCCAACCTCTCCGCCGTCGTTGACTTCATCGAGCAGCACGAGCCCGAGCGCTCACGTGCCCCGAAGCCACCGCACCGACCCCACCCGAGTCCACCGTCGCCGGAGATCCCCTTCAACACCGTCGCCGCACCAGCTCGTCCCCGACCACGCCGTCTGGCTCTGCGAGTTCGCTGTGAGCATAGCCACCTCCCCATCCTCTGCTTTCCTCTTCTCGTGCACCACAGCGACTGCACGTAGTTCAACCGCACGCGCCGCCGCGGAGCTCGTCGCCGACGAGGCTCCGGCCACCCAACGGCCGCGCCACCCTGTCCACCAGCCTCACCGCACACCCAGGGCCCCGACGCATCACTCCACGCGCCTCGCCGTGCCCCGCAGCCCCGGTTTCACCTTCGCCCGAGCCCCGGCGCCGCCAAACTCGTCGCCGGCGCCAACTCCGGCCACCCCGACCCCAACTGACTCCACCAGTAGCCGCGGTTCGTTCCCAGGAGTGCGCAGATGCCTTCCGCGCCCCATTTGGTGGCCGGAACGGCCAATTTCACTCTGCTCCGCCGCGTCTGGCCTCGCCGGCGGCTAGACGCCGGCGAGTTGACCTTGACCTTGACCACGGGTGGGCCCTGGTTGACTCTGTTGAGTCAATGACAGGTGGGGCCCCCTTCTGTTAATCACCAGATTAGTTTTAACTAATTAAACTAGTTTAATTATCCACTGACATGCGGGTCCCACTGGTCAGTTTGACCTGGACGACTCCGTTGACCCCTGACGTCACGCTGACCTCATGCTGACGCCACAATTAATTTTCTGGATTTATTTTTGCACAGGAAATTCCAGAAATTAGTTCAAACTTCAAAAATTCATAGAAAATTATCTATAACTCCAAATGCAAAGTTTTATATATGAAAAATTATCAGAAAAATCCAACCTATCCATTGGTACTGGTTTCATGCATGTCAGAACAAGTTAACCCACTGTTTAGGCATTACAAGTTGATACACTAATATGATCTTCATAAATGAGCTACCATTTGAATCTTTAGTTCAAATGGGTTCATTCCCTTCTGGTTTAACTTGCACTAGGTCAGGACACATTCATATTGCCATGTCATAGCATGCATCATATTGTTGCATATCGCCATGTATTGATTGTGTTCCGTTGTGCTCATCGTGGTAGGTTCTGCCTCCGAGGATATCTCCGGGTATCCAACTGAAGGGCAGTATCCCACGACCACTCCATCAGGCAAGCAACCCATTGATCATTCCGATACAAACCCATGTTCTCGCTTCTGCTCTTGTTTACTGCATTAAGGCAACGCGTTTCAAACTGCTGTGTGTTGCGGTAGTTGAACCCACTTCCTTTGCATGACCTGTCATTGCCGCAGTAACTAGATGAAACCCACTAGCATGTGTAGGAGTTGATTGAGCCAATACATGTGTGTGTGTTCCTACCATGCTATGCTTGCTATGCTTAGAGTTGTGTCAGGTCTGGCTCATCGGGATGATGAACTGGAGTGAAAGGTTGTGTCGGTGACAAGAGTGAAGTGTTGAACACGATTTGGTAAAGGAATCGATGAGAGGCCATGTAGGAGTACATGGTGGGTTGTTTCATTGAGGCCGTCCTTAAGAACTGAGATCTGTGTTTGTGATCCATGATACAGTTACTACCACACATTGGGCCCTGAAATATGACCCCGCTCGACTTCTTATCCACCCTTGTCCTCTGTCCAGGAGTTGCAAGTAGTTTCTGGTGTTTGTAGTATGCTGGGGGCCGCACGCGGCGCTGACCATCGGGGTGGGCTGTGTTGTGGTAGGCACGTGGCACGGTGTACCGACTCGCCCGTTTGGTGTCTCGGGAACCCTGTTCACATCGTTCGGGGCCGTTAGTGGAAACCTCGGCCGGACTCCCTGCGGATGGAACCCGAATAGGCGATAAACCTGGACTAGAGACTTGAGTGTTTAGGTAGGTCGTGGTCTACACCCACGTCGGCTTTCGCTTGAAGTCTGCCGAGCACATGTCGTGTGCAGGCGCTAAGTGGTGGAAACATGTGTGAAGAAGTACACCCCTGCAGGGTTACAAATGATCTATTCGAATAGCCGTGTCCGCGGTGATGGACTTCTGGGTTGCCTATATCAGTTCATAGACAAGTTAAATGGATACTACTAAAAATCTCAAGATAAGTGTGAGTACCGCGGATGGCCCTCTCGTAGGATGGCGAGAGAGGATCCACGGTGGAGTATTGTGCTGGTGTTAGTGGACTCGTGTGCGACAAATGATTTACAAGTGGTGTCTATCGTAGGATAGCTTAGCCAAGAGTCAAAGCTGGCTTGCTGCAATAACCCCACTACCTTCTTGAGAATGTGCATGTATAGTAGGTTCCTGTTGTAAGACTTGCTGAGTACCTCCGTACTCATGTTGCTTTAATCATGTTTTTCAGACGACTGCACCAACCCCTCTGATGGGTTCTATATAGACCTCGACGTTGACGAGTGACTTATCACCCAGGTGGTGATCCAAGACTTGTGAAGGGTCATTGTAGATAGACAGGCTTCGTCAAGCCTTCTTTCTTTCTAGTGTCTGTACTCAGACTACTTTGCTTCCGCATGTGCTTGTATGTTTGTATGACTTGAGTGTTGGGTCATGTGACCCCTATCTGTATGGATGATATGTATGGCTCCTCGGAGCCTTCTAAATAAAGTACTTGAGTCGTAGAGTACTGTTGTGATGCCATGTTGTATTTACTCATATCGGGCATATTGTGTGTATGATTGAAATGCTTGGTATGAGTGGGATCCGACTATCTAGTTGTTTATCCTTGGCAGCCTTTCATATGGGGAAATGTAAGTCTTGTGCTTCTGAGCGATAGTAGTCCGCTACAGCCCGGTTCACCGAAGTCCTGCTAGCCCAGCACTACTGCTTGGACACTTGACTGGCCGGCATGTGTTTCACGTCGTTCCTATGTCTGTCCCTTCGGGGAAATGTCACGCGCTGATATTCGGAGTCCTGCCTAGCCTGCTACAGCCCGGGTTACCGGAGTCCTGTTAGCCCAGTGCTACAGCCCGAATAGATACGTTGATGACCGACATGCTCGATGTGATTCATGTATGCCTGTCCTCATAGGCTAGCGCCGCTTCGCGTTCACGACTAGCCATGTCGGCCCGGGTTCTCTGTCATATGGATGCTAGCGACACTATCATATACGTGAGCCAAAAGGCGCAAACGGTCCCGGGCCAGGTAAGGTGGCACCCGTGGGAGTACCATGCGTGAGGCCGCAAAGTGATATGAAGTGTTACACGCTGGATCGATGTGGCTTAGAATCGGGGTCCTGACAGAACTCGCGAAAAGCGAGCTGCCCGCCTATCAGTGGCAAAGGTGGCCTCCAGGACCAGGGCATAGGACTCTGGATTCGACATCACCTCTGGGTGATCAGCTCTGCTCCAACTGATAGGTTTCTCGGACCAGTGCATGAACTCTGGATTGTCTGATGCTACTGCGTTGACTTCTTGCTGCTGCAGCCGCCTGCTGCGTCTGTCATCTGCCACACTGGTGAACACCACGTAGGCTCCATGCTCTTCCGGGTACTCGTCTTGTACTGCACCGACTGGCCTGGCAGCCGGCTGCGGGGGTGGAGGCGGAGGCGGCTGTCCAGCAGGTGGAGGAGGCCCCAAGCCGTCTCCCTTGGCAATCCTAGTCAGCCAGTGGCACTTTCTGGTGGTGTGGTTTGATGGCTTCGCACCACTGTGAAACTTGCAAGGGCCATCCAGAGTCTGCTCGTAGGAGAAAGCCGGCAGCCAATTGGGCTTGTCGCCCTTCTGCTGCTTGGGTGGAGGCTGCCCTTCTGGTTGCTGATCGTCGACCGTTGCGACCTGCTGGCTATTGGAAGCCGGCTGCGGGGCCTTGCGCTTGTGATCGCTCTGCTATTGTCGCCGACTCGCATCCCCAGCCGGGGTTCTGGGAGCCAGTGGGGCGACTTTGCCTGTCGCACCAACTTGGATCTCCGTCTTCATAGAAGAGTCGGCCGTGGCGTACTTGTCTGCTATGATCAGCAGCTCATCCAGGGTCTCCGGCTCGTCGCAGAGGAGCTTATGCTTGAGGAGGGTGCCTTCTCTGCACCCGGCGGTGAAGTACTCGATGGCCTGCACCTCGTGCACGCCCTCGCAGGAGTTTCGGAGCTCGGCCCAACGCGTGAGGTAGTCGCGAGTTGATTCGTTGGGGCCTTGCACGCACAAGGAGAGCTGGCGAGGCTTGGGAGGTCGCTTGTATGTGCTCGTAAAGTTGCAGATGAAAGCCTCGGTGAAGTCGACCCAACTGTTGATGCTGCGGGGCTTCAGGCTGTTCAGCCATGTCCGGGCCGTGCCCTGGAGCATGAGCGGAACATACTTCACGGCAACGCGCTTGTTGCCGTTCGCTATGCTGACGGTTGTGGAGTAGTCAACCAGCCAGTCCTCTGGCTTCACGGAGCCGGTGTACTTGGGGGTATCTCTGGGGAGAGTGAACCCTTTGGGGAAGGGCTCATCTCGGATGCGGGGACCAAAACACGGCGGCCCCAGCTCATCTTCTTCTTCCAGTACCAGAGATCGATGGAGTCGGTCGATCCGGAGGCAGGCATCGTTCTCTCCGACTCCCTCTCGGCGGCCTAGGCGACCTCCGAGAGTCGGATGTTCAACGGGCGGTGGAGAGACTCGCCTTTCCTTGCGGGGTGGCGGGGGCACATAGTCGTCCCGCCGCTCTACTACTCTCGGGCGGCCGTCTTGGTCACGCTCGATGGTGATATGAGTCCGACTGCGGCTTGCAGCCGGCTCCTTGTCTTTTCTTCCGCGGACGCCGCCAGACGGCGCCCGAGGTGTCGCGCCTTGATCTCGGTGGGGTGGCAGGTCATCTTTCTGCTGCTGCGGCCCCTCGGTTCGGCAGCCGGCCGCGTTCTGCGCGCCAGCAGCGTCGAGGAGTTGCTGGACTCGCTCCGTCATCAGTCGGCGCTCTTCGCCTTAGAGTCCATCTAACTCGTTTGCCGCCGCCTGGGCAGCTCAAATGTTCTCGGCTGGCGTAGCGTACACGGGGCGGTTGGCCCCGAACATGCTGGCGATGTCCGCGCCTCGCTGGCGGACCGCGCCCAGGCGGCTCGGCCCCACCGGGGCCGGTGAGCCGCCGACGGCGCGATCCATCTCGCGCTGCTAGGCCTCTGACAAGCGTCTCATGCTGGCCAGCTTCTTCGCGCCTTCGACGAGCTGGAGGCGGCGTGCCTCCAGCGCTTCGGCGTCAGTGTCCTCTGGAATGGGCGCATCCAGGTCTTGCAGTGCCGTGTCAAGCGGGTCGTGAGCTCTCCCGTCGGAGTGCTCGCCATGGTCGATGACGAGCCCCTCTGTAACGGTGCTCCCGCTGCCCTCCGCGCGAGGGAGCGGCTCGTCGTAGACCACCATGTTGGTGGGGAAGGCGTCGAGCGACGCGGTGTCGGAATCGACCAGCATCGGTTCGGTGGAGCCTGCGGACTCCAGGTCAGTGGTAGGCTCGCCAGCAACGTGGAGGTCGTCGAGGAGGCCCACGAGAAAGTTCGCGGGGCCGCTGGTGCCTGCGTCGGACGCAGGCTCGTCGGAGAGGCTAACCTCGCCGATAAGATCGGCGAGGCAGCTGGCCGCGCAAACGGTCTCAATGTTGCGCAGCGCGTCGGTGTGAACTCCTTCTGGCGTGCCGGGCTGGCTATGCTCGCCAGGGAGGAAAAGGGTTCCCGTCCAGAACAGATCTCCGGACGACGGTGCACCTGGCCCCATGGTGGGCGCCAAATATCGGGGGTTGGGTGCGACATATGCCAAAGGATGGCTTATCATGGTGGGGGCGAGTAGAACGTCGCCGGTGCCTGGAAGCGGGATGAGGCGTAGGCATGCACGCCGGAGGATCTTACCCAGCTTCGGGGCTCTCCGAGGAGATAATACCCCTACTGCTGCTCTACGGGGTCTCCGCATGGTCACTATGGAGATATGTTTACAAAGTTGCTCCTCGAGCTGTGTTCTAGAGGTAGGAGAAGGTGAGGCTAGCTCTCCCCTCCTCTATGCAGTTGGTCTGGTGGAAAAAGGATCGAACCCTTTGCATGGGTGCTCCGGGGGGTTTGTATAGGCCTACCCCCCGGGGGTACAATGGTAATCTAACTGGGTGCGGGTCCCAGCCGTCTGTCTCTTAGGCCGCCGTCCTTTCCGCCGACTCCTGGGGGCCACCTCTGGTGGGCCCCGCCGACTGACCTGGCCACTGTAGCCACGCCTTTGATGACGTTGGCTTGGTCGTGGGGGCGTGGCAACAGTGCCGCCGCCTGGCGGGCGATCACTGTCGCCACTCCCCGTCTTATCTGGTTAATGGCGCGTAGGACCCGTGGGAGGAGCTGGCCGACTCCTGGAGGCCGACTCCCATGGGGACCGTCTTCGGGTGCTCTCACCGTCTTCTATCTCCCCCGCTGACTGGCGGGGCCCGCCGTCTCCAGGCCGTACTGGCGGGCCAACTTGGGAACAGGGTTCCGCCGCTGGGGCGGACGTCAGGGCCGGTATGGCCACAGTGTCGCGCCGTGCCGAAGATCTCCTCCGGTACGTCGCACTGTAGCCATACCCGCCCTTGGTAATCAGGGTAGGGGAGGGCCGTACTCCGGCCATCCCCATTCCTGTCCTTCTTCCAGAAGGCTGACGGTGGCGAAGTCGTGGGCCGACTCCCCATAGTCGGCATTCTTGGAGTCGCCAACTAGGAGTCGGCTTATGTCGTAGCCGTCTTCGAGATTCGGCCGTGAGTAGGCGTCGGTGATGCTGCGGCCGACTCCCAGAGTGGGCCGATCGTCTTGGGATTCTTTGAGGGGCGTAGCCTACCCCGATGTCTTGAAAGGTTATGGGCCTCGGGTTTGCCTACCCGTGGCCCATTACTCCGACACTTCATATGGTCCAAAGGCTTCATACAGACAGAGGACTCACCTGAGTCACCCTAACGCCAATGTCTTGCAGGGAAACCATACTCAGACTTATGAATATGAGCGTGTGTCTTCAAACCGCTATGTTCATAGAACTAAGAACTTTTCTGCCTATTCATATGAGTATCATTCATCTCCTGCAAGGCTATTTGCTAGGGCTCCAAAGCCAAAGTTCTCAGATGCTGCACTTAGACTCATTGCTTCTAAGCCACCCCTGAAGATGTGGGTGGTTAAGAAGAATTAACTTTCTTTTGCAGGGAAAGGTCTCCAGCCGAAAAACAAAGGCGTCTGATGCTATTGCTGGGGACCTAAAACAGCTTGTAGGGCGCAAGATCAAATGCCCAAATGGTCTCACTATGTATTTTGTTCCTGAATTGCTTGCCATTCGTCCTATCAGTCCTAATCTTGATCTGAGCTTCCATAATCCTCTTGCTCGTCAAATGTTTATGCTTCACAATACTCTTGGTGAAGCCTATCCCCCTAACTGTAATGCAGAGTATGACACCTCGTGCTTCAGAATGGATTATGGACAGCGGATGCACTAATCATATGACTGGTGATCGGAGTCTTCTCATGGACTCAACTTTACGTCCATCTGATAAAAGTCACATCACGTTTGCTGACACTGGTAAAAGCAAGGTATTGGGTCTAGGTAGAGTTGCAATCTCAAGGGATCAGCACATGGATAAAGTGATGCTTGTTGAATCCCTTGGCTTCAACTTAATGTCTGTCTCGATGCTTTGTGACTTAAACATGATTGTGCTATTCGGAAAATACCGTTGCCTTGTACTAATGGAATCTGACAAGTCTCTAGTCTTTGAAGGGTACAGAAAAGATGATCTATACATGGTAGATTTCTCAGCAGGACCACAGCTTGCCGTATGCCTTCTTACAAAAGCTTCAGAATGCTGGCTATGGCATCGGAGGCTGGGGCATGTTGGCATGAGGAACCTACATACACTTGCTAAGAAGAAGCATGTCATTGGCATTGAGGACGTCAAGTTCAAGAAGGATCATCTGTGTGGTGCCTGTGAAGCTGGAAAGATGACAAGGGCCAAGCATCCTTCGAAGACAATCATGACTACTTCTCAACCCTTTGAGCTGCTACACATGGACTTATTTGGTCCTACCCACTACTCCACCCTCACAACAACTGCCTGTCTCTATGGCTTCGTCACTGTTGATGATTACTCAAGATACACATGGGTGCACATAATTCTCTTCAAGACCGAAGTGCAAGATGTCTTCAGACGCTTCGCCAATCGTGCCATGAGCAATTATGGCGTCAAGATCAAGCATATAAGAAGTGACAACGACACTGAGTTCAAGAACACCGGACTTGATCTCTATCTGGATACAATGGGAATCAGTCATGAATTCTCTGCTCCATACACACCTCAACAGAACGGCATCGTAGAGGACAAGAACAGAACCCTCATTGAGATGGCTCGAACGATGCTCGACGAATACAAGACCCCAAGAAAGTTCTGGCTCGAAGCTATTGATACAGCATGTCACGTCATCAACCGTGTTTACATCCATAAGCTTCTGAACAAAACATCCGATGAGCTCCTCACTGGCAAGAAGCCAAATGTCAGCTATTTCAGAGTATTTGGAGCAAGGTGTTGGATCAAGGATCCCCATCACAAGTCAAAATTTGCACCAAAAGCTCATGAAGGCTTCATGTTCGGTTACGGAAAGGACTCGCACTCTTACAGAGTCTTCAATCTCTATCTTTACAAAATCGTCGAAACTGTGGACATGCGGTTTGATGAAACTAATGGTTCACAAAGAGAGCTCCTGCCAAGTACACTAGACGAAGCTCCACCCAGCGAATCTATCAAGCTAATGGGAACTGGTGAAATCATGCCTTCTGAAGCACAGCCTGAAGAGGAACTTATTATTTCTTCTCCTAATCAACCTGAAGACAATGCTCAGCCTGTAGAGAATCCTCCAAATTATGACAATGATCAGCAAGACCAAAGTCTTCGTCCAGCTCATCCTCGTGTTGCAAGTGAAGTACAGATTGAGAAGATAATTGATAGTATCAATGCACCTGGTCCACTTACTCGCTCAAGAGCAACGCAGTTAGCAAATTTCTGTGGGCATTTTTCTTTTGTGTCAATATCAGAACCCAAGAAAGTTGCTGAAGCCTTCGTGGAACCTGAATGGATTCAAGCTATGCAAGAAGAGCTTCAACAGTTCAAGCTGAACAATGTTTGGGAACTTGTCAAACGTCCTGACCCTCGCAAGCATAACATTATAGGTACAAAATGGATATATCGAAACAAGCAAGATGAGCATGTTCAAGTCGTCAAAAACAAAGCACGTCTCGTTGCTCAAGGATATACTCAAGTTGAAGGGATTGACTTCGATGAAACATTTGCTCCTGTGGCTAGGCTTGAAGCTATTCGCATATTGCTAGCCTATGCTAACCACAACAACATCTTGCTATATCAAATGGATGTGAAGAGTGCATTTCTCAACGACAAGATTGAAGAAGAAGTATATGTCACACAACCTCCTGGCTTTGAAGATCCAAAACATCCTGATATGGTGCACAAACTAAACAAAGCACTGTATGGCCTCAAACTAGCTCCTCGCGCTTGGTATGATACGATCAAAGACTTCCTGAAGAGCAAAGGCTTCAAACCTGGATCCCTCGATCCTACACTCTTCACGAAGACATATGATGGTGAACTGTTTGTGTGTCAAATATATGTCGATGACATATTCTTCGGCTGCACCAACCAGAAGTATAGTGATGAGTTTGGATACATGATGCAAGAGCAATATCAGATGTCCATGATGGGTGAGCTGAAGTTCTTCCTTGGTCTTCAAATTCGTCAGCAAAGGAATGGCATCTTCGTATCTCAAGAGAAATACCTCAAAGATTGCCTGAAGAAGTTTGGAATGCAAGATTGGAAATGTTACACGACGCCAATGCCAGCCAAACATCATCTCGGTCCCGACGACAATGGTAAAGAGTTCGATCAAAAGGTATACCGCTCCATGATTGGTTCTTTACTTTACCTATGTGCATCTAGGACAGATATTATGCTTAGTGTTTGCATGTGTGCTCGATTCCAAGCGGCACCAAAGGAATCGCATCACTTAGCTGTCAAGCGAATTCTTCGATATCTGGCTCGCACCCCAACACTAGGATTATGGTATCGAAAGGGCTCAGAGTTTGATCTGGTTGGATTTTCGATGCTGATTATGCTGGTGACAAGGTGGATCGCAAGTCTACATCAAGCACATGTCACTTTCTGGGACGGTCACTTGTCTGTTGGTCTTCAAAGAAGCAGAACTGTGTGTCACTCTCAACTGCTGAATCTGAATACATTGCTGCTGGATCTTGCTGTGCTCAGCTCCTATGGATGAAGCAAACTCTCAAGGACTATGGCATCAATCTGAAACAAGTGCCTCTCTTCTGCAACAACAAAAGCGCCATCAAGATCGCCAACAACCCAGTCCAGCACTCGAAGACAAAGCACATTGAAATTCGTCATTGTCGGCGTTCTGGTAACGGGGGTCCCCAGACTTGCCTGCCTGCGGCCTACGGCGTGGCGCAAATGGGGGCCCAGCGCGGCCCATATTCATCAACATAAGACTCAAGACCCTCGTGAGGGGCCAAGCCTCGCGGGGCGGACGACACAACGCTTCCTCAGGCGCGGCCTCCTCAGGCTGGCTCACGAGGAGGCGGAGAGATCAAGGTAGGGTACCTCGCAAGGTGCCCATGACGCAAGCCATGACGACCAAGGGTGCCAGGCGGGCGCCAGACCGCGCAGTGTCCTCCCTTTCCTCTTTGGTGCAAAGGGGGCAAGCGCAGGCAAGAGGATCAAGCAAAGGCATCCATTTCGGTGCAACGAGACCAAGACCAGTCCAACGGTGGGAAGGAGCTCATCGTGGAACCCAGAACGGCGTCACCACAGGGCCTTTGGCAGGCAAGGACCAACTTTAGTCAGGATAAGTGTACCAGATGTTCCCCCTCAAATTGGCCAATTGTTGGCACCCTTCCCGCTCAATATTTGGGAAGAGGCCCAGGGCCTTTGCCTATAAATAGGACTAGCCACCCCCAGGGTAGAGAAAACCCGAGGGGAAAAACTGGCAGGTAGCCATCGAGAGATCGAGAGAACAAGTAGAGAAAGAGAGAGAAGGGCAGATGAACTCCCCCTAGCAGTTCATCGTCCTAGCCAAGAACAGGCCCTCGCGAGGCCGTTCTCCCTTGTATTGATCATCATCATCATCAGCCCAAGATGCAATCCACATACCACACTGGAGTAGGGTATTACACCACATCGGTGGCCCGAACCAGTATAAACTCTGTGTCTCTTGTGTTGTTCTTTCTGTAGTTTAGATCCTTGCGAGACGGAGAGGTAGAGGGCATCATCTCCGCGCGCACCCTAGAGTTCGAACCTTAAGGGTCTGCCGGAACCCGTGATCCGACATTTGGCGCGCCAGGTAGGGGTGCACCGGAATCTGTCTTCCACCGCTCCGCTCTCCTCCGACCGTCGCATCCATGTCTGACGCTCGTCGGGCCCGCGCCGAGCGCCGGGCCGCCATCGCTTCCCGTGTCGCCCAGACGGCTCCCCTCGGTGGGCGTCCTCGTCATTCCCCGTCGCCCACAGTCAACGCCGCCACCGGCCCGGCGGGGAACGAACAGCAGGCATCGTCTCAGCACCCGTCCGTGCGGCAAGACGGCCGCACCGCTACTCCATCGCTCACCCCCGCCGGCTCTTTGTCCCGCGCGTTCCGCGCACCCTTGGAGGCTCGAGCTGCTCTCATCGCAGCAAACGAGCTCTTATGCTACCATCCCGTCGACGATGTCTACGAAGAGTGGCTCGACCGCGTCACCGAGCTCGTCCGCGCCGCAGGGGGCTCTCCTGCGCCGTCCGCTCCGCTACGGCGCACCCCGCCCAGCGCGGGCAATGAAGCTCTGGGTGCGTATCGACCTCCTCCTCTCCAAGAAGACGCCATGGCTCCAAGGCGCGCGGCCCCTGGGCGGAACCCGCTCCGTCAAGCGCCAGCCCGGCAAGATCGGAGCTGCCAAGAAGTCCCTCGGCCGCAAGAGGCTGCCCGGGTGCTTCCTGCACCGGCTCGCCGTGACCCTGCTCCCGCTCCGGCATGTCAAGACCCCGCGCTACTCCCAGCTGCAGCGCAAGGGGACCCGCGAGGCCAAGCTCTCCCTCAACCGAAGCCTCCCGTGGCCACCGCAGGCTGTCGCGCCTACACCACCGAGCTGTGTAGCGTCGCGTGGCCCGGCAAGTTCAAGCCAGACCTGCCTCCTCGCTACGACGGCATGACTGATCCCGCAGAGTTCCTCCAGCTCTAAGAGCTGGGCGTCGAAGCTACCAGCGGGGATGAAAAGGTCATGGCGAACTGGTTCCCCATGGCGCTGAAGGAAGGAGCTCGCACTTGGCTCCTGAATCTGGCTCCAGGCACGATCTCTTCCTAGGACCAGATGCGCACCCGCTTCATCGCCAACTTCCAAGGTACTCGCGACCGGCCACCCGCCGTGAGCGACATGCGCCGCATCAAGCAGTAACCTGGGGAGACCCTGCAAAAGTACATCCAGCGCTTCAACAGTGCGCGCCTCAAGATCCCAAAGGTGTCCGAGGAAGCCATCATCTCGGCCTTCCCCGATGGCGTGCGCGACGTCAAGATGAAGGAGGAGCTGGCGATGCATGAAGACCTCTGCACCTCCCTGGAGCTGTTCAACTTGGCGACCAAGTGCGCCAGGGCTGAGGAGGGACGTCTCTCCCTCCTCGAGCTGCCCGCCGCAGACCCAGAAGAGAAGAAGCCCAAGGCCAAGGACGTGAAGCGCAAGGGGGCTGCCGTACTCGCAGCAGAACCGGACACCAAGCGGGGCAAGGATCTGCCCGAATCCTGCAGGGGCAGCCGATACTGTGTGTACCACGACCTCCACACCCACAACACCAACGAATGCCAAGAACTCCGCGCCGTGAGAGAAGGAAGGATCGGCCGTCGCCCTGACCGCGCTGACCGGGGCTACGGCCGAGGAGGAGGAAGAAACCCAGGACGCTGGGAAGATCGCGGCCCGCGCCAAGGGTGGCGCGACCAACCTCGCGAGGACCGCTGGCGGGACCTGCCTCGCGAGGGGGACTGGAGGGATCAGCCTCGTGAGGATCGCCCTCATGGCAACGCAGGCCTCCCTCCACTGCCGCCTCAGCCAAGGAGGAACGAAGACCGCCATCAAGACGAGGGGGCTGGGGGCTTCCAAGAACCGCGCGCAATCGCCTGCATCCTGGGCGGAGCTCAAGCCCCAGCCTCTCAACGCATCTTCAAGCAGTTTGCCCATGAAGTGAATGCCGTCCTCCCCAAGCTTGAAGCAACGCGCCCCCTCAGGTGGTCGGCGTGCGCCATCACGTTCAGCTCAGCAGATCAGCTCAAGTGCGTGGCCACAGCCGGGGTCCTCCCGATGCTTTGCTCCCCAGTCATCAGCAACGTACTGGTCACCAAGACCCTCATCGATGGTGGAGCAGGGCTCAACGTCCTGTCCGTGGAAACATTCAACAACCTCCAAGTGCCCTATGACCAGCTTCAGCCAACCAAGCCTTTCTCCGGAGTCACCGACGGTTCCACAATCCCGATCGGGCAGGTCCGCCTCCCTGTCACCTTCGAGGCCCGCAGCAACTACCGCACCGAGCTCATCGACTTTGACGTCGCCCACATCCGCCTGCCGTACAATGCCATCCTCGGGTACCCAGCACTGGCCAAGTTCATGGCCGTAACTCACCACGGCTACAATGTCCTCAAGATGCCAGGGAGTGGCGGCGTCATCACGGTGCCATGTGAAGAGAGGGATGCAGTGTGTTCCCTGGAGCGAGCCTTTCAGGCCGCGTCGCTAGAAGACCCAGATCGCGGAAGCAGGAGGCTTCCCGAGACCACCCCCAAAAAGAAGAAGACGTCGTCAGGCTCAGCCCCTCAGGAGGTAGGCCCCTCAGGGCCCGTGCCTGCCCAGGGGGACCCTCCTTCCATCGCATAGGAAAGCGCGCCCGGCGCCCTCCTCAGGCAGGGCACGGGGGCTCTCTCCTTGAGGGCCACCGACCTAGCCAGGGTCACGAGGGAGGCGCTTGGGCACCATGTGGAGGCGTGCTTCGAAGCACGTTTCCCTAAAGAAGGCGCGAGGCAAGCAGAGTCAGACCAGCAGGAGTTCGTTAACCAGGCCGTTCAAGAACTACAGGAGTCGAGAATCATGAGAGGTTGCCGCCGCTTACCGGCTGTGGCTCCCCATCCAGGCGAGGATGGTGGGCTGCGTGTCTGCATCGTGTACCAGGGCTCAATCAAGTCGCCACGACGGAGCGCCTCTGGCCCTGACAAGTGGGGCGTTGTGGAGGTCCACCCCACAGCTATGTTCGCATGCCTTACGGCTTGCCGAGCGTGGCTGCTGCGTACCAGCGCCTAATGAGGGGCATCATGGAGACTCAGGAAGATAGGCGTTCCGCAGTCCTGGCGGAGATGGAGATGATTCACGAGGAGCCACCAGCGCCTCCGGAGCCTCCCGAGGCCCCAGGGCCTGGGGGCTCGTGAGGATCGGTTTCCGCAGCCCACCGAGTCTGCCGCACCAACGCCACTTCGCCGTCGACATCTTCAGGTGACATCTTTCAAGCTTCATTCCCAGCTGGGAGCGCCCTCCCAGGGTTGCATCACTCCTAGGCCGCGTGGGTCCGTCCCTGCGGCGTGTATCCCTTTTTATTTTTTTGGTCGTTAGTTTGCCTCGTTGGGGGCGCCCCTCGGGTTGCATCATCCCCAAGCCGCTCGGGCTAGGCCCAGCGGCGTGTATCTCCCTCGCGTTTGTTTCCAACTTTGCATTCGCTTATCATGCTTGATCACCTGATGTTTGTCCACTACACCTCTTCTTCTCCATGTCGACCACTTGCACGTTAAAGGGGGGGTGCCTGAGCATCGGGACTCAGGGCTCTTACCGGCTCTCCAGCCCTCACCCTCTGGCCTTGTCCACGGCATCGCGACCTGGCATACCAGCGACGGCTGAGACAAGCTCGAGGGCCGGGACCCGAGGACGTAGAGTGCCGGCATCTAACAGAATTTTGCAGGAACACATCTCAAGATACGGCCCAGTGCCAGGCGCAACCCGCCTAGAGGTAGGGCCTTGTGAGTCCCGCGCTGGCTCACGGGTGCCCAGATACACCTCACCTAGCCCTACCATGCCGGCCACGTGTCAGGGCGGGGCTGTACATGCCCCGGGGGCTCCTCCCGGAAGGGAGCCCCCTCCCACGTACCAGTGGAAGCACCATGCTCCGCGCTGGCTGACGACACTGCCGAGGAGCGGCTATGCCCGTACACATACGGAAGCGCTATGCTCCGCGCTGGTGATAAACAACTGAGGGTGGCCTCCGGGCCGCATTAACCTCAGGGAGCCCAGAGCTCAGTGGTTGGCCTCATCGCAACGCCTCCCCTCGGGAGCGCCGCGCGAGGGGGCTAGGCACGGGGGCTACGACTGGGTCACGCCCAGACGTACGCCGCCCAGCCAGGCCCTTCGGGCCTGGTTCGTCGCGCGCCTCTCCCCGAGCGGAGCCAAGGTATGAAGGCCGCTTGAGCGTCAAGGGGGACCCCTAAGCATCGCGACTCAGGGGCCTAACTGGTCCCGTAGCCCCTCACTCCTTAGTTCCGAACGGCTATGCTGGGTGAGGTACGCGCGGGGCCGGGCTCTGCAGACGTAGAACGGTAGCCCCGCTTACATCTCACCTCGTCACTCGCTGTTTGCGCGTCAAGGGGGACTCCTGAGCATCGCGACTCAGGAGCCTAACTGGCTCCGTAGCCCCTCACTCCTTAGTTCCGAAAGGCTATGCTGGGTGAGGTACGCGCGGAGTCGGGCTCTACAGACATAGAACGGAAGATACACCTACATCACGCTCCCCTACTTGTAGTTCGTGCGCCAAGGGGGACTCCTGAGCATCGCGACTCAGGAGCCTAACTTGTCACGTAGCCCCTCACTCCTTTGGTCCCGTCCTGGTTTCCGGTTGGGGCTAATGCTGGGTGAGGCACACGCGGGGTCGGGCTCTGCCGGCGTAGAACACAAGCAAGTAGGGAAGAAAAGCATAAAACTCAAGGAATTTAAAAGCAAATATTACAACCCATACTGTCATCTTAGTACCAAACACAAGTTTAAATGCCTCCCCGAGGCGTGGTGCATGTGCATGAATTGAAAGAAGAACAGGGATGGAAACGGAGTCACTTGTCGGCGGTGGAGCTGCGTGGAGTGGCTTCGCCCCGTGGAGCAGCAGGGCCGGCAGCGCCCTGCCTTGGCCTGGTGCTGAAGGCCCGGAACTTCCCCAGCAGCGCCTCCGCATGCCCCTTCACGGCTTCGATAGCGGCGGCAGCACCCTCGCCGCTCACCGGCTCCAGCAGGCTGTCGAGGTCGGCGCCGGGATCGCGAAGATAGATGTGGGTGAAGACCCGCGTCAGTGCAGCAGAAGACAGAACACGCGCCTCGGCCTCGGCCGTGGGGCCGAGGACAACGGCAACATATCCAAGGGCCTTAACCAGGAAGGGGAGCAGCTTGGCGGGGCCATCCTCGTCACCGGCCAGCGGGCCCTCCAGGACGCTCTCATAAAGCATCTTCAGCGAAGCGCGGGCATCCTTCTCCATGTCCGCGAAGGCCACGCGATCCTCGGCAAGGACCCGGGCCTTGGCGTCCAGCTTGGCCTTCGTCACCCCCAGCTCCTTCTTCAGCGCACCTAGACGGTCGCGGCGGTTCTTGAGCTTGGCCTCCCGGTCCTCGAGCACCGCCTCGTGAGCCTTCGTCCCCTTTTCCTGCTATTGGCGAAGGCGGGCCTCCTCCGCAAGCTGGCCTCGCAAACTTTGCAGCTCGTCCTCCAACTCCTTGCAACGACCACGGACTCCAACCACCTCTCCCAGGGTCGCGTCTCGGGCGTCCTTCACCTCGAGGGTGGCCTCCCTCTCTCCGTCGCAGGCCGTTGAGGCCTGAACCAACGCCGCTCGAATCGAGGAGTCAGACCGAATCCACCGCGAGGCCAGTTCCAGGCGCCCGGCCACCAGGCGAGGGTCGGCGCCGAGAAGATCCTACCGCAGCCCGTCCAGTTCAGCAGCGGCACGCTCCAGGATAGAAGAAGAAGACGGAGAAACATCAGCGCGCTGCAAGACAACAGGAGTCGGGGAAGCAGCGATCGGTGGAACTGGAGGAGAAGGTAGCGGCGGCGAGACCACAGTGTCCTGAGGCGGAGTCTGTTGCGCCTCGACGGCCGTGGCGGCGGCAGCAGGCAGGAGTCCCTCGGGAGTCGCTTAGGACATGGGGGCTGGGCTCTCCCCAGCCAGCTCAGCCAAGCCTCACCAGGATGAGCGGGCAGGAGAAGCCCGTGCCTCACGATCGCCCCCACCTGCAGGCGGAGGCGTTGCCGCGGATGGGGCCTCGGGAGCCCCCTTCGGTTTCTTCGCCGTGGGCGCCAGCCAATCCAAGAGGAGCGAACATCAAGCCTCAGCGGCAGAACAAGGAACAAAAGATGAAGGATCAAGCACTTACAGGTCATCGCTGGAGGGCTCGAGCAGCCTCCGGCCGTACTTGAAGCCTGAGAGCTGGCTAGAGGGGTCAACCTCAGAAGCAGAAGGCGCGTCCGCGGATCGCCCCGGAGCCGGGGCGGACCCGCGGAGGATCATCCCGGTCATGTCCTTCTTCGGGATCGG
This sequence comes from Aegilops umbellulata, assembly GCA_032464435.1. Lineage (NCBI taxonomy): Eukaryota > Viridiplantae > Streptophyta > Magnoliopsida > Poales > Poaceae > Aegilops > Aegilops umbellulata. The sequence goes on along the minus strand of CP136055.1, from coordinate 241,309,854 downwards.
GGGCGAGCTCCCGCTACCCAGCACGTCGCCGCCCTCATCAGCATCGTTCAACGAGAGGCGGAGAATACGGGGCATGCGCCGGGGAGGGGGAGCCCTGGACTCTCCGTCGGTTGCCTCGGAGCCAAGGTCCTCCTCCCGCTCCTCTTCGCCCCCCTCTCCGCTGGAGTCACCAGAGGACACGTCCACCAATCCCTCAGGAGCCACCGCGGGCACGAGCCCGTCCCTGTTGAAGACAGGCATGGACTTCACCACCTGCTTCCAATCGTCGCGAAGGAACAAGGGCGCAGGCGCGCCCTCCAACCTTGCCACCTCGCCCCCAACTAGAGATTGGAGAACCACGGTCAAATCCTCATCACCCATAGCCGCGGGGCTCGGATGAGGCCTCCACATCGGAGACGAGTACTGCCGAAGCGGAGCCAGTTGGTGCTCCAGGAACTCCCTTAGCAGCGACGCGCCGGTCAGCTTGGTCGCCGCTGGGCTGGTGGGCTTTAGGTCCGCGTCCATCTTCTCCAGTACCGGCTTCGCGCGGGGGTCCGTAAGCTCTGCCCGGGACCAGTCGCCGGAACTCACGGGCTGCTCCGTGGGTAGGATCAGCCGAGGGTGGATGCGCCCGGCATCCACCAAGACCCACTTGCTCCTGAAGCCCTCGATCCTCTTCCCGGGATTCGAGATAGCAATGGCGCCGCCGCACGCAACGAAGCTCGCGCAAGCGGAAGGGGAACCACGGGTGACCCGGAGGTAGAAATAGTGGCGCAGCAAGGCCACTGAGGGTTGCACCCCCACATGAGCCTCACAGTAATAGGCGAAGATCGCCAGAAGAAGGATGGAGTTGGGGTGGAGATGCAGAGCTTGCAAGTCGTAGTGGCGGAGGACAGAAAGGAAGAACTCAGAGAAAGGGGGCACCAGACCCGCAGCAATGGAGCTTACGAAGAGAGGGTAGAAGGTGCTTCCTCAGCCCTCAGGGGTGGCGGAGCCGACCTTGAACACCCGCGCCCCGTCGATGCCTCGCGCCACCGCCATCAGGCGCAGCTGGGCGAGGCTCGCCTCCGACACGTTTGGCGAATCCAGGGCGGGCGAAAACCAAGCTTCGGCCGGGGGCTGACGAGGCGCCATGACTTCCTAGGTAATACGGGAGGAGCAGATCCGGGAGTTAGGAGGAAGGAAGGAGAGGCGCAAGAAAGGGAATCTGAGCGGCAACTGGATAAAGAGAAGGGCAAAGCCGGAGCAGATGCCATGCCTTTAATAACCAGCGCAGTTGCAGAAGCACCCACGCCCAATCAACCGCCACGCGTTGCCCAAGGCCGTAGGCTGTTAGGGCCCGCGGCGCTTCGCCCTTGCCCTTTGGCCTCTCGGCACGGCCAAGTCCATGCACGCCTTGGGCCCGGGGGCTACTGTCGGCGTTCTGGGAACGGGGGTCCCCAGACTTGCCTGCCTGCGGCCTGCAGCGTGGCGCAAATGGGGGCCCAGCGCGGCCCATCTTCATCAACATAAGACTCAATACCCTCGCGAGGGGCCAAGCCTCGCGGGGCGGACAACACAGCGCTTCCTCAGGCGCGGCCTCCTCAGGCTGGCTCACGAGGAGGCGGAGAGTTCAAGGCAGGGTACCTCGCGAGGTGCCCATGACGCAAGCCATGACGACCAAGGGTGCCAGGCGGGCGCTAGACCGCGCAGTGTCCTCCCTTTCCTCTTTGGTGCAAAGGGGGCAAGCGCAGGCGAGAGGATCATTCAAAGGCATCCATTTCGGTGCAACGAGACCAAGACCAGTCCAACGGTGGGAAGGAGCTCATCGTGGAGCCAGAACGGCATCACCACAGGGCCTTTGGCAGGCGAGGACCAACTTTAGTCAGGATAAGTGTACCAGATGTTCCCCTTCAAATTGGCCAATTGTTGGCGCCCTTCCCGCTCAATATTTGGGAAGAGGCCCAAGGCCTTTGCCTATAAATAGGACTAGCCACCCCTAGGGTAGAGAAAAACCGAGGGGGAAAACTGGCAGGTAGCCATCGAGAGATCGAGAGATCGAGAGAACAAGTAGAGAAAGAGAAAGAAGGGCAGATGAACTCCCCCTAGCAGTTCATCGTCCTAGCCAAGAACAGGCCCTCGTGAGGCCGTTCTCCCTTGTATTGATCATCATCATCATCATCAGCCTAAGAGGAAATCCACATACCACACTGGAGTAGGGTATTACACCACATCGGTGGCCCGAACCAGTATAAACTCTGTGTCTCTTGTGCTGTTCTTTCTGTAGTTTAGATCCTTGCGAGACGGAGAGGTAGAGGGCATCATCTCCGCGCGCACCCCAGAGTTCGAAACTTAAGGGTCTGCCGGAACCCGTGATCCGACAGTCATCACTTCCTCAGAGATCACGTCATGAAGAGGACATTGCTATCATTCACGTCAACACTGAAGAGCAACTGGCAGATATCTTAACAAAGCCCTTCGACGAGAAAAGGTTTTGCAAGTTACGGTGTGAGCTAAATATCTTGGAATCCACAAATGTCCTGTGATCAGGCACACATCCTAACAATTATGCATTTTGATGACTTAGATGTGCAACACACGAAGTAAAGTATATCTTCAATCAATGAAGACTTACATTCTGAGTGTGAATACATTAACGTGGAATTTGACTTCGGAGCGCCACGGTAATTGTGCGCCGTGTCTGGGTCTAATACTTCCTATACGGTGGGTAACGGCACCACCAAACTTTTCTGTTTGACGTTGCATTTGATATGTCTTCACATTTGATTTGTCTTCAAATTCAATTTATCTTCATGATTATCTTCACTACGATTGATTTGATTGCTGACTGATATATACACACTAGTATTCTTTCCTCTACAGCATTCACTTATAGCTATGTCTCCTTGTTGAAAATTTTGAACTAAGTGAATGTGATCGGACCCTAATCTGTCTATGCTTCCTATCTCAAACTCTATCTGTCCAAATCATATGCATTCTATTGAAACTGTCGAATGTCTTCTCTGCGTCCTTGTCAGCAGAAGATACAGAGACAAACTTTAAGTCTGTTTTAAATGATTCATCCTTATTGCCTGAAATCCGGAGAAGCCGGAACGTCTATCCGACAAACCTGGCGGGTGTGGGAACGTGGGACAACTCTGAGTATGTTGCATGCTTGCCACGTGCCCCTCAGATGAGAATCGCCAGGGGCACCTGCGTAATTGCGTTGTGCCGCCCACTTCCTTATAAATACCTGTCCCCTGCGGTAAAGGAAACTTCTTCGACCTCTCCACCTCGTCAAAACCCTAGCGCCACCGCTAGCTCTCGACGGCGCCGGCGACGAAGCGCTTAGATGCCGCGACTTCTCCGACGCCGTCCTCACACCGGCCGTGGACATCGTCTTCTCTGCCGCCGCCGTAGGTGTCCTCCGTCGCCAAGTTAGGGCACGGTGGATTGAACTGCTCGATCTCCTACTCTTCTCATCTAGCAGTTCTTCGTGTGGTAAATAAAACTCTCTTTTTACCGTATTTTTGATCCTCAAAGATTCATCCTGTCTACCAAAATAGGTTTCTGCCTATACAAGTTAGATCTATTCTGTCTGCATCTCATACTGCCTAGCATATTCACTTAAGCTTCATATCTAGTTAGATTCCTCACTTGTACTTATTCAGGGATTCGTACAAATTTGGAACCAACTCTCAACATATAAGTGAATGTCTTCGCATCATGAGTTCAATGTCTTCAAACTGATTTATCTTCAAAATCTTCTGAGAATGCATATGACCTCTTCCCCTTCCCTCGCATCTCTAATGCTGTCACAGGTACATGTCCGTGGGAGAATCCCTTGGTTCTCATAGTCTGCATTCGTTTGCAGAATTCTTACAACATCATATTAATTCTCCCGAAGACAGTTCCTGTCTGTCCAGCCAGCGAAAGCCTCTGAAGCCTTTAAATGTGTTGAAGCCATTCAGTTTGAAATTCATGGCTGCAGAAAAATCAGTAAGGAAGGGTGGCAGACAGCGTCGTGGGGGGACATCAAGAGATTTGCCTAATGACCTCTCTGAGCTTTATAAGACAGATCCTGAAGAGGATTACAATCAGCGCAAGACACGAATCCAATGGATTCGAAGATATTGGGCTGAACAATGGTTCAAATACAAGTTCGTGACCCAGGAATATGCAGAGAAAAATGCCATCAAGCGACCATGGGGAGATATTCTGTATAGAGGTCTTCTACCCAGGTCCAGAGCTGATGCCATTGCACAAGTCTTCTATCCTTGCATGGTCCATGGGCCACAACCAGCTGATGCCGACCCATCATCATTGCTCTGGTGTCGAGATGATAATCTTTTCAAGCGCAACTTTCAGTTTGCTAAGGCCTCAGCAAAGAAGAACAAAGATTCCTTGGTGTTAGACTTCAACCCTGGTCCTCCTGCTCCCCGTGCTGATGGCTCGCGTGATGCAGAACCCAATGTCATCGGTCCCTTCTACAACCTTGATAACCTCATCACTCAAATCATAGTTCAAGGTGCCAAAGTGGATCATTCTGATGACAATGCTGACTCTGATGAAGCCCCTGCTCCCACTCCAAAGCCGCAGAAGCCAAAGAAGGCTAAGGCTTCAAGATCAGCTGCTCCTCCAAAAGCTTCACATGCGAAGCCACTGGCCACTACACCTCCTGAAGACAGTGTGCAGTCTGAAGATTTGTCACGCATCTCCAAGAAGACGGAGAAGAAGAAGAAACTTGTCAAGCATACTGATCAGGCACTGACCCCTGCTGCCATTCTGCGTGAAGAGCACATTGATCTGTCTAGTGATGAAGATAGTGCAGATGATTCCCTTGAACAACTGATCAAGAGCAAGGAAGAGGCAGAAATCTTCAATGATTTGCCTCTCTTTGATGTGGCAATCATCCATAACTTCATTGATGAATGGTTTGACTCCCCAAATCTCAGCTTTGACGATTTGCAACTTCCCATTGGTCTCAGCGTCTCCTTCAATGGAGCCATTGCTTCAGAGCTAGCTCTCGCTCAGCGCATCGTTGAGATGAAGCACAAGATCGACCATGAGAAAGCCCAATTCAAGAAGCATGTGGCTAAGCTCAGTGTGCAAGATGTCAAAAACTTCAAAATCATGATGCACGAGCTTAAGGAAGCCTTTCTCAAGAAGAGGGAAGAAGCCAAAGGATCCCGTGAGCGGATGAAGAGCCTGGCTGACAAATGTGTGCAAGCCTACAATGAGGCTGAGAAGCGCAAGGCACTTGGTCGTCCTGGCATTGACCCAAGAATGGCTGCAAAGAAGAAGAAGCCATCGACTGACCAAACTGCTCCTACAAGGCAGGAAGAGCCGCGCATTGTCTTCCCAACCAGCATGACCGTCTCGAAGCCAAAGGTCAGATCAACCGCTTTTGAGCTGAAGAAGACGAGAACTGTCGAGGCTGAAGCTAGGAAAAGGAAAAATCCTGAAGCCTCCGATGCTGCTCCCTCCAAGAAGAAGCGCAGAACCAAGAAGGATAGGGCTGCTCCCTCAGAGCCCTTGGTTGTTGAACCTATTTCAATGGTCCCTCCTTCATCTGAACATCAAGAACAAAGGATGATAGTTCACGAGCCTGCTTCCACAGAGGCTCATGATACTGAAGATATTCCAGCAGTTGACCCCACCGCTGCTGAAGACATTGGTCGCCACGACAATGTTGAAGATGATGTAGTGCTTCCTTAGATCGAACAAAACCTGGTATCTTCGCCTATTCTCACAAACAGCGAACTCATCAGCATTGGTCATCCTCTGACGCCAATTGCTCAAGATGCTTCGTGGGCTGATCACCCACAACAACAAGAAACCCCAAGTACTCCCCAACACCAACAAGTCACACCACCTGTGCAAGCAGAAGATGATGACTTTGAGGCCCAGCCAACTCCATCTCCAAAGGCGTCACCAGCGTTACGCAGGCTTCACAAAGGACCAAGGCCTCAAGTCACCTCCTCGAGCGTTCCAGAAGGAGAAGTGCCCCAACAATCTGTTGCACGTCAAGTGTTTCCAGATGCCACTGCCACTGTGAATGTCTCTGAGTCTGAAGCCAAAGGTGCTGAAGACATTCCGGCTGCATCAGCCGATGACAATCAAGAAGAAGAACATGTCCCAACTCCCCTCATAACCGAAGAAGTTGTTCCAGAAGTGTACGTGCCAGTGCCAGACCCTCCAGCTCATCAAGTGGAGGTTGAAAATATTGCGGCTGCCACCACCAACACCAATGAAGCCGATGACGTTGTCATGGCTGAAGAAAATGTGGAGCCTTCTCCAACCACTGTGCCTGCAACAAATGAAGCCAATACTGCATCCGTACCTGAAGCCAATATTGACGCCACTGCTCCTGTTCCGCCACCAAGGCCTCACACGATCGAGCAAGCATTCAACTATGGCCAACTAATCACTGTCAAATGGCCTGTTCTGACTCCTCCGCCTGCCGCTGCTGGTCCTCAGTCTGATTACCATGTTGAGCACAGGTCACGGGTTCAGAAGCCAAAGCCAAGGTTGCCCAGGTTTCCAGGTACTGCATCAGCACCAGGATCTTTCAATATCAATGGCTTGAAGGCACACAACACCTTCTTTGACACAGCCAAGAACCCCTTCTCAAGAGCAAGAATATCTTCTGATCGGTTCTGGAGCTATCAGCAGCGAAGCTATTACTCATGCATTCTTTACAATCAAGGTCCCATTTTCCCACATATGCTTCTTGATGCTGAAGCTATAACTGGTCTACCCTGCTTGGAAGAGGCTCTGGGCTGCTTCAGAGAGTCTGGCTTGCTGCCGTTTGTCACAGATAAGGAGCACTGGAATGAAGAGTTGTTGCTCCAATTCTATGCCACTCTCCATATTCATGGCTACTACAAAGATACAAAGACATGGGTTCTTGAGTGGATGACCGGCAATGTTCATCATGAAGCCAAAGCCATTGATGTCACTGAGCTTACAGGCCTGCCCTCTCCAGATGATCTCTATGAGCCTGGTTGTCAGCTTCACAATGATGCGATGGAGAGCATCTTCCACAAGCCTGAGCCCAACATGACTCAGATGCTCAGCATGATGAAGCCATTGCCTCCAGATGCTGAATATCCAAAGGCGTTCTTTGTTGAAGACCTTGAGTATCTGCCCCGCACTATTTATCACATTGTCAGGCGAACTCTTTGGCCTATCAAAGGACACTCTCCAAATGCCAAGCTGGAAGGCGCAATGAAGACTTTGGTTTTCCATATTCTTCATGGCAAACGCTTCAATGCACAAGATTTCTTTATCCGCCAACTTGCTGCATCCGGGTCTGACATATTTGGTCTGAAGTTCTATGCTCCCTGGATTATGCGTCTGATCAAGATACACTCTGCCTTAAACTATCAACCCTCTGCACGCAATCATATCATCTTTATGCCAGATGTTGATTTGTCTATTGAAGCCATATACCCAGAGACTGCCAAGGAGCCCCTTAGTCTTCATAATGCTGACCATCAAAGCTTCACCCAAAATAATGAAGGAATTCAAGATGTTGCTCGTGTCTACCCTCTGGCTGGGATTACTCGTATGCCTCATCGTGCGCAAACAGAAGCCACTGAAAGCACAATTGCTCAAAGGCCTAAGAAGCGCTCCCGCATTCTCAATGACCGAGAGCTTCTGGTTGCCCTTCATCAGAAACAAGATAGGCATCATGACTGGCTAAAGCGCCAAATGCAAAGCCTCTTGGTGGACGTCAATCGCGTTTTCAATCTTGCCACCAAGAATGCCTTTGTCACGCATGTTACATGTAGGCGATCATGGAAGAGTTTGACGCTGCTCAGTGCTGAAGCAGATCTTCAAGACGATGGCTTCACTGAAAAATTCAAGTTTGACTCCACTCCTCCACGGAATGTTGTCCTACGTCGAACTCCATCTCTTGACGACTCTGAATATTCCTCTTCTGCTGCAACTATGAATGCCAAAGTGATCGATGAAGAAGACGATGCTACTTCACCGACTGCAAGAATCGACACTGCACCAAGCTCGTCTGCACCGCCAAACGACACCGACATCCCTGCTGCTTCACCTACTCCTCATGGCGACGAGTAGATGCTCTATGTCTTCAAACCTTTTTGGTCATTACTGACAAAAGGGGGAGAAGCATATGAGTTTGATAGTCTTCAAGAGGGTTCCTATGGGCGGTTGCTTTATATTTTGCCTAGTGTTTACAACTCTCGTCTTTTGAAACATTTGGTTCTTTGAGTTGTAACACTTAAACTTGATGGTCGTCTGCTACTTATTTGCTATTCTGTGATGCGATGATAAATTCCGCATGTGCGATGATAACTTCCGCACTTAGGTCATTTTGCAGACGTCCATTTTTCATTATGCATGTCATTATCTTCGTTACATTTTATCATGCATGATGAATTGTCGTCATAAGTTGAAGAGGATCTCCACAAGTACAACCCGCCATGTGCATTTGCATTCCAAAAAGCAAATTACTTATATGCACATCTTCAGGTTGAGCCTCTGTAACTTATGAAGACAATCCTCTATCCTTTACAATTTCACATACTTTATCCCCGTTGAAAACTTCAACCAGTTTGTCACCAATCACCAAAAAGGAGGAGATTGTAAGTGCATCTAGTGCCACCCCTAGTTGGTTTTGGAGTATTGACGACAAATTTGGTTGAGGGTCTAATGTGTTTGTGAGAATTGCAGGATAATACAGGTAGTGTCCCTCATTGATTCGGTTTACCTATCGGAGATGACCCCTAAAAATGTATGAAGACATTGACGACAATGGTGGTATATGAAGATATTCATATTGAAGACTATGACATGAGAAGACATTCAGTGAAGACTATGGAGCGTGAAGAGTCAGTTGTTTCATAGTTTCCTTTTCTTCTTTGTTGAGTCATAGGAACCATCGTACTATTAATTGGGGTCCAAGTGAACATAGTCAGAGTGACTGAAGTGATGCTCAACCAAAATCCTATGTCTTCGAGCGAAGACAATGAGAGCAAATCTTATCCAGAGTTGGATAAGTCAGCTTTGCTTGTAGACCAAGTAAAGTTGTCGTGTGTGTGTTTGAAATCTGACCGTTGGAACACGTGTCAGTTCATTAGTGACCCAGGGTCATTTCGGACATAACAGGTCGGGTTGCCCATTGGCTATAAATAGCCCACCCCCTACACCATAAATTGGTGGCTGCTCAGAGTTAGTACACGGGTTTTGTCGTTTGAGAGCAACCCACCTCGAAGCCTTTCAAAGAGAGAAATCCTTGCGAGGACAAAGCCCAAACACCCAGAGCCAAAGAGTGTTAGGCATCACTGAAGTCTTTCTGTCTGTGTGACATGAAGACTTATTACACTTGAGGACTGTGAATCCTCCAGCCAGTTAGGCATCGCGTTCTGAGCGTCCAAGAGTCATTGTGGATCGCCGGTGAACGAAGTCTGTGAAGGTTTGGAAGTCTACCTTGAAGACTTACCAGAGTGATTGGGCGAGGACTGTGTGTCCTTAGCTCAAGGGGAATAAGGTGAAGACGCGGTCTTCTGAGTTGAATCTCAGCCTCCCTAACCAGATGTACAGTTGTCACAGCAACTGGAACTGGTCAAACAAATCCTGTGTCTTCGACAAGTGACTAGTTCTATCCTCTCCTCCCTTTACTTATAGTTTGTCTTCGTGAAGTCATTGCCTGCTTGTCATACCTGTTTGACTTCATTACTTGGCTACTATTGTTGTTTGGCTTCATACCATCTTCCATCCTAATCCTTACTAACTAGCTGCTATTAGTCTTCTTACTCTCACATTATTGCATACTTGACTATGGCTAGCTTTGTGTAGTTTATCTTCTGCTGCATATCAGTAGGTTCATTTCTACAGTTTGTCTTCGAACCTCCCATGTTTTGAAGACTTCCATAAAAATCGCCTATTCACCCCCCTCTAGTCGATAACAAGCACTTTCACCCGGCCCCCCTGTCGTCCCACTTCCATGTTCCCCCGACCAGGGTCGGAACAGGGGCACGTTCCCGCCCGACCACCTCGCCAGCGCCAACGCCGGGAGGGGATAAGGCCACCCCGACACCTCGGTCTCCACCCCTCTCTCCCACTTGCCCCCTCTTGCTCACATGTGCACCTTCCCTCCCCCAGATCCACCTCTTCCCTCTCCTCTCGCTCGATCCCGAGCACGCCCGTCACCATAGCCCTGTCCTAGTCGTGGCCACCGTCGCCACTTGCCTCGTCCCCGTGCCAGATTGGTTCACCGGCCCTCACTACGTCCTCCATGGCCACCTGCTCAAGCTGGGACCCCCTACATCACCCCCAACGCCGTTGCCTTCTTCCATGGGTTGTTGCCGTCTTCTTCGACTCCGGCGACTACTACTGCTACTAAGCCTCTCACCGGCCTCCGTGTGCCGTGCGGTGAGCTCCTCTACCTCCTACCTTTCTCCGTTTGCTCTCGCGCGCACCCGAGCTAGCTCTCGCGACGAGGCCGAACGCATCGCCGCGGAGGTCGTCGCCGACGCGTCTCCGGTGACCGTTTGGCCACAGGCTCGTGCCCATTGGAGTCAACGCACTCACGCCGTTCGCCCCGCACTGCCACCCCGTGTTGTTCCCTCCCAACGGTCACCGCATGCGCCGCCTGCAATGTCCGCGCGTGCCCCGCCCCGCCTTCTGCTACTTCCGCCAGCCACCCCACCCGCACGGCCTCGCCTCTCGTGCAGGCACTCGCCGCGGCGCCGTGCATGCTCTGGCCCTTCCCGATGCTGCAGTGCGCCGCGACCTCGGTGCCCCTCACCGCATACTGCACCTCTTGTCGTCGCCCGCTGCTGCCCCAAGGCCCCCTGCCCCCTCGTCCCGCTCTGCCGTGGCCTCTGCCTCACCGCGCGTGCACGCGTCGCGCCGACCACTGCCGAGTGCGCCACCCCCAACCGCTTCGCCCCTCCGTAGCTGCTCGTCGGCCGCCGCTCCGGCCACCTGGCCGGCGCCGTGCCCATCGGGGCCCCGCAACGCTCTACTAGGATGCGCCCGTTGCGGCTGCGCGTGCAGCGCTCGCAACGCCCACTTGCCCGTGCCCGTTAAGGCCATTTGGTCCATTGACAGCCGGGGCCCGCAGCCCAGAACAAAAATAGAAACAAAAAATATATAATTAATAATTAAATTAATTAATAATTAATTAAATTAACCTAATTAATCTGTTAATTAAAGTAATTAACCTAGTTAATTAGCTAACAGTCAATGATAGTGGGACCCACATGTCAGTTTGACTAAGTAAACTGATTGTTTGACTGCTGACATCACCCTGACATCATGCTGACGTCATAATTGCGTTTCTAATTTATATAATTCTGTTAATTCTAAAAATAAAATAAAGCTTTAAAAATTAATGTATAATAATCTGTAGCTGGGATGAAAATAATTTGTACATGAAAGTTGCTCAGAACGACGAGACAAATCCGAACAAGCAGCCCGTTCGCCCACCACATGTCCCTAACATAGTGAATATGCAACTTTCCCCCTCCGGTCCGTCTGCCCAAAAAGGGGGAGATTGAAAGTACAACTATCCCTGGGTGGTTTTGGTAATTCCTAACAACATATAGCTCATTGAGCTAACATTATTCCAAGATTAATATTTCAGGAAAAACTCAATGGATGGCATGGCATGGATGAGGAAAGTGGATCCCTCAAAATTATAAGGACAAAGGATTGGCTCAAACTTCAAGATCAAGACTCTACATTTTATATTTTAGTGATCCAAGATCACATTGAGTCTATAGGACAAGCCAATACTATCAAGGTGGGATTAGGTGTTGCTTAATGAGCCTCTTGCTTCATGTGCTCAGTGATATGCTCCAAAACCCTCAACTATCTTCCCACATCCACATTTGACCTAAGCCAAAAATCAAACTCGGCCTCACCGATTCTTTCTATCCGGCGCCACCGAGTTTCACTTGTCATAGCCACTGCCACAAACCCTAGCAATTCGGTCTCACCGATAGGGATCTCGTTCTCACCGAGATGGGATTGCAATTTCTCTGTTTACCTTCGTAATGTTCCGGTCTAACTGAAGTGAGCGATCGGTCCCACCGAGATTGCAATGTAAACTCACTGTTTCCTTTTCGTAACATTTCGGTCTCACCGAAAAGAGCGAATCGGTCCCACCGAGTTTACCTGACCAACTCTCTGGTTAGCTTATTACCAAAATCGGTCCCATTGAGTTTCTGTAATCGGTCACACCGAGATTACGTTATGCCCAAACCCTAACCATATCTGTCCTACCGAGTTGCATCTTAGTCCCACCAAAAATCCTAACGGTCACTAGGTTTGCTAAATCGGTCCGACCGAGTTTAACGATTCGGTCCCACCGAGTTTGGCAGATTGTGTGTAACGGTTAGATTTTGTGTGGAGGCTATATATACCCCTCCATCCACTCTTCATTCATGGAGAGAGCCATCAGAACACATCTACACTTCCAATACACATGTTCTGAGAGAGAACCACCTACACTTGTGTTGAGCTCAAGATATTCCATTCCTACCATATGAATCTTGATCTCTAGCCTTCCCCAAGTTGCTTTCCACTCAAATCTTCTTTCCACCAAATCCAAATCCTGTGAGAGAGAGTTGAGTGTTGGGGAGACTATCATTTGAAGCACAAGAGCAAGGAGTTCATTATCAACACACCATTTATTACTTCTTGGAGAGTGGTGTCTCCTAGATTCGCTAGGTGTCACTTGGGAGCCTCCGACAAGATTGTGGAGTTGAACCAAGGAGTTTGTAAGGGCAAGGAGATCGCCTACTTCGTGAAGATCTACCGCTAGTAAGGCAAGTCCTCCGTGGGCGACGGCCATGATGGAATAGACAAGGTTGCTTCTTCGTGGGCCCTTCATGGGTGGAGCCCTCCGTGGACTCGCGCAACCGTTACCCTCTGTGGGTTGAAGTCTCCATCAACGTGGATGTATGATAGCACCACCTATCGGAACCACGCCAAAAACATCCGTGTCTCCAATTGCGTTTTAATCCTTCAAACCCTTCCCTTTACATTCTTGCAAGTTGCATGCTTTACTTTCCGCTGCTCATATACTCTTTTGCATGCTTGCTTGAATTGTGTGGAGATTGCTTGACTTGGGCTAAGATAGCTAAAATCTGCCAAGAACTAAAATTGGGAAAAGGCTAGATTTTTATTTGGTCAAGTAGACTAATCACCCCCCCTCTAGACATACTTCCGATCCTACAAGTGGTATCAGAGCCATGTTTCCATTTGCTTTGATTTCCATAGCTTTTGGTGGTCATAGCCTTGGTTTCACAACCTAGAAGAGTATGGCGTCTAGCGAGGGAAATTACCACCGTAGAGGTCCTTACTTTGATAGTACTAATTTTGCTAGTTGGAAGCATAAGATGAAAATGCATATTCTTGGACATAACCCTGCCGTTTGGGATATTGTGTGTGTTGGCTTGCAAGGTGACTTCTTTGATGGGAAAGAACCAAACCGTGAAGCTACCGCGGAAGAGTTGAAGATGCTACAATACAACGCTCAAGCTTGTGATATTCTCTTCAACGGATTATGCCCCGAAGAATTCAACAAAATCAGCCGTCTTGAGAATGCAAAGGAAATTTGGGATACTTTGATTGATATGCACAAAGGTACCGACTCCGTCAAGGAATCCAAATTGGATGTGCTTCAAAGTCAACTTGACAAGTTCAAAATGAAGGATGGTGAAGGTGTCGCTGAAATGTACTCTAGGCTTGCTCTTATCACAAATGAGATTGCCGGGTTAGGGAGTGAAGAGATGACCGACAGATTCATCATCAAGACGATCCTAAGAGCCTTGGATGGAAAATATGATACCGTGTGCACATTGATCCAAATGATGCCAAATTACAAAGATCTCAAGCCAATGGAAGTCATTGGAAGAATTGTTGCTCATGAGATGTCACTCAAGGATAAAGAGGAACTTCACAACAAATCAAGTGGCGCTTACAAAGCCTCATGTGAAGCCCCCACAACATCAAGTGAGAAGAAAACCTTCAATGAAGAATTGAACTTAATGGTGAAGAACTTCAACAAGTTCTACAAGAGTAGAAGCAAAGATAGAAGCTCCAAGTCAAGGTCCTACAATGACAAAAGATCTTCTAGTCGAGAGCAAAACTGCTACAACTGTGGGAGGCCCTGACACTATTCCAATGAGTGTACGGCTCCCTACATGAGAAGAGAAGACTCTCCCAAAAGAAGAAGTAGAAGAGAAGAGTCACCATCTAGAGAAAGAAGGAGTAGAGATGATCGTTATGAACGAAGACACACACGGAGAAGCAAGGATTCGGAAAGAAAAGAAAAGTCATCAAGGAGCTACCCAAAACGAAGACATCAAGATCATGTTGGTGAATGGGTATCCGGCTCCGACTCCGACAACCACTCCGAGAGAAGCTATCACTCCGATTCTGAATATACTCAAGATGAAGGTGTTGCCGGTCTAGCACTTGTGTCAACCAACTCCTATGACATATTTGACTCACCAAATGAAGGAGTTGGAACATGCTTCATGGCTAAAGGCCTAAAGGTATCACATCCCGAGTATGTTGATTTCAATAGTGATGAAGATGACTTGTTAGGTGATGATGATTTACTTGTTGACAACTCTAGTGATGAATACTATGATGAAACGTCAATTAATCATGCTAATCAAGATAAAACGAATGACAATGATAAGGAGAAGGTTGAGTCTCTAACTAAAGAACTAAACACTCTTAAGTTAGCTCATGAAACTATCTTAGGAGATCATTGAGAACTTTTAAGGACACATGAGAAATTACGCTTTGAAAAGCTCAACCTTGAGCAAGAGCATGAGTTCTTAAAAGCAATCAATGATGATCTTCGTAAGAAAAGTTCTTCTTACATTGCCAAACGTTTACTCTTATCCACTTACATGCCTCAAGTCAAGTCTAGTAACAATGATCATGTTAAATCCAATATTGTTGCTTCTAGTAGTTATCTTGATTCAACTAATGATTCTCTTAGCCAAGTTACACTTGAGCAAGAAAATAGCCTATTGAAAGGAATTATAGAGAAAGGAGTTTACAAGAGCCTTGCCAGGAGTAAGCAATTTGAGGAAATTGTACGCAAGCAAGGAAGGCACCGGAAGAATCAAGGTGTTGGTTCTGAACGAAAGTTCAATGCCAATGGAGTTGAGTGGGAAGAAGATCAATACCCCAAGACAAAGTTTGTTCCTCAACAAGAGAAGTATGATCCCACTTCTTTCAAAGGGACACAAGCTCAAGATGATCTTCCACCACAAGACTACAAGCAAAAAGGCAAGGACAAGCTTCAGGAGGAAATTGACGCATTTGAAGAAGCTCCTAAGACCTTAGTCAAGTGGATTCCCAAGACTACTTCAAGTTCCACTTCATCAAGTACAACTACAACTCCAAGGATTCCCATCAAGATGGTGTGGATCCAAAAGAAGAAGAACTAGAGAGTTCTTGAGGGTGACTCCGCCAACATACTTCACTCTTATCATTTTGGCAAGAACAAGTGCAATCAACTTGCACATCTTGCACTAGTTCAAGGAGTCACAAACCCTCTTGTTGGTAAGACAAAGGACAAGGTAACCTAAAAGCTTTCATAACATCATCTTGTATGTGCATCACTCTATATCTATGGATATTTTTGCTTGTTCCTTGTGGGACTAACCCATGTAGGTATTGAAAGTGCAACTCACTCCAATGGATAGCTCCTATTGATCTACATCAACATTGAGCATCCACATCTTCAACATCTACATGAAGTCATCATCGACAAAACCCAAGGTTAGTTCATCCCTCTTAGGGGGGATATCACATCTAGGGGGAGCTTTACTCTAAGACTTCAGCTAAAGCAACTCTAATGGTGTGAACACAACACTGCTTTATGTAAAAGTGGTAACCCCACTTGTGCTTAAACGATGAGTATGACCTATGATCAAATGTTCTCATTTGACTCTTAAGTCAATATACTCATATATAGATGACCTAGTCATCGCCAATTGCTTGATAGATGCTAGAATTGGTTGTGCATGCTTTGCCACATATTTCAATTGCCATTTTATTGTGTGAGCATGTTGGTTGCATATTTTACTCATTCGAGGACATCCACTTGTTGTTTTGATTGATTGGTTTTCTTTTCTTTTGCCAAGTGGATGGACAAGAATGCCTAAGAACCCTCTCTAGATATCTATGCTTTTCTCGTCTCAAACTCTATTCATGCTACATCATAAAATTTGATCAAGTCAGATTCAAACCACTCTATGTGAGGAGCTCTCGGAGTCCCCGATTTGTCATAGACTTAAACTTCCAAAACTTCTTTTTGCTTTTCGGTCTGACCGATTACTTCATTTCGGTCATACCGAGATCACTAAGTCGATCTAGGTTTTCACCTCGGTGCAACCGATTTGAACTTTTCGGTCACACCGAGTTGCTATGAATGTCAATAGTTATACATCTTGGTGCCACCGAGTTGTTCCACTCGGTCACACCGACAGGGTCGGGCTATATATACATCACGGGCAAAATTTTGGAAATTTCTCCGAAACCTCTTCGCCCGCGCATAGCTCGCTCTGCCTCCTGGGTCTCCGGATCGTCCTCCTTGTCGCCAGCCGCCTCCTGTCGCTGGTCTCCACCGCCGTCAACGGATTTCGCCTCCGCCGCCGTAGCGAGTCCACCGCCAAACTAGGGTATGGACTCAATCACAGTGCTATCCCCGTCTAATTCCTAGCACATTGTGTTCATTATGATTCTTGCTACAATTGAAACACTCCTATCCAGTCAAATCAATCCGTAGAATAGTTGCGATATGAAAATTTAGGTTTAGGTTTCCGCCGAAACAATCTCGGACCCACCGGGTTGCAGAACTCGGTTCCACCGATTCAGCCACGGCCATTGCACATGTGGTTCTCGGTCTGACCGAGAATTACAAATCGGTGAGACCGAGTTCAGGACTTTGTGAAACCCTAGCAGTCTTGGTGCCGCCGAACTATGACTCGGTCTGACCGAGTTCACTAGTTTAGTTTCCAGAAGCTGCTTCGGTATCACCGAGTTTGAAAATCGGTTGATCCGAAATGCTTTCTGTGGAAAACTAAAACTATGTTTTTGTCTCATTCTTTTGCAAAAATCTCTACATTTTGTGATGCTCATCCACTCTATCTCATCTATAATCTATTCACAGGGTCAGCACTCAGAGTTTGCAACATGTCTGATCAGAGTGACAGCCAGAACAAATCTGAGGAGCAGGTTCATATGAGTGAGGGCACTAGTCCCTCTAGCAGCTCTGATGATGGTAGCAGGAGCACCCCAAGCAACTTGCCTAAGGCTGCCACTAGAGCTAGCAAGAAGAGAACTTCTGAATCAGAGGATGAGGACTATGTGGCAGAGGAGGAAGCCACATCTAAGAAGAAGGTGCTCAAGAAAGAATATGGGTCAGCTGGAGCCATCAAGCCTGGAATGCATAAAAAGGCACCTGCAAGGAGAGTTCCTACTTCTAAGCCTAGGAAGGCTGTAACTGAAGAAACCATGAAGTTTACCATGGAATCTGAAGAGGAAGCAAGTGGCCAAGATAAGAAGAAGAAGAGAGCCAGAACCACTACTGCCAGAGTTCTTGGCAAACCCTCCATGAGGAGAGACTCTGAGGGAGAAGAAGAAGAAGAGGTTGCTGCACCAGCACCCAAGGCACAGAAGCTTATGGGTGATGCCATAAGGATAGGGGCTACTTCATCTAAGCCCAAGGAAGCACTCAAAGCTGCCTCCAAGTCCAAGAGTGCACCTAAGAGGAACACCAGGAATATATATGCTGCTGAAAAGAACAAGGCCCCAGTCCCTAATATTGCTGAAGAAGAAGAAGAAGGACAAGTTCTCAGGAAGCTCAAGCCCAAGATCTCAGACCACAATGATGCTCATCCTGTGGCTGAGGACATGAAAATTAGAAGAGATTCAGGGCTGAGGAAGTGGAGAGAAGCAGATCCATATGCTTCAAGGAGAAGAACTGCTGTGGATTACAGGTTTCACAACAAGAAACAACAAGATTTCTATGAGACAGTGCTGCTGGATAAGAAGCCCATAGTGTGTGACATGAGATGGGTTGACTGTGAATATATCAAGGAGAACGAAGAACACTATCCTGGAGTGTATGACAGCTTCGGTGCTTGTGGAGTTGCAGAATTTGTTGGGCAAAAGCTCACAAAGTGGAATGAAGAGCTCATTATGCAATTCTACTCCACAGCACATTTCTATCCAGATGGCAGGATAGTTTGGAAGTCAGAAGGGACTAGATATCAGTCTACAGTTGCTGAATGGGCACGGCTGATCAATGCCCCAGAAGAGCAGGAAGATGACTTGGATATCTATGCCAAGAAGAAGATGGATCACAATTCCATGTCAAATATGTACAAGGAGATCCCAAACAAAGCACTTGAAACCTTCAAGTTTGGCTCAGTGCACTTCCTCTGTCAGGGCTGCCCACTATCAACTGGATTCTAAGGCACACTCTCTTTCCCAAGTCAGGTGATCACAAGATGATCCGAGGCCATGCAATAAACTTGCTTCACATATTTGATGTGCCACAGAAATTCAAAGTGATGAGCCTCATGGTAGAAACCATTAAGAGGACAGCAGCTGATCAGAAGAGGAGTTGTGGATATGCCCCACAAATTCAGGAGTTGATTAACTCAAAGATGGGCACAGACACATACCTGCTGGATAAGGAACACCTACCCATCCATCCAGATTTTGAGGACAAACAAGTTGTCATGAATGATAATGAACCATCATCTGCACATGCACAAGCAAAGAAGGAGAAGGCAAAAATGGAGAAAGCTGCCAAGATGCCAACTCAAGAGGAGGCATCTGAGTACTTCTTGAAGAACAAGCAGGAGCGGCTCAGTTACCTGATAGCATCCACTCTGAGAATTGAGAAAGGACTAGCCACCCTGACTCGAAACCAAGAGAGCCTGGAAAGAATCATGGAACAAAAGTTCTATGACCTAGATGTGAAAGTAACTGAGATTCAGTCTGCCGTGGAGCAATTACAGGATGATATGCAGGAGAGGAAGGGCAAGACCACAACTGATGCATTTGCCAGAGTGCCCAGAGCTCAGAGATCGTCTGCAGTGCCAGTTCCTGACACCAGAGCCACCAGTTCTGCACCAGCTATAGCTTCAGTTCCACCAGCTACAGCTCCTACCCCTGCAGCTCCAACCATTTCTACTGAAGCCTTCGTCCTTGGCGTCATCCGGACTCCACCAACTGAAGACGAAGCCTGAGAGTCGTTTAGTGCTATGCATTTTCTTTGAACTTTTTGGTAACTTGTTGCCAAAGGGGGAGAAAAATGTATAGATCATAGGCTTCGAGAGAGAGAGTTTGCATTTGTTCTCTCTTGTCTTCTTGGTTGAAACTTTATTTGCTTTTGAGTGCTT
Organism: Aegilops umbellulata; assembly: GCA_032464435.1. NCBI lineage: Eukaryota > Viridiplantae > Streptophyta > Magnoliopsida > Poales > Poaceae > Aegilops > Aegilops umbellulata. Next base: position 241,290,469 of record CP136055.1, on the reverse strand, counting down.
GAGATACTATGCCTTAATCTGTGAGACATTAATGATCATGTGTTTGATCATAAGCTATACTTAATGCTCGTTGGATGTTATTATCAGTTTATTCTTATTTTGATCATTCACTTTGCTTGGTGATGAGTGCATGTATTTAATTCTTATCATTTTGAGCGCTCCACCAAGGGGTATGTGACATGGAAGAGTAACACATGATCCTAACTCATTGTGCATTTGCAGTCCAAAGCAAATCTTAAAATATGCACAAATTTAGGGGGAGCTCTTGCTTATCACATACTTCTCAAAGCGACGATATATTTCATTCTTCCATCCTGATCCTTACTACCTAGCTGCTATTAGTCTTCTTACTCACACATTATTGCATACTTGACTATGGCTAGCTTTGTGTAGTTTATCTTCCGCTGCATATCAATAGGTTCATTTCTATTGTTTGTCTTCGAAACTCCCATGTTTTGAAGACTTCCATAAAAATCGCCTATTCACCCCCCCTCTAGTCGATAACAAGCACTTTCACTCGGCCCCCCTGTCGTCCCACTTCCATGTTCCCCCGACCAGGGTCGGAACAGGGGCACGTTCCCGCCCGACCACCTCGCCAACGCCAACGCCGGGAGGGGATAAGGCCACCCCGACACCTCGGCCTCCACCCCTCTCTCCCACTTGCCCCCTCTTGCTCGCCTGTGCGCCTTCCCTCCCCCAGATCCACCTCTTCCCTCTCCTCTCGCTCGATCCTGAGCACGCCCGTCACCATAGCCCCGTCCTAGTCGTGGCCACCGTCGCCACTAGCCTCGTCCCCGTGCCAGATTGGTTCACCGGCCCTCACTACGTCCTCCACGGCCACCTGCTCGAGCTGGGACCCCCTACATCACCCCCAACGCCTTCGCCTTCTTCCATGGGTTGTTACCGTCTTCTTCGACTCCGGCGACTACTACTGCTACTAAGCCTCTCACCGGCCTCCGTGTGCCATGCGGTGAGCTCCTCTACCTCCTACCTTTCTCCGTTTTCTCTCGCGCGCACCCAAGCTAGCTCTCGCGACGAGGCCGAACGCATCGCCGCGGAGGTCGTCGCCGACGCGTCTCCGGTGACCGTTTGGTCACGGGCTCGTGCCCATTGGAGTCAACGCATTCACGCCGTCTGCCCCGCACTGCCACCCCGTGTTGCTCCCTCCCAATGGTCACCGCAGGCAGCGCCTGCAACGTCCGCGCGTGCCCCGCTCCCCCTTCTGCTACTTCCGCCAGCCACCCCACCCGCACGGCCTCGCCTCTCGTGCAGGCGCTCGCCGCGGCGCCGTGCATGCTCTGGCCCTTCCCGATGCTGCAGTGCGCCGCGACCTCGGTGCCCCTCACCGCATACTGCACCTCTTCTCGTCGCCCGCTGCTGCCCCGAGGCCCCCTGCCCCCCTCGTCCCGCTCTGTCGTGGCCTCCGCCTCACCGCGCGCGCACGCGTCGCGCCGACCACTGCCGAGTGCGCCACCCCCAACCGCTTCGCCCCTCCGCAGCTGCTCGTCGGCCGCCGCTCCGGCCGCCTGGCCGGCGCCGTGCCCACTGGGGCACCGCAGCGCTCTACTAGGCTGCGCCCGTTGCGGCTGCGCCTGCAGCGCTTGCAATGCCCACTTGCCCGTGCTCGTTAAGGCCATTTGGTCCATTGACAGCCGGGGCCCGCAGCCCAGAACAAAAATAGAAACAAAAAATATATAATTAATAATTAATTAACTTAACCTAATTAATCTGATAATTAAAGTAATTAACCTAGTTAATTAGCTAACAGTCAATGATAGGGGACCCACAAGTCAGTTTGACTAAGTAAACTGACTGTTTGACTGCTGACATCACCCTGACATCATGCTGACGTCATAATTGTGTTTCTAATTTATATAATTCTGTTAATTCTAAAAATAAAATAAAGCTTTAAAAATTAATGTATAATAAACTGTAGCTGGGATGAAAATATTTTGTACATGAAAGTTGCTCAGAACGACGAGACAAATCCGAATAAGAAGCCCGTTCGCCCACCACATGTCCCTAACATAGCGAATATGCAACTTTCCCCCTCCGGTCCATCTGTCCAAAAAGGGGGAGATTGAAAGTGCAACTATCCCTGGGTGGTTTTGGTAATTCCTAACAACATATAGCTCATTGAGCTAACATTATTCCAAGATTAATATTTCAGGAAAAACTCAATGGATGGCATGGCATGGATGAGGAAAGTGGATCCCTCAAAATTATAAGGACAAAGGATTGGCTCAAACTTCAAGATCAAGACACTACATTTTATATTTTAGTGATCCAAGATCACATTGAGTCTATAGGACAAGCCAATACTATCAAGGAGGGATGAGGTGTTGCTTAATGAGCCTCTTGCTTCATGTGCTTAGTGATATGCTCCAAAACCCTCAACTATCTTCCCACATCCACATTTGACCTAAGCCAAAAATCAAACTCGGCCTCACCGATTCTTTCTATCCGGCGCCACCGAGTTTCACTTGTCATAGACACTGCCACAAACCCTAGCAATTCGGTCTCACCGATAGGGATCTTGGTCTCACTGAGTTGGGATTGCAATTTCTCTGTTTCCCTTCGTAACGTTTCGGTGTAACCGAAGTGAGCGATCGGTCCCACCGAGATTGCAATGTAAACTCACTGTTTCCTTTTCGTAACATTTTGGTCTCATCGAAAAGAGTGAATCGGTCCCACCGAGTTTACCTGACCAACTCTCTGGTTAGCTTATTACCAAAATCGGTCCCATTGAGTTTGTGTAATCGGTCACACCGAGATTATGTTATGCCCAAACCCTAACCATATCAGTCCTACCGAGTTGCATCTTAGTCCCACCGAAAATCCTAACGGTCACTAGGTTTGCTAAATCGGTCCGACCGAGTTTAACGATTCGGTCCCACCGAGTTTGGCAGATTGTGTGTGACGGTTAGATTTTGTGTGGAGGCTATATATACCCCTCCACCCACTCTTCATTCGTGGAGAGAGCCATCAGAACACATCTACACTTACAATACACATGTTCTGAGAGAGAACCACCTACACTTGTGTTGAGCTCAAGATATTCCATTCCTACCATATGAATCTTGATCTCTAGCCTTCCCCAAGTTGCTTTCCACTCAAATCTTCTTTCCACCAAATCCAAATCCTGTGAGAGAGAGTTGAGTGTTGGGGAGACTATCATTTGAAGCACAAGAGCAAGGAGTTCATTATCAACACACCATTTGTTACTTCTTGGAGAGTGGTGTCTCCTAGATTGGCTAGGTGTCACTTGGGAGCCTCCGACAGGATTGTGCAGTTGAACCAAGGAGTTTGTAAGGGCAAGGAGATCGCCTACTTCGTGAAGATCTACCGCTAGTAAGGCAAGTCCTTCGTGGGCGACGGCCGTGATGGAATAGACAAGGTTGCTTCTTCGTGGACCCTTCGTGGGTGGAGCCCTCCGTGGACTCGCGCAACCGTTACCCTCCGTGGGTTGAAGTCTCCATCAATGTGGATGTACGATAGCACCACCTATAGGAACCACGCCAAAAACATCCGTGTCTCCAATTGCGTTTGAATCCTCCAAACCCTTCCATTTACATTCTTGCAAGTTGCATGCTTTACTTTCCACTGCTCATATACTCTTTTACATGCTTGCTTGAATTGTGTGGAGATTGCTTGACTTGTGCTAAGATAGCTAAAATCTGCCAAGAACTAAAATTGAGAAAAGGATAGATTTTTATTTGGTCAAGTAGTCTAATCACCCCCCTCTAGACATACTTCCGATCCTAGAGAAACATCGGGAATACTTTCCTGTATGTTTTCCCCCTTCATCGATATCACCTAGTATTGCGTTAGGTCAGCCCTAGAACCGTGTATTGCCATGTTATGTTTTATGATGCTTTGATTGCTCTGTTATTTATTGTATTCCCCCTCCGTTACTTCTTTCCGGTAGACCCCGAGACCGCTACTGATACCCCCGTGATCGGCTACATCGACGACGACCCCTCCTTCTTGACAGAGCAACCAGGCAAGCGCCCCCCCCTTGATCAACCCGATATCGCCTATTCCTTCTCTCTGCTGCTTGCATTAGAGTAGTGTAGCATGTTACTGCTTTCGGTTAATCCTATTCTGCTGCATAGCCTATCATTGTTGCTACAGTTGTTACCCTTACCTACAATCCTAAATGCTTAGTATAGGATGCTAGTATTCCATCAATGGCCCTACATTCTTGTCTGTCTGCCATGCTATACTACCGGGTCATGATCACTCGGGAGGTGATCACGGGTATATACTTACATACATATTATATGATACATGTGGTGACTAAAGTCGCTCATAGAGTACCCGCAAGTGATTCTGATGTGGGGGCTGAAAGGATAGGTGGTTCCATCCCGGTAGTGGTGGGCCTGGGTTCCCGATGGCTCCCGACTGTTACTTTGTGGTGGAGCGATAGGGAAGGTTGAGACCACCTAGGAGAGAGGTGGGACTGGCCCCTGGTCGGCGTCCGCTGTTACATCAATTAACACGCTTAGCGAGATCTTGGTATTTGATCTAAGCCTCGCCACTGGCCTATACGCACTAACCAACTACACGGGAACAGTTATGGGCACTCGACGTTGAGGTATTAGCCGAAGCCTTCTTGACGTTAATGACTGAGCGGCGCGCGCCGGGTTGGAGCGCGTATCGCAGCTTCCTTTGTAATGGAGGTTGCTAGGTCTGCTCACCGGCCGCGTACGCAACGTGCAGGTGTGCAATGGGCAATGGGCCCAGACCCCTGCGCATTGGATTTAAACCGGCATGCTGACCTTTCTGTTGTGCCTAGGTAGGGCTGCGACGTGTTGATCTTCTGAGGCCGGGCATGACCCAGGAAAGTGCGCCCGGCTAGAGGGATCGAGCATGTTGGGAAATGTGGTGCACCCTTGTAGGGAAGTTTATCTATTCGAATGGCTGTGTCCCTTGGTAAAAGGACGACCCGGATTTGTACCTTGACCTTATGACAACTAAAACCGGATACTTTATAAAACACACCCTTTCAAGTGCCAGATACAACCCGGTGATCGCTCTCTAACAGGGCGACGAGGAGAGGATCGCCGGGTAGGATTATGCTCTACGATGATACTTGGTTAACTTACCATCTACTCTCTTCTACAGTTTCAAGATGGAGGCTGCCAGAAGTGTAGTCTTAGATAGGACTTGCTATGCCCCTCTTATTCTGGCATTCTGCAGTTCAGTCCACAGATACTATCCATTTCATTGATACCAATGCATATGTAGTGTAGATCCTTGCTTGCGAGTACTTTGGATGAGTACTCACGGTTTCTTTGCTCCATCTTATCCCCCCATTCCTTTCCTCTCGGTTGTCGCAACCAGATGCTGGAGCCCAGGAGCCAGACGCCACCGTCGATGACGACTCCTACTACTCTGGAGGTGCCTACTACTACGTGTAGGCCGCCGCCGACGACCAGCAGTAGTTTAGGAGGATCCCAGGCAGGAGGCCTGCGCCTCTTTCTATCTGTATCCCAGTTTGTGCTACCCATCTTATGGCAACTTGTTTAACTTATGTATGTACTCAGATATTGTTGCTTCCGCTGACTCATCTATGATCGAGCACTTGTATTCGAGCCCTCGAGGCCCCTGGCTTGTATTATGATGCTTGCATGACTTATTTTATTTTAGAGTTGTGTTGCGATATCTTCCCGTGAGTCCCTGATCTTGATCATACACGTTTGCGTGTATGAATAGTGCATGATTGAATCGGGGGCGTCACACATCACAAGTTCGTACAATGCTTATTTTCCCTTGCAATAAAAGATCATAGAAATATCAGGAGCAATTTTATTGCTTTTTGCACCGATGACAACATGAAGGATCTTATTCAATCCATAGGTAGATATGGTGGACACTCATGGCAAGGAAGTGGGTTTAATGGTTTTTGGATTCACAAGTAGTATCTCTACTTAATACAAAATTTTGGATAGCAAAAGATTATAAACATGCACCACATGTTGGAGGATCTATAACAATATAACTTCTATACAAATATACACAACCATAACTCATTACATTGTCTTCTTTGTCCAACTTTCGCTAATTTTCTCTAGTTTGAAAATAATTAATAGGTATTCACAATCATAAAAGATGTCCAAGATAATATATTCATATGTGAAAGTTCTCTTCTTGATACTAATCATTCATGAATTGCTTGTATGACCAATATTGTGATTGTCAAGCTTCAATAGATTCCACTTTCTAACCCCAATGTGAAACTACTACTAAACACGATACAAGCAAATGAAGCACATATAATTTCAGCTTTACTCTTAGGATATAAAGGAAGAACGAGAGTAAATGACAAACTACTCCAAAAAGATATAATTAAAGATCAAAGAGTAGTTAAATAAGTATGTAGCTATGTGAGGACTCCCTCTCATTAAAACTTTCAAATCTAAGTATTTTATTCAAACAGAAAACAAAACAAAATAAAATGACATTCCAAGAATAGCACATCTCATGTGAAGAAGCAAAAACTTAGGATCAACCGATACTAACCGATAATTGTTGTTGAAGAAAGGTGGGATGCTGCCTACCGGGGCATCCCCACACTTAGATGCTTAAGAATTCTTGGAATATTATCTTGGGATGCCTTGGCATCCCCAAGTTTGAGCTCTTGTGTCTCCTTATCCTCTCATATCATGATTCCCCTAAATCTCCAAAACTTGATCCACACAAAACTCAACAGTAACTCGTGAGATAAGTTAGTATAAGCCAATGCAAAACCTTAATATTCTCTACTATATATAGAAAATCACTAAAATTATAATTTGACATTCCATACTAAATGCCTTCGTGTATTTAATACTCCTATCCTCAAATAGAATCATCAAAGAAGCAAACATATGCAAACGTAAAAGCAATCTGTCTAAAAAGAATAGTCTGTAAAGGATGAAGAAAGAACATAATTTTGTTATGCCAAAAATTCTGACAAGTTAGGGAAACGTAGGAAATTTTTATATCAATCATGATGTTTGCACAAAAGTTTATGTTTTTGCACAGAATCAAGTCAACTATCATCCACACTATCCCAAAGGCTTTACTTAGCACTTTATTGAAAAAAGCTATAAAACATGATTACTACAGTGTCTTAATCATGTGAACACACAAAAACAGTAGGGGTAAATTTTGGGTTGTCTCCTAGCAAGTGCTTTTCTTTAATGCCTTTTTAGCTAGGCATGGTGATTTCACTGATGCTCACATAAAAGATAAAGAACTAAAACATAATGGGAGCGTAACGAAGCATATGACTAGCGCATTTAAGCCTAATCCACTTCCTATGCATAGGGATTTTGTGAGCAAACAATATATGGGAGTGGGAATCAATTAGCACAGGAAGGCAAAACAAGCATGACTTCAAACTTTCAACATATAGAGAGGAAACTTGATATTATTGAGATATGTAAAAGCATATGTTCCTCTCTCATAATAATTTTCAGTAGCATCATGAATGAATTCAACAATATAGCTATCACATAAAGCATTATTTTCATGATCCGCAAGCATAGAAATTGTATTACTCTCCACATAAGCAAGTTTATTCTCATGAATAGTAGTGGGAGCAAATTCAACAAAATAACTATCATGTGATACTTGATTGGGATAATCAAATTGAAAATTTAAATCATGATGACAAGTTTCATGGTTATCATTATTCTTTATAGCATACGTGTCATCACATTAATCATCGTAGATAGCAACTTTGTTGTCATAATAAATTGAAACCTCTTCCGAAGAATATGAGGCAACCTCACTTCCATTTTTTTGTAGTTATCTTTTACAAGCCAAACTAGTGATAAAATGAAAAATTAAAAGATTCAGTTGCAAGATCTAAAGATATACCTTCAAGTACTCACCTTCCTGGCAATGGCGCCAGAAAAGAGCTTGATGTCTACTACGCAACTTTATTCTTGTAGCCTCATGTTGGGCCTCCAAGCGCAAAGTTTTGTAGGACAGTAGAAAATTTCCCTCAAGTGAATGACCTAAGGTTTATCAATCCGTGGGAGGCGTAGGATGAAGATGGTCTCTCTCAAATAACCTTGCAATCGAATACAAGAAATCTCTTGTGTCCCCAACACACCCAATACAAATGGTAAATTGTATAGGTGCACTAGTTTGGCGAAGAGATGGTGATACAAGTGTAGTATGGATAGTAGATATAGGTATTTGCATTCTGAAAATAAAAAACAGCAAGGTAGCAAGTGATAAAACAGAGCACAAACGATATTGCAATGCTTGAAAACAAGGAGTAGGATTCGTACTTTCACTAGTGCAATCTCTCAATAAAGCTAACATACTTGAATCATATAACCATCCCTCAGCGTGCTACAAAGGGTCACTCCAAAGTTCCTAACAATAGCGGAGAACATAAGAAGAAATTTTTTGTAGGGTACGAAACCACCTCAAAGTTATCCTTTCCAATCAATCTATTGAGCTATTCCTATAAGTGTCACAAACAGCCCTAGAGTTCGTACTAAAATCACACCATATGATACACATCAACCAACTCTAATGTCACCTAGATACTCCAATGTCACCACAAGTATTCATGAGTTGATTATTTGATGTACTTCAAATAATTTCAGATTCATAATATTCAATCCAACACAAAGAATTTCAAAGAGTGCCCCAAGATTTCTACCGGAGAAAGAAGGACGAAAACATGCATCAGCCCCTATGCATATATTACCCCAATGCTACCTCGGGAATCCACGAGTTGGTGCCAAAACATGCATCAAGTGAATCAATAGAATACCCAATTGTCACCACAGGTATTCATGTGCAAGACATACATCAAGTGTTCCCAAAATCCATAAGAATATTCAATTTGATAATAGTGAAACCTCAAAAGTAAAAACTCAATTCATCACAACAAGATAGAGAGGGGGAAACATCATATGATCCAACTATATTAATAAAGCTCACGGTACATCAAGATCGTGCCAAATCAAGAACACGAGAGAGAGAGAGAGAGAGAGATCAAATGCATAGCTACTAGTACACAGCCCTAGCCGCGAGGGTGAACTACTCCCTCCTCGTCATGGAGACTTCCAGATGATGAAGATGGCCTCCGGTGATGATTTTTGCCTCTGGCAAGGTGCCAGAACAGGGCTCCAGATGGTATTTCTTGGATACAGAGGCGTGCGGCGCTGGAGTCGAAGTTCTAGGGTTATTTCTTGGGGTTTCTCCATTTATAGGATTTTTCTGCATCAGAATCACGCGAAAAGGAGCTAAGATGGGCCCACAACGCACCACAACACCATCACCCCTGGGAGCGCCCGGGTGCCTCGTGGGTGGCTCTTCTGGTCCTCCCACAAAGCTTTGGGGGTCTGCGATACGTCTCCAATGTATCTATAATTTTTTATTGTTCCATGCTGTTACATTATCAATCTTGGATGTTTTATAATCATTTTATAGTCATTATATACCATTTTTTGGTACTAACCTATTGACATAGTGCCAAGTGCGAGTTGTTGTTTTCTGCATGTTTTTTTACATCACAAGAATCAATACCAAACAGAGTCCAAATGCAATGAAGCTTTACGGAGATTTTTTTGGACCACAAGACACCTAATGGGACAAGGCTGCGCCACGAGGTGCTCCGAGGAGAGCAAAACCCACCAGGGCGTCCCAGGAGGCCCAGGCGCGCCCTAGTGGGCTGTGCCCACCTCGGGTGCCCCCCGTACCACCTATTTGCTCTATAAATACCCCAATGTTCCAGAAACCCTAGGGGAGTCGACGAAAATCAATTCCATTTGTCGTAGAGTCCAGAACCACCAGATCCAATCTAGACACAATCTCGGATGGGTTCACCACCTTCATTGGTGCCTCTCCGATGTGTGAGTAGTTCTTTGTAGACCTTCAGGTCCGTAGTTAGTAGCTAGATGGCTTCCTCTCTCTCGCTGAATTCTCAATACAATGGTCTCTTGGAGATCCATATGATGTAACTCTTTTTGGGGTGTGTTTGTTGGGATCGGATGAACTTTGAGTTTATGACCAGATCTATCTTTTTATATCCATGAAAGTATTTGAGTTTCTTTGATCTCTTTTATGCATGATTGCTTATAGCCTCGTATTTCTTCTCCGATATTTGGGTTTTGTTTGGCCAACTTGATATATTTATCTTGCAATCGGAAGAGGTGCTTTGTAGTGGGTTCGATCTTATGGTGCTTGATCCCAGTGACAGAAGGGGAACCGACATGTATGTATCATTGCTACTAAGGATAAAACGACGGGGTCTATCTCTACATAGATAGATCTTGTCTACATCATGTCATCATTCTTATTGCATTACTCCATTTCTCCATGAACTTAAGACACTAGATGCATGCTAGATAGCGGTCGATCTGTGGAGTAATAGTAGTAGGTGCAGGCAGGAGTCGGTCTACTAATCTTGGACATGATGCCTATATAATGATCATTGCTTGGATATCGTCATGATTATTTGAAGTATCAATTGCCCAACAATAATTTGTTCTCCCACCGTTTGCTATTTTTCTCGAGAGAAGCCACTAGTGAAACCTACGACCCCCAGGTCTCTTTCTCATATTATTTGCCTTTGTGGTCTATTTTCCTTTGCTTTTATTTTCATATCTATTAAAACAAAAATACAAAAATATCTTGCTGCAATTTATTCTTATTTATTTTATTTGGCGTTTGATCTATCAATCTACTACAATTTTATTCGCGTCCGTTTTCCCATCTTGGGGCGCCGCTGCCCGAAAGGGATTGACAACCCCTTTTACACGTGGGTTGCGAGAAGTTGTTATTTGTGTGCAGGTGTTGTTTACGTTGTGTTGCTTGGTTCTTCTACTGGTTCGATAACCATGGTTTCACATCTGAGGGAAATACCTACCGCAGTTGTGCTTCATCATCCCTTCCTCTTTGGGGAAATACCGACGTAGCTTCAAGCTGCATCAAAAGGAATTTCTGGCGCTGTTGCCGGGGAGGATCTTCAACATATACTAGGTTCCTAATCACAAAACTCATATCCTCACAATTTACATTATTCGCCATTTGCCTCTCATTTTCCTCCCCCCCCCCCCCACTTCACAAAAATTTGCCATTTTATTCGCCCCTCTTTTTCGTTCGCCGTTTTCTCATTAGATCTATCCTTTGCTTGCAATCATGAGTGATTTCGATATGGCACCAACAGATGATGGCCTTACTCCAAAGATTGGATGTACGGGCAATCTGGATGCTAAAACGTTTATCTTGGAGCAAGGGAATGTTATGGGAAAAGAACATATCAATTGTGTTGGAAATTTAAGTCTTGATGATGCTCCTATACTTAAGACTACTAGATCTTATGCGGATGATATTTCAGCGCTAGTTCTGAAACTTGAAAGTAAATTTATCTATACTCATCCTACTTTGCAAAGATTGTTTTTTGAGATCCCCGTTATAAAGAATCCTAAGGCTAAAAAGTTGGCCACTCTTGTTCTTATGAGTGAGTTTAACTACATAATATGGGAAGCTAGGGAAATCTTTGATTTTTATGGTATGAATCGTGAAAAACCCATGATTGATGAAATTCCTTACAATAGTGATTATGCGCTAAGGAATTTGCTTGGGGATAATAAAATCTTTGATGAGAATCTAAAAAAAGAAGTCCCCGTTTTAGATATAATCCAACAAGTTTTCAATAATGTTAATCAACGTCACTCTTGGATTGTTGCGGGAAATCAAAGGGGTTATGATGAAAATCAACTTAGAAATGCTAAGGTTTATATGGATAATATGTTTTATGTTGTCTTTACAAAACCCCATGATGAAAACACCTCTAAGAAAATTCAGAACAAGGATGACAAAACTTAGATCATTTGCTTTATGCCTAGCTAAGGGCGTAAAACTATAGCGCTTATTGCGAGGCAACCCAATGAATAAAATTTATTTTTGCTTTTTTCTTTATGTGAGTGTTTGCACAATTATGCTTGTTATGATTGTGTTTTTTGTGTTTTAATTAGTGTTTGTGCCAAGTAAAGCCTTTAGGATCTTTTTGGGTGATAGTTGTTTGATCTTGCTGAAAAACAAAAACTTTTGCTCTCACAAAAACAATTCTCGTTTTTTGTCAGATCGTGCTAAAATGCCAATTATTTTTGTAGTATATTAATATAAAATTTTCTCAGGTCGTCCTAGTTTTTCAAAAAAATTGGAGTTTCGGAAGTTTTTGAAATAGTCAGAATGCTACAGACTGTTCTGTTTTGACATATTCTGTTTTCTTTGTGTTGTGTGCTTGTTTTGATGGCTCTATGGTTTTCTTTGATGATTTTTTACCATAGAAAAGTTGGAATACAGTAGATATAATGCAAAAACGAAATATGAATTGGTTTGATACAATACTTATAGTAGTGATTTGCTTTCTTCTACTAACGGATCTCACGAAAGTTTTGTTGAGTTTTGTGTGATTGAAGTTTTCAAGTTTTAGGTTATCTCACGATGGATGAAGGAATAAGGAGTAAGAAGAGCCTAAGCTTGGGGATGCCCCGAAATCCCAAACTATTATCCAAAAGAAAGCAAGCAACTAAGCTTGGGGATGCCCCGAGTGGCATCCCCTCTTTCTTCTAACGACCATCGGTATTTTACTCGAAGCTATATTTTTATTCGTCACATACTATATGTTTTGTTTGGAGCGTCTTGTATGATATGAGCATTTGCTTGTTTTATTTCGTGTTTTAAGTCTTGATTCCTTGCTGGACACACCTATTTGAGAGAGTCAAAATTATGTCATGACTTGTTAGAATTTCTCTCTATGCTTCACTTAAATTTTTATGAGCTATGGAATTGCTCTAGTGCTTCACTTATATCTTTTTGAGCATGGTTTGCTTTAGTATTTTCAAAGAAATGCTCTCTTGCTTCACTTAGATTTATTTGAGAGTTATTAAAATTTTCAAGAAGTTCTCTCTTGCTTCACTTAATTTAATTTGAGAGAAAGAAAAAATTATGCTCATGATCTTCACTTATATTTGTTTGAGCTTGTGAAAAGCAACATATGAAAATTAGTCCCAAAGTGATAGATGTCCAAGGAGGATATAATAAAAGCTTTCATGAAGATCATTGTACCAAATAAACTTGATTCTTAGTAATAGTTTTGAGATATGATGATGTGATATCTGAGTCATCTTGATAAGTAATTATGCTTTAGTAAGAATATTGGTGTTAAGGTTTGTGATTCCCTATGCAAGCACGAAAGTCAATAATTATGCAATAAAATTATATCCTACTTGTGGTGCATTATTCGGTGTTAATTATGCTTAATGCTCGCTTATGAGATTATTCGTCTCTTGGTTCCTTGCTTCTCAATCTTTTGCTAGCCTTCATTTTGCACTAAGTATGATCACTACTTGTGCATCCAAAATACTTTAAACCAGTTTTGCCACATGAGTCCCCTATACCTACCTATATGTGGTATTCTTTTGCCATTCTAAGCAAATTTGTATGTGCCATCTCTAATTTTCAAAATAAACTTCTCTTTTGTGTGTTCGTTTCGCTCGCGGAGCGGTGAGGGGTGGCTAATATTTTCCATGCTAGATGTGTTATTCTCAAGATGAGTGTTTATTCACTTGTCATTGCACGAGAGTAAGGCAAAGGTATTAGGGATGCCCATTCCCGAATTGAAGAATGGATTTACTTTATGTTGTCAAATAATAAACTCCTTGGGAAGTGTTGGTATGGAGGGCAACCATGGATACGGCTAGCCATGGAAAGTGAAAGTATGGTTGAAAAAGAATAAACTTTATTTTCTGTTTGGAACCGCCTATGATATATCTAGCATGGAAAGTGTTGGGAACTCTAAGTCGTTTTCGTTGGTGGGAAGGACACACCTCCAAAAATGTTTTTATCTCTCAATTTTTTTGCTTTGAGCTCTGGCACCTCTACAAATCCCTACTTCCCTCTGCGAAGGGCCTTTCTTTTACTTTATGCAATTTTTATTTTTGAATTTGAGTCTCCATCTTCTGTTATAAAAGCACCAACTAGGAGGCAATATGATCGTACTTGAGTATTGGGTGTAGCTAATATGCGAGTGTGTTTCATGAATGGATCAATGATTGAGCATAATGGGCTAGGGATAGCTTATTTTAGCGTTGATATTTTGAAAGACATGGTTTCTTGTTGATATGCTTGAGTATTTAAGTTATCATGTCAAAACTAGACTATTGCTTTGAACAATACAAAAGTCCAAATGTCCATGCTATAAAGAAAAGAAATATGATCTGACATGGTAGGCAGCCTTCCACATCAAAAATTCTGTTTTTATCACTTACCTACTCAAGGACGAGTAGGAGTTAAGCTTGGGGATGCTGATACGTCTCCAACGTATCTATAATTTTTTATTGTTCCATGTTTTTATATTATCAATCTTGAATGTTTTATAATAATTTTATAGTCATTCTATATCATTTTTTGGTACTAACCTATTGGCATAGTGCCAAGTGCCAGTTGTTGTTTTCTGCATGTTTTTTTACATCATAGGAAATCAATACCAAACGGATCCAAATGCAACAAAACTTTAGAGAGATTGTTTTTGGACCAGAAGACACCTAATGGGCCAAGGCTGCGCCTGGGGGGTTCTCCGAGGAGAGCACTATTGGGGAACATAGTATTTCAAAAAAATTGCCTACGATCACGCAAGATCTGTCTAGGAGAATCATAACAACGAGCAGGGAGAGTGTCTCTACGTAACCTCGCAGACCAAAAGCGGGAGTATTTAGTAATGCAGTTGATGTAGTTGAACGTCTTCGCGATCCAACCGATCCAAGTACCGAACTCTTCATCCAGTTGGGGCCTTGGGAGAGTTCGGTAAGCACGACGGCGTGGCGACGGTGATGATGAAGTTTATCGGCACAGGGCTTCGCCTAAGCACTACAACGATATGACTGAGGCGTATGACTGTGGAGGGGGGCACCGCACACGGCTAAAAGATCAACTTGTGTGTCTATGGGGTGCCCCTGGCCACGTATATAAAGAAGGGGAGGGAAGAGGTGGCCGGCCCAAGGGGGGCGCGCCAGGTGCGGGGAATCCTACTAGGACTCCCCAGTCCAAGTAGGATTCCCCTCCTCTTTCCTATTCCTAGTAGGAAAAGGAGGGAAGGAGGAGGAGAGAAGGAAAGGGGGGCCAGCCCCCTCCCAACCCTAGTCCAATTCGGTTTGGGCTAGGGGGGCGCGCGCCACTCCCTGGCGGGCCTCCTCTCTTCCACCACTAGGCCCATGAGGCCCAATAACTTCCGGGGGGTCCAGTAACTCCCGGTACTCTGAAACTCACCCGAAACGACCCGAACCATTTCGGTGTACGAATGTAACCTTCCAATATATGAATATTTATGTCTCAACCATTTCAAGACTCCTCGTCATGTCCGGGATCTCATCCGGGACTCCAAACAACCTTCGGTCATCAAATCACATAACTCATAATATAAACTGTCATCGAACGTTAAGCGTGCGGACCCTACGGGTTTGAGAATATGTAGACATGACCGAGACACATCTCCGGTCAATAACCAATAGCGGAACCTGGATGCTCATATTGGCTGCTACATATTCTATGAAAATCTTTATCGGTCAAACCGCATAACAAAATATGTTGTTCCCTTTGTCATCGGTATGTTACTTGCCCGAGATTCGATCGTCGGTATCATCATACCTAGTTCAATCTCGTTACCAGCCAGTCTCTTTACTCGTTCTGTAATGCATCATCCCGCAACTAACTCATTAGTCACATTGCTTGCAAGACTTATAGACCCTCACAACCCGACCCCGACACCCTCACACCCCGACCCCGACACCCCGACACCCTGACACCATACCCCGACCCCGACACCCTGACACCCTGACCCCGGCACGACACCCTGACACCCTGGCACCCTGACACCCTGACACCCTGACCCCGACACCCCGACACCCTGACACCACACCCCGATCCCGACACCGTGCCACCCCGACCCCGACACGACACCCCGACCCCGACCCCCGACACCCTGACACCACACCCCGACACCTGACATCACACCCCGACCCCGACACTCTGACACCCCGATCGACCCCGACACGCTGACACCACACCCACCCTGACCACGACCGCAACCCCGACGGGGTCATATATTTGTGAATTATGAGTTAGGTTGTATATTTTTCAATTTTGTTATGAAAAACATCATATATATATATAATATTTGTGTTGATCGGGTGTATTTAAATGTGCAGTTGTTTCGTCGCTGCGAGGGTGTGGTGTTTGATGACCTCCCTGTGCGTTCGACGAGCTCCGCCCCTGCGTTCGTTGGTGAGCACAAATGACATCTCCTCCTCCCCCTTCATTTGCTTTGTTCCGGTCTTCGTGCCGATGAAACTTGCTAGCTATAGGTGTCAATCATCAGTATGCGTAACCACTATGCATCTCCTGTTCAAAAGGGCTACATCTATAAATATGCATGCATTTGCATATTTATAATCGTGATTCTTTCGAATTGTCCAACGTTATCCATGGACAGCCCGAGTATGTATAGATTGGGTTTGTTTTCCCATATGCTCTACTCCAGATCCGACGCAGAATTTCGTCAGTGCCTCCCTGTTGTTCTCGGGGTACACATCCTCTCTGCTTATTGACGAGACATGTATCACAAGAACAGCGGGGAGGTGCTGCCAAAATTTTGCGTTGGATCCAGAGCAGAGCATGGGAAAACGAACCCAATCTACACATACTTGGGTGGGATTAGGACCTATCTTTACCTATTAGCATGTAGGTTGCATGGACGTAATAAAACTGACAAACTCCATTAACTGATGGATATGGTTTGCTTAATTATGTATATGTTTCTTGTGTGTCCAGTAGGAAGTCAATATGGGTGGTCGTGCGTGGATGTACACCAGTTACACTAGACAGAAAGTTTGGACTGAGGAATGGTCAACAAAAACCAAAGGGTTTGTTAGAGCCGCATTTGCAAATGGCCAGAAATTTAGCTGGTGCCCCTGTGTCCGGTGCGACAACTATAATAAGAGGGACGAGCTTGAAATGAGTAAAGACCTACAGAAGTTTGCTTTTACGCCTGGTTACACGGCCTGGACACTTCATGCTGAGTCTGCCCAACGTGCCAGAGCCGAGGTGGTCCGTCATCGCACCGACGAGCATGGTACCGGGATGGAAGACACGGTGCAACACTTTGACGATGCTCGGGACACGGGCGAGGAGATGGAGGAATCTGCAAAGGCCTTCATTGAAATGTTGGAGTCCTCAAAACGTCCTCTCCATGAGCACACTGAGCTTTGTCAGCTGGATGCCATATCACAAATAATGGCTTTGAAGGCTCAATTCAACTCGGGCAGAGAATGCTATGATACGATGATGACAGTATTCAGACGATTTCTACCCAAAGGCCATGTGCTACCTGCAAACCTGTACCAGTCAGACAAAATCCTCCGTGCTCTTAAGATGCCCTATGAGAAGATACATGCCTGTGAGAAAGGATGTGTCTTATTTAGGCTTCAGTATGAGGACTTGAACTATTGTCCCATTTGCAATTCTTCCAGGTATGTTGTGGTAGACAATGGTATGGGTGAGAAGAAGCAGACCAAAATACCCATTAATGTTCTTCAGTATATGCCAATAGTACCAAGACTTCAACGTCTTTTCATGGTGGAAGAGACAGCCAGACAGATGACATGGCACAAAACGGGCAAAAGAACCGAACTAGATACATATGGGAATGTGATGATGGTGCACACATCGGATGGTGAAGCGTGGAAGCGCTTCGATGCATTACATAAGGAAAAAATGGCAGATCCAAGGCATCCTCGAGTCGCCATCAGCATGGATGGGTTCAGTGTGTTTCGTCAGGCGGCAACCCCATATAGTTGTTGGCCCGTGTTTGTCATTCCACTCAACCTCCCCCCCCCCCCCCCCCCCGGGCAGATTATGCAAAGAAAGAACATTTTCCTGATGTTGATAATTCCAGGGCCCAACTATCCGGGGAAGAATATGAATGTGTACATGCAGCCACTTAAGGATAATTGCAAGAAGCTTGGGATAATATGTTCAAGACATACGACGCCTTTAGCAAACATAACTTCATAATGCATGTCTGGTACATGTACTCGACGCATGACTGGCCGGCGTTTGCGCTATTCGTTGGATGGTGTGTGCATGGAAGGTTCTCGTGCCCCACATGCAAGGGAGCCCTTGAGTTTCGTTGGCTGACGGCAGGGCACAAGTATACTTTCTTTGACTTGGATAGACCATTTTTAGATTCTCGCCATAAGTTCAGGAAAGACAAGAAGAACTTCATCAAAGGTAGAGTTGTCAAACACTCTACACCACCTGCGTTGACAGGCCAACAGAGCTTAGATCAGTTAAACGCTCTCGAGCCAGATCCAAAGTGTCCAGGGTATTTCAAGGGGTATAATAAGGAACACGCTTGGACTCACAAGACATGCTTGTGGGATCTGTCTTACTTCAAAGACCTCCTTTGCCCACACAACATCGACATGATGCACACTGAAAAGAATATCGCCGAAGCCATTTTTGTTACATTGTTCGGCATAGAGGGGAAACCAAAGTATAATAGTAAGGCTAGAGTCGATCAAGAGGAGCTATCTGATAGACCGTTACAAAACATGCAAGAACCGAAAGGAAAGCGGAACTAGACGAAGCCAAAGGCATGGTTCAATCTTGGAAGGCCAGCTATGAGGGAAATGATTTTGTGGGTGAAAATGCAGTTGATGTTCCCCGATGGGTATGCAGCACATCTAAAGAGGGGAGCGAGTCTTGAAAAATTGAAAATAGTTGGTCTAAAAAGTCATGATTGGCACATTTGGATTGAGCGGATAATGTCGGTGATGTTGCGTGGCTTCATCCCTGAGGATGAATGGCTAGTACTGGCAGAGCTGAGCTATTTCTTCTGTGTTCTTTGTGCGAAAGAACTATCGCCTGGCCTCCTAAAAGAAATGGAACAGTTGGCACCGAAGTTGATCTGCAAGTTAGACATGATCTTTCCGCCAAGCTTCTTTAATCCAATGCAGCACTTGATTTTGCATCTCCCGACCGAGGCAAGATTGGGGGGGGGCGTGCAAAATCGTTGGTGCTACTCAACTGAGAGGATGCAGAAGACGCTTCGAGCAAAACGTAAAAATAAACGTAGATGTGAGGCATCGATGGCCGAGGCATTCATCACTAAGGAGGCGGCAAACTTCGTGACAACACACTACGAAGACAAAAATCGTCATTTGCATAATCCGAAGCCTCGGTACAATGCTGACGACCCTAAAAAGGGTCGATCCAACCTCAGCCTATTCAAAGGGAATCTCGCACCAGCCAGTGATTGGAAACTAGTATTGTTGGATGTTGAAGAATGGCAGACCATTTTGCTGTATCTCTTCAACAACCTAACAGAAGTGCAGCCGTACATCTAGTAAGTTCTTGGTACATTGTTTCGCAACTTCTAATTCCTTTGAACTGCTCTTACTCCTGGATATTTGATGCAGTCGATACGTTGCCATATTCTTGTATGGAGCGGTGATCCAAAAGGATTTCATCGAAGAGTATGAGCTTCTAGCAAAGCAAGGAGGTGAATATCCCGGTTCATCTCTTGGTTCAAAAAACGGTAATTTCCATTAGACCATTTCATTTCTTTGGCTAATTTGCGACTAATGCAACAATCCTTTCGTATTAAACTTGTAGGCTAATTCAGAGATTATGGATGCCGAATTGAGACAAGTAGCTAATGGTTTTGACTATAAGGTCCGTTCATTTGACAAATACGACATCAACGGGTATCGCTTTCGTACGTATGGCAAAGACTTATCTATGGCCGACCGAAAGTCTATAAATTGTTGTGTCTGTGCTATCGGCGAAGGAGACATCAAGTATTATGGAAGAGTTGAAGCAATTTATGAACTTCAATTCTATGGTGAAAACCCACCAAACATCGTAGTCTTCAGATGTTATTGGTTCCAACTGAGGGATACTAGAAGGACTCATGAACATATAGGGCTAGTCGAAATCAAACAAAGAACCCATTTGGATGTTCCCGATGTATATATTACGGCTCAACAGGCAACCCAAGTTTTCTATCTACCGTGGGCCTTTCAAAGTGATCCAAATCTCAGTGGTTGGGATGTAATTCATGAAGTGCCGCCATGTGTTAGACCACCTCCCCCCCAATGAAGAGGATTATGAACCTCACATTAACCAAGACACATATGACGAAGGAGAATTCTTCCAAGAAACACGTCTTTCCAAAAACATTTCAAGAACCGCTCTACTCCACCCCAAAACATTGAAGTAGACAACGATAGTGAATCCGACTTCACCCCTGAGCCGGAACAAGACGAAGCTACTGCTGCAGATGACCTGTCAATGCTTGAACGATTACGTAAAGGAGGCCTTCCACATGTTGATGCATTTATTGACGATGATGATGAGCACGTCACTGATAGTGATGATGATGATGCATTTAATGATCCCGGAGCATATATAGACAATTCAGAGTAATATTAATAATGTGAGGTATACAATTTTTTATTATATATGTTCATGATGATGATACACTTAAATTATATACATATTATTCATGTCAGGTATTCAAATTTTTTATGTTGTACTAATTTCATTTACTTTTTGTCATTGCAGGTGTTGACTGGATGGTGGGCAAGGGTCCAGAGCGCCTCGAGCCTCCTGCAAGCGCTACTGGGAGGGGTGGTTCCATTTTTCCACCTAGCCACTCCGGAGAGTGCTGCTAGACAATATGCAGATAGCAGCGGCAGGCGCTTCTTCTTCGGCTAGGAGAGGTCGGGGGAGGACGAAGAAGGCTGGTAGAGGTGGACGTGGCAGCGGGAGAGTTAGGAAGGCGCCTACGCCTTCCTCGCCGCCACCCCCTGCTGATTCACCCGACCATAGGACTGCTCCATCTGACATGGACCCGTCTCGGACTCCGGTCCATGAGCCTCAGGTCGCCGATCCTTCGCCCCACCTAACTCGTGTCGCCGATCCTTCGCTCCACGTGAGTCCGGTCCCAGAGTCTTCGTACCAGAAGACTCCGGTTCTGGAGTCTTCTTCCCACGAGACTCCAGTCCCGGGGTCTTCTTCCCATGAGACTTCGGGGGCTAGTGGCCCTACTGATGGCAGCGAGGACACCTTTTCTGATGATAGCTACAGCGACGATGAGCTGGTTGAGAAGGGCAAGAAGGTCTACAAGCATGGTTGTACAAATCTCCCGCCCGTGCCGACGACCCCCGAGCAGAGGTGGTTGATTGCACCTAATGGGTTGAAGTAAGTGCATTTACTATTTTTAACCTTTTGCCTTCATGTTCCTTCAAATTAATATCTAATGCGTTGGCCTTGTCATACTGCAGGGGCTGGGTACACCCCCGTGGTGTCCGCAGGACCAACCAGGTCCTTGGTGTGCTTTGCCAGTAGCACTTCCCTGGGTGGGTCACGTTGCCTGGTGAGGGTCAGCTTCCACAGCTAGCACTGAGCTGGGAGTTGTACTCGGTTGCCCTGGCCCCGCCGGAGGAGATGGTCGCCAGTGTCTTGTGCGAGATGGTGGCCGACATTGTGTTCCATTGGTTTTGTGTAATTTCTCCTTTACAGCATTAAAAATCAACACTACCTAGTGATTGTACTAATCAATGTTATCTTTTTTGATTGCAGACCTTCTATAGGGTTTTAGAGGGAGAGCAGGACGCCGCGTCTATGGTTGTCGAAACCGAGTGCAAGCGCCTACTTCAGAACTTATGGCACAAGGCTCGGGTGCAGGTCCTTCGAGACTACTATGCCTCGAAGGGTATTAGGAGGGCCAAGAAGAAGTGTGTCGGTGTACTAAAGTAGGGGTACCTTAGTACCCCAGACTTGTGCACGGGCAGTTGTAGCACCCTGCGGCAAGGCCCGCCCAGGAAACGCCAAGAGAAGACCAAGCATTCAAGACAAGGCCCCCGGCAAGAGGAGCTTGCCGGGCCAAGAAGACAAGGCCCCGGCAAGAGGAGCTTGCCGGGCCAAGAAGGCAAGACCCCGGCAAGAGGAGCTTGCCGGGACGACTGAGCCCATGTAAAGCCATCCAAGAACAAAGTATACGAGACAGAAGATCGAGACCCCGACAAGAGGAGCTTGTCGGGAAGGCCGAACCCAGGCATCACAAGAGAAGCCCGCCACGGCGCGCCATGCGCCCCGGCAAGGCCTGATAGCCGGCACGCTATCAGGCACAGGAAGACGACCCCCGCGGCAAGCCGCTTGCCGCGGCAAGATCACCACCTCAAGACTGCGCTCCAGCTCGCCCGCCCACGCGTCGCTCCGGGGCTTCCCCCAAGGGCACGTGGCGAGGCACCGCGCAGCCTGGGGCATGCGGTGGCATGCAGCCGCCATCGTGGCGAACGGTGGCGCACCTAACGGTCCGCCTCGGTGCTGTCCGGGCGACCGTGACGGGCATTTAATGCCCTTGTCCCCTACCGTCAGAAGTAGGTATGATAACACTGTGCCGCACTGTAGCGCCACCGTTCCCGCACTATTACAACTACCACCCCTTTTACACTTTTACCCCTTTCTCTTACGTTGACACCTGTCGGTGACCCCTTTGCGCTCTAAAAGGAGGCCTGTGTGCAACGTAGAGGGGGTTCCGAGGTTCGGAGATTTGGGATCCAGACAGCCATACGCTCGGTGCAGCTAGCTCTCCAAGCTCCCGAGCTCCCCAGTTCAATACGACCAAGCAGGAGTAGGGTTTTACGCGACCATCGCGGCCCGAACCTGGGTAAACCGCCCGTGTGCTCGCCTCGATCTGCTCTCTGTGCTCCCTCCGCCCCCCTCACCGGACCACGAAAGGTGCTCCGGCCCCATAGGTGCTCGCAGGGGACGCCGTCCGCCCCGACATCTTTGGCGCGCCAGGTAGGGGGCGATGATCCGGGGGACAGCCCGCTCCTGCGGATCCCAGGATCCGTCCAGTCGAAGCAGGTGCCCCCGATAAGCCTTGCTCCGGCAAGCAGATCAGCAGTCTGAACGCTGAGGAACAGTCCGCTCCTGCGGATCCGAGGATCTGTCCAGTTGAAGCGGGGGTTCCCGACAAGCTTTTGCATTCTTTCCCACGGGCTCGTGTGCGGCCCTCCTCGAGTATCCACTCGCGCAGAGACTGGGCAAGAAGCAGCTGCTCCTTGAGGAGGACCGCCTTCTGGCCGCTGGGCGAACGATTCGCCTCCAGCGAACTCTGCGCCGCTCCCGTAGCCGCAGGAGTTAGCGCCAGAAGTCACGAGAAAGGCGACCTCGTTCCCCGGCGCGCCTCGTCCGCCGGGGTGCCGAACGAGTTGACGCCGACCGTGGGAGGAATCTTGCCAGCGCGGTTGCCGGAACCCGTTCCGCCAACCATCCTCTCTGCCCAAGTCTTGCCGCAGTTGCATGTGATCCTTGGCGCAGAGAGGGGCGTGGATCCCCAAGCATAGCTACGCCTAGCTCCGGAGGGTCGTGAGGCCCTGCGCCTTCACCTACCCCCAGGATGGGCTGGATGCTGCCCAAGGAGGTTTTACCCCGCCGGGCGGCAAGCGATAAGAAAAGATAAGTTGCCGGAGCTCGAGCAATTGCCCCATCAATTTTTAAGAGTTATCTCCCTCGAACGACCGAGCCTTGGTTGAGGGGCCTGAGCGCGGAAGGACCGGCACGAGACTGGTTGCGCCCTCATTTCGTTTTGAGTCCGCTCAACGACTTGAGTGTGCTACACCCCGAGTAGCGTCCTCCCTTTGTTTCGAGCTCGCCCGGCACCCTAAGCGTGCTGCGACCGCAGTCGCACCGCTTACTTTGCCTTGAGCCTGCTCAACAACCTGAGTGAGCGGCAACCAGCCGCGGCGAGGTTTCTTGCCGGTGGTAGCCCCGCCAGCGGGTCGCTGACGTCCCGCACTCGGCGCCCGTGGCAAGGCGGAGGCCTACGCCGGCAAGTCCCCGAAAGCATAGGGCGGAAACAAACAAGGCGCCGGTCAAGTAGATGAGATAACAGTGCGATGCATTGCCTAAGATAAAAAGTTATATTACAAAATGCCTTACTGCTGCTCTAACTAGCCGTTCCCATGGCATATTTAACAGCGGCAGGGAAAGGAGACAAAAGAAAGGGGCAGGCGGCCTAGTCCACGCGGTCGCCCTCGATCCTCTTGACCCCGGCCGCCTTCTTGACGATAGGGGCGATGAGGGCCTGGATCCCCGTCAGGTCTGCGTTCTCCGGCAAGGGCCTGAGGACGTTGGAAAGCCTGATGTCGGGATTGCGGAAAACGATCTTCACCAGCACCCTCTCGAGGGCCCCGGAGATGGCCTCCCGCATCTCGTCGGCCCGCTCCTTCGGAAGCGACGTTCGGAGGTGCTGGAGCGCCTGCACCACCCCCTGGAAGAAGGAAGTGAGCTTGGCGCTGGGCACGACGTCCTCGTCGGTGGGGGACTGGTGGCCCTCGATCCCCAGCAGCGTCAGCTCCTTGTCGATGGTGGCGGCGATGTCGACAAGGCCCTCGGTCCACCGCTCCACTGTATCCCTGAAGGTGTTCTGGGAAACGGCGGCGCGCCTCAGCAGCTCCTCGTTGCCGTCGACCTCCTTCCGTAAAGCCGCCTCCCGCTCCTTAGCGCTGTCCAGCGCCTTGCCGAGCGCCTCCAATTTCAGTTCCAGAGTGGAGTTGGAGTTCTTGGCGGCATCAAGCTCCCGGATCTTCTCGGCGAAGCGACCCTGAAGCTCACCGAGGGTGAGCGCACCCTTCTCGCGCTCCTGCCGGAGCGCGGCGAGCTCCTCGTCCTTCGCCTTGAGGGCGGAATCGAGCTGCGCCACCCTCGCCTCCAGCCCCTTCTTGGTGACCTCAGCGGCTGCAGCAGCGTCCTGCGCCTTCTTCAGGTCTCCGCTGAGCGCCTGCTCGCGCGCGGCAACCTCCTCCTCGCGGTTGGCGAGGCTGGCCGCTTTCAGCATCAGTTCGCCTTCCCGCGCGGATAACTCCGCGGCGGCAAGCCTCTGCTGCTCCTCGGCCTACCCGTCGCCCGCGGGGATATCAACGCCGTCCGCCTCCCGAGCGCCGGCAACGTCGTCGGCATCGCCATGCGCGCCCTCCTCGACGACGACCTCAGCCTCTATCGGATCTGAGGCAGGCGCCGCGCTCGCCGCGGCTGGGGGATCGTCGGCTGCGTCCCCCGTCGGAAGGTCCTCCCTTGCCGGGGATCTCTCCCTTGGCAGGGTAGTCGACGCGGTCGGCACG
The DNA here is from genome assembly GCA_032464435.1 of Aegilops umbellulata. Classification (NCBI taxonomy): domain Eukaryota; kingdom Viridiplantae; phylum Streptophyta; class Magnoliopsida; order Poales; family Poaceae; genus Aegilops; species Aegilops umbellulata. Next base: position 241,265,258 of record CP136055.1, on the reverse strand, counting down.
GCGGGGGCGCCCTCTGGACGCGCCCGCCGGAGCTGCTCCGCTCCTGCCCAAAAGCAACAACTTCGCATCAACAACAAGAAGAAGGAGGGCTCGCGTACGCGCCAAGCAGCAGGAGCAAGTCATGTGCTCACGCTGGGGGCTGCGTTGCAGGCTGCCCTGAGGATCCCCTGCCGGGTCCGGTAAGGGCGCCTCCGACACGACCTCGCTTGCCGGGGGAGATTCGTCATCAAGGATGACCCACGGGATCCTCGATCTCTTCGCTCTCCTCTGAGCCAGGGTCCTGAAAAGGGGACCGGGTTAAGGGAAGGGCGAACGAGCTGTCGAACAGGACGAACCATCAGGGAAAAAGATATGAGCTCCATGGGGAACTTACTCTCCGTCCTCCTCGTCGTCGGAGCTGAGCGCAGAATAGCCGAAAACCGGCTCGGCCCTGACGCGGGGGGGCAGGGGAGTGGGCTCCCGAGGCCGCTTGGCGGGGGCAGTAGATGACTCCGCCCCCGTCGACGCCGCGGCACGGGGCGCAGCGGCAACCGAAGCCCCAGCCCGCGAAGACCCCGCTCCCGCTGCCGACCCGGCCCTGCGGAGGCGCCTCCTCGGCTGGGCTGGGGGCTCCGCCTGCGACGAGCCGCCCGGAGGCTGCAGGAAGGCAACGCCGACCTCCGGCAAGCCACTCGCGTCTTGGGCAGGCTCGTCCTCGCCGCCGTGCCCGGCTGGTTCCCCCTGGTCGACAAGTTCCATCGGGTCGGCGAGGCTCTCCGCCTCCGCCGCCTCCGCCTCGGCCACGGTGAACCCAGCTTCGCCCGCGGCCGCGGCGGCCGCCGCCTCCTCCATCCTGGAGGCAATGTAAGCCAGCTCCGCCGCGGTGGTGGCTCGGATGAGGCCATCCTTCTCGGCGGGATCGACTGGCTCCTCCTCCAGGCCGTCGAAGAAGGCCCGCACGACATCCTCCGGCGGCTCCTGCCAGGTCGCGTTGATCCCGTGCGAGTCGCACAATGGCATCATCGCAAGGATATGGCTGAGCGACGAGTTGTTGCACAAGGGAACGACGCCCGGCGGCAGCCGGAACCACTCCGGGTGGTCAGGGTCGTGCTTGAACAACTCCTTCAACATTGCGTCGTGCTCCAGCACGGTGAAGTTGAAATTGAGGCCCGGACGCAGCCTCATGATGTCCGCCGCATTCTGGAACTCCCAGGCCGGCTTCCCCCTCTCTTGCAGGGGGGCGATCCGGCGGCGAAGTAAATCCGTGCCGACGGCGCCGACGGTGAGACCGGCGAGCCTGAGACGCAGGATCCGGGTGATGGCGATCTTCAATCTGACATCGTCCGGGGACGCCTCGCTCCAGCCATCGCCGCGCACCACCGGAGTTTGGCGCACGACGGTGAACGGCTGCGGATGGTCCTCGACAATCAAGCACCATTCCGCCCTCCACTTCTCCCACCTGCCGCGGAGGTCCCCATCCAAGTAGGCCTCCTTCTTGCCGGACCGGGAAACCCAGGCGATCCCACCGGACAGCGGCTCTCCTCTCTCCACCCGAGGGACAAAGAAGTGCCGGAAGAGGGCCACGTTGGGACGAACTCCGACGAAGTTCTCACAGAGGTGCGTGAAGACCGCCATTGTCAGGACGGCATTGGGGGTAAAGTCGAGGAGGTGGAGGCCATAGGTATTCATGATTTCACAGAAGAACTCCGAGTAAGGCGGGCAGAGCCCGCAGTAGAAGAAGACGACGAAGAAAGGATACCCGGTCGGGTACTGCTTCTGGGCTTCGGCGGGGAGCACCCGCGTGCGCGGATGCGCTCGCGTCTTCGTCGACCAGAAAAGGCAGTACTTGTCCCTCAGCTCCACCGCACCGAGCTGGGGGGGGAACGTCGCCGTCTCCTTCCGAAGCGCTTCAAGCCGTAGCGCCTTGGCCGATTTCGCAGCCTTCCCCTTCGCCTTGTCGCTCTTCGGGGTCATGGCGGGGGCGGGGGAGGGGGATCGTCAAGGTTGACGACGCCGGGCGCTCCAAGGACCGATCGCTGCTGCCTCTGGGAGAAAGAGGCGGCAGAGGTTTTAGAGAGGTAGCAACCAAGGGAAAGGCGAACCGCCCCTGCTTTCCTCCACTTATAAGAGGAAGAGGTGGGGGGGGACGCTTCGCCTCTCCGAATAAAGAGATCGTGCGCGACGTGACGCGCGCCTGCGCGGTTCAGCCCCGCGCACGCCACCCACATCACGCTCACCCCGCGCGCCACGCCCCCACGACGCCGCGATAAGCGCGCGCCGCCTGGGGAAGGTGCGGCGGATGCGGAGTTAAGGAGCAGCGCGACCAAGGCCATGCGTGCCCGTGCACTGTTAGGGCCTGGCCCAACGACGCTCGGCACCGTGTGTGGCCCAGGCCCGGGGGCTCCTGTCGGTGTACTAAAGTAGGGGTACCTTAGTACCCCAGACTTGTGCACGGGCAGTTGTAGCACCCTGCGGCAAGGCCCGCCCAGGAAACGCCAAGAGAAGACCAAGCATTCAAGACAAGCAAGAGGAGCTTGCCGGGCCAAGAAGACAAGGCCCCGGCAAGAGGAGCTTGCCGGGCCAAGAAGGCAAGACCCCGGCAAGAGGAGCTTGCCGGGACGACTGAGCCCATGTAAAGCCATCCAAGAACAAAGTATACGAGACAGAAGATCGAGACCCCGACAAGAGGAGCTTGTCGGGAAGGCCGAACCCAGGCATCACAAGAGAAGCCCGCCACGGCGCGCCATGCGCCCCGGCAAGGCCTGATAGCCGGCACGCTATCAGGCACAGGAAGACGACCCCCGCGGCAAGCCGCTTGCCGCGGCAAGATCGCCACCTCAAGACCGCGCTCCAGCTCGCCCGCCCACGCGTCGCTCCGGGGCTTCCCCCAAGGGCACGTGGCGAGGCACCGCGCAGCCTGGGGCATGCGGTGGCATGCAGCCGCCATCGTGGCGAACGGTGGCGCACCTAACGGTCCGCCTCGGTGCTGTCCGGGCGACCGTGACGGGCATTTAATGCCCTTGTCCCCTACCGTCAGAAGTAGGTATGATAACACTGTGCCGCACTGTAGCGCCACCGTTCCCGCACTATTACAACTACCACCCCTTTTACACTTTTACCCCTTTCTCTTACGTTGACACCTGTCGGTGACCCCTTTGCGCTATAAAAGGAGGCCCGTGTGCAACGTAGAGGGGGTTCCGAGGTTCGGAGATTTGGGATCCAGACAGCCATATGCTCGGTGCAGCTAGCTCTCCAAGCTCCCGAGCTCCCCAGTTCAATACAACCAAGCAGGAGTAGGGTTTTACGCGACCATCGCGGCCCGAACCTGGGTAAACCGCCCGTGTGCTCGCCTCGATCTGCTCTCTGTGCTCCCTCCGCCCCCCTCACCGGACCACGAAAGGGGCTCCGGCCCCATAGGTGCTCGCGGGGGACGCCGTCTGCCCCGACAAAGTGTCGCGGCAAGTTTCCGAGTAAGGAGAAGTACATGCAAGTAATTACCTATTCTTAAGGCCTTGAACTTAGTTTTCTTGATTTCATTCATAGGCGTAGCGCTGAAATTTCTCTTGACTAACTTAGGTGCCCCCGAGATGGTGTGTGGATAAGATGGACTGTTGGGAGGCGTTGGTAGATGTGTGGTGCTCTCCCAATGGCTAGTCGAACACCATAGGGCCAAGGATAAGCGCGACTAAATGGAAGGTGTGCCACACCATCAAGGGAGCTCCAACCTGTTTGAGTACGGGGAGAACTGGGTATGTGGTTTGCTACATGATTCATGCAATTTCATTCTTCATGCTAGCATTTATCCCTTCCAAAATGACTTATATTAATATGCTTAGTTAGTTAAAAAATGGCATAACTACCTTGGATAGTTCATTTATGACATAATTAGCTCTGAAATGACATAGTAACCTTATTAGATAGCTCTATAAAATAACTAAATATGCTTTAGTTAGTTAAAAATGGCATAACTACCTGGGATAGCTAAATAATGACCTAAACTAATCTTAGCTAGTTCATTTATGACATATTTAGCTCTAAAATGACATAATAACCTTAGGTAGCTCTATAAAATGACTTAATATGCTTTAGTTAGTTAAAAAATGGCATAACTACCTTCGATAGCTCAATAACGACCTAAACTAATCTTAGCTAGTTCATTCATGACATAATTAGCTCTAAAATGACATAATAACCTTAGATAGGTCTATAGAATGCCTAAATATGCTTTAGTTAGCTAAAAATGGCATAACTACCTTGGATAGCTCAATAATGACATAATTAGCATACTTTGGTCAAAAATGGCATAATAATCTTGGTTACCTCCAAAATGACCTAAACTTAGCTTATTTTCCTCGAAAATGACATAATAACCTTACTTAGCTCCAAAATGACCTATTTACATAGCAATATCATTCTTCATGCTAGCTTGAGCCCTTAACTAATATTTTGTTCCTCTCTCAGGCGCACCACAACAAGAAGCATGTGCCAAATATGTTCGACCTCTATGGCATGGCCCATACTGCCCTGTACAAGAAGGCCAAGCCATTCACGGAGTCTGGCCTAGATCATTCAAAGAGCTTCACCAAGATCTCCTCCCACCATAAGCTCGTGAAGTACGGAGACGAGGGGAAGGCGAGGAAAGGGGAGGACTTTAACCCGAGCCAGGATCCTTTTGATACAGAGCTGGTGATGATATCTGGTGGCGGGAGGTCCCATGGCTCCATAGCCATTGGTGATGGACTGATATGTTGTCCTAGGACTCTCCCGCGGATTAAGAAACGCCAGAGTAGCTCTGATCCTGAGATAACGCCTCGTGCACGGCCCGCGGAGCTCGCCATGGCGGTTAGTTATACAGACTCTCTCACCTTTCCTCCATTACATTGTGTGTGCGTCCGTCGATGATTACAATGCTAACGAGGAGTGGTGTGTTGCAGACCATGGCTGAGAAAGAGAGATTGAACACCCATGTGCTTTTGGAGGAGGCAAAAAGGGAGGTGGTGGAGAGGGAGAGGGAGCTGGAGTCGAGGACGGCTAAGCTGTTGGAGTAGGAGAGGAACCAGAACGAGGCGTCTAACCGGGCCCTATACGAGCTCATCGTGGTACGTTTCTCGTGCATATTAGCCCAATCATGCACATAATGTTCTCATTACTAACTAATATGACTGACTCGTGAGAACCAAATGTGCAGACCATGTGCGAGAAAAACGGTCAACCCCTCCGCCGATGCCCCAGATTGCTCCGGTGACCATGGTGAGTTTGATTTTAATGGTCGTTAGTTACTAGTATTCACAATTCAGTTTGCATCATGCTAACAAGACATTATTGGAAATGATCTTTGGTGTAGCATGGCTCCCGACAAGCATCGACCAATCCTTCTGCATCTAGCAATGGCGGAACCCCGACCGGTCCTTCACCTCCGTCTGCCACTCGCGCAGCCCCGACCATTCCTACACCTCTATGATAACGGTATTTTTCTTTTTATTTAGCCTGTTTAGTCCATTTTTGACATAATTTAGCCTATTTAGTCCACAAATGACATAATAAGATGAAGAAAATCAAGGAAGAGGAAGGAAATAAGGAATAGGAAGAAAAGAATAACTTCTTTTCTTATTCTTCTTCTTCTTCTTTTCCTCCTCTTACTTGTTTTTATTCGTAAATGGCATGATAACCTTGCTAACCTCATAAATGTCATATGCTTAGCTTGTTGTCCTCTAAAATGACCCAATAAGCTTAGTTAGGTCAAAAATGTCATAATTAGCTAGGTTAGCTAAAAATGACCATATTTAGCTAGGTTAGCTCCAATATGATCCATTTAACCTATGTTAGCTCCAAAATGACCTATTTACCTAGCTTAGCTCTAAATTGACCTACACACTTAGCATTTTTAGCTACCTTAGCCCAAAAATGGCATTTTTGCCTACATTAGTTAGAAAAGAAGAAGATAAATAATAGGAGAGGAGAGAAAGAAAGAGAAGATAAATTCTTCTTCTTTTCCTCCTCTTCCTTTTCTTCTAGCTAGTCTTCTTCTTCTTCTTCTTCTAACTTTCATCTTTCCCAATTTGCAGATTTGCTTTACATGAGGAAGCTTGGATTCATGGAGTGTACTATTCTTCTGGTGCTTCCTTGTTGTTTATGAAAACTTGTTTGGATATGTATGTCTATATGGATATGTTGTTGGAAACTTGTTTCTGGTTTATGTATGTAAATATGGATATGTTGGACTTTGTTGAACTATGTTGTTGGATATATATGTTGGATTTGATGAAATATGTTGTTGGACATGCTGTTATATGTTGTTGGATATGTATGCATATATATCTGTGTGTGAAATCCTGTCAAATTAAATGGATTTAAATAAAAACAGGGGATATATAGCCTCTTTGCCGTCTGCTAGCACACGGCAAAGAGCTTTGTCGTCCGCTACCAGACGGCAAAGAGGACACGTGGCAGCTACCTGTAGAAACTGGGAACACTGGCTGCCTATTTGGTCACTTTGCCGTCTGCCAGCAGACGGCAAAGAGGTTTGAATCTTTGTCGTCTGCCAACGGACGGCAAAGTGACCAAATAGGACTGGCAAACAGGGCCAGCTATGTCGTCCGCCAGCAGACGGCAAAGATGCAAACCTCTTTGCCGGCAGCCGGCGAACGACATAGCTGGCCACGCGGCAGCTTCACAGTGCTGGCCGAGCTGAGCTCTTTGTCGTCCATCAGCGGATGGCAAAGAGCACCGTTAACCCCCTAACGGCTCTCACCCCACCCCACTGCCGTCCATGATCTTTCTCGTGTGCTCGCCTCGGACAGCGGACGACACAATCCTTTGCCGTCCGTTTCTAAGAAGCAGACGGCAAAGAAGGCCTTTGCCGACACTCATTTAGACGGACAGTTTGTCGTCCACTAGCTGACGGCAAAGGCTTTCGCCGTCCGGCATGTATGACTTTGCCGTCCGCCATGGCGGACGGCAAAGAAGCTGATTCCAGTAGTGCATGAATAATAAATATTTATCATGATATAAGGAAATATAAATAACAACTTTATTATTGCCTCTAGGGCATATTTCTTCAGTCTCCCACTTGCACTAGAGTCAATAATCTAGTTCACATTGCCATGTGATTTAACACCAATAGTTCACATCACCATGTGATTAGTTCACATCAACATGTGACTAATACCCAAAGGGTTTTACTAGAGTCAATAATCTAGTTCACATCGCCATGTGATTTAACACCAATAGTTCACATCACCATGTGATTAGTTCACATTGCCATGTGACTAATACCCACAAAGGGTTTTACTAGAGTCGATAATCTAGTTCACATGGCTATGTGATTAACACCCAAAGAGTACTAAGGTGTGATCATGTTTTCCTTGTGAGAGAAGCTTAGTCAATGGGTCTGTCACATTCAGAGCCGTATGTATTTTGCAAATTTTCTATGTCTACAATGCTCTGCATGGAGCTACTCTAGCTAATTGCTCCCACTTTCAATATGTATCCAGATTGAGACTCGGAGTCATCCGGATCGGTGTAAAAGCTTGCATCAGCGTAACTCTTTACGACGAACTCTTTATCACCTCCATAACCGAGAAATATCTCCTTGGTCTTCCCGGGATAATTTTGACCGCTGTCAAGTGATCCACTCTTGGATCAATATCGTACCCCCTTGCCAAACTCATGGCAAGGTACATAGTAGGTTTGGTACACAGCTAGCATACTCTATAGAACCTATGGTTGAGGCATAGGGAATGACTTCCATTCTCTTTCTATTTTCTGTCGTGGTCCTGTTTTGAGTCTTACTCAATTTTACACCTTGCAATACAGGCAAGAACTCCTTCTTTGACTGTTCCATTTTGAACTACTTCAAAAATCTTGTCAAGGTATGTACTCATTGAAAAATCTTATCAAGCGTCTTGATCTATCTCTATAGATCTTGATGCCCAATATGTAAGCAGCTTCACCGAGGTCTTTCTTTGAAAAACTCCTTTCAAACACTCCTTTATGCTTTCCACAAAACTCTACATCATTTCCGATCAACAATATGTCATTCACATATACTTATCAGAAAGGTTGTAGTGCTCCCACTCACTTTCTTGTAAATACACGCTTCATTACAAGTCTGTATAAAACTATATGCTTTGATCAACTTACCAAATCATATATTCCAACTCTGAGATGCTTGCACCAGCCCATAGATGGATCGCTGGAGCTTGCACATTTTGTTAGCACCTTTAGGATTGAAAAAACCTTATGGTTGTATCATATACAACTCAGCTTTAATAAATCCATTAAGGAATGTAGTTTTGATATCCGTTTGTCAGATTTCATAACATGTGGCAATTGCTAACATGATTCGGACAGACTTTAAGCATCGATATGAGTGAGAAAATCTCATCGTAGTCAACATCTTGAATTTTTCAAAAACCCTTTTCGACAAGTCGAGCTTTGTAGATAGTGACACTACTATCAGTGCCCGTCTTCCTCTTGAAGATCCATTTATTCTCAATGGCTTGCCGATCATCGGGAAAGTCCACCAAAGTCCACACTTTGTTCTCATACATGGATTCTATCTCAGATTTCATGGCCCCAAGCCATCTGTCGGAATCTGGGCTCATCATCGCTTCCTCATAGTTTGCAGGTTCATCATGGTCTAGCAACATGACTTTCAGAACAGGATTACCATACCACTCTGGTGCGGATCATACTCTGGTTGACCTACGAGGTTCGGTAGTAACTTGATCTGAAGTTTCATGATCATCATCATTAACTCCCTCACTAATTAGCGTAGGCATCACATGAACTGATTTCAGTGATGAGCTACTTTCCAATTCGAGATAAGTTACAGTTACCTCATTAAGTTCTACTTTCCTCCCACTCACTTCTTTCGAGAGAAACTCCTTCTCTAGAAAGGATCCACTCTTAGCAACAAAGATCTTGCCTTCGGATCTGTGATAGAGGGTGTACCCAACAGTTTCTTTTGGGTATCCTATGAAGACGCACTTCTCCGATTTGGGTTTGAGCTTATTAGGCTGAAACCTTTTCACATAAGCATCGCAACCCCAAACTTTAAGAAACGACACCTTAGGTTTCTTGCTAAAACACAGTTCATACGGTGTCGTATCAACGGATTTTTAGACGGTGCCCTATTTAACATGAATGCAGCTATCTCTGATGCATAACCTCAAAATGATAGTGATAATCGGTAAGAGACATCATAGATCGCACCAAATGAAGTACGGTTACGATGTTCAGACACACCATTACGCTCTGGTGTTCGAGGTGGCATGAGTTGCGAAACTATTCCACATTGTTTCAAATGAAGGCCAAACTCGTAACTCAAATATTCGCCTCCGCGATCAGATCGTAGAAACATTATTTTCTTGTTACGATGATTCTCAAATTCACTCTGAAATTCTTTGAACTTTTCAAATGTTTCAGACATGTGATTCATTAAGTAGATATACCCATATCTGCTCAAATCATCTTTGAAGGTCAGAAAATAACGATACCCGCCGCGAGCCTCAACACTCATCGGACCGCATACATCGGTATGTATTATTTCCATTAAGTCAATGGCTCGCTCCCTTGTTCCGGAGAACGGAGTCTTAGTCATCTTGCCCATGAGGCATGGTTCGCAAGCATCAAGTGATTCATAATCAAGTGATTCCAAAAGCCCACCAGCATGGAGTTTCTTCATGTGCTTTACACCAATATGACTTAAATGGCAGTGCCACAAATAAGTTGCAATATCATTATTAACCTTGCATCATTTGGCTTCAATATTATGAATATGCATATCACCACAATCGAGATTCAATAAACCATTCACCTTGGGTGTATGACCACAGAAGGTTTTATTCATGTAAACAAAATAACAATTATTCTTTGACTTAAATGAATACATATTGCAATAAACATAATCCAATCATATTATGCTCAACGCAAACACCAAATAACATTTATTTTAGGTTCAACACTGATCCCGAAGGTAAAGGGAGTGTGTGATAGTGATCTTATCAACCTTGGAATCACTTCCAACACACATCGACACCTTTCTCTCAAATAGTCTTTGTTCATTTTATAACTCCTGTTTCAAGTTACTAATCATAGCAACTGAACCAGTATCAAGTAACCAGGGGCTACTATGAATACTAGTAAAGTACACATCAATAACATGTATATCATATATACTTTTGTTCACTTTGCCATCCTTCTTATCCGCCAAGTATTTGGGGCAGTTCCGCTTCTAGTGACTATTTCCTTTGCAGTAGAAGCACTCAGCTTCAGGCTTGGGTCTAGATTTGGGCTTCTTCATGGGAGTGGCAACTTGCTTGTCATTCTTCTTGAAGTTCCCTTTCTTTCCCTTGCCCTTTTACTTGAAACTAGTGGTCTTGTCAACCATCAACACTTGATGCTTTTCTTGATTTCTACCTTCGCTGATTTCAGCATCGCGAAGAGCTCGGGGAATCATTTTCGTCATCCCTTGCATATTATAGTTCATCACAAAGTTCGAGTAACTTGGTGATAGTGACTAGAGAACTCTGTCAATCACTATCTTATCTGGAAGATTAACTCCCACGTGATTCAAGCGATTGTAGTATTCAGACATTCTGAGCACATGCTCACTGGTTGAGCTATTCTCCTCCATCTTGTAGGCAAAAATACTTGTCAGAGGTCTCATACCTCTTGACTCGGGCATGAGTCTGAAATACCAATTTCAACTCTTGGAACATCTCATATGCTCCATGGCGTTTCAAAACATTTTTGAAGTCCCGGTTCTAAGCCGTAAAGCATGGTGCACTAAACTATCAAGTAGTCATCATACCGAGCTTGTCAAACGTTCATAACGCCTGCACTTTCTCCTGCAATAGTTCTGTCACCTAGCGGTGCATCAAGGACATAATTCTTCTGTGCAGCAATGAGGATAATCCTCAGGTCACGGACCTAGTCCGCATCATTGCTACTACCAACTTTCAACTTAGTTTTCTCTAGGAACATATCATAAATAAAATGGGGAAGCTATACGCGAGCAATTGATCTACAACATAGATATGCAAATACTATCAGGACTAAGTTCATGATAAATTTAAGTTTAGTTAATCATATTACTTAAGAACTCCCACTTAGATAGACACCCCTCTAGTCATCTAAATGATCACGTGATCCATATCAACTAAACCATGTCCGATCATCACATGAGATGGAGTAGCTTTCAATGGTGAACATCACTATGTTGATCATATCTACTATATGATTCACGTTCGACCTTTCATTCTCAGTGTTCCGAGGCCATATCTGCAAATGCTAGGCTCGTCAAGTTTAACCCGAGTATTATGCATGTGCAAAACTGGCTTGCACCTGTTATATGTGAACATAGAGCTTATCACACTCGATCATCACGTGGTGTCTCAGCACGAAGAACTGTCGTGTGCATACTCAGGCAGAACACTTATACGTTGAAATTTTAGTAAGGGATCATCTCATATGCTACTGTCGTACCAAGCAAAATAAGATGCATAAAAGATAAACATCACATGCAATCAAAATATGTGACATGATATGGCCATCATCATCGTGTGCCTTTGATCTCCATCTCCAAAGTACCGTCGTGATCTCCATCGTCACCGGCATGACACCATGATCTCCATCATCTTTATCTTTATTAATGTGTCGTCACATGGTTGTCTCGCCAACTATTTCTTTTGCAACTATTGCTATCGCATAGCGATAAAGTAAAGCAATTATATGGCGCTTGCATCTTATGCAATAAAGAGACAACCACAAGGCTCCTGCCAGTTACCGATAACTTTAACAAGACATGATCATCTCATACACAATTTATATCTCATGACGTCTTGACCATATCACATCACAACATGCCCTGCAAAAACAAGTTACATGTCCTCTACTTTGTTGCTGCGAGTTTTACGTGGCTGCTACGGGCTTCTAGCAAGAACCGTTCTTACCTACGCATCAAAACCACAACGATTTTTTATCAAGTGTGATGTTTTAACCTTCAACAAGGACCGAGCGTAGTCAAAGTCGATTTAACTAAAGTTGGAGAAACAGACACCCGCCAGCCACCTGTGTGCAAAGCACGTCGGTAGAACCAGTCTCATGAACGTGGTCATGTAACGTCGGTCCGGGCCGCTTCATCTGAGGGAGTCCTGGATTAGGGGGTGTTCGGGTAGCCGGACTCCTGGACTATGAAGATACAAGATTGAAGACTTCGTCCCGTGTCCGGATAGGACTTTCCTTGGCGTGGAAGGCAAGATAGGCGATGCGGATACTCAAGATCTCCTACCATTGTAACCGACTCTGTGTAACCCTAACCCTATCCAGTGTCTATATAAACCGGAGGGTTGTAGTCCGTAGAAGGATCATCATCATACACAATCATACCGTAGGCTAGCTTCTAGGGTTTAGCCTCTTTGATCTCGTGGTAGATCTACTCTTGTACTACCCATATCATCAATATTAATCAAGCATGAGTAGGGTTTTACCTCCATCGAGAGGGCCCGAACCTGGGTAAAAACATCGTGTCCCTCGTCTCCTGTTACCATCCGGCCTTGACGCACAGTTCGGGACCCCCTACCCGAGATCCGCCGGTTTGACACCGACATTGGTGCTTTCATTGAGAGTTCCTCTGTGTCATCGCCTTTAGGCCCGATGGCTCCTCTGATCATCAACAACGATGAGGTCCAGGGTGAGACTTTTCTCCCCGGACAGATCTTCGTCTTCGGCGGCTTCGCTCTGCGGGCCAATTCGCTTGGTCATCTGGAGCAGATCGAAAGCTACGCCCCTGGCCATCAAGTCAGGTTTGGAAGCTTGAACTACACGGCGGATATCCGCGGAGACTTGATCTTCGACGGGTTCGAGCCACAGCCAAGCGCGCCGCACTATCTCGAGGGGCATGATCTAGCTCTGCCTCCAAACAATGTCCTGGAGGCCGCACACGCACCGGTTCCGACCCTTAACTCGGAGCCTATTGCGCCAATTGAGGATGAGTGATTGGACGTCACCTCGGGGGCTGCGATCTCAAAGGCGATCGAGCCGAATGCTAGCCCCGCACTCCGCGTGACCCGTGATCCCGAAGGTCCGGACTCCTTCCCGGACTCCGAACCCCCCGCGCCCCTACCAGTCGAAGCTGATTGGGTGCCGATAATGGAGTTCACCGCCACGGACATCTTTTAGCACTCGCATTTTGGCAACATCCTGAATTCTCTCAAGTCTCTCTCTTTATCATGAGAGCCCTGGCCGGATTACGGTCAGCGAGGACGGGATATGGACGATGAAGAAATTCAAAGCCCTCCCACCACCCACTTGGTAGCCACTGTCGACGATTACACCGACATGCTTGACTTCGGCTCCGAAGACTTCGACGGTATGGACGAAGAAGTAGGAGATGAACAGGAACCAGCACCTGTAGGGCGCTGGACGGCCACCTCGTCATATGACGTATATATGGTGGATACTCCAAAAGATGGAGAGGGCGATGGAACAGCGGGGGATGACACCTCCAAGAAACAGCCAAAGCGCCGACGTCAACGGCACCGCTCTAAATCCCGCCATAGTAAAAACGGTGATTCCGGCACGGGAGATAATACTACCCCGGATAGCGCCGAAGAACACCCAACCCAGCAAGATTCAGCGCAGGAAGATGGAGAAGCCAGCCCTCATGAGAGAGCGGCAGAACGAGAGGTTGAGGATGATAACTATATGCCTCCCTCCAAAGACGAGGCAAGCCTCGATGACGACGAAGTCGTCGTACCATCAGACCCTGCCGAACAAGAGTGTTTCAAACGCAGGCTTCTAGCCACGGCGAACAGCCTAAAGAAAAAGCAGCAACAGCTTAGAGCTGATCAAGAGTTGCTAGCTGATAGATGGACTGAAGTCCTTGCGGCCGAAGAGTACGAACTCGAGCGCCCCTCCAAGAATTATCCTAAGCGCAGGCCGCTACCTCGATCAGAGAAGGAATCACCTACATCACCAGCGCACGACATGGCAGACCGGCCACCTCGCGGCCGCGACAGAGAGGCCTGTCGAACCTCCACCCAAGCCATGCCCCGACGCCGCTCAACCAAGGCACGGGAAAGTGCGCCGGACCTGCGATATGTGCTGGAGGATAAAGCAAGGCAAACACGATCGATCTACGGATCGCGCAGGCGCCCGACGACACGTGACGATGATCTTCACTCCGGACACAATAAATCCGGCCGGGCCGAACACATCAGGCATAGCTCTTCCGAGCTGCGTTGTGACATAGCCCAGTACAGGGGCGCCGCACACCCACTATGCTTCACAGATGAAGTGATGGATCATAAAATCCCAGAGGGTTTCAAACCCGTAAACATCGAATCATACGATGGCACTACGGACCCGGCGGTATGGATCGAGGATTATCTTCTTCACATCCACATGGCACGTGGCGATGATCTACACGCCATCAAATACCTCCCTCTAAAACTCAAAGGACTGGCCCGGCACTGGCTTAACAGCCTGCCAGCGGACTCAATCGGTTCTTGGGAGGACCTGGAGGCCGCATTCCTCGACAACTTCCAGGGCACCTATGTGCGACCACCGGATGCCGACGACCTAAGCCACATAATTCAGCAGCCAGAAGAATCGGCCAGGCAATTCTGGACACGGTTCCTAACAAAGAAAAACCAGATAGTCGACTGTCCGGACGCAGAGGCCCTAGCAGCCTTCAAGCATAACATCCACGACGAGTGGCTTGCCCGGCACCTGGGACAGGAAAAGCCGAAATCTATGGCAGCCCTCACGACACTCATGACCCGCTTTTACGCGAGAGAAGATAGCTGGCTAGCTCGCAACAAAAACTTATCAAAGAACCCTGGTAATTCGGATACCAAGGACAAAAGTGGCAGGACACGTCGAAATAAGCAAAAGCCCCGCGGTAGCAGCGACAGCAATGAAGATACGGCAGTCAACGCCGGATTCAGAGGCTATAAATCCGGTCAGCGGAAAAAACCATTTAAAAAGAATACTCAGGGCCCGTTAGTTTTGACCGAATACTCGACCGCTTGTGCCAAATCCATGGCACCCCCGAAAGGCCAGCCAATCACACCAACAGGGACTGTTGGGTGTTCAAGCAGGCAGGCAAGTTAAGAGCCGAAAACAAAGACAAGGGGCTGCATAGCGATGACGAGGAGGAGCCCAGGCCGCCGAACAACAATGGACAGAAGGGGTTTCCCCCACAAGTACGGACGGTGAACATGATATACGCAACCCACATTCCCAAGAAGGAGCGGAAGCGTGCGCTACGGGACGTATACGCGATGGAGCCAGTCGCCCTAAAGTTCAACCCATGGTCCTCTTGCCCGATCACTTTTGATCGAAGGGACCACCCCACTAGCATCCGTCATGGCGGCTTTGCCGCATTGGTTCTCGACCAAATCATCGACGGATTTCATCTCACAAGAGTCCTCATGGACGGCGGAAGTAGCCTGAACCTGCTTTATCAGGATACAGTGCGGAAAATGGGCATAGATCCATCAAGGATTAAGCCCACAAGAACGACCTTTAAAGGCGTTATACCAGGTGTAGAAGCCAACTGTACAGGCTCCGTAACACTTGTGTGGTCTTCGTATCTCCGGATAACTTCCGAAGCGAAGAGTTAATCTTCGACATAGTCTCGTTCCGCAGTGGCTATCACGCCCTGCTCAAACGAACTGCATTTGCCAAATTCAATGCGGTTCCGCACTACGCATACCTCAAGCTCAAGATGCCAGGCCCTCGAGGAGTAATCACGGTCAACGGAAACACAGAACGCTCCCTCCGTACGGAGGAGCACACGGCGGCTCTCGCAGCGGAAGTACAAAGCAGCCTTTTTAGGCAACTCTCCAGTCCGGCCGTTAAAAAGCCAGACAATGCCAAGCGCGCTCGGAGTAACCTACAACAAGACCGCCTGGCACATTCTGAGCAGGCGTAGCAATGCGGCCCCAACCCCAACCATCGCGACATAGCGAAACTAGTACCTCGTGTACATAATTACGCCCTTGAAATACCATGGGCACAGGGGAAGGGGCATAGTAACGGCATGCTCACAATACGGCTTAAAACGTACTAGGGGCTGCCGGATTCTTTTTACTTTCAGGACTCCACACTTTGGACGACCTATTCGGCAATTCGGCTGCCGCACAAACGATGCAAGATCCAGGGAAGCAGACAAAGCTACGCCGCATTATGGCACTCTCAGGTGGTCTCTATTACGAGCGGTATATCTGTTTCAAACACAATTCCGCGGCATGCCCCTGGTCAAGACATGTTAAATAGTCTAATATCTTTTTGCTTATCGCACTACTTGTATCGTTCGGCTTTGATAAATAGCCTCTTTATAAACAATGCATAGCTTTTTGCCTATTTTTTGCATTATTTTCTTTTAATATATATGTTTATTAAATAACATGATCGCACCCGTACACCAAGGTATGGCAAACACGCCAGGGGCTTCAGTACCCTTCGATCTGGCATGAGAAGTCCGTACACTTAAGCAAGTGCGGCACCCCGAACTTATAGCACTATATGCATCGGCTCCAAATCATGATTTGGGTCAATAGTTGGGTTTGCCCGGCTCCTATGTTTTGGTGCCTTACGTTCCGCTATATCGGCTAAGGTAGCACTAGGAGAACCACTGCGATTGTGCCCTGGTTCAGCTGGGTTAAGCACCTCAGTGGAGAAAGCTAAAACTGACTGTCATGATAAGGTGAGAGACCGGTCGTTGTTCGAGAGGTTTTTCGAGTCCCTAAAGACTTATGCCGCTTCGAGCGAGGAGTTGACTCTGTCCGACCAAAGGCGTGGATAGCGCCTCGAATTCGGTCTTCCGAACTAGGGGCTTCGCCGAAATTTAAAATTCTAAAGTTCTATGGCTAAGTGAGAGTGTTCAAGCATTATAGTCCAATTGCCTGGTTCGTTGTGCTGAGCGCCTCCCTCGAAGGACCCAACCATGGGAAAAAGAGCGCTCAGGTTTATCCCGAACACCCCAGCACTAGCGGCATGGGGGCAGAAGCCGACGACTGGCCATCTCTCAAATTTTGATAAACGGCCGCACAGAAAATAATATTTTAAACTCCATAAGCATTGCTTAGTGCATATGAACAAGTTTTCAGCGCACAGGATAAACACGAGCGAGTTCATTCAAATATTACATCTCTACTACATTCATCCGCAATAAGGTGGGCACCGGCAAGAACATCCTTGTAGTAGTTCTCGGGCCTGCGATGCTCCTTCCCCTGCGGTGGCCCGTCCTTCACCAGCTTCTCTCCGTCAAGCTTACCCCAGCGCACCTTTGCACGGGCAAGGGCCCTCCGGGCACCTTCGATGCAGGAGGAACGCTTGATGACCTCAAGCCATGGACAGGCCCCCACCAGCCGCCGCACCAGCCCGATGTAGCTCCCAGGCAGGGCCTCTCCGGGCCACAGCCGAACTAGGAAGCCCTTCATGGCTTGTTCGGCTGCCTTGTGGACCCCGACCTGCTGTTTCAGATGATCGCTCAAAGGCACAGGGTGACCGGCCTCAGAATACAGAGACCAGAAAACACTCTCCGTCGAGCTGCCCTCTTCAGCTCGGTAGAATGCGGCGGCGTCGGCTACGCTGCGGGGAAGATCTACGAACGCCCCTGGAGAACTCCGGATTCGGGTAAGTGACAAGTAGTTTACTTTTATATTCCTACTTTGCATTAAGAATGCCTTACCTGCTGCTATCTTTTTCATCTCCTGAAACTCTTGGAGGGCCTTTTGGGCTTCGGCCTTAGCACCCTTGGCGGTCTCGAGGGCCGACGCGATCTCGGATGCTTGCGCCTTTGACTCAAGCTCCAAGCTCTCATGTTTTTCCATGAGAGCCTGCAGCTCTTGCTGCACCTCGCCAACCTGAGCCCCAAGCCTCTCTCGCTCGGTGCGCTCCTCGGCTGTTTTCTTTTTGGCCTCAGTAAGCGCCTGCTTGAGGGTCGCCACCTCATTTGTGGCCCCTACAATAAGCAATACGATCCTGTTATTTTTTGCAATCATGCCTCTCTATAGGCACCTTTTTTCTTTGTAGGGTATTTCTTACCTTCTTTTTCCTCGAGCTGCCGTTTGGCAAGGCCGAGCTCCTGCTCGGTCCGCCCGAGGTCCTTTTTTAGGACTTCCACCTGCGCAGTCAGTGCGGCGGTGGATAGCAGCGAAGCTTGCATACGCATATTGAATCTTTATTGTTAGACTCCTGCGAAAATTAATAGATCCTCTATTCGGATTTTCTTTTCAAACGCCGAACAGAGCATCAGGGGCTACTGTCTATGCGGTCATTTTTTGACATATTTTCTACTTACCTCGAAGCCTGTCAGAAGGCTAGCGCAAGCTTCAGTCAGTCCGCTCTTGGCGGACTAAACCCTTCGAATCACCGTACTCATAATAGTACGGTGTTCCTCGCCGATGGAGGCACCGTCAAGCACCTCCAGCAGATTGTCCGGCACCTCCGGTTGGGTGGAGGCTGCTGGCTCAGAAGGCTTGCTCCACTTGGAAGGAGTTCGCCTACCGTGAACCGGAACTGTTGAAGAGTCCAGCGCGGCGTCCGGCACAAAACCGGACTCGGAGCCCTGGGGGGGTCTTGTCCCCTCTATTCCTGGGGTCCGGGAGGTCGCCTTTTGGCTCCTCCAGGACCACCTCCTCCTCCTGCCCCGGAGCTTGTTGCGACGCCACTTCGGCGTCGTCTGCAGCGCGAGGGGAGACAACGGGCGGAACTGAGTTCACGTCCGACGTATCCAGGGAGCCACTTGACGAATCGTCGAGTTCGGCCCGGGGCGGGCTGCATAAATCACATTCGGCATTAGGGAAAGCTGCGCATTAGAGGAATATCATGAGTTACTCTGGTATGCGAATACTTACGATTTCGCCGGACGCTTGGCCCTGTCCGGCCACTCCTCTCCACTCTCTGCGGTGTCGTGGGAGTAGTCTGGCGGAGGGGTCTTCTTCTTCCTAGACCCCTCGGCCTCCCCCGATGGTGCGGCCTTCTTCTTCTTTTCTTCCCCCACTGGGGGGAGAGCTTTCTTCTTCCTCCTTCTCGTTTTCACGAGAGGAGGGCGCTTCAGACTCGTCAGACGAGGAGTCCGGCACCACCAAGTTACGGGCACTCTTTCGAGTCCCGGTGGTCTTCTTCTTCTTGACCTTCTTTTCCGGCACCACGTAGTGCCGGAGTCAGCAGCTTCACTAGGAGAGCTGGGGCTGGGTCTTCGGGCAGGGGAGCCGGACAGTTAATTGGTCCAGATATCGCCTGCCAACCCTGTCAAAGGTAAGGGAGTTTAGATCCCGCATAGAGTTAATCTATGAAAAAGAGCTTAATAGTCCTGTCAAAGGCATAGATAGCTTACCTCGCCAGCGTGACGCTGCGAGCTGTATCCGCGGTCCTCGGAGGCGGACGCGGGAGCCTCGGCGCCTTTGAAAAGCACCATCCAAGCATCTTCATACGTCGTGTCGAAGAGCCTATTGAGGGTTTGGTGCTGCGCCGGGTCGAACTCCCACAAATTGAAGTCCCGTTGTTGGCACGGGAGGATCCGGCAAACTAGCATGACCTGGACTACATTGACAAGCCGGATTGGCTTGTTCACCAGGGACTGGATGCAAGTTTGCAATCCGGTCACCTCTTCTTCGTTTCCCCACGACAGGCCCGTCTCTTTCCAGGACATAAGCCGCGTGGGGGTCCGGATCGGAACTCGGGGGCCGCGACCCATTTTGGATCGCGTGGCTCGGTGATGTAAAACCACCCTGCTTGCCACCCCTTTAGGGTCTCCACAAAGGAGCCCTTGAACCAGAGGACGTTGGCTATCTTGCCAGCCATAGCGCCTCCGCGCTCCGCTTGGTTTCCGCGCACCACCTTGGGCTTGACGTTGAAGGTCTTGAGCCAAAGGCCGAAATGGGGGCGGACGCGGAGGAAAGCCTCACACACGACGATAAACGCCGAGATGTTGAGGATGAAGTTCGGGGCCAGATCGTGGAAGTCTAGGCCGTAATAGAACATGAGTCCCCGGACAAATGGGTGAAGTGGAAAACCCAATCCGCGGAGGAAGTGGGGAAGAAAAACTACCCTCTCATGGGGCCTTGGGGTGGGGAGAAGCTGCCCCTCCTCAGGAAGTCGGTGCGGGATGTCCTTGGACAGGTATCCGGCTTTCCTTAGCTTTTTTACTTGAGCCTCCGTAACGGAGGAGACCATCCACTTGCCTCCCGCTCTGGACATTGCTGGAGAAGGTTGAGGTGGGAAGAGCGGGCTTGGGCGCTGGAGCTTGAGTGCGCGAGAGATGGATTGGCAAAGGAGGAAGAAGGCATAGGTAAAAAGGTGGATCTTTATCCCCTTATATGGGCGGATGCGGTTATGCGTCCCCACCTACCTAATAAAACTCGCTTGCCTCCCAAGCGCCATGGTATATGGCGCGGTTGGGTTACCCACGTCCGTATTGATGAGAATCCTGTTAAAAGGGGCACACGATCTCTGCTTTGACAAGACGTGCCAAGGAAACCGCCTCGCTAAACGCGCTGAGGTGGAAAAAGTGAAAAAAAATTGTATAAAGAGCTTGGCCGCAGTGTGTTGACGCACTGCGGAATACGTCAGCAGATTTGATTTGTGTTAATATTATTCTCTCTATGGCAATATGTGGAAACTTATTTTGCAGAGCTGGACACTATTTTTGGTGTTTACAATCTTCTATGAAGGACTTGGTGGAGGAAACCGCCTTGCAATGCCGAAGACAATCTGCACGCCGGACTCTCGTCATTGAAGCCTGGTTCAGGGGCTACTGAGGGAGTCCTGGATTAGGGGGTGTTCGGGTAGCCGGACTATGCCTTCAGCCGGACTCCTGGACTATGAAGATACAAGATTGAAGACTTCGTCCCGTGTCCGGATAGGACTTCCCTTGGCGTGGAAGGCAAGCTAGGCGATGCGGATACTCAAGCTCTCCTACCATTGTAACCGACTCTGTGTAACCATAACCCTATCCGGTGTCTATATAAACCAGAGGGTTGTAGTCCGTAGAAGGATCATCATCATACACAATCATACCGTAGGCTAGCTTCTAGGGTTTAGCCTCCTTGATCTCGTGGTAGATCTACTCTTGTACTACCCATATCATCAATATTAATCAAGCAGGAGTAGGGTTTTACCACCATCGAGAGGGCCCGAACCTGGGTAAAAACATCGTGTCCCTCGTCTCCTGTTACCATCCGGCCTTGACGCACAGTTCGGGACCCCCTACCCGAGATCCGCCGGTTTTGACACCGACATCATCCAACAATACTGCCGAATCAAAGTAAGACGTTGCTGGTAAGCAGTATGACCATTATCGCCCACAACTCATTGTGTTCTACTCGTGCATATAACATCTACGCATAGACCTGGCTCTGACACCACTGTTGGGGAACGTAGTATTTCAAAAAATTTGCCTACGATCACGCAAGATCTATCTAGGAGAAGCATAGCAACAAGCGGGGAGAGTGTATCTACATACCCTTGTAGAGCGAGAGCGGAGGCGTTTAGTAACGCGTTTGATGTAGTCGAACGTCTTCGCGATCCAACCGATCCAAGTACCGAACGTACGACACCTCCACGATCTGCACACGTTCAGCTCGGTGACGTCCCTCGAACTCTTGATCCAGTTGATGCCGAGGGAGAGTTCCTTCATCACGACGGCGTGGAGACGGTGATGATGAAGTTTACTAGCGCAGGGCTTCGCCTAAGCAATACGACGATATGACCGAGGTGTGTAACTATGGAGGGGGCACCACACAAGGCTAAAAGATCAACTTGTGTGGGGTGCCCCCTGGCCACATATATAAAGGAGGGAGGGAAGAGGTGGCCGGCCCAAGGGGGGCACCAGGTGTGGGGAATCCTACTAGGACTCCCCAGTCCAAGTAGGATTCCCCTCCTCTTTCCTATTTCTAGTAGGAGAAGGAGGGAAGGAGGAGGATGAGGAGAGAAGGAAAGGGGGGACGCCCCCCAACCCTAGTCCAATTCGGTTTGGGCTAGGGGGCGCGTGCCACTCCCTGGCCGGCCTCCTCTCTTCCACCACTAGGCCCATGAGGCCCAATAATTCCCGGGGGGTGGGGTCCGGTAACCCCCGGTGCTTCAAAACTCACCCGAAATGACCCGAACCATTCTGGTGTCCGAATGTAACCTTCCAATATATGAATCTTTATTTCTCGACCATTTCGAGACTCCTCATCATGTCTGTGATCTCATCCGGGAAACCGAACAACCTTCAGTCATCAAATCACATAACTCATAATACAAATCGTCATCGAAAGTTAAGCGTGCGGACCCTACGGGTTCGAGAACTATGTAGACATGACCGATACACATCTCCTGTCAATAACCAATAGCGGAACCTGGATGCTCATATTGGCTCCTACATATTCGACGAAGATCTTTATCGGTCAAACCGCATAACAACATACATTATTCCCTTTGTCATCGGTATGTTACTTGCCCGAGATTTGATCATTGGTATCATCATACCTTGTTCAATCTCGTTACCGGCAAGTCTCTTTACTCGTTTCGTAATGCATCATCCCACAACTAACTCATTAGTCACATTGCTTGCAAGACTTATAGTGATGTGCATTACCGAGGGGGCCCAAAGATACCTCTCCGATACACTGAGTGACAAATCCTAATCTCGATCTATGCCAACTCAACAAACACCATAGGAGACATTTGTAGAGCATCTTTATAATCACCCAGTTACGTTGTGACGTTTGATAGCACACAAGGTGTTCCTCCAGTATTCGGGAGTTGCATAATCTCATAGTCTGAGGAACATGTATAAGTCAAGAAGAAAGCAATAGCAGAAAAACTAAATGATTATTATGCTTAGCTAACGGATGGGTCTTATCCATCACATCATTCTCTAATGATGTGATCCCGTTAATCAAATGGCAACACATGTCTATGGCTAGGAAACTTAACCATCTTTGATTAACGAGCTAGTCAAGTAGAGGAATACTAGGGACACTCTATTTCTCTATGTATCCACACATGTATTAAGTTTCCGGTTAATATAGTTCTAGCATGAATAATAAACATTTCTCATGATATAAGGAAATATAAATAACAACTTTATTATTGCCTCTAGGGCATATTTCCTTCAAGCACAACCCACCAGGGCGCGCCAGGAGGCCCAGGCGCGCCCTGGTGGGTTGTGCCCACCTCGGGTGCCCCCCGTACCACCTATTTGCTCTATAAATACCCCAATATTCCAGAAACCCTAGGGGATTCGACGAAAATCAATTCCAGCTGCCGCAGAGTCCAGAACCACCAGATCCAATCTAGACACCATCTCGGATGGGGTTCACCACCTTCATTAGTGCCTCTCCGATGTGTGAGTAGTTCTTTGTAGACCTTCCGGTCCGTAGTTAGTAGCTAGATGGCTTCCTCTCTCTCGCTATATTCTCAATACAATGGTCTCTTGGAGATCCATATGATGTAACTCTTTTTGTAGTGTGTTTGTTGGGATCGGATGAACTTTGAGTTTATGATCAGATCTATCTTTTTATATCCATGAAAGTATTTGAGTTTCTTTGATCTCTTTCATGCATGATTGCTTATAGCCTCGTATTTCTTCTCTGAAATTTGGGTTTTGTTTGGCCAACTTGATCTATTTATCTTGCAATGGGAAGAAGTGCTTTGTAGTGGGTTCGATCTTACGGTGCTTGATCCCAGTGACAGAAGGGGCACCGACACGTATGTATCGTTGCTACTAAGGATAAAACGATGGGGTCTATCTCTACATAGATAGATCTTTTCTACATCATGTCATCGTTCTTATTGCATTACTCCGTTTCTCCATGAACATAATACACTAGATGCATGCTGGATAGCGGTCGATGTGTGGAGTAATAGTAGTAGATGCAGGCAGGAGTCGGTCTACTAATCTTGGATGTGATGCCTATATAATGATCATTGCCTGGATATCATCATGATTATTGGAAGTTCTATCAATTTCCCAACAGTAAATTGTTCACCCACCATTCGCTATTTTTCTCGAGAGAAGCCACTAGTGAAACCTACGGCCCCCGGGTCTCTTTCTCATATTATTTGCCTTTGCAATCTATTTTCCTTTGTTTTTATTTTCAGATCTATTAAACCAACAATACAAAAATATCTTGCTGCAATTTATTCTTATTTATTTTATTTGGCTTTCGATATATCAATCTACTACAATTTTATTCCCGTTCGTTTGCCCATCTAGGGGCGCCGCTACCCGAAAGGGATTGACAACCTCTTTTACATGTCGGGTTGCGAGAAGTTTTTATTTGTGTGCAGGTTCTGCTTACGTTGTTGTAAGTGCATCTAGTGCCACACCTTGTTGGTTTTGGAGTATTGACGACAAATTTGGTTGATGGACTAATGTGTCTGTGAGAATTGCAGGATAACACAGGTAGTGTCCCTCATTGATTCGGTTTACCTACCGGAGATGACCCCTAAAAATGTATGAAGACATTGACGACAATGGTGGTACATGAAGATATTCATATTGAAGTCTATGACATGAGAAGACATTCTGTGAAGACTATGGAGCGCGAAGACTTAGTTGTTTCGTTGTTTCCTTTTCTTCTTTGTTGAGTCATAGGAACCACCGTACTGTTAAGTGGGGTCCAAGTGATACAGTCAGAGTGACTGAAGTGATGCTCAACCCAAATCCTGTGTCTTCAAGCGAAGACAATGAGAGCAAATCTTATCCAGAGCTGGATAAGTCAGCTTTGCTTGTAGCCCAAGTAAAGTTGCCGCGTGTGTTTGAAATCTGACTGTTGGAACACGTGTCAGTTCCTTAGTGACCCAGGGTCATTTCGGACATATCAGGTCAGGTTGCCTAGTGGATATAAATAGCCCACCCCCTACACCATAAATTGGTGGCTGCTCAGAGTTAGTGCACGGCTTTTGTCGTTTGAGAGCAACCCACCTCGAAGCCTTTGAGAGAGAGAAATCCTTGCGAGGACAAAGCCCAAACACCTAGAGCCAAAGAGTGTTAGGCATCACTGCAGTCTTTCTGTCTGTGTGACCTGAAGACTTATTACACTTGAGGACTGTGAATCCTCCAGCCGGTTAGGCGTCGCGTTCTGAGCATCCAAGAGCCATTGTGGATCGCCGGTGAACGAAGTATGTGAAGGTTTGGAAGTCTACCTTGAAGACTTACCAGAGTGCTTGGGCGAGGACTGTGTGTCCTTAGCTCAAGGGGAATAAGGTGAAGATGCAGTCTTCTGAGTTGAATCTCAGCCTCCCTAACCAGATGTACAGTTGTCATAGCAACTGGAACTGGTCAAACAAATCATGTGTCTTCATCGAGTGACTGGTTCTATTCTCTCTTCCCTTTACTTATAGTTTGTCTTCGTGAAGGCATTGCCTGCTTGCCATACCTGTTTAACTTCATTGCTTGACTACTATTGTTGTTTGGCTTCATACTATCTTCCACCCTGATCCTTACTACCTAGTTGCCATTAGTCATCGTACACTCACATTATTGCATACTTGACTATGGCTTGCCTTGTGTAGTTTATCTTCCGCTGCATATCAATAGTTCATTTCTAATGTTTGTCTTCGAAACTTTTATGTTTTCAAGACTTCCATAAAAATCGCCTATTCACCCCCCCTCTAGTCGATAACAAGCACTTTCAATTGGTATCAGAGCAAGGTACTCCCTTGTTCTGTGTGATTCGGTTTAACCACCTGGAGTTTTAGCTATGTCGACTGCAGGGATAATCAAAGTCTTCGCTGCTTGCTCCGTGTTCGATGGAACTGTATATCCCTACTGGAAGAATAAGATGCGCATGCATCTTGAAGCCATTGATGTCGACCTCTTATATGTCGTCAAGAACGGCGTTCCCAAGACTGGTGAACGTGTCACCCCTGCTGATGTCAAGAAGTTCATTCAACTAGACTCTACTGCCAAGAACATCATCTGTGGTCATCTGACCAAAGGACAGTATGGCCGTGTGAGTGCTCTGGAGACGTCAAAGCTAGTCTGGGACTGGCTATCCAAGGTCAACGAAGGCGTCTCAACCCAGAGAGATCAAAGGATCAGTGTTCTTCGCAACCTCTTCAACCGCTTCAAGAGAAACGACAATGAGAATGTCCAGCTCACGTTTGATCGCCTCACTGACATCACAAATGAGCTTCGTGCTCTCGGCGCCACTGAGATTACCCAGCATGAAATCATCAAGATGCTACTGAGATCACTTGACAGCTCCTTTGACACCCTTGCCCTCATGATACAAGAACGTCCTGACTTCAAGACAATCGATCCGTCTGATATACTTGAGAGGCTTAACACACATGAGTTCCAGCTATCTGAGAAAAGAGATATCTATGGTCCCAACTATGGCCGAACTCGCGCTTTGAAGGCAAAAGTTGTTTCCTCATCTGAAGAGGAATCTGGCTGCAGTTCTGATGATCCTGAAGACATTGGAAAGGAACTTGCTATGCTTGTGAAGAAGTTCCAGAAGTTCACTAAGAAGAAAGGCTTCAGAAAGTCTTCACGATCCAGCTCAAGAAATGATGAAGCTTCTACTCATGACTACAAGAAGAGAACATGTCACAAGTGCAAGAAACCTGGACACTACATCTCTGAGTGTCCACTGTGGGACAACAAGAAGAAGAAGAAGAAGAAGAAGAGCAAGGAAAATGATTCTGATGACAAGAAAAAGAAGAAATCTTCAAAGTCTTCTTCCAAGTCCTTATCAAAGTCTTCATCTCACAAGAAGAGCTCATCTGGCAAGGCTCGTGCTTTTGTTGGGAAGGAAATGGATTCAGAGGAGGAGTCTGCTTGTGAGGAGGCGGAGGTGGAGTCTGATGAGGAGTCCGACCCTGGTGTTGCAAGTCTGGCTCTAGCCACTGCCTATGTTGCCAAGTCCATCTTCAACACTGAAGACAATGACTTCCACGCCAACACTGAAGCTGATGATAAGGATGACCCTACTCCCACCTACTGCTTCATGGCACGTGGTGCCAAGGTAAAATCACGCGATGCTTACTTTCAAACATCTAGTGAAGATGACTCTGATTGTGAATCCAAGCCTAGCTACAAAATACTTGCTAAAATTGCAACTAAACAACAAAAGGCTATGGAACATACTCAAAAACTATTAGACAAAAGCGATGACCTGTTGGACGCGGAAATGACTCGTTCACAGTCCTTAGTTGAAGACATAAAAAATCTTCATGCTAAGTACCAAGAACTTGAAAGTCGTCATGATACGCTCACAACCACTCATGAAAAGCTCTCCTATGATTATCTTCAAAGGAAGCAAGAGCTTGAGAAGTTGAGAGCGGCTCATGAAGATCTTCAAAAAGAGAATGAGTCACTACGCGCTCAATAGATCAGTCCCGCTCAGGATGGATTTGAACCACCATGTCTAAAATGCCTTGAGCGTGATAACGCTACCTCTGTTGCTGGATGTTCCACTACTGCTGTTGTTGCATTGTCTTCAACTACTGATGTGGCAACTAACCCCTCTGCGGAGGATACCACTACTATTGCTGATGAAAATGCTAGGTTGAAGACATTTCTTGAAACAGGGATGTATAAAAGCCTGAAAGGGCATCAGACACTTTGCGATGTCCTCAAAAAGCAGATTCTGAACCGAAACCCTAGGAAAGAGGGTGTTGGGTTCGAGAGGAAAATGAATGTTGATGGTTCCTACTGGAAGCCTGAGCAGTATCCCAAAACCACATGGGTTGCTGCAAAGGGACCTTCAGTGGATCCATCCACCTTATCTGGCTTTACCTGTGCTAACCCTGTCATCATTGATGAATCCTTTGATGCAAACTATAAACTGTTCAAGAATCAGAATGGTGAAGTGTTTGCCAGATATATTGGTACTAACTGCAGGAATGGGCCACCTATGAAGAAGATCTGGGTTCCCAAAAGCTGTCTTGAGAAGCTTCCAGTGAATGTCATCATGACACCACCTGGGAAGAAGACAAATCCCAGACCTAAGGCTTCATATGGTCCAAAGGCTTCATACAGACAGAGGACTCACCTGAGTCACCCTAACGCCAATGTTTTGCAGGGAAACCGTACTCAAACTTATGAATATGAGCGTGTACCTTCAAACCGCTATGTTCATAGAACTAAGAACTTTTCTGCTTATTCATATGAGTATCATTCATCTCCTGCAAGGCTATTTGCTAGGGCTCCAAAGCCGAAGTTCTCAGATGCTGCACTTAGACACATTGCTTCTAAGCCACCCCTGAAGATGTGGGTGGTTAAGAAGAATTAACTTTCTTTTGCAGGGAAAGGTCTCCAGCCGAAAATCAAAGGCGTCTGATGCTATTGCTGGGGACCTAAAATATCTTGTAGGGCGCAAGATCAAATGCCCAAATGGTCTCACTATGTATTTCGTTCCTGAATCGCTTGCTATTCATCCTGTCAGTCCTAATCTTGATCTGAGCTTCCATAATCCTCTTGCCCGTCAAATGTTTATGCTTCACAATACTCTTGGTGAAGCCTATCCTCCTAACTGTAATGCAGAGTATGACACCTCGTGCTTCAGAATGGATTATGGATAGCGGATGCACTAATCATATGACTGGTGATCAAAGTCTTCTCATGGACTCAACCTTACGTCCATATGATAAGAGTCACATCACATTTGCTGACACTGGTAAAAGCAAGGTATTGGGTCTAGGTAGAGTTGCAATCTCAAGGGATCAGCACATGGAAAAAGTGATGCTTGTTGAATCCCTTGGTTTCAACTTAATGCCTGTCTCGATGCTTTGCGACCTGAACATGGTTGTAATATTTGGAAAGTATCATTGCCTTGTACTAATGGAATCTGACAAATCTCTAGTCTTTGAAGGGTACATGAAAGATGATCTGTACATGGTAGATTTCTCAGCAGGTCCACAGCTTGCAAGATGTCTTCTTACAAAAGCTTCAGAATGCTGGCTATGCCATCGGAGGCTGGGGCATGCTGGGATGAGGAACTTACATACGCTCGTCAAGAAGAAGCATGTCATTGGCATTGAAGATGTCAAGTTCAAGAAAGATCATTTATGCGGTGCCTGCGAAGCTGGAAAGATGACTAGGGCCAAGCATCCCTCGAAGACAATCATGACTACGTCTCAACCCTTTGAGCTGCTACACATGGACTTATTTGGCCCTACTCACTACTCTACCCTCACTACGACTGCCTGTCTCTATGGCTTCGTCATTGTTGATGATTACTCAAGATACACATGGGTGCACATAATTCTCTACAAGACCGAAGTGCAAGATGTTTTCAGACGCTTTGCCAATCGAGCCATGAACAATTATGGAGTCAAGATCAAGCATATCAGAAGTGACAACGGCACTGAGTTCAAGAACACCGGACTTGATCTTTATCTGGATACAATGGGAATCACTCATGAGTTTTCTGCTCCTTACACACCTCAGCAAAATGGCATCATAGAGCGCAAGAACAGAACCCTCATTGAGATGGCTCGGACGATGCTGGACGAATACAAAACACCACGAAAGTTCTGGCCTGAAGCTATTGATACAGCATGCCACGTCATCAACCGTGTTTATATCCATAAGCTTCTGAACAAAACATCCTATGAGCTCCTCACTGGCAAGAAGCCAAATGTAAGCTACTTCAGAGTATTTGGAGCACGGTGCTGGATCAAGGATCCCCATCACAAGTCAAAATTTGCACCAAAAGCTCACGAAGGATTCATGGTCGGTTACGAAAAGGATTCACACTCTTACAGAGTCTTCAACCTCTATCTCTATAAAATCGTCAAAACTGTAGATGTGCGGTTTGATGAAACCAATGGTTCACAAAGAGAGCTCCTGCCAAGTAATCTTGAAGAAGCTCCACCCAGCGAGTCTATCAAGCTAATGGTAACTGGTGAAATCATGCCTGCTGAAGCATAGCCTGAAGAGGAACTTATCATTTTTGCACCCAACCAATCTGAAGACAATGCTTAGCCTAAAGACAATCCTCCCAATGATGACAATGATCAGCAAGAACAAATTCTTCGCCTAGCTCATCCTCATGTTGCAAGTGAAGTGCAAATTGAGAAGATAATTGATAGCATCAATGCACCTGGTCCACTTACTCGTTCAAGAGCAATGCAGTTAGCAAATTTCTGTGGGCACTTTTCTTTTGTGTCAATATCAGAACCCAAGAAAGTTGCTGAAGCCTTTATGGAACCTGAATGGATTCAAGCAATGCAAGAAGAGCTTCAACAGTTCAAGCTGAACAATGTTTGGGAACTTGTCAAGCGTCCTGACCCTCGCAAGCATAACATCATTGGAACAAAATGGATATATCAAAACAAGCAAGATGAGCATGGTCAAGTCATCAGAAACAAAGCACGTCTCGTTGCACAAGGATATACTCAAGTTGAGGGGATTGACTTCGATGAAACATTTGCTGTTGTGGCTAGACTTGAAGCTATTCGCATATAGCTAGCCTATGCTAACCACAACAATATCCTGCTATATCAAATGGATGTGAAGAGTGCATTTCTCAATGGCAAGATTGAAGAAGAAGTATACGTTGCACAACCACCCGGCTTTGAAGATCCAAAACATCCTGATATGGTGTACAAACTAAACAAAGCACTGTATGGCCTCAAACAAGCTCCTCGCGCTTGGTATGATACAATCAAAGACTTCCTGAAGAGCAAAGGCTTCAAACCTAGATCCCTCGATCCTACACTCTTCACGAAGACATATGATGGTGAATTGTTTGTGTGCCAAATCTATGTGGATGACATTATCTTCGGCTGCACCAACCAGAAGTACAGTGATGAGTTTGGATACATGATGCAAGAGCAATATCAAATGTCCATGATGGGTGAGCTGAAGTTCTTCCTTGGTCTTCAAATTCGTCAACAAAGGAATGGCATCTTCATATCTCAAGAGAAATACCTCCAAGATTGCCTGAAGAAGTTTGGAATGCAAGATTGTAAAGGTTACACGACGCCAATGCCAGCCAAACATCATCTGGGTCCCGACGAAAATGGTAAAGAGTTTGATCAACAGGTATACCGCTCCATGATTGGTTCTTTACTTTACCTATGTGCATCTAGGCCAGATATTATGCTTAGTATTTGCATGTGTGCTCGATTCCAAGCGGCACCAAAGGAATCGCATCACCTAGCTGTGAAGCGAATTCTTCGATATTTGGCTCACACCCCAACACTAGGATTATGGTATCCAAAGGGCTCAGAGTTTGATCTGGTTGGATTCTCGGATGCTGATTATGCTGGTGACAAGGTGGATCGCAAGTCTACATTAGGCACATGTCACTTTCTGGGACGATCACTTGTCTGTTGGTCTTCAAAGAAGCAGAATTGCGTGTCACTCTCAACTGCTGAATCTAAACACATTGCTACTGGATCTTGCTGTGCTCAGCTTCTATGGATGAAGCAAACTCTCAAGGACTATGGCATCAATCTGAAACAAGTACCTCTCTTCTGCGACAACGAAAGCGCCATCAAGATTGCCAACAACCCAGTCCAGCACTCGAAGACAAAGCACATTGAAATTCGTCATCACTTTCTCAGAGATCATGTCATGAAGAAAGATATTGATATCATTCACGTCAACACCGAAGAGCAATTGGCAGATATCTTCACAAAGCCCTTGGACGAGAAAAGGTTTTGCAAGTTACGGTGTGAGCTAAATATCTTGGAATCCTCAAATGTCCTGTGATCAGGCACACATCCTAACATTTATGCATGTTGATGACTTAGATGTGCAACACACGAAGTAAAGTATATCTTCAATCAATGAAGACTTACATTCTGAGTGTGAATACATTAACGTGGAATTTGACTTCGGAGCGCCACGATAATTGTGCGTCGTGTCTGGGTCTAATACTTCCTATACGGTGGGTAACGCCACCACCAAACTTTTCTGTTTGAAGTGTTTCACTCATGACGTTGCATTTGAATGTCTTTGCATTCAGTTTATCTTCAAATTCACTTTATCTTCATGATTATCTTCACTACGTTGATTCGACTGCTATTTGATATATATATACTAGTGTTCTGTCCTCTATAGCATTCACTTATAGCTATGTTTTCTTGTTGAATCTTTTGAACTAAGTGAATGTGATCGGACCCTAATCTGTCTATGCTTCCTATCTCAACCTCTATCTGTCCAAATCATATGCATTCTATTGAAACTGTCGAATGTCTTCTCTGCGTCCTTGTCAGCAGAAGATACAGAGACAAACATTAAATCTGTTTTAAATGTGTCATCCTTATTGCCTAAAATCCGGAGAAGCCGGAACGTCTATCCAAGAAACCTGGCGGGCGTGGGAACGTGGGACAACTCTATGTATGTTGCATGCTTGCCACGTGCCCGTCAGATGTGAACCGCCAGGGGCACCTGGGTAATTGCGCTGTGCCACCCACTTCCTTATAAATACTTGTCCCCTGCGGTAAAAGAACCTTCTTCCACCTCTCCACCTCGTCAAAACCCTAGCGCCACCGCTAGCTCTCGACGACGCCGGCGACGAAGCGCTTAGCTGCCGCGACTTCTCTGACGCCGTCCTCACGCCGGCCGTGGACATCGTCCTCTCCGCCGCCGCCGTAGGTGTCCTCCATCGCCAAGTTAGGGCACGGTGGATTGAACTGCTCGGTCTCCTACTCTTCCCATCTAGCAGTTCTTCGTGTGGTAAATAAAACTCTCTTTTTACCATCTTTTTGATCTTCAAAGATTCATCCTGTCTACCAAAATAGGTTTCTGCCTATACAAGTTAGATCCATTCTGTCTGCATCTCATACTGCCTAGCATATTCACTTAAGCTTCATAACAAGTTAGATTCCTCACTTGTACCTATTCGCGAATTCGTACAAATCTGGAACCAACTCTCAACATATAAGTGAATGTCTTCGCATCATGAGGTCAATGTCTTCAAACTAGTTTATCTTCAAAATCTTCTGAGAATGCATATGACCTCTTCCCCTTCCCTCGCATCTCTAATGCTGTCACAGGTACATGTCCGTGGGAGAATCCCTTGGTTCTCATAGTCTGCATTCGTTTGCGGAATTTTTTCAGCATCACATTAATTCTCCCGAAGCCAGTTCCTGTTTGTCCAGCAAGAGGAAGCCTTTGAAGCCTTTGAACGTATTAAAACCATTCAGTTTGAAGTTTATGGCTACAGAAAAATCAGCAAGGAAGGGTGGCAGACAGCGCCATGGCAACACATCAAAAGATTTGCCACCAGATCTAGCAGCTCAGTACAAAACAGATCCTGAGGAGGATTACAATCAGCGCAAGACACGAATCCAATGGATTCGAAGATATTGGGCTAAGGAATGGTTCAAGTACCGCTTCATGACCAAGGAATACACTGAGAAGAATGCGATAAAGTGTCCTTGGGGAGATATCACTTACAGAGGTCTTCAACCCAAGAGCAAAGCTGAAGCTATTGCACAAAGGTTCTACCCATGCATGGTCAGAGGACCACAGCCTGCAAATGCCGACCCCACTTCTCTCTTGTGGTGTCGCGATGACGACCTTTTCAAACGCAACTTTCAATTTGCTAAGGCATCAGCAAAAGAGAACAAGAAGTCACTGGGTTTGAACTTCAATCCTGGCCCATCTGCTCCAAGGGAGGATGGCACTCGTGAAGCTGATCAAAACGAGATTGGCCCCTTCTATGATTTTCAAGGTCTCCTCACCTACATTGCAGTCCAAGGAGCTGTTGTTGGGGACGCTTCTGAAGAGGCTGACACAGATGAAGCACCTCCTGCCCCAAAGCCCCAGAAGCAGAAGAAGGCTAAGGCGCCAAAACCAACTGCATCACCAAAAGCTTCGCACTTGAAGCCACTGGCCACTGCACCTCCTGAAGACAGTGTGCAGTCTGAAGATTTGTCACGCATCTCCAAGAAGACGGAGAAGAAGCAGAAACTTGTCAAGCGTACTGATCAGGCACTGACCCCTGCAGCTATTCTGTGTGAAGAGCACATTGATCTGTCTAGTGATGAAGATCTTGCAGATGATGCCCTTAAGCAACTGATCAAGAGCAAGGAAGAAGCAGAGATCTTCAATGATTTGCCTCTCTTTGATGTGGCAATCATTCACAACTTCATTGATGAGTGGTTTGACTCACCAAATCTCAGCTTTGACGATCTGCAACTTCCCATTGGCCTTAGCGTCTCCTTCAGTGCAGCCATTGCTTCAGAGCTTGCTCTCGCTCAGCGCATCATTGAGCTGAAGCACAAGATCGACCATGAGAAAGCCCAATTCAAGAAGCATGTGGCTAAGCTCAGCGTGCAAGATGTCAAGAACTTCAAGATCATGTTGCACGAGCTCAAGGAAGCCTTTCTCAAGAAGAGGGAAGAAGCCAAAGGTTCTCAAGAGTGCATGAAGAGCCTGGCTGGCAAATGTGTGCAAGCCTACAATGAGGCTGAGAAGCGCAAGGCTCTTGGTCGTCCTGGCATTGATCCCAGAATGGCTGCAAAGAAGAAGAAACCTTCGACTGACCAAACTGCTCCTTCAAGGCAGGAAGAGCCGCGCATTGTCTTCCCAACTAGCATGACCGGCTCGAAGCCAAAGGTCAGATCAACCGCTTCTGAGCTAAAGAAGACGAGAACTGCCGAGGCTGAAGCTAAGAAAAGGAAAAATATTGAAGCCTCTGATGCTGCTCCCTCCAAGAAGAAGTGCAGAACCAAGAAGGATAGGGCTGCTCCCTCAGAGCCCTTGGTTGTTGAACCCATATCAATGGTTCGCCCTGCCTCTAAACACCAAGAACAGCGGATGATAGTTCATGAGCCTACTTCCACAGAGGCTCATGAAGAAGAAGACATTCCAGCAGTTGACCCCACCGCTGCTGAAGACATTGGTCACCACGACAATGTTGAAGATGATGAAGTCCTTCCTCAGATCGAACACAACCTGGTATCATCGCCTGTTCTCATGAACAGCGAACTCATCAGCATTGGTCGTCCTCTGACGCCAATTGCACAGGATGCTTCGTGGGCTGATCACCCACAACAACAAGACACCCCAAGTTCTCCCCAACATCAAGCTACCCCATCTGTGCGAAATGAAGATGACGACATTGAGGCCCAGCCAACTCCATCTCCAAAGGCGTCGCCAGCGTTACGCAGGCTTCGCAAAGGACCAAGGCATCAAGTCACCACATCGAGCGTTCCAGAAGGAGAAGTGCCTCAACAATCGGTTGCACGTCAAGTGTTTCCAGATGCCACTCCCACTGTGAATGTCTCTGAGTCTGAAGCCAAAGGTGCTGAAGACATTCCGGCTGCATCAGCCAATGAAAAACAAGAAGAAGAACGTGTCCCAACTCCCCCCGTTGAAGAAGTGGTTCCTGAAGTGAACCTGCCAGTGCCCGACCCTCCAGCTCGTCAAGTGGAGGTTGAAAATCTTCAGGCTGCCACCACCAACACCAATGAAGCCAATGACATTGTCATGGCTGACGCAAATGTGGAGCCTGCACCGACAAATGTGCCAGAAGCCAATGCTGCATCTGCACCTGAAGCCAATGTTGACGCCTCTGCTCCTGTTCCGCCACCAAGGCCACACACTATCGAGCAAGCTTTCAACTATGGTCAGCTCATTTCTGTCAAATGGCCTGTTCTGACTCCTCCGCCTGCCGCTGCTGGTCCTCAGTTTGAGTACAATGTTGAGCACAGGCCACGGGTTCAGAAGCCAAAGCCCAGGTTGCCAAGGTTTCCAGGTACTGCATCAGCACCAGGATCTTTCAACATCAATGGCTTCGAGGCACACAATACCTTCTTTGACAGTGCAAAGAACCCTTACTCAAGAGCAAGGATATCTTCTGATCGGTTCTGGAGCTATCAGCAGCGAAGCTATTACTCATGCATTCTGTACAATCAAGGTCGCATTTTTCCACATATGCATCTTGATGCTGAAGCCATCACTGGTCTGCCCTGTCTGGAAGAGGCTCTGGACTGCTTCAGAGAGTCCGGCCTGCTGCAGTTTGTCACCGATAAGGAGCACTGGAATGAAGAGTTATTGCTCCAATTTTATGCCACTCTCCATATCCATGGCTACTACAAAGATACAAAGACATGGGTTCTTGAGTGGATGACCGGAAAAGTTCATCATGAAGCCAAAGCCATTGATGTCATTGAGCTTACTGGCCTGCCCTCCGCAGATGATCTTTATGAACCTGGCTGTCAGCTTCACAATGATGCTATGGAGAGCATCTTCCACAAGCCTGAACCCAATATGAATCAGATGCTCAGCATGATGAAGCCATTGCCTCCAGATGTTGAATACCCAAAGGCGTTCCTTGTTGAAGACCTTGAGTATCTGCCCCGCACCATCTATCATATAGTCAGGCGAACTCTTTGGCCTATCAAAGGACACTCTCCTCATGCCAAGCTGGAAGGCGCAATGAAGACTTTGGTTTTCCATATTCTTCATGGAAAACGCTTCAATGCACAAGATTTCTTTATACGCCAACTTGCTGCATCAGGATCTGACATCTTTGGTCTAAAGTTCTATGCTCCCTGGATCATGCGACCGATCAAGCTTCACTCTGCCTTCAACTATCAACCCTCTGCACGCAATCATATCATATTTATGCCAGATGTTGATTTGTCTGTTGAAGCCATATACCCAGAGACTGCAAAGGAGCCTCTTAGTCTTCAGAATGCTGACCATCAAAGCTTCACTCAAAATGATGAAGGAGTTCAAGCTGTCGCTCGAGTCTACCCTCTGGCTGGGATTACTCGCATGCCTCATCGTGCGCAAACAGAATCCACTGAGAGCACAATTGCCCAAAGGCCTAAGAAGCGCTCCCGCCTTCTCAATGACCGAGAGCTCCTGGTTGCCCTTCATCAGAAACAAGATAAGCATCATGACTGGCTTAAGCGCCAAATGCAAAGCCTCTTGGTGGACGTCAATCGCATTCGCAATCTCGCCACCAAGAATGCCTTTGTCACGCATGAAACGTGTCGGCGATCATGGAAGAGTTTGACACTGCTCAGTGCTGAAGCAGATCTTCAAGATGATGGCTTCACTGAAAAATTCAAGTTCGACTCCACTCCTCCACGGAATGATGTCCTACGTCGCACTCCATCTCTTGAAGACTCTGAATATTCCTCTTCTGCTGCAACTGTAAATGCCAAAGTGATCGATGAAGAAGACGATGCTACTTCACCGACCCGTTCTGCAAGAATCGACACTGCACCAAGCTCATCTGCACCACCAAACGACAACACCAACCCTGCTGCTTCACCTACTCCTCATGAGGACGAGTAGATGCTCTATGTCTTCAACCCTTTTTGGTCATTACTGACAAAAGGGAGAGAAGCGTATGAGTTTGATAGTCTTCAAGCGGGTTCATATAGGCAGTTGCTTTATATTTTGCTTAGTGTTTACAACTCTCGCGTTTTGATACATTTGGTTCTTTGAGTTGTAACACTTAAACTTGATGGTCGTCTGCTACTTATTTGATATTCTGTGATGCGATGGTAAATTCCGCATGTGCGATGATAACTTCCGCACTTAGGTCATTCTACAGGCATCCATTTTTCATTATGCATGTCATAATCTTCGTTATATCTTATCATGCATGATGAATTATCTTCATAAGTTGAAGAGGATCTCCACAAGTACAACCTGCCATGTGCATTTGCATTCCAAAAGCAAATTACTTATATGCACATCTTCAGGGGGAGCCTTTGAAACTTATGAAGACAATCCTCTACCCTTTACAATTTCACATACTTTATCCCCGTTGAAAAATTCAACCAGTTTGTCATCAATCACCAAAAAGGGGGAGATTGTAAGTGCATCTAGTGCCACCCCTAGTTGGTTTTGGAGTATTGACGACAAATTTGGTTGAGGGACTAATGTGTCTGTGAGAATTGCAGGATAACACAGGTAGTGTCCCTCATTGGTTCGGTTTACCTACCGGAGATGACCCCTAAAAATGAATGAAGACATTGACGACAATGGTGGTACATGAAGATATTCATATTGAAGTCTATGACATGAGAAGACATTCTGTGAAGACTATGGAGCGCGAAGACTTAGTTGTTTCGTTGTTTCCTTTTCTTCTTTGTTGAGTCATAGGAACCACCGTACTGTTAAGTGGGGTCCAAGTGAATACAGTCAGAGTGACTGAAGTGATGCTCAACCCAAATCCTATGTCTTCGAGCGAAGACAATGAGAGCAAATCTTATCCAGAGCTGGATAAGTCAGCTTTGCTTGTAGCCCAAGTAAAGTTGTCGCGTGTGTTTGAAATCTGACCGTTGGAACATGTGTCAGTTCCTTAGTGACCCAAGGTCATTTCGGACATACCAGGTCGGGTTGCCTAGTGGCTATAAATAGCCCACCCCCTACATCATAAATTGGTGGCTGCTGAGAGTTAGTGCACGGCTTTTGTCGTTTGAGAGCAACCCACCTCGAAGCCTTTGAGAGAGAGAAATCCTTGCGAGGACAAAGCCCAAACACCTAGAGCCAAAGAGTGTTAGGCATCACTGAAGTCTTTCTGTCTGTGTGACTTGAAGACTTATTACACTTGAGGACTGTGAATCCTCCAGCCGGTTAGGCGTCGCGTTCTGAGCATCCAAGAGCCATTGTGGATCGCCGGTGAAAAAAGTCTGTGAAGATTTGGAAGTCTACCTTGAAGACTTACCAAAGTGATTGGGCGAGGACTGTCTGTCCTTAGCTCAAGGGGAATAAGGTGAAGACGCGGTCTTCTGAGTTGAATCTCAGCCTCCCTAACCAGATGTACAGTTGTCACAGCAACTGGAACTGGTCAAACAAATCATGTGTCTTCATCGAGTGACTGGTTCTATTCTCTCTTCCCTTTACTTACAGTTTGTCTTTGTGAAGTCATTGCCTGCTTGCCATACCTGTTTGACTTCATTGCTTGACTACTATTGCTGTTTGGCTTCATACTATCTTCCACCCTGATCCTTACTACCTAGTTGCCATTAGTCATCGTACACTCACATTATTGCATACTTGACTATGGCTTGCCTTGTGTAGTTTATCTTCCGCTGCATATCAATAGGTTCATTTCTTATGTTTGTCTTCGAAACTTTTATGTTTTGAAGACTTTCATAAAAATCACTTATTCACCCCCCCCCCCCCCTCTAGTCGATAACAAGCACTTTCAGTTGTGTTGCTTGGCTCTCCTACTGGTTCAATAACCTTGGTTTCATATCTGAGAGAAATACCTACTGCCGCTCTGCTGCATCATCCCTTCCTCTTTGGGGAAATACCAACGTAGCTTCAAGCCACATCAGTCTCTTTTATTCTAAAAAATCGTCAAAATGTTTCAGCCCATGCCGAGAACTTTTATTTCTGCACAAAAAACAACACCACGGTAGTTCTACTGAAAACAGCGCCAGTCTGGGTTAGTTCCATTCAAATCATACCAAAACCATATAGAATTGTTGTAAACATGGCATGAATACTTGATAAATTATAGATACGTTGGAGACGTTGGAGACGTATCACAGAGACGTCCATGATGACGAGCCTCTCACACGACCATGAGTTCCACCTCGGTCAGGGGGCATGATCGATTAATTCATAGTTGAGCCTCTCCTGTTTTTCATAATTTTCATACCTGAGACCAACTGAATGGATTCGTGAATCTGTTGTTTCTTTTGGTAGGAGAATACTAGGAAAAGTAGTGGCTCAAGTCGGCAGGGTGCGGAGCTGGAGGAGTCTGGGTGGGGTAAGTCCACGGCTGGAAAGGCATCTTCTAAGGGAGTCAGGTAATAAACTCATTGAATTCTACTTGTATTATCACGCCTCTATGTTATATACTTCACATGGAAATTTGCAAAATATGCTTGAAAAAGTTGTTTTCCTGAGTCTGTGTTGGTTTCACTTTGCATTTTAAATACTCAATAGTTCTTTTAATCTATGTAAATACTTAACATTCAATGCTCCCCTTCTTTTTTCTAAGTTGTTTTTTTAAGTGTGGGCTACTATGTCTGCTTACGCTATTTTACATGATAAATGATGCTAATTGAGAAATATGATCACTTGATCTACCGCAGTTTAGCAGAATTGTCACTGTGATAGAACTTAGTGAAAGAGACCATCCTCTTTTACGATATGTATGCTCATACTTTTTGCCCATCTTAAAACTAAAATCAAGAGCACACAACAGAATGGTACTCGATTTAAAACTACAGTTGTTCTGGACTAGCAAACTATTTGTTCGCAAACTAATAACACAAGTAATTCTGAGACAATAACTATTTTTTTATTTTTTTATGAATACACAAAGCTTGTGTATCTTTTCATTGATAGAAGAAGTTGAAGTGTACATCTTTCATTTTGCTAACTGTTCAGCACTCCTATATGTGCTCTTGAAAGTAAAACATGTTACTGTGTCTAGTTCAGAAATTTGGTGCAAATTACCATGCACTAGCCAATACTATGGTTATGTTCGAATGAACTTGTTACTGTGTTTAGTTACCATCATGTTTTATATGTTCATCAAAAGAAACAAAGGCTTATGTGCTTGCATGTTCTTTCTCAAGTTTGTTTGCACATTTCCTATTCTGGTTGTTACTTTTCTACAAGTGGTATCTGCAAATTCTTCGTTGTAAGGGAAATTAAAGTACATTCTATATTTACATTGTATAGATAAGAGACTTCCTAGTCTAAAACAGGATAAGAGACTTCCACCATTGAGGGAGTCCTGGACTAAGGGGTCCTCGGGTGTCCGGCCTGTTTGACGTGGGCCGGACTGATGGGCTGTGAAGATACAAGACTGAAGACTCTCACCCGTGTCCGGATGGGACTCTCCTTGGCGTGGAAGACAAGCTTGGCATCCGTATATGAATATTCCTTTCTCTGTAACCAACTTTGTACAACCTTAGTCCCCTCCGGTGTCTATATAAACCGGAGGGTTTAGTCCATAGGGACAATCATAATCATACAGGCTAGACTTCTAGGGTTTTAACCATTATGATCTCGTGGTAGATCAACTCTTGTAATACTCATATTCATCAAGATCAATCAAGCAGGAAGTAGGGTATTACCTCCATAGAGAGGGCCCGAACCTGGGTAAACATCGTGTCCCCTGTCTCCTGTTACCATCGACCTTAGACGCACAGTTCGGGACCCCCTACCCTAGATCCGCGGGTTTTGACACCGACATTGGTGCTTTCATTGAGAGTTCCCTGCGCCGTCTCCAAGAGGTTCGATGGCTCCGTCAGTCATCTACAACAACGCTATCCAGGGGGAAGTTTTTCTCCCCGGCCAGATCTTCGTGTTCGGCCGCTTCGCACTGCGGGCCAACTCGCTTGGCCTTCTAGAGCAGATCGACAGCTACGCCCCAGGTCACCGGATTAGTTTTGGAAGCCTGGACTATGTCGCTGACGTCCGGGGAGACTTGATCTTCCAAGGATTCGCGACTCCAACTCCCGCTCTGGCCTTAGATCCGAAACGTGTCGCCATGTCCGAAGACGGACTTCACGAGCCCGACGGACTGTCTGCGGCCACAAAACCCAGTATGGGAGAGCCGGTTGAAGTGGCGTCGCTGGCAACCATCACGAAGCCGGACCCCTCTCCGGGCACTGGCTCCGAACCCTCGGATTCAGCACCGTGATAGTCCGGCCAGGGAGTATCCCCCCCCCCGCCGTACTCCGTGGATTTTCCTCTCTTCGAACAAACCTCGCCTTTAAGCGATGCTCTGGACTTAATGCGATCCCTTGTCATTATAGAGGAGCAACGCCCGAACTATGCCCAACCCAGACTAGGGGCTAGGAGTAGGGAATTTTTTCTCCCACCCACCACCCACCTTATAGCTATTGTCGAGGATTTAACCGACATGCTCGATTACGACTCCGAAGACATTGACGGTGTGGACGACGATGCCAGAGAGGAGCAGGCCCAAGGCCCACCGCATAATGGACACTGGGCGGCCACCTCCACGTATGATATACATATGGTGGATACATCCAAAGATGATGGCGAGGACGGCGGTAAGGATCCATTTAAGGACAATAACGCTGATAAACCATCGAAGTGGCGGCATCAGCGGCGCCGTTCAAAATCACACGGTGACAAACAAAGCAATACCGGCACCGGAGAAAATAATACTCCGGAGAATGCCGAAGACCCAAACGCCCTCATCGAACCAGCTTCCAAACAGGAAGCCAGGGAGGAAGGGCAGAGTAACCCCGATGAGCCAGCTGGGAACAATGACTCGGATCGGAGGACAACAGCTATATGCCACCCTCCGAAGATCAAATAAGTCTCGGCAAGGAAGACTTCATCGTGCCAGAAGAACCCCTCGAGCAAGAATAAGCAACAGCTCATCGCAACCGCGAGGAGCTTGAAAATGAAGCAGCAACGGCTTCAAGCCGAACAGGATACACTCAACGACAGATGGACTCAAGTCCTAGCAGCCTAGGAATACGGCCTCGAGCACCCGACCAAAAATTATCTGAAGCACAAATTGTTACCTCAATTAGACGATGAGGCGCTAGAGCCTGTACCGTCAGTGCGTAATGCGCCTAATCAACCACCACGTGGCCAGGACAAAGCGGCAACTCAAGGAGAACACCAGCTCGCACTACCTCACCGTAAAGGCAGAGATAAAACAGCTCGGGGACATACATACGACCTACGGCGGGACCTGGACAGTAGAGCAGGTCAGACCAGATCGGTCTACGGATCACGGGGGCATGCGCTGATGCGTGACGACGGCCATCTAGCCGGACGCGACAAACATAACCACGCCCGAGCCAAAAACCGCAGACGAACTCCATCTGAGCTACGTCGCGACTTGGCCCGATATAGAGGCGCCGCACACCCCCTTTGCTTCACCGATGAAG
Source organism: Aegilops umbellulata (assembly GCA_032464435.1). Taxonomy (NCBI): domain Eukaryota; kingdom Viridiplantae; phylum Streptophyta; class Magnoliopsida; order Poales; family Poaceae; genus Aegilops; species Aegilops umbellulata. The sequence goes on along the minus strand of CP136055.1, from coordinate 241,222,499 downwards.
TAATGGAACACGAATTCCCAGAAGGGTTTAAACCCATGAATATCGAATCATACGATGGAACAACAGATCCCGCGGTATGGATTGAGGATTTTCTTCTCCATATCCAAATGGCCCGCGGTGATGATCTCCATGCCATCAAATACCTCCCACTAAAACTAAGGGCTTATTCCATCTATGCCCCCAATTCCTTAGTTGTGCTCAGTTTTCCCCACGCTTCAAACTTTTGCTCACTTTTCCCCATTCCCTTAGCTAAAACTCTCACAAATGTTCATAACAGACGTTTGCCGTCTTGGCCGTTAACTGACTTGTGGGGCCACGTTGGACTCTCTCTTTTTTGAGGGGCTCGTTGGACTCTGTTGACTGTGGCTGTGGCTTCGCTGGTTGGGCCGTGTTTGTGTTCATAGGACTGGCCCGTTAGTTTGTTGGTAATAAATTTAAAAAGCCTGCTATCGATGGATGCAGCCTGCTATGCATGCCTGGCTTTGGCATCGATGTAGCCTGCTATGCATGCGAACACCGCCACGCACGCATCTAGTGACCTAGACCTAATCGCATGCATGCACGCCGACACGCACGCATCGATCCGTGCCGCACGGTTGCCGGTGGATTAAGTCGCTCTGCATCGTCGTTTCAAGCGTCGCAGGCATACGTGCTGGTGGCAGAAGGGGCAGGTTGCACGCATGGTCGCGTCCATATGTCGAGGCATTGGTTCACGCCGCAGGCAGGACGCACGCTCGTGAATGGGAGGCAGGCAGCCACCAACGCAGAGCACGCAGAAGGGGAAGGCAGGCAACCGCCAACACAGAGCACGCAAAGCACGCTCGCATCGATTCTCGTTTACACATTGATGATCGCATCGGTTCACGCACGCACTGAGTCACGATCTACGCCGGCCGTTTGCGCGTGTACCCACTTCGTCTCCCCCGGCTATTTAAACTTTCCTCCATTGCCTCTTCTTCTACAGATCCATCTGCGCCTCCAACTTCTTCCCTTCTTCCCCCAAAAGCCAAAGCCGTTCCACTCAGCGAAGCGAGCAAGATGCAGTACAACGGGCCGACGTTCCAAGCGCCGCCCACCGTGCCGGAACGGCGGTACCCCGCCCACGTCATCGTCGAGGAATCCCTCCGCGTGTGGGCGTTCTCCCGCTGGAGGGGAAGCACTGAGCTTGCATGGGGGTTCCTCCGTGCGGGCTTCCACCACCTCCCGGCGAGCTCGCCGCCCATGTTCAACCTCGTGGAGCAGCGTCCCCACGCCAACGCTCCAGTGGTAGGGCTCGTCATCCACTTCACCAACAGGTTCGATGCCTACTACCTGCTCGGCAAGGTGTATTGGTGTGGGTGCGAGTTCATCGCATTCACAACCTATAACATCTTCACCGACTTCGAGAGCATCTTCCCCGCTCGCAACCGCATGCACAGCCTCCCGTACTACCTCGGCGACAACGGCCGTGAGGAGGAGGAGTACTGAAGCCGGCGGCGAAGAAGACGGTGAAGCCGGCGGTTAAGGTGAAGACATGGCGGTGTTGCCCTAGCTACCCTATCTATCTATCTAGTATGTAGTGTTAGTTTGGTGTGTGTGTTGCCCGAGCTATCTATGTAAGGTTAACTATTATCTATGGTGTCTATGTAAGAACTTATGTTGCCCTAGCAACCGTACCCTATCTAAGTTAAGTTATGTGTGTTATATTAATGCTTTGTTATGTTTGTATTTTGTTTGTTCCAAGTTTAGACACGGCTAATTGGCGTGGGAAAAATTAACCAAACAAACTAAAAATGATGTGTTTATAGATGCCTTCTAAAAATAAGAACATATTGTACATTTGTACACGGCTTTGCTTTGAGAGCTCTGTATTTTTTAGGTATGCAAAGAATACTTTGGTTTTCAAAAATATTGAAGTATCAAATACTTTGAGATATTTGGCTTTAGTCAAAAGTGTAGCAACAATTTGGGTCAAGAAAAGCAACAATTTCCAGCAAGTTTCAATTGTCCCTAAATTTTATTTCTATTTATTTTATCTCAAAATCTTTTCTGTTATTTATTTTGGACCTTAGAGTTTCCAAAGGAACTGCCAGATTTCCTTTGAGTTTTGACTCCAAGTAAATTCCTCTGACTAGTCCTTAGCACCCTCAACCAAGATCCATCAAGATCCACTGGTCCACAATTCAAATTTTTCAAAATGTGCTTGCTGCAAGTTTGGACCAGATTTGCCATTTTTGGTGAAATTCATTTGTTTTCTTTTCCTAAAAATCTGAGAAAAATCAGGCAGCCTTTGGATGCATCAAAAGACCACCTCACCAAAGATCAGCTCCAGAAAAAATTTCCACATGCCAAAATCATTTCGTCGAACAGTTGGTGTGCATTGTTTCTGTTAGTTTCAGACTTCAGTGTTCAGTTGCAGTCGACAGTGTCATTTTCTTCATAGCACGGCGTCGATCTCGCCAGTAACTGCAGTGGCGCCTTGCTCCCTGTTCCCCCTCCTTGTCCAGTGCGCCGTATGATCCAATACTCAAGGTTATTAGCTAACAAAATAATCCTATCACTGAACTGGTAGTTGTTTTCTGCCGAAACTGAAAGTGTCGAAACTTAATAGTAAACTGCATACATTCAGTGATCGACAGTTGCACAAACATCTCTAACGAGAGATGGCCATCAAGTAAAAAAATCCTAGAGCAAGTATTCCTAAAGCTATCAGATTGGATTGCTTCTTCAACTCAATCAGATGCTTGAAGTTCTTGTTCATCTTCTTCAATTCCGTCTTCAGTTCAACATCTACCACCGTCGGGTATTCTGGACGCGCTGCTGCTGCCGGAGCGGCACTGTCATGGGGCAGATTGGACTCGCTGATTGCATTCCCCCTCGAATCCAGCAAGCCCGACCCTTGAAGCCTCTGGATGTAATCATCCATCCACTCGAAATGGTGGCATTTCTTCATGATCTGAAAACGAAATCATGTAACCTAAATCCAAATCTGACAGATTTTTTGACAAATTAGAGATAAAGGATGCGAGGAAAACTCAGATCTAACCTGCCCCTCCGGCTTGCTCTCGCATTTGACGAACTCGCGCCCAAAGTTCCCATTCTTCTCCTCCTTCGAAGTCAACCGCTTCAGTGGCGCAGTCCGTGGGCAGTCAGTGCATCGAGTCATCGGCACTGGACCATACACCGGCCACGTGGAACGGGGGGCTGACGAGGAGGTCGACATATCGCCCGAGAGGAAGAAACAGAGGAATTGCTCGAGAGGAAGAAGAACGAGAAGATGGGGAAAGAAACAGAGGAATTGCTCAATCTGCTCGATGCCTTTGTTTGTCAGATGGAGAAGAGGAGAAGGGGAAGCTATATTGATGATTTGCCACATTGTATTTTGCAGTTTCAATATTTGAACCAACTCGTAACACTGACATGTGGTGGTCATGTGCGAAAAATACAATTTCATATGTAAAGTGGGGCAGATCATAAAAAAACTCGAGAAGGACAGTGCAGTAGCCAATCAGGATGCATCAAGCGGATCACGCATGCCTGCCCCACATCTGACGGGTGGTGTTTGGCGCTTGGTAGGATCCGACGGCGCACGTTCGACGCTAGGGTTTGGAGCATTTCTGCGGGGTTATGAGCGAGTCAACGGGGTTATTAGGGTTTGACCAGATTTCAAATGGCCATAACTAAATTAGAAAAAATCGCAAAAATATAAAACAAACGTAGTTCGTCCGTTTATGAGACCTAGTTACCATAAAAAATATAAACTCGGTATAGGGGCGTTTTTTTGAAAAATCATTTTTTGAAGTGATTTGTCGAAATCAAGTTCAAATGTTTTTAAAAAATTAAAAACAAATCAAAATGTTGTAATTCTTGCGCACATAGCCGTCATATGTGACAAGGTCATGAGAAAAAAATATAAACTTGGTGTAGGTCATTTTCATGAAAAAAGTCTTCACACAAATGAGCTATCACCTATGAACATTTTCAGAGTTCGTAGAATAGGGAGAGAGGGTTTAGGGTTTGAAAAAAAATCAAAATAATTTAAAAAAATCAGAAAAATCTCCATAGCTTCATTTTGGAGTGAGTAAGAAGGATCGGAACATACTTTTTCATTTTCATATCTAAAACGTGTTATTTGACGGTTTTGAATTAAAAGCATATTCTTTCCAAAAAAATGTAGTAATATGAATATTAATCAATAAACAGTGAGACTTCGTTTTTACCCTATATATATGGAACAAGTGTTAATAAAAAAAATATGCCTCATTTAGGCAAGGTCAAAAAAAACTTGATTTCAAATAGGGTTGTTTACCCTAGTTTTCGAGCTCGTTTCTAGCACATTTCTCATTCGGACTGTTCAACTACGAATATTGGACTTCAAATGCTCGATCAAATACACCGCATAGAGCAATGAACCTCCAATGTTCAACTTCAACTTTGACTCGAATCCAAATTTTGGCCCAAATTCAAATATTGATTTAAATTCAAATTTTGATGGAAATTTGAATTCTGACTCAAATAAGAAACCAAAGTAGAAGCAACATTATTACAACTGATAAGTTTTCACAGTAGCTCGAATCTACCAAGTTTTAAGATGCCAACATCTTAATACAAATCTACCAAGTTTTAAGCGATCCACTCGCCCTCAAATTGACAACACAAACATTTCCCAACAACTTAATTCAAATTTTCGACTTGCTCCTTGTGTTTGCAGCTGGCTTCACCGTCTTGCTCCTGGTTTCCCTAGTTGAGATGCTCTTTTCTTTTAGACTTTTGTTCCTTTTGATCTTGGGCTTTACTTGGGGTTTTCCTCGTGGAGGTGCTGATGGAGTAGTTGCACTCGCCGAGCACTTGACGACCATTTGACGGTCATCTATGGGTTCAGTAATCTTTAAAGGCACAATTGGAAAAATTACGCCCTCCTCTTCCTCTCTTATAGATTCAAAACCATCAAAGTCCATGGTTTCAAAATCTTTTGCTTCTTCATCTCTTGGCCTTTTCTCCCTAGAGCTGGTAAATAAAATTATAAGCCATAGGCAAAAAAGAGAACAAATGCAAACAAAAGGGTAGCTGCATTCTACAAAGGGTGCAAACACATACCAAGATGCTTCATTTGCTGCTGCATTCTCCACTGCTTCATTTGCTGCTGCATTCTCCACTCCATCTTCAGTCTCCATTGCTGCTGCATTCTCCTCAGCATTGGCTGTTGTCCATCTTTCCTCCTCTCCAAATGATGCATCCACTGCATTGGTACAAAGCCTAGCAATATGCCCCAGAACTCCACATTTTTTGCAAGCACGCTTCATTGGTAGACGACCCTCCTCACCTGCTCTAATCCTCTGGTTCCTTGGTCTTCCTGGTGGTCTAGTAATGACAGGAGCGTGGAGTTTGAACCCTGGATCTACTATGTTCCATTGATCTTTCCCCAATAGTGCAGGCACATTGTCAGCATAAGCAGCCATAAATTTGGCAACAGAGAAATACTCAGAGCAATATTGATCAACTTCACCATCTGCACCCCCGATAACGGTCATCAGATGTAAGGCATGTATGCATGGCTTCCCACGATTCTGCCATTGCCTACAAGTACATTCTCTAGTACTTAGGTTCACAGGATACCTCCATACCCTATTTTTAGTGTCAGTATAGGTAACCTCTCCCTCATATGTACCAGATCGAATACATTTCATCTTCAGTCCCCTTGCCTTCAAGTGCAATGCCTTAATCAGTGATGGGAGCATTTGATGACCAACATATTGTGTTTCTGCAATTCTTTTGCGAAGACCATCTTTATCATGATCATTTGCCTCATCTTGTCAAATGCTTGCCACAACAAGAGCCCTTTCACTGACTTGAACTTTGAATTGAAGCATTCTGCAAGGTTACTGGTCACATAATCTACTTTGCAGATTTCGTTGAATTTGCTTCTTGACCACACCTTGCCATGATGTGCATCCATGTACTCCTTCACAAGAGGATTTTGAGCATACAACACTCTCAAATGGTGTTCATGCTTCCTTTTGTTGCATGTGTATGATGCTGGCCATAAGTTCTCATCATAAACTTTACCTTTGAACTTCTTTTTGTAATTATGCGATAGGTGTCGCATACATTCCCTATGCTCCACTCCAGGGAATACAATTTCCACTGCACTCTCTAAACCCTTGCAAGCATCTGTGTGTATAGCTAAACCTGGGGGTGTGCCTATAATGTTGCGCAACTGCTGCAGAAACCAGACCCAACTTTCCTCAGACTCTGCCTCCACCACACTAAATGCAACTGGGAATAGCCAGTTGTGTCCATCAACTGCAGAAGCTGCTACTAGCTGTCCTCTCCATCTTCCAGTCAAATGTGTAGCATCTATGGCCAAATAGGGCCTGCAACCATCTAGAAACCCCTGCCAGCAAGCCTTGAAACAAACAAAAGCCCTTCTGAAGCACTCCTTCTGAAATGACTTCCCTTTTATTTTGAATGGAACTGTATGCTTGTCAATCTCTACAACACTCCCTGGACTTGCCATCTCCACTTCAGCTTTGAAAGTGTAAAGCAGCTGAAAACTGTCATTCCATTGACCATTAATTCTGTCAAGAGCCTTTTCCCTAGCATTGAAAATTCTCATGTAAGGAATTTCTATCTTGTACTTCTCAAAAAGCTTCCCATGGAGTGCTGTTGGACTAAGTCCAGGTTCTTCTCTCAGCCAATCCAATATAGCATCTGCCACCCACCTAGTTTTTGCTAGCTTGGTTTTGGCCTTCCCCCCTCCCCCTCCAGGTGAACACGTGTGCTTGTGTGGGTTTTTCTTTATCTGAAACAAAACAAAAGGGTAAAGAACAGTTAAGAAACCTTACTCAACGATCTGAAACTAAATTACTAACTGAACTTGGATTACCTGAATATATTTGCTCTTTCTCATACGAGATGCATGCAACTTCCACCTACACCTAGGATATGGACAAAAAACTGTGAACCTTGCTGGCTCACTCCTTTTAATCCTATAGGTGTTTTCAGATATAATGCACCATGTTGTCACTGCATTCCGACAGTCCACCATTGATTGGAAAATGGTACCTACACTAAGCTCATGTTTTTCCCTGTTCCACTCAATTGTTGGCATGTCATCACCATCGTATTCATCCTCGATTAAGCTGTCCGTGTTCTCCACCTTCTCTTCATCGTCAGTGTCATCAAACCTAGCTTGGCTGATGGGCTGTCATCCACTGCTTGCTGACTGGCTACATTGACCAGTTCAGGAAACATCATCTCATCTTCATCATCATTTGTAGGCACTGCCTCGTCAGGTTCTGCATCTTCTTCTACACCAACTGTAGAAGGTACACGAGAAGCAGCAGCTGAATCGGAACCAGAATTGGCAGCAGGCATGTTGTGGCTCCATGAACCACTTGCTTTACTTGGTGTCAACCTACAAGGAGTGCTGGGGTGCTGGCTATTAGCACAGACAGATGATGTCTGAACTCCCTTCCCCTTCGCCCATTTTGCGCGTGGCTGAAGCACGTCGATTTGGAGTTTACCGAATCGGCAGCCAGCAATCCCAGCAAAAAGCAACGGCATATGATCATCGCAAGTTAGTGGGAGAAATCTTTGCTCGTCACTGTTGAAGTAATTCAGTTCAACAGCATCGGCATCACTCCAGGGATAGGTGTTTCGGAGCTCAGCTCGCAAATCTTTGAAAGATATGCTGGTTTCTACCACTTTGGGATAGAAAAATGATGAAATCCAATGCGGTTTAGTACCACGTAGCACACTACTTTCCATTCTAATCGCCAGCCGGAAAGCCAGCGTGGGATCAATCCTACAATACGACTTCAGTTAGCTGGGTAAAATCGAGCACAAATTCGAATGATTCAAGCAAACAGAAGTCAAATACGGCCTACAATACGACTTAGAACGTCAATTTGAGAGGAAACAATGCTTACCTAGGTTTAATCCATGAATTATCTCCCGCGGATTCGACCCAATCCTCTCCACGGTCGACTGCATTCTGGGCGTCCTCACTCAACATCGCTATGTAATCCCAGATGGGGGGGTGGGCTATATCTAGCGAAGACCCGGCGTCACCGACGAACGGACGATGGCATAGGGTGGAGGAAACAACTGCGGTGGACGTGGCAAGACGCCGGCGGAGGGGGCGGGGCGGCGCTGTGCAGTGCGGCCTGTCTAGATCTGTTTCAGATTCAGACAAGCTGCCCAATACGTGTCTCCTTGCGGTCCCACCCGTCAGCAAGCAACAGTCAGACGAAGACTCGGCCCCACTCGTCAGCAATTAACGGTCAATGGACGGTCAAGACGGCAAACGCCCGCTATGAGCATTTGTGAGAGTTTCAGCTAAGGAAGAGGGGAAAAGTGAGCAAATGTTTGGAGCATGGGGAAAAGTGAGCACAACTAAGGAACCAGGGGCACTAATTTAAATATCCCTAAAACTAAAGGGACCAGCGCGGCACTGGCTAAACAACCTTCCAGAGAACTCCATTGGCAGCAGGGAGGACCTGGAAGACGCCTTCCGCAATAACTTCCAAGGTACATATGTCCGGCCACCAGATGCCGATGACTTAAGTCACATCATCCAGCAGCCTGGAGAGTCAGCCAGGAAGCTCTGGAGTAGGTTCCTAATTAAGAAGAACCAAATCATCGATTGTCCGGACGCCGAAGCCCTCGCGGCCTTCAAACACAGCCGGCAAGCTTAATGTCGAACACAAGGGGAAGAGGCCGCCCAGTGACAGCGATGACGAAGAGACTCACCAATCAAACACTGGGGGTCAGAAGCAATTTCCCCCTGAAGTAAAAATAGTGAACATGGTATATGTGATGCACACCCCTATAGGGGAGCGCAAGCGCGCACTACGGGACGCCTACGCCATAGAGTCGGTCCCCCCAAAATTTAATCAATGTGCGGCCTGCCCGATCACTTTTGAATGCAAGGACCACCGAGTCAGTATCCGTCATGCAGGTTCAGTAGCTCTGGTCCTCGACCGAATTATCGATGGGTTCCATTTCATGGAAGTCTTTATGGACAGCGGCAGTAGCGTTAATCTACTCTACCAAGACACTGTCCGCAAAATGGGCATTGATCCTTCAAGAATCAAGCCCACCACGACTACCCTCAAGGGGGCAGTATCAGGCGTAGAAACTCACTACACGGGCTCCATCACATTGGAAGTCGTTTTCGGTTCACCGAACAACTTCCGAAGCGAGGGCTTGACCTTCGATATTGTCCCGTTCCGCAGTAGCTACCATGCACTTCTGGGGCGTACCGCTTTTGCTTGTTTTAATGCGGTCCCACACTACGCCCATGCAAAACTTAAGATGCCCGGTCCACGCGGTGTCATAACAATAAATGGAAATATGGAACGCTCCCTCTGTACAGAGGATCATACTACGGCTACTACAGCCGAAGTACAAAGCGGCCTCATCAAGCCGCGTATCTCATCGGCCATTAAGCCGCCGGTCTCTATTAAACAGGACTGATCAATCTCAAAGCTGGATTAGCAGTTCGGCCTCCATCGTTCGCCTCATATACCTGCGAAGTTTGTACCGCGCATACATAATTATGCACTTAAAATACCCTGGTCATTGGCGGAGGCACAATACGGACAGGCTTACAAGCACTTCCATAACTTCTTTTTATTTTCTAACTATTTTTTATCTTTTACCACAGGTGGCTCAAAAGCTGGTCATCTCACAGACTCTTTCGGAGTTCGGCTTCATACATTTACCCAAAGACTATTCCTGTTAAGGAGCCCTTTCACCGAGGCAAGGCGGCGCAGACGTGCGACAGGAGGTCCAAATAATTTTTTGTAGACCGCACTCTATTTCGAGCCTGTAAAGTGCCTTTTCCCTCAGCCTTCGACACCCGGCATGTCAAATAGCCTGAGTTGTGGCGTTATTTTTTGTAAAATGGCAATTGACATATCAATCAGGTTCCAGTTAACATAATCCGTATTCAGTATTCGCTTTTTCTAAAAGAACTGAATTTTGCTTCTTCGGTTGTTTCACATACGCACCTCGGCACAAATTGCCAGGGGCTCGATATGGGAACAAATGAGTTGCCGACAAGTCCGAACAACTTTATAGCACACTTCGGCGTCACGAGTTTGGCCCTATATGCATCAACTCCGAATCATGTCTTTGGTCAATAGTTGGGTTGCCTGGCTCCTGTGCTTACTACCTTACGTTCCGCTCTATCGGCTAAGGTAGTAAAGGGAGAACTATTGCGATTGTGTTTCCGGTTCATTTGGTCAAGCACCTCAGTAGACAAAGCCGAAAGCTGACTGTCATGATGCGGCGAGAGCTGGTCAACCACTCGATGACTTATTAGAATCTTTCGCGATTCCTTCCGTATTACACGAAGGACCATTCTTAAGGTCACCTATGTAACGCACCGTATTGGGATAACTGCATACATACCAGGGGCTATATCGTAGACCCACCGTCAAATTCCTATGGCTAAGTGAAAGTATTAAAGCCCTATAGTCCGATTGCCTAGTTCGCCATATTGACACCTCCTTCACGGACCAAGACGTTGGGTCAAGAGTGATCAAGTGCTTTTCCGAACACCCCCGTATTTTATGCGAGGGGGCCGAAGCCGACGACTGGAAAACTTTCAGATTATACAAAAACGGCCGCACAGAACCAAAACTTTTAGGCAAAAGTATAAAAAACATAGCCTTAATATATCATAATATTGTTTTTACAATCTCGGTACATTCACTCGAAGATCATATCCTTTGAGCACTGACCCTCTATCAAGCGGGCGCCCTCTAGGACATCTTCAAAATAATGCTCCGGCGTGTGTTTGTCCTTGCCCCCAGGTGGACTCTTCGCTGCAATATCGGTAGCCTTCATCTTTTCCCAATACGTCTTGACACGGGAAAAGGCCATCCGTGCACCTTCAATGCACGATGATCGCTTCACGGCGTCGATACGCGACACCACATCCACAAGTCGCTGCACCAAACCAAAATAACTATTCGGAACTGGCTCAGTCGGCCACAGCCGGACCACGACGTCCTTCATGGAAGAATCGGATATCTTGTGGAGCTCGGCCCACTGGGCCATCTGTTCGTTCAGCAACAGCGGGCGCTTTGGCGTGCCGAATTGTGACCAGAAAAGCTTCTCGGTTGCATACGCTTCTTGCGCTTGGTAAGAGTGCGCCGCATCGGAGGCACTCTTTGGCAAGTCCAAGAATGCGTCTGGAGAGCTCCACATTTGATTAAGCGGGGCATACTTCGGATCGCCAAATTTAGTCTGTAATAGAAAGGGCTTACCAGCCGCTATCTCCCCGGCTTGCCGGATCTCCTCCCGAGCCGCTCTCGACTCGGATCGTGCTTCTCTCACCTCTCGTAAGGCCTTCTCGAGTTCAGCTACTTTGGCCTTGTTCTCCTCCTCGAGTGCTTGGCATTTGCTAGTGGCATCCTTTAGATCTTGCTCTATGGAAGATATTCTCTCCTCGCACTGGCGCCGAGCAGCCTGTTCGGCCTTTAACTCCTCAGCTGCCTTATTAGCGGCCACATTACTCATCCTGGCTTGCTCCTTGGCTCGGGCAAGCTCTGCCCGAAGGGTCTCAACTGCGGCAGCACTATCTGCAGTTGTGCATGTCTTAATATATAATCCTTAGCTTTGTGCTCATGTTATTATACATACATATACTGGCCGCCCCAAAACATACCTTGCGCATCGTCGAGCCGCCTGTTAATAAGCGTGATGTCGTCATCCGCCACGTCAAGTTTCTGCTTCAGAGCTACTACCTCTGTACTGTGGGCAGTCGCCATGGATGTAACAGCCTGTGTTCCAATTAGTTAGATTAATTCCTGGGTATGTCTTTTTCGATCCTCTGATTGCCTCCCTATGGACGCCAACCAGAGTCTCAGGGGCTACTATCTATACACAGGTGCATTTTGCGTATAGAGAACAATTGAAAATATTACATTACGTACCTCGAAGCCTCTTAGCAGGCCCGTGAAGGCTTCATTCAATCCGATTTTTGCGGACAGAATCTTCTCAACCACCGTACCCATCAAGGTACGATGTTCCTCTGAGATGGACGCATGTCGCAACATGTCCATCAAGGTATCTGGCGCCTCCGGATTCCTTGAAGCAGTTGTAGGAGTACGGACTCCCTTTGAAGGGATATGTTTACTCGACCCTAGAATCATCTCCGGCTGTAAACCAGATAGTCCGAGGCCTTTATTGTTGGTCCCCGTAGGGACCGCACACCCCGGACCCTGGGCGACCGAAGTTTCACCTTCAGGCGTTGTCTTCATTATCCCCCGCACCACTTGTTGATCGGGAGAGATCCTCCGGGATGACACCTCAAAGTCGTCCACCCTATTGGGCGAGGAGGCCTGTGGAGGCGTCTGCTACCTCTTGAGCACTGCGTTGGTTTTCCCTTGAAAAGGAAAGGGTGATGCAGCAAAGTAGCGTAAGTATTTCCCTCAGTTTTTGAGAACCAAGGTATCAATCCAGTAGGAGGCCACGCACGAGTCCCTTGCGCCTACACAAAAAAATAAGAACCTCGCAACCAACACGATAAAGGGGTTGTCAATCCCTCAACGGTCACTTACAAAAGTGAGATCTGATAGATATGATAAGATAATATTTTTGGTATTTTTATGATAAAGATGCAAAGTAAAATAAAAGGAAAAAGAAATAACTAAGTGTTGGAAGATTATTATGATGGTAATTAGATCCGGGGGCCATAGGTTTCACTAGTGGCTTCTCTCAAGAGCATAAGTATTACGGTGGGTGAACAAATTACTATTGAGCAATTGATAGAATTGAGCATAGTTATGAGAATATCTAGGTATGATCATGTATATAGGCATCACGTCCATGACAAGTAGACCGACTCCTGCCTGCATCTACTACTATTACTCTACACATCGACCGCTATCCAGCATGCATCTAGAGTATTAAGTTCATAAGAACAGAGTAACGCTTTAAGTAAGATGACATGATGTAGAGGGATAAACTCATGCAATATGATATAAACCCCATCTTGTTATCCTCGATGGCAACAATACAATACGAGCCTTGTTGCCCCTGCTGTCACTACTAAAGGACACCGCAAGATTGAACCCAAAGCTAAGCACTTCTCCCATTGCAAGAAAGATCAATCTAGTAGGCCAAACCAAACTGATAATTCGAAGAGACTTGCAAAGATAACCAATCATACATAAAAGAATTCAGAGGAGATTCAAATATTGTTCATAGATAAACTTGATCATAAACCCACAATTCATCGGTCTCAACAAACACACCGCAAAAGAAGATTACATCGAATAGATCTCCACAAGAATCGTGGAGAACTTTGTATTGAGATCCAAAGAGAGAGAGGAAGCCATCTAGCTAATAACTATGCACCCGAAGGTCTGAGGTAAACTACTCACACATCATCGGAGAGGCTATGGTGTTGATGTAGAAGCCCTCCATGATTATGCCCCCTCCGGCGGAGCACCGAAAAAGGCCCCAAGATGGGATCTCACAGGTACAGAAGGTTGCGGCGGTGGAATTAGGTTTTTTGCTCCGTATCTGATAGTTTGGGGGTACGTAGGTATATATAGGAGGAAGAAATACGTCGGTGGAGCAACGTGGGCCCCACAAGGGTGGAGGGCGCGCCCAAGGGGGTAGGCGCGCCCCCTACCTCGTACCCTCCTGATTGCTTTCTTGACGTAGGGTCCAAGTCCTCTGGATCACGTTCGTTCCGAAAATCACGTTCCCCAAGGTTTCATTCCATTTGGACTCCGTTTGATATTCTTTTTCTGCGAAACACTAAAATAGGCAAAAAAAACAGCAATTCTGGGTTGGGCCTTCGGTTAATAGGTTAGTCCCAGAAAATAATATAAAAGTGTATAATAAAGCCCATTAACATCCAAAACAGAATATAATATAGCATGGAACAATAGTAAATTATAGATACGTTGGAGACGTATCAGCGTCTCGCTTTCCATCATCTTCAGAAGAAGATCCCCCGAGGAAGAGGGTTGTTGAGGAAGACTGTGTGCCGGACTGCGAAACATACATTCTAGATGTTACCCTTGTAATAGGAAAAGAACGGGATATGTTTAAAACACCCTTGTTCACTTACGATTCGGCTAAAGGCTTATCCTTACGGAGGAACTGTGCGACAACATCGTCTTCTGAGCCCGAACCGCCTGACAGGGGCATCTTACCTCGCTTAGGAGCCTTTACCTCCTAACCTTCGGAGGCAGCTCTTTTCTTACCATGGGGAGAAAGGATGTCAGCTTCTCCTTCTCTTTTGTCTTCGGAAGAGGGAGCCCTAATCTCCCCGGACACAGTGTCTGGTGTACCTTTGGAATGGAGGCCACCTTTGGCCTTCCTGTTCTCCTCCTTGTGCTCTTTCACCGGCACCTGGTATGGTGCCGGGGCCAGCATCCTTGTTAGCACGGGATCAGTTGAGTCTTCGCGAAGAGGGGCTGAACACCTAATTCGCTCTGCCTTCTCTATCCAGCCCTGGAAGAAGATGGTTTTCTCAGTAGTCAAGTGCTTACCGAGGAAGTGCTGAAGGGTCTGTGGTCCTTCCGGATTGAACTCCCACAGGCGGAGAGGCCGTCGCTGGCCCGGCGGGGCCCGGCGGACTAGCATTACTTGGATTACGTTGATGAGATCGGTGTCCTTCTCAAGTAGACTCCGGATGCGGCTCTGTAGGGTCTACACTTCGTCAATTGATCCCCATTCCAACCCCTTATTGATCCAAGATGCAAGTTGTACTGGAGGGCCAGATCGGAACGCAGGTGTAGCTGCCCACTTGGTACCACGGGGTTCAGTGATGTAAAACCACTCCCGCTGCCATAAGTTGGAGGATTCCGTGAAGGATCCTTTTAGCCAAAGAGCGTTGGTAAGCTTGCTCACTGTGGCACCACCGCACTCAGCTTGCTTCCCCTCGATCACCTTCGGCTTCACGTTAAAGGTCTTGAGCCATAAGCCGAAGTGTGGGGGAATACGGAGAAAGGCCTCGCACATGACAATGAACGCCAAGATGAGAAGAAAAGAGTCTGGGGCTAGATTGTGAAAATCTAGCCCATAATAGAACATGAGCCCAAGGACAAAGGGATGGAGAGCGTACCCTAGCCCCCAGAGGAAGTGGGAGATGAATACGACCCTCTCGCCGGATCTGGGGGTAGGGATAACCTGCCCTTTAGCAGGGAGCCTATGGAGGATTTCCGCGGTCAGGTATCTTGCCGCTTGGAGCTTAGAAACATCCTCCTCTGTGATAGAAGAGGCCACCCACCGGCCTTGAAGGCTGGATCCGGACATGACTGAGAGGCTCATAGCAATTAAAACCTGGGTGCTAGAACTCGGGGTTGGAAAGGTTGAGGAAGAGGCAGGCGTAGAGGACAAAGACGGGTCTGTGCCCCTTTATAAAGGCGATGAATATCAAACGCCTCCTCATGGGCCTTAAAACTTGCCTGTTCCCACATGCCGACGGGACGGTTGGATTACCCACGCCTGTATTTATGAGAATCCCGCAATAAGGGGACACGATCTCTGCTCCGACAAGACGTGCCAATGGAATCACATCTCGAAACGTGGAGCGGCAAGCCGAAAAAGGTTCGAAATAATGATCGAGTGGTGACATGGCATCACGCTGCAAAAAGTTGTAAGTAGATTGGACTCGTGAAATATTATACTCTCTACGGTTGTGTGTGGTACTTGTTTTGCAGAGCCAGACACATTCTTTGTGTTCGAAGGCTGTTTTGGAGTATTCGGAGGAGGAACCCGCCTTGCAATGCCGAAGACAATTTGCGCGCTAACACCTTGTCATTGAAGCCTGGTTCAGGGGCTACTGAGGGAGTCCTGGACTAAGGGGTCCTCGGGCGTCCGGCCTGTTTGACGTGGGCCGGACTGATGGGTTGTGAAGATACAAGACCGTAGACTCTCACCCGTGTCCAGATGGGACTCTCCTTGGCGTGGAAGGCAAGCTTGGCATCCGGATATGAAGATACCTTCCTCTGTAACCGACTTTGTATAACCCTATAAACCGGAGGGTTTAGTCCATAGGGACAATCATAATCATACAGGCTAGACTTCTAGGGTTTTAGCCATTACGATCTCGTGGTAGATCAACTCTTGTAATACTCATATTCATCAAGATCAATCAAGTAGGAAGTAGGGTATTACCTCCATAAAGAGGGCCCGAACCTGGGTAAACATCGTGTCCCCTGTCTCCTGTTACCATCGACCTTAGACGCATAGATCGGGACCCCCTACCCGAGATCCGTCGGTTTTGACACCGACAACCATACAAAAGGAGTTGAAGATATGGGTCATGCCCTATATATAGTGAGGGGATTCCTGATCTTGCATATGAGAACCCGTATTAAAATTTGCGAGATGTACAGTCAGCAGCAGTGAGTGGCCAAGAAGGTGGAGCAATGACCGTTTAGATGAAGCATGGGGAGCATGGGTTCTTGTTGTGCAAAGAAAGGTATAGATCAGAGGCTATATAGACTTACATAATCATATTAGACATATTCTTGCCAAACAGTAACAAGTTACCTGAGGGCACTAGGATTTGTATGTATACTATTCTACATATTGACTGCATGCACAAATGGTATTTACTATGGTAATCAGGTTAAGTATGATGGGTAATGCCAGATTTTTGTTCTCTAGTAAGGTGATGCCTGATTATTGCAGTGGAAAATTTGGTACTCCCTCTGATTCATATTAATTGTCGTTGATATGACAATTAATATGGATCAGAGAGAGCGCTACTATCTCAGGCATTCTTATTGAACAAACATGAAATCCATTGTAAAAAAAATATTCCATCCCTCCCCCTCCCCCTCGTGTTGTAATCTCAAAGGACTGAATTGACACCAAGACAACTTTCTTCCATCCCTCTCCCTCCCCCTCGTGTCGGCCCCGTGGGTGACTAGGGGGAAATCCTAGCCGTCATCGGGCGTAATCCCCCGCCTCTCCTTCATCCTCGCTGCCGCCAGCAGCGTCGCTGGGCGAAGCCTGGCCGGCAGGGGCGGTGGTGGGGCACCTCTCCCCTTCGCGCGACATGGCTGGCACGGGACGACCACTCGTGAGGAGGCGCCAGACTAGCGCAGGGTGTGGCCGCACTGCGTACGGATCCTAACGGCAGCGTGCAGAGCGCACTGACGGCTGGGGTTCGTGCTCACGGTGTTGTGCGGCGCCTGCGGGACGGGCAAGACTTGGTAGTGGCATGCGTCGTCGGATTTGGGTCAGATCCTTCTAGATTCGGCGCACGGACGCCGTCGGACAACACAGGGCGGTGGTACTCGTCGCTGACCAGGTCGGATCTTCCTAGATCCGGCGCCTGGATGGATCTACGCTGGAGGCTCACCTCGATCTTCCTTGTTGGTGGGTTGAGCCCTATGATACTTTCCTCTCTGCAGGTTTCGTGTCTCGGCTCGCTGCCGGATCCGGAGCAGACAGAGATTGGTGGTACAGGATGAGGACTAGAGGAAACATTGGTCGGCTAGCTCGGCCATGGCTTGGATATCGTTACTCTCCTTGGAGGTGAAGCCAAGGTCCCTTCTATCCACCTCCGACCCCCTCCAGACAAAAGTCCAAAATCTGTCTTGGATTGGGCCGCGGCGCCACCCTGCGTGTCGTACCCTCCATGGAGGCGTCATCTTAGGAGGCTTGGGTGTTCGGGGGAGAGTTGTTGTGGGTGATGGGATCCGCGTGTTAGCTCCAGCAGCGGCAACGGTGTGGAGGTTGGCAGGAGGAGCGGCGTTCTATCTACGGCATCGACAACGGCGGGTCATAGTGGCATGGTGTAGTTGAGTCTCGGTGATAGATGCGTCTGAATGGACGAGCACAGGGTGGTGGCACCGTTGGGTGCCGTGGTGGCGTCGATGGATGGTCGGACTGGCAAAGATGATGCAGATCTCTTTGTTGAAGATGGGTCGGCGGTCCGATGACGATGTCAGCTTCTAAAACATGTGCATGCAATGTACGCTTTAGATTTGCTGCTCCGGTTGTACGTTCTGATACATTATAGGGATGGATGGAAGACGACAACGGTTGTAGATATGGGGAGTGAGAGCACTCCCCATTATTGAGGTGGTAGGTGTGAGTGGTAGCTTTGGATGGCTTGATGTATGTTCGTGTCAGACCTTGAATAATGAATAAAGATGCGTATATGCATCGATTGATGCAGAGGCTGGTAGTTTTAACCTCTCTTTCTTTATAAATAAAAATCCCATGTGATGTAATTCATATAGTGGTTCTCCGTTAGGAGATTAATGAAAATAGCACTCGTACTTCAGTTTGATGACAGCAAGTACTGCCTTAATTGATGGATCAATTACGGCTGCTTCTTGCATTTTCTTAGCTCTCTTTTGATGATGGTTAATATGTCAACGTAAAGATCAAATAAAACACACGCAACGCACGGAGAGAGAGAGAGAGAGAGAGAGAGAGAGAGAGAGAGGGCGTACGTAAGTCGTACGTAGTACATGGATTGTGCATGCGGCTGGCCCCACTTATTGATGTCCGAAATGAAGGGTAATAACAAGTGGCGGTAAGGTAATGCAAGTACGCACTCTGTCAGCCAATTAACATCCTTAACTATATACGTCCACGTACGTACGTGCATATGCATGCATGTTTCTAGCTAGCTATACCTTGGCAAGCTGGTGTAAATTGTGCTGTCGGTCGCGAGAGGCCAGGTTGTAGCTATACGTACGTACGTAGATTATGCATCCACAATAGATGCATGTTCCCGTAGCGAGCGACCTCCAAGTAGCTCACGTTTCCTTTCTTATTTTGTCTATGCTACTCTTGTTGTGTACTGTAGTGCTTAATTACAGCATGCCTATATGCGTATTTATTTGGAATTGAAAACATTTTCGAGTTAAACATGCATGCTGCCTAATACTATGATTAAACAAAGGCAAACGGTACTTTTCCGGCGGTATTTTTTTAGAGAGGAGGCGCTTGCCCGGCCTTAAGAATGAGGCCCTTACGAGTACACATAGTCACCACAGGACAAAGTTATGCAGCAAAAATAGGGCTACAAGGCACGGAGGCCCAAACAGCGACGCAGCGCCGGTCGCGGGCGGGGGGAGCACGCCTGCCGATGCATCCCTCAATCCGTCACGCCGAAGCTCAGCACACTTGGCCTTCAATCGGTCGATGAGATGATCCACGCCAAGGCGGTCCTGCTGTCTCGTCAACCCCTTCCAAAGCTGCAATAAAATGATTAATTTATACACAACATCAGCCGGATGTTTAAAGAAAATTTTCTCAATGGTAGCTTTGTTTCTCGTAGTCCAAAGAGACCAAGCAAGTGCCCCAACGCCAAGCCAAGCTAGCTTACGCTCCTGGGCACTGCGAGCCATGATGTGCCCATACAGTTCGCCGAAACCACTCGGGTTCCAAGTACATCCAGTCGCCTCTCTAAGTGAGCTCCATACCATCCGCGCCACAATGCATCGGAAGATTATATGGCCACTAGATTCCTCTTCTCTGCGCCAGACACACCTGCCATCACCCGGGCCGTGTCTTTTGTGTACCTGGTCACCGCTGGGAATACAGTTCCTAGCCAGTTGCCATAAGAAGATTTTAATTTTTGCTGGCATTTTAGCTTTCCATAGCGAACGCAGGTAATAAACTGGAGGGGCTTTGAAATTTTCCTTATACAGGGAGCCGGAAGAAAAGAACGCAGGTCATAAACTGGCGGTACTTAATTAACTGGAGCCGACAAACACTAATCAGGAGTGGTTAAGTTATTCCTTTCGTTTCCAACTAACGGTCTATTGGAGAGATGCGATGCGACGTGCAATGTTCGAGTGGGTGGGTAGCCGCTGGTGGAAGTAACCTCAGCGATTGGAGCAAAGAGGGGAAAGAAAAACATTTCAATTTAACCACCGCCCTATATTACTATAGTCATTAGCTTTTTTTTTGCGGGGTACTATAGTCATTAGCTGATAATACACATGTAATCATCTCCGTAGGGTTGACGCATCAGAAAAAGAAAAATCATCTCCATAGGTACTCCATCAAAAAATATTTAGACTTCCACACATCAGTGATTCAGTATATACAACCGTTAGAGGGTGACACTGACACCAAGTTCTTCAATCAACTCTAATGTACCGATCCAAACGAACGCGAGTTTTATTCGTTCTTTGTTTGTTTGGGTCGTCCGCTCCCTTTTGTGTTTGGATTGGCCATGCACCCAACGAGCGAACGCATTTCGCCCTCGCGGCCGACCTGTTTTGTTTTTTTAAACATAAATCAGATAATATACAAACATCTTACATAGTTTCACAACCAAACAAATATATCATAGTTTACAAGTCAAATAAATATATCATAGTTTACAAGCCAAATAAAAATTAAATTGTCTCATACATTTAAAAAAATATACATCTATTGGTTGTCAACGAAAGCACACATATGCTCAACCAAATCATTTTGCAGTTGAATGTGAGTTTCTCAATCACGTATTTGATGATGAAATTGGGTGAACTGTGCAAGCGTTGCCGCTCCTTCATGCTCAGGCACCGTATTGTCACACTGAAACTGAAACCCTTGGTCGTACAAACGTTTCGGGCGCTTATCATCTACGATCATATTGTGCATGATCACACAAGCAGTCGTCACCTCCCACCACTTCTTGGTGTTGTAAGTTCTAGCAGGATATCGAACGACTTTTTTTTAGAAAAGGAGGAGGAACCCCGGCCTCTGCCTCTGGACGATGCATGCAGTCACTTTATTAATTACTCACACAAGACCTTACAAAGTCATACAACAGTAAGACTAAAGCCACCGTCTAGGCAACATCTATCGCTACTCCTATCCAGTTGATAAAGGGATGCTGACACTAGTACAAAAAGGGTCATTTGTCCCGGTTCTTAAGGGCCTTTTGTCCCGGTTGTTGAACCGGGACTAAAGTGTCGTTACTAATGCCCTGGGCCTTTAGTCCCGGTTCTTACATGAACCGGGACAGATGGGCCTCCACGTGGCCCGTGCGGCGAGCCCAGGCAGAAGGCCCTTTGGTCCCGATTGGTGGCACAAACCGGGACCAATAGGCGTCCACGCGTCAGCAGCTGACAGGAGCTGAGGTTTTTTTTTGAAAGGGGGTGGTTTAGGGGTTTTGGGGGGGTTAATTTAGGTGTTTCATATATTGTGTTATCTAGCTAATTAATAGAGAGAAGTGTCATCTCTTACCTCCGTGCTTGGTCGACGTGCGCTACGTATTATACGTATAGAGATGACTCGACACGCTAGCTAGTAAGCAAATGAAGGAAACAGAAGATCGTCATGAACAAATGCATACAGAGAGAAGTGATATCGACCACCTCTCCTTCTCCGAGAGATCGGTCGAACAACAAGTTCTCGTATATCTATCTGACGCTACTGGCTACATATATACAATATAATTATCTCTTACAATATAATCTCCTAATTATATATGAACACAGGGTCCACATGGTATTCTCCGTCTTTAGCGATCACGTGGTCAAGGAAGAATGCCACCAATTCCTCTTGCATTGCTCGCATACGATCTGGTGGTAGGAGTTCATCCCGCATCCGAAAGATCTAATTTGAATAAGGGGGTCAACACACACACACACACACACACACACACACACACACACACACACACACACACACACATATATATATATATATATATGAATAAATGAAACTCAACACAAATGATGGTAATAAAATAAAATTGTGAATATTATTGCTTACGCACTTCATACTGTTCATCAGAGTAGCCCCGCTCACAGGTCGTGTGGCGGATGGACTCGCAAACGTAGTATCCACAGTAATTATTTCTGGCTTCCTGCCACAACCACTTTACAAGAAATAGAGTGTTGGGGAACGTTGCAGAAAATTAAAAAAATTTCTACGGTTTCACCAAGATCCATCTATGAGTTCATCTAGCAACGAGTCATGGGAGAGAGATTGCATCTACATACCACTTTGTAGATCGCGAGCGGAAGCGTTGAAACGAACGGGGATGAGGTAGTCGTACACGACGTGATCCAAATCACCGGAGATCCTAGCACTGAAAGGACCGCACCTCCGCGTTCAACACACGTACGGTCAGCGTAACGTCTCCTTCTTCTTGATCAAGCAAGACAAAGGAGAGGTTGGGAAAGAAGGCTCCAACAGCAGCACGACGGCGTGGTGATGGTGGAGCTGCAGTACTCCGACAGGGCTTCGCCGAGCTCTACGGAGGAGGAGGAGGTGTTGGAGAGGGAGAGGGAGGCGCCAGGAGAAAGGGTTCGCTGCCCCCCTCCCCTCCCCCCTTTATATAGCCCCCTAGGGGGGGCGCCGGCCCTAGGAGATGCAATCTCCTAGGGGGGGCGGCGGCCAAGGGTGGGGCTTGCCCCCCAAGCAAGGGGGCACCCCCCCTCTTTAGGGTTTCCCCCCCTCTAGGCGCATGGGCCTCTAGGGGCTGGTTCCCCTTGGCCCATGCAGGCCAAGGCGCACCCCCTAGAGCCCATGTGGCCCCCCGAGGCAGGTGGCCCCACCCGGTGGACCCCCCGGGACCCTCCGGTGGTCCCGGTACAATACCGATAACCCCGAAACTTGTCCCGATGGCCAAAACAGCACTTTCTATAGATAATTCTTTACCTCCGGACCATTCCAAAACTCCTCGTGACGTCCGGGATCTCATCCGGGACTCCGAACAACATTCGGGTTACTACATATACATATCTTTACAACCCTAGCGTCACCGAACCTTAAGTGTGTAGACCCTACGGGTTCGGGAGACATGCAGACATGACCGAGATGGCTCTCGGGCAATAACCAACAGCGGGAGCTGGATATCCATATTGGCTCCCACATGCTCCACGACGATCTCATCGGATGAACCACGATGTCGAGGATTCAATTAATCCCGTATACGATTCCCTTTGTCAATCGGTATTTTACTTGCCCGAGATTCGATCGTCGGTATCCCAATACCTCGTTCAATCTCATTACCGGCAAGTCACTTTTCTCGTACCGTAATGCATGATCCCGTGATCAAACACTTTGATCACATTGAGCTCATTATGATGATGCATTACCGAGAGGGCCCGGTGATACCTCTCCGTCAAGCGGAGTGACAAATCCCAGTCTCGATCCGTGTCAACCACTTTCAGAGATACCCGTAGTATACCTTTATAGTCACCCAGTTACGTTGTGACGTTTGGCACACCCAAAGCATTCCTACGGTATCCGGGAGTTACACGATCTCATGGTCTAAGGAAAGGATACTTGACATTGGAAAACTCTAGCAAACGAACTATGCGATCTTATGCTATGCTTAGGATTGGGTCTCGTCCATCACATCATTCTCCTAATGATGTGATATCGTTATCAATGACATCCAATGTCCATAGTCAGGAAACCATGACTATCTGTCGATCAACGAGCTAGTCAACTAGAGGCTCACTAGGGACATATTGTTGTCTGTTATTCACACATGTATTACGATTTCTGGATAACACAATTATAGCACGAATAAAGACAATTATCATGAACAAGGAAATATAATAATAATGCTTTTATTATTGCCTCTAGGGCATATTTCCAACAGTCTCCCACTTGCACTAGAGTCAATAATCTAGTTACATTGTGATGAATCGAACACCCATGGAATTCTGGTGTTGATCATGTTTTGCTCTAGGGAGAGGTTTAGTCAACGGATCTGCTACATTCAGGTCCGTATGCACTTTACAAATATCTATGTCTCCATCTTGAACATTTTCACGAATGGAGTTGAAGCGACGCTTGATGTGCCTGGTCTTCTTGTGAAACCTGGGCTCCTTGGCAAGTGCAATAGCTCCAGTGTTGTCACAGAAGAGTTTGATTGGCCCCGGCGCATTGGGTATGACTCCGAGGTCGGTGATGAACTCCTTCACCCAAATTGCTTCATGTGCTGCCTCCGAGGCTGCCATGTACTCCGCTTCACATGTAGATCCCGCCACGACGCTCTGCTTGCAACTGCACCAGCTTACTGCCCCACCATTCAAAATATACACGTATCCGGTTTGTGACTTAGAGTCATCCAGATCTGTGTCGAAGCTAGCGTCGACATAACCCTTTACGACGAGCTCTTCGTCACCTCCATAAACGAGAAACATTTCCTTAGTCCTTTTCAGGTACTTCAGGATATTTTTGACCGATGTCCAGTGTTCCTTGCCGGGATTACTTTGGTATCTTCCTACCAAACTTACGGCAAGGTTTACATCAGGTCTGGTACACAGCATGGCATACATAATAGAACCTATGGCTGAGGCATAGGGGATGACACTCATCTCTTCTATATCTTCTGCCGTGGTCGGACATTGAGCTGAGCTCAATTTCACACCTTGTAACACAGGTAAGAACCCTTTCTTTGATTGATCCATATTGAACTTCTTCAATATCTTATCAAGGTATGTGCTTTGTGAAAGACCTATGAGGCGTCTTGATCTATCTCTATATATCTTGATGCCTAATATATAAGCAGCTTCTCCAAGGTCCTTCATTGAAAAACTCTTATTCAAGTAGGCCTTAATGCTGTCCAAGAGTTCTATATCATTTCCCATCAAAAGTATGTTGTCTACATATAATATGAGAAATGCTACAGAGCTCCCACTCACTTTCTTGTAAACGCAGGCTTCTCCATAAGTCTGCGTAAATCCAAATGCTTTGATCATCTCATCAAAGCGAATGTTCCAACTCCGAGATGCTTGCACCAGCCCATAAATCGAGCGTTGGAGCTTGCACACCTTGTCAGCATTCTTAGGATCGACAAAACCTTCCGGCTGCATCATATACAATTCTTCCTTAAGGAAACCATTAAGGAATGCCGTTTTGACGTCCATTTTCCATATCTCATAATCATATAATGCGGCAATTGCTAACATGATTCGGACGGACTTCAGCTTCGCTACTGGTGAGAAAGTCTCATCGTAGTCAATTCCTTGAACTTGTCGATAACCCTTAGCGACAAGCTGAGCTTTATAGATGGTCACATTACCATCCGCGTCTGTCTTCTTCTTAAAGATCCATTTATTTTCTATGGCTCGCCGCTCAACGGGCAAGTCAGTCAAAGTCCATACTTCGTTTTCATACATGGATCCTATCTCGGATTTCATGGCTTCCAGCCATTTGTCGGAATCCGGGCCCGCCATTGCTTCCTCATAGTTCAAAGGTTCACCGTTGTCTAACAACATGATTTCCAAGACAGGGTTGCCGTACCACTCTGGTGCGGAACGTGTCCTTGTGGACCTTCGAATTTCAGTAGGAGCTTTATTAGAAGTATCTTGATCATCATCATTAATTTCCTCTCTAGTCGGTGCAGGCACCTCAGAAACGTTTTCTTGAGTTTCGCCATTTTCCGGTTCAAGAGGTAACACTTCATCAAGTTCTACTTTCCTCCCACTTACTTCTTTCGAGAGAAACTCCTTCTCTAGAAAGGATCCATTCTTGGCAACAAAGATCTTGCCTTCGGATCTGAGGTAGAAGGTATACCCAACAGTTTCTTTAGGGTATCCTATGAAGACGCATTTTTCCGACTTGGGTTCGAGCTTTTCAGGTTGAAGTTTCTTGACATAAGCATCGCATCCCCAAACTTTTAGAAATGACAGCTTAGGTTTCTTCCCAAACCATAATTCATACGGTGTCGTCTCAACGGATTTAGACGGAGCCCTATTTAAAGTGAATGCGGCAGTCTCTAAAGCATAGCCCCAAAAAGATAGCGGTAAATCGGTAAGAGACATCATAGACCGCACCATATCTAATAGAGTGCGATTACAACATTCGGACACACCATTACGCCGAGGTGTTCCAGGCGGCGTGAGTTGTGAAACTATTCCACATTTTCTTAAGTGTGTGCCAAATTCATGACTCAAGTATTCTCCTCCACGATCTGATCGTAGAAACTTGATCTTTCTATCACATTGATTTTCAACCTCACTCTGAAATTCCTTGAACTTTTCAAAGGTCTCAGACTTGTGTTTCATTAAGTAGATATACCCATATCTACTCAAGTCATCAGTGAGGGTGAGAACATAACGATAGCCACCGCGAGCCTCAACACTCATTGGACCGCACACATCGGTATGTATGATTTCCAATAAGTTGGTTGCTCGCTCCATTGTTCCTGAGAACGGAGTCTTGGTCATTTTACCCATGAGGCATGGTTCGCACGTGTCAAATGATTCATAATCAAGAGACTCTAAAAGTCCATCTGCATGGAGTTTCTTCATGCGTTTGACACCTATGTGACCAAGACGGCAGTGCCACAAATATGTGGGACTATTGTTATCAACTTTAACTCTTTTGGTATTCACACTATGAATATGTGTATCATCACGTACGAGATTCATTAAGAATAAACCATTAACCATCGAAGCATGACCATAAAACATATCTCTCATATAAATAGAACAACCATTATTCTCGGATTTAAATGAGTAGCCATCTCGAATTAAACGAGATCCAGATACAATGTTCATGCTCAAACTTGGCACTAAATAACAATTATTGAGGTTTAAAACTAATCCCGTAGGTAAATGTAGAGGTAGCGTGCCGACGGCGATCACATCAACCTTGGAACCATTCCCGACGCGCATCGTCACCTCGTCCTTCGCCAGTCTCCGTTTATTCCGCAGCTCCTGCTTTGAGTTACAAATGTGAGCAACTGCACCGGTATCAAATACCCAAGAGCTACGAGTACTGGTAAGGTACACATCAATTACATGTATATCACATATACCTTTGGTTTTGCCGGCCTTCTTGTCCGCTAAGTATTTGGGGCAGTTCCGCTTCCAGTGACCACTTCCCTTGCAATAAAAACACTCAGTCTCGGGCTTGGGTCCATTCTTTGGCTTCTTCCCGGCAACTTGCTTACCGGGTGCGGCAACTTCCTTGCCATCCTTCTTGAAGTTCTTTTTACCCTTGCCCTTCTTGAACTTAGTGGTTTTATTCACCATCAACACTTGATGCTCCTTCTTGATTTCTACCTCTGCTGATTTTTCTACGGTTTCACCAAGATCCATCTATGAGTTCATCTAGCAATGAGTCATGGGAGAGAGATTGCATCTACATACCACTTCGTAGATCGCGAGCGGAAGCGTTCAAACGAACGGGGATGAGGTAGTCGTACACGACGTGATCCAAATCACCGGAGATCCTAGCACCGAAAGGACGGCACCTCCGCGTTCAACACACGTACGGTCAGCGTAACGTCTCCTTCCTCTTGATCCAGCAAGGCAAAGGATAGGTTGGGAAAGAAGGCTCCAACAGCAGCACGACGGCGTGGTGATGGTGGAGCTGCAGTACTCCGACAGGGCTTCGCCGAGCTCTACGGAGGAGGAGGAGGTGTTGGAGAGGGAGAGGGAGGCGCCAGGAGCAAGGGTTCGCTGCCCCCCTCCCCTTCCCCCTTTATATAGCCCCCTAGGGGGGGCGACGGCCCTAGGAGATGCAATCTCCTAGGGGGGGCGGCGGCCAAGGGTGGGGCTTGCCCCCCAAGCAAGGGGGCGCCCCCCCTCTTTGGGTTCCCCCCCTCTAGGCGCATGGGCCGCTAGGGGCTGGTTCCCCTTGGCCCATGCAGGCCAAGGCGCACCCCCTAGAGCCCATGTGGCCCCCCGAGGCAGGTGGCCCCACCCGGTGGACCCCCCGGGACCCTCCGGTGGTCCCGGTACAATACCGATAACCCCGAAACTTGTCCCGATGGCAAAAACAGCACTTTCTATAGATAATTCTTTACCTCCGGACCATTCCGAAACTCCTCGTGACGTCCGGGATCTCATCCGGGACTCCGAACAACATTCGGTTTACTGCATATACATATCTTCACAACCCTAGCGTCACCGAACCTTAAGTGTGTAGACCCTACGGGTTCGGGAGACATGCAAACATGACCGAGACGGCTCTCGGGCAATAACCAACAGCGGGACCTGGATATCCATGTTGGCTCCCACATGCTCCACGATGATCTCATCGGATGAACCACGATGTCGAGGATTCAATTAATCCCGTATACGATTCCCTTTGTCAATTGGTATTTTACTTGCCCGAGATTCGATTGTCGGTATCCCAATACCTCGTTCAATCTCGTTACCGGCAAGTCACTTTTCTCGTACCGTAATGCATGATCCCGTGATCAAACACTTTGATCACATTGAGCTCATTATGATGATGCATTACCGAGAGGGCCCGGTGATACCTCTCCGTCAAGCGGAGTGACAAATCCCAGTCTCGATCCGTGTCAACCCAACAGACACTTTCAGAGATACCCGTAGTATACCTTTATAGTCACCCAGTTACGTTGTGACGTTTGGCACACCCAAAGCACTCCTACGGTATCCGGGAGTTACACGATCTCATGGTCTAAGGAAAGGATACTTGACATTGGAAAACTCTAGCAAACGAACTATGCGATCTTATGCTATGCTTAGGATTGGGTCTCGTCCATCACATCATTCTCCTAATGATGTGATCTCGTTATCAATGACATCCAATGTCCATAGTCAGGAAACCATGACTATCTGTCGATCAACGAGCTAGTCAACTAGAGGCTCACTAGGGACATATTGTTGTCTGTTATTCACACATGTATTACGATTTCCGGATAACACAATTATAGCACGAATAAAGACAATTATCATGAACAAGGAAATATAATAATAATGCTTTTATTATTGCCTCTAGGGCATATTTCCAACATAGAGGTCAATCAAACTGATAAGCAAGCATGCTATAAATGGTATTGATCAAAACTAGCGCTTGAATCACTAGGAGATGCGCGGAACATGCTAGTGTTACTTACTTTCGGGTGTCTAAATTGCAGCTTCTTCGGCAGTCCCGGAGCTTTTTTGGTGAATTTTGTCCAAACCCTGCTAGACAAAGAAAACAAATACTTGATATCAGGAAATGAACAAAGTTGCTGATATGGTGCGATAATGATCGATTTAACTTACTTCTCGAGCATTTCAGTCATGTCCGCATACTCCTTAGGATCTTTCCATCTCGAGTCTAGGACGGTTACTAGTCCCTGCTCAAGCTTAGTCTCTAGGAGAATATAGTGGAAGCTGTGCATGCATGCATAACTCATCAATTACATTACTATAACCTGGACTAATAAGGGAAACCGAATATGCACAAGACAATAATACTCACTTGAAGTTGGAAGGAAAGAGTATTATATCTTTGTTTTCATTTATTACCAACGATCGTAGCAAGTTGGCCTCGGTATCTTTGGCATGAAATTTAACCTCATTTGCATCTATGAGATTTGTGTTAATGAACCCAATATCACCGGTTTGTCTTTTCTTCAATTCGGCGATCTTCAATCTGCATAATATTGTGAGGATAATTATAAATACATGCAATGAAAGAGCTGACCTATATATAGAGACTTAATGACAGAAGTAGTACTTACAAATAGTAGCAAGTGATCGCTAATTTATCATGGGCCTGTTGATTGAAAAACTGGAAGAACTCTTCAAATGGAACATTCAACAGTTCAATTGCAACGAGGTCATGCTCCTATTTAACTTCAAAATATTCGTCCCCCCAGACTCTGCAGGTTTTCATGTACCAATCATGGAATCTTCGCATCATCGTTGTTAGAGATTTTTCATCTTTGACGAGAGGCTTCCCGTACTCGTATCTATGTTCGTCCACCTCCAAGAAATCATAATGTACATCGTCAGACAGGTAATCTCCAAGATTGCTATAACCTGGCACCATCCTCAGATCATTAGCGACGATGTCGCTAGACACCTTGAGTGGGGGGCACGATTGGTCCGCTTGTTCGCCGAGCTGGGCAATTTTTTCCCATCTCGTCGTTCTGCTAACCTTTGATCACTGATAGTACTTCCCGACCGCTTCGCTTCAAGAAATGATTTTTCAATAATGCGGTCATAGTTGGCTTTCGGCGGAGACTTTGGTGGTTTCTTCAGGGCATCCAGAGTGCGCTTCGCTTTCACCGGATCTATCTTCTCCTCCGGAGGTGGATGTTTCTTTGCTTTCACCCCTTCAAAGAATTTTGTCACTTCGGCTCGCACAATATTCGTGTTTTCATCCACGGTCCTCTCGTATGGTAACTTTGGCGGAGTCCTAAGAGAAGGACCAAATCTGTATTGCCTCCCGCCTCTGGCTGTACTGCTAGACGCCGGAGCAGACGGAGCGGCTGCGGCTGTCTTCTTTCGTGCTTGCTTACGAGGCGGAGGAGAAGGACTACGATGCTCCGAAGCATCCGGAGCGGTGGCGGGTCTCTTCCGCCCTTGCTGGCGAGGCAGAGAAGGAGGAGGCTAGCTGCTCAGGCGTGCCGGTGCAGGCGGAGAAGGAGGCGGAGTGTCGCCACCGGAGAAGGAGGATGAGTGCCATGATCACTCGCCGGAGGAGGCGGAGGTGGAGGTGGAGTGCCCTGACTCGTCGGAGGAGGAGGAGGAGGCGGAGGCGTCCAGTTCGGCAGGTTGATGAGCTCCTTCCGCCATAGGCATGGAGTCTTCAGAGAAGAACCCAACCGAGTCTCCCCTTCACCCGTAGGGTGGTCAAGATCGAGGTCCTCAAATCCGTCCGTTATTTGATCCACCATCAGCCTAGCATATCCTTCTAGAGTCGGCCGGCAGTGGTAGGTTGCGCCAAGTTCAGTAGGTAAAACAGAGCCAACAGCCGCCTTGACTTTGAATTTCATCCATTGCGTCATAAGGTGGCAATGTTGAGACTCCGTGATAGCATCCACGGGGTAGCTAGCAGGAGCCATGAAGATAGGCTCCTGCTGAAGCAGCTCGGTGGAAGCCACGCTACTTCTCCGCTGAGATGGCGGGGTAGCTTCGGGGGAAGCTTCGGCAGGTCGTTTGCTGCGATTTGCTATTCGTTCCTCTATTGCTAGTACCCTTGCAGGCAGCGCCTGCAGTTGGGTATGCTCCACTTTCTTCCTCCTCTCCTGGCATTTTTAACCGCCTGCGTCCAGAAACCCAGCCTTCCATAACGGAGCCTGGTCTGCCTCATGTCCATCCAGGGTGCTCAGGATTCCCGAGGGCCATTGTGAGCTCGTCGTTCTCTCTGTCTGGAACGAACGTCCCTTTCTGGGCTCCATCGATATACTCCTGAAGCCTCGTGACTGGTATTCTCATTTGCTCGTCCGTCCAAATGCACTTCCCTGATACAGGGTCCAAGGTTCCGCCAGCCCCGAAGAACCAAGTCCGGCAACGGTCTGGCCACCTCAATGTCTCCGGCTCGACCCCTTTATCAAACAGGTCATTCTCAGCCTTGGCCCACAACGGTCAGGCTTTGAGGTAGCCACCTGACCCCGTGCGATGGTGAAGCTTCTTCTTCACAGCATTCTTCTTGTTTGTCACTGACATCTTCTTACTCTTGTCCGATGTCTTGTGGGCCACAAATGCGGGCCAGTGATCTCTTATCTTCTCATACCGGCCGATGAATTCTGGTGTCTCTTCTTTGTCGACAAATTTTTTCAGCTCATTCTTCCACCTCCTGAATAGTTCTGCCATCTTCTTAAGAGCATGAGACTTGATCAATTGCTCTTTAACTGGCTTCTCCGGGTCCTCCTCTGGCGCTAGGGTGAAATTTGCCTTCAGCGCGGTCCAAAGATCATCTTTCTGCATATCGGAGACATAAGACACCTCAGGGTATTCTTTAGCCGGCTTTAACCATTGGTGGATGCTGATCGGGATCTTGTCCCTAACAAGAACCCCGCACTGAGCAGCAAATTCTTCCTTTGTCGCGATGGGTTCAATCGGCATGCCATCGCGCGCGATTTCTATGATCTCAAACCTTTCATCCGAGCGCAACTTTTTCTTCAGGCCTCGTCTCTTTACCGAAGTTGTGCTCGATCCGAAGGGCTAAAAAAAGAAGAAAGACGAGAGTTCATTAATATATGTGTACATACCAAAAACAATTAATGCATCTATTAGCTAGCTATAGTCCGCACATGCTTAATTAATATATATACCTGGTCGGACTCCGTTCAGTCACTAGAGCCGTCATCATGGTGTCCTTCTTGCACCGGCATTGGGTCACCGGAGCCATCATGATCATGTCCTTCCTACTCCATTGTTCGATCACCGTAATCTGATTCTTCACCCTCTCCTTCCAGACCATCGGTGTCGTTGAGAAATGACAAGACGGCCTCACTTTCGTGTGCGATTATGTCCCCCAACATCGCTTTTGTTGCTTCGTCTCGGGGGTCCATAGTTTCTGTAAATTTTTACAACATGGCAATTATTATTCAAACATGACAAATAGATATATTAGTGGCAAACGTAGAACTAGCTAGCTAATCGCAATAAGGAATCATATTAATTAGTGGCCCCGATGCTGCTTCTCTAGGGTTTGGGGTGGCCTCGATCGGCAACGCTTCAAGGGTTTGGGGTGGCCTCGACAACGCTTCAAGGGTATGGGGTGGCCTCGACGACAACGCTCTTTTATCTTGGTAAATTTGGGTGACCTCGAGAGAGTTTGTTGGGTAGGGGCACGGCGGGAGGGGGTAGGAGACCGACATCGTTTTTTCTACAGGTTGGGTGTCCTCGAGAGTTTTGGTCGAGCGAGAGGGCCGGAGGGTGCTCCCGTGGTATAAGTTATCACGGCCGAGAGGGGGTATATATATAGACCGCCCATCATGTCGAAGTTATTTTGGAACGGAGTTTCCGATAAAGTTTAAGAAGAGGAAGTAGAAGATAAAAAAAGATGAGAAGAAGAAAAAAGGAGAAGAAGAAGGAATAGAGGAGAAGAAGAAAAGTCTATTTTTTTCTTCTTATCCTCTATTCCTTCTTCTTCTCCTCTTTTTTTTATTCTTCTTCCTCTTCTTAGTTCATTCCTTCTTCCTTTCTTCCTAGCTAGATATATAAAACTTTTCTAAAAAATGTTATCGGGGAGGGGGTATATTGACCTCCCCTCATGTTGAAATTATCGGGGAGGGGGTATATTGACCCCCACCCCCTCATCATGCATATATAGCTACCACATACATATATACATTGAAAAAAATAGATATATGCAACAAAAACATTAATACACATATGAACAAAAAATACATATATGAACAAAAACATGTTGTGAACAAAAAAAATAATGTAATAAATCTAATAAGAAATTAATCTAATAAAAAACATTCTATGAACTTACATATAGCCACATACATACAAATATACATTTTATATATATGAACAAAAAATTAATCTAATACAAAATAAAAACAGAGCCGGATCGGCGCAGCGGTTCGCAGCGGGGGCGTCTGGCGATGGCGACGGCGGGGGAGGCGAGGGCGCCGGCGTGCGGGGGCGAGCCGCGAGAAGGGGCGCGGGGCAGGGGCCGGCGTGGTGATGGCGGGGTCGGGAGCAGGGGCGGCGCGGCGACGGTGTCGGAGGCAGGGGCGGCGCGGCGACGGCGTCGGAGGTAGGGGCGATGACGGCGACGGTGATGAGGAGCAGCGTTGGGGCGTCGGGCACGAACTAATGGTGAAATTGTGAAATTTTCACAAGTCCAGCTTATATACCCAGAGCATTGGTACCGGTTCGTGGCACCAACCGGTACCAATGCCACCTTTAGTCCCGGTTGGGGCCATCAATCGTGACCAAAGGTCAGTTTTCGACAGTCCAAAGGGCGGGAAGCGGCGGCCTTTGGTCCCGGTTGCTGCCACCAACCGAGACGTCACGAACCGGTACCAATGCACCCCTTTAGTCCCGGTTGGTGCCACCAACCGGGACCAAAGGCCCTGTGCTGCCCGCGTCGCGGCCAAAACTTTAATCCCACCTCACTAGCTGAGAGAGCTCGAGAGTGGTTTATAAGCGATGATGCGCCAACCCTCTCGAGCTCCTCTCAACTGCAGGCTTGCGGGCCTAATTTGTCACGATGTGCTTTTGGGCCTACTGGGCCTCCTGCGGACATGAATCCTGGCCCATGGTTGGGTTTCTAGTCGTATTCAGGTCATGGTGGCCCAGTAGGTGGCACTTTTTTATTTTTTTGTTGCTTTATTTATTTTATTTTCTTTCTACTTACAACAAAAAACTTACTGCTGCTATTTTTATTTATTGTATTAAAGTTTATTTCTTTTACTTTTATAAAGTTTATTTTGTTTCTACTTATTTATTGTATTAAATTTTAATTTATTTTATTTTGTTTCTACTTATTTATTAAAGTTTATTTTGTTTCTACTTATTTATTTTATTTTATTTTGTTTCTACTTATTTATTAAAGTTTATTTTGTTTCTTTCTGCTTTTCATGTTTTGAACAGAAAATACTTTGATAATTTTAGTGGCATGAATTTTATATAATTTTAGTTTAAAAAATACTAGAGGTTTATAAAAGCTTTTTAGTTCATTCCTTTTGCTATTAGAGTTTTATAAATGGATTTTAGTTACAAAGGGATTTCATTTTTTGAACTTATTTGAAGTCCATAGTTTTTCTGTATTCAAAATGCACCATTCAAATCCACATCATCAATTTTCAACCCTTTCTGACTTCATTTGTTATTTTTCATGCATTTACTGATTATTTTGAGCTATAAGACCCTGAAATTGAAAAGCATTTCAAATGAACTCTGAAAAGGTTGAAAGTTGGCATGGTATCATCATTTGACCCACATAGCATGTGCAAGAAATTAGAGAGGGTTACGGCAAAAACTGGATGCACTTCGTGTACAAAACGGACAATCTCTTTCGAAGTATCAGGGTTTCATACGGAAACTCGTCTGTTACAAAGGGATCTCATTTTTTTGAACTTATTTGAACTCCAGAGTTTTTCTGTGTTCAAAATGCACCATTCAAAGCCACATCATCAATTTTCAACCCTTTCTGACTTCATTTGTTATTTTTCATGCATTTACTGATTATTTTGAGCTATAAGACCCTGGAATTGAAAAACATTTCAAATGAACTCTGAAAAGGTTGAAAGTTGGCATGGTATCATCATTTGACCCACATAGCAATGCAAGAAAGTAGAGAGGGTTACGGCAAAAACTAGATGCACTTCGTGTACAAAACGGACAATCTCTTTCGAAGTATCAGGGTTTCATACGGAAACTCGTCTGTTACAAAGGGATTTCATTTTCTTTTGAACTTGTTTGAACTCCAGAGTTTTTCTGTGTTCAAAATGCACCATTCAAAGCCACATCATCAATTTTCAACCCTTTCTGACTTCATTTGCTATTTTTCATGCATTTACTGATTATTTTGAGCTATAAGACCCTGAAATTGAAAAGCATTTCAATTGAACTCTGAAAAGGTTGAAAGTTGGCATGGTATCATAATTTGACCTGCATAGCATGTGCAAGAAAGTAGAGAGGGTTACGGAAAAAACTGGATGCACTTCGTGTACAAAGCGAACAATCTCTTTCGAAGTAGATAAGTGACCAAATTAATAGATGTTCATCATCACATTCAAACCAAAGTACATACATAGTTTTCATTGAACAACATATAGCTCTCCAGAGCATCAAATTAAACCATACATTGAAATTATGTAAAACATTTTAATGCAACAACAAATGCGATCATAATCGCAACTAAGGTAACAATTGATCCAACTGCATAATGATACCAAGCCTCGGTATGAATGGCATATTTTCTAATCTTTCTAATCTTCAACCGCATTGCATCCATCTTGATCTTGTGATCATCGAGGACATCCGCAACATGCAACTCCAATATCATCTTCTCCTCCTCATTTGTTTTATTTTTTCCTTCAAGTAATTGTTTTCTTCTTCAACTAAATTTAACCTCTCGACAATAGGGTCGGTTGGAATTTCCGATTCAACAACCTCCTAGATAAATAAAATCTATGTCACATTGATCGGCATAATTGTCATAAACAATAAATGAACCAAATAGTTATAAAAAGATAATATATACCACATCCGAATCATAGACAGGACGAGGGCCGACAGGGGCGGATACCAAAACCATCGCACTATATAATAACAAGGAATAATAAAAGTAAGAAAATTAGACGAGTATCTATCTGAAGTAAGAACTTTTTTCTTTTGGAAAGAAGATAAGAACAAGAGGCTCACCACGGTGGTGCCGGCGACGAGATCCGCGCGGGCGATCGACGGCGATGAAGACGGGGACAGGACGTGACGGACCGCTAAACCTAAACAAATCTCGGGGAAAATGGAGCTCGGAGGTCGAGTTTAGAGAGGAGAAATATTAACTAGTGTGGCTCAGACATTTCATCGAACACCTCATGCACATAAGAGGTGAGCTAGAGCACCCAAATGCCCTCCCCTCGCCGGCTAGAAAAAACATAGCACTGTGGAGTGCTCTGCCGTGGCGATGGGTATATATAGGCAACTCATTTGTACTGGTTCGTGGCTGGAACCGGGACCAATGGTTGTGGGCCAGGAGCGATGCCCATTGGTCCCGGTTCGTGCCTAGAACTGGGACAAATGGGTCCACATGAACCGGGACCAATGCCCACGAGGCCCCGGCCGGCCCCCTGGGCTCACGAACCGGGTCGAATGCCCCCATGGGTCCTGGTTCATGGACGAACCGGGACTAATGGCTTGGGCAGGCCCGAATGAAAGCCATGTTTTCTACTAGTGTGATAGTCTGGGTCTAATACCAAACAGACCTCGCAGCCAAACCTAATATCGAAGACCTGG
This sequence comes from Aegilops umbellulata, assembly GCA_032464435.1. Lineage (NCBI taxonomy): Eukaryota > Viridiplantae > Streptophyta > Magnoliopsida > Poales > Poaceae > Aegilops > Aegilops umbellulata. The sequence continues at coordinate 241,185,936 of CP136055.1, read as the reverse complement.
GGTCCCAAGCAGGATACCGATCGATGCCCCATCGAGATTGCAGAACACCGAAGGCACGCTCCACATCCTTCCTAACACTCTCTTGCGCTTGGGCAAATCTCTTCCTCTTCTCTCCTACACGGTTGGAGATTGTCTTCACCAGAGTAGTCCACTTAGGATAGATATTGTCAGCTGATAGTATCCTTTGTTGTAGTTGTGTCCATTGGTGTTAACATTTACCTCCGATAAGTTGCCTTTGTCAAGCCTTGCAAACACCGAAGAGCGTTGAAGAACGTTGATATCATTGTGAGATCTGGCCATGCCGAAGAATGAGTGCCAAATCCAGAGATCTTGTAAAGCCACGACCTCGAGTATGAAGGTGCAAGCTTTGACATGGCCTCTATACCACCCCTGCCAAGCAAAAGGGCAGTTCTTCCACTGCTAGTGCATACAATCTATGTTACCAAGCATCCCCGAAAAGTCTCTGCTGGCATTGATCGCCAACAAGCGGGTTGTATTTGCAGCATTTGGCTCTCTCAAGTACTCGGGGCCATACACTGCTATCACAGCCTTGCAGAACCTATACATGAACTCTAGGCACGTGGACTCGCTGATACGGACATACCCATCAATGAGATCACCGGGAACTCCGTATGCAAGCATCTGAATAGCTGCATTGCATTTCTGATAAGAGGAGAAGCCAATCTTTCCAAGGGCATCCTACTTGCACTTGAAATACCTATCGTATGCAACCACCCCCTCCCGGATACGGTTGAAAACATGCCTAGCCATATGAAAACAGTGCCGGAATAGGTGATGTTTGAAGAGCAGGTTGGGTGTCTCAAAATAGTCCTTCCAGAGAAGGAAATTGCCGCTCTTTCGGTTGCGATTCAACGCCAGGGTGTGCCCCAGGATCGAACCACGGAACAATGACCGCTGCCTACTAAGGTAGTAATGAACGACCAACACAGCAGCCACAATCTCCTCATCGTCGGATGAAGAATCATCTGAGTCGCAAATGAAATTTTGGAAAAAGAACTCATCGACGGAGTCCATATGTACCTTGCAGGCAAACCATCGAACAGCTTGTGTGCGTCGTCGAAGAAGCTGGCCGGTGAAGAGTCGCATGCCTCCCCTGGACCTAGCTGGCCTGGCGGCGTCCGGCGAGCGTGGCGGTGTCAGACGAGCGAGGTCGCCGCGCTTTTGTCCGCTTCAAGCAGGGTCGGGGGCACGAGGGCGAGGGTGCTGGCGGTGACGTCGGGGAAGTTGCAGCGGTGCAGCAAGCCGGTGTTAGCGGCAATGTTGGAAGGTGACGTGCTGCGGGGAAAGTATGTGGGCACGAACGCCTAGACTAGGCACCGGAACTGGGCGGCGATGGGATGGCACAAGGTGTGCTGGCTGTCAATGAGAGGAAGAGAATGACCTATGTGCCATCGACTGACGGGCCAAGGGGAGGAGTAGACGGGCGTCGCGCGTGTCCACCTCGTGTTCGCGCCGTTGCAAATGAGGCTTAAATTTGGGTCTAGAAGGATCGTCCGGCGGATAAATAACAGACGCACGTTCATTTGGGTCGACGTGTTGGACTGACATTTTTATATGTCCCAATCTAAATGAAAAAATTAGTCCGGCGCGTTAGAGTTCACTCTTAGGGATGTGTGTCAACCCTGGTGGGTTCATCCTGTGGCGACTGTATGAAACGGATAGTCTGACGTTACGCCGCTCTTACGGTATGAGCATCAGTACAGACACAAGCGCTCATATACACGTGCATACACTCATCGCTATGAACGCACAAACGCAGCACACCCTATTCCTATGAGCACCTTCGAGAGACTAAGCCGCCCACTGAAAGCGCATCGCCGAAAATCCTGAAATATATCCAGGAATAATGCGAGCACCAGGATTTGAACCCTGATGGGTTGGGAATACCACTGTCCACCTAACCAACTCAACCACAGGTCAATCTGCATTTTCCATTACCTCCTAGCATGTAATTAAATATACGTATGGATATACGTCACATCCCACACGCATATGCAGTACGCAATACATCATTTCTTTTAAAATATACACACCCCGCTTGAGACATTTATACACAAGTACGTATACAGAAGCGCTGCAGCGTATGTATGCTTTTTTATATAAAATACGAAAATATTTGTGGACACACAACGTTGGATGTGACTGTTGTGAACTATACTTACTCCATACAGCCTGTTATATTACATGCACATGCTTAATTGTACGGGCCTGGCATTTCTTACGCGGTGGCCTGGTCGGTCTGTACGTACCGTAGATGCGATCAAGGTACTACCTATAGCTCATTACTGCGCGTACGTACACGATGTAGCAGCAGACAGATAGGATCTGATATATAGAATTATATAATCATATCATATACGGCGATTAATCATGGGTGTCAGTGCATGCAAGTACATAACCTTGCTAGCCACTGCAGCCAATTAGCACATCACGCGTACGTACGTACAAAGCAGCCGCGTAGTAGCAGTAGTAGATTAGACAATAGACATACGGCGCGCGTGCGACCGTGCATGGAGTACGCACCACGTACGAGCCTGACTGACAGTTGCAGCTCCTTGGTTGATCTCTGCCCAAAGTTTCAGGGCAAGGATCGTTCGACATGGCAGGCATATCACCGCTAACATTTCGACTTTTACTGACCGGCTTCATGTTCAGGAATTTGACAGGCACCATGGAGATTTAAGAAAGTTCATGACTAATTAGCGACACATTTAATTACTAGACATTCCCTATTTACTTATTTATTTATTGATAATCAATATTATAATATATTTATAGTAGCGAATTGTACATGGTATAGATATATGAGCTGACTACATTGATTACAAAATAAAGTCTAAAAGAAACTAGCAAATCTTCGGGATTTTCAAACTTTTTCTTCTTTCATGAAACAAATCTTGTACTTATCTGAAGGCAACCCTAGAAAATAACAAAGGTATCAAAACAAAGATCTGTAAATATCAATGATGGTTCTCCCGTAGTTTTAATTTGAGCCACAGTACCAAGGCTATGATGCACGTACGAAGCCATTAAAGTAATCAACCAACACCGGTATTCTAGGGACAAAATAAAAACCGGGTTAACATCGCTGGGAGCCAAGAGTGTGAATCACCATTGTCGAGGATGTAGCCGTTGGGACAAATATTGCGAGCACAATCTTCCTCGCGGCGACCAAAAGATAAAAAATTCCAAAATTGATCTGCCGAAGCAAGATCTGGAGGACCATACCTAGATAAAATAAATTTTCCAACACCATCATTAACGTCGCCCGTCGTCGAACGGAGAGCCGAAAATTGTTCATTGTAGATGATGCAATCTCCAACGAAATAGAAGACGGCTACCAAAACCCTAAACCAATCTAATGAAAACACTACTATTATTAAGAACTCTACTCATAGATCGGGTTCCCCACCCCTCCTGACGCCGGCGGACGCCGGCCGGAGGAGGGGGAACCGGTCGATGGTGGAGACGGAGGTGCTGGCGGTGGCCGCTAGGTTCATAGGAGGACCTCTTGAGCGAGACTCCACATATGGGTCGGCCCATCGACACGCGACATGATCGCTCGCCAGGTGCGACCTCGTTCGCTTTTAGTTGACCTTTGACTTTAAAAAAAAGTAGGAAAACCAAAAAACTGTGAATGATCGAAAAAATGTGAATTCAAAAAAGTTCATGGTTTGAAAATATTCACAAAATACAAGAAAATCACCAGTTCCAAAAATTCATCATTTAGAAAAAAGCACGAATTTGGAAAATAAGCACAAAATTGAAAAACATTCATGAGTTCCAAAAAAGTTCATCGATTTTGGAAACAAAAACGAGGATTTTGAAAAAACGTTCAAGGATTTGAAATATATTATGTGATTTTGAAATAAAAAATCATGAATTTTTTAAAAAGTTCATTAATTTTGGAAAACAAAATTGCGATACAAAAATAGTTCATGGATTTAGAAAAAAATTCATCAAAAAATGAAAAATTCATCGATTTTGTGGAAAAAGTTCAGAATTTAGAAACAGTTCACAAGATTTTGAAAAAGGTTTTTCGATTTTGACAAAAATAAAGGTCATAGTTTTGAAAAAAAATATTTACTTTGAAAAAATTTCAACAAATAGAGAAATGTTCAAGAATTTTTTATAAAGAATCATGATTTTGGAAAAGATTCTCGTAAATGGAAGAAAGTTTCAAATATCTAAAAAAATCACTTATTTTAAAAAGGAACAAGAAAGGCTAAAAAAGGAAACGAAAATGGAAAATAAATATAAAAGAAAAGTATAGAAAAACCTGAACAAAACTAGTGCAATAAAAACCTAAACGAATTATTTTTTACAGGAAGCTTCCCAAAACCAGCTGAAAACTTCCCGAAACCAGTAGGGAGCTTCTCACGGAACGAGCATCCGTATATGGGTCAGCCCACTAAAACTATGTTGAAGGGGCTTGGCTGTGCGCGGTTTGCAGCTTTGCGTGTAATAGGCACTACATGCATGGAATAGGATTCCACGTGCAACTAGACTGAAAAAAAGAGAGTGGGCTAAATATAAGCCTATGAAGTGAATATGGGCTTCACATTCTTCTGTACATACAAGTAAGTAAACAGCCCCTGCGTCCAGACCGAGTGGATGGTTACCTCCATCGGTAAACCATGTGAAAATCAATGTTGACGTGGCGTCTCTAGGCATGGATGATTTGGAGCAGTGGCAGATTTTTTTTGAGAACTGCATCCTTTTATTCAGAGTTTAAAACATTCATAGGAATACAGGTAATATCGGGCAAATTAGAGAGCCACACATGGCGCCCGAAAGGTAGTGAGGAAGCTGCCTTAGCTAAATTATGGGCATCTGTGTTGAACTCCCGCTTCTCATGGATAAGCTTGAAAGCTTGGAAAAACTCGCGCCCTTGGTGTATTTCCCGAAGGATAGTGGCATACCGGCATGGTGCTTTAGAGTTGAAGTTGGAGACGACTTCGGAGCAGTCTGACGCAATGCATATGGAGTGGGTGTGTAAGTCCGTGGCGAGCGCCATCGCTTCGCTGCATGCACGCGCTTCAAGAATCGCCGCGTCGATGAGGCCATAAAAAACGGTCACTGATGCCCCAATGAACTTGCCCTGCTTGTCCCTACACACCGCAGCTGATGCACCTCTGGTTCCATCCCGAGAAACCGCGCCGTCAACATTAATCTTCACGTCATGCTCATCCGGTGGCTGCCAAGTAGTTTTCTGGACACGTGAAACAGCCCCATGCAGATCCTCTGAAATTGCATGCATGCCGCTGGGAGTTGCAAATGGAAACTTGGGCTTGCTGTGCATGCGCGCCGGAAGGGATTCTAGCTCCTGTATGTATTTGTTGACGAAACAAAAAGTACTCATAGGACTTTGAAACTGATCATCATGAATAGCACGTCTTCGTGCCCACCAGATCGCCCACATGGTTACAAGAACACGGGTTATGTCCGCCGAAGGAAGTGTATCAACGAGCCAGAACATCCACAGCTTAGCATCCTCCGAGCGATTAGAAATGATAGTATCCATAAGGTCCTCATCAGCTAGAGCCCAGACACACTTTGCCATTCTGCATTCAAATAAAGAGTGACGCCATGTATCAAAATCTGCATTGCAGATTGAACAAGCTGTTGTGTCCGCCATCTTTCTATGGTTTCGGACCTCACCTGTGGGTAGGGAGGTTTGCGCGAGCCGCCATGCGAAGACCCTGATTTTTGAAGGGATATCGGTCCCCCATAACTTCATCCAGGATTTCGGATCATAATCAATATTAGAGTGCCCCGGAACATGCTCTAACCAGTCTGTTCGTTGCTTCTTTGTAGCAGACAATAATCTGTATGCTGAGCGTACAGTGAACACCCCTCTATTTTCATAGTGCCATGACCAGAAATCCTCTTGCATTCTAATACTTAAAGGAATGTTTAGGATAGCCTCCTTATCCATAGCGAAAAAATGTTCATCTAGCACAGTCGTGTCCCAAGAAGCCGAGCTATGATCAATCAACTCCGAGACCTTCTGAGGCGGATTCAAAGATTTAGAACACACCGGTCTCAATTTATAATCCCTAGGGATCCAATTGTCCTGCCAGATTTTGGTATCCTCTCCCGTGCCAATCCTCCTGATAAGGCCCAACTTGAGGGTATCTCTCCCTTCCACAATGGATCGCCACACCTGCGATGGATGGTTACCTAACTCTGCTTCCAAAATAGAAGTCGTGGGGTAGTAAACGGACTTGAGAATCCGGCCACTCAAAGAAGAAGGGTCCTGCAAGAGGCGCCAAGCCTGGAGCAAGTAACGCCAAGTTGAAAAGCTCAATATCGCGAAAGCCCATACCTCCCATAAATTTTGGTTGAGTCATGACCTCCCAAGAGAACCAAGCCGTTTTTCGTTCACCCTTCTTTGACCCCCACCAAGATTTTCGCAAAAGCCCATTGATATGCAAGCAAAGCCCTCTAGGAAGTTTAAAACATGCCATAGAGTATGTCGGGATAGCTTGTGCCACTGATTTAATGAGAACTTCCTTGCCTCCAACAAAGAGTGCTTTCTCCATCCATCCCTGTACATGTTTCCAAATTCTGTCCTTCAAATACTTGAAAGTACCCTCCTTTGCTCTGCCCACATCAGACGGGAGCCCCAAGTACTTTTTAGACAGTTTTTCATTCTGAACATCTAGGACTTGCTTCACTTCGTGCCTCAAAGTGTCAGTACATCCCTTACTGAAAAAGATGGAAGACTTATCTCTATTGATGCGTTGTCCGGAAGCATTGCAGTATTTTTGAAGTATGGAATTTACTCGCCTGGCCATATCACTAGAAGCATTAAAAAAGAGTAAACTATCATCCGCAAACAAGAGGTGGTTAACCTGTGGTGCCCCCGGAGCCACTGTAATACCATGGATCACCTCATCTGGGACAGTTGACTTGAGCATGCAAGAAAGACCTTCGGCCGCGAGCAAAACCAGGTAGGGAGAGATGGGATCCCCCTGCCGAATACCTCTAGTTGGCTTGAACTCATCCAACTTTCCACCATTAAACATTACTGAAAATGATACAGATGTAACACACCTCATGATAGTCTCCGTAAAGCGTGGACTAATCCCAAGTTTTAACATGACTGCCTTCAGATACGACCACTCCAACCTATCATATGCTTTCATCATGTCAAGTTTCAGCGCATAGAACCTGTTACCCTTTAGCTTCCTTGTTTTCATATAATGCAAACACTCATAAGCAGAAATGAAATTGTCAGTGATAAGACGGCCTGGTACAAAAGCAGATTGTTCTTCGGAAATGATGTCGGGGAGAATGAGTTTTAGACGGTTAGCCAGTACCTTCGATGCAACCTTGAAGATCACATTGCAGAGACTGATCGGTCGAAACTGTCCTGAATTTTTTGGACTTGCAATCTTGGGAATTAATACAATGAACGTTTTGTTTATCTCCTCCGGGGAATCATCACCACTCAGAACACGCAGCACCATCTCAGTCAACTCATCACCACATAAATCCCAATGCCTCTGAAAAAAGTGTGCTAGAAAGCCGTCCGGACCGGGAGCCTTAGTGGGAAACATTTGGAATAAAGCAGTTTTTACCTCCTCCTTACTGTACCGTGCATTTAGTTTGCTATTCATTAACCCATCCACTTTCACAGGGATATGAGAGAGAACCTCCTCCATGCCAATTGTGTTCTCTGAAGTGTAAAGATTCTCATAAAAGCTTGTAGCCATAGCTGCCATCTCTTCTGGATCAGTACATAAACTCCCATCAGCACGTTGTAGTTCCATGATCCGGTTTTTTGACCTGCGTGCACTAGCCTTCTTGTGAAAAAATTTAGAGTTGCTGTCTCCCTCGGCGAGCCACTGAATTCTAGCTCTCTGACGCCACATGATCTCTTCCCGGAAGCATAGCTCTACCATACGCATCTCTACGTCTTTTTCTTCCGGACTAGGCGCAGTCCAAGTTGGCACCGACCGCAGCACCTCCAAATGGCGCCGTAGCTGCCGAAGTTCTAGTCTTACCGAACCAAAAGATGCTCGGTTCCAGTTCTGTAGAGCACCCGCCACATTCAACAGCTTAGCAGAAAAGGTTGCAGCCGAACAAGCCTTGTCCGCTGACTCCCATGCACACTGTAAAAATTCAGAAAAGTTTGGATCTCTCTCCCACATGCATTCATACCGAAACGGTCTCTGACTTGCTCTTGTGCTGGCATCAACACGTTCCGTCTCCAGCAGTATTGGACAGTGATCCGACTTCGCTGCCGTCAGGTGCTCAAGGCTAGCGAAAGGGAACAAAGAGGACCAACTCGCGGTTGCTAGCGCTCTGTCCAGGCGAACCCGACAGAAGTGGCCGCCTACAACCTTCTTTTCCCATGTCCAATCAAGGCCCCGATAGCCGAGATCAGCGAGACCGCAGACGTCTACTGCCTCCCGGAAAGCATCCATCTGTGCACTGTCACGCTCGTGTATTCCCAATTGCTCTTCCTTCCTGAGGATCTCATTAAAATCCCCTAAACACACCCAAGGAAGGGTACTTTCACCACGTAGTCTTCTCATCATGTCCCATGTTTTACAGCGAAGACTCCTATTTGCCTCCCCGTAGAAGCACGAGAGGCGCCACTGTTCCTTCCCAATTTCAGATATCCAAGCATCAACATGATACTGCGAAAAGTTTTTTATTGCCACTTCCAAAGAGTTTTTCCAAAAAATACAGATGCCGCCACTGCGGCCACTACTTCCTACTCCGAAACTGAAATCAAAACCTAGAGAAAAACGGAGGCCTTCAACTCGACTCTTCGGTAGCTGAGTTTCAACTAGGCAGAGAATCGAGGGCGAACACAACTCCACGAGATCGCGGAGCTCTCGAACTGTCGCGGGGTCGCCAATTCCACGGCAGTTCCAACAGAGGGTTTTCATTGGGCCTGACGGCGCTCCTGCACGAAGCCCGCCAATAATGCCATTTGGTTACTTTTTGTCGGAGAGGCCCCTTTCTTTGCCTTCTTCAATTCCCTCGGAGAAAAGTATGCCGGCGGTAGCGGCGGCATGTCGCTGGGCTGGCTTGCAACGAATGTAGACCCACTTGCTCCTTTCTCGCTGGCTATAAGCATCAGGTTTGAGTTGTTTTCAAGTGTAGCCGGCATTTTCCCTGCATGATCAGACTGACCAGGAACAACAGCGCTAGCTGACAGGGCCTCATTAAGGTCACGACGTGCTGCTGGCTCCACACCACTAGTATACTCCCTTACCGGTTCAGTGGCTTTCTCTGGACTAGTTACCTCATCGTGAGTATCCTCATCAGTGTCCAAACCGGCTTCCTGAGATGACCTCTTGCGCGGTGGGGATCGTTGGCGTGGGGGCGGATCACCACGACCACCCCTACCAGCTCTACCTCGACCTCCTGATCGGCCTCCATGGGTTGTACGTCCTCCCTGTGGCTCCGTCGTTGCCGTTGCCATCTCTTTCCGCTGCGCCAACATCTAGCTTCCCCAATGCTTGTGTTTTGCCTCCCACACACCATCACCGCACTCCTCGTGATTATGGCCCATTAATCCACAAACTTGACAGAAGTAGGGGATCTTTTCATATTTGACCGGAAGCATCCGACGGCCCTCCCCCGTGACTGTTAACGGTGTAACCCTGGTTAAAGGTTTGGCCACAAGCACCCTAGCACGAACTCTGACATAGTCCCCTTCATAGAACAATATCAGTGCTAACTGAACCTCTTTGACACGCCCAATCCGACGAGCAAGCTGGTCAACTATCCCTGCATCCCGGTACATATCTGGAATACCGTGGATCTGTGCCCATATGTATAAACCATCAAATATCACCGTAGTTGGATCTTTCTTCCCATCATAATCCTCTACAAGCAGCCCCATACCTCGGAACAGCCAGGGGCCACCATGGACGACCTTTTTCCAGTCACCGAGACAAAACATCTGAAAAATAAAGAGATTATCACCAGCTTCCCTGTACTTTGGGACATGAGCAAGTCCCCATACAGACTTGAGGGTCTCAAACATCGCTGAAGACGAGAAGGGCCGGGTTGTATTGAGCTTTCCGATAGCCAGCCATCTTGCATCTGCCTCAAGCCTTTTCACCTCCTCTTCCCCCACGATCACATCATCCAGCTCTTCATCTTTCAAATCCAGGTGCTGAAGCATCTCTTCCAGGTTCTTTCTAGTCCAGCCCGAGGAAGATGAAGAACCAGTTTCCGCCGCCATCTAGGGGTTTTGGAGGGACCCCGGGGCAGAAAGAAAGCAGTGATCTCCGACTGAACCCCCGGCAGCGCGGCAGGAACCCACGCCGGCGGGAGAGGTTGGAGACAAGGTAATACTCCGGCGCCGATCAGATCGCCGCCAGAGGACAAAAAAACCCGGGCAGATGGGCTGGTTGTGGTAGGGTAATCAGGTAATGGGCTTTCTTTTCCTTCAGTAAATGGGTTAGGTGGACATGATTGACGTGGGATTACAGGCCTATTCGGCTACTGGCCTAGCAAGCCGTCTATCGGCTGTTGGTTACTCCACACGGGAAACACCACGATATATTTTTCTAGAAAAAGAGGACCACCATCGGTTGATCGATCCACCTCCCCGCGACCTGGCCTGCTCGGCTGTTGTAGATGGTGGTACTCTGGGGTCAATTGGAGACAGAACGGCGGCGATTGGAGGCTGCCCTGCGCTGCGCGTGGCCGGTGGTGGGCTCCGAAGCAGATCCATCCGAGAAACGGCTTGCATCCTCGGTCGGCGGCTTCTTATCCCCTCTTTTGTGATAGGTGAGATTGCTAACTTTTGAAGACTGATAGACTTATTAGGGTTTAAATTTAGAGGTTAAAGCATGCCCAGTTGGTCATTCAGGCTATATATTACTTCTTCACTGTTAAAATAGATCCGTGGTTATATGTTGTGTATTAGAATCAAAGGTATTTTTACTGGTCAACCAAATTTTGGAAACAGATCGATTACCGGATATTTTGTTGGACCCCGAGTTTTTTTGCTAGACGTTTGGGTAGTGTCAAATAGAACACATATACATATTTTAAAACAACATCACCCCTAGACTCTAGAAGTGCTTTCGAGGTTCAATACTATATATTCTGTTGATAAATGAATATGAATTCAAAATTCGTTTAAATACCTGGGGAAAGGCAAAAATATTTTTTTAATACCGGTTATATCGGTCTCTATCGGAAAGGGACCGGTATCAAGAAAAAAAACATGGTCCAAACTCCCGATAATAATATTTAGAATATATAGTTAGGCTTAAACTTGCCCAGGCTTCATAAAATTTCTGGCTCCGCCACTGATTTGGAGCTGGTGGAGCAGTATGTAGAGACCAAGGGGGCTTCTTCATGGGTGCATCTACTCTATTCTTTCCCCACCTGGATGGTCTCTTGCTAAGGATTTGTATGTACAACACATCTTCATTGGCTCGGACTGTAAAGTAATCGTGGAGGAAATGGAGAAGGGGAGCTCGGCTACATATGAAGCTGTCATTACATAAATACAAGAACGTTCTTCTGTTTTTCTCTCTAGTATGTTTAGTCATGAGTTTAGAACCTCGAATGTGGAGGCTCACAATCTCGCAAAGCATGGTCTTAGTTTAGGGGTTGGTCGCCATGTTTGGTTAGGCCAACCCGGAGATCTTCTTTTCGTCCCTGTAAATATTGTGACCTCTTAATAAAGCTTGCGAGTTTGTCTAAAAAAAGTAAACAGCCCCAAATACTATTCTTCGCTCATAGCGCCTTTTAAAGGCTAAATCTTACGCAGCCCACGCCACTGCCCGTCAAGCTTCCGCAGTCTTTGGGCCTAGGCCAGTCATGGGAAGCTTCTAAAAGCTTCTGGCCCATGTGTTTTATTTTTTCTTTTTCTGCCCTTATTGCTTGCTTTTTGTTCGTTTTTCGTTTTCACTCGGTTTTGTTTTATTTAATAAAACTTTTCAAAAGTTTGAACTTATTAAAATTCATGAAGAATTTAAAATTTTTGAACTTTTTCCAGATTCATGAACTTTTTAAAGTTCGTGAACATTTTTTATATTCATGAACTTATTCAAATGCTTGAACTTTTGCAAATTTATGAACCTTTTTTATTATTTCATGATCTTTTTCAAATTCATCAACATTTTTTCAAATTCATGAACTTCTTTGAATTGGTGAACATTTTAAAAAATTTCATTTTCAAATTCATGTTTTTTTAAAAGGTAAACAATCATGTGAGGGGAGTGAGGGCTATGGGCCGAGACCTACTGAACTGGCGCGCGAGCGCCAATTAGCGATGTGCCTAAGACGCCAAGGATGAGGTCTCCTAACCAGCCTCCCATCTGATGAACCACTTTTCTCAAAATGGGCTTTTGCTCCACTTTATATATAAAGCAAACCATTACATCTATACAACATGTCCAAGTGCCAAATTTAAAAATTAAAAGGTATGCGCGGGCAACATCACAAACATGCCCAAAAGGGAAAAAAAGAGGGATGCAAAGTTGTAGATATAAACTTAATACCTCGAAATGCATGCTGGATAGCGGTCTTTAGATGGAGTATTAGTTGTACATGTGGTCGCATAACGGCCTATAAATCACTGATGTAATGCCCATGTAAACTTATGCCATATAAGACCATAGTCATAAATATAAATATTGCAGTTTAACCGTTGCCCAATTGTAATTTGCTCACCGCAAGACATTTATCTTCCTTGGAGAGATGCCTCTAGTGATGCTATGACCCCGGGTTTGTTTTCCCTTAATTGCATACACTGTTATTAGTTACTTTATTTGTTTTACCGTACTTATTATTTCATCTATCTATCAATTCCTATCATACCATACAATTTATCCTTATAACTAGCAGGATAAGAAGCTTGACAACCTTCTTGAAGCGTTGGGGGCAAGATTGTTTTGTGTTTGCTGTCCAGGTACCAAGGACTAGTGTTGCAGAAGAAATTCATACTCATTTGATAAACCTTGATTCTCAATCAAGGAAAGTAATTATTGCTAGGTTACTTCACCCTTACACTTGGGAGTTACTTAACCACTCTTACAAGAGGGCAAGCAACAAGTTGCCCCCGGCGCCGCCCTCTACCGCACATGCCCGAGCGCACCGAATGATAGCTGCTCTCCCACGTCGTCAAGGTCACGAAGATAGTGGCAGGCTCCTTGGAAATTTTTGTGATCATTGCAGCAGCTGCCACCTGCATGTACCTAAAGTGTCGTAGGCAGCGTATAGGGAGAGCGGTGTGAATTTTCCTGTGGCAGGCGCATGCATGTACTAGTTGTCACTACCGATTCTTTATATGCGGCTGTTAGATTTTAAATGAGTACTAACAAGTCGATCCCACCAAGGTCGGACCCAAGGGAAAACTTGAGAGGGATTAAGAATGCATGACCACATTCATGAACCAATAGGTAGCATCCATATTGGGTAATCATTCCATACGTTAGATCATGAGGGAGCCAAGCCCCTTGTTTTCCAGAATGTATGCAAGGGAATTGGCTTGCAACTTCTTAAACGGACATATGAGTGTAGTGTCATATTCTTGGTTCTAAGCTATTTTTGGCGTATATTCACAGGTACAACAAGGTGTTATACAAACGGTTTTTAACCCCTTTTCACGACGGTATTCGGAACCGTCACCTAGTGAGTGACTGCGATAGGGGGTTCTTCTCACACGACCCAGAAACCGTCGGGGATATGCCCTCCTGGCACATAAGCTCAGAAAAATGAGGTCGTGTGCGACCAGTGAGCGACCAAATACGGTTATATGTATAGTAGTGCTAAAAAATACAATTATACAGGCGAAATCGTTTCCGATCGTAAGTACATCCCACACAGTCAGTCCTCGCTAAACGTTTCCGTTCGTATACACATCCCACACAGTCACTCCAAGGAAAAAGTTTGCGCAAGGTGGCGTAACGCAAACGATTTTCAAGAGAATGTCGTGTATGATTGTTCATTGATCCAATACGATTTATTCCTAGAAACTGTGTGCGTTGCCTGAGGTCATCGTCCACGATATTTTCTGAATAACTGTTTGCAATAGCAAAACCCAATTAGCATGCTAATTGGTTAATTAGCAGGCTAATTGACCTATTATTAGTAATCCATTTAGTACTCTAATTGACATTCATATTAAGCACATAATATATTTCATTTCCATATTAAGAAAGCAAGATTTCATAATTGAAATACATCCGAGTACAACATGATATAGCTTCAGCATTCAGCTACCCCATTACACAACTCCACCAGCACCAGCACCAAGTTTCACATGCAACATCTAGAACCTTCCGAAGTTAGCATCATAGATGGTACATAGAAAGATGCATCTCATTTGGAAAAAAGCTGAAGCGGAAGGCGAATATTGAGCCTTCATTCATTTTGAAGGTCTTTGCAACTTTAGGCCAGTGTAAGGATAAACAACTAGATACTCGGATCCCATTCATACCAAGCATTTCAATCATACACACAATATGCCCGATATGAGTAAATACAACATGGCATCACAACAAAACTCTACAACTCAAGTACTTTATTTAAAAGGCTCCGGAGAGCCATACATAACATTCATACAGATAGGGGTCAGATGACCCGACACTCAAGTCATACAAACATACAAGCACATGTGGAAGCAAAGTAGTCTGAGTACAGACACTAGAAATAAAGAAGGCTTGACGAAGCCTGTCTATCTACATCGACCCTTCACAAGTCTTGGATCACCACCTGGGTGCTAAGTCACTCGTCAATGTCAAGGTCTACATAGAACCCATCGGAGGGGTTGGTGTTGTCGTCTGAAAACATTAATTAAAGCAACATGAGTACGGAGGTACTCAGCAAGTCTTACAACAGAATCCTACAATACATGCACATTCTCAAGAAGGTAGTGGAGTTATTGCAGCAAGCCAGCTTTGACTCTTGGCTAAGCTATCCTACGACAGACACAACCTGTAAATCATTTGTCGCACACGAGTCCACTATCACCAACCCAATACTCCACCGTGGATCCTCTCTCGCCATCCCACGAGAGGGCCATCCGCGGTACTCACACTTTCCTCGCCTCCTGACCACAGAGGTGGTTTGAGAGGTAATCATCAGTGAACTGCTTTGGAAAGGCCTGCAAACAAGGATGTGCATAAATATGTTCTCTATATTGGAAATGAGGCAAAGGAATAAAAAAGGCAAGGTATAATAGTTAGTACCATATTGGAAATATAGCAGTTAACTAAATACCACAACAAATGAACCAAACGTTAACTGAGCACCACATTGCACAATATAACATACTCCTAATAGAAGATCAGACAGTTAACTAAACCAAGCATGCTTAACAACTTGGAAATATAGAGATTGTATTTGTTTCTCGTGTATTTAGTACAACCAAATTTGATTTATTTCTCACATGGTATACAATAACAGAATGCACCCACAACAATTGAACATCGCGTTGCAGAATTGAACCAAACAGTTAACTAAACATCACAACAAATGAACCAAGCGTTAACTGAGCACCACATTGCACAATATAACATACTCCTAATAGGAGATCGGACAGTTAACCAGAGCAACCATGCTTGACAACTTAGAAAATTGCACCCTGAAGAATTGAACATCACATTTGCAGAATTGAACCAAATAGTTAACTGAACACCACATTGCACAACATATAGAACATATACTCTAGAGCAGAAGATTGCATGATAAAAGTAGATAGCACAATTCACTAGAATTTGTTAAGGAAAGGCAGTAGCTAGCAAACTGAACATGGGTCCTTATAGTGAGCTAATAAGACAAGCTACTCCTCATTGTCGGAGATATCAATGACGATTGGCTCCTTGGACATGGAAGAGGGCGAGGCCTCCGCATCGTGGGTGCCCTCGTCGTAGTTGTGAGTTGCCTGAGCCGCTCCGGGCACCAACCTACTGGCTCTCGAGATGAGGTAAGCACGTGCACGCTGAGAAAACACCTCGTAGTCTTCGTCGAAGGCACCGACGGTGGCCTCGAGAAAACGCCATGAACTGTCGTTTAAAGCAGCCAACCGCGTCGTGGCATCGGCACGTGAGGTGTCGACGGTGACCTCGACGGCGTGGTGCTCCTCCAAGATCTGGGGGTCAGCATGAATGGCAGCCATCGCGACCTCATCCGTGCATGCGACCGCGATTTGCTTCTCTGCTGCCAAATGCTCCTTGATATCCTGGCTATACCGTGTGCACCTTGGCTTAGGGCGGCGCTTATTTGGTGGAGGGGTCGGTGATCTGGGTGGAAGGTGTCGCGCCAGCGGTTGGGGCATGTGGGATGTGGAAGGAGGAGGAGGATGGGGTCGGGTGTGGATTACCTGCCCGGATAGGCGAGGCCGAGCAGCATGAAGGAGGGTTGCCGGTGAGGAGGCGGCACTGCAAGCAAGGAGTGAAGGTTTCAACTTGGAAAGGAAGGCGGAAACAGGGAAAATGTGGCTTTTGGTAAGGGGGAGAGGGCGGGGAGGTAGATATTTCCGCGGAAGCCGAAAATTTGGAATCGCTTCAGCGAAAAAACTGGCGCGCAAAGTGTCATCAGACACGGTCCCTTATTCAGAGTAGGTTGTGGAGTGTAGCGGTCGCACCTTCTCGCGTAAGCCGTATGCGTACTATACTCCGACGGTGCTCCAAGATATTTTGTGCTGCATCTCACATGGTTGGTTATAATAAACTATGTGGGATCTACTTGATTTTTTTGTCTTGATTTGAAATACATAATGGGGTCACAACGGCAATGGACAGTATTTGAATTGCTAGACCTTTTATCTGCAGTGAACATGCAACTATACGTGTGTCGTAAAAGAATTGGAATTATTCAGGGTTCGTTTGGACATTTTATACATTAAATTGGTTTTCTAGCCATTTCAGGTGCACAATTCAGAGTTAAACTACATGCACATGCTCCGGTGCATCAACATGGGTTGTAAAATCATATATGTGTCCATGGGTTTATGCTTATGTCCCATGCGAGAAATGGGGATGAATTTTGAACACCACGCACAGTGGCTCTCCGGCAAACGTTGACGTACTTGCTTTTGTAATTCTTGTAAATCCAGAAGTCGTCCGAAATTCATCAAACTTGGCATGCTATCATGGAGCGGGACCAACATGCCGTGGTAATTTTTTGTCCCATTTGGGGCAGGTTTGGGTATAAGCTTCTCATAAACCAGAGCTTCTCACTACAAGTGTGATGGTTTTGGTAGGGAACGTTACACCTTTCTGGACAAAACGATATCCGTTGCCTCTTCTCGATTTCAATTTTTTTCTAGTGTCAACGTAGAACAATAGGAGTTTTGTGCCAATTTTTGGGATTTTTGGGGTTCGCTTGGACATTTTTATACATTAACTGAGTTTTCTATGCATTCATGTGCATAATTCAAATTTGAACTACATGCACATGCTCCAATGCATATAAATTGGTTGAAAATTCAAATCTGTGTCCTTGGTTGCATGCTTAGGTCCCATGCAAGAAATAGGAATGAATGTCAAACACTCTGCCACTGTCACTCGGCCGCAAACATTAAGATATCTGGTTTTTAAATTCTAGTAGATCCAAAACTCGTCAGAAATTTATGAAACTTGGCATGCTATCATGAAGCGGCATCAACATGCCATGGTGCAAATTTTGTCCCATTTGAGGCAGGGGTTTGGGGATATGCTTCTCACAAACCATAGCTTCTCACAATAAGCCTCATGGTTTCAGTAGGGAACGTCCTACCTTTGGGGACGAAACGATATCCATTGCCTCTTCTCGATTTCAATTTTTTCCTAGAGTCAACATAGAATAACAGGAGTGTTGTGTCAATTTTTGGGATTCTTCGGGGTTCGTTTGGACATTTTTATGCATTAACTGATTTTTCAATGCATTCATGTGCATAATTCAAATTTGAACTACATGCACATGCTCTAATGCATATAAAGTGGTTGAAAATTCAAATTTGTGCATTTGGTTGCATGCTTTGGTCCCATGCAAGAAATGAGAATGGATGTCAAACACCCTGCCACCGTCACTCGGCCGCAAACATTGAGATACCTAGTTTTTAAATTCTAGTAAATTCAAAACTCGTCTGAAATTCATGAAACTTGGCATGCTATCATGGAGCAGCATCAACATATCGTGGTAAACTTTTTGTCCCATTTGGGACAGGTTTGGGTATATGCTTCTCACAAACCAGAGCTTCTCACAACAAGCATGCTGGTTTCGGTAGGGAATGTCCCACCTATGGGGACGAAACAATATCCATTCACTGGTACGCATCGGTCCTAAACAAACGGTTTTTAACCCCTTTCTGCGACGGCATTTGGAACCGTCGCCAAGTGAGTGTGGGCGATAGGGGGGTCCTTCCCACACAACCCAGAAACCGTCGAGGATATGCACACGTTCGGCAAAATGAGGTCGTGTGCGACCGGCGAGTGCTCAAATACAGAAATACATACAGTAGAGCTAAAAAATACAATTATACGGTGAAATTGTTTCCGTTCGCAAGTACATCCCACACAGTTAGTCACCGCTAAACGTTTCCGTTCGTATGCACATCCCACACAGTCGCTCCAAGGAAAACGTTTCAGTTCACAGGTACATCACACACAATTTTTCCCGTTAAATCATTTGCGTTATTGAATGTATCACACACGGTCCATAGAAGAAACTGTGTGGCAAAGGCTGTCCATCACACACAGTTTTTATGTGGTAAACGTTTGCACAAGGTGGCCTAACGCAAACAGTTTTCAAGAGAAAGTCGTGTGTGATTGTTCATTGATCCAACACGGTTTATTCCTAGAGACTATGTGCGTTGCCTGAGGTCATCACCCACGGTATTTTTTCAACAACCGTTTGTAATAGCAAAACCCAATTAGCAGGCAAATTCGCCATTAACAGGCTAATTATCTGATTATTCATAATCTATTTATTAATCTAATTGACATTTCATATTAAGCACACAATATATTTTATTTCCATATTAAGGAAGCAGAATTTCATAATTGAAATACATCAGAGTACAACATGATATAGCTTCAGCACTCAGCTACCCCATTACACAACTGCACCGGCAACAAGTTCCACATGCAACATGTAGAACCTTTCGAAATTAGCATCATAGACGGTATATAGACAAATGCATCTCATCTGAAAACTGCTGAAGTGGAAGGCGAATATTGAGCCTTCATTCATGTTGAAGGTCTTTGCAACTTTAGGCCAGTGCGTGTGGATGATTGACCGTCCGTCCTTCGTCCTCTTCAGGACCACTTCAATATTGAACCATGGGTGTTGTATGAAAACCTTCCTCACCTCCTGACCATAGAGGTGGTTTGAGAGGTAATCATCAGTGAACTACTTTGGAAAGGCCTGAAAACAAGGATGTGCATAAATATCTTCACTATATTGGAAATGGGGCAAAGGAATAAAAAGAGGCAAGGTATAATAGTTAGTACCGTCTTGTAGTGAACTTATGTCTTGTTCATTGTGCAGACAAAGATCTTGTTGTTTTTTGTCGCTAATTTCTTTATCCTAACAATCTTTCTGAGTTTCTTGGTTTGATTGATATTCATGGACAACTCATTCTCCATATGCAAAAAGGGTTGAACAGTGGGTCAAAACCTCTGACAGCAGGAGCTACATGAGCAAGACCAAATTGTTAAAAACCAAAATATTAGAATGGTTCCTACAATTGCACAATAATGTGCTATTAGACAACGTACCATGCACGTGCTAACCTCGATTGTAAACCTCAGTGCTTCCCATTGTTTACCTGCAACACATATAAGGTAGTTAGTCATCAGGTTAAGTAAGGGTTCGCATGCTATTAGTAAAATATGTTGATGAAAAATAAGCACATTGCAGATTCATCAGATTAATTCAAGCCACACGGAAAACCCATTTACCCAAACCAAGCATGATTAAGAACTAGGAAATATATCACTTGTATATGTTTCTCATGTATTAAGTGCAGCCAAATTCGATTTATTCCTCACATGCACAATAATACAAAATTCTACCCACGACAATTGGACATCGCATTGCAGAATTGAACCAAGCAGTTAACTAAACACCACAACAAATGAACCAAACATTAACTGAGCACCACATTGCACAATATAACATACACCTAATAGAAGATCGGACAGTTAACCAAACAGTTAACTACAACCAATTGTAGCAATTGTATTTGTTTCTCATGTATTTACTACAGTCAAATTCAATTTATTCCTCACATGGTATACAATAACAGAATGCACCCATAATTTTGTAAAGATAAATTCGATTTATTTCTCACATGGAAGACAATACAAAATTGTAGCCTGAAGAATTGAACATCACATTTGCAGAATTGAACCAAACAGTTAACTAAAGATGGCAACTAATTTACAAAACAGTTAATAAGTGAGCACCACACTACACGACATATAGAACATATACACTAGAGTAACAGATTGCATGGTAAAATTAGATAGCACAATTCACTAGAATTTGTGAAGGAAAGGCAGGAGCAACACACGTAACGGGTAAACCGAGCATGCTTAACCGGTGTAGCTAGCAAATGGCAAGGTGCACCTTCAAGATCTGGGGATTGGCATGAATGGCAGGCATCATGACCTCATCCGCGCTTGCGGCCGCGATTTGCTTCTCCGCTGCCAAATGCTCCTTGAGGTCCTGGCTATACTGCGTGCACCATGACTTAGGCCGACGCTTATTTGGTGGAGGGGTCGGTGATTTGGGTGGAAGGTGTCGCGCTCGTGCCGGCGGTCGGGACATGTGGGTTGTGGAAGGAGGAGGAGGATGGGGGTCGGGTGTGGATTACCTGCCTGGATAGAGGAGGCCGAGCAGCGTGAAGGAGGGTCGCCGACGAGGCGGCGGTGCTGCAAGCAAGGAGTGAAGGTTTCAACTTGGAAAGGAAGGCGGAAAGAGAAGAAATGTGGCTTTTGGAAAGCGGGAGGGGGCGGAGAGGTAGATATTTCTGCGGAAGCAGAAAATTAGGGATCGCTTCAGCGAAAAAACTGGCGCGCAAAGTGTCATCAGACAAGGTCCCTTATTCAGAACTGTGTACGATATGTGGACATCAGAAACGATTCAGATAGCTTAACCCGTGTGTGATGAGTTTGAACATCAAAAGTTTTGGTTCGAATTTCCATGGTTACAGTGGTCATCCACGTCATTGCATAATTTGGGTACACAAAGGAGACTACAGCACACCCACACTTCTTAATCGAGCAAGTTCGGCAATTAAACAGAGCTAGCTGACCTAAACATTACTCTAACAAATTAAAGACCGACACTCTTAATTAAACAAAACAAAGAGTACTACTACAGCTGGTGCTAGTCCATCTCCGCCGCCGCCTCCATGTCCAGCTCGTGCCCGATGGTCTCCTGTGGAAGGAGCTCCATGGCATCCATCGCACCATACTTGGCATGCATCTCGCCATCCACATCCGCCATCTCTTTGGAAAAGGCCGCCATGAGCTGGGCATGGGCGGATGCGATCTGGGCTTGGACGGGCTTCGTCGTTGCAAGGTATGCGGCGGAGGAACGGACGGCTGCTCGAACGCTCTCGACGATTGCCAGCTCTTCGGTCGTGGTTGCCGACCATTGTCGGAGGAGCTTCGTTCGATTTGTGCGGTGACCGCCAGGAGCTGGGCGTGGGCGGCCTCGACATGGTCGTGGGCGGCCTCCATCAGGGCTAAGGCTGCCGCTACGGAACGGACATCTGCTATGCCGCTCTTGCCAGTTGCTATCCCCGAGGCAGATGTTGCTGCCGCCACCTGAGAAGCAACAATGGCCGTTTGGGCTGCCTTTGCCGCCCGGTCGCAGATTGCGGCCGCGCTCATGCACCTTGTTAGCACGCGCATGGCGGCTGCGGCCGCGCTCTCGTCGGAGTGGGCCACCGAAGTTTCCCTCACGACGCGAGACCACGTGCCCATCTTTCAACGGCGATGATTGAACAGTGAAATGATATTTGGGGAGTGAGCTAGTGTGTTTGAGACGCCGGCTGTGGACTGTAGCCGACGCACCTTCTCGCGTAAGCCATAGGCGTACTATACACCGACGGTGCTCCAGGATATTTTGTGCTGCATCTCACACGGTTGCTGATAATAAACTGTGTGCGATCTACTTGATTTTTCATCTTGATTTGAATTACATAACGGGGTCACAGCGGCAATAGACGGTGTTTGAATTGCTAGAACTTTTATCTAGAGTGAACATGCAAATATATGTGTGTCATAAAAGAATTGGAATTATTCAGGGTTCGTTTGAACATTTTATACATTAAATTGGTTTTTTAGCCATTTTAGGTGAACAATTCAAATTTGAACTACATGCACATGCTCCAGTGCATATAAATTGGCTGAAAAATCAAATCTGTGTCCTTGGTTGCATGCTTAGGTCCCATGAGAGAAATGAGAATGAATTTAAAACACCAGGGCACCATTGATTGCCAGCAAAACATTGAGATGCCTGGTTTTTTAAATTCTAGTAAATCAAAAACTCGTCCGAAATTCATGAAACTTGGCATGCTATCATGGAGCGGCATCAACATGTCATGGTAAAATTTTTGTCCCATTTGGGGCAGGTTTGGGTATATGCTTCTCACAAACCAGAGCTTGTCACAACAAGCATGATGATTTTCGGTAGGGAACGTCCCACATTTGGGGACAAAACGATATCCATTGTCTCTTATTGCTTTCAAAAGTTTTCTCGTGTCAACATAGAACAACAGGAGTGTTGTGTGAATTTTTGTGATTTTTTGGGGTTCGTTTGGACATTTTTATGCATTAACTGAGTTTTCAATGCATTTATGTGCATAATTAAAATTTGAACTACATGCACATGCTCCAGTGCATATAAATTGGTTGAAAAATCAAATCTGCGTCCTTGGGTGCATGCTTAGGTCCCACGCAAGAAATGGGAATGAATTTCAAACACCAGGGCACCGTTAATTGCCGGCAAAGCATTGAGATGCCTGGTTTTTAAATTCTAGTAAATCCAAAACTCGTCTGAAATTCATGAAACTTGGCATGCTATCATGAAGCGGCATCAACATGTCGTGGTAAATTTGTCCCATATGGGGCAGGTTTGGGTATATCCATCTCACAAACCGGAGCTTCTCACAACAAGCATGATGGTTTTCGGTAGGGAACGTCCCACCTATGGGGACGAAACGATATCCATTGCCTCTTATTGGTTTCAAATTTTTTTCTCATGTCAACATAGAACAATAGGAGTGTTTTGTGAATTTTTGTGATTTTCCGTGGTTTGTTTGGACATTTTTATGCATTAACTGAGTTTTCAATGCATTTATGTGCATAATTCAAATTTGAACTACACGCACATGCTCCAGTGCATATAAATTGGTCGAAAAAATCCAATCTCTGTCCTTGGGTGCATGCTTAGGTCCCATGCAAAAAATGGGAATGAATTTCAAACACCAGGGCACCGTTGATTGCCGGCAAAACATCGAGATGCCTGGTTTTTAAATTCTAGTAAATTGAAAACTCGTCTGAAATTCATGAAACTTGGCATGCTATCATGGAGGGGCATCAACTTGCCTAGTACAAATTTTGAACCATTTGGGGCAAGTTTGGGTATATGCTTCTCACAAACTGGAGCTTCTCACAAGAAGCAAGATGGTTTTCGGTAGGGAACGTCCCACCTTTGGGACGAAACGATATCCATTGCCTCTTATTGCTTTCAAATTTTTTTCTCGTATCAACATAGAACAACAGGAGTGTTGTGTGAATTTATGTGAATTTTCAGGGTTCGTTTGGACATTTTTATGCATTAATTGAGTTTTCAATGCATTTACGTGCATAATTCAAATTTGAACTACATGCACATGCTCCAGTGCATATCAATTGGTCGAAAATTGAATCTGTGTCCTTGGGTGCAGGCTTATGTTCCATGCAACAAATGGGAATTAATTTCAAACACCAGGGCACCGTTGATTGTCGGCAAAACATTGAGATGCTTGGTTTTTCAATTCTAGTAAATCCAAAACTCGTATGAAATTCATGAAACTTGGCATGCTATCATGGAGCGGCATCAACATGTCGTGGTACAAATTTTGTCCCATTTGGGGCAGGTTTGGGTATATGCTTCTCACAAACCGGAGCTTCTCACAACAAGCAAGATGGTTTTCGGTAGGGAACGTCCCACCTTTGGGGACGAAAGGATATCCATTGCCTCTTATTGCTTTCATTTTTTTTCTCGTGTCAACATAGAACAACAGGAGTGTTGTGTGAATTGTTGTGATTTTTCGTGGTTCGTTTGGACATTTTTATGCATTAACTGAGTTCTCAATGCATTTATGTGCACAATTCAAATTTGAACTACATGCACATGCTCCAGTGCATATAAATTGGTCGAAAAATCAAATCTGTGTACTTGGGTGCATGCTTGGGTCCCATGCAAGAAATGGGAATGAATTTCAAAAACCAGGGCACCATTGATTGCCGGCAAAACATTGAGATGCCTGGTTGTTAAATTATAGTAAATCCAAAACTCGTCTGAAATTCATGAAACTTGGCATGCTATCATGGAGCGGCATCAACGTGCTGTGGTACAAATTTTGTCCCATTTGGGGCAGGTTTGGGTATATGCTTCTTACTAACCGGAGCTTCTCACAACAAGCATGATGGTTTTCGGTAGGGAATGTCCCACCTTTGGGGACGAAACGATATGCATTGCCTCTTATTGCGTTCAATTTTTTTCTCATGTCAACATAGAACAACAGGAGTGTTGTGTTAATTTTTGTGATTTTTCGGGGTTTGTTTAGACATTTTTAGGCATTAACTGAGTTTTCAATGCATTTATGTGCATAATTCAAATTTGAACTACATGCACATGCTCCAGTGCATATAAATTGGTCAAAAAAATCCAATCTGTGTCCTTGGGTGCATGCTTTGGTCCCATGCAAGAAATGGGAATGGATTTCAAACACCATGGCACCGTTGATTGCTGGCAAAACAATGAGATGCCTGGTTTTTAAATTCTAGTAAATCGGAAACTCGTCTGAAATTCATGAAACTTGGCATGCTATCATGGAGCGGCATCAACTTGTTGTGGTACAAATTTTGTCTCATTTGGGGCAGGTTTGGGTATATGCTTCTCACAAATCGGAGCTTCTCACAACAAGCAAGATGGTTTTCGGTAGGGAACGTCCCACCTTTGGGACAAAACGATATCCATTGCCTCTTATTGCTTTCAATCTTTTTTCTCATGTGAACATAGAACAACAGGAGTGTTGTGTGAATTTTTGTGACTTTTCGGGGTTTGTTTGGAAATTTTTATGCATTAACTGAGTTATCAATGCATTTATGTGCATAATTCAAATTTGAACTACATGCACATGCTCCAGTGCATATACATTGGACGAAAATTCAAATATGTGTCCTTGGGTGCAGGCTTAGGTCCCATGCAACAAATGGGAATGAATTTCAAACACCAGGGCACCGTTGATTGTCGGCAAAACATTGAGATGCTTGGTTTGTAAATTCTAGTAAATCCAAAACTCGTCTGAAATTCATGAAACTTGGCATGCTATAATGGAGCGGCATCAACATGTCGTGGTACAAATTTTGTCCCATTTGGGGCAGGTTTGGGTATATGCTTCTCACAAACTGGAGCTTCTCACAACAAGCATGATGGTTTTCGGTAGGGAACGTCCCACCTTTGGCGACGAAACGATATCCATTGCCTCTTATTGCTTTCAAATTTTTTTCTCGTGTCAACATAGAACAACAGGAGTGTTGTGTGAATTTTTGCGATTTTTCGGGGTTCGTTTGGACATTTTTAGGCATT
This sequence comes from Aegilops umbellulata, assembly GCA_032464435.1. Lineage (NCBI taxonomy): Eukaryota > Viridiplantae > Streptophyta > Magnoliopsida > Poales > Poaceae > Aegilops > Aegilops umbellulata. The sequence continues at coordinate 241,160,127 of CP136055.1, read as the reverse complement.
AACTGAGTTCTCAATGCATTTGTGTGCATAATTCAAATTTGAACTACATGCACATGCTCCAGTGCATATAAATTGGTCGAAAAATCAAATCTGTGTCCTTGGGTGCAGGCTTAGGTTCCATGCAACAAATGGGAATTAATTTCAAACACCAGGGCACCGTTGATTGTAGGCAAAATATTGAGATGCTTGGTTTTTAAATTCTAGTAAATCCAGAACTCGTCTGAAATTCATGAAACTTGGCATGCTATCATGGAGCGGCATCAACATGACGTGGTACAAATTTTGTCCCATTTGGGGCAGGTTTGGGTATATGCTTCTCACAAACCGGAGCTTCTCACAACAAGCAAGATGGTTTTCGGTAGGGAACATCCCACCTTTGGGGACGAAACGATATCCATTGCCTCTTATTGCTTTCAATTTTTTTTCATGTCAACATAGAACAACAAGAGTGTTGTGTGAATTGTTGTGATTTTTCGGGGTTCGTTTGGACATTTTTATGCATTAACTGAGTTTTCAATGCATTTATGTGCACAATTCAAATTTGAACTACATGCACATGCTCCAGTGCATATAAATTGGTCGAAAAATCAAATCTGTGTCCTTGGGTGCATGCTTGGGTCCCATGCAAGAAATGGGAATGAATTTCAAAAACCAGGGCACCTTTGGCAACGAAATGATATCCATTGCCTCTTATTGCTTTCAAATTTTTTTCTCGTGTCAAAATATAGCTACAGGAGTGTTGTGTGATTTTTTCTGATTTTTCGGGGTTCGTTTGGACATTTTTATGCATTAACTGAGTTTTCAAGGCATTTATGTGCATAATTCAAATTTGAACTACATGTACATGCTCTAGTGCGTATAAATTGGTTGAAAAATCAAGTCTGTGTCCTTGGGTGCATTCTTAGTGTTGGGGATCATTGGAGAAATTTAAAAAAATCTATGCATCACCAAGATCAATCTATGGAGAGACTAGCAACGAGAGAGAGAGGGGAGTGCATCTTCATAGCCTTAAGATCGCGAAGCGGATGCGTTACAAAAACGCGGATGAAGGAGTCGTACTCGCAGCGATTCAGATCGCGGTTGATTCCGATCTAAGCGCCGAACAACGATGCTGTCGGATCACGGGTTCCGGCAGACCCTTAAGGTTTGAACTCTGGGGTGCGCGCGGAGATTATGCCCTCTGCCTCTCCGTCTCGCAAGGATCTAACTACTGAAAGAACTGCACAAAGAACACATAGTTTATACTAGTTCGGGCCACCGTTGTGGTGTAATACCCTACTCTAGTTTGTGGTGGGTGGATTGCCTCTTGGGCTGATGATGATGACGAACAATACAAGGGAGTACAGCCTCGCGAGGGCCTGTTCTTGGATAGGGGGATGAACTTCTAGGGGAAGTTCGATCGCCCCTCTCTCTCTCTCTACTTGCTCTACGATTGCTCTCAATACTCTGTCCTCTCCCTACCCTGGGGGTGGCTAGTCCTATTTATAGGCAAAGGCCCTGGGCCTCTTCCCAAATATTGAGCGGGAAGGGCGCCAACAATTGGCCAATTCGAAGGGGAACATCTGGTACACCTATCCTGAATAAAGTTGGTCCTCGCCTGTCAAAGGCCCAGTGGTGACGCCGTACTGGGCTCCACGATGACCTCCTTCCCACCGTTGGACTGGTCTTGGTCTCGTTGCACCAAAATGGATGCCTTTTGTAACGCCCCAGATGTAACTTGCCATATTTGTAATCCAACTCTTGCCATTTTCGGCATTGTGATATGATATTTCCTCCGTGGTTGGGTTTTCTCCGTGTTGCATTTTTGGTCATGTCATGCATTTCATATCATGTCATCATGTGCATCGCATTCGCATACGTGTTCGTCTCATAAATCCGAGCATTTTTCCCGTTGTTCGTTTTGCAATCCGGCGCTCCTATGTCTCCCGGCGTCCCCTTTTACATTTCTTCGTGAGCGGGTATTGAACATTCTCGGAATGGACCGAGGCTTGACATGTGGCCTCGGTATAGCACCGGTAGACCGCCTGTCAAGTTTCGGGTCAATCGGAGTTCGTTTGGTACTCCAACGGTTAACCGGGTAACCGTGAAGGCCTCGTGTGTGTTGCAGCCCAACACCCCTTTAAAACAGCCCAATAACCCATCTAAGTCACTCCCATGTCCTCCGCCGTTCGATCACGATCGCGTGGCCGAAAACCGCTCTCCATTTGGAGCTCCCTAGCTCCTCCTAGCTATAAAAACGCCTCCCCCCTCCTCAAATCACGGGCAAAACCACCCTAACCCTAGTCTATTTCCTCCCCCGCCGCCGCCGGACGAAAACCCGCCGGCCGGACGTGTCCGGATCGCCCCGCCGCCGCCACGTGGCGCCACCGGGTTCGTCGCCGCCGCCACCCGCCGCGCCCCGCCGCCAGGGCCCGCGCGGCCCAGATCTGGCCCGCGGGGCCCGCGCCGCGCCGCCGCCCGCCGGCTCCGCCCCGCGCCCAGGGCCACCGCGCCGCCCCGCGTCTGAGCCGGCGCCGCCTCCGCGCCCGTCCCCGCCGCCGTCGCCCGCCCGCGCCGGCGCGCGCCGCCCGCCGCCCTCCGCGCCGTCGCTGGCGACTGCCGCCGCCGCCTCCGCGCCGTCCGCGACCGCCGCCGCCGCCCGCGCCTCTCCGGCTCGACTCCGGCGCGGATCCGGCGAGATCCGCCGCCGCCTCGATCCGCGTGCCCAGCAGGGTTGACTTCTTTCCCCCTCCGGATTATTTCTAAGTCCTCTAAATTTTTGTATCATCATGCCATGTTCGACCTGCCGTAACTTTGCATCCATAGCTCCGTTCCACGCGTATAATATGTCGAATTGTTCTTCTCGAAGAGTACATCATTTTGTTCCATTGCGTCATTTTCATTTAAAGTCATCTTGATGCCCGAAATGCTGTTAGAATAGGGCTAGTTGATGTTAGTTGCTGGATCTTATCTGAACATGCACTTTTGTCATTTTTGCCATGATTGATGTGTACCTCCTATGAAGTTGAGTCCTACATGAGTTTTGAAATATGCCATGTTAACTTTCCAGAGATTTTTGCCATGTATTTTTGTGATATATGTGGTGACTAGCACAAGCATGCAAACTAGGTCAATTGATGTTGCTGATTTCAGAGACTTAGTGATTTCACTAAGTCCCTGACTGCTGTTATCATCATGCCATGTATTCATGTTGTTTCTGAGAGATATATGCATAATTTGAGCATGATCAGTAAAGGAATTTTGAACTTTAGTATTTTCTCTATCCATCAATGCCTTTTTTTGAAATTATGGAGTGCCATAGTTTGAGTAAATCGAGCTCTACTTTTGCTACAAAATGTTGCTGGCAGATTGTTTACGTGTTATTCGATTTTGCCAAGCTTGGTGTAGTTGATCATTGCATGCTATGATGTTACTATTGCCATGTATAGTTACTATGCCATGTCTTCTTGATGTATGTATGCTTAGTTTATCATGCAATGCTCTGTAGTGAGTGCTTCGAGCTCGCGAACATGCCTAGTCGTTATCTGTTTCTGTCATGTTCAGTTTTCTGCTAAGTCTGAAACCTGTAGCGAAACTTGCTTAATTGACATGGGTGTAATATTATTTTCTGATCCTTTTTGGCTTATGGTCAGTAAGGGACTTTTGTCTAGTGCTATGGGTAGATTCATTCCATGCCTTTGTTTGCTATGTTCTGAACCTGTAGCATGTTGTTTCATTGCTCTGAACATGCCATCCTGATGTTAGTTTTCTGCTATGTTAATTTCACCAAGTCTGAGAACCTGTTATCTTGTGCACTTTTGCCATGCTTGTTTGGACCTGTTATGATGTGATTTAGCCGTAGCTCAGTGTTCATCTTTTATCAAGAATCTTGAGTAGATTACTGTAATATGCTTTGTTGCCATGTTTGGGTGCAGTAGCTTAATTATTTGTTGCTTGCTAAGTAGCATCATGCTGTTTATGGCAGATTCGTGTCATTCTTGTATTGCTTGCCATTTGCAAACCGTGCATCCGATTCCGGTGATCTTTATATCGATTTCAACCGAAATCACCTCATCTATCCAGTGGCATGCTTGGTTTGCCAAGATTATGCCCTGTTCATCCTTGTCCTTCCGGAGCATGCATACGCATTGCATATCACCTCTCGCATATCATGCCATGTTTTGCATCATGTTGCTTGTGCATTGCATCGTGGTTGATTTTGGTTCATTTGCTTGTTCTCTTGTCTTGGGTAGAGCCGAGAGACGAGTACGTGAACGAGGATTCCGTTGAGAACGCTTTCGAGGACCAAGCTTTCGACAACTCTGAGACTCTTGCAGGCAAGATGACCATACCCTCGAAATCACTTCTATCTTTGCTTGCTAGATTGCTCGCTCTTTTGCTATGCCTATGCTACGATACCTACCACTTGCTATATCATGCCTCCTATATTGCCATGTCAGCCCCTAACCATCCATGTCCTAGCAAACCGTTGTTTGGCTATGTTACTGCTTTGCTCAGCCCCTCTAATAACGTTGTTAGTTGCAGGTGAAGATGAAGTTTGTTCCTTGTTGGAACATGGAGATGTTGTTCCTTGTATGGAACATGTTTACTTGTTGGGATATCACAATATATCTTATTTAATTAATGCTTCTATATACTTGGTAAAGGGTGGAAGGCTCGGCCTTATGCCTGGTGTTTTGTTCCACTCTTGCCACCCTAGTTTCCGTCATACCGGTGTTATGTTCCCGGAGTTTGCGTTCCTTACACGGTTGGGTGATTTATGGGACCCCCTTGACAGTTCGCCTTGAATAAGACTCTTCCAGCAAGGCCCAACATTGGTTTTACCATTTGCCACCTAAGCCTTTTTCCCTTGGGTTCTGCAGACTCAAGGGTCATCTTTATTTTAACCCCCGGGCCAGTTCTCCTTCGATTGCTGGTCCAAACCGAGCGATGTCCGACGCCCCTTGGGCAACCAGGGTCTATGCCAACCCGACGTCTTGCTCATCCGGTGTGCCCTGAGAACGAGATATGTGCAGCTCCTATCGGGATTTGTCGGCACATCGGGGAGGTTTTGCTGGACTTGTTTTGTTACTGCCGAAATGTCTTGTAGTCCGGGATTCCGAGATTGATCGGGTCTTCCCGGTAGAAGGAATATCCTTCGTTGACCGTGAGAGCTTATCATGGGCTAAGTTGGGACACCCCTGCAGGGTATTATCTTTCGAAAGCCGTGCCCGCGGTTATGAGGCAGATGGGAATTTGTTGATGTCCGGTTGTAGAAAACCCGAAGTTGACCTTAACTAAAACACATCAACCGCGTGTGTAACCGTGATGGTCTCTTCTCGGCGGGGTCCGGGAAGTGAACACGGTTGTTGGAGTTATGCCTGACGTAGGTTGTTTCAGGATCACTTCTTGATCACTTCTAGCTTCACGACCGTGCTTTGCCTTCTCTTCTCGCTCTCTTTTGCGCTGTAGCCACCATATGCTAGTCGCTTGCTGTAGCTCCACCTCACAAACCCCCTTTCCCACCTTTAAGCTTAAATAGTCTTGATCTCGCGGGTGTGAGATTGCTGAGTCCCCGTGACTCACAGATATTATCACCACAGTTGCAGGTACCAACGATGCCAGTGCAGATGACGCGACCGAGCTCACTTGGGAGTTCGACGAGGAACGTGGCCGTTACTATGTTTCTTTTCTAGACGATCAGTAGTGGAGCCCAGTTGGGTGATCCGGGGATCTGTTTAGCATTTGGGGTAGCCTTCTTTCATTTTGGTACCATAGTCGGACCTTGAGTGTAATCTGTATGATGGATGTTATTTATGTACTTGTGTGAAGTGGCGATTGTAAGCCAACTATGTATCTTTCCCCTTTATTTATTACATGGATTGTGTGAAGATTACCTCACTTGCGACATTGCTTTCAATGCGGTTATGCCTCTAAGTCGTGCCTCGACAAGTGGGAGATATAGCCGCATCGAGGGCGTTACACCTTTGCTTGATCCTCTCGCCTGCGCTTGCCCCCTTTGCACCAAAGAGGAAAGGGAGGACACTGCATGGTCTGGCGCCCGCTTGGCACCCTTGGTCGTCATGGCTTGCGTCGTGGGCACCTCGCGAGGTACCCTGCCTTGATCCCTCCGCCTCCTCGTGAGCCAGCCTAACGAGGCCGCGCCTGAGGAAGCGCCGTGTCGTCCGCCCCGCGAGGCTTGGCCCCTCGCGAGGGTCCTGGGTCTCGTGTTGATGAAGTTGGGCCGTGCTGGGCCCCCTTTGAGCCACGCCGCAGGCCGCAGGCAGGTACGTCTGGGGACCCCCGTTCCCAGAACGCCGACAGTAGCCCCCGGGCCCAAGGCGCGCCCGGACTTGGCCGTGCCGAGAGGTGAAAGGGCAAGGGCGAAGCGCCGCGGGCCCTAATAGGCTGCGGCCTTGTGCGCCGCGTGGCGGTTTGACAGGACGTGGGCGTCTCCGCTTCCCCATGACGCCTTGGCAACTGCGTGACTTGACTAGTCCCTGCATGCGTAGATACGGGTCATTATTACCTAGGATCGTGGTGCTTGACGGTTGGCCTTTTCCAGCTATAAGTACGGGGCCGCATAAGCTCCACCAGTCCGCCCCTTCTAGCTTCTCTTCTTCTTCATCGCCGAACTACCGGCCAGCGCTCGGTGCGGCTTCTGGCTTCAAGCTGACGGTTGTTGCAGCAGTGCCTCCTGGGTTTCGCTTGAGGTCTCCCCTTCTGGGAATGTGGCCCTGACCCGCGACTGGCAAACGTTTGCCCGCGCGCGTGGCCTGGGCCAGCGGTGCACCCTACACTTCAAGTTCGACGACGACGGCACCCTCTATGTGAGGGTGTTTGGGGAAGATGGTCGTCGCACAGGATGCTGCCCCGAGGGCGACGACCGTGGCCAGGGGCCTCGCTCAGACGATGATGGAGGAGACAGCGCCCGCTCTGATGGCGGCGCCCGATGCTCCCCAAGCTCCACCAACTCTTCTTCAGGCGGCTCCTCCAGCGGTGGCCGCAGCCAGCCCCCTCGCCGTCGCGCTTGCTTGGGGGGTGGCTGTTCATCCGCCCGTCGCCGCGCCCCGGTGAAGCGCGAGAGGGAGTCCGCCTGAGCCTCGGGGGCATCCCGTGTCGCCTCTGGATGCCGATGTGAGGCGGGCCGCGCCGGGCTCGCCTTTTCCTTTTCCTTTTGCTTCCTGTGTAAGACAAAACAGCTGCATGGAGCCCCGTGGGGGCATGTTGAGAATCATTGCCGTTATAGCTATTACCTTGACTTTGTTGTTGCGCTTCTCAACTATTTGCCCTCGTGTAGGTATTTTTCGGCCCTAGCCGGGGGGCGACCGACCCAGGCCCTGTGCGCGTGTCGCGGTGCCCGAGGGGCACGGACTAGAGGGGTGCTCCTGAAGAGAGCCCGGGCCGTGAAACCTTTAAGCGACTAGGGTGGAAACGCTCGCGAGGGCATTCGAGTTCCATCCGTCGCGAGGCCTTTCATGAGAGAAATCAAAACGAGGAGCGAAAATCAATGAACCACAAATCGACGACGGCGATAGTTTCGATAAGATTTCAGATGCAAATAAACACGTCAACTGCGGAAAGCAAATAAAAAAGCCGCGTCCAGCACCTAATCTAGTCTTCGACGTCTTCTCACCAGCGCAGAGCTAAGTGCTGCCACTGGGCGTGGGAGGGAGCCCCAGGGCCTGAGGCTGGCGCTCCTGAGACTCCGGGGCGTGTACAGCCCCACTCATTATTATGTGAGAGTGTCACGGGGCGGCGAGCTTCACAGACATTGGCCTTCTTCACAGGCTCCGGGCCTTTCTCCCTAGAGGTGATCAGCTTCACAGGCACTTGCCTTCTTCACAGGCTCTGGGCCTTTTCCAAAAAGGGAAGGTCTTCACAGGCGTTCGCCTTCTTCACAGGCTCTGTGCCTTTTCCAAAAAGGGAAGGTCTTCACAGGCGTTCGCCTTCTTCACAGGCTCTGGGCCTTTTCCAAAAAAGGGAAGGTCTTCACAGGCGTTCGCCTTCTTCACAGGCTCTGGGCCTTTTCCAAAAAGGGAAGGTCTTCACAGGCGTTCGCCTTCTTCATAGGCTCTTGGCCTTTTCCAAAAAGGGAAGGTCTTCACAGGCGTTCGCCTTCTTCACAGGCTCTGGGCCTTTTCCAAGAAGGGGAGGTCTTCACAGGCGTTTGCCTTCTTCACAGGCTCTGGGCCTTTTAGGGGTAGAACCTCCGGAGGTGCTGGATGTTCCACGCGTTCTCTATCGGCTCCCCCTCTTGAGTCTCCAAGCGCGCGGAGCCTGGCCTGGAAACATGAACAACCTTGAACGGCCCCTCCCACATGGGAGAGAGCTTGTGCAGCCCCTCCCTGGAGAGAACCCGTCTGAGCACGAGGTCTCCTACCTCGAGGGTCCTGGGGCGGATGTTGCGGCAGTGATATCATCGCAGCGCCTGTTGGTACCTCGCCGCTCGCAACGCGGCTTCCCGGCGGCGTTCCTCCCTGAGTACGAGGTCCATCCCCCGCATGGCGTCCTGTTGCGCTTCGTCGAACGCTAGGACCCGCGCGGAGCGACGCCTGATCTCGTGAGGGAGGACTGCTTCAGCTCCATAGACCAGGAAGAACGGGGTCTCCCCTGTTGGTTTAGTCACGGTCGTGCGGATGGACCACAACATGAACTGTAGCTCGTCGTACCAACCTCTGCCGCAAGCCTCCAGCTTCTTCTTGAACGTCCTGGTCTTGAGGCCTCTCAGGACCTCCGCGTTGGCCCGTTCGGCCTGCCCATTGCTTCGCGGGTGTGCCACCGAAGCGTAGCATATCTGCGTCCCAAGGTTAGCACAGTATGTTTTGAAGAGATTACTGGTGAACTGTGAATCGTTGTCTGTGATGATGCGGTTCGGCACCCCGAACCGGCTCACGATACCCCTGATGAACTTGACCGCGGAACCAGCGGGGATGGTACGGACGGCCTCCACTTTTGCCCACTTGGTGAACTTGTCAATGGCAATGTAGAGGTAGCGGTAGCCCCCTGGCGCCCGAGGGAACGGGCCCAGAATATCCAACCCCCAAACTGCGAATGGCCATGAGAGGGGTATAGTCTGCAGGCCCCCCGCCAGTTGATGGATCTGCTTGGAATGAAACTGGCAGGCCTCACAAGCCTTTACTAATTCGACTGCGTTGTTGAGCGCGGTGGGCCAATAGAACCCACTACGGAATGCCTTGCCGACGAGGGTTCGTGATGATGAGTGATGCCCGCAGTCTCCGCCGTGTATGTCCTCCAGTAGTTCCTTTCCTTGCTCCCGGGAGATGCAGTGCAGAGATACATCATTTGGTCGCTTTCGGTAAAGCTCTCCATCTCTGATGCAGTATGCCGTGGCCTGCCGCGCCACACGCTCCGCTTCCTCTTCCTTTTCTGGTAGGGTCCCTTGTGTTAAATAGCTCCGGAGTTCTGTGATCCAGCACTCCTCCCGAGGTTCCATCGTCAGGAGTAGACGCGCTCCTGAGGTCGGTCCACAGATCGGGGCTCCCGAGGCTGGCGGCTGAGGGAGCTCCTCTCGAGGCTGAGCGACGTTTGATAACGTCGGCTATGCTGAGGGTTTGAAGAGCCGCTCTTCGAAGACGCCTGGTTCCTGTGGCAACCGCTTGGATGCCCGTCTGGCTATGTCGTCGGCTTCCTGATTGGTGCCACGGGGCACGTGCTTCAGTTCCAACCCCCAGAACCGCTTTTCCATCCTGCGGACTTCCGCTAGATAGGCTTCCATATGCTCGTCCTTCGACTCGTATACCTTGTTGGAGAAGTTGACAAGGAGCTGCGAGTCGCCCTTGACGGTGAGGCACTTCACCCCCAGAGCTACTGCGGCCTTTGATCCAGCTATCAGGCCCTCATACTCTGCTATGTTGTTGGAGACCTTTTCACCTTGCTGGAAACAGAGCTGTACGTCATAGTAGAGCTTACCCTGAGTGGGTGATATCAGCACCACGCCAGCCCCCGCGCCGTGCCTGGAGAACGCCGCATCAAAATACATGACCCAGCCTTCCGGCGCCTCACTCCCTGGAGAGAGGGACTGATCCTCGTTGTCCTTGAGGCCCGGTGCCTCCACCCACTCAGCCACGAAATCCGCTAATGCTGCTCCTTTGATGACCCTAGTTGTGCTGAACTCGAGTTGAAACGCCTGCAGCTCTATGTTCCACTCGGCGACCCTTCCAGCTGAGTTAGGGCTCCTGAGCACTCTCTCCAGGGGGTACGATGAGATGACCTTAATGGGATGGGCCTGGAAGTAGTGACGCAGCTTGCGCGAGGCCACCAGTAGCGCAAGGAGGAGCTTCTGAGCCATTGGGTACCGTGCCCTCGCGTCCCGTAGCACCGTGCTAACAAAGTAGACTGGATGCTCAACAAGGCTGAGAGCATCTAGGGTTGCGGCGCCCTCGGGAGGTAAGAGCGCCTCTCGAGATGACGCGGCCTCGGGAGGCGGACCATCCGGGCGTGTGGCTTCTCCTGCCTCCGGTGCACTCTTCGGCAGCCGACCCTCCTCAACTGCGGTTGTGGCTTCTGCATGCTTTCCTTGCTCCCGTCTTGCCTTGCCTCGGGTTGCCGCTGCGGTCTTGGCTTGGCGCTCCTCCCTAACCGCCACCAGGGCTGCGCTGGCGGAGTAGGGAGTGGCGGCGAGGTAGAGTAGCAGGGGCTCTTGAGGGCGCGGAGCCAACATGACTGGGGGGCTAGTCAGGTACCTCTTGAGATCTTGAAACGCCTTATCTGCCTCTTCAGTCCATTCAAAGGGCCCCTTTCTCTTCATCAGCTGAAAGAAAGGCAACGCTCGCTCCCCCAGTTTGGAGATGAAGCGCCCTAGCGCGGTCACGCGCCCAGTGAGCTTCTGCATCTCTCTGAGGGTCTTTGGCGGACTCATGTCCTCGACCGCCTTGACCTTCTCTGGGTTGGCCTCGATGCCACGATGAGATACGAGGAAGCCCAAGAGCTTGCCCGAGGGGACGGCAAACACACATTTCTCCGGGTTGAGTCGCAGGTTTACTGCATCGAGGCTCGTGAAGGTCTCCTCCAGGTCTTGTATTAGGGTCTTGGCCTCCCGAGATTTTACCACAATGTCATCAATGTAGGCTTCGACATTCATTCCGAGTTGCGGGCCCAAGGTGATGTGCATCAAACACTGAAAGGTAGCTCCTGCGTTATGCAGTCCAAACGGCATGCATGTATAGCAGTATACCCCACACGGGGTCATGAAGGCGGTCTTTTCAACGTCTTCCACCGCCATCTTGATCTGGTGATATCCGGAGAAGGCGTCCAGGAAGCATAGCAGGTCGCACTCTGCAGTGGAATCGACGATCGGGTCGATGCGGGGGAGCGGAAACGGATCTTGCGGGCATGCCTTGTTGAGATTGGTGAAGTTGACACACATGCGTTCCTTCCCCCCTTCTTAGGCACAACGACGGGGTTGGCCAACCAATCCGGGTATCAGACCTCGCGAATGACCCCAACGGCTTCTAGCTTGCGGGTCTCTTGGACAATGAAGGTCAGCTTCTCTACGGACTGCCGCCTGGCCTTCTGCTTCACGGGGCGCACATTTGGGCACACGTTGAGGTGATGCTCGATGACACTCCTGGGAATCCCTGCCAACTGATCGGGCTCCCAAGCGAATACCTTCTTATTCGCGCGCAGGAACCTGACCAAGGCCTCCTCCTGCTCAGGCTCTAGGTTGGCGCCTATGGTGAAAGTGGCACTGGAGGACCCGTCCTCGTCAACGGGTATCTGCTTGGTTTCTGCTTTGTCCTGGGTGAACAACTGCTTTTTCTTGGCGGGCACAGCCCCCTTGGGCTCAAGGGTCTCCGCGTCAGTGGGCTGTGCAAATGCCACCATCTTGAAGGCGAGCTTGAGTACTCGCAGGGCGTCCCCGGTGTCTCCGTGCACGGTGAGGGTACCGCTGCTCCCGGGCATCTTCATGAGGTTGTACGCCGGGTGCGTGGTGGCCATGAACTGAGCCAGCGCCGGGTAACCGAGGATGGCGTTGTAAGGGAGGCCGATGGGGGCGATGTCGAAGTCGACCATCTCCGTGCGGAAGTTGTCGTAGGTGCCGAAGGTTACCAGGAGCTGGATCTGTCCCAGGGAGTCGGACGATCCGCCCCCGACGCCCGAGAAAGATCGACTGGGCCGCAGCCGCTCCCGGGGTATGCAGAGGAGATTGAAGGTCTCGACCGAAAGCACACTGAGGCCCGTGCCGCCGTCGACGAGGGTTCTGGTGACGGCCACCTGGCAGATGGTGGGGGTGCACAACTGGGGGAGCGCGCCCGAGCCGGCCAAGTTGGTGGGGTGGTCCTCCAAGCTGAAGGTCAGATCGTCCTCACCGCCGCCCGGTCCGAGGAAGCCCCCTGCCGTGCGGAAACGGTGCCGACCCGGCGGGAAAATGGCTTGACATGGCGACTCGTGGGCGGCGCTTGCGAGCCCCCCAGGAGGGTCGCAATGACCGGAGGTGTCGATGTTGTGGCGTAGTTGCTCCGTCGCATAGGCGGATGCTGGGGGTGGTGCTTGCTGCTCGTTTCCCGCCGGGCGGGTGGCGGTGCCGACGGCGGGCGATGGGGGATGACGAGGACGCCCACCGGCGAGGGCTGCTGGGGCGACGCGGGCCCGACCGGCACCGCACATGGGTGCGGCGGCCGGAGAAGGACGGAGTGGTGGAAGATAGATTCCGGCGCACCCCTACCTGGCGCGCCAAATGTCGGATCACGGGTTCCGGCAGACCCTTAAGGTTCGAACTCTGGGGTGCGTGCGGAGATTATGCCCTCTACCTCTCCGTCTCGCAAGGATCTAACTACCGAAAGAACTGCGCAAAGAACACAGAGTTTATACTAGTTCGGGCCACCGTTGTGGTGTAATACCCTACTCTAGTTTGTGGTGGGTGGATTGCCTCTTGGGCTGATGATGATGACGAACAATACAAGGGAGTACAGCCTCGCGAGGGCCTGTTCTTGGATAGGGGGATGAACTTCTAGGGGAAGTTCGATCGCCCCTCTCTCTCTCTCTCTCTACTTGCTCTACGATTGCTCTCAATACTCTGTCCTCTCCCTACCCTGGGGGTGGCTAGTCCTATTTATAGGCAAAGGCCCTGGGCCTCTTCCCAAATATTGAGCGGGAAGGGTGCCAACAATTGGCCAATTCGAAGGGGAACATCTGGTACACTTATCCTGAATAAAGTTGGTCCTCGCCTGTCAAAGGCCCTGTGGTGACGCCGTACTGGGCTCCACGATGACCTCCTTCCCACCGTTGGACTGGTCTTGGTCTCGTTGCACCGAAATGGATGCCTTTGCTTGATCCTCTCACCTGTGCTTGCCCCCTTTGCACCAAAGAGGAAAGGGAGGACACTGCATGGTCTGGCGCCCGTCTGGCACCCTTGGTCGTCATGGCTTGCGTCATGGGCACCTCGCGAGGTACCCTGCCTTGATCCCTCCGCCTCCTCGTAAGCCAGCCTGACGAGGCCGCGCCTGAGGAAGCGCCATGTCGTCCGCCCCGCGAGGCTTGGCCCCTCGCGAGGGTCCTGGGTCTCGTGTTGATGAAGTTGGGTCGTGCTGGGGCCCCTTTGAGCCACGCCGCAGGCAGGCAAGTCTGGGGACCGCCGTTCCCAGAACGCCGATAGGTGCCTCCGCGTTCAACACACGTACAGCCTGGGGACGTCTCCTCCTTCTTGATCCAGCAAAGGGGAAGGAGAAGTTGGGGAAGAGCTCCGGCAGCACGACGGCGTGGTGGTGGAGCTTGCAGTTCTCCAGCAGGGATTCGCCAAGCGCTACGGAGGAGGAGGAGGTGTTGGGGAGGGAGAGGGCTACGACAGGGGAAGGGCGTGATAGCCCTCCCACCTCCCCTCTATTTATAGGGGAAAGGGAGAGGGGGTCGGCCCCCTCCATATGGATCTAGAGGGGGGCGGCGGCCAAGGGGGGAGGCTTGCCCCCCAAGCCAAGGGGGTGCCCCCTTTAGGGTTTCCCCCAACCCTAGGCGCATGGGCCCTAGGGGGGTTTGCCCAGCCCACCTAGGGGCTGGTTCCCCTCCATATTCAGCCCATAGGGCCCTCCGGGGCAGGTGGACCCTCCCGATGGACCCCCAGAACCCTTTCGGTGTTCCCGGTACAAAACCGATAAACCCCCGAAGACTCCGGCGACCGAATAAGGACTTTCCATATATAGATCTTTATCTCCGGACCATTCCGGATCTCCTTGTGATGTCTGGGATCTCATCTGGGACTCCGAACAACATTCGGTAACCACATACTAATTCCCATAACAACTCTAGCGTCACTGAACCTTAAGTGTGTAGGCTCTACGAGTTCGGGAATCATGCAGACATGACCGAGACATCTCTCCGGCCAATAACCAACAGCGGGATCTGGATAACCATGTTGGCTCCCACATGTTCCACGATGATCTCATCGGATGAACCAGGATGTCAGGGATTCAATCAATCCCGTACACAATTCCCTTTGTCTACCGGTATGATACTTGCCCGAGATTCGATCGTTGGTATCCCCATACCTTGTTCAATCTTGTTACGGACAAGTCTCTTTACTCATTCGTAACAACATCATCCCGTGATCAACTCCTTGGTCACATTGAGCTCATTATGATGATGTCCTACCGAGTGGGTCCAGAGATACCTCTCCGTCACACGGAGTGACAAATCCCAGTCTCGATTCGTGCCAACCCAACAGACACTTTCGGAGATACCCGTAGTGCACCTATATAGCCACCTAGTTACGTTGTGACGTTTGGCACACCCAAAGAATTCCTACGGTATCCGGGAGTTGCACAATCTCATGGTCTAAGGAAATGATACTTGACATTAGAAAAGCTTTAGCAGCCGAACTATACGATCTTGTGCTATGCTTAGGATTGGGTCTTGTCCAGCACATCATTCTCCTAATGATGTGATCCCTTTATCAACGACATCCAATTTCCATGGTCAGGAAACCATAACCATCTATTTATCAATGAGCTAGTCAACTAGAGGCTCACTAGGGACATGTTGTGGTCTATGTATTTACACATGTATTACGATTTCCGGATAACACAATTATAGCGTGAACAATAGACAATTACCATGAACAAGGAAATATAATAATAACCATTTTATTATTGCCTCTAGGGCATATTTCCAACACTCTCCCACTTGCACTAGAGTCAATAATCTAGTTACATTGTGATGAATCGAACACCCATAGAGTTCTGGTGTTGATCATGTTTTGCTCATGGAAGAGGTTTAGTCAACGGATCTACGACATTCAGATCTGTATGCACTTTACAAATATCTATGTCTCCATCTTGAACATTGTCACGAATGGAGTTGAAGCGACGCTTGATATGCATGGTCTTCTTGTGAAACCTGGGCTCCTTGGCAAGGGCAATAGCTCCAGTGTTGTCACAGAAGAGATTCATCGGGCCCGATGCATTGGGAATAAATCCTAGGTCGGTAATGAACTCCTTCATCCAAATTGCTTCATGTGCTGCCTCCGAGGCTGCCATGTACTCCGCTTCACACGTAGATCCCTCCACGATGCTTTGCTTGCAACTGCACCAGCTGACTGCCCCACCATTCAAAATATACACGTATCCGGTCTGCGACTTGGAGTCATCCAGATCTGTGTCGAAGCTAACATTGACGTGACCCTTTACGACGAGCTCTTCGTCACCTCCATAAACGAGAAACATATCCTTAGTCCTTTTTAGGTACTTCAGGATACTCTTGACCGCTGTCCAGTGTTCCATGCCAGGATTATTTTGGTACCTTCCTACCAAACTTACGGCAAGGTTCACATCAGGTCTAGTACACAGCATGGCATACATAATAGACCCTATGGCCGAGGCATAGGGGATGACACTCATCTTTTCTCTACTATTGCGGTCGGGCATTGAGCTGTGCTCAATCTCACACCTTGCAATACAGGCAAGAACCCCTTCTTGGACTGATCCATATTGAACTTCTTCAATATCTTGTCAAGGTATGTGCTTTGAGAAATACCAATGAGGTGTCTCGATCTATCTCTATAGATCTTGATGCCGAATACGTAAGCAGCTTCTCCAAGGTCCTTCATTGAAAAACACTTATTCAAGTAGGTCTTTATGCTTTCCAAGAATTCTATATCATTTCCCATCAATAGTATGTCATCCACATATAATATGAGAAATGCTACAGAGCTCCCACTCACTTTCTTGTAAACACAGGCTTCTCCATAAGTCTGTGTAAACCCAAACGCTTTGATCATCTCATCAAAGCGAATGTTCCAACTCCGAGATGCTTGCACCAGCCCATAGATTGAGCGCTGGAGCTTGCATACCTTGTCAGCATTCTTAGGATCGACAAAACCTTCCAGCTGCATCATATACAATTCTTCCTTAAGGAAACCATTAAGGAATGCCGTTTTTACTTCCATTTGCCATATCTCATAATCATAGTATGCGGCAATTGTTAACATGATTCGGACGGACTTCAGCTTCGCTACAAGTGAGAAGGTCTCATCGTAGTCAACCCCTTGAACTTGTCGATAACCCTTAGCGACAAGCGGAGCCTTATAGATGGTCACATTACCATTCGTGTATGTCTTCTTCTTAAAGATCCATTTATTTTCTATGGCTCGTCGATCATCGGGCAAGTTAGTCAAAGTCCATACTTCGTTTTCATACATGGATCCTATCTCGGATTTCATGGCTTCAAGCCATTTGTCGGAATCTGGGCCCGCTATCGCTTCTTCATAGTTCGAAGGTTCACCATTGTCTAACAACATGATTTCCAGGACAGGGTTGCCGTATCACTCTGGTGCGGAACGTGCCCTTGTGGACCTATGAAGTTCAGTAGCAACTTGATCTGAAGTTTCATGATCATCATCATTAACTTCCTCTCTAGTCGGTGCAGGCACCACAGAAACATCTTCCTGAGCTGCGCTACTCTCCGGTTCAAGAGGCAATACCTCAGCAAGTTCTAGTTTCCTCCCACTTACTTCTTTCGAGAGAAACTCTTTCTCCAGAAAGGATCCATTCTTGGCAACAAAGACCTTTCCCTCGGATCTGAGGTAGAAGGTATACCCTATAGTTTCCTTAGGGTATCCTATGAAGGCGCATTTTTCCGATTTGGGTTCAAGCTTTTCAGGTTGAAGTTTCTTGACATAAGCATCGCATCCCCAAACTTTCATAAACGACAGCTTAGGTTTCTTCCCAAACCAGAATTCACATGGTGTCGTCTCAATGGATTCCGACGGAGCCCTATTTAAAGTGAATGCAGCAGTCTCTAAAGCATAACCCCAAAATGATAGCGGTAGGTCGGTAAGAGACATCATAGATCTCACCATGTCCAACAGAGTACAATTACAATGTTCGGACATACCATTACGCTAAGGTGTTCCAGGCGGTGTGAGTTGTAAATTCCATATTTCCTTAAGTGCGTGCCAAATTCGTGACTCAAATATTCCCCTCCATGATCTGATCGCAAGAACTTTATTTTCCTGTCATGTTGATTCTTAACCTCACTCTGAAATTCCTTGAACTTTTCAAAGGTCTCAGACTTGTGTTTCATTAAGTAGACATACCCATATATACTTAAGTCATCAGTGAGGGTCAGAACATAACGATAACCACCGCGAGCCTCAATGCTCATTGGACCACACACATCAGTATGTATGATTTCCAATAAGTTTTTTTTGACTAACTACTGCAAGGCACAGCCCCACAATCTTTTATTCAAGGAAAACAAGAGTCCAATACAAGTTAACTATACAAAAAAGAAAAAACTAGGAGAAAAGAAGGCCAGAGAGGCCAAACTTACCTATACCTACCTATACAAAGGAAAACTCAATGTAACCCATCCAACCAATTTAGAAGGAGGGGTCTGACATGGTCCTTAACTCTATGGGAAAGCAAAGTTAAATCATGTAGAAATTTACAACGCCAAGCACTAAACGTAGGTTGTTATGTCCTACCATTCCGAAGAATCCAAATGTTCCAAGCTGTCGTGAACACCACCTCAAAGAAGAAACTTTTAGCAAATCTTTGCCTGGCCAAAGAAATGCATTGGTGCACAGTAGAGCCATCAGACCATTCAATCTGCAAATTGGTCCAGATTCTTGTACTGAAGTTGCAAGATAAGAACAGGTGTTGACGATCCTCATATATATGCTGGTGACACAAAACACAAAGGTTATCAGCATCCCCAGCCCGCCAGTGCCTCCTCACCAGCAGGTCCTTGGTGTTGAGTCTGTCAAAGAATAAAAGCCAGGCAAAACCCTTGATTTTCAGCGTGCATCGACTGCTCCATAACCATTTGCAAGGCTGAATGGTGGCCATATGAGTGTGCATGATGATTTCCAATAAGTTGGTTGCTCGCTCCATTGTTTCGGAGAACGGAGTCTTGGTCATTTTGCCCATGAGGCATGGTTCGCACGTGTCAAATGATTCATAATCAAGAGACTCCAAAAGTCCATCTGCATGGAGTTTCTTCATGTGTTTGACACCAATGTGACCAAGGCGGCAGTGCCACAAGTATGTGGGACTATCATTATCAACCTTACATCTTTTGGCATTCACACTATGAATATGTGTAACATCACGTTTGAGATTCAATAAGAATAAACCATTGACCAGCGGGGCATGACCATAAAACATATCTCTCATATAAATAGAGCAACCATTATTCTCAGATTTAAATGAGTAGCCATCTCGCATTAAACGAGATCCATATACAATGTTCATGCTCAAAGCTGGCACTAAATAACAATTATTGAGGTTTAAAACTAATCATGTAGGTAAATGTAGAGGTAGCGTGCCGACGGCGATCACATCGACCTTGGAACCATTCCTGACGCGCATCGTCACCTCGTCCTTCGCCAGTCTCCGCTTATTCCGCAGCTCCTGTTTTGAGTTACAAATACGAGCAACTGCACCGGTATCAAATAACCAGGAGCTACTACGAGTGCTGGTAAGGTACACATCAATAACATGTATATCATATATACCTTTGGTATTGCCGGCCTTCTTATCCGCTAAGTACTTGGGGCAGTTCCGCTTCCAGTGACCGTTTCCCTTGCAATAAAAGCACTCAGTCTCAGGCTTGGGTCCATGCTTTGGCTTCTTCCCGGAAACTGGCTTACCGGGCGCGGCAACTCCCTCGCCGTCCTTCTTGAAGTTCTTCTTACCCTTGCCTTTCTTGAAACTAGTGGTTTTATTGACCATCGACACTTGATGTTCCTTTTTGATCTCCACCTCCGCTGACTTCAGCATTGAATATACCTCACAAATGGTTTTCTCCATCCCCTGCATATTGAAATTCATCACAAAGCTCTTGTAGCTAGGTGGGAGCGACTGAAGGATTCTGTCAACGACCGCGTCATCCGGGAGATTAACTCCCAGTTGAGACAAGCGGTTGTGCAACCCAGACATTTTGAGTATGTGCTCGCTGACAGAACTATTCTCCTCCATCTTACAGCTGTAGAACTTGTCGGAGAATTCATATCTCTCGACCCGGGCATGAGCTTAGAAAACAATTTTCAGCTCTTGGAATATCTCATATTCTCCGTGTTGCTCAAAACGCTTTTGGAGCCCCGGTTCTAAGCTGTAAAGCATGCCACACTGAACCAGGGAGTAATCATCACTACGCGACTGCCAGGTGTTCATAACATCTTGAGTTGCTGGGAAAATGGGCGCTTCACCTAGTGTTGCTTCAAGGACATATGCTTTCTTGGCAGCTATGAGGATGATCCTCTAGTTACAGACCCAGTCCGTATAGTTGCTACCATCGTCTTTCAGCTTGGTTTTCTCTAGGAACGCGTTGAAGTTGAGGGCAACATTAGCGTGGGCCATTTGATCTACAGGACATATTGTAAAGATATTTAGACTAAATTCATGATAATTAAGTTCATCTAATCAAATTATTTAATGAATACCCACTCAGATAGACATCCCTCTAGTCATCTAAGTGATACATGATCCGAATCGACTAGGCCATGTCCGATCATCACGTGAGACGGACTAGTCATCAACGGTGAACATCTCCATGTTGATCGTATCTACTATACGACTCATGTTCGACCTTTCGGTCTCTTGTGTTCCGAGGCCATGTCTGTACATGCTAGGCTCGTCAAGTCAACCTAAGTGTTTTTGCATGTGTAAATCTGGCTTACACCCATTGTATTCGAACGTTAGAATCTATCACACCCGATCATGATGTGGTGCTTCAAAACAATGAACCTTCGCAACACTGCACAGTTAGGGGGAACACATTCTTGAAATTATAGCGAGGGATCATCTTATTTAAGCTACCATTGTTATAAGCAAATAATATGTAAAAACATGATAAACATCACATACAATCAAATAGTGACATGATATGGCCAATATCATTTTGCTCCTTTTGATCTCCATCTTCGGGGCGCCATGATCATCATCATCACCGGCATGACACCATGATCTCCATCATCGTGTCTTCATGAAGTTGTCTCACCAACTGTTACTTCTACTACTATGGCTAACGTTTAGCAATAAAGTAAAGTAATTACATGACGTTTTCATTGACACGCAGGTCATACAATAAATTAAGACAACTCCTATGGCTCCTGCCGGTTGCCATACTCATCGACATGCAAGTCGTGATTCCTATTACAAGAACATGATCAATCTCATACATCACATATATCATTGATCACATCCTTTTGGCCATATCACATCACACGGCATATGCTGCAAGAACAAGTTAGACGTCCTCTAATTATTGTTGCAAGTTTTTACATGGCTGTTATAGGTTTCTAGCAAGAACGTTTCTTACCTACGCCAAAACCACAACGTGATATGCCAATTTCTATTTACCTTCATAAGGACCCTTTTCATCGAATCCGATTCGACTAAAGTGGGAGAGACATACAACCGCTAGCCACCTTATGCAACTAGTGCATGTCAGTCGGTGGAACCTGTCTCATGTAAGCGTACGTGTAAGGTCGGTCCGGGCCGCTTCATCTCACGATGCCGCCGAATCAAGATAAGACTAGTAACGGCAAGTAAATTGGCAAAATCGATGCCCACAAGAACTTGTGTTCTACTCATGCATAGAAACTACGCATAGACCTAGCTCATGATGCCACTATTGGGGATCGTTGCAGAAATTCAAAAAAAATTCTACGCATCACCAAGATCAATCTATGGAGAGACTAGCAATGAGAGAGAGGGGAGTGCATCTTCATACCCTTGAAGATCGCGATACGGAAGCGTTATAAGAACGTGGATGAAGGAGTCGTACTCGCAGCGATTCAGATCACGGTTGATTCCTATCTAAGCGTCGAACAACGGCGCCTCCGCGTTCAACACACGTAAAGCCCGGGGATGTCTCGTCCTTCTTGATCTAGCAAGGGGGAAGAAGAAGTTGGGGAAGAGCTCCGACAGCACGACGGCGTGGTGGTGGAGCTTGTAGTTCTCCGGCAGGGCTTCGCCAAGCGCTACGGAGGAGGAGGAGGTGTTGGGAAGGGAGAGGGCTGCGCCAGGGGAAGGGTTCGGCAGCCCTCCCACCTCCCCTCTATTTATAGGGGCAAGGGAGAGGGGGGCCGGCCCCCTCTAGATGGATCTAGAGGGGGGCGGCGGCCAAGGGGGGAGGCTTGCCCCCCAAGCCATGGGGGGCGCCCCCTTTAGGGTTTCCCCCAACCCTAGGCGCATGGGCCCTAGGGGGGTTTGGCACCCAGCCCACCTAGGGGCTGGTTCCCCTCCATATTCAGCCCATAGGGCCCTCCGGGGCAGGTGGACCCTCCCGGTGGACCCCCGGAACCCTTTCGGTGGTCCCGGTACAATACCAATAAACCCCCGAACACTTCTGCCGACCGAATAAGGACTTCCCATATATAAATCTTACCATTCAGGAACTCCCCGTGACGTCTGGGATCTAATCCGGGACTCCAAAGAACATTCGGTAACCACATGCTAATTCCCATAACAACTCTAGCGTCACCGAACCTTAAGTGTGTAGACCCTACGGGTTCGGGAATCATGCAGACATGACTGAGACATTTCTCCGGCCAATAACCAACAGTGGGATCTAGATACCCATGTTGGCCCCACATGTTCCACGATGATCTCATCGGATAAACCACGATGTCGGGGATTCAATCAATCCCATACACAATTCCCTTTGTCTATTGGTATGATACTTGCCCGAGATTCGATCGTCGGTATCCCTATACCTTGTTCAATCTCGTTACCGGCAAGTCTCTTTACTCGTTCGTAACACATCATCCCGTGATCAACTCCTTGGTCACATTGAGCTCACTATGATGATTTCCTACCGAGTGGGCCTAGAGATACCTCTCCGTCACACGGAGTGACAAATCCCAGTCTGGATTCATGCCAACCCAACAGACACTTTCGGAGATACCCGTACTACACCTTTATAGCCACCCAGTTACATTGTGACGTTTGGCACACCCAAAGCATTCCTACAGTATCCGGGAGTTGCACAATCTCATGGTCTAAGGAAATGATACTTGACATTAGAAAAGCTTTAGCAGACGAACTATACAATCTTGTGCTATGCTTATGATTGGGTCTTGTCCATCACATCTTTCTCCTAATGATGTGATCCCGTTATCAACGACATCCAATGTCCATGGTCAGGAAACCGTAACCATCTATTGATCAACGAGCTAGTCAACTAGAGGCTCACTAGGGACATGTTGTGGCCTATGTATTCACACATGTATTACGATTTCCGGATAACACAATTATAGCATGAACAATAGACAATTACCATGAACAAGGAAATATAATAATAACCATTTTATTATTGCCTCTAGGGCATATTTCCAACACTTAGGTCCCATGCAAGAAATGGGAATGAATTTCAAACACCAGGGCACCGTTGACTGCCGGTAAAATATTGAGATGCCTGGTTTTTAAATTCTAGTAAATCCAAAATTTTGTTAACCATTCACGTGACACCACGTGTCTTAGTTTTAATGGTTGTAGGAGGTACCGTGCAGACAGTTGCTTGACCTTGACTGAACGGGAGGCGTGCGAGCGCCGTCCGGTGCGTAGGCTAACCGAGAGGCGTGCAAGTTGTCCTCGAGTGCGCAGGCTCATCAAGAAGCGTGCGAGCGGTACGCTGCACATGCTCACTGGGAAGCGAGCCCTTTGACTTCCATGGCCACTCGCCTTGCTCACGTCCTCTCCATTAATGGCGCCCAAGCTGCAGTTTAGTTCGCTTTTTAAATATAAAACTCTCATCGCAAATGTTTTAGTTAGAACACCCATATGCAAACCGACAGCTTCCCAAGGAAGCCAAGAGAAAATGTGCCGAGCAGGATTTCCGCAGCTCTTGATCGCAAACGTTTTAGATAGAACACCCGTATGCAAAGTGAGAGCAGCGCAGGATTTGTGCATCCCTTCAACATAAACGGTTGTTTTGGATGACCCGTGTGCAACCACGTACAAACAATTTGGTAAGATTTGTCAATCCTTGTAACACTGCAATTTGCCAAAATATGAAGCTAAAAATCACTAGCAGTATCTAATTTTTGCAACTAAAATTTAGTAATTAAGCATAGATTTCATTCATAGATTAAGCAGTTGTTCTTAATTTATACAAATAGTTCAACTCGACAACGGAACCGACCAAACTTTTCCCCAATTGTTGCCAACCACGTACTGAAATAGCTAGTTCAACTATATATACTAACTAATTTTAAGTATGTTGTACAGTTCCACCACATCTATAGTCAGATGAACTAAACAAAATAGCCCCTAAATACTACTACTACTACTGCGGAGGGGCTTTGTACTACTTTCGGCTGCCTCTCCTCTGCCGAGCACGCTCAGTAAGAGGCGGCGGAGGAGGAGCCTACCAACGAGCTAGGCAACCACAATGCGGTGCCTGCCGCTAATGCAGCTTCAGCGACGCTCACCTCGAACGCCCTCTGCCGCTCTAGACGACCCCTCTCGAAGTGATGGTTCTCCTTGTAGATCTCCTGATTCCTCACATCTAAGGCGGCGTGTGCCGTGGCCACGGCGATGGTAAGGCTCTTTGCATGCTCGACGAGGCACTCCTCCTCCTCCCGTAGGAACTCGGTGTAGCACGCAAAGTCGCTGACGCACGTGCGGGCATCCACCTCCACCTCCCGCCTTCGGGCGATGGTGGCGGAGCGGGTGATGACCCCGGCGGTCGACGGTGGGCTAGCGGCCACGGAGACCGACAACGGGGTGGCGGCCACGACCACCACCTCCCGCCTTTGGGTCGCGGTGGCCGAGTGGGTGATGGCCACAGTGACCGGCAGTGGGGTGGAGGCCACCACGGCCACCTCCCGCCTTCGGGCCGCGGCGGTGGCCCTGGCTTTCGACGGTGGTGTGGCGGCAACGGCGGCCGACAACAGCTGCCGACGGGCACCGGCGGCAGAGTGTGTGGTGGGTGTTCCTCGCACACCCAACAGGGACGCCACGCGCACTACACTACGTCGGGGACTGCGCCGCCGCCGCGGTGTAGCCTCCCAGCTGGAGCTGTCCTCTGATGACGGCGGAGTGGCTAAGCGACGACGACGGACCGGTGCCATTATCGATTGTGGGAGAAGCAGACGGGATAAGCTACATGGATGGAGGGGGAAATGCGACGCGGGACTCGCCGGCTGTGAGGGTTTTTATAGCAGGCCGGTAAGCATTGGGATTTCACCAAGTCGGGCGGTAAGCTTGCGCGGGAACCTGCGAGGTTGCGCGGGAACGGGCTCACCGACGATTCATTGGTGCCACCGTTTGGCAAAAAGAACGCCCCCGCGCGCTGCGCAAGCTTGCGCTATAAGCCATCCGCGATAGCGGGTGACAAGACGTGCGAGAGGAGGACGAAGGCCACGTACACATACGGTTAATAAAAAAACGTTTGCGATTTAATTACCTACTATACCATCGTCCTGGTTTATAAGTATGATTTAACTAATAAAATACGAATGCATGTCGCTAAAGATTATATAGTTCGATTTGTATTTGAACATAGTTTCCAATTATATAATTTTTAAAACATGCATTAACATTTTGTTGGTTAAACTTGAGGGCAAAGTATGGCACGGAATATAAAGGAGACAGTAGACTAGATGGAGGTGGTACCACACGACCGCTCTCTATGCAGCAACGCAACTGTCGGCCGGCTTGTAGGCGACCATTTCCTGCATGTTCAACTACTCTATGCGTGTGGTTGCTTGCGGTTCAGGCGGCCGCGGTGTGCTCTGCTCGCGTCCCACCGCACGTGCTCTGCTCTTGCGTCCCTACGGGTGCTCTTCCCTCGTCCATCCACGAGCGCTGCCAGTGTTTGGGGCCGGCGCATGATCACACATGTTCGTGTGCAAGCGGTTGCGCCAAGCGCGGCGCGACGATGTAGTTACCCGCTGCAAAAACTGCCATGCGGACGCGCCGAGAATCCACGCTGCCCGACCCCCTTTTATTCATGCGGCCATTTACCTTCATCTCTCGTCTCACACGACACAATAAGCACACCCACGAGGACACATATAGAGAGAACATCCAGCATTCCAATGGTGCTCCCCGTGGCTCCAATGGCGCTCCCAGTGGCCGACGACGACAACGGCGGGCAGTTCACCATGCATCACATAGTGGACACCCACGTGAGGGGGAAGGCCCTCTCGGTGGTGTACACGAATGATCCGATCTCGGTGGAGAGCTCCATCCAAACTATGGAGCAGTTCCTTGCCAAGGACAATTACCGGGTGGCCGGCTTCGACGTCGAGTACACTATCGGCAGTGCCGGGCACGATCAGAAGGTTGTCGTCACCCAGTTGTGCGTGCTACATGACGTCCTCGTCTACCACTTCCACCTTGCCACAAGGCCTTGCGAGCGTTTCTCCAAGTTTATCAACAGCTCCGACTACAGTTTCGCTACGGTGGACACCACCAACGATCTAAAAGCGCTCAAGGTTTCAGACTTGAAATGCTAGAATCTTGTCAACATCCAGCACCACTACAAGGTCTGGGGCAGCGACAAAAACAAACTGAACTCCCTGGTTGACCTCGCCTCGGCCATCGTCGACCCCTACTACGCGAAGATGAAGGAAGAGAGAAATAAGGACAAGAACCCTGGCACAGTGTGTGGCATAAGAGAATGGATGAACAACATGTCAAGTACGCGGCCATGGACACGTACACAAGCTACGAGATGTACAGGCGGATCGTTGACATGAGGAACTGTCTTCTTCCTGACAAAGACGAGGCATCGAGCCACATAGCAGTGGCGGGCGTCACAAGAAGTAGATGACTAGACGATCATTTCTCCTAGTTTAGAATGCATGCAATTGTTCATTGAGGTGTGTGCGAATGATCTGTATAGTCACTTATGTAATTGGATGTTTATTTCAGTTATATATATATATGTATATACATGTTATTCTACTGTAGACAGAGCAATTCACACGGCTTATTAGCAGCAATCATCTGTGTTATTATTGGTCTTCGCACACATTTCAGATTACAGACCTGTTTGCCGCGTATCACACACATCTTGTTCAGTTGAACCATTTCCGTTGTGTTGCCTAATCACACATAGTTCATCCCAGTGAACCGTATGTTGTATATCGCACACGCCTTCATCTGGCTGCCCGTTTCTTTTGTGCCTCCTCATCCGAAATAGTTAATTGAGCTGAACCATATGCCCTGCATCGCACACACAACTAAATTCTGAACCGTGTTTGATGCATATGTCATCGCAAACGTTTTCCACCTTTTTGACGGTTCTTTTACACCATCGTTTGCGATTATGGCATCACACACAGTTTCGTCGAAGGGTATCTGATCGTAGTGTCGCGTTTGGACCATCCTGCGGTAGTGATTGCCTCTTATTGCTTTCAAAAAAATTCTCGTGTCAACATAGTACAACAGGAGTGTTGTGTCAATTTTTGTGATTTTTCGGGATTCGTTTGGACATTTTTATGCATTAACTGAGTTTTCAACGCATTTATGTGCATAATTCAAATTTGAACTACATGCACATGCTCCAGTGCATATAAATTGGTTCAAAAATCAAATCTT
Source organism: Aegilops umbellulata (assembly GCA_032464435.1). Taxonomy (NCBI): domain Eukaryota; kingdom Viridiplantae; phylum Streptophyta; class Magnoliopsida; order Poales; family Poaceae; genus Aegilops; species Aegilops umbellulata. The sequence goes on along the minus strand of CP136055.1, from coordinate 241,133,140 downwards.
TGTCTTTGGGTGCATGCTTAGGTCCAATGCAAGAAATGGGAATGAATTTCAAACACCAGGGCACCGTTGATTGCCGGCAAAATGTTGAGATAATTTGTTTTTAAATTCTAGTAAATCCAAAACTCGTCCAAAATTCATGAAACTTGGCATGCTGTCATGGAATGGCACCCGACATGTTGTGGTATTTTTTGTGTCCATTTTGAGAGAAGGCGCACTCGAATAACAGCCAACAAAGGCATTTTGAAAAAATAGCTGCCAATTTAATATCTCAAACGTTTGTATAATTCAAACTGTGTGCGTTGTGTTAACCATTCACGTGACGCCACATGTCTTGGTTTTAATGGCTATAGGTTTTAATGGCTCTTGATCGCAAACGTTTTAGATAGAACACCCGTATGCAAAGTGAGAGTAGGATTTGTGCATTTCTTGAACTCAAACGGTTCTTTTGGATGACCCGTGTGCAACCACTCACAAACAATTTGGTAAGATTTTCATATGTCATATTGGGTATGTTGCCATTTGTCAAACTACAAAGAATGACATTTGTTGATCTAGTAACATTGCCATTTGTCAACCTTGTAACACTGTGATTTGTCAAAATATGAAGCTAAAAATCACTAGCAGTATCTAATTTTTGCAACTAAAATTCAGTAATTAAGCATAGATGGAGGCGAGGAGGCGTGTTTAGCCGGGCGTGCAGCGGGTAGTGTAGTACTATTCGATTTGACAGTGGGCGGCGCAGTTCTTGATACGGCTTTAATGCAGATGAGGGAGAGGGTAGCGGTTCCCGAAATGTTGAACGGCCAATGATGCATCCTCCTTCAATTAGCATCGTGTGAATGCATGAGCGAAGTAATGGGCGGAGGAACGGAAAAAGAGGCAGCATGATGTGAATGCAACACAATTTGCACTCATATAAAGGCGCCCCTCCATTCCAATGCATCTACCACATCGTACGCACCTAAGCATTTGCCTAAGCACCTAAACTAATAAGAGCAAAAGTGCTCACTCCAGACCCATGGCGGCAATGCGTGCAAGTGGCAAGCGGCATGGCACCAAGGATCGTCTCTAGACGATGTTGGCGACCGGCTGGTGGATGGCCGCCGTCGACGCCAGCTACGACTGTCAGTTGGAACAGATAATCGTTGCCACCACCAATAAGTTCACCGTCGTCAAGAAGCTCTCGGATGACATTGCCGTACTCCTCCAGCCCACGCGCCCGGGCTCCTCATTGCCTGCCACCCTAATCGGCCTCCATGGTTGGAACCTCTTTCAAGCACTGGTGGCCCTGCGACTGCCCGCCGACGCCACGAAGAATGTCCACCTGGAGGTCGCGCTCGCCACGAGGCGCCTCGCCCTGCAAGAATTCGCCGACCTACACATCACAAGGCCAGTGATGATGCTACGACGTTGGCCTTCTTCAACCAGCTGGAAGCCTTTGCTGAGAAGCACCTTGACCTCGCCACACAAGCCGCCGCTCCATAGCCGCCAGTCGGTGGCCTGGAGCACTGAGTTGAGGAGGAGGAGATCGTACGTTGATGGATGCATCTTTCTTCTTGCCTCCTATAACCACCACTGTGATCGCATCATCATGGCCTTAATTCTTATTGTGCTATTGCATTCCTGTTCCAGTCAATACAGACATGTGCGATCCCTTTGCTTAATTATATGCATCACTGTAACTAGTACTCCATCCATCAATTTATAAGTTCGGCTGCCAGTGTTTGGGGCCGGCGCACAATCACGCACGTTCGTGTGCATGCGGTTGCGCCAGGCGCGGCGCGACGATCCAGTTACCCGCTGCAAAAATTGCCATGCGGGGGACGTGGCATTGACCATTGGGCGGCAACAGTTGGTCATCCGGGTGCCCGGTAAAGGATGCAAAGAGGGATCCTACAGCAGCAAGGACCGGCTTCCCTACCGATAGCTCATCTAAACTCCCAAGTTAACTGTGCTGAGGCTTGAGTAGTCATCAGATGGGTAACCGGATGGGAAGTGGCCTCGATGTTAAATTAACTAATGTGATGGGTCACTGTAAACATTTAATTGTGCTGAATGTATATAGTGCTCCATCATATTAGTTGAATTAACCTCGAGGTCCTTGCTTTGTAATTTTTGACTTTTTTTGTTTTTTGTACACATGTTGATTGGCTTGAACAAGGTCTATCTCGTTACTTTTTGATAATTTTTGTTTTTTGAACACAAGCTTGAATGAAGGTCTATCCCGTTACTTTATGACATGTTTCCAAAATATGGACCTCGAGGTTAATTCAACTAATAGGATGGAGCACCATATACATTCAATGAAATTAAATGTTTTCCAAAAAAGGTGATATGATTTTCGTGAAACTTATGAGTCATGTATGTCAAATTAACCTCTGTGTACTTGTTCTCGAATTAACCTCCGGGCCTTTTTGCCGCATATCACACACATCTTATTAAGTTGATCCGTTTATGTTCTCTTCCCTAATCGAAAACAGTTCATTCGACTGAACCGTATGCCATATATCACACACACCTTGATCTGGCTGACCGTTTCTGTTGCTTTCCCTAATAGCAAACATTTCATCGAAGCGAACTGTATGCCGTATATCGCACACACATTGATATGGCTGTCCGTTTCTGTTGTTTTGTCTAATCTCAAACAGTTCGTCTGGATCAACCGTATGCCCTGCATCGCACACGCAACTAAAATCTTAACCATGTTTGATGGCTCCGCTATCGCAAACATCTTGCACCTTTTTTGGCGGTTCTTTTACACCATCATTTGTGATTATTGCATCGCACATAGTTTCATCGAAGGGTCTCTGATCGTAGTGTCGCGTTGGCAGCATCCGGCAGTAGTGAATACTTGCCCCTCAATGTTAAGTTCTCGGGAATTGGCCATGCTCATGGTGAATGGTAGGTCCATTGTTGTCAAAATAAGAAAATAATGGTTCGCGCACTAGTACACCATCTCTGTGCCTGTTGAATGGTAGGTCCATGCATGAAGCAAACCAAGATTCATTTGCCAGTCGAATGGCACATCCATTGCTTTGAATCATTCGAATCTAAATATTCATGCCATAAAAGAAAAATTACATGATGAACATGTTAGTTATCATTCCACATCAAAAATTCTGTTTTTATCATTTACTTACTCGACGACGAGAAGGAATTAAGATTGGGGATGCTTGATACGTCTCCAATGTATTTATATTTTTTGATTTTTTCATGATACTATAGTATCAACCTTGGATGTTTTGTATATAATTATATGTCATTTTTGGGACTGACCTATCAACCTAGTGCCAAGTGTTAGTTGCTGTTTTTTGCCTGTATTTGGTTTTCCAGGAAATTGGTACCAAACAAAGTCCAAATGCTGTGAAACTTTTTGATGATTTTTTTCTAGACAAGAGAGACCCTAGGAGCTTCGGGGGGAAGAAGGTGCTACCTCTTGAGCACTGCATTGGTTTTTCCTTAAACAGGAAAGGGTGATGCATTAAAGTAGCGTAAGTATTTCCCTCAGTTTTTGAGAACCAAGGTATCAATCCAGTAGGAGGCTACACGCGAGTCCCTTGCACCTACACAAAACAAATAAATCATCGCAACCAACGCGATAAGGGGTTGTCAATCCCTTCACGGTCACTTACGAGAGTGAGATCTGATAGATATGATAGGATAATATTTTTGGTATTTTTGTGATAAAGATGCAAAGTAAAATAAAAGCAAAGTAAAATAAAAGCAAAGGAAATAACTAAGTGTTGGAAGATTAATATGATGAAGATAGACCCGGGGGCCATAGGTTTCACTAGTGGCTTCTCTCAAGAGCTTAAGTATTTTACGGTGGGTGAACGAATTACTTTTGAGCAATTGACAGAATTGAGCATAGTTATGAGAATATCTAGGTATGATCATGTATATAGGCATCACGTCCGAGACAAGTAGACCGACTCCTGCCTGCATCTACTACTATTACTCCACCCATCGACCGCTATCCAGCATGCATCTAGAGTATTAAGTTCATGAAAATAGAGTAATGCCTTAAGCAAGATGACATGATGTAGAGGGATAAATTCATGCAATATGATAAAAACCCCATCTTGTTATCCTCGATGGCAACAATACAATACGTGCCTTGCTGCCCCTACTGTCACTGGGAAAGGACACCGCAAGATTGAACCAGAAGCTAAGCACTTCTCCCATTGCAAGAAAAATCAATCTAGTAGGCCAAACCAAACTGATAATTCGAAGAGACTTGCAAAGATAACCAATCATACATAAAAGAATTCAGAGAAGATTCAAATATTATTCATAGATAAACTTGATCATAAACCCACAATTCATCAGTCTCAACAAACACACCGCAAAAAGAAGATTACATCGAATAGATCTCCACGAGAGAGGGGGAGAACATTGTATTGAGATCCAAAAAGAGAGAAAAAGCCATCTAGCTAATAACTATGGACCCGAAGGTCTGAGGTAAACTACTCACACATCGTCGGAGAGGCTATGGTGTTGATGTAGAAGCCCTCCATGATCAATGCGCCCTCCGGCGGAGCACCGAAAAAGGCCCCAAGATGGGATCTCGTGGGTACAGAAGGTTGCGGCGGTGGAATTAGGTTTTTGGCTCCGTATCTGATCGTTTGGGGGTACTTAGGTATATATAGGAGGAAGGAGTACGTCAGTGGAGCAACAGGGGGCCCACGAGGGTGGAGGGCGCGCCCCCTACCTCGCGGCCTCCTCTTTTGTTTCTTGACGTAGGGTCCAAGTCACCTGGATCATAATCTTCCTCAAAATCACGTTCCCGAATGTTTCATTCCGTTTGGACTCCATTTGATATTCCTTTTCTGCGAAACTCTGAAATAGGCAAAAAACTGCAATTCTGGGTCGGGCCTCCGGTTAATAGGTTAGTCCCAAAAATAAACTAAAAGTGAATAGTAAATCCCAATAATGTCCAAAACAGTAGATAATATAGCATGGAGCAATCAAAAATTATAGATACGTTGGAGACGTATCAAGCATCCCCAAGCTTAATTCCTGCTGGTCCTCGAGTAGGTAAATGATAAAAACATAATTTTTTATGCGGAGTGCTACTTGGCATAATTTCAATATAATTCTTCTCATTGTGGCATGAATGTTCAGATTTGATATGATTCAAGAACAAAGTTTAATATTGACATAAAAACAATAATACTTCAAGCATACTAACTAAGCAGTTATGTCTTATCAAAATAACATAGCCAAAGCAAGTTATCCCTACAAAATCATATAGTCTGGCTATGCTCCACCTTCCCCACAAAAAATATTCATATGATGTATGACCCCAGTTTGGCCAAGCAATTGGTTCATACTTTTAACGCGCTTCAGCCTTTTCAATTCCTACGCAATACATGAGCGCAAGCCATGGATATAGCACTATGGTGGAATAAGGTGTAATGGTAGGGGTTATGTGGGAATGCAAAAAGGAGAAAGTCTCACATCAACGAGGCTAATCAACTGGCTATGGAGATGCCCATCAATTGAAGTTAATGCGAGGAGTAGGGATTGCCATGCAACGGATGCACTAGAGCTATAAGTGTATGAAAGCTCAAAAAGAAACTAAGTGGGTGTGTATCCAACTTGCTTGCTCATGAAGACCTCGGGCATTTGAGGAAGCCCATCATTGGAATATAGAAGCCAAGTTCTATAATGAAATTTCCCACTAGTATATGAAAGTGACGAAATGAGAGACTCTCTATCATGAAGATCACGGTGCTGATTTGAAGCACAAGTGTGGTAAAAGGATAGTAACATTGTCCCTTCTCTCTTTTTCTCTCATTTTCATTTTTTTGGGCCTTTTCTCTTTTCTATTTTTTTATGGACTCTTTTTTTAGTCCGGAGTCTCATCCCGACTTGTGGGGGAATCATAGTCTCCATCATCCTTTCCTCACTTGGGACAATGCTCTAATAATGATGATCATCACACTTTTATTTACTTACAACTCATGAATTACAACTCAATACTTAGAAAAAAAAATATGACTCTATATGAATGCCTCCGGTGATGTACCGAGATATGCGATGAATCAAGAGCGACATGTATGAAAGAATTATGAACAGTGGCTTTGCCACAAATACAATGTCAACTACATGATCATGCAAAGCAATATGACAATGATGGAGCATGTCATGATAAATGAAACAGGTGGAAAGTTGCATGGCAATATATCTTGGAATGGTTATGGAAATGCCATGATAGGTAGGTATGGTGTCTGTTTTGAGGAAGATATAAGGAGGTTTATGTGTGAAAGAGTGTATCATATCATGGGGTTTGGATGCACCAGCGAAGTTTGCACCAACTCTCAAGGTGAGAAAGGGCAATGTGCGATACCGAAGAGGTTAGAAAGTTGCGGAAAGGTAAGTGTGCGTATAATCCATGGACTCACATTAGTCATAAAGAACTCATATACTTATTGCAAAAATTATTAGCCCTCGAAGCAAAGTTCTACTACGCATGCTCCTAGGGGAAGGGTTGGTAGGAGTTAACCATCGCGCGATCCCGACCGCCAAACAAAGGAAGACAATCAACAAATACTTCATGCTCTGACTTCGTTACATAACGGTTCACCATACATGCATGCTACGGGAATCACAAACTCCAACACATGTATTTTTCAATTCCACAATTACTCAACTAGCACAACTATGATATTACCACCTTTATATCTCGAAACAATTATCAAGCATCAAATTTTCTCATGATATTAATTAAAGAAAATTGCCATGCTATTTTAAGACTCTCAAAATAATCGAAGTGAAGCATGAGAGACCAATATTTTCTATAAAACAAATCCACCACCGTGCTCTAAAAGATTTAAGTGAAGCACGAGAGCAAAACTATATAACTCAAAAGATATAAATGAAGCACATAGAGTATTCTAATAATTTCCGAATCATGTGTGACTCTCTAAGAAGGTGTGTACGGCAAGGATGATTGTGGTAAAATAACAAATAAAGACTCAAATAATACAAGACACTCCAAGCAAAACACATATCATGTGGTGAATGAAAATATAGCTCCAAGTAAAGTTACCGATGGAAGTAGACGAAAAGAGGGGATGCTTTCCGGGGCATCCCCAAGCTTTGGCTTTATGGTGTCCTTAGATTATATTGGGGGTGCCATGGGCATCCCCAAGCTTAGGCTCTTGCCACTCCTTGTTCCATAATCCATCATATCTTTCACCCAAAACTTGAAAACTTCACAACACAAAACTCAACAGAAAATCTCGTGAGCTCCGTTAGTGAAAGAAAACAAAAGACCACTTCAAGTTACTGTAATGAACTCATTATTTATTTATATTGGTGTTAAACCTACTGTATTACAACTTCTCTATGGTTTATAAACTATTTTACTAGCCATAGATTCATCAAAATAAGCAAACAACACACGAAAAATAGAATCTGTCAAAAACAGAACAGTCTGTAGTAATCTATAACTAACGCAAACTTCTGGAACCCCAAAATATCTACCAAAATAGGAAGACCTATACAATTTGTTTATTGGTCAGCATCAATTGGAATCAGTATTTTATCACGTTCTGGTGATTTTTAACAATTATTTTCGTGAACAGAAAGTTTTTGGAAATTTCTGCAAGATCAAATAACTATCATCCAAGAAGATTCTATAGGTTTAACTTGGCACAAACACTAATTAAAACATAAAAACACATCTAACCAGAGGCTAGAACAAATATTTATTCCTAAACAGAAGCAAAATCAAAAAACTAAAAATAAAATTGGGTTGCCTCCCAACAAGCGCTATCGTTTAACGCCCCTAGCTAGGCATAAGATTTCAATGATGCTCACATAAAGACAAGAGTTGAAGAGCAAAGAGAGCATCATGAAAAACATGACAAACACATCTAAGTCTAACATAATTCCTATGCATAGGCATCTTATAGGCAAACAAATTATCATAGCAGGCAAAAACTAGCATATGCAAGGAAGCGGAAAGAGACAATAGCAATCTCAACATAACGAGAGGTAAATTATTATCATGAAAATTTATACAACCATATTTTCCTCTCTCATAATAATTACATGTGGGATCATAAGCAAATTAAACAAAATAGCTATCACATAAAATATTTTCAACACGATCCACATGCATGCAAAGTTGACACTCTTCCAAAATAGTGGGATTAAAATTAACTAAAGTCATGACCTCTCCAAACCCACTTTTATCAAAAATACCATAAGATTGAACATTCTCCAAATATGTGGGATCTAAAGTTGACACTCTTCCAAACCCACTTTCAATATTATTTCAAGCATTATTATCAATCTCATATTCATCATGGGGAGTAAGTAAATTTTCAAGATCATAAGAAGAATCACCCCAATCATGATCATTGCAACAAGTTGTAGACATAGCAAAACTAGCATCCCCAAGCTTAGGGTTTTGCATATTATTAGCACAATTTACATCAAGAGAATTTATAGTAAAATCATTGAAATCATGCTTTTCATTGAGGTGGCTATCAAGCATGGGTGCAATAGCAACGATCTCATTTCTAACATAAGGAACTATAGCAAATTCGTCTTCATAAATATTGGCATCATGGCCACAAGAATAGCAAGCATCATGTTCATCAAGGGATACTTCAACCAAATCATCGGAATCATCATTATCTATAGATTCATGCATATCATTATTTTCTTCCAAAGCAACGGTCATTCTTTCAATAAATTCTTGGACATAGACATTATGAGCAAGGTTTTCATTGCAATTTTTAAGTATGACGGAATTTTCAGATTTGTTGAGAGTAAAATCATACTTTTCAATCAAAGAAGCAACTTCATGAGCACCCTTAAAAATGACAAATTCTTCAATTTGTTCGATATCATAGTAACTATAAACACCCCTTGCATAAGAAGATAAGATTTCATTATCATTGAACTCACATAGGTAGGGAAGGTGTTTTTAGAGTTCTTAGAGCAACAAGTAAAATCACACATTTCACAAAGATTCCAAGCATAGCATAGCAAACTATTTATATGATACCATAAGAGTCTCTCTTTTTCAGACAAACGATGACGCACAAAATGAGCATGCTCATCTAAAGATTTCCCATCAACTAGGCTAGTTGGGGTTTCAGCACGAGCGCATAAGGATCGAAGATGATCCAAGTAGAACACTTTAAGTGGATCCATATCAATATATGTTTAGCAAGCAAAGATGCAAGCAAATAGAAGGCACGAGGAAAACAAAAAGGCATATAGGAAGAAGGCGAATAAAACGGCATGGGTGAAGTGGGGGAGAGGAAAACGAGAGGCAAATAGCAAATAATGTAATGCGGGAGATAAGGGTTTGTGATGGGTACTTGGTATGTTGACTTTTGCATAGACCTCCCCGGCAACGGCGCCAGAAATCCTTCTTGCTACCTCTTGAGAATTGCGTTGATTTTCCCTTAGGGTGATGCAACAAAGTAGCATAAGTACTTCCCTTAGTTTTTGAGAACCAAGGTATCAATCTAGTAGGAGGCTACGCGCGAGTCCCTTTCACCTACACAAAACAAATAAATCCTCGCAACCAACGCTATAAGGGGTTGTCAATCCCTTCACGGTCACTTACGAGAGTGAGATCTGATAGATATGATAGGATAATATTTTTGGTATTTTTGTGATAAAGATGCAAAGTAAAATAAAAGCAAAGGAAATAACTAAGTGTTGGAAGATTAATATGATGAAGATAGACCCCGGGGCCATAGGTTTCACTAGTGGCTTCTCTCAAGAGCATAAGTATTTTACGGTGGCTGAAGGAATTACTGTTGAGCAATTGACAGAATTGAGCATAGTTATGAGAATATCTAGGTATGATCATGTATATAGGCATCACGTCTGAGACAAGTAGACCGACTCTTGCCTGCATCTACTACTATTACTCCACTCATCGACCGCTATGCAGCATGCATCTAGAGTATTAAGTTCATGAAAACAGAGTAACACCTTAAGCAAGATGACATGATGTAGAGGGATAAATTCATGCAATATGATAAAAAACCCATCTTGTTATCCTCGATGGCAACAATACAATACGTGCCTTGCTGCCCCTACTGTCACTGGGAAAGGACACCGCAAGATTGAACCCAAAGCTAAGCACTTCTCCCATTGCAAGAAAGATCAATCTAGTAGGCCAAACCAAACTGATAATTCGAAGAGACTTGCAAAGATAACCAATCATACATAAAAGAATTCAGAGAAGATTCAAATATTGTTCATAGATAAACTTGATCATAAACCCACAATTCATCGATCTCAACAAATACACCGCAAAAAGAAGATTACATCGAATAGATCTCCACGAGAGATGGGGAGAACATTATATTGAGATCCAAAAAGAGAGAAGAAGCCATCTTGCTAATAACTATGGACCCGAAGGTCTGAGGAAAACTACTCACACTTCATCGGAGAGGCTATGGTGTTGATGTAGAAGCCCTCTGTGATGGATGCCCCCTCCGGTGGAGCTCCGGAACAGGCCCCAAGAAGGGATCTCGTGGGTACAGAAGGTTGCGGCGGTTGAATTAGGTTTTTGGCTCCATATCTGATCATTTGGGGGTACGTAGGTATATATAGGAGGAAGGAGTATGTCGGGGGAGCAACAGGGGGCCCACGAGGGTGGAGGGCGCGCCCTGGGGGGTGGGCGCGCCCCCCTACATCGTGGCCTCCTCTTTTGTTTCTTGACGTAGGGTATATCTGGCCATGGGCCGGGCCGGGCCGGGCTTGGGCCGGGCCTGAAAAATCCCACGACAGAAAACTGAGGCCTAGGCCCTCCCAGGCCCTACCATCGGGCCTACTTTTCAAGCCCAAGCCCGGCCCATCTGGTAAAAAGCCCTGAAAAGCCCTTAGGGCTTAGGGCCGTGGGCCGGGCCTCTTCCTTAAAATGCCAATATGCCAAGCCCAAGTCCATCCAGGCCCTACTTGTGGGCTCAAAACTCAGGCCCAAGCCTAGCCCATGGGCAAGCCCATCGGGCCTAGGCCCTGGATTTTAGGGCCAGGCCTGGGTGGGCCGACAGGGCCGGGCCTGAGATGGCCAGGACTAAAATAGGGTCCAAGTCTCCTGGATCATAATCTTCCTAAAAATCACGTTCCTGAAGGTTTCATTCCGTTTGGACTCCGTTTGATATTCCTTTTCTGCAAAACTCTGAAATAGGCAAAAAACAGTAATTCTGGGCCGGGCCTCCGGTTAATAGGTTAGTCCCAAAAATAATATAAAAGTGAATAATAAAGCCCAATAATGTCCAAAACAGTAGATAATATAGCATGAAGCAATCAAAAATTATAGATACGTTGGAGACGTATCAGAAGGCAAACGAGGAGACGACAAGCCAACAGTGCGCGCCTAGGGGGTAGGCGTGTGCTGATGCCTTGTGGGCTCCTCGTGGCTCCGTTTGGCCTAATTCCACCTCTATAAATTCTCTAAAATCGGGAAACCAACAGAAGACACCCAAAATACTTTTTCCGCCGCCGCAAGTTTCTGTTCTTTCGCGATCCCATCTAGATGCATTTTTCGACACTCTACCGGAGGGGGAATTGATCATGGAGGGCTTCTACATCAACCTTGCTGCCCTTCTAATGATGTTTGAGTAGTTTACCACAGACCTTCAGGTCCATAGCTAGTAGCTATATGGCTTCTTCTCTCTCTCTCTCTCTCTTTGATCTTTAATACAATGTTCTCCTCGATGTTCTTGGAGATCTGTTCGATGTAATCTTCTTTCGTGGTGTGTTTGTTGAGATCCGATGAATTGTGGGTTTATGATCAGATTATTCATGAATATTAATTGAGTCTTCTATGAATTCTTTTATGCATGATTATTATTGCTTTTTATTTCTCTTTGATCTATCCATTTGGTTTGGCCAACGAGATTGATTTATCTTGCAATGGGAGAGGTGCTTTCTAATGGGTTCAACTTGCGGTGCTCTATATCCTAGTGAGAAAAAGGGGACAAGACATGTATTTGTGTTGTTGCCATTAAGGGGAAAACGACGGGGTTTATTCATATCGGTTGGATTTACTTTGTCTACATCATGTCATCTTGGGCGTTACTCCATTTTTTATGAACTTAATACTCTATGCATGTTGGATAGCGGTCAATGGGTGGAGTAATAGTAGTAGATGCAGGCATGAGTCGGTCTACTTGTCTTGGACGTGATGCCTATATACATGATCATTGCCTTGAATATCATCATAACTATGCATTTTTCTATCAATTGCTCAACAGTAATTTGTTACCCACCGTATGATTTTTGTTCAAGAGAGAAGCCTCTAGTGAAAACTATGGCCCCTGGGTGTAATTTATCATATATTAAAACTAAAAATACCTTGCTGCAATTTATTTATCGTTATTTTATTTTGTGGTTTGATTTATCTATCTATCACTACGAGATTTGGTCCTTGCAAATAACGGTCGAGGGGATTGACAACCCCCTTGATCGCGTTGGGTGCAAGTATTTGCTCTTTTGTGTGTAGGTGTTGTTTAATGAGGTTTCGCGTGGTTATCATACTATATTGTTAACCTTGTTTCTTAACTGAGGGAAATACTTATCTCTGTTGCACTTCATCATCCTCTCATCTTCGAGGAAATTGATACGTCTATTTTGCATCATGCTTTTATATCTATATTTATTGCATTATGGGCTGTTACTACACATTATGGCACAATACTTATGCCTTTTATCTCTTATTTTACAAGGTTTACATGAAGAGGGAGAATGTCGGCAGCTGGAATTCTGGGCTGGAAAAGGAGCAAATATTAGAGACCTATTCTGCACAGCTCCAAAAGTCCTGAAACTCCATGAAAGTTAGTTTTGGAATATATTAAAAATATTGGGTGAAGAAAGCACCAGAGGGGGGCCACCTGGCAGCCCCTGATGCCCATCTTCTGGTATAAGGTGTCTTTTTCCCTGGAAAAAAAATCAGAAGGAAGCTTTCGGGAGAAGCGCCGCCATCTCGAGGCGGAACCTGGGCAGAACCAATCTAGGGCTCTGGCGGAGCTATTCTGCCGGGGAAACATCCTTCCGGGAGGGGGAAATCGTCACCATCGTCATCACCATCGATCCTCTCATCGAGAGGGGGTTAATCTCCATCAACATCTTCACCAGCATCATCTCCTCTCAAACCCTAGTTCATCTCTTGTATCCGATCTTTGTCTCAAAACCTCAGATTGGTACCTGTGGGTTGCTAGTAGTGTTGATTACTCCTTGTAGTTGATGCTAGTTGGTTTATCCGGTGGAAGATCATATGTTCAGATTGTTTATGCACATTAATACCCCTCTGATTATGAACATGAACATGATTTGTCACTAGTTATGTTTGTTCCTGAGGACATGGGAGAAGTCTTGCTATAAGTAGTCATGTGAATTTGGTATTCGTTCGATATTTTCATGAGATGTATGTGGTCTTTCCTCTAGTGGTGTTATGTGAACGTCGAGTACATGACACTTCACCATTATTTGGGCCTAGGGGAAGGCATAGGGAAGTAATAAGTAGATGATGGGTTGCTAGAGTGACAGAAGCGTAAACCCTAGTTTATGCGTTGCTTCGTAAGGGGTGATTTGGATCCACATGTTTCATGCTATGGTTAGGTTTACCTTAATTCTTCTTTCGTAGTTGCGGATGCTTGCGGGAGGGGTTAATCATAAGTGGGATGCTTGTCCAAGGAAGGGCAGTACCCAAGCACGAGTCCACCCACATATCAAATTATAAAAGTAACGAACATGAATCATATGAGCATGATGAAAACTAGCTTGACGATAATTCCCATGTGTCCTCGGGAGCGCTTTCCGTTATATAAGAGTTTGTCCAGGATTGTCCTTTGCTATAGAAAGGATTGGCCCACCTTGCTGCACCTTGTTTACTTCTGTTACTTGTTACCCGTTATGAATTACCTTATCATAAAACTATCTGTTACCGATAATTACAGTGCTTGCAGAGAATACCTTACTGAAAACCGCTTGGAGTTTCCTTCTGCTCCTCGTTGGGTTTGACACTCTTACTTACCAAAAGGACTATGATAGATCCCCTACACTTGTGGGTCATCAAGACTCTTTTTTGGCACCGTTGCCGGGGAGTGAAGCACCTTTGGTAGGTGGAATTTGGTAAGGAAAAATTTATATAGTGTGCTGAAATTTACTGTCACTTGTTACTATGGAAAATAATTCTTTGAGGGGCTTGTTTGGGGTATCTTCACCCCGACCATTAGAGCAAAGAGTTGCTCCTCAACCTACTGAACCTACTGAAAATGTTTACTTTGAAATTCCTTCGGGTATGATAGAGAAACTGCTAGCTAATCCTTTTACAGGAGATGGAACATTACATCCCGATATGCACCTAATCTATGTGGATGAAGTTTGTGGATTATTTAAGCTTGCAGTTATGCCTGAGGATGTTATCAAGAATACGGTCTTCCCTTTATCTTTGAAGGGAAAGGCATTGACATGGTTTAGGCTATGTGATGATATTGGATCATGGAACTACAACCGATTGAAATTGGAATTTCATCAGAAGTTTTATTCTATGCATCTGGTTCATCGTGATCGTAATTATATATATAGTTTTTGGCCTCGTGAAGGAGAAAGTATCACTCAAGCTTCGGGGAGGCTTAAGTCAATGTTATATTCATGCCCCAATCATGAGCTCTCAAGAGAAATTATTATTCAAAAAATTATGCTCGACTTTCTCTCAATAATCGCTCCATGCTCGATACTTCTTGTACTGGTTCTTTTATGATGAAGACTATTGAATTCAGATGGGATTTATTGGAAAGAATTAAACGCAACTCTGAAGATTGGGAACTCGACAAAGGTAAGGAGTCAGGTATAACACCTAAGTTTGATTATGTTAAATCTTTTATGGATACACTACAAAAAAAAGACACATCAGTGACATTTTGGGCCAAATGAATTTTTTCTGTCATACTTATGACACTTCTATGATGATAATTGTGACAAAACTAGGTATCATCATAGATGTGATGGGCTCCTACTTCTATGACATAAAATGGGCTTTTCGTCCTGGGCGGGCCGGAGACGCAGTTGCATGACATTCTTTGGGCCGTCCATGATGGAGAACACCTTGGTAGAAGCGAAGGTGAGGAAAATATCGAGGGAGTTCCCGGTTATGGTGGGTGGTCGGGGCCGAGCGATGCGCGTTTCTCTCGTACGTACACGCGTGTGTGTGAGGCGTTGCACTCTAACTGAACCCGAGCGAGGCGTTGGGCTCTAACTGAACCCGAGCGATTGCACTGCAGGCTACGCGTTACTGAACCCGAGCGATCGATCGATCCCTTGCCCGAGTGATTCGTTCGCTACTGCTGCTAACTGAAGTCGTTCGAACACTGCTGCCTCCTTCCCTTGATGAAAAGTGAGCGTTGTTGGGGGGTTTTGATGAACAGTTCCCGGTGGGGGTTGGATGAACAGGACCCCATGGTAGTAGAGGTCGTTGTCGCTGGATGAACAGTACCCCGATCGATCGAGCCAGTGGATGAACAGGACCTCTTGGAGGGCTGGATGAACAGGACCCCATGGAGGGCTGGTTGAACAGTAGCCAGTGGAGGGTTGGTTGAATAGTAGCCAGTGGAGGGCTGGATGAACAGTAGCCCATTGAGGGGTGGTTGAACAGGACCCTCGTGGAGAGGGCTGGTTGAACAGTAGCCGGTGGAGGAGCGCGCGGTGGAGGCTGGATGAACAGGAGCCCGTGGATGAACAGTCATAGGTGGAGGATGGAGGAGGTCGACGGTGGATGAACAGGAGCCCATGGAGGCTGGAGGAGGTCGACGGTGGAGATGAACAGTATCCCGTGGAGTCCCGTTTTGCGGTACGCCACACCCCTCTCGATGAATAGGACCCCCGTTTCGACCGTAGCGCTCCAACACAAGTCCGTTTCCTCCGTTTTGCGGTACGCCACACCCCTCCCGATCAACAGGACCCCGTTTCGACCGCAGGAGGTCCGTTTCCTCCGTTTTGCGGTACGCCAGACCCCTCCCGATGAACAGGATCCTGTTTCCACCGTGGCCGGTTGAACACAAGGCCGTTTCCTCTGTTCTGCGGTACACCAGGCCTCGTTTCCATCGCCTGTTCCGTCCAAGCCGGTTGGCTCCCGATGAACAGCACGTGTTCCGTTGCCTCCCGATGAACACGACGCATTCCGTTGCCTCACCATGAACATGACGACGACACAGTTTCTCAGTTCTGACCCAACCATGTACACGAGCCCTGGCCGTACGTATGCGCGAGTAGGCGTTCGACACCCCGCCCGTATGTACGTACGTGATCGTATTTTCTTTCTTGCACCCTGGCCGTTGTACATACGTGTACATGCTACGTGCGCGCCTCTACTACGACACGTGCACGCTCCTTACATAGCCATGGTTCATCGCTGCAGCCTGCAGACAGACCGATCGACCAGTATGTACGTACACGTTCGCGACCAGAATGACAATGGTACGTACGCTGCGACCGGGTGGGTCCCAACTGTCAGGCACTTCCTTGCGTGCGAATATGTGGGTGGTGGGTCCCAACAGTCAGGGGGGCGAATAATAATTTTTTTGCCCGTAATATGGACGCACTTCCTTGCGTGCAAAGATGTAGCTCTTGGGTCCCAGCAGTCAGGGGGGAAACTTTTTTTCGCGAAATACGGTGGCCCGTCCGGTGGGTCCCCGATGTCAGGTGGAGGAATCATTATTTTTCGCGTAATAAGGAGGCACTTCCTTGCTGCGACCATGGACCCAGCTGTCAGCCTCTCCACGTATAGTACTCTTCCGATGGAAGTCGTTCCTTGACCACGTTGACCACGCCGTGCCGAGAGCACCAGGGTGGTGGACGACGGCGAGGCTTAGGAAGGGGATGATGCGGAGCCGGGGAAGACGCGACAGTGGATGCCCACATGGAGAGGAGTACGAGGGTTCACTGGTTCGGCTTCGGTGTGAGGCTGCCATCGCCGCAAAATAACAGGGGGTGTGGGTGAGTGGAGGGATGGCATGGCCAGCGGTGGGAGTAGTAGGGGCAGTGAGGCCTCCGCGGCAGCACAGCCGACCACGGGAGGCAGGAGCAGGCGGCACGACCGGCGCTGCTTTGGGCGGCTGGACCGAGAAGACCAGAGGTTAAAGAAGCACTAAGGCCGTTGGATGGACATCGTACGGTCACTGGAGCTAGAATCATTCACATTGACTAAGTTGACAAAGCCCTTCATCCCTGCCAACTTAGTAGGCCCAAGTTAGCCTCCCACTATGCTGGGTCTCAGCTAGCAGGGGGGTATTCATTTTTTTGTGTGTAATAAGGAGGCACTTCCTTGCGTGCGAAGATATAGCTGGTGGGTCTCACCTGTCAGCGGAGGGGGGGACGTTTTTTTCGCAAAATACAGAGGCCCTTCCGGTGGGTCCAAGATGTCAGGTGGAGGAATCATTATTTTGCGCGTAATAAGGAGGCATTTCCTTGTGTGCGGCCATGGACCCAGCTGTCAGCCTCTCCGCGTATAGTCCACTTCTTATGGATGTCGTTCATTAACCACGTTGACCACGCCACGCCGAGAGCACCAGGGCAGTGGACGACGGCGAGGCCTAGGAAGGGAAAGACACGTAGCCAGGGAAGACTCGGAGTGGTTGCCCACGCGGTGGGGAGTACGAGGGTTTATTGGTCCGGCTGCCGTCGCAATAACAGGAGGTGTGGATGAGTAGAGGAATGGCCTGGCCAGCAATGGAGTAGGATGGGGCGGTGCGGCTTGTGCGGTAGCACAACCGGCCACAGGAGGCGGGAGCAGGCAGTCCCACCGGCGCTGGTTTGGGCGGCTGGAGCAAGAAGATCAGATATTGAAGAAGCAGCACGGCCGTTGGATTAACATCCAACGGTCACTTCTGCTAGAATCGTTTGTGGACTAAGTTGACAAAGCCTTTCGTACACGTCAACCTAGTAGACCCACAAGTTAGCCTCCAAATCTGTCCCAAACAGCATACAGCCCGAAATTTCTAGCCAGATTCAAATTAATTTAAAAATTAAACATACCTTAATTTAAATCCAATGAAATTTTACCCGCACAAAAAGAATGAAATTTAAAATATCAAAATCCGAAAGAAAAAAGTATTTTGGAACTCATTGCCTATTTGCCGTATTTTTTCATTTTACAGCCCATTTATTATTACTTATAGCCCATTTCTTATTACTTATAGGCCATTTTCTGGGCAAAATGCATCCCACCTCGTCTTGAAAGATTTCCGGCCCAGCAGTGCATAGAAAAGCAAGTAGGCCTATGTTGGTTATTCTGCAAAAAAACAAAATAGCTGGGCTAGCCATTTTTAGATAGGAAAAAAACAAAATGGGCTGGTCATGTGCTAAACATATGAAATAAAATCCTGGGCTAGACGGGCCACATCTCCCGCACAACCCAGTTCCCTTGTCCGTCCCGAAAAAACAAAATTACTACGCGCTGCTGGGTCCCTACTATCATCCTCACCATGCATAGTCATATCCTTATTCCTCTCGATTGTTGACCATGTTGACAACTCCGGAGGGCGGCCCCGCAGTGAGCGAACTAAGGCGGAGGACGACGGTGAGGCCTCGAACGGGAACGAACAGGATTCGGGGAAGATGCGCAGAGTTTTAGGATGCGATGTGGCCACGATGGGTGCGCGGCAGCACAGCCAGCCGTGGGAGGTGGGAGCAGGCGTCCCGCCGGTGCTGGTTTGGCTTTGGCGGCTGGAGGAAGAAGAGACTGAAGAAACACGATAGTCATTGAATGTCAATCCAACGGTCAAGGTTGGCACAATCATTTGTTGACTAAGCCGACACCAAGTAGCATTCTTTTTATATATAGGAAGAAAAGAAAAACTGGGCTCATTCGCTTGGTAACATTCCCGGAACTGCGACCGTGCGATCTTGCGTCGCAACTAAAACTGCGAGGAAAATGCGTTCGTCCTCCTCCCAGAGAACGTTCGCCACATACGTGACTAGCACCCTTGGTATTCAACCGAGAGGCCTTGGGTTCGAGTCCCAGGAACTCTCAATTTTTCCTCCGTCCTTCCTCGCAAAAAAAGAAAGAAAATCAAAGACTTGAGAAGGCGTACAGAACAAGCTAGTGTACCAGTAAAGAGATGTTGCTGAGTTTTAGAAAAGAGAGAAACGTGCTCCTGTAGCTGGTTCGAATCCAAACCTAGATTATGACTATATATGGTGCTATGCTACTATGCAAGTAATGAAACTGACATATCCAACGTTCACTGCTACCTCTTGAGCACTGCGTTGGTTTTCCCTTGAAGAGGAAAGGGTGATGCAGCAAAGTAGCGCAAGTATTTCCCTCAGTTTTTGAGAACCAATGTATCAATCCAGTAGGAGGCTACGCGCGAGTCCCTCGTACCTACACAAAACAAATAAATCCTCGCAACCAACATGATAAGGGGTTGTCAATCCCTACACGGTCACTTATGAGAGTGAGATCTGATAGATATGATAAGATAATATTTTTGGAATTTTTATGATAAAGATGCAAAGTAAAATAAAAGGCAATGAAAATGTGTCACGACCGGTTTTCCAATAAAGATATTTATTGAAAGACTGATCTTTTGAGTCCAGCATGAGGAAAAGTCCTCCTTACTGGTAGAAAATCTCTTGATACGATAAGCCGGTAGCATAAAATATATTACAGAGTCGAGCTAAGGGTGCTCAACAATTTATTACAATCGCGCCAATAATTATACGAAATGGCGGATATAACACGATGGTGTGGTGGCATACTACTGACTCGAGAATAAAGTGATGGTGGAATAACAAAGTGGGGAGTGGATAACATGACTCTCAAACTAGCATCCCATCGAGCGTCGATGTGAGGCTCGATGAATTTATTCGGGTTGCGGAAGCGGATATAATATAGTGACCAAATCCAGGGCCGCATGAGACTAACTGGGACTCCTCTAGGCGTCGGACTCGCTATCGAACTCTTCATCCATGAGATCGCCTTCGTCAGCATCTGGCCAAATCAACAAGCCAGTGAGTACTTTGAAAGTATTTGCAAGACAGTTAGGACGTAAGATAAAAAAATGCATGCATGAATGCGTCATGATTAATTTACCAATGCACATTCAGAATTTAGCAGGCAAGGTAAGAAAAAGGGAATCGGCGGTAGTCTGCCTGAAATCCCAACAAAATAAAAGGAAAACTGATCGGGTGTGTGAAGCGACGCCTCGAAAGGTGAACAAGTAAATAAAGATCATGCCACAGTCGGGCATCTAAGCGACACCATATAAAGGGCTTAAACTGAAAATAAATGACATGCGTGCCACAGACGGACGTCGGGGCGACATCACGGAAAGGGCTTGCATTGAAAGGAAATAACAGTACTGCCGCAGTCGAACGTCTGAGCGACATCGCAGAAAGGGCTTTTACTGAAAGTAAATAATAACAATGCCACAGTCGGATGTCTGAGCAACATCGCAGAAAGGGCTTTTACTGAAAGTAAATAATGACAATGCCACAGTCGGACGTCTGAGCGACATCGCAGAAAGGGCTTTTACTGAAAGTAAATAATGACAATGCCACAGTCGGACGTCTGAGTGACATCGCAGAAAGGGCTTTTACTGGAAGTAAATAATGACAATGCCATAGTTGGACGTCTGAGCGACATCGCAGAAAGGGCTTTCTTCATAAGGAAAACAATACTCATAATAAATAATCAACTCATGATAATAAACGGGTTAGTCCTTCCACAGAAATAAACATTTAACTGGATTTAGCACTCATGTGATTCACCGGAGTATCTGTCACCAGAAACTGACACTTGTCAGGATAAGATAATGCAGAACTTGAACATGGATAAGATGATTCGAGGATCTAGGACTCTGCAGAGTTTGTACTAAAATTTCCCACAGCTAACGGATTTCCGTAGTCCCAAAGGGCTAGTTCCGTTTATGGTGTTTCGGTAGGAAACACAGCGATCCAGTACACACCCATCACACCTCACGGTGTCAGGAATCACCCTAGACAATGCACAAGAAAAACTTTGAGATGGGGAGATCACAATCTCGAATAGCATTTGATCAAATTTATATACGTGCGCTCTAAGGGGTGCCCCCTCTCGGTCCCAACCGGAAACACCCATGCCCCCTGACCGGATGACTGGCTTTAATCCAGGGCCATGGAACCATCATCTCGGCCTCTCCTTTTGGTGTGTACCAGGAAAGCGGTTTGCAACCTACTATTCCATATCCCTTGCGGAAAACTTGTGGTAGTACGGGAAGGGAAATGGATGGAAACCGAACCGATACGGGCTGGTACTGAAGTCAATAGTATGGCATAAGACTGGCCTGATACAACACTGCCATCTTACCCATCCTCATGCCAACACATGGCCATGCACATTCACATCCAACACATATGGATTATCGAACTTACTTGCCTCTATATTGCATGACAAAATGACATTCATCGGTATGCTCACAAACATGCCATGAAACTACTTAATGCAAACATGCCAAAACACTCGTCATATCAAAAGTTCAAACATGCTTGCCTGGTTCAGAGTAGTCGGAGCCTAGCTCGGTGAAGTTCGCGGCCCCGTCACCTCCTTCGGTATCTACGGTATAAAGGAAACATACGCGCTAACGTGAATACCGAGAGGTGCATAAAAATTATTCCAAATATTTTTCAAATAAATCTGATAAAAAACTAGACAAAATTTCAAAGAGGACAGAAAAAGAATCATTCCAAAATACTCTTCTGTTTAAAAGTTATTAGTGTTTTTGTCCAGGGACCTTCCTATAATGAAACAGAAACTTTCCAGGGTCCTCTTTATAAAAACAGAAAACGTCTCAGTCCCGAATACGCCAGTTCAGTGGAGAAAGCGTATTTTTCCCGAAGGCGTTTCCAGAAAACGATTCAAAAAGAATAAAAAGCTGACGGGGTGGACCCACTCGTCAGGTTTGAAAACAGAAGCAGAGTTTTGGCGCGAGAGGGCCGCGGCGATCGCCGCCGGCGATCCACGGCGGGGCAGAAGGATCGGAGGGTACCTCCGTGTCCAAGGCATCATTCCGCGTCGGTTTGTGGTGGTGGTGGTCACCGGCGAGCACCACGTCGACGGCGGCCCTTGATACGGCGGACGGTGGTTCGGGCGGGGATGGAGCTCGCCGGAGAGTGCTGCGAAGGGCAAATTGAGGAGGGGGCTAGACTTCTGGTAGCTAGAGGAGGTAGCAAACGGAGTTTGGGCGCCGGGGACGGCCTCACCGGAGTGAAACGAGGTGGAGGCCGAGGCGGAACGGGGCGGCCGGAGTTGGGGGAGGAGACCTCCTCGAGGTCCTCCCAGTGGCCTGGCGGGGCGTTGGTGAGGTGTAGGGGTGGTGCATGCTCGAGGGTGAGCTCGGGGTCTCCTTTTATAGGCGATCCGAGGCGGTGGCCGTGAACGGAGTTCTCCGGCGATGGATTACGGTGGTGCAGTGCTTGGTCGGGGAGTTTAGGAGGCTGGCCATCAACGTGGAGGTCCACTGGCTCCACTCCGACGCTCAACGGACTGGGATTAGAAGCTTAGGGCAGGTTTTGTCGGAACGGGACGGCGCGGGTCCGCCGGCGGTAGAGAGCGCGTCCAGTGCTTGCCGGGCCACGGCAACGGTGCAGCGGGGCTGCGCTGGCATGCATGAGCCACGCGTAGAGCTAGGGAGCAAAGGGCGGCGCGGAACGGCGTTGCAAAGCTGGTGCTGCCACTATTGGCCGCTATGGGTGGCGCCGCCGCAGCAGCAGACGCCGGTGCAGGTGGGCCAGGGAGTCACCGACGCCGGGAACCCGCCAAGTGCGCGTGCGGCGCTCTGGACAGCAAGGAGAGGCTGCGCGCATCGCGCCACGGCGCACTGTCGACGCGTGACTGAACCTGATGAAAGGAAACGACACTAAATCTCTGAAACTCTGAACTTCTCTGAATTTGCAAAGAAACAGTGCTGGCCAGGTGTTCGACAGAATGATTTTGGTATGTAGGGATTTGTCCTTGAGCTGAAACTTGGTGGAGTGGCCTCTCATTGCACCAGGAGGCTGCCTGAATTTTGGTAGAATTTTTGGAGAAGAGGAGATATGAATTTCACCAAATTTGGCAAATCTGGTCCAAACTTGCAAAGGCTGAAATTTGAAAATTTTGAAAAGAGGAAGAGTGGATCAAGATGGTTCTGGGTTGTGGGTACCAAGGACTATCCAGGAGAGTTGGTTTGAGGTCAAAACTCAACTGCAATGGGGTACTTGCTTTGAAAATCACTCAGGCTCAAAATAATTGACAGAAAAGATTTGAGAGATAAAATGATTTAAATAAAATCCAAAAATGGTTTGGACTTGATGGGACAGAGAATTTAGATTGTTCCAAGGAGGAGGGAAGGTTTTTTGGGGGGTTTTACCACATAGGGCAAAACAAAATCATGGGTGGATCTCAAGATATGAAGAACCCCAAATTTCATAGAGTTCTTTTTAAAAGGAAAATAATTAATTTTCCACAATATGTTTTGAGCAGGGAGCCAACAGAGAAAAAGCTTTAAGTGATCAAACACCATAGTTTGCAGAAGATACAGAAATAAAAATCCTTGCCAAAGAAAAGGAAGTTTTTAAGAGGAAGGTTTTCTGGCAAAAAATTTAAATGGCCTCTTTTTTTTTCAAAAACCAACAAAGTTTTTGCTGAAAACCAAATAAAAATTTTTGGAGTGTCACAACACCTACCCCCTTAGGAAAAATCTCGTCCCCGAGATTTCAGCTGATCCTTAAATAAGTGTGGATGCTCTGCTCGAAGAAAATCCTCTCTTTCCCAAGTTGCTTCACTTTCGGTGTGATTGCTCCACTGAACTTTGAAAAATTTGATGGTTTTCTGTCGGGTCCTCCTTTCAGACTCCTCTAATATCTTTACTGGATGTTCCCGATAGGTGAGGTGTGGTTGCATGTCTATGTTCTCATGGGATATTTGTTTCTCTGGGTTGCTTACACACTTCCTTAACTGCGAGACGTGGTACACGTCGTGGACATCGGATAATTCCTCGGTTAAGTCTAGCTGGTAGGCTACCGTGCCTCTTCGTGCCACTATACGGAATGGTCCGATGAATCTCGGTGCCAGCTTTCCCTTAATCTTGAATCGTTGCAATCCCCTCATAGGGGATACTCTTAGGTACGCGAATTCACCGGGTTCGAAACTGACTCCACGATGTTTCTGATCTTAATAACTCTTCTGTCGACTTTGAGCGGTCTTAAGTCGGTCTCCGATTAGCTTGACCTTTTCCTCGACTTCCTTGAGCATGTCTGGGCCGAAGATGCGGCTGTCTCCGGTCTCTGACCAATTTAGTGGGGTACGACATCTCCGTCCGTATAAAGCTTCAAATGGTGTCATTTGCAGGCTGGCCTGGTAACTGTTGTTGTACGCGAACTCGGCATATGGTAGGCTTTCTTCCCAACTGGTTCCATAGGTGAGTACACATGCTCTCAGCATGTCTTCTAAAACTTGGTTTACTCGTTCCATTTGTCCATCAGTCTGGGGGTGGTATGCCGTACTGAAGGCCAGTTGAGTTCCCAGAGCCTGTTGTAAATGATCCCACAACCTTGAGACAAACTGGGTGCCTCTGTCAGATATTATAGTCTTCGGGACACCGTGCAGACAAACTATGCGGGAGAGATATATCATGGCAAGCCTCTGAGTGGTGTGGGTCGTCTTTACTGGAATAAAGTGTGCCACCTTGGTTAACCTGTCGGTGATGACCCATATGGCATCGTTCCCGTGTCGTGACCGAGGTAGTCCGACAATAAAATCCATCCCTATTTCATCCCGTTTCCACTCAGGTATTTTGTTTGGTTGCAGTAGTCCGGCTGGTCTCTGATGCTCAGCTTTTATGCGTTGACAAGAGTCGCAACATGCAATGAAGGTGGCTATGTCCCTCTTCATACCGTGCCACCAAAATCTTTCCTGGATATCCTTATACATCTTGGTTCCTCCAGGGTGCATCGAATATGGGGCGGTGTGGGCTTCAGCTAGAATTTGTTGTTTGAGGTCTTCTAGGTTTGGCACGCAGAGTCTGTCTCCGTACCATAATATTCCTCTATCGTCTACGACGAATTCCGAGGCCTTGCCCATACCCACCTTTCTTTTAATGCCTTCGATGCTGGGGTGACCAGGCTGAGCTTCTTTAATTCTCTCCACAAGGTCGGGTTGTATTTCCAAGTTTGTTATGGTGCCTTCTGCTACCATCAACAAGTTGAGTTTGGCCAATTCTTGTTGGAATTCTGGTCTTAAGTTGGGCAGACTGTTGTCGTCGGAGCTGGGGTTCCGACTAAGAGCATCGGCCACTATATTTGCTTTTCCTGGATGATAGTGGATACCGACATCATAACCCTTTACTAGTTCCAACCAGCGTTGCTGCCGTAAATTTAGTTCTGGCTGTGTGAAAATATATTTGAGACTTTTATGGTCCGTATATATTTCACATCGATTTCCAAGTAAGAAATGCCTCCATTCCTTGAGCGCATGAATGACAGCTGCCATTTCTAAGTCATGAGTGGGATAATTTTCCTCATGCTTGCGAAGTTGTCTTGATGCGTACGCGACCACCTTGCCTTCTTGCATCAACACGCATCCGAGACCCTTTCTGGACGCGTCACAATACACTTCAAAATTCTTGTGTATGTCTGGCACAATTAATACCGGGGCTGTCGTCAATTTCCGTTTTAGCTCTTGGAAACTTTTCTCGCAGGCTTCTGTCCATTCAAACTTCTTGTCTTTCTTGAGTAACTGCGTCATAGGCTTGGCTATGGTGGAGAATCCTTCAATAAATCTGCGGTAATATCATGCCATTCCCAAGAAACTCCGTATGTCCGTTACGCTGGCTGGTGACTTCCAGCCAAGTACGACCTTGACTTTCTCCGGGTCCACTGCAATACCGTCTTGGGTCAGTACGTGGCCTAGAAAGCCTACTTGTCTTAGCCAAAATTCGCACTTGCTGAACTTGGCATACAATTGATGTTTTCCTGAGTTCTCCTAGCACAATTCTAAGATGTTCCGCGTGCTCTTCTGGTGTCTTGGAGTATACCAGAATATCGTCGATGAATACCACAACGAACTTGTCCATAAACTTCATAAATACTTTGTTCATGAGGTGAACAAAATAGGCGGGGGCGTTTGTTAATCCAAATGGCATTACTGTGAACTCATATAGTCCATATCTGGAGGTGAAGGTTGTCTTGGGGATATCTTCTGTTCGCACCTTTAATTGATGGTATCCTGACCTTAAGTCAATCTTTGAGAATACCTTGGCCTAAGCAAGTTGATCAAACAAATCGTTTATCCGTGGCATCGGGTATTTGTTTTTGACTGTGACCATGTTAAGTGCTCGATAGTCAATACACAATCTCAGTGTTCCGTCCTTCTTTTTGGCGAACAAAATTGGTGATCCCCAAGGTGAGGAGTTGGCTCGAATGTATCCTTTGTCCAGCAATTCCTTTATTTGTTTCTTCAACTCAACCAACTCGGATGGTGCCATTCTGTATGGTTTCTTGTATATGGGGGTGGTTCCTGGTGCTAGCTCAATGCTGAATTCTATCTCTCGGTCTGGTGGCATGCCTGGTAGCTCTTCGGGGAACACGTCTGGAAATTCACACACTAGTGGAACCTTGTCTAGCTCAGAAACGTCCACCTTATTCAATCTCGGTTGCCGGGGTATTTTTCTTTCCTTGGCGGATACCCTTATTGTCTTCCCGTGGTGGTGTGTGAGAATCACTGTCCGATTGAAACAGTTAATAAAACCTTTGTTGGTGGTTAGCCAGTCCATCCCTAGGATGACATCCAGTCCTTTATTTTCCAACACAATAAGATTGGCGTGATACTTCAATCCTTCGAACTCAATAACCACATTCTGACAGTAACTCTGAGTGACTTGCTGAATCCCAGGGGACTTGATGATCATGGATTTTTCCAAAGGAAGCATCGAAAAATTATTTTGCAAAGCAAAACTTTTCGAAATAAAAGAGTGAGAAGCTCCAGAATCAAACAAAACCATTACAGGTATTGTGTTGACAGGAAACGTACCGAGTACGATATCCGGAGCATTTTGTGCCTCCTCTTTGGTTACGTGGTTTAGATGACCCTTCGTGTGGTTGTTGTTGGGATTGAAATTGTTTCGCTTGGGCGCTGAATTATTTCCGCCGTTGTTCGGCCTTGGGGCTGAGTTTCTAGGCTTGGGACACTGCTTGGCATAGTGTCCTTCCTCTCCACAGGCGTAACAAGTAATGTCGGGGCGATATGTGAACTCCTTGTCCCTTGCATGAAAATTCTTGATTGGGCGTGAGACATTGGATGCGGATTTGTGTGTCCCACCCTTTTGAAAATCTGTCTTGCTTCGATGATTGCGAGCATGGTTAGTCTGGTCCCTTTTTCGCTTGCAGAAATCTTCCAAACTGCGTCTCTCATTTTCCAGAGTAATGGCTTTGTCCACTAGTGTCTTAAATCTGGAAAAGTGTGCACGACTAGTTGGCATTTAAGCACGGGTGCTAGACCGTCAAGGAATTTCTCCATCTTCTTGCTTTCAGTCATACGCTCTTCATTGGCGTAGCGAGACAATAGAGTAAATTGACCGTTCTAATCTGACACTGTCATGTTCCTTTGTTTGAGGTCATCGAACTCTCTCTTTTTGATTTTCATAATAATCTTAGGAATGTGTGCGCCATGGAAACCTTCCTTGAAATCATCCCAGGTTATATCATTTTCGTTGGGATGCATGTGTAGGAAATTCTCCCACCAAGATGCAGCTGCTCATGTGAGATAGTGCGGAGCATAAAGTACCTTTTCAGGGTCTGAACATTTTGCAATAATTAATTTTCTCTCCATATCTCGAAGCCATTCTTCGACCTCAAGAGGCTTGTCAGTATGAGAAAATGTTGGGGGACGTGTCTTCTGTAGCTCAGATAACTTGGAATGCTGCTGATACTGCCCATGGTGATTTCCCATGTTGATGACTTGGTTCATCATTTCCCGATGTTGTTGCTGACTCTGTTCATAAAGGCAACACATTTGGGAAAGTGCCGTTTCACTGTCCTGTTGACTCGACTGACCTTGTGTGAAATTGTTGCCTGGTTGAGTGTCATAATATTGACTTGACTGCCCTTGTGCAAAATTGTTGTCTGGTTGAGTGCCATAATTTTCCTCTGGCGGAGCTGGCATGGAGCGAGTCCAAGGACGAGACATTTTTCACTCTGGGGATATATTTTGTAAAAACCATAAGAAAAACGAAAAGGGGTCGCAACAACAAGCCCATAGATGCACAAGGTTGGCAAATAAATTAAATAGCCAAGATTACTTAAGGAAAAATATATCGATTTGCGCACGGAGAAGGAGTGTTCATTACGTATCTTACACGCGGCGATAATTATACAATACATCACTCAGGATATGCGTACATAATCCTGACATGTTATTTAGGCTAGTGCACTACTCCAGTCCCTACATGATGCGCAAACAAGCTACTTCTCACAGCATATCTTACAAGGCAGTACATCGCATGACGGCTAAGCGTACTTAGTCGGAGATGTTGATGATGTCCTTGGTCCTGCCAATGGTGAGGCGTAGCGAGGCTGGGGACTCGACTTCCTCCTCACTAATGGGCTCCATGCGAGTAGTGCTGCGCCGAGTAGATGGAGCGGGTGCCAGCGGTGGAACAACACGAACAGGAGTTGGCGCGAAGGGTGGTGCAGTGCGTGCTGGAGTGGGCGCAATGACTTGGTTGAACTCTTCGGTAGAAGGCAGGCGCCGAGTAGGTGCATAAGAAGCTGATGACGAGACAAAAGTCAGTGGCGGTGCGGTGGGCAGGAGTTCCCTCCTGTTGGCAGCACAACCATGGACTGAGTCCATGCGGGCGGCCACGAAGTCGTCCACCAGGTTGTCGAAGGCGGCCTCCAGGGCCCGGAGATACTCAATAAGCATCTCAAAGGCCTCATCTCGTTCTACTCTAGGGCAGGAGTATGCATAGTGACAGGTGTAGGGCACATGGCATGGGAGATAGCGGTAACGACGAGCCTTCATCACGGGAAGGACATCCCTGAGACGAGCTATCGCCTCGCGGGCTGCCATCTGAATAGCATGCTTCTCCGTGGGCATGGCTCTTCCCACGAACCGGAAGCGGCGTAACTCACCACGCCCTCCCCTGAACTGCACCGAGGCCTGGTGCATGGTCAGATTGTCGTTGACTCTGTGCTGGCAAAGAGTCACGACTAGGCGCACAGATGGCCCCATCGCGACCTGAACGATGAAGGAGAGAAGCTTGACGAACCCATCAGGCACGTTGGCAAATGTCTGAGACTCGCAGCTGTTGTCGGCCATCTACAAAAGTAGGCAAAAATTCTGAATGGTCAGATCATAAATTTATGCTGACTGTCAGAAAAATGACTACAATTGCAAAAATACAATTTAGCTCTATTTTGCTAATAACCGATTAGCGATCGCACCTAGTGGCTTCCTCAGTCAGCCTGGCTCTGGTACCAAGCTTGTCACAACCGGTTTTCCAATAAAGATATTTATTGAAAGACTGATCTTTTGAGTCCAGCATGAGGAAAAGTCCTCCTTACTGGTAGACAATCTCTTGATACGATAAGCCAGTAGCATAAAATATATTACAGAGTCAAGCTAAGGGTGCTCAACAATTTATTACAATCGCGCCAATAATTATACATAATGGCGGATATAACACGATGGTGTGGTGGCATACTACTGACTCGAGAATAAAGTGATGGTGGAATAACAAAGTGGGGAGTGGATAACATGACTCTCAAACAAGCATCCCATCGAGCGTCGAGGTGAGGCTCGATGAATTTATTCGGGTTGCGGAAGCGGATATAATACAGTGACCAAATCCAGGGTCACATGAGACTGACTGGGACTCCTCTAGGCGTCGGACTCGCTATCGAACTCTTCATCCATGAGATCGCCTTCGTCAGCATCTGACCAAATCAACAAGCCAGTGAGTACTTTGAAAGTACTCGCAAGACAGTTCGGACGTAAGATATAACAAATGCATGCATGAATGCGTCATGATTAATTTACCAATGCACATTTAGAATTTAGCAGGCAAGGTAAGAAAAAGGGAATCGGCGGTAGTCCGCCTGAAATCCCAACAAAATAAAAGGAAAACCGATCGGGTGTCTGAAGCGACGCCTCGAAAGGTGAACAAGTAAATAAAGATCATGCCACAGTCGGGCATCTAAGCGACACCATATAAAGGGCTTAAACTGAAAATAAATGACATGTGTGCCACAGACGGACGTCGGGGCGACATCACGGAAAGGGCTTGCATTGAAAGGAAATAACAGTACTGCCGCAGTCGGACGTCTGAGCGATATCGCAGAAAGGGCTTTTACTAAAAGTAAATAATAACAACGCCACAGTCGGATGTCTGAGCGACATCGCAGAAAGGGCTTTTACTGAAAGTAAATAATGACAATGCCACAGTCGGACGTCTGAGCGACATCGCAGAAAGGGCTTTTACTGAAAGTAAATAATGACAATGCCACAGTCGGACGTCTGAGCGACATCGCAGAAAGGGCTTTTACTGAAAGTAAATAATGACAATGCCACAGTCGGACGTCTGAGCGACATCGCAGAAAGGGCTTTCTTCATAAGGAAAACAATACTCATAATAAATAATCAACTCATGATAACAAACGGGTTAGTCCTTCCATAGAAATAAACATTTAACTGGACTTAGCACTCATGTGATTCACCGGAGTATCTGTCACCAGAAACTGACACTTGTCAGGATAAGATAATGCAGAACTTGAACATGGATAAGATGATTCGAGGATCTAGGACTCTGCAGAGTTTGTACTAAAATTTCCCACAGCTAACGGATTTCCGTAGTCCCGAAGGGCTAGTTCCGTTTACGGTGTTTCGGTAGGAAACACAGCGATCCAGTACACACCCATCACACCTCACGGTGTCAGGAATCACCCTAGACAACGCACAAGAAAAACTTTGAGACGGGGAGATCACAATCTCGAATAGCATGGGATCAAATTTATATACGCACGCTCTAAGGGGTGCCCCCCTCTCAGTCCCAACCGGAAACACCCATGCCCCCTGACCGGATGACTGGCTTTAATCCAGGGCCATGGAACCATCATCTCGGCCTCTCCTTTTGGTGTGTACCAGGAAAGCGGTTTGCAACCTACTAAGCCATATCCCTTGCGGAAAACTTGTGGTAGTACGGGAAGGGAAATGGATGGAAACCGAACCAATACGGGCTGGTACTGAAGTCAATAGTATGGCATAAGACTGGCCTGATACAACACTGCCATCTTACCCATCCTCATGCCAACACATGGCCATGCACATTCACATCCAACACGTATGGATTATCAAACTTACTTGCCTCTATATTGCATGAAAAAATGACGTTCATCGGTATGCTCACAAACATGCCATGAAACTACTTAATGCAAACATGCCAAAACACTCGTCATATCAAAATTTCAAACATGCTTGCCTGGTTCAGAGTAGTCGGAGCCTAGCTCGGTGAAGTTCGCGGCCCCGTCACCTCCTTCGGTATCTACGGTATAAAGGAAACATACGCGCTAACGTGAATACCGAGAGGTGCATAAAAATTATTCCAAATATTTTTCAAATAAATCTGATGAAAAACTAGATAAAATTTCAAAGAGGACAGAAAAAGAATCATTCAAAAATACTCTTCTGTTTAAAAGTTATTAGTGTTTTTGTCCAGGGAACTTTCTGTAATGAAACAGAAACTTTCCAGGGTCCTCTTTATAAAAACAGAAAACGTTTCAGTCCCGAATACGCCAGTTCAGTGGAGAAAGCGTATTTTTCCCGAAGGCGTTTCTAGAAAACGATTCAAAAAGAATAAAAAGCTGACGGGGTGGACCCACTCGTCGGGTTTGAAAACAGAAGCAGAGTTTTGGCGCCAGAGGGCCGCGGCGATCGCCAGCGGCGATCCACGGCGGGGCGGAAGGATCGGAGGGTACCTACGTGTCCAGGGCGTCATTCCGTGTTGGTTGGTGGTGGTGGTGGTCTCCGGCGAGCACCACGTCGACGGCGGCCCTTTCTCCGACGGATGGTGGTTCGGGGGGGGGGGTGGAGCTCGCCGGAGAGTGCTGCGAAGGGCAAATTGAGGAGGGGGCTAGACTTCTGGTAGCTAGAGGAGGTAGCTGACAGAGTTTGGGCGCCGGGGACGGCCTCACCGGAGTGAAACGAGGTGGAGGCCGAGGCGGAACGGGGCGGCCGGAGTTGGGGGAGGAGACCTCCTCGAGGTCCTCCCAATGGCCTGGCGGGGCGTTGGTGAGGTGTAGGGGTGGTGCGTGCTCGAGGGTGAGCTCGGGGTCTCCTTTTATAGGCAATCCGAGGCGGTGGCCGTGAACGGAGTTCTCCGGCGATGGATTATGGCGGTGCAGTGCTTGGTCGGGGAGTTTAGGAGGCTGGCCATCAATGTGGAGGTCCACTGGCTCCACTCCGACGCTCAACGGACTGGGATTAGAAGCTTAGGGCAGGTTTTGTCGGAACGGGACGGCGCGGGTCCGCCGGCGGCAGAGAGCGCGTCCAGTGCTTGCCGGGCCACGGCGACGGTGCAGCGGGGCTGCGCTGGCATGCATGAGCCACGCGTAGAGCTAGGGAGCAAAGGGCGGCGCGGAACGGTGTTGCAAAGCTGGTGCTGTCACTGTTGGCCGCTACGGGTGGCGCTGCCGCCGCAGCAGACGCCGGCGCAGGCGGGCCAGGGAGTCACCGACGCCGGGAACCCGCCAAGTGCGCGTGCGGCGCTCTGGACAGCAAGGAGAGGATGCGCGCATCGCGCCACGGCGCACTGTCGACGCGTGACTGAACCTGATGAAAGGAAACGACACTGAATCTGTGAAACTCTGAACTTCTCTGGATTTGCAAAGAAACTGTGCTGGCCAGGTCTTCGACAGAATGATTTTGGTATGTAGGGATTTGTCCTTGAGCTGAAACTTGGTGGGGTGGCCTCTCATTGCACCAGGAGGCTGCCTGAATTTTGGTAGAATTTTTGGAGAAGAGGAGATATGAATTTCACCAAATTTGGCAAATCTGGTCCAAACTTGCAGAGGCTGAAATTTGAAAATTTTGAAAAGAGGAAGAGTGGATCAAGATGGTTCTGGGTTGTGGGTACCAAGGACTATCCAGGAGAGTTGGTTTGAGGTCAAAACTCAACTGCAATGGGGTACTTGCTTTGAAAATCACTTAGGCTCAAAATAATTGAC
The DNA here is from genome assembly GCA_032464435.1 of Aegilops umbellulata. Taxonomy (NCBI): domain Eukaryota; kingdom Viridiplantae; phylum Streptophyta; class Magnoliopsida; order Poales; family Poaceae; genus Aegilops; species Aegilops umbellulata. The sequence goes on along the minus strand of CP136055.1, from coordinate 241,099,921 downwards.
AGAAAAGATTTGAGAGATAAAATGATTTAAATAAAATCCAAAAATGGTTTGGACTTGATGGGACAGAGAATTTAGATTGTTCCAAGGAGGAGGGAAGGTTTTTTGGAGGGGTTTTACCACATAGGGCAAAACAAAATCATGGGTGGATCTCAAGATATGAAGAACCCCAAATTTCATAGAGCTCTTTTTAAAAGGAAAATAATTAATTTTCCAAAATATGTTTTGAGCAGGGAGCCAACAGAGAAAAAGCTTTAAGTGATCAAACACCATAGTTTGCAGAAGATACAGAAATAAAAATCCTTGCCAAAGAAAAGGAAGTTTTTAAGAGGAAGGTTTTCTGGCAAAAAATTTAAATGGCCTCATTTTTTTCAAAAACCAACAAAGTTTTTGCTGAAAACCAAATAAAATTTTTTGGAGTGTCACAAAATGACTAAGTTTTGGAAGTTTAATATGATGGAAAATAGACCCGGGTGCCATAGGTTTCACTAGTGGCTTCTCTCAAGAGCATAAGTATTTTACAGTGGGTGAACAAATTACTATTGAGCAATTGACAGAATTGAGCATAGTTATGAGAATATCTAGGTATGATCATGTATATAGGCATCACATCCGAGACAAGTAGACCGACTCCTGCCTGCATCGACTACTATTACTCCACACATCGACCGCTATCCATCATGCATCTAGAGTATTAAGTTCATAAGAACAGAGTAACGCTTTAAGCAAGATGACATGATGTAGAGGGATAAATTCATGCAATATGATAAAAACCCCATCTTGTTATCCTCGATGGCAACAATACAATACGTGCCTTGCTGCCCCTACTGTCACTGGGAAAGGACACCGCAAGACTGAACCAAAGCTAAGCACTTCTCCCATTGCAAGAAAGATCAATCTAGTAGGCCAAACCAAACTGATAATTCGAAGAGACTTGCAAAGATAACCAATCATACATAAAAGAATTCAGAAGATTCAAATATTGTTCATAGATAAACTTGATCATAAACCCACAATTCATCGGTCTCAACAAACACACCGCAAAAGAAGACTACATCGAATAGATCTGGGGAGAACATTGTATTGAGATCCAAAAAGAGAGAAGAAGCCATCTAGCTAATAACTATGGACCCGAAGGTCTGAGGTAAACTACTCATACATCATCGGAGAGGCTATGGTGTTGATGTAGAAGCCCTCCAAGATCGATGCCCCCTCCGCCGCTCCGGAACAGGCCCCAAGATGGAATCGCGTGGGTACAGAAGGTTGCGGCGATGGAATTAAGTTTGTGGCTCCTGTTCTGATCGTTTGGGGGTACGTAGGTATATATAGGAGGAAGGAGTACGTCGGTGGAGCAATAGGGGGCCCACGAGGGTGGAGGGCGCGCCTGGGGGGGTAGGCGTGCCCCTACCTCGTGGCTTCCATGTTGGTTGCTTGACATAGGGTCCAAGTCTCCTGGATCATGTTCGTTCCAAAAATCGTGTTCCCGAAGGTTTCATTCCGTTTGGACTCTGTTTGATATTCTTTTTCTGCAAAACTCTGAAAATAGGCAAAAAAATAGCAATTCTGGGCTTGGCCTCCGTGTCGGTGTACTAAAGTAGGGGTACCTTAGTACCCCAGACTTGTGCACGGGCAGTCGTAGCACCCTGCGGCAAGGCCAGCCCCGGAAGCGCCAAGAGAAGACCAAGCATTCAAGACAAGGCCCCCGGCAAGAGGAGCTTGCCGGGCCAAGAAGACAAGGCCCCCGGCAAGAGGAGCTTGCCGGGCCAAGAAGACAAGACCCCGGCAAGAGGAGCTTGCCGGGACGACTGAGCCCATGTAAGGCCATCCAAGAACAAAGTATAACGAGACAGAAGATCGAGCCCCCGACAAGAGGAGCTTGTCGGGAAGGCCGAACCCAGGCACCACAAGAGAAGCCCGCTGTGGCGCGCCAAGCGCCCCGGCAAGGCCTGATAGCTGGCACGCTATCAGGCACAGGAAGACGACCCCCGCGGCAAGCCACTTGCCGCGGCAAGATCGCCACCTCAAGACTGCGCTCCAGCTCGCCCGCCACGCGTCGCTCCGGGGCTTCCCCCGAGGGCACGTGGCGAGGCACCGCGCAGCCTGGGGCATGCGGTGGCATGCAGCCGCCATCGTGGCGAACGGTGGCGCACCTAACGGTCCGCCTCGGTGCTGTCCGGGCGACCGTGACGGGCATTTAATGCCCTTGTCCCCTACCGTCAGAAGTAGGTATGATAACACTGTGCCGCACTGTAGCGCCACCGTTCCCGCACTATTACAGCTACCACCCCTTTTACACTTTTACCCCTTTCTCTTACGTTGACACCTGTCGGTGACCCCTTTGCGCTATAAAAGGAGGCCCGTGTGCAACATAGAGGGGGTTCCGGGGTCCGGAGATTCGGCATCCAGACAGCCATACGCTCGGTGCAGCTAGCTCTCCAAGCTCCCGAGCTCCCCAGTTCAATACAACTAAGCAGGAGTAGGGTTTTACGCGTCCATCGCGGCCCGAACCTGGGTAAACCGCCCGTGTGCCCGCCTCGATCTGCTCTCCGCGCTCCCTCCGCCCCCCTCGCCGGACAACGAAAGGGGCTCCGGCCCCATAGGTGCTCGCGGGGGGACGCCCGTCCGCCCCGACATCTTTGGCGCGCCAGGTAGGGGGCTGCCGGGGGACAGCCCGCTCCTGCGGATCCCAGGATCCGCCCAGTCGAAGCAGGTGTCCCCGATAAGCCTTGCTCCGGCAAGCAGATCAGCAGTCTGAACGCTGAGGAACAGTCCGCTCCTGCGGATCCGAGGATCTGTCCAGTTGAAGCGGGGGTTCCCGACAAGCAGACTGCTGAGGAACAGTCCGCTCCTGCGGATCCGAGGATCTGTCCAGTTGAAGCGGGGGTTCCCGACAAGCTTTGGCATTCTTTCCCACGGGCTCGTGTGCGGCCCTCCTCGAGTATCCACTCGCGCAGAGACTGGGCAAGAAGCAGCTGCTCCTTGAGGAGGACCGCCTTCTGGCCGTTGGGCGAACGATTCGCCTCCAGCGAACTCTGCGCCGCTCCCGTAGCCGCAGAAGTTACCGCCAGAAGTCACGAGAAAGGCGACCTCGTTCCCCGGCGCGCCTCGTCCGCCGGGGTGCCGAACGAGTCGACGCCGACCGTGGGAGGAATCTTGCCAGCGCGGTTGCCGGAACCCGTTCCGCCAACCATCCTCTCTGCCCAAGTCTTGCCGCAGTTGCATGTGATCCTTGGCGCAGAGAGGGGCGCAGATCCCCAAGCATAGCTACGCCTAGCTCCGGAGGGTCGTGAGGCCCTGCGCCTTTGCCTACCCCCAGGATGGGCGGAATGCTGCCCAAGGAGATTTTACTCTACCGGGCGGCAAGCGATAAGAAAAGATAAGTTGCCGGAGCTCGAGCAATTGCCCCGTCAATTTTTAAGAGTTATCTCCCTCGAACGACCGAGCCTTGGTTGAGAGGCCTGAGCGCGGAAGGACCGGCACGAGACTGGTTGCGCCCTCATTTCGTTTCGAGTCCGCTCAACGACTTGAGTGTGCTACACCCCGAGTAGCGTCCTCACTTTGTTTCGAGCTCGCCCGGCACCCTAAGCGTGCTGCGACCGCAGTCGCACCGCTTACTTTGCCTTGAGCCTGCTCAACAATCTGAGTGAGCGGCAACCAGCTGCGGCGAGGTTTCTTGCCGGTGGTAGCCCCGCCAGCGGGTCGCTGACGTCCCGCACTCGGCACCCGTGGCAAGGCGGAGGCCTACGCCGGCAAGTCCCCGAAAGCGTAGGGCGGAAACAAACAAGGCGCCGGTCAAGTAGAGGAGATAACAGTGCGATGCATTGCCTAAGATAAAAAGTTATATTACAAAATGCCTTACTGCTGCTCTAACCAGCCGTTTCCATGGCATATTTAGCAGCGGCAGGGAAAGGAGATAAAAGAAGGGGGCAGGCGGCCTAGTCCACGCGGTCGCCATCTTCGCCTCTCCGAATAAAGAGATCGTGCGCGACGTGACGCGCGCCTGCGCGGTTCAGTCCCGCGCACGCCACCCACGTCACGCTCACCCCGCACGCCCCGCCCCCACGACGCCGCGATAAGCGCGCGCCGCCTGGGGAAGGTGCGACGGGTGCGGAGTTAAGGAGCAGCGCGACCAAGGCCATGCGTGCCCGTGCACCGTTAGGGCCTGGCCCAACAACGCTCGGCACCATGTGTGGCCCAGGCCCGGGGGCTCCTGTCGGTGTACTAAAGTAGGGGTACCTTAGTACCCCAGACTTGTGCACGGGCAGTCGTAGCACCCTGCGGCAAGGCCCGCCCCGGAAGCGCCAAGAGAAGACCAAGCATTCAAGACAAGGCCCCCGGCAAGAGGAGCTTGCCGGGCCAAGAAGACAAGGCCCCCGGCAAGAGGAGCTTGCCGGGCCAAGAAGACAAGACCCCGGCAAGAGGAGCTTGCCGGGACGACTGAGCCCATGTAAGGCCATCCAAGAACAAAGTATAACGAGACAGAAGATCGAGCCCCCGACAAGAGGAGCTTGTCGGGAAGGCCGAACCCAGGCACCACAAGAGAAGCCCGCCGTGGCGCGCCAAGCGCCCCGGCAAGGCCTGATAGCTGGCACGCTATCAAGCACAGGAAGACGACCCCCGCGGCAAGCCACTTGCCGCGGCAAGATCGCCACCTCAAGACTGCGCTCCAGCTCACCCGCCACGCGTCGCTCCGGGGCTTCCCCCGAGGGCACGTGGCGAGGCACCGCGCAGCCTGGGGCATGCGGTGGCATGCAGCCGCCATCGTGGCGAACGGTGGCGCACCTAACGGTCCGCCTCGGTGCTGTCCGGGCGACCGTGACGGGCATTTAATGCCCTTGTCCCCTACCGTCATAAGTAGGTATGATAACACTGTGCCGCACTGTAGCGCCACCGTTCCCGCACTATTACAGCTACCACCCCTTTTACACTTTTACCCCTTTCTCTTACGTTGACACCTGTCGGTGACCCCTTTGCGCTATAAAAGGAGGCCCGTGTGCAACGTAGAGGGGGTTCCGGGGTCCGGAGATTCGGCATCCAGACAGCCATACGCTCGGTGCAGCTAGCTCTCCAAGCTCCCGAGCTCCCCAGTTCAATACAACTAAGCAGGAGTAGGGTTTTACGCGTCCATCGCGGCCCGAACCTGGGTAAACCGCCCGTGTGCCCGCCTCGATCTGCTCTCCGCGCTCCCTCCGCCCCCCTCGCCGGACAACGAAAGGGGCTCCGGCCCCATAGGTGCTCGCGGGGGGACGCCCGTCCGCCCCGACACTCCGGTTAATAGGTTAGTCCCAAAATAGTATAAAAGTGAATAATAAAGCCCAATAATGTCCAAAACATAAGATAATATAGCATGGAGCAATCAAAAATTATAGATACGTTGGAGACGTATCATTCGCTTCTCCTCTTCTCTACTTACTGTGCCTAGCATCAAAAGCTCTGACCGCAGCAACCATGTCCGTTGGCTGCTCTTCCACCTGCTCTTCAGCAGGCAACAACCAGATATGCGCCAAGTCACCATCCGTACCATCGCCTGTGGGTCTCATCACACCCCCACCGGCACACGCACTACAGCCGGTTGCTCATCGCAACCAGCTGCCGTTGGTGTGGTGCCACTGCTGCAAATCACGCAGAGTCATCCGTCGTGTCTCAACCACAATCCTCAACTATGGCCGAGTCTTCTACAAATGCCCGAATCATGGGGTAATAATATGTTTAAGTGTTGTTCTGCTGCTTTCAGTTGCTGATTTTTTTAATAGTTTGGTTGATGATCTTCCAATTTGATTCGTGCAGAAAAGGGAAGATTTGTGTGATTTGTATTTCTGGGAAGTTGCTGATGTGGGGGAATGCAACTACATTGATTATTTGGTTAGCTGAGGAATCCCAATACCAGCAGGTTGGGGTGTTGGACAAGTAACTGAAGGAACGACAGAAGAGGAAGGTGCAGAGCAGAAGGTTAAAGATGCAGTTCCTCTGATCATGGCCAAGCAACAGCTGCTGAACGGCCTTGACAGCAATGAGGAGATGAAAGAGCTTGTGAAGATGATGGGCAAAATTGATGTGTTCTGTAGGATGATTGTCTCTTTATTTGCAGTGTATGTAGCACTCGTGATGTATTCAGTGGCTATGACATGAGCACTTTGGTGAAACTAGTAATGAATGAAACCTGTGTAGCAGGCTAGGCATAGTGTTGTGAACATCTAATGATTTCTATTAACGGAAATCGGGGGTATCCCCTTTTGCTCATAAATAAATAAATAGCAGAGGCCCTTTTGGTAATAAATAAATAAATTAGCAGAGGCCCTGTCGGGTCAGCTTTGTTCCCATTCGAAGAGGTCGAGCAAATTGCAGTCCAACAACAAACTATGTCATCAAATTCAAGTTTCACAGCCAAATATGAGTAGAACTAAACAACAATGTCATCATGTTTTACTCGTCATACAATCACCAAACACAAATCAACATACATAACAAGTGATGTTCTCATAGCAAAATACTAAACAACACGTTCATCAGGTTTCAGTTGTCATAGCAAGCACAATTTCACATAGTAGATAAAAAACGTCTTCTGACAGGCAAATACGACAAAAGCAATCTAATCATCATCCGCAGAAGCAGCGTCAACATCTTCGCCATGTGTATCAGTCTGAATCGTAATTCCCCAGAGTGTCATCTTCTTCTTCATCCTCAATGTCCTCGAACGTTGGCTTCTTCTTGATCAACTCTTGTATGTCCATGGCACAACAGGCAATCTTTTCGCCAACATCATTGACGTGATGGTTCTCAAAGATATTAGGAACATATGTGGAATCTTGTACATCAGGAGCAGTGTAAGCATCATCTTGTTGTGCAACTTCACTAAACGAATTCCTCTGCTCAAACCTTTGCAATACTCTCCAGTAATCACTACGTGCAAATGTGTCTTCCAAGAAAAATATATGTGTTGCTTGATTTGCCAAAATAAAAGGCTCGTTGGTCTGATACGCCGCCTTGACATTGATGGATTTGAAATAATCATCAGCTCTTGGTTTTGCGATCCTGGAAAACAGGTTATACCAACGACAGCACAACAGAACCACATACCGATGATCCTCGAAACTGGATATATACTGCAACTAAACAATGCATGTTATGTTAGCATACATTTCAGTTGTCTCTCTGCCGTACGTATCCGTGCTCATGATGGCACTGTTTTGTGTCTTCCTGCCTTCATCGCGTGCAAGGGTGTTGTAACACACATCTCCAACAACGCAAGATTCATAATGTCTTACCCGAGTATCAGGAATCCTTGCTAGTGCGTAAAGGGCATCATCAACTTCCTGCCCATCCTCCCGCATCTTCTTAACCTATGTTTAGAAAATAGACAAGCTGATCATCTTATGTACTCAATATATTAAAAGAACTGACAGTGAAGTTCAGTAGCTTACATGGCTCTTGAACCATTTCACAAATCCTGCCATAACCAGTTTGTCAATGTTTCTTGGATTTTGCGGCAGTAACTCGTTTTTGTAGATGCTGCACAACATAGTGATCGCGTCAAACATCTAAATATATAAGAATGTGCTGCAAGTTTAGCAGATTATGATGTATAAGATGCAGTACTTAGCACTTACTTGATATAAGGTAGTATCTCAAGACAGTTATTCAACACATACCAAACCATTTTGTCCAAATCTTTAGGTTTGTCCTCTTGTCGAGTCTTCCCTGTAACTCGAACAGAATAATCGAAAACATTGAGCCCGGGATTGTCTTCACCCACCTCTTTACTAAGCTGATCAGCTGTTTCGATGTATTTTGAGCAGAATCTCAATGCTTCTGTAGCAATGTAGGCCTCTGCAATGGAACCCTCAGGTCTAGCTCTGTTCCTGGCATAGCCCTTGAAAGTGCCTAGCCGCCTTTCAATAGGGTACATCCAGCCATTCTGTAATGGACCTTTAAGTAGTGCCTCATCAGGTAGATGAACAGCCAAATGCACCATCACATCAAAGAAGGCTAGAGGATATATCTTCTCAAGGTCGCTTAGGATAGTTGGTATCTTGTCTCTAAGACGCTCCAAAGCACCTGATATTTCTACTGCAAAGTTCCCTGAAGAATTGTCCCAACTCTGCAACTGCTCTGTATAATTCAGGGTGGCCCAATCCTCTAAGGATAACAGGTAGAACCCTTTGAAGTAGGACGTGGCAGTCATAAGTTTTCAACCCTTGTACCTTGTTTCCATCTATACCAACTCTCCTTTCAGGGTTGGAAGCAAATCCATGTGGGAATCTCACACGTGACAGGACCTCGCATAATTCTTTTCTTTTTACCTTGTCCAAGACGTACACAGCTGGTGCCATATCCCGTGGTTTACCTGCATCTTGCACCTGCAAATCCTTTCTGATACCCAGATGTGTCAAATCAATCCTATATTTTAAGGTATCTTTCGTCTTGCCTTCAATATTAAGAAGTGTGCCGACAATGTTGTCACATATATTTTTCTCGATGTGCATCACATCAAGATTATGCCGCAGATCCAAATCTTTCCAATACTCCAAGTTCCACAAAGTGGACCTGTGGTTAAACAATAATCTCTCTTCTGCCTTGCCACGCTTCCTTTTCCCTCTACCATTACCAAGATGGTTTCCTGGTGTAATATGCCTGACCTTCTCTAATTCCACTTGCAACTCATCGGCGGCGAGCCTCTTTGGCGCATCACGGTTTTCATGTTTTGCATTGAACACATGTCTTCGGTATTTTGTAGGACGCGGCTTGTCCTTGGCAAGGAAACGGCAGTGTCCAATGTAACAGATCTTGCTAATATTGTGTATGACAACGGATTCCTGTCACAGCAAACACATGCATTGTAACCATGTGTCGTTCACTCTGACATAATGCCCAAAGCCGGATAATCATGGATGCACCAAATTATAATAGCACGCAAAAAGAAATCAGCTGGTGGGCTGCTATATAGGTCTCGAGTGAGAACACCCTTCCATAGCTGTTGAAGTTCCTCCACAAGAGGCTCCATGAATAAATCAAAATCCTTTCCAGGACTTTTTGGACCTGGGATGAGCAAGGCCATCATGTAGTTTGATTCTTTGGTGCAGACATTTGGAGGCATGTTGTAAGGGATAACAAGCACTGGCCACATGCTATATGTGGCGCTCTGGTGGCCAAATGGGTTAAATCCATCTGAAGCTAAGCCAAGTATAATGTTTCTCGGGTCAGCAACAAACTTTTTGTGTTTCTGATTGAAGCTTTGCCACTCACTACCATGAGATGGATGGCTCATTACATTCTGATCTCTATACTCCTGGTTCCTAGAATGCCACAATACATCCTCTCTTGTTTCAGCATCATGAAACAACCTCTGCAATCTTGGTATAATTGGAAAATGTCTCAGAACATTATGAGGAACCCTCTTCACAGCATTGCCATCTTTCCATCTTGATGATTTGCATTTCTGGCATTCACTTAAGTTGGCACAATCCTTCCGGAACAGAACACAATTATTCTTACAAATATGGATCATATCATATCCAATTCCAACTACACGAAGGAAAATCTTCATTTTACCGTAGGTGTGTGGCAGCTCAGACGCATCTGGGAAAGATTTGTGGAAAACAGCCAACATCGCATCGAATGATTTGTTGGTCATCCGCTCAGATGTCTTCACCTGAAGAAAGGTGACCATAGTTGAGAATACTGACAGCTTATTTCCCTGGATGACAGCCATGTTGCATTGTTCCAACATGCGGGCCCACCGTTTTTCTTCTGCAGGTGAAAGTTCATGAAATGCACGAGCATTTCATAGCATTGTTTCAATGTTGGTCAAACTCACCGGCTCCGCCACCACCACCTCATCCTCCTCTTCCACATGAGCATCAGGCAGATCAAGATGGTGATCTGCTACTTCCACGTAGTCAGTAACATTGACGTTCACAGCTTCACCATGATGAACCCACCTAGTATATGTGACTGACATCCCATACAAGTGTAGATGATTTTGCACAGTTGACTGGGGTCTTGTAACTGAATTCATACAACTGCTACACAGGCAGAGCACATATGATTCGGACCACCGTACTCAGCTCTGATAAAGTTCATGAAGTTTTCAACCCCCTCGACATATGCAGCAGAAAATCTTTGAGCAGAAGTTATCCAAGTCATGTCCATCTGTTAGACATACAAATTAGTTCTTCCACTAGATATTACAGGAAAAACATATATGCTTTTTTATGAAGTCCAGAAAAAATACCTAGGTCGATGTCTAAAGCTATGGCAAGATATTTGGACGAGCAGATCTAAGTAACGAGATATATGTAAAGCTAATTCAGCAAACAGATTTGACTGCTAAATTATGGCAGGCTGTTTCAGCAGTCAATGAGGCCGAGCACATAGCCATCAAACTATCGAAGGCCATCGCAGCAACAAATATCACGTATAAAATGGTGTACACCTATTTCACCTAACAGATTGCCTTCCAGACCATGGTAATCTATGTCAGAATAATATATGGCAGGATATTTTATCAACTAATCGGGCTTGGCATGCCATCTCAGCTAAGCAGATTGAGTGCAGAACAGGGCAAGGAAGCTTCTTAAGCAGAGCATATTGACTGTAAACTACTTCGGCAAACAGTAAGATTAACAGCGTCTATCAGCTAGCATTCAGCGCTACACCGACATGCATGGCGCCTCAGTCTAGATTGCGCGTACCATGGGAGAAGCTGACCGCCGTGCGTCTCCACACGAACGTCGCCAGCGGTGGCGGCACTGACCGTCGTGCGCCTCCACAAGAACGTCGCCACCGGTAGCAGTGCGACTAGAGGACGACAGTCTATGAGAGCGCACTATGGGAGCGAGAGGATGGCCGTGCGTCCCCTCGACGAACCGCGGCACTGACGTATTGGCGCGGCGGGGAGGGCGGCTTTGGCGGAGTGAATGGAGTGGAGGGGGACGGGGGGAGGGGGTTTGGGGAATATTATTGGCTAGTTGGCCGAAGGGCGGTTGAATTTGGGATTTGGGGGGAATTTTGGGGGGGGGGGATTTCGCGCTGTGGGCGGGGGAGTTTGGCGTATGGTCAGTTTCTCCAAGTACAGTCACACGTGTCAGTGAAGAGGCAAGTCGAAGCGCGTTCCTTTGCATGAGCCGTGTGCAGTACCGAACGTGTGTGGGGTGCAATGCGACCGCGACAGGGGAGCTGTTAGTGTACTGACTTTTTTCCTTTTAATAAACTAGGTGATTTTCCCCCTAAAGAAAATAAAACTTGGTGCTTCACGCAATCCATCGATACTACTACTAGTAATCCGGTAATCCCGACTAAAACGGCGCGGCTGGGTATTTTCCCGCGTGATATGCTGGGAGGTTGGCTTAGTTGGGTTTTTTAGGACGAGTAATGCTACACCTACGTAATCCCAGTTACGTAATTAACGTAATGTTAAATGTGTGAGCTGTTGATTGTAGATTGGGGGAGGGAGGGGCCCACCACCATGAAAATCAAGGAGGAGAGAGAGAAGCAATTTACGTTAACCCATTTGTAGGTTTCTGTAGATGTAGAAAGATGTGAAATGCGTGAATGTGTAGTGGACGTACTATTGGAGTGCCTAAGATAAATTGTGTATGTAGACTATATGTTTATTTTACTTCACATGTTCGCTTTGTCTCTGTTCAATAAAAAGCAGAGTTGGTGATGATGGTGTGCCTACCATCCTGCAACATAGGCCGTCCGATCTATATCTAACGGATAGGAAGGAAACTATGACAATTTACCCGCACTCCTCTCCACATTTGCAGATAAGGCCTTCCCTCGTTCATCCTTTTCTCCCACAAGATCTTGATGTTCCGTGCAATGCACGGGCATCTTGCTAGTACTCCTACAATATACTATATTATTGTGAAAGTTCATATCTACCGGCCAACATTAATGCAAACACGGTCGATTTTCATTACATTTCGAACTTTTATAGGACAAAAAAATAAAATAAACCCGACCCTAAACCTATTCTACGGCGGCGACCGACGTCCTCCATCTACGATCTCCATGTACGGGGGCAGGGTTCAAGACCCGTGAAGTGAAGGTGCGGTCTCCCGCAAGGAAGAGTAGAGCACGTGAGACGGACCGGCCAGTTGGCACACCATGCCCTGCCGCCTCCCATGCCCTACTCATCCTCGGAGGAGTCCCCGACCTCGGCGGTTTCGGACGTTGGACGGTGGCAAGTAGGACGGGTGGCTGAGGTGCTTCTGTCGTCGGCCGCCAGCGTGGCCACCGCTTGTGCGGCGAATTGAGAGAGGGCGGCGACCTCGAGCTTCATTCCCCGAAGTCAAGCTCTCCCGCAGAGCGTTCGCGCTCGCGGTCATGGCGGATGTGGTGCCAGGTAGCAGGACGATGCGCTATGGTGTGGAGGTTAGCTGGGCATTGCCGCTTTAAGTAGCGCATTCCAGTGAGGCCAAGCGTCCGGGTGCGTCGTTAAGTCGCCAGAGTTGGTTCCTCGGGCACCGAGCCTCTTAACGATGGCATACGGACGGACGACGTGAATGCGGGCAGCTGGCGCCGACTGGGAACGCACCGTGCGACGGTGCGAGGGACGAGGGTTTTTGGTGTGCCAGGGTAGTCAGCTGCAGTCGTGGCAACGTTGGAGATGCCTTTTGCTCACATGCGACCCCACATGTCATAAAAAAAGCAAGACGACCCGGCATGGTCTCAGGTCCTACGGATGCAGTTGGCCGCGCTACACCACTCCGCGAATGCGTCGCGACGCATGCGCACTTTTGCACCATGTGCATCCTCGACGAGTCGGGTGTTGATCTGCTACGCCACCCTCGGCACACTGAAACCCACCATGTAAAGCGACGATGAGCGTGTCGCTCCCGCATGCCTCATTTGAACATTCCGCCGAGTATCATTCGCATGTGGGCCTAGACCATGCTTGTATTTCCAATGTTGTAATTTGTCTAACATGCATACAAACAAACGGTTTCACTTTGCCTCCACTACGTGTCGCTTCCCGTCTTAGTTTTGACATCCCATTCGGTTCATGACCCGACACATTTTGACGAGATCGATTGATGTTGAGAGATCAATTTGTGTGTCATGCAAGGAGATAAAGGTTTGGTCTGTTTCTATGATATAAATGACCAGCGAAGGGGGGTCTGTGGGGTGCTACCTCTTGAGCTTGCGTTGGTTTTCCCCGAAGAGGAGAGGATGATGCAGCAGAGTAGCATAAGTATTTCCCTCAGTTTTTGAAAACCAAGGTATGAATCCAGTAGGAGGCCACGCTCAAGTCCCTCGTACCTGCACAAATCGATAGCAACTCGCAACCAACGCGATTAGGGGTTGTCAATCTCTTCACGGTCACTTACGAGAGTGAGATCTGATAGAGATAATATTTTTGGTATTTTTAGTATAAAGATGCAAAGTGAAAAGTAAAAGGCAAAGTAAAAGCAAAACAAGATTAAAGTGATGGAGATTGATATGATGAGAATAAACACGGGGGCCATAGGTTTCACTAGTGGCTTCTCTCAAGAGCATAAGTATTCTACAGTGGGTGAACAAATTACTGTTGAGCAATTGACAGAATTAAGCATAGTTATGAGAATATCTAGGCATGATCATGTATATAGGCATCACGTCCGTGACAAGTAGATCGAAACGATTCTGCATCTACTACTATTACTCCACTCATCGACCGCTATCCTGCATGCATCTAGAGTATTAAGTTAAAAACAGGGTAACGCTTTAAGCAAGATGACATGATGTAGAGACATAAATTCATGCAATATGAAATAAACCCCATCTTGTTATCCTCAATGGCAATGATACAATATGTGCCTTGCTGTCCCTTCTGTCACTGGGAAAGGGCACCGCAAGATCGAACCCAAAGCTAAGCACTTCTCCCATGACAAGAACTACCAATCTAGTCGGCCAAACCAAACGGATAATTCGAAGAGACTTGCAAAGATAACTAATCGTACATAAAAGAATTCAGAGAAGATTCAAATATTGTTCATATATAGACTTGATCATAAACCCACAATTCATCGGTCTCAACAAACACACCGCAAAAAGAAGAAGATTACATCGAATAGATCTCCACAAGAGAGGGGGAGAACATTGTATTGAGATCCAAAAAGAGAGAAGAAGCCATCTAGCTAATAACTATGGACCCGAAGGTCTGAGGTAAACTAATCACACTTCATCGGAGAGGCTATGATGATGTAGAAGCCCTCCGTGATGACGACCCTCTCCGGCGGAGCTCCGGAACAGGCCCCAAGATGGGATCTCGTGGATACAGAAAGTTGCGGCGGTGGAATTAGGTTTTTTGCTCCTGTTCTGATCGTTTGGGGGTACGTGGATATATATAGGAGGAAGAAGTACGTCGGTGGAGCCTCGATGGGCCCATGAGGGTGGGGGCGCGCCTGGGGGTGTAGGGCGCGCCCCCTACCTCGTGCCCACCTCGAAGCTTCCTTAGCGTAGGGCCCAAGTCTCCTGGGTCATATTCAGGAAGAAAATCTTGTTCCAGAAAGGATTATTCTGTTTGGACTCCGTTTGATATTCCGTTTCTTCAAAACACTAAAATAGGCAAAAAAACAGCAATTCTGAGCTGGGCCTCCGGTTAATAGGTTAGTCCCAAAAAAATATGAAGGTGGAAAATAAAGCCCAATATAGTCCAAAACAGTGGATAATATAGCATGGAGCAATCAAAAATTATAGATACGTTGGAGACGTATCAGGCATCCCCAAGCTTAATTCCTGCTCGTCCTCGAGTAGGTAAATGATAAAAAGAGTATTTTTAATGCGGAGTGCTACTTGGCAAAATTTCAATGCAAAATTTCTTAATTCTGGTATGAATATTCAGATTAGAAAGATTCAAGACAAAAGTTCATATTGACATAAAGAATAATAACACTTCAAGCATACTAATAAAGCAATTATGTCTTCTCAAAATAACATGGCCAAAAAAAGTTATCCCTACAAAATCATATAGTCTGCCTATGCTCCATCTTCACCACACAAAGTATTTAAATCATGCACAACCCCGATGACAAGCCAAGCAATTGTTTCATACTTTAACATTTTCAAAACATTTTCAACCTTCACGCAATACATGAGCATGAGCCATGGATATAGCACTATATGTGGAATAGAACGGTGGTTGTGGAGAAGATAAAAAGAGGGGAAGATAGTCTCACATCAACTAGGCGTATCAACGGGCTATGGAGATGCCCATCAATAGATATCAATGTGAGTGAGTAGGGATTGCCATGCAACGGATGCACTAGAGCTATAAGTATATGAAAGCTCAACAAAAGAAACTAAGTGGGTGTGCATCCAACTCGCTTGCTCACGAAGACCTAGGGCATTTTGAGGAAGCCCATCATTGGAATATACAAGCCAAGTACTATAATGAAAAAATCCCACTAGTATATGAAAGTGACAACATAGGAGACTCTCTATCATGAAGATCTTGGTGCTACTTTGAAGCACAAGTGTGGTAAAAGGATAGTAACATTATCCCTTCTCTCTTTTTCTCTCATTTTTTTTATTTGGGCCTTTTCTCTTTTTTTATGGCATCTTTTTTTTTCGTCCGGAGTCTCATCCCGACTTGTGGGGGAATCATAGTCTCCATCATTATTTCCTCACTTGGGACAATGCTCTAAAAAATTATGATCATCACACTTTTATTTTTCTTACAACTCAACAATTACAACTCGATACTTAGAACAAGATATGACTCTATATGAATGCCTCCGGCGGGGTACCGGGATATGCAATGAATCAAGAGTGACATGTATGAAAGAATTATGAATGGTGGCTTTGCCACAAATACGATGTCAACTACATGATCATGCTAGCAATATGACAATGACGGAGCGTGTCATAATAAACGGAACGGTGGAAAAGTTGCATGGCAATATATCTCAGAATGGCTATGGAAATGCCATGATAGGTAGGTATGATGGCTGTTTTGAGGAAGATATATGGTGGGTGTATGATACCGGCGAAAAGTGCGCGGTATTGGAGAGGCTAGCAATGGTGGAAGGATGGGAAAAAGTGCGTATAATCCATGGACTCAACATTAGTCATAAAGAACTCATATACTTATTGCAAAAATCTAGAAGTTATCAAGGGGGATAGATTGGTATGAAAAGACCATCGCTCGTCCCCGACCGCCACTCATAAGGAGGACAATCAATAAACACTTCATGCTCCGACTTCGTTACATAACGGTTCACCATACGTGCATGCTATGGGAATCACAAACTTCAACGCAAGTATTCTTTAAATTCACAACTACTTCCACTAGCATGACTCTAATATTATCACCTCCATACCTCAAAGCAATTATCATGCTTCAATCTTTTCTTAGTATTCAAAGCACTCAAAAGAAAAATTCACAAATCATGAATACCGAGCATATTAATATTAAGCAATTTACCATGCTATTAAGACTCTCAAAATAATTTAAGTGAAGCACGAGAGATCAATAGTTTCTTTAAAACAAACCACCACCGTGCTCTAAAAGATCTAAGTGAAGCACATAGAGCAAAATTATAACGCTCAAAAGATATAAGTGAAGCACATAGAGCAAAACTACATAGCTCAAAAGATATAAGTGAAGCACATAGAGTATTCTATCAAATTTTAATTCATAGATGGCTCTCTCAAAGGTGTGTACAGCAAGGATGATTGTGGCACACTAACAAACAAAGACGAAAATAATACAAGACGCTCCAAGCAAAACACATATCATGTTGATGAATAAAAATATAGCTCCAAGTAAATTTCCGATGGAAGTGGACGAAAGAGGGGATGCCTTCCGGGGCATCCCCAAGCTTTGACTTTTTGGTGTCCTTGGATTATATTGGGGGTGCCATGGGCATCCCCAAGCTTAGGCTCTTGCCACTCCTTGTTCCATAATCCATCAAAAGAATTCACCCAAAACTTGAAAACTTCACAACACAAAACTCAATAGAAATCTCGTGAGCTCCGTTAGAGAAAGAAAACAAAAGACTACTTCAAGATACTGTAATGAAATAATTCTTTATTTATATTAGTGTTAAACCTAATGTATTCCAAGTTCTCTATGGATCATACCCTCCAATACTAGCCATAGATTCATCAAAATAAGCAAACAACACACGAAAAACAGAATCTGTCAAAAACAGAACAGTCTATAGTAATCTGTAACTAACGCAAACTTCTGGAACTCCAAAAAATCTACCAAAATTAGACGACCTAGAAAATTTGTTTATTGATCATAAGCAATTGTAATCAATATTTTATCACGTTCTGATGATTTTTAATAATTCGGGCTCTGAACGCAAAGTTTCTGGAAATTACAGCAAGATCAAATAACTATCATCCAAGAAGATCCAATAGGTCTAGCTTGGCACAAACACTAATTAAAACACAAAACCACATCCAAACAGAAGGTAGATGGTTTATTTATTCCCTAAAAGAATAAAAACACAAAAAACTAAAATAAAATTGGGTTGCCTCCCAATAAGCGCTATCGTTTAACGCCCCTAGCTAGGCATAAAAGCGAGGATAGATCTAGGTATTGCCATCTTTGGAAGGCAATCCATAAGTGGCTCTCATGATGGTTTCATATGGCAATTTTACTTTCTTTCTTGGAAAGTGTTCCATGCCCTTTTTTAATGAAAATTGGAATCTAATATTCCCTTCCTTCATATCAATAATTGCACCAACCGTTCTAGGGAAAGGTCTACCAAGAATAATAGGGCAAGAAGGATTGCAATCTATATCAAGAACAATGAAATCTACGGGCACATAATTCCTATTTGCAACAATAAGAACATCATTAATCCTTCCCATAGGTTTCTTAATAGTAGAATTCACGAGATGTAAGTTTAAAGAGCAATCATCAAGATCGCGGAAATCTAGCAAATCACACAAGGTTTTGGGGATAGTGCAGACACTAGCACCCAAGTCACACAAAGCATAAAACTCATGATCTTTAATTTTAATTTTAATAGTTGGTTCCCACTCATCATAGAGTTTTCTAGGGATAGAGACTTTCAACTCAAGTTTCTCTTCATAAGATTGCAAAAAGGCATCAACAATATGTTCGGTGAAGGCTTTCTTTTGACCATAAGCATACGGAGAATTTAGCACGGATTGCAACAAGGAAATACAATCAATCAAAGAGCAACTTTCATAATTAAATTCCTTGAAATCCAATATAGTGGGTTTAGCAACATCTAAATTTTTATTTCTTTCAATCCCACTTTCATCAATTTCATCAAAAAGATCTAAATACTCCGAATTTTTGGAATGCCTTCTAGGTAAAGGAAGATCATATTCAGTTTCATCAAGATTCATAATGCAAAACAAAGATTTGATAGGGGACACATCAATAACTTTTAGATCTTCATCTTGATTTTCATAGAAAATGGAAGAACACGCTTTAATAAAGGCATCTTTGGAAGCACGCATCCTAGCGGTTCTTTCCTTGCACTCATCAATGGAAATTATCATAGCTTTGAGAGACTCATTGATATCATGCTTAGGAGGAATAGATCTAAGCTTTAAAGAATCAACCTCAAGAGAAATTCTATCAACGTTCCTAGCCAAATCATCAACTTTAAGCAATTTCTCTTCAAGCAAAGCATTAAAATTCTTTTGTGAATTCATAAACTCTTTAACACTATTCTCAAATTCAGAGGGCATCTTATTATAATTTCCATAAGAGTTGTTGAAGGAATTTCCATAATTATTAGAAGGATTACTAGGATATGGCCTAGGATTAAAATTCCCTCTATACGCGTTATTACCAAAATTATTCCTACCAACAAAATTCACATCCATAGATTCATTGTTATTCTCAATCAAAGTAGACAAAGGCATATCATTAGGATCAGAAGAAACACTCTTAGTAGCAAATAATATCATAAGTTCATCCATATTTCCACTCAAAACATTGATTTCTTCTATCGCATGCACTTTTTTATTAGAAGATCTTTCAGTATGCCATTGAGAATAATTAACCATAATATTATCTAGGAGTTTAGTAGCATCTCCTAAAGTGATTTCCATAAAAGTGCCTCCCGCGGCCGAATCTAAAAGATTTCTAGAAGCAGAATTCAATCCGGCATAAAAAAATTGTATAATCGTCCACAAATTTAAACCATGAGTAGGGCAATTACGTATCATTAATTTCATTCTCTCCCAAGCTTGTGCAACATGTTCATGATCAAGTTGCTTAAAATTCATAATATCGTTTCTAAGAGAGATGATCTTAGCGGGAGGAAAATACTTAGATATAAAAGCATCTTTGCACTTGTTCCAAGAATCAATACTATTTTTAGGCAAAGACGAAAACCAAGCTTTAGCACGAGCTCTAAGAGAAAAAGGAAATAGCTTCAATTTAACAACATCATTATCGACATCTTTTTTCTTTTGCATATCACATAAATCAACGAAGCTATTCAGATGAGTAGCGACATCTTCACTAGGAAGGCCGACGAATTGATCTTTCATAACAAGATTCAACAAAGCAGTATTAATTTCACAAGATTCAGTATTGGCAAGAGGAGCAATCTGAGTGCTAAGGAAATCATTATTGTTGGTATTGGTGAAGTCACACAATTTGGTAGTATCTTGAGCCATCGCGACAAACAAGAAATCCAACACACGAGCAAACAAAAGGTCAAGCGATAAAAAGGCAAACGGAGAAGGAGAAGGGGAAGGAGAAGGAGAAAGAGAGGGCGAATAAAATGGAAAGGGTGAAGTGGGGGAGAGGAAAACGAGAGGCAAATGGCAACTAATGTAATGCGAGAGATAGTGATTGTGATGGGTACTTGGTATGTTGACTTTTTGCGTAGACTCCCCGGCAACGGCGCCAGAAATTCTTCTTGCTACCTCTTGAGCTTGCGTTGGTTTTCCTCGAAGAGGAGAGGATGATGCAGCAGAGTAGCGTAAGTATTTCCCTCGGTTTTGAGAACCAAGGTATCAATCCAGTAGGAGGCCACCCTCAAGTCCCTCGTACCTGCACATATCGATAGCAACTCGCAACCAACACAATTAAGGGTTGTCAATCCCTTCACGGTCACTTACGAGAGTGAGATCTGATAGAGATAATATTTTGGGTATTTCTAGTATAAAGATGCAAAGTGAAAAGTAAAAGGCAAAGTAAAAGCAAAACAAGATTAAAGTGATGGAGATTGATATGATGAGAATAGACCCGGGGGCCATAGGTTTCACTAGTGGCTTCTCTCAAGAGCATAAGTATTCTACGGTGGGTGAACAAATTACTGTTGAGCAATTGACAGAATTAAGCATAGTTATGAGAATATCTAGGAATGATCATGTATATAGGCATCACGTCCGTGACAAGTAGATCGAAACGATTCTGCATCTACTACTATTACTCCACTCATCGACCACTATCCAGCATGCATCTAGAGTATTAAGTTAAAAACAGAGTAACGCTTTAAGCAAGATGACATGATGTAGAGAGATAAATTCCTGCAATATGAAATAAACCCCATCTTGTTATCTTCGATGGCAACGATATAATACGTGCCTTGCTGCCCCTTCTGTCACTGGGAAAGGACACCGCAAGATCGAACCCAAAGATAAGCACTTCTCCCATGGCAAGAACTACCAATCTAGTCGGCCAAACCAAACGGATAATTCGAAGAGACTTGCAAAGATAACCAATCATACATAAAAGAATTCAGAGAAGATTCAAATATTGTTCGTAGATAGACTTGATCATAGACCCACAATTCATCGGTCTCAACAAACACACCGCAAAAAGAAGAAGATTACATCGAATAGATCTCCACAAGAGATGGGGAGAACATTGTATTGAGATCCAAAAAGAGTGAAGAAGCCATCTAGCTAATAACTATGGACCCGAAGGTCTGAGGTAAACTACTCACACTTCATCGGAGAGGCTATGATGATGTAGAAGCCCTCTATGATGACGGCCCTCTCCGACGGAGCTCCGGAGCAGGCCCCAAGATGGGATCTCGTGGATACAGAAAGTTGCGGCGGTGGAATTAGCTTTTTGGCTCCTGTTCTGATCGTTTGGGGGTACGTGGATATATATAGGAGGAAGAAGTACGTCGGTGGAGCCTCGATGGGCCCACGAGGGTGGGGGGCGCGCCTGGGGGTGTAGGGCGCGCCCCCCTACCTCGTGCCCACCTCGAAGCTTCCTTGGCGTAGGGTCCAAGTCTCCTGGGTCATATTCGGGAAGAAAATCACATTCCAGAAAGGATTATTCTGTTTGGACTCCGTTTGATATTCCGTTTCTTCAAAACACTGAAATAGGCAAAAAACAACAATTCTGGGCTGGGCCTCCGGTTAATAGGTTAGTCCCAAAAATAATATAAAAGTGGAAAATAAAGCCCAATATAGTCCAAAATAGTAGATAATATAGCATGGAGCAATCAAAAATTATAGATACGTTGGAGACGTATCATGGGGATCAGAGGGAGTATATTGTACGTTCATAAGTGAAATGAACATATTGTACCCACCCTAGTCCTATTTCAGTCGATCTCCGGACCCCGAGATGAACTCAAAAGAGAATGAGTGGGTTCATGTGTGATACGTAAGGCGGATTCATAATTTTCAACTGGTGATCATAGCATCCACAAATCATATATGAAGGGTATTCAATGTTCGTTTGCTCTTGAACGTACAATATACTCCCTCTGATCCTTTCTAGTAGTTTACATATAAGTTTTATGTGTAGTCAAAGTACCTCTACTTTGATCAAACTTACAGAAAAAAGTATCAACATTCAAGAACACCCAATCAATATTGTTAGATTCGTACGTACTCCTAGATTTGTATTCAAACAGACATGGTTTCCAATTTGTTTTCAACCACGTGAATGTGCTTGTTCTCGGGCATGCTCTTCCTACTAGGATTTCGCCACGTATAGCCAGTCCAATAGTAACTTCTTTTATGCTCCCTGTCTGGAGAGTATCTTTGGACCCCAAAGAGTTGTATAAGTTGGAAAATGGAGATTTGCCTGTGGCATTGGCAGTTGGGCAGCTAGCTATTGCATTTGAAGGCTCCACAGAAAGAACCCGCAGGTACTATTATGACAGGTGGCTTCGAATCTAGTTTGTTAGTCGTTTGCATCTCGGTTAACAAAAATAAGCTTGAATCCCTCCACTCGTAGATCAATCAGCTAAAGTTGTTAAAACAGTAGTACTAGTGGAGTACTGACAACATCTGTAGTAGAGTAAAAAGCGCTCATAGTACTCCCTCCTTCCATTTATATAGGGCCGATGTGGAGGAGAGAGATGTGAAAAAGTAAAGGGAGTGAGCTCTCATGCAAGAGCCTAGCTATATACGCATTCCTAGTTAAATGCAATAAATATGAAGAAAGAGATAGAGAGGAGATGAAAAAAGTACTAATACAATAGCCAACCTTATTTTTTTGCGGGAAATAGCCCACACTACTGTATGAGTGCATATAGATGATGGCTATAGATGACATGGCAGTTCCTTATAGCCATCAGCTGGCTAGATTATTAACCATGCTCTAATGCGTTTTTCAAAACCGCCTTTGACTATTGACAAGATTAATAGTACATGAGATGTATAATGTGAAAATTATATCATTGGAAGCTCCTTTCACATACGAATTTGACCGTATGCTTTGTGTAAGTTGCATGTCATATATTATTACTCTAACATTTGGTCAAAGTTAGCCTCGAAAAACACATTAGGCCCTGTAGATGGAAGGAGGGAGTAGTAGTGGAAGTGGATCCTCTGACGTAGGTATCCCTGCCTTACCCTCCCTTTCGTTCACTTACTGGCGGACCCCATGCTTGCTAGGCCCCGCATGTCAGTTACTCAATGGTTTCGGCCACTTCAGGGGATCCTCATCCGTAGTATAATCCCTCTGTTTTTATTTACTCCGCATAAAACGGAGGGAGTGGTAGTATAAATGACGCGGGTGGGGGAGGGGGAGGGACGTCGGTTTGCTCTCAACTGTGGTCCCACAAGCGAGTGAAAACGCAAGACGAAGCGTGTTGCATTCGGTGAGCGATGTGGAGGGTCCAGCGTGCCGGGGTGCAACGCAAACGCGACAAGAGCGATGTACAGTCAAAACTGACTAATTGGTCGTCACCGGAACCACTATTCACACCAGAACCTTCGCTACTTGGCATACGCCAGCCACTACCCCAAAACCACACCTCCTCTCCAGCCCATCCCCCCACCTTTCGATCCCCTAGCCCGCATCAAGCGTCCCCTAGTTCGCCGGAAAGCCATGGTGCGCCGCAAGATCACGTACTACAAGATGCTGAAGCCGGAGCGCCACGCAGAAATCGCGGCGGCGGTCGGTGCCACAGACCTCCGTTCCCAAGCTCGCTTTGTGGCGGGCCAATCCCCAAGTTATCTGGAGCCAAGCTATGAGGAGGAGGAAGCCGATCCAATGTTCATGGCGGAGGTCACGGTGCAGAAGGCCCCCGATGGGTATGAGACGATGGACGTCGACTTCGTGCTGGTGTCCGGGTCCCCCATAGTGCAGGCGGACCAACGGTTCAACCTAGCGATACTAAAGGAGGACCGAGAGGCAGAGGCTCAACTCGACGTGGAGCACGCGCATGTCGCTGCCATCGAGGCTCTCCTGCAGGCAGAACCGGATGTCGTGGATGTGAACCGGGCGGCGGAGGCTCAACTTGAGGCGGAGCGCGCGGATGCCGCTGCCATCGAGGCCCTCCTGCAGGCGGAACTGGACGTCCTCGACGTGAACCGGGCGGCGGAGGCTCAACTCGACACGGAGCGCGCGGATGTCGCTGCCATCGAGGCCCTCCTGCAGGCAGAATCGGACGCGACTTGAACCGGGCGACGGAGGCTCAACTCGATGTGGAGCGCGCGGATGCCGCTGCCGTCGAGGCCCTCGTGCAGGCGGAACCAGACGTCCTCGACTTGAATCGGGAGGTGCTCTCGTCCGTGCAGAGAGCCCGCACGCTCCACGTGAATGAGTAGTTGGAGGCCGAGGACAACCACGGTGCGGAGACACACGTCGGCAGCTACCGCTGGTTCGCGCCGCCAGCCAAAGACAACGAGGCCATCTCGTTTCATGAGCAGTGATAGTTTTTCTTTATATTGTTGTTTTTAGGGATCTTTTGCCATGTAAAAACATATATTGTTATGCAAGTCGCCTGACTTTCATCATTTGGGTCAGTCTACCATTTTAGGTTGTTGGATGAATATCCTACGTCTCCTAACCCTTCTTCCTCACCTCTTCTTCTTCCCCAATAGACCACCGCACGGGCCGTACGGATCCTCCCCAACATGCGGTTGGATAAACATATTGTATGAACAAAAATTATGTGTCAGCAGTAGGATGGCTGAGTTTGGTTTGTTCACATGCGGTAGCACGTGTCAGTGAGAGTGCGTTCCCTTGGTTGGGTTTGCGGTGTGTAGGAGCGACTGTGTGAGGGTGCGGAGAGACCGTGTGAGGGTGCGGTGCGACCGCGACAGCCATGCGCAAGTGTACCTCCTTTTCATTTTTAGAACTTTAGGCAAGCTTGGCAAAAACGTGTGGCAAAGTATGGGCCTAGACCCAAACAGGATAAGTACGTACATACTAGGAGTACTGGTGTTAATAAAGAAAGGCGGGGTTTTCCTTCGCGGGATTAATTGATACAAATCCTCATTTGACGTGTCAATTAATGCGTATTTTTTTCTCCAAAGCCCAAAGAGCTAACCCCTAGCCATCTCACTCCTCCTCGCTTGATTAATGCAGCGCCATGCAAACCAACCTTCTCACTTCCGCATGCATGCAAGGGTATATTAATGTCCTTGGTTGCTAGTATGAGGCAAACCCCATCAATTTTGCCTCAATTAGTGTTAGTGGCCTTTTGCAAATTGTAATTTTGATATACTAGACTTGTGTACAAAAAAATGGAGTGTAACGCCCGGATAATCATGCTACAGTAATCCCACGCTAATCATGCCAGGACACCTCGGTTACTGTTGCTAACCTCGCAACGACTCGAAACATTTTCAAATTCAAATTCAAATTAATGTCAAACGACAAAGTTTTCAAAATATTAAACTAAAATGTTCAGGGTGTGCAGTTAAATGCCTAGGTAATTATAATAAAGCAAGCACATTTTTATAAAATGCCTAAATGATTTTAAATGATTTAAAAAGAAAAGAAACTACAAAAATAGAAAACAAATAAATTCAAACAAAAAAAAGGGGAACCTCCCTCCCCACGGCCCACTGGCCCAGCTGGCCGGCCAGCCCACTGGCCAGGCCGGACCCCCCCCCCCCACTCCACCTTATCCCCCTGAAACCCTAACCCCCACCCCCACGTCGCCCCCATTCTCTCCCACTCCTCCCTCTCGCGCTTCCCCGATCTGGATCGGGGCAACCCCCCGATCCCATCGCCCCAGCGCCGCCTCCACGTCGCCGTCACCCCCCTCGCAGAGCCGGCCCCCTCCTGTCGCCCCACCGGCGCCTCGCCGCCCGTCCACGACCACGCTGACGCGGGACCTCGCCCGGAGCTACCTCGCCCCGCCGCACGAGGACCGCGTCACCGGAGCCCCTCACCGTCTTCCCCAAATCGTTGTCGCCTCGTCGACCTCGTCGGATCTCCTCCCCACGCGGGACCTCCTCGTCCTCCTCCCCGAGTCGCTCCCCGCGCCCCATTGCCCAGACCCTACTCTCCGAAGTGAGCAAACCCCCTCCCTCTCCCCTCTCCCTCGACCGCGACCGCGCGAGCCCCGCCGTGGCCGCGCACCGTCCACGGCCGCTGCCCCCCTTCGCCCTGGCCTCGTCCTCCCCGGCCCGCCACGCTCAACGCACACCCGTACACATCCGAGCTCGGGCCCCCGCCCTGCTTGTCACCGCCGTTGCCGCAAGCCACCTCCGCCTGCTGCTGCTCACACGGCACCCGCCCGTGCATCGCCTCGCCTTCGCCCCGCTCCGCCCGCACGCCTCTGCCTCCAGTCCCGCAGGCCACCGCAGCACCAGCGACCAACTCCGGCACCCCATCGCGCCACGGCGGCCGTCGCCCGCGTGCCCGGGTCCGCCCCATCGGGCGCCTGGCGCTGCACGCCCGTAACGGCACAACCCGCTAACCCACTAAGGCCCCAGGGGCCTATGACATGGGGCCCCACGCCCCAGCGCCCAGAACATTTATTAAAAAAAGGGAATTAGAAAATATATATATAATAAATAAATAATAAATAATAAAAATAATTAGTTAATTAATTAATTAATTAACAAATTAATTAACTTAATTAATTCTGATTAACTTAGCTAATTAAGATTAATTAATCTAATGACTAATTAACCTAGTTGACTACTGTAGTTAATTAACAGAGTATGACAGTGGGGCCCACCCCCTAATAAATACTGATTAGGTTAATTAAAATGTTTAAGTAAAAATGTGTCACTTACCAGTGGGACCTACTGGTCAGGTTGACCAGTCAACCTTGTTGACTGCTGACGTCAGCATGACCTCGTGCTGGTGTCATAAATCCATTTTCAAATTAAATTAAATAATTAATTAAATTCCAAAAATTAATAAAATCTTTAGAAAATCATATATTTTAAACCGTAACTCGGATTAAATTATTTTCAACATGAAAGTTGCTCAGAACGACGAGACGAACCCGAATACGCAGCCCGTTCATCCGCCACGCATCCCTAACCTATCGAACTCGCAACTTTTCCCCTCTGGCTCCTCTGCCCGAAATCACGGAACACCGGGGATACTTTCCCGGATGTTTTCCCCCTTCACTGGTATCACCTCATACCGCGTTAGGGCACGCCTAGCATCACGGTTTGCTTTGTCATGCGTCGTCATGCATCTGTTTGCATTGTATTCATTGTTTCTTCCCCTTCTTCTTCCGCTAGACACCGAGACCGACGCCGCTGCTACCCAGTACGACTATGGAATTGACGACCCCTCTCTCTTGCCAGAGCAACCAAGCAAGCGCCCCCCCCCCCTTGATCACCAGATATCGCCTATTCTTCTCTATACTACTTGCATTAGAGTAGTGTAGCATGTTACTGCTTTCAGTTAATCCTATACTGCTGCATAGCCTATCCTTGCTACTACTGTTGTTACCTTTACCTGCTATCCTACTGCTTAGTATAGGATGCTAGTGTTCCATCAGTGGCCCTACACCCTTGTCCGTCTGCCATGCTATACTACTGGGCCGTGATCGCTCGGGGGTGATCACGGGCATATACTATATACTATACACTGTTACATTACCTGTGATACTGTTCGGAGTTGGGGGATGAAGGGGCAGGTGGTTCCACCCAGGTAGTGGTGGGCCTGGGTTCCCGACGGCCCCTGACTGTTACTTTGTGGCGGAGCGACAGGGCAGGTTTGAGACCACCTAGGAGAGAGGTGGGCCTGGCCCTGGTCGGCGTTCGCGGATACTTAACACGCTTAACGAGATCTGGGTATTTGATCTGAGTCTGGCCATTTGGTCTATACGCACTAACCATCTACGCGGGAGTAGTTATGGGTATCCCGGCAACGTGGTATCAGCCGAAGCCTTCGTGACGTCAGTGACGGAGGGACGCGCGCCGTATTGGACTGGAACGCCACTAGGCTAGGTCTGCTTCCGGCCGCCCACGCAACGTGCAGGTGTGCTCAGGGCGATGGGCCCAGACCCCTGCATGCTTAAGTTTAGACCGGCGTGCTGACCTCTCTGTTGTGCCTAGGTGGGGCTGCGACATGTTGATCTTCCGAGGCCGGGCATGACCCAGGAAAGTGTGTCCGGCCAAATGGGATCAAGCGTGTTGGGTTATGTGGTGCACCCCTGCAGGGAAGTTAATCTATTCGAATAGCCGTGTCCCTCGGTAAAAGGACGACCCGGAGTTGTACCTTGAGCTTATGACAACTAGAACCGGATACTTAATAAAACACACCCTTCCAAGTGCCAGATACAACCCGGTGATCGCTCTCTAACAGGGCATCGAGGAGGGGATCGCCGGGTAGGATTATGCTATGCGATGCTACTTGGAGGACTTCAGTCTACTCTCTTCTATATGCTGCAAGACGGAGGCTGCCAGAAGCGTAGTCTTCGACAGGATTAGATATGCCCCTCTTATTCTGGCATTCTGCAGTTCAGTCCACTGATATGCCCCCTTCCACATATATCCATGCATATGTAGTGTAGCTCCTTGCTTGCGAGTACTTCGGATGAGTACTCACGGTTGCCTTGTTTCCCCTTTTCCCCATCTCTCTACCCGATTGCTGCAACCAGATGATGGAGCCTAGGATCCAGACGCCACCGTCGACGACAACTCCTTCTACACTGGAGGTGCCTACTACTACGTGCAGCCCGCTGACGACGACTAAGAGTAGTTTAGGAGGATCCCAGGCAGGAGGCCTGCGCCTCTTTTGATCTGTATCCCAGTTTGTGCTAGCCTTCTTAAGGCAAACTTGTTTAACTTATGTCTGTACTTAGATATTGTTGCTTCCGCTGACTCGTCTATGATCGAGCACTTGTATTCGATCCCTCGAGGCCCCTGGCTTGTATTATGATGCTTGTATGACTTGTTTTATTTGTAGAGTTGTGTTGTGATATCTTCCCGTGAGTCCCTGATCTTGATCGTACACATTTGCGTGCATGATTAGTGTACGATTGAATCGGGGGCGTCACAAGTTGGTATCAGAGCCGACTGCCTGTAGGAATCCCCCTTCCAACTCCTTGGCCGAAGTCGAGTCTAGACATTGCAAAACTTTTACTAACATGGTTGTGTGTCTTACGGGCACACGTCGCCATCGGGTGGTATTAGGATCTTTTACTCCTCGATCTTACTCTGGGATTCTGAACTCTCTTCTATTTGGGTAAAACTATTTTTACTAAAATCTAACTTTAGGTTCTCGAAAATACTTTCTATCGGAGAGCCCATTCAGTCCAGATGATCGCCGGCTGCACCAGAAGATTTCGAAGATACTCTCCGACATTCTCTCTAGACCTTGTGCCCGTTGCTTTTGCAATTACCTTCCACCGAAATATCCCTATGGATAAATACTTACACCTGTCGTGCTTACTTTTATTCCCAGTCGATCTTGTTATTACAAGATACCCCGAGAATATTTTGTGCTTACTGCCTTGCAGTTCTTTGCCACCTGAATACCCCTAAGAGTAATTTCTCGCACTTTCCGAGTATCCGCTCATCCCCAGTTGTTCAGGTGATTCACAAAAGTCTTTGAAATACTATTCAATCCTCCGAAAATCCTTAGCAACCAATGCTCTGCAAATACTTGTATGCTTACATTATGGATGCTCCCATATCACTAGCAATATTCACTAGTATCTTTTGACACCGTCATTTTGATCCTATTGATTCAACATGTGTGCGAATGCACACAATCATCTATCAACCCTTCTAAATTATCTTTCCGGCTCAGACATCCTTTTAAACATGAGTTGGTTCCCAACCAGTCGGATTGCCATCGATTGTACCCCTAAGTCTATGCAACTTATCCATCCTTAATAAGAGCGTCTGCTTCTGATCCTTTGTTTGGGAAATCATAATTCATTTGTTATCTAAGCATCGAATTATTCAAATGTTCTATAATATGATGCTCGTGCATTCTTCTTCCTTTGGTTGAGTATCGATACTCACATCAGCCCCGTTGTGGACCGCCATACCCATTGCCGGGTTATTATCCAACAATGCCCTTCACGACCAAAATTATTGTGAGTTCTTTACCTGATACATAATGCCCTTGGTAAATTGTATCATCTGCTTGGCCAACCCTGCTCTGCTTTCGAGCTGGTGGTATTTACTATTGAAGCTTGTGGTATGGGTTTCCACGATACCCTGACGAGTTGAACCTATGCCTTCCTTAATATGTGTGAACTTGAAAGTTTTCACGAGTCACACACTTCTGGTATTTTGCCAGATAAAATTTCAACACTACAACTTCCTCGAATGTGAGAAGTGAATGAAAGGTTATGCATTGGAGAAGTGGGAGTCGACCTTGAACTTTGTGTTCATGCCCATGGACACGATGTAGATCTTATCATTAAAGCTTCTCTTAAATTAATTATTCCCTTACTATAAGTTCATATTATATCTGGGATCTGGCCTTTGCAAGCGTGGTTCCGACCATGTTCTCCTTTAAATACCATTTCTCATGCAAGTTTAAGAACTTGTCTTCTGTAGAGCAATACCCCGGACCAACCTCTACTTTGATCTGTCATCGAGTATTACCCCTGGTATCTCAAGATTATCAGGGAACTGCATAACTTCTTATGAGTTCTTCATCAAGTACTACATTCTCACTGATTCCATTTTTTTTCACAGGCTCTGAGTTATTAGACACTCAAAGACACCGATAACTGAATCGAGATCGCACCGCGATTAAACAACTGTTGGTAACCTTCATTACTTACAAATTTGAACTCAACCACGTAAGTCCTGGCCTGCTCGGCTATATCATTATCATGCTAAACTTTGACTATGCTACCTGGTCCTTAATCCCGAAGCACAACTTTCGATGATGAGCTAAGCTTACATCGATCTTCCTCGTCATATCAGTTCGCCTTGAACAACAAGCTTGATTTCAAGTTTGTGTCCTACCCATGGATCCAATAACCTTCCGCTTCATCATTCCTTTGACCTGATGTCGTCGCTGATTGATTACATCTTCATGAAATCTCTCGACAAATGTGTCGTTGTCACCATCGACCTTATGAGCTCTTCCAGGATACCAATTGAGTTCATGATGAGAAATACTATCCTTGCCCCCGATGATTAGTGTTATCTTTGACCAGTTTATTACCTTCCGTTCAACACAAACTTGTTCGTGTTTTGTGTTATACCTTGAGTTCCCTGCTATCCAGCATTTGTTCTTCTTTACCTTGGAGTATTACCATCTTTTAATATCAAGGATGTTGTGAGGATTGCTCCACCTCTTAAGAATTCTTGGTATAGTGATACTTCTCATCATCACCATTCCTTCTTGGTCCTCGCACTGATTCCAACCGGGGTACCAACAAGTGAACGGTGCTGTTTGGATTCTGCCTTTCTAGCAACCCTATTGCCTTGAAGTTAATGGTCGGCCATTCATTCTTAGAC
Source organism: Aegilops umbellulata (assembly GCA_032464435.1). NCBI lineage: Eukaryota > Viridiplantae > Streptophyta > Magnoliopsida > Poales > Poaceae > Aegilops > Aegilops umbellulata. The sequence continues at coordinate 241,068,886 of CP136055.1, read as the reverse complement.
TATTGATTATTGAATCACCATTCTGACATTGGTCGTGCAGCCCAACCCATATTTCGGGCGCACCTTTCTACCAATGTTTAATTGTGTATGTTTTTCTCAAACATGCCTCATTATATCATTTGATCTGACAAATGCTATCTCCTTATCCACATAATTGAGGAGATGCATCCTTTTGGATACCTCATTGAATTATCATTGAGTCCGTCAACCACTTCCTCATCCTCTCCTTGGTTTACTGATGAACTCTTGTTTCGGAACTCAGTTCCATAGTTCATTTCCCGAGAATCTTATAATGTCTTCTCGTCATTTTGTCGCACCTTTTCTTCTCATGCATCCTGAGCCTGAGGTATCCTCACACCATTCAAATCTGAATCTCGGTCAGATATGATGGTTGGAACATTTTTCCAAGAGTTATAACACTGGTCTTTTATGACCCGGTAAGGTGATGGCATGTCCAGCACACCTGGCCGGAGGACCTGCTGTTATAGTTTCCTTATTAGCAAGGTTAACCATTCTTCCCTGAGGAAATTATAAGACTTATTCTATAAGTTGATCCTGATCGATCCCTTATGTATCCATAGCCCGATCATTACCTGTTGACCTTGTCAATGCTATCTCGAAGCATGTCTATGGTACTCCGATTTTCAACAAGAAAATTTGAAGCCCAATGCTAAATGTATCCTGCTCAATTATCCGAACACAGCTGTATGGGTAATGTCATGAAATTTCTCTCCCCTTACCTAAAAGGGTTTTCTACTTTATATCCTATCAAGGATATCATGCTCTGCTTGTCCTTGGAAGGATATACCCCTGAAATATGTGTTTAAACACATTTTCCTTTCCATTGTTGGTTTAACCTTTCTATGACCTATATGACATAAGCAGTAATATCTCCCTGCTTATGTAAACACCTTGGTGTACAACCGTGTCAGTAAGACCCTGTTGAAATTGTCGATAGCATTCCGGTCACCACCGATGGACGAGAACTTTGCCTATTGGTCCGCCTCGTTCAACGAGCAGGAAAATGGTTCTCTTCGTCCCTCGCCCTTGGTACCAACATTGTTGCCGACATAACTGATAGGCTACCCTCTAACATGCCTTGCTATTGTGACCGTGCAAGATGTCACTGCTCCTATTAAAAAAACCACATGGTGGGCCCATAACCCACAGTTCCACAGGATCGAAACCTGACTCTCCTGTACAACCTATTGTCAAAGTTATTCCCCACGCTTGACTTCGTATGTAATTCACGGGCCACGTGCCTAGTGATCTATTATGGTATCAGACGCAATACTTATTCCCATTGCTTTGAACCCTCTTTCACACTTCGTTTTGGGCAACGAACGATTGCCTAAGCACTTGAAACTTCTATTTTGCACCTCCTTACTTTGCTCTCGATAATTTCTTAAGTTTCAATTCGAGAGTTACTATCCGTCACCCTCCCTGATGTTCTCTACCAGATACGTGACCTTGTAGAGGTCAGTTCCTCTAAAGATAACCTTGATCATTTTTCATAAGTACGATGAGACCCCCGAAGAAAGGATGAAGACTTCATCATGATGACCTAAAGCAGAGAAATGAAGACATCAACAAAAGGGTTCAACTTTTTTGAGAAGGGCAACCAAGACCGAGAAGATTCTTTGAATATCGTAACCAGACATTCCCCCTTGCTCTACCTCCTAAATCTCGGGACGAGATTTCTTGTAGTGGAGGAGATTTGTAACGCCCGGATAATCATGCTACAGTAATCCCACGCTAATCATGCTAGGACACCTCGGTTACTGTTGCTAACCTCGCAACGACTCGAAACCTTTTCAAATTCAAATTCAAATTAATGTCAAACGACAAAGTTTTCAAAATATTAAACTAAAATGTTCGGGGTGTGCAGTTAAATGCCTAGGTAATTATAATAAAGCAAACACATTTTTATAAAATGCCTAAATGATTTTAAATGATTTAAAAAGAAAAGAAACTACAAAAATAGAAAACAAATAAATTCAAACAAAAAAAGAGGGGAACCTCCCTCCCCGCGGCCCACTGGCCCAGCTGGCCGGCCAGCCCACTGGCCAGGCCGGACCCCCCCCCCCACTCCACCTTATCCCCCTGAAACCCTAACCCCCACCCCCACGTCGCCCCCATTCTCTCCCACTCCTCCCTCTCGCGCTTCCCCGATCTGGATCGGGGCAACCCCCCGATCCCATCGCCCCAGCGCCGCCTCCACGTCGCCGTCACCCCCCTCGCAGAGCCGGGCCCCTCCTGTCGCCCCACCGGCGCCCCGCCGCCCGTCCACGACCACGCTGACGCGGGACCTCGCCCGGAGCTACCTCGCCCCGCCGCACGAGGACCGCGTCACCGGAGCCCCTCACCGTCTTCCCCAAATCGTTGTCGCCTCGTCGACCTCGTCGGATCTCCTCCCCACGCCGGACCTCCTCGTCCTCCTCCCCGAGTCACTCCCCGCGCCCCATTGCCCAGACCCTACTCTCCGAAGTGAGCAAACCCCCTCCCTCTCCCCTCTCCCTCGACCGCGACCGCGCGAGCCCCGCCGTGGCCGCGCACCGTCCACGGCCGCTGCCCCCCCTTCGCCGTGGCCTCGTCCTCCCCGGCCCGCCACGCTCAAGGCACACCCGTACACATCCGAGCTCGGGCCCCCGCCCTGCTTGTCGCCGCCGTTGCCGCAAGCCACCTCCGCCTGCTGCTGCTCACGCGGCACCCGCCCGTGCATCGCCTCGCCTTCGCCCCGCTCCGCCCGCACGCCTCTGCCTCCAGTCCCGCAGGCCACCACAGCACCAGCGACCAACTCCAGCACCCCGTCGCGCCACGACGGCCGTCGCCCGCGTGCCCGGGTCCGCCCCATCGGGCGCCTGGCGCTGCACGCCCGTAACGGCACAACCCGCTAACCCACTAAGGCCCCAGGGGCCTATGACATGGGGGCCTCACGCCCCAGCGCCCAGAACGTTTATTAAAAAAAGGGAATTAGAAAATATATATAATAAATAAATAATAAATAATAAAAATAATTAGTTAAATAATTAATTAATTAACTTAATTAATCCTGATTAACTTAGCTAATTAAGATTAATTAATCTAATGACTAATTAACCTAGTTGACTACTGTAGTTAATTAACAGAGTATGACAGTGGGGCCCACCCCCTAATTAATACTGATTAGGTTAATTAAAATGTTTAAGTAAAAATGTGTCACTTACCAGTGGGACCTACTGGTCAGGTTGACCAGTCAACCTTGTTGACTGCTGACGTCAGCATGACCTCGTGCTGGTGTCATAAATCCATTTTTGAATTAAATTAAATAATTAATTAAATTCCAAAAATTAATAAAATCTTTAGAAAATCATATCTTTTAAACCGTAACTCGGATTAAATTATTATCAACATGAAAGTTGCTCAGAACGACGAGACGAACCCGAATACGCAACCCGTTCGTCCGCCATGCATCCCTAACCTATCGAACTCGCAACTTTTCCCCTCCGACTCCTCTGGCCGAAATCACGGAACACCGGGGATACTTTCCCGGATGTTTTCCCCCTTCACTGGTATCACCTCATACCGCGTTAGGGCACGCCTAGCATCACGGTTTGCTTTGTCATGCATCGTCATGCATCTGTTTGCATTGTATTCATTGTTTCTTCCCCTTCTTCTTGCGCTAGACACCGAGACCGACGGCGCTGCTACCCAGTACGACTACGGAATTGACGACCCCTCTCTCTTGCCAGAGCAACCAGGCAAGCCCCCCCCCCTTGATCACCAGATATCGCCTATTCTTCTCTATACTGCTTGCATTAGAGTAGTGTAGCATGTTACTGCTTTCAGTTAATCCTATACTGCTGCATAGCCTATCCTTGCTACTACTGTTGTTACCTTTACCTGCTATCCTACTGCTTAGTATAGGATGCTAGTGTTCCATCAGTGGCCCTACACTCTTGTCCGTCTGCCATGCTATACTACTGGGCCGTGATCGCTCGGGGGTGATCACGGGCATATACTATATACTATACACTGTTACATTACCTGTGATACTGTTCGGAGTTGGGGGCTGAAGGGGCAGGTGGTTCCACCCAGGTAGTGGTGGGCCTGGGTTCCCGACGGCCCCTGACTGTTACTTTGTGGCGGAGCGACAGGGCAGGTTTGAGACCACCTAGGAGAGAGGTGGGCCTGGCCCTGGACGGCGTTCACGGATACTTAACACGCTTAACGAGATCTGGGTATTTGATCTGAGTCTGGCCATTTGGTCTATACGCACTAACCATCTACGCGGGAGTAGTTATGGGTATCCCGGCGTCGTGGTATCAGCCGAAGCCTTCGTGACGTCAGCGACGGAGCGGCGCGCGCCGGATTGGATTGGAACGCCACTAGGCTAGGTCTGCTTCGGCCGCCCACGCAACATGCAGGTGTGCTCAGGGCGATGGGCCCAGACCACTGCGCGCTTAGGTTTAGACCGGCGTGCTAACCTCTCTGTTGTGCCTAGGTGGGGCTGCGACGTGTTGATCTTCCGAGGCCGGGCATGACCCAGGAAAGTGTGTCCGGCCAAATGGGATCAAGCGTGTTGGGTTATGTGGTGCACCCCTGCAGGGAAGTTAATCTATTCGAATAGCCGTGTCCCTCGGTAAAAGGACGACCCGGAGTTGTACCTTGACCTTATGACAACTAGAACCGGATACTTAATAAAACACACCCTTCCAAGTGCCAGATACAACCCGGTGATCGCTCTCTAACAGGGCATCGAGGAGGGGATCGCCGGGTAGGATTATGCTATGCGATGCTACTTGGAGGACTTCAGTCTACTCTCTTCTATATGCTGCAAGACGGAGGCTGCCAGAAGCGTAGTCTTCAACAGGATTAGATATCCCCCTCTTATTCTGGCATTCTGCAGTTCAGTCCACTGATATGCCCCCTTACACATATATCCATGCATATGTAGTGTAGCTCCTTGCTTGCGAGTACTTTGGATGAGTACTCACGGTAGCCTTGTTTCCCCTTTTCCCCATCTCTCTACCCGATTGCTACAACCAGATGATGGAGCTCAGGATCCAGACGCCACCGTCGACGACAACTCCTTCTACACTGGAGGTGCCTACTACTACGTGCAGCCCGCTGACGACGACCAAGAGTAGTTTAGGAGGATCCCAGGCAGGAGGCCTGCGCCTCTTTCGATCTGTATCCCAGTTTGTGCTAGCCTTCTTAAGGCAAACTTGTTTAACTTATGTTTGTACTCAGATATTGTTGCTTCCGCTGACTCGTCTATGATCGAGCACTTGTATTCGAGCCCTCGAGGCCCCTGGCTTGTATTATGATGCTTGTATGACTTGTTTTATTTGTAGAGTTGTGTTGTGATATCTTCCCGTGAGTCCCTGATCTTGATCGTACACATTTGCGTGCATGATTAGTGTACGATTGAATCGGGGGCGTCACATGGAGGTAGTAACTATTTGACTTCCTTCCCCGTAGCGGTGACGTCGACGATATCTCGAACGTTGTGGTTTGACGAAGTGCATTCGACGAAGAACACTGTTGAGGGAGACCATCGGACGCAAGTGCTGCCTGCAAGTCGAGACAACCGCCTTATTTGCATCCAGGAAGTCCGTTGAACCAAAGGACGCGTAAATGTACTAGTACTACTAGTACACAATAGGTTCATCCATCCAGCTTAATGCGGTGAGGTGGTTTCTCGAAGAAGACGATGGAGAAGCGGAGTCAGCGAAGACTGACATGATGGTTGCTTCGTCCGTGCTTTCTGATTTGACACCTCAATGCTTTGTGATTTGTGATAGAAGGGACAGGGGAGTAGACTCTGTGCTCTATACTATACATGCGTCCAAGCACGGGAGCAAGAGGAGAGACGTTGCATTTTTCTATTCTTTCAATCAATCAATCAAGGAGCTTCAGTTCCATATTTTTGGCTTTGGCAGCACCGTCCACAATGGTTCCCATCGATGCCAAAAGCTATTTTCACATTTGGCTACACATTTTGGATGCCCTTAACCGTACCACTTGGTTTTGCTCCTGTGTGTTATCTATACAAATCTCAATTATATTGATCTAAAAAATTATAGAATCAAGATTAGTAAAAAGGAGGTGATTTTGTCGCGCGGATGGCGGGGGAGGTTTCTTATTTTTAGAGGACGTTGGCCTGGCAGTTTGCTAACATGCGGTCTCACGTGTCAGTGATTTACCAAGGAGATCCGCGTCCCACATGAGGCAGAACAACGGCAGAAGCAACACGTGGTTAACTTGAAGAAGATCTTATAAAAAAACTTGAAGAAGATGAGGGAGAAGCGGATTCAGCAACGAGTGAAATGATGGTTGCTTCGTCCCTCCAACTTCTTTTTTTAGCATTATTACTTCGTCCCTCCATCTTAACTATGGGAAAGGTGCAGCTTTGTGATTTGACGCCTCATTGCTCATTACTACGCCGACGCCATGACTGGGGTGCTTCACCCCTACTGCTCTGCACTGTATTTCGGTAAGGCATGTGGACCCGGTAGCATGATGTCCCACATGTCGGCGAACGGGACTAGAACATTTATGAAAGCGAGCGCTCCACTCTTACGACGGAGGAGTACACGACACGTCGGCCCCGTGAACTGTCACTTGTACTGTATAGTACTATAGTTTTGCTGTTTCGCATGATCCATCAATACAAACCCGATTAAACAGGAAAGGGCGGGATTTTTCCCGCGCAGTAGATGATATTGGCCATACATTTGAAAGGCAATTTTAATGTATGCAAACTGAATAATTAAGTAACGATATGATATCTAGTAAAACTAAAAACACATATGATTTATTGTGTTAGAGTGTAGTAGTAGTGCTGTATTGCATAGTTGTTAGATCTAACATGCGAGAATGTATAGAGATGTAGTTTTGGAGGGCCTACAGAGAGAAAAGCGTAATATGGTCACCGAAACTTCAGAATACGCTCATTACGGTCACTATATATGTTTTGCGGTGATTATACAGTCACTTGCTCACCGTTCAACATCAGATTGCACTCTGTTGACCGGCCAAATAGTCTGCATGGCACCATGTTGACTAGTTAAACTGACCATGTTCTTTGTGGGTCCCACATGTCAGTTCACATAGAAAAAAGGTCAAATAGACACAAATTTACCCAGGCGCGACAAGACTCCAACCCGTGGGCGGGAATCACCTGGTTGTGTATGTGTCTGTCAGGGCCTGGTGTGTGCGCGTGCACGTGTAGGTTGAGCACTTGAGCGTGAGAGTGTGTGTTGGTCGTGTGGTGTGTGCATGCATGCGTGCGTGTGTGCGTGTGAGTGTTGCGTGCGTGCGTGGCTGCGTGTGTACGTGTGAGTGTTGCTTGCGTGCGTGGCTACATGTGTTCGTGCGAGTGTTGCGTGCATGCAGTTCGTGTGCATGCGTGCATGTGTGTATAATTACCACACCAGCTCCTGTGTGTTAAAACAGACGGCTCAGCATACCAATACAAGGCCACCTTGTCCGTTGTGCCCGCGGTCATGACTTCGAACCACCGTCCAATATTTTTTGTCGTTTGTTTTCATTCTTAGTAGCAAGATGCCCGTGCGTTGCACGTAACATTAAGATGCATTTGATGACTAGTTTTATCTTGTGAGAGAAAAGGATGAACGAGGGAAGGCCTTATTTGCAAATGTGGAGAGGTGTGTGGGTACCTTTTTGCAAAATTGCCATAGTTTCCTTCCTATCCGTCAGATATAAATCGGACGACCTATGTTGCAGGATGGCAGGCACACCATCATCAGCAACTCTGTTTTTTATAAGAGTGTAGAAGAGTAGATACAAGCGGACAGGTGGGCCCAAGGGTAGTGAGAAAATGTGATGCAACACTAGAGGTGCAACATGGAGCGTTTAACTGGTCAACTAGTCGTGCCTTGAGCAAATACAGAGCTGTGTATGGTGAGCCCGTGACTGTATAATAACCACAAAACATAAATGGTGACCGTAATGAGTGGATTCTGAAGTCCAATGTACGTATCGTGCTTTCGCTCCAAATACAATGATCGTCACTGTATATATCACGAGAGAAAGATGAAACATGCGTGAATGTGCTGGGGGCTTACTTTTAGAGGACCTGGAGATAGTTTGTGTGCATACGTGAAAGAAGCGTAGAGGGGGTGTATGCCATGGGGAGAGAGATGCTCTTCGCTTCTCTTTATTATGACTAACTTTATATATAGTATAAAAATATAAAAATTCACAGTGCGGAATAAATATCATTATGGGCACCATGCAATGCAATTAACGTTCATACTCCTCCATATAACTTTGTAATGTTTTATATATGTAGAAATTCTAAAATAATTTTTTGGCCACACTTTATTCAAAAGGAATGTTGTATGCGAAATAAACGTGAAGAGAGGGCTTTTTAGATCAATGGGGTACGTGATGTAACATGTGTGAATGTGTAGTTGATGTATTTGGCAGGGCCTAGAGAGGTATGTGTGTGTATTACGTATTCGAGAGAGGCATGGATAGAGGGGCCGGTGGGGGGAGGGGGCGTGGGAGAGATAGCACGAGAAATGAGAGAGGTGTAGAGAGAGAGAGAGAGACTAATATATGGTGTCACGGCGAGAGATTCCCTTGAGTGTGTATATGCAAGGGGGGGATAGAGGCACGAGGATATTTTTTTTGTGGTGTCTGTGTTGGTATGTGTGGGTGTGAGAAGATAACGAGACCTGGGGGCAGAGGTGAGGCCCTTGGTTCGGTTCCGTCCTGCGCCACATTGGTCGGCCCGTGACGCATTTAGGGAGACCCATGGATGACTTGTCGTACAAGACAATGATAGCATAATTGTGAAGGACTCTGTGTCCATTGACAAAGCCGGCTAGGATTTGTAACCCTGGGTTATCAAACTAAGGTAACCCCTTATCTCTGATATTACTATTCATCCAACCTAATTTAAGGGGCATCCTACAGAATGCTCTACTAGAATCATACTCGTCCATTAGGAAGAGAGGTGTGAGACAATGCGTGAGAGACAGGCCTAAAGATAATGTGCATACAGGAGACACGTAGGCAGGTCTATGTATATATAAAGGGTCGATGGGGATTGTGCGTGTGTATGCTTGTGAGAGGAAGAGTGCTTGTGATAAAGGTTAGTGAAAAAAATCGTAAATGGTTACGAGAGGGAGGGAGGGTTATATCGAGAGCATGTCTGCGAGAAAGACACCTCGGGAGAGAGTGTGTGAGCATGTGTGAGAGACCACCGATGGAGAGTGAAACTACACGTAAAAGACTGATGTACACATTGATTAAAGATATAAATTGTATCCAAAATATTAGGATGGGATCATGATATTTGCAATTGCGTAAGGAACAGTAATTGATCCATCAGACATCTAGATTCTATCGAATTTGAGCATGTCTATGTTATTATTCGACATAATTGATCCACATAGTTAGTATTTTGAACTCCAGACAATGCATCGTTTTAGCAATCGAATATAAACGTGAGTATAGTTCATGTTGTGTGTGTAAAGCACATTATACATACGAAACTTACACAATGAACATTATAAATAGCTAGCTATGAACTAGCATACATTTGAATTCAACTTAAGGTGGTTTAAAAAATAGAATTCAACATGAAGTCCATTCAATTATTTGAATTCGATATCATGGCATTTGTAAATCATACCTAAGCTATGGGGGCACCAATCTTTGCTCTGATTTTATACATAATAGCACATATAGTCGTGTACAAAATAGATTCAAATTTAGCTCCTCCATTCCAAAATAATTGTAGTTATAGGATTTTCAAGTGTCAAAATTTCAAAAAGAAGCGGATAATTTAATGAGGTTTTCAAACATACAAGGTCAAATTTAACGTTGTCTATTTAGGTCAATCCTCAAAGTTCAAGAGTACTCTAAAGGTGAATGCTTCTGTTTCAAAATTTCGACGAAGCGCCAAAAGAGCATCTACTCACCTGAAACCGCGTGAGACCAATGTTTAGTAGTAGAAGGAAATTTCTTTTTTAACTCCGCCCCGTGAAACCTACCGGCCCGACGTCCAAAGGTCTAAACCGGGGTAGGTTTGTAGCTTCATCTAGACGCCACGCAACCGCCTCCGAAAAACATTCATACACAATGGTCGCCTAAGCACACATGCGCGTGGCCGAAATCGCTCCCGCCCACTATTTGGGACACCTGGGATTACCATCCTACCCCGACCCGCAGCAGGTCCAAAATTTAAGAGGGGGGTAAAGTTTGTACTTTCCCCAAATTTCAAACAAGCGCGGCCCATTTGTTCGAAAAAGCCAAAAACAAGCACGTCCCAGACCGAAACATGGTTCTCCCTTAGCTCCCCCCCATCCGATTCCCCATTCGTACTCCGTGGGTGCCAAAACTACCTCTCCACCAGTCGTGAAACCCCGGCATCCTCTGTCTGCCACCCCATCCCACCCATCAACCGTCGCCCTCCTCCATCATGCCGGAGTCGATACCCCGATATCGTAGTCCACCGCAACGCCCTCCACGGCTAGTAGTTGAAGCCAAGGCCGAGCCGTCCGTACCCGAGCCAGTTCAACAACGCCATCCTGCGCCTCACTGTTGCCGCTCCAACTTCGCCACCGTCCACCGCACCGGAGTTGTTCCTGCTACGCCGTCCTCCGCCGCCTCGGATATGCTTCCCCTCCACCGACATACGGCCACGGCAACTTAGTCAACAATTTGGCCATGGGTTCGTCCAAGTCTGCACCGTCCTCCAGAACATCGGTTTCCCTAGCAAAAACAAGAAGATCGGCGCGACATGTGGAGGAGACCACACCGGCAACCGAAAATGGTACTCCTCTTCCCTTATTCGTGCAAATCTTACGTGTCTGCTGATATGTCTCCAACGTATTTATAATTTTTTATTGCTCCATGCTATATTATCTACTGTTTTGGAAATTATTGGGCTTTATTATTCACTTTTATATTATTTTTGGGACTAACCTATTAACCGGAGGCCCAGCCCAGAATTGTTGTTTTTTGCCTATTTCAGAGTTTCGCAGAAAAGGAATATCAAACGGAGTCCAAACAGAATGAAACATTCGGGAACGTGATTTTTAGGAAGATTATGATCCAGGAGACTTGGACCCTACGTCAAGAAACAAAAGAGGAGGCCACAAGGTAGGGGGGCACCCCCCCACCCCGGCACGCCCTCCACCCTCGTGGGCCCCCTGTTGCTCCACCGACGTACTCCTTCCTCCTATATATACCTACGTACCCCCAAACGATCAGATACGGAGCCAAAAACCTAATTCCGCCGCCGCAACCTTCTGTACCCACGAGATCCCATCTTGGGGCCTGTTCCGGAGCTCCGCCAGAGGGGGCATACATCACAGAGGGCTTCTACATCAACACCATAGCCTCTCCGATGAAGTGTGAGTAGTTTACCTCAGACCTTCGGGTCCATAGTTATTAGCTAGATGGCTTCTTCACTCTTTTTGGATCTCAATACAATGTTCTCCCCCTCTCTCATGGAGATCTATTCGATGTGATCTTCTTTTTGCGGTGTGTTTGTTGAGACCGATGAATTGTGGGTTTATGATCAAGTTTATCTATGAACAATATTTGAATCTTCTCTGAATTCTTTTATGTATGATTGGTTATCTAAGCAAGTCCCTTCAAATTATCAGTTTGGTTTGGCCTACTAGATTGATCTTTCTTGCAATGGGATAAGTGCTTAGCTTTGGTTTCAATCTTGCGGTATCCTTTCCCAGTGACAGTAGGGGCAGCAAGGCACGTATTGTATTGTTGCCATCGAGGATAACAAGATGGGGTTTTTATCATATTGCATGAATTTATCCCTCTACATCATGTCATCTTGCTTAAGGCGTTACTCTGCTTTCATGAACTTAATACCCTAGATGCATGCTGGATAGCGGTCGATGAGTGGAGTAATAGTAGTAGATGCAGGTAGGAGTCAGTCTACTTGTCTCGTACGTGATGCCTATATACATGATCATACCTAGATATTCTCATAACTATGCTCAATTCTGTCAATTGCTCAACAGTAATTCGTTCACCCACCGTAAAATACTTATGCTCTTGAGAGAATCCACTAGTGAAACCTATGGCCCCCGGGTCTATCTTCATCATATTAATCTTCCAAAAGTTAGTTATTTCCTTTTCTTCTATTTTACTTCGCATCTTTATCACAAAAATACCAAAAATATTATCCTATCATATCTATCAGATCTCACTCTCATAAGTGACCATGAAGGGATTGATAACCCCTTATCGCGTTGTTTGCGAGGATTTACTTTTTTGTGTAGGTGCGAGGGAATCGCGCGTAGCCTCCTACTGGATTGATACCTTGGTTCTCAAAAACTGAGGGAAATACTTACGCTACTTTGCTGCAGCACCCTTTCCTCTTCAAGGGAAAACCAACGTAGTGCTCAAGAGGTAGCAAGAAGGATTTCTGGTGCCGTTGCCGGGGAGGTCTACGCAAAAGTCAACATACTAAGTACCCATCACAATCCCTTATCTTCCGCATTACATTATTTGCCATTTGCCTCTCGTTTTCCTCTCCCCCACTTCACCCTTGCCGTTTTATTCGCCCTCTCTTTTCCGTTCGCCTCTTTTCGCTCGCTTTTCCCTCACCATCTCGGAAGCAAAAAGAATTGGGGCTTGTCTCCCAAGTTCTAGTGCTTTAGACAATCCTGCTATCTTATCTAAGCTCATAAATCGGAATGCTATGGAAAAACTTGCCGGAGTTATCAATGAGAACCTTAGTAATTTTGATGAAGATGATTCTGGAATTTTTTGTTATTTACTCGATGAATCTTTGAAAGATGCTTGGGATAGGTTGTTAAGGATCCAGGCGAGCTATGTACCCCAATATCAAATTGAGGTTTACTTAAAGAGCTTTTATGTTGGGTTGCCCGCTTCGTTCAAACAAGTTTTAGATTCTATTTTTGAAGAGGGTTTTCTTGAAGGGGACCCCATAGATACCTATGAAAGGATGAAAACTATATTTGGGCACCCCATTAACGAGAAAGCTGAAATCACATCTCTTTTGCTTTCTTACCAAAACGAATCTATTAAAGAGATAAAAGCTAGCCTAGATGCCAATTTCCGCAACATTCTTAATCTTTCTTCTACCATTAATGGCCATGTACTTTGTCAAAATAGAAAGATTAATTCCAGAGATAACAATTTTTCTCTCTTTTTCCCTAAAACCAAAGATGGCAATACCTAGATCTATCCTTGCTATCATGCCTAGCTAGGGGCGTTAAATGATAGCGCTTGTTGGGAGGCAACCAAATTTTATTTTTAGTTTTTCTGCTTTTTGCTTCTGTTTAGGAATAAATATTTGTTCTGGCCTCTGGTTAGATGTGTTTTTATGTTTTAATTAGTGTTTGTGCCAAGTTAAACCTATAGGATCTTCTTGGATGATAGTTATTTGATCTTGCAGAAATTTCCAGAAACTTTCTGTTCACGAAAATAACTGTTAAAAATCACTAGAACATGATAAAATACTGATTCCAATTGCTGCTGATCAACAAACAAATTGCCTAGGTCTTCCTATTTTGGTAGATATTTTGGAGTCCCAGAAGTTTGCGTTAGTTACAGATTACTATAGACTGTTCTGTTTTTGACAGATTCTGTTTTTCGTGTGTTGTTTGCTTATTTTGATGAATCTATGGCTAGTAAAATAGTTTATAAACCATATAGAAGTTAGAATACAGTAGGTTTAACACCAATATAAATAAATAATGAGTTCATTACAGTACCTTGAAGTGGTATTTTGTTTTCTTTCGCTAACGGAGCTCACGAGATTTTCTGTTGAGTTTTGTGTTGTGAAGTTTTCAAGTTTTGGCTGAAAGATTTGATGGATTATGGAACAAGGAGTGGCAAGAGCCTAAGCTTGGGGATACCCATGGAACCCCCAAGATAATCTAAGGACACCATAAATCCAAAGCTTGGGGATGCCCCGGAAGGCATCCCCTCTTTTCGTCTACTTCCATCGGTTACTTTACTTGGAGCTATATTTTTATTCACCACATGATATGTGTTTTGCTTGGAGCGTCTTGTATTATTTGAGTCTTTATTTGTTAGTTTACCACAATCATCCTTTCTGTACACACCTTTTGAGAGAGTCACACATGATTCAGAAATTATTAGAATACTCTATGTGCTTCACTTATATCTTTTGAGTTATATAGTTTTGCTCTAGTGCTTCACTTAAATCTTTTAGAGAACGGTGGTGGATTTGTTTTATAGAAACTATTGGTCTCTCATGCTTCACTTAGATTATTTGAGATTATTAAAATAGCATGGCAATTTTCTTTAATTAATATCATGAGAAAATTTGATGCTTGATAATTGTTTTGAGATATAAAGGTGGTAATATCATAGTTGTGCTAGTTGAGTAATTGTGGAATTGAAAAATACATGTGTTGGAGTTTGTGATTCCCGTAGCATGCACGTATGGTGAACCGTTATGTAACAAAGTCGGAGCATGAAGTATTTGTTGATTGTCTTCCTTTGTGTGGTGGTCGGGATCGCGCGATGGTTAACTCCTACCAACCCTTCCCCTAGGAGCATGCGTAGCAGTACTTTGCTTGGAGGGCTAATAAATTTTTGCAATAAGTATATGAGTTCTTTATGACTAATGTGAGTCCATGGATTATACGCACACTTACCTTTCTGCAATTTCTAGCCTCTTCGGTATCGCGCATTGCCCTTTCTCACCTTGAGAGGGGTGCAAACTTCGCCGGTGCATCCAAACCCCGTGATATGATACGCTCTTTCACACATGAACCTCCTTATATTTTCCTCAAAACAGCCACCATACCTACCTATCATGGCATTTCCATAGCCATTCCGAGATATATTGCCATGCAACTTTCCACCGTTTCATTTATCATGACATGCTTCATCATTGTCATATTGCTTTGCAGGATCATGTAGTTGACATTGTATTTGTGGCAAAGCCACCGTTCATAATTCTTTCATACATGTCGCTCTTGATTCATCGCATATACCGGTACATCGCCGGAGGCATTCATATAGAGTCATATTTTTTTCTAAGTATTGAGTTGTAAGTAAATAAAAGTGTGATGATCATCATTATTAGAGCATTGTCCCAAGTGAGGAAAGGATGATGGAGACTATGATTCCCCCACAAGTCGGGATGAGACTTCGGACTAAATAAAAAAAGAGGCCATAAAAAAGAGAAAAGGCCCAAATAAAAAAATGAAAATGAGATAAAAAGAGAGAAGGGACAATGTTACTATCCTTTTACCACACTTGTGCTTCAAAGTAGCACCATGATCTTCATGATAGAGAGTCTCTCATTTTGTCACTTTCATATACTAGTGGGAAATTTCATTATAGAACTTGGCTTGTATATTCCAATGGTGGGCTTCCCCAAATGCCCGAGGTCTTCATGAGCAAGCAAGTTGGATGGACACCCACTTTGTTTCTTTTTGAGCTTTCATACACTTATAGCTCTAGTGCATCCGTTGCATGGCAATCCCTACTCCTCGCATTGACATCAATTGATGGGCATCTCCTCCTTTTTTGTCTTCCCACATAACCACTACCATTATACGTTATTCCACTATAGTGCTATATCCATGGCTTGCGCTCATGTATTGCGTAAGAATTGAAAAGGCTGAAGCGCGTTAAAAGTATGAACCAATTGCTTGGCCAAAACCGGGGTCGTACATGATATGAATATTTTGTGTGGGGAAGATGGAGCATAGCCAGACTATATGATTTTGTAGGGATAACTTGCTTTGGCTATGTTATTTTGATAAGACATAATTGCTTAGTTAGTATGCTTGAAGTATTGTTGTTTTTATGTCAATATTAAACTTTTGTCTTGAATCATATCAAATCTGAACATTCATGCCACAATGAGAAGAATTATATTGAAATTATGCCAAGTAGCACTCCGCATCAAAAATTTTGTTTTTATCATTTACCTACTCGAGGACGAGCAGGAATTAAGCTTGGGGATGCTTGATACGTCTCCAACGTATCTATAATTTTTGATTGCTCCATGCTATATTAGCTACTGTTTTGGACATTATTGGGCTTTATTATTCACTTTTATATTATTTTTGGGACTAACCTATTAACCGGAGGCCCAACCCAGAATTGCTATTTTTTTTCCTATTTCAGAGTTTGGCATAAAAAGAATATTAAACGGAGTCCAAACAGAATGAAACCTTCGGGAATGTGATTTTCGGAACGAACATGATCCAGAGGACTTGGACCCTATGCCAAGAAACAAAGGAGGAAGCCACGAGGTAGGGGGCATGCCTACCCCCCAGGCGCGCCATCCACCCTCGTGGGCCCCCTGTTGCTCCACCGATGTACTCCTTCCTCCTATATATACCTACGTACCCCCAAACGATCAGAACAGGAGCCAAAAACCTAATTCCACCGCTGCAACCTTCTGTACCCACGAGATCCCATCTTGGGGCCTGTTCCGGAGCTCCGCCGGAGGGGGCATCCATCACGAAGGGCTTCTACATCAACACCATAGCCTCTCCGATGAAGTGTGAGTAGTTTACTTCAGACCTTCGGGTCCATAGTTATTTATTAGCTAGATGGCTTCTTCTCTCTTTTTGGATCTCAATACAATGTTCTCCTTCTCTCTCGTGGAGATCTATTCGATGTAATCTTTTTTTTGCGGTGTGTTTGTTGAGACCGATGAATTCTGGGTTTATGATCAAGTTTATCTATGAACAATATTTGAATATTCTCTGAATTCTTTTATGTATGATTGGTTATCTTTGCAAGTCTCTTCGAATTTATCAGTTTGGTTTGGCCTACTAGATTGATCTTTCTTGCAATGGGAGAAGTGCTTAGCTTTGGGCTCAATCTTGCGGTGTCGTTTCCCAGTGACAGTAGGGGCAGCAAGGCACGCATTGTATTGTTGCCATCGAGGATAACAAGATGGTTTTTTTATCATATTGCATGAATTTATCCCTCTACATCATGTCATCTTGCTTAAGGCATTACTCTGTTTTCATGAACTTAATACTCTAGATGCATGCTGGATAGCGGTCGATGAGTGGAGTAATAGTAGTAGATGCAGGCAGGAGTTAGTCTACTTTTCTCGGACGTGATGCCTATATACATGATCATACCTAGATATTCTCATAATTATGCTCAATTCTGTCAACTGCTCAACAGTAATTCGTTCACCCACCGTAAAATACTTATGCTCTTGAGAGAAGCCACTAGTGAAACCTATGGCCCCGGGTCTATCTTCATCATATTAATCTTCCAACACTTAGTTATTTCCTTTGCTTTTATTTTACTTTGCATCTTTGTCACAAAAATACCAAAAATATTATCCTATCATATCTATCAGATCTCACTCTCGTAAGTGACCGTGAAGGGATTGACAACCCCTTATCGCGTTGGTTGCAAGGATTTATTTGTTTTGTGTAGGTGCGAGGGACTCGCGCGTAGCCTCCTACTGGATTGATACCTTGGTTCTCAAAAACTGAGGGAAATACTTACGCTACTTTGTTGCATCACCCTTTCCTCTTCAAGGGAAAACCAACGCAGTGCTCAAGAAGTAGCATCTGCTTGCACGGTATTCATCCCACAGAAGACACTAGTTGACCACTTCTTCTTGATACTATATGTTCCTAGTTACTCGCAATGCATAAGGTTTCTCCTCATATACTATTTCACCTTAGCTAGAGGTCCGTCGCCCCCCTGGATTTCAATTCCTGGTCAGTTGATTCCCAATTAACGGAAGCATTCCCCAGTGTAACAGGTGCTAATCCGCCTATTACACTGGGGAAGCAGCGCCTCGGTGTTTATCTTAGGGGCGTGTGGGGCCTAGAGCTGCTGGCGCCCGATCTGGAGGTCGGCCGGGATTAAAGGGATGGCCTGGGGGCGGCGGAGGCAGGGGTCTGGGCTGGTGGTCGCTGGCGGTTCAACAAAGATCGTCAACTATGACTGGCGGGAGGTAGATAAAGGCCATCTGCATGTTCCTTATAAATCGGACGGTTCATAAAAAATTGACTAACCTAGTTATTTTCAGTCGACTGTTATCTTGATAGGACCACATGTGGTGGTGTGCTGGAGGAGTACATGCATTTCATGTGCTCATATATTACAAAATCATACGGAGTAGAATCTAATTTTGTTTGCCATGCAATGTTGTAGAGATATCATATGTCTCCTTGAAAGTGCTAGTTATCGACTAGAGGGAGGGTGAATAGGCGATTTTTATGAAAGTCTTCAAAACATGAGAGTTTCGAAGACAAATAATAGAAATGAACCTATTGATATGCAGCGGAAGGTAGACTACACTAAGCAAGCCATAGTCAAGTATTCAATGAAGTGAAAGTACGAAGACTAATAGAAGCTGGGGTAGTAAAGATCAGGATGGAAGATAGTATGAAGCCAAACAACGGTGGTAGTCACACAGTGAAGTCAAACAGGTAGTGCCAGCACGCAGTGACTTGACGAAGACAAACTGGAAGTAAAGAGAGGGAGAGGATAGAACCACTCACTTGATGAAGACAAGGATTTGTTGGACCAGTTCCAGTTGTTGTGACAACTATACGTCTGGTTAGGGAGGCTGAGATTTAACTTAGAAGACCGTGTCTTCACCTTATTCCCCTTGAGCTAAGGACACCCAGTCCTTGCCCAATCACTCTGGTAAGTATTCAAGGTAGACATCCAAACCTTCACAGACTTCGTTCACCGGCGATCCACAATGACTCTTGGATGCTCAGAACGCGACGCCTAACCGGCTGGAGGATTCACAGTCCCCAAGTGTAACAAGTCTTCAGGTCACGCGACAGAAAAGACTTCAGTGATGCCTAACACTCTTTGGCTCTGGGTGTTTGGGCTTTGTCCTCGCAAGGATTTCTCTCTCTCAAAAGCTTCGAAGGTGGGTTTCTCTCAAACGACAAAAGTCGTGCACTAACTCTGAGCAGCCACCAATTTATGGTGTAGGGGGTGGGCTATTTATAGCCACTAGGCAACCCGGCCTGATTTGTCCGAAATGACCCTAGGTCACTAAGGAACTGACACGTGTTCCAATAGTCAGATTTCAAACACACGCGGCAACTTGACTTGGGCTACAAGTAAAGCTGACTCATCCAACTCTGGATAAGATTTGCTCTCATTGTCTTCGCTCGAAGACATAGGATTTGGTTGAGCATCACTTCAGTCACTCTGACTTTCTCACTGGGACCCCACTTAATAGTACGGTGGTTCCTGTGACTCAACAAAGAAGAAAAGGAAACAACGAAACAACTAAGTCTTCGCGCTCCATAGTCTTCACGCGATGTCTTCTCTTGTCATAATCTTCAATGTGAATATCTTCACATACCACCATTGTCTTCAATGTCTTCATACATTTTTAGGGGTCATCTCCGGTAGGTAAACCGAATCAATGAGGGACTACTACCTATGTTATCCTGCAATTCTCACAAACACATTAGTCCCTCAACCATGTTTGTCGTCAATACTCCAAAACCAACTAGGGGTGGAACTAGATGCACTTACAATCTCCCCCTTTTTGGTGATTGATGACAAATTGGTTGAATTTTTCAACGGGGATAAAGGTATGTGAAATTGTAAAGGATTAAGGTATTGTCTTCATAAGTAGCAACAGGCTCCCCCTGAAGATGTGCATATAAGTAATTTGCTTTTGGAATGCAAATGCACATGGCAGGTTGTACTTGTGGAGATCCTTTTCAACTTATGAAGACAATTCATCATGCATGATTTAATATAACGAAGATAATGACATGCAGGACGTCTGCAATATGACTTCGTGCGGGATTTATCATAGCACATGCGGAATTTATCATCGCATCATAGAATAGCAAACAAGTAGCAGACGACCATCAATTTTAAGTGTTACAACTTAAAGAATCAAATGTATCAAAAGCAGCGAGAGTTGTAAACACTAGGCAAAATATAAAGCAACCGCCCATATGGACCCGTTTGAAGACTATCAACTCATATACTTCTCCCCCTTTGGTCAGTATGGACCAAAAAGGTTTGAAGACATAGAGTCTCTACTCGTTCCCAGAAGGAGTAGGTGAAGCTGCAGGGTCGGCGTCAGCGTTTGGCAGTGCAGAAGAACTTGGTGCAATGTCGATATGCGCCGAAGTAGGAGGTGGTGAAGTAGCATCATCTTGATCATCTATGACTCTGGCATTCACCGTTGCAGCTGAGGAGGAATAGTTAGAGTCTTCAAGAGAGGGAGTCCGATGCAAGACAGCATTCCTTGGAGGAGTGGAGTCAAACTTGAATCTTTCAGTGAAGCCATCGTCTTGAAGATCTGCTTCAGCACTCAGCAAAGTCAAGCTCTTCCATGACCTCTGACAGGTTTCATGAGTGACAAAGGCATTCTTGGTGGCAAGGTTGCGAATGCGATTGACATCCACCAAGAGGCTTTGCATCTGTCGCTTCAGCTAGTAGTGATGCTTATCCTGTTTCTAATGAAGGGCCATGAGAAGCTCTCGGTCATTGAGGACACGAGATCGCTTTCGAGGCCTTTGCGCAATTGTGCTCTCAGTGGCTTCAGTATTGGCACGATGAGGGCCACGTGTATTGCCAGCCAAAGGATAAACACGAGTGATGGCCTGGACTCCTTCAATGGGCTGGGTGAAGCTTTGGTGATCAGCATTGTGAAGATAAATGGGCTCCTTGGCAGGCTCTGGATATATGGCTTCAACTGACATATCAACCTCTGGCAAAAATATCAGATGGTTGCGAACAGAAGGTTGATAGTTGACCGTTGAATGAAGCTTGATAAGGCGCATAACCCATGGAGCGTAGAATTTCAGACCAAAGAGATCAGAACCTGATGCAGCCAATTGCCTGATAAAGAAGTCTTGAGCATTGAAGCTGATGCCGTTGAAGATGTAAAAGACCAGAGTCTTCATTGCTCCTTCAAGCTTCACTGTAGAGGAATGTCCTTTGACGGGCCATAGAGTTCGCCTTATGATATGGTAGATCGTGCGGGGCAGATACTCTAGGTCTTCAACAAAGAATTCTCTTGGGTATTCAGCGTCGCATGGCAGAGGCTTCATCATGCTTAGCATTTGGCTCATGTTGGGCTCTGGCTTATGAAAGATGCTCTCCAATGCATTGCGGTGAAGCTGACAACCAGGCTCGAAAAGTTCACCTTGAGTGGGCAGGCCAGTTAGCTCAATGGTATCAAGAGCTTTGGCTTCATGATGGACATTGCCTGTCATCCACTCAAGGACCCAAGTCTTCGGATCCCTGTTGTAGCCGTGAATGTGGAGGGTAGCATAAAATTATAGCAGAAGCTCTTCATTCCAATGCTCCTTATCAGTCACAAAGTTCAGCAATCCAGCATCACGGAAGCGGTCAAGGGCTTCTTCTAGGAAGGGTAGTCCAGCAATGGCTTCACTGTCAAGACGCATATGAGGGAAGATGTGCCCTTGATCACAGAGGACACATGAGTAGTAGCTACGCTGCTGATAGCTCCAGAACCGATCAGATGAAATCCTTGGCTTGGAATAGGGGTTCTTGGCGCTATCAAAGAAAGTGTTGTGCGCAATGAAGCCATTGGCATTGAATGACCCTGGTGATGTGGCAGTACCTGGAAACTTGGGCAACCTTGGCTTTGGCTTCTGGACCTGAGGCCTGTGCTCGACATGATAGTCAAATTGAGGACCTGCAGCAGGTGGAGGAACCAGGATGGGCCATCTGACAGTGACCAGCTGACCATAACCAAATGTTTGCTCGATTGTGTGTGGCCTTGGAGGCGGTACAGGAGCAGTGGCATTGACTTCAGGCTACAGATTTGCATCAGGTGCAACATTGGCTTCAGGTGCAATCACTTCAGGCACCACATCAACTTCAGCCATGACAACGTCATTGGCTTCAGTGTTGGTGTTGGTGGTCGCCTCAATGTTATCAACCTCCACTTGAGTAGCTGGAGGGTCGGACACGTTCTCCTCAAGAACAACTTCAGGGTTGGTTGGGGGTGTAGCAACACGTTCTTCTTCAATTCTTGGTTCTTCTTGTTCATCGGCTGATGCAGCCGAATATCTTCAGCCACTTTGGCTTCAGACTCGGGGATGTTCGCAGTAGGAGAGGCTTCAGGAAATACTTGGTGAGATACTGATTGGCGCTCTTCTCCTTCTGGAACACTCGACAGAGTGACTTGTGGCCTTGGTCCTTTGCGAAGCCTGCGGAACACTGGCGACGCTTATGGAGATGGAGTAGGTTGGGCCTCAAAGTCATCATCTTCAAGCACCGGAGTGGTGACTTGAGTTGGGGGAGTAGTTGGTGATTCTTCTTCACGAGGGGAGTCTTGTGGGTGATCGGCCCATGAATCATCCTAAGCGATTGGCGTCAAAGGATGACCAATGCTGATGAGTTTGTTGTTCGTGAGAACAGGCGATGATACCACATTGTGCTCGATCTGAGGAAGGACTTCATCATCTTCTACATTGTTTTGGTGACCAATGTCTTCAGCTGCGGTGGGGTTGACAGCTGGAATGTCTTCAGCTTCAGGAGCCTCTGGGGAAGTAGGCTCATGAACTATCATACGACGCTCTTGTTGTGCAGAGCAGGACGAGCAATAGAAATTGGCTCGACGACAAGGGGCTCTGTGGGAGCAGCCCGATCTTTCTTCTTTGTTTTATGCTTCTTGGCAGGTTGAGCCTCGTTAATGGTGTTCTTGGTCTTGTGCTTTCTGGCTTTGGCTTCAACTGCCCTTGTTTTCTGGAGCTCTGAAGCCACTGTGGGGACCTTAGGCTTCACGCCTGTCATACTGGCCGGGAAGACAATGCGAGGTTCTTCCCACCTGGATGGTTCAGCTTGGTCCACAGATGGCTTCTTCTGCTTGGTAGCCATCTTGGGGTCAATGCCAGGACGCCCAAGTGCCTTGCGCTTCGCAGCTTCATTGTATGCCTGAACACATTTGGCAGCCAAGTGCTTCATACGCTCTCGAGAACCTTTGGCTTCATCACGTTTCTTGTGAAACGCTTCCTTGAGCTCATGCATCATAGTCTTGAAGTTTTGGACGTCTGCCACGTTGAGCTTGGCCACATGCTTCTTGAACTGAGCCTTTTCATAGTCAATCTTATGCTTCAGCTCAACAATTCTCTGAGCTAGAGCCATCTCAGGAGCAATGGATCCATGAAAGGAGACACTGAGGCCAATCGGAAGTTGAAGATCATCAAAGCTGAGATTTGGGCTATCAAACCACTCGTCAATGAACTTGTTCAGAATGTCCACATCGAAGAGGGGAAGATCGTTGAAGATTTCCGCCTCTTGCTTGCTCTTTATCAGCAGCTCAAGAGCATCATCAGCAAGATCGTTGTCACTCGACAGATCAATGGCGTCGTTCTCATTCCTCAGAACGGCAGCAGGGGTCAGAGCTGGACCAGGAGTGTGCATGGGCTTCTTCTTCTTCTTCTCCTCTGACTTGGAGATGCGTGAGAGATCTTCAGACTACACACTTCGTGCAGGAGGAGCAGTGGCCAGAGGCTTCGCTCGCGAATCTTTTGGTGCAGTGGAAAGCTTCGGAGCCTTGGGTTTCTTCAGCTTCTTAGGCTTCGGTGGTGCAGGCGCTTCGTCAGAATCAGCATCATCCGCGGAGTGATCCACGATAGTCCCTTGAACCATAATGCGAGTGATGAGACCTTCTAGGTTGTAGAAGGGCCCAACAAGATTGGGTCCAGCTTCACGTGTGCCATCGGCACGAGGAGCAGAGGGACCGGGGTTGAAGTCTAAGCCTCGCGACTTCTTGTTTTCTATGGCCGAGTTCTTGGCAAATTGAAAGTTACGCTTGAACAGATTGTCGTCACGACACCATAGCAGTGAAGATGGGTCGGCATCAGCAGGCTGTGGTCCACGGACCATGCAAGGGTAGAAGCCTTGATCAACGGCTTCAGCTCTGGACCTGGGTGGAAGATTTTTCTACAAGATGTCTCCCCAGGGTCGCTTGATGGCATTCTTTTCAGCATATTCCTAGGTCACGAACCTGTACTTGTACCATTGTTCTGCCCAATATCTTCAAATCCATTGGATTCGTGTTTTGCGCTGATTGTAATCCTCTTCTGGATCTGTCTTGTACAGCTCATAGAGGTCTGGTGGCAAATCCTTCGATGTACTCTCACGGCGCTGTCTGCCACCCTTCCTTGCTGACTTATCTGTTGCCATGAAGTTCAGACTGAATGGCTTCAAAACTGTCAAAGGCTTCTGTCTGCTGGTCAGACAGGAACTGGCTTCGAGAGAGTTGATATGATGCTGTAAGAATTCTGCAAATGAATGCAGACTATGAGAACCAAGGGATTCTCCCACGGACATGTACTTGTGACAACACTAAAGATGTGAGGGAAGGGGAAGAGGTCATATGCATTCTCAGAAGATTGTGAAGATAAAACAGTTTAGAAGACATTGACCTCATAGCGCGAAGACATTCACTTATATGTTGAGAGTTGGTTGTAGATTTGTACGAATCCAAGAATAAGTACAAGTGAGGAATCTAACTACGTGTGAAGCATAAGTGAATATACTTGGCATCATATGAGATGCAGAACAGGATAGATCCAAGTTTGTGGAGGCAGAAACCACTTTTGGTAGAAAGGATGAATCTTTCGGATCAAAAAGACGGTAAAAAGAGCGTTTTAATTTACCACATGATGAACTGCTAGACGGAGTAGAAGATGAAGCCAAGTAGTTCGATCTTCTATGCCCTAACTTGGCGATGGAGGACACCTACGGCGGTGGCGGAGAAGACGATGTCCGCGGCCGGCGTGAAGACGGCGTCGGAGAGGTTGCGGCAGCTAAGCGCTTCGTCGCCGGCGTCGTCAAGAGCTAGTGGAGGCGCTAGGGTTTGTCGAGGTGGAGAGGTGGAAGAAAGATTTTGAACGCGATTGGATGTGCATTTATAGGAAAAGGGACGGCTCAGCGCAATTACGCAGGTGCCCCTGGCGGTTCACATCTAAGGGACACGTGGCGAACATGCAACACATTGGGAGTTGTTTCATGTTCCCACGCATGCCTGGACTATCGGGTGGTCGTTCCGGCTTCTCCGGGTTTCAGGCAATGAGAATTGAGCATTTAAAACAGATTTAATGTTTGTCTCTGTATCTTCTGCTGACAAGGACGCAGAGAAGACATTCGACAGTTTCAACAGAATGCATATGATTTGGATAGACGGAGTTTGAGATAGGAAGCATAGAGAGGTTAGAGTCCCATCACATTCACTTAGTTCAAAAGATTCAAACGAGAAGACATAGCTATAAGTGAAAGTTGTAGAGGATAGAACACTAATATGTGTATATATCAGAATAAGACCAAATCAACATTGTGAAGATAAACGTGAAGTCATGT
Source organism: Aegilops umbellulata (assembly GCA_032464435.1). Classification (NCBI taxonomy): domain Eukaryota; kingdom Viridiplantae; phylum Streptophyta; class Magnoliopsida; order Poales; family Poaceae; genus Aegilops; species Aegilops umbellulata. The sequence goes on along the minus strand of CP136055.1, from coordinate 241,043,572 downwards.
CAATATTGAAGACAAACCAAGTGCGAAGACTTTGTAAAAGTAATGCCAAGAGAGAACATTCCAAACAAAAGTTTGGTGGTGGCGTTACCCACCGTATAGGAAGTATTAGACCCAGACACGACGCACAATTATCGTGGCGCTCCGAAGTCAAATTACGCATTAATGTATTCACACTCAGAGTGTAAGTCTTCATTGATTGAAGATATACATTACTTCATGCGTTGCACATCTAAGTCATCAACATGCATAAGTGTTAGGATGTGTGCCTGATCACAGGACATTCGAGGAATCTAAGATATTTAGCTCACACCGCAACTTGCAAAACCTTTTCTCATCCAAGGGCTTTGTGAAGATATCTGCCAATTGCTCTTCAGTGTTGACGTGAATGATATCAATATCTTCCTTCATAACATGATTTCTGAGAAAGTGATGACGAATTTCAATGTGCTTTATCTTCGAGTGCTGAACTGGGTTGTTGGCAATCTTGATGGCGCTTTCATTGTCGCCGTAGAGTGGTACTTGTTTCAGATGGATGCCATAGTCCTTGAGTGTTTGCTTCATCCATAGAAGTTGAGCGCAGCAAGATCCAGCAGCAATGTATTCAGATTCAGCAATGGAGAGTGATACACAGTTCTGCTTCTTTGAAGACCAACAGACAAGTGATCGTCCGAGAAAGTGACATGTGCCTGATGTAGACTTGCGATCCACCTTGTCACCAGCATAATAAGCATCCGAGAATCCAACTAGATCAAACTCTGATCCCTTTGGATACCATAATCCTAATGTTGGGGTGTAATCCAAATATCAAAGAATTCGCTTCACAGCTAAGTGATGCGATTCCTTTGGTGCCACTTGGAATCGGGCACACATGCAAACACTAAGCATGATATCTGGCCTAGATGCCCATAAATAAATTAAAGAACCAATCATGGAGCGGTATACCTTTTGATCGAACTCTTTACCATTGGCGTCAGGACCCAGATGACTTTTAGTTGGCATTGGCGTCGTGTAACCTTTGCAGTCTTGCATTCCAAATTTCTTCAGGCAGTCTTTGAGGTATTTCTCTTGAGATATAAAGATGCCATTTCTTTGCTGACGAATTTGAAGACCAAGTAAGAACTTCAGCTCACCCATCATGGACATCTGATATTTCTCTTGCATCATGTGTCCAAACTCATCACTGTATTTCTGGTTAGTGCAGCCGAAGATAATGTAATCCACATATATTTGGCACACAAACAGTTCACCATCATATGTCTTTGTGAAGAGTGTGGGATCCAGGGAACCAGGTTTGAAGCCTTTGCTCTTTAGGAAGTCTTTGAGTGTGTCATACCAAGTGCGAGGGGCTTGTTTGAGGCCATACAGTGCCTTGTTTAGCTTGTACACCATATCAGGATGCTTTGGATCTTCAAAGCCAGGAGGTTGTGCAACATACACTTCTTCTTCAATCTTGCCGTTGAGAAATGCACTCTTCACATCCATTTGATACAGCAGGATGTTGTGATGATTTGCATAGGCTAGCAATATGCGAATAGCTTCAAGCCTAGCCATAGGAGTAAATGTTTCATCGAAGTCAATCCCTTCAACTTGAGTGTATCCTTGAGCAACGAGACGAGCCTTGTTTCTGACAACTTGACCATGCTCATCTTGCTTGTTGCGATATATCCATTTTGTGCCTATTATGTTGTGCTTGCGGGGGTCAGGACGCTTGACAAGTTCCCAGACATTGTTCAGCTTGAACTGTTGAAGCTCTTCTTGCATAGCTTGAATCCATTCAGGTTCCATGAAGGCTTCAACAACTTTCTTGGGTTCAGATATTGAGACAAATGCAAAGTGCCCACAGAAATTTGCTAGTTGTGTTGCTCTTGAATGAGTGAGTGGACCAGGCGCATTGATTCTATCAATTATCTTCTCAATATGTACTTCATTTGCAACACGAGGATGAACCGGACGAAGATTTTGCTCTTGCTGATCATTGCCATTGTTAGGAGGACTGTCTTCGGGCTGAGCACTGTATTCAGCTTGATTGGGTGCAGAAATGATAAGTTCCTCTTCAGGTTGTGCTTCAGATGGTATGATTTCTCCAGTTCCCATGAGCTTGATGGATTCACTAGGTGGAACTTCATCTAGCACATTTGGCAGGTGCTCTCTTTGCGAGCCGTTAGTCTCATCGAACCGCACATCCACAGTTTCAACCACTTTATAGTGAAAGAGGTTGAAGACTCTGTAGGAGTGCGAATCCTTTCCGTAACCAAGCATAAAACCTTCATGTGCTTTCGGTGCAAATTTTGAAGTGTAATGTGGATCCTTGATCCAGCACCTAGCACCAAATACTCTAAAGTAACTGACATTTGGCTTCTTACCAGTGAGGAGTTCATAGGATGTCTTCTTTCAGAAGCTTGTGAAGATAAACACGGTTGATGACGTGGCATGCAGTATCAATGGCTTTAGGCCAGAACTTTCTTGGAGTCTTGTATTCATCGAGCATCGTCCGAGCCATCTCAATGAGTGTTTTGTTCTTGCGCTCCATGATGCCATTCTGCTGAGGTGTGTATGGAGCTGAGAAGTCATGAGTGATGCCCAATGTATCCAGGTAGAGGTCGAGGCCGGTGTTCTTGAAATCTGTGTCGTTGTCACTTCTGATATGCTTGATCTTGACACCATAGTTGTTCATGGCATGGTTGGCGAATTGTCTGAAGACATCTTGCACTTCAGTCTTGTAGAGAATTATATGCACCCATGTATATCTTGAATAATCATCAACAATGACGAAGCCATAGAGAAAAGCAGTAGTAGTGAGAGTAGAGTAGTGAGTAGGGCCAAATAAGTCCATGTGTAGCAGCTCGAAGGGTTAAGATGTCGTCATGATTGTCTACGAGGGATGCTTGGCCCTTGTCATCTTTCCAGCTTCACAGGCACCGCACAAGTGATCCTTCTTCAACTTTACGCCCTCGATGCCTATGACATGATTCTTCTTTGCGAGAGTGTGTAAGTTCCTCATGCCATCATGCCCTAGCCTTCGATGCCAGAGCCAGCACTCTAAAGCTTTTTCTAGAAGACATACGGCAAGATGTGGTCCTGCTGAGAAACCTACATGTATAGATCATCTTTCCGATACCCTTCAAAGACTAGAGACTTGTCAGATTCCATTAGTACAAGGCAACGATATTTTCCAAATATCACAATCATGTTCAAGTCACAAAGCATTGAGACGGACATTAAGTTGAAACCAAGGGATTCAACAAGCATCACTTTATCCATGTGCTGATCCTTTGAGATTGCAACTCTACCTAGACCCAATACCTTGCTTTTACCAGTGTCAGCAAATGTGATGTGACTCTTGTCAGATGGACGTAAGGTTGAGTCCATGAGAAGACTTCGATCACCAGTCATATGATTAGTGCATCCGCTGTCCATAATCCATTCTGAAGCATGAGGTGTCATACCCTATAGTACAGTTAGGGGGATAGGCTTCACCAAGAGTAGTGTGAAGCATAAACATTTGACGGGCAAGAGGATTATCAAAGCTCAGGTCAAGATTAGGACTGATAGGATGATTGGCAAGTGATTCAGGAACAAAATACATAGTAAGACCATTTGGGCATTTGATCTTGTGCCCTACGAGATGTTTTAGGTCCCCAACAATAGCATCAGACGCCTTTGATTTCCGGCTGGAGACCTTTCCCTGGAAAAGAAAGTTAATTCTTCTTAACCACCCACATCTTCAGGGGTGGCTTAGAAGCAATGAGTCTAAGTGCAGCATCTGAGAACTTCGGCTATGGAGCCCTAGCAAATAGCCTTGCAGGAGATGAATGATACTCATATGAATAAGCGGAAAAGTTCTTAGTTTTATGAACATAGCGGTTTGAAGGAACACGCTCATATTCATAAGTTTGAGTATGATTCCCCTGCAAAACATTGGCGTTAGGGTGACTCATGTGAGTCATGTATCTGTATGAAGCCTTTGGACCATATGAAGCTTTTGGTTTGGGATTTGTCTTCTTCCTAGGTGGTGTCATGATGACATTCACAGGAAGATTCTCAAGACAACTTTTGGGAACCCAGATCTTCTTCATAGGTGGCCCATTCCTGCAGTTAGTACCAATATACCTGGCAAACACTTCACCATTCTGATTCTTAAATAGTTTATAGTTTGCATCAAAGGGTTCATCAATGATAATAGGGTTAGCACAAGTGAAGCCAGATAAGGTGGATGGATCCACTAAAGGTACCTTTGCAATAACCCATGTGGTTTTGGGGTATTGCTCAGGCTTCTAGTAGGAGCCATCAACATTCATTTTCCTCTCGAACCCAACACCCTCTTTTCTAGGGTTTCGGTTCAGAATCTGCTTTTTGAGGACATCGCACAGTGTCTGATGCCCTTTGAGACTTTTGTACATCCCTGTTTCAAGCAATGTCTTCAACCTAGCATTTTCATCAGCAATAGTAGTGGTATCCTCAGCAGAGGGGTTAGTTACCACATCAACAGTTGAAGATATCACAACAGTGGTAGCAGTAGAACATTCGGCAACAGAAGTAGCGTTATCACGCTCAAGGCATTTTAGACATGGTGGTTCAAATCCTTCCTGAGCGGAACTGATCTGTTGAGCGCGAAGTGACTCATTCTCCTTTTGAAGATCTTCATGAGCCGCTCTCAATTTCTCAAGTTCTTGCTTCCTTTGAAGATAATCATAGGAAAGCTTTTCATGAGTCGTTGAGAGCATTTCATGACGACTTTCAAGTTCCTGGTACTTAACATGAAGATTTTTTATGTCTTCAATTAAGGACTGAGATCGAGTCATTTCCGCGTCCAACAAGTCACCGCTTTTGTCTAATAGTTTTTGAGTATGTTCCATAGCTTTCTGTTGTTCAGTTGCAATTTTAGCAAGTGTTTTGTAGCTGGGTTTGGATTCACAATCAGAGTCATCTTCACTGGATGTTTGAAAGTAAGCATCGCGTGATTTTACCTTGGCACCACGTGCCATGAAGCAGTAGGTGGGAGCAGAGTCGTCCTTGTCATTAGCATCAGCGTTGGTGACGGGGCCATTGTCTTCAGTGTTGAAGATGGACTTGGCAACGTAGGCTGTAGCTAGAGACAAACTTGCAACGCCAGAGTCGAACTCCTCCTCAGACTCCACCTCCGCCTCCTCAAAAGCAGACTCCTCCTATGAATCCATCTCCTTGCCAACAAAAGCACGAGCCTTGCCAGATGAGCTCTTCTTGTGAGATGAAGACTTGGATGAAGACTTGGAAGAAGACTTTGAGGATTTATTCTTCTTGTTGTCATCAGAATCATATTCCTTGCTCTTCTTCTTCTTATTGTTCTCATTATCCCACTATGGACATTCAGAGATGTAGTGTCCAGGTTTCTTGCACTTGTGAAATGTTCTCTTCTTGTAATCATGAGTGGAAGCTTCATCATTTCTTGAGCTGGATCGTGAAGACTTTCTGAAGCCCTTCTTCTTAGTGAACTTATGGAACTTCTTCACAAGCATAGCAAGCTCCTTTCCAATGTCTTCAGGATCACCAGAACTGCAGTCAGATTCTTCTTCAGATGAGGAAACATCTTTTGCCTTCAAAGCGCGAGTTCGGCCATAGTTGGGACCATAGATATCTCTTTTCTCAGATAGCTGGAACTCATGTGTGTTGAGCCTCTCAAGTATGTCAGACGGATCGAGTGTCTTGAAGTCAGGGCGTTCTTGTATCATCAGGGCAAGGGTGTCGAACGAGCTGTCAAGTGATCTTAGCAGTGTCTTGACGATTTCATGCTTGGTGATCTCAGTGGCGCCGAGAGCACGAAGCTCATTTGTGATGTCAGTGAGGCGATCAAACGTGAGCTGGACATTCTCATTGTCGTTTCTCTTGAAGCGGTTGAAGAGGTTGTGAAGAACACTGATCATTTGATCTCTCTGGGTTGAGATTCCTTGGTTGACCTTGGAGAGCCAGTCCCAGACTAGCTTCGACGTTCCCAGAGCACTCACACGGCCATACTGTCCTTTGGTCAGATGATGTTCTTGGCAGTAGAATCCAGTTGAATGAACTTCTTGACATCAGCAGGGTGACACCTTCACCAGTCTTGGGAACACCATTTTTGACGACATACCAGAGGTCGACATCAATGGCTTCAAGATGCATGCGCATCTTATTCTTCCAGTAGGGATATTCAGTTCCATAGAAGATGGGGCAAGCAGCGGAGACTTCGATTATCCCTGCAGTCGACATAGCTAGTTAAACTGAATCACATAGAACAAGGGAGTACCTTGCTCTGATACCAATTGAAAGTTCTAGTTATCGACTAGAGGGGGTGAATAGGCGATTTTTATGGAAGTCTTCAAAACATGAGAGTTTCGAAGACAAACAATAGAAATGAACCTATTGATATGCAGCGGAAGGTAGACTACACTAAGCAAGCCATAGTCAAGTATTCAATGAAGTGAAAGTATGAAGACTAATAGCAGCTAGGGTAGTAAAGATCAGGGTGGAAGATAGTATGAAGCCAAACAACGGTGGTAGTCACACAGTGAAGTCAAACAGGTAGTGCAAGCAGGCAAGTAAAGAGAGGGAGAGGATAGAACCAGTCACTTGATGAAGACAATGATTTGTTGGACCAGTTCCAGTTGCTGTGACAACTATACGTCTGGTTAGGGAGGCTGAGATTTAACTCAGAAGACCGTGTCTTCACCTTATTCCCCTTGAGCTAAGGGCACCCAGTCCTCGCCCAATCACTCTAGTAAGTCTTCAAGGTAGACTTCCAAACCTTCACAGACTTCGTTCATCGGCGATCCACAATGACTCTTGGATGCTCAGAACACGACGCCTAACCGGCTGGAGGATTCACAGTCCCAAGTGTAACAAGTCTTTAGGTCACGCGGACAGAAAAGACTTCAGTGATGCCTAACACTCTTTGGCTCTGGGTGTTTGGGCTTTGTCCTCGCAAGGATTTCTCTCTCTCTCTCTCAAAATCTTCGGAGGTGGGTTGCTCTCAAACGACAAAAGTCGTGCACTAACTCTGAGCAGCCACCAATTTATGGTGTAGGGGGTGGGCTATTTATAGCCACTAGGCAACCCGACTTGATTTGTCCGAAATGACCCTGGGTCACTAAGGAACTGACACGTGTTCCAACTGTTAGATTTCAAACACACGCGGCAACTTGACTTGGGCTATAAGTAAAGCTGACTCATCCAACTTTGGATAAGATTTGCTCTCATTGTCTTCGCTCGAAGACATAGGATTTGGTTGAGCATCACTCCAGTCACTCTGACTTTGTTCACTGGGACCCCACTTAACAGTACGGTGGTTCCTATGACTCAACAAAGAAGAAAAGGAAATAACGAAACAACTAAGTCTTCGCGCTCCATAGTCTTCACGCGATGTCTTCTCTTGTCATAATCTTCAATGTGAATATCTTCACATACCACCATTGTCTTCAATGTCTTCATACATTTTTAGGGGTCATCTCCGGTAGGTAAACCGAATCAATAATGGACTACTACCTGTGTTATCCTGCAATTCTCAGAAACACATTAGTCCCTCAACCAGGTTTGTTGTCAATACTCCAAAACCAACTAGTGGTGGAACTAGATGCACTTACACTCCTGTCATTTATTTTTCAGCCACCTGCTATCTGCTACTTTTAAAGTGCACTAGTTCTGCACACACTTCACCCATACTCTCACTATTGTGTTTTTATGCAAGGGTATTTCAGACCCTGCCTTGACAGAAGCAGAAAAGAGAAGCGAGAAGTCGCTCCAGCGTGGCACGCGGCTAGGCCAGACACGTTTCAGGGCTTTAAAGGGTGTAGTGTCAGCAGATGGAGACGGGGAACGTAGATCTGGAGTTGATGATCTCGCTCGCTATGAACCACCATCCCAGGTGCTTGCTTTAACTTCACGGTGTCATATGTGGTTGCATGTTGCATATGGTGTCTAGCTTGTATTCGAAAGGCCGAAGTCGGTCTTTATCAAGATAAGGAAATATATTTTTTACATGAACCACCATCCCGGGAGCACTAGAAGACAAATAGCTAGTCAGGGCACTGGCCGAGCAAGTGACAAGCCCAGCACAGACATGCATCACCTGGAAGCCAACTAAAAAGCCACGATGGTGGCGAAGCAGCCCGCCTCCCACCCGGCTCTCAGGTCCTAGATGATCATGCTCACCACTCCAGCCGGATGTCTAGCTTGTATTGCTTCCAATTTGGTTAAATTGCATCTGCTTAGCTTACACACTATACCTTTGAATATGACACGCCTTCCTATTTTTGGTACATACTAGTACATCTGTCTATTAACCATGTTCTTACATCAAAGTAATGTTCTTGTGTATCCCTCATCAATCACTTATGATGAGGCAGTTAGGCCAGTGGACTACTATGATAAAAGATCCTCATTTAAAGAATGCAGCGTCAGCCTCCCCACATGATTCTCAAGAAACAACAAGGCTAGATGAAGATAGTGAACGTAGCTCTATAGTTGATTACCGCATTTCCCCTACACTAGCATCGCAGGTGCTTGCTCTAACTTGGCAGCGTGATATGTGGTTGCATGTTACATATGGTGTCTAGATAGTAATTCTTCTAATCCGGTTAAATTGCATGTGCTATTCTGCTTAGTTTATACATTATACCTGTTAATGTGACATGCCTTCCTGTTTTTAGTACATAGTACATCTGTCTATTAAGCATGTCCTCACATAAAACTATTGTTTTTTGTATCCCGCATAAATCAATATGATAAGACACCTTCAGTATATGCAGTGTGATATTAATTGCATCTTTCATATGATTTATAGCATGCACTGCTTCTAATTTGTTGAAATGCCATTTATAATGGGACGCTTTTAACTTGGCAGAGTCATATTGGTTGCATCTTTCATGTGGTGTCTAGCTTGCATTGCTTCTTATTTGTTGAAATTGTTTCTGCTTAGTTTACACAAACAGTTGTGAATATGCCATGCCATCCTATTTTTCGTATTCCTGGAATCATGTGTTTGCCTTACATCAAAGTAGTGATTGTCAGTATCATGCACGAATGAGTTCTGAAGAGTGAATTTTATTGCTTTTTCTTGTCGGTTTTACTTCACAATTCGAAATCAATAAAGCGGAAGGAAGTTAGCAAGGCAGCGGATGAAGGTGCTCCTTCCAAACAGAGGGCCTCTACAGATTAGAGGGAAGCGGAACAATCCTGCAGATTCTGCTGGTACTGATGGTGCAATAGAAGGTCAAAGTCCAGCGGAAAATTGTACCAACAGGGTATCCCGTGCTACACGAGCTGCAGAACAAGCCAAACTGAAACAAATAGCTGCCACCAAACAAGCAGAGACAGCCCTAGTTGTTGCAACACCTTCCATAGTACCACCAGCTGCACGATTTACTCGTTGGTCAACTCAGCTAGCAGCATGTTCCCAAGCTCCCTTGCCACCTGACACTACTTCTGAAGCACTCTTGACACAAGATGAGTTGGCAAGATCAGATGAACTTTGTGAGCTTCAACAGCAAGAAGGTAGTTGCTGGAGTCAAGTTACAGTTACATGCTTCTTTATATGTAGTCTCACAGTTTGATGTACACTAACACTTCCTATTTTCATTGTTGGACTAGCACCTAGGCGCAAGAGGAAACAAACATTAGGGATAATTCTCGATAGGTTAACTAAATATATAGGAGGAAGAATGGAGATCCGTTTTGAGGCAGGTTTAAAAAGGCCACATGATGCTACAGAGTCAGCCAAGTTAGTATCAGAGGCAGCGGTTGTCGTTAGGTGTCATGTACGTATCCTCCCAACATGGATTTAGTACAGGAATGACAAAGACGAAACCAAGTTCAACACCTTCCTTGACCATTTATCTGTAAGTATGGTTATGTATGGAAACTAGTAATATCGTCTTGCTCTGTCCAATACTTTCTAGGTTGCTGATAATGAGACTCCCATAATTTTCAACAGATGAGGTTCAAGTTAGATAGCCAAGATGATGCAACCAGACAAGCTTGCACCCATGTTTTCAAGTCTGTTCTGCGACAGTATCGGTATAACTTGAGGAAAACTCACTTTGAAGGCAAGGCTAACAGTGAACTTGCCCAAACATCTCCAGTGGAAAATATATCGGATGAAGACTGGAGAGGCCTCGTTAAACACTGGTCTGATTTGAAGTATCAGGTACATTATATATATGTGATCAGATCGCATGTTGAAGTCCTATTTACGCATGTGCCACACAAATCTATCTTCTTGTAGGTGAACTGTTCAAAGAACAAGGCCAACTGTACGAAAGTGAAATTCCAATAGACGACAGGATCTCGTAGCTATATTGCACACTGCAAGGCTCTTGTAATTAGCTGTTGTTTCACTCTTTTCGTTGACCATATTATCATATCTATATTGACTTGTTCCAAATGCAGAGGAAAGCCCGCAAGGACCAAAAAGTACCTGAACCAAATGCTGCGGAAATCTTCAAGGACTGTCACACCAGCAAGACGAAGGGCATGACTACACCAGTCAAAGCCGTTGTTGTAAGTCCTTAATCCTCATGCCTCTTACCTACTACTTACTCTGACTTGTACCTTGAACTGCATGGTTTGCAGCCAATGTCTATTACACTTTTCAATTTTATACACAATTGTCTTAGCGTATCATTGCACCTTACAAGGTTTAAAAGAGAGGAGTGATGTTCCTTTGATCTTGACCTATAATCTAGTTCTGTGCTGGACTTGCCCACACAACGTTACAATTGCCTGTTTGTCTGTTCTCAGTTGTTTGTGATATGAATGATGTCATGCTATGCTTACTGTATTATAAGCTTTGTCTCTTTATCCTTAGCTATCAATACAATGTGAACAAATAGACAATACATTAGCCATGGTACATGGTCATATGTTTGTAACCTGGTTTTATTATGTACTTTGCAGTAAAATACAACTAGTATTTTACATGGGACACCAGAATAAGTTCTGTATATAGACCACAACTATTTTGTTTGGTTTTGCTACCTCCTCAATATCTTCTGTTCTTGTACTACTAATGTAAAAACTCAACTTTTGAGGAAGCTATGGAAAAAATGGTGGAACCGCCACCTTCTGAAGGTGGCAACGCAACTATAACCGCAATGTCAGCTCTTGCTGCAGTGGGTCAATACCTGTCCACTAACAGTGCCAAAAGCACGTTCATGCGTAATACTGGGTTGGTTGTTAAGGCAATCTCGTCCAAACTGCCTCATGATCAAGATATGCAAGCTCAAAACAATGTTATATCTGCGCTCTAGACACAAGTCCGTTCCTTAACAGAGACCCTTTGTGAAACAAGGACAAACATTGTTCGATGTCGTCAAGATATGCATGGTTTTGAAACCAGACTATCAGACATTTGCTATGTTGTTCAGGAGCCTAGGAGAAATGAAGGCGAAGGTTATGGTGCTCCATCAGACAATACAACATGAAAACATAACAGTCAGGTCAAATGAACTGAACTTCTGGTGGTGCATTTATCTGCCAGACTGTTAACTTTTATGCCAACCTTGCTTTTGTTTTATAGTTGTAATTTGTTATGTTGTGATATAAAATTTGTTCTTAACGTCCAGCCACTGGCTGAAGAAAACAGCAAGCCATTTTGTATAGTGTAGGGTGTTCCCTATATTTGCACTGGTGGCGATCTTTGATGCCCAGTGGATGTAATATGTGCAATCGCCTTAATAGCCTAGCGTTAGTTTCGGGCTTATTTATTTCCTAGTCTTCTTTTTCCCTGGTTTGCTAGTGGTCGCAACAACCATGGGCCATATAGGGACCGTGGTAGCCTTGACCCTGCTACGGGCCATAGGATCCATGGGCCTCCTACGAGCCGTCTTTAAATGGGCCCCCAACACGGCCATAGAATCGATGGGCCTCGGGCCGTCGGATAAATGGGTGTACATGAGCCGTAAACTGGCGTAATTAGTATCGGCCCAGCACGGTAATGGACCGTTAACAGGCCGGAGGACAGCAAAGGCTTAATTATGTCACATGCATAACATGTTGTTAATGGGCCAGAATATAGGACGGGCTGGAAACAGCGCAACGGGCTAACAGGCTAGAAATGGGCCGACTCTTGCCACGGGCCAAATTTGGCCCATTAGGGGAACAGGCCAGTAATGGGCGGAAGTAATCGAGGGGTGGAAAGGAGCCCAAGAACGTATGGGCCCTCAGTAGGCCGAAAGCTAACACGGGCTGGAAACAGGCCATGTGAATCATGGGCCGTTAACGGGTACAAAGAAATTTACTGTTCATTACGGGCTAGAGTCACCGTGGGCCTCTAAACGGCCTAAAGATACGAAGGCCTCATATGGGCCAAAAGATGTCGTGGGCCATACATGGGGCGAAAGTGAAATGGGCTGGTGTTATATTCGATGGCCCACATGACGTTGTTGGGCCGACTTTCGTGCAGGCCCTGACGGGCCATGAGTTACCGTGTCGTAAAATGGGCTATTTGCAAAGAGACCGTTAACAGGCTTTTCATGGGCCAGCACGCTATCTTTTGACCAAGTCAAACGGGCTGGCCTTTGTAAGCTAAATGGGCCAGTGGTGGGCCATCGCACGTGTCGACATATCATAGGCGCCTATCTGACCCACTGATGAGCTGACACGTGTTTCCTCCAGCCAATCAGAATTTTACACGTGGAAATTTCCCATTGGTCTGGGTTGTTAACGGGTTATCGGATCCAAAACCGGACCCGATAGCTTAACGGCGTCCCGTTACGGTGGATGCCACGTGTCGGTCACCCTTGACGAAAGCACTTCTATGACGCGCGATTTATCGTCATGGAAGTGGACACTTCCGTGATGATAATTTTGGTAATGTCATGGAACACTTCTACGACAGCATAGGTATGACTATCTTGATTATGTCATAAATTTGTCATGGGTGTACATGCATGACAGAAAACGTGACCTACTGTGACAAACATGTATCATCACGAAAGTGTATTTTTTTTGTAGTGATACCGATGTTTTTCGTGAATTTAGCACTAAATATGGACTTGACTTTGAGATAGTAGCTTCTTTATGTGAATCATTTGCTACTCATCTTGATCTCCCTAAGGAGAAGTGGTTTAAATATCATCATCCCATTGAAGTGAAAGTAGTTGAACCTATTAAAGTTGAAGAAAAGACTATCACTTATAATGTTGATCCTATTGTTCCTACCGCTTATATTGAGAAACCACCTTTCTCTGTTAAAATAAAGGATCATGCTAAAGCTTCAACTGTGGTTCGTAAGAGTAATGCTAGAACACCTACACCCCCTGGGCAAATTAAAGTTGAACCTAGTATTGCTATGGTTAAAGATCTCTTGGTTAATAATATTGATGGGCATGTTATTTACTTCTGTAATGAAGCTGCTAGAATTGCTAGACCCGATACTAAAAATAAACATAGACCTATTGTAGGCATGCCTGTTGTTTCTGTTAAAATAGGAGACCATTGCTATCATGGCTTATGTGATATGGGTGCTAGTGCGAGTGCAATACCTCATTCCTTATACAAATAAATTATGCATGATATTGCACCTGCTGAGATAGAAGATATTGATGTCACAGTTAAGCTTGCCAATAGAGATACTATTTCACCAGTTGGGATTGTTAGAGATGTTGAAGTCTTGTGTGGGAAAGTTAAATATCCTACTGATTTTCTTGTTCTTGGTTCCCCACAAGATGACTTTTGCCCCATTATATTTGGTAGACCCTTCTTGAATACTGTTAATGCTAGGATAGAGTGCGAAAAGGATATTGTTACTGTTGGTTTAGGGGATATGTCTCATGATTTTAATTTTGCTAAATTTCGTAGACAACCCCGTGATAAAGAATTTCCTAGTAAATATGAAATTATTGGTCTTGCTTCTATTGCCGTGCCTCCTAATGATCCTTTAGAACAATATTTGCTAGACCATGAAAATGATATGTTTATGAATGAAAGAAGGGGAATAGATGAAGTATTCTTTAAACAGGGACCTATTTTGAAACACAATTTGCATGTTGAAATTCTAGGGGATCCTCCTCCACCCAAGGGTGATCCCATGTTTGAGCTTAAACCATTACCTGATACTCTTAAATATGCTTATCTAGATGAAAAGAAGATATATCATGTTATTATTAGTGCTAACCTTTCAGAGCAGGAAGAAGAGAAATTATTGAAAACTCTAAAGAAGCACCATGCTGTTATTGGATATACTCTTGATGATCTTAAGGGCATTAGTCCCACTCTATGCCAGCACAAAATAAAATTGGAGAAAGACGCTAAACCGGTTGTTGATCACCAACGACGGTTAAATCCTAAGATGAAATAAGTGGTAAGAAATGAAATACTAAAGCTTCTGGAGGCAGGTATAATTTATCCCGTCACTGATAGTCAGTGGGTAAGTCCTATCCATTGTGTCCCTAAGAAGGGAGGTATTACTGTTGTTCCTAATGATAAAGATGAATTGATCCCACAAAGAATTGTTACAGGTTATAGAATGGTAATTGACTTCCGCAAATTAAATAAAGCTACTAGAAAGGATCATTACCCTTTACCTTTTATTGATCAAATGCTAGAAAGATTATCCAAACATACACATTTTTGCTTTCTAGACAGTTATTCTGGTTTCTCTCAAATACCTGTGTCAAAATAGGATCAGGAAAAGACCACTTTTACTTGCCCTTTCGGTACCTTTGCTTATAGACGCATGCCTTTTGGTTTATGTAATGCACCTGCTACCTTTCAATGATGTATGACTGCTATATTCTCTGACTTTTGTGAAAATATTGTTGAGGTTTTCATGCATGATTTCTCCATGTATGGAACTTCTTTTGATGATTGCTTAAGCAACCTTGACCGAGTCTTGCAGAGATATGAAGAAACTAATCTTGTCTTGAATTGGGAGAAGTGCCACTTTATGGTTAATGAAGGTATTGTCTTGGGGCATAAAATTTCTGAAAGAGGTATTGAAGTTGATAAAGCCAAAGTTGATGCTATTGAAAAGATGTCGTGTCCTAAGGACATCAAAGGTATAAGAAGTTTCCTTGGTCATGCCGGTTTTTATAGGAGGTTCATTAAAGACTTTTCTAAAATTTCTAGGCCTCTGACTAATCTCTTACAAAAAGATGTTCCTTTTGTCTTTGATGATGATTGTGTAGAAGCATTTGAAATACTTAAGAAAGCCTTGATTTCTGCACCTATTGTTCAGCCACTTGCTTGGAATTTACCCTTTGAAATTATGTGTGATGCTAGTGATTATGCTCTAGGTGTTGTTCTAGGAAAAAGAGTTGATAAGAAATTAAATGTTATCCAATATGCTAGTAAAACTCTAGACAGTGCCCAGAGAAATTATGCTACTACTGAAAAAGAATTTTTAGCAGTTGTATTTGCTTGTGATAAGTTCAGACCTTATATTGTTGATTCTAAAGTAACTATTCACACTGATCATGCTGCTATTAAATATCTTATGGAAAAGAAAGATGTTAAACCTAGACATATTAGATGGGTTCTCTTGCTACAAGAATTTTATTTGCATATTATTGATAGAAAGGGAGCTGAGAACCCCGTTGTAGACAACTTGTCTAGGTTAGAGAATGTTCTTGATGACCCACTACCTATTGATGATAGCTTCCCTAATGAACAATTAGCTGTCATAAATGCTTCTCGTACTGCTCCATGGTATGCTGATTATGCTAATTACATTGTTGCTAAATTTATACCACCTAGTTTCACATACCACCAAAAGAAAAAGTTTTTCTATGATTTAATACATTACTTCTGGGATGACCCACACCTTTATAAAGAAGGAGTAGATGGTGTTATTAGATGTTGTGTACCTGAGCATGAACAGGAATAGATCCTACGCAAGTGTCACTCCGAGGCTTATGGAGGACACCACGCTGGAGATAGAACTGCACATAAGGTATTGCAATCTGATTTTTATTGGCATACTCTTTTCAAAGATGCCCGTAAGTTTGTCTTGTCTTGTGATGAATGTCAAAGAATTGGTAATATTAGTAGACGTCAAGAAATGCCTATGAACTATTCACTTGTTATTGAACCATTTGATGTTTGGGGCTTTGATTATATGGGACCATTTCCTTCCTCTAATGGGTATACACATATTTTAGTTGTTGTTGATTACGTTACTAAGTGGGTAGAAGCTATTCCAACTAGTAGTGCTGATCATAACACCTTTATTAAGATGCTTAAAGAAGTTATTTTTCCGAGGTTTGGAGTCCCTAGATACTTAATGACTGATGGTGGTTCACATTTTATTCATGGTGCTTTTCGTAAAATGCTTGCTAAGTATGATGTTAATCATAGAATTGTATCTCCATGCCACCCACAGTCTAGTGGTCAAGTAGAACTGAGTAATAGAGAAATTAAATTAATTTTGCAAAAGACTGTTAATATATCTAGAAAGAATTGGTCCAAGAAACTTGATGATGCATTATGGTCCTATGGAACTCCATATAAAAATCCTATGGGTATGTCTCCATATAAAATGGTTTATGGAAAAGCATGTCACTTACCTCTCGAACTAGAACATAAGGCATACTGGGCCATTGAAGAGCTCAACTATGACTTCAAACTTGCCGGTGAGAAGAGACTATTTGACATTAACTCACTTTATGAATGGAGAACCCAGGCCTATGAGAATGCCAAACTGTTTAAAGAAAAAGTTAAAAGATGGCATGACAAAAGGATACAAAAGCATGAGTTTAATGTAGGTGATTATGTTTTGTTATACAACTCTCGTTTAAGATTTTTTGCAGGAAAACTTCTCTCTAAATGGGAAGGTCCTTACGTTATCGAGGAGGTCTATCATTCCGGTGCCATAAAAATCAACAACTTCGAAGGCACAAATCCAAATGTGGTGAACGTCAAAGAATCAAACACTATATCTCAGGTTACCCAATAAATGTTGAAACTAATGCTATTGATATCGTAACCCCACAGGAGTACATAAAGGACACTTTCCAGAATGTTTCAGACTCCGAAAAGGAATAGATATGTGGTACGGTAAGTAAACCGACTCCAAAACAGTTCTAATGGCAATTTTTCTCCGTTTTGGAATATTTAAGAAAATAGGAAAATAAGAAGTAGTCCGAAAGGGACACGAGGCATCCACGAGGGTGGAGAGCGCACCCTACCCCCTGGGCGTGCCCCCTGCCTCGTGGGCACCTCGTGTGCCCTCCGGACTCCGTTTTCTTGCATGATACTTCTTTTGGTCGGCAAAAATTCATTATATAATCTCCCGAAGGTTTTGACCACCGTACCACGACACAATCCTCTGCTTTTGTTTCGAGCTGTTTCTCTGACAGATCTAGATCACCATGACATCTTCAAGCGCCCTCAAGGACAAGTTTTTTGAGAAGGTCATCAACCCCTACCTCGTGGAGGTGCCGCAACACCCTTAAACCACTGAGATGTGTGAGGGGATGCTGCACATCCGCGATGTTGAGGGACCAAGGAGGACCGAAAGCGTGGAAACAAGACTCAAAGCAGTCGAGTAACAAGTTTTCAAGTGCTAGGGGATGGTGGAACGTGGACTCAACGACAACCACATGATGATCGCGGAGTTCACCAACAACCACATGATCACGTAGACCATCTTCAAGCTTCACGAGAAAATCGAGCACCTCCAAGCCTAGATCTATGACCTGCAAAACCAAAACTGTGAGTACGAATATTAGATTCAAGAGGATGAGTTTGGCTGCAGATTTGAGGATCCCGGAGACTCGATCATCCTTCTATGATGGTGAGCCTATGCCTTGGAAGATGGACGACAAGCCTACATCATCAACAACTCCATCATCACCACCTCCGAAGAAAGAGACATAAATACATGGGTATGGGCACTCCCCTTGGCAACTGCCAAGCTTGGGGGAGGTGCCCCCGGTATCGTATCACCATCACACTCCTATCTTTACCATTTTTCTTACTTCGATCCTTCTGGTTATATCTTGATCTAATGGAATAAGGTTTAGTATGATCTAGTTTTGAGTTTTGCTTTATGATCCTTCTATGTAATCGAGTCCGTGAGCTATATATATAATAAAGATTAGTTTTGAGTCGAGGGCTTTGCTATCTTGCTATGATCTTGAGGGAATAAAAGAAAGAATAAAAAGAAATAAAAAGATCATATTGACTTTATGGAGAGTAATGACTTCACATATAAAGAGTATGGTGAATAAAAGTTGTTGAGAGTTGACAAACATAGTTTTGGTCATCGTTGCAATTAATAGGAAGTAATAAAGAAAGAGAGGTTTTCACATATAAATATACTATCTTGTACATCTTTTATGATTGTGAGCACTCATTAAAATATGACATGCTAAAGAGTTGATGTTGGACTATGTTTTCTTATATCCGAAATAAATTATATTTGCATGGATCATCCAACATATTGAGCTTGCCTTTCCCCCTCATGCTAGCCAAATTCCTTGCACCAAGTAGAGATACTACTTGTGCTTCTAAATATCCTTAAACCCAGTTTTGCCATGAGAGTCCACCATATCTACCTATGGATTGAGTAAGATCCTTCAAGTAAGTTGTCATTGCTGCAAGCAATAAAATTGCTCTCTAAATATGTATGATCTATTAGTGTGGAGAAAATAAGCTTTATACGATCTTGTGATATGGAAAAAATAAAAGTGACGGACTGCATAATAAAGGTCCCTATCACAATTGGCAATATAAAGTGATGTTCTTTTGCATTAAGATTTTATGCATCCAAGCATAAAAGCACATGACAACCTCTGCTTCCCTCTGCAAAGGGCCTATCTTTTATTTTTGTTTTATGCCTTATACAAGAGTCATGGTGATTTTCACCTTTCCTTTTTACACTTTATCCTTTGGCAAGCACTATGTGTTGGAAAGATCCTGATATATATATAAGGATTTTCTATCATAGCTTACTGTGGACATAGCTATCGGAACCGCTAGAATGGCCTGGAGATTCGTGCCACTGTTTGGGTCCGGTTCCTTTTCTATCTCAGTTGGTGAATCATGGGAGGTATCTCCCTGACTACGCGCTGACCACTTTATGGCTTACGTGCTGACAAAAGCATGTATCATTGGTCCCGGTCCACACATTTGTTTGACTCCCCGTCACACGCATGCATAGTTCAGGTTCCAATACCTTTGCAAATTTGTGTGCAGGTTTGCTTCGGTACAGGACACGTTACGGCCTTACGAGACACGATTCGACAAACCGTATGACCCGATTGGGAACCCATGTCGTGACGTGCCTCATACGTCCATACCGTGCCTCATACATCTTCTGTACGTTGTATCCCGTATACATGTCCTAAACCGTATGACCCGATCAGTTCAAAACGCATGGGTGTTTAGAAAAAAACTGGAAATGCATGGGCTGCTCCGTGACGTGCTTTCGCCCTTATCTCTTCAGCAAACCTTTTTTTGCGGGGATCTCTTCAGGAAACCTGCAGCCATATCTCTCATCAAAATGTATGTGAATTATTATTATTATTCATCGGCCGAATAGACGGGTATGCATCGTGTATTAAAAAACGTACACGTACACGCTGGATGTAGTTACATACTTGGCCCATGCGATGCCGGCATGCATATAGTGCCAAAGTATTGATTGACTCCATGACACATTGTGCATATGCATAGGTCTGCACGTATGAGTGCACTTTGTACATATATAAGCTCCATGATCATTGGAACTTCCGTGCATACCCTGCTCGGTGCCAAATCTAGTCTCGACGGTACCCCGCGCGTGTGTGCGTGTGAGAGAGCGGACGGTTCCAATGTGAGCGATCATCGGATCTTTCGTAAATGCCCTACTCGGTACCACATGTAGTGTCGGCGGTTCCGTGTGTGTGTGCGCGCGCGCGTGCACGCGCGGATGGTTCCAATGTGACCGATCATTGAATTTTCCATGAATACCCCAGTCGGTCCACATGTAGTCTCGACGGTTCCGGGTCGGCCGGTTCCCATGTGAGCGGCCACCGGATCTTCTGTGAATAGCCTACTCGGTACCACATGTAGTGTCGGTGGTTCCGTGTGTGTGTACGCGCGCGCACGTGCGGACGGTTCCAATGTGACCGATCATCAAATCTTTCGTGAATACCCCACTCCGTACCACATGTAGTCTCGACGGTTCCGTGTCGGTCGGTTCCAATATGAGCGACCACCGGATCTTCCGTGAATAGCCTACTCGGTACCACAAGTAGTTTCAACAGTTCCTAAAAAAAATGAGTAGTTAATTTTACCTCCTCTAAAGGGTTCCGCCGGTTCCAATAATTCTCTATGTGTATTTTCCACTTGAAGTTCCTATAGCCAATAAACCAAAGTATCTATTTTCTAGGCTCTAGAGAATATTACATGCAACGTGCGCCTGGGCACTCCTTGTGTAGTACTAGTACAGAGTATGGAGGTGCTCAAAGGATGCACCACAAACTCAACAAATCACTCTAACCTTTCTAGTCTTGTTGCACTGTATAGGAATGAACTATGGCCCACTTCAATGTCATGTGAGCATCTCCACGCATGCAAGATGATTGGAGTCAGCAGCCATTTCCGTTTTGTTTATCGGTTCCATCGGGTGAGAGGAGGCATTCACGGGAGTGGTCTAGCCCCACTACCGCCACACACGATCAGATGGACCACCGTCTCCCGGTCCCTACATGCACAGTACCTTTACTAGTACATGCACTGCAGAAACAGTCCTAAATCCTTTCACCTTTTTTGCGTTCCTCTTTCAGCACGAATCACAGAGCACGGGCTTGTGGCTGAGATAGCTGTTTCTGTAGTAAGCTATTGTAGACACAATTTTGCCTATATATATATATATATATATATATATATATATATATATATATATATAATTGGATGTGGGTTTTCATAAAGCATTATTGTTGACATTACCCTTGAGGTAAAAGGTTGGGAGGCAAAACTATAAGCCCCATATCTTTCTCTGTGTCCGATTAAAACTTCATATCCATAAGTATTGTGTGAGTGTCAGCAATTGTGAAAGACTAAATGATAGTTGAGTATGTGGACTTGCGGAAAAGCTCTTATATTGACTCTTTCCAATGTTATGATAAATTGCAATTGCTTCAATGACTGAGATTATAGTTTGTTAGTTTTCAATGAAGTTTTTGATTCATACTTTACACTGTGAATAGATTGTTACTTTAGCATAAGGAATCGTATGACACATCTTCTGGTATAAGGTGTCTTTTGCCCTGGAAAAAATTAGAAGGAAGTTTTCGGGACGAAGCGCCACCGTCTCAAGGCGGAACCTGGGCAGAACCAATCTAGGGCTCCGGCGGAGCTGTTCTGCCGGGGAAACAACCCTCCGGGAGGGGGAAATCATCACTATCATCATCACCATCGATCCTCTCATCGGGAGGGGATCAATCTCCATCAACATCTCCTCTCAAACCCTAGTTCATCTCTTGTATCCGATCTTTGTCTCAAAACCTCAGATTGGTACCTATGAGTTGCTAGTAGTGTTGATTACTCCTTGTAATTGATGCTAGTTGGTTTATTCGGTGGAAGATCATATGTTCAGATCCTTTATGCACATTAATACCCCTCTTATTATGAACATGAACATGATTTGTGAGTAGTTACATTTGTTCCTGAGGACATGGGAGAAGTCTTGTTATAAGTAGTCATGTGAATTTGGTATTCGTTCGATATTTGATGAGATGTATGTTGTCTTTCCTCTAGTGGTGTTATGTGAACGTCGACTACATGACACTTCACCATTATTTGGGCCTAGGGGAATGCATTGGGAAGTAATAAGTAGATGATGGGTTGCTAGAGTGACAGAAGCTTAAACCCTAGTTTATGCGTTGCTTCGTAAGGGGCTGATTTGGATCTACATGTTTCATGCTATGGTTAGGTTTACCTTAATTCTTCTTTCGTAGTTGCGTATGCTTGCGAGAGGGGTTAATCATAAGTGGGATGCTTGTCCAAGGAAGGGCAGTACCCAAGCACCGGTCCACCCACATATCAAATTATCAAAGTATCGAACGTGAATCATATGAGCATGATGAAAACTAGCTTGACGATAATTCCCATGTGTCCTCGGGAGCGCTTTCCTTTATATAAGAGTTTGTCCAGGCTTGTCCTTTGCTACAAAAAGAATTAGGCCACCTTGCTGCACCTTTTTTTACTTTTGTTACTTGTTACTCATGACGAATTCCCTTATCATAAAACTATCTGTTACCGATAATTTTAGTGCTTGCAGAGAATACCTTACTGAAAACCGCTTGTCATTTCTTTCTGCTCCTTGTTGGGTTCGACACTCTTACTTATAGAAAGGACTATGATAGATCCCCTACACTTGTGGGTCATCAGAAATCTCAACGCAGCTCACAAGTAGCAAGCTGCTATATAATGTTGACAATCGAATCGGGAACCCACCATTTTTTTGAAGCTCGAGACCGTAGGACATTAGTTTGATACGGTAATTTTCATTAATTAAATATGTACAAATACAAAATACAATGGAAGATAAAGTCCTCAACCTACACCAGTTTTAGGAAACATGATCATCAAGTTAAATTAAAGATAGTGTGCAGTCCAGATCCCGATCTTCTGAGTCGTGCTAGTTCTTCATCCATGTGCCCTATTGAATAATAAGTCCATGCATGAAGCGATCTGATACGTCTCCAACGTATCTATAATTTTTGCTTGTTCCATGTTGTTATATTATCATTCTTGGATGTTTTACAATCATTTTATAGCAACTTTATATCATCTTTTGGGACTAACCTATTGACATAGTGCCCAGTGCCAGTTGCTGTTTTTTGCTTGTTTTTTACTTCGCAGAATATCAGTACCAAACGGAGTCCAAATGCAGCGAGACTTTTTAGAGAATTTTTCTGGACCAGGAGACACCTGATAGGCCAAAGAAGTACCCGAGGGGGGCTCCAAGGGGAGCACAACACATCAGGGCACGCCCAGGTGGGTTGTGCCCACCTCGGTGGCGTCCCACGCCACCTCTTCGCCCTATAAATACCCAAATATTTCAGAAACTCTAGGGGAGTCGACGAAACACAATTCCAGCCGCCGCAAGTTCCACAACCATGAGATCCAATCTAGACACCATCACAAAGGGGTTCATCATCCTCATTGGTGCCTCTCAGATGATGCGTGAGTAGTTCATCATAGACATACGGGTCCGTAGTCAGTAGCTAGATGGGTTCCCTTCTCTCTCTCTCTCTCTCTCTCTCTCTCTCTCTCTTTCTTGATTCTCAATACAATGGTCTCTTGGAGATCTATTTGATGTAACTTTTTTGAGGTGTGTTTGTTGGGATCCGATGAACTTTGTGTTTATGATCAGATCTATATCCATGAATATTATTTGAGTCTTATTTTGATATCTTATATGCATAATTATTTATAACCTCGTATTTCTTCTTGGAATCTTTGGCTTAGTTACGCCAACTAGATCAATTTTTGTTGCCATGGGAAGAGGTGCTTTGTGATGGGTTCGATCGTGCGGTGTTCTTTCCCAGTGATAGAAGGGGCAGCAAGACACGTATGTATCGTTGCTATTAAGGATAACAAGATGGGGGCTATTCCTACATGAATAGATCTCGTCTACATCGTGTCATCGTTCTTATTGCATTACTTCGTTTCTCCATGAATTTAATACACTAGATGCATGCTGGATAGCGATCAATGTGTGGAGTAATAGTAGTAGATGCAGGCAGAAGTCGGTCTATTAATCTTGGACGTGATGCCTATATATTGATCATTGCCTTGGATATCATCATAACTACTTGATTTTCTATCAATTGCCCAACAGTAATTTGTTTACCCACCGTGTGCTATTTTCTCGAGAGAAGCCACTAGTGAAATCTACGGCCCCAGGGTCTACTCTTTATCATATTTGCTTTGAGATCTAATTTTATTCGCTTTTGTTTTCAGATCTATTATTCCAAAAATCCAAAAATACTTTGCTGCACTTTTTATTTGCATCTTTTATTTCACTTTTATCGAGATCTATTTATCCAATCTATCACAATTTTTATCACGTCAACTTGACAATTTCTGGTGCCATTACCCGTAAAGGGATTGACAACCCCTCATAAGCGTCGGGTTGCAAGTATTTGTTCTTTGTGTGCAGTACCGTTTACATAGTGTTGCTTGGTTCTCCTACTAGATTGATACCTTGGTTTCATAACAGAGGGAAATACCTACCGTAGTTGTGCTGCATCATCCCTTCCTCTTTGGGGAAATACCGACGTAGTACAAGCGACATCACGATCCAACATTCATTGACGGCCGAATAGTAGGTCCACGCCACTAGAGTATATATGTAAGGTTGACAATCGAATTGGGACCCATCATTCATAGCCAGTTTCCCTCCAAAAAGATTCATCGTCATTCGTCAGTTCGCACTCCCTTGCTCCTTATGCCGACAATTCTTCACACCTAGGCCCTCGCTGTGACGCTCTTTCTTCTCTTGGTGCCAGCAGTGGGGAGGGACGCAGAGTCCTACCTCTGAGAGCCGGACCAATCGACCAGCTCATGTCTGCCAGAACCTTCTTCTCGTGGAGCGCGAGAAGCTCACAAGTTGCCCGTTGATGCCACCCTTGTGGAGCGCCAAACTTAGAAGCATATGTACATGGTGTTTTTCACAGCCGTGAATTCAACATCCACGTGTTAGCATGTCAAATAGGACATTTAGTTATATATTTACATTTATATTGCTCATTCTGTTATATGAATTCATTTGGCCGCTCAGACGTTATGCCTGACATACAACTATCTGATAGCAATCTCATTAACCAAGGTTATCTTGAAATACACTGCCCTCCAATGAAATTATCAAAGCTAACAAGTCGTAATCCCTTAAATGTGTTTATGCATGAGTTTTGCTAGCGTGGAAAGCATTATGTATTGTGAAAGGATTCATTCAAGATGTTATTTCGTGTCCTTTTTTGGTACACACTAAGAAGTGGACATGTGTTATCTTTCACATGACATAGTTATGTGGTAGAAAATGTTCTTGGAGCGTCTATACATGGATAAGAGGTTCTAGTGATTAAATATAGAAGAATCTTAGTCTCCACTTACTTTCGTAAATTAGATGTACTTCCTCTGTAAAAGAAATATAAGATCGTATAGTGATCCAAACGATCTTATATTTCTTTACAAAGAGAGTATTTTAAGGGAGGTCAAGCTTCAGATGAATTTGTGCGTATCATTAAATGCACAAATTATTATTATTTCTTGAAATAATGACTTTAAATGGTCAGTTCATTGTTAAATTTTTGCATGGCATGGCTGAATTTAAATGCTTCCCTCCTACATGTGAGCCACATCTATAAGCTTGTTCGATTTGTTTACCACATATTCCACCAAATTCAGATATTGGCATTTGTTGGCTTAGCTCTAGTTGCTCAATTTTTGAATGGGAAGGTTGGAGTTGTAATATCACACGATCATTTTCTTTTTTTAACCAATGGCCATGCCTATTTTGTAAATGTCTGATCAACACAATATAACCTTCGGCGCAGCAAAGCACGTGACTGCTTCTAGTTTGTGTTTTTTAAGGGACAGTTTGTGCTAATCTTTTTTTTTTTGAAATCCAGTTTGTGCTAATCTTGATCGATAGGCTATACGTCTTGCACGGAATATTCCATCGAGCGATGCTTCGCATGTTGGACTTCTGTTTCATTAAATCCAAGGTGGGTCCCACATCGTCAGTGACTCGCACACACCTTCCAGCTGGTTGCAAGGGTAACCATCTTTCTACACGTCCACCCCGCGCTTCGCTCGGCGTCCCCGGCAAAATGCACCCCAAAACCCCGCTTCTCCTCCTCCTCTTCTTCGCCGCCGGCGAGGCCGCGGGGACCACCCTCACGGCCACCCCGGCGAAGCTCACCCAATCCGACCAAGAAATCAAGATCCGGTGGTCCGACCTCCCGTCCCCCGATGGCCTCGACCACGTGGCGATCTACTCCCCGCCGTCCTCCAGCGACCGCGACTTCCTCGGCTACATCTTCCTCAATGGCTCCGCCTCCTGGCGCAGCGGCCGCGGAGAGCTCATCCTCCCACGGCTCCCCAACCTGCGGGCGCCCTACCAGTTCCGCCTCTTCCGCTGGCCCGCCAAAGAGTACTCCTACCACCACGTCGACCACGACGGCAACCCGCTCCCCCACGGCCGCCACCGCGTCGCCCTCTCCGGCGAGGTCGCTTTCGCGGGCTTGGCCGCGCGGCCCGAGCAGGTGCACCTCGCGTTCGCCGATAGGGCCGACGAGATGCGGGTGATGTTCGTGTGCGCGGACGCCGGAAAGAGGGCCGTCAGGTACGGGCTTGAGAAGGAGGAGGAGAAGGGCTGGACGGAGGTGGGCACGGAGGTGAGGACGTACGAGCAGAAGCACATGTGCGACGCGCCGGCGAACGACAGCGTAGGGTGGAGGCATCCGGGCTTCGTCTTCGATGGCCTCATGAATGGGTTGGAGCCCGGAA
Organism: Aegilops umbellulata; assembly: GCA_032464435.1. Lineage (NCBI taxonomy): Eukaryota > Viridiplantae > Streptophyta > Magnoliopsida > Poales > Poaceae > Aegilops > Aegilops umbellulata. The sequence goes on along the minus strand of CP136055.1, from coordinate 241,017,121 downwards.
GGAGGTACTTTTACAAGGTATAAACCAGAGATTGAATTCCCCGCAAGAAAATACCCAGAGATTGAACCTGCAAAAAACTAATTTTATCAATCGCGATAGCAATTTAGCTCCATCAATCTGACTTAGAAGCTCAGATGCATTAGAGATTGATGTTCGTGTGCATAGGATTCGAGTCTGGGTGTGAGCTAGAGAATATTTCTAGTTTCAGAAGATAGTTCAACCTATGTAGACCTACAGGTAATTGCAAAGCAGCTCCACCATTTTAACTACCCTTGAAGCTAAGGTGGCTCTGAACCTGTGAACCACAGTTAGACCCTTCAAATATAATTCTACATCAGTACTACTCATAATAGAAAATATTCGCCAAAAAGGTGAAATATATGCTTTAAACAAGTACTCCCCCCGTATCAAAATATATGCTTTAAAGGTCTTATATTTTGATACAGAGGGAGTATAAGGACAGCCTAGGCCTCACTCGTAGATCGTCTGAATTGGCGTCAAAGTCAAAATCAATGTAATCGTTGACAAATTAATGCCATACAACCTCCAATCAACATACCTTAAGTACACATATTCAGAACATACTACATTACAGAATTGCATACTGAGTTCTAGGGATGTATCAAAACTTTCAGAAAAATACGGCCCAACACATCAGTTTTCATCGGTACCAAAAGGGAACACACCCAAATAATGCTTAAAGTTCCCAAACACAATATAGAGTGGGATCAATAAACCAGGATTGTTAATATGTTATAATACGATAAAATTAATGATGTGAAGTTCTGTATCAGTGTGATCACAATCTTTAGGAGCAATAGCTAGTATATAAAAATGTCATCCTTTTGAGTTGTGATGGAAAGAAGTACATACAATTCACTCAAACAATACCATCTTATGAAACAAATTCTCAACATTTCCTACACATTAGATCAACAAATCTCCAGAACATGATGTGGTATTAAACAAGATGTGAAAACAAATTATAAGCGGTTGTATCTCTCTGGCTTACCGTCTATGCTCAGTGCTCTCACAAAAATTAAGGCCGTCGAAGACATAGTCTAGGCCATAAGCCTAACAAGCTGGCCTGTGGGGCAAGCTAAGCTAGCCCAACAGCAGCAAACAATTGTTATCTGCATGTTCAGCATGTATTTTCTCTTTAGCTAACTGAGCTATTTTTGGTAGGTCGGTAGTGACCCGGGAGGATGGAGCGAGACATACAGCTTTATTTCACGTGACAGTGAGGCCAATGAAACCATTGCTTTTCTCTTCGGTGATATGGGCACTTATGTACCATATAACACCTACATTCGCACGCAAGACGAGAGCTTGTCAACGGTGAAGTGGATCCTCCGTGATATTGAAGCCCTTGGAGATAAGCCTGCATTTATTTCGCACATTGGGGACATCAGTTATGCCAGAGGCTATGCTTGGGTGTGGGACCATTTCTTCAGCCAGATTGAGCCTATTGCAGCCAATACTCCATACCATGTCTGCATAGGAAATCATGAGTATGATTGGCCTTCACAACCTTGGAAACCTTCGTGGTCTACATATGGAAAGGATGGTGGAGGTGAATGCGGAATACCATACAGTGTCAAGTTCAGGATGCCTGGGAATTCTGTTCTACCTACTGGCAATGGAGCTCCGGACACACGGAATCTCTATTACTCTTTTGATTCAGGTGTTGTGCATTTTGTGTACATGTCGACTGAAACTAATTTCGTTCAGGGCAGCGACCAACACAATTTCCTAAAAGCTGACCTAGAGAAGGTGAACCGAAGTAGAACCCCATTTGTTGTGTTTCAGGGCCACCGGCCCATGTATACCTCGAGCAACGAAGCCAGGGATTTTGCCATGAGACAGCAGATGATCCAGCATCTTGAACCGCTCTTGGTGACGTACAATGTGACCCTTGCCCTGTGGGGACATGTCCATAGGTATGAGAGGTTCTGCCCCATGAAGAATTCACAGTGTCTGAACACATCATCAAGCTTCGTATACCCTGGTGCCCCTGTTCATGTTGTGATTGGGATGGCCGGACAAGACTGGCAACCGATCTGGCAACCAAGGCGTGATCATCCAGATGTTCCCATCTTTCCACAGCCTGGGATCTCCATGTACCGTGGTGGTGAGTTCGGGTACACAAAACTGGTAGCTACCAGGAAGAAGCTAACGCTGATGTACGTCGGGAACCATGACGGACAAGTCCATGACATGGTGGAGATATTCTCTGGACAAACATCTACTGAAGCTAGTGCTACTGAGGCGGTCAATCAAACAAAGCTCGGCTCGGGAACCAGCACCAAGCTGAAGATTTCCCCATTATACTTGGAAATTGGAGGTAGTGTGATGTTGGCATTGCTGCTTGGTTTTGCCTTGGGATTTCTCCTCAGGAAGAAGAGAGAAGCGGCACAATGGACTCCGGTGAAGAACGAGGAATCCTAAGGATCAGAGATATTTGTCCCTTCACCTTCTGATACCGTCTGACACGAATCAGACCGTGCATCAACACAGTAATGTCATTTCTCAACATTTTTTAGGTTCTGTACGTAGTGCTGTGTTTCCTAGCAGATACAGTGTTTAGGTGTGGTGTGGCTGCGTTTGTATATGCCAGGCCTGGGCAACACAGCTTTCTCCCTCCAGTGTACAATAGTCATCCAAAATAAGTGGCACATACGATCTTCACATTATAGTAGTGTTGGCTAGTGAGAATGGTTGAGCTGTATCATAATGTAACACGATCCATTTGTCACTATTGTGATCATTGTTGCTCTTTTATGTCAGCTGGTTCATCTATGGCACAACATCATACTATATTAAACAAAATCAAAATAGGCATCAATGGAAAAATGCATGTGTGCATGCACTTCTCGCTACCTTGAGTTCATCAGGTGTTAAACAATTGGATGCAGTGTGGATGTGGGTGTGGCCTGCTGGTGAGAGCAAGCTTCTCCACTAACTAGATACTAGCCAAATTATTGCAACTCCCACCATCAGTGAAGATACGGACAACATGCAGTTTGACAACCCCTGCAGTTTGGAACAGATTGTGTCACAGATTTAGTTGATTACGGTCATGCATGCCATATGGTCAGCCTGCAACCGATGGACACATGATCAGGTTTCGTTTGATCCTATTCATTCGGTGAAGGTCATGGATGATCTGCTACTGCTTGATATGCCTACACATAAACACAACATCCCTGATGATCAATGTTGGAGGTGTGTGACGTTGGATGGGTAAAAATCAACACTGATGGGGCCATCAACAATGAAGCTCACATGGGAGGAGTGGTGATGTGGCTCGATCTCACCTGGCCTTCATGAGAGCTTGGAGTAAACCTTTCATTGGGGTCACTGATCTGCTGACTGTTGAAGCGATGGCTCTATGGGAGACTGTTATTTTTGCGCAACTACAAGGCTTCTCACATGTGGTGATGGAAGTGGACTGCTAAGAGGTGGTTAACCTCTGGTTTTCACGCAACAATTCTCGTTCCATTGTAGCGCCTATCCAGAGTTTGTTGCATTTGAATAAAATGCAACGATTCCAACTCAAATAAAAAAAGTGTGGTTCCATGCCAAAAAAAAATCGGCGCTCCCTGGTCTACCAATGGTCACTCTTGGTGTATTTAGCTAGTTATTCTAATAGCTGTGTCCATATAGCAAAGTTTTATTTTTTGAAAAAAGAAACACCAGTGACAGGCCGTTGGAGAACGGTCATCCCTCCTCACGTCGTTATTTCCGCCGAGACCAAGGCGAACGCGTCGTGCCGGCCCGTCGCCGTCCTCCTCCTCGTTCTGATCGTCCCCGTTCTGATAGACTAGCAACAAAACCGGCAAAGGCGTTGGCATTGTAATCTCTCTTGCTATTGTTTTCACTTTACCAGCGCCCCCCTGCTCCAGCTCCTCTCAAGGCGGCCGGCGGCCGGCGCCGCCTCCCTCTCGTGCACCGTACTCCTGCGTTTCCTCGACGACGACATCAATGGCGGCACGGCAGTGACCGTTCAAGCGGCGGCGCTCGGCCACTGCCTGCTCGAGTGGTGGCGACGTCGGCGATAACCGCGCGCGGTACGTTATGTTAATTTACTGCTCCTGTTTCCTGGCTGTACGATGGAGGTCACCTGAGCGTATCCGCTAGCTTTAGTTGAGACCAAGACGATAGGTTATATGGGAAATTGTGGATGTTGACTTTATTGCAGTAGAACTCCAGAGGTTTAAATTGCAAGAATGCAAGATTAAGACAGATTTTTGCTACATTGGTCGTCAGAATTTGCAGGAGTACGTCATCGGAGTAAGCCATCTAAGCTGCTGTCCAACATTTGTTTTCTGGCCACTTCAATTTTCCACGCATAATCTGCTGGGAAATCTCAGTTTCTAATGCTAATGATCGTACCTAGCTACTTTCATTCTTGCCAATCTAGTATTATTTTGATTCTAGTTGATAATTTCCTTACCATTTTTTCTTTTCTTTCTATGTAGATATTTTGTCTAAACCGTAGGGCTACTTCTTGGTGACGCTTGTTCTGGAGTGAGTCTCTCTAGCAACGAGACATGGGCTCCCTAAACGACATTGGTGTTGCCGCTGGAATAAACATATTATCTGCAGTGGGTTTTCTTCTCGTGTTCGCAGTTGTTAGGATACAACCTATTAATGATCGGGTATACTTTCCAAAATGGTACCTTAAAGGGACAAGAAGCAGCCCAAGACACATCGGAAATGTCTTGTCAAAATTTGTGAATGCCGATGTGTCAACATATCTTCGGTTTCTCAATTGGATGCCCGCCGCGCTTAAAATGCCAGAGCCTGAGTTAATTGAGCATGCAGGACTAGACTCCGCGGTATATGTCCGCATCTATCTTCTCGGGTGAGCATGATATCAGTGTATCTCAATTCTCACACCACAGTATTATAGCAGTTGCTTATACTTCATGTCTTCCAAGTTCCAAAATCAGGAAGTCGAGTTCGAAAATGCCTATTTTGTGGTGTTAACAGATGGACATGTGGATCACTGTGTTTGTAACCAAAACACATTATGCCTACTGACGGTGCATTGCTGCTTTGATTTGCAGTTTAAAAATATTTGTGCCAATTACTGTGCTGGCATTTGCTGTCCTAGTTCCTGTCAATTGGACTAGTGCAACTTTAGGAGATGATGAAGAGGGTCTAAGTTATGATCAAATTGACAAGCTTTCAATATCGAATCTTGGTCCAGGTTCAAAAAGGTATTACTTCTGTTTACTCCATCTGATATCCTGACAATTACAGAATTTATCGTTCCTCAAGCGCCTGCCTGATTATATTAGCTATAGATGCAGATATGCTGTCCTTCTAATCTCCTCGTGTCACTTCACTTTGCTTCATACTTATTCTACTGAAACTGTTGTATATTTTCATAGGTTTTGGGTACACATTGGAATGGCCTATGTGTTTACCTTTTGGACATTCTTCGTGCTGTATCACGAATATAAGGTTATAACAACTATGAGATTGCACTTTCTTGCCAATCAAAATCGTCGACCCGACCAATTCACGGTAAGATATCTTAACCATGCAAGTTTAATTCATGTGTTATGGACCTCGCTAGATCTGAATGTGAATTTTTCATCTTGTTGCTTTAATTTTTTTTTCTGTCACACATTTCCTACGAAATTTTGCTTTCCCTGCTTTTTGTGTGTGTGTGTGTGTGTGTGGGGGGGGGGGGGGCGTAGTAGTGCTGCTTTCAATATAATATAAGCAAAAAGAATAAACACGGTTGTGGTCAGCCCCAGCTAGGGGATAGAATCTGGGACGAATTAGGAGGGAGAATTTTTGCGATAGTAAAACAAGCAGTCTGTCTAGAATTTCCCAGATTGAATGTAGTGTGTAGAGTTTCCTTGGCTCATGCCTTATTTTCTGCCTTATTTTCAGGTACTTGTGAGAAATATACCAGCTGACCCAGATGAAACAGTTGGTGAGCATGTTGAGCACTTCTTTGCTGTGAATCATCGCGAACATTATCTCAGCCACCAGGTTATACTCTTTTTCTAATTATTTGTTTACTTTCCAACCGAAGCCCATATGCCTTTACCTTTCTTTTCTCTGTTAATGGTTCAAATCTGGGGGTACGTAACTGATCAATAGGTTGTATACAACGCAAACGCCCTTGCCAGTGTGGTTGAGAAGAAGAAAGGCTTGCAAAACTGGCTGGTCTACTACGAAAACCAGCACGCTAAGAACCCTGAAAAGGAGCTGATTATCAAGGTAATCTTCTTCCTCCTTTGCAAATCATGCACCTACTGGTTCTCCACAAAGCCATTTCAATATATGCTCTAATCTGCAAATGGTATGGCTTATCATGTCTTGTAGACAGGACTGTGGGGTCTTTGGGGGGAAAAGGTGGATGCAATACAACACTACAAGACAACAATCGAGGAGCTATGTAAACAGGTGCCAGTCACTTCTCGTTTCATCGTCTTGATATGATAGTGTCATCAAGCAGCGCCAATGTCTTCTTTCATTGTACCGCCCGCATAGTTCCTCGTAATAAGGTCCATAACACTGAGCAGCAGTATTAACAATATGTAACTTGTTAATTGCAGGAGGATGAGGAGAGACAGAAGGTGATTAGTGATCCTAAGGCTATAATGCCAGCAGCATTTGTGTCTTTCAATAGTCAGTGGGGCGCTGCTGTCTGTGCACAAACACAGCAGACCAGTAACCCAACGGTGTGGTTGACCGAGTGGGCTCCGGAACCTCGTGATGTTTACTGGCCTAACCTCGCGATCCCTTTCGTTGAGCTCTCCGTCAGGAGGCTTATCATGGCTGTTGCGCTATTTTTCCTGACATTTTTCTTCATGGTCCCAATTGCGCTCGTCCAATCCGTGGCCAATCTCGACGATATTGAGCGGGTGCTTCCTTTCTTGAAACCTATAATAGAGAGGTGAGTGTAACCGCTCCTTTTCACGGTTCAATTGTGAAAAACAAAAAGGAAAGGCATTTGTGAGATCACTTTTCCCCATATATTGATTAACGATTCTCCTTGCTGAATCATCAAAGAGCAGACAAAAATTTGTTGAATTCAATAGACCTTGAATTACATAAAAATCAGCCACATTATACTGATTTGTTTACAAGGTACTGCATTGCTGGATGTAATTTTCATGGTCAATGCAATTTCCTGCAGAAATGGTCCAAGGTCAGTCATACAAGGTTTCTTGCCAGGAATCGCATTGAAAATCTTCCTTATATTTCTGCCAACAATTCTCATGGCCATGAGCAAGATTGAAGGCCACGTATCACTCTCTGGATTGGAGAGGAAGACAGCATCAAAATACTTCCTGTTTATTTTCGTCAACGTATTCTTGGGAAGTGTAGTAGCTGGAACAGCGTTCCAGCAGCTCAACAGTTTTATCCATCAGTCCACTAACAAGTAAGCCAAATTTTGCACTTGGATATAATAACAAGGGTTCAATTATATTTATAAGTAAGCCAAATTTTGCACTTGGATATAATAACAAGGGTTCAATTATATTTATACTACCACATAAATAAACTCGTTTACTTTTGTTTTGAAAAAGAATTCCAGAGACCATTGGAGAATCCATTCCCATGAAAGCGACTTTTTTCATCACCTACATTATGGTGGATGGATGGGCAGGCATTGCCGCTGAGGTTCTTAGGTTGAAGCCGTTGATCATGTTCCACATAAAGAACACATTCCTGGTCAGAACCGAGCAAGATCGTGAGCAGGCCATGGACCCTGGGAGCTTGGAGTTTGGCAGCACCGAACCGCGAATACAGCTCTACTTCCTCCTAGGGCTTGTATATGCTGTTGTGACACCCATCATTCTTCCTTTCATCATAGTCTTCTTTGCCCTGGCCTATCTTGTTTTCAGACACCAGGTACACATCTGTCCTCCAGTTCAAGTGATCTATCTTTGTGTTCTTTCAGCTTCAAAATTTTCTTGTGGACATCCACATTGGCATAGATCACAAATTTCTGCTTCATCACAGTATAATGCACCAAAATACTAATCCTTGGTATGTTTCTTTTGTTGCAAGATCATCAATGTCTATAACCAGCAATACGAGAGCGGCGCGCAATTCTGGCCAGACGTACATGGACGAATCGTCACCGCGTTAGTCATATCGCAGATCCTGCTGATAGGACTGCTGAGCACACAGGAAGCAGAGCAGTCCACTGTCGCTCTTCTTCCTCTTCCTGTCCTGACCATATGGTTCCACTACGTCTGCAAGGGCCGGTTTGAGCCGGCATACATAAAATTCCCCTTGCAGGCAGGATCTCTTCTCCATACATAACTCAATGTTATTCACATAATATCCAATGTTAAGTGAGGACAGCGTTTGATGTTTGCAGGAGGCCATGGTGAAGGACACACTGCAACGGGCAAACGACCCGATGCTGAACCTGAGAGAGTACCTCAAGGGCGCATACGAGCACCCGGTCTTCCGCAGCGGTGACGTGTATGAGCTCTTGGCCATGGATGAAGAGGAGAACCCCCACCTCGTCGCCACCAAGCGGCGGTCTCGGATGACCACACCGGTGGACAGCAAGTTCAATTCCAGCTCTGGCACCAACGAAGGAGAATATCAGCCGGCTGCGTCCTAGCTGACAAGGAAATGGGAGCAGACGAGACGCTGTAGAGTTTACTTGATCGGCAGTTGCACTGCACGTCTGCACCAGTGCATTACCATGTGTGGACGACCTCGATGGAATTGTACATTTGGAGATGTTAAAGCATCTCCAACGGCACACAAAAAGAATGGCCACCTAAATCCAGTTTTAGGAGTGGAGAGAGAAGATTTAGGTAGCCAATTTTTTTCTCCTGTTTTTATAGCGGACCTAAAAACTGGATATCTAGGATTTCAGCTTCTACTTTTATCACACATATTTGTAGATATGTAATGTTCCAAATAATATCATACTCATGCCAAATAAATCTGAAACAAATAAAGTCCAAATATTACTTAATTATTACATAGTTCATTAATCCGCAACTCCCAATGCAACACAAATGTTCATCAAACACAACACAAAGTGCATCGAACATGACGTGAAACATTCGAATAGAATAAGTGGTCTTGTTGCCCATTCCATGTCCACCACTCCTTGACTTGTTGAAAACTTTAATATCCGTATCTCGAATTACATGGTGAACTTGAAGAACGTGTGGGATGTGTTCTTCCCTCCTACGTTGATGCACCATCCACCACACAAATTCATAGTAGAAGCAATCCAAATTTTGGCTACGTTCATGCTCGTTGATCATATTGTGCAAGATCATGGCGTCAGTCATGATTTACCAAAAGATTTTTTGGTCCCAAAACCGAGCCGGTCCTCGCACAATAGTAAACTGGGCTTGCCAAATCCCAAATGCTCTCTCCACATCCTTCCTTCTCCTCTATTCCCTCCCGCAGTCACAGCGGGAGTGGCGTGGACGCTAGTGACGACGTGGACACTGTTGACTGGAGTGGTTGTCGATGTGTTGCTGTAGCCGTAGCCATTAATGTCAATGTCGAGGTAGCCGATCATGTGATGTAGCCGTGGTCGAGATAGTCGTGGATGATGAAGCCCCACAAAGCTGGAGGCGCAAAAAATTGCACGATGTTGTAGATGACGGAGCTGCATTCGTGGACGATGCACCTTGCGGATGTCAGATGGTGCCGTCAGCGATGAGTCCACTGGTTTTGCCAAGACCGGGGGAAACCCATCGAGCACACATCAATTTTGCCAGAACCGTGTGGCCGTGTAGGGATCGTCACTAGAGTGATGCCATGTCGATGCAGTCGTGCCGTCATGGATGACGCGGTCGATGCCGTCGTCGAGGTCACGTCTTGCAGAAGAGTCTGTCAGAGGACGCTAGGTGCCCATCTTGTGCACGAGGAGGTGGCGGTGTGTTGATGAAGATGCTGGCGAAGACCACGTTGATGAAGACCTTGACGATGAAGTGTCGACGGTGACATTGCAGCGGCATGTCGACGATGATGCATCGCTGGAAGGCGTCCCTCCACGGCGATGAAGTGTCGATGTCGCGTCGTGCTGAAGAAGTATGTTGGCTCCTAGCCCGGCATAGTCGTACAGGTTGATGTCGTTCGGCTCGGGTCTGTCTAATATTGATGCAGATCGCTCGGTGTAGATCGATGTGTCGGATAGGTGTAGACGTGCGTCGCGTGTGGTCGGTGCAGATCGACGAGGTAGTGCGTGTCCGTGACGGTCGATGTAGTAGCGCCAGACGCCTGTGGAGGATTGTCGAAGCCGTGACGCACAAGTACGTGGTAGCAGTCATCTGGTTGGCTCATTCAGTGTAGATCGCCGTGGCTCTCATGTGGCCCATGGAAAGATACATAGCTGGGCTGCATCATGTCTCTTGCTGGAGAAGATGCATAGGACGCCGTCGGCTGCATGTTCCTGACAGGTAGCAAGTACAGAGACAGCCGCATGCTGGTGGTTTCTGGCTCCTTGATCTGCGCTGCTGGCTGCGTGCGAGGCCGCCGGCGTTCGAGTCGACACAACTCGTGGACGCGCAGGAGCTCCGGGAGGCGATGCAAAAGCGCGCTGTTGATGTAGATTGGTTAAAGTGGATGTGGCGTCGTCGCTGAACCGTGTGCCAGCGGTCCACCGGACGCACCGTCGATGTAGGTGTGCGTGACGAGGACCTTGGGTGGATGTAGAAGGCCGTGCTGCTTATTGGATTGCTGCTGGTTGGTGCCGTCGTGTGCTGCATGTCCCGCGGGAATGGACCTGTGAGAGGTGCGCCCGATGCAGCCCATCTATCACCGTGGCCGTGTCGAGGCAACAAGGACGCAGGGATTTGGGTCTTAGATTTACGGATTTGCTATTTTACAGTCGAGTGTTTTTCAATTCGTCGTTAATCAAATCCGTGTCCGTCCATTCTCGCGCAGAGATTCGTGTTGATTTCTTTTTTCTTCATGCTGGCGTTCCATTTGTTCGGGTTGATTCGTGTTGGTTTCTCGGGTTTGGTTTTCCTGTCTCAGCCCGTTACCGCCCCCGGCCCGGAACTGTCTCCACTTTCATTTGGGGGGTTCTGTTTTGACAAGGCAAGGAGAAGGGAAGGAGTTTGAGGGGCGGAGGAGAGGAAGCAATTTCTTATGTTCATGGCGATTTCGGGCTATTCCACTGCCTGATTTCGATTTCTCCTCCCTTTTCTCTTCGATCCCCGCTGCCGCGGTTGGTTGTCCTTGTCTCTCGCGTTTCCCTGTGTTGTGGCTGTGTAGTTCCGGATCTAGGTAAGTTTTGGATCCGTGGTTCATCTGTTCTTGGTGTTGTCCGTGGATCCGTGGTAGGTGCATGTTGCTGTCGTGTTTGTTTCTAGTCCTCCATGCCTAGCGCTCCATTTCCCATCCTTCTGCCCGCCTGAGTTGTGTAGGAGCTTGTTGTATGTGGGGGGTTCTAATCCATCTGCTTGTTGTGGTCCTTTTCTCCCCTGCTTGTAGATGTAGAGGTAGGCGTAGGTTGTTTATTCTGATGTAGATGTAGAGGTAGGCGAAGTTATAGTTGCAGCTGTTGATTCGCCCTATCAATTTTATTTCTGCTGGCCTGGGTGTCTGTTCCTTTGTCGTTAGATGTAGTTGCAGATGGTCTAGCATGGGTTCTGCCTGCTTCTGCAGTTTACTTGTAGTTGCTGTTAGCTGCTGATGTTTGCTGTTGTAGTCCCTGGAATTCAGTATGATTATTTTTGTTAGATGTAGGTGTTCATTTCACCCGGTACCTGAATCTCTTTGAATTTGTGTGTTCTAGGCTGCAGTGTTGTTGTAGTGTTAGTCCAGGAATCTCTCTGAATTTCATGCTTCTTTACGGTGTATTTTTACTCCAGACTTGAAGTGTAGCTTACCCCTAAAATTACAGTGTATCCCCATCCTGAATTACTGTGTAATTTAACTCATAATTACAGTGTAACTTGCCCCATAATTGCAGTGCATTTACAGTGTATCCTGATGCTTCTTTATTTGTTGTTACTCTGTAATTTGTCCTAGTAGTACTGTGTATTTCCTCCCTAATTACAGTGTAATCCTGATGCTTCTTTCTTAAGTGTAAATTTTGCTATAATTACTGTGTAACATGTCGTAGAATTACACTGTAGGTTACCCTGCAATTACAGTGCAATATACCGTGATTACCGTGTGTTTTTGGTGCTTCTTTATTTGTAATTACTGTGTAATTTGTCCTAGAATTACTGTGTAATATTTTCCCCCATTACAGTGTAATTCTCATGTGTCATAGAATCACACTGTAGGTTAGCCTGCAATTACAGTGTAATATACGTAATTACATTTTTTTCGTCCTTCTTTATTTTGTAATTACTGTGTAATTTTCCCTAGAGTTACTGTGTAATATTTTCCCCCGTTACAGTGTAATTCTTATGCTTCTTTCAGTGTAAATTGCAGTGTATATTTTTCAGTGTAATACTGCACCAGTTTCTTTGTTATTTACATTGTAATTTTTCTCAGATGTTTTGCATGCATTCATGTGGTTTTGCACTGTAATATCCCCCATTCTTACTATATAATTTATCTTCAGTTTTTGGCAGTGTACTTCCTCTACCTTTTCATTGCAAGTTGCCCTAATTATTGTGTATTTTGACTCAGAGCTTCACTGTGTTTAGGTTGGTTTTTACACTGTATTTTAAGTGATTCTTGCACTGTATTAATATGCCCCATTACTCTATAATTCCCCTGATTGCTGCCTTTCAGTGTATTTGTTGTGAGATTTCCCTTGTAATTGAGCCCCATTACTCTATAATTTTCAACTTTCTTTAATTTCTTTTTTTTCATGTGTCATGTATTCTGTTTTGTTAGGTTTAGGTCAATGGGGAGACTACGGAAAGTCTCTCACAAGGATGTTTCGGTAGTTTCTTCTATCGTGAGTGCTGATTCTTTGAATGATCCTTTTGTGCCTAATGACTTTGCGGAAGATGGTTCTAACGCTATGTCTTTGGTAGTTATTTCTGTCTTGTTCTCTACTTTCATTTTCGTTTTTATTCTTTCTTTCAGTTTATTAATTTTTTTGGTTTGTTGACTGAATTATTTTTCAGGATTTTTCTAGTGATGATAGAGGGTTTGATAAAGCTATTTTTCAAGAATTTCATTGCAATCCCCATGCTTCCTTTTTGTAATTGCAGTGTAATATACCCTAGAATTGCAGTGTAATTTAGCCCAGATTTTAGTGTAATCCCAATGCTTCATTTTTTTAATTACAGTGTAATTTTCCTAGAATTACAGTGTAAACTCCATGCTTCATTTATGTAATTACAGTGTAATTTTCCCCATAATTACATTTTAAACTTCATGCTTTATTTATGTAATTATAGTGTAATTATTCCCTGAATTGCAGTGTAATTTTTCCTAGAACTTCAGTGTAAATTTCATATTTTTTTCTAAACAAAGTAGTGTAATTCTCCTACTGAACCTGTATTACTTGATATTTGAGCTTCATTCTTGTTCAGCTTTGCTTGAATTACAGTGGATTTTAACTCTGTTTAGTGTGATTATCCTGTGTAGTTCCTTGTATATTATCATTGTAATCCACTAGCGTGATTATTCATTTCCTTCACTGTCCATGTGTACCAGCACTGTAACAAGCTCTGCTTTTCATTGTCAATATTAATGCCTTCATCTGATAGGACTTGTGTTCTTTATGCTGATAGGTATGTCTTTATATTCATGACTTCGTCTGAACTTGCATGTATCTCTGTAATCCACTGAGTTCATGTTAGTTACATTGCCCTGTATCGCAGCAAAGATTTTTTCATGTGTACTACAGCAAAGTTTTTTCATGTAATTTCCTCATGGTTCATGCTACCTACATTGCCCTATACTGCAGCAAAGTTTTTTTCATGTGTACCTTACACTGGAATTCGTGTTGGTGTAGTGTTTTGACAGTGAAATATTAACAGTTTTACCTTCCGACAGTTAGAACTTTTCCCCTGATGATTCCAAAATTATCACTAGATTGTATGATTTTTTTTTCTGCAGGCTAGTTCATGTAGGAGGTGTATGTAGAGCAGAGGGGTGAGGAAAAACATGGAAGAGTTCAATAGAAGTGTGATCAAAAGGAGTAGGACATTTTGTGAGCTGTGGACCGTCTCTTGGATGATCTTCCTCTGTCCTCCACCAATTATTCGGATATGTTCTTCCCCCTTGCTTCTCTCCAGGTACTTGCCCCTCTGATGTGCCTCTCTGACTTGTTTTTGTTCTTCCTCTCTCCCAGGACGTGTCTGATGTTTTTCTACTCTTTCTTCTCCTCATTTCCCCTATCCCATGGCGCCTCCCAGATGACTTGTGTGATGCAAGTTAAAGGAGGGTCCTGGGAGACGCCGGTATTCTGATGATTTTTGTTCCTTTTCTTCGTCAGGTGATTTGTTGTCCAGGAAAGGAAAAAAGAGCGCGGGCAACGGTCCAGGAGGGTTTCGTGATAGTTGCCTTGCTTTGTTTTGGTTATTAGTTAGAACCCGGTCAGATTTTAGCCGCCTGACCCATTTTTTTTGGAAACACAAGCATACAATTGTCCATGTTATTTGGACATAGGTGTCAGCGCTTGATTTGTCAAGAAATTTGACTATAATATAGTGCTTTTTACCTCTGTATTGGATGACTTTCTTCGTTATTTAACTTGTTTACCCCTAACCCGGGTCTGATGTTCACCCCTGACCCGTTTAGGCGTTCTTTTTGCTTTATGTTGATTTTCCTGCTCATACAGGTGTAATGTGTTGACTGGTCAGGAAATTTGACTGTTTTCGAATTGAAAAACAGTCAAATGTCAAATAGACAGTCCCACACTAGATTTATTTGGAGCAGAAAATTATAGCGATTTCTGCTCCGATCTGTTGCGCTTTTTCTCACCGGGATTTGGGTCTTAGATTTATTTGGTGGCTAAAGGAAACAATCTACTATAATTTTGGAAACTGGAACTGATCTAATCTAAGAAATTGATCTATAATCTATGAACCAATCTAATCTTTGATCAGACCTGGTGCCGCGCACCCGGGGAGATTTGAGAGGAGATTAATCTCCCCGGGGGCGGCGCGCTGCGGAATTGGTGAAGGTCTTATGATCGGCGTCGTGAGACTAACCGCTCTAATACCATGTGAAAATTATAGGATGGCTAATAATTCTGTTGTTGTATTGATTTGACCCAAGTGTGGGATATATATAAAGTACAACATAGAAGATGCTTGGAATACAAGGCAAGATATTGTGTGTTTGAAGTAAGTCTATCTCTATCTCTTTATCTCTAACTAGTCACGTTTATACTTCTAACAATTCCATCATGAACAAGACTTAGCTCACAACAAATAACAAAAGAGGAAAAACTTAGTGGAATTCTGATGAACACCTAGCAGGCACCAATCTCGATTTTGGCCGGAGTACCTCACCGTGTCGTGATGATCGCGAATGAGTCTGCTTAGGTTTCAGTCGACTGAGACTTCACGAAGTCTCAGTCGGCTGACGTCATATGCTTGTAGCCCAGCCCACTTTATGTTAGGAAACGTAGCATGCAATTTCAAAAAAATTCCTACGATCACGCAAGATCTATGACAACGAGAGGGGGAGAGTGTGTCCACATACCCTCGTAGACCGAAAGAGGAAGCGTTTAATAACGCAGTTGATGTAGTCGAACGTCTTCGCGATCCAACCGATCCAAGTACCGAACGCACGGCACCTCCGTGATCTGCACATGTTCAGCTTAGTGACGTCCCTCGAACTCTTGATCCAGCAGAGGGTCGAGGGAGAGTTTCGTCAGCACGACGGCGTGGTGACGATGATCCGCGCAAGGCTTCGCCTAAGAACTACGTGAATATGACCGGAGAAGTAAACCGTGGAGAGAGACGCCGCACACAGCTTGGAACAATTGGTGTGTCTCTAAGGGGTGCCCTGCCCATGTATATAAAGGAGGGAGAGGGAGGAGGCCGGCCCTGGGGGGCGCGCCATACGGGGGGAGTCCTACTAGGACTCCTAGTCCTAGTAGGATTCGCCCCCCTTCTTTTCCTTCTCATGGAGGTGGAAAGGGGGGAGGAGACAAACATTCTGAGTATGTGTTCACTGACAGAACTATTCTCCTCCATCTTGCAGCTATAGAACTTGTTGGAGACTTCATATCTCTTAACTCGGGCATTTGCTTGAAATATTAACTTCAACTCCTGGGAAATCTCATATGGTCCATGACGTTCAAAATGTCTTTGAAGTCCCGATTCTAAGGCGTAAAGCATGGCACACTAAACTATAGAGTAGTCATCAGACGCTCAAAGCGTCTACATTAGTGGGAGGGGGCTTGTCACCTAGCGGTGTATCAAGAACATAATTCTTTTGTGCAGCAATGAGGATAATCCTCAAGTTACGAACCCAGTCTGTGTAGTTGCTACCATCATCTTTCAACTTAGCTTTATCTAGGAACACATTAAAATTCAAGGGAACAGTAGCACGGGCCATTGATCTACAACATAGATATGCAAAAACTATCAGGACTAAGTTCATGATAAATTAAGTTCAATTAATCATATTACTTAAGAACTCCCACTTAGATAGACAACCCTTGAGGGAGTAGGAGAAGGAAAGGAGGGTGGCACCCCTTCCCTAGTCCAATTCGGGCGCACCAGCCCCTTGTGGGCTGGTTAGCCTCCCTCCTATGGCCCATATCTTTCCCTGAGGGTTCCGGTAACCCCTTCGGTACTCCGGTATGTACCCGATAGACTCCGGAACCCTTCCGGTGTCCGAATACTACCTTCCAATATATCATTCTTTACCTCTCGACCATTTAGAGACTCCTTGTCATGTACGTGAACTCATCCGGGACTTCAAACAATCTTCGGTCACCAAAACACATAACTCATAATACAAATCATCATCGAACGTTAAGCGTGCGGACCCTACGGGTTTGAGAACTATGTAGACATGATCGGGACACATCTCCGGTCAATAACCAATAGTGAAACCTGGATGCTCATATTGGTTCCTACATATTCTATAAAGATCTTTATCGATCAAACCGCAATGACAACATACGTTATTCCCTTTGTCATCGGTATGTTACTTGTTGAGATTCGATCGTCGGTATCATCATACCTAGTTCAATCTCGTTACCGGCAAGTCTCTTTACTCGTTCCATAATGCATCATACCGCAACTAACTCATTAGTCACATTGCTTGCAAGGCTTATAGTGATGTGCATTACCGAGAGGGCCTAGAGATACCTCTCCGATACTCGTAGTGACAAATCCTAATCTCGATCTATGCCAACCCAACAAACACCTTTGGAGACACCTGTAGAGCATCTTTATAACCACCCAGTTACATTGTGACATTTGATAGCACACAAGGTGTTCCTCTGGTATTCGGGAGTTGCATAATCTCATAGTTAAAGGAATATGTATAAGTGATGAAGAAAGAAATAGCAATAAAACTTAACGATCATTATGGTAAGTAACAGGTGGGTCTTGTCCATCACATCATTCTCCTAATGATGTGACCCCATTCATCAAATGACAACACATGTCTATGGTTAGGAAACTTAACCATCTTTGATTAACGAGCTAGTCTAGTAGGGGCTTACTAGGGACACGGTGTTTTGTCTATGTATCCGCACATGTATCAAGTTTCCGGTTAATACAATTCTAGCATGAATAATAAACATTTATCAAGATATAAGGAAATATAAATAACAAATTTATTATTGCCTCTAGGGCATATTTCCTTCAAAGATGGTTAAGTTTCCTAGCCATAGACATGTGTTGTCATTTGATAAACATGATCACATCATTAGAGAATGATGTGATGGGCAAGACCTATCCGTTAGCTTAGCATAAATGATAATTTAGTTTTATTGCTATTGCTTTTTTCATGACTTATACATGTTCCTTAGACTATGAGATTATGCAACTCCCGAATACCGGAGGAAGACCTTGTGTGCTATCAAACGTCACAACGTAACTGGGTGATTATAAAGATGCTCTACATGTGTCTCCGATGGTGTTTGTTGAGTTAGCATAGATCGAGATTAGGATTTGTCACTCCGTGTATCGGAGAGGTGTCTCTGGGCCCTCTCGGTAATGATCATTGATAACCCACAAGTATAGGGGATCACAACAGTTTTTGAGGGTAAGTATTTAACCCAAATTTATTGATTTGACACAAGGGGAGCCAAAGAATATTTGAAGGTATTAGCAGCTAAGTTGTCAATTCAACCACACCTGGAGATTAATTATCTGCAGCAAAGTCATCAGTAGCAAAGTAGTTTGATAGTTTTGATAGTAGTGACAACAGCAACAGTAAGAGTAATAGTGATAGCAGTGATTTGTAGCAAGTGTAACAGTGATGATAGCAGTAGTAACACAGCAAAACAATAAGATAAATTCGTAGGCATTGGATCGGTGACTTGTTGGATGATATTCATCATGAGACAATTATAACCTAGGGCGATACGGCACTAGCTCCAGTTCATCCGTATAATGTAGGCATGTATTCCGTAAATAGTCATACATGCTTTATTAAAAGAACTTGCATGACATCTTTTGTCCTACCCTCCCGTGGCAGTGGGGTCCATATTGGAAACTAAGGGATATTAAGGCCTCCTTTTAATAGAGAACCGGAACAAAGCATTAACACATAGTGAATACATGAACTCCTCAAACTACGGTCATCATCGGGAGTGGGCCCAGTTGTTGTCACTCCGGGGTTGCCGGATCATAACACGTAGTAGGTGACTATAACTTGCAAGATCGGATCTAAGACATGGATATAATGATGAATTAGTAAATGGTTCAGATCTGAGTTCATGGCACCCGGGCCCAAAGTGGCAAGCATTAAGCATAGCAAAGTCATAGCAACATGAATCTAAGAACATAGTGGATACTAGGGCTCAAGCCCTAACAAAAGTAACTCGATTACATGATGAATCTCATCCAACTCCTCACCGACCAGCGAGCCTATGAAGGAATTGCTCACTCCCAGTGGGGAGCATCGTGGAATTGGCGATGAAGAAGGGTTGGTGATGATGAAGAATGAAGACCCCCCTCTCCGGAGTCCCAAACAGACTCCAGATTTGCCCTCCCGAGGAAGAACAGGGCTTGGCGGCGGCTCCGTCCCGTGGATCGCAATAATTCTTTCTCCTTGATTTATTTCTGGAATAATGTGAATTTATATTATCACGGGGGTTGTCAGCGGGGCTACCAGGTGGGTACAACCCACCTGGGCGCGCCAGGAGAGGGGGGCGCACCCTGGTCGGTTGTGCCCACCCAGGGGCCCCTCTCCGGTGGATCTTGGCTCTAGAAATTCTGTTTCATTATATAAAAAATCCTCGCAAAGTTTCGTTCCATTATGAGAACTTTTATTTCTGCACAAAAACAACACCATGGTAGTTCTGCTGAAAACACGTTAGTCTGGGGTTAGTTTCATTCAAATCATGCAAATTAGAGTCCAAAACAAGAGGAAAAGTGTGAGAAAAAGTAGATACATTGGAGACGTATTAACTCCCCAAAGCTTAAACCTTTGCTTGTCCTCAAGCAATTCAGTTGATAAACTGAAAGTGAGAAAGAAAAAACTTTTACGAACTCTTTTGCTCTTGTTTGCATAAATAAGCTTAAAAAGCACCCAGGTTTTCAGCCATCATTATAACTAACCATGTCAACAATAACTCTTAAAGATTATAATGACTCATATCAATGACATAATCAGCTAGCAAGCATTAATAAGATATCTCAAACATCAACACGTTGTCAAAACAACCATGATATAATATGAAAATAGTGGTATCTTGCTAGCCCTTTCTGAGACCGCAAAACATAAATGCAGAGCACCTCCAAAGTTCAAGCAGCGACTAAACATTGTAATTCATGATAGAAAAGATCCAGTCATGATGCACCCAACATTAGCTACACACAATGCATAAATCATCACAGTTGTGCTCTACTCAGTTTCTGGCACTTGTGTTTAGAAGGTGATGACACAACATAAAAGTAAATAGAAAGTCCCTTCGTAGAGGGAAGCAGTGATTTGCAGAGGTGCTAGAGCTCAATTTTTAAAACAGAGATAAATGATAATTTTGAGACATGCCCCCTTCTCATTCACTTCACGACCATCAGTTATCAACATCTTCCATGCTAAGCACGCTAGTGGCGGTCCCCAAGCGGAAAGTAAAAGTTCTAACTCCATTAGGAGTTTTTGTTTGATTATTCAAGAGATGAACTCTTTTTTATATTCGCAATTTGGGACTGGGCACCCCTAATACCACCCATTTCCTCGTGCGATGACGAGTGAATAAACACTCGACCTGAGGATAATATGCTTAGCACGGAAGATATCAACCACCTCCTGTCGTTCCATGAACGATCCGGGCACACAAAACGGATAATTTTTTTAGAAGTTTTTAGAGGTGACACATGCAAATTTACTTAGGACGGCAGGGTAATACGGTATATAGCACTACAAAAAAAGACACATCCATGACATTTTGGGCCAACCGAAAATCTTTTCTGTCATACTTATAAAATTTGTATGACGATAATTGTGAAAAAACCCGGTATCATCACAGATGTGGTGGGGTCCTACTTCTATGACAAAAAATCATGACATAAAATGGGTTTTCGTCCTGGGCGGGCCGGAGACGCAGCTGCATGACATTCTTTGGGCCGTCCATGACGGAAAAAATCGTGGTAGAAGCGAGGGCGCGGAAAATATCGAGGAGTCCCCGGTTACGGTGGGTGGTCGGGGACCGAGCGATGCGCGTTTCTCTCGTATGTACGCGTGTGTGTGCGAGGCGTTGAGCTCTAACTGAACCCGAGCGAGGCGTTGGGCTCTAACTGAACCCGAGCGATTGCACTGCAGGCTACGCGTTACTGAACCCGAGCGATCGATCGATGGCTGTTAACTGAACCCGATCGAGTGATTCCTTCGCTAGTGCTGCTAACTGAAGCCGATCGATGCTGCCTCTGGATGAACAGTGAGCGTTGCGCGGGGGGGGGGGGGGGTGGATGAATAGGACCCCGTGGCGTTGCCTCTGGATGAACAGGACCCCGATCGTTCGAGCCGGTGGGGCTGGATGAACAGGACCCCGTGGAGGGCAGGATGAACAGGACCCTGTGGAGGGCAGGATGAACAGGACCACCCCGTGGAGGGAAGGATGAACAGTAGACAGTGGAGGGAATGATGAACAGTAGCGCATGTAGGGGTGGTTGAACAGGAGCCCGTGGAGAGGGCTGGTTGAACAGTAGCAGGTGGAGTAGCGCGCGGTGGAGGCTGGATGAACAGGAGCCCGTGGATGAACAGTCGCAGGTGGAGGCTGGAGGAGGTCGATGGTGGATGAACAGTAGCCCGTGGAGGCTGGAGGGGGTCGACGGTGGAGATGAACAGTATATCGTGGAGTCCCGTTTTGCGGTACGCCACACCCCTCCCGATGAACAATACCCCCGTTTCGAGTGTAGGAGGTTCGTTTCCTCCGTTTTGCGGCACGCCAGACCCCTCCCGATGAACAGGTTCCCATTTCGAACGTGGCCGGTCGAACACAAGGCCGTTTCCTTCGTTCTGCGGTACGCCAGGCCTCGTTTCCATCGGTTGTTCCGTCCAAGCCCTCCCGATGAACACGACGACGCATTCCGTTCTGACCCAGCCGGTTGGCTCCCCATGAACACGACAACGACGCTGTTTCTCTGTTCCGACCCTACCATGTACACGAGCCCTGGCCGTACGTATGAGCGAGTAGGCGTTCGAGACCCTGCCCGTATGTACGTACGTGGCCGTATTTTCTTTCTTGCACACTTGCCCATGTACATACGTGTATATGCTATATGCGCGCCTCTACTACGACACGTGCGCGCCTCTACATTGACCAGTATGTACGTACACGTTCATGACCAGAATGACAACTCTACGTACGCTTCGACCAGGTGGGTCCCGACTGTCAGGCACTTCCTTGCCTGCGAAGATGTAGCTGGTGGGTCCCAGCAGTCAGGGGGGCGAATCATTTTTTTGCCCGGACGCACTTCCTTGCGTGCGAAGATGTAGCTGGTGGGTCCCAACAGTCAAGGGGAAACATTTTTTTCGCAAAATACGGTGGCCCGTCCGGTGGGTCCCTGCTGTCAAGTGGAGGAATATTTATTTTGCACGTAATAAGGAGGCACTTCCTTGCCACGGCCGTGGACCCAACTGTCAGCCTCTCCACGTACAGTCCATGTCCGATGGAAGCCGTTCCTTGACCACGTTGACCACGCCGCGCCGAGAGCACCAGGGCGGTGGACGACGGCGAGGCCTAGTAAGGGGACAACGTGGAGCTGGGGAAGACACGGCAGTGGAAGCCCACATGGAGAGGAGTACGAGGGTTCACTGGTTCGACTGCGGTGTGAGGCTGCCGTCGCCGCAGGGCCTCGCCAGCGGTGGGAATAGTAGGGGGCGGTGAGGCCTCCACGGCAGCACATCCGGCCATAGGAGGCAGGAGCATGCGGCACGACCGGCGCTGCTTTGGGCGGCTGGAGCAAGAAGACCAGAGGTTGAAGAAGCACTAAGGTCGTTGGATGGACATTGTACGGTCAGTGGAGCTAGAATCGTTCATATTGACTAAATTGACAAAGCCCTCCTTCCCCGTCAACTTAGTAGGCGCACAAGTCAGCCTCCCACTATGGTGGGTCCCAGCTGGCAGGGGGTATTCATTTTTTTGTGCGCAATAAGGAGGCACTTCCTTGCGTGCGAAGATATAGTTGGTGGGTCCGACCTGTCAGCGGAGGGAACGTTTTTTTGCGAAATACAGAGGCCCTTCCGGCGGGTCCCAGATGTCAGGTGGAGGAATCATTATTTTGCGTGTAATAAGGAGGCATTTCCTTGTGTGCGGCCATGGACCCAGCTGCCAGCCTCTTCACGTACAGTCCACTTCCGATGGATGTCGTTCGTTGACCACGTTGACCACGCCGCGCCGAGAGCACCAGGGCGGTGGATGACGGCGAGGCCTACGAAGGGAACGACATGGAGCCGGGGAAGACATGGCAGTGGCTGCCCACGCGGTGGCGAGTATGAGGGTTGACTGGTTCGGCTGCCGTCGCCGGAAAATAACAGGAGGTGTGGGTGAGTAGAGGGATAGACAGGCCAGGGATGCGAGTATATGATGGGGCCGTGAGGCCTGCCCGGCAGCACAGCCGGCCACGGGAGGCGGGAGCAGGAGGTTTCGACGGTGCTGGTTTGGGCGGCTGGGGCAGGAAGATCAGAGACTGAAGAAGCACGATTGCCGTTAGATTGACATCTAACGGTCTAACGCTGGTAGAGTTGATTGTTGACTAAGTTTCTTTTTTGATAAACCTTGTGTACGCATGAACTTAGTAGGCCCACAAGTCAGCCTCCAAATCTGTGGCAGACAACATAGAGCCCATTTGCTATTTTTTAATAATTTGCAGCCCATTTGCTAATTCTTAAGTAATTTATTACAACCCATTTTCTGCCCAGGACCACGGTCAAAAAGTTCAACCTTATTTTGCATATTTCGGTGGAGTCCGAACTTTTGTAATCCCGAAATGATAAACATATTTTTAAGAACTTATTGATTTGCCAAAAAATCGTTTTGTTTTTAAGCAAATACGACGTGGGACAATTGAGTTGGTTTAAGGGAAAACCAGTGGTAAAAAAAATCAGCGCTGAGAGGGAAAACAACAACAAAAATAAGGATGTAAATATGAAAAGTGAATTTTATGTCTTTTCAATATAATAATACGTGTATATGAGCTAGTAAAACTATAGGTAGAGATTAGAAAACGGATGTAGTACATGCGTTTCAAGAGGAAAATAGAAATGGGCTGTGTGTTTGATTCAGTAAAAAAAGTGCGTGCGGATGTTGTAAGACAAAATATAACTAACACTGGCAGACCAGAGGCCAGTAGATACCTGCTGGATCTTTGTGCCCCGTTGTCATCATGGGCTGGGCCTCTTAAAAACAAAACCAAGCCTGGGCAGTCTACAGCCCAGTTGAAACTTACTCGACCTGAAAAAACAATATACGTGCTCAATAAACGAGAGAATTCTGCAAGTACAGACTGATAACTGGGATGCAACAGGGATATTGTTTTTTCATCGTGATAATAAGAGCATGCACTTGTTTCAAAAAATTTGGAGAACTGGGAATTCGAACGGCAGGTGCTTATGCTACCCATCAAATAAAAATCACGTGCTTGAAAAATCATTTTGAAACAAATGAATCAACTTTATATCCACGTCGACCCTCGGCATGATGGTTGGAATAAAATGCCAAGTTCATACCAAAAGATCGTTAACAACAATACCAACTTGCGGACGACAAGGTAGTACAAGTACCAATACCAAACTAACTTATAATCTTTTACTCCTGGCCCTAGTGTTCGTCTAGTAGAAAATCTTGCAGAGGACCAGCTCCCGCTCCTTCTCTTGATCCAGGTCCCCGAGGTGGTACTGGTGCATCACCCAGTTGGTCCTCTGCTGGTCGAAGTTCTTGTTGGTGTGCAGCACCAGAACCTTTTTGCTGCCCGTCTGCCGGCCGTTGACCATCACCGGCAAGGTATTGCCGGTGTTGTGCTACATCCGTGCATGCCGCACTTCGACTGTATCTTGCGACGCGTCCACGTGCCCCTTTTGAACGCCCTGGAATTGCGCTGGAAGAAATGCTTGCTTAGGCCACTCAGTGTGATACCTACAGTATTGTCGAATACAGGTTTTAGTGTACGTAGTTGGCATTTTCATAACATCTTTGGCATGCTGCAGTCACTTGTTTCACTTTTTATTACCAGTCAAATTGTAATTGCTTCACCATGTCTGCGTCTAAAAAGAAAAATAGAGCTATAAACAAAGGAATATGTTTGTGCAAGTAGACGGCCGATTGATGTCTTACCCGGAAATTTCTCAGGATGGGTGTAGCATATGCTGTGCTCGCTGTCGATGGATGGTATGAACAAATCGATGAGAGGGTGAGATCTCGCGCTGTCAGCACCCACTTTGGCCTCAAGGTGCTCGATCAACTCCTGATCCGTGGGATCAAACTTGACGTCAGCCGGCAGAACCGGTCAATCCTTCGTCGACTTGCATGGGTTAATTCCAGTTATATGGTACTCAATGTATGATCAATCGACTGTTTTAAGTGAATGATGAAAGATTTCGACAGATAAGTGGTACTCCAAATCTGAAGTCCAGAATACGCGAACACGCCCCCGGGATTCTTGTGTCACCTCACGCGCAGCGTGTTGTCACGTCAATTCAATGTGTGGACATGATGAATAATTTAACCGACGTATACTAGTACTGCTACTGTACTACTTACTAGCCGTATTTAGTGTCACATTTTAACCATATGTTTAACTAACAAGTACACACTTGAAGCCTAAGTGATATATATATATATATATATATATATATATATATATATATATATATATATATAGGACAAGACTATTCTGTTACTAGTAACAGAATAATATTATGTTACCATCGCCCCCTATAGGGCCCGATCTGGCCGCAACCCCACCTCCCGCTAACGGGCCTCGCCCCCACCCCCTAGCGACGTGCCGTCTCCCGCCCCGCCGATGTGCAGCCCCTGCCTCCCGGCGACGCGCCGCTCCCTCCGCTTCCTGCCGACGCGCCCCGCCACCACCTCGCACCGATGCGCAGCCCCCTGCCTCCCGGCGACGCGCCGCCCCCTCCCCTTCCTACCGACGTGCCCCGCCATCACCTCGCGCCGATGCGCAGCCCCCTGCCTCCCGGCGACGCGCCGCGCCACCACCTCCCGCAGACGCGTCGTCTCCTCCCTAGCCGACGCACCCCGCCACCACCTCCCGGTGACGCGCCACCCCCTCCCAGTCCTGTCGCCGCGCCGCGCCACCACCTCCCCGCGGCTCGGCCGCCCCCTTCTAGTCCCGCCGGCGGACCGCACCACTACCGCCGCCCAACCCCTCCACCCGCAAGCTAGGGCACTGGGTCGCCCTCCTCGCCGTGGTGTCCCTGCTGACCATCAACAGAGGAAGCGGGTTGGCGACCGGGACCTCATTGTGCTCATCTCCGACATGTGTCGAGGTAAACAAAGTCAGCGGAATTGGTATTGTGAGCTTGTTGGCTAACCGGTCCTGTGTGTTATCTTAATGTTGGACTAAGGAATTTCACATTAAAATTAGGCATCTACAAGTTGGAACATGGAGCTTGCAGCTTATGTTTGTGCAGTTTGAACTTAAGCTGGTCTCCCTCTCATACTTCAGTTTTTCAGTATTGGTCTAGTCAGTATGGTGAAGATGAAGCTTCTTTCTGAACTTCTCCGGTTAATATACATGCACTTGGTCATCTTTTTTACATGTACTAACATCAGCTCATTCGGAGATGTTCGTGTGCTTGTAACACAAATCAGTTCAAATCTCAAGAGAAGTAAGCTCAAAATAAAAAAATACAAAAGTTCGAAGCCGAGATGTTTGCGTATGTTTTGTTGAATTGAGTTCCTTCCTAAAAAAGCACTAAATATGTTTGCATATGTTTGCACATATTTTCAGTACAAACTTTTAAAAAAGTTTCTTTCTGAACTTCTCAAAATTAATATACATGAACTTGATTATCTTTTTAACATGTACTGATATCAGCTTCATTGGATTTTTGTGTGTGTGCTTGTAACACAGTCAGTTCAGATCTCGAGAGACCATAAGTTCAAGTTCACTAGTATTTATAAAAATGTTGGTTGCGGTACTAGTATTTACAAATTTCTTATAATCTCCACAGGTCGGAGGCCGTACATATTTCTTATTCCTATTGCTATAATTTCAATTGATCAAATGCTATAAGCTCGCATGTTATTCTCCAATTAGTTCAAGTGATCATTGTTTTATTTTATTTTGTATATGTCTAAGAGTAAAGTTTGTGACCTGAACTTTCTACTTACTGCTTAGAGAAGGCCCCTTTTGTGGCATGAACTTTCTTCTTATTGCTTAGAGAAGGTCCCTTGGAAAAGATGACTACCTTTCCAAGTTGGATTATCCTCAAACAATTTATATTTTGATATGGAATAGGAAAATAGGTTTGCTTTGGAGTGTGTTTTACAATTAGAACGTTTCTTCATATTCTTTGCGTATGCCCAAAAAACAGAGGAGAAAAGTTGGCTACCTGCGTATAGTTTTGTATAATTTCAACTAATATTCATGAACCTCTTTGGTGGATGTTTTGATATATTTCCTTCATGAATTGTAGTTGTCGAATGGTGTTACACAATTACTATTCTAGCATCATTGTTTATATCGTATTTTTTAGCATTCTTGCAACCCTATTAACAACATCTTTTTGTGCAGTGTTTGTCGGTTTTTCTTTGATTTATGGACATCTTGGGCTTGCTGGGTGCAGAATCAAGAAGTCCAGTGAGAGGTACTGGTAGAAGGCTAGTGAGAGCTATCAGCATCAGTTCATCAGTTCTTTTATGGTGCGCTGCTCGTGGCATGAAGGCAATCAAATGGTAAATTACTGACCCTTATAACCTCGGGTACTACTACAAAAGCAGAAAGGACCTCTGAAAGTTAGTTAATAGCACCATGTTGTGCCTCTTGTGCTGCATGACTGCTAGTTCTTCAACTAAAAAAATACATTTCTCTTGGCATGCTTTCTAGATGTGGTATTACATGATATCAGTCCCCAAAATATATAAATTTCTTCTATCGTCAGTTCAATTTTCTCTAGTATGTATGTTCTGAAGATGATGAGAGAATGGTCTGGTGGAGATGATGCATGTTTGTTTGCTTTTTATCATGATATATAAAAAGATGCTGGTAGCTCTAGTACCTATACTACAACAGTTCATTGACAAAAAATATACCAGTTCAATACATACTTGGAAAAAAGTTCAATACTAAGTGTTCTTTGCCTAGATAGTGCCTATAAGAAATTAAATCGCGCATTTCCATAAAACTACGTACTGATAAATCAGAACTCGTGCATTTCCATAAAATTCTGCAAGTTTTGTGTGTGTGCTGCTACAAATCTGAAATGTTTTTCCAATCATACTAGTACTGATGCAATCACCTAAAAAAGTTGAAGATAAATTATGTAAGTTTAGTGTGTGTGCTGCTACAAATCCAAACTTCTTGTCCAGTCATTCTAGTACTGATGAAGATCGAGTTGACTGAAATAATGTAGTCGATTCCTGAGACCCTTACTAGTCCCTCCATATATTTGGACCTTTGCATCGTCAGTACAACATCACGCTCCACAGCCGGTCGTGAGAAAAGAGCTGCGTGCAGGCCACCCTGTACTCCATCCTTTATCCAGCTCAGTCATCTCCCTCTCATCCTCTCTCTCTCTGCTCCACGTGTGTGTGTAGGGAGGGAGGATATAGAGCAGGGGAGTGGGAGGCCCTTCCATGGCGAATTCATAGGCATCTTCCATGGAGATTGTGAGCTCTCTCGATTATTGCTTGAGGATTTATGTTGTTGGTCTGTCCACTGTAGTTCCTCTATAGCGCCCTCCTCTTTATCTAGTGTTCCTCTTTCGATGTTGCTGCATGTGTTTAGTAACCCACTGATATGATTTCTGGAAACAACCTTCAGTACAAAGAACCTTCAGAACGAGAAAAAATGGGTCGTCAGTTCATCCATGTGCAACCTCCTGCATGGTCATCCATTTTTATTTGGAGCCTACTCGCTGCAATGCACAACAGAGGTTGGTGCTCACCTTCTTCGAGACCGCTGCCCGACGTCCACTCCCACATTTGCAGGCTCCTACAGCAAGACCTACTGCCTCGCCACCGCCACCGGTTAGCAAGCACACATAAAAAATCTTCCATTTTTGTTTCTTTTAACCTCAGAACCTTGCTTACAAACAAACACAATAATAACACCGTCAGTCTGAACATTCCTGCACCACCACTAGCCCGTCGACCACGGTTGCTGGCAGCCGTCCAAGTTGAGCGTTGATGGTAGTCCTCTGCGTGGATCAACGACACTTTCTCACACGCCGCCACCTAGCCCGCGCCCGCAGCCATCCACCTCACCGCCGCGAGGCACCTTCCGGACATCACTGCCAAGAGCCTCTCTCCGCCACCACGCCTGGTAGTTGAACTTACATGGGATGACCTGTGACCAACTTCCCCGCCTCTACAAGCTTGTCGAGGTGACTTGGTAGTCGCTAGGATTCCCTGTAGTCGCCAATGCCCGGCGCCGCTCGTGATCTCCGCCTCCATCAGCTCCACTTCACCAGAGCAATCAGTCTAGAGGAGGAGGTGTAGCCGTTCCACCCGATCTCCGACGTCTTATTCACCTACAAAAATATTTCTTTTTGAGTTCTATTCTTCATCATAGATTCACCGCTATTACCTTAGTTCAAAAGTGCCAAAGAGTTTAGTTCAGACTATACTAAATGTCCATATTGTAGATAATATTTGCATTGTCTTAAATTTCTGGAAACAAGCTTCAGTACAAGAAAAATGGGTCAGTCAGTTCGTCCATATCCAAACCCTCGCTGACGTGCGGCAGCAGGAAATATTTCCAGGTTGTTTTCTTTCTCTCTTTGCTTATCACAAAATTGCACAAATGCCTAGCAGAAATAGAACTTGTTCTTATACATGGGTAGGTTCACGAAAAAATGTAGTAGTAGTTCGGTGAAAGGATTCGCATCAGTTCAAACATTTTTGAATGTTCAATAAAAGTTCAAATAGACCAGAGGCTTTCACCTCATTCGAAAAGCCTAAAGCAACATTACAATGATAGAATAAAAATTAGTTCAAAACAATGCTGGAGGTTTGTCGGAATGACAGAAAAACATCAGTTCAATTTTTCTGTACCATCGCTTTTGTTGCGTCAGTTCAAGGGGTGGACATGCATCGGTTCAAGGGTTATACAAATTAAAAAAGCAATGTATACACACACCCCATAACAATGTTTCCTTCTGTAAAAAGATATTTAACTAGGTAATGCAAGGCATTGCACCGGTTCAATATAGTCAGAAAATACCCTAATAGTTCAACCGAGACCATTGGGAGGTTCAATGAATACAATATGACGGTTAGGAAAAAGATAGCATGTCTTATAGAAAAATGTGCTTTGGTCCATGAAAACACGCTCTGTACAAATCCATGTGGAGATTAGTTTGGGTACTCTATATTTGAAACAAAAAAAACACAAACGGTCTCACCGTATTCAAAATACTATATGAAAAATACCTTAGTACAAACACACAAATAGATCAGTACGAGTACTTTGTCTTTCGACCAGAAAGACAACACGATGGGTCTCATCATATTCAAAATTACTATTCAACGATTGCGAATTTGAGAAAATATTCAACATGATTAAGTTTCGCATTTTCGATATATTTCCAATGATATATTATTTGCCCTATTTTGACAAATTTTTAAACAAACCGCGTTCGGAATCAAATTTGACCGTATTCGAATTCAAGTTTAAACCGTAAGGAACTAGAAAAACATTTCTATATGAAAAAGTTGCGCATTTTCCATTGCTTCTTGGCCCAGCTGAGAGAATCCTCATGTTAAAAAGTAAAAAAGCAGTTTTGAAGCAATTTCCAGTGTCTTTGGAACCATTCATGGTTAAAAAGCAAACGACTACCTCCTTCGTTCGAGTTGAACACTGGTCATCGTCCAAGTTCAAAGAGGATTATATGCAAGTACAAAAGTATATTTTAGTGAGAAAATGTGGCGTTTTGACAATATTCTGTATGATTCATTTGTTCAACCTTAGAACTTGGCGATATTTAGTCTATTTTTCTATGATGAAGGCACACATGAAGTCATGTGCAAGAGTTATACCCCTAGTGTTTCAAAGATTCGTATTTTGTTTCTTCAAATGTGTTGTGCACCTGTTTGATGAGGTAAGACAAAGCAAGATAGTGAAAATATCATTAAAGACACTTGGAAGTACAAATGTAAAAAAAATAAGTTCTGATTCTCGTCAGGTAGGAAGTTTGGAGAAGAAAACATAAGTTTTTAAAAGGAGGGAATGGTAAAAATTTAAGTCCGTTCAACTATATGAACCATAAAGGTATGATGGTGATGACACCGTCAGTAAGGATAAGGATGAGAAAGAAAAATAAAAACTAAAAGTGAAAGAGCATCGAGTGATTATTTTTTGAGAAGTAGAAACTCTAGTACCGTAAGTACCATCAATTAAAAACTAAAAATTGCATCAGTTCTGACCCAAGGGACAATAAATTTGCAAAAGAATGTATTAGTAAAAGTTCGAATGAAAAAAGCAACTTAATAAATGAAAAAACTACAAGTTCACAACTACAAAAGTTGTATGTTCAAACATGACGTCTCAGATAAGTCTGCGAGAAAACTCAAACAAAAGATAAACCAATGGAAATTCAATTGGTAAAAGCTCAAGTCGCAAAACACGAGAAGTCCAAAACATCGTTGTAAAAAAATTGAGTTGAAAAAAGAAACACACAAACTATTTTATTTTTGAAAAAATATCATTCAGTTCAATGATATAAACCATGCAAGTTCGAGGACTATGATACAGTAAACCATTGAAAAGTTACTAAGAAAAGCCGTACCAAAAAAAAGACAATAAGGTCTAGTCTGTGAAAAATATCTCCTCAGTACAAACACATACACAGATCAGTACGGGTACTCTGTTTTTCCTGATGGGAAAACAACACGAAGGGTCTCACCGTATTTCCAATTAGTCTTCATCAGTTGTGAATTTGAGAATACATTCAGCATGACTAAGTTTCACTTTTTCGATAGCTTTGCATAGACGTTGAACTGAAATCTTTGGCCTCTTTGAATGTTCCGCATTTGAAAATTCTTTGTGAAATTTTGTTGCAGACCTACCACGAAAGTTTCCCAAAATATGAGCTGCCATTTTATAGCTCGTAGTCAAGGATGAGCACATGGGCAACATGGCTACACTTGCTGGCGACTAAGGTATATGATTATATCTATGAATGAAATGCGCCCATGGCTTACATTGCTTTGCATAAAGTCAGAGCTTGAACATAAAAACTTCTCACTATACGCTCCTAGTCCACTTCGAATGAGTCCAGGTCCAGCTCCATACAGAGCGCTTTGAAAAGGATCAGCCTGTGAAGTAGTAGGCCTGCCTACCAATCCTCCCTCCCAGATCAATGTTCATCGCTCCCATCACGGCTGAATAAACAATGAATGTTCAAACAAGGAGCCACAGTTCATTCGATCCCCAGTCTCTAGTGTCGAATCAGATCCCACCGAAACGCCCGCACAGTGTTGAAAGCAAGAAATCCTTATGTGGCCAGTCAACGCTTGTTGGATTCGATTGATTCCAGGAGCTGCAACAAAAAGACAGGGTGATTCGATTAGTTCCGTTTCAAGGCGCAAACACAAAGCAGCGGAGCCTCTCGCCGGCGCGACCGCCCCTCCCACTCCGGCGGGACCCGCCACCGTCCTCTGCCCTTCCCTTCCCAGGATGCATAGTAAGGCAAACGAAATCAGTGGAGTGGTCACTTATTCCTTTCGTCCACATCACAGCTCAGCGCCTTGCCACCAGTACAAAGGGGAAGGAGATGGAGGCCTGCTCCGCTCCCCTCCTCCTCCTCCCTTCCCGAACACGGTGACTCCACCACCACCTCGACCCGACCCCCCGGCTGGAAATGGCGCCCTCTCCCTCCGCCCTCGCGCTATCCCCCACCACGCGGGTAAGCCATTCTTATGCCTTCGCTTGAGTTCTCTCCGCTGATTTCTCGCTTGGTGCTGTTTGCAGGTGGTAGTCGCTTCATCTGTGCTGCGCTGAGGCGGACGCCGGCGTCGCGCGTGGCCGCCATCTCCTCCGTCCAGCTCCACGCATGCTCTTGGGGCGCGCGGCGTACTCTACGGCCGGAGCTCACCACGGCCCCTCCTCGCCCTGGCGCCGCCCGCTGCAGGGCGCCTCTGTTCCAGCCTCATGCATGTACGCACCAACGCCAGACTTCTCTCCACCACAGCAGCAGCGCCGCCGCTATCGCTCGCACCCCGGCGCCCATCGCCGCGCCTAGGGTAGGGCCTGGGTTGCCGGGAGGGAGGCAGGCGGGTGGAGGGATCCACCATAAGTAGCTCGGTCGACTACTGGAACGGGGAGAGAGCGGGAGGGGCTCTTATTTGTCGTTTTAATAAAAAACAATCAGTTCAACGAAACGACAAAATCAGTACGATCGCTCAAATTCATCAGTTCAATAATGGTAAAAGAATCATATTCTGTTACGCGTAACAGAATAGCCCAGATGTGTGTGTGTGTGTGTGTGTGTGTGTATACTGCACGACATCTCCATCATCATTATCAGTACATCCTGCGCACGTGAGTTAGGATGCACTTGATCCCAGAAAGGTATCTATCCCTCAAACCAGAGGAGTGCTTCAAACTAACAACAACCCAACAAAAGAGGGCCGTGCTACAGCAGCAGAATACATGGCTCAGTCTACATATCAGTACGAATCAAGTTGTGCATATTAGCTGTTGGCATGAACCACATCGACGCATGTCAGGTTTGCAAAAGCCATCCATCTCATGGAAGCTTGATGCCTTTCACACACTGAAGATTATCTCGCAACAAGCTGTGTCGACGAATCTCTGGATATGGTGATTCATGAAACCCATGGTATGATGTGTAAACACAGTCCCCCCTGGCGAATGGAAGTTGCATAGCATGGTAATCATTGCCGGTGATATGATCGACGATTGGTTGGATGATCGGATAATTGAGCCCGAGGAACATGGAGTGGTTGCCGAGGCTGTAAACCCGCCTCCAGTTGAATATGCCTGGCCCAACGGAGCTGGGATTTTTCTCGAACACGAAGCAGCCAGAGCCATCAATGTCAGGAACGCCCCAGGCATTGTACTGCATGTGGTTTGATGAAATGGTTTGGTCAATTTGGTACGTGAAAATGAGCATCAAATGACCACCGTCAGCTGAACGAGCGATAAACCACCACCCATTGGCTGGTATGATTCCAGGCCCTGGAATCATGAAGGCCAGCGCATTTGCGTCTACTGCAGCAATTCAAATTGGAGACCAAAAGGACAAAAACAAACAATCATGTTCAGAGTATGTGTGTAATTAAGATTATTATAACAGTGACACATATAATAGACAGAGAATTGCAATGCCGTGGTCATAATCATACCCCAAGTTAAAAAAATAAGCCAATGGCTTTCATATTCTAGCAATATATCATGGTTCAAACATCATGTAACAATGAGAGGAAAACAGATATGACATGGCCTACTCATATTCTACCATAGCACTTACTACAGTTATCATATCAACTCCAAGCAATAACATGCGTTGTTATAAAAATCCTGGAAATGAGAGTAACATATAGCAATCATGAGGTTATACTCATAATATATATTCTAACAATCATTAGATACCAATTGTTCTCATATCAACTCTAACAATAACATGTGTGGTCATAAAAATCTAGGAAATGAGAGGAACATATAGCAATGATGTGGTTATAGACATACTATATATTCTAAATTTGTAACAATGAACAGGAACCCGTATTCTTAAGGTAAAGATGAGATGAGATAGAACAATTACACAACGATAGATTCCACCAGTATAGGCAGCCAATCTGTGCGTCGACCGCAGAAACGATGCCATCATGCACTATAGCATCAGACATAAGTGTTGGGTGAAGAGGATCGACGATGAGCCATAACCATGTATGGCGACCGGATTCCAGATAGACCAATCCCATGTTGAAAACGACAATGAGCTTGTAATCCATGTAGTCTTCTGATGGTGTGGGCACTTCGCAGATTACAACCTTCAGCAAACAGAGGTCGAGCCAAAAGCTCGACGCGTCTCGTGCGTAGTAGGCAGGAGTGTCCGGCGGGCCACGATGCTCGATGGCGGCGGTATCCAAAGATTGAAGGGTGATCTCTTGCTAGGTGTAGATATTCACGAGACGACACGGACTATCGGATTGGTGGATGAGGACGATCCAGTTGGCCTTCATGCAGTAGTGGCCGCGCATGAAGGGCAGGTGGACGAGTAGTGGTAGCATGTCGAGGGGCACCACGGCAACCTCCGTAGGATCGTCAATTCGGTGTCTGGGCCACCAGCGAGGATCGGGCATCAACAAGCAGGGTGTCTTGAAAAGAGTCGGCCAGTTGCAGACGAGTAGACGGTACAAAGACACCGAGCATGCGACCAGACGGACAATGCTGAGTAGGTCCATACCATTACAGATCTGCTCCAAGAGAACATCGGGGAGGGAATTCCAATCATGGCTCTGCGTGTCAGTCGGTTTTGCCATTGGGGTTTTCGATGCCTGCGAGCTAGCGGGGAAGTGGATTCGGGCGGGCGAGCGAAGAAGCTTATCCTCGTGTGGCCGAGCAGTGAGCGGGGGGATATGGTACGCGCGAGCTACCAAGGAAGATAGCGCGGGCGGGAGAGCAGTGAGCGGGGGGAAATGGTGTGTGGCCGATGATGGGGAAGAGAGGAGCAAGAAGAAGAGAGGAGGAAGAAGAAGAGAGGAGGAAGAAGAATGGAAGGCGGGGAAGAAAGTGCATTAAATCTCAATTCTACTACTACTACGAGGATATACCGCCCTTCGGATTGTAAATAGTTACACCGATGACACGTGGGTCTACCACAAGAGGGCCCATATGTCAGCTAATGGAGGATAGAAGCGTGCTCTACTGGCAAACATGATCGCAGTACTGGGTAAGGCTGATTTAGTAGCACCAACACGTTGGTTCAGCTTATTAGTTAAGTGTCCCATCTGCTGTAGCGTGTATTGGCACTTCACTGCGAAGACTAGTTGAATAGTTCTCTCTGACCGAGATGGGGAATAATGGATCGCGAAGACTTCCTTTCTATATTATCCCTATGCCTCTACGCTCACTTCACTCATTTTGCTCCGTACGTAGTCACTTGTTGAAATCTCTAGAAAGACAAATACTCCGTATTTGTGAACAGAGGGAGGATTTTACTCCGTATCTGGGAACAGAGGGAGGATTTTACTCCATATTTGGGAACAGAGGGAGTATCACCATATGGAGGGAACATAGGAAGCTTGAAATATGAACATGTCAATGGGAGGGAGTAAGCCCCATGCATGCATGCGTGCTTGCAACATGCAACACTCACACGTACACATGGACGCACGCAACACTCACGCACCCATGCGGCACACAGCACACGACGCAACACACACGCTCACGCTCAAGTGCTCAACCTACTCCCTACGTCCGTAAAAGACTGTACATTTAGAGATTTACACATTAACCAGGGCATAATTAACGCCCAAAAGTTATGTGTGCATGCGACCATTGAGAGAAGAAGATTAAATGAAGGTCGTTGCATGCTGTAATTAAGGATAGACATGTAGCCTATACCTAGAGCACAAGTTGGTGCATTAGTCAGTCAATATCGATTTAGATTAAAGGCTAAATGCATTGGAAGTGTAGATGTACTACACTCTTTGTTTTTTAGCTGATTTCTTTGCTCTGCCAACTGACAGGTGGGACCCAGAAACCAGGTGACAATTTTACCAGTCAACAAAGTGCCACGTCGACTATGTGGCCGGTCAGTAGGGTGCAATACGGTGCTCTACGATGAGCTAGTGATCATATAATCACCACAAAACTATATATAGTGACCGTAAAGAGCGTATTGTTACATACGTTGACCGCCAGTGTATTTTTCTCATTTCAAATTAAGCCATATTAACCGAAAAGGACGCAGTATGGACTAGTACTAGTACTGCTTTGATGTGTCCCGTCAACTCCCCGAACGAGGAGAAGCTTGCTTACTACGCCTCTCCCTCGCCCACGCGCGCGGTGGTTCGCAGGACGAGGAGAGGGTTTTGACTACAGCGCGCCCTCTCCCTCTCCCTCTCCCTCGCCCTCGCCATGGACGTGCAGCAGTTCAATCAGTGTCATATTGCCAGAAGCATAATGTGTACTGTAGTATCATCATTGTTGGACCTTCTGAAGAGGCGAAGAGCCAAGTGCAAGGTTCACACGAGTACGAACTGTTGAACCTCCCGAAGAGGCAAAGAGCCAAGTGCAAGGTTTTATAGGAGTTGCCGTCCTAGTAGGAGCGTAATACAACTATAGCGAACGATGCTACTGTATGATGCCGCCACGTCACGTATATCCAAAGTTGTGCCACCTTTTTTTCTCAAAGAGCGTGTTGGATCCCATGCAACAACCACACAAGTTGCACGTACACATAACACATTTACTAGTAATAAATTCTAAAGGACAAATGCCAGTATGCCACACAAGTTCATCTCCAATTCATGTGATAAATTTGTGCACGACTAGTCTACATATATTCACAGCGCTACCGTTCACAATTTACCGTACTCCACTTACACGTTATAGATGGGCTACATGTCCTCCTCCAGGTTCTAGTCCCAGGTGTTCTTCACGGATGGCACGATACATAGCGGTGGGCAACGGGAATCATTGTCACAGCTTTCTAGTCCGGTTCCACACAATGGAGACTCATCCAAGCTGAAGCCGCATAAATCAGGGATAGCATGTCCCAGCATGTCGTTCATTCGGCGGTGCGCATGGAAGACACAACCATGCTTCATGAATGGCAGGCCTTCCGTGTCGTGCAAGGAAGGTGGCATCTGCTTCACAATGGGGTAGCTGTCCCCAATGAAAAGCGAGTACTCTCCAAGAGTGTTCCTCGGCACCCACGTAGCATCACGGGGGTCGAACTCGGTGCTGTTCATCTGGTACACGCGCCATCTCATATCTGGGCACATGGTGACATACATAGTCAAGGTCTATGCATAATAATGTTGTGCTCAAATATGGCGGCCAGTAATACTGTGCAACAAATAGTACTACTCCGGTATAGAGGAAGTAAAATAACCGGCTTATTATATATAGCCACTGTTGGCTACATGGATGAGATAGTAAGACATGGAAAAACAAAAATGGTGGCAGCTAGTGGGTTCAAGTCTTCAAGGGCCTAGCTAGCTATATGCGTCCTCCAAGGTAAAAAGTACTCCTACAAGTACGTAAGTAGAGTACTAGTACAACAATGAAAGAGAAGGCGAGAGGGTTAAAAAATGGAATACCTGGGTAGATGGTGACGTTCCGATCGTGGTAGATTGTGTGACCATGTTGCAAATCAGTGGTACCATGGGTAACGACTGCTAAGATAGTTGATCCCAATATGCCAAAGTCAGCTACAAGGTTCCAGGTTAGACCGAATCGCGGATGCAAATGCACATCCAGGATCGGCGATCTTATTTTGATCGCGGGATGACTGGTCCTTGGAAAATAATGGAGTACCGTTAGGGATGCAAATGATGGTTTGTGCATCCCATTTGTAATCTCCCGTACCATAGGATGGCAACCAGATGGAACAAGTCCCCTGGCCTGTCACCATGAAGATGCGGCCTAGATGGCGCACGACGTCTTCGAACATGTAGGGGTACAAATCTGCCGCCGCCAACATGCGTCAGCCTCTGCCGTTACTGCCTCTTGCATTGATGGCAATCCTTATGTCGAACACCGCGATGAGATAGTAATCGTCGTAGCCGCGTCGTTTTGTTGGCGGGTCCGCAATTTCTATCTTCTTCAATCTCATGTAGGCATCATCATACATATTCAAGCCCAGCC
The DNA here is from genome assembly GCA_032464435.1 of Aegilops umbellulata. Taxonomy (NCBI): domain Eukaryota; kingdom Viridiplantae; phylum Streptophyta; class Magnoliopsida; order Poales; family Poaceae; genus Aegilops; species Aegilops umbellulata. Next base: position 240,978,578 of record CP136055.1, on the reverse strand, counting down.
AGTCCGGAAGGCCGATCCCAATGGTGGAGAAGGGGTCTACCGGAACGGCCGCACTGCTGTGGATGTTGTGCAAAATGATGGTGGTATCCGGCCGGAGGTATGCAAGCCAATCTTCGTTGGCACCGACCCAGACCTATATATAAGATGGTGGGTAGCGGAGAAATTACGGGATGGAAATGGAACAACTAAGTACTACCTGATCAAACTCCACTACTGACTTGCTCATCGGACAAAATCCGACTACCTCTCAACGTCGGCAACTCTAGCGGAGTCAACGTGCAACTATGGCCAGGGAGCCGTGGACTGTTCAAAGGATTGTCCCATAGAAGAACCTTCTCCTCGAGGACGCATGGAAGACCAACAAGCATGGCCTTTTCCCAAGCCATTTTAAGCACCGTCTTGAAATAGTTGGTGCAGGAAGCACTGAGTCTTGCGGCGGTGAGGACGTAGGAGCGGCGTACAATTTCTCCCAGAGGATCATCGTCCAAGGTCTCCCAGCCCCGACGAGGAGGAGAACCGCCTGGCGAATCCATGGGAGCAGCGACGAACTGCCTTCTCCTCGGGGGGAGGGGAACTGGCGAGGAGGAGATAAGAGTGTAGTAACCGCAGGGCCTCGTCCCTTCCAACTGTAGATCGTTCCTTCCAACTGTAGCGAAGGGGTGAGGCTATTATTTACTACTAGTACTAGCATTATGGGACGTTATGGGATTGCATTATACTGTAAATAATAGCACTAGTAAGAAATTTTTGGCACTAGCTAGTAGTTTTTGGCATGGATTAAGAAATTTTGGGTATGTTTTTGCTATTTTTTGTACACGCCAACTAGTGTAAAAAACATCTTACATTATGTGACGGAGGAGTACGTACTCGTACTGTAGCAGTACTAGTACTACTTTCTCAACTAGTAGTGCGAGGGTACTACTAGTGCTATGTATTGTACTTCTAGTATAGTGCACCGGTTTTGAACTCTTGAATCTCAGGGCCAAGGAGCTACAGTTGGAAGTGGAGGGTACTACTGTTCCCTAGAACCATCGCTGTACTATCAATGCAGGGAAAGTACACCTGCGTAGTGGCCTAGTGGGTACTCTCGATGCTCTATTCAACCGCTCCTCTCACGTAGCTGGCCTACTCAGCCGCTCCTCTCACGCACACACTAGCAGCCTGTTTATCAGTGACGGTTACTACGGGGGCAGAACATTTGAGTTATTTGATACAGCCAAAATAGGCTTTTCGCTTCCATTTGTGGAGGTGTAATGGATCTCGTCGAATTTTGTTAGTAGTTCCTTCTTTATGACTGAGATGAAGCAAAGCTTTTGCCTCCGTTTAAAAAAACACGTCAAGAGGAATTTCTTTTATAGTAGAGCCTATAATGGAGTGAAGTCCATGCGTGCAACGCCACAAGCTACAGAGTAGTAGTAGAGCACTTTACGTACAGAGCCATATTGCACAGTTCCTAATGCCCCGCCAGGCTTTTCCGGCTCCTCGGGCTTAATTGGGAGGCGCTAGTTTAAATATGCTACTAGCTGATGAGGAAGCTGCAAGCGAGGTGCGGCTAGGTCGAGCACGCGAGCCACGAGATGTTGGGATGGAAAATCCGTTCACGTGGCTAGGCTATCCAGTGCACCTAGATTGTGGTGCCGCACGTCCGTTTGACTTCAAAACTCAAACTACCCGTGTAAAGAGTCCAAAACAAGAGGAAAAGTGTGAGAAAAAGTAGATACATTGGAGACGTATTAACTCCCCAAAGCTTAAACCTTTGCTTGTCCTCAAGCAATTCAGTTGATAAACTGAAAGTGAGAAAGAAAAAACTTTTACGAACTCTTTTGCTCTTGTTTGCATAAATAAGCTTAAAAAGCACCCAGGTTTTCAGCCATCATTATAACTAACCATGTCAACAATAACTCTTAAAGATTATAATGACTCATATCAATGACATAATCAGCTAGCAAGCAATAATAAGATATCTCAAACATCAACACGTTGTCAAAACAACCATGATATAATATGAAAATAGTGGTATCTTGCTAGCCCTTTCTGAGACCGCAAAACATAAATGCAGAGCACCTCCAAAGTTCAAGCAGCGACTAAACATTGTAATTCATGATAGAAAAGATCCAGTCATGATGCACCCAACATTAGCTACACACAATGCATAAATCATCACAGTTGTGCTCTACTCAGTTTCTGGCACTTGTGTTTAGAAGGTGATGACACAACATAAAAGTAAATAGAAAGTCCCTTCGTAGAGGGAAGCAGTGATTTGCAGAGGTGCTAGAGCTCAATTTTTAAAACAGAGATAAATGATAATTTTGAGACATGCCCCCTTCTCATTCACTTCACAACCATCAGTTATCAACATCTTCCATGCTAAGCACGCTAGTGGCGGTCCCCAAGCGAAAAGTAAAAGTTTTGACTCCATTAGGAGTTTTTGTTTGATTATTCAAGAGATGAACTCTTTTTTATATTCGCAATTTGGGACTGGGCACCCCTAATACCACCCATTTCCTCGTGCGATGACGAGTGAATAAACACTCGACCTGAGGATAATATGCTTAGCGCGGAAGATATCAACCACCTCCTGTCGTTCCATGAACAATCCAGGCACACAAAACGGATAATTTTTTTAGAAGTTTTTAGAGGTGACACATGCAAATTTACTTAGGACGGCAGGGTAATACGGTATATAGCACTACAAAAAAAGACACATCCATGACATTTTGGGCCCACCAAAAATCTTTTCTGTCATACTTATAAAACTTCTATGACGATAATTGTGAAAAAACCCGGTATCATCACAGATGTGGTGGGGTCCTACTTCTATGACAAAAAATCATGACATAAAATGGGTTTTCGTCCTGGGCGGGCCGGAGACGCAGCTGCATGACATTCTTTGGGCCGTCCATGACGGAAAAAATCGTGGTAGAAGCAAGGGCGCGGAAAATATCGGGGAGTCCCCGGTTACGGTGGGTGGTCGGGGACCGAGCGATGCGCGTTTCTCTCGTACGTACGCGCGTGTGTGCGAGGCGTTGAGCTCTAGCTGAACCCGAGCGAGGCGTTGGGCTCTAACTGAACCCGAGCGATTGCACTGCAGGCTATGCAGTACTGAACCCGAGCGATCGATCGATGGCTGTTAACTGAACCCGATCGAGTGATTCCTTTGCTACTTCTGCTAACTGGAGCCGATCGATGCTGCCTCTGGATGAACAGTGAGCGTTGCGCACGCGGGGGGGGGGGGGGGGTGGATGAACAGGACCCCGTGGCGTTGCCTCTGGATGAACAGGACCCCGATCGTTCGAGCCGGTGGGGCTGGATGAACAGGACCCCGTGGAGGGCAGGATGAACAGGACCCTGTGGAGGGCAGGATGAACAGGACCACCCCGTGGAGGGAAGGATGAACAGTAGACAGTGGAGGGAAGGATGAACAGTAGCGCATGTAGGGGTGGTTGAACAGGAGCCCGTGGAGAGGGCTGGTTGAACAGTAGCCGGTGGAGTAGCGCGCGGTGGAGGCTGGATGAACAGGAGCCCGTGGATGAACAGTCGCAGGTGGAGGCTGGAGGAGGTCGATGGTGGATGAACAGTAGCCCGTGGAGGCTGGAGGGGGTCGACGGTGGAGATGAACAGTATACCGTGGAGTCCCATTTTGCGGTACGCCACACCCCTCCCGATGAACAGTACCCCCGTTTTGAGTGTAGGAGGTTCGTTTCCTCCGTTTTGCGGCACGCCAGACCCCTCCCGATGAACAGGTTCCCATTTCGAACGTGGCCGGTCGAACACAAGGCCGTTTCCTCCGTTCTGCGGTACGCCAGGCCTCGTTTCCATCGGTTGTTCCGTCCAAGCCCTCCCGATGAACACGACGACGCATTCCGTTCTGACCCAGCCGGTTGGCTCCCCATGAACACGACAACGGCGCTGTTTGTCTGTTCCGACCCTACCATGTACACGAGCCCTGGCCGTACGTATGAGCGAGTAGGCGTTCGAGACCCTGCCCGTATGTACGTACGTGGCCGTATTTTCTTTCTTGCACACTTGCCCATGTACATACGTGTATATGCTATATGCGCGCCTCTACTACGACACGTGCGCGCCTCTACATTGACCAGTATGTACGTACACGTTCATGACCAGAATGACAACTCTACGTACGCTTCGACCAGGTGGGTCCTGACTGTCAGGCACTTCCTTGCCTGCGAAGATGTAGCTGGTGGGTCCCAGCAGTCAGGGGGGCGAATCATTTTTTTGCCCGGACGCACTTCCTTGCGTGCGAAGATGTAGCTGGTGGGTCCCAGCAGTCAAGGGGAAACGTTTTTTTCGCAAAATACGGTGGCCCGTCCGGTGGGTCCCTGCTGTCAAGTGGAGGAATATTTATTTTGCACGTAATAAGGAGGCACTTCCTTGCCGCGGCCGTGGACCCAACTGTCAGCCTCTCCACGTATAGTCCACGTCCGATGGAAGCCGTTCCTTGACCACGTTGACCATGCCGCGCCGAGAGCACCAGGGCGGTGGACGACGGCGAGGCCTAGGAAGGGGACAACGTGGAGCTGGGGAAGACACGGCAGTGGAAGCCCACATGGAGAGGAGTACGAGGGTTCACTGGTTCGACTGCGGTGTGAGGCTGCCGTCGCCGCAGGGCCTGGCCAGCGGTGGGAATAGTAGGGGGCGGTGAGGCCTCCACGGCAGCACATCCGGCCATAGGAGGCAGGAGCATGCGGCACGACCGGCGCTGCTTTGGGCGGCTGGAGCAAGAAGACCAGAGGTTGAAGAAGCACTAAGGTCGTTGGATGGACATTGTACGGTCAGTGGAGCTAGAATCGTTCATATTGACTAAATTGACAAAGCCCTCCTTCCCCGTCAACTTAGTAGGCGCACAAGTCAGCCTCCCACTATGGTGGGTCCCAGCTGGCAGGGGGTATTCATTTTTTTGTGCGCAATAAGGAGGCACTTCCTTGCGTGCGAAGATATAGTTGGTGGGTCCGACCTGTCAGCGGAGGGAACGTTTTTTTGCGAAATACAGAGGCCCTTCCGGCGGGTCCCAGATGTCAGGTGGAGGAATCATTATTTTGCGTGTAATAAGGAGGCATTTCCTTGTGTGCGGCCATGGACCCAGCTGCCAGCCTCTTCACGTACAGTCCACTTCCGATGGATGTCGTTCGTTGACCACGTTGACCACGCCGCGCCGAGAGCACCAGGGCGGTGGATGACGGCGAGGCCTACGAAGGGAACGACATGGAGCCGGGGAAGACATGGCAGTGGCTGCCCACGCGGTGGCGAGTATGAGGGTTGACTGGTTCGGCTGCCGTCGCCGGAAAATAACAGGAGGTGTGGGTGAGTAGAGGGATAGACAGGCCAGGGATGCGAGTATATGATGGGGCCGTGAGGCCTGCCCGGCAGCACAGCCGGCCACGGGAGGCGGGAGCAGGCGGTTTCGACGGTGCTGGTTTGGGCGGCTGGGGCAGGAAGATCAGAGACTGAAGAAGCACGATTGCCGTTAGATTGACATCTAACGGTCTAACGCTGGTAGAGTTGATTGTTGACTAAGTTTCTTTTTTGATAAACCTTGTGTACGCATGAACTTAGTAGGCCCCACAAGTCAGCCTCCAAATCTGTGGCAGACAACATAGAGCCCATTTGCTATTTTTTAATAATTTGCAGCCCATTTGCTAATTCTTAAGTAATTTATTACAACCCATTTTCTGCCCAGGACCACGGTCAAAAAGTTCAACCTTATTTTGCATATTTCGGTGGAGTCCGAACTTTTGTAATCCCGAAATGATAAACATATTTTTAAGAACTTATTGATTTGCCAAAAAATCGTTTTGTTTTTTAAGCAAATATGACATGGGACAATTGAGTTGGTTTAAGGGAAAACCAGTGGTAAAAAAAATCAGCGCTGAGAGGGAAAACAACAACAAAAATAAGGATGTAAATATGAAAAGTGAATTTTATGTCTTTTCAATATAATAATACGTGTATATGAACTAGTAAAACTATAGGTAGAGATTAGAAAACGGATGTAGTACATGCGTTTCAAGAGGAAAATAGAAATGGGCTGTGTGTTTGATTCAGTAAAAAAAGTGCGTGCGGATGTTGTAAGACAAAATATAACTAACACTGGCAGACCAGAGGCCAGTTGATACCTGCTGGATCTTTGTGCCCCGTTGTCATCATGGGCTGGGCCTATTAAAAACAAAACCAAGCCTGGGCAGTCTACAGCCCAGTTGAAACTTACTCGACCTGAAAAAACAATATACGTGCTCAATAAACGAGAGAATTCTGCAAGTACAGACTGATAACTGGGATGCAACAGGGATATTGTTTTTTCATCGTGATAATAAGAGCATGCACTTGTTTCAAAAAATTTGGAGAACTGGGAATTCGAACGGCAGGTGCTTATGCTACCCATCAAATAAAAATCACGTGCTTGAAAAATCATTTTGAAACAAATGAATCAACTTTATATCCACGTCGACCCTCGGCATGATGGTTGGAATAAAATGCCAAGTTCATACCAAAAGATCGTTAACAACAATACCAACTTGCGGACGACAAGGTAGTACAAGTACCAATACCAAACTAACTTATAATCTTTTTACTCCTGGCCCTAGTGTTCGTCTAGTAGAAAATCTTGCAGAGGACCAGCTCCCGCTCCTTCTCTTGATCCAGGTCCCCGAGGTGGTACTAGTGCATCACCCAGTTGGTCCTCTGCTGGTCGAAGTTCTTGTTGGTGTGCAGCACCAGAACCTTTTTGCTGCCCGTCTGCCGGCCGTTGACCATCACCGGCAAGGTATTGCCGGTGTTGTGCTACATCCGTGCATGCCGCACTTCGACTGTATCTTGCGACGCGTCCACGTGCCCCTTTTGAACGCCCTGGAATTGCGCTGGAAGAAATGCTTGCTTAGGCCACTCAGTGTGATACCTACAGTATTGTCGAATACAGGTTTTAGTGTACGTAGTTGGCATTTTCATAATATCTTTGGCATGCTGCAGTCACTTGTTTCACTTTTTATTACCAGTCAAATTGTAATTGCTTCACCATGTCTGCGTCTAAAAAGAAAAATAGAGCTATAAACAAAGGAATATGTTTGTGCAAGTAGACGGCCGATTGATGTCTTACCTGGAAATTTCTCAGGATGGGTGTAGCATATGCTGTGCTCGCTGTCGATGGATGGTATGAACAAATCGATGAGAGGGTGAGATCTCGCGCTGTCAGCACCCACTTTGGCCTCAAGGTGCTCGATCAACTCCTGATCCGTGGGATCAAACTTGACGTCAGCCGGCAGAACCAGTCAATCCTTCGTCGACTTGCATGGGTTAATTCCAGTTATATGGTACTCAATGTATGATCAATCGACTGTTTTAAGTGAATGATGAAAGATTTCGACAGATAAGTGGTACTCCAAATCTGAAGTCCAGAATACCCGAACATGCCCCCGGGATTCTTGTGTCACCTCATGCGCAGCGTGTTGTCACGTCAATTCAATGTGTGGACATGATGAATAATTTAACCGACGTATACTAGTACTGCTACTGTACTACTTACTAGCCGTATTTAGTGTCACATTTTAACCATATGTTTAACTAACAAGTACACACTTGAAGCCTAAGTGATATATATATATATATATATATATATATATATATAGGACAAGACTATTCTGTTACTAGTAACAGAATAATATTATGTTACCATCGCCCCCTATAGGGCCCGATCTGGCCGCAACCCCACCTCCCGCTAACGGGCCTCGCCCCCACCCCCTAGCGACGTGCCGTCTCCCGCCCCGCCGATGTGCAGCCCCTGCCTCCCGGCGACGCGCCGCTCCCTCCGCTTCCTGCCGACGCGCCCCGCCACCACCTCGCGCCGATGCGCAGCCCCCTGCCTCCCGGCGACGTGCCGCCCCCTCCCCTTCCTGCCGACGTGCCCCGCCATCACCTCGCGCCGATGCGCAACCACCTGCCTCCCGGCGACGCGCCGCGCCACCACCTCCCGCAGACGCGTCGTCTCCTCCCTAGCCGACGCACCCCGCCACCACCTCCCGGCGACGCGCCACCCCCTCCCAGTCCCGTCGCCGCGCCGCGCCACCACCTCCCCGCGGCTCGGCCGCCCCCTTCTAGTCCCGCCGGCGCACCGCACCACTACCGCCGCCCAACCCCTCCACCCGCAAGCTAGGGCACTGGGTCGCCCTCCTCGCCGTGGTGTCCCTACTGACCATCAACAGAGGAAGCGGGTTGGCGACCGGGACCTCATCGTGCTCATCTCCGACATGTGTCGAGGTAAACAAAGTCAGCGGAATTGGTATTGTGAGCTTGTTGGCTAACCGGTCCTGTGTGTTATCTTAATGTTGGACTAAGGAATTTCACATTAAAATTAGGCATCTACAAGTTGGAACATGGAGCTTGCAGCTTATGTTTGTGCAGTTTGAACTTAAGCTGGTCTCCCTCTCATACTTCAGTTTTTCAGTATTGGTCTAGTCAGTATGGTGAAGATGAAGCTTCTTTCTGAACTTCTCCGGTTAATATACATGCACTTGGTCATCTTTTTTACATGTACTAACATCAGCTCATTCGGAGATGTTTGTGTGCTTGTAACACAAATCAGTTCAAATCTCAAGAGAAGTAAGCTCAAAATAAAAAATATAGAAGTTCGAAGCCGAGATGTTTGCATATGTTTTGTTGAATTGAGTTCCTTCCTAGAAAAGCACTAAATATGTTTGCATATGTTTGCACATATTTTCAGTACAAACTTTTAAAAAAGTTTCTTTCTGAACTTCTCAAAATTAATATACATGAACTTGATTATCTTTTTAACATGTACTGATATCAGCTTCGTTGGATTTTTGTGTGTGTGCTTGTAACACAATCAGTTCAGATCTCGAGAGACCATAAGTTCAAGTTCACTAGTATTTATAAAAATGTTGGTTGCGGTACTAGTATTTACAAATTTCTTATAATCTCCACAGGTCGGAGGCCGTACATATTTCTTATTCCTATTGCTATAAGTTCAATTGATCAAATGCTATAAGCTCGCATGTTATTCTCCAATTAGTTCAAGTGATCATTGTTTTATTTTATTTTGTATATGTCTAAGAGTAAAGTTTGTGACCTGAACTTTCTACTTACTGCTTAGAGAAGGCCCCTTTTGTGGCATGAACTTTCTTCTTATTGCTTAGAGAAGGTCCCTTGGAAAAGATGACTACCTTTCCAAGTTGGATTATCCTCAAACAATTTATACTTTGATATGGAATAGGAAAATAGGTTTGCTTTGGAGTGTGTTTTACAATTAGAACGTTTCTTCATATTCTTTGCGTATGCCAAAAAAACAGAGGAGAAAAGTTGGCTACCTGCGTATAGTTTTGTATAATTTCAACTAATATTCATGAACCTCTTTGGTGGATGTTTTGATATATTTCCTTCATGAATTGTAGTTGTCGAATGGTGTCACACAATTACTATTCTAGCATCATTGTTTATATCGTATTTTTTAGCATTCTTGCAACCCTATTAACAACATCTTTTTGTGCAGTGTTTGTCGGTTTTTCTTTGATTTATGGACATCTTGGGCTTGCTGGGTGCAGAATCAAGAAGTCCAGTGAGAGGTACTGGTAGAAGGCCAGTGAGAGCTATCAGCATCAGTTCATCAGTTCTTTTATGGTGCGCTGCTCGTGGCATGAAGGCAATCAAATGGTAAATTACTGACCCTTATAACCTCGGGTACTACTACAAAAGCAGAAAGGACCTCTGAAAGTTAGTTAATAGCACCATGTTGTGCCTCTTGTGCTGCATGACTGCTAGTTCTTCAACTAAAAAAATACATTTCTCTTGGCATGCTTTCTGGATGTGGTATTACATGATATCAATCCCCAAAATATATAAATTTCTTCTATCGTCAGTTCAATTTTCTCTAGTATGTATGTTCTGAAGATGATGAGAGAATGGTCTGGTGGAGATGATGCATGTTTGTTTGCTTTTTATCATGATATATAAAAAGATGCTGGTAGCTCTAGTACCTATACTACAACAGTTCATTGACAAAAAATATACCAGTTCAATACATACTTGGAAAAAAGTTCAATACTAAGTGTTCTTTGCCTAGATAGTGCCTATAAGAAATTAAATCGCGCATTTCCATAAAACTACGTACTGATAAATCAGAACTCGTGCATTTCCATAAAATTCTGCAAGTTTTGTGTGTGTGCTGCTACAAATCTGAAATGTTTTTCCAATCATACTAGTACTGATGCAATCACCTAAAAAAGTTGAAGATAAATTATGTAAGTTTAGTGTGTGTGCTGCTACAAATCCAAACTTCTTGTCCAGTCATTCTAGTACTGATGAAGATCGAGTTGACTGAAATAATGTAGTCGATTCCTGAGACCCTTACTAGTCCCTCCATATATTTGGACCTTTGCATCGTCAGTACAACATCACGCTCCACAGCCGGTCGTGAGAAAAGAGCTGCGTGCAGGCCACCCTGTACTCCATCCTTTATCCAGCTCAGTCATCTCCCTCTCATCCTCTCTCTCTCTGCTCCACGTGTGTGTGTAGGGAGGGAGGATATAGAGCAGGGGAGTGGGAGGCCCTTCCATGGCGAATTCATAGGCATCTTCCATGGAGATTGTGAGCTCTCTCGATTATTGCTTGAGGATTTATGTTGTTGGTCTGTCCACTGTAGTTCCTCTATAGCGCCCTCCTCTTTATCTAGTGTTCCTCTTTCGATGTTGCTGCATGTGTTTAGTAACCCACTGATATGATTTCTGGAAACAACCTTCAGTACAAAGAACCTTCAGAACGAGAAAAAATGGGTCGTCAGTTCATCCATGTGCAACCTCCTGCATGGTCATCCATTTTTATTTGGAGCCTACTCGCTGCAATGCACAACAGAGGTTGGTGCTCACCTTCTTCGAGACCGCTGCCCGACGTCCACTCCCACATTTGCAGGCTCCTACAGCAAGACCTACTGCCTCGCCACCGCCACCGGTTAGCAAGCACACATAAAAAATCTTCCATTTTTGTTTCTTTTAACCTCAGAACCTTGCTTACAAACAAACACAATAATAACACCGTCAGTCTGAACATTCCTGCACCACCACTAGCCCGTCGACCACGGTTGCTGGCAGCCGTCCAAGTTGAGCGTTGATGGTAGTCCTCTGCGTGGATCAACGACACTTTCTCACACGCCGCCACCTAGCCCGCGCCCGCAGCCATCCACCTCACCGCCGCGAGGCACCTTCCGGACATCACTGCCAAGAGCCTCTCTCCGCCACGACGCCTGGTAGTTGAACTTACATGGGATGACCTGTGACCAACTTCCCCGCCTCTACAAGCTTGTCGAGGTGACTTGGTAGTCGCTAGGATTCCCTGTAGTCGCCAATGCCCGGCGCCGCTCGTGATCTCCGCCTCCATCAGCTCCACTTCACCAGAGCAATCAGTCTAGAGGAGGAGGTGTAGCCGTTCCACCCGATCTCCGACGTCTTATTCACCTACAAAAATATTTCTTTTTGAGTTCTATTCTTCATCATAGATTCACCGCTATTACCTTAGTTCAAAAGTGCCAAAGAGTTTAGTTCAGACTATACTAAATGTCCATATTGTAGATAATATTTGCATTGTCTTAAATTTCTGGAAACAAGCTTCAGTACAAGAAAAATGGGTCAGTCAGTTCGTCCATATCCAAACCCTTGCTGACGTGCGGCAGCAGGAAATATTTCCAGGTTGTTTTCTTTCTCTCTTTGCTTATCACAAAATTGCGCAAATGCCTAGCAGAAATAGAACTTGTTCTTATACATGGGTAGGTTCATGAAAAAATGTAGTAGTAGTTCGGTGAAAGGATTCGCATCAGTTCAAACATTTTTGAATGTTCAATAAAAGTTCAAATAGACCAGAGGCTTTCACCTCATTCGAAAAGCCTAAAGCAACATTACAATGATAGAATAAAAATTAGTTCAAAACAATGCTGGAGGTTTGTCGGAATGACAGAAAAACATCAGTTCAATTTTTCTGTACCATCGCTTTTGTTGCGTCGGTTCAAGGGGTGGACATGCATCGGTTCAAGGGTTATACAAATTAAAAAAGCAATGTATACACACACCCCATAACAATGTTTCCTTCTGTAAAAAAATATTTAACTAGGTAATGCAAGGCATTGCACCGGTTCAATATAGTCAGAAAATACCCTAATAGTTCAACCGAGACCATTGGGAGGTTCAATGAATACAATATGACGGTTAGGAAAAAGATAGCATGTCTTATAGAAAAATGTGCTTTGGTCCATGAAAACACGCTCTGTACAAATCCATGCGGATATTAGTTTGGGTACTCTATATTTGAAACAAAAAAAACACAAACGGTCTCACCGTATTCAAAATACTATATGAAAAATACCTCAGTACAAACACACAAATAGATCAGTACGAGTACTTTGTCTTTCGACCAGAAAGACAACACGATGGGTCTCATCATATTCAAAATTACTATTCAACATTGCGAATTTGAGAAAATATTCAACATGATTAAGTTTCGCATTTTCGATATATTTCCAATGATATATTATTTGCCCTATTTTGACAAACTTTTAAACAAACCGCGTTCGGAATCAAATTTGACCGTGTTCGAATTCAAGTTTAAACCGTAAGGAACTAGAAAAACATTTCTATATGAAAAAGTTGCGCATTTTCCATTGCTTCTTGGCCCAGCTGAGAGAATCCTCATGTTAAAAAGTAAAAAAGCAGTTTTGAAGCAATTTCCAGTGTCTTTGGAAGCATTCATGGTTAAAAAGCAAACGACTACCTCCTTCGTTCGAGTTGAACACTGGTCATCGTCCAAGTTCAAAGAGGATTATATGCAAGTACAAAAGTATATTTTAGTGAGAAAATGTGGCGTTTTGACAATATTCTGTATGATTCATTTGTTCAACCTTAGAACTTGGCGATATTTAGTCTATTTTTCTATGATGAAGGCACACATGAAGTCATGTGCAAGAGTTATACCCCTAGTGTTTCAAAGATTCGTATTTTGTTTCTTCAAATGTGTTGTGCACCTGTTTGATGAGGTAAGACAAAGAAATATAGTGAAAATATCATTAAAGACACTTGGAAGTACAAATGTAAAAAAAATAAGTTCTGATTCTCGTCAGGTAGGAAGTTTGGAGAAGAAAACATAAGTTTTTAAAAGGAGGGAATGGTAAAAATTTAAGTCCGTTCAACTATATGAATCATAAAGGTATGATGGTGATGACACCGTCAGTAAGGATAAGGATGAGAAAGAAAAATAAAAAATAAAAGTGAAAGAGCATCGAGTGATTATTTTTTGAGAAGTAGAAACTCTAGTACCGTAAGTACCATCAATTAAAAACTAAAAATTGCATCAGTTCTGACCCAAGGGACAATAAATTTGCAAAAGAATGTATTAGTAAAAGTTCGAATGAAAAGAGCAACTTAATAAATGAAAAAACTACAAGTTCACAACTACAAAAGTTGTATGTTCAAACATGATGTCTCAGATAAGTTTGCGAGAAAACTCAAACAAAAGATAAACCAACGGAAATTCAATTGGTAAAAGCTCAAGTCGCAAAACGTGAGAAGTCCAAAACATCGTTGTAAAAAAATTGAGTTGAAAAAAGAAACACACAAACTATTTTATTTTTGAAAAAATATCATTCAGTTCAATGATATAAACCATGCAAGTTCGAGGACTATGACACAGTAAACCATTGAAAAGTTACAAAGAAAAACCGTACCAAAAAAAGACAATAAGGTCTAGTCTGTGAAAAATATCTCCTCAGTACAAACACATACACAGATCAGTACGGGTACTATGTTTTTCCTGACGGGAAAACAACACGAAGGGTCTCACCATATTTCAAATTAGTCTTCATCAGTTGTGAATTTGAGAATACATTCAGCATGACTAAGTTTCACTTTTTCGATAGCTTTGCGTAGATGTTGAACTGAAATCTTTGGCCACTTTGAATGTTCCGCATTTGAAAATTCTTTGTGAAATTTTGTTGCACACCTACCACGAAAGTTTCCCAAAATATGAGCTGCCATTTTATAGCTCGTAGTCAAGGATGAGCACATGGGCAACATGGCTACACTTGCCGGCGACTAAGGTATATGATTATATCTATGAATGAAATGCGCCCACGGATTACGTTGCTTTGCATAAAGTCAGAGCTTGAACATAAAAACTTATCACTATACGCTCCTAGTCCACTTCGAATGAGTCCCGGTCCAGCTCCATACAGAGCACTTTGAAAAGGATCAGCCTGTGAAGTAGTAGGCCTGCCTACCAATCCTCCCTCCCAGATCAATGTTCATCGCTCCCATCACGGCTGAATAAACAATGAATGTTCAAACAAGGAGCCACAGTTCATTCGATCCCCAGTCTCTAGTGTCGAATCAGATCCCAACGAAACGCCCGCACAGTGTTGAAAGCAAGAAATCCTTATGTGGCCAGTCAACGCTTGTTGGATTCGATTGATTCGAGGAGCCGCAACAAAAAGATAGGGTGATTCGATTAGTTCCGTTTCAAGGCGCAAACACAAAGCAGCGGAGCCTCTCGCCGGCGCGACCGCCCCTCCCACTCCGGCGGGACCCGCCACCGTCCTCTGCCCTTCCCTTCCCAGGATGCATGGTAAGGCAAACGAAATTAGTGGAGTGGTCACTTATTCCTTTCGTCCACATCACAGCTCGGCGCCTTGCCACCAGTACAAAGGGGAAGGAGATGGAGGCCTGCTCCGCTCCCCTCCTCCTCCTCCCTCCCCGAACACGGTGACTCCACCACCACCTCGACCCGACCCCCCGGCTGGAAATGGCGCCCTCTCCCTCCGCCCTCGCGCTATCCCCCACCACGCGGGTAAGCCATCCTTATGCCTTCGCTTGAGTTCTCTCCGCTGATTTCTCGCTTGGTGCTGTTTGCAGGTGGTAGTTGCTCCATCTGTGCTGCGCTGAGGCGGACACCGGCGCCGCGCGTGGCCGCCATCTCCTCCGTCCAGCTCCACGCGTGCTCTTGGGGCGCGCGGCGTCCTCTACGGCCGGAGCGCACCACGGCCCCTCCTCGCCCTGGCGCCGCCCGCTGCAGGGCGCCTCTGTTCCAGCCTCATGCATGTACGCACCAACGCCAGACTTCTCTCCACCACAGCAGCAGCGCCGCCGCTATCGCTCGCACCCCGGCGCCCATCGCCGCGCCTAGGGTAGGGCCTGGGTAGCCGGGAGGGAGGCAGGCGGGTGGAGGGATCCACCATAAGCAGCTCGGTCGACTACTGGAAGGGGGAGAGAGCGGGAGGGGCTCTTATTTGTCGTTTTAATAAAAAACAATCAGTTCAACGAAACGACAAAATCAGTACGATCGCTCAAATTCATCAGTTCAATAATGGTAAAAGAATCATATTCTGTTACGCGTAACAGAATAGCCCAGATGTGTGTGTGTGTGTGTGTGTGTGTGTATACTGCACGACGTCTCCATCATCATTATCAGTACATCCTGCGCACGTGAGTTAGGATGCACTTGATCCCAGAAAGGTATCTATCCCTCAAACCAGAGGAGTGCTTCAAACTAACAACAGCCCAACAAAAGAGGGCCGTGCTACAGCAGCAGAATACATGGCTCAGTCTACATATCAGTACGAATCAAGTTGTGCATATTAGCTGTTGGCATGAACCACATCGACGCATGTCGGGTTTGCAAAAGCCATCCATCTCATGGAAGCTTGATGCCTTTCACACACTGAAGATTATCTCGCAACAAGCTGTGTCGACGAATCTCTGGATATGGTGATTCATGAAACCCATGGTATGATGTGTAAACACAGTCCCCCCTGGCGAATGGAAGTTGCATAGCATGGTAATCATTGCCGGTGATATGATCGATGATTGGTTGGATGATCGGATAATTGAGCCCGAGGAACATGGAGTGGTTTCCGAGGCTGTAAACCCGCCTCCAGTTGAATATGCCTGGCCCAACGGAGCTGGGATTTTTCTCGAACACGAAGCAGCCAGAGCCATCAATGTCACGAACGCCCCAGGCATTGTACTGCATGTGGTTTGATGAAATGGTTTGGTCAATTTGGTACGTGAAAATGAGCATCAAATGACCACCGTCAGCTGAACGAGCGATAAACCACCACCCATTGGCTGGTATGATTCCAGGTCCTGGAATCATGAAGGCCAACGCATTTGCGTCTACTGCAACAATTCAAATTGGAGACCAAAAGGACAAAAATAAACAATCATGTTCAGAGTATGTGTGTAATTAAGATTATTATAACAGTGACACATATAATAGACAGAGAATTGCAATGCCGTGGTCATAATCATACCCCAAGTTAAAAAAATAAGCCAATGGCTTTCATATTCTAGCAATATATCATGGTTCAAACATCATGTAACAATGAGAGGAAAACAGATATGACAGGGCCTACTCATATTCTACCATAGCACTTACTACAGTTATCATATCAACTCCAAGCAATAACATGCGTTGTTATAAAAATCCTGGAAATGAGAGTAACATATAGCAATCATGAGGTTATACTCATAATATATATTCTAACAATCATTAGATACCAATTGTTCTCATATCAACTCTAACAATAACATGTGTGGTCATAAAAATCTAGGAAATGAGAGGAACATATAGCAATGATGTGGTTATAGACGTACTATATATTCTAAATTTGTAACAATGAACAGGCACTCGTATTCTTAAGGTAAAAGATGAGATGAGATAGAACAATTACATGACGATAGATTCCACCAGTATAGGCAGCCAATCTGTGCGTCGACCGCAGAAACGATGCCATCATGCACTATAGCATCAGACATAAGTGTTGGGTGAAGAGGATCGACGATGAGCCATAACCATGTATGGCGACCGGATTCCAGATAGACCAATCCCATGTTGAACACGACAATGAGCTTGTAATCCATGTAGTCTTCTGATGGTGTGGGCACTTCGCAGATTACAACCTTCAGCAAACAGAGGTCGAGCCAAAAGCTCGACGCGTCTCGTGCGTAGTAGGCAGGAGTGTCCGGCGGGCCACGATGCTCGATAGCGGCGGTATCCAAAGATTGAAGGGTGATCTCTCGCTGGGTGTAGATATTCACGACCCGGCACGGATTATTGGATTGGTGGATGAGGACGATCCAGTTGGCCTTCATGCAGTAGTGGCCACGCATGAAGGGTAGGTGGACGAGTAGTGGTAGCATGTCGAGGGGCACCACGGCAACCTCCGTAGGATCATCAATTCGGTGTCTGGGCCACCTGCGAGGATCGGGCATCAACAAGCAGGGTGTCTTGAAAAGAGTCGGCCGGTTGCAGACGAGTAGACGGTACAAAGACACCGAGCATGCGGCCAGACGGACGGTGCTGAGTAGGTCCATACGATTACAGATCTGCTCCAAGAGAACATCGGGGAGGGAATTCCAATCGTGGCTCTGCGTGTCAGTCGGTTTTGCCATTGGGGTTTTCAATGCCTGCGAGCCAGCGGGGAAGTGGATTCAGGCGGGCGAGCGAAGAAGCTTATCCTCGTGTGGCCGAGCAGTGAGCGGGGGGATATGGTACGCGCGAGCTACCAAGGAAGATAGAGCGGGTGGGAGAGCAGTGAGCGGGGGGAAATGGTGTGTGGCCGATGATGGGGAAGAGAGGAGGAAGAAGAAGAGAGGAGGAAGAAGAAGAGAGGAGGAAGAAGAAGAGAGGAGGAAGAAGAATGGAAGACGGGGAAGAAAGTGCATTAATTCTCAATTCTACTACTACTACGAGGATATACCGTCCTTCGGATTGTAAATAGTTACACCGATGACATGTGGGTCTACCACAAGAGGGCCCATATGTCAGCTAATGGAGGACAGAAGCGTGCTCTACTGGCAAACATGATCGCAGTACTGGGTAAGGCTGATTTAGTAGCACCAACACGTTGGTTCAGCTTATTAGTTAAGTGTCCCATCTGCTGTAGCGTGTATTGGCACTTCACTGCGAAGACTAGTTGAATAGTTCTCTCTGACCGAGATGGGGAATAATGGATCGCGAAGACTTCCTTTCTACATTATCCCTATGCCTCTACGCTCACTTCACTCATTTTGCTCCGTACGTAGTCACTTGTTGAAATCTCTAGAAAGACAAATACTCCGTATTTGCGAACAGAGGGAGGATTTTACTCCGTATCTGGGAACAGAGGGAGGATTTTACTCCATATTTGGGAACAGAGGGAGTATCACCATATGGAGGGAACAGAGGAAGCTTGAAATATGAACATGTCAATGGGAGGGAGTAAGCCCCATGCATGCATGCGTGCTTGCAACATGCAACACTCACACGTACACATGGACGCACGCAACACTCACGCACCCGTGCGGCACACAGCACACGACGCAACACACACGCTCACGCTCAAGTGGTCAACCTACTCCCTACGTCCGTGAAAGACTGTACATTTAGAGATTTACACATTAACCAGGGCATAATTAACGCCCAAAAGTTATGTGTGCATGCGACCATTGAGAGAAGAAGATTAAATGAAGGTCGTTGCATGCTGTAATTAAGGATAGACATGTAGCCTATACCTAGAGCACAAGTTGGTGCATTAGTCAGTCAATATCGATTTAGATTAAAGGCTAAATGCATTGGAAGTGTAGATGTACTACACTCTTTGTTTTTTAGCTGATTTTTTTGCTCTGCCAACTGACAGGTGGGACCCAGAAACTAGGTGACAATTTAACCAGTCAACAAAGTGCCACGTCGACTATGTGGCCGGTCAGTAGGGTGCAATACGGTGCTCTACGATGAGCTAGTGATCGTATAATCACCGCAAAACTATATATAGTGACCGTAAAGAGCGTATTGTTACATACGTTGACCGCCAGTGTATTTTTCTCATTTCAAATTAAGCCATATTAACCGAAAAGGATGCAGTATGGACTAGTACTAGTACTGCTTTGATGTGTCCCGTCAACTCGCCGAACGAGGAGAAGCTTGCTTACTACGCCTCTCCCTCGCCCACGTGCACGGTGGTTCGCAGGACGAGGAGAGGGTTTTGACTACAGCGCGCCCTCTCCCTCTCCCTCTCCCTCGCCCTCGCCCTCGCCGTGGACGTGCAGTAGTTCAATCAGTGTCATATTGCCAGAAGCATAATGTGTACTGTAGTATCATCATTGTTGGACCTTCTGAAGAGGCGAAGAGCCAAGTGCAAGGTTCACACAAGTACGAACTGTTGAACCTCCCGAAGAGGCAAAGAGCCAAGTGCAAGGTTTTATAGGAGTTGCCGTCCTAGTAGGAGCGTAATACAACTATAGCGAACGATGCTACTGTATGATGCCGCCACGTCACGTATATCCAAAGTTGTGCCACCTTTTTTTCTCAAAGAGCGTGTTGGAGCCCATGCAACAACCACACAAGTTGCACGTACACATAACACATTTACTAGTAATAAATTCTAAAGGACAAATGCCAGTATGCCACACAAGTTCATCTCCAATTCATGTGATAAATTTGTGCACGACTAGTCTAAATATATTCACAGCGCTACCGTTCACAATTTACCGTATTCCACTTACACGTTATAGATGGGCTACATGTCCTCCTCCAGGTTCCAGTCCCAGGTGTTCTTCACGGATGGCACGATACATAGTGGTGGGCAACGGGAATCATTGTCGCAGCTTTCTAGTCCGGTTCCACACAATGGAGACTCATCCAAGCTGAAGCCGCATAAATCAGGGATAGCGTGTCCCAGCATGTCGTTCATTCGGCGGTGTGCACGGAAGACACAACCATGCTTCATGAATGGCAGGCCTTCCGTGTCGTGCAAGGAAGGTGGCATCTGCTTCACAATGGGGTAGCTGTCCCCAATGAAAAGCGAGTACTCTCCAAGAGTGTTCCTCGGCACCCACGTAGCATCACGGGGGTCGAACTCGGCGCCGTTCATCTGGTACACGCGCCATCTCATATCTGGGCACATGGTGACATACATAGTCAAGGTCTATGCATAATAATGTTGTGCTCAAATATGGCGGTTAGTAATACTGTGCAGCAAATAGTACTACTCCGGTATAGAGGAAGTAAAATAACCGGCTTATTATATATAGCCACTGTTGGCTACATGGATGAGATAGTAAGACATGGAAAAACAAAAATGGTGGCAGCTAGTGGGTTCAAGTCTTCAAGGGCCTAGCTAGCTATATGCGTCCTCCAAGGTAAAAAGTACTCCTACGAGTACGTAAGTAGAGTACTAGTACAACAATGAAAGAGAAGGCGAGAGGGTTAAAAAATGGAATACCTGGGTAGATGATGACGGTCCGATCGTGGTAGATTGTGTGACCATGTTGCACATCAGTGGTACCATGGGTAACGACTGCTAAGATAGTTGATCCCAATATGCCAAAGTCAGCTACAAGGTTCCAGGTTAGACCGAATCGCGGATGCAAATGCACATCCAGGATCGGCGATCTTATTTTGATCGCGGGATGACTGGTCCCTGGAAAATAATGGAGTACCATTAGGGATGCAAATGATGGTTTGTGCATCCCGTTTGTAATCTCCCGTACCGTAGGATGGCAACTAGATGGAACAAGTCCCCTGGCCTGTCACCATGAAGATGCGGCCTAGATGGCGCACGACGTCTTCGAACGTGTAGGGGTACAAATCTGCCGCCGCCAACATGCGTCAGCCTCTGCCGTTACTGCCTCTTGCATTGATGGCAATCCTTATGTCGAACACCGCGATGAGATAGTAATTGTCGTAGCCGCGTCGTTTTGTCGGCGGGTCCGCAATTGCTATCTTCTTTAATCTCATGTAGGCATCATCATACATATTCAAGCCCAGCCAGTCCGGAAGGCCGATCCCAATGGTGGAGAAGGGGTCTACCGGAACGGCCGCACTGCTGTGGATGTTGTGCAAAATGATGGTGGTATCCGGCCGGAGGTATGCAAGCCAATCTTCGTTGGCACCGACCCAGACCTATATATAAGATGGTGGGTAGCGGAGAAATTACGGCATGGAAATGGAACAACTAAGTACTACCTGATCAAACTCCATTACTGACCTGCTCATCGGACAAAATCCGACTACCTCTCAACGTCGGCAACTCTAGCGGAGTCAACGTGCAACTATGGCCAGGGAGCCGTGGACTGTTCAAAGGATTGTCCCATAGAAGAACCTTCTCCTCGAGGACGCATGGAAGACCAACAAGCATGGCCTTTTCCCAAGCCATTTTAAGCACCGTCTTGAAATAGTTGGTGCAGGAAGCACTGAGTCTTGCGGCGGTGAGGACGTCGGAGCGGCGTACAATTTCTCCCAGAGGATCATCGTCCAAGGTCTCCCAGCCCCGACGAGGAGGAGAACCGCCTGGCGAATCCATGGGAGCAGCGACGAACTGCCTTCTCTTCGGGGGGAGGGGAATTGGCGAGGAGGAGATAAGAGTGTAGTAACCGCAGGGCCTCGTCCCTTCCAACTGTAGATCGTTCCTTCCAACTGTAGCGAAGGGGTGAGGCTATTATTTACTACTAGTACTAGCATTATGGGACGTTATGGGATTGCATTATACTGTAAATAATAGCACTAGTAAGAAATTTTTGGCACTAGCTAGTAGTTTTTGGCGTGGATTAAGAAACTTTGGGTATGTTTTTGCTATTTTTTGTACACGCCAACTAGTGTAAAAAACATCTTACATTATGTGACGGAGGAGTACGTACTCGTACTGTAGCAGTACTAGTACTACTTTCTCAACTAGTAGTGCGAGGGTACTACTAGTGCTATGTACTGTACTTCTAGTTTAGTGCACCGGTTTTGAACTCTTGAATCTCAGGGCCAAGGAGCTACAGTTGAAAGTGGAGGGTACTACTATTTCCTAGAACCATCGCTGTACTATCAATGCAGGGAAAGTACACCTGCGTAGTGGCCTAGTGGGTACTCTCGATGCTCTATTCAACCGCTCCTCTCACGTAGCTGGCCTACTCAGCCGCTCCTCTCACGCACACACTAGCAGCCTGTTTATCAGTGACGGTTACTGCGGGGGCAGAACATTTGAGTTATTTGATACAGCCAAAATAGGCTTTTCGCTTCCATTTGTGGAGGTGTAATGGATCTCGTCGAACTTTGTTAGTAGTTCCTTCTTTATGACTGAGATGAAGCAAAGCTTTTGCCTCCGTTTAAAAAAAACACGTCAAGAGGAATTTCTTTTATAGTAGAGCCGATAATGGAGTGAAGTCCATGCGTGCAACGCCACAAGCTACAAAGTAGTAGTAGAGCACTTTACGTACAGAGCCATATTGCACAGTTCCCAATGCCCCGTCAGGCTTTTCCGGCTCCTCGGGCTTAATTGGGAGGCGCTAGTTTAAATATGCTACTAGCTGATGAGGAAGCTGCAAGCGAGGTGCGGCTAGGTCGAGCACGCGAGCCACGAGATGTTGGGATGGAAAATCCGTTCACGTGGCTAGGCTATCCAGTGCACCTAGATTGTGGTGCCGCACGTCCGTTTGACTTCAAAACTCAAACTACCCATGTAAAATATTGGCTCGTAGCGAAGTTACTATTTAAAAAAAGGCCGCCGTGCGTTCGGCCGGGACCGAACGCACAAAACGAGGTATACACTCCCGCGACCACTAGTAGTACTCGTTGGAGTACAACGCAACCTAGAATCGCCTTTTGTCGCTAGTAGTACATTGTTCCTTACAAGAAACCCCTAATAATGCAAGAAACCACTAAAAATGCCAAGAAACTACTACCACTTGCATATGTGGCAGACTTAAGATAAGACTACCTTATCAACCATTGTACATGCTCTTACCAACCAGCCCTACCAAGAAACGACTACTCTACAAAGTGCCGTTATAGGCACGTTTCAACCCATGGCCCTGTTTGGATACATTTGTTGTCAATCTAACCCTGCCATCCAAACACCACTTTGGTTTGCATTAGTTCAGGGTTAGAATCTAACCTCTGACTTAGAGTATCCAAACAGGGCCCGTGTCGCCCTTTAAGTCAATGCCTTCTATTCGACCGGGCGTTATGACTTGTGGGACCTACATGTCAGTCTGCACAAAGATCCCCGAGTGACCTCCTACCTCCGGCCCTTCCACCTAGTCATCCTCGGCCGTGGGACGCAGCTACCGCCGCCGGCAGAAGGTGAGGTCAAAACCGCTGACGGTGCAGAGCCCATCTTGCGGCAGCCCGGATGCCAGCTACGTCCGGCGCTCACGGCCGCTAGCTAGCCAAGATAGCTCCGTCCAGCTGCTTGTATGCAAGGTTTGCTAGCTAGATTGGCACGGCGGCGCGGTGGCTTGCTCGCGCGCGCCGCGCTAAGGCCAGCCATCTGGCTCGAGCAAAGGCCAGCGTGGCGGCTTGCACACTCGTGAGTCACGCTCGGGCCAGCCTGCCAATCCGTGCGGAGGCCAGCGCGGTGTCCGGCCCGTCCAGCGGAGTGGCGGCCAACTCGCTCATCACCAGCGCCACCGACGAACACGCATCAGCACTGTTTGAAGTAATGTTCAGGAAAAATAATGATTTGAGGGGGAATAACAGGATAGAAGGTCAGATGTGGGTCCCTCGTGTCAACGGTCAAACAAAATGTGTTGGTTTAAACTGCCTCATCAGCACGGACGTGTGGGCCAACCCTGTCATAAATGGGTTTAAACTAACCTAATCGATAGGTAGTAGTTTTTGGCGTGGATTAAGAAATTTTGGGTATGTTTTTGCTATTTTTTGTACAATAGATTCTTCCTAGAGCTGGTTGAAAGTGATAGTTTTTTGTTAGATACTCTACATATTGTAAGTACGAGTGAAAGTTAAGCTTTGGAACCCAATAAGCAAGGCTAGTTACATAGTGCATACGTGCACATGATTGAAAGTAAATATCAACCATGAGTGACTAATATCTTGATGGAATTCTCGAAACTATGGAATATTAGGGAATTTTTTTTGCATGGTTGGAAATTCTAGCAATGTTCATGTGCGTTGCAACGAATCATCATTAGAATAATACTTATTCACAAACTTGATACAAAACACTCTAATTTTGATATACACATATCACTAGAGATAAATTATGTTTCAATTAGAATATATTCCTTGGGCTGTTTTGGTGATGCTAGGGAGGGATGTGGTTGGTTTTAAGATACTAATTATGGTTTTTTCTGCAAATTGGTAGACAAGTGGGATGTTGTGAGAAAAGGCAACAACTTACCTCACAGTCATTAGATGTAGATCTAATGGTCACAAACGACGGATGGCAGACACACCATCATCACCAACTTAGTCTTCTGTAGGAGTACTAGCAAGATCTATGCATTGCACGGAACATCAAGATGCACTTTTTTTTATAAAAACACTCGTTGTGAATGACCCATGCGGGAGTAATCCCATGTGTAAGAACTAATGATATCTCGAGAAATAGGAGATAAGGTGAAGAGGAGTGGGGCGTGGTGGTGATCGGTGGTCGGACTGAGCGAAGGCATGGGGATTGATGACGCCGGCAGCGGCTACCAGGCCAGTTTGTTCCGGAGGCTTCCTTTCTTAATTGCTCAACAATGAGGTTGTTGGAGATAAGGATGAACGAGGGAAGGCCTTGTCTGCAAATGTGGAGAGGGGTGCGGGTATCTTTTAGTTTAATTTCCATCAGTCATATATAGATCGGACGGTCTATATCGCAAGATGGCACGTGTACCATCATCACCAACTCGGTTTTTTATAAGAGAAGAAATATAAGTATGGAGATACAAACGTATTATCAATACTTGTTTATGTAAACTAGCATCTACATTCTATTCAACGCCTCAGCATGTGAGGCCTTAGCACAATGACTTCTCGACTGTGTAAAACAAAGGTTTTCCCGTCGCCGATAAGGAGGGGGTGACGGTGGCGCGCTTTTTGGCTTGCTCTAGTCCTAGTAGTCATACTAGGTGGTCTAAGCATGTGTAGATTTATTATTTTTCATGTCTCGTGTTCGCTGTACTGCCACAACTGTTGATGAATAGACGGTAAGTTATTCACGAGGAAACCCTTGTTGAGCGTGTTTGCGAGAGAGAGAGAGAGAGAGAGAGAGAGAGAGAGAGAGAGAATGTGCATGTGTGATATGTCTAGAGATTAAGGCAATGATAACAGATTCTTTGTGCCTATGTGTGTGGAGGATAGAGAGAGACATGTACATGGGGCTTTGTGTTGACATGGATACACATATACATAATTAGAGAGTGAGTGTGCGAGATACACATGCGGACATGGGAACAGATGAGGATCTAGATTAATGGGTGTTTGTGCGTGTCTGTGTGTGTTTGTGCGCGCGTTTGTGTGTGAGAGGGAGTGTGTGTATGTGCGCGCGTTTGTGTGTGAGAGGGAGTGTGTGTATGTGGAGTAGAGAGACCACTAATGATGTAAACCTAGTATAAGGGAAGGGGGAATGGTGTGACATGTGTAGTAGCGGGATAGCATGGGTGCGGGCGGGGGGAGCATACTATTTGGAAGAGACATCGATTGTGTGTGGGAGAGGGATGTGAGAGCGAGCAAGTGAGTGAGAGAGAGAGCTAGCGACGGAGAGAGAGAGAGAGAGAGAGAGAGAGAGAGAGAGAGAGAGAGAGAGAGAGAGAGAGAGAGAGAGAGAGAGAGAGAGAGAGAGAGAGAGAGAGAGAGAGAGAGAGAGAGAAGAGAGGGGGAGAGGGAGGGGCGTTTGTGTCCATAAATGGCGTATAGATAGGGAGACAATGTTGATGTTGTTTGAAATTGGCCTATGACCGGAGACGCAAGGGAAGCGAGTCATTGTGTGTGTGATAGGGGCTTCATGAGAGATCTAGAATAGATGGTGTAGAGAACAATGTGCGAGATCGAGAACGATGATACATTAGGGAGCTATGGAAAGAGTCACGACATATATGTATACAGGGAGGAGTTGGGGCAGGTCCGCATGTGGGAGAGATAGAAAGAGGAGAGTGGTGCACAAGGAGACAAAGTGTGCTTGTTTTGCAGTGGGGGTGGTGTGTGAGGTGAGTGTGCGAGAACCACATAACTAGGGAGATAGGCGTTTGGGGGCGACGTTTTGTGTGTATGGGAAAGATACACTCTACATAGTGCGTGTGCTTGGGAAAGAGAGATGCCGGGAGACCTAGCTAGAGAGTGGGGGAAGAGATGTGTGCATGCCCAAGAGATAAAGTGATAGAGACCTATATTGGGGTCCGGAATTTAGAAGAGAGAGGGGTGTTAATGTGCTCGTGTGTTGGTGTTTGGGGGAGAGAACGACTTCTATGTGTGTGTGGGGGGGCGATGAGGGGGGGGGGGTTGCTTCAGATAAAGAGTGAGGTGTCTATATTTGAGGGACTTTAGCGTAATTGAGATATACATGGTCAATAGTGTGTGCACTCAAGGTTGATCAATTGTTTCACAGTTTGGACTATGAGATAACGATACTTTTGAACATGCGTGATATACTTTGATGTACCAGAATTAAAAACCTAAGATTGGAATTTTGGAATTCGACTCCATCATTACCTTTTGTAATTCATTTAAACAGAGGTACATTTTTAAGCCGGGATTTCGTGATTTCAAATTAATATATCAAACCTAGAGATATACACATACGGGCATGTTCAAACTTTATAATCATCCACTTTATTCATACACATACACATTTTTGCTTTTGTCATCATATTTAGGATAAACACATTTAGAATTTCATTTGAATTGGACCATATGATAGTATTTGCTTGTAGTAGCTCAATGATCCATATTTGAATTGAATGGACAATCTAAGTTTCGAGTTGGAGACATTGATTTTCAAAACTTGCACTCTTTTTGCGTGCAAAACAAACAAATTCTCGGCCATGATATCATAGTCGGCCGTACAAGAGCATAATATAATTTCAGGCGCCAAAAGCTTTTAAACTTCCCGCTCACATCAAAATATCTCACGCCTGAAAGTTTAGCCCTACGATATTCCTATTTTACCCCTGCCACATGAACGGAAAAGGGCTTCTTTGGTAACTCCATTGTTTTCCCCTCTTTGCCCCCAACATTCTTCCCTAGAGCCCCTCCCCTTCCCCTCCCCTCCCCCAACCACGGCAAGCCGCCGAATCTAGTCCTCCGCCGCAGCGGTGGACCTTACACCCCGACGGATCTACCTTTCGCACCTTGGAACCCCCAACTGCCAACTCACCACTTCACCGGAGCCGCTTCAGCGACTGGCTTGTACACCGCTCCAGATCTCCTTGACCGCCATCATGGTCCACCGCACCGGATCTGCTTAACCGGCGCCCTCGTCCACCACAGTGTGGGCCCTTCACTGACTCCTTCGACCGTTCCTTCGCTGGCCCTTCATACAAGCCCTCGTCCGCCACAACAGATCCGCCTCACCGAAAGCACTGTACAACGCGCCCGCCGAAGCCTTCGTCCACTGCACCGGACCCGCTCCACGGATGCCATATTCAACTCCACCGACCCTGCTTTACCGATGCCGCAGCCTCATCAGGTTATTTCGATCTGTACTCCTTCGGTTTTTCTCTTTATAGTGCAACTGTTCACTTACTACAGATGAGCTTTCTTGTATGCCAACAAGTGCCGCAACCGTAGCACCGGAGCCGCTTCAGCGACGGCGACAACCGGCCCAAACTCAACCGCAACACGAGCACCATTAACGATCCTTAGCTATCAAGTATGCCAACGATACCCATACGCCGCCGAGAATCAGGTACTATTATCCAACTGCCGGCGCCTACATTCACTTTCTTAGCATAAGCACCACACCTTTGAATTTCTTCAGGGCATCATTCAGTTTCTCATGAGACGCGTTATTCTGCTTGCACCTGTAGGGCCATACTTCTGGCAGTGAACATATTACATGTGCTAAATTACATACCAGTGCACATATAGTTAATATGCTTTAGTTTTGTCCTAAGTATTACTGTACTTCCTAGATATCACTGCCTACTATTTTTACTGCTTGCATGCTATATTTATGATAATGGTGTTGTTCTGATGCCACCTGTTGGTTCCATCAGACTGCTTCATGTTCTCTATGCTTAATTACACATCAGCAAACTACCATGTGGTTCCGCTGCTTTTTGTTTGTTTTACCCTACATTTTCTGATGCTAGCTATTACATCACTGCTCCGAGCCTCTGCTCATTACTTTTTTGTGTGTTCTTGATCTTCCCAAGTTGCATGACTAATTTGATGCTTCTATTAATTATGGAGATGCCAACCCCATCAAGCAAAATATTTGTTCTTTCGGGGCTGACACCTCGAACAAGCATAAAAATAGAGTGAAGCAGATATATTGTCGTGTGAGCACACACCCTTCTTTCATTAGTTTAGATGAACCATTGATGATCAATTCAAACCAGTGCATGCGATTAAAATTAATTTTACCTAAATAGAGGGTGCAGAATAAACTACAACAACTAGATTTGCAACCACGGGATGCTTACGATATGTTCAAAGAACATTGCAACAGCAGCGAGGCTTCACAACAACATATGGTAAGCCAGCGTGTTTTAGTACATGTGAAATTTAATGCGTGTGGGCTGCTTTATTGGCATGTGCCCTCAACCTGTAATCCTACAGAACTACAAATAGTTCAGTTGTCTGCTTTGCTGTATTGCTTGATTCGAATGCTTGTTTGTTACTTGTTAGGCTATACCTGAGTTGGCCAATATGTCAGCAATGCCTGCTGTACTAACGTAAAGAAATGCATGCCTAGTTCATTTGAGTCCTTAACTTTTCCTCTGAACTTCATCACAAGACTATCTTCGTAGTTTATATGAGGCCACACTGTTAAGTGCTTTCTCAGATTATTTCAACTGCTTAGATGCCTTGGCAACTTAGCGGTGGTACACTCCCTTTCAACTAGGGATGTCAACTGGGTCCCGTTTAATCCCGATTAAAGTCCACTAGTGGTATGATAGTTCAAAAGAGTTTTTGTTTTTTGAGGAAAATGAACCAGGGAGCTAGCAAAAACTAACTAGATGGGACTGGCGGATGTCGTTTATTTGCCACTTCCATCCCTAGTTTCATCTTACCATTTTAATTTCTTTTCGGCTGATGCTGCTTCGAACCATTTAAATATAGCTTGCCATGCTCGGAAATAATTCGTATGTTGTTTACCATGTAAGCTTACTGCTTGGATCATGCGATAACCAACTCTTACTTATGTCCAGCGGAAACCTTTCAGGATGTCGTTAACACTAGGACACAATGTACAACCCCAGAATCTATTTGTGGAAGCAGTGCACCATCCATGTTACCAGATGGTAGCAGTTCAGAGGCAACACCGCCGGAGAGCAGTCTGAGCACAAATATTATAGTTCTTGAGGCTCTACTAGAGGCAGAAAGAGATGGTGTGGCTGCCATGAATGAGGTAATCTCGATCTTGAAGCTGGAAATTATGCAATTAGCTGCACGCATTATGCAAGCAACCCAAGAATTGGAGGAACTAAGAATGTTGCATTTGAAGACGGAGGAGGTCCTGCTGCTTCTGCTATCTGAAGCCCAGGGTAATCCCAGTTCTTCTTTAGATACCAGTTGAAATTGTCAATAGATTATTGTACTTGCATGTTGTGTCATGTCTCTGAATGGATTATGGTGTAAGGCCCCCTATGTTGTCCATGTGTTGTAATGATCCGAATTTTTTAGGCGAGGTAATCCTTAGTACTTGTATGATTGACATAAGGTGAACTGTTTTTCGTGTGAGCATATTGTATTGGATGAAATGACTGTCTTGACTCAAAGTGTATCCAACCTACTGAATTCGAAGATCACGACATTCTAAATCATAATCATATATAAAGGTGGAATAAATCTTTGTTGTGGTTTTGAAGAAATAAATAACAAAACGTAGAATTATCTGTATATATTGGATTTGGATTTAGTTGCCAGGGCCCATGGCAAATGTGAATGCTAATTCTCCCAAGTTTTGAACGAAGCGGGTAAACACCCACTATCATTTGTGGGCTGCCCGGAGCAAGTGTTTGCGAGATGGAAATTGCTGTCTACCCTCACACTTGACATCCTTATCGACCGGATTTACACTTGTGTCGATAGGGGTAGACTAGTAACTTCAATCAGACATGACACGACGGCCTCTGAGCCCATTCAGACACGGTGGGCGCCAAACGTGGGCGGCAAAACACATTCGATTCAAGCTTGTCCGAAAGACATGTGTCTCTCCCTCCATTTCCCCATTCATCCACGGTGGGCGGCAAAACAAACTCTCCTCGTCCGAAATCGATGTAGGCTAATATTTTAAATAGGGGCAGATGTGTAACTTCCCTCAGATGTGACACAACCGCCCTACCTGTCAGCGCCGTTCATACATAGTGGGCGCCAACCGTGGGCGGCAAAACACCCTCTCCTCGCCCGAAATCGTTACCGACAAATATTTGGGAGATGCGAGATTACCGTCCTATCCCCAACCGACGTGATGTCCGAAATTTTAAACGGGGGATAAGTTCATAACTTCCCCACATTTCAGACAAGCGCGTCCCAAAGTTTGAGACCCCCCTCCCCCTCCATTTCCCCATTCATACACCGTCGCGCCACGACAACCTCCCCACTGCGGCCAGCCTCCTCCGTCTGCCACCCCATCCTCCACCTTGCCGGAACCTCTACCCCTACCCCATCGTCCACTGCAAGAGATGGACATCTCTCATCCACGACGCTGGACCAGGATCCTTTCGTCGCGTCGTCTCGCTTCATCGGTGCCGTCGTCCACTTTGTCGTTGCTGCTCCTACGACCGCCTCGTCCACGACAATAGGATTTATCCCCCAACCCGGCTGTCTGCCATCTAAAGTCTTCTTCCCCGCCGCCGACAGCCATCGCACCCACAGCACCCTCAACATATCTGCAGGGGCCTACATGGCGCCGCAAGAGAGGTGGTACTCTTCCATATGTGCTTAAGTTATTGATCTCACCCGGAAAATATATCTTAAATTGTTTACTGTACTTTTCTTGGTCGTACCAAATCATAGTGGCTAGTTGAATGCAAACATTGGTTGCGAAGTAGCTTTGTCCGGTTTGCACCTTCAGATCCGCCATGTCACGGTCACTTTACTCGTAAATCTTATGGTTTCCCCCCTTTATATTCACTACCATCATCGTAGGTGCTTCTCTGCTTCGTGTCGTGCTAGCATTGCTCCTCAAGACGTCAACCCATCAAGCGAAACAACATGCCACTCATAATTCCAAAGCTTACGTGTTGAAATACGAATCTGATATGATGCTCATATTACTAAAATAGAGAACGTTTAATTGGTCACCTAATGTTCCTATATTCGTTTTGAAAAGCATGTGCGCCACCCACTGGTCCAGCTAGTTCCACTTTCCTGATTTTACTCTTGATGCTTAGGGTTTTCCCCTTTTATCTACTCTACTATGATCTGCGTAGGTGCTTTCTGTCATACTAGCATTACTCCACCCTTCAAGCTAAACAACACAACACTCAAAATTCCAAAGCTTAGTTGTTCAAATATGATTGTGATATGATACTGATATTAGTTAACAGACACATTTAATTGGTTAGCTAAAGGTCCCACTTGAGTTTCCAAATGCATGTCGTGACATATAGAGAGACAGCAGAATTGCATTTCTTTGTCACTTGTTGACTGTACTTTCTCGTTCATACCAAATCTTAGTTGTTATTTCAAAGCAAATATCGGTTGCTAACTACCCTTTTGAGCGGTTTGCAGCTTCAGATCTGCCATCCCACTACCACAGTCAACACTATACTCATCATGCTTACGGTTTCCCCATTTTATGATGACCACGATCAGCCTACGTGGTTCGTGTCGTAATAGCACTGCTCCACCCATCGAGCTAAACAAGCTTAGTTGTACAAATTCAAATCTGATATTATGCTGATATTAGTAAAACTGAGAGATGTTTAATTGGTCAGCTAAATGTTCCTACTTTAGTTTCGAAATGCATGTGAGCCACATATGGAGAGACCGGAAGGAATAGTATTTCTCTGTGCGCTCTGGTTCATCATGGGTGGCCAACCGACATTGTATAGAAAGACTTGTAATATCTTCAATCTGCTTGCTCTTCTGCTCTTCTTTAAGATAATCCTCTACTCTTGCGGTCGACTGGTCAGGTCAAGTTATTCTCCCTTAGTATATTTTGAATCTGTCAGGTCAGTTCGACTTGTTCTTCTTTACTATATGTTGAAGCTGTCATCTGCGAAGTATCATCACTTCTGGAGCCCTCATATTTTGAGTAGTAGGCCACATTATATTAATGCACACACCAAATTACAGCATGCATGGCACCTCTTAGAAGTTGCTGAGATAGCACAAAGGGGTTTACAGGGAGGAAGTATTGGATTAGAATCACTTCTGCATTACAAAGATAATCTCACTTGTTTTTATGTTTTCATGCATGTCAGATATTGAACATTATCAAAATGAATATGACGATGGGCGCACGAGAGGAATATTGCAAAACGATCCACTGGCTAACAAACTTGGCATGATGGAGGATGACCTATCTTATTCACCCATCAAGGTGCATGCTCTAACTTGGCAAGGTTGTATTGGTCGCACATATTTTGCATCTGACCTCTTGCATTACTTCTACTTTGTTACACCATCTGCTTAGTTTAAGCATCATATATGATTATATGCCATACCTATCCATTTTCTGTAACCTATTCCATGTGTCGTCATACTATGTTTTTCCAGTCAAATGTTGTTCTTTCGTAATAGATGTCCAAAAGGAAGAGGGTGATTGCACATCCTCAAGGAGTACAAACTAGGTATTTGGAAAAGGTAGTGATACCTGTTAAATCAGATAGATCAGCAGCCACAGAAAACACAGGCCCAACTATAACAGCCTTTACCCCTACTCCAGCGGCCAAACCCCTATTAGAACTGCTGACAGCCCAGCGTCAAGTACTGTCTATGATATCAATTCAAAATTTGAACTCCTAAATTTCTGCATGTGCCTTACCTTCTCTCTTGTATGAAAACTATTTTCAGATGAAT
Source organism: Aegilops umbellulata (assembly GCA_032464435.1). Classification (NCBI taxonomy): domain Eukaryota; kingdom Viridiplantae; phylum Streptophyta; class Magnoliopsida; order Poales; family Poaceae; genus Aegilops; species Aegilops umbellulata. The sequence continues at coordinate 240,945,638 of CP136055.1, read as the reverse complement.
CTCCTTGCTCAAAGGATCATAGGATCTGACGACAATACTGGGCTCTGCATTTCTCTTGTCAGTACCTCTTGCCCTTTGTCAGCATACTTACACTCATTGCTATTTGATTATGTAGCATCAATGTAAATGTTCGCTTCTTTATCCTTCCTTTGCTTGAAATTATAAGATCTATATTTACTCTTAGATAAATGCAGAATTAACACAATGGTTATGAAGTTTTGGATTGCTCATGTAAGTACCTATTGTCATGTACTCCCTCTGTATCAAATTAATTGTTGATCAATTGGATGTATTTAGAACTTAATAGTGTTAGATACATCCATTTGAGCGACAACTAATAACTGACGGTGGTGGTATTACTATACATGCATCACGAGATAGTTGATTGTCTAGCATTAGTCTGCATCTTATCTGCCCTGCCCTCCACTTTCTCCAAATTATCATATCTACATTTACTCTTACCAAAATGTTGAATAAAGCCAATGCCACTGCACACGTTGATGTCTGCATTCCTCTTGTTAGTACCTTTTGCCTTGTAACATTGTACTTAATTAATTTCTATTTGATTATGTATCATCAGTCTGCACCTGAGCTTAATTATCCTCTATTTCTTCCAATATTATTTGATCTATATTTACTCTTTGCAAAATGTAGAATATTGGCAACGCTTATAAATAAGTTTCTTTGGGGAATTTTTTGAATTATCTTTCCATCAACATGGAGAAGGGCTTTGTCCAGCCCGTGTTAACATGTAATGTAAGTTCATCCTTCTCAAGCCTTAAAACTTTGTTCTAGTATAGATTTGTATAGGCATCATTTCCTCCACTGCTATTTACATCTGATTGGATGTTTGCAACAACTACCAGTTTTAAATTGTAGTTGTAAAAACATGTTCCTTATGCAGAACAGATCCATTTATTTGCTTATATAATTGTGAAACCTGTTACGTGTCTCCTTGTTTCTCTTTCAGAGTCGTATCTCATATGCCAGGCAGAACTTTAGGAAAGATAGTGAGCCAAACCATCTTGAGGACAGCGAGATGAACCCAAGGTCCTGTCCTGATGAAGACAGTGAGTTGAAGCTACTCACCAGCAGGTGTGAGACAACCTCTGTGTAGTCGCTGCCTCAATCAGTTCGACTTCTTCAGTCTCAACTTAAAGCGGAAAGGCTTGCTTCAGCTCAGCTCCGACTTGAAGTCAAAGATGTAATGAAGATGTCAGGGGACTGCCTTGTGCACTATGGTGCCATACAGCTAGGGATGAAGCATCTACCGTTGACACAACTGAGGTCTCATTAGCTTGTTTGGCTGCTTGCGGGGGCCCGATCTTGCCAGGTCTAGTGCCTTCTGAAGTGCTCTCAGTTTTGTATATTCTTTTATCGGCGCGTTTATATGCACTGGTGGCGACCTTTGATGCCCAATGTATGTAATCCGCGGTCATGTTGCGCTTTATTATCACCGGGTAGCGAACTTTGATTCCTAATATGCCGTAATTTCTTTGTTGTATAGTCTAGGTTTATTCTTTGGTCGGTATGCTATAATTTAGGCCGGAAGGTTCAGTGGATCTCAGTGTTGTTGGTCTTCAGGCCGGCTCGTTACTCATATGGGCCAAAACGTGGGCCTATAATCAGCTTGGGCCATTAGCAGGTCTAAACCTATAGTAGTTTCCCGCCTTTTACAGGCCATGGGCTACATATTTACTGTAGTGGCACTGGGCTTCCTACGGGCCGTAGAAACAATGGGCCTTCTACGGGCCGTAGAAACAATGGGCCTTCTATGGGTCGTATCAACAATGGGCCTTAGACGGGTCGTATGATCGATTGGCCAAACATGGGCCAAAAACAGACCGCATTATGGCCGTAAACGGGCTAGAGTTGGAGTCGTCCGTTCATGGCCCAACCATAACGGGCTGTCGTTAATAGGCCATATTTGATGACGCTATGAAAATGGCCCAATGTATTAACGGGCCACAAACGAGCCGACTGTAACCACGGGTTGAATTTCGCCCACAAGCAGAAAATGGCAGTAACGGGCCGTAAGTAACCGAATGCTGGAAATGAGCCCAAGAATAAATGGGCCCTGAGAAGGCCAAAAGATAACAAGGGCTGCAAACGGCCCAATGGACTAATGGGCCGTTAATGGGTATAAAGTGATACACTGTTCATTACGGGCCCAGTTTCACCACGGGCCATTAATGGGCCAAGAGTTACAAAGGGCCTCATCTGGGCCGAAAGACGTCATGGGCCATACATGGGCCGGAACTTAAAATGGGCTGGAATCATATTGGACGGCCCAGATGACGCTACTGGGCCTAATTCGGATAGGTCGTAACGGGCCCTGGGTTAGCGGGCTGTAAATGGGCTATATGCAAACAGGCCGTTAACAGGCTTTCCATGGGCCGGCTCGTCACCTTTTGTCCAAGTCAAACGGGCCGGCCTTTTCACAGGAATGGACCTCTGTTGGGCCGTGCCACGTGTCGACATATCATAGGCGCCTTCTGTCCAATGAGTGGATGACATCTATCCCAACGGTGAGCCGACACGTGTTTCCTCCAGCCAATGATGATTTTACAGATGGAAAATCCCCATTGGTCGGGGCTGTTAGCGGGTTATCAGATCCAAAACCAGACCCGATAGCTTAACGACGTTCCCTTACGGTGGATGCCACGTGTCGGTCACCCTTGACGAAAGCACTTTTGTGACGCGCGATTTATTGTCATGGAAGTGGACACTTCTGTGATGATAATTTTGGCAATGTCATGGAACACGTCTACAACAGCACAAGTATGGCTATCTTGATTCTGTCATAAAATTGTCATGGATGTACATGCATGACAAAAAATGCGACCTTCTGTGACAAACACGCATCATCACGGAAGTGTATTTTTTTTGTAGTGTAGGTAGGTATGGTGGACTCATCTGGAATAACTTTGGGTTCAAGGTTTTTGATGTACAAGCATAATTCCCACAGAGTACAGGCGAAGGCTAGCAATTTAAGATTAGGAAGCGGCCAGCTAGGGAGCAACAACGATCATGACCAGGCATTATGCATAAGTAACACTGGACACTAGCGTGAGTAGGATATGAACACCATTAACATAAACATTATAGAGGCTATGTTGGTTTTGATTCAACTACATGCATGAACACGTACCAAGTCAAGCCACTCGAACATTCGGAGGAGGATACCATATCATCATACTACATCACAATCATCTTAACGCTATGTTAATATCTAAGATAAATTGACTCCCAGCTACTTATGCATGGCATGAGAAATTATAATATCTAATTGTCATTGCAAACATGTTTAATCATAATGAGTTGAACCATGGGCACTAGGTTAAACATATTTACACAACAAGAACAAGTCGAGTTCATACTGGTTTCTCTTTGCCACGGCTAGCTCACTGAATATAGTCATTATTGCCTTTCACTTGCATGACCGAATGATATGAAAATAATAATAATAGTGCAAGAGTGCCATGGACTAAGTTGGAATCTGCAAACATTTTATTCAACAGGAGAAGACAAGGTAAAATGAGCTCTTTATTAGTTCAACAGTTATTCATATGAGAGCCACTCAACATTTTCATCGTGGTCTTCTCCTCGGTACAAATCGAATAAAAGGAAAAGAAATTCAGAGAAACACATTGAAATATTTTTGGAGTTTTTGGTTTTCTTTAACAAGAAAATAAAAAGCAAAAACGAGGAAAACTATTTACACGGGAAAGCTCCCAACAAGCAAAAGAATAACAAGGAAGTCTTTTTGGTTTTTCTTTTCAGTGCTACTGCTAAGCATGCATAGAAAGTAAATTACTACAACTAATTTTTTTGGTTTTTTCTAAAATATTTCAAACACACAAGAAGAAAGCAAGAAAATAAATCTAAGCATGGATGATACAATGAAAAACTGTGAACACCGATAACTAGAATAAGTGAACATGAATGTAATGTCGGTGAGAAACACGTACTCCCCCAAGCTTAGACTTTTGGCCTAAGTTGGTAATCAATCAGTAGCCTGGAGGGTAGTAGGGATCCTGAGGAGCGGGTATCCACTCATCCCATTGTGGAGGTGCCTGTGCAGCCTCGACAGCAGCCTGAGCGTTCCAGTAGGCGAGGATGTTTGTAGGCATAATCCGGTATCCGCCCTGGCAACAGAATCAAACAGAGCAGGTGCAGGCAAGGGGATAACATCACGAGTGTCAATGTTATAAACAAAGTTATAAGGAATGGCAAGATTAGGACGATCATGTGCAAGAAAGTGATGGTGATGCATGGCTGCACGGTCTAGGTAAACTGTGGTAAGAGGGACATCATGAGGGCGTATCGCAACCTCGAAGTGATCTGCCAAACGGGTGGCAAAAATCCCAACATGTATTTTTCCCTAAGATTTATTAAGATGGAGGCGACGAGCCACAATAGCTCCCATGCTATAAGTGTTGTCGCCCTCTACTGTGCAACGTAAAACAGCAAGGTCTGGTGAACTAAGTGCACCCACCTTCTCCCTAGCAAGCAAGCATTTGGTAATAAAGAGTGCAAAATAACGAACAACAGGAAAATGTAAACCACCGGCAGTGATCACTGACACTCCCCTCTCATCACCCACTGTCAAAGTGCGACAAAAATCCTCAAACTCAGCCGGCCTAGGCTCAGCCAAGCTCCCATCAGACGGGATCATGCATATGTCACAAAATTCAGTAAGTGGTATCTGGTGGTTTTCAACATATAAATCAAAACTCACTTTTGGAGGATTATTTCTAGGCAAGAATGTAAAGCTTTGAACAAAGACATTTGTGAGGATTTGGTGTTGTTCGCACTCATCTGTGATGAAGTTAGTGAGACCGGCATTGGCAATAAATTGCATGAACTCCTCATGAATTCCAACTTCTTGCAGGACCGGACGTGCGGCCATTCGCACGGCCGTACCTCCGCCAACCTCCGAAGGTGGAGATCATTGTTAGAAGACTCCCCAAGAACACCCTTGGAGTTCTTCCTAGAGCCAAATTTCCTGAAGATATTCATGTCCGCATACAATTTTTCCTATGAACAGAAATCTGAATTTTTAGTCCATAAAATTTTTCCAACAAAACTTCACAAAACTAATAGCAACTATTCATAGGGATACATGGAGGCCATAGCAAGCATTCAAACTACTTAGAACACTAAGCATTGAACATGCAAGCACATCTACAGCAGCACCAAGAGTAGCTATTTATTCAAAGTATATAAACCACTAGAACAAAAACTAATTGGACAAATGATGGAGTCACATACCAAGCAACAAATCCCCGAAATAGTTTCGGAAATGGAGCTTCGAGCAAAGAGATCGAAAATGGCAGCAAAAAGGGCAAGAACACGGCTGAGAGAGCAAGGGTGAATTTTTCTGAAGGTAGGTGACAAAGTGGGATGAAGAGGTAAGTGAGGGGGCCCATGTGGGGACCACAACCCCCATAGCACGCCAGGGGGTGCTGGCGTGCCCAGGTGAGTTGTGCCTACCTGGTGCACCTCCCTCTGGTAGTTTTTGGACCAAAAATTCTTAAATATTCAGGAAAAATTCTTATAAAATTTTCAGGGCGTTCTGAGAACTTTTATTTTTGGGTCATTTTTTATTGCACTGGAAATTCAGAAAACAGACAAAACATGGCATTTTATTTTATATAACTAATAAAAACAGAGAATAAAAAGTGGGGACAGAAGGTAGTGCTTACTAAATTCATCAACTTCATACCGCTCAAAAATGATCCATTAATAAGGTTGATCAAGTCTTATTAACAACCACTTTTGATTGGCATGAAACCGAAGAACTTTCATAAATCACTAGGTTACCTGAATGGGGATATGCATTTCCCCAACAATAAGCATTTCATATTTCTTTTTGGTAGTACGTAGAGGTATTTGAAAACTTCCAGTAGTGATTGTCGGAGATTTTTCAATAACATTAATACCATTCACTTGGAATTGTTTCTTCGGAAAGTGCACCTGTGCTCATTACCATTGTTATGAAAAGTGACCTTGCTTTTATTGCAATCAATAACAACCCCTGCAGTATTCAAGAAGGGTCTACCAAGGATAATCGACATGTTGTCATCTTCGGGCATCTCAAGTATAACAAAGTCAGTCAAAATAGTAACATTAGCAACAACAATAGGCACATCGTCACAGATACTGATAGGTATGGCAGTTTATTTGTCAGCCATTTGCAAAGATATTTCAATAGGTGTGAGTTTATTCAAGTGAAGTATTTTACAAAAAGAGAAAGGCATAACACTAACACCATCTCCTAAATCACACAAAGCAGTTTTCACATAATTCTTTTTGATAGAGCAAGGTATAGTTGGTATTCCCGGATCTCCAAGTTTTTTAGGTACTCCATCTTTAAAAGTATAATTTGCAAGCATAGTGGACATTTCAGCTTCCCATATTTTTCTCTTATTTGTGATGATGTCTTCATATACTTTGCATAAGGAGGCATCTTCAAGATGTCAGTCAAGCGAGTACGCAAAAAGACTGGCCTCAGCATTTCAGCAAAGCGTTCAAACTCTTCATCATCTTTCTTTTTAGTTGACTTGAGTGGAAAAGGCATAGTTTTTTGAACCCACGGTTCTCTTTCTTTACCGTGTTTCCTAGCCACAAAGTCTCTTTTATCATATCTTTTAGTATTAGGTTGTGGGTTATCAAGATCAACTGGTGGTTCTATCTCAACATCATTATCTGATTCTTCATCATTGGGTCTTCATGAACCTCATCATTATCTTTTTCATTATCACTAGGTGAGTGTTCATTACCAGATTGAGTTTCAGCATCTGAGATAGAAGTTTCATTTTCATTATCAGGAGGTTTATCTATTTCAGGTTCACTAGAAGTATGCAAAGTCCTATCATTTTTCTTCTTCTTTTTTATTTTTAGAAGGACTAGGTGCACTAGTGTTATTTCTTTGTGAGTCTTGTTCAATTCTTTTTGGGTGTCCCTCTGGATAAAGTGGTTCCTGAGTCATTTTACCTCCTCTAGTTGCAACTCTAACAGCAAAGTCATGCATATTATGATTCATTTCATTAAGTAATTCTCTTTGTGATTTAGCAACTTGTTCTAACTGAGTTTGAACCATAGAAGCATGTTTTCCCACACCTCTAACATCATTTGATATTCTAAATAACAAGTCACTAAAGCGAGCAATCATATCAGAATTGTATTTCAATTATTTCATAACATTGGCATTCAAGTGATCTTGTTTTCTAATATGGTTTTCAAACTCATAAAAGCATTGACTAGGATGCATATTGTGAGGATTATCATTTTCATTAAACTTCATAAGAGAATTTACCCCTACCACCTTAGGAAGTGGTGGTGTATTAAGCCCATGTATTTCTTCAATAGGAGGTAAATTTTTAACATCCTCAGCTTTAATACCTTTTTCCTTCATAGATTTCTTTGCCTCTTGCATTTCTTCAGGACTGAGATATAATATACCCCTCTTCTTCGGAGTGGGTTCAGGCGGTGGATCAGGAATAGTCCAATCATCATAATTTTTTAATATATTGTTCAATAATTCTTCAGCTTGTCCAACAGTTCTTTCCCTGAAAACACAACCAGCACAACTATCTAGGAAGTCCCTAAAAGCATCGGTTAGTCCATTATAGAAGATATCAAGTATTTCGTTTTTCTTAAGAGGATGATTAGGCAAAGCATTAAGTAACTCGCAAGGCCTTCCCCAAGCTTGTGGGAGACTCGCTTCTTTAGTTTGCACAAAGTTAAATATTTCCTGTAAGGCAGCTTGTTTCTTATGAGGAGGAAAATATTTTTCAGAGAAGTAATAAATCATATCCTGGGGACTACGCACACAACCAGGACCAAGAGTATTGTACCAAGATTTAGCATCACCCTTAATGAGAAAGGAAATAATTTGAGAATAAAATAGTAGCAAGTTTTCTCATCATGAGTAAAAGGGTGGCTATATCATTCAACTTAGTAAGATGTGCCACAACAGTTTTAGTTTCATAACCATGGAAAGGATCAGATTCAACCAAAGTGATTAACTCTAGGTCTACAGAGAATTCATAATCCTTATCAGCAATACAGATAGGTGAAGTAGCAAACTAAGGATCACATTTCATTCTAGAATTCAGAGATTTTTCTTTATACTTGCATAGTAATTTCTCTAGATCATCTCTATCGTTGCAAGCAAGAATATCTCTAGTTGCTTCTTCACTCATAACATAACCTTTCGGTACCTTAGGCAATTCATATCTAGGAAGGCTAGTTCTAGAAGGTGTTTCAGGAGTTTCAGTTTCAAGATCATCATCAGATTCAACAACATCATGTTGTATAACTCTAGCAATTTGTTTATCAAGAAAGTCACCAAGTGGCACATCATCATTAGCAAGCAAGGTACTAGCATCATCATAAGAATCATTCATAGTAGAAGTAGCATCATCAATAATTTGCGACATATCAGAGATAGCATGTGGTGGTGTTGCAAATTTACTCATAACAGAAGGTGAATCTAAAGCAGAACTGGATGGCAGTTCCTTACCTCCGCTCGTCTTTGAGGGATAAATCTTAGTCTTTGGATCCTTCAGATTCTTCATAATGATAATATGATAATAATCCCAAGTGACTCAACAAATATAGCTATGCTCCCCGGCAACAGCGCCAGAAAAAGGTCTTGATAACCCACAAGTATAGGGGATCGCAACAGTTTTCGAGGGTAAGTATTTAACCCAAATTTATAGATTTGACACAAGGGGAGCCAAAGAATATTTGAAGGTATTAGCAGCCGAGTTATCAATTCAACCACACCTGGAGATTAATTATCTGCAGCAAAGTGATCAGTAGCAAAGTAGTTTGATAGTTTTGATACTAGTGACAGCAGCAACAGTAACAGTAACAGTGATAGCAGCAATCTGTAGCAAGTGTAACAGTGATGATAGCAGTAGTAACGCAGCAAAGACAATAAGATAAATTCTTAGGCATTGGATCGGTGACATGTTGTATGATATTCATCATGAGAAAGTTATAACCTAGGGCGATACGACACTAGCTCCAGTTCATTGATATAATGTAGGCATGTATTCCGTAAATAGTCATACATGCTTTATTAAAAGAAATTGCATGACATCTTTTGTCCTACCCTCCCGTGGCAGCGGGGTCCATATTGGAAACTAAGGGATATTAAGGCCTCCTTTTAATAGAGAACCGGAACAAAGCATTAACACACAGTGAATACATGAACTCCTCAAACTATGGTCATCACCGGGAGTGGGCCCAGTTGTTATCACTCCGGGGTTGCCAGATCATAACACGTAGTAGGTGACTATAACTTGCAAGATCGGATCTAAGACATCACTACTGCAGGATGCTGCTGAGGGAGTCCTGGATTAGGGGGTGTCCGGATGGCCGGACTATGACCTTTGGCCGGCTCCTGGACTATGAAGATACAAGATTGACGACTTCGTCCCGTCTCCGGAGGGGACTTTCCTTGGCGTGGAAGGCAAGCTTGATGATGCGGATATTCAGATCTCCTACCATTGTAACCGACTTTGTGTAACCCTAACCCTCTCCGGTGTCTATATAAACTGGAGGGTTTTAGTCCGTAGGACAACTCCAACAGACAACAATCATACCATAGGCTAGCTTCTAGGGTTTAGCCTCCTTGATCTCGTGGTAGATCTACTCTTGTACTACCCATATCAATATTAATCAAGCAGGACGTAGGGTTTTACCTCCATCAAGAGGGCTCGAACCTGGGTAAAACATTGTGTCCCTTGTCTCCTGTTACCATCCGCCTAGACGCACAGTTCGGGACCCCCTACCCGAGGTCCGCCGGTTTTGACACCGACATTGGTGCTTTCATTGAGAGTTCCTCTGTGCCATCGCAATCAGGAAGGATGCCTCTTCCCGTCTTTAAAGACGGCGCCGTTACTAAGGGAGCCTTGGCTGTCGGCCAAACTCTTCGGCTAGGTGGTTTTCTTATGACCGCCTGTTCGGCTGTTGCGCCGACGGTGACCTCTCGGGTCATCGAAAGCAATCTTCACGTCAGCTCGGAACTCGCCGAGCAGTTAGATCCATGGAGCTCTCTTCCGTAAACGAGCTCTTGGATCGCATCGCCGCTCTGGGGGTCGCTACAGATTACGACCAAGTTGGGCTTAAACCCGATCTAAGAGAAATTAACTCTCCCCAAGCCACCCATCACGTTGCCGTGGTCGAGGCGCAGTGCGGCGATCCTTCATCTATCCTAAGGACTAGCTACGTCCGGATTCCCGATCCCTCCAAGCCGGATACCCGCGGAGGGAAGGATGTAACTCAAGACCTGAACTTAGAATCAGGCAATGGGCTAGATTCATTGGACAACATCCAAGGATCCAAACTTCAGATTTCGGAAACTCCTTGGCCACTGAGTCTCAGATTGGGTGAGGTTTCGGATTTAACTCCACCCACCCACCCGAACATAAGCGATCTATCCCAAATCAGGCAAAAGCCTGAAGAACAGTACATCATTACTGGGCGATATTCCTCCTGGTTATGAACAGGATAAAGGACGGCCGCGAGGAAGACACAATCTCAATTTTCCACAATAATTGCATGGACAAGGGAATCCTCAACGCCATAAGTCGTCGTGATATTACACGCTTCGCTGACTTGGCGTCCATAGTACAAAAGTACTATGCGATGGAAAGCGCTTGGAAAACCGAAATAAAATTTTGGGACAATCCGGCTCTGAATAGAAACCTCGTCCGAAATAAAAGGGTGCATCATCGACAGACACCCGGGTTAAAAACCAAAAAACCAAAATCCTCTACAGGGCATGGAACCGTACTGGAAGGATGGCTTAATGGACCCTGTAAAATTCATAGTATAGAGGATGCCACACCAACTCACGGCCTTAGAGCATGTTGGATACTCCGGCAGGTGGCCAAAATTGGCGAAGACCTCCTAATCCAGGAGGCCGCAGAAAACCACCCCAGGGACACCAGTACAGTCTTAACAGTCTTCGAGACTTTCACATCAAATAATATGTGAAAAAGAACACTTCGCAGTCTTGCCGAAGTTTATCAAGTAGCAACAATAAACCCATGGAGTGACACGGCTATTACTTTTAATGCGAGTGATGAACCTAAATTCCGAATAGCCCGAGCACCAGCCGCATTGGTCCTCAGTCCAATTGTGGACGGCTTTCGGCTCACCAAGGTACTCATGGATGGAGGCAGTGGATTGAACCTCATTTATGAGGAAACCCTTCAAAAAATGGAAATAGACTGGAACCGCATCGAGCGAAATAGCACAACCTTTCGAGGAATAATCCCCAGTCGGGAAGCGCGCTGTACAGGAAAAATCACACTAGATGTGGTGTTCGGCACGCCGGATAATTACAGGTCCGAAGAGGTCATGCTCTAGGTGGCCCCGTTCAGTAGCGGATACCACGCTCTGCTAGGGCGGGAAGCGTTTACAATCTTCCAAGCAATACCCCATTACGGGTACATGAAGCTCAAGATGCCCGCGCCGAACGGAAGTATCACTCTCACTAGTGATCCGGACATAGCACTCCGCGCCGAAAACAAGACAACCGCATTAGCCCTCGAGGCACTATCCGAAGCCCTAGCGGCCGAGGAACTGACTACGCTTCGCTCCACGGTAAACAGGGACGATGTGATACTCGACAAAAGATCCAAGTCCACCTCCTTTAAACCAGTGGACGAACTAGTCAAATTCCAGGTCCATCCAACGGACCCAATAAAACAGCTTCCTTCGGGGTACAATTAAACCCTGATGTAGACGCCGCACTGCGAGAATTCCTATGTGAAAATTGGGACATCTTCGCCTGGCACCCTTCAGACATGCCAGGAATCCCACACAGGTTGGCCGAACATAGATTAAATATCCTAAAAGGATTCAAACCTGTCAAACAAGCCCTTCGGCGTTTCTCCGAACCCAAGAGATTCCCTATGGGAGAGGAGCTAGCCAAGCTATTGGAGGCCGGATTCATCAGAGATATAAAACATCCGTACTGGCTAGCAAACTTGGTGATGGTACCAAAGAAGGACAAATCCTGGTGCCTGTGCGTCGATTTCAAAGACCTTAACAAGGCCTGCCCAAAGGATCCCTTCCCCCTCCCTCGCATCGATCAAATTATCGATGCCACTGCAGGACACGATTCGTTGTGTTTTCTCGACGCATACTCCGGCTACCACTTAATGATATTATAAATAACCGCGATGCAACAGGCCAGATTGCAAAATGGGCCATCGAGCTCCTCCCATTCGACATAACTTTTAAGCCACCGCGAGCTATTAAGTCACAAGTTTTGGCCGACTTTGTCGCAGAATGGACGGAGGCCGAACTCCCTAAAGAGTACGGCACATATTCAAACTGGATCATGCATTTCAACGGCTCCAAAATGTTGGCCGGTCTGGGGGCTGGCGTCGTTTTGACGTCCCCCACGGGTGACACCGTTCAATACGTACTCCAGATTATGTACATAGACTCCAACAATGCAGCCGAATACGAGGCCCTTTTACATGGTCTCCGGATGGCAGTATCCATGGGCATTCAACGCCTACAGGTGCGCAGGGATTCAAACCTCGCGATATCCCAAATAAATGGAGACTTCAATGCTAAGGATCCCAAAATGGCAGCTTACCTCAACGCCGTCTTAAAAATGTCAGCTCGGTTCGAGGGGCTCGAATTTCACCACATAGCCCGGGAAAACAATTAGGCGGCAGACGTCCTGGCACGCATCGGTGCAAAACGCGATGCAGTCCCCCCAACATCTTCTTGGAAAGGCTGTTCAAGTGATCCATAGTATGGGAAGGGGAACCTGGCAATAACAGCCCGGACCCAACCTCACTGTCCGGCACCGAACAATCTGACATAATTGGAGGTTCTGCCAATGAAATTACAACTTCAGCCCACATAATAATGGCCGCCATCGCCCCGTGGACAGAACCATTCCTAGCCTACCTTACTAGGCAGGAGCTCCCAGAGGACCAAAATGAGGCACGCTGCATAGTGCGGCGATCTAAAGCCTACAAAGTCCATGAGGGAGAACTTTATAAGAAAAGTACTACCGGAGTCCTTCAAAGGTGCATCTCCGAAGAGGAAGGGCGGAACTTGCCGGTGGAAATTCATGCTGGACTCGATGGTCATCACGCTGCAGCTCGGTCCCTTGTAAGCAAGGCTTTCCGTGCAGGCTTTTATTGGCCGACGGCCCGGGCAGACGCTCAGGACTTGGTCCAACGATGCGTCGGTTGCCAGCTTTTCGCAAACCAAAGCCATATGCCACCCACCGCCCTCCAAACTATCCCCATTACTTGGCCTTTCGCGGTCTGGGGGCTTGACATGGTTGGACCCCTTAAAGGCGGAACCCACAAGAAAAAAAATACTTACTGGTCATGGTGGACAAGTTCACCAAATGGATAGAAGCCAAGCCTGTTAAGATGGCCAAATCCGGACCGGTGATAGACTTCATATCCGGGGTCGTACACCGTTTCGGTGTCCCCCACAACATCATCACTGATAACAGCACGAACTTTACGGCCGACGAGGTAAAACTCAGGTGCAAAAACATGGGCATCAAGCTCGATTATGCATGCGTCTATCACCCACAAACTAACGGCCAGGTCGAACGTGCAAATGGTCTTATTATGAGCGGCATCAAACCTAGATTAGAGATGTCCCTCAAGGAATCCAACATGCACTAGGTAGAGGAGCTCGACTCCGTACTCTGGGGGCTGTGGACCACGACGAATCGCACCACCGGATACACACCATTCTTCATGGTATACGGCGCAGAGGCGATTTTGCCTTGCGACATCATTCATGACTCACCTAGAGTGCACATGTACGAAGAAAGAGAAGCTGAACTCGATCGGCAGGACAGCTTGGACGCCTTAGAGGAGGAGTGTGACGTGGCAAAAGCCCGTTCCGCATTCTATCAACAGCAGGCTCAAAGATATCAAAGCAGAGAAGTACGGGCCAAAAATTACAACGTTGGCGAACTAGTTCTACGCCTGCCGGACAAGAAAAAGAACAAACTGAAGCCCAAGTGGAAAGGTCCCTTCATAATCGACCAAGTCCTGACTGGCGGGGCGTACCGCCTGCGAGATGCGTCGGACAACCGACTCGAGCCGAACCCATGGAACGCAACCCGTCTCTGAAGATTCTATGCCTAGCGCCAGACTCTGGGTTCGTCTCCTACCTCTGTCTATTTTTTATATATTTTCTGTCTTACATTTCTCTCCCTACCTTAAAGACTCATAAAGAGACGCGCTATCCGCGCTCACTATACCTGGGGGCTTCTTTAAACAGAAGCTTATTTATACGGGCTTCATGCCCAACACATGTGTCAAACTTCTGCATGTACCTTTTACTCACCATTATATGCATCGATATGACTTAAGTTTTGGCCAAGCTGGGTTGCCTGGCTCTTGTGCTTACCCCTACATTCCCGATTGTTCGGCTAGGTGGTAAAGGGAGCACCTCTGCGATTGTTACTGCCGGGTCAGCCGGATGTGTACCTCAGACTGGGTGAAGCCGAAAGCTAGCGTTCTTAAGGGATTATTCGGTCGGTGAACTAAAGATGACCTTTTTTACTTATTTATGTGCCCCCAGATGCTTTTTCTGTGTTCGCAGTCCGGACATGCACTTTAGGGCATGCCTTGCAGAGAAAGGAAACCCTAACGGAACTATTCTCTCTGGAAGATGTTTCTTACTAACCATGTAATATAACATAACTAGTTGGGCACTTGTCTGATAAAGCACTAATGACCCCTACGCCTGGTCTTCATGCATACCCCGGTTCTTATATAACCGCTAGGGTATTCGGACACACTCCGGACCGTCAGGCCCCGAGGTCGAAGCGAAAAGGTCGGCAACGACAAACGATCTACAATCCGGCTAGAAGGCATTACACATGTTAATTAAAATTACATAGTCACTCTGACTGATTGTATTCCTCTTCAATACCATCTAACAGGCTGTCTAATTTATAGTCCTGCTGGGAATACTTTGCGGCCAATTCTACTTGGCCGTATACTAAGCTTACAGGGATCTCCTTCCCATCGGGCCCCACAGGTCCGACCTCGGCCATGTGGTTTGGGTCAGCCTTTGTGTACCGCGTCTTCACCATGGCCCAGGCCTCCCTAGCGCCTTGACGGCAGGCTGATATCTTCCACAACCGGAAGCGCCGCAGTGCTCCCTTCAGCTTCTCTGCAAGCTCTCCAAGACCCTCGGGCATGGAGAGGGATGGCCATAAGGCTTGGGCAATGCCTTGCATTGCCTGGCGAACTCGCTCGTGCAGTTGCGAGAGCTCGGGAAGAAGGTCACCCGTAGAATCGGGCATCTCCTCTGTAGGACGACCTGTTAGCATACCTACAGACACAACTCTGTTAGTCGACATCCTCGCCAAACTCCTTTTTGAGTGTTCGTTCAAGCACTTACTAAATATGCCGCGTCGAAGCCGCCGATTCTCCTTAACGGAGTCCGACAGCTGGGCACGAACATCTTTGAGTTCAACGTCCAGCTTGGTGTTGGCATCCTGAAGATCATTCTTCTCCCGCCTCACCTTTGTCAGCACGCTCTCACCGGTCTTTAGCCGGCGCAGGAGTTGTTGCCTTTCCGGATCTAGTCCGGCACCATCTGCAATTTTATTTGTTAGATTCGCACACACGCCGCATAATACCTATCCTTTTGAAGCATATATTACCAGGGGAGGTCTCCTCGGGCTCCCCTGTCGCGGCTAGTGCGGCCTCAAGTTGGGCTTTGCACTCTTTTAGCTCCTAGGACAGTTGGGTATTCCTCTCAGAAAGAATCTGCGTATTACATGATCCTTAAATCAGTTATTCTAACTGTTTCAAGTCTCGGGGGCTACTGATATATATAACCATTAAAATTCTTACCCGTATGTCTTTTACATATTGCTCCGTGGCTCTGGCTAGACCATTTTGAGCAACACGGAGATACGCATCTCCCTAATTTAAGGCCTCTAATGCCTCTTGGGAGAAACAAGCGTCGCGGAGAACTGTCCGGCGGCGCCGGTGATTCATGGCACTCTCCACCTTGGAACGGGTGTCCGCATCCTCTGTCGGAGGAGTGTCCGGTATGTGTCTCGTGTTTTCCTCCGTCTCCAGGCCGGGTTGTGGAGCCTGGCTGGTCGAGGCGCGATTGGCAGCCTCTCCGGATATAGTCCGGCGAGGCCTCTTTGTCCTGCACCAAGCACGAGTGTTAATATGCCTTAAGGAAATAACGCCTGGGCTAAACAGGCGCGCTATACCTTTGCATCGGTGCCTCAGTCCGGACCACATTCCTTTTTACCCCACGGGGCCCTGCGGCCCCTCGTTGGCTTGCCGCTGCAGGCTCGGCCTCCTGCCTCAGGAACCTCCCCTGCAAAACATGGTTGTTGTCAGGAAAACTAAAAACACGTGAGGATGGATCCCTTCCCAAGGTGATGAGACTCCGGTCTTGGTTACCTGGGAGGCCGGTATTAACCCTGGGTAATCGGCCGTAATGGCCACCAAGGTATCGTCCTTGCTCAGCTGATAAAACACCCCGTCAATCAGCTCCATTGAAATGTCCAGATCCTCTTCGGAGGCCGGATCGAGGGACCGTTCAGGATCCTCGGGCTGTGGAGGACGGTTGTTTATATCCTTTACTTCCTGACGCAGTTCCTGCGTAGGAGTCATTAGACTATATATTTAATCATGGGAATATAAAACGGATGGGCAAGCAAGATTGTCCGCTTACGCAGCTTGGAGGGTTGTACATAGTAAATCCACCCTGGGGGTTGACGCGGAGGAATTCCTCCTCTTCTTCCTTGTACAAAGAGGACAAGATCTTTACTAGAGCGGCAGCTGAGTCCGGTCCCTTACGACCATAACGAGTGGCGTCGTCCTCCCCGTTAAAATCCCACATGGGGTGGCTTCTATATTGAAGCGGCTGCACCCCCGCATGATGCATATGGCCATGACTCCCACCATGGCTAGTCCGGAATGAGCCAATAGTCTTATCCGGCCCATCAGGTAGAGGACGTGTCTGTCACTTTCTCTTTGAGAGCTCCGTGGACACCAGCTTAAGCGTTTCCTTAAGGGAGCACTATTGAATTCGGGGAGGCCGATCCGGATAGGATCCAGCAGTGGGACATCCTCCATATAAAACCATTCTCAAGTCCAGTCCTCGGACGCCTTCTTTGGGGTTCCGGAAAGATAACCATGTCCCGGCGATGCGCAAGATTACGGCTCCGCCCACTTCATATATTAACCCCTCCTGAGAACGGGGTACCAGGCAGAACAGCCTCTTCCACAACGTGAAATGAGCCTCAACACCCAAGAACAGCTCGCAAAGGGCAACGAAGCCCGCGATATGCAATATAGAGGCAGGTGTGAGGTTGTGCAGCTGGAGGTCATAGAACTCCAGAAGCCCTCGGAGAAACGAACGAATTGGAAATTCGAGTCCCCTGATTAGATAAGGGACAAGGCATACCCGCTCTCCTTTGGAGGGAGTGGGAGCGCTCTCCGCTTGCTCTCTGCCGTTATAGACGGCGAGTCCGGCTCGAACCGGGACCATGTAGGCCGGAGGGAGGAATCCCTTGGTCTGAAGCGATACTAGCTCGCTATGCGGGATGGAGCACCTCTCCCAGTCTCCGGGCTTAGGGCTGGAAGGGCGAGAGGAGGAGTTGCGACGGCTGGCCATGGTGGAATGGACCTTTGTCGGATGCGCTCTGATGAACACTCGCGGAAGGGAGAAGGTGTGGTTTGGATCTAAATCCCCATTCCTTTAAATAGGCAGCTCATTTACGCGGCTAGGGGTGTAAATGTAAAAACACCCAAACTTTTCGTATTCGTTTGACACGTGGAAGACGACCATTGTTGGGCGTAGAAGCCAAGGAGTGCTATATTACAAAAACCGGACATTATTCGACAAGTACACGGAATTTGGAGAAGAACCCGCCTTGCAATGCCGAAGACAATCTATGCGCCGGACTCGTCGTCATTGAAGCCTAGTTCGGGGGCTACTGAGGGAGTCCTGGATTAGGGGGGTGTCCGGATGGCCGAACTATGACCTTTGGCCGGACTCCTGGACTATGAAGATACAAGATTGAAGACTTTGTCCCGTGTCCGGAGGGGACTTTCCTTGGCGTGGAAGGCAAGCTTGGCGATGCGGATATTCAGATCTCCTACCATTGTAACCGACTTTGTGTAACCCTAACCCTCTCCGATGTCTATATAAACCGGAGGGTTTTAGTCCGTAGGACAACTCCAACAGACAACAATCATACCATAGGTTAGCTTCTAGGGTTTAGCCTCCTTGATCTCGTGGTAGATCTACTCTTGTACTACCCATATCATCAATATTAATCAAGCAGGACGTAGGGTTTTACCTCCATCAAGAGGGCCCGAACCTGGGTAAAACATTGTGTCCCTTGTCTCCTGTTACCATCCGCCTAGACGCACAGTTCGGGACCCCCTACCCGAGATCCGCCGGTTTTGACACCGACAGCTGCTAACGCGACACTACGATCAGAGACCCTTTCACGAAACTGTGTACGATGCATCAATCACAAACGGGGATGTAAAAAACCGTCAAAAAAGGTGCAAAACATTTGCAATGGAGGATCTATCAAACACGGTTCAGATTTTAGTTGCGTGTGCGATCCAGGGCATACGGTTCAGTCCAATGAACTGTTTGCGATGAGACGGAACAAAAGAAACAGGCAGCCTGATGAAGGCGTGTGCGATATAGAGCATACGGTTCACTTGGATGAACTGTTTGTGATTACGCAACACAAAAGAAACGGGCAGCCAGATGAAGGTGTGTGAGATATACAACATACGGTTCACTCGGATGAACTGTTTGTGATTAGGCAACACAAAAGAAACGGTCAGCCAGATCAAGGTGTGTGTGATTGAGGGCATACGCTTCAGAAGGATTAACTATTCACGATTAGGCAACAGAACAGAAACGGGTAAGCCAGATCAAAGTGTCTGCGATTGATGGCATACACTTCACATGGATGAACTGTTTGCGATTAGCCACAACAAACTGAAACAATTAGATAGATCAACCTATGTGCGCTAGAGGGGCACACTGATAACCCACAAGTATAGGGGATCAATTATAGCCTCTTTCGATAAGTAAGAGTGTCAAACCCAACGAGGAGCTAAAGGTAGAACAAATATTCCCTCAAGTTCTATCGACCACTGATACAACTCTACGCACGCTTGACGTTCGCTTTACCTAGAACAAGTATAAAACTGGAAGTACTTTGTAGGTGTAACGGGATAGGTTTGCAAGAATATAAAGAGCGCGTAAATAAAAACTAGGGTCTGTTTAGATAAAGAAGCAATAAAGTTAGTATAGCGAGTGTGGAAAAGTGGTGGTAGGAGTTGCGAAATTGTCCCTAAGCAATTGACTACTTTACTAGACCAATAGCAAGTTTTATGTGGGAGAGGCCACTGCTAGCATGTCATCCCTGACTTGGAATTCTATGCACTTATGATTGGAACTATTAGCAAGCATCCAAAACTACTAACGTTCATTAAGGTAAAACCCAACCATAGCATTAAGATATATTGTTCCCCCTTCAATCCCGTATGCATCAATTTCTATGCTAGGTTGAAGCTTCTGTCACTCTTGCCCTCCTATACATAGTCATATCAACATACAAGTAACCCTATGGTGTGATTCACGCGCGCGCTCATATGATGGGCACCAAAGGACAGCAACATAACCACAAGCAAACTAAACCAATCATAGCAATTCACCAATTACCGATAGGACAACGAAAATCTACTCAGACATCATAGGATGGCAACACATCATTGGATAATAATATGAAGCATAATGGATAATAATATGAAGCATAAAGCACCATGTTCAAGTAGAGGGTACAACGGGTTGCGGGAGAGTGGACCATTGTATATAGATGGGGGAAGGTGGTGGAGATGTTGGTGAAGATGACGGAGGTGTTGGTGTAGATTGCGGTGATGATGATGGCCCCGGCGGTGTTCCGGCGCCACCGGGAGAGAGGGGGAGAGAGTCCCCTTCTTCTTCTTCTTCTTCTTCTTCTTCTTCTTCTTCTTCTTCTTCTTCTTCTTCTTCTTCTTCTTCTTCTTCTTCTTCTTCTTCTTCTTCTTCTTCTTCTTCTTCTTCTTCTTCTTCTTCTTCTTCTTCTTCTTCTTCTTCTTCTTCTTCTTCTTCCTTGACCTTTCCCTAGATGGGAGAAGGGTTTACCCTCTGGTCCATGTCCTCCATGGCATGGGAGGGGCGAGAACCCCTCCGAGATTGGATCTATCTCTCTGTCTCTCTCTGTTTCTTTGCTCCCAGATTCTGGCCTTTCACCGTTTCTTATATTCCCGGAGATCCATAACTCTGACTGGGCTGAAATTTGGACATGATTTTTATCTGGATATTGGCTTTCTTGCGGCGAAAGAAGGGCACCAACCGCCTTATGGGGTGGCCACGAGGGCCCAGGGTGCACTTGACTCCCTGGGGTGCGCCCCCTACCTCTTGACCCCCTCGGTTATCGTCTTGTGCTGTTTCTTCTTCCCAAAAATCACATATAATCCAAAAAAATCTCCATCAGTTTTTATCCTGCCTGGACTCTGTTTGATATGGATTTTCTACGAAACAAAAAACATGCAACAAATAGGAACTGGCACTGAGCACTGGATCAATATGTTAGTCCCAAAATAGTATAAAAAGTTTCCAAAAGTATATGAAAGTTGTAGAATATTGGCATGGAACGATAAAAAATTATAGATACGACGGAGACGTATCAGCATCCCCAAGCTTGATTCCTGCTCGTCCTCGAGTAGGTAAATGATAGCATAATCTTGATCATGTAATCTAATCATGGCATGAATATTAAGACACGAGTGATTCAAAGGAATAGTGTATCATTTGACATTAAGACAATAATACTTCAAGCGTACTAATAAAGCAATCATGTCTTTTCAAAAGAACATGGCCAAAGAAAGTTTATCCCTACAAAATCATAGAGTCTGGCTATGCTCCATCTTCACCACACAAAGTATTCAAATCATGCACAACCCCGATGACAAGCCAAGCAATTGTTTCATACTTTTGACGTTCTCAAACCTTTTCAACTTTCACGCAATACATGAGTGTGAGCCATGGACATAGCACTATAGGTGGAATAGGAAGACAAAAAGGAGGTTGTGTGGAGAAGAAAAAAAGGAAGAAAGTCTCACATCGAAGCGGCTAATCAATGGTCTATGGAGATGCCCATCAATTGATGTCAATGCGAGGAGTAGGGATTGCCATGCAACGGATGCACTAGAGCTATAGGTGTATGAAAGCTCAAACTGAAAACTAAGTGGGTGTGCATCCAACTTGCTTGCTCATGAAGACCTCGGGCATTTGAGGAAGCCCATCGTTGGAATGTACAAGCCAAGTTCTATAATGAAAATTCCCACTAGTATATGAAAGTGATAACGCCGGAGACTCTCTATATGAAGAACATGGTGCTACTCTGAATCACAAGTATGGTAAAAGGATAGTAACATTGTCCCTTCTCTCTTTTCTCTCATTTTTTTATTTTTTTCTCTTTTTTCTCTTTTTTCTCTTTTTGTTCTTTTTTTGTAAGCTTCTTTGGCCTCTCTCTTTTTTGGGAGGCTTCTTTGGCCACTTTTATTTTGATAACCTCACATGGGACAATGTTCTAATAATGATCATCACACACTTTTATTTACTTACAACTCAATATTACAACTCGATACTAGAACAAAGATATGACTCTATATGAATGCCTCCGGCAGTGTACCGGGATGTGCAATGATCTAGCGTAGCAATGAAATAAAAAAACGGACAAGCCCTGAAAACATCATTCTAGCTATCTTACGATCATGCAAAGCAATATGACAATAAATGCTCAAGTCATGTATATGAAGATGATGGAAGTTTCATGGCAATATATCTCGGAATGGCTACGGAAATGCCATAATAGGTAGGTATGGTGGCTGTTTTGAGGAAGATATAAGGAGGCTTATGTGTGACAGAGCGTATCGTATCATGGGGTATGGATGCACTGGCGAAGTTTGCACCAACTCTCGAGGTGAGAAATGGTAATGCACGGTACCGAAAAGGCTAGCAATGATGGAAGGGTGAGAGTGCGTATAATCCATGGACTCAACATTAGTCATAAAGAACTCACATACTTATTGCAGAAGTCTATTAGCTATCTAAACAAAGTACTACACGCATGCTCCTAGGGGGATAGATTGGTAGGAAAAGACTATCGCTCGTCCCCGACCTCCACTCATAAGGAAGACAATCAATACATAAATCATGCTCTGACTTCGTTACATAACGGTTCACCATACGTGCATGCTACGGGAATCACAAACTTCAACACAAGTATTTCTACAATCCACAATTACCCACTAGCATGGCTCTAATATCACCATATTTATATCGCAATACTATTCAATACTATTGCAAGGAATCAAACATATCATATTCAGTGATCTACAAGTTTTATGTAGGATTTTATGACTAACCATCTGAATGACCAGTTCCTGTCAACTCTCTAAATAGATATAAGTGAAGCAAGAGAGTTTAATTCTTTCTACAAAAGATATGCCCACGCTCTAACAAATATAAGTGAAGCAAAAGAGCATTCTACAAATGGCGATTTTCTATGTGTAGGGAAACATGCAATCCAAACTTTAAAAGATATAAGTGAAGCACATGAAGAATTCTATAAAGCCATACTCAAAAGATATAAGTGAAGTGCAAAGAGCATTCTATAAATCAACCAAGGACTATCTCATACCAGCATGGTGCATCAAAGAAAAGTGAAAACTAAATGCAAAAGACGCTCCATGATTTGCACATATCACATGAACGAAACGAAACCAAAAACGTACCGATACTTGTTGAAGATAGATGGGGTGCCTTTCGAGGCATCCCCAAGCTTAGACGCTTGTGTCTCCTTGAATATTGACTTGGGGTGCCTTGGGCATGCCCAAGCTTGAGCTCTTGTCTCTCCTCCTTCTCCTCATTTCGAGACCTCCTCGATCCTTGATCACTTCATCCACATAAAACTCAACAGAAAGTTTGGTAAGATCCGCTAGTATAATAAAGCAAATCACTATCTAAGTACTGTTGAAAACCAATTCATATTTTGTTTTTGCATTGTAGTTACTATAATACTCCCTCCGTTCCTTAATACAAGGTGTATAGATTTTTGAGAAAAAGTCCAAAATATAAGGTGTATTGCGTTGCACCACTCATTTTATAATTATTTTAGGGATTTGATTACATTTCCTAATAAGAGGTAAGATCCTATATTTTCTCATGTCAATTAGTCAGGTGTAATCTCGCCCAAAACTTGTGAAATTTTCCCTCCACGCGCGTTCTTTAATTTCTGTGCCAAAAACTATACACCCTA
This sequence comes from Aegilops umbellulata, assembly GCA_032464435.1. Classification (NCBI taxonomy): domain Eukaryota; kingdom Viridiplantae; phylum Streptophyta; class Magnoliopsida; order Poales; family Poaceae; genus Aegilops; species Aegilops umbellulata. The sequence continues at coordinate 240,922,237 of CP136055.1, read as the reverse complement.
TATTTAGGAACGGAGGGAGTATAACTTTTCCATGGCTTAATCCACTGATAGAAATCGATAGTTTCATCAAAACAAGCAAACAATGCATCAAAAACAGAATCTGTCTTAAACATGACAGTCTGTAGTAATCTGAACATTAACCATACTTCTGGTACTCCAAAAATTCTGAAAAATTTAGGAAAAATAAACAATTTGTATAGAAAGACAGTGCAAAAAGTTTCAGAACCGTTTAACGTTCCAGTAAAAAATGTAAAATCACGCACTACAGCCAAAGTTTCTGTTTTGCACCGCACAAACGAACAAGCAATGTAGACATCCTAAAGGCAAATCTTGGCACATTATTTTTACAATACAATGGAATTGTACAAGGGGATAATTATTTTTGTTGAAAAATTTCTGTAATAAAGGGTCACAAAGTTTCCAAGGGCATGAACAAAGTTCAAGGCTAGCTCCCACTTTAACAATGCTCGCCTTTCTTACTTTTGCTTTTCTTTTTGAAAAAAGTATTAGGTTGCCCTCTTTATTTTTTTGTTTTTAAACTTTATAAAAGCACACAACAGAAATAAATGACTCTCTTTAACTTACGGGTTGTCTCCCTGGCAGCGCTTTCTTTAAAGCCATTAAGCTAGGCATATAGTGCTCAAGTAATGGATCCGCCCAGATCCCAAGGTATATCAAAGCCAATTTTAATTAACAATGATTTGTGATTTAGTAGTGATCACAAAGTAACATATATCATGCAACAACAAAGTCTAACTCTCTTCCTATGCATTGGCATGTCATACAAGAACAATTCATGAACATCAAGTAAAGGCCAATACATAGCGTAAGCAGTTTCTTGCAATTTTATCGTGTTGGAAACATAGAGAGGTGGAGATATAGTTCCTCTCTCATAATAATTGCAAGTAGGAGCAGAAAGTACATGCATATTATATTCATCAAATCATCATGTGCAATGGTAAAAGGCAACCCATCAATATAATCTTTAATAAGTGCAAACTTCTCCGATATAGTGTAGTTTGGAGAATTCAAAAACATAATAGGACTATCATGTGTGGTTGCAATAGCAACAATTTCATGTTTAACATAAGGAACAATAGCAAGTTCATCTCCATAAGCACCATTCATATTGGCATCTTGGCCACAAGCATAGCAAGCATCAAGTTCATCAAAAAGGGATATTTCAAAAGAATCAACGGGATCATAGCAATTATCATGGCATTCATCCTTCGGTAAGAATGAAGGGACATTAAATAATGTATGAGTTGAAGAGTTACTCTCATTAGAAGGTGGGCACAGGTGTCGGTGTCAAAACTGGCGGATCTCGGTAGGGGGTCCCGAACTGTGCGTCTAAGCCTAATGGTAACATGAGGCGGCGAACACAATGTTTACCCAGGTTCGGGCCCTATCAATGGAGGTAATACCCTACTTCCTGCTTGATTGATCTTGATGATGTGAGTATTACAAGAGTTGATCTACCACGAGATCGTAGAGGCTAAACCCTAGAAGCTAGCCTATGATTATGATTGTCCTTGTCCTACGGACTAAACCCTTCGGTTTATATAGACACCGGAGGGGTCTAGGGTTACACAGAGTCAGTTACAAGGGAGGAGATCTACATATCCGAATTGCCAAGCTTGCCTTCCACGCAAAGGAGAGTCCCACCCGGACATGGGACGAAGCCTTCAATCTTGTATCTTCATAGTCCAACAGTCCGGCCAAAGTATATAGTCAGGCTGTCCGAGGACCCCTTAATCCAGGACTCCCTCAGTAGCCCCTGAACTAGGCTTCAATGACGATGAGTCCAGCACAGATTGTCTTCGGCATTGCAAGGCGGGTTCCCTCTCCGAATACTCCATAGAAGATTTTGAACACAAGGATCGTGTCCGGCTCTGCAAAACAAATTCCACATACCATCGTAGAGAGTACAATATTCCACAAATCTAATCTGCTGAAAACTTTTCCGAACATGACATCACGCCATGACCCGGTCTTTATTCAAACCGTTCTCCCTAACCAGCTACTGCGCATGTCGCAAGGCAGTCTTATGGGCACGTCTTATCGAAGCAGAGATCGTGTCCCCTTATCTCGGGATTCTCATCAATGGGTATGGGTAAGCCAGGCGCGTCTTCAGCGCGACACTTGGGGAATAAGCGAGTTTACCGGGCAAGCGGGGAGGCGCTGGATTCCTGCCGCCTTTATAAGGATATAAGGACTCCCCTTTTTAACCCATGCCTTCTTCTTCCGCTTATCCATTCCCCTTCGCTCGAGCCCCAGCGCCCAAGCGTTCGTCTTCTCCGCCCACAAAGGCCTTCCAAAGATGTCTGGATCTGGAGCAGGAGGCAAGTGGATGGCCTCTACCGTCTGGGAGAAGGATATCAAAAAGCTTCAGGAGGCTGAGTATCTGGCCTAGAAAATTAGCCACCGTCTCCCGACGGTAGGACAAATCATCCCTACCCCGGAACCCCACGAGAGGGTTGCTTTCCTCCCTCATTTTGTCCGCGGGCTGGGGTTTCCCCTCCACCCATTCGTTCGCGGCATCATGTATTACTATGGGATCGATTTTCATGATCTATCCCCCAATTCCTTCCTCAACATCTCGACGTTCATCGTCGTGTGCGAGGCATTTCTCCGCATCTCGCCACACTTTGGCTTATGCCTGAAGATCTTAGTGTGAAGCCCAAGGTAGTGGGAGGTGAGCACGCTGAGTGTGGAGGCGCCATGGTGAGCAAGATACCCAACGTCACATGGCCAACAAGTACTTTCAATGATTTCGTCAAAGGGTGGTAGCAGCAGTGGTTTTACATCACTGAGTCGCGCGACACGAAATGGGCCGCTGCCCCTGAATTCCGATCCGGAGCCCCCTGCGGCTTACGTCCTGGCCCAAGAAGGGCCTGGATTGGTCTTCGTCTGACGAGCTGTCGGCGCTCTAGACGCGCATCAAGGATATGGAAGACAAGAATATCAAACTTGTCAATGTAGTCCATGTGATGTTGGTTCGCCGGATCCTTCCTTGTCAACACGGGGCTTGCAATTTATGGGAATTCGACCCGGCCAAGCACCAGACCCTGTGGGAGCTCTTTGGCTCCTCACATAAAGACATCTGGAAGGTGCTTTTTAAGTCCGACAAATTATGTCCGGACTCATCCGAGGACCACGGGCACCACCTGTCCCGCCCTGCAAGTTCGGTAAGCCATTATAAGTTTTACTCACATAACCCAAGGGAAACACTTAATGTGTTTTCTACAATTCTCCTAGGGCTGGACGAAGAAGGCGGGGAGGATCTACTGTCCGGCCCTGCTACCTGAAGAACCGCCCGACCCACTTCTAACGAAGATGCTGGTGCCGGTGCCCTACAAGGCGCCGAAGAAGAAGGCCGAGAAAGAGGCAAAAAAGACGAGGGGCGGCCACCGTCACCGTGGCGCCTCGGACACGATATCCGAAGACTCCAATGCCCGTTCTTCCTCCGAAGAGGAGGAGGAGGAGGAAGACGAATCCCCACCGGGGGGAGAAAGAAAAGGACAACCTCCACATCCTTGGAGGCCGAGTCGCCTAAGAAGGGAAAAACTCCTCTTCCAGAGGAGTCCACCGCCGCTGATAGCAGCCCGGAGTGGGATCCCAGGGCTCAGCCTCTGGTGAACTCGTGAGTTTATAAAATCTAAACACGTTTATGCGTCCAGACTCATCATGGCATAATATTTTAATCTGGGCCATACTTTTTGCAGTCCGGCGAGGTCCCGCGCTGAGCAATCCTTGTCGGAGGATTTGCTAGGCTCGGATGCTATGGAGAGCTGGACACCCCCAAAGGCCCCTTGCCCCAAACATGTGAATGACACCAAGGCTTCGTCCCAAGAGGACCCAGGCCAAGGAGGGGGGAAAAGATTGCAAAGGTGGCGCCAGGAGGTCAAACTTCAGGGGCCGGACACATGGGAGAGAAGGCTCCCATGGGCGTCGTTGGTTGGAGCCATCTTGAATTTGGCCCCCGACCGGACGCAATTCCGGAGACCAATATGGATCTAGAATCAGGCAGGCGGCCTCCCTCGGCTAGAGGGGGTGTACCTGTTCCACCGGCAACCTCTGTCCAACCAGAGGTGTTGGATACTTTATTGGCGATACTGAAAAGCGCCTCCATCATCGATAAACACCGTGCCCTTATGGGTGCGGTGATTGCGAAGATTCAGTCTGCGGAGAGTGGACTGAATAAATCCTGTATTAGCCTTATAAGAGGCTTTGAGGTATGTTTTATGAGGTTTCGAAGAGTGTCACGGTATAGATAGTAGCCCCTGATACACTGTTCGGTGAGAGAAAGAACCGGACAGAGGATCAAATCTATGTTCGCAGGAGACTCACTTGATGACATTTACCTCTCTTCTTTTATAAAAAGGCATCTGTAGCGACGGCCGCCTCTCATACTGCGGAGGTCTCCGGACTAAATCAAAGTCTGGAGCGGGCCACCAAAGAATTGGGCCAGTTGAAAAGGCAGTTGGAGGATAAACAAGGTATGCAGAAACCTTGCTCACATTTAGTGCGAACGAATTTAAAATATGTTTTATGACTTGTGCCAGGGGCGATGACCGAAGTCGAGGCTCGTAAGAAGGTTGTTGCCGAGGCCGAGAGAAAGGCAGCCGTAGAGCAGACTCTTCGTGAGAAGCACGAGGCCAGGGTTATTGAAGCTGAGCAAGAGCTTCAAGAGGTCGTGAAAAGATGCGAGGCCTTGGAGCAGAGTCTAACGAAGAAAGAATCCGAACTTACCAAGGCTCATCGGGCCGCATGCGACGCCCAGGGGGAAACCCAAGGTGCCCTGCAGGAGATCCAAGAGGCGAGGAAGATCGCGGCGGGTAAGGCTTGTTCCATGTAAGGCAAATATTTGGGGAGAAAATCATGTTTCTAATCTTGAGTTCGCATTTCTCCAGGGGTATTTGCGGAGCTGCCACGCAGCATATCTGATGCCGCACAATTCTACCGAGCCAAAGAAAGGAACACTGCGGATAAGCTCTTCTGGTCACAGTATCTGGCACCGAATTATCCGGTGCCTTTTGTCGATCAACTAAAGCAGCTGATCAAACTGCATAAGGCGGCCGAGATAGCCATGAAGGATTTGATTATCCGGCTATGGCCCGCCGAGCCGATTCCAAGCAGCTACTTCGGGCTCGTGAAGCAGCTTGTGAGTGACTGCCCTCGACTGGACGTCGTCAAGCGGTCGGTCTGTATAGAGGGTGCGCGAATGGCTTTCGCTCGCGCAAAGGTGCACTGGGGGAAGATGGATGCTGAAAAGCTGGTGACTGAGGGACCGCCGGAGGGAAAGGAGCACCTCAAGCCTGAGTTATATTATGAAAGTGTCCTGAAAGGATCCTGCCTTGCGGCGGAGCAATGCACCAAGGACATTATATTTCCATGAATACAATCATGTTGTCCTTTGTAATGTTGAACAAGGTCATTTCTATTATTCATTGCCTGTTATATGAAAGTTTAACCTCCTACGCGGCCGTTTTATATATTAATGCTGAGAGTTGGCCAGTCATCGGCTTCTGCCCCCATGTAGGAAGTACTGGGGTGTTCGGGATAAACCTGATCACTCTTTATCCCAGTATTGGGTCCTTCGAAGGAGGTGTTCAGCACAACGAACCAGACAATCAGACTATAGGGCTTTATCACTCTCACTTAGCCATAGGGGCTTTAGAAAAGGAAGGTAGGCAGAGCCCCTGGTGTTCGGAAGACCGCACGAGGGGCTCTATAAGCACCTGATCGGAAGAAAAGCCGATCCATCACATGCTGCATTGGTTATGGCATTATGCGGGAGGAATCCTTAAAGATTTTACAACCTCGCGAACAGCTGACCAGCTCTCGCCGTATGATGACAGTCAGTTTTCGGCTTTCTCTACTGAGGTGCTCGTCCGGAAGAACCGGGAAACAATCGCAGTAGTTCTCCATGTGCCGCCTTAGCCGATATAGCGAAACGTAAGGTAGCAAAACATGGGAGCCTGGCAAACCCAACATTTGACCCAAGACATGATTCGAAGCTGATGCATATAATGCTATAAGTTCGGGGTGCCGAACTACCATGAAGGTGTTTGGACTTTATTGTCGTATTATGGGCAAAACGAAGCCCCTGGCATATTAAAGCATATCGCGGTGTACGAATGCCATTTGACAAAAGAGTATCAATAAGAGATAACAGCAGATAAGCGTCATATAAATCCACATGTTGTATTTGAATAATACGTCGATGCGTATGAGTACATGTAATGTAATAAAAAGAGAAAATGACTACGGAACATACTGAGACCAGGCGGGAAGGAGCTGTGTGCGGATCCGGAGTGCAGTCGGATGGTCATCGAGGGGAATATCTAAGAGTTCCCTTGCACGTTCGAGCTGTTTCCCTATCACCGGTCCTGACCTGGGCAAAAATGAACCTATTAAAGAAAATGCAAGAAATGTTTGTGTGCCACACAGCGGTTAAGCCGCAGTATGTGGCCTGTCCTGACTTTTGCCGGAGTGTTTAACTGAGCTCTGGAAGAGCCGGGCTATCCTGCCGCGAAGTAGTTCAGACTCCTTTGGTGGTGTCCGGGAGCTTGGCTGTCGACTCGAGGTTCGATTGAAAGGTGCCACTCATTGTTTCTGCTGTTAAAGCAGCGGTATACTCTTTGGTACCGAGGGGGAGTTCGGCCTTGCCATTAACTGTGATGACGCCGCGCGGACCGGGCATCTTGATCTTATGGTAGGCATAATGTGGCACCGCGTTGAATCGAGCGAACGTGGTTCATCCGAGCAGTGCCTGATAATCACTGCAAAAGGGGACGATGTCGAAGATTAACTCTTCGGCACAGTGATTGTCCGATGATCCGAAGACTACCTCAAGGGCGATGGAGCCTGTACAGCTGGCCTCCACACCTGGTATAATACCTTTAAAGGTGGCTTTAGTGGGCTTGATCATCGAATGATCGATACCCATCTTGCGCATTGTGTCCTGGTAAACCAGGTTTAGACTGCTGCCTCCGTCCATAAGGACTCGTGTGAGGTGGAACCCGTCAATTATTGGGTCGAGGACTAGTGCGGCTGAATTGCCCTGATAGGTATTAACCGGACGATCCGTGCGGTTGAAGGTGATCGACCCTAGTTTATATTGTGGGGCGACTGTTTTCGTTAAGTCGACATCCTAAAGGGTGCACGTCCGTTCCGGGTTGGGAGTGTGGGGGTGTTTACCACGTTCACCGTTTGAATTTGCGGGGGAAATTTCATTTGCTCTCCTGTATTCGGTGATCTGGGCTCCTCGTCGCCATCATCGCTTTGAGACCCCTTCTCCTTATTTTCGGCAGCTGACCTGCCGGCTTGTTTGAAGACCCAGCATTCTCTGTTGGTATGATTGGCTGGTGTTCCTGGGGTGCCATGAATTTGGCATGGACGGTCGAGTATGCGTCCAGACTGGACGGGCCCGAATTGTCATTTTTGAATGGCTTTTTCCACTGACTGGACTTAGAGCCACTACATCCGGCATTGACTTCCGTGTCTTTGATGTTACCACCATTTTTGCAACGCTTGTGTTTGTTGCGTCGGGGTTTGTCGTTGCTATCTCTGGCCTCTGATGTGTCAGGATTGCATGTTGTGTTGTTGCTACGGGCCAACCAGCTATCCTCGCCCGCGCAAAAGCGGGTCATGTGTGTCGTGAGGGCTGCCATGGATTTTGGCTTCTCTTGGCCGAGGTGTCGGGCAAGCCACTCGTCACGGATGTTATGTTTAAAGTCCGCTAGGGCTTCGGCATCCGGACAGAAGATAATTTGGTTCTTTTCAGTTAGGAACCAAGTCCAGAATTTCCTGGCCGACTCTCCGGGCTGTTGGGTTATGTGACTTAAATCATCAGCATCCGGTGGTCGCACATAAGTGCCTTGGAAGTTGTCCAGGAATGCGTCTGCCAGGTTCTCCCAACTTCCGATGGAGTTTGCCGGCAAGCTATTCAGCCAATGCCGAGCCGGCCCTTAGAGTTTTAGTGGGAGATACTTGATGGCGTATAGATCATCCCCGCGGGCCATGTGAATGTGGAGGAAGAAATCCTCTATCCATACCGCGGGGTCTGTAGTACCATCATATGATTCAATGTTCACGGGTTTAAACCCTTCTGGGAATTCATGATCCATTACTTCATCAGTGAAGCATAGGGGGTGTGCGGTGCCTCTATGCCGGGCTACATCGCGACTTAGTTCAAATAAGTCTGGTCTGTTGTATTCAGCCCGGCCGTATTTGTTTTTAGTATATGCGGCATGACGGTCGTCGTCATGCGTTGGGGCGTGCCCCCGTGATTCGTAGATCGATCTTGACTTTGTTTTGCCATACGTCTCGCAGGTCCTGCGTGTAGCCCCGAGACTTGGTGTTTTTGTTTGACTGGCGACGGGGTGCGGGCTGGTCTTCGGGATGATACGCCGCTTTGTCTCGGCCACGAGGTGGCCGTTCAGCCGCATCATACGCTGGTAGTGTAGGCTTTAATGCTTCCTCCTCGAGTTGGGGTAGCAACCTGCACTTTGGGTAACTTTTGGTTGGGTGCTCGAGTTCGTATTCCTCGGCTGGCAGGACCTCGGTCCATCTATCCGCTAGCAGATCTTGATCAGCTTGAAGCTGCTGCTGCTTTTTCTTCAGGCTTTCTGCTGTGGCTATAAGCTGGCGCTTGAAGCGCTCCTGCTCGACGGGATCCTAAGGCACGATGAATTCTTCATCGCCGACGCTCACCTTGTCTTCGAAGAGGGGCATGTAATTGTCATCGTCTGATTCTCCGTCCGTCGCATGTTCCTTAGGGCTAGCTTGCCCATCCTCCCGCTCGAAGCCTGGCTAGAGAGGATTGTCTTCGTCTTCGGCACTATCCGCAGCATTATTGTCTCTTGTGCCGGTATCTCTGCTTTTGCTATGGCGGGGCTCAGAGCGGCACCGATGATGCCAGTGCTTAGATTGCTTCTCGAGGGGATTATTATCCGTTGCCTTATTGCCATCGCTTTCTTTGGGGGTGTCCACCATATATATATATATATATATATATATATATATATATATATATATATATATATATATATATATAGAGAGAGAGAGAGAGAGAGAGAGAGCATGGATTTTCTATCAACACTAGCTAGCGGAGGTGTTATCGGAACCGTTCACGCGCCTTGAGATCCGCACCTTTGGGTGGATAAGGTTCCGAATTTATGAATTGTTGAATTTCACCATGACAGAACAGGTAAGCTGGGCTTGCACCTTTATGCCAGTGTAGTCCCAAAATGGCAGCCTAGTGTCTGACTTCACGGTAGTTTTCAGGACCAAAGCTGCTGCTGCTTTCTCACCCAGCAGTGCGCGACAGGGACCAAAGCTGCTGCTGCTTTCTCACCCAGCAGTGCGCGACAGGGACTATTTCAGGCAAATAGATACAGTGGACGGTGGAGGTCAATTGTTCTGAGTTGCGCACTCGTCCGGTCGTGAAAAACTTTTGGTCTAGCTGTACAAGGTTCGGCACTGTTCACGCTAGTAAATGAAGCCGCTTGGATGGGTTCTTTTTTTGTTGCAGCAGTAAAGCCACCGTTTCATGCAACCAAAAAAGGTGTACATGAGTAAATGTCGAGCTGCTGGCCCGGCGGCCGTCCAGCTGCGGCAAGCTGCATGCAATAACTAAATCCACGGCTCAGCTTTGGCTTTGCATATATAACAAGAATCTTCCTCATTTTTGCCCCTACGCTCCACCAACAAGTTAACGAAAAATGGAGGGTTTGGGAGATGGCCGCACAAGCAAAGGGAGCCGTAGTCCACCGTGCCCATTGCTGCGATGGAAGACGTGGTTGTGGGAGCCATCGTTGCTGCTGCCGACCATGTCCACCTCGTCGGCGTTGGAGTGATTCAAAGCAGTGGACAACAGGTATTTTTGTGTGTGTCCGGCAGTTTTTGATTTCAAAGTAAGACTATCTGTTGAATGTTAGATTTTTGTGTTTTCAGATCAGCCGAACAACTTAGTCCCTCTAAGAGCGAAGCAAGTTTCCATGCTAATTCCTTATGATGAGCACGGAGGGGCCCTGTCGATTTATGGAATTCCCGTCAGCACGGTATGGGATGAACACTTACATGCATTTCGTCGGTTTTAAGCGCTTGCTGAATGATTAGTTCTGAAATAACAAAACTTCTGGCACTACGTTATTTTTCAGTGTCACAACGAGCTACAACGACATCACTCATCACTTCCTCCACTGCGTATATGTTCACTTGGATCTTAAGAAAAGGCATGGTTTACCCTTTTGGGCGTGTTTTCCAAGTAGTAAGCATGTGGTGTATGCTTTTTTTACCCAGCTATTCATGTTTATACAGTACAAGGTGAGGCTATGGATATCTGTCGAGAGACTTGGTTGAAGCCACCTATGAGCAATCATCTTCTGTTCCAAACGACACAAACAGGCTTTTCGATGACGTGCTGCGAGTATTCTACCATCCAGGAATTCTGTAAGTGCTTGTGTTCGTAAGTTGCAAATTTTATTGTGTTTTACTGCTTTTTTTCGTAGTTGCATCGATCACCGTCCGATTTGTGAACACTCATTCTCTCTGATTCAATCTCAAACTGGTGCGCATGCGGAGCAACTCAGGTAAAAAAAACACCGCTGCATTTTTGTAGCAGCCTAAAAAAATCTGCTAGTATGCTTGACAGCATGTTTGTTTCAGGTCTGTTATTGGAGCTCATGTTACTATGGGTAACCTTTTCACAACCGTCGATGATGATCATTCCAAGTGCTCGTTCAATTTGTAGATATGTTGATCGAGATTAGGATCACCATATGTTAGCAGGTCAACACCGACTGACGGTTTAAAGCGTGCAAGAATATCTACGTAGTTTTATGCCCCCTTAGTTTTAATTCTGAACTTTAAAAAAAGACCATCCCCTAGTTGCTGAACTTCATCCTAGCAACAATTCTGGGAGGCGAAGTTTGTTTTTTTTTGTATTGCAGTACTCTGTTTCTCGAATTCGTGCATGCAAAATGGAGTCGTACCTTCTAAAACCTTATTTCGGGAGGTTTTAAAAAATATTACAAACTTGGTACCTTAGTTAGTCTGAAAGTTTTAAACTATACTAAATCCGAACAGCATTAGAAAAGAAACACACTCTAAAATCGTACTCGGATAAAAAATGCATACAAATGCATAGAAAAGTTCTCCTCGGTGAATTTGGAGTCTATACTAAATTTTCGCCATCACTGTAATCACCGCATTTCGCCTCACACGTCATTTTGCTGCAGCCGACTCCGACCGGAGGGAATCGAGGATGGCCTGCTGCTCCACCTGCAGATCCCCGTCGCCAGCGTCCCCCAAATCCTCCTCCTCCGGCTCATCCTCCTCCTCATCCTCGTCCTCCTCCTCCTCCGGCTCATCCTCCTCATCCTCCTCCTCCTCCTCCTCCTCCTCCTCCAACTCCTCCTCCGAATCCACTGCATCCGGAGGTAGCCCCGCGGTGATCCGGGCTTCGCGCCTAGCCCGGATCTGCTCAAGGAGCTCGTGTTGGCGCTCTGGCGTCAGAAAGGGCTCGCTCCTCACCCGGCGGCATGGGGGCATGGCTACTAGACGGACGGGTGGAGTGAAAAGTGGTGGCGGCAGCAAACAGGAGGAGAAAAATGTGGATAAATGGTAGGGTTTCGGCGAATTTGGAGAGGTTCCACTTGATATATCGATGCGTTCACGCATAATATGAGTGCATCCCCCCCCTCCAAACTATGCGACGTTCTGTCAAAATTGACAAAAGGGTCGATTGCTCTCTACCTCTTTCCCATCAACAGTGAGTAAGAGTCGTCGATATGCTCACGGCCTATGTTATATGGGAGGGTTCCAGTTCATTAAGAAAGGTTTCCTACTATACATGTCCTAGTGGTTCTCGTAGTGCATGACGAAGGTGTTGCATGATACGTTAATGCGGTCAAAGGGGGGTCTCGTTCACCCATAAGATGTGCCCCCATCCCCCGATTGCCCGTGTGCACTATGCAATCTTTCTCTCTCGCCCTCTTTCCCATCAACGACGAGTAAGAGTCGTTGACATGCTCACGGTCTATCTTATTTGGAAGGGTTCTCGTTCCTTAGAAAAGGGTTCCTACTGTGGGTGTATTGATGGTTCCCGTAGTGCATGATGGAGGTTTCGCATGTTATAGCGATGCTGTTGAGGGGGGGGGGTCTTGTTCACCCATAAGACGTGCCCTGCATCCAAAAGCGGAGGTTCCATATGAACTGTGAATGGAGTGGGTGCATTGGAAACCTTCTGTGAAACCAAGAATAAAAATGTCACCTCAGTTTCTTGTTCAGCCGTAAGACGAGGGCCACTCCGTGTGCACTATCCGACGTTCTGACCAAATTGCAAAATGAGGGTCGATCGCTCTCTCCCTCTTTCGCATAAACGATGAGTAAGAACCGTCGATGTGCTCGCGGTCTACATTATGTGAAAGGATTCTCGTTCCTTACAAAAGGGTTCTATTGTAGGTTTATCGATTGTTCTCGCAGTGCATGACCGAGGTTCTGCGTGAAATGTCTATGCGATCAAAGGGGGGGAGGTCATGTTCACCCATAAGATATGGCCCCATCCGAACGCCCTAATGATGCAAGTGTTCTATATCGATCTCACATCCTACATCAACCATCTCTCTTTCTCTTCCTATACAGCATCTCTCAAACACTCCATTAGGTAGCCAAACGTGCGCCGAGAAAGAAAGTTTCTCATACACCCGGGGAATTGGCAAACGTTCAGTTGCTTACGGTTCTCAAAGTGTAAAATGGATGTCCCACATTTTTGCAACAAAACGTCCATTAAAAACGGAGGGTCTACGTTATATCAAAGGGTTCTCGTTCCGTAAAAAAGGGTTCCTACTGCAGGTGTATTGATGGTTCCGGTAGTGCATGACGAAGGTTTCATGTGATATGTCGATGCGGTCGAGGGGGGGGGGTCTCGTTCACCCATAAGATGTGCCCCCATCCCGCGAACGTCCGCGTGCACTATGCAATTGTTTTGATAAATAGATATATGAGGATCGATCACTCTCTCCCTCCACACCCCCTCCACATCCGATATCCGTCTGGACACATTTCCATCCCACATTTGTGCCCGATTTGCGTCCACATGGTCACGAGACGAATGTGCCGCGCGTCCGCTCGGTGTCCATCGTGGCCCCACCTGACGGCCACCCAACCACCACCCGCGGTCGTAGTGAATCTGTCTACCTAACTGGCGCCCGCATGCCAGCGTCTAGAAGCTCCGAGTGCACTTCCTTTTTAATGCAAGCTTGCAGGGGGGCGACCTCATCCACTTCTCCTCCCTATCCACATCTGGCCAACCCCACTCCCTCGCCGGCGACAACAAAATCCTAGCTCGCCATGGGTATCTTCGGCAAGGGCGATGGCAAGCCCGACGTCGGCTTCGACTCGTCCCGCGCGCTACCTCCGCCACCGCCACTGCCGTGTGCCTCCGAGATGGAGCCACATGCGGCAAGGGATCGCCGGCCACGAGACCGGCTTTACTTCCTGATGCACTGCGCGCGCTGGCACTAGTATTGCCGCCAGCCGCTGTCGTGGCCGGACGGTAACCTCCAACACGCTTGGCACCTTAACCCGCAGCGCATCCAGGTGTCAAAGGTACCGCGGTCGCCGTGGGTGCACGCAAAGGAGGTGTGCAAGCGCCGCGCCCTCCTGACGCCGGATCAGTGGTGTGACTCCCGCCTACGCGCCAATCTCCACCAACTGGGAGGTCTGGTTCGCCACAGAGCACGACATGGTCCACGGCATGCAGATCGACCCCCGTTTCATGCCGTCGTCCCCTAGGTGGTGCCAGAGGAGGAGGCGGAGGAGGTGCCCTACAAGGCTGCATTGGAAAAGGTGTTGCATTGCACCCTGGAGGAGAGCCGGCGCAAGGAGAACTCGCGATGGGAAGGCTTGAAGGAGGCCCTCGCGCTGTTGGTGACGGGGGGACTACATTTACCCCCCGGTGCCACTGCCGCTGCTGCCCAAGCCCAAGGCCCAGCCCGAGCCCACCTCCACGCCCACGTCCCCGCTAGCGGACCTCAACTAGCGGTATGAGTAGCAGGGCTGCCTCGACGAGTGTGTGAGCATGCCGCATGTGTGGCTGGGCGCAACGCTGCAGCAGTAGGTAGCGTACCTCCAGCAATGGAGGGCTACACGCGCTGGTGGGGGAGCGCGAGGATGGAGAGCGGCGCATGCAGCATGAGCACAAGGACGGAGAGCGGTGCATGCAGCAAGACCGCGAGGAGGAGGAGTGTGGCAATGGACACGTGAGGAGGAGGGAAGGCGGGGAGCGCGAGGAGAAGGAGCCCGTGCGGCGATGGACACGCGAAGAGGAGGGAAGGCGGGGAGCGCGAGGAGGAGGAGCCCGTGCGCTGTGCAGCTTGAAGCAGCCCGCGGAGGAAGCGGCACAGGATACGTGGCAGCAGGCCTCCCCCTGGGCGGGGTCGCCTCCGGACTTCGTCGACCTCACCGGCCCGAACGATGACACATAGGGCAGCGTGGTGGGTGGCCGCTAGGCGGCAGTCTTTTTTAGTTCTAATTTATGTTTAATTAAGTTTAAGTGAACTTCGGCGAGGCCGTTTATTTAATATTTAGTTATATTACACTTTTTTTTGAAAAAATTATGTTACATCTAGGCGTATGTTTTCAAACATTTATTTTTTAGCCCACACAAAAAAATACGTCAGTCATCATTGGGCGCAGCGGCTGAAACAAACGAAAAATAGGACACACCCGTCCTCTCGACGAACCCAAATAAAAAAAAGCCAAACAAAATCCTAGTCGATTTGCGTCCCTCGTTGGAGTTGCCCTTATTATATTAGACCAGGACTTGCATGCAACACACGAATGACGGCTCACTTGATCAATCCAGTTTCCGTGCGTTTCATTCATTCACCGGACACAGGCCACTTGAGCCGAACTTGCATGCGCGCTCAAGCATTGGACGCGGACCCACAGTACATGCATGCACGCGCGTTCATAGAAGTGTCCGTCGGGTGGGGCAGCAGCACGTTTAGATGTGTGTGGGCGTTGCTTAGTTTCCATTGGATCTACACAAGCCCCTCCATGCATGCACCCTGCTCGTCGCCAGTTTTATGAAAGTCATGGGTCAACTTACCCCAACACCAGCGTTCGACCTGCTCGCGCCAGTCAAAGGATGGAGCTTGCTCTTCGGTTGGTTGCTAGCAGGTTGCACAACAAGGTGCTTCTTGCTGTCTTCCATGGTTGTGTTTCACCTCCGCGCTGCGTGCCTAGAAACAGCATGGGGCGGCCATAAAAAATCCGGCCTGTTGCTCGCAGGCAGCACCTGCGGCGGGAGACACAACAGTCATGGGCGCGAGCAGCGCACTGGGCGCCTTCTGACTTCTAACATCACGTGAATGCAGAGGCTCGCCTCTTCGGCCGAGTGCATGTCGACTGTTGAGAGAAAAGGGGCATCACCCCAAAAACCGCAAGCGCCAATGATGGCTCGACCAGGGAACGTTCAACGAACGTGTTCGATGTTGGTCGTCAGAACGCCATGCACCACACACCCGTGAATGTTTATCAGGATATATATATCTCCTTCGAGTTGCCGTGCATAGCTCTCGCCACAGAAAAAGTGACTATGTGGGATAAGCTATGTGTGCATCCCTTTTTTCTATTACTTTATATTTTCTATCACATCTTTTTTTAGTGCAGTCGTCTTGTCTTCTCAAAAACGGCCCGGTCCTGAGCCCATAGCACCTGCATCAACATGGTCTATGGGATGCTAACAAAATGGATGGCGCTGGCGAACACAACAAGCGCTACAAATGTCTCGAAATAAATAAAAAACATAGTCATGAGGGAAAAAACTCGAGCTGGCACTAGGAAAGGTTTGAACCTTCACTCAACGGTTCTCCAGATTCGTCCCTGGAACCGTTCGGCTCGAAGGCGTGTGGTCCCTGCCTGCTGGACTGTCAACTTGGCAGCCTAGTGCCTGCGCGGTGCTCCACACGAGATAGTAGGGTGGTCCACCTTTCTCTAAAAGAGGAAATAAACTACAAATGAAATATAACATCAAAATGCAAATGAGGTAAGAGGAGGGACCAGATCCCCACATAAATGAGCGCTTGTGATTGCAGCCGCGCTAGTGAAACTTTATATCTTTGCTTTTTCCTATATATATATATATATATATATATATATATATATATATATATATATATATATATATATATATATATATATATATATATATATATATATATATATATATATACCATATGATGAGGTGGCTGTCCAGCGCCCTGTGGGCGATGGTTCCTGTTCTTTCCCTGCATCGTCATCCATACCGTCGATGTCTTCGGAGCCGAAATCAAGCATGTCGGCTAAGTCGTCGACAGTGGCTATTAAGTGGGTGGTGGGTGGGGAACGAATTTCTTTGTCATCCGCTTCCCACTCAAGCCGTACATAGTTTGGCCAAGGGTCTCCTGACAAGGAGAGAGACCTCAATGAATTTAGCACGTCGCCCAAGGGCGAGTGCTGAAAGATATCCACGGAGGTAAACTCCATGGTCGGTGCCCAATCAGATTCGATAGGCACGGACGCAAGCGGTTCGGAGCCTGTGGCCGGGGACGAATCCAAGGGTCCAATGACACAGGTCTCATAGGAGGTGAAGTCAGTATTCGGCTCCATCACCGCTGAGTGTGCGGCCTCCGTGGCGGGGTCCATCCACCCGTCCTCGGATGGCACGATCTGCTCCGGATTGAGGGCCGGAGTAGCCGCAGGTGTGATCTCCTGAACACCGTCCGATGGCAGGGCTAAGTCATGCTCGTCATGGCTGTGCGGCGCACCTGACATGGGCTCCAATCCGTCGAAGATCAAGTCTCCGCGGATGTCGGCAGTATAGTTCAAGCTTCCAAACTTGACCTGATGGCCAGGGCGTAGCTCTCAATCTGCTCCAGATGGCCAAGCAAGTTGGCCCGCATTACGAAGCCGCCGAATATGAAGATCTGTCCGGGGAGAAAAACGTCACCCTGGATCGCATCGTCACCGATGATCGAAGGATCCATCAAGCCTTTATCATGATGGCACAGTGGAACTCTCAATGAAAGCACCAATGTCGGTGTCAAAACCATCGGATCTCGGGTAGGGGGTCCCGAACTGTGCGTCTAAGGCAAATGGTAACAGGAGGCGGGGGACACAATGTTTACTCAGGTTCAGGCCCTCTCGATGGAGGTAATACCCTACTTCCCGCTTGATTGATCTTGATGATATGAGTATTACAAGAGTTGATCTACCACGAGATCGTAGATGCTAAACCCTAGAAGCTAGCCTATGATTATGATTGTCCTCGTCCTACGGACTAAACCCTCCGGTTTATATAGACACCGGAGGGGTCTAGGGTTACACAGAGTCGGTTACAAGGGAGGAGACCTACATATCCGAATTACCAAGCTTGCCTTCCACGCAAAGGAGAGTCCCACCCGGACGCGGGACGAAGTCTTCAATCTTGTATCTTCATAGTCCAACAGTCCGGCCAAAGTATATAGTCCGGCTGTCCGAGGACCCCTTAATCTAGGACTCCCTCGATGGGTAGCTAATCCGCTCTTCCTCCTTTTGTTCTTCGCTCTCCTCATCATCTTTTTCATCCAATGAGCCCATAGTTTCATCAATTCCTTCTTCCATAGACTCCTGCAAAATATTAATCTCTTCTTGGACAGCGGAGGAGTCCTCAATATATGGTTTAACATAGGCATTAGAAGCATAATTATCATAACAATATTTAAGTATGGCAAAATTTTCAGATTTGTAAAGAGTAGCATCATACTTTCCAATCAAACAACCAATTTCATAAGCACCCTTAAAAGCAACAAAATTTTCAATTTGTTGAACATCATAGTAATTATAAACACCCTTAGCATACGAAGATATGATTCCATTATCACTAAACTCACATTGGTAGGGAAGGTGTTTCTTACGGTCTTCAGAACAACAAGTAAAATCATATATTTCACATAAATTCCAAGCATTGCATTGCAAACGATGAATTTGATACAGTAAAAGTTTCCCTTTTTGAGATAAGCGGTGTCGCACATAACAAGCATGCTCATCTAAAGATTTTCCCTCAACTAAGCTAGTTGAGGTTTCAGCACGAGCACATAGGGATCGAAGATGATCCAAGTAAAAAGCTTCAGGAGTGTGATAGATTTTGAGTGGTCCTTCAACCATTGGTGTAGTAGGTACAACTATTTTTTTTGGTATTTTGCGTTTCCTTCCCATAACTATAGATAGAAAATAAGAGCACAAAATAAAAACTACTTAGTGATAAAGCAAACAAGCACACACGAGAATATTCACCCCACACTATAACTCCCCGGCAACAGCGCCAGAAAAAGGTCTTGATAACCCACAAGTATAGGGGATCAATTGTAGCCTCTTTCGTTAAGTAAGAGTGTCGAACCCAACGAGGAGCTAAAGGTAGAACAAATATTCCCTCAAGTTTTATCGACCTACGATACAACTCTATGCACACTTGACGTTCGCTTTACCTAGAACAAGTATAAAACTGGAAGTACTTTGTAGGTGTAACGGGATAGGTTTGCAAGAATATAAAGAGCGCGTAAATAAAAACTAGGGTCTGTTTAGATAAAGAAGCAATAAAGTTAGTATAGCGAGTGTGGAAAAGTGGTGGTAGGAGTTGCGAAATTGTCCCTAAGCAATTGACTACTTTACTAGACCAATAGCAAGTTTTATGTGGGAGAGGCCACTGCTAGCATGTCATCCCTGACTTGGAATTCTATGCACTTATGATTGGAACTATTAGCAAGCATCCAAAACTACTAACGTTCATGAAGGTAAAACCCAACCATAGCATTAAGATATATTGTTCCCCCTTCAATCCCGTATGCATCAATTTCTATGCTAGGTTGAAGCTTCTGTCACTCTTGCCCTCCTATACATAGTCATATCAACATACAATTAACCCTATGGTGTGATTCACGCGCGCGCTCATATGATGGGCACCAAAGGACAGCAACATAACCACAAGCAAACTAAACCAATCATAGCAATTCACCAATTACCGATAGGACAACGAAAATCTACTCAGACATCATAGGATGCCAACACATCATTGGATAATAATATGAAGCATAAAGCACCATGTTCAAGTAGAGGATACAGCGGGTTGCGAGAGAGTGACCGATGTAGATAGATGGGGGAAGGTGATGGAGATGTTGGTGAAGATGACAGAGGTGTTGGTATAGATTGCGGTGATGATGATGGCCCCGGCGGCGTTACAGCGCCACCGGAGAGAGGGGGAGAGATCCCCCTTCTTCTTCTTCTTCTTCTTCTTCCTTGACCTTCTCCCTAGATGGGAGAAGGGTTTCCCCTCTGGTCCATGGCCTCCATGGCATGGGAGGGGTGAGAGCCCCTCCGAGATTGGATCTGTCTCTCTGTCTCTCTCAGTTTCTGCGCTCCCAGATTCTGGCCTTTCACCGTTTCTTATATTCCCGGAGATCCGTAACTCCGATTGGTCTGAAATTTGGACACGATTTTTATCCGGATATTGGATTTCTTGCGGCGAAAGAAGGGCACCAACCGCCTTACGGGGTGGCCACGAGGACCCAGGGCGTGCCCCCTGCCTCGTGGCCCCCTCGAGCATCGTCTCGCGTTGATTCTTCTTCCCAAAAATCACATATATTCCAAAAAAAATCTCCGTCGGTTTTTATCCCGTTTGGACTCCGTTTGATATGGATTTTCTGCCAAACAAAAAACATGCAACAAACAGGAACTGACACTGGGCACTGGGTCAATATTTTAGTCCCAAAAATAGTATAAAAAGTTGCCAAAAGTATATGAAAGTTGTAGAATATTGGCATGGAACAATAAAAAATTATAGATACGACGAAGACGTATCACACACCCATTCTAATTAAAAGAAGCGTGTGCGACGGTAATAACGAGCGTGCACGGTTGTTGGAACAAGACGTGTGCTGACATTGCCTATTGCGGTGCACCCTATGGTGCAAACGCCACGTACGCGGCCAAGAAGGCGTACGTGCCCACGTTACAGCTTTCGGGAATAGTGCCGCACTTATAACCGCCAGTAAAGTTTGAGCATGCGTTCCATCACAATTTTTTATAAGAATAGGGAGGCCACGTCCCGCCACATTCCAAATTGCAAACCTGTTCACACCGATAAAAACCTAAACGGGTTCCCACTTAGGAGCGTATTACTACGTGGTTATAAATACAAAAAAGTCAACTCCTCATCCATAAAAAGTCAAAAAAACAAGTCATCCATCATCGTTCCCTTGCGTCCGCCATGGCCAGCGTGAGTTCTGGGTCGAGAGATTGCCACCAGGGAGAGGCGAGCCTAGAAGCGGGAGCACGAGAGATGTCCCGCCTCGCCGCAAAAGCAGCCAACATGTCCCGCCGCACGGCCGTAGCAGCTGAGAGGTGACCCGCCGCGCCGTCGATGCAGCAGACCGGTCCGGCCGCACCGCAGAAGCATAAGAGATGTCCCACCGCGCTGTGAATGCAGCAGAGATGTCCTCCCACGCCGCAGCGGCCTGGGAAAATGCCTCGCAGGTGATGTCTACTACACAACCTTCTTCTTGTAGACGTTGTTGGGCCTCCAAGTGCAGAGGTTTGTAGGACAGTAGTAAATTTCCCTCAAGTGGATGACCTAAGGTTTATCAATCCGTGGGAGGCGTAGGATGAAGATGGTCTCTCTCAAACAACCCTGCAACCAAATAACAAAAAGTTTCTTGTGTCCCCAACACACCCAATACAATGGTAAATTGTATAGGTGCACTAGTTCGGCGAAGAGATGGTGATACAAGTGCAATATGGGTAGTAGATATAGGTTTTTGTAATATGAAAATATAAAAACAGCAAGGTAACTAATGATAAAAGTGAGCGTAAACGGTATTGCAATGCTAGGAAACAAGGCCTAGGGTTCATACTTTCACTAGTGCAAGTTCTCTCAACAATAATAACATAAACGAATCATATAACTATCCCTCAACATGCAACAAAGAGTCACTCCAAAGTCACTAATAGCGGCGAACAAACGAAGAGATTATTGTAGGGTACGAAACCACCTCAAAGTTATTCTTTCTGATCGATCTATTCAAGAGTTCGTAGTAAAATAACACGAACCTATTCTTTCCATTCGATCTATCATAGAGTTCGTACTAGAATAACACCTTAAGACACAAATCAACCAAAACCCTAATGTCACCTAGATACTCCAATGTCACCTCAAGTATCCGTGGGTATGATTATACGATATGCATCACACAATCTCAGATTCATCTATTCAACCAACACAAAGAACTTCAAAGAGTGCCCCAAAGTTTCTACTGGAGAGTCAAGACGAAAACGTGTGCCAACCCCTATGCATAAGTTCACGAGGTCACGGAACCCGCAAGTTGCTCACCAAAACATGCATCAAGTAGATCACGTGATATCCCATTGTCACCACAGATAAGCACATGCAAGACATACATCAAGTGTTCTCAAATCCCTAAAGACTCAATCTGATAAGATAACTTCAAAGGGAAAACTCAATCCATTACAAGAGAGTAGAGGGGGAGAAACATCATAAGATCCAACTATAATAGCAAAGCTCGCGATACATCAAGATCGTACCACCACAAGAACACGAGAGAGAGAGAGAGAGAGACCAAACACATAACTACTGGTACATACCCTCAGCCCCGAGGGTGAACTACTCCCTCCTCGTCATGGAGAGCGCCGGGATGATGAAGATGGCCACCGGTGATGGATCCCCCTCCGGCAGGGTGCCGGGACAGGGTCCCGATTGGTTTTTGGTGGTTATAGAGGCTTGCGGCGGCGGAACAACCAATGTATTGTGTTCTCCAGTGTTTTTAGGGTATATGGACATATATAGGTGAAAGAAGTCAGTCAGGGGAGCCACGAGGGGCCCACGAAGGTGGGGGCGCGCCCAGGGGGTAGGGCACGCCTCCCTGCCTCGTGGCTTCCTCGAAGCTTCCCTAACGTCTACTCCAAGTCTCCTGGATTGCTTCCGTTCCAAAAATAACTCTCCCGAAGGTTTCATTCCATTTGGACTCCGTTTGATATTCCTTTTCTTCGAAACACTGAAATAGGCAAGAAAACAACAATTTGGGCTGGGCCTCTAGTTAATAGGTTAGTCCCAAAAATAATATAAAAGTGTTTAGTAAAGCCCATAAACGTCCAAAGCAGATAATATAATAGCATGAATACTTCATAAATTATAGATACATTGGATACGTATCAGCATCCCAAAGCTTAATTCATGCTGGTCCTCGTGTAGGTAAATGATAAAATAAATAATTTATGAAGTGTGAATGCTAGCAGGTGCACAACTTTGATCAATGATAATTTCAATCACCTTTTCTAGCATCATCATATGTCATAACAGTAGCTCATCTCATAAAACTTTTCATGAACAAGTAACAAACTGTTCACATGTTAAAGTATAGATCATAAACTTTCTTGAAAACTAACAAACCGTGTTATTAGTCATCAAACAATTACAATTCATCTTATTTTCAGGAAGAGTCTATGTCAGAGCTTTGATTCAGCAAACTTCACATACTCAACTATCATTTAGTCTTTCACAATTGCTAACACTCACGCGATATTTATGGGTTCAAAGTTTTAATCAGACACAGAGAAAGATAGGGGCTTATAGATTCGCCTCCCAACCTTTTACCTCAAGGGTAATGTCAACAATAATAGTTCATGATGCCTTACATCCAATTGGATATATATATATATATATATATATATATATATATATATATATATATATATATATATATATATATATATCAGGATCTTTCCAACACAATGTGGTTGCCAAAGGATAAAATGTAAAAAGGAAAGGTGAAGATCACCATGACTCTTGCATAAGGTATAAAACAAGAATAAAAGATAGGCCCTTCGCAGAGGGAAGCAGAGGTTGGCATGCGCTTTTATAGTTGGATGCACAAAATCTTAATGCGAAAGAACGTCACTTCATATTGCCACTTGTGATAGGGACCTTTATTATGCAGTACATCACAAGATCGTATAAAACTTATTTTCTCCACACTAATAGATCATACATATTTAGAGAGCAATTTTTATTGCATGCACCGATGACAACTTACTTGAAGGATCTTACTCAATCCATAGGTAGGTATGGTGGACTCTCATGGCAATACTGGTTTAAGGGATGTTTGGAAGCACAAGTAGTATCTCTACTTGGTGCAAATAATTTGGCTAGCATGAGGGGGAAAGGCAAGCTCAGCATGTTGAATGATCCATGACAATATACTTTATTTCGGATATAAGAAAACATAACCCATTACGTTGTCTTCCTTGTGCAACATCAACCTTTTGGCATGTCATATTTTAATGAGTGCTCACAATCATAAAAGATGTCCAAGATAGTATATTTATATGTGAAATCTCTCTTCCCTCAATATTCTTTCATCAATTGTTCAAGTGACCAATACAATGTTTGCTAACCTTCAATAAATATACCACCTCTACTTCTTATATGTGAAGTCATTACTCCCCATGGGATAAGCATATGAAACATATATAATTTCAGATTTATGATATTCGCTCATTCAACTATTTACTCATAGGATATAAGTCAAGCACGCGAGTAAATGACAAACTACTCCAAAAAGATATAAGTGAAGATCAATGAGTAATTAAATAATTATTTAGCTATTTGAAGGCTCTCCCATTTAATAATTTCAGATCTTGATACTTTATTCAAACATCAAGCAAAACAAAATAAAATGACATCTAAGAATAGCAAACATCATGTGAATAAGCAAAAACTTAGGATCAACCGATACTAACCGATAGTTGTCGAAGAAGAAAGGTGGGATGCCAATCGGGGCATCCCCAAGCTTAGACGCTTGGGACTTCTTGAAATATTATATTGGGATGCCTTGGGCATCCCCAAGCTTGAAATTTTGTGTCTCCTTAATTTCTCTCATATCACGGTCTCCCTAAATCTCAAAAGCTTCATCCACACAAAACTCAACGAGGACTCGTGAGATAAGTTAGTATAAACCAATGCAAAAAAACCTTATCATACTCTACTGTAGCAAATCACTAAAATTATTATTAAAAATTTCATACTAAATGCCTCTGCATATTTAATATTCCTATCCTCAAATAGAATCATTAAATAAGCAAACATATGCAAACAATGCAAACATAACAGCAATCTGCCTAAACAGGACAGTCTGTAAAGAATGCAGCAAGATCCATAATTCCCTAGCTCCGAAAATTATGAAAGAAAATTCCCACTGTGGTAAATTTATCAGAGCTTATTATGCAAAAGGTTTCAACATTTTATCACATTCTTACTTTTCTAGGGAATTTTTGCAACAGCGGTAAACTTTCTGTTTTCAAACAGCAACATGTAGACTTGTAAAATAGGCATAGTAAAGGCCATCAATGCCACTTTTATTGAAATAAAAGATGAAAACAAATTATATATAACAGCAGGCAAATACTAACAAAATAAATTGATGCTCCAAGCAAAACACATATTATGTGGTGAATAAAAATATAGCTCCAAGTAAAGTTACCGATGAACTAAGACGAAAGAGGGGATGCCATCCGGGGCATCCCCAAGCTTAGGCTCTTGGTTGTCCTTGAATATTACCTTGCAGTCCCTTGGGCATCCCCAAGCTTAGGCTCTTTCCACTCCTTATTCCATTGTCCATCGAATCTTTACCCAAAACTTGAAAACTTCACAACACAAAATTTAACAGAAAATCTCATGAGCTCCCTTAGCGAAAGAAAACAAACCACCACTTCAAGGTACTGTAATGAACTCATTATTTATTTATATTGGTGTTGAACCTACTGTATTCCAACTTCTCTATGGTTCATAACCTCCGATACTAACCATAGATTCATCAAAATAAGCAAACAACACACGAAAAACAGAATCTGTCAAAAACAGAATAGTCTGTAGTAATCTGTATCAAACGCAAACTTCTAGAACTCCAAAAATTATAAAATAACTTGGTGGACCTAAGGAATTTATCTATTAATCATCTGCAAAAAGAATCAACCTAAAATCACTGTCAAGTAAAAAATGGCACCTAATCTCGTGAGCGCTAAAGTTTCTGTTTGTTTTACAGCATGATCATAAAGACTTCACCCAAGTCTTCCCAAAGGTTCTACTTGGCACAAACACTAATTAAAACATAAAACCACATATAACCATAGGCTAGATAGATTATTTATTTCTAGACAGGAGCAAAAAGCAAGGAACGAAAATAAAATTGGGTTGCCTCCCAACAAGCGCTAACGTTTAGCGCCCCTAGCTAGGCATGATGATTTCAATGACGCTAACATAAAAGATAAGAATTGAAACATAAAGAGAGCATCATGAAGGATATGACTAGCACATTTAAGTCTAACCCACTTCCTATGCATAGGGATTTTGTGAGCAAACAACTTACGGAAACGATAATCAACTAGCATAGGAAGGCAAAACAAGCATAGCTTCAAAATTTTAAGCACATAGAGAGGGAACTTGATATTATTGCAATTCCTACAAGCATATGTTCCTCCCTCATAATAATTTTCAGTAGCATCATGAATGAATTAAACAATGTAACCATCACATAAAGCATTATTTTCATGATCTACAAGCATAGAATTTTATTTACTCTCCACATAAGCAAATTTCTTCCCATGAATAGTAGTGGGAGCAAACTCAACAAAATAACTATCATGTGAGGCATAATCCAATTGAAAAATAAAATCATGATGACAAGTTTCATGGATATAATTATTCTTCATAGCATAAATGTCATCACAATAATCATCATAGACAACAACTTTATTCTCATAATCAATTGGAACCTCTTCCGAAATAGCGGATTCAACACTAAATAAAGTCATGACCTCTCCAAATCCACTTTCATAAATATTATAAGATTCAACACCCTCCAAAATAGTGGGATCATTACTTCCTAAAGTTGACACTCTTCCAAACCCACTTTCATCAATATAATCATCATAAATAGGAGGCATGCTATCGTCATAATGAATTTGCTCATCAAAACTTGGGGGACAAAAAATATCATCTTCGTCAAACATAGCATCCCCAAGCTTGTGGCTTTGCATATCATTAGCATCATGGATATTCAAGGAATTCGTACTAACAACATTGCAATCATGATCATCATTCAAAGATTTAGTGCCAAAACATTCTAATGCATTCTTCCTCTAGCAATTGAGCACAATTATCGGAATCCTTGTTCTCATGAAAGATATTAAAAAGATGAAGCAAATGAGGCAACCTTATAGAATAAACTAGTGATAAAACAACAAAACAAAAAGATTCGATTGCAAGATCTAAAGATATACCTTCAAGCTCTCACCTCCCCGGCAATGGTGCGAGAAACTGCTTGATGTCTACTACACAACCTTCTTCTTGTAGACGTTGTTGGGCCTCCAAGTGCAGAGGTTTGTAGGACAGTAGCAAATTTCCCTCAAGTGGATGACCTAAGGTTTATCAATCCGTGGGAGGCATAGGATGAAGATGGTCTCTCTCAAACAACCCTGCAACCAAATAACAAAAAAGTCTCTTGTGTCCCCAACAGACCCAATACAATGGTAAATTGTATAGGTGCACTAGTTCGGCGAAGAGATGGTGATACAAGTGCAATATGGATAGTAGATATAGGTTTTTGTAATACGAAAATATAAAAACAGCAAGGTAACTAATGATAAAAGTGAGCGTAAATGGTATTGCAATGCTAGGAAACAAGGCCTAGGGTTCATACTTTCACTAGTGCAAGTTCTCTCAACAATAATAACATAATTGGGTCATATAACTATCCCTCAACATGCAACAAAGAGTCACTCCAAAGTCACTAATAGCAGAGAACAAACGAAGAGATTATTGTAGGGTACGAAACCACCTCAAAGTTATTCTTTCTTATAGATCTGTTCAAGAGTCCGTAGTAAAATAACACGAAGCTATTCTTTCCAT
This sequence comes from Aegilops umbellulata, assembly GCA_032464435.1. Classification (NCBI taxonomy): domain Eukaryota; kingdom Viridiplantae; phylum Streptophyta; class Magnoliopsida; order Poales; family Poaceae; genus Aegilops; species Aegilops umbellulata. The sequence continues at coordinate 240,895,230 of CP136055.1, read as the reverse complement.
TCGATCTATCATAGAGTTCGTACTATAATAACACCTTAAGACACAAATCAACCAAAACCCTAATGTCACCTAGATACTCCAATGTCACCTCAAGTATCCGTGGGTATGATTATACGATATGCATCACACAATCTCAGATTCATCTATTCAACCAACACAAAGAACTTCAAAGAGTGCCCCAAAGTTTCTACCGGAGAGTCAAGACGAAAACGTGTGCCAACCCCTATGCATAAGTTCACGAGGTCACGGAACCCGCAAGTTGCTCACCAAAACATGCATCAAGTAGATCACGTGATATCCCATTGTCACCACAGATAAGCACATGCAAGACATACATCAAGTGTTCTCAAATCCCTAAAGACTCAATCTGATAAGATAACTTCAAAGGGAAAACTCAATCCATTACAAGAGAGTAGAGGGGGAGAAACATCATAAGATCCAACTATAATAGCAAAGCTCGCGATACATCAAGATCGTACCACCTCAAGAACACGAGAGAGAGGGAGATCAAACACATAGCTACTGGTACATATTCAGCCCCGAGGGTGAACTACTCCCTCCTCGTCATGGAGAGTGCCGGGATGATGAAGATGGCCACCGGTGATGGATCCCCCCTCCGGCAGGGTGCCGGAATAGGGTCCCGATTGGTTTTTGGTGGCTACAGAGGCTTGCGGCGGCGGAACTCCCGATCTATTGTGTTCTCCGATGTTTTTAGGGTATATGGACATATATAGGTGAAAGAAGTCGGTCAGGGGAGCCATGAGGGGCCCACGAGGGTGGGGCGCACCCAGGGGGTAGGGCGCGCCTCCCTGCCTCGTGGCTTCCTCGAAGCTTCCCTGACATCTACTCCAAGTCTCCTGGATTGCTTCCTTTTCCAAAAATAACTCTCCCAAAGGTTTCATTCCGTTCGGACTCCGTTTGATATTCCTGTTCTTTGAAACATTGAAATAGGCAAGAAAACAACAATTTGGGCTGGGCCTCCGGTTAATAGGTTAGTCCCAAAAATAATATAAAAGTGTTTAGTAAATACCATAAACATCCAAAACATATAATATAATAGCATGAATACTTCATAAATTATAGATACGTTGGAGATGTATCAGCGGGCAGGCGAGGACTCTTACAGGCGCATGCGTGCCCTCGTCCTTAGGCAGATGGATCAGATCTCGAAGTGGGAGAGGTTGCAGGATAACCTGAAAGCCTCGTTTGAATAGTCTACCGATGTCATCCGGCAACTAAATGAGAGCAATGCAAAGCTCCGGGCCGAGCGCGAGCTGCTGAGGGCGAAGATCGTTGGAAGTGCAGAGCAGCAGGATCAGACCACTGCCTAGTTGAAGAGGATCGGCGTCATCGTCGAGAAACTTATGGACGAGAATGCCATGCTGCACATCGAGCGCAGAAGGCTGGTGGAGGAATCCGTGGATGCTCTCAAGCAGCATCTTGAGGACAAGAAAGAGCTCGTCGCCGCTCGCCGCGGAGACTAGTTCCCGTGGCCTGCAGCAACGCATCAAGAAAGTAGAGATTAGCGAGCCAGATCGTGTCTTCCTTCTTCTTTTGCCCTGGTGCATTTCGGGCGTTGCCGCATGTGGATTTTTTTAATTATGTTTCTAAATATGTAAGACAATTATTATCCATTGTCATCGTCCTTATATTCATCATGCTTGCTATAAGTCGCGGTCGATGCTATATAGGTCCGTCGGATCTTACATCAAGATCCGTGGAAAACTTTCTTTTTAGATTTTCATTTTTCTCTATTAAATCATAGTCTAGTGAGACATATAGCCACGCCATAGAACAGGTGCTCGGGAGCCATTAATGGAGACGTTGGGAGGGAGGTGCACAGCGGGTAGCGGTCAAAGAGCTCTCCTCCTGATGAGCATGCGCAGGGGTCTGATTGCACGTCTCCCGTACTCAAATAGCTACCCCGCACGGCACCTCCTAGCCAATAAAAAAGGGGATACGTTAGCCGCACGTAATTGGTAAGTCGAACGCCCACGGTTTCAATAATACTTGTGTTTCCAATTTGTAACGTGATAGCACTTGTTCCAAAATGACTTTGTTGATTGTTAATGTGTGGGCCTTCGCAAATCGGACAGAAAAATTACCACAGCATGTTGGTGCCATGTCATGAGACCATGCCAAGTTTCATGATTTTCAGGCGTGTTTTGGAATTACAGGAATTAAAAAACCAAGTTTCTCAATCTTTCCGGCCGAGCCACGACGCCCAGATGTTTGAATTTCACTCCCATCTCTTGCATGGGACCTATAAATTCACCCAAGGACACACATGTGATTTTTCAAACAACTTTTGTGCACTGGAGCATGTGCTTGTAGTTCAAATTTGAATTATGCGCATTAAATGCCCAGAAACTCAATTAATGTATAAAAAAGGCGAAATGAGCCCGGAATAATTCCAAAATTTAGCACGGTACTTCTATTTGGTCTAATCTGGCTGTGTAAAAAAATTAAGGCGGGACAAGGCGGTGTACGTATGTCGTTTCGCACACGAAGGTGACACGTTCCCTCTCGGAACCACGAGCCTTCTCGAGGGAAGCTCTGGTTTGCAAGAAGGTTACACCAAGGCTTGTCCCAATTCGGCCAAACAAATTACCGCAGCATGTTGGTGCCATGTCATGACACCATGCCAAGTTTCATGATTATCAGGCGTGTTTTGGAATTACAGGAATTTAAAAACCAGGTTTCTCAATCTTTCCGGCCGAGCCACGACGCCCAGATGTTTGAATTTCACTCCCATCTCTTGCATGGGACCTGGAAATTCACCCAAGGACACACATGTGATTTCTCAAACAACTTTGGTGCACTGGAGCATGTGCTTGTAGTTCAAATTTGAATTATGCAAATTAAATGCCTAGAAACTCAATTAATGTGTAAAAAAGGCGAAACGAGCCCGGAATAATTCCAAAATTTAGCACGGTACTTCTACTTGGTCTAATCTGGCTGTGTAAAAAAATTAAGGTGGGAAAAGGCAGTGTACGATGTTGTTTCGCACATGGAGGTGACACGTTCCCTCTCAGAACCACGAGCGTTTTCGAGGGAAGCTCCGGTTTGCAAGAAGGTTACACCAAAGCTTGTCCCAATTCGGCCAAAAAAATTACTGCAGCATGTTGGTGCCATGTCATGACACCATGCCAAGTTTCATGATTTTCAGGCGTGTTCTAGAATTACAGGAATTAAAAAACCAAGTTTCTCAATCTTTCCGGTCGAGCCACGACGCCCAGATGTTTGAATTTCACTCCCATCTCTTGTACGGGACCTAGAAATTCACCCAAGGACACAAATGTGATTTTTCAAACAACTTTGGTGCACTGGAGCCTGTGCTTGTAGTTGAAATTTGAATTACACACATTAAATGCCCAGAAGCTCAATTAATGTATAAAAAGGCCAAACGAACCCGGAATAATTCCAAAATTTAGCACGGTACTACTATTTGGTCTAATCTGGCTGTGTAAAAAAATTAAGGCGGGACAAGGCAGTGTACGTATGTCGTGTCGCACACGGAGGTGACACGTTCCCTCTTGGAACCACGAGCCTTCTTGCGGGAAGCTCCGGTTTGCAACAAGCCTACACCAAAGCTTGTCCCAATTCGGCCAAAAAAATTACCGCAGTATGTCCGTGCCATGTCATGACACCATGCAAGTTTCATGATTTTCAGGCGTGTTTTGGAATTACATGAATTAAAAAACCAAGTTTCTCAATCTTTCCGGGTCGAGCCACGACGCCCAGATGTTTGAATTTCACTCCCATCTCTTGCATGGGACCTAGAAATTCACCCAAGGACACACATGTGATTTTTCAAACAACTTTGGTTCACTCGAGCCCGTGCTTGTAGTTCAAATTTGAATTATACACATTAAATGCGCATAAACTCAATTAATGTATAAAAAATACCAAACGAACACGGAATAATTCCAAATTTTAGCATGATACTTCTATTTGGTCTAATCCGCCTGTGTAAAAAAATTAAGGCGGGAGAAGGCAGTGTACGTATGTTATTTCGCACACGGAGGTGACACGTTCCCTCTCGGAACCAAGAGCCTTCTTGAGGGAAGCTCCGGTTTGCAAGAAGCCTATACCAAAGCTTGTCCCGATTCAGCCAAAAAAATTACCGCAGCATGTTGGTGCCATGTCATGAGACCATGCCAAGTTTCATGATTTTTCAGGCGTGTTTTAGAATTACAGGAATTAAAAAAATCAAGTTTCTCAATCTTTCCGGCCGAGCCACGACGCCCAGATGTTTGAATTTCACTCCCATATCTAGCATGGGACCTAGAAATTCACCCAAGGACACTGAGGGAGTCCTGGATTAGGAGGTCTCTGGACAGCCGGACTATATCCTTTTGTCAGATTTCGGGTTCCAGCAGACCCTTGAGGTTTGAACACTGGGGTGCGTGCGGAGATTTCGTCTTCTACCTACCTGCACCCCACCGCCTCGCTAAGATCTAAGCTATGGAAAGAACAGCACAAGAGACACAGGGTTTATACTAGTTCGGGCCAACATTGTGGTGTAATACCCTACTCTAGTTTGTGGTGTGGTGGATTGCCTCTTGGGCTGATGATGATGAGCAATACAAGGAAGAACAACCTCGCGAGGGTCTGTTCTTGGCTGGGGTGATGAACTGCTAGGAGGAATTCAGTCACCCTTCTCTCTCTCTCTCTCTCTCTCTCTCTCTCTCTCTGTGTGTGTGTGATGCTACTCGATCTGATCCCAGCTTGTTTCTGGATTGGCCGATTGCCTCTACCCTGGGGGTGGCTAGTCCTATTTATAGGCAAAGACCCTGGGCCTCTTCCCAAATATTGAGCGGGAAGGGCGCCAACAATTGGCCATTTTGAAGGGGAACATCTGGTACACTTATCCTGACTAAAGTTGGTCCTCGCCTGCCAAAGGCTCTGGTGGTGACGCTGGCTTGGGATCCACAATGACTTCCTCCCGGCCGTTGGGCTGGTCTTGGTCTCGTTGCACCGAAACGGGTGCCTTTGCTTGATGCTCTCGCCTGCGCTTGCTCCCTTTGCACCAAAGAGGAAAGGAGGACACTACGCGGGCTGGCGCCCGCCTGGCGCCCTTGGTCGTCATGGCTTGCGTCACAGGCACCTCGTGAGGTACCCCGCCTTGATCTCTCCGCCTCCTCACAAGCTAGCCTGATGAGGCAGTGCCTGAGGAAGCTCCGTGTCGTCCGCCCCGCGAGGCTTGGCCCCTCGCGAGGGTCTTGGGTCTGTGTTGATGAAGATGGGCCGTGCTGGGCCCCCCTTTGAGCCACGCCGCAGGCCGCAGGCAGGCAAGTCTGGGGACCCCCGTTCCCAGAACGCCGACAGTAGCCCCCGGGCCCAAGGCGCACCCGGACTTGGTCGTGCAGGGAGGCGAAAGAGCAAGGGCGAAGCGTCGTGTGCCCTAACAGCGTGCGGCCTTGGGCGCCGCGTGGCGGTTGATTGGACGTGAGCGCCTCAGCAACCGCGCGAGTTGATAAAGGAGCGGCATCTGCCTAGGCTTTGCTTTTTTTTTTGCTTTCTCCAGTTGCTGCTCAGATCCCCTTTCTTGCGCTTCTCTTTCCTTCCTCCAAAATTTCCAGAACTACTTCGACCGCGTGACCTAGGACGCCATGGCAACTCGTCAGTCCCCGGCCGGAGCTTGGTACTCGTCTGCCCTGGACTCACCGAACGTGTCGGAGGCGAGCCTCGCCCGGTTGCGCCGGATGGTGGCGGCGCAGGACATCGACGGGGCGAAGGTGTTCAAGGCCGGCTCTGCCACCCCTGAGGGCCAAGGGAGCACCTTCGATCCGCTCTTTGTAAGCGCCATTGCTGCTGGCCTGGTGCCTCCCTTCTCCGAGTTCTTCTTCTCTGTCCTCCGCCATTATAAGCTACAGGCTCTGCATCTCCACCCCAACTCTGTCCTTCTCCTGGCAATCTTCGTCTATTACTGCAAGGCTCACGTAGGGGTGCAGCCCTCAGTGGCCTTGCTGCGCCACTACTTCTACCTCTGGACCTCCCGCGGTCCTGCTTCCGCGTGCGCGAGCTTCGTCGCGTACGGTGGCGCCATTGCCATTTCGAACCCCAGGAAAAGGATAGAGGGCTTCAGGAGCAAGTGGGTCTTGGCAGATGCTGGGCGCATCCACCCTTGGCTGATCTTGCCGACGGAGCAACCCACGAGCTCCAGCGATTGGGGTCGAGCGGAGCTCGCGGACCCCCGCGCGAAACTGGTGTTGGAGAAGATGGACGCGGATCTGAGGCCGGCCAACTTGGCGGCGGTGAAGCTGACTGGCACGTCGCTGCTGAGGGAATTCCTGGAGCACCAGCTGGCTCCGCTTCGGCAGTACTCACTTCTGATGTGGAGGCCCCATCCGAGCCCCGCGGCCTTGGCCGACGAAGATCTGGCTGCGGTCCTCCAATCTCTGGTCGGGGCGATGTGGCGAGGTTGGAGGGCGCTCCTACGCCCTTGTTCCTCCGCGACAACTGGGAGCAGGTAGTGGAGTCCATGCCCGTCTTCAACGGGGACGGGACCGTGCCCACGGAAGCTCCCGAGGAACCGGTGGACGTGTCCTCCGACGACTCCAGCGAAGAGGAGGAAGGAGGGGAGCGGGAAAAAGGGCCTGACTCCGAGGCGACTGACGAAGAGTCGAGGGCTCCCCTCCCCCGGTGCAGGCCCCGCGTTCTCCGCCTCTCTCCGAGCGATGACGACGAGGATGATGAAGAGCAGGGCGGCGGGAGCTTGCCCCCGATCCCAAAGAAGGACAGGACCGGGTTGATCTCCCGTGGGTCTGCCCCGGCCCCAAGGCGGACTGCACACGCGCCTTCCACTCCCGAGCTTCCCGAGGTTGACCCTTCCAGCCGGCTTTCGGGCTTCAAATTTGGTCGGAGGCTGCTTGAGCTCACTGGCGACGACCCATAAGCGCTTGATTCTTGTCTTTATTTCTTGTTCTGCTGCTGAGGCTTGACGTCTGCATCTCTTGGATAGGCTGGCGCCCGCAGCAAAGAAGCTGAAGGGAGCTCCTGAGGTTCCATCCGGGGCAGCGCCTCTGCCCGCAAAGGAAGGTGACCGCGACGCACGGGCCTCTCCTGCCCGGTCGTCCTCGCGAGGCCTGGCTGAGCCGGCTGGGGCGAGCTCAGCCCCCATGGCCCAAGAGACTCCTGAGGTGCCTTTGCCCGCTGCCGCCACCACAGCCGTTGGGGCGCAGCAGGCTCCGCCTTAGGATGTTGTGGTCGTGCTGCCGCCTTCTCCTCCTACTCCACCGACTGTTGTCTCTCCGACTCCTCCTGCCGTTCTGGATCATGCTGCTGCTGAGCTGGACCGGCTACGGCAGGATCTTCTTAGCGCCGACCCTCGCTTGGTGGTCGGGCGCTTGGAGCTGGCTTCAGGATGGATTCACTCCGACGCTTCGATTCGGGCAGCGCTGGTCCAGGCCTCGACGGCTTGCGATGAGGAGAGGCGGGCCGTCCTTGAGGCAAAGGCTACTCGTGATGCAGCCCTGGGGGAGGTGGTCGACGTCCGTGGTCGCTGCAAGGTGCTGGAGGACGAGGTGCAAGGCCTGCGGGACCAGCTCGCGAAAGAGGCCCGCCTTCGCCAAGAGCAGGAAGAAGGCGTGAAGGCTCGCGAGGCGGCCGTCAAGGACCGGGAGGCCAAGCTCAGGAAGCGTCGTGACCGCCTAGGCGCGCTGGAGCAGGAGTTGGGGGCGAGGAAGGTCGAGCTGGACAACAAGGCCCAGGTTCTTGCCGAGGACCGCGTGGCCTTCGCAGAGATGGAGGCGAAGGCTCGCTCCTTGCTGAGGACGCTTTACGACGGCGGCCTGGAGAGCCCGTTGGCTGGCGCCGAGGACGGCCCCGCCAAGCTGCTTCCCTTCCTGGTTCGCGCTCTTGAAGATGTCGCCCTTGGCCTTGGCCCCATGGCCGAGGCCGAGGCACGTGTCCTGTCTTCTGCAGCGCTGACGCGGGTCCTCACCCACATCTACCTTCGCGATCCCAGCGTCGACCTCGACAGCCTGCTGGAGCCAGCAAGCGGCGAGCGTGCCGCTGTCGCTGCCAAGGCCGTGAAGGGTCGCGCGGAGGCTCTGCTGGGGAAGTTCCGGGCCTTCAGCACCAAGCCGAAGCGAGGCGCTGCCGACCCTGCTGCTCCATGAGGCGAACCCACTCCGCACTGCTCCACCGCCGTCAAGTGATTCTGTTGTGGCTCCTGTCCTGCCTTCAATTCCTGCACATGTGTCATGCCTCGGGGAGGCGTTTAAACTTGCGTTTGGCATTGAGATAATAGTGTGGACTGTAATATTTGCTTTTGAATTCCTTGAAATTTACGCTTTTCCTTCCTACTTGCTTATGTTCTATGCCGGCAGAGCCCGGCCCCGCGCATACTTGAGCCGCCGTCAGCTCCGACCGGAAACCAGGACGGGACCAAGGAGTGAGGGGCTACGTGACAAGTTAGGCTCCTGAGTCGCGATGCTCAGGAGTCCCCCTTGGCGCACGAATAGCAACTAGGGAGGTGAGATGTGGGTGGATCTACTGTTCTATGTCTGCAGAGCCCGGCCCCGCGCATACCTCAACAGCCGTTAGCCTTTCGGAACTAAGGAGTGAGGGGCTACGTGACCAGTTAGGCTCCTGAGTCGCGATGCTCAGGAGTCCCCCTTGACGCTCAAACGGCCTTTGTACCTTGGCTCCGCTCAGGGAGAGATGCGCGACGAACCAGGCCCGGGGGGGCCTGGCTGGGTGGCGTGCGTCTGGGCGTGACCCAGGCGCAGCCCCCGTGCCCAGCCCCCTCGCGCGGCACTCCCGAGGGGAGGCGTTACGATGAGGCTAGACACTGAGCTCTGGGCTCCCTGAGGTTGATGCGGCCCGGGGGCCACCCTCAGTTGTTTATCACCAGCGCGGAGCATAGCGCTTCCATATGTGTACGGGCATAGCCGCTCCTCGGCAGTGTCGTCAGCCAGCGCGGAGCATGGTGCTTCCACTGGCACGTGGGAGGGGGCTCCCCTCCGGGAGGAGCCCCCGGGGCGTGTACAGCCCAGCCCTGACACGTGGCTGGCACGGTAGGGCCTGGCGAGGTGTATCTGGGCACCCGTGAGCCAGCGCGGGACTCACGGGGCCCTACTTCTAGGCGGGTTGCGCCTAGCGCTGGGCCTTATCTTGTGATGTGTTCCTGCAAATTTGGTTAGATGCCGGCACTCTACGTCCTCGGGTCCCGGCCCTCGAGCTGGTCTCAGCCGTCGCTGGTATGCCAGGTCACGATGCCGTGGACAAGGCCAGAGGGTGAGGGCTGGAGAGCCAGTAAGAGCCCTGAGTCCCGATGCTCAGGTACCCCCCTTTAACGTGCAAGTGGTCGGCATGGAGAAGAAGAGGTGTCGTGGACCGGCATCAAATAATCAAGCATGGTGGGTCGAACGCATAGCCAGAAATAAACGCAAAAGGGATACATGCCGCTGGGTCTGGCCCGAGCGACTTGGGGATGATGCAGCCCTAGGGGCGCCCCCAACAAAGTAAGCTAACAACATGAAATAAAAGGGATACATGCTGCAGGGACGGACCCACGCGGCCTGGGAATAATGCAGCCCTGGGGGGCACTCCCAGCTGGAAATGAAACTTGAAAGATGTCACCTGATGATGTTGAGGATGAATGAGTGTTGGTGTAGCAGACTCAGTGGGCTGCGGAAGCCGATCCTCACGAGCCCCCAGGACCAGGGGCCTCGGGAGGCTCCGGAGGCGCTGGTGGCTCCTCGCGGACCATCTCCATCTCCGCCAAGGCTGCGGAACGCCTGGCCTCTTGAGCCTCCGTGATGCCCCTCATGAGGCGCTGGTACGTGGCAGCCGTGTTCGGCAAGCCGTAAGGCATGCGAATGTAGCTGTGGGGTGGACCTTTGCAGCCCCCCACTCGCGAGGGCCAGAGGCGCTCCAGAGAGGCGACTCGATTGAGCCCTGGTATGTCGATGCAGACGCGCAGCCCACCATCCTCGCCTGGATGGGGAGCCACAGCTGGTAGGCGGCGGCCGCCTCTCATGACTCTTGACTCCTGTAGCTCCTGAATGGCCTTGCTGACGAACTCCTGAGGGTCTGGCCCTCCTTGCCTTACTCCTTCTTGAGGGAAACGTGCTTCGAAAAACGCGTCCATGTGGTGCCCAAGCGCCTCCCTCATGACCTTAGCCAGATCGGTGGCACTCCAAGGGAGAGCCCCCGAGCCCTGCTTGAGAAGGGCGCCGGGCGCGCTTTCCTATGTGATGGAAGGAGGTTCCCCCTCGGCAGGCGCGGGCCCTGAGGGGCCTGCCTCCTGAGGGGTCGGGCCGGACGATGTCTTCTTCTTCTTGGGGGTGGTCTCGGGAAGCCTCCTACTTCCGCGATCCGGGTCTTCCAGTGATGCGGCCTGAAAGGCTCGTTCCAGGGAACACACCGCGTCCTTCTCTTCACAGGGCACCGCGATGACTCCGCCACTTCCTGGCATCTTGAGGATGTTGTAGCCGTGGTGAGTTACGGCCATGAACTTGGCCAGCGCTGGGTAGCCAAGGATGGCGTTGTACGGCAGGCGAATGTGAGCGACGTCGAAGTCGATGAGCTCGGTGCGGTAGTTATCGCGTGCCCCGAAGGTGACAGGGAGGCGGACCTGCCCAATCGGGACCGTGGAGCCGTCGGTGACTCCGGAGAAAGGCTTGGTTGGCTGAAGCTGGTTGTAGGGCACTTGGAGATTGTTGAATGTTTCCACGGACAGGACGTTGAGCCCTGCCCCGCCATCAATGAGGGTCCTGGTGACCAGCACATTGCTGATGATTGGGGAACAAAGCATCGGGAGGACTCCGGTTGTGGCCGCACACTTGAGCTGATCCGCTGAGCTGAACGTGATGGCGCACGCCGACCACCTGAGAGGGCGCGTGGCTTCGAGCTTGGGGAGGACTGCATTTACTTCGCGGGAGAACTGCTTGAAGATGCGCTGAGAGGCTTGGGCTTGAGCCCCGCCCAGGATGCAGGCGATCGCGCGCGGCTCCTGGAAGCCCCCAGCCCCTCGTCCTGATGGCGGTCCTTGTTTCTCCTTGGCTGCGGCGGCAGCGGAGGGAGGCCTGTGTTGCCTTGCAGGCGATCCTCGCGATGCTGATCCCTCTAGTCTCCCTCGTGAGGCGGGTCTTGCCCGCGGTCCTCGCGAGGTCGATCGCGCCACCCTTGGCGCGGGCCGCGGTCTTCCCAGCGTCCTGCGTTCCTTCCTCCTCCTCGACCGTAGCCCCGGTCACCGCGGTCGAGACGATGGCCGATCCTTCCTTCTCGCACGGCTTGGAGCTCTTGACATTCGTTGGTGTTGTGGGTGTGGAGGTCGTGGTACACACAGTACCGACTGCCCTTGGAAGACTCGGGCTGATCTCTGCCCCGCTTTGTGTCTGGTTTTGCCGCGAGCACGGCAGCCCCCTTGCGCTTCACATCCTTGGCCTTGGGCTTCTTCTCTTCTGGGTCTGCGGCAGGCAGCTCGAGGAGGGAGAGACGCCCTTCCTCAGCCCTGGCGCACTTGGTCGCCATGTTGAACAGCTCCAAGGAAGTGCACAGGTCTTCATGCATCGCCAGCTCCTCCTTCATCTTGACGTCGCGCACGCCGTCGGAGAAGGCTGAGATGATGGCCTCCTCGGTCACCTTGGGAATCTTGAGGCGTGCGTTGTTGAAGCGTTGGATGTACTTCTGCAGGGTCTCTCCGAGTTGTTGCTTGATGTGGCGCATGTCGCTCACGGCGGGTGGCCGGTCGCGAGTACCTTGGAAGTTGGCGATGAAGCGGGTGCGCATCTCGTCCCAGGAGGAGATTGTGCCTGGAGCCAGGTTCAGGAGCCAGGTGCGGGCCCCATCCTTGAGCGCCATGGGAAACTAGTTCGCCATGACCTTCTCGTCTCCGTTGGCAGCTTCGATGCCCAGCTCATAGAGCTGGAGGAACTCCGCAGGGTCGGCCATGCCGTCGTAACGAGGAGGCAGGTCTGACTTGAACTTGCCGGGCCACGTGACGCTGCGTAGCTCGGTGGTGAAGGCACAGCAGCCTGTTGTGGCCACGGGAGGACTTGGGTGACAGAGAGCTTGGTCATGCAGGTCCCCATGCGCTGCAGCTGGGAGTTGCGCGGGGTCTTGACGTGTGGGAGCAGGGAGCGCCCGGGCAGCTTCTTGCGGGCGAGGGACTTCTTGGTAGCTCTGCTCTTGCCGCGCTGGCACCTGACGGAGCGGGTTCCGCCCAGGGGCCACGCGCCTTGGAGCCAGGGCGCCTTCTTGAGGAGGAGGCGGCTAGGGCGCCCCCGGAGCTTCGTCGCCCGCGCAGGGCGGGGTGCGGTGCAGCGGAAAGGACGGCGCAGGAGAGCCCCCTGCGGCGCGGACGAGCTCGGCGACGCGGTCGAGCCATTCTTCGTAGACGTCGTCGACGGGATGGTAGCGTAGGAGCTCGTTTGTCGCGATGAGCGTAGCTCGAGCCTCCATGGGTGCGTGGAGCGCGCGGGACGAAGAACCAGCTAGGGTGAGCGAGGGAGTAGCGGTGCGGCCGTCTTGCCGCACGGACGGATGTTGAGACGACACTTGCTGCTCGTTTCCCGCCGGGCCGGTGGCGGCGTTGACGGCAGGTGACGGGGAACAGCGAGGACGCCCGCCGACAGGAGCCGTCTGGGCGACGCGGGAAGCAAGAGCGGCTCGGCGCTCGGCGCGGGCCCGACGAGCGTCAGACATGGACGCGATGGTCGGAGGAGAACGGGGCGGTGGAAGACGAATTCTGGCGCACCCCTACCTGGCGCGCCAAACGTCGGATTTCAGGTTCCGGCAGACCCTTGAGGTTCGAACACTGGGGTGCGCGCGGAGATTTCGCCTTCTACCTACCTGCACCCCACCGCCTCGCTAAGATCTAAGCTATGGAAAGAACAGCACAAGAGACACAGGGTTTATACTAGTTCGGGCCACTATTGTGGTGTAATACCCTACTCTAGTTTGTGGTGTGGTGGATTGCCTCTTGGGCTGATGATGATGAGCAATACAAGGAAGAACAGCCTCGCGAGGGTCTGTTCCTGGCTAGGGCGATGAACTGCTAGGAAGAATTCAGTCACCCTTCTCTCTCTCTCTCTCTCTCTGTGTGTGTGTGTGTGTGTGTGTGTGTGTGTGTGTGATGCTACTCGATCCAATCCCAGCTTGTTTCTGGATTGGCCGATTGCCTCTACCCTGGGGGTGGCTAGTCCTATTTATAGGCAAAGGCCCTGGGCCTCTTCCCAAATATTGAGCGGGAAGGGCGCCAACAATTGGCCATTTTGAAGGGGAACATCTGGTACACTTCTCCTGACTAAAGTTGGTCCTCGCCTGCCAAAGGCTCTGGTGGTGATGCTGGCTTGGGCTCCACAATGACTTCCTCCCTGCCGTTGGGCTAGTCTTGGTCTCGTTGCACCGAAACGGGTGCCTTTCCTTGATGCTCTCGCCTGCGCTTGCTCCCTTTGCACCAAAGAGGAAAGGAGGACACTGCGAGGGCTGGCGCCCGCCTGGCGCCCTTGGTCGTCATGGCTTGCGTCACGGGCACCTCGTGAGGTACCCCGCCTTGATCTCTCCGCCTCCTCGCGAACCATCCTGATGAGGCCATGCCTGAGGAAGCTCCGTGTCGTCCACCCCGCGAGGCTTGGCCCCTCGCGAGGGTCTTGGGTCTGTGTTGATGAAGATGGGCCGTGCTGGGCCCCCCTTTGAGCCACGCCACAGGCCGCAAGCAGGCAAGTCTGGGGACCCCCGTTCCCAGAACGCCGACACCTTTGGCCGGACTGTTGGACTATGAAGATACAAGATTGAAGACTTCGTCCCATGTCCGGATGGGACTCTCCTTGGCGTGGAAGGCAAGCTTGGCAAATACGGATATGTAGATCTCCTCCCTTGTAACCGACTCTGTGTAACCCTAGCCCCCTCCGGTGTCTATATGAACTGGAGGGTTTAGTCCGTAGGACAACGACAATCATACCATAGGCTAGCTTCTAGGGTTTAGCCTCTACGATCTCGTGGTAGATCAAATCTTGTAATACTCATGTCATCAAGATCAATCAAGAAGGAAGTAAGGTATTACCTCCATCGAGGGCCCGAACCTGGGTAAACATTGTGTCCCCCGCCTCCTGTTACCATCCGCCTTAGACGCACAGTTCGGGACCCCCTACCCGAGAAAAGCTGGTTTTGACACCGACATTGGTGCTTTGATTGAGAGTTCCACTGTGCCGTCATCATAAGGAAGGATGGCTCGTCTCGTTGTCAGGGATAACATCGCCTCCGGGGGGAGCCCTGGCTATAGCCAAACTCTCCGACTAGGCGGCTTCGTCATGACCGCACGTTCGGCTGCTGCTCCGATGATGACTTCTCGGGTCATCGAAAACATCCTCCACATTGGCTCGGAGCTTACCGTGCGGATGAATCCAATGGAGCTCTCCTCTTTGAACGAGCTCTTGGATCACATCGCCGCTTTGGGAATCGCTACAGACTATGATCGGATTGGTCTTAAACCCAACCAAAGGGAGATTAACTCTCCACCGGTCACCCATCAGATAGCAGTGGTAGAGGAACAATGCAGCGATTCTTCCTCTATCTTGAGGACAAGATATGTCCGGATTCCCGAGCTCTCCGAGTCGGATACCTGTCTACGGGAGGACATCTCCCAAACCCTGAACCTAGAATCAGGCAACAAATCGGAGCCCGAACTTCCAAGATCGGAAACTCCCCCTCCCTCGGGTCTCAAACCGGGTCAAGGTCCGAACTTAAATCCACGCACCCACCCAGATATAAACGATCTTTCCCACATCAGACAAGAGCCCCAGAAGATAGTACATCACTATTGGGCCAGATTCCTCCTTGTAATGAACAAGGTCAAGGACTGTCGCGAGGAAGGCGCAATTTCATTCTTTTGCAATAATTGAAAGGACAAGGGAATCCTCAACGCCATAAGTCACCGTGACATAACACGCTTCGCAGACTTGGCGGCCATAGTACGGAAGTACTATGCAATGGCAAGCGCCTGGAAAACCCAAACAAAATTTTGGGATAATCTGGCTCTGACAGAACCCCCAGTCCGAATTAAAAGGGTGTACTCTCACAAGTCGCCCGACTCAATCACAAAGAAGCAAAAGCCCACTACAGGGCGTGGAACCGTATTGGAGGGATGGCCTAATGGGCCCTGCAAAATTCACAGTACAACGGATACCATACCAACACACAGCCTGAGAGCATGTTGGGTACTCCGGCAGGTGGCCAAGAGCGGTGAGGATCTCCTCATTCAAAACACCGCAGAGCACCATCCCGTGGATAACAATACAGTATTGACAGTCTTCGAGACCTTCGCCTCAAATAATAGGCGTAAGCGAGTACTCCGCAGCCTTGCCGAAGTCTGCCACGTGGCAGCAATAAATCCATGGAGCGGCACGGCTATCACCTTCAATGCCAGTGACGAACCTGAATTCCAAACAGCCCGAACACCAGCCGCCTTGGTCCTCAGTCCAATTGTGGATGGCTTTCGGCTTACCAAAGTGCTCATGGACGGCGGCAGCGGATTAAACCTCATTTATGAGGAGACTCTTCAAAAAAAATGGAAATAGACAAAAACCGCATTGAGCAAAGCAGCACGACCTTCAAAGGAATCATCCCCAGTTGGGAGGCACGTTGCGCTGGTAAAATCACACTAGATGTGGTATTCAGCACTCAGGAGAATTACAGGTCAGAAGAAATTACATTCCAAGTGGCCCCATTCAGTAGCGGATACCACGCCCTTCTAGGGCGGGAGGCTTTCACGATCTTCCAAGCCATACCCCGTTACGGGTACATGAAGCTCAAAATGCCCGGGCCCAATGGAATCATCACTCTAGCTAGTGATCCGGACATAGCACTCCGCGCCGAAAACAAAACAGCCGCACTAGCCCTCGAGGCATTATCCGAAGCCCTTGCGGGAGAAGAATTAACTGCGCTGCACTCCACAGTGGACAGGGACGATGTGATACTCGACAAAAGATTCGAGTCCACCTCTTTTAAACCAGCGGATGAAATAGTTAAATTCCAAGTCCACCCAACGGACCCTACAAAAACAGCATCCATCGGGGCACAGTTAAACCCCGCTATAGACGCCGCACTACGGGAGTTCTTGCGCGAGAATTGGGACATATTTGCCTGGCATACTTTAGACATGCCAGGAATCCCACACAGGCTGGCCGAGCATAGCCTTAACATTCTAAAGGGATTCAAGCCGGCCAAGGAGACTCTTCGACGTTTCTCCGAACCTAAGCGACAAGCCATGAGAGAGGAACTAGACAAGTTACTGGAGGCCGGATTCATTAGAGAAATAAAACATCTGGACTGGCTAGCAAACCTGGTGATGGTACCAAAGAAGGACAAATCCTGGCGCCTATGTGTCGATTTCAAGGACCTTAACAAGGCTTGCCCTAAGGATCCCTTCCCTCTCCCCCGCATCGATCAAATTATCGACGCTACTGCAGGACATGACTCATTGTGCTTCCTCGACGCATACTCCGGTTATCACCAAATTAAGATGGCAGAGTCCGATCAAGCCGCAACAACATTTATCACTCCATACGACCCCTTCTGTTTTAACACGATGGCCTCCGGGCTCAAAAACGCCGGCGCAACGTATCAATGCATGATTCAGACATGTCTTGGAAAGCAGATCGGCAAAACAGTGGAGGCATACGTAGACGATGTGGTCGTTAAAACCAGACACGTAAAATCCTTAATAAAAGACATGAGGCTCACGTTCGACAATCTCCGAACATACGACATCAAGCTCTATCCAGAAAAATGCGTTTTCGGCGTGCCCGCCGGAAAGCTCCTGGGCTTCATAGTCTCGAGTAGAGGAATTGAAACAAATCCGGCCAAAATCCAAGCTCTGTCACAATTGACCATCCCAACTGACCTCAAGCAAATCCAGAAGTTAACTGGATGCGTGCCGGCCTTAAGCCGCTTTATCTCCCGACTAGGGGAAAAGGCACTCCCCCTTTATCGCCTTCTTTGGCGCACCGAACACTTCGAGTGGATGGACGCAGCCACGGCCGGATTGGAAGAAATAAAAGCCATCCTGGCCACCAACCCAATCTTGGCCGCGCCAAATGTCGGCGAACCAATGTTGTTATATATAGCGGCAACTCACCAAGTTGTAAGCGCAATGCTCGTCGTCGAACGAGAGACGGACGGACATAAATTCCCGCTTCAAAAGCCGATATACTATGTATCCACTGTCCTCACTCCATGCAAATCATGGTACCCACATTATCAAAAGATAGCATACGTGGTATTTATGGCATCCCGGAAACTACAACACTACTTTCAAGAGTGTTCAATCACGGTGGCCTCGGAAGTACCACTCAACGACATAATAAACAACCGCGATGCCATGGGCCAGATTGCCAAATGGGCCATTGAGCTCCTCCCGTTCGACATAACATATAGACCTCGACGAGCCATTAAGTCGCAAGTACTGGCCGATTTTTTCGCCGAGTGGACAGAAGCCGAACTCCCTAAAGAGTACGGCGCATACTCCAATTGGATCATGCACTTTGACGTCTCTAAAATGTTGGCTGGTCTGGGGGCTGGCGTCGTCCTGACGTCCCCCACCGGAGATACAGTCCAATACGTACTCCAAATACTATACACAGACTCCAACAACGCAGCCAAATACGAGGCCCTATGACATGGTCTCCGGATGGCAGTTTCCATGGGCATTCAATGCATGGAGGTGCGTGGGGACTCGAACCTCGCAATATCTCAAATAAATGGAGACTTCGATGCCAATGATCCGAAAATGGCGGCATATCACAACGCCGTCCTCAAAATGTCAGCTCGGTTCGAGGGGCTTGAATTCCACCATGTGGCTCGGGAAAATAATCAGGCGGCGGATATCCTCGCCCGTATCGGTGCTAAGCGCGACCCTGTCCCACCCAACATATTTTTGGAAAGGTTGTTTAAGCCATCCGTGGTGTGGGAAGGGGACACCGGTAACAATAGTCCGGACCTAGCCACAACACCAGATACCGAACACTCTGACACAATCGGAGGCTCTGCCATCGAAATAACACCTTCAGCCCACGTGATAATGGTCGTCATCGCCCCGTGGACAGAACCATTCCTGGCCTACCTAACCAGGGAGGAACTACCCGAGGACCAAAATGAGGCACGCTGCATAGTGCGGCGATCTAAAGCCTACAAGGTCCACAAGGGAGAGCTCTATAAGAAAAGCACTACCGGAGTCCTTAAAAGGTGCATCTCCGAAGAGGAAGGGCGGAAGCTTTTGGTAGAAATCCATGCTGGGCTCGGCGGCCACCACGCTGCAGCCCGGGCACTTGTAAGCAAGGCCTTCCGTACAGGTTTCTATTTGCCGACGGCCCGAGCAGATGCACAGGATCTGGTCCAACGTTGCGTCGGTTGCCAGCTTTTTGCAAACCAAAGCCATATGCCGCCCACCGCTCTCCAAACAATCCCCATCACTTGGCCCTTTGCGGTCTGGGGGCTTGATATGGTCGGACCCCTCAAAGGGGGAACCCATAAGAAAAAATACTTACTGGTCATGGTGGATAAATTCACCAAATGGATAGAAGCCAAACCCGTTAAAATGGCTGAATCCGGACCGGTGATAGACTTCATATCTGGGATTGTACACCGTTATGGCATCCCCCACAGCATCATCACTGACAACGACACGAACTTTACAGCCGACGAGGTAAAACTTTGGTGTAGCAACATGGGCATTAAGCTCGATTATGCTTCTGTCTATCACCTGCAAACTAACGATCAAGTCGAGCGAGCAAATGGTCTTATCATGAGCGGCATCAAACCCAGATTAGTGCGGTCCTTAAAGGAATCAAACACGCACTGGGTAGAGGAGGTCGACTTCGTACTATGGGGGCTGTGAACCACGCCGAATCGCACTACCGGATACACACCGCTTTTTATGGTGTACGGCGCAGAGGCGGTTCTGCCCTGCGACATAATTCATGACTCACCTTGAGTGCGCATGTATGAAGAAAAAGAGGCCGAGCTCGATCGGCAGGCAGCTTGGACGCCCTGGAGGAGGAGCGAGACGTGGCAAAAGCCCGTTCCGCATTCTATCAGCAACAGGCTCGAAGGTATCAAAGCAGAGAAGTATGAGCCAAAACCTATAATGTTGGCGAACAGTTCTACGCCTGCTGGAGAAGAAAAAGAACAAGCTCAAGCCCAAACGGGAAGGTCCCTTCATTATTGACCAGGTTCTGACCGGTGGAGCGTACCGTCTGCGGGATGCATCGGACAATCGACTCGAGCCAAATCCATGGAATGCAGCCAGACTCCGAAGGTTCTACACCTAGTGCCGGACTCTATGTTCGTCTCCTTACCCCCGTCAATTTTTTGCATATCCATTATCTGTCTTTTCTCTCTTTCTTTCTTCTTTTTCCTTAAGGCCTTAAAAGGCTAACTTGTGTCTTGACTTCACAATCTTGATGGGTTAACCGCACTCATTATACCTGGGGGCTTCTTATACATAAGCTTAATATAATTATTTTTTCGGGCTTTATGCCCCACACATGTGTTATTCTTCCACATGTACATTTTTCTCCATTATATGCATCGATATGACTTAAGTTTTGGCCAAGCTGGGTTGCCTGGCTCTTGTGTTTATGCCCTACGTTCCCATTAATTCGGCTAGGGCATAAGGGGAGCATCTTTGCGATTGTTACTGTCGGTTCAGCCGGATGTGTACCTCAGACTGGGTGAAGCCGAAAGCTAGCATTCTTAAGGGAATATTCGGTCGGTGAACAAAAGACGACTTTTATTTATTTTTGATACATGCCCCCAGATGTTTATAGCCTCCTTCTCTTTTCGTAGTTCGGACATGCACATTAGGGCATGCGTACCCAGGGAAAGGAACCCCTAACGGAACTATTCTCCCTGGAAGATGTTTCTTACTATCCATGTAATATAACATAGCTAGTTGGGTACTTGTCTGTTCAAGCACTTATGACCCCTACGCCTGGTCTCCACGCATACCTCGGTTTTTACATAACCAAGCGGGTATTCGGATACACTCCAGACTATCGGGTCCAAAGGTTGAAGCGAAAAGGTCCGCCATGACAAATGATTTACAATCCGGCTAGGGACATTACATATGTCACTTAAAGTACACAGTCACTTAGGCTGACTAAGTTCCTCTTCTATACCATCTAATAGGCTGTCTAGCCTACCATCCTGTTGGGAATACTTTGTGGCTAACTCTACTTGGTCATACACCAAACTGACGGGGATCTCTTTCCCATCGGGCCCCACAGGTCCGACCTCGGCCTTGTGGTTTGGGTCAGCTTGGGTATATCGCGTCTTCACCATGGCCCAGGCTTCCCTTGCACCTTGTCGGCAGGCTGATATCTTCCATAACCGGAAGTGCCGCCGCGCTCCCTTGAGCTTCTCTATAAGCTCCCCCGTGCCTCCTGGCAGGGAGGTGGATGGCCACAAGGCTTGGGAAATACCCGACATCACCTGCTGAACTTGTTCGTGCAGTTGCGAGAGCTCTGGTAGAAGATAAACAGTAGACCCGGGAATCTCCTCCGCGGGACGACCCGTCAGCATACCTGCAAACATAACTCTGTTAGCCGGCTTCTACGCTGAACTGTTTCAAAGGTTCGTTGAAGCACCTACTAAAAATGCCGCGTCGAAGCCGCTTGTTCTCCTTCACGGAGTCCGCAAGCTGGGCTCGGACATCTTTCAGTTCCATGCCCAGCTGGATATTGGCGTCCTAGAGATCATTTTTCTCCTTCCTGACCCGCGTAAGCACGCGCTCGCCAACATTTAGCTGTCGACTAAAACGTTGCGCGTTGATAAGCCACAAGTATAGGGGATCGCAACAGTTTTCGAGGGTAGAGTATTTAACCCAAATTTATTGATTCGACACAAGGGGAGCCAAAGAATATTCTCAAGTATTAGCAGCTGAGTTGTCAATTCAACCACACCTGGAAACTTAGTATCTACAGCAAAGTGTTTAGTAGCAAAGTAATATGATAGTGGCGGTAACGGTAACAAAAGTAAAGACAGCAAAAGTAATGTTTTTGGTATTTTGTAGTGATTGTAACAGTAGCAGCGGGAAAGTAAATAAGCGAGAACCAGTATATGGAAAACTCGTAGGCACCGGATCAGTGATGGATAATTATGCCGGATGTGGTTCATCATGTATCAGTCATAACATAGGGTGACACAGAACTAGCTCCAATTCATCAATGTAATGTAGGCATGTATTCCGTATATAGTCATACGTGCTTATGGAAAAGAACTTGCATGACATCTTTTGTCCTACCCTCCCGTGGCAGCGGGGTCCTATTGGAAACTAAGGTATATTAAGGCCTCCTTTTAATAGAGAACCGGAACAAACCATTAGCACATAGTGAATACATGAACTCCTCAAACTACGGTCATCACCGGGAGTGGTCCCGATTATTGTCACTTCGGGGTTGCCGGATCACAACACATAGTAGGTGACTATAGACTTGCAAGATAGGATCAAGAACTCACATATATTCATGAAAACATAATAGGTTCAGATCTGAAATCATGGCACTCGGGCCCTAGTGACAAGCATTAAGCATAGCAAAGTCATAGCAACATCAATCTCAGAACATAGTGGATACTAGGGATCAAACCCTAACAAAACTAACTCGATTACATGATAAATCTCATCCAACCCATCACCGTCCAGCAAGCCTACGATGGAATTACTCACGCACGGCGGTGAGCATCATGAAATTTGTGATGGAGGATGGTTGATGATGACGACGGCGATGAATTCCCCTCTCCGGAGCCCCGAACGAACTCTAGATCAGCCCTCCCGAGAGATTTTAGGGCTTGGCGGCGGCTCTGTATCGTAAAACGCGATGATTTCTTCTCTCATATTTTTTTCTCCTCGAAAGCCAATATATAGAGTTGGAGTTGGCGTCGGAGGGTTTCCAGGGGGCCCACGAGGTAGGGGGGCGCGCCCTAGAGGGGGGAGCGCGCCCCCCACCCTCGTGGACAGGGTGTGGCCCCCCTAGTCTTCATCTTTGGCGAGGATTTTTTATTATTTTTTCTAAGGTGTTCCGTGGAGTTTCAGGACTTTCCGAGAATATTTGCTTTCTGCACATAAAACAACATCATGGCAATTCTGCTGAAAACAGCGTCAGTCCGGGTTAGTTCCATTCAAATCATACAAGTTAGAGTCCAAAACAAGGGCAAAAGTGTTTGGAAAAGTAGATACGACGGAGACGTATCAACTACCCCAAGCTTAAACCCTTGCTTGTCCTCAAGCAATTCAGTTGACAAACTGAAACAAAGAAAGAAAAACTTTTACAAACTCGGTTTGCTCTTGTTGTTTTAACTATGTCAAGCCAGTATTCAAGTTTTCAGCATATATCATAACTAACCACATTTGCAACAATTCTCAGGTCTCATAATTACTCATATCAATAGCATAATCAACTAGCAAGCCATAATAATAAATCTCGGATGACAACACTTTCTCAAAACAATCATAATATGATATAACAAGATGGTATCTTGCTAGCCCTTTCTGAGACCACAAAACATAAATGCAAAGCACCTTTAAAGATCAAGGACTGACTAGACATTGTAATTCATGGTAAAAGAGATCCAATCATAGTCACACCCAACATAGATTAATAGTGATGAATGCAAATTACAGTTGTGCTCTCCAGCTAGTGCCTTTTAATAAGAGGGTGATGACTCAACATAAAAGTAAATGGATAGGCCCTTCGCAGAGGGAAGCAGGGATTTGTAGAGGTGCCAGAGCTCGGTTTTGAAATAGAGATAAATTGCATTTTGAGCGGTATACTTTCATTGTCAACGTAACAACTAAGAGATGGCGATATCTTCCATGCTAAACAAATTATAGGCGGTTCCCAAACACAATGGTAAAGTTTATACTCCCCCTCCACCAACAAGCATCAATCCATGACTTGCTCGAAACAGCGAGTGTCTCCAACATACATCAGGTCCCAGGGGGAGTTTTGTTTGCAATTAATGTTGATTTAGTTTGCATAAAGCGTGGGACTGGGCATCCCGGTGACCAGCCATGTTCTCGTGAGTGAGGAGCGGAGTCCACTCCTCTTGAGAATAACCCGCCTAACACAGAAGATAAGGACAGCCTTGGTTGATACATGAGCTATTCGAGCATACAAAACAGAATATTTATTTGAAGGTTTAGAGTTTGGCACATACAAATTTACTTGGAACGGCAGGTAGATACCGCATATAGGACGGTATAGTGGACTCATCTGGAATAACTTTGGGGTTTAAGGGATTGGATGCACAAGCAGTATTCCCTCTTAGTACAGGTGAAGGCTAGCAAAAGACTGGGAAGCGACCAACTAGAGAGCGACAACAGCCATGTACATGCATTAAAATTAATAAACATTGGATGCAAGCATGAGTAGGATATAATCCACCATGAACATAAATATCGTGAAGGCTATGTTGATTTATTTCAACTACATGCGTGAACATGTGCCAAGTCAAGTCACTTAAATCATTCAAAGGAGGATACCACCCCATCATACCACATCATAATCATCTCAATAGCATGTTGGCACACAAGGTAAACTATTATAACTCATAGCTAATCAAGCATGGCACAAGCAACTATGATCTCTAATTGTCATTGCAAACATGTTTATTCACAATAAGCTGAATCAAGAACGAGGGGATCGTCATATTTACAAAACCAAAGAGGCCGAGTTCATACCAGCTTTTCTCATCTCAGTCAGTCCATCATATATCATCATAATTTCCTTTCACTTGCACAACCGAATGGTGTGAATAATAATAAGAGTTCACGTGCATTGGACTAAGCTGGAATCTGCGAGCATTCAAGAAACAGGAGAAGACAAGGCAATATGGGCTCTGGGTTAAATCAAAAATAATGCATATAAGAGCCACTTCAACAATTTAATTATGGTCTTCTACTACTGACCCCCAAAGAAAAGAAAAGAAATAAAAACTATTTACACGGGAAAGCTCCCAACAAGCAAAAGAAGAACGGGAAATATTTTTGGGTTTTCTTTTTTAGTTACTACTAGCAGGAAAGTAAATTACTACTAATTTTTTTTGGTTTTCTTAAGGTTTAACAAACACACAAGAAGAAAGCAGGAAAAAGGAAATAAACTAGCATGGATATTACAATGAAAGAGTATGAGCACCGACATCTAGCAATGAGTGTGTGTGAGCATAAATGTAATGTCGGTGAGAAATACGTACTCCCCCAAGCTTAGGCTTTTGGCCTAAGTTGGTCTATTGCCAGGGATAGCCTGGCGGATACCCGTAAGTGTAGCTGGGGTCGTACTGTGACGAAGAGTAGTTGGGATCATACTGTGATGACGAAGAGGGCTCTGACTGCCACTGGCTGACAGTCGTCTCTGGATCCCAAGAATAAACAGATTGTCGTGGAGGCTCATCTTGTGGTTCCGGTTCCGGGGCTGGTGCAGGATTTTTGTAGGCTTGGACAGCAGCCCACGTAACGAGATAGGGACTATGGACGTTGGTCGCGGACGAAGTCGGTGAGGCCAGCATTTTCAATCAATGAATAGAAATCCTCATAAATCCCGGCATCTCTCAAGAAATTATCAGAAGGCCATTCACACGGCCGGATTTCCGTGGTACAAGGCAAATTATATTTGGGCCTCTGAGCTTCTTCATCTTGTTTATCCTTTGAGCTTCGGCTCGATGAGCCCTCAAAATTCTCTTCATCATTTTTTCTGAAATAATCTGAAATTTTTAGTAACTTCAAACAAAAGTGAACCAACTTCAATAAAACTGATAGCAACTACTCCAACAAGTGCCTAGAGCCTATATCAAGCATTAGAACTACTTGGAACCATATAAATTTGGCATGCAAGCTCAAGAACATGGTCACCTATGCAGCACAAATTTGCAAAGAATAAAGCACTAGAACAAAAACTAATTGGACCAATGGAGGAGTCACATACCAAGGAACAATCTTCCCAAGCAGTTTTGCGAGAGGTGCTTTCAGCAAGGAGATCGAAAATTACAGCAAAAGTGGCTGGAACTCGTGCTTGAGTTGGTTTTTCGGGTTTGTGTGAGGCAGAGGAAGAAGATGGGTGCTGGGATAAGTGGAGGAGGGCCACCGTGGGCCCATGAGGCAGGGGGGCACGCCCAGGGGTGTAGGGCGCGCCCACCACCCTCGTGGCCAGGTGGCAGCTCCTCCCGTGGTAATTTTTGCACAGTAAATCCTCAAATATTCTCGAAAAAATCATTTTAAATTGGCATGTCATTCCGAGGACTTTTATTTTCGGGATATTTTTATATTGCACGGATAATACAGGAAACAGACAGAGAAATACTATTTTTACTTTATTTCTACTAATTAACAAAAAATATAAAGAGGGTACAGAAGGTTGTGCTTCTAGTTTCATCCATCTCATGCTCATCAAAAATAATCCACTAACAAGGTTGATCAAGTCTTGTTAACAAACTCATTCCGATAATCATGAAACCGGAGAAATTTCGAATAACACTAGGTTACCTCAACGGGGATATGCACATCCCCTATAATAAGTATATCATATTTATTTTTGACAGTAGGAAGAGGAAATTCAAAACCTCCAAATATAATCGATGGAATTTTTCCAATAGAGTTGATACTATAAACTTGAGGTTGTTTCCTCGGAAAGTGTACCATATGCTCATTACCATTAACATGAAAAGTGACATTGCCTTTGTTGCAATCAATAACAGCCCCTGTAGTATTAAGAAAAGGTCTTCCAACAATAATAGACATACTATCGTCCTCGGGAATATAAAGAATAACAAAGTCCGTTAAAATAGTAATGTTTGCAACCACAACAGGCACATCCTCACAAATACCGACAGGTATAGCAGTTGATTTATCAGCCATTTGCAAAGATATTTCAGTAGGTGTCAACTTATTCAAGTCAAGTCTACGATATAAAGAGAGAGGCATAACACTAACACCGGCTCCAAGATCACATAAAGCAGTTTTAATATAATTTCTTTTAATGGAGCAAGGTATAGTAGGTACTCCGGGATCTCCAAGTTTCTTTGGTATTCCACCCTTAAAAGTATAATTAGCAAGCATGGTGGAAATTTTAGCTTCCGGTATCTTTGTTTTGTTAGTAATGATATCTTTCATATATTTAGCATAAGGGTTTGTTTTGAGCACATCAGTCAATCGCATACGCAGAAAGATAGGTCTAATCATTTCAGCGAAGCGCTCAAAATCCTCATCAACCTTTTTCTTGGATGGTTTCGGAGGAAAAGGCATGGGTTTCTGAACCCAAGGTTCTCTTTCTTTACCATGCTTCCTAGCAACAAAGTCTCTCTTATCATAACGTTGATTCTTTGATTGTGGGTTATCAAGATCAACAGCAGGTACAATTTCTACATCATTATCATTACTAGGTTGAGCATCACCATGAACATCATCATTAACATTTTCATTAGGTTCATGTTCATTACCAGATTGTGTTTCAGCATCAGACATAGAGATATCATTTGGATTATCAGGTGGTTCAGCAATAGGTTCACTAGAAGTTTGCACAGTTCTATCATTTTTTTTCTTCTTCTTAGAAGAACCAGGAACATCAATATTATTTCTCTGAGAATCTTGCTCGGTTCTCTTAGGGTGGCCTTCAGGATACAAAGGTTCCTGAGTCATTCTACCAGTTCTAGTAGCCACTCTAACAGCATAATCATTTTTCTTATTATTCATTTCATGGAGCAATTCTTTTTGATCTTTAAGTACTTGTTCTACTTGAGTGGTAACCATAGAAGCATGTTTTCTAACAAGTTTAATTTCACCTCTAATATTAGCCATATAATCACCCAAGCGTCTAATCTTATAAGCATTTTCTTTTAACTGTCTACCAAAATAAGCATTGAAGTCATCTTGCTTAAACATAAAGTTATCAAACTCATCCAAGCACTGACTAGTAATTTTAGTAGGAGGAACTTAAGCTTTATCATATCTATAGAGAGAATTTACCTTTACTACCTGTGTCGGGATATCGGGATCAGGAGGTTCTTCAGTAAATAAGTGATCAAGTTCATATGTTTCTTCGACAGGCGGTAGATTAAGACCATGTATTTCTTCAATAGGAGGTAAATTCTTAACATCTTCAGCTTTAATACCTTTTTCTTTCATATATTTCTTTGCCTCTTGCATATCTTCGGGGCTGAGAAATAGAACACCTCTCTTCTTCGGAGTTGGTTTAGGAATAGGCTCAGTAATTGGAGCGGGAGCTGGCTCGGGAGGTGCCCAATTATTTTCATTTGTCAACATATTATTCAATAGAATTTCAGCTTCATCCGGTGTTCTTTCCCTGAAAAGAGAACCAGCACAACTATCCAGGTAATCTCTGGAAGCATCGGTTAGTCCATTATAAAAGATATCATGTATTTCTGGTTTCTTAAGAGGATGATCAGGCAAAGCATTAAGTAACTTGAGAAGCCTCCCCCAAGCTTGTGGGAGACTCTCTTCTTTAATTTGCACGAAGTTGTGTATTTCCCTTAAAGCGGCTTGTTTCTTATGAGCAGGGAAATATTTAGCAGAGAAGTAATAAATCATATCCTGGGGACTACGCACACAACCAAGATCAAGAGAATTAAACCATATCTTAGCATCACCCTTTAATGAGAACGG
Organism: Aegilops umbellulata; assembly: GCA_032464435.1. Lineage (NCBI taxonomy): Eukaryota > Viridiplantae > Streptophyta > Magnoliopsida > Poales > Poaceae > Aegilops > Aegilops umbellulata. The sequence continues at coordinate 240,867,605 of CP136055.1, read as the reverse complement.
AAATATTTTGAGTATATAGAAGCAATGCGATCTCTCATCATTAGTGAACAGGGCAGCTATATCATTTAACTTAGTAAGTGCCACAACAGTTTCAGATTCATAGCCATAAAAAGGATCAGATTCAACCAAAGTAATTATATCTAGATCAACAGAGAATTCATAATCCTTATCCGGAACACAGATAGGTGAAGTTGCAAAAGCAGGATCATGTTTCATTTTATCTCTAAGTGATTCTTTGTTCCATTTAATCAATAACCTCTTAAGCTCATATCTATCTTTGCAGGCTAAAATAGCTAAGGAAGAATCTTTATCAAAAAGATAACCCTGAGGAATAACAGGCATATTTTCATCATCACTTTCATCATCGTATTCAGATTCATCAATTTCTCTTTCTCTAGCCCTAGCAATTTGTTCTTCAAGAAATTCACTAAGGGGCACAGTAGTATCAGGCATCGGAGCAGTTTCATCATAAGTATCATGCATAGCAGAAGTGGCATCATCAATAACATGCGACATATCGAAATGAATAGCAGAAGCAGGTTCAGGTGTCGCTAGCTTACTCATAACAGAAGGTGAATCAAGTGCAGAGCTAGATGGCAGTTCCTTACCTCCCCTTGTAGTTGAGGCATAAATTGTTGTCTTAGCGTCTTTCAAGTTCTTCATAGTGTCCAGCAGATATAAATCCCAAGTGACTCAAAGAATAGAGCTATGCTCCCCGGCAACAGCGCCAGAAAAAGGTCTTGATAACCCACAAGTATAGGGGATCGCAACAGTTTTTGAGGGTAGAGTATTTAACCCAAATTTATTGATTTGACACAAGGGGAGCCAAAGAATATTCTCAGGTATTAGCAGCTGAGTTGTCAATTCAACCACACCTGGAAACTTAGTATCTGTAGCAAAGTGTTTAGTAGCAAAGTAATATGATAGTGGCGGTAACGGTAACAAAAGTAAGGACAGCAAAAGTAATGTTTTTGGTATTTTGTAGTGATTGTAACAGTAGCAGCGGGAAAGTAAATAAGCGAGAACCGGTATATGGAAAACTCGTAGGCACCGAATCAGTGATGGATAATTATGCCGGATGTGGTTCATCATGTATCAGTCATAACATAGGGTGACACAGAACTAGCTCCAATTCATCAATGTAATGTAGGCATCTATTCCGTATATAGTCATACGTGCTTATGGAAAAGAACTTGCATGACATCCTTTGTCCTACCCTCCCGTGGCAGCGGGGTCCTATTGGAAACTAAGGGATATCAAGGCCTCCTTTTAATAGAGAACCGGAACAAAGCATTAGCACATAGTGAATACATGAACTCCTCAAACTAGGGTCATCACCAGGAGTGGTCCCGATTATTGTCACTTCGGGGTTGCCGGATCATAATACATAGTAGGTGACTATAGACTTGCAAGATAGGATCAAGAACTCGCATATATTCATGAAAACATAATAGTTTCAAATCTGAAATCATGGCACTCGGGCCCTAGTGACAAGCATTAAGCATAGCAAAGTCATAGCAACATCAATCTCAGAACATAGTGGATACTAGGGATCAAACCCTAACAAAACTAACTCGATTACATGATAAATCTCATCCAACCCATCACCGTCCAGCAAGCCTACGATGGAATTACTCACGCACGGCGGTGAGCATCATGAAATTGGTGATGGAGGATGGTTGATGATGACGACGGCGACGAATCCCCCTCTCTGGAGCCCCGAACGGACTCCAAATCAGCCCTCCCGAGAGGTTTTAGGGCTTGACGGCGGCTCCGTATCGTAAAACGCGATGATTTCTTCTCTCTGATTTTTTTCTCCCCGAAAGCCAATATATAGAGTTGGAGTTAGCGTCGGAGGGTTTCCAGGGGGCCCACGAGGTAGGGGGCGTGCCCTAGAGGGTGGGGCGCCCCCCCCCCCCACCCTTGTGGACAGGGTGTGGGCCCCCTGGTCTTCATCTTTGGCGAGAATTTTTTATTGTTTTTTCTAAGATGTTCCGTGGAGTTTCAGGACTTTCCAAGAATATTTGCTTTCTGCACAAAAAACAACATCATGGCAATTCTGCTGAAAACAGCGTTAGTCCAGGTTAGTTCCATTCAAATCATACGAGTTAGAGTCCAAAACAAGGGAAAAAGTGTTTGCAAAAGTAGATACGACGGAGACGTATCACGCGTCCCCTGGCACGGCCTCCGGATTCACTCCGGAGTCATCTGCAAAATCTATTGTTAGATTTGCATGCATGTCGTATACTCTCTGATACCTGTCATTCTTTGAAATGGAAACAAGTGTTACCAGAGGGGGCCTTCTCGGACTCCTTCAACGCGGCAACTGCATCCCGTAGCTGGGCTTTACACTCTTCCAGCTCTTGAGACAATTGGGTATTCTTCTCTGGAAGAACCTGCACAAAAATATGTAATGATCCTTAAATCAGTTGTGTCAACTGTTTCAAGTCTCGGCGGCTACTGATATATATAATCATCAGATTTTCTTACCCGTATATCCTTTACATACTGGTCCATGGCTCTGGCAAGACCATTTTGAGCAACACGGATGTACGCGCCTCCTGAGTTGAAGGCATCAAACGCCTCTTGGGAGAAACAAGCGTCACGGAGTACGGCCCGGCGATGCCTGTGATTCGTGGCGCTCTCCACTTCGGAGTTTGTAGCGGATATTCTATCCGCATCCTCTGTAGGAGGAGCATCCGGCGTTAGCCCTGTGTTAGCTTCCACCTCTATGTCCGGCCCTGGAGCCCGACTGGTGGAGGCGTGATCGGCAACCTCTCCGGATATAGTCCGGCGAGCATTTTTCCTACTAGGAAACATGGACGTTATTATATTTTAAAAGACGACAACCACGGAGCGAGGTTCTATATCATACCTCTGCGTCGGTGTCTCAATCCTGACCGCCTTCCTTTTTAGCCTACCCGGCTTCGGTGCCCCTTGTTGGCGAGTCACTGTGGGTTCGGCATGGCGTCCCGAGGGCCTTCCCTATAAGACACCATATATGTGCGGTAGGTGAAGTGCATAAAAGGGGATCCTTCTAGGAAGTTGGGACTCTGGTTTTTCTTACATGCGATGCAGGGAGTAGACCCGGATAGTCGGCTGTGATGGCCACCATGGCATCATCGCAGCTCAATTGATAGAATGTCCTGTCAATCAGCTCCATAAAAATGTCCGGATCCTCTTCGAGTCCGGGATCGAGGGCTCGGTCACGGTCCTCCGGTTGTGGAGGTGGCCTGTTGACCTCCCTTACAGCTTTTCGCAGTTCCTGCCATGAAACGGCAAGGTGAGTACTTATGACGAAGAATGCGGGAAGGCTGGGAGTAAAAAGTGACAGCTCACCCAGCTTGGAGGGTTGTACATGGAGAATCCATCCCGTGGCTTAATACGGATGAACTCATCTTCCTCTCCCTTGTACAAATCGGACAGAATTTTTGCTAGAGCAGCAACTGAGTCGAGTCCCTTGCGCCCACAGCGGGTGGCATCATCTTCCCCGTTAAAGTGCCACATGGGGTGCCCTCGATATTGAAGTGGATGTACCCCCCCCCCCACACACACACACATTATACATATTGACATAACCTCGATTGTTGTCAATCCTGATTGAGCCAGCACTTTAATCTGGCCCATCGGGTAAAGGACTTCTCTGTTATCTTCCTCCTGAGGGCTTCGTGGGCGCCAGCTTCGGTGTTTCTTCAAAGGGGCATTGTCGAACTCAGGAATACCTATCCGAATAGGATCCGGAAGGGGGACGTCCTCCATGTAAAACCACTCTGAAGGCCAGTCTTCGGACGTCTTCTTTGGGGTACCAGACAGGTATCCGGTCCCGGCGATGCGCCATATTTCAGCTCCGCCCACTTGATATATCGACCCCTTCTATGTGCGGGGCACAAGGCAAAATAGCTTCTTCCACATCGTGAAATGAGCTTCGCTGCCCAGAAACAGCTCACAAAGGGCAACATAACCAGCGATGTGTAATATGGAAGCAGGGGTGAAGTTATGCAATAGGAGGCCATAAAACTCCAGGAGCCCTCGGAGGAACGGATGGACTGGAAATCCAAGTCCCCTTAATAAATAAGGGACAAGGCATACCCGCTCCCCCTTGGAGGGGTTGGAAAAGCTCTCCGCTTGCTCCCCGCCATTATAGGTGGCGAGCCCGGCTCGAACGGGGACCATGTACGCTGGAGGGAGAAATCCCTGGGTCTGTAACTCTACTAATTGGTTGTACGGGATGGAACACTTCTTCCAATCTCCAGGCTTAGGGCTACGGGAGCGAGAGGAGGAGCTGCGATGGCCGGCCATGCTGGAATGGATTTTCCGTGGGAGGATGGTGTGATTTGGATCTAAGAATCCCCGTCTCTTTAATAGACAGTTTACTCACATGGCTAGGGTGGCAAATGTAAAAATGCCCTGGCTTCTCGCATTCGCTCGACACGTGGAGGATAGCCATTATTAGGCGCGGAAGCCAAGAAGTGCAACATTTATGAAGTCGGACACTACTCAGCAGGTGTTCAGGATTTGGAGAAGAACTCGCCTTGCAATGCTGAAGACAATCTGCGCACCGGACTCATCGTCGTTGAAGCCTAGTTCGGGGGCTACTCAGGGAGTCCTGGATTTTGGGGTCACCGGACAGCCAGACTATATCCTTTGGCCGGACTGTTGGACTATGAAGATACAAGATTGAAGACTTCGTCCCATGTCCGGATGGGACTCTCCTTGGCATGGAAGGCAAGCTTGGCAAATATGGATATGTAGATCTCCTCCCTTGTAACCGACTCTGTGTAACCCTAGCCCCCTCTGGTGTCTATATAAACCGGAGGGTTTAGTCCGTAGGACAAGGACAATCATACCATAGGCTAGCTTCTAGGGTTTAGCCTCTACGATCTCGTGGTAGATCAACTCTTGTAATACTCATATCATCAAGATCAATCAAGCAGGAAGTAGGGTATTACCTCCATCGAGAGGGCCCGAACCTGGGTAAACATTGTGTCCCCCACCTCCTGTTACCATCCGCCTTAGACGCGTAGTTCGGGACCCCCTACCCGAGATCCGCCGGTTTTGACACCGACAGACACACATGTGATTTTTCAAACAACTTTGGTGCACTGGAGCACGTGCTTGTAGTTCAAATTTGAGTTATGCACATTAAATGCCTAGAAACTCAACTAATGTATAAAAAGGCCAAACAAACACGGAATAATTCCAAAATTTAGCACAATACTTCTATTTGGTCTAATCTGCCTGTGTAAAAAAATTAAGGCGGGAGAAAGCAGTGTACGTATGTCGTTTCGCACATGGAGGTGACACGTTCCCTCTCGGAACCAAGAGCCTTCTTGAGGGAAGCTCCGGTTTGCAAGAAGCTTACACCAAAGCTTGTCCCAATTCGGCCAAAAAAAATACTGCGGCATGTTGGTGCCATGTCATGACACCATGCCAAGTTTCATGATTTTCATCCGTGTTTTGGATTTACAGGAATTAAAAAACCAAGTTTCTCAATCATTCCGGCCGAGCCACGACACACAGATGTTTGAATTTTATTTCCATTTCTTGCATGGGACCTATAAATTCACCAAAGACACACATGTCATTTTTCAGCAAACATTGGTGCATTGGAGCATGTGCTTGTAGTTCAAATTTGAATTATGCACATTAAATGCCCAGAAACTCAATTAATGCATAAAAATGCCAAACGAACCCGGAATAATTCCAAATTTAAACACGACACTCATGTACTAGTTGCATGTTCACTGTCCGTAAATGTTCTAGCAATTCAAACACCATCCTTTCCCTCCATAACACCATTTTATCTTTCAAATCATCATGAAAAAATCAGGTATACCACAAACAATTTACTAGAAAGAATCATGTGGGATGCGATATAAAATATCTTGGCACACCGTCTTGTCTGGCTTATGCAGGAAGCTTCGTCGTCTACAGCCCACCGCCCCCGCTTGAACCACACTTGCGTGCCTGTTTCTCACGGCATCGAGCGAATTTTTTTGGCCACCGCGGAAATATCTATCTCCCTGCCCCCTCCCTCCTACCAAAAGCCACATTTGCACTGTTCCTCCTTGCTTTCCAAGTTCAAACCTTCACTGCTCCTTACTGGCAGCTCAGCCTCCTCGCCGATGACCCTTCTTCTTGCAGCGCCGCCTCTTCGCCGGCTACCCTTCTTCTTGCAGCGCCGCCTCCTCGCTGGCGACCCTTCTTCTTGTAGCGTCGCCTCCTTGCCAGTGACCCTTCCTCTTGTTGCGCGGCCTCCTCACCGCCGACCCTTCTTCTTGCTGCGCGGCCTCATCGATATGGTCAGGTAATCCACACCCCACCCACACCATCCTCCTCCTTTCCCGTCCCACATACCCCGACTGATGGAGCGACACCTTGCACTGAAATCACTGCCCCCTCCTCCAATTAAGTACCGCCCACAGCCATTTTGCACGCAGTATAACGTGGAACTAAGTAGCATGCGGCCGCACGCGCGAACGAGGTCGCTATGGCTGACATGCGTGTCGACCGCCAGATCTTGGAGGAGCACCTCATCTTCGAGGCCACCGTCGACACCGTCGCGCGTTTGTCTACTTTAAAATATAGTTCGTGATGTTTTATTGAGGCCACCGCCAGTGCCTTCTAGTGATTTTTCCTCTGTAATGTTAATATGCAATCTGATGTTCAGTTAACAATTTGGTCCTCTGAAATGTAATGTTCAGTTAACACTTTGGTCCAACAATTGCTACATTTCTTAGTACTATTCTCAAGCATTCTTTGTTTTGTTAACTGTCTTATCTTCTAGTACATGTTTCTATTCTGCAATGTCGTGCTCAGTTAACTATTTTGGTTCATTTGGTCTGCTGTCCATTTAACTGTTTGGTTCAGTTCTGCAATTTGATTTTCATTTGCTGTGGGTACAATTTTGTATCGTTATGCATGTGACACCAATCAAATTTGGCTGTACTCAATACATATTCTACTGATAGTATGGCAACTCTCAGTTAACCTGATCAAGATCTTCCTTATGTGTGTTGCAGGCAAACAATGGGAGACACTGCGGTTTACCATCCAGGTTTGTTCAAGCACGGTCCTTTGGCTAATAGCACATTATTGTGCAGTTGCAGGAATCATTCTAATATTTAGGTTTCTTACAATTTGGTCTTGCACATGTAGGTCCTGCTGGCAGAAGCTTAGACCCACTGTTCGACCCATTTTGCCTATGGGGAAATGAGATGTCCATGAATATCAGTCAAATCAAGAAACTCAGAAAGATTGTTAGGATGAGGAAACTTGCGATGAATAACAGCAAGATCTTTGTTTGCACAATGAAGAAAACATCAGTCAACTATAAGATGGTACCAACTCTTTTACCTTGTTTTTACCCCTTGCGCCATTTCAAAATTTATAACAGCGATTTATGCATAGCTTTGTTTTCAGTACTTTTCAAAGCAGTTCACCGACGATTACCTCTCAAACCACCTGCATGGTCAAGAGGCGAGGAAGGTATTCATTCAACACCCACGGTACAATATTGAAGTCTTGCTTAAGAGGACAAAGGTTGGGCGGGCAATTATCCATAGCCACTGGCCTAAAGTTTCAAGGACATTCAACATCACTGAAGGCTCAATATTTGCCTTCCGCTTCTGCAGTTTCCTAGATGAGATTCATCTGTCTATTTACCGTGTATGATGCTACTTTCCAAAGGTTTTTTTATGCTGCATGTGAAACTTGGTGCTGTTGTGTAATGGCGTAACTGGGTGCCGAAGCTATCTGATGTAATTCGATTATGAAATCCAGGTTGCTTTTATACGGATATGAAATATCTAGCGTGTTTTATAAGAAATATCAGTTTGATTAGTACATGGATTACCAATAATAGGCTAATTACCCTGCTTATTGGGGTTTTCTATTGCAAACGGTTACTCGGACAGCACCGTGGGCGATGAACTCAAACAACCCACACGGTTTCTAGAAAGTAGGCGTGTTCGATCAACTAACAATCACACACGGCTTCCGGCAGCGAACTTTTTGCGTTAGGCCACCTTGCACAAACGTTTCTACACAAAGAACTATGTGGGATGTACATACCTACAGAAATGATTTTCTGGGATTCACCGTGTGGGATGTACATACCTACGAAAATGATTTCTGGGATTCACCGTGTGGGATGTACATACCTACGGAAATGATTTCTGGGATTCACCGTGTGGGATGTACATACCTACGGAAATGATTTCTGGGATTCACCGTGTGGAATGTACATACCTATGTAAATGATTTCTGGGATTCACCGTGTGGGATGTACATACCTACGGAAATGATTGGATTTCCATGCCTCGCCTGATCGCACACGGCCCCAGCCTGGTCCCACGAGGGCCTATCCCCGATGATTTCTGGGTCGTGTGGGAAGGACCCCCCCCTATCACCCACCCTCACTTGGCGACGGTTCCAAATGCCGTCGCGGAAAGGGGTTTTAAACCATTTGTTTAGGACGCCGTTGTACCAGTGCATGGATATAATGATGAATTAATAAATAGTTCAGATCTGAGTTCATGGCACCCGGGCCCAAAGTGACAAGCATTAAGCATAGCAAAGTCATAGCAACATCAATCTAAGAGCATAGTGGATACTAGGGATCAAGCCCTAACAAAACTAACTCGATTACATGGTAAATCTCATCCAACCCATCACCGTCCAGCGAGCCTACGAAGAAATTACTCACTCCCGGTCGGGAGCATCATGGAATTGGCTATGGAGAAGGGTTGGTGATGACGAAGTACGAAGATCCCCCTCTCCGGAGTCCCAAACGGACTCCAGATCTGCCCTCCCAAGGAAGAACAGGACTTGGCGGCGGCTCCATCTCGTGGATCGTGATAATTATTTCTCCTTGATTTTTTCTAGAATAATTTGAATTTATAGTATCGGGGGGGGGGGGTCATCAGCGGGGCCACCAGGTGGGTACAACCCACCTGGGCGCGCCAGGAGAGGGGGTGCGCCCTGGTGGGTTGTGCCCACCCAGGGGCCCCTCTCCGGTGGATCTTGGCTCCAGAAATTCTCTTTTATTATATAAGAAATCCACGAAAAGTATCATTCCATTCGGAGAACTTTTATTTCTGCACAAAAATAACTCCATGGTAGTTCTGCTGAAAACAGCATCAGCCCGGGGTTAGTTTCATTCAAATCATGCAAATTAGAGTCTAAAACAAGAGGAAAAGCGTGAGAAAAAATAGATACGTTCGAGACATATCAATCATCACTATAAGCCTTGCAAGCAATTTGACTAATGAGTTAGTTGCGGGATGATGCATTACGGAACGAGTAAAGAGACTTGCCGGTAACGAGATTGAACTAGGTATGATGATACCGACGATCGAATATCGGGCAAGTAACATACTGATGACAAAGGGAACAACGTATGTTGTTATGTGGTTTGACCGATAAAGATCTTCGTAGAATATGTAGGAGCCAATATGAGCATCCAGGTTCTGCTATTGGTTATTGACCGGAGATGTGTCTCGGTCATGTCTACATAGTTCTCGAACCCGTAGGGTCCGCACTTTTGACGTTCGATGACGATTTGTATTATGATTTATGTGATTTGATGACCGAATATTGTTCAGAGTCCCGAATTAGATCACGGACATGACGAGGAGTCTCAAAATGGTCGAGACATAAAGATTGATATATTGGACGATGTTATTTGGGCACCGGATGAGTTCTGTGAGGTACCGGATAATTATCGGAGTGCTGGAGGGTTATCGGAACCCTCGGGGGAACCAATGGGCCTTGATGGGCCTTAGTTGGGAGAGAGGAAGGGCCACAAGGGGCTGGCGGCGCCCCCCCTTGGGTCCTAATTGGACTAGGGGAAGGGGGCGGCGCCAGGTGGAATCCTTCCCTTCTCCCTCTCCCTTCCTTCTTCCCCCTTTCCTCCAGGTGGAATCCTACTAGGACTTGGAGTCCTAGTAGGACTCCCTCCTCCTGGCGCGCCCTACAGGGCCGGCCGGCCGGCCTCCCCCTCCCCTCCTTTATATACGGGGGCAGGGGGCACCCAAGAACACACAAGATCAATTGTCTTAGCCGTGTGCGGTGCCCCCTCCACAGTTATACACCTCGGTCATATCGTCGTAGTACTTAGGTGAAGCCCCGCGCCGGTAACTTCATCATCACCGTCACCATGTCGTCATGCTGACGGAACCCTCCCTCGTCCTCAATTGGATCAAGAGATCGAGGGACGTCATCGAGCTAAACGTGTGCTGAACGCGGAGGTGTCGTACGTTCGGTGCTTGGACCGGTTGGATCGCGAAGACGTTCGACTACATCAATCGTGTTACTAAACACTTCTGCTTTCGGTCTACGAGGGTACATGGATACACTCTCCCCGCTCGTTGTTATGCATCTCCTAGATAGATCTTGCGTGATCGTAGGTAAATTTTTTGAAATACTGCGTTCCCCAACAGTGGCATCCGAGCCAGGTCTATGCGTAGATGTTATATGCATGAGTAGAACACAAAGAGTTGTGGGCGGTAATAGTCATACTGCTTACCAGTAAAGTCTTACTTTGATTCGGCGGTATTGTTGGATGAAGCGGCCCAGACCGACATTACATGACCGCGTTCATGAGACTGGTTCTACCGACGTGCTTTGCACACAGGTGGCTAGCGGGTGTCTATTTCTCCAACTTTAGTTGAATCGAGTTTGACTACGCCCGGTCCTTGTTGAAGGTTAAAACAGCACACTAGACAAAAAATCGTTGTGGTTTTGATGCGTAGGTAAGAACGGTTCTTGCTAGAAGCCCGTAGTAGCCACATAAAACTTGCAACAACAAAGTAGAGGACGTCTAACTTGTTTTTGCAGGGCATATTATGATGTGTTATGGTCAAGACATGATGTGATATAATTTGTTGTATGAGATGATCATGTTTTGTTAAAGTTATCGGCAACTCGCAGGGGCCTTATGGTTGTCTCTTTATTGCATAATATGCAAGCGCCATATAATTGCTTTACTTTATCGCTATGCGATAGCAATAGTTGCAAAAGCAATAGTTGGCGAGACAACCATGTGGCAACACATTGATAGATATCAACATGATGGAGATCATGGTGTCATGCCGGTGACGATGGAGATCATGATAGTACTTTGGAGATGGAGATCAAAGGCACAAGATGATGATGGCTATATCATGTCACATATTTTGATTGCATGTGATGTTTATCTTTTATGCATCTTATTTTGCTTAGTACGACGGTAGCATAATGAGATGATCCCTTACTACAATTTCAAGGTATAAGTGTTCTCCCTGAGTATGCACCATTGCGACAGTTCTTCATGCTGAGACACCACGTGATAATCGGGTGTGATAAGCTCTACGTTCACATACAATGGGTGCAAGCCAATTTTGCACGTGCAGAATACTCGAATTAAACTTGACGAGCCTAGCATATGCATATATAGCCTCGGAACAATGAGACCGAAAGGTCGAACGTGAATCATATAGTAGATATGATGAACATAGAGATGTTCACCATTGAAAACTACTCCATCTCACGTGATGATCGGACATGGTTTAGTTGATATGGATCACGTGATCATTTAGATAACTAGAGGGATGTCTATCTAAGTGGGAGTTCTTAAGTAATATGATTAATTGAACTTAAATTTATCATGAACTTAGTCCTGATAGTGTTTGCATATCTATGTTGTAGATTAATAGGTTGCGATGTAGCTCCCCGTTTATTTTTGATATGTTCCTAGAGAAAACTAAGTTGAAAGATGATAGTAGCAATGATGCAGACTGGGTCCGTGATCTGAGGATTATTGAGGGAGTCTTGGATTAGGGGGTGTCCAGATAGCCGGACTATAACCTTTGGCCGGACTCTTGGACTATGAAGATACAAGATTGAAGACTTCGTCCTGTGTCCGGATGGGACTTTCCTTGGCGTGGAAGGCAAGCTTGGCGATACGGATATGTAGATCTCCTTCCATTGTAACCGACTCTGTGTAACCCTAGCCCTCTCCGGTGTCTATATAAACCGGAGGGTTTTAGTCCATAGGACGAACAACAATCATACCATAGGCTAGCTTCTAGGGTTTAGCCTCTCTGATCTCGTGGTAGATCCACTCTTGTACTACCCATATCATCAATATTAATCAAGTAGGAGTAGGGTTTTACCTCCATCGAGAGGGCCCGAACCTGGGTAAAAACATTGTGTCCCTCGTCTCCTGTTACCATCCGCCTAGACGCACAGTTCGGGACCCCCTACCCGAGATCCGCCGGTTTTGACACCGACATTGGTGCTTTCATTGAGAGTTCCTCTGTGTCGTCACCTTTAGGCCCGATGGCTCCTCCGATCATTAGCAACGATGCGGTCCAGGGTGAGAACTTTCTCCCCGGACAGATCTTCGTATTCGGCGGCTTTGCATTGCGGGCTAATTCGCTTGGCCATATGGAGCAGATTGAAAGCTACGCCCCTGGCCATCAGGTCAGATTTGGAAGTTTGAACTACACGACCGACATCCGCGGAGACTTAATCCTCGACGGATTCGAGCCACAGTCAAGCGTGCCGCACTATCACGATGGGTATGACCTAGCTCTGCCGCCGAACAGTGCCCTGGAGGCCACGCCCGCATCAGCTCCGACCCTTAGCTCGGAGCCGTCTGCGCCGATCGAGGACGAGTGGCTAGACACCGCCTCGGGGCCGCAGCCTCAATGGTGATCGAGCCGAAGACCAGCCTTATCCTCTACGAAACCCGTGACTCCAGGGTGCCGGACTCTTTTCCGAACTCCGAACCCACCGTGCCCCAGCCAATCGAATCTGATTGGGCGCCGATCATGGAATTCACCGCCACGGATATCCTTCAGCACTCGCCCTTCGGCGACATTCTGAATTCACTAAGGTCTCTCTCTTTGTCAGGAGAACCCTGGCCAAACTATGGCCAACAGGATTGGGATGCGGACGACGAAAAAATTTCACGCCCACCCACCACCCACTTCGTAGCCACTGTCGATGATTTAACCGACATGCTCGACTTCAACTCTGAAGACATCGACGGTATGGACGACGATGTAGGAGACGAACATGAACCAACGCCTATAGGGCACTGGAAAGCCACCTTGTCATATGACATATATATGGTGGATACACCCAAAGGAGGCAATAGCGATGGAACAGCGGGGGATGACCCCTCCAAAAAGCAACCCAAGCGCTGACGTCAGCGGCGCCGCTCTAAGTCCCGCCAAAGCAAGAACGGTGATACCGGCACGGGAGATAATAACACCCCGGACAGTGCCGAAGACAACTCCCTCTAGCAAGATTCAGTGCAGGAGGATGGAGAAGCCAGCCCCCTTGAGAGAGCGGCAGACAGAGAGCAAGAGGATGATAACTACATGCCTCCCTCCGAAGACGAGGCAAGCCTCGGCGACGACGAATTTGTTGTGCCTGAGGATCCCGTCGAACAAGAGCAGACTTATGGCTACGGCAGGTAGCCTCAAGAAAACAAACAGCAACAGCTTAGAGCTGATCAAGACTTGCTAGCCGACATATGGACTGAAGTCCTTGCGGCTGAGGAGTACGAACTCGAACGCCCCTCCAAGAGCTAACCAAAGCGCAGGTTGCTACCCCGATTAGAGGAGGAAGCATTTAAACCTACGTCACCAGCGCATGATGCGGCTGACCGGCCACCTCGCGGCCGCGACAGAGAGGCCTCTAGGCCCTCCACCCAAGCCGCACCCCGGCGTCGCTCAAAAAATACTAAGGCACGGGGAAACGCGCTAGACCTGCAAGACATGCTGGAGGACAAGGCAAGGCAAACAAGATCGATCTACGGATCGCGTGGGCGCCCCACGACACGTGACGATAACCGTCACACCGGATACAGTAAATCCGGCCGGGCCGAACATAGCAGACAAAGCTCATTTGAGCTATGTCGCGATATAGCCCAGTACATAGGTGCCGTACACCCACTATGCTTCACAGATGAAGTAATGGATCATCAAATACCAGAGGGTTTCAAACCCGTAAACATTGAATCATACGATGGCACAACAGATCCTGCGGTATGGATCGAGGAATATCTCCTTCATATCCACATGGCCCGTGGCGATGATCTACACGCCATCAAATACCTCCCACTCAAGCTTAACGGACCAGCTCGACATTGGCTTAACAGCTTGCCAGCAGAATCAATTGGTTGTTGGGATGACCTGGAAGCCGCATTCCTCGACAATTTCCAGGGCACCTATGTGCGACCACCAGACGCCGATGACCTAAGCCACATAACTCAGCAGCCAGAAGAATCTGCCAGACAATTCTGGACACGGTTCCTAACCAAGAAAAATCAAATCATCGACTGTCCGGACGCAGAGGCCCTAGCAGCCTTCAAGCATAACATCTGTGACGAGTGGCTTGCCCGGCACCTTGGACAAGAAAAGCCGGAATCTATGGCAGCCCTTACGACACTCATGACCCGCTTTTGCGCGGGAGAAGACAGCTGGCTGGCTCGTAGCAATAACATGACCAAGAGCCCTGGTAATTCGGATACCAAGGACAGCAATGGCAGGTCACGTCGCAACAAGCACAAGCGCCGCATTAACAACGAAAGTGCTGAGGATACGGCAGTTAATGCCGGATTCAGAGGCTCCAAACCCGGTCAACGGAAAAAGCCATTCAAAAGAAATACTCTGGGCCCGTCCAGTTTGGACCGTATACTCGATCACTCATGCCAGATACATGGCATCCCCGAAAAACCAGCCAATCACACCAACAGGGATTGTTGGGTGTTCAAGCAGGCCAGCAAATTAAATGCCAAAAACAGAGACAAGGGGCTACATAGCGACGACGAGGAGGATCCCCGGCTGCAGAACCATAGTGGACAGAAGGGCTTCCCCCCACAAGTGCGGACGGTGAACATGATGTACGCAACCCACATCCCCAAGAGGGAACGGAAGCGTGCGCTAAGGGACGTATACGCGTTGGAGCCAGTCGCCCCAAAGTTCAACCCATGGTCCTCTTGCCCGATCACTTTTGATCGAAGGGACCACCCCACTAGCATCCGCCATGGCGAATTCGCCGCATTGGTTCTAGACCCAATCATTGACGGATTTCACCTCACTAGAGTCCTTATGGACGGC
Organism: Aegilops umbellulata; assembly: GCA_032464435.1. Lineage (NCBI taxonomy): Eukaryota > Viridiplantae > Streptophyta > Magnoliopsida > Poales > Poaceae > Aegilops > Aegilops umbellulata. The sequence goes on along the minus strand of CP136055.1, from coordinate 240,852,492 downwards.
GATAGCAGCCTGAACCTGCTTTATCAGGATACAGTGCGGAAAATGGGTACAGATCCCTCAAGGATTAAACCCACAAAAACGACCTTTAAAGGCGTCATACCAGGTGTAGAGCCAACTGTACAGGCTCAGTTACACTTGAAGTGGACTTCGGATCCCCAGATAATTTCCGAAGCGAGGAGTTAAACTTCGACATAGTCCCGTTCCGCAGTGGCAATCACGCACTGCCCGGACGAACCGCATTTGCCAAATTCAATGCGGAGCTGCACTACGCATACCTCAAGCTCAAGATGCCAGGCCCTCGAGGAGTCATTACGATCAATGGAAACACCGAACGCTCTCTCCGAACGAAGGAGCATACGGCAGCCCTCGCAGCGGAAGTACAAAGCAGCCTCTCAAGGCAATTCTCTAGTCCGGCTCTTAAACGTCCGGACACCGTCAAGCGCGCCCGGAGTAACCTACAACAAGACTGCCTGGCACGTTCCAAGTAACCTACAATAAGTTTTGATGGAGAAGTGACTTCCTCGAACTCACGTGCATTTGATGTAAGTTGTCGCCGTGGATTCGAGAAAGCTTGTTTGCTTCCTGTGGAATCATCCCAAGTCAGTCATGCATGTGCGAAGTATTCTGTGGTCTGTTAGACTGATCATCTTCGTTACATATGAATTCCGTAGCATACCAAGCCACTGATTGATTTGTTCAAGGAGAAGAAGTTTCTTCTTAAGAGCTAGACTTATGCAAGGACTTCGTTATCCTCGATGATGGTTCCCAACCTGAACTCGGTTTTATTATAAGACTACTATGTGGTCATGCTTGTCTAGGACAGCGTCTTCACATGTGTGTAGCAGAACCAGCTCATGTTTTGGAGCTTGCTATCGTAGTTCATCTCCCCGAGAATCTGGCAACATCATCTCATCGATTTGTGTTGCAAAACTTTCACTTTTCTTTCTAGGTTCGATGAGTCTGGAATATCCTGACACCAACCAGATCTGAATCTCAGGCAGATATGATGGTTGGAAGGTGTCCCAAGAATTATAATATTGGTCTCTCGGTAACCCGGTAACATGGATGTCGTGGCCAACACACCTAGCTGGAAGGCCTATTATTGTAATATCTTGGTTGAAGAAGTTGGTCACCTCCCCATAAGGATCTCGCAGGATCTGCCTCCGTAGTTATTCCTTATGGATTCTTGAGCTTCCGAAGTCTGACCTTTTACTTGATGTTCTAGTTATCAAGCCATATCTATAAATGGGTTGCGCTAGCACATCAAGGAGAACATTAGAAGCGGGGTGCTAAATGTCTCTCGGTCGATCATCTAAATTTTGTTTCCTTCGCCTCGCTAAGGTGAAATCTGAGAAGGTGTTATCTTCCTTTGCATTTGCTCATCCATCACTATTCATCATGGTAGTATGTTGTGTTGCCAGGATCCTTGACACGGATGTTGGTAAAACCTTGATGAATATGGAAATGCTCAAGTTCTTGAGAGCACGTGCAAGCAAAACCATCCCTTGCATTGTCTTCAACAAGGTAGTCCACATCATCCATCCTAGTTGAGTATGCCATTTCTTCGAGCTATTTCAAACGATCAATTGTAAATTGCCTTAAGCTGGTATGAAGAGTTTCAATGATCTATGGATCAAAAGTAATTCTTTTTGCCACTTAAGGGAATATTTCTGCGAGTCACCTTCCTTAAGGTGTCTCGTTGTGGTATCACGGCAACCTAACTCCTCGCTACATTGACAACGTTCACCACCCTCCTAGGTGTGGGAATTCCACTACTTATTTAAACCTTGTCATATGCTCATTTCCATCATTCTCCGAAAAAGGGTTTCCCCCCGCTTTGTATACAAAGCAACCAACCGATACATCCAACGATAGGTGCTGGGGCGGAAGCAACACAGTCACGCCCAAAAGAAAAGGAAGAGAAAATACAAGAGAAACTAATGCCAACAACGGCGGATCGACAGAAAAATGAAGAAGCCTCGTGGCAGCTGCACCCATCGAAAATCGCCCACCAAGCTCCGAGCCTCCGAAGCGCCTGTACCAATCAGCACCTCCAAGAAGGGACGCGGCAATGGCGACGCTGCTGCCAAGGGTTTCCCCCGGTACACTGTGAGGAGAGAGGAAGGGTAGCCCCGACGCCCTTCAGGAAGGTCGGGTGGTACCCACAAGCGCCACCGCGTCAGTGTTGGCCAAGCCAACATGGATTTATCCCGATCCCAACCTCCACCTCAGGCACTCCAGAGCTCGCCACCAAACAGACCCTCACCCTGCGCCAACCCAGTCACGAAGCTTCTCACGCTATCTCACCCCGGCACCGTGAAGCATGGTCCACACAAAGGAGGAGAGGAGCCGGGACTAGGGCAGCCGCACCGTCGGCACGCGGGAGGGCCCCACCTCCACCGTCGAAGACGGTAGCTGACCGGATGCAATAGCAGGAACATACCAGGCCTGTGGCCGCACAGGCCCGGCCGGGATCTCCGAGGCCCGTAAAGTTCCCGCCTTCGCGCTGCAGCCGGCACGCCGTCGACGCCGCTGCCCCTGTCCAAGCCGCTCCCCTGCCTCCCCGCATAGAGAGCCGCCAAGTGGAAGCACCACCACCACGCGTGCCGCCGGCCACCACCACCAGGTCGCCGGACCGCCACCGGTCGAGCCACACCACCACCGCACGCCCGCGATGGAGAGGAACCAACGCAGCCGCCGGGGGCCCGAAGCCGAACCCCAGCCGCCGCCCATGCCGCCCGCAGCCCGTGCCGCCTGCCGGACGGAACCGGCCGCCACGGCGAGAAGCACACCACCGCGCAGCCGGCCACGCCGCGCCACGCCCGCCAGGAGGCGCGCGTCAGCACCGCGCCCGCACCTGAAGAAGCGGCCCGCGCCGCCCCATCGCGCCGGGGGAAGAGCAAGCCCCGCCGCTGCCGGCGCCGGTCGGGCTTCGCCCGGCCGAGCCCCCTGGCAGCAGCTAGGGAGGAGGGAGGAGGAGGGGAGGCTCGCGGCGAGCGGATCTGGAGGCCCTCGCCGGCCGCCTCGCGGGTGGCGGCGCGGGGAGGGAAACCTAGCGCGGAGCGGTCAGGGGAACCTCAGAGAGAGTTGTTGCTCCTCATTTCCATCATTCTTGATGTGTGTATTGTGTTTCATCTCGACAGATATCGCTATGTCTCGTTCTGTGAGTTGATCGTCGGTTGCTCGATCTTCGAGAAGATCGATTCTTCGAGAGTTTCTTTTCTTCCCGTTATCGTGTTGGATGGAGTTCTGAAAGCACAAGTGCTCCCTGGGTGGTTTTGGTAATTAATGTCAACATATCTCTTGTTGGACTAACACTTTTACCTAGCATGTTTCAGATAAGTTCAACAATGGAGTGGCATGGACTAGAGGATGTGGAACCCCTTCAAGATGCTAAGGACAAAGGATTGGCTCAAGCTTCAAGATCAAGACTCTACATTTTCTATTTTAGTGATCCAAGATCACATTGAGTCTATAGGAAAAGCCAATACTATCAAGGAGGGATGAGGTGTTGCTTAATGAGCCTCTTACTTCATGTGCTTAGTGATATGCTCAAAAATCCTCAACTACCTTCCCACATCCACATATGACCTAAACCAAAAGTCAAACTCGGCCCACCGATTCTTTCTATCCGGCGCCACCGAGTTTCACATGTCATAGCCACTGCCACAAACCCTAGCAAATCGGTTTCACCGATCGAGACCTCGGTCTCACCGAGATGGGATTGTAATCTCTCTGTGTATGTCCATTACCAAAATCGGTCTCACTAAGTTTGAGCAATCGGTACTATCGAGATTACTCCTCTGGTTAGCTCATTACCAAAATCGGTCCCACCGAGTTTGTGTAATCGGTCTCACCGAGTTTGCCTGACCAACTCTCTGGTTTTCTTATTACCAAAATCGGTCCCACCGAGTTTGTGTAATCGGTCGCACCGAGATTACGTTATGCCCGAACCCTAACCATATTGGTCCTACCGAGTTGCATCTCAGTCCCACCGAAAATCCTAACGGTCACTAGGTTTGCTGAATCGGTCCGACCGAGTTTAACGATTCGGTCCCACCGAGTTTGGCAGATTGTGTGTAACGGTTAGATTTTGTGTGGAGGCTATATATACCCCCTCCACCCAATCTTCATTCGTGAAGAGAGCCATCAGAACACATCTACACTTCCAATACACATGTTCTGAGACAGAACCACCTACACTTGTGTTGAGGTCAAGATATTCCATTCCTACCATATGAATCTTGATCTCTAGCCTTCCCCAAGTTGCTTTCCACTCAAATCTTCTTTCTACCAAATCCAAATCCTGTGAGAGAGAGTTGAGTGTTGGGGAGACTATCATTTGAAGCACAAGAGCAAGGAGTTCATCGTCAACACACCATTTGTTACTTCTTGGAGAGTGGTGTCTCCTAGATTGGCTAGGTGTCACTTGGGAGCCTCTGACAAGATTGTGGAGTTGAACCAAGGAGTTTGTAAGGGCAAGGAGATCGCCTACTTCGTGAAGATCTACCGCTAGTGAGGCAAGTCCTTCGTGGGCGACGGCCATGATGGAATAGACAAGGTTGCTTCTTCGTGGACCCTTCGTGGCTGGAGTCCTCAGTGGACTCGCTCAACCGTTACCCTCCGTGGGTTGAAGTCTCCATCAACGTGGATGTACGATAGCACCACCTACCGGAACCACGCCAGAAACATCCGTGTCTCCAATTGCGTTTGAATACTCCAAACCCTTCCCTTTACATTCTTGAAAGTTGCATGCTTTACTTTCCGCTGCTCATATACTCATTGCATGCTTGCTTGATATGTATTGTGTTTGTTAAACTTGTGCTTAAACTCCACCTAAATTTAAGAATATTAAAAACTGCAACTTTTAGCACTTAGTGTCTAATCACCCCCCCCCCCTTAGACACCTCTTCTCGATCCTTTCAATTGGTATCAGAGCTTTGGTCTCCATTGCCTTTGTTTAAACACCTTTGGAGGAAGATGGCTATGTATACTTTGGGAAGTCGTAGACATAAGTCTTAGACATAGAGTGCCTATTATTGATGGAGAATATTTACATGAGTGGAAAAATGAAATGCTTGAGATTTTCAATAAATATCATTTGAACAAGTACATTACTTGCCCTTGCGCACCTCATGTTGATCCTTTGCACCCTACCCTAGATGAAGATCTTGGCATGATTCACAATCTTAGAACCATCAATCTTATCATAAGAGGATTGCCCAAAAATTTGATTGCTTGTTTGCCTACTATTGATTGTGCCTATACTATATGGAAATTTCTTGAGGAACGATTTCCAAGTTATTCCTTGAAAATTTTAGACGAAATTCTCCATAAGTCTATTGCTTTGAGTAAGATAAACTCTAGTGATCCTAACTTTGGTGATTGTCTATTTGAGCTTACCAATCTCATGCATGCTAAAGGAAACGTTGGAATCATTAGCAATATCGTATCCGAAGCTATTAGAATTCATAAAGGTAACCATTGTGATGATCATTTATCTAATGAATTACCCTCTCTGTGAATTGATCAATCACAAGATGATGTTGAACATGGATATTATGATGAAGATGATGATAGTGACTATGATCTTGATGATGCAATGAGGCATTTTGGTCTTATGGCAAATCTTCGCAGCTACATGGCTGGAGGAAAGGAATGGGTCCTTGATAGTGGATGTACTGATCATATGACCGGAGATGAAGATATGTTCAATGAGCTTGCTGAAAACGACGACCCTCAAAAATATGTCACTTTTGGTGATAATTCAAAGGGTAAGGTGGTTGGCCTTGGTAAGGTGGCCATCTCACATGATAGCTCCATACAAAATGTCATGCTCGTTGAATCCCTTGGATACAATTTACTTTCAGTTTCTAGACTTGCGGCTTTCGGTTTCAATGTCCTATTCACTGAAGTAGATTGCCAAGTGTTTCATAGAGACAATCATAAAATGGTCTTTACCGATATACGTATAGGAGATCTTTACATTGTTGATTTCACTAAAAAGGCTCAACCTAAAACTTGCTTAATTGCTAAATCTTCTAAAGGCTGGTTGTGGCATAGAAGACTAGGTCATGTTGGTATGCGAAATCTTGATAAGCTTATTAAAGGTGATCATATCCTCGGAATAAAAGATGTCATATTTGACAAGGATAGACTTTGTAGTGCTTGTCAAGCAGGAAAACAAGTTGGAGGAAGTCACCGCGCAAAGAACATTATGACCACAAGAAGACCACTCGAGCTACTTCACATGGATCTCTTTGGTCCAAATGCCTACAAGAGTCTCGGTGGTAACTCATTTGGTCTAGTCATAGTTGATGATTTTTCAAGATTTACGTGGGTGTTCTTTCTTGATGACAAATCGCAGGTCCAAAAGATCTTCAAAAACTTTGCTAGGAAGGCCCAAAATCAGTTTGACGTAAAGATCAAGAAGGTTCGGAGCGACAACGGAACAGAGTTCAAGAACGCAAATGTGGACACCTTTCTTGACGAAGAAGGGATTTCACACGAGTTATCGGCTACGTACACACCTCAACAGAATGGAGTTGTTGAGAGGAAGAACCAGACTCTTATCGAGATGGCAAGAACGATGCTTGATGAGTACAAGACGCCAAAGCACTTTTGGGCAGAAGCGGTTGAGACAGCTTGTCATGCAATAAATCGCTTGTATCTTCACAAGCTACTCGGCAAGACGGCATACGAGCTCCTCACCGGTAACAAACCCCAAGTTGGATACTTTCGAGTATTCGGCTCAAAGTGCTACATTCTTGATGAGCATCGTCGTTCTAAATTTGCTCCTAAGTCTCATGAAGGTTTCCTACTTGGTTATGGCTCAAACTCTCACACTTACCGTGTCTACAACAATTTCACCCGAAAGGTTGAACAGACGGTAGATGTGAAGTTTGATGAATCTAATGGCTCACAAGTAGAGCAATTGCCAATTGATGTAGGAGACAAAGACCCTTCGGAAGCAATTAAAGACTTGTCCATCGGCAAGATTCGTCCAACGCAAATGAAGGAGAGTACCTCGTCCGTCCAAGTGGAAGCTTCTACCTCACGACAAGGTGAACCAAGAGTTGATACGGAAGCATCCACAAGTGGGACACGCCAAGATGAAGAAAACGAGGAAGTACACCAAGATGAACATCAACAACCTCCTTCTCCACCACGACGACAAAACAACAACGTCACCAATGAAGAATGCCAAGAAGAAGAAGAAGAACAAGATGAAGAGGATGTTCCACCCCGACCCAAGCAAAAGCTTTCACGAGTTCGAGCAAGAATTGCCAAAGATCATCCCGTCGAGCAAATCTACAATGATATCCAAACCGGGAGAATCACTCGCTCTAAAACTCGTTTAGCTAACTTTTGTGAACATTACGCATTCATCTCTAGAATTGAACCTATGAAGGTTGAAGAAGCATTGAAGGATCCGGATTGGATAAACGCTATGCATGAAGAGCTACACAGCTTTGAGAGAAATCAAGTGTGGACATTGGTCGAGAAGCCCGACAACAACCACAACATCATTGGTACCAAATGGGTGTTTCGCAACAAGCAAGATGAAGATGGACAAGTAGTTCGCAACAAAGCACGTCTCGTCGCCCAGGGCTACACACAAGTTGAAGTGAGAAGTTTGGAAAGCTAATGTCGCAGAAGTTTGAGATGTCTATGATGAGAGAACTCAAATTCTTTCTCGGTTTGCAAATCAAGCAAACTAAGGAAGGTACCTTTGTCGCTCAAACGAAGTATACTAAGGACTTATTCAAGAAGTTCAATATGCAAGAATGCAAAGGTATGACTACACCCATGCCTACTAGTGGACATCTTGATTTGACCAAAGATGGTGAACCAGTTGATCAAAAAGTTTATTGCTCTATGATTGGTTCATTGTTATATCTATGTGCCTCACGTCCCGACATTATGCTAAGTGTGTGCATGTGTGCACGATATCAAGCTGCTCCTAAAGAATGTCATCTTAAGGCTGTGAAAAGGATAGTGAGATACTTAATCCATACACCAAATTTTGGCATTTGGTATCCTAAGAGGTCCTATTTCGATCTTATTGGCTACTCCGATTCGGACTATGCCGGAGACAAGGTTGATAGAAAGTCCACTTCGGGTACTTGTCAATTCCTTGGTAGATCTCTTGTGTCTTGGTCTTCCAAGAAACAAAACTCGATATCCTTATCCACCGCCGAAGCGGAATACATTGCCGCTGGTTCATGTTGTGCTCAATTACTTTGGATGACCCAAACTCTTAAAGATTATGGGATATATGTGAAACATGTTCCACTGCTTTGTGACAATGAAAGTGCTACTAAGATTGCTCACAACCCCGTGCAACATTGTCGAACTAAGCATATTGAAGTTCGTCATCATTTCATTCGAGATCATGTTGCCAAAGGGGACATTAACCTTAAGCATGTTCGCACCGATAAGCAATTGGCGGATATATTCACTAAACCACTTGATGAGAAAGTGTTTTGCAGGTTCAGAGGTGAGTTGAACATCATTGATGCTTCAAACTTGGAGTAGGAACTCCATTTGATACATGCAGGGCATGAGCCTATGACTAATCCTTGATATTTCTCTTATGATGCTATTCATATTTCTTGGATATATTTGTACCTTGCATGTTATCTAACCCGTGTAAGTACTTGGTTGAATCTAAATCTATGAGATTGCAACTCACTCACATCTTGAGCAATTTCTACATCACCAAGTCTCTACACAATGGTGGTTTAAGACAAGGAAGCACGAAACCATTCAAACATATCCTTTGACAAATTCTATGTTAAATCCTATGATTGTCATTTTGGATACACAAGTGCTCTTCCTTGCAAGACTAACCCATGTAGGTAGATGAACTCAAACTCCAAGTGGTGCTCCCAACACTTGATGAACTACATCAACCTTGAGCAAACCACACAAGTTCGACTACATGTGCAAGATCAACACCACCACCCAAGGTATGTTATTCCATCTTAGAGAAGCTTTACTCCAAGTCATGAGTCAAAGCAACTCAACAAGATGTGAATACATCAAGATGCTTAAACGAAAAATGGTAACCCCATTTTGAGCTTAAACGATGAGTATGACCTATGATCAAGTGCTCTCACTTGACTCCTAAGTCAATATACTCTAACATAGGTGACTTTGTCGCCGCCCAACTCTAGATGAAGTTCTCTTGTGTCCTTTTCTGTGTTATTGCATTTGTCTCTTGCATATTTGTTTCCCCTTTCAAAAAAACTTCATCTAGAACTTTTAGTTTCTTTTCTTTCCTTTTTGTTCTGCATTTTCTGCATCCAATTCATTGCAAATCTTTCAGTTAATTCCTTGAAAATCCTTGTGAGATCTTACTTGTCTAGTGAGCTGAGGTGACAAGTGGTTTCACTCTGATGAACTCGGTCACACCGGTTTGTTCTCTTCGGTCGAACCGAAATCTTTCGGTGCAACCGAAGCACACAACTCGGAGTCACCGATTCCATCACAGGAAAACCAACTTGCCACTTATTCCTGATTTTTGCTTGCTCCAGCCCCACTCAATGATTCTTGTCCTCTACCAGCATCATATTAGACTTGCTGCTTTGCTCTGTGACTCAAGGACCAACCCATTTGTATCACATGACCAGAAGAGCCCTTCTTGGAAATTGATGTCAAAGGGGGGAGAGAGATCACATCAAAGCTTAATCTTTCCTATAGGGGGAGAAAGAGAGAATACTCAGGGGGAGAAAGTAATATCAATGACCCCAGATGCTTGGTGTTTAAGAGGAGAGATGTCACATGTCTTTAAGAGGGGAAAGACATGTTTGCTTGCTTGCTTTAGCTCAAGCTCTGTTGTTTCTTTTCTGTTGCTCTGATTTTCTGTTCCCTATCTTCTCCCAATATCTCATGATCAGATTCAGGGGGAGCAAGACATCTAAGGGAAGGAAATCTCTGATTTTATTGCATATCTTTACCTTTGGGGACATGTCTATACCCAATGTGGTACTTAGTACTCACTCTACATGTCATCCCAGTCTTGGTTCTCTTGTGGTTTCTCTTGTTTGCTCTGGTCAGTAGGTGTATCTGTATTATTTAACCTTGTTTGCGCAGGTTCATCCCATCCTAAGCCAACTCAAGATCACAAGGTAAGTATATGCATCACAGTCGTGTGAATGAGAAGTTCTTGCTGTTGTAAATACTGTTTGCAAGAAGGACTCATGAACATGAAGGTACATTTCTCATATTCACATCATTTGCTCTGATGCATATACCCAAGATACATGTAACACATAGCTTACTCTATCATGCTTATGCATTCACATGCTCCTATATTCCATTTTCACATGTTTGCATACATGTAGGAGGAGCCTATGCATGTTACATGTCCTTCCAAATCTTTACTTGCTATTCTCTATATCTTTATCTAAAGCTTTGATGTATGTTGTCATCAATTACCAAAAAGGGGGAGATTGAAAGCACAAGTGCTCCCTGGGTGGTTTTGGTAATTAATGTCAACATATCTCTTGTTGGACTAACACTTTTACCTAGCATGTTTCAGATAAGTTCAACAATGGAGTGGCATGGACTAGAGGATTTGGAACCCCTTCAAGATGCTAAGGACAAAGGATTGGCTCAAGCTTCAAGATCAAGACTCTACATTTTCTATTTTAGTGATCCAAGATCACATTGAGTCTATAGGAAAAGCCAATACTATCAAGGAGGGATGAGGTGTTGCTTAATGAGCCTCTTGCTTCATGTGCTTAGTGATATGCTCCAAAATCCTCAACTACCTTCCCACATCCACATATGACCTAAACCAAAAGTCAAACTCGCCCCCACCGATTCTTTCTATCCGGTGCCACCGAGTTTCACATGTCATAGCCACTGCCACAAACCCTAGCAAATCGGTTTCACCGATAGGGATCTCGGTCTCACTGAGATGGGATTGTAATTTCTCTGTGTATGTCCATTACCAAAATCGGTCTCACCGAGTTTGAGCAATCGGTACTACCGAGATTACAATGCAAATCCTCTGGTTAGCTCATTACCAAAATCAGTCCCGCCGAGTTTGTGTAATCGGTCTCACCGAGTTTGCCTGACCAACTCTCTGGTTTTCTTATTACCAAAATCGGTCCCACCGAGTTTGTGTAATCGGTCGCACCGAGATTACGTTATGCCCGAACCCTAACCATATCGGTCCTACCGAGTTGCATCTCAGTCCCACCGAAAATCCTAACGGTCACTAGGTTTGCTGAATCGGTCCGACCGAGTTTAACGATTCGGTCCCACCAAGTTTGGCAGATTGTGTGTAACGGTTAGATTTTGTGTGGAGGCTATATATACCCCTCCACCCACTCTTCATTCGTGAAGAGAGCCATCAGAACACATCTACACTTCCAATACACATGTTCTGAGAGAGAACCACCTACACTTGTGTTGAGGTCCAGATTTTCCATTCCTACCATATGAATCTTGATCTCTAGCCTTCCCCAAGTTGCTTTCCACTCAAATCTTCTTTCTACCAAATCCAAATCCTGTGAGAGAGACTTGAGTGTTGGGGAGACTATCATTTGAAGCACAAGAGCAAGGAGTTCATCGTCAACACACCATTTGTTACTTCTTGGAGAGTGGTGTCTCCTAGATTGGCTAGGTGTCACTTGGGAGCCTCCGACAAGATTGTGGAGTTGAACCAAGGAGTTTGTAAGGGCAAGGAGATCGCCTACTTCGTGAAGATCTACCGCTAGTGAGGCAAGTCCTTTGTGGGCGATGGCCATGATGGAATAGACAAGGTTGCTTCTTCGTGGACCCTTCGTGGGTGGAGTCCTCCGTGGACTCGCGCAACCGTTACCCTCTGAGGGTTGAAGTCTCCATCAACATGGATGTACGATAGCACCACCTATCGGAACCACGCGAAAAACATCCGTGTCTCCAATTGTGTTTGAATACTCCAAACCCTTCCCTTTACATTCTTGCAAGTTGCATGCTTTACTTTCCGCTGCTCATATACTCATTGCAGCTTGCTTGATATGTATTGTGTTTGTTAAATTTGTGCTTAAACTCCACCTAAATTTAAGAATATTAAAAACCGCAACTTTTAGCACTTAGTGTCTAATCACCCCCCCCCCCTCTAGACACCTCTTCTCGATCCTTTCAAGTTCTCAGAGCAAGACATCGAGACAAAGATGGTGATCGTGTCAACGTTCCTATGAAGTGCAACCTGGATCGTGAAGACCGTGTTAGCTTGTGCCCCTCTGTCTTCTTACCTCACGTCTTGAATCTCGGGACGAGATTCTTGTTTAGTGGGGGTGAGTTGTCACAGCCCTAGAAATCTTCTCGTAATTAGTGGCATTGCATCCATGCATCTTTTTCAATTTCAATTAATCTTCAAATGGGGATGCTTAAACCCTAGCACCAAATGAATTCAACAAGGGACAAAATAAAATCTTTTTCACTGAACTCAAAATACCCTCTGAAAATGTTCAACATTTCTGGATTGAGGTGGAAGCATCTACCAAAAATGGTTTACATTTTTGCAGGACATATTTGGACTTTGAATTAATTCAAACATATTTGAATTGGAGCTATTTAAATGCTATATATTTTAGATGCTCCAAAAATGTTGGAAGTTGTTATGGGTCACTGGGATAATTCAGACAGCACCCCTAATTATTTCCAGGATTTTATAAAATGGTTTAGTATTTTACTAAATCAAAACAAAACAGAAACAAATAAGAGAAGGAGAGAGTTACCTGGACTTACCTACTGTGCAGCCCACCTGGCCGGCCCAGCTGGCAGCCCAGCCCACCACCGCCTCCTCCCCTATCGTCTTCCTCCTTTGCCAGGAGGACGGGCGCGTGCCCAACGTGAGCGCACCGCCATGCGCCACCTCCTGCTTGTCGCTTCCCTCGTCGCCCTGGACCTCCCTCGCGACGCCACGCAGCCCCGACCGCTCCCTCACTCTCTCCCGTGCTTCTCCCCTCCTCCGTTTCTCTCGCGCACAGCCACCCGAACGCGTCGTCGCCGCCGCTCGTTGTTGCCGCGACCACCGGCCATCCCACGCCTCACCGACGCGCCCACGAGATCCGCCTCGTCCCTCTCTTCCTCCTCATCGAGCCGCCCGACGCCGGAAGCCCCTGGACGCCGCAAGCACCGTCGTTCCCCTTGTCGGCCACCGAGGATCGCCACCACCGATTTGCCGTCGTCTCCGCCTCCCCGAGCTCGCTGAGACCGTCTCCGACCCCGCTGTGAGCTCCGCCATCTTCTCCCCTTTCTCCCCGAGCTCGTTCCTCTCCTCTAGCCGCCTCTGCCACCAGAGCCTAGAGCTCCGTGCCGCCGGCCATGGCGCCACCGTGGCCAGAGACCGACCCAGCCACCCCGCGCGCGTCACCGCACTCAACATGCTCCCGGGAGCCGAGCGCACCCACTCGCTAGCCCTGCCATGCTCCCCAACGTCATGCCCGTGCGTGCCGAACTCCGGCCGCCGCTGTCGAGCTCGCCGACGTCGTTTCCGGCGTCCCCGTGTCCAACCACTTGCACCACTGGATGCGGCAGCTCCCCAGCTACGCGTAGCATGTCTCCGCCATCATTTTGGTCACCGAAGGACCAAACCCGAGGCCTCTGTCGCGTCTGGCCTCGCCGGCGTCGAGCCGCCGGCGAGTTGACCTTGTTGACCTGGGGTTTTACTCCCCTGGGTCAACGAAAGGTGGGCCCAGGCCCCTGCTTAATTAGTGTAGGTTTAATTAGTGTTAAATTAATTTAGTTAACTAATCAAGCCACTGGCATGTGGGCCCACGCTCTAATTAACCTAGATTAGTGCTAACCTAACACTAACTAACTCTGTTAGTTAGTTGTTTCACCGACATGTGGGTCCCAGCCGTCAGGTTTGACCTGGGCTGGCACCTTTGACCTGCTGACGTCACCCTGGCGTCATGCTGACGCAGTTAATCTTTTTCTGGAATTATTCTTATTCAGAAAATTTCAGAAAATAGAGCTAACTTCTAAAATTCATATAAAATCAACCGTAGCTCCAAATCAAACAAATTATATATGAAAAATAATTAGAAAAATTCAAGGAATCTGTTTATGGCATTTGCATGCATGTTTGAACAACCTAGTGTTGCTGTACAGGGCAATTTGCATAATTGACATTTAAATAAGCACATATGGAGTTTGAATTTGAACCCTTGGTTCAAACCAACTTCATTTAATATGGTTGCTAGTTGCATTAGCTCAATCAACATCATATTGCCATGACATTATCATGCATCATAATTGTTGCATTGCATTGATTGTGTTCCTCTTTGTTTGCCGGTATTTGTCCCCTCTCGATAGACGTGGTTCCAACGATGAGTTCGATGACACCGATGAAGAACTATATTATCTTCAGAAGTGCCAGGCAAGCAAAACCCCCTTGTTCATTCCGATAAAAAACCCACTCTCTCGCTCCTACTCTCTTTTACTGCATTAGGACAAACAACGATTCAACTGTTACATGCTGCGATAGTTGAACCCCTTTCCTCTACATGACCTGTCATTGCCACAGTAAATAGATGAAATCCACTAGCATGAGTAGGAGTTGTTTGAGCCATGATGTGCCTACTCATCTATGCTTGTTTGTCATGCCTGCTACTGCTTAGAGTTGAGTCGGGTCTGATTCATCGGGGATGATTCAGAGGTGTGTGAACATGTCCTGCTGGTTAGAGCTAAGTTTGTGAACAGGTTTTGGTAAAGGTATTGGTGAGAGGCCATGTAGGAGTACATGGTGGGTTGTCTCATTGAAGCCGTCCTCAGGAACTGAGTTCTGTGTTTGTGATCCATGAACAGCTACTACCACACATTGGGATCCTTAATTGACTCTCTCGACTTATTAATCGCCTTGATCTCTGTCCAGGAGTTGCAACTAGTTTCTGGTGTTTGTAGGATATGTGTTGGAGGCCGTGCGTAGCGCTGATCCTAGGGGTGGGCTATGATGCGGTAGATACACCATGGCCCGGTGTACCGAGCGCCCGTTTGGTGTCTCGGGAACCCTGCACACATCGTTTGGGGCTGTGAGCGAAACCCCGGCCGGATCTCCTCGCGGATGGAACCCGAATAGGCGATAAACCTGGACTAGAGACTTGTGTGGTTAGTCAGGTCGTGGCCGACTCCCTTGCCAGGCTTCCGCTTGAAGGTTGTCGAGATACACGACGTGTACATGGTGGTAAGTGGCGAGAGCGTGTGTGAATAAGTACACCCTTGCAAGGTTAACATCATTTATTCGAATAGCCTTGTCCGCGGTAAAGGACTTCTTGGTTGCCTGTACAGTTCATAGACAAGTGAAAGTGGATACTCTAAAACTCGCAAGATAAGCGTGAGTGCTATGAATGGCCTTCTTGTAGGGAGACGGGAGCGGATCCATAGTGGTGTATTGAATGGTGAATATGTGGACTCGTGTGCGCCACCTCAAAAGAGTTGCTTGCGGTCATAGTTCAGGATAGCCACCGAGTCAAAGCTGGCTTGCTGCAGTCAAACTCCACCACCCCCTTTATTGATACCGATGCATATGTAGTTAGTTCTGATGTAAGTCTTGCTGGGTACATTTGTACTCACGTTTGCCTATTTTATGTTTTGCAGAGAGACGTCAGTCTTGCTAGTAGTTCCTTGTGGACTTCGATGGTTAGCTTGATGCCTCAGCTACGATCTTGTGCCCTCGGCAGGATCTGGTAGATAGTCAAGCTTCTCAGCCTTTTTCATTTGTAGATGTCTGTACTCAGACATGTTAAGCTTACGCATGTGTTTGACTTGTATGCTCTGAATGTTGGGTCGTGAGACCCATGTTTGTAATATCTCGCTCCTCGGAGCCTAATGAATAAATACTTTGAGTCATAGAGTTATGTTGTGATGCCATGTTGTATTTACACATATCGAGCATATTGTGTGTATGATTGAAATGCTTGGTATGTGTGGGATCCGACAATCTAGTTGTTTATCCTTGGCAGCCTCTCTTATGGGGAAATGTAGTCTAGTGCCTCCTTGAGCCATAGTAGTCCGCTACAGCCCGGACCACCAGAGTCCTGCTAGCCCAGCACTACTGCTCAGGACACTTGACTGGCCGGCATGTGTTTCACTTCGTTCCTGTGTCTGTCCCTTCGGGGAAATGTCACGCGGTGACATCCGGAGTCCTGCCTAGCCTGCTACAGCCCGGGTTACCATAGTCCTGTTAGCCCAGTGCTACAGCCCGGATTCACACGCTGTTGACCGACATGCTCAAAGTTGATTCATGTATGCATGTTCCCATGGGTTAGTGCCGCTTTGGGTTCACGACTAGCCATGTCGGTCGGGGTTCTCTGTCATATGGATGCTAGCGACACTATCATATACGTGAGCCAAAAGGCGCAAACAGTCCCGGGCCATGGTAAGGCGACACCCGTGGGAATACCGTGCGTGAGGCCGCAAAGTGGTACGAGGTGTTACCAGCTAGATCGGTGTGACTTGGAATCGGGGTCTTGACAGCTTTGGTATCAGAGCCTGACTGCATGTAGGTTTACCAAGCCAAACCGGTCGAAGTTGTGTCTAGAAATGCTTTAGTTATGTAGGGGAATTGATTGTGGGAGGTAACGTAAGGCTCTTTTACTCCTTTACCTTATGGCCTTCTGATCTGAGTCATCCTCTTCTTTTCTACGGGGTTTAAGAACTAGGCTTCTCATCTATCTATCAGGATGATGTGTTACTAATGCAGAGACTTTTAGGATTGTTGGATTCAAGCCCCAGTTTAGTTCCTACTACTTCCATGTGTTGACAATTGATCTCAGAACCTTGATTTTGTGATGTTGAGTGGTTATGCCACCATTTTGCAGGATGTCTGCCGTTATGCTGTCCGAGTCGTCCCAGATCTCTAAATAGTCTGATGCATTTGCAAATCTCTTCTTCCTATTTTCGGTGTCCTTTTGGGCCAGATTAAGCACACCAAACGGTCTGTTGAGGTACTCCGTTGCCTCGACGTATATGTCGAAGCCACTATTATGACCCCACTCGTCTTAGAGAACTACTCAGTAATCTAGCAATGCTTTGCATCCCCAGTGTGATGATTCTGGCCATTACTCTCGAAAGCATCCCGTGATGCTACTTAGTAGTAGGTATTCTATTCCTGGGTTTTTGAACCCGAGATTCACTCTACTTACCTCGTGTTGATAGTGTTTGCTAGTTCCTTTGGGATATTAGTAACCTTTGCGATAGTCCTCGAGGTCCGTGGTATATCATTCTTCCAACTACCATGAACGATTCATGGCAGAAGTTCCTCGTTGAACCAAAATATCACAATCAGAGTACTCTTGAGGAGTTCTCCATTCATAATTGTGATTCTGCCAGTTCTACCTTTCTGCATGGGTTATCCAGAAGAAATATGCTAAATTTGTTCGGCATACTAATCCAGGCATCCACAACTCAAAGTTACATGTTCCTTGGAGTTGTCCCTCCTTAGTGGTCATCCGACCCTCGTCTATCAATTGATAGTCAGGAATAGTTGTGCATTCGTGTTCATCGATGCCTATTATTCTTATGGTCCGTCAAGCCATTCTATTCTGGAATGACTAGGAGAAACGAACTCCAGTACCTCATCCATTCTAGGATTGGGTCAAAGTAGTTGTATTCCGCAGATCAAAATGCCAATCCAGCTTTTGTTCTGTTCTACCTCGGAGTATTACCCCCTTTATGTCAGGATTGTCATGAGAATTGCACCATCTCTTATGAATTCTTGATGTAGTGATACTTCTCACCATCATCATTCATTCCTCGGTCCCCGTGTTGTTCTAACCAGAATGCCGACAAGTGAATTGTAATGTGTGAAATCAATACTCCGAGCAACTCCTTGCTTGGTAGTAAATGGACAATAATCTTATCCTTAGCGTGTTGGTTATTGAATCATCATCCTAAGATTGATCGTGTTACCTTGTCCTCATTGTGGTGCACTCTTCAATCTTGAGTTAGGATTGAATTCCTTGCTCTTCTGTTCATGTCGTCTTGCCTTGAAAAGCAAGTTTGATCTCGAGATTAATAACATATCGGTGGTTCGTGATTCTTCGAGTATCTTCTCGGAGGTATCACCAGGTTGTCCCCTGACCGTTATGTTGAGCTCGTGATCAAGATGGTTTCTTGCAAACCACCCCTTCTCCAAGAATCCGTGTTGGTTACCCCTGAGCTAGTTGGTTAAGCTAAACAACAACTTGGAGAGTTGGAAGATAAAAAGCTTTGCCGAATTTGGTTCTTTCTGAAGGGATATCCTCGTGTTTGTGTGTGTGTTGAAGAAAGATGATATCTTCATCGATTGGTCCTCGTGATCAGTTGTTGGATCTATTGTCTTGTCCAAAATTTGATTTGGGTGTGGGCTATCCTCAAATCAAATCAGAACCAACGATATTCGTAATGTTGTCTTACTCGTGGTCGTTTCCTCGAGCATACACCATTATATCTTTTGAGTCTGACCAATGCTATCACCTTGTTCACATAGTTGTGGAATTCCATCTCCATTGGAATTTTGATAAGTTGTTGCTGAGCCCATCGGCAACATTCTTATCTTCTCCATGACTCGTGTTGAACATTAAAGCTAGCATTGGAAACTTTGTAAGCATCGCCTTCATGTTCCGCTCATGAGGTATAAGTTTGGATGGAGAAGTGACTTCCTCGAACTCACGTGCATTTGATGTAAGTTGTAGCCGTGGATTCGAGAAAGCTTGTTTGCTTCCTGTGGAATCATCCCAAGTCAGTCATGCACGTGCGAAGTATTTTGTGGTCTGTTAGACTGATCATCTTCGTTCCATATGAATTCTGTAGCACACCAAGCCACTGATTGATTTGTTCAAGGAGAAGAAGTTTCTTCTTAAGAGCTAGACTTATGCAAGGACTTCGTTATCCTCGATGATGGTTCCCAACCTGAACTCGGTAGTGTTTTATTATAAGACTACTATGTGGTCAAGCTTGTCTAGGACAGTGTGTTCACTGTGTGTAGCAGAACCAGCTCATGTTTTGGAGCTTGCTATCGTAGTTCATCTCCCCGAGAATCTGGCAACATCATCTCGTCGATTTGTGTTGCAAAACTTTCACTTTTCTTTCTAGGTTCGATGAGTCTGGAATATCCTGACACCAACCAGATCTGAATCTCAGGCAGATATGATGGTTGGAACGTGTCCCAAGAATTATAATATTGGTCTCTCGGTAACCCGGTAACGTGGATGTCGTGGCCAACACACCTAGCCGGAAGGCCTATTATTGTAATATCTTGGTTGAAGAAGTTGGTCACCTCCCCATAAGGATCTCGCAGGATCTGCCTCCGTAGTTATTCCTTATGGATTCTTGAGCTTATGAAGTCCGACCTTTTACTTGATGTTCTAGTTATCAAGCCATATCTCTAAATGGGTTTTGCTAGCACATCAAGGAGAACATTAGAAGCGGGGTGCTAAATGTCTCTCGGTCGATCATCTAGATTTTGTTTCCTTGGCCTCGCTAAGGTGAAATCTGAGAAGGTGTTATCTTCCTTTGCATTTGCTCGTCCATCACTATTCATCATGGTAGTATGTTGTGTTGCCAGGATCCTTGACACGGATGTTGGTAAAACCTTGATGAATATGGAAATGCTCACGTTCTTGAGAGCACGCGCAAGCAAAACCATCCCTTGCGTTGTCTTCAACAAGGTAGTCCACATCATCCATCCTAGTCCGAGTATGCCATTTCTTCGAGCTATTTCAAACGATCAATTGTAAATTGCCTTAAGCTGGTATGAAGAGTTTCAATGATCTATGGATTAAAAGTAATTCTTTTTGCCACTTAAGGGAATATTTCTGCGAGTCACCTTCCTTAAGGTGTATCGTTGTGGTATCATGGCAACCCAACTCCTCGCTACGTTGACACCGTTCACCACCCTCCTAGGTGTGGGAATTCTGCTACTTATTTAAACCTTGTCATATGCTCATTTCCATCATTCTTGATGTGTGTATTGTGTTTCATCTCGACAGATCTCGCTATGTCTCGTTCTGTGAGTTGATCGTGGGTTGCTCGATCTTCGAGAAGATCGATTCTTCGAGAGTTTCTTTTCTTCCCGTTATCGTGTTAGATGGAGTTCTCAGAGCAAGACAACGAGACAAAGATGGTGATCGTGTCAACGTTCCTATGAAGTGCAACCTGGATCGTGAAGACCGTGTTAGCTTGTCCCCTTTGTCTTCTTACCTCACGTCTTGAATCTCAGGACGAGATTCTTGTTTAGTGGGGGTGAGTTGTGACAGCCCTAGAAATCTTCTTGTAAATAGTGGCATTGCATCCATGCATCTTTTTCAATTTCAATTAATCTTGAAATGGGGATGCTTAAACCCTAGCACCAAATGAATTCAACTAGGGACAAAATAAAATCTTTTCACTGAACTCAAAATGCCCTCTGAAAATGTTCAACATTTCTGGATTGAGGTGGAAGCATCTACGAAAAATGGTTTACATTTTTGCAGGACATATTTGGACTTTGAATTAATTCAAACATATTTGAATTGGAGCTATTTAAATGCTATATATATTTTAGATGCTCCAAAAATGTTGGAAGTTGTTATGGGTCACTGGGATAATTCAGACAGCACCCCTAATTATTTCCAGGATTTTATAAAATGGTTTAGTATTTTACAAAATCAAGACAAAACAGAAGAAATAGAAAACAGAAACAAATAAGAGAAGGAGCGAGTTACCTGGACTTACCTACTGTGCAGCCCACCTGGCCGACCCAACTGGCAGCCCAGCCAACTGGCCCAGCCCACCACCGCCTCCTTCCCTGTCGTCTTCCTCCATTGCCAGGAGGACGGGCGCGTGCCCGACGCGCGCGCACCGCCGTGCGCCACCTCCTGCTTGCCGCTTCCTTCGTCGCCCCAGACCTCCCTCGCGACACCACGCAGCCCCGACCGCTCCCTCACTCTCTCCTGTGCTTCTCCCCTCCTCCGTCTCTCTCACGCACAGCCACCCGAACGCGCCTTCGCCACCGCTCGTCGTTTACGCGACCACTGGCCATCCCATGCCTCACCGATGTGCCCACGAGCTCCGCCTCGTCCCTCTCTTCCTCCTCACCGAGCCGCCCGACGCCGGAAGCCCCTGGACGCCGCGACCACCGTCCTTCCCCTTGTCGGCCACCGAGGATCGCCACCACCGATTTGCCGTCGTCTCCGCCTCCCCGAGCTCGCTGAGACCGTCTCCGACCCCGCTGTGAGCTCCGCCATCTTCTCCCCTTTCTCCCCGAGCTCGTTCCTCTCCTCTAGCCGCCTCTGCCACCAGAGCCTAGAGCTCCGTGCCGCCGGCCATGGCGCCACCGTGGCCAGAGACCGACCCAGCCACCCCGCGCGCGTCACCGCACTCAACATGCTCCCGGGAGCCGAGCGCACCCACTCGCTAGCCCTGCCATGCTCCCCAACGTCATGCCCGTGCGTGCCGAACTCCGGCCGCCGCTGTCGAGCTCGCCGACGTCGTTTCCGGCGTCCCCGTGTCCAACCACTTGCACCACTGGATGCGGCAGCTCCCCAGCTACGCGTAGCATGTCTCCGCCATCATTTTGGTCACCGAAGGACCAAACCCGAGGCCTCTGTCGCGTCTGGCCTCGCCGGCGTCGAGCCGCCGGCGAGTTGACCTTGTTGACCTGGGGTTTTACTCCCCTGGGTCAACGAAAGGTGGGCCCAGGCCCCTGCTTAATTAGTGTAGGTTTAATTAGTGTTAAATTAATTTAGTTAACTAATCAAGCCACTGGCATGTGGGCCCACGCTCTAATTAACCTAGATTAGTGCTAACCTAACACTAACTAACTCTGTTAGTTAGTTGTTTCACCGACATGTGGGTCCCAGCCGTCAGGTTTGACCTGGGCTGGCACCTTTGACCTGCTGACGTCACCCTGGCGTCATGCTGACGCAGTTAATCTTTTTCTGGAATTATTCTTATTCAGAAAATTTCAGAAAATAGAGCTAACTTCTAAAATTCATATAAAATCAACCGTAGCTCCAAATCAAACAAATTATATATGAAAAATTATTAGAAAAATTCAAGGAATCTGTTTATGGCATTTGCATGCATGTTTGAACAACCTAGTGTTGCTGTACAGGGCAATTTGCATAATTGACATTTAAATAAGCACATATGGAGTTTGAATTTGAACCCTTGGTTCAAACCAACTTCATTTAATATGGTTGCTAGTTGCATTAGCTCAATCAACATCATATTGCCATGACATTATCATGCATCATAATTGTTGCATTGCATTGATTGTGTTCCTCTTTGTTTGCCGGTATTTGTCCCCTCTCGATAGACGTGGTTCCAACGATGAGTTCGATGACACCGATGAAGAACTATATTATCTTCAGAAGTGCCAGGCAAGCAAAACCCCCTTGTTCATTCTGATAAAAAACCGACTCTCTCGCTCCTGCTCTCTTTTACTGCATTAGGACAAACAACGATTCAACTGTTACATGCTGCGATAGTTGAACCCCTTTCCTCTACATGACCTGTCATTGCCACAGTAAATAGATGAAATCCACTAGCATGAGTAGGAGTTGTTTGAGCCATGATGTGCCTACTCATCTATGCTTGTTTGTCATGCCTGCTACTGCTTAGAGTTGAGTCGGGTCTGATTCATCGGGGATGATTCAGAGGTGTGTGAACATGTCCTGCTGTTGAGAGCTAAGTTTGTGAACAGGTTTTGGTAAAGGTATTGGTGAGAGGCCATGTAGGAGTACATGGTGGGTTGTCTCATTGAAGCCGTCCTCAGGAACTGAGTTCTGTGTTTGTGATCCATGAACAGCTACTACCACACATTGGGATCCTTAATTGACTCTCTCGACTTATTAATCGCCTTGATCTCTGTCCAGGAGTTGCAACTAGTTTCTGGTGTTTGTAGGATATGTGTTGGAGGCCGTGCGTAGCGCTGATCCTAGGGGTGGGCTATGATGCGGTAGATACACCATGGCCCGGTGTACCGAGCGCCCGTTTGGTGTCTCGGGAACCCTGCACACATCGTTTGGGGCTGTGAGCGAAACCCCGGCCGGATCTCCTTGCGGATGGAACCCGAATAGGCGATAAACCTGGACTAGAGACTTGTGTGGTTAGTCAGGTCGTGGCCGACTCCCTCGCCAGGCTTCCGCTTGAAGGTTGCCGAGATACACGACGTGTACATGGTGGTAAGTGGCGAGAGCATGTGTGAAGAAGTACACCCCTGCAGGGTTAACATCATCTATTCGAATAGCCGTGTCCGCGGTAAATGACTTCTGGGTTGCCTGTATAGTTCATAGACAAGTGAAAGTGGATACTCTAAAACTCGCAAGATAAGCGTGAGTGCTATGGATGGCCTTCTCGTAGGGAGACGGGAGCGGATCCATAGTGGTGTATTGAATGGTGAACATGTGGACTCGTGTGCGCCACCTCAAAAGAGTTACTTGCAGTCATAGTTCAGGATAGCCACCGAGTCAAAGCTGGCTTGCTGCAGTCAAACTCCACCACCCCCTTTATTGATACCGATGCATATGTAGTTAGTTCTGATGTAAGTCTTGCTGGGTACATTTGTACTCACGTTTGCCTATTTTATGTTTTGCAGAGATACGTCAGTCCCGCTAGTAGTTCCATGTGGACTTCGATGGTTAGCTTGATACCTCAGCTACGATCTTGTGCCCTCGGTGCTACAGCCCGGATTCACACACTGCTGACCGACATGCTCAAAGTTGATTCATGTGTGCATGTTCTCATGGGTTAGTGCCGCTTTGGGTTCACGACTAACCATGTCGGCCCGGGTTCTCTGTCATATTGATGCTAGCGACACTATCATATACGTGAGCCGAAAGGCGCAAACGGTCCCGGGCCATGGTAAGGCGACACCCGTGGGAATACCGTGCGAGAGGCCGCAAAGTGATATTAGGTGTTACCGGCTAGATCGATGTGACTTGGAATCGGGGTCCTGACACAGGCATCCACCAACCGCCTCACCAGCCCGAAGTAGCTCCCAGGCATAGCCTCTCCGGGCCACAGCCGGACTATGAAACCCGTCATGGCCTGTTCGGCCACCTTATGGAGCTCGACCAGCTGCTTTAGCTAGTCGCTCAAGGGCACCGGGTGTCCGGTCTCAGCATACTGAGACCAGAACACCTTCCGTCGAGCTCCCCTCCTCGGCCCGGTAGAAAGCGGCGGCATCTGACACGCTACGGGGCAAATCTGTGAATGCTCCTGGAGAGCTCCGGACTCGGGTAAGTAACAAGTAATTCACTTTCACGTGCTTGCTTTGCATAAAGAATGCCTTATCCGCCGCTATCTTCTTCATCGCCTCAACTTCCTGGAGGGCTTTCTGGGCTTCGGCCTTGGCAGATTTGGCGCTTTCAAGGGCCGTCACGAGCTCGGACTCTCGCGTCTTTGAGTCAAGCTCCAAACTCTCGCGTTTTTTCACGAGAGCCTGGAGCTCTTGCTGCACCTCGCCAACCCGCGCCTCATGCTTCTCCCGCTCGGTGCACTCCGTGGCCGCCCTCTTTTCGGCCTCAGACAGCGCTTACTTAAGGGTCGCCACCTCAGTCGTGGCCCCTATGACACCAATAGTGATCCTGTCATTTTTTGCAACTGCATCTTTTTATAATATACTCCACAAGGTATTACTTACCTTCTTTTTCCCCGAGCTCCTTCTTGGCAAAGCCGAGCTCTTGCTCGGACCGCTCAAGGCTCTGCTTCAGCGCATCCACCTCCACAGTCAGTGCGGCAGAGGCTAGCAGCGAAGCCTGCATACGCATATTGACTTTATTCTGTTAGACTCCTGCGAATGTTATTAGATCCTCTATTCGGCTTTTCTTTCCGAACGCCAAACAGAGCATCAGGGGCTACTGTCTATGCGGTAATATTTTCACATATTTTTTACATACCTCAAAGCCTGTTAGCAGGCTGGCGCAGGCTTCAGTCAGCCCGCTCTTGGCGGACTGAACCTTCTGGATCACCGCACTCATGATAGTGCGGTGCTCCTCGTCGATGGAGGCGCCGTTAAGCACCTCCAACAAGTTATTCGGCGCCTCCGGTTGGACGGAGGTCGCCGGCGTCGTAGGCATGCCCTTCTTCTTAGGGGGCCGCCTGCCGGACTCCAGAACCTTTGAAGGTTTTGGTGCGGTGTCCGGCCCAGGGCCGGACTTGGAGCCCTTGGGGGTTTTATCCCCTTTGCGCCTGGAGTCCGGGAGGTCGCCTTGCGGCGCCTCCAGGACCACCTCCCCCTGGCTTGGAACCTTTTGGGACAACACCTCGGCGTCGTCCATAGGGGGAGGGGAGGTAGCGGCCGGAAGTTAGAAGCTATTCACATCCGACGAATCCAAGGAGCCGCTCAAAGATACGGCGAGCCAGTCTCGGGACGGACTACACGATTATATTCAGCGTTAGGGAAAGCTGTGCAATAAAGGAACACTATGAGTCACTCTGGTGTCCGAATACTTACGACTTCGCCAGGGGCTTGGCCTGGGCGGCCACTCCTCCTCGTTGTCGGCGGCGTTGGTGGAGTAGTCCGAAGGGAGGGTCTTCCCCTTCTTGGACCCTCCGGCCTCCCTAGTTGGGGCGGCCTTTCTTTTCTTTTCTCCCCCTGCTGGGGAAGAAACCTCTCTTTCCTCCTCCTCGTCTTCGTGGGAGGAGTTCGCGTCAGAGTCATCGGACGATGAGTCCGACTCCACCAGACGCTGAGAACTCTTTCGAGTTCCCGTGGCCTTCTTCTTGGCCTTCTTCTCCAGCACCACATAAGGTGCCGGGACCAGCAGCCCCTCTAGGCGGGCGTCTGCTGGGTCTTCGGGCAAAGGAGTCGGACAGTTGATCTGCCCGGACGTCTCCTGCCAATCCTGTCAAAGGTATGGGAGTTTAGATCCGGCATAGAGTCAAACTATGAAAGGCAAGTATCATGTAAGAGGTAAAATAGCTTACCGCGTTGGCTTGGCGCTGCGCGGAAAATCCACGATCCTCGGTGGCGGAAGTGGGAGCCTCGGCGCCCTTGAACAGCACCTTCCAGGCATCTTCGTACGTTGTGTCGAAGAGCCGGCTCAGAGTTCGGTGCTGGGCCGAATCGAACTCCCACAAATTGAAAGCTCGTTGTTGACACGGGACGATCCGGCGGATGAGCATAACCTGGACTACGTTGACGAGTTTGAGCTTCTTGCTCACCAGGTTCTGGACACATGTTTGGAGTCCGGTCACTTCTTCCGAACTACCCCACAGCAGGCCCTTCTCTTTCTAGGAGGTGAGCCGCGTAGGGGCTCCGGATCGGAACTCGGGGGCTGCGACCCATTTGGGGTCACGCGGCTCGGTGATGTAGAACCACCCTGATTGCCACCCCTTTATGGTCTCCACGAAGGATCCCTCGAGCCATAGGACATTGGGCATCTTGCCCACCATGGCGCCTCCGCACTCCGCCTGGCGGCAGCCCACAACCTTCGGCTTGACATTGAAGGTCTTCAGCCATAAGCCGAAGTGGGGCCAGATGCAGAGGAAGGCCTCGCACACGACGATAAACACTGAGATGTTGAGGATGAAGTTCGGGGCCAGATCATGGAAGTCCAGGCCGTAGTAGAACATGAGCCTCCGGACAAATGAATGGAGGGGGAATCCCAGTCCGCGGAGGAAATGGGTAAGGAAGACGACCCTCTCATGGGGCCTGGGGGTGGGGATGAGCTGCCCCTTGTCTGGGAGCCAGTGCGCGATATCGTCGGGCAGGTATCCGGCTCTCCTGAACTTTTTGACGTCTCCCTCCGTGACGGAGGAGACCATCCACTTGCCTCCCGCTCCTGACATGGTTGGAGAAGGCGGAGGAAGAAAATGCGGACTTGGGCGCTGGAGCTCGAGTGTGCGAAAATGGATAAGCAAAGGAGGAAGAAGGTGTGGGTGAAGAAGGTGGATCCTTATCCCCTTATATGGGCGGACAAAACTGTGCGTCCCCACCAGCCTGGTAAAACTCGCTTATCTCCCAAGCGCCGTAATCAATGGCGCGGTTGGGTTACCCACGCCCGTATTGATGAGAATCCCGGAATAAGGGGACACAATCTCTGCTTCGACAAGACGTGCCAAGGAAACCGCCTCGCTAAATGCGCTGAGGTGGGACAGTAAAACGATTCAAATAAAGGCTTGGCCGTGGTGCGATGTCACGCTACGGAATACGTCAGCAGATTAGGTTTGTGTAAATACTATTCTCTCTATGGCAGTATGTGGAACTTATTTTGCAGAGCCGGACACTATCCTTGTGTTCAAAATCTTCTATGAAGTATTCGGAGGAGGAACCCGCCTTGCAATGCCGAAGACAATCTGCGCGCCGGACTCATCGTCATTGAAGCCTGGTTGAGGGGCTACTGAGGGAGTCCTGGATTAGGGGGTGTCCGGATAGCCGGACTATAACCTTTTGCCGGACTCTTGGACTATGAAGATACAAGATTGAAGACTTCGTCCCGTGTCCAGATGGGACTTTCCTTGGCGTGGAAGGCAAGCTTGGCGATACGGATATGTAGATCTCCTTCCATTGTAACCGACTCTGTGTAACCCTAGCCCTCTTCGGTGTCTATATAAACCGGAGGGTTTTAGTCCATAGGACGAACAACAGTCATACCATAGGCTAGCTTCTAGGGTTTAGCCTCTCTGATCTCGTGGTAGATCCACTCTTGTACTACCCATATCATCAATATTAATCAAGCAGGAGTAGGGTTTTACCCCCATCGAGAGGGCCCGAACCTGGGTAAAAACATTGTGTCCCTCGTCTCCTGTTACCATCCGCCTAGACGCACAGTTCGGGACCCCCTACTCGAGATCCGCCGGTTTTGACACCGACAATTATCCTCATTGCTGCACAGAAGAATTATGTCCTTGATGCACCACTAGGTGACAGAACTATTGCAAGAGCAAATGCAGACGTTATGAACGTTTGACAAGCTCGGTATGATGACTACTTGATAGTTTAGTGCACCATGCTTTACAGCTTAGAACCGGGACTTCAAAAATGTTTTGAAACGCCATGGAGCATATGAGATGTTCCGAGAGTTGAAATTGGTATTTCAGACTCGTGCCCAAGTCGAGAGGTCTGAGACCTCTGACAAGTATTTTGCCTACAAGATGGAGGAGAATAGCTCAACCAGTGAGCATGTGCTCAGAATGTCTGAGTACTACAATTGCTTGAATCAAGTGGGAGTTAATCTTTCAGATAAGATAGTGATTGATAGAGTTCTCCAGTCACTATCACCAAGTTACTGGAACTTCGTGATGAACTATAATATGCAAGGGATGACGAAAACGACTCCCCAAGCTCTTCGCGATGCTGAAATCGATGAAGGTAGAAATCAAGAAAAACATCAAGTGTTGATGGTTGACAAGACCACTAGTTTCAAGTAAAAGGGCAAGGGAAAGAAAGGGAACTTCAAGAAGAAAGGCAAGCAAGTTGCCACTCCCATGAAGAAGCCCAAAGCTAGACCCAAGCCTGAAACTGAGTGCTTCTACTGCAAAGTAAATGGTCACTGGAAGCGGAACTGCCCCAAATACTTGGCGGATAAGAAGGATGGCAAAGTGAACAAAAGTATATATGATATACATGTTATTGATGTGTACTTTACTAGTGTTCATAGTAACCCCTGGGTATTTGATACCGGTTCAGTTGCTATGATTAGTAACTCGAAACGGGAGTTACAAAATGAACAAAGACTAGTTGAGGGCGAGGTGACGATGTGTGTTGGAAATGATTCCAAGGTTGATAAGATCACCATCGCACACTCCTTTTACCTTCGGGATTAGTGTTGAACCTAAAATAAATGTAATTTGGTGTTTGTGTTGAGCATGAATATGATTGGATCATGTTCATTGCAATACGGTAATTCATTTAAGTCAAAGAATAATTGTTGTTCTGTTTACATGAATAAAACCTTCTATGGTCATACACTTACTGTAAATGGTTTATTGAATCTCGATCGTAGTGATACACATATTCATAATATTGAAGCCAAAAGATGCAAGGTTAATAATTATAGTGCAACTTATTTGTGGCACTGTCATTTAGGTCATATTGGCGTAAAGCGCATGAAGAAACTCCATGCTGATGGGCTTTTGGAATCACTTGATTATGAATCACTTGATGCTTGCGAACCATGCCTCATGGGCAAGATGACTAAAACTCCGTTCTCTAGAACAATGGAGCGAGCTGCTGACTTATTGGAAATAATACATACTAATGTATGCAGTTCGATGAGTGTTGAGGCTCGCGGCGGGTATCGTTATTTTCTGACCATCACAGATGATTTTAAGCAGATATGGGTATATCTACTTAATGAAATACAAGTCTGAAACATTTGAAAAGTTCAAAGAATTTCAGAGTGAAGTGGAAAATCATCGTAACAAGAAAATAAAATGTCTACGATCTGATCGTGGAGGTGATTATTTGAGTGATGAGTTTGGCCTTCATCTAAAACAATGTGGAATAAGTTTCACAACTCACGCCGCCTGGAACACCATAGCGTAATGGTGTGTCTGAATGTCGTAACCGTACTTTATTGGATATGGTGCAATCTATGATGTCTCTTACCGATTTACCACTGTCATTTTGGGATTATGCATTAGAGACAGCTGCATTCACGTTAAATAGGGCACCATCTAAATACGTTGAGACGACACCGTATGAACTGTGGTTTAGCAAGAAACCTAAGCTGTCGTTTCTTAAAGTTTGGGGCTGTGATGCTTATGTGAGAAAGCTTCAACCTGATAAGCTCGAACCCAAATCGGAGAAATATGTCTTCATAGGATACCCGAAGGAAACTGTTGGGTACACCTTCTATCACATATCCGAAGGCAAGATATTTGTTGCTAAGAATGTATCCTTTCTAGAGAAGGAGTTTCTCTCGAAAGAAGTGAGTGGGAGGAATGTAGAACTTGATGAGGTAATTGTACCTTCTCCCGAATTGGAAAATAGTTCATCACAAAAATCAGTTCCAGTGATTCGTACGCCAATTAGTGAGGAAGCTAATGATGATGATCATGAAACTTCAGATCAAGTTACTACTGAACATCGTAGGTCCACCAAAATACGGTCCGCACGAGAGTGGTACGGTAATCCTGTTCTGGAAATCATGTTACTAGACCATGACGAACCTACGAACTATGAGGAAGCGATGATGAGCCTAGATTCCGCGAAATGGCTTGAGGCCATGGAATCTGAGATGCGATCCATGTATGAGAACAAAGTATGGACTTTGATTGACTTGATCGATGATCGGCGAGCCACTGAGAATAAATGGATCTTCAAGAGGAAGACGGACGTTGATAGTAGTGTTACTATCTACAAAGCTTGAATTGTCGCAAAAGGTTTTCGACAAGTTCAAGGTGTTGACTGCGATAAGATTTTCTTACTCGTAGCGATGCTTAAGTCTGTCTGAATCATGTTAGCAATTGCTACATTTTGTGAAACCTGGCAAATGGATGTCAAAACTACATTCCTTAATGGATTTCTTAAAGAAGAGTTGTATATGATGCAACAAGAAGGTTTTGTCAATCCCAAATGTGCTAACAAAGTGTGCAAGCTCCAGCGATCCATCTATGGACTGGTGCAAGCATCTCGGAGTTGGAATATACGCTTTGATAAGGTGATCAAAGCATATGGTTTTATACAGACTTTTGGTGAAGCATGTACTTACAAGAAAGTGAGTGGGAGCACTACGGCCTTTCTGATATGTATATATGAATGGCATATTGTTGATCAGAAAAGATGTAGAATTTTCTGGAAAGCATAAATGAGTGTTTGAAAGGAGTTTTTTAAAGAAAGACCTCGGTGAAGCTGCTTACACATTGAGCATCAAGATCTATAGAGACAGATCAAGACACTTGATAAGATTTTTCAATGAGTACATACCTTGACAAGATTTTGAAGTAGTTCAAAATGGAACAGTCAAAGAAGGAGTTTTTTCCTGTGTTGCAAGGTGTGAAGTTGAGTAAGACTCAAAACCCGACCACGGCAGAAAATAGAAATAGAATGAAAAGTCATTCCCTATGCCTCAGTCATAGGTTCTACAAAATATGTTATGTTGTGTACCAAACCTATTGTGTACCTTGCCATGAGTTTGGCAAGGGGGTACGATATTGATCCAGGAGTGGATCACTTGACAGCGGTCAAAATTATCCTTAGAAGACTAAGGAGATATTTCTCGGTTATGGAGGTGATAAAGAGTTCGTCGTAAAGAGTTACGCCGATGCAAGCTTTGACACTGATCCGGATGACTCTAAGTCTCAATCTGGATTTATATTGAAAGTGGAAGCAATTAGCTAGAATAGCTCCGTGCAGACCATTGTAGACATAAAAAAATTGCAAAATACATACGGCTTTGAATGTGGCAGATCCGTTGACTAAACTTCTCTCACAAGCAAAACATGATCACACCTTAGTACTCTTTGGGTGTTAATCACATAGTGATGTGAACTAGATTATTGACTCTAGTAAACCCTTTGGGTGTTAGTCACATGGAGATGTGAACTAATCACATAAAGATGTGAACTATTGGTGTTAAATCACATGACGATGTGAGCTAGATTATTGACTCTAGTGCAAGTGGGAGACTGAAGGGAAATATGCCCTAGAGGCAATAATAAATTTGTTATTTATATTTCCTTATATCATGATAAATGTTTTTTATTCATGCTAGAATTACATTAACCGGAAACTTAGTACATGTGTGAATACATAGACAAATAGAGTGTCCCTAGTATCCCTCTACTTGACTAGATCGTTAATCAAAGATGGTTAAGTTTACTAGCCATAGACATGTGTTGTCATTTGATGAACGAGATCACATCATTAGAGAATTATGTGATGGACAAGACCCATCCGTTAGCTTAGCATAAATAATCGTTTAGTTTTATTGCTATTGCTTTCTTCATGACTTATACATGTTCCTTAGACTATGAGATTATGCAACTCCCAAATGCCGGAGGAACACCTTGTGTGCTATCAAACATCACAACGTAACTGGATGATTATAAAGATGCTCTACAGGTGTCTCTGATGATGTTTGTTGAGTTGGCATAGATTGACATTAGGATTTGTCACTCCGTGTATCGGCGAGGTATCTCTGGGCCCTCTCGGTAATGATCATCACTATAAGCCTTGCAAGCAATGTGACTAATGAGTTAGTTGCGGGATGATGCATTACGAACGAGTAAAGAGACTTGCCGGTAACAAGATTGAACTAGGTATGATGATACAGACGATCGAATCTCGGGCAAGTAACATACCGATGACAAAGGGAACAATGTGTGTTGTTATGCGGTTTGACCGATAAAGATCTTCGTAGAATATGTAGGAGTCAATATGAGCATCCAAGTTCCGCTATTGGTTCTTGACCGGAGATGTGTCTCGGTCATGTCTACATAGTTCTCGAACCCGTAGGGTCCGCACGCTTAACGTTCGATGGCGATTTGCATTATGAGTTATGTGATTTGATGACCGAAGATTGTTCGGAGTCCTGGATGAGATCACGGACATGACGAGGAGTCTCGAAATGGTCGAGACATAAAGATTGATATATTGGACGATGTTATTTGGACACCGGATGAGTTCCGTAAGCATCCAGGTTCCACTATTGGTTATTGACCGGAGATGTGTCTCGGTCATGTCTACATAGTTCTCGAACCCATAGGGTCCGCACGCTTAACGTTTGATGACGATTTGTATTATGAGTTATGTGTTTTGGTGACCGAAGTTTGTTCGGAGTCCCGAATGAGATCACGGACATGACGAGGAGTTTCGAAATGGTCGAGAGGTAAACATTTATATATTGGAAGGTTGTATTCGGACATCGGAATGGTTTCAAGTGATTCGGGTATTTTACCGGAGTACCAAGGGGTTAACGGAACCCCTCGGGGAAGTGTTGGGCCAACATGGGCCTAAGGGAGAGAAAGGGAAGCCCGCATGGGGTGGCCGTGCGCCCCCCCCCTCCCCCTCCTTGGGAGTCCGAATAGGACAAGGAGGAGGGGGCGGCGCCCCCCTTCCCTTTCCCTCTCCCTCTCCTTCCTATTCCCTCCGGTGGAAGAAAGGAAAGGGGGGGGGGGCGAATCCTACTTGGACTAGGAGTCCAAGTAGGACTCCCCCCATGGCGTGCCCCTCCTGGCCGCCGACCTCTCTCCCCCCTCATTTATATACGTGGGCAGGGGGCACCCCAAAGACACACCCAGATTTCTCTTAGCCGTGTGCGGTGCCCCCTTCACGGTTTACTCCTCCGGTCATAGTGTCATAGTGCTTAGGCGAAGCCCTGCGCGGATCACATCACCATCACCGTCGCTATGCTGTTGTGCTGACAGAACTCTCCCTCGACCCTCTACAAGATCAAGAGCTCGAGGGACGTCATCGAGCTGAACGTGTGCTGAACACGGAGGTGCCGTACTTTTGGTACTTGGATCGGTTGAATCGTGAAGACGTTCGACTACATCAACCGCGTTATCTAACGCTTTCGCTTTCGGTCTATGAGGGTACGTGGACACACTCTTCCCGTCTCGTTGCTATGCATCTTCTAGATAGATCTTGCGTGATCGTAGTAAATTTTTTGAAATTGCATGCTACGTTTCCCAACATGGCCGCCCCTGGGGCCTCGCCCAACGCCGCGTGGCTCCACACCCGCCCGCGCCAGCCCGCGCGCCGAGCACCGGCCCGGACGACCGCGAGAACTCCACTTTAGGGCCCGCGCCGCTCGCCCAGGAGGAGGAAGAGGGCCTCGCCGTTGCCGAGCCACGCAGGCTTCGCCCGGCGACTCCTGCCGACGATGATGAGGGGAGGGGAGCACCGGTTTGGGGCTCTAGCGGCGGCTAGGGTTCGCTCCCTGATCGCCCGCGGGAGCAACTGGGCCGGCTCACACGGATTGAAGAACCTGCCCAGATATGTTTTGGGTTCGAGGGGTGCCGGTTGGGTCATATTTTCACGACTAGTCACTTACCCAAGCTGGCCGCCCGGGCCCGGACGTATAAGTGGGATTTGAGCACTGACCAAGCCGTCCGCCCGGGCCGGGCATATAAGAGAGTCGCAGATGGTCCAAGTTCGGACTCAATTGAAGGTCGCATTCCGTACCAAGTCTAGCACGCTCTGACCTGAAAACTGAATGCTACTCACTCCGAACTGAACTGTGTCGGAGGTTCACTGGGAAATTTTATTTCATTCCATTCGAGTTCACAAGAATGTACTCCAGATAAAATAGAGATGCTCTTTTTGGCGTCATCAAAGTACTGGAACTGGGAGACAAAATAGGTATATAACGAGAAATCCACAATTGGTTTTGCAGGATCCGAACAACATTCTACACAACATACATAATCCTCCATCATTTCGTTGTTAACCTTCTTGCACCTAGCATTTGCAAACACAGTATCATCTCTGTCTTATCGGCAAGTGCACCGACATGAGTGCATTCATCTAACCTGCATGCTCGGTATTAAGATGCCGCTTTCGCCACAACAGTAACTGAAGCAGAAGGCTTCTCTGGAGGCATGAACAGAAATACAGTGTGACATGATCCTTCCTATATTTAACTCTGGCAACCTAGATTCAAATCATGGACATGATTGCCCGGGCCTTCAGAAGAAGATGGTGGATACCCCCATCGCGAAGCACCCAAATGCTACCCATGGGCTCAACCGCTCACCTGACGAAGCAGCACAAGAAAGATTAAATTTCGAAGGCTTGAAATGAAAAAGGATGCATTACTAACAAATACCGTGTTATTTAGAAGAAAAAATGCAAGTAATGTTTTTTATCGCATAAGTTTGACACACCATCTCTATGTAAATAGCAAGTACTAATTAGCAACTGTTACACGAAATCACTATGAAACAAATGAAAGCATGGATGGGGTATTGGAAATTCGAAAGACAAGGGAAAAAAACTGCTGGTATACGGACAATCGAATAAACTATGACTAGATACTCAAATAGAAAGAAAAAAATCAGAAAGCAGAAACCAATGCTGGCTTTGTAATTTCCACATGACAGCTAGGACGTAGCTTTACCTCACGAGTTTCCCCTAATATATAGAAACTTACAGTAACAAATTGTAGTTGATTGTCACTGGTTAAGACGGCTATTAAGTTGACCCTTCTTAATATTGTCGAAGTCTGTCTTTCCATAACAAATCAAGTTCAGCTATTTCACCATGTAGGTATTTTCTAATATTAATAAAACCTACCAAGATAAAAGAAAGCTACAAAATCTATAAACATTCATCGATATAATATGCAGTAAGCTATCCACACCAATAAGAAAGATGACAAAACTAGAGATTGCACCTTGTTCTATTTTAATTATTTTCTTAATAAGATAAGTACAACACAACAATCTTAACAGCATTCTTGTATAAAGAAAACATTACGTCTTCACCAATAAAGAAAACTGCTACAAAGCACGAGAAGTAAGCAACTCTAGAACTGAACTTGAGTTATTAGCACCTTGATTCCTCAGCTAATGTCTACAATACAGTTTGGCAGATGAAACTAGGTGCATATACACTGACAATAACCAGTGCTCCCAGTTGAGCAAACCAACGGAACTAGGAAATATGCAGCAGATTTCTGAAGAATGCAAGCTAGCATAGAATTTGAGCTGGACGCACAGACAGAAGCATACCTATTCTGGCTGCTTTCCAAAAGAAACCACGGAACCTGTCAAGAGAAATTGATGTAAGAAAATGAAGAATAACGAAAAAGGTTTGCCTGAATTTGGGTCAGAACCCTGTGCTTTTTAAATCTAACAAATTGAGCTAATTGAATGCAAAAATAGCAGGCAGCAGAGAGATCATTGACAAATAGCATTGAGGACCTTTTTGATCTTTTTTCAGGATAGTTATCCTTAGGAATTTCACCCATCAGGGTTTTTTGTTACTCAGGCTTGCAATCTTAGAGTTATTTCTAAGGGTTCCATTGCACTATATAACATTTGAAAAAATTCGTTGACTAAACTTCTTGCAAAGATACCACTGTATTTCCTATGGTGTAAACAAAACATGCTTTTATTCAGACTCATTTAGTACTCAATTATCTATGCTTAGAGAAGACAGAGCACTATAATTGTGGTCATTTTTTCTCCTAATTATGTGTTGTTTGAAATCAAACCACACAGATCAAAGAGGCCATGCATATCTTGTTCCTTATCTTTCTACTACTTTTTTAGGGAATCGTTGCTCCTTATCAAGTTTGTAAATGAGCCTCATCTTATATAGTATACGAAAAGGGGAGCCTCACAGTTCTTCCAAATCGTGCTTAATCCGACTATAGGATTCAGAGGTTGCAATCAGCTGTGAACCAGCGTACTTTTGGAT
The DNA here is from genome assembly GCA_032464435.1 of Aegilops umbellulata. Classification (NCBI taxonomy): domain Eukaryota; kingdom Viridiplantae; phylum Streptophyta; class Magnoliopsida; order Poales; family Poaceae; genus Aegilops; species Aegilops umbellulata. The sequence continues at coordinate 240,816,212 of CP136055.1, read as the reverse complement.
ATCCGAAAGTGTTTACGGATCAAAACCAAAATGCCCTAGACCCAACAGCTACATGTTGCATTAACACAGTCCCACGGAGAATCCAATCCATGTCTAAAGGATACTACTTATAGTGATCTAAACGATCTTATATTTCTTTACAGAGGGAGTACCATATAGGTACCGTGCAATTCTTCATGCTGATTTTGACAGTACGACTATCTGCCTTTGCGGGAAAAAAGAAAGACAAATCGCGTAGATCAGATCGCTCAGGAAGAAATCCCCAATGACTTTTCAATCCGGGAAGTCAGCGTAGAAAACATACCCGGTGCGATCGTTGAGGATGGCAGGGAACTGCATCTTGATGTAGGTGCAGGTGCAGATCACCAGCAGCACCACTATGAGGAAGGAGTTGAAGTTGAACAGCGCCGACTACAAGCACGCCAAGAAACAACGATTAGGTGGCCAGATCCGTCGAATTGGGGAGGGGGGAGGAGGGGAGGAGTACGACGCGGGGAAGGGGCGGAGGTTACCATGGCGCTGGCCTCCTCCTTACCGAGCTGCGACTGCAAGACAGGAATCTGGATCTACTGGCTTGGGGTTGGGGCTGGAGTTGGGGTTTGGGTTGGCCACAGCCTAGTGCGTGTAGAGCTAGCGCTGCAAACGAGTCAGTTGGGATTGGGGCGGCCATAGCCCAACATTGCTCTATCAACAAGCGCTGTTTGCGCGTTAAAAAAAACACGAGCTGTTTGTTTAGAACATCTCCAATTTCTAAAAAGAAAAAAGAAACTCCAACACTAACCATAAAAATCGGTTCGATCGCGAACCAACCTGTGATTGGGATGGTTAGATGGATAGTGGTATCCCCAGCCCACCAGGGTTCAAGTCATGTTGCTCGCATTTATTCTGAATTTATTTCAGGAATTCCGGCGATATGCTTTCGGTGGGAGGAGACGTTCCCCTCGACTACGAGGCGCTTACGGTGACTTTCGTAAGCACCGATAGTCGTTCCTCCTGTGGTTCCCGCCAATGGTGGCAACAAGCCGAAGGCCGTCCGCCGCCAAATTACTGTGCGGGTGAAGAAGGTTGTCAGCAAGAGGCTATTGCGGGATTCATCGGCAAACGTTGATGCCCGCGCGAAGAAGGCGGTGACAACGGTGACTTTCTCGTCGTTGTCGATCCCTTCCATGGTGGTAGTTGCTCCTCCAACAATGCTTAGGGCATCTTCCCCTCCCACCGCCGCATGAGGACCAGTACACGTCACTCGTCGCCACAACCGTCAACGTCCCCAACATGTTCGATGAAATCACCGAGAGGTAAATAAATCCGGTTTTCATTGATTTTACATTTGGTATGCACTTGTGATGTGATGTGATGTTTGTGTATTTTCTTCAAATTTTGTGTATGTAGTGTGGATGAGGAAACATTTTTGCAATACACTTGTGTTGCATCCCAAGATTTTCCATCACTTGAAACGTTGCAGATTTAATAATGTTGTTGATTATCTGTGTTGTGATGTTGCAAAGTTTTAATTACAATGTCATAGTTTGTTTAAATATGTATGCAACTGTGGAGTACAAAAGAACAAGGCCAAATTTTAGGACACTAATTTTGGTCCGGCTAAGAAGCAGAAACTTTTCTGATTACCAAAACCCTTCTCTCTCCACCCGCAAAACCAGTTCTACGGCACCAAATTATTCGGTTGTTGTTGAGGAAGCTCTTAGTAGCCAAGTGTTTACAAGTCTTTTTTCAATATTGACAACAAATGAACTTGAGTGGGCAAACAATAACTATTTATCAAAATACTAGCAGCCATCAAACAAAAATAAAAGTACCAAAAATGGTAGGTGAGTTTTGGTCAGATCAAAATGTGCCCTTAATTCTACTTTATTGACCGAGTGAAAGGATTGAGAGGTCGATTAGAGGAGGGGTGAATAGGAAACTATAAAATTTAAGCTTAAGTTCCAAATTTTAGTGGCAGAGCAAATAAAGTAAGTTATATATATATGCAATCTATGGTGAGAACAATCTATATGACAAGCAAACTAGTACAACGATAAACAAGACAGCAAGCTAATTAGGAACCAACAAAGCAAAAAAAAACACATAAAGGGACGAGAATGGATAAACCACAAGTGAATCGAGCACACGGATGTATCCTAAAATTCGTAGTTTCTGGGGAGTGCTAATATTCGTGGGAAACGTGCCAAAGCCAAAGCTCTTGATGTATCCTAAAATTCATAGTCTTTTGGGAGTGCTAATGTTCGTGGGAAACATGCCAAAGCCACAGCTCGGGAGCGCCACCAAATGGATCACCTTATTCTCCTTTGGGTCACCCCCAACAGATGAGTCTTAAATCGCTTGGGGTTGGTCTTGAAGGCGACCATCGAACGTTTACACACTTCTGTATGCACACCACAAGTAAGGAAGCTTCCGGGCCTTGATTCATACCGCCTAGGAGCCCTAAATCTCCAAGAGTAACAAGTGTTGGTGAAATAGTTATGAAATCAAGCGGGGATCACAAATTGGTTTAGTGGGAATGTAGATTAGGTCTTCATCTTTCAATCATCAAAATATGACAGATTTTTAGTGGAGAATGGTGAGAGTAATTGGGATTTTGGAGAAATGGGAATGATGGAGAAGCTAAGGTATAGGGTTAGGGGTAGGAGGTGGGAGAAGGTGTCGGATTTCGGGTTCCGGCAGACCCTTGAGGTTCGAACACTAGGGTGCGCGCGGAGATCTCTCCCCTACCGTTCTACGTCTGATCTTCTCGTGCGAACTAAGATGAAAACGATGAACAACACAAGGGACACGAGATTTATACTGGGGCTGATGATGAACAGTACAAAGGAAGAACAGCCTCGCGAGAGGTGTTCTTGGGCTGGTGCGATGAACTGCTTGGGTCAGTTCAATCGCCTCTCTCTCTGTCTCTCTACTTAGGCTCTATCAGATTTCTCTGTGCCTATGACTAGATGCCTCTACTCTGTGGTGGCTAGCCCTATTTATAAAGGCCCTAGGCCTCTCCCCGAAATAATTGAGCGGGAAGGGCGCCAACAATTGGCCATTTTGAAGGGGAGCATCTAGTACAAGTTATCCTGACCAAAGGTGGTCTTCGGCTGCCAAAAGCTCTGGTGGTGACGCCGTCTTGGGCTCCACGGTGACCTCCGTCCGGCCGTCCGGCTGGTCTTGGTCTCGTTGCTCTGGAATGGTAACCTTTGCCTGATGCCTTGGCCTGTCCTTTCCCCCTTTGCACCAAAGGGGAAACAAGGACTCTGCACAGGCCGGCGCCCGCCTGGCCTTGATCGTCATGACTTGCGTCACTGGATCCTCGCGAGGTACCCTTGCATTGATCTCTCTGCCTCCTCGCGAGCCCGGCCTGATGAGGACGTACTTGAGGAAGCTCTCTGTTGTACGTCTCGCGAGGGGTCTTGAGCTTGTGTTGATGAAGGTGGGTCGCGCTGGGCCCCCACTTGAGCCACGCCGCAGGCCGCAGGTAGGCAAGTCTGGGTACCCCCGTTCCCAGAACGCCGACAGAAGGGGCTTTATATACCCCACCTCCAAAGTGATCATTGCCCACTTATGGCCCCTACGCATAGGTCACCCAAACCATACACCACGTGGGCACGGGGGTCACTGACTCCGTGCACATAGGGTGTCCTGAGAGTTTTCCACTCGACCCCGTGTGCACGGGGTCAGGAGGCCTGTGCGCATGGGATGTCCATAGAATTTTTCTTGGCCCCCGTGAGCAGACCATGGCACAAAGAAGAGATGGTTTTGAGGCTATTTTCTTTTGTGTGTGTAGGATGGTTGGTGTATATGATTTGCATGAACCCACACTTTCATCCAAGCACCTCGATTCCCTCTTGATAGTTTGGCTGTCATATGACTCAAAAGAAACCAAAACAAAACTCTCGAGTCATCAGAAAATCACACATTTATTTTCCTTCTTGAAGTGGGGGTCAACCATCTTCATATAATGATCCTAAAAAATCCATCTTCATATAATCATCCTAGAGAGACCAATGACATGAGATAAACTTAGTAACCACCATTTGTCTCACTAATTACATTGTCATGACACCAAAATACCATTAGGGACTAAAGCACTTTCAACCCCCCTCCTCCCCTTTTTGATGAATTGATGACAATACGGTTAGCGCATGACAATAGGGATAATTAATGAATTATGCCATGCAGCTCTACTAATACAAGGATCACCCCCTTGATGTGTGCATATATTCAACCTAAATGATAACGCCCACATGTGTGACACTTATCAACATGGCCCAAACGCAGTCGATGTCGTTCGATTCATTTACACGAATATTGCAGCAATTGCCATCTGGGTCGATAGCCACGTAAGCACCCAGCGTCATGTGGGCGTTATCATTTAATGCCATGCGTGTGGGCACTCCTCGCCCGAACGGACACACGACGCTCGCTCGAACGTGTGGGTGAAACTGCTCTTCGCCCACACGGCACTCGCAGGGTGATAGATGGCAACTTCAGTTGTGCATATGTGGCAACTAGTTAATCACACACGGCAACTATGGTTGACCATACATGACAACTATGGTTTAACCACACGTGGCAACTCCAATTAGTTACACATGACAACTATATTTGATGATACATGGCAACTAAAGTTAATCACACATGACAACTACAGTAATTAGACATGGTAACTATAGTTAATTACACATGGAACTAAAGTTAATTACACAGGTATTCACGCTCACGGGGTGGAGGTGAGCAGTTGCCACACAGGTTTGTGTGGGCCGTCGTAGTTGCGCCCGAGCGTGTGCCGGACGAGTCATGTGGTCGGGTGTCCATTGTGCGATGCCACACGTGTGACATTTATCGGCGTCCACATTCAAATATACTCCCTCTGTCCGGAATTACTTGTCGTAGAAATGAATGTGTCTAGACATTTTTTAGTTGTAGAAACATCCATTTCTGCGACAAGTAATTCCGGACGGAGGGAGTACTTGGAATGCAATATACACATAACAAAGGAGCTCCCCCTGTATGAATAGACATGTGCTATGTTAATGTTGCATAAGCACTATACTAATCAAGTACCCTCATTAATTCTACTACTAAATTTGAATCATACGGCAGTAAATGAAGTTATTTAGTAGTAACTGCTGAGAAAATCAAATCAAAGAGTAATTAAACACTACCCTGTAGTAGATTATCTTCAACATCTTGTCTGTTGCGTCAAAGGAAAGGCAAAATGCAAACTGTATCAATCAACCCCCAAAGATGTAGGGATCAATGATCCTAAAAAAATGTAGGGATCAATGAACCTTGGATGCAAATTAAGTGCGCATACAGCTGAGCCAACGTCAACGTGCAAATCAAGCATACACGAGAAATGAAGAGACACCACCAAACTGAAATGGCATCGCTGAGCTGAACGACAATTAACCCAAGCTCATAATTATCCCAACTTCACAGCAGAATTTCATCCAAGAACAGTTAGCCTGGTAATCAACCGGTGCTACGAGCTAAACAGAAGGCATAAATAACAACGATAACCAAGATCGCCTAGAACTTAATCAGGCTTCGGTGCGGGATTGTAAATTAAGCAAACTCGGTCAGGCACAAGGGCTACGAGCCTACGACTAGTTTCTTCCAAAACAGCGGAATGATCGTTCAATCGACATGAAACCAAAGCTAGCAACTAGTAGAACGCATCATAGCTATCATCATCCTGCACATACCCATCGTCCCCCTGATCATACCAGTCGCCGCCGTCGTCCTGGCCATACCCATCATCGCCGCCCTGGAACACCTCGATGCTGTTGTCGTAGCACTCCGGTGGTTCTTGGTAAACATCCAGCTGCAGGCCACTTTCCTCCACCTCCACAACCGTGGCATGTAGGTTGCTGACGAACACTTCATCCTCGTAAGCCGCCACCTCGTTGCCAACGGTGAGGATGCCGGTGTACTCGTTGTGGCCCTCCTCGACGGTGAGAATTCCAATCCCGGCGTACTCCTTGTAGGCGTAGCCCTGCTCCCCGACGTCTTCAGCATTGAGAGTTCCGGTGCCGAGGACGTAGCCTTCGTAGCCATCCTCCTCGTCGTCGCTCTGAATTCCTGGCCCGACGACGTAGTCACCGTCACTGAGAAGTCCGGTCCTGGCGACGTAGTCGTAGACATCCTCCTCTTCCTCATCATCCTCGTCGGTGACAGCTCCACGTCCCACGACCTCGTACCCATCTGAAGAGAGATCGTCGTCGTCGTCGTCGTCGTCATCAGAAGCGTAGACGTAGTTCGAACGGACCAAACTGAGGCCGCCGAGCTCTGCATCCGTGTCCGTGTCCGTGTCCGATCCAGTGAATCCGGGGGGGGGGGGGGGGGCGCGACCTTGCTGCTGCTCTCGGCCGTGTCCACAGCCACCGCCATCGGCGCCAACGCCAGGTGCGGCTGGGGAGTGTGGGGGTTCACGGCTGCGCGTCGGGTGGGAGACAGCAAGCACGGGGTCACCGGAGCGCGTGGAGCGGGAGGCGGAGCGCGCGGGAGCGGGACCATGACGGCGCGCGGTGCGGGAGGGGGCGCGCGGGGGCGCCCCGGAGCGCGTGGGGCGGGAGGCTGAGCGCGCGGGATCATGAGGGCGCGCGGTGCGGGAGGAGGCGCGCGGGGGCGCACCGGAGCGCGTGGGGCGGGAGGCGGTGCGCGGGGCCGCACCAGAGCAGGACCCGGCGCGCGGTGGAGCTCGAGGAACGCGGGGGCGGGAGGAGGCGCGTGGGCGATCACCGGAGCGCGTGGGGCGGGTGGAGGCGCGCGGGGAAACGCAGGGGCGCGCTGTACGGGCTGGTAGCCGCCGGGGCAGAGGAGGAGGCCGAGGCGGAAGGCGAGGTAGGCGTCGACGCAGGCGTACTCCACCTGCTCGACGGAGAGCCTGGGAGCGTGCCACGCGCTCATGGCCACGTCCCTGGCCTTGCTGATCCCGCGGTAGCCGAGGAAGCGCTGCGCCATGAGCTCGACGGAGGCGTTCCCCATGCCGGTGAGCGCGCGCAGGTCGCACGCGGACGCGACGTCCAGGCCGTAGTGATCCCACAGCATCCGGCGGTCGTACGAGGAGCCGTAGCCCACGAAGACGACGCGCGGGTCGGCGAGGAAGCGGTAGAGCACGGCGGGGACGGCTTCGGCGTCGACCTGGGCGAGGTGGAAGACGAGGCAGCGGTGGCCCGCGCAGAGCTGCAGGGTGGCCGGCGGCGGCGTCTGCGGCCCTTCCCCGCGGCCGCAGACGGGGGTCCACTGGACGCCGAGGCCGACGACGAGGCGGCCAGAGCGGAGGAGGGCCTGGTGGAGCCAGCGGGTGGTGTAGATCCAGCGGCGCGCGTCGGCCGGATGGCCGGTGGCGAGGGCGACGAGGCGGCGGTCGGCGACGCGGACGGTGTAGGCGTCGTGCTCGGGGGTGGAGCGCCGGAGGCGTGTGGCGACGGGGGTGGCGTCCATGGCGGTGACGTGGGGGTGGGGTTTCCTCCTGCGTCGCTCGCTGGGGTTTTAGATGGGCCGGGGACGACGCGAGGGTTTGGAAGAGGGGAAATTTGAGTCGGGTCAGGCAAAGGCAAGAGGAATGCTAGGCAGTTTACCGGATGGATCGGCCAGTTGCCAGTTGGCACCAGCACCCCGCCTTTGTACCACCGACCTACCCTGAGATCAATCTAAAAAAAAGGACTTACCCTGAGATCATGCATCTGATGCTTCGATGGGAGCCTTTTGTTTGACAGAAAAAAAAGTGACATCTATGATCATCAATGTTTCTGTAGGAGAAAAGTACAATGCACTGGCATACAAAACTACGATGAGATTTGAGTTTTCTTTTCTCTTGGAGAAAAATATGATTTTATAGCATTTCTAGCGGAGTGGATTCTACACTCTTTTTCGATTTCTGTTACCGTGTACTCCCTCCATCCCATAATACAAGACTTTTCTGACACCAATCAAAAACATCTTATATTATGAGACGGAGGAACTATTTGTGTGGTACAATTTTAACACTTGTGTGTTTACCATCTACTATAATTTGATCGATTACCAGATTTAGGAAGGGACGTCAGCAAGCATCATCAGATTCCCATATTTCCTCGCATGCTCGCAAACTTATGGGCAAGTATTTTGTTGCCCCTTCTAGCCGACATAAGCGTGATCACTTGAAAGTTGTCTATTGATACATCCATTTTGCATCATTATTTTTTACTATAATTTACCCTATTTCAATGATATATGTCATAATACGATGCAATTCTAATGTATTTTCTCTTTTAAAATGCAAGATATAAAAAGAGAGGGGAATTACAGACAGCTGGAAATCTGGCCTGAAAATGCAATAGAAGAGAAAGTCTTCATCATCATCAACACTCCTTTCATCGTGGGGATCATCATCTTCATCAATATCTTCACCAGGACCATCTCATCTCCAAACCATAGTTCTTCTCTTGTGCTTAATCTTTGTATCTAACCTCGGATTGGTACCCGGGAGTGCATGTAGTGTTGATTACATCTTGTAGTTGAGACTAGTTGGTTTAATTGGTGAAACATTGTTGTGCTCTTATTGTTAATCATATGTTTATACCCATTGATCATGATCCATATGATGAGTTGTGAGTAGTTTCATTAGTTCTTGAGGACACGAGAAAAGTCTTGTTATACTAGTAATCATGTGAAGTTGATTCTCGTTCGACGTTTTGATATTATATGTGTTGTTCTTCCTGTAGCGGTGCTATGTGAACGTCGACTACATAACACTTTGTCGTCTTTGGGCCTAGGAGAAAGCTTGCGAAATTAGTTTGTAGATGATGGGTTACGGGAGTGATAGAAATCTAAACCCTAGTTAGTGAATTATTCCGTAAGGTGCTGTTTTGGATCCAAATATTTAATGCTATGATTGGATTTATGTTAATTATTTCTCTAATAGTTGTGAGTGCTTGCATGGAGACTTCAAGAGTATAATCCTAAGTAGCTACTTGTTCAAGTTAGGAAAGTACCTTAGCTCCGGTTCACCCAGGTAACACTTATCAAGACAATGAAAGTTAAATCAATAAACTTGGTGAAACTCTCGCGTGTCCTCAAGAGCATTTTAGTCACTATAAGAAACACCTTCACTTGTTCTTAGCATAATTAAGGATTTGACCCATTGCTGCATTTTTTTACTATTGGTACTTGTTACCTTGTTACAAATCATCTTACTACCAAACTGTTTATCAAAACAGTTTTGCTAAAGCACATCTAGATGTGCTTTAACTATTGCACATCTAAGCCAATGTCATTGATTTTACGCTAAGATTCGTACAAGCATTTTCTTTTGTCCTTTTTCTATTTTTTCTAGTTTGATCGAGTCATTTAGATGTGCAATAGCTAGGGTGCCCTAGACAAACTTATCAAAACTATCTTATAACACTTGAATTGAAACCTTGCTGAAAACCGCTTGTCAATTCCATTTGCTACTCGTTGGGTTCGACACTCTTACTTATCAAAAGGACTACGACTGATCCCCTATACTTGTGGGTCATCATCCATCTTGTTTTTTATGTTAGCAACAATTGCAAAGAAAGCAAATCTATTTGTAACATTAGAATTTATTAGCGAGATAACTTGGGAGCAGTTAGTCCCAATGCATATAGGACCTCTGTATACACGCATCAGTTCTGAAAATCCATTCTGCACTGAAATAGCTTCAACCTCATAAACAGCCTGGTAGCGCGACATGTGTTTGCAGATTGACAATGCAACATTCCTCTCATATTCCTGACGATAATCCATGCACTAGCTTGGCCTATCTCATGAATAAAGGACGTTGTCGGTGTCAAAACTGGCGGATCTCGGGTAGGGGGTCCCGAACTGTGCGTCTAAGGCGGATGGTAACAGGAGGCGGGGGACACGATGTTTACCCAGGTTCGGGCCCTCTTGATGCAGGTAATACCCTACTTCCTGCTTGATTGATCTTGATGATATGAGTATTACAAGAGTTGATCTACCACGAGATCGTAGAGGCTAAACCCTAGAAGCTAGCCTATGGTATGATTGTTGTTGTCCTACGGACTAAATCCTCTGGTTTATATAGACACCGGAGGGGGCTAGGGTTACACAGAGTCGGTTACAATGGGAGGAGATCTTCATATCTGTATCACCAAGCTTGCCTTCCACGCCAAGGAGAGTCCCATCCGGACACGGGATGAAGTCTTCAATCTTGTATCTTCATAGTCCAACAGTCCGGCCGAAGGATATAGTCCGGCTGTCTGGATACCCCCTAATCCAGGACTCCCTCAGTAGCCCCTGAACCAGGCTTCAATGACGATGAGTCCAACACGCAGATTGTCTTCGGCATTGCAAGGCGGGTTCCTCCTCCGAATACTCCATAGAAGATTTTGACCGTAGGGATAGTGTCGGGCTCTGCAAAATAAATTCCACATACCACCGTAGAGAGAATAATGTTTCCACAAATCTAATCTGCTGCCGCATCTCGAAGCATGACATCACACCACGGCTCGGTCATTATTCGAACCGTTTTTCTCAACCAGCCTCGGCGCATATCGCGAGGCGGTTTCCTTGGCACGTCTTGTCAAAGCAGAGATTGTGTCCCCTTATCACGGGATTCTCATCAATACGGACGTGGATAACCCAACCGCGCTATCAATTACGACGCTTGGGGAATAAGCGAGCTTACTAGGCAGGTGGGGGCGTACAGCTCCGTCCGCCCTTATAAAGGGATAAGGATTCACCTTTTTCACCCAGGCCTTCTTCCTCCTTGCATATCCACTCTCGCGCACTCGAGCTCCAACACCCAAGTTCGCGTCTTTCTCCTCAAACCGTTCCAATCATGTCCGGAGCGGGAGGCAAGTGGATGAAATCCTCCGTCACGGAGGAGGACATCAATAAGCTGCGGGGAGCCGGATACTTGGCCGCGGATATCGCACACCGGCTGCCCGACGCGGGGCAGATCGTTCCTACCCCGGAACCTTATGAGAGGGTAGTCTTCCTCACCCACTTCGTCCGCGGACTGGGATTTCCTCTCCACCCATTCGTCCGCGGCCTCATGTTCTACTACGGGCTGGACTTCCATGATCTGGCCCCGAACTTCATCCTCAACATTTCGGCGGTTATCGTTGTGTGTGAGGCCTTCCTCCGCGTCTAGCCCCACTTCGGCCTGTGGCTGAAGACCTTCAATGTCAAACCGAAGGTGGTTGGTGGCCAGCAAGCGGAATGCGGAGGCGCCATGGTGGGAAAAATGCCCAATGTCACATGGCTCAAGGGCTCCTATGTGGAGACCATAAAGGGGTTGCAATTGGGGTGGTTCTACATCACCGAGCCGCGCGACACCAACTGGGTGGCGGCCCCCGAGTTCGGATCCGGAATCCCCACGCGGCTCACCTCCTGGAAGGAGAAGGGCCTGTCCTGGGGTCCATCGATGGAGCTGACCGGACTCCAGAAATGTATCCGGAACATGATAAGCAAGAAACTCAAGCTTGTCTACGTGGTCCAGGTCATGCTCTTCCGCCGGATCCTCCCGTGTCAACGACGGGCATTCAATTTGTGGGAGTTCGACCCGGCCCAGCACCAGACGCTGTGCGAGCTCTTCGACACGACGCACAAAGATGTCTGGAGGGTGCTGTTCAAGGGCGCCGAGGTACCTCCTTCCCTTACCGAGGACCGCGGACTTAGCGCGAAGCGCCCTGCGAATCCGGTAAGTTCTCTACACCTTATAGGGTATTTTATTCTCCCCAATTTAATCATGTGCAGGATCTAAGCTCCCATGCCTTTGACAAGACTGGGTGGAGACGGCCGAGCAGATTGACTGCCCAGTCCCCCTGCCCGGAGATCCGGCAGACGCTCTCCTGACGGAGATGCTGACTCCGGCACCTTATGAGGTGCCGGAGAAGAAGACCAAGAAGAAGGCCACGGGGACCCGAAAGGGTCTCCGGCGCCAGGTGACATCGGACTCATCGTCCGATAACTCCAAGACGCACTCCTCCCATGAAGACGACGAGGAGGAGGAAAGTTCTCCCCCCCAACCAGGGGAGACAAGAAAAAGGAAGGCCGCCCCAACTGGGGAAGCCGAAGGATCCAAGAAGAAGAGGACCCTCCTTTCGGACTGCTCCACGACCGCCGCCTACAGCGAGGACGAGTGGTTGCCCAGGGACAAGCCCCTGGTGAAGTCGTAAGTATCCGGATACCATAGTAATTTATGATATGTTTCTATTGCACCGCTTCACCTTACGCCGAACGTGATTATGCAGTCCGTCCCGAGCCCGTATCGACGTATCTTCGTCGGACGGTTCTTTGGACCCGTCGGATATGAGTAGCAGTTCTCTTCCAACGGCCTCCACCCCTCGCCCTACGGACAACACCGAGGTGTTGTATCAGAAGGCACCGGGCCTGAGGGGAGGTAGTCCAGGAGACGCCTCAGGGCGACCTTCCGGACCCTGGGCGCAAGGGGAGCAAGACTCCCACGGGCTCCAGGTTCGGACCCCAGCCGAACACTGCGCCGGAACCTCCGATAGTTCCGGACTCCGGTAGGCGACCCCCTATTAAGAGGGGCAAGCCGTCCGTGCCGGTGACCTCTGTCCATCACAGAGGCACCGGACAACTTGTTGGAAGCGCTTCAGGGTGCTTCCATCGACGAAGACTGCTACCTCTTGAGCACTACGTTGGATTTCCCCGAAGAGGAGAGGATGATGCAGCAAAGTAGCGTAAGTATTTCCCTCAGTTTTTGAGAACCAAGGTATCAATCCAGTAGGAGGCTACGCGCAAGTCCCTCGTACCTACACAAAAACAATAGCTCAACGCAACCAATGCGATTAGGGGTTGTCAATCCCTTCACAGTCACTTACGAGAGTGAGATCTGATGGAGATGATAGATAATATTTTTGGTATAAAGATGCAAGGTAAAATAAAAGGCAAAGTAAAAAGCAAAGCAATAATAAAGTGGTTGGAGATTGATATGATGAGAATAGACCCGGGGGCTATAGGTTTCACTAGTGGCTTCTCTCAAGAGCATAAGTATTTCTATGGTGGGTGAACAAATTACTGTTGAGTAATTGACGGAATTGAGCATAGTCATGAGAATATCTAGGTATGATCATGTATATAGGCATCACGTCCGAGACAAGTAGACCGACTCCTGCCTGCATCTACTACTATTACTCCACTCATCGACCGCTATCCAGCATGCATCTAGAGTATTAAGTTAATGAATACCGAGTAACGCCTTAAGCAAGATGACATGATGTAGAGGAATAAACTCATGCAATATGATAAATACCCCATCTTGTTATCCTCGATGGCAACAATACAATACGTGCCTTGCAGCCCCTTCTGTCACTGGGTAAGGACACCGCAAGATTGAACCCAAAGCTAAGCACTTCTCCCATTGCAAGAAAAACCAATCTAGTAGGCCAAATCAAACTGATAATTCGAAGAGACATGCAAAGATAACCAATCATACATAAAAGAATTCAGAGAAGATTCAAATATTGTTCATAGATAATCTTGATCATAAACCCACAATTCATCGGTCTCAACAAACACACCGCAAAAAGAAGATTACATCGAATAGATATCCATGAGAGAGGGGGAGAACATTGTATTGAGATCCAAAAAGAGACAAGAAGCCATCTAGCTACTAACTATGGACCCGAAGGTCTAAGGTAAACTACTCACACTTCATCGAAGAGGCTATGGTGATGATGTAGAAGCCCTCCGTGGTGGATGCCCCCTCCGGCGGAGCTCCAGAACAGGCCCCAAGATGGGATCTCGTGGGTACAGAAGGTTGCGGCGGTGGAATTAGGTTTTTGGCTCCGTATCTGATCGTTTGGGGGTACGTAGGTATATATAGGAGCAAGGAGTACGTCGGTGGAGCTTCGAGGGGCCCACGAGGCAGGGGGCGCGCCCTAGGAGGGGCGCCCTCCACCCTCGTGACCGCCTCGTGGCTTTCTTGATGGAGGGTCCAAGTCTCCTGGATCTTATCTGATGAGAAAATCACGTTCCAGAAGGTTTCATTCCGTTTGGATTCCGTTTGATATTCTGTTTCTTCGAAACACTGAAATAGGCAAAAAAATAGCAATTCTGGGCTGGGCCTCCGGTTTATAGGTTAGTCCCAAAAATAATATAAAAGTGGAAAATAAAGCACAATATGGTCCAAAACAGTAGATAATATAGCATGGATCAATCAAAAATTATAGATACGTTGGAGACGTATCAGGCATCCCCAAGCTTAATTCCTGCTCGTCCTCGAGTAGGTAAATGATAAAAAAAGAATTTTTGATGCGGAGTGCTACTTGGCATAATTACAATGTAAATCTTCTTAATTGTGGTATGAATATTCAGATCCAAAAGATTCAAGATAAAAGTTCATATTGACATAAAAATAATAATACTTCAAGCATACTAACAGAGCAATTATATCTTCTCAAAATAACATGGCCAAAGAAAGTTATCCCTACAAAATCATATAGTCTGACTATGCTCTATCTTCACCACACAAAGTCTTTAAATCATGCACAACCCCGATGACAAGCCAAGCAATTGTTTCATACTTTAACATTTTCAAAACTTTTTCAATCTTCGCGCAATACATGAGCATGGGCCATGGATATAGCACTATATGTGAAATAGAATGGTGGTTGTGGAGAGGACAAAAAGAGGGGAAGATAGTCTCACATCAACTAGGCGTATCAACGGGCTATGGAGATGCCCATCAATAGATATCAATGTGAGTGAGTAGGGATTGCCATGCAACGGATGCACTAGAGCTATAAGTATATGAAAGCTCAACAAAAGAAACTATGTGTGTGTGCATCCAACTCGCTTGCTCACGAAGACCTAGGGAAATTTTGAGGAAGCCCATCATTGGAATATACAAGCCAAGTTCTATAATGAAAAATTCCCACTAGTATATGAAAGTGACAAAATGAGAGACTCTCTATCATGAAGATCATGGTGCTACTTTGAAGCACAAGTGTGGTAAAAGGATAGTAACATTGTCCCTTCTCTCTTTTTCTCTCATTTTTTATTTGGGCCTTTTCTCTTTTTTATGGCCTCTTTTTTTCTTCCTTTTTTTATTTTTCGTCCGGAGTCTCATCCCGACTTGTGGGGGAATCATAGTCTCCATCATCCTTTCCTCACTTGGGACAGTGATCTAAAAATGATGATCATCACACTTTTTTTTCTTACAACTCAACAATTACAACTCAATACTTAGAACAAAATATGACTCTATGTGAAAGCCTTCGGCGGTGTACCGGGATATGCAGTGAATCAAGAGTGACATGTATGAAAGAATTATAAACGGTGGCTTTGCCACAAATACAATGTCAACTACATGATCATGCTAGCAATATGACAATGGTGGAGCGTGTCATAATAAATGGAACGGTGGAAAGTTGCATGACAATATATCTCGGAATGGCTATGGAAATGCCATAATAGGTAGGTATGGTGGCTGTTTTGAGAAAGGTATATGGTGGGTGTATGATACCGGCGAAAAGTGCGCGGTATTAGAGAGTCTAGCAATGGTGGAAGGATGGGAAAAATGCGTATAATCCATGGACTCAACATTAGTCATAAAGAACTCATATACTTATTGCAAAAATCTAGAAGTTATCAAAGCAAAGTATTACGCGCATGCTCCTAGGGGAATAGATTGGTATGAAAAGACCATCGCTCGTCCCCGACCGCCACTCATAAGGAAGACAATCAATAAATAAATCATGCTCCGACTTCATCACATAACGGTTCACCATACGTGCATGCTACGGGAATCACAAACTTTAACACAAGTATTTCTCAAATTCACAACTACTCAACTAGCATGACTCTAATATCACCATATTCATATCTCAAAACAATTATCAAGCATCAAACTTTTCTTAGTATTCGACGCACTCAAAAAAAAGTTTTACAAATCTTGAATACCAAGCACATTATTATTAAGCAATTTACCATGCTATTTAAGACTCTCAAAATAATCTAAGTGAAGCATGAGAGATCAATATTTTCTTTAAAACAGATCCACCACCGTGCTCTAAAAGATCTAAGTGAAGCATACAAAGCAAAATTATAAAGCTCAAAAGATATAAGTGAAGCACTAGAGCAAAACTATATAGCTCAAAAGATATAAGTGAAGCACATAGAGTATTCTATCAAATTCCAATTCATGTATGGCTCTCTCAAAAGGTGTTTACAGCAAGGATTATTGTGGTAAACTAAAAAGCAAAGACTCAAATAATACAAGACGCTCCAAGCAAAACACATATCATGTGGTGAAAAAAATATAGCTCCAAGTAAAATTACCGAAGGAAGTAGACGAAAGAGGGGATGCCTTCCGGGGCATCCACAAACTTTGACTTTTTGGTGTCCTTGGATTATCTTGTGGGTGCCATGGGCATCCCCAAGATTAGGCTCTTGCCACTCCTTGTTGCATAATCTATCAAAAGATTTCACCCAAAACTTGAAAACTTCACAACACAAAACTTAACAGAAATCTCGTGAGATCCGTTAGCGAAAGAAAACAAAAGTCCACTTCAAGGTACTGTAATGAACTTATTATTTATTTATATTGGTGTTAAACCTACTGTATTCCAACTTCTCTATGGATTATAAACTATTTTACTAGCCATAGATTCATCAAAATAAGCAAACAACACACGAAAAACAGAACCTGTCAAAAACAGAACAGTCTGTAGTAATCTGTAACTAACGCAAACTTCTGGAACTCCAAAAAATCATACAAAATAGGAAGACCTAGGCAATTTGTTTATTGATCAGCAGAAATTGGAATCACTATTTTATCACGTGCTGGTGATTTTTAACAACTATTTTAGTGAACAGGAAGTTTCTGGAAATTACAGCAAGATCAAATAACTATCATCCAAGAAGATCCTATAGGTTTAACTTGGCACAAACACTAATTAAAAGATAAAACCACATCTAAACATAAGGTAGATGGATTATTTATTCCTAAACAGAAACAACAACAAAAAAACTAAAATAAAATTGGGTTGCCTCCCAACAAGCGCTATCGTTTAACGCCCCTAGCTAGGCATAAAAGCAAGGATAGATCTAGGTAGTGTCGTAGTAATAAGATAGATCGGTGAAACTCATTTCATATTCCCTACTTTCGGCAGCAAGTTTTCTTTGAGGCAAGCAAAAGTAATCAAAAGGGCTAAATTTAATAGGGCAAAAATCCCCAAGGTCAACTTTAGGAGGTATAGGTTCCTCTTTCGGCCCTTCATAATGCACAACCAATTCATCATTATAAGCGTTCTTTTGACAGAACCTTGTGAGCCTACACTCAAGAGAGTATCCTAGCTCATTATTTAGAATAGCCAAATCATGATTAAGTTCAGAGATTCTATCAATTAAAATATTGGTTGGCACCTTTTTTCTAAGGTTTTCATTGAAAGCAACATAGTCAAGAGATTGAAAACGCATAACTTCTTCTTTATCAAAGAGGATAGATTCTATGGGAGGACGGCCAGTGTCCACCCTATAATGCTGAAAGATTTCTTTGGCTTCTTTTATTATAAATCTGAATTCATGATCCAAAAAGATAGCAGCGACACGCTTAACAGAGGAGTGTTCGATATTAGAAAATTCTAGGAAAATTCTTTGTATAGAAGGGTGCATATGCATAAATTGCCTTTCAAGTTCAATGACAAGCATGGCAATAGTGTCCACTAGACTACTAGTTCTATGAAGAATAGAACTTCCCATAGAGGGCAAAGCACCGACACAAGTAAAGAAATCTTGAATAACTCCTTTTCCAATAATATTACCACTACCGATTCGAATTTTTTTTGTATGATAGGTAGGGGATTCTTTAGCAGGAGCTTCAGAATTTTCTATGATATCATTATTGTCCATATCGGCAATAATTTCCCCAATTTCAGACATAACGACAAGCAAGCAATCCAACACATGGGCAAACAAAAGGCAAGCGAGAAGAAAGGCAAACGGAAAAGAGAGGGCGAATAAAACGACAAGGGTGAAGTGGGGGGAGAGGAAAACAAGAGGCAAATGGCAAATAATGTAGTGCCAGAGATAAGGAATTGTGATGGGTACTTGGTATGTTGAATTTTGCGTAGACTCCCCGGCAACGGTGCTAGAAATTCTTCTTGCTACCTCTTGAGCACTGCGTTGGATTTCCCCGAAGAGGAGAGGATGATGCAGCAAAGTAGCATAAGTATTTCCCTCAGTTTTTGAGAACCAAGGTATCAATCCAGTAGGAGGCTACGCGCAAGTCCCTCGTACCTACACAAAAACAATAGCTCAACGCAACCAACGCGATTAGGGGTTGTCAATCCCTTCACGGTCACTTACGAGAGTGAGATCTGATAGAGATGATAGATAATATTTTTGGTATTTTTGGTATAAAGATGCAAGGTAAAATAAAAGGCAAAGTAAAAAAGCAAAGCAATAATAAAGTGGTTGGAGATTGATATGATGAGAATAGACCCGGGGGCTATAGGTTTCACTAGTGGCTTCTCTCAAGAGCATAAGTATTTCTACAGTGGGTGAACAAACTACTGTTGAGCAATTGACATAATTGAGCATAGTTATGAGAATATCTAGGTTTGATCATGTATATAGACATCATGTCTGAGACAAGTAGACCGACTCCTGCCTGCATCTACTACTATTACTCCACTCATCGACCGCTATCCAGCCTGCATCTAGAGTATTAAGTTAATGAAAATAGAGTAACGCCCTAAGCAAGATGACATGATGTAGAGGAATAAATTCATGCAATATGATAAATACCCCATCTTGTTATCCTCGATGGAAACAATACAATACGTGCCTTGCTGCCCCTTCTGTCACTGGGTAAGGACACCGCAAGATTGAACCCAAAGCTAAGCACTTCTCCCATTGCAAGAAAAACCAATCTAGTAGGCCAAACCAAACTGATAATTCGAAGAGACTTGCAAAGATAACCAATCATACATAAAAGAATTCATAGAAGATTCAAATATTGTTCATAGATAATCTTGATCATAAACCCACAATTCATCGGTCTCAACAAACACACCGCAAAAAGAAGATTACATCGAATAGATCTCCACGAGAGAGAGGGAGAACATTGTATTGAGATCCAAAAAGAGAGAAGAAGCCATCTAGCTACTAACTATGGACCCGAAGGTCTGAGGTAAACTACTCACACTTCATCGGAGAGGCTATGGTGATGATGTAGAAGCCCTCCGTGATGGATGCCCCCTCCGGTGGAGCTCCGGAATAGGCCCCAAGATGGGATCTCGTGGGTACAGAAGGTTGCGGCGGTGGAATTAGATTTTTGGCTCCATATCTGATCGTTTGGGGGTACGTAGGTATATATAGGAGGAAGGAGTACGTCGGTGGAGCTTCGAGGGGCCCATGAGGCAGGGGGCGCGCCCTAGCGGGGCGCCCTCCACCCTCATGACCGCCTCGTGGCTTTCTTGATGGAGGGTCCAAGTCTCCTGGATCTTATCTGATGAGAAAATCACGTTCCCGAAGGTTTCATTCCGTTTGGACTCCGTTTGATATTCTGTTTCTTCGAAACACTAAAATAGGCAAAAAAAACAGCAATTCCAGGCTGGGTCTCCGGTTAATAGGTTAGTCCCAAAAATAATATAAAAGTGGAAAATAAATCCCAATATGGTCCAAAACAGTAGATAATATAGCATGGAGCAATAAAAAATTATAGATACATTGGAGACGTATCAAAGAGCACCGCACTATCATGAGGCGATGATCGAGAAGGTTCATTCCGCCAAAAGCGGACTGACTAAAGCGTGCACAAGCCTCCTAACAGGCTTTCAGGTAAGTAATTATAGGAAAATGTTGCCGCATAGACAGTAGCCCCTGATCCTCTATTTGGCGTTCACGAAGAAAAGCCGAATAGAGGATCAAATCATGACTCAGGAGTCTAATTAGAATATGTCTATTTGTATATGCAGGCTTCACTGTTGGCCGCTGCTGCACGTATTGCGGAGGTCGCTGCGCTGCAGCAGGACCTTGAGCGGTCCAAGGAGGAGCTCGGCCTTATCAAGAGGCAGCTCGAAGAGAACACAGGTAAGCAAGACCTTTTCTATATGAAAAAAAGGAATTGGTTGCAGAATAATTGGATCATCATGAATGTACCAGGGGCCATGACCGAAGTGGCGACCCTGAAGAATGCGTTGTCCGAGGCTGAAAACAAAGCGGCCCAGGAGCGCACCGAGCGAGAGAAACAAGAGGCCCGAGTTGGCGAGGTGCAGCAAGAGCTCCAGGCTCTCGTCAAGAAACACGAGGCCTTGGAGCTTGATTCTAAGACGCGAGAGTCCGAGCTTGCCAAGGCTCTCGATAATGCGAAACATGCCAAGGCCGAAGCCCAAAAGGCCCTCCAGGAAGTTGAGGTGGTTAAGAAGATAGCGGCGGGTAAGGCATTCATTATGCAAAGCAAGCACGTGAAAGAAAATTTCTTTTTACTTACCCGAGTTCGGAGCTCTCCAGGAGCGTTCGTAGATCTGCCCTGTAGTGTGTCTGATGCCGCCGAGTTCTACTGGGCTGAGGAGGGGAGCTCGACTGAGAAGTTGTTCTGGTCTCAGTATACTAGGACCGAACACCCGATGCCCTTGAGAGACCAGCTGAAGCAGCTGGTCGAGCTCCACAAGGCGGCCGAACAGGCCATGAAGGGCCTTATAGTCTGGATGTGGCCTGGCGATCCCCTACCCAACAGCTACTTCGGTCTGGTGGGGCGGCTTGTGAATGCCTGCCCTTGGTTGGATGTCATCAAGCGGTCCGTCTGCATCGAAGGTGCATGCAGGGCTTTTGCCCGTGCGAAGGTGCACTGGGCGAAGATGGACGTCGAGAAGCTGGTGAAGGAGGGGCTGTCGCAGGGCAAGGAGCATCACCACCCCGAGATGTATTATGAGGATGTCCTGAAGGGTGCCCGTCTTGTGGTGGAGGAGTGTACCAAGGATGTAATTTTTGAATGAAATGTACTCATGTGATCCTGTAATGTGAAAACTAGTTCATTTGTGTTATGCAATGCTTGTTGAATTTAAAATATTACCTTTTGTGCAGCCGTTTATAAAATCTGGGAGTTGGCCAGTCGTCGGCTTCTGCCCCCATGCAGCTAGTGCTGGGGTGTTCGGGGTAAATCCGAGCACTCTTTTTCCCATTTTTGGGTCCTTCGAGGGAGGTGCTCAGCGCAACGAACCAGGCAATCGGACTATAATTCTTTATCACTCTCACTTAGCCATAGAAGTCTACAATTTTAAATTTTGGCGAAGCCCCTAGTATTCGGAAGGCCGAACTTGGGGCGCTATATGCGCCTAAGTCGGACAAAGCCAACTCCTCGCCCGAAGCGGACAAAGTCTTTAGGGACTTGAGACCTCTCGAACAGCGACCAGCTCTTGCCTCATCATGACAGTCAGTTTTGGCTTTCTCTACTGAGGTGCTCGTCCGGAAGAACCGGGACACAATCGCAGTAGTTCTCCCAGTGCTACCTTAGCCGATATAGCGGAACGTAAGGTACCAAAACATGGGAGCCGGGCAAACCCAACTATTGACCCAAGACATGATTCGGAGCTGATGCATATAGTGCTATAAGTTCGGGGTGCCGCACTGTCGAAAGTGTTCGTACTTCTCACGCCGTCTTATGGGGTATACGAAAGCCCCTGGCGTACTATCCGTACCAGAATGTATGGGTGCTGATTGACGTAAATAAACATATATAGAAAAGAATAGATAACACAATAATAGACTAGTGCTATGCATTGTTATTCAAGGAATACGTTGAAACGTACTGATACAAGTAGTGCAATAAGCAGAAAGTAGGATTATTTAACATGTCCTATCCAAGGGCAAGCTGCGGACTGGTATTCAAAGCAGGTATTCCGCTCGTTTATCAGAGACCTGGGGATTTCGTTGTACGACGTAGCTTCATGCCTCCTTGGTTGTTGTATTGTGTGTCCGGCAATCATACTGTTGGATAGGCCTTCCAGAGCGTAAGGTCATGAAAGAGAGAGAATGATGAAGGTATTCAGCCCCTAGGGCGGTTGAGCCGCACTGTGGGACGTGCCATGGTCGTGCCCCCGCCTATGCCCATGGTATTTTCAATGCGTAATTATGTACGCGCGGCACGGATTGCGCCGTTTGTCTGGGACTAGGGCGGGGGCCGACTTGCTAGGCGAGCTCTGAACGTGCCAAGCGATCCTGTTGCAGGTTACTCTGGACTCGCTTGACGGTGTCCGGGGGCTTTATCGCTGAATTGCTGGATTGCCTTAAAAGGCTGCTTGTGCTTCTGCTGCGAGGGCCGCAGTGAGCTCCTTCGTGCGGAGCGAGCGTTCTGTGTTTCCATTGACTGTTATGACCCCCTTAGGTCCTAGCATATTGACCTTGAGGTATGCGTAGTGCGGTACCGCATTGAATCTTGCAAATGCGGTTCACCCGAGCAATGCGTGGTAGCCGGTGCGGAACGGGACGATATCGAAGATTAACTCCTCGCTTCGGAAGTTATCCGGAGATCCGAAGACCACTTCCAATGTGATTGAGCCCGTGCAATGGGCCTCTACACCTGGGATGACACCTTTAAAGGTTGTTTTTGTGGGTTTGATCCTTGAGGGGTCTATGCCAATTTTGCGCACTATATCCTGATAAAGCAGGTTCAGGCTGCTGCCGCCGTCCATAAGGACTCGAGTGAGGTGAAATCCGTCGATGATGGGGTCTAAGACCAATGCGTCAGATCCACCATGACGGATACTAGTGGGGTGGCCCCTGCGATCGAAGGTGATCGGACAAGACGACCATGGGTTGAACTTTGGGGCGACAGGCTCCATCGCATAGACGTCCCTTAGTGCGCGCTTCCGTTCCCTCATGGGAATGTGGGTTGCGTATATCATGTTCACCGTCCTCACTTGTGGGGGGAACCTCTTTTGTCCTCCCATGTTCGGCGGCCGGGGCTCTTCCTCATCGTCACTGTGCAACCCCTTGTCCTTGTTTTCGGCATTTAACTTGCCGGCCTGCTTGAACACCCAGCATTCTCTGTTGGTGTGATTGGCTGGCTTATCGGGGGTGCCGTGTATCGGACACGAGCGATCGAGTATGCGGTCCAAACTGGACGGGCCCGGAGTACTTCTTTTGAATGGCTTTTCCGCTGACCGGATTTAGAGCCACTGAATCCGGCATTGACTGCCGTATCCTCGGCGTTATCGCCGTTGTTACAGTGCTTATGTTTGCTACGACGTGGTCTGCCGTTACTGTCCTTGGTATCCGAAGTGCCAAGGTTCCTTGATATGTTGTTGCTGCGAGCCCGCCAGCTATCCTCTCCCGCGCAAAAGCGGATCGTGAGTGTCGTGAGGGCTGCCATAGACTTCGGCTTTTCCTGGCCGAAGTGCCGGGCGAGCCACTCGTCGCGGATATTGTGCTTAAATGCCGCTAAGGCCTCTGCATCCGGACAGTCGACAATTTGATTTTTCTTGGTTAGGAACCATGTCTAGAATTGCCTCGCCGATTCTCCCGGCTGCTGAGTTATATGGCTCAAGTCATCGGCATCCGGTGCTCGCACATAAGTGCCCTGGAAGTTGTCAAGGAATGCGTCTTCCAGATCCTCCCAACAGCCAACGGAGTCTGCTGGCAAGCTATTCAGCCAACGCCGAGCTGGTCCTTTGAGTTTTAGTGGGAGGTACTTGATGGCATGTAGATCATCGCCGCGGGCCATGTGGATGTGGAGGAGGAAATCCTCAATCCATACCGCGGGATCTGTTGTACCATCATATGATTCGATATTTATGGGTTTAAAACCCTCTGGGAATTCATGATCCATTACTTCGTCAGTGAAGCATAGGGGGTGTGAGGCGCTTCTGTGCTGGGCTATATCACGACGCAGCTCATATGAGTATTGCCTGCTGTGTTCGGCCCAGCCGGATTTACTTTTACTGTATCCAACGTGACGGTCATCGTCCCACGTAGGCGCGCGCCCTCGTGATCCGTAGATCGATCTTGCGTGTTTTTCCCTGTCTTCCAATACATCTCGCAGGTCCCGTGTGTTGCCCCGTGCCTTGGTATTTGAGTGGCGGCGGGGTGCGGGCTGAGCTTCAGGCTGGAATACCTCTCTGTTTCGGCCACGAGGTGGCCGATCAGCCGCGTCGTACACTGGTGATGTAGGTTTCAATGCTTCCTCCTCAAGTCGGGGTAGCAACCTGCGCTTTGGGTAACCCTTGGAAGGGCGTTCGAGTTCACATTCCTCGGCCGCAAGGACTTCAGTCCATCTGTCTGCTTTTAAATCCTGATCAGCTCGAAGCTGTTGTTGCTTTTTCTTCAGGCTATTTGCTGTGGCTATAAGCTGGCGCATAAAGCGCTCCTGTTCGACGGGATCCTCAGGCACGACAAATTCTTTGTCGCTGAGGCGCACTTCGTCTTCGAAGAGAGGCATGTAATTGTAATCCTCCGCCTCTCCCTCTGCCGCTCGCTCAGGAGGGTTGGCTTGTTCATCCTCCGGCCCTAAATCTTGCTGGAGGGGATTGTCGTCGTCTTCGGCACTGTCCGGGGTACTATTATCTCCTGTGCCGGTATCACCGCTTTAGCTGTGGCGAGACTTAGAGCGGCGCCGCTGACGTCGGCGCTTGGGTTGCTTCTTGGAGGGGTCATCCTCCGCTGTCTTGTCGCCATTGCTTTCTTTGGGTGTATCCACCATGTATATATCATATGATGAGGTGGTGGTCCAGTGCCCTATGGGTGATACGTCTCCAATGTATCTATAATTTTTGATTGCTCCATGCTATATTATCTACTGTTTTGGACCATATTGGGCTTTATTTTCCACTTTTATATTACTTTTGGGACTAACCTATTAACCGGAGGCCCAGCCCAGAATTGCCGTTTTTTGCCTATTTCAGTGTTTCGAAGAAACGAAATATCAAACGGAGTCCAAATGGAATGAAACCTTCGGGAACGTGATTTTCTCATCAGATATGATCCAAGAGACTTGGACCCTCCGTCAAGAAAGCCAAGAGGCCGTCACGAGGGTGGAGGGCGCCCCCCTAGGGCGTGCCCCCTGCCTCGTGGGCCCCTCAAAGCTCCACCGACGTACTCCTTCCTCCTATATATACCTACGTACCCCCAAACGATCAGATACGGAGCCAAAAACCTAATTCCACCGCCGCAACCTTCTGTACCCATGAGATCCCATCTTGGGGCCTGTTCCGGAGCTCCACCGGAGGGGGCATCCATCACGGAGGGCTTCTACATCATCACCATAGCCTCTCCAATGAAGTGTGAGTAGTTTACCTCAGACCTTCGGGTCCATAGTTAGTAGCTAGATGGCTTCTTCTCTCTTTTTGGATCTCAATACAATGTTCTCCCCCTCTCTCGTGGAGATCTATTCGATGTAATCTTATTTTTGTGGTGTGTTTGTTGAGAGCGATGAATTGTGGGTTTATGATCAATATTATCTATGAACAATATTTGAATCTTCTCTGAATTCTTTTATGAATGATTGGTTATCTTTGCAAGTCTCTTCGAATTATCAGTTTGGTTTGGCCTACTAGATTGGTTTTTCTTGCAATGGGAGAAGTGCTTAGCTTTGGGTTCAATCTTGCGGTGTCCTTACCCAGTGACAGAAGGGGCAGCAAGGCACGTATTGTATTGTTGCCATCGAGGATAACAAGATGGGGTATTTATCATATTGCGTGAATTTATTCCTCTACATCATGTCATCTTGCTTAAGGCGTTACTCTGTTTTCATTAACTTAATACTCTAGATGCATGCTGGATAGCGGTCGATGAGTGGAGTAATAGTAGTAGATGCAGGCAGGAGTCGGTCTACTTGTCTTGGACGTGATGCCTATATACATGATCATACCTAGATATTCTCATAATTATGCTCAATTATGTCAATTGCTCAACAGTAATTTGTTCACCCATCATAGAAATACTTATGCTCTTGAGATAAGCCACTAGTGAAACCTATGGCCCCCGGGTCTATTCTCATCATATCAATCTCCAACCACTTTATTATTGCTTTGCTTTTTTACTTTGCCTTTTATTTTACCTTGCATCTTTATACCAAATATACGAAAAATATTATCTATCATCTCTATCAGATCTCAGTCTCGTAAGTGACCGTGAAGGGATTGACAACCCCTAATCGTGTTGGTTGCGTCGAGCTATTGTTTTGTGTAGGTACGAGGGACTCGCGCGTAGCCTCCTACTAGATTGATACCTTGGTTCTCAAAAACTGAGGGAAATAGTTACGCTACTTTGCTGCCTTATCCTCTCCTCTTCGGGGAAATCCAACGCAATGCTCAAGAGGTAGCAAGAAGAATTTCTGGCGCCATTGCCGAGGAGTCTAAGCAAAAGTCAACATACCAAGTACCCATCACAATTCCTTATCTCTCGCACTACATTATTTGCCATTTACCTCTTGTTTTCCTCTCCCCCACTTCACCCTTGCCGTTTTATTCGCCCTCTCTTTTCCGTTTGCCTTTTTCTCGCTCGCTTTTTGTTTGCTCATGTGTTGGATTGCTTGCTTGTCACGATGGCTCAAGATAATACCAAATTGTGTGACTACACCAATACCAACAATAATGATTTCCTTAGCACTCCGATTGCTCCTCTTGCCAATACTGAATCTTGTGAAGTCAATACTACTTTGTTGAATCTTGTTATGAAAGATCAATTCACCGGCCTTCCTTGTGAAGATGTCGCTACTCATCTAAATAGCTTCGTTGATTTATGTGATATGCAAAAGAAGAAAGATGTTGATAATGATATTGTTAAATTGAAGCTATTTCTTTTTTCGCTTAGAGATCGTGCTAAAGCTTGGTTTTCGTCTTTGCCTAAAAATAGTATTGATTCTTGGAACAAGTGCAAAGATGTTTTTATCTCTAAGTATTTTCCTCCCGCTAAGATCATCTCTCTTAGAAATGATATTATGAATTTTAAGCAACTTGATCATGAACATGTTGCACAAGCTTGGGAGAGAATGAAATTAATGATACGTAATTGCCCTACTCATGGTTTGAATTTGTGGATGATTATACAAAAAAATTATGCCAGATTGAATTTTGCTTCTACAAATCTTTTAGATTCGGCCGCGGGAGGCACTTTTATGGAAATCACTTTAGGAGATGCTACTAAACTCCTAGATAATATTATGGTTAATTATTCTCAATGGCACACCGAAAGATCTACTAATAAAAAAGTGCATGCGATAGAAGAAATCAATGTTTTGAGTGGAAAGATGGATGAACTTATGAAATTATTTGCTAATAAGAGTGTTTCTTCTGATCTTAATGATATGCCTTTGTCTACTTTGATTGAGAATAATAATGAATCTATGGATGTGAATTTTGTTGGTAGGAATAATTTTGGTAACAACGCGTATAGAGGGAATTTTAATCCTAGGCCTTATCCTAGTAATCCTTCTAATAATTATGGAAATTCCTACAACAACTCTTATGGAAATTTTAATAAGATGCCCTCTGAATTTGAGAATAGTGTTAAAGAGTTTATGAATTCACAAAAGAATTTTAATGCTTTGCTTGAAGAGAAATTACTTAAAGTTGATGAATTGGCTAGGAACGTGGATAGAATTTCTCTTGATGTTGATTCTTTAAAGCTTATATCTATTCCTCCTAAGCATGATATCAATGAGTCTCTCAAAGCCATGAGAATTTCCATTGATGAGTGCACGGAAAGAACCGCTAGGATGCGTGCTACGAAAGATGCCTTTATTAAAGCATGTTCTTCCAACTCCTATGAAAATCAAGATGAAGATCTAAAAGTTATTGATGTGTCCCCTATTAAATCTTTGTTTTGCAATATGAATCTTGATGAAACTGAATATGATCCACCTTTACCTAGACGGCGTTCTAAAAATTCGGAGTATTTAGATCTTGATGATGAAATTGATAAAAGTGGGATTGAAAAGAATAAAACCCTAGATGTTGCTAAACCCACTATATTGGATTTCAAGGAATTTAATTATGAAAGTTGCTCTTTAATTGATTGTATTTCCTTGTTGCAATCCGTGCTAAATTCTCCTCATGCTTATAGTCAAAATAAAGCGTTTACTAAACATATCGTTGATGCCTTGATGCAATCTTATGAAGAAAAACTTGAATTGGAAGTTTCTATCCCTAGAAAACTCTATGATGAGTGGGAACGAACTATTAAAATTAAGATTAAGGATCATGAATTTTATGCTTTATGTGATTTGGGTGCTAGTGTCTCCACTATTCCCAAAACTTTGTGTGATTTGCTAGATTTCCGTGATTTTGATGATTCCTCTCTAAACTTGCATCTTGCGGATTCCACTATTAAAAAACCTATGGGAAGAATTAATGATGTTCTCATTGTTGCAAATAGGAATTATGTGCCCGTAGATTTTATCGTTCTTGATATAGAGTGCAATCCTTCTTGTCCTATTATTCTTGGTAGACCTTTCCTTAGAACGATTGGTGCAATTTCCATTAAAGAAAGGCATGGAACACTTCCCTAGGAAGAAAATAAAATTACCATATGAATCTATCATGAGAGTCACTTATGGATTGCCTACCAAAGATGGCAATACCTAGATCTATCCTTGCTTTTATGCCTAGCTAGGGGCGTTAAACGATAGCGCCTGTTGGGAGGCAACCCAATTTTATTTTTGTTTTTTTTGTTTTTGTTTCTGTCTAGGAATAAATAATCCATCTACCTTCTGTTTAGATGTGGTTTTATCTTTTAATTAGTGTTTGTGCCAAGTTAAACCTATAGGATCTTCTTGGATGATAGTTATTTGATCTTGCTGTAATTTCCATAAACTTTCTGTTCACGAAAATAATTGTTAAAAATCACCAGAACGTGATAAAATAGTGGTTCCAATTACTGCTGATCAATAAAAAAATTATCTAGGTCGTCCTATTTTGGCTGATTGTTTGGAGTTCCAGAAGTTTGCGTTAGTTACAGATTACTACAGACTGTTCTGTTTTTGACAGATTCTGTTTTTCGTGTGTTGTTTGCTTATTTTGATGAATCTATGGCTAGTAAAATAGTTTATAATCCATAGAGAAGTTGGAATACAGTAGCTTTAACACCAATATAAATAAATAATGAGTTCATTACAGTACCTTGAAGTGGTCTTTTGTTTTCTTTCGCTAACGGAGCTCGCGAGATTTCTGTTAAGTTTTGTGTTGTGAAGTTTTCAAGTTTTGGGTGAAATCTTTTGATGGATTATGGAACAAGGAGTGGCAAGAGCCTAAGCTTGGGGATGACCATGGCACCCCCAAGATAATCCAAGGACACCAAAAATTCAAAGCTTGGGGATGCCCCGGAAGGCATCCTCTCTTTCGTCTACTTCCATCGGTAATTTTACTTGGAGCTATATTTTTATTCACCACATGACATGTGTTTTGCTTTGAGCGTCTTGTATGATTTGAGTCTTCGATTTTTAGTTTACCACAATCATCCTTTATATACACACCTTTTGAGAGAGCCATACATGAATTGGAATTTGATAGAATACTCTATGTGCTTCAGTTATACCTTTTGAGCTATATAATTTTGCTCTAGTGCTTCACTTATATCTTTTGAGCTTTATAATTTTGCTCTATGTGCTTCACTTAGATCTTTTAGAGAACGGTGGTGGATTAGTTTTAAAGAAACTATTGATCTCTCATGCTTCACTTAGATTATTTTGATAGTCTTAAATAGCATGGTAAATTGCTTAATAATAATGTGCTTGGTATTCAAGATTTGTAAAACTTTCTTTTGAGTGCATTGAATACTAAGAAAAGTTTGATGCTTGATAATTGTTTTGAGATATGAAGATGGTGATATTAGAGTCATGCTAGTTGAGTAGTTGTGAATTTGAGAAATACTTGTGTTAAAGTTCGTGATTCCCGTAGCATGCACATATGGTGAACTGTTATGTGACGAAGTCGGAGCATGATTTATTTATTGATTGTCTTCCTTATGAGTGGCGGTTGGGGACGAGCGATGGTCTTTTCCTACCAATCTATCCCCCTAGGAGCATGCACGTAATACTTTGCTTTGATAACTTCTAGATTTTTGCAATAAGTATATGAGTTCTTTATGACTAATGTTGAGTCCATGGATTATACGCATTTTCCCCATCCTTCCACCATTGCTAGCCTCTCTAATACTGCGCACTTTTCGCCGGTATAATACACTCACCATGTACCTTCCTCAAAACAGCCACCATACCTACCTATTATGGCATTTCCATAGCCTTTCCGAGATATATTGCCATGCAACTTTCCACCGTTCCGTTTATTATGACATGCTCCATCATTGTCATATTGCTAGCATGATCATGTAGTTGACATTGTATTTGTGGCAAAGCCACCGTTCATAATTCTTTCATACATGTCACTATTGATTCATTTCATATCCCGGTACACCGCCGGAGGCATTCACATAGAGTCATATTTTGTTTTAAGTATTGAGTGGTAATTATTGAGTTGTAAGAAAAATAAAAGTGTAATGATCATCATTTTTAGAGCATTGTCCCAAGTGAGGAAAGGATGATGGAGACTATGATTCCCCCACAAGTCGGGATGAGACTCTGGAAGAAAAAGATAAAAAAAAGAAAAAAAGAGGCCATAAAAAAGAAGAGAAAATGCCCAAATAAAAAAATGAGAGAAAAAGAGAGAAGGGATAATGTTACTATCCTTTTACCACACTTGTGCTTCAAAGTAGCACCATGATCTTCATGATAGAGAGTCTCTCATTTTGTCACTTTCATATACTAGTGGGAATTTTTCATTATAGAACTTGGCTTGTATATTCCAATGATGGGCTTCCTCAAATTGCCCTAGGTCTTCGTGAACAAGCAAGTTGGATGGACACCCACTTAGTTTCTTTTGTTGAGTTTTCATATACTTATAGCTCTAGTGCATCCGTTGCATGGCAATCCCTACTCACTCACATTGATATCTATTGATGGGCATCTCCATAGCCCGTTGATACGCCTAGTTGATGTGAGACTATCTTCCCCTCTTTTTGTCTTCTCCACAACCACCATTCTATTCCACATATAGTGCTATATCCATGGCTCACGCTCATGTATTGCGTGAAGATTGAAAAAGTTTTGAAAATGTTGAAGTATGAAACAATTGCTTGGCTTGTCATCGGGGTTGTGCATGATTCAAATACTTTGTGCGGTGAAGATAGAGCATAGCCAGACTATATAATTTTGTAGGGATAACTTTCTGTGGCCATGTTATTTTGAGAAGACATAATTGCTTTGTTAGTATGCTTGAAGTATTATTATTTTTATGTCAATATGAACTTTTATCTCGAATCTTTCGGATCTGAATAATCATACCACAATTAAGAAGATTTACATTGAAATTATGCCAAGTAGCACTCCGCATCAAAAATTCTCTTTTTATCATTTACCTACTCGAGGACGAGCAGGAATTAAGCTTGGGGATGCCTGATACGTCTCCAACGTATCTACAATTTTTGATTGCTCCATGCTATATTATCTACTGTTTTGGACCATATTGGGCTTTATTTTCCACTTTTATATTACTTTTGGGACTAACCTATTAACCGGAGGCCCAGCCCAGAATTGATGTTTTTTTTGCCTATTTTAGTGTTTCGAAGAAACGGAATATCAAATGGAGTCCAAACGGAATGAAACCTTCGGGAACGTGATTTTCTCATCAGATATGATCCAGGGACTTGGACCCTCCGTCAAGAAAGCCACGAGGTGGTCACGAGGGTGGAGGGCGCGCTCCCCCTAGGGCGCGCCCCCTGCCTCGTGGGCCCCTCGAAGCTCCACCGATGTACTCCTTGCTCCTATATATACCTACGTACCCCCAAACGATCAGATACGGAGCCAAAAACCTAATTCCACCGCCGCAACCTTCTGTACCCACGAGATCCCATATTTGGGCCTGTTCCGGAGCTCGGCGGGAGGGGGCATCCTTCGCGGAGGGCTTCTACATCATCACCATAGCCTCTCCGATGAAGTGTGAGTAGTTTACCTCAGATTTTTGGGTCCATAGTTAGTAGCTAGATGGCTTCTTCTCTCTTTTTGGATCTCAATACAATGTTCTCCCCCTCTCTTGTGGAGATCTATTCGATGTAATCTTCTTTTTGCGGTGTGTTTGTTGAGACCGATGAATTGTGTGTTTATGATCAAGATTATCTATGAACAATATTTGAATCTTCACTGAATTCTTTTATGCATGATTTGTTATCTTTGCAAGTCTCTTCGAATTATCAGTTTGGTTTGGCCTACTAGATTGGTTTTTCTTGCAATGGGAGAAGTGCTTAGCTTTGGGTTCAATCTTGCGGTGTCCTTACTATAACGCCCTCGATGCGGCTATATCTCCCACGTGTGGAAGCACGACTTAGAGGCATAACCGCATTGAAAGCAATGTCGCAAGTGAGGTAATCTTCACACAACCCATGTAATACATAAGGGAAAGAGATACATAGTTGGCTTACAATCGCCACTTCACACAAATACATGAATAAAACATTACATCATACAGTTACAATCAGGGCCCGACTACGGAGCCAAAATAAAAGAAGAAACCCCAAAAGCGACAAAGGTCCCCGATCGACCCCAACTGGGCTCCACTACTGATCGAGTAGAACGGAACAGCATAAAGGATAGGATCTTCATCGAACTCCTCCTTGAGCTCGGGCGCGTCACCTGCACAGTTTCATCGAAACCTGCAAACTGGTTTGGAAGTATATGTGAGTCACGGGGACTCAGCAATCTCACACTCGCGAGATCAAGACTATTTAAGCTTATAGGTAGGGTAAAAGGTATGAGGTGGAGCTGCAGCAAGCGACTAGCATATATGGTGGCTAACATACGCAAATGAGAGCGAGAAGAGAAGGCAAAGCACGATCGAACAACTATGATCAATAAGTGATCCTGAACTACTTACGTCAAACATAACTCCAACAACCGTGTTCACTTCCCGGACCCCGCCGAGAAGAGACCATCACGGTTACACACGCGGTTGGTGTATTTTAAATAAGATCAACTTCGGGTTATCTACAACCGGACATTAACAAATTCCCATCTGCCACATAACCGCGGGCACGGCTTTCGAATGTTCAAACCCTGCAGGGGTGTCCCAACTTAGCCCATTATAAGCTCTCGCGATCAACGAAGGATATTCCTTCTCCCCGGGAAGACCCGATCAGTCTCAGAATCCCGGCTACAAGACATCTCGACAGTAATAAAACGAGTCCAGCAAAGCCGCCCGATGCGCCGACATCCTGATAGGAGCTGCACATATCTCGTTCTCAGGGCAACACCGGATGAGCAGTCCGTACAGCTAAAACCAAGTCTC
This sequence comes from Aegilops umbellulata, assembly GCA_032464435.1. NCBI lineage: Eukaryota > Viridiplantae > Streptophyta > Magnoliopsida > Poales > Poaceae > Aegilops > Aegilops umbellulata. Next base: position 240,782,937 of record CP136055.1, on the reverse strand, counting down.
AAGTTTCCTTGAGAGGGCGCTGCAAAGGGCTCTAGTTCGGACCAACACTTAGACAAGCATTGGCCCGGGGGGGGGGGGCTGAATAAAGATGACCCTCGGGCTGATCAAACCCAAGGGAAAGGGATAGGTGGTAAGCAAATGGTAAAACCAAGGTTGGGCCTTGCTGGAAGAGTCTTATTCAAAGCGAACTGTCAAGGGGGTCCCATAAATCACCCGACCGTGTTAGGGACGCAAAATCCGGGAACATAACACCAGTATGACGGAAACTAGGGCGGCAAGAGTGGAACAAAACACCAGGCATAAGGCCGAGCCTTCCACCCTTTACCAAGTATATAGATGCATTAATTAAATAAGATATATTGTGATATCCCAACAAGTAAACATGTCCCAATCAAGGAACAACATCTCCATGTTCCAACAAGGAACAAACTTCATCTTCACCTGCAACTAACAACGCTATAAGAGGGGCTGAGCAAAGCGGTAACATAGCCAATCAACGGTTTGCTAGGACAAGGTGGGTTAGAGGTATGGTTTAACAATATGGGAGGCATAATAAGCAAGTGGTAGGTATCGCAGCATAGACATAGCAAAAGAGCGAGCAACTAGCAAGCAAAGATAGAAGTGATTTCGAGGGTATGGTCATCTTGCCTGAAATCCCGCAAGGAAGAAGAACGAGTCCATGAAGAAGACAAATGGACGTAGTCGAACGAATCCTCACAATCGCAATGTTATTGGAACTAACCCGAAGAAGCATCACCGGAAAGAAGCAAACAACAAAGTAAACAACCACCACATACACATGGCATGATATGCGAGGTGTGATATGCAATGCATATGCATGCTTCGGAAGGAAAAAGATGAACCAGGCATAATCTTGGCAAACCAAGTATGCCACTGGAAAGGTGAGGGGATTTCGGTTGAAATTGATATAAAGAACACCGGAATCGGATGTACGGTTTGCAAATGACAAGCAAAACAAGAATGACATGATGCTGCCATCAACAACATGATGCTACTTAGCAAGCAACAAGAAATTAAGCTACTGCACCCAAACATATCAACAAAGCATATTACAGTAATCTACTCAAGATGCTTGACAAAAGATGAACACTGAGCTACGGCTAAATCACACCTCAACAGATTCAAACAAGCATGGTAAAAGTGCAAAAGATAACAGGTTCACAGACTTAGTGAAATACTATCATGCCAGAAATTAACATCAGGATGACATGTTTAGAGCAAGGAAACAACCTGCTACAGGAACAGGACATAGCAAAGAAAGGCATGGCATAAATCTACTCAAAGCATTGAACAAAAGTCCCTTACTGACCATAAGCCAAAAGGGATAAGAAAATATAATAACACCCATATCAATTAAGCAAGTTTCGTTACAGATTTCAGACTTAGTAGAAAACTGGGCATGACAAAAACAGATAACAAGTAGGCATGTTTACGAGCTCGATGCACTCACTACAGAGCATTGCATGAAAAACTAAGCATACATACATCAATAAGACATGACATAGAAGCTAGACATGGCAATAACAACAATATCATGCAAGGATCAACTACGCCACGCTTGGCAAAATCGAATAACATGTAAACAATCTGCCAGCAACATTTTATAACAAAAGTAGAGCTCGATTGACTCAAGCTATGGCACTCCATAAATACAAACAAAGGCATGGATGGATATAGAAAATCCATATGCTCAAAACACCCTTACTGATCATGCTCAAAAGAGGCATAGATCTCTCTGAAACAACATGAACACATGGCATAAAAATAACAACAGGCAAGGACTTAGTGGAATTACTAAGTCTCTGAAATCAGCAACATTAAGTACGCTAGTTTGCATGCTTGTGCTAGTCACCACATAGATCACAAAAATACATGGCATGAACTACTGGAAAGATGGCATGGCATATTTCAAAACACATGTAGGACTCAACTTCATAGGATGCACACATCAATCATGGCAAAAATGGCAAAAGTGCATCTACTGAAACAGATCTGAAACTAACATCACATAGCCCTCTTCTAACAGCATTTCTGGCATCAAGATGAGCTCAAATGAAAATGATGCAATGAGATGAAATGATGCACTCATCGAGGCGAACAATTCGATATGCTACACGCCCAAAACGGAGTCACGGATGCAGAGTTATGGCATGATGAAGGGAGCAACAAAATGTCATAGATAAAAGGACTTGGACGAAATTTACCTCCCGAAACAGATCTAGGGTTTCGGGGCACGGAGATCGAGGTTCGCCGGAATCGGCCGGAGTTGGGCACCGGGGTGGAGGGAGATGGCGGGGAGGAGCCGGAGGAGGACGGGGCCGGCGGATTCGAGGCGCGGGGCCGGTAAGGAGGCGGAGGGGCGCCGGGGCGCGGCCGGGCCGGAGCGCACGGCGCGGCGGCGGCGCGGCCGGCGACGGGGCACGGCGCGTAGCGGCGGCGGCCGGCAGCGAGGAGGCGCGGCGGAGCACGGTGGCGTGGGGCGCAGGCGGCGGGGAGCAGGAGCGCACGACGAGGCACGGCGGCGGCGGCGCGCCCGCGGTGAGGCGGCGGAGGACGCACGGCGCCGACGAGGAGGCGGCTCGGGGCGGCGGCTCGGGCCCAGCGCGGGGCACGGGCGCGGAGCGGCGGCAGCGGGCTCGGGCCCGTGCGCGGCGCGGGCGGGCCGGCCACGGGCCGCGGCGGGCTTCGGCGGGCACGGCGAAGTGGGGCGGCGCGGCGCTGAGGTGGCGAGTGCTGGTTGGAGGAGAGGGGCGGCGGGGTGACGTGGCGGCGCGTGATTCGCCGGGGTGAGGTGGAAGCTGGACGCGTCTGGCGCGGACGGACGTGTCCGGCGGCGGAGAGGGAGCGGGGCTAGGGTTTCATCTGCGATTTGGACGGGGGAGGCACATATTTATAGGTAGAGGGGGCTATGAAGCTCCAAATGGAGTGCGGTTTTCGGCCACGCGATCGTGATCGAACGACCGACAACATGGAGATGATTTAGATGGGTTTTGGGCCACTTTGAAGGGGGTGTTGGGCTGCACCAAAAGAGGCCTTCACGGTTACCCGGTTAACCGTTGGAGTATCAAACGACCTCCGAATGACCCGAAACTTGACAGGCGGTCTACCGGTGCTATACCAAGGCCGCTTGGCAAACCTCGGTCCATTCCGAGAAGGTTTAAAACCCGCACACGAAAATAGGTAAAAGGGGACGCCGGAGGACGTAGGAGCGCCGGATTGCAAAACGGACAACGGGGAAAATGCTCGGATTCATGAAACGAACACGTATGCGAATGCGATGCACATGATGACATGATATGAAATGCAGATGATGATATGGCAAAGAGCGGCACGCAAGCACATGACATGGCAAGGACGGCGAATAACTGACGGACACCTGGCGCATCGAAACCGGGGCGTTACAACACTCCACCACTACGAGAGGATCTCGTCCCGAGATCTAGGATGGCACCGGAGGGGAAAATGGAAGAGGAAGAGAAGTGGTAAAACAAAGTTGCATCTTTGACAAACAATTGAAACCACGAACCTTGAGAGGTTGAGCAAATTGAAAGAAAGAACACAACGAAGTTGAACGAACTTGAAAACACTCCGTTAGATAAGAGGAACATGGGATACGACGAGAACCAAGAGGTTAAGTGATAAGGTAGATATTGAAACCACTCCGGTTAAAACAAGATAGAGAAGGAATAAGAATGACATGATTTGGGCAGCACTCCGACTGAAAGAAGAAGGAAAAACTTGATAAGATGAAAAGAACTCGGAGAGATGATACAACACTCCGGTTGGAAATGGAAGGAATATAATATGAACTTGGCAAGATGAGAGGATACTTGATGAGATCAAAAACACTCTGCCTCGGAAACTATTGAAAGAATGGCACAATGGGTAAGAAATATTTCAGACAGCACTTCGGTTGACAAGAGGAACAAACTTGATAAGATGAAAAGAACTTGAAGAGAAGACACAACACTACAGTTAAATGGATAAGCAATAAAAGAACAAGATATTGAGAAAACAAGATGATTGGTCGACGAGAGTAACATCACAATGCCTCCGGGACGAATGAACAGAAGATAGATCGTCGGAATAAGAGAACGGAGAAGGAAATGATAACTTCTATCACAATTGAATTTGGGAAAGCATCCTTCCAAGAAGGTTAAAACGGAGTTGTCGGAAAACCAACAACGAAAATAATAAGCTTGAAGTGGGCTTATGGCAAACATCTCAAAATTATGAGGTGAGCTTCTGCCACCAACGGAAACAAATGATTGGATTGATATCAACAAGGAGACGAGAAACTTATCTCACCGGGAGGACAATGAAGAACTTGGGTCATTTATAAGCACCATAAATAGCAACAATCCTTAGGGAAAGCTTTAGGTGAAATATAGCCCAAGATAACTCCAATGAAGAGATTGATGGATTTAAAATACCTCATTCTTGACAACATGTGAATCGTGAAGCATGAAGGAAAATTGTCAAGAATGACATAACACCACCTCGAATGATACGGTTGAAAGAATTGCACTTCGAAATGCAAGAAGAAGAATACTTGAACTCCTCAAGACAAAACATGTGTTGAGCACCATGTTTATTTTTGAGTATAACTTGACGCATCTTGACTCCGAGAGAAATCTTGATGAACAATTGAAGAATGAAAAGAATCCTTGATGACCCACCATGTAGAGCCTCCATGAAGAACTCCGGTAATAAAAGGATGATAGGAAGAAAGAGAAGTTGAAAACACAAGGTGAAGCCTTGCAGTGATAAGATGAAGCTTTGAAATGATATAACCGAGAAAACTTGGAACTCCGGAAAGAAAGATGAACCAATGAAAACAAGAATTTTGATGAACCTCTGGAATAGGAAATTGAATTCACTCGATGAAACAAGAATAAGAATTACATTATGTTTATCCTTCACCAATTTAAATTGATGACCAGCAATGGCTTTGGCATACCACTTATTATCGTAGAAAGGATTAAGAGAGATATAGCGCAACTTGAGAAGGTCTTCAAAGATCCGCCGGTAGGATTTGGAAACCACGAATGAATTGATATGATAACAAAGAAAGAGAACTCTTGAACGAACCACCGTAAGAATTGAAAAAGAAAGTAGCAAAGGCACAATTCACCGGGAAGAATTTAGAAAATGAATAAAGATACTTGACAGAATTTAGATACATTAGAACGAAGAGATCATGAACTGATTAGAGAATAATTGAATGATGCACCGGTAAGATTTGGAGAACGAGAGCCGAAAGCTTGAATGAATAATTCTGAGATGATGGGCTCCGGAGAATCAAACTGAAAAGACTCCTGAAATGCTCCGGATGGGTATGAAAAGAATTCTCACAACCAAAAACAATTATGAGAGGATGGCATCAAGCTAGAACCATGAATCTTGAAGAGAATGGAGCAAGATGTAAGAGAAACTCTTCTTCGGTCTTCAAATGTTGAGAATGACGATGAGAAACACCACCATGAATTGTTGAGGCACTCCGGAATGAGAATTGGAAAGGTTGAACCAATGATGAAAAGAATTTGAAAGATCTTGGAGAAAGACATATGACTGATGGTAAATCATTCTTACGTCAAACTTCGAAAAGAATTTGGGAATAGCTTCGGGATGATTAGAAGAGTCAGGTAAGATCCTGGGAAAGGACCTGTGGGTTAGGGCCCACTCAAAAGAAACACTGTTGAACGATTACTTGAAAAGAGATTGCACCGGTTGATTTAAATGGCTTGAATGAGATAACATCCTCAAAAAAAACTTGAGTGAATTGAGAATGGAAAACTTGAATCTTCTGAGATATCTTCATCACTCCGGAACAAATGAATAAAGAGAAGTGAATGATTAAGAGGTGCATCGATACGAGAAAACATTTGAAACGAGGAAAGATATGATCAACAAGCTTGAACTGAATCCACCGGAGAAGAAAAAGAACGAAGATTGATGAACTTGAAGCTCCGTTAGAATCTTCATGATAATCACCGGATAAGAACATTGACGGAAAAAAATAGAGGCTTCACAAGAATAAAATGGATACCTGAATAAGAAATCTACGTCCTTGAAGAAATAAGGGTGGGAGGGCGGGAAAACAAAGACAACTTGGAACGGATGAAGCAAACACCGTTGAGAAGAAGTGATAATTGATCTTGCGAATGTTGAAGTGATCGGATCCACTTGAAGAGAGACACACCGGTTGAAAAGGATTGACATGGCACTCTCAGTTATCATGAAGGATTGGTATCCACATAGGAATATGAGAACAGCACGTAGAAAAGGTATGGAATCAACACTTGACATTGAAGCAACTCGAATACCACAAAACAAATCAAAAACAAAGGATTGGCTTAGGAAATGAGCCGGAAACAAATACATATGATAGAGATTTACCCAATCCCATATCATGCATCTGTCGGAAAGATATTCTAGGAGCTACTTGAATTCCCACCTATAAACTCCCGAAACTTTCTGGTTATGCAATCAAGTGTTAGGGATACAGGGAACACAAAATATATCACCCAAACTAACAATACCTAGATCCAGCTGTATCCATCCTTCAACACATAACCAAGAAATCCTCGGAAATCGTCTACCTCAACCTTCTAAAAGCATCCGTTATACGAGTCATGGCAATACTCCCGCACTCGCCTCAGTACTGGGCTATCAGGGTTATCTCACCAACAACTGTACAAAAGAGTTTTTCGATGTCGGCGTACTAAACTCAGGTATTCCAGAACTGCAACGATAAAATTATGACGACAACACCTCGGAGCTCAACTCACCGGGACACCTCCACTAAACCCCTGCTGACGGGAGGCAACCAAGACAATGTTGTCATCATAAAACCATCGGAACGATTCTAAGATACCCGCGTGATCCTAAATTTTTTTAGTGAAATTTGAGAAGAGAAGAGTCAAAACTCTACGTCAGGATGCCTTACCAGAGCGATGAGGAGACTGGGAAGTAAAAAGAATTCTTAAACTCTCCGATATATAATTCCTAATGACTCAAAACATTTTTCTAGACACAACTCGGCCGCTAAAAACGATCAATCAGTGGGGGCTCCTAAGGTCGGGGAAGGCTCTGATACCAACTTGTAACGCCCTCGATGCGGCTATATCTCCCACGTGTCGAAGCACGACTTAGAGGCATAACCGCATTGAAAGCAATGTCGCAAGTGAGGTAATCTTCACACAACCCATGTAATACATAAGGGAAAGAGATACATAGTTGGCTTACAATCACCACTTCACACAAATACATGAATAAAACATTACATCATACAGTTACAATCAGGGCCCGACTACGGAGCCAAAATAAAAGAAGAAACCCCAAAAGCGACAAAGGTCCCCGATCGACCCCAACTGGGCTCCACTACTGATCGAGTAGAACGGAACAGCATAAAGGATAGGATCTTCATCGAACTCCGCCTTGAGCTCGGGCGCGTCACCTGCACAGTTTCATCGACACCTGCAAACTGGTTTGGAAGTATATGTGAGTCACGGGGACTCAGCAATCTCACACCCGCGAGATCAAGACTATTTAAGCTTATAGGTAGGGTAAAAGGTATGAGGTGGAGCTGCAGCAAGCGACTAGCATATATGGTGGCTAACATACGCAAATGAGAGCGAGAAGAGAAGACAAAGCACGGTCGAACAACTATGATCAATAAGTGATCCTGAACTACTTACGTCAAACATAACTCCAACAACCGTGTTCACTTCCCGGACCCCGTCGAGAAGAGACCATCATGGTTACACACGCAGTTGGTGTATTTTAAATAAGATCAACTTCGGGTTATCTACAACCGGACATTAACAAATTCCCATCTGCCACATAACCGCGGGCACGGCTTTCGAAAGTTCAAACCCTGCAGGGGTGTCCCAACTTAGCCCATTATAAGCTCTCGCGATCAACGAAGGATATTCCTTCTCCCCGGGAAGACCCGATCAGTCTCGGAATCCCGGCTACAAGATATCTCAACAGTAATAAAACAAGTCCAGCAAAGCCGCCCGATGCGCCGACATCCTGATAGGAGCTGCACATATCTCGTTCTCAGGGCAACACCGGATGAGCAGTCCGTACAGCTAAAACCAAGTCTCAAGTTTCCTTGAGAGGGCGCTGCAAAGGGCTCTAGTTCGGACCAACACTTAGACAAGCAATGGCCCCGGGGGGGGGGGCTGAATAAAGATGACCCTCGGGCTGATCAAACCCAAGGGAAAGGGATAGGTGGTAAGCAAATGGTAAAACCAAGGTTGGGCCTTGCTGGAAGAGTCTTATTCAAAGCGAACTGTCAAGGGGGTCCCATAAATCACCTTACCATGTTAGGGACGCAAAATCCGGGAACATAACACCGGTATGACGGAAACTAGGGCGGCAAGAGTGGAACAAAACACCAGGCATAAGGTCGAGCCTTCCACCCTTTACCAAGTATATAGATGCATTAATTAAATAAGATATATTGTGATATCCCAACAAGTAAACATGTCCCAATCAAGGAACAACATCTCCATGTTCCAACAAGGAACAAACTTCATCTTCACCTGCAACTAACAACGCTATAAGAGGGGCTGAGCAAAGCGGTAACATAGCCAATCAACGGTTTGCTAGGACAAGGTGGGTTAGAGGTATGGTTTAACAATATGGGAGGCATGATAAGCAAGTGGTAGGTATCGCAGCATAGGCATAGCAAAAGAGCGAGCAACTAGCAAGCAAAGATAGAAGTGATTTCGAGGGTATGGTCATCTTGCCTGAAATCCCGCAAGGAAGAAGAACGAGTCCATGAAGAAGACAAATGGACGTAGTCGAACGAATCCTCACAATCGCAACGTTATCGGAACTAACCCGAAGAAGCATCACCGGAAAGAAGCAAACAACAAAGTAAACAACCACCACATACACATGGCATGATATGCGAGGTGTGATATGCAATGCATATGCATGCTTCGGAAGGAAAAAGATGAACCAGGCATAATGTTGGCAAACCAAGTATGCCACTGGAAAGGTGAGGGTATTTCGGTTGAAATCGATATAAAGAACACCGGAATCGGATGTACGGTTTGCAAATGACAAGCAAAACAAGAATGACAGGATGCTGCCATTAACAGCATGATGCTACTTAGCAAGCAACAAGAAATTAAGCTACTGCACCCAAACATATCAACAAAGCATATTATAGTAATTTACTCAAGATGCTTGACAAAAGATGAACACTGAGCTATGGCTAAATCCCTGCATAACCGGTTCAAACAAGCATGGAAAAAGTGCAAAAGATAACAGGTTCACAGACTTAGTGAAAATAACAACATGCCAGAAATTAACATCAGGATAACATGTTTAGAGCAAGGGAACAACAAGCTACAGGAACACAATATAGCAAAACAAGGCATGACATGAATCTACTCAAAGCATAGAACAAAAGTCCCTTACTGACTTAGCAGAAAATATAATAACACCCATGTCAATTAAGCAAGTTTCTTTACAGGTTTCAGACTTAGCAGAAAACTGGACATGTCAAAAACAGATAACAAGTAGGCATGTTTATGAGCTCGATGCACTCACTACAGAGCATTACATGATAAACTAAGCATACATACATCAAGAAGACATGGCATAGAAGCTAGACATGGCAATAACAACAATATATCATGCAAGGATCAACTACACCAAGCTTGGCAAAATCGAATAACATGTAAACAATCTGCCAGCAACATTTTATAGCAAAAGTAGAGCTCGATTGACTCAAGCTATGGCACTCCATAAATACAAACAAAGGCATGGATGGATATAGAAAATCCATATGCTCAAAACACCCTTACTGATCATGCTCAAAAGAGGCATAGATCTCTCTGAAACAATATGAACACATGGCATAAAAATAACAGCAGGCAAGGACTTAGTGGAATTACTAAGTCTCTGAAATCAGCAACATTAAGTACGCTAGTTTGCATGCTTGTGCTAGTCACCACATAGATCACAAAAATACATGGCATGAACTACTGGAAAGATGGCATGGCATATTTCAAAACACATGTAGGACTCAACTTCATAGGATGCACACATCAATAATGGCAAAAATGGCAAAAGTGCATCTACTGAAACAGATCTGAAACTAACATCACATAGCCCTTTTCTAACAGCATTTCGGGCATCAAGATGAGCCTAAATGAAAATGATGCAATGAGACGTAATGATGTACTCATCGAGGCGAACAATTCGATATGCTACACGCCCAAAACGGAGTCACGGATGCAGAGTTATGGCATGATGAAGGGAGCAACAAAATGTCACAGATAAAAGGACTTGGACGAAATTTACCTCCCGAAACAGATCTAGGGTTTTGGGGCACGCAGATCGAGGTTCGCCGGAATCGGCCGGAGTTGGGCACCGGGGTGGAGGGAGATGGCGGGGAGGAGCCGGAGGAGGACGGGGCCGGCGGATCCGAGGCGCGGGGCCGGCAAGGAGGGGCGCCGGGGCGCGGCCGGGCCGGAGCGCACGGCGCGCAGCGGCGGCGGCCGGCAGCGAGGAGGCGCGGCGGAGCACGGCGGCGTGGGGCGCAGGCAGCAGGGAGCAGGAGCGCGCGGCGAGGCACGGCGGCGGCCGCGCGCCCGCGGTGAGGCGGCGGAGGACGCACGGCGCCGGCGAGGAGGCGGCTCGGGGCGGCGGCTCGGGCCCAGCGCGGGGCACGGGCGCGGAGCGGCGGCGGCGGGCTCGGGCCCGTGCGCGGCGCGGGCGGGCCGGCCATGGCGAAGTGGGGCGGCGCGGCGCTGAGGTGGCGGGTGCTGGTTGGAGGAGAGGGGCGGCGGGGTGACATGGCGGCGCGTGATTCACCGGGGTGAGGTGGAAGCTGGACGCGTCCGGCGCGGACGGACATGTCCGGCGGCGGAGAGGGAGCGGGGCTAGGGTTTCATCTGCGATTTGGTCGGGGGAGGCACATATTTATAGGTAGAGGGGGCTAGGAAGCTCCAAATGGAGTGCGGTTTTCGTCCACGCGATCGTGATCGAACGACCGACAACATGGAGATGACTTAGATGGGTTTTGGGCCACTTTGAAGGGGGTGTTGGGCTGCACCAAAAGAGGCCTTCACGGTTACCCGGTTAACCGTTGGAGTATCAAACGACCTCCGAATGACCCAAAACTTGACAGGCGGTCTACCGGTGCTATACCAAGGCCGCGTGGAAAACCTCGATCCATTCCGAGAAGGTTTAAAACCTGCACACGAAAATAGGTAAAAGGGGACGCCGGAGGACGTAGGAGCGCCGGATTGCAAAACGGACAACGGGGAAAATGCTCGGATTCATGAAACAAACACGTATGCGAATGCGATGCACATGATGACATGATATGAAATGCAGATGATGATATGGCAAAGAGCGACACGCAAGCACATGACATGGCAAGGACGGCGAATAACTGACGGACACCTGGCGCATCGAAACCGGGGCGTTACACTTACCCAGTGACAGGAGGGGAAGCAAGGCACGTATTGTATTGTTGCCATCTAGGATAACAAGATGGGGTATTTATCATATTGCGTGAATTTATTCCTCTACATCATGTCATCTTGCTTAAGGCGTTACTCTATTTTCATTAACTTAATACTCTAGATGCATGCTGGATAGCGGTCGATGAGTGGAGTAATAGTAGTAGTAGTAGATGCAGGCAGGAGTCGGTCTACTTGTCTCGGACGTGATGCCTATATACATGATCATACCTAGATATTCTCATAACTATGCTCAATTCTGTCAATTGCTCAACAGTAATTTGTTCACCCACCGTAGAAATACTTATGCTCTTGAGAGAAGCCACTAGTGAAACCTATGGCCCCTGGGTCTATTCTCATCATATCAATCTCCAACCACTTTATTATTGCTTTGCTTTTTTACTTTGCCTTTTAATTTACCTTGCATCTTTATACCAAAAATACCAAAAATATTATCTATCATCTCTATCAGATCTCACTCTCGTAAGTGACCGTGAAGGGATTGACGACCCCTAATCGCGTTGGTTGCGTTGAGCTATTGTTTTGTGTAGGTACGAGGGACTCGCGTGTAGCCTCCTACTGGATTGATACCTTGGTTCTCAAAAACTGAGGGAAATACTTACACTACTTTGCTGCATCATCCTCTCCTCTTCGGGGAAATCCAACGCAATGCTCAAGAGGTAGCAGTGGGCAGTGGTTCCTATTCGTCTCCCGCATCGTTGTCCATACCATTGATGTCTTCGCAGTCAAAGTCGAGCATGTCGGTTAAATCGTCGACAGTGGCTACTAAGTGGGTGGTGGGTGGGGTGTGAATTTCTTCATCATCCGCATCCCATTCTAGCCGGACATAGTTCGGCCAAGGTTCTCCTGACGAGCTTAGCACATCGCCGAAGGGCGAGTGTGAAAGATATCCGTGGAGGTGAACTCCATGATCGGTGCCCTATCGGATTCGATAGGCATGGGCGCAGGCAGTTTGGAGTCCGTGGCCGGAGATGAATCCAGTGGTTCGGCGTCACGGCTCTCGTGAGGGGTACGGTCAGTATCCGGCTCTATCGCCGCTGAGAGTGCAGCCTCCAAGGCGGGGTCTATCCACCCGTCCTCGGATGGTGCAACTTGCTCCGGATTGAAGGCCGGAGTAGTTGCCGGTGTGATCTTCCGAACACTGTCCGACGGCAGAGCTATATCATGCTCGTCGTGATCGTGCGGCATACCTGGCATGGGCTCGAATCCGTCAAATATCAAGTCTCCGTGGATGTCGGCAGTGTAATTCAAGTTTCCGAACCTAACCTGATGGCCAGGGCCGTAGCTCTCGATCTACTCCAGATGGCCAAGCGAGTTGGCCCGCAGTGTGAAGCCGCCGAATACGAAGATCTGTCCGGGGAGGAAGACCTCATCCTGGACCACATCGTTACCGATGATCGAAGGAGCCATCAAGCCTTACGGTGACGGCACAGTGGAACTCTCAATGAAAGCACCAATGTCGGTGTCAAAACCGGCGGATCTCGGGTAGGGGGTCCCGAACTGTGCGTCTAAGGCGGATGGTAACAGGAGGCGGGGATACAATGTTTACCTAGGTTCGGGCCCTCTTGATGGAGGTAATACCCTACTTCCTGCTTGATTGATCTTGATGATATGAGTATTACAAGAGTTGATCTACCACAAGATCGTAGAGGCTAAACTCTAGAAGCTAGCCTATGGTATGATTGTTGTTGTCCTACGGACTAAACCCTCCGGTTTATATAGACACAGGAGGGGGCTAGGGTTACACAGAGTCAGTTACAATGGGAGGAGATCTTCATATCCGTATTGCCAAGCTTGCCTTCCACGCTAAGAAGAGTCCCATCCGGACACGGGACAAAGTCTTCAATCTTGTATCTTCATAGTCCAACAGTCCGGCCAAAGGATATAGTCCGGCTGTCCGGATACCCCATAATCCATGACTCCCTCATATGCATCTGCGTTTAGGGGTTGTTTGGCTAGCGCCCATGACTACCCTGCCAAATTGAGGGCGTGCCAATTTTTTGGCGTAGGATTCTACCACAGCTGCCAAGCCCAAGCATGGGTGCAAAAAGTAAAGAGGAGGTGCACTAGTGACCAAAACATTGGCAGGGTAAGAAAACGTTGGCACCAATCCAAACACACTCCTAGGTTGGTGGTCGATGCCAAAATATTGGCATGCCAGCGCTTGGCTACCATCCAAACAGACCCTCGGCTTCCAGGCTCCTAATTTCGGCGGCAACCACTGATTGGCATCAATGACATTCGCAGCATGCACATGAATTCTTCATGGGAAGATCGCTTTCTTTTCTCACTCGTCTCCCTCCGGTGCTAGTGCCTGGTGAATTTCCTCTGTGTATTTGATTAGGAAGTTTTTGGATACTGTCACAAACGCTTTGTTTCCTCGTGTACAACATTATTCCTAAGGTACCATGCCCTCCGGGATATCAACATAATTTAAGACGAATCTCCTCCGAGCAAGGTGCCAACAAGCATTGCAACCAGTTTATTCTAGTATATCTAAAGGCGTTTCCATAGGGAAGGTGCCCAATCTCTATTAATTCCTAACATAAATCTCTATTAAACCATTCTACTACTGCACACAATTTATTCTCTGTACCATTACCACATATTGAGCAGACCTCACTAATTTCTAGTGTTCTTGCCTTCTTATTTTTCTTAGTTGCTATTGAGCCAATTGCAACCCTCCAAGTAAAGGGCTTAACCCTCGTGGCGCCATAGATTTCCATATAACATCTCATATGCTTATGTCATTTGCTTGGTTCTATGAGCTTGATGTTGGGGAGTTATCTCTCTTTTAGCTGATTGGTGAGCCTATTTTTATTCAAAGAACAACCCAGAGTGTTCATACTGCCATTCGATGCAATCATCCATTGATTTAGAGGGGATACAAATGTGATAAGTGTCTTCGGCGTCATGTATCATAGCCAATTTGTTTGCACTTAACCATCAAATGAGCTTAATATATTGTGTTCATGGTGATCAAGTTTTGAGATTAGAGTTATTTCAACCACAATTTTGTTGTCTGAGCTAGGCTCTAGGTTATGGTTGAAGGAAATATGCCCTAGAGGCAATAATAAGGTTGTTATTTATATTTCCTTATTTCATGATAAATGTTTATTATTCATGCTAGAATTGTATTAACCGGAAACTTAGTACATGTGTGGATACATAGACAAACAGAGTGTCACTAGTATGCCTCTACTTGACTAGCTCATTGAATCAAAGATGGTTAAGTTTCCTAGCCGTAGACATGAGTTGTCATTTGATTAACGGGATGACATCATTAGAGAATGATGTGATTGACTTGACCCATTCCGTTAGCTTAGCATTTGATCGTTTAGTATATTGCTATTGCTTTCTTCATGACTTATACATGTTCCTATGACTATGAGATTATGCAACTCCCGAATACCGAAGGAACACTTTGTGTGCTACCAAACATCACAACGTAACTGGGTGATTATAAAGGTGCTCTACAGGTGTCTCCGATGGTACTTGTTGAGTTGGCATAGATCAAGATTAGGATTTGTCGCTCCGATTGTCGGAGAGGTATCTTTGAGCCCTCTCGGTAATGCACATCACTATAAGCCTTGCAAGCAATGTAACTAATGAGTTATTTCCGGGATGATGCATTATGGAACGAGTAAAGAGACTTGTCGGTAACGAGATTGAACTAGGTATTGAGATACCGACGATCGAATCTCGGGCAAGTAACATACCAATGACAAAGGGAACAACGTATGTTGTTATGCGGTTTGACCGATAAAGAACTTTGTCGGTGTCAAAACCGGCGGATCTCGGGTAGGGGGTCCCGAACTGTGTGTGTAGGCGTATGGTAATAGGAGACAAGGGACACGATGTTTTTACCCAGGTTCGGGCCCTCTCGATGGAGGTAAAACCCTACTCCTTCTTGATTGTTATTGATGATATGGGTAGTACAAGAGTTGATCTACCACGAGATCAGAGAGGCTAAACCCTAGAAGCTAGCCTATGGTATGATTGTTGTTCTACGGACTAAACCCTCCGGTTTATATAGACACCGGAGGGGGCTAGGGTTACACAGAATCGGTTACAAGGAAGGAGATCTACATATCCGTATTGCCAATCTTGCCTTCCACGCCAAGGAGATTCCCATCCGGACACGGGACGAGGTCTTCAATCTTGTATCTTCATAGTCCAACAGTCCGGCCAAAGGTTATAGTCCGGCTGTCCGGATACCCCCTAATCCAGGACTCCCTCAGTAGCCCCTGAACCAGGCTTCAATGACGATGAGTCCGGCATGCAGATTGTCTTCGGCATTGCAAGGCGGGGTCCTCCTCCGAACACTTCATAGAAGATTTTGAACACGAGGATCGTGCCGGCTCTGCAAAACAAGTTTCCACATACCTCCGTAGAGAGAATAGTATTTCCACAAATCTAATCTGCTGACGTACTCCGTAATGTGACATCACACCACAGCCAAGCCTTTTATTCGAATCGTTTTTTACAGCCAACCTCAGCGCGTTTCGAGAGGTGGTTTCCTCGGCACGTCTTGTCAAAGCAGAGATCGTGCCCCCTTATCGCGGGATTCTCATCAATACGGACGTGGGTAACCCAGTCGCGCCATCAATTATGGCGCTTGGGGATAAGGGAGTTTTACCAGGCTGGTGGGGACGCATAGTTTTGTCCGCCCATATAAAGGGATAAGTATCCACCTTTTTCCACCCACGCCTTCTTCCTCCTTTGCTCATCCATTCTCGCACCGTCGAGCTCCAGCGCCCAAGTCCACATTCTCTTCCTCAACCTTCTCCAACGATGTCCGGAGCGGGAGGCAAGTGGATGGTTTCCTCTGTCACGGAGGGACACATCAAGAAGCTGAGGGGAGCCGGATACTTGTCCGAGGATATCGCACATCCGCTCCCAGATGCAGGGCAGTTCATCCCCACCCCCAGGCCTCATGAGAGGGTAGTATTCCTCACCCATTTCCTCCGCGGACTGGGATTTCCTCTCCACCCATTCGTCCGGGGACTCATGTTCTACTACGGCCTGGACTTCCACGATCTGGCTCCGAACTTCATCCTCAACATTTCGGCGTTTATCGTCGTGTGTGAGGCCTTCCTCCGCATCAAGCCCCACTCTGGCCTATGGCTGAAGACCTTCAATGTCAAACCGAAGGTGGTGGGCGGCCAGCAGGCGGAGTGCGGAGGTGCCATGGTGGGCAAGATGCCCAACGTCACATGGCTCGAGGGCTCCTACGTGGAGACCATAAAGGGGTGGCAATCGGGGTGGTTCTACATCACCGATCTACGTGACCCCAAATGGGCAGCGGCCCCCGAGTTCCGATCCGGAATCCCCACGCGGCTCACCTCCTGGAAAGAGAAGGGCCTGCCCTAGGGTAGTCTGGGAGAGCTGACCGGACTCCAAACCTGTATACAAAACATGGTGAACAAGAAGCTCAAGCTTGTCAACATAGTCCAGGTCATGCTCATCCACCGGATCCTCCCGTGTCAACAACGGGCATTCAACTTGTGGGAGTTCGACCCGGCCCAGCACCAAACTCTGAGCGAGCTCTTCGACCCAACACACGAGGATGCTTGGAAGGTGCTATTTAAGGGCGCCGAGGTCCCCCTCCCCTTACCGAGGATCGCGGATTCAGCGGGAAGCGCCAAGCCAGCGCGGTAAGCTATTTTATCTCTTATAGGGTGTTCATATAGTTTAACTATGTGCGGGATCTAAGCTTCCATGCCTTTGACAGGAATGGGTGGAGACATCGGGGCAGATTGACTGCCCGGCCCCTCTGCCCGAAGACCCCGCCGACGCTCTCCTGACGGAGATGCTGACTCTGGCGCCTTACGAGGTGCCGGAGAAGAAGATCAACAAGAAGGCCACGGGAACCCGAAAGAGTTCCCAGCGCCAGGTGTTATCGGACTTATCGTCCGATGATTCCGAGACGCGCTCCTCCCGTGAAAACGAGGAGGAGGCAGATAAAGGTTCTTCCCCTCCAGTCGGGGAAGATAGGAAGAGGAAGGCCGCCCCAACTGGGGAGGCCGGAGGGTCCAAGAAGGGAAGGACTCTCCCTCCGGACTACTCCGCCACCGCCGCCGACAGCGAAGACGAGTGGCCACCCAGGGCCAAGCCCTGGCGAGATCGTAAGTATTCGGACACCAGAGTAACTCGTGGCACCGTTTAATTGCACAACTTCTTCTAACGCCAGACATGGCTATGCAGTCCGTCCCGGGCCCGTATCGACGTATCCTCGTCGAGTGGTTCTTTGGACCCGTCGGCCATGAGTAGTGGAGGATCACTTCCGACCGCCTCCACCCCTCAACCTACGGACAACGCCGAGGTGTTGTCTCAAAGGGCACCAAGCCGAGGGGAGGTAGTCCTGGGGGCGCCACAAGGCGACCTTCCAGACTACAGACGCAAAGGGAGCATGGCTCCCAAGGGCTCCAAGTTCGGCCCTAGGCCGAATACCACACCGGAACCTCCAGTGGTTCCGGACTCCGGCAGGCGGCCCCCCACTAAGAGGGGCAAGCCTACCGTGCCGGTGACCTCCGTCCAACCGGAGGCACCGGATAATTTGCCGGAGGTGCTTAACGGCACCTCCATCGACGAGGAGCACCGCACTATTATGAGTGCGGTGATCCAGAAGGTTCAGTCCGCCAAGAGCGGACTGACTGAAGCCTGTGCCAGCCTTCTAACAGGCTTTGAGGTACGTATTTAAAATATATGAAAATATTACCGCATAGACAGTAGCCCCTGATGCTCTGTTTGGCGTTCATAAAGGAAAGCCGAATAGAGGATCAAAATAACATTTGCAGGAGTCTAATACCAGTATGTCGATATGCGTATGCAGGCTTCGCTGCTGACCTCTGCCGCACTGACTGGGGAGGTCGATTCGCTGAAGCAGAACCTCGAGCGGTCCGAGAAAGAGCTCGGCCTTGCCAAGAAGCAGCTCGAGGAGAATCAAGGTAAGTAATGCCTTGTCTATATGTGTATATATAAAAAAGATGTAGTTGCAAAAATGATAGGATCGTTATTAATGTGCCAGGGGCCACAACCGAGGTGGAGACCCTGAAGCAAGCGCTGTCCGAGGCTGAAAGCAAGGCGGCCACGGAGCGCACCGAGCGGGAGAAACAGGAGGCACGGGTTGGTGAGGTGCAGCAAGAGCTCCAGGCTCTCGTGAAGAAGCACGAGACTTTGGAGCTTAACTTGAAGACTCGAGAGTCCGAGCTTGCTGCGGCCCTCAAGAGCACCAAGTCTGCCAAGGACAAAGCCCAAAAAGCCCTCCAAGAAATTGAGGCGATGAAGAAGATAGCGGCGGGTAAGGCATTCATTATGCAAAGCAAGCATGTGAAAGTAAATTACTTGTTACTTACCCGAGTCCGGAGCTCTCCAGGAGCATTCGCAGATTTGCCCCGCAGCGTGGCGGATGCCGCAAAGTACTACCGAGCCGAGGAAGGGAGCTCGACGGAGAAGGTGTTCTGGTCTCAGTATACTGAGGCCGAACACCCGGTGCCCTTGAGAGACCAGCTGAAGCAATTGGTCGAGCTCCATAAGGCGGCCGAACAGGCCATGAAGGGTCTTATAGTCCGGCTATGGCCTGGAGAGGCCATGCCCGGGAGCTACTTCGGGCTGGTGAGGCGGCTGGTGGATGCCTGTCCTTGTCTTGAAGTCATCAAGTGCTCCGTCTGCATCGAGGGCGCCCGCATGGCGCTTGCCCGTGTTAAAGTACACTGGGGCAAGATGGATACTGAGAAGCTGGTGAAGGACGGACCACCGCAGGGCAAGGAGCATTGCCACCCCGAGATGTATTATGAGGGCGTCCTGAAGGGTGCCCGCATTATGGCGGATGAGTGTTCCAAGGATGTAATTCTTTAGTGAACTTGCTTGCGTGATCCTATGTTCATGAAAACTTGTTCATATGCGCTATGCAACGCTTGTTTGAATTTAAAATATTACCTTCTGTGCGGCTGTTTATCAAATCTGAGAGATGGCCAGTCGTCGGCTTCTGCCCCCATGCCACGAGTGCTGGGGTGTTTGGGGTAAATCTGAGCACTCTTTTTCCCATTCTTGGGTCCTTCGAGGGAGGTGCTCAGTGCAACGAACAAGGCAATAAGACTATAATGCTTTATCACTCTCACTTAGCCACAGAATTCTATAATTTTAAATTTTGGCGAAGCCCCTAGTATTCGGAAGACTGAGTTCGGGGCTCTATACACGCCTAAGCCGGACAAAGCCGAGTCCTCGCCCTAAGCGGCATAAGTCTTTAGGGAATCGAAACCTCTTGAACAGCGACCAACTCTCCCCTTATCACGACAGTCAGTTTTAGCTTTCTCTACTGAGGTGCTTAGCCCAGCTGAACCGGGGCACAATCGCAGTAGTTCTCCCAGTGCTACCTTAGCCGATATAGCGGAACGTAAGGTACCAAAACATGGGAGCCGGGCAAACCCAACTATTGACCCAAGACATGATTCAGAGCTGATGCATATAATGCTATAAGTTCGGGGTGCCACACTTGTGAAAGTGTTCGGACTTCTCACGCCGTATTATGGGGTGCTTAAGCCCCTGGCGTATTGGCCGTACCAGAGTGTACGGTTGCTGGATGTCGTGGATGAACATATATATATATATATATATATATATATATATATATATATATATATATAAAGGAAGGAATAGAGAATGCAGTAATAGACTGAAGCTATGCATTGTTTATTCGAAAAGGTGCATTAAAGCAGAACGATACAAGTAGTGCGATAAGCAAAAAATGGGACTATTTGACATGTGCCCTCCGGGGGCAAGCTACGGAATGGTATTGAAAGCAGGTATTTTGCTCGTTATAGAGACCACCTGGGAGTTCCATGGTGTGACATAGCTTTTCTGCCTCCCTGGTTGTTGTATCGTGTGTTCCGCGATTATACTGCCGAACAGGGCTTCCGGAGAGTAAGGTCCTGAAAGAGAGAAAAAATAAGAAAGTGGGAAGCCCCTAGTGCGGTTGAGCCGCATTTTGGGGCGTGTCGTGGTCGTGCCCCTCCCCCTATGCCCATGGTATTTTCAGAGGTAATTATGTACACGTGGCACAGATTTCGCCGTTTGGCTGGGGCTGGGGTTGGGGTTGGGGCCGCATTGCTACGCTTGCTCAGAACGTGCCAGGAGGTCTTGTTGCATATTACTCCGAGCGCGCTTGTCGGCGTCCGGACGTTTGATCGCCGGACTCGAGAATTGCCTTGAGAGGCTGCTTTGAGCTTCTGTTGCGAGGGCCTCAGTGTGCTCCTCCGTTCGGAGGGAGCGTTATGTGTTTCCATTGACTGTGATGACCCCCCGAGGTCCTGGCATCTTGAGCTTGAGGTATGCGTAGTGCGGCACCACATTGAATTTTGTGAATGCGGTTCTCCCGAGCAGTGCATGATAGCCACTGCGGAACGGGACTAAATCGAAGATTAACTCCTCGCTTCGGAAATTATCCGGGGATCCGAAGACCACTTCTAGTGTGACTGAGCCTGTGCAATTGGCCTATACACCTGGTATGATGCCTTTAAAGGTCATTTTTGTGGGTTTAATCCTTGAGGGATCCATACCCATTTTGCACACCGTGTCCTGATAAAGCAGGTTCAGGCTGCTGCCGCCGTCCATAAGGACTCGAGTGAGGTGAAATCCGTCGATGATTGGGTCTAAGACCAATGCGGCAAATCCGCCATGACGGATGCTAGTGGGATGGTCCCTGCGATCGAAAGTGATCGGACAGGAGGACCATGGATTGAACTTTGGGGCGATTGGTCCAACGCATATACGTCCCTTAGCGCATGCTTCCGCTCCCTCTTGGGGATGTGGGTTGCATATATCATGTTCGCCGTCCGCACTTGTGGGGGGAACCTCTTCTGTCCTTCGGTGTTTGGCGGTCTGGGATCCTCCTCGTCATCGCTATGTAGCCCCTTGTCCTTGTTTTTGGCATTTAACTTGCCGGCCTGCTTGAACACCCAACAATCCCTGTTGGTGTGGTTGGCTGGCTTGTCGGGGGTGCCGTGTATTTGGCGCGAGCGATCGAGTAAGCGGTCCAAACTGGACAGGCCCGAAGTGCTTCTTTTGAATGGCTTTTTCCGCTGACCGGGCTTAGAGCCTCTGAATCCGGCATTGACTGCCGTATACTCTGTATTGTCGCTATTAATGCGACGCTTGTGTTTGTTGCGAGATGACCTGCCATTGCTGTCCTTGGTATCTGAAGTACCAGTGTTCTTTGATATGTTATTGTTGCGAGCCAGACAGTTGTCTTCTCCTGCGCAAAAGCAGGTCATGAGTGTCGTAAGGGCTGCCATAGATTTCGGCTTTTCCTGGGCAAGGTGCCGGGCGAGCCAGTCGTCGCGGATGTTATGCTTAAAAGCTGCTAGGGCCTCTGCATCCGGACAATCGACGATTTGATTTTTCTTGGTCAGGAACCGTGTCCAGAATTGCCTGGCTGATTCCTCTAGGTGCTGAACTATGTGGCTCAAGTCATCGACATCTGGTGGTTGCACATAGGTGCCCTGGAAGTTGTCGAGGAATGCGGCTTCCAGATCTTCCCAGCAGCCAATGGATTCTGCTGGCAGGCTGTTGAGCGAATGCCGAGCTGGTCCTTTAAGCTTAAGTGGGAGGTATTTGATGGCGTGTAGATCGTCGCCATGGGCCATGTGGATATGTAGGAGATAGTCCTCAATCCATACCGCAGGATCTGTCGTACCATCATATGATTCGATATTTACGGGTTTGAAACTCTGTGGGATTTGATGATCCATTACTTCATCTGTGAAGCATAGTGGGTGTGTGGCGCCTCTGTACTGGGCTATATCACGACGCAGCTCGAATGAGTCTTGTCTGCTGTGTTTGGCCTGACCGGATTTACTTTTACTGTATCCGGCGTGACGGTTATCGTCTCGTGTAGTGGGGTGCCCTCGCGATCCGTAGATCGATCTTGCTTGCTTTGCCTTGTCCTCCAATACGTCTCGCAGGTCTAGCGCATTTCCCCGTGCCTTGGTATTTTTTGAGTGACACCAGGGTGCGGCCTGAGCTTTGGGCCGAGAAGCCTCTCTGTCGTGGCCACGAGGTGGCCGATCAGCCGCGTCATACGCTGGAGATGTAGGTTTTAATGCTTCTTCCTCTAATCGGGGTAGCAGCCTGCGCTTTGGGTAGCTCTTGGAGGGGCGTTCGAGTTTATATTCCTCGGCCGCAAGGACTTCAGTCCATCTGTCTGCTAGCAAGTCTTGATCAGCTCTAAGCTGTTGTTGCTTTTTCTTAAGGCTATTTGCCGTGGCCATAAGCCGGCGCTTGAAGCGCTCTTGCTCGACGGGATCCTCAGGTACGACAAATTCGTCGTCGTCGAGGCTTGCCTCGTATTCGGAGGGAGGCATGTAATTATCATCCTCTACCTCTCTATCTGCCGCTCTCTCGCGAGGGCTGGCTTCTCCATCCTCCTGCACTGAATCTTGCTGGAGGGGGTTGCCGTTGTCTTCGGCACTGTCCGGAGTGTTGTTATCTCCTGTGCCGGTATCACCGCTTTTGCTTTGGCGGGACTTAGAGCGGCGCCGCTGACGTCGGCGCTTAGGTTGCTTCTTGGAAGGGTCATCCCCTGCTGTTTCGTTGCCTTTGCCTTCTTTGGGTGTGTCCACCATGTATATATCATATGATGAGGTGGCTGTCCAGTGCCCTGTGGGCGGTGGTTCTTGTTCGTCTCCTGCATCATCGTCCATGCCGTCGATGTCTTCGGAGTCGAAGTCGAGCATGTCGGTTAAATCATCGACAGTGGCTACTAAGTGGGTGGTGGGTGGGCGGCGAATTCCTTCGTCATCCGCATCCCAATCTTGCTGGACATAGTTCGGCCAGGTTTCTCCGGACAAGGAGAGGGACCTTAGCGAGTTTAGTATGTCGCTGAAGGGCGAGTACTGAAAGATATCCGCGGAGGTGAACTCCATGATCGGCTCCCCGTCGGATTCGATCGGCACGGGCGCAGGCAGTTCGGAGTCCGTGGCCCGAGAAGAATCCGACAGCTTGGATTCACGGCTCTCATAAAGGGTAAGGTCGGTATTCGGCTCGATCGCCGTTGAGATTGCGGCCTCCGGTGCGTGGTCTAGCCACCCGCCCATGGATGGCGCCATTGGCTCCGAATTGAAGGTCGGAGCGGTTGCAGGTGCGGTCTACTGAACACTGTTCGGCAGCAGAGCTAAATCATGCCCATCGTGACAGTGCAACGCACTCGGCAGGAGCTCGAATCCGTCGAAGATCAAGTCTCCGCGGATGTCGGCCGTGTAGTTTAAGCTTCCAAACCCTAGAAGCTAGCCTATGGTATTGATTGATATTGATGATATGGGTAGTACAAGAGTTGATCTACCACGAGATCAGAGAGGCTAAACCCTAGAAGCTAGCCTATGGTATGATTGTTGTTCAACGGACTAAACCCTCCGGTTTATATAGACACCGGAGGCGGCTAAGTTTACACAGAGTCGGTTACAAGGAAGGAGATCTACATATCCGTATTGCCAAGCTTGCCTTCCACGCCAAGGAGAGTCCCATCCGGACACGGGACGAGGTCTTCAATCTTGTATCTTCATAGTCCAACAGTCCGGCCAAAGGTTATAGTCCGGCTGTCCGGATACCCCCTAACCCAGAACTCCCTCAATCTTCATAGAATATGTATTAGCCAATATGAGCATCCAGGTTCCGCTATTGGTTATTAACCGGAGATGAGTCTCGGGCATGTCTACATAGTTCTCGAACACGTAGGGTCCGCACGCTTAACGTTCGGTGACGGTCGATACTATGAGTTTATGTGTTTTGATGTACCAAAGGTTGTTCGGAGTCCCGGTTGAGATCAGGGACATGACGAGGAGTCTCGAAATGTTCTAGACATAAAGATCGATATATTGGAAGGCTATATTCGGACATCGGAAAGGTTCTGAGTGGTTCGGGTATTTATCGGAGTATCGGAGAGTTACGGGAATTCGTCGGGGAGTATATGGGCCTTATTGGGCTTTAGGGGAGAGAGAGAGAGGGGCGGCCTAGGGCAGGCCGCGTGCCCCCCAAGGTCTAGTCCGAATTGGACTAGGGGGAGGGGCGGCGCGTGATACGTCTCCAACGTATCTATAATTTTGGATTGCTCCATGCTATATTATCTACTGTTTTGGACTATATTGGGATTTATTTTTCACTTTTATATTATTTTTGGGACTAACCTATTAACCGGAGGCCTAGCCCAGAATTGCTGTTTTTTTTGCCTATTTCAGTGTTTCGGAGAAACGGAATATCGAACGGAGTCCAAACGGAATGAAACCTTCGGGAACGTGATTTTCTCACCGAACATGATCCCGGAGACTTGGACCCTACTCCAAGGGAGCCAAGAGGCGGTCACGAGGGTCGGGGGTGCCCCCCTTAGGGTGCGCCCCCTGCCTCGTGGGCCCCTCGGAGCTCCACCGACGTACTCCTTCCTCCTATATATACCTACGTACCCCAAACGATCAGAAACAGAGCCAAAAACCTAATTCCACCGCCGCAACTTTCTGTATCCACGAGATCCCATCTTGGGACCTGTTCCGGAGCTCCTTCGGAGAGGGCCGTCATCACGGAGGGCTTCTACATCATCATAGCCCCTCCGATGAAGTGTGAGTAGTTTACCTCAGACCTTCGGGTCCATAGTTAGTAGCTAGATGGCTTCTTCTCTCTTTTTGGATCTCAATACAATGTTCTCCCCCTCTCTTGTGGATATCTATTCGATGTAATCTTCTTTTTGCGGTGTGTTTGTTGAGACCGATGAATTGTGGGTTTATGATCAAGTCTATCTATGAATAATATTTGAATCTTCTCTGAATTCTTTTATGTATGATTGGTTATCTTTGCAAGTCTCTTCGAATTATCAGTTTGGTTTGGCCTACTAGATTGGTTTTTCTTGCCATGGGAGAAGTGCTTAGCTTTGGGTTCGATCTTGCGGTGTCCTTTCCCACTGACAGAAGGGGCAGCAAGGCACGTATTGCATCGTTGCCATCGAGGATAACAAGATGGGGTTTATATCATATTGCATGAATTTATCCCTCTACATCATGTCATTTTGCTTAAGGCGTTACTCTATTTTTAACTTAATACTCTAGATGCATGCTGGATCGCGGTCGATGAGTGGAGTAATAGTAGTACATGCAGGCAGGAGTCGGTCTACTTGTCTCGGACATGATGCCTATATACATGATCATACCTAGATATTCTCATAATTATGCTCAATTTTGTCAATTGCTCAACAGTAATTTGTTCACCCACTGTAGAATACTTATGCTCTTGAGAGAAGCCATTAGTGAAACCTATGGCCCCCGGGTCTATTCTCGTCATATCAATCTTCATCACTTTAATCTTGCTTTGCTTTTTTACTTTGCCTTTTACTTTTTACTTTGCATCGCTATATCAAAAATACCAAAAATATTATCTATCATCTCTACCAGATCTCACTCTCGTAAGTGACCATGAAGGGATTGACAACCCCTAATCGCGTTGGTTGCGTTGAGCTATTGTTTTTGTGTAGGTACGAGGGACTTGCGCGTGGCCTCCTACTAGATTGATACCTTGGTTCTCAAAAACTGAGGGAAATACTTACGCTACTCTGCTGCATCATCCTTTCCTCTTCGGGGAAATCCAACGCAAACTCAAGAGGTAGCAAGAAGAATTTCTGGCGCCGTTGCCGGGGAGTCTACACAAAATGTCAACATACCAAGTACCCATCACAATCCCTATCTCTCGCATTACATTGGTTGCCATTTTCCTCTCGTTTTCCTCTCCCCCACTTCACCCTTGCCATTTTATTTACCCTCTCTTTCCCAATCTCCTTCTTCTTCTCCTTCTCTTTTCTCCGTTTGCCTTTTCTTGCTTGCCTTTTGTTTGCCCGTGTATTGGATTGCTTGTTTGTCGCGATGGCTCAAGATACTACCAAATTGTGTGACTTCACCAATACCAACAATAATGATTTCCTTAGCACTCCGATTGCTCCTCTTGCCAATACTAAATCTTGTGGAATCAATACTGCCTTGTTGAATCTTGTTATGAAAGATCAATTCGCCGGCCTTCCTAGTGAAGATGCCGCTACTCATCTGAATAGCTTCGTTGATTTATGTGATATGCAAAAGAAAAAAGATGTCAATAATGATGTAGTTCAATTGAAGCTATTTCCTTTTTCGCTTAGAGATCGTGCTAAAGCTTGGTTTTTGTCTTTCCCTAAAAATAATATTGATTCTTGGAACAAGTGCAAAGATGCTTTTATCTCTAATTATTTTCCTCCCGCTAAGATCATCTCTCTTAGAAACGACATTATGAATTTTAAGCAACTTGATGAACATGTTGCACAAGCTTGGCAGAGAATGAAATTAATGATACGTAATTGCCCTACTCATGGTTTGAATTTGTGGATGATTATACAAAAAATTTATGCCGGATTGAATTTTGCTTCTAGAAATCTTTTAGACTCAGCCGCGGGAGGCACTTTTATGGAAATCACTTTAGGAGATGCTACTAAACTCCTAGATAATATTATGGTTAATTATTCTCAATGGCATACTGAAAGATCTTCTAATAAAAAAGTGCATGTGATAGAAGAAATCAATGTTTTGAGTGGAAAGATGGATGAACTTATGAAATTATTTGCTACTAAGAGTGTTTCTTCCAATCCTAATGATATGCCTTTGTCTACTTTGATTGAGAATAATAATGAATCTATGGATGTGAATTTTGTTGGTAGGAATAATTTTGGTAACAACGCGTATAGAGGGAATTTCAATCCTAGGCCTTATCCTAGTAATCCTTCTAATAATTATGGAAATTCCTACAACAACTCTTATGGAAATTTAATAAGATGCCCTCTGAATTTGAGAATAGTGTTAAAGAGTTTATGAATTCACAAAAGAATTTAATGCTTTGCTTGAAGAGAAATTGCTTAAAGTTGATGATTTGGCTAGGAACGTTGATAGAATTTCTCTTGAGGTTGATTCTTTAAAGCTTAGATCTATTCCTCCTAAGCATGATATCAATGAGTCTCGCAAAGCCATGATAATTTCCATTGATGAGTGCAAGGAAAGAACCGCTAGGATGCGTGCTTCCAGAGATGCCTTTATTAAAGCGTGTTCTTCCAATTCCTATGAAAATCAAGAAGAAGATCTAAAAGTTATTGATGTGTCCCCTATTAAATCTTTGTTTTGCAATATGAATCTTGATGAAACTGAATATGATCTTCCTTTACCTAGAAGGCGTTCCAAAAATTTGGAGTATTTAGATCTTTATGCTGAAATTGATGAAAGTGGGATTGAAAGAAATAGAACCCTAGGTGTTGCTAAACCCACTATATTGGATTTCAAGGAATTTAATTATGAAAGTTGCTCTTTAATTGATTGTATTTCCTTGTTGCAATCCATGCTAAATTCTCCTCATGCTTATAGTCAAAAGAAAGCCTTAACCGAACATATTGTTGATGCCTTGATGCAATCTTATGAAGAAAAACTTGAGTTGAAAGTTTCTACCCCTATAAAACTCTATGATGAGTGGGTACCAACTATTAAAATTAAAATAAAGATCACGAGTTTTATGCTTTGTGTGATTTGGGTGCTAGTGTCTCCACTATCCCCAAAACTTTGTGTGATTTGCTAGATTTCCGTGACTTTGATGATTGCTCTCTAAACTTGCATCTTGCGGATTCCACTATTAAGAAACCTATGGGAAGAATTAATGATGTTCTTATTGTTGCAAATAGGAATTATGTGCCCGTAGATTTTATCGTTCTTGATATAGATTGCAATCCTTCTTGTCCTATTATTCTTGGTAGACCTTTCCTTAGAATGGTTGGTGCGATTATTGATATGAAGGAAGGGAATATTAGATTCCAATTTCCATTAAAAAAGGGCATGGAACACTTTCCTAGAAAGAAAATAAAATTGCCATATGAAACTATCATGAGAGCCACTCATGGATTGCCTACCAAAGATGGCAATACCTAGATCTATCCTCGCTTTTATGCCTAGCTAGGGGCGTTAAACGATAGCGCTTGTTGGGAGGCAACCCAATTTTATTTTTAGTTTTTTGTGTTTTTCTTCTGTTCAGGAATAAATAACCCATATAATTTTGTTTGGATGTGGTTTTGTGTTTTAATTTGTGTTTGTGCCAAGTTAGACCTATAGGATCTTCTTGGATGATAGTTATTTGATCTTGTTGTAATTTCCAGAAACTTTCTCTTCACGAAAACAATTATTAAAAATCACTAGAACGTGATGAAATACTGATTACAATTGCTGCTGATCAATAAACAAATTTTCTAGATCGTCCTATTTTGGTAGATATTTTGGAGTTCCAGAAGTTTGCGTTAGTTACAAATTACTACAGTCTGTTCTGTTTTTGACAGATTCTGTTTTGCGTGTGTTGTTTGCTTATTTTGATGAATCTATGGCTAGTAAAATAGTTTATAATCTAGAGAGAAGTTGGAATACAACAGGTTTAACACCAATATAAATAAATAATAAGTTCATTACAGTACCTTGAAGTGGTCTTTTGTTTTCTTTCTCTAACGGAGCTCACGAGATTTCTATTGAGTTTTGTGTTGTGAAGTTTTCAAGTTTCGGGTGAAATCTTTTGATGGATTATGGAACAAGGAGTGGCAAAAGCCTAAGCTTGGGGATGCCCATGGCACCCCCAAGATAATCTAAGGACAGCAAAAAGTCAAAGCTTGGGGATGCCCCGGAAGGCATCCCCTCTTTCGTCTACTTCCATCGGTAATTTTACTTGGAGCTATATTTTTATTCACCACATGATATGTGTTTTGCTTGGAGCGTCTTGTATTATTTGTGTCTTTCTTTGTTAGTGTGCCACAATCGTCCTTGCTGTACACACCTTTTGAGAGAGCCATACATGAATTGGAATTTGATAGAATACTCTATGTGCTTCACTTATACCTTTTGAGCTATGTAGTTTTGCTCTATGTGCTTCACTTATATATTTTGAGCGTTATAATTTTGCTCTATGTGCTTCACTTAGATCTTTTAGAGAACGGTGGTGGATTAGTTTTAAAGAAACTATTGATCTCTCATGCTTCACTTAGATTATTTTGAGAGTCTTAATAGCTTGGTAAATTGCTTAATAATAATATGCTTGGTATTCAAGATTTGTGAAATTTTTTTTGAGTGCGTTGAATACTAAGAAAAGATAGATGCTTGATAATTGTTTTGAGATATGAAGATGGTGATATTAGAGTCATGCTAGTTGAGTAGTTGTGAATTTGAGAAATACTTGTGTTAAAGTTTGTGATTCCCGTAGCATGCACGTATGGTGAACCATTATGTGATGAAGTCGGAGCATGATTTATTTATTGATTGTCTTCCTTATGAGTGGCGGTCGGGGACGAGCGATGGTATTTTCCTACCAATCTATCCCCCTAGGATCATGCGCGTAATACTTTTCTTTGATAACTTCTATATTTTTGCAATAAGTATATGAGTTCTTTATGACTAATGTCGAGTCCATGGATTATACGCACTTTTTCCATCCCTCCATCATTGCTAGCCTCTCTAATACCGCGCACTTTTCGTCGGTATCATACACCCACCATATAACTTCCTCAAAACAGCCACCATACCTACCTATCATGGAATTCCCATAGCCATTCCGAGATATATTGCCATGCAACTTTCCACCGTTCCGTTTATTATGACACGCTCCATCATTGTCATATTGCTAGCATGATCATGTAGTTGACATCGTATTTGTGGCAAAGCCACCATTCATAATTCTTTCATACATGTCACTCTTGATTCATTGCATATCCCGGTACACCGCCGGAGGCATTCATATAGAGTCATATTTTGTTCTAAGTATCGAGTTGTAATTGTTGAGTTGTAAGAAAATTAAAAGTGTGATGATCATCATTTTTTAGAGCATTGTCCCAAGTGAGAAAAGAATGATGGAGACTATGATTCCCCCATAAGTCGGGATGAGACTCCGGACGTAAAATAAAAGAAAAGAAAAGAAAAGAGGCCATAAAAAAGAGAAAAGTCCCAAATAAAAAATGAGAGAAAAAGAGAGAAGGGACAATGTTACTATCATTTTACCACACTTGTGCTTCAACGTAGCACCATGATCTTCATAATAGAGAGTCTCTCATTTTGTCACTTTCATATACTAGTGGGAATTTTTCATTATAGAACTTGGTTTGTATATTCCAATGATGGGCTTCCTCAAATTGCCCTAGGCCTTCGTGAGCAAGCGAGTTTGACGCACACCCACTTAGTTTCTTTTGTTGAGCTTTCATATACTTATAGCTCTAATGCATCTGTTGCATGGCAATCCCTACTCACTCACATTGATATCTATTGATGGGCATCTCCATAGCCCGTTGATACGCCTAGTTGATGTGAGACTATCTTCCCCTCTTTTTATCTTCTCCACAACCACCATTCTATTCCACATATAGTGCTATATCCATGGCTCACGCTCATGTATTGCGTGAAGATCGAAAAAGTTTTGAAAATGTTAAAGTATGAAACAATTGCTTGGCTTGTCATCGGGGTTGTGCATGATTTAAATACTTTGTGTGGTGAAGATAGAGCATAGCTAGACTATGATTTTGTAGGGATAACTTTCTTTGGCCATGTTATTTTGAGAAGACATAATTGCTTTGTTAGTATGCTTGAAGTATTATTATTTTTATGTCAATATAAACTTTTGTCTTGAATCTTTCAAATCTGAATATTCATACCACAATTAAGAAGATTTTCATTGAAATTATGCCAAGTAGCACTCCGCATCAAAAATTCTCTTTTTATCATTTACCTACTCGAGGACGAGCAGGAATTAAGCTTGGGGATGCCTGATACGTCTCCAACGTATCTATAATTTTTTATTGCTCCATGCTATATTATCTACTGTTTTGGACTATATTGGGCTTTATTTTCCACTTTTATATTATTTTTGGGACTAACCTATTAACCGGAGGCCCAGCCCAGAATTGCTGTTTTTTTGCCTATTTCAGTGTTTCGGAGAAACAGAATATCAAACGGAGTCCAAACGGAATGAAACTTTCGGGAACGTGATTTTCTCACCGAATGTGATCCAGGAGACTTGGACCCTACTCCAAGGGAGCCAAGAGGCGGTCACGAGGGTGGGGGGCGCCCCTCCCCCTTAGGGCGCGCCCCCTGCCTCGTGGGCCCCTCGGAGCTCCACCGACATACTCCTTCCTCCTATATATACCTAGGTACCCCCAAATGATCAGAAACGGAGCCAAAAACCTAATTCCACCACCGCAACTTTCTGTATCCATGAGATCCCATCTTGGGGCCTGTTCCGGAGCTCCGCAGGAGAGGGCCGTGATCACGGAGGGCTTCTACATCATCATAGCCCCTCCGATGAAGTGTGAGTAGTTTACGTTAGACCTTTGGGTCCATAGTTAGTAGCTAGATGGCTTCTTCTCTCTTTTTGGATCTCAATACAATGTTCTCCCCCTCTCTTGTGGAGATCTATTCGATGTAATCTTCTTTTGGCGGTGTGTTTGTTGAGACCGATGAATTGTGGGTTTATGATCAAGTCTATCTATGAATAATATTTGAATCTTCTCTAAATTCTCTTATGTATGATTGGTTATCTTTGCAAGTCTCTTCGAATTAACAGTTTGGTTTGGCCGACTAGATGGGTTTTTCTTGCCATGGGAGAAGTGCTTAGCTTTGGGTTCGATCTTGCGGTGTCCTTTCCCAGTGACAGAAGGGGCAGCAAGGCACGTATTGCATCGTTGCCATCGAGGATAACAAGATGGGGTTTATATCATACTGCATGAATTTATCCCTCTACATCATGTCATCTTGCTTAAGGGTTACTCTGTTTTTAACTTAACACTCTAGAAGCATGCTGGATAGCGGTCGATGAGTGGAGTAATAGTAGTAGATGCAGGCAGGAGTCGGTCTACTTGTCTCGGACGTGATGCCTATATGCATGATCATACCAAGATATTTTCATAATTATGCTCAATTCTGTCAATTGCTCAACAGTAATTTGTTCACCCACCGTAGAATATTTTTGCTCTTGAGAGAAGCCATTAGTGAAACCTATGGCCCTCGGGTCTATTCTCATCATATCAATCTCCATCACTTTAATCTTGCTTTGCTTTTTTACTTTGCCTTTTACTTTTTACTTTGCATCTCTATATCAAAAATACCAAAAATATTATCTATCATCTCTATCAGATCTCACTCTCGTAAGTGACCATGAAGGGATTGACAACCCCTAATCGCGTTGGTTGCGTTGAGCTATTGTTTTTGTGTAGGTACGTGGGACTTGCGCGTGGCCTCCTACTGGATTGATACATTGGTTCTAAAAAACTGAGGGAAATACTTACGCTACTCTGCTGCATCATCCTTTCCTCTTCGGGGAAATCCAACGCAAGCTCAAGAGGTAGCAGCGCCCCTCCTGCACAAAAGAATTATGTGCTTGATGCACCGCTAGGTGACAGACCGATTGCAGGAGCAGATGCAGATGTTATGAATGTTTGGCAAGCTCGATATGAGGACTACTTGATAGTTTAGTGCACCATGCTTTATGGCTTAGAATCGGGGCTTCAATGACGTTTTTGAAACGCCATGGAGCATATGAGATGTTCCAAGAGTTCAAATTAGTATTTCATACTCATACCCGTGTCGAGAGGTATGCGACCTCTGACAGTACTTTGCCTACAAAATGGAGGAGAATGGCTCAACCAGTGAGCATGTGCTCAGATTGTCTGGGTACTAAAATTGCTTGAATCAAGTGGGACTTAATCTTCCAGATAAGATAGTAATTGACAAAGTTCTCTAGTCACTATCACCAAGTTACTAGAACTTCGTGATGAACTATAATATGCAAGGGATAACAAAAACGATTACCAAACTCTTCGTGATGCTGAAATCGACGAAGGTAGAAATCAAGAAAAGCATCAAGTGTTGATGGTTGACAAGACCACTAGTTTCAAGAAAAGGGCAAAGGGAAGAAGGGGAACTTCAAGAAGAACGGCAAGCAAGTTGTTGCTCAAGTGAAGAAGCCCAAGTCTAGACCTAAGCCTGAGACTAAGTGCTTCTACTACAAAGGGACTGGTCACTAGAAGCAGAACTTCCCCAAGTATTTGGCGGATAAGAAGGATGGCAAAGTGAACAAAGGTATATTTGATATACATGATATTGATGTGTATTTTACTAGTGTTTATAGCAACCCCTCAGTATTTATTACTAGTTCCGTTTCTAAGATTTGTAACTCGAAACAGGAATTGCAGAATGAATAGAGACTAGTTAAGGGTGAAGTGACGATGTGTGTTGGAAGTGGTTCCAAGATTGATATGATCATCATCGCACACTCCCTGTACTTTCGGGATTAGTGTCGAACCTAAATAAATGTTATTTGGTTTTTGTGTTGAGCATAAATATGATTTGATCTTGTTTATTGCAATACGATTATTCATTTAAAGTCAAAGAATATTTGTTGTTCTGTTTACATGAATAAAACCCTCGACGGTCATACACCCAATGAAAATAGTTTGTTGGATGTCGATCATAGTGATACACATACTCATAGTATTGAAGCCAAAAGATGCAAAGTTAATAATGATAGTGCAACTTATTTGTGGCACTGCCGTTTAGGTCATATTGGTGTAAAGCGCATGAAGAAACTCCATGCCGATGGACTTTTGGAATCACTTGATTATGAATCATTGATGCTTGCGAACCATGCCTCATGGGCAAGATGACTAAGACTCCGTTCTCCGGAACAATGGAGCGAGCCACTGACTTATTGGAAATAATACATACCGATGTATGCGGTCCAATGAGTATTGAGGCTCACGGCGGGTATCATTGTTTTCTGGCCTTCACAGATGAGTGTATATCTACTTGATGAAACACAAGTCTAAAACACTTGAAAAGTTCAAAGATTTTCAGAGTGAAGCAGAGAATCATCGTAACAAGAAAATAAAGTTTCTACGATCTGATCGTAGAGGCAAATATTTGAGTTACGAGTTTGGCCTTCAATTAAAACAATGTGGAATAGTTTCACAAACTCATGCCACCTGGAACACCACAACATAATGGTGTGTCCGAACGTCATAACCGTACTTTATTGGATATAGTGCAATCTATGATGTCTCTTACCGGTTTACCACTATCGTTTTGGGGTGGTGCATTAGAGACAGCTGCATTCATGTTAAATAGGGCACCATCTAAATCCTTTGAGACACCACCTTATGAACTATGGTTTGGTAAGAAACCAAAGTTGTCATTTCTTAAAGTTTGGGGCTGCGATGCTTATGTGAAAAAGCTTCAACCTGATAAGCTCGAACCCAAATCAGAGAAATGTGTCTTCATAGGATACCCAAAGGAGACTGTTGGTGTAAGGGCATATTTATCCCTTAGTTGTTTTGGTGATTGATGACAATGCTTTTGCGGACTAATCATGTGCATTGAGTATTTCAGACATATCATGACTAGGCACAAGACGATTTGGTGCCCCTCGAAGACTGTTGAAGACGGCGTTTCTCTACGTTTCTTTTCGGTGGATTTGAGTCGTAGGAAAGCCGTACTATTAAGAGCGGGTCTGCTTTGGAAAGGTTTGGGTGGAATCATCACGTACACGTCTACTCCTTCTGCACCACCTCTACTTTGGCTCTTTGGAGCATCCTCCGTTTTTCCGTGTCTTTGCAAAATGAAGGGTTCCTAGTGTTGCCGAACTAGGGCATGCGGTAGTACTTCTCTTCAGAGCGGTAGAACCGCAGGCCCTCGCGGTAGTACTGCAGGTGCCCACGGTAGTACCAGTCTCTATGAGCGGTAGTACCGTGGCCCCAGGGCAGGCCGAGCGGCTCGAGCGGCTGTAGGGGCGGATGTAATTTTTTTACATCCGTGCCCCACACGGTAGTACCGCGCCTCGGGCGCTTTAGTACCGCGAGCTCTAGGCAGGCGCGGCAACATAAGCGGAAATAGGGGCGGATGTAATTTTTTACATCCGCGCCCTACACGGTAGTACCGCTCTAGGCTTGCGGTACTACCGTGTCATATTTTTGCATAGATCCCAACTCAGTGGAAGTTGCCATGGATGTACTTTTATATGTCCGTGCCTTCCCATTTCTAGTCTATCCCTACCTTGAAGTAGTACCGCAAGGGGGAGCAGTAGTACCGCGCCAGCGGTTCTACCACCCTCTGCTTTGGAGTCTGCTGCATGGGCGGTAGTACCGCAGTGCTCTGCGGTAGTACCGTGTGCCCTAGCGGTAGTACCGCGACTCCGGTGCGGTAGTACCGTGCTTCGCAGGCTGAGTTGGTGGATAACGGTTGGATTTGTTCTTCCACTATATAAGAGGTGTCTTCTTCTCCGAGTTGACTATCTCTTCCATACCCAAGCTCCATTGTTGCTCCAAGCTCCATTTTCTCTCGATCTCTCACCCTAGCCAATCAAACTTGTTGATTCTTTAGGGATTGGTTGAGAAGGCCCCGATCTACACTTCCACCAAGAGAAATTTGATTCCCCCCACTAATCCCTTGCGGATCTTATTACTGGGTGTTTGAGCACCCTAGATGGTTGAGGTCACCGCGGAGCCATATTCCATTGTACTGAAGCTTCGTGGTGTCGTTGGGAGCCTCCAATTAAGTTGTGGAGATTGCCCCAACCTTGTTTGTAAAGGTCCGGTCGCCGCCTCCAAGTGCGCAAATAGTGGAATCACGGCATCTCGCATTGTGTGAGGGCGTGAGGAGAATACGGTGGCCCTAGTGGCTTCTTGGGGAGCATTGTGCCTCCACACCGCTCCAACGGAGACGTACTTCCCCTCAAAAGTAAGGAACTTCGGTAACACATCCTCGTCTTCACTGGCTCCACTCTTGGTTATCTCGTGCCTTTACTTGTGCAAGCTTATTTGTGTTATATCCCTTGCTTGCGTGCTTGTTGTTGTTGCATCATATAGGTTGCTCACCTAGTTGCATATCTAGACAACCTACTTTGATGCAAAGTTTAAATTGGTAAAGAAAAGCTAAAAATTGTTAGTTGCCTATTCACCCCTCGTCTAGTCAATTATATCGATCCTTTTAGTTGGGTACACCTTCTATCAAAGATCCGAAGGCAAGATATTCGTTGCTAAGAATGGATCCTTTCTAGAGAAGGAGTATCTCTCGAAAGAAGTGAGTGGGGGGAAAGTAGAACTTGATGAGGTAATTGTACCTTCTCCCGAATTGGAAAGTAGTTAATCACATAAATCAGTTCCAGTGATTCCTACACCAATTTGTGAGGAAGCTAATGATGATGATCCTGAAACTTCTGATCAAGTTACTATCGAACCTTGTAGGTCAACCAAAGTAAGATTCGCACCAGAGTAGTACGGTAATCCTATTCTGGAGGTCATGTTACTTGACCATGACGAACCTACGAACTATGAGGAAGCGATGATGAGCCCAGATTCCGCGAAATGGCTTGAGGCCATGAAATCTGAGATGGTATCCATGTATGAGAACAAAGTGTGGGCTTTGGTTGACTTGCCCGATGATCGGCAAGCCATAGAAAATAAATGGATCTTCAAGAGGAAGACGAACGCTGATAGTAGTGTTACTATCTACAAAGCTAGACTTGTCGAAAAAGGTTTTTGACAAAGTTCAAGGTGTTGACTATGATGATATTTTCTCACTAGTAGCGATGCTTAAGTCTGTCCGAATCATGTTTGCGAATTGCCACTTTTTATGAAATCTGGAAAATGGATGTCAAAACTACATCCCTTAACGAATATCTTAAAGAAGAATTGTATATGATACAACAAGAAGGTTTTGTCGATCCAAAAGGTGCTAACAAAATGTGCAAGCTCCAGCAATCCATCTAGGGACCGATGCAAGCATCTCGGAGTTGGAATATACGCTTTGATAAGTTGATCAAAGCATATAGTTTTATACAGACTTGCGGTGAAGCCTGTATTTACAAGAAAGTGAGTGGGAGCACTACAACCTTCCTGATAAGTATATGTAAATGACATATTGTCAATCGGATATGATGTAGAATTTTCTGGAAAGCATAAAGGAGTGTTTGAAAGGAGTTTTTCAAAGAAAGACCTCGGTGAAGCTGCTTACATATTAAGCATCAAGATCTATAGAGATAGATCAAAACGCTTGATAAGGTTTTTCAATGAGTACATACCTTGACAAGTTTGTGAAGTAGTTCAAAATGGAACAGTCAAAGAAAGAGTTCTTGCCTGTGTTGCAAGGTGTGAAGTTGAGTAAGACTCAAAGCCCGACCATGGCAGAAAATAGAAAGAGAATGAAAGCCCGGCCATAGGTTCTATAAAGTATGCCATGCTGTGTACTAGACCTATTGTATACCCTGCCCTGAGTTTGGCAAGGAAGTACAATTTTGATCTAGGAGTAGATCACTAGACAACGGTCAAAAAATTATCCTTAGAGGACTAAGGAAATATTTCTCGGTTATGGAGGTGATAAGGAGTTCGTCGTAAAGAGTTATGTCGATGCAAGCTTTGACACCGATCTGGATGACTCTAAGTCACAATCCAGATACATATTGAAAGTGGGAGCAATTAGCTAAAGTAGCTCCATGCAGAGCATTGTAGACATAGAAATTTGCAAAATACATACGGATCTGAATTTGACAGACCCGTTGACTAAACTTCTCTCACAAGCAAAACATGATCACACCTTAGTACTCTTTGAGTGTTAATGACATGTAGATGTGAACTAGATTACTGACTCTAGTAAACCCTTTGAGTGTTGGTCACATGGCGATGTGAAGTATGGGTGTTAATCACATGGTGATGTGAACTATTCGTGTTAAATCACAAGGCAATGTGAACTAGATTATTGACTCTAGTGCAAGTGGGAGACTGAAGAAAATATGCCCTAGAGGCAATAATAAAGTTGTTATTTATATTTCCTTTTATCATGATAAATTTTTATTATTCAAGCTAGAATTGTATTAACCGGAAACTTAGTACATGTGTGGATACATAGACAAACAGAGTGTCACTAGTATGCCTCTACTTGACTAGCTCGCTGAATCAAAGATGGTTAAGTTTCCTAGCCATAGACATGAGTTGTCATTTGATTAATGGGATCACATCATTATAGAATGATCTGATTGACTTGACCCATTCCGTTAGCTTAGCATTTGATCGTTTAGTATATTGCTATTGCTTTCTTCATGACTTATACATGTTCCTATGACTATGAGATTATGCAACTCCCGAATACCGGAGGAACACTTTGTGTGCTACCAAACCTCACAACATAACTGGGTGATTATAAAGGTGCTCTATAGGTGTCTCCGATGGTACTTGTTGAGTTGGCATAGATCAAGATTAGGATGTGTCACTCTGATTATCGAAGAGGTATCTCTGGGCCCTCTCGGTATTGCACATCACTATAAGCCTTGCAAGTAATGTAACTAATGAGTTAGTTGCAGGATGATGCATTACAAAATGAGTAAAAGGACTTGCCGGTAACGACATTGAACTAGGTATTGAGATACCGACGATCGAATCTCGGGCAAGTAACATACCGATGACAAAGGGAACAACGTATGTTGTTTTGCGGTTTGACCGATAAAGATCTTCATAGAATATGTAGGAGCCAATATGAGCATCCAGGTTCCGCTATTGGTTATTGACCGGAGATGAGTCTCGGTCATGTCTACATAGTTCTCGAACCCATAGGGTCCGCACGCTTAATGTTCGGTGACGATCGATATTATGAGTTTATGTGTTTCGATGTACTGAAGGTTGCTCGGAGTCCCGGATGAGATCAAGGACATGACGAGGAGTCTCGAAATGTTCGAGACATAAAGATTGATATATTGGAAGGCTATATTCGGACTTCGAAAAGGTTCTGAGTGGTTCGGGTATTTATCGGAGTACTGGAGAGTTACGAGAATTCGCCGGGGAGTATATGGGCCTTATTGGGCTCTAGGGGGAGAGAGAGGGTCTGCCTAGGGCAGGTCGTGCGCCCCCCAAGGCCTAGTCCGAATTGGACTAGGGGGAGGGGTGGCGCCCCTTCCTTCCTTCTCTTCTCTCTTCCCCTTCATTCTCTCCTACTCCTACTACTTGGAAAGGGGGGAATCCTACTCCCGGTGGGAGTAGGACTCCCCAGGGCGCGTCATAGTAGAGGGATGGCCCCCTCCCTCCTCCACTCCTTTATATACGGGGGAGGGGGCACCCCATAGACACACAAGTTGATCATTGATCTCTTAGCCGTGTGCGGTGCCCGTTCCACCATAATCCACCTCGGTCATATCGTCATAGTGCTTAGGCGAAGCCCTGCGCCGATAGCTTCATCATCACCGTCATCACACCGTCGTGCTGACGAAACTGTCCCTCGAAGCTCTACTGGATCACCAGTTCGTGGGACGTCACTGAGCTGAACCTGTGCAGATCGCGGAGGTGTCGTACGTTCAGTACTAGGATCGGTTGATCATGAATACGTATGACTACATCAACCGCGTTGTCATATGCTTCCGCTTTTGGTCTACGAGGGTACGTGGACAACACTCCCCCCTCTCGTTGCTATGCATCACCAAGATCTTGTGTGTGCGTAGGATTTTTTTAAAATTACTATGTTTCCCAACAATGGTGTCAAGGCACTCTCTTATTCACCACGAGACATGGTTGTACCTCTAGTTGGTATAAAAACGTTTACAATCAGCACACCAATGATTGAAAAAATCATCTGTTTGTCAAGTGCGAAAAATCGAGCATTGATGAAGCTATGTACCTAGGGTAGGGTCATGGGCCTGTCCAAGATACCCTCCCCAAGGCCATCACCCTAAAACTAGAAGCATTCGAAGAAGAATCATCATCCACTCAACCATGAAGCGTCCCACTCGGAAGACTTGAAGTCACTCGACCATGGAGGCTGTCACTCGACCGCCAGAAGGTCTAAAGCCACCCCATACTGCAATGGTCGGTCATTATGTTATAGCTTTAATGGTCATTATGTCACTTTATTACTAGCGTTACCAGTAACACCCTGTTTTAATGTACCTTAAACCCTGTGTAATTGAGGGCCGGAGGGGTCTGGCGAACTCTATATAAGCCACCCCCCTCCTCAGTGACAAGGGTTCGCACCCCCTGTAACACACACGCATATAATCCAGTAGACCGCCTCCGGGCACCAAGACGTAGGGCTGTTACTTCCTCCGAGAAGGGCCTGGACTCGTAAAACTTGTGCGTACAACTTCTCCATAGCTAAGATCTTGCCTCTACATACCTACCCCTCATTCTACTGTCATACTTAGAACCACGACAGTTGGCGCCCACCGTGGGGCAGGTGTCTTAGCAACTTATTGGAGAAGTTGCGATTTTTCCGATCCCCATCAGCATGGTTTTAGGCAGAGGATTGGCCGAGGGTCGCGAGATCCGTCTCGGCGCGCTCGTGTTCGTCGTCGATGACTCCGCTTGGCTCCAAGAGGCTCCACTCGACGTCGAGGCGCTCCCCGTCCGCGGGGCAACACACTTTCGAGCGTGCGTCCGCGGCGTCCTCCTGCTGCAGCCATCGACCCAGTATCGGTTGGCTCCTGTGGCGTCTTCACTCCCTGCTGCCAACCGGCGCAAGCGTTCGGGTCGGTCGAGGCTCCAGCGGTGGGTGAGGCACGCGGTGGCTCGCTAGTCGGCCACCCCCCAAGTCGCGGCAATCGAGCCCAACGAAACTCTCTACGGCCTGTTCGACCTGTCGACTGGCTCCGTCGAGACTGCATCCGAGTGCGACAACAGTGACCCCGCAGTGGAAGTCCTAATGGTCAATGGACCGCGCAGTCCCCCTGGCTTTCCCCGTGACGACGGTGGAGGCGATCCGTCGCGCGTCCACGAGAAGTACCGCCCTGAG
Source organism: Aegilops umbellulata (assembly GCA_032464435.1). Taxonomy (NCBI): domain Eukaryota; kingdom Viridiplantae; phylum Streptophyta; class Magnoliopsida; order Poales; family Poaceae; genus Aegilops; species Aegilops umbellulata. The sequence continues at coordinate 240,741,584 of CP136055.1, read as the reverse complement.
CCCCTCTCTTCGCAGCAGAGGGAAGAGCTTCGCCGCCGTAACATGGATGCACTTCACAGTCCTATCGTTGGAGAAACCCCCGAGGCCCGGGCCTTGGAAGAGGCGTGCTTGGCCAACTTGGCTGAGCGCACTTGATTGGAGAACCTCCAGCACGCACTCGACGAGCGTGCTCGGCAGCGGGTTCCTGAGTCTAGTCGACGACAACTTTTTCCGCCTCCCACCCAGGTATATCGAACTCCGATCTAGAATCTCACAGCTGCGGCCCGAATAGCAGAGTCGATTCAGCCTTCCCAGTCGGATGCTGGTAGGGGTTTGATGCAGATCCAGGCTTTGCTCCGAGCGGCGGGGGAGCAGAACACATCAGTGTCGCAATCTCGGAATAGGATTCATAGTAGATCTGTAATGGCAGAGACAGTTCAGTCGGCTCACAGCCCAAGATCACCTCCAAGACGTGAGGGACGCGGAGATCGACATGATCAGTACAGAAACCGTGAGCAGTATGATCGTCGTCGAGCGCACACACCTCCCCCAAGGAGTGGGTCGTACGCGCCTCGGCAACACGATGACAGACGCCCTCACAGTGGAGGGCGAAGGATTCCTGTCGACCCCCGGGAGTCGGGCTTTGACGCGAGATCCATTCTCGTTCAAGGTCTGGTTGACAGGAATAGGGCACACAGAGATGGCCACGATAGAGATTACCCGACCGGCAACAGAGTGCATGTTTCAGGTCCCGAGTGTTTCAGCAGAGCCATTAGAGCAGCAGTGATTCCTCCCAACTTCAGGTTGGTGACTGGATTCAGCAAATTCACTGGTGAGTCCAAGCCTGACACTTGGCTTAAGGACTATCGAGTAGCCGTGCAAATTGGTGGTGGCAATGATGAAGTGGCCATGAAGAACCTTCCTCTGATGTTGGAGGGCTCGGCTAGAGCGTGGTTGAATCAGTTAGCACCTGGCAGTATTTATAGCTGGGAAGAACTTGCCCGAGTGTTTTTTAGAACATTTGAAGGTACATGCAAACGGCCAGCAGGGATAATAGAGCTACAATCTTGTGTGCAGAAGCCGAATGAAACTTTGAGGGATTATATCCAGAGATGGATCACGTTGCACCACACGATGGAGAATGTGTCTGATCACCAAGCAGTTTGTGCCTTCAAGGAAGGTGTCAAGTATCAAGAATTGAATCTGAAGTAGGTCGGACCGGAGATATGTCTCTGAGTCCAATGATGGAAATTGCCACCAAGTATGCTAATGGTGAAGAGGAGGATCGGCTCTGGAGCGGCAAGCACAAAACAGTCGCCCACGAAACCGGGGGGAGGGAACTCCAGTCGGAAGTAGAAGCGCAAAGCCGAGCCAGCTGCTCCCGGAGAAGCCTTAGCCGTGACTCAAGGAAAGTTAAAGGGGAAGACCAAAGGGCCATGGAACCCCAAGAAAGTAAAAGATCAAGATGGAAATGATGTGTTGGATTTACCATGCCACATTCACACCAAAAAAGACGAGGAAGGTAATCTCATTTACCCGAAACATACCACTCGACAGTGTCGGCTCCTGATCCAGTAGTTCCGAGAGAAACATCCCAAAGAGAAGGAGAAAGAATCGGACAAAGTTGAGGATAAAGAAGAGGACGAAGATGGTTACCCCCACGTCAATTCCACTCTGATGATTTTTGTTGATGTTGAGAGCAAAAGTCGACTGAAAGGCATCAACAGAGAAGTGAACATCGTCACTCCGGCGACGCCCAGTTATTTGAAGTGGTCTCAGACTGCCATTACATTCGACCAGTCTGATCACCCAACACACATAGCCACCCCTGGGAGGCAAGCGTTGGTGGTCGACCCAGTCATCGAAGGCACTCGGTTGACTAAGGTTCTGATGGATGGTGGCAGTGGTCTGAATATACTGTATGCGGAGACCTTGAGAGGAATGTGTATTCCGATGTCCAGACTCAGTGAAAGCAATATGAGTTTCCATGGAGTTATTCCTGGCAAGAAGGCTGAGTCACTCGACCGGATCGCCCTTGATGTGGTTTTCGGTGATTCCAAGAATTACCGCAAAGAAAAGTTGATGTTTGAAGTCATGGATTTCCAGAGTGCTTATCATGTTATTCTGGGCAGGCCGACTTATGCACGTTTTATGGCTCGACCATGTTACGTGTACCTCAAATTGAAGATGCCTAGTCCTAAAGGAGTGATCACTATCACTGGCAACCGGAAGAAGGCAAAAGAGTGCTTCCAGAAGGGCTCAAAGATCGCCGATGCGCAAATGGCAGTAGTGGAATTACAGGAGTATCAAAAAATGCAGATCCGAGTGATTTGTTGCGAGCTAAGAAGCCTGCCACGAATTCAGCATTTCAGTCGTCTGGTGAAATGAAGCCGATTCATATTCACCCGACTGATCCCAATGCTGCTCCGACTCACATTTTGACAACACTCGACTCCAAATTGGAAGAAGCGCTCATCCAGTTCCTCCGTGAGAACTGGGACATCTTTGCATGGAAACCTTCTGATATGCCGGGTGTTCCCAGGGGGCTGGCTGAGAACCGTTTACGAGTCGACCCAAAAGTGAAACCAGTCAAAGAACATCTTTGACGGTCCGCTGTACAGAAGAAGTGGCTCGACTCCTAGCAGCTGAGTTTATCCAAGAGATTTACCACTTCGAGTGGCTAGCCAATGTTGTCATGGTCCCCAAGAAGGAAGACTCACTTCGCATGTGCATTGACTTCAAGCATATCAATCGGGCCTGCCCAAAAGATCACTTTCCTCTCCCCGCATCGACCAAATAGTCGACTCGACTGTGGGGTGTGAGCACTTGTCCTTTTTGGACGCTTATTCCAGGTATCATCAGATCCGACTGTATGGACCCGATGAGATAAAAATAGCTTTCATCACCCCATTTGGGTGCTTCTGTTATGTCACCATGCCATTCGGCTTGAAGAACGCGGGAGCCACATTCATGAGGATGATTCAGAAGTGTTTACTCACTCAAATCAGTCGGAATGTGGAGGCATAGATGGATGACATTGTGGTCAAGTCTCGTAAAGGTTCCGACCTGCTGGCTGACCTTGCTGAAACTTTTGCCAACCTTAGAAGGTATGATATCAAGCTTAATCCATCAAAGTGCACATTCGGAGTTTCGGGCGGAAAATTACTCGGTTTTCTCGTTTCCGAACGAGGGATCGACGCTAACCCAGAGAAAGTGGGTGCCATACTTCGGATGAAACGCCCTGTGCGTGTGCACGATGTCCAGAAGCTTACTGGTTGTTTGGCCGCCTTAAGTTGATTCATTTCTCGCCTCGGTGAAAAGGCATTGCCTCTTTACCGACTGATGTAAAAGTCTGATAAGTTTGAGTGGACTCCTGAAGCTGATGCAGCGTTTGTAGAGCTCAAAGCCCTGCTTTCCACCCAGCCGGTGCTTGCTGCCCCAATCATCAAAGAGCCTTTACTGCTTTACATTGCAGCCACTGGACAAGTTGTCAGTACATGACTTACGGTCGAGCGGGAAGAACAAGGAAATCCCTATAAGGTTCAGCGTCCAGTATACTATGTTTCTAAAGTTCTGACTCCGTCGAAGCAAAGATATCCACATTATCAGAAGCTTTTTTATGGGATTTATATGACCATGAAGAAGGTTGCACACTATTTCTCTGACCACTCTATTATAGTTGTCAGCGACGCTCCATTATCAGAGATTTTGAACAACGGAGATGCAACTGGTCGAGTGGCAAAGTGGGCTATTGAACTCCTTCCCTTGGATATCAAGTTTAAGGCAAAAAGGCTATCAAGTCCCAAGCAATAGCAGATTTCCTCGCCGAGTGGATCAAACAACAACTGCCAACTCAAGTCCACTCGGAGCACTGGACCATGTTCTTTGATGTCTCCAAGATGCTGAATGGTTCCGGTGCTAGGGTGGTACTGGTATCTCCCCGAGGAGATAAGCTTAGATATGTTCTCCAGATTTACTTTGATTCCTCCAATAATGAAGCAGAATATGAAGCACTCTTATATGGGTTACGTATGGCCATTTCACTCGACATCCATCGCCTCATGGTCTACTGCGACTCAGATTTGGTAGTCAATCAAGTGATGAATGAGTGGGACGTCAGAAGCCCAGCCATGACTGGTTACTATAATGCGGTGAGGAAGTTGGAGAAGAAGTTTGAGGGGTTAGAGCTCCATCATATACCCCGACTGAAAAATCAAGCAGTCGATGATTTGGCAAAGATAGGTTCCAAGAGGGAAGCCATTCCGAGCAACATGTTTTTGGAACACATTCATACACCTTCAGTTCAAGAAGATCCTTTCACTGAAGAGCCCCCACAGCCTAAGAGTGCCACAGATCCGACTGAAGTCGAAGTCCCAGCCGTGGTCGACCTGATCATGGAGGTTTTGGTCATCACTCCCGACTGGACAGTGCCATACATTGCGTATATCCTTAGGAAGGAACTCCCAGAGGATGAAGAAGAGGCTCGACAGATCGGACATTGGTCCAAAGCCTTTATTGTGATAAGAGGACAGCTGTTCAGGAAAAGCGTAGCCGGAGTCAGCCAGAAATGCATAACACCAGAAGAAGGTCGAGTGATCCTCAACGACATACACTCGGGGACCTGTGGCCACCATGCGTCCTCTCGCACCATTGTGGACAAAGCATACTGAGCTGGATTTTATTGGCCACGAGCAAATGGAATGGCGAAAGATATAATCGACAAATGTGAAGGCTCCCAGTTTTACTCCAATATGTCCCACATGCCTGCGTCAGCCCTGAAGACCATTGCACTCGTCTGGCCCTTTGCTGTTTCGGGATTCGATATGATTGGACCCCTGAGGACTGGTAGGAGAGGTTTCACTCATGTGCTTGTAGCAGTCGACAAGTTTACCAAATGGATTGAAGCCAAGCCTATCAAGAATCTTGAAGCCAGTACTGCCGTCAGCTTCATCAGAGAATTGACATTCAGATATGGAGTTCCGCACAACATCATCACTGACAACTGGTCGAACTTCGATTCTGATGAGTTCAGAGCCTTCTGTGCTTCCCAAGGCAGACGAGGCGACTATTCTTCAGTCGCCCACCCCCAGTCGAATGGACAAGCGGAAAGAGCAAATGGTTTGATTCTCAAAGGACTGAAACCCCGATTGATGCATGATCTCAAGCACGCAGCAGGCGCCTGGGTCGATGAACTTCCATCGGTTCTTTGGGGATTGAGAACAACTCCCAATCGGTCGACTGGCCGAATTCCATTCTTCTTGGTCTATGGAGCTGAAGCTATTCTACCGAGTGACTTGCTTCACAATGCCCCCCGAGTCAAGCTTTTCTCTGAAGATGAAGCAGAACAGGCCCGGTAGGACGCATTTGATCTCCTAGAAGAGGAAAGAGAGATGGACTTAATCCGGTCGACTATTTATCAACAAGACTTGCACCGATTCCATGCCAGAAACGTGAGAGGTCGAGCCTTTTAAGAGGGAGACTTGGTTCTTCGAGTGGATCGGCAGAAACCACATAAGCTCGCCCCTGCTTGGGAAGGTCCCTTCATCGTCACCAGAGTTCTCCACAATGGGGCATACCATCTTTACAATGTCTAGCATCAGAAAGACGAGCCATGGGCTTGGAATGCGGAGCTGCTCCGCCCCTTTTATACTTAAGTACTCATTCTGATGAGATGTAATAAGAAATACCTTTGTAGTTTGTTTATCAAATACAAGAGCTTTACAGTCTTCTTAAACGATTGTAGTTGCTTATGTTTGCGTCTCAAATCCCCCAGTGGGTGGCTTAGCCGTGAATCCGTTTTGCCTAAGTTTGAAAAATCCTACCGAGTGATGAGCAAGCCTCTCACTCGGGGACTTAGCTGCGAATCCGTTTCACCAAAGTTTGAAAAATCCTACCGAGTGATGAGCAAGCCTCTCACTCGGGGGGCTTAGCTGCGAATCCATTTCGCCCAAGTTTGTAAAATCCTACCGAGTGATGAGCAAGCCTCTCACTTGGGGGCTTAGCTGCAGTCCAGTGCTCGCCTAAGTTTGTAAAATCAGAGTGATAAGCAAGCCTCTCACTCGGGGGCTTAGCTGCAGTCCAGTACTCACCTAAGTTTGTAAAATCCTATCGAGTGATGAGCAAGCCTCTCACTCGGGGGCTTAGTTGCAGTCCAGTACTCGCCTAAGTTTGTAAAATCCTACCGAGTAATGAGCAAGCCTCTCACTCGGGGGCTTAGCTGCAGTCCAGTACTCGCCTAAGTTTGTAAAATCAGAGTGATAAGCAAGCCTCTCACTCGGGGGCTTAGCTGCAGTCCAGTACTCGCCTAAGTTTGTAAAATCCTATCGAGTGATGAGCAAGCCTCTCACTCGGGGGCTTAGCTGCAGTCCAGTACTCGCCTAAGTTTGTAAAATCCTACCAAGTGATGAGCAAGCCTCTCACTCGGGGGCTTAGCTGCAGTCCAGTACTCGCCTAAGTTTGTAAAATCCTACCGAGTGAAGAGCAAGCCTCTCACTCAAGGGCTTAGCTGCAGTCCAGTACTCACCTAAGTTTGAAAAATCCTATTGAGTGGTGAGCAACCCTCCCACTCGGGGGCTTAGCTGCAGTCCAGTACTCGCCTAAGTTTGTAAAACCCTACCGAGTGGTGAGCAACCCTCTCACTCGGGGGCTTAGCTATAGTCCAGTACTTGCCTAAGTTTGTAAAATCCTACCGAGTGATGAGCAAGCCTCTCACTCGGGGGCTTAGCTACAGTCCAGTACTCGCCTAAGTTCGAAAAATCCTACCGAGTGGTGAGCAACCCTCCCACTTGGGGGCTTAGCTGCAGTCCAGTACTTGCCTAAGCTTGCGCTCCATCCCTATCCGCAAGGATGACGAGGTGCAGGTCAACTGCAACCTTCTCCTTCGGAACTACGCCACAAGTACAACGTGCGCTCCATCCCTATCCGCAAGGATGACGAGGTGCAGGTCGACTGCAACCTTCTCCTTTGGAGCTACGCCACAAGTACAACATGCGCTCCATCCCTATCCGCAAGGACGACGAGGTGTAGGTCGACTGCAACCTTCTCCTTCGGAGCTACGCCACAAGTACAATGTGTGCTCTGTCCCTATCCGCAAGGACGACGAGGTGCAGGTCGACTGCAACCTTCTCCTTCGGAGCTACGCCACAAGTACAACGTGTGCTCCATCCCTATCCGCAAGGACGACGAGGTGCAGGTCGACTGCAACCTTCTCCTTCGAAGCTACACCACAAGTACAACATGTGCTCCATCCCTATCCGCAAGGACGACGACGTGCAGGTCGACTATAACCTTCTCCTTCGGAGCTGCACCACAAGTACCAGTCAATTGCCTCCTCCTCAAAGTTGCATTTCAAGCACAAAGGTTATTCCAAATGAAGAATGAGATTCACTCGACAGCAAACACGAGCATACTCAGAGATAAACCAAGTTCGGATAAATCCAAAAGTTCCGGACCACGGATCGAAGTACTCGGGCTTCAAACCCAAAGGAGTTTAATGATTACAAAATCACTCGGCATTCCGAGGCAAATTTAAAGTGAGGCATAAAGTTTGTTCATTCTGCAGGAGGTGGACTAGCAGGATCAACAAACTCGTCTAAGTCAATTCCGTCAGCAATCTGAGTGACAGCAGCGATGAAGGTCTCCATGAAGGACTGGAAGTCATGCCTTTTGGTGTTGGCGACCTTGATTGCTGCAAGCTTGTCTCCTCGCGCCTCCTTGCAGTGGACGCGTACCAGAGACAGAGGCACATCAGCGCCGCACCACGCAGAAGACTTCTTCCAATCTTGCACACAACTCGGATTTCATTAAGTCGAGTCATGAAAGACTCAAGGTCATTCGGAAGAGTCGCCCTTGGCCAGAGTGCTGTGTCGATCCTTGACACCGCAACCTTCAAGCGAGCAAGATAGTCGACGACACCAGCGACGCGGGATTCCAGTCGGAGCACATTCATGGCAGCTTCATCCTTCACTGGAGAGTTGATGGGGTCCAAGCTTGTCTCAACACGCCCAGTCTCTTCTTTAAAGTTCTGACAAAGTTCTGCATGCACAATTCAAAGACAAGTTAATGATTGTACATCGAGTCGACAGCAACAAGTCAATCGGAAGAAAGAAAATACCTTCAAGCATGATGAACAACTTCTTGGCAAGATCTCCCAGATATTTTTCCAAGTCATTCCTCTTGCGGGAGGTTTCTTCAAACTTGTCGTTCAAGGATATCTTGTCCTTCTTCAGACGAGTCACCTCCCTGCTGGCTTCATTCAAAGCAGTCTTCAACTTGGTATTCTCTTCCTCCAGTTTGCGGACTGAAGCCAGCTTCTAGTCGGCGAGTGCAGTTTTCTCGTCAGCTGTTTTCTGTGCAGCTACAAGGTCCAGATCCTTCTTTGCCAGAGCCTGGTTCATTTTCTCTGAAAGAAACAACGATAAGCTCAGATTAAAAAAAACAAATGCCACCTGGATCAGAATCAAAATAGTCGAACGAATTCCTCTTACCAGCAGCTTCATCCTGGGCCTTTTGCAAGTCCTTCTTGGCCAGCTCCAGATCGAGATTCAGCTGAATCTGCTTCTGCTCTAGGTCAGCGGAACGAGCCCCAAGGTCACAAGAGTTCTGCAATCAAAGGGCAGTCAGTCAGTGGGTGAAAGGATCGAAATTCAACAAACTCTAAGACAACTGCTGAATCAAACATCCAACAGTAGTCTCGAGGACTACACCCAGTGGGTGCACTCAGCGTGCCTCCACTGGTTCAGTTTCCACTCGACGTGGTCCGTCCAAGATGAGTAAAAAAAGAGGGGAAGTATTTCTCAGACCATAACCGACTACCAGTAGTCGACTACGGTCTCGGGGACTACACCCAGTGGGTGCACTAAGCGTGCCCCCACTGGTTCAGTTTCCACTCGACGTGGTCCGTCCAGGATGAGTGAGAAAATTTCAACTCTCAGACCATAACCGACTGCTAGCATTCGACTACGGTCTCGGGGACTACACCCAGTGGGTGCACTCAGCGTGCTCCCACTGGTTCTAAGACTCAGTCGACACAAGATTAGTCGACCCAAGAAACAAGACTATTCACAGCAAATTCAAACACCCAGTGGATATGCAAACACAAAAGCAGACTGACGAAAAGACGTTTCAAAAGAAGTTTTCAGGTACCATATCCTAATAGAACAAGCGACAAGCTAAGGGAGCAGTCGATAATCAACTGACCTGGACTTTGCTTTGGAGAGCTGAGCTGGCATTGTAGGCAGCTTGGCTGGCATCTCGAACCACCTTCAGTTGCTCCATCATAATGCCCGCTTGACGTATGGCCTCCTTGGCGGCGCCCACTTGGTCCTCTGGGACGTGATGCACAGCGAAGAGCGAAGTAGGATCGACTAAGGCCTGTGCAGTCAACGCCGAGGGCTGAGCACTCGACAATAGCATGGCGAAGGTGACGGAAGTCCGATTGACGTCACCACCCTCCTGGACCACTGGTTCCACCACCGGCATCGACTGAGGCGTCTTTCAGTCGACGTCTTCCTGTTCCTTCTTCCTGAAGGCCTCAGCAGCATGTCCTCGTCGTCATCTGGAAGGGTAACAACATTGGAAGGAGCTGCAAAAGCGTAGTCGTCGAAAATCAGTCGACTGCAGTTCAGTCAACAAACAGAGACAAAATTACAAAGATCAAACCTGGGGTTGAAGTAACCGCATCTTCCATCTCCTCGTCCTCATTCTTGTAAGCAGAAGTTCCAGAGGTAGTAGCACTGTTGGGTTCAAGATTCATTTGATCAAATCAAAGAAATGATGAATAGCATAAAATCTCCAACAAAGACAGAACACTCACACAGAAGCAACAGAGATGTCGATTTTGATTCGGGGCAGATTCTTTCGAGACTTTGGTGCCTCAACTTTGGTTTGCTTTGGGGCCTTCTCAGTCGGCACCAGAGAATACGTCCGAGGATGTTTGGAAGTTTGCCCGGTCGACCCAGTCACTTTGCCACGAATACTCACCGGATCATGGGAGTGCTTGGATCGCCTTTCGTTGCGAGGAGGCGAGTCAACTTCCTCACCATCACTTGAGTCGTCGCTCTCCTCGTCCCCTCCTCCGTCAGAATGCCATTCACCGCTCTCGTCCGCACTCGCCTCCCCTTCAGGGTCCTGTTCCTGTTATCCATTGGGCATCAGTACATCTCAGTGAAGGTCCGGAGAACAGCAAGTAAAACAAATATCAGTCAATTGACAAAAAGCAATTTCATGGTAAATCAAGATAACACTCGGCGATTCAGAATTGGACCTTGTCTGTATCGTACGAATTGTCGAGCGGAGGGATTCTCCTGGACCCCCTGGGGTTGTCCTTGTGGCCGGCGATGCCCTTCAGCCACTTCTCCACCGTATCCTCGTCAACCTCTTCTGGGTGGATCTGAGTGGAATCGTCAATGCCCAAATACATCCACATCGGATGGTCACGAGCTTGAAGCGGCTGAATGCGTCATCTGAGGAAGACTTCCAGCAGATCCATGCCAGTCATGGATGAGCTGGACCACTCGCTCAACCAGCACCTGCACCTCCGCTTTCTCCACCAGGGTCACTTTCAAGGCAGTAGGTTTTTCTACTCGGGCCATGGAAAAGGGTGGAAGCCCAGTCGACTGACCCAGAGTCGGCTGGTCTTTGCAGCAGAACCAGGTCGGCTGCCACCCTCGGACTGACTCGGGAAGGATTATGGCTGGGAAAGAACTCTTACCCCTCATTTGAATCCCAAGACCCCCACACATCTAGATCACTTTCGTCTTCTCGTCACTCGGATTAGCGTTTTTGACTGACTGAGAGCGACACGTGAAAATGTGCTTGAAGAGACCCCAGTGCGGTCGACAGCCCAAGAATTTCTCGCACATAGATACGAAAGCAGCGAGATACACGATGGTGTTGGGGGGAAAATGGTGAAGTTGTGCTCCAAACAAGTTCAAGAAAGCTCGGAAAAAAGGATGAGGAGGCAAAGAAACCCCGCAGTCAACGTGAGTGGCGAGGAGGACGCACTCACCCTCCTGCGAACGAGGCTCAGTCTCATTCCCCGGAAGCCGTGCAGATCCGTGAGGAATCAACCCCTCCTCGGCCAGATCGTCGATGTCGTCCTGGAGAATCGTCGACCGGATCCAATTGCCCTGGATCCAACCGCGCGGCAGGCCAGACCTCAACGAAGATCCGCCCTGGCTGGATTTCTTCCCCTTCGCCTTCACCGTCGCCTTTTTTGCATGCTCCAAAGCCACCGTCCTCTCCTTCCCCATTGTGGCGAGCGGAGCTTGGGCGGAGCAACGGCGCCGAGAAGGAAGCAGATACGACGAGGAAGAGGAGGAAGGGAAGGAATGGGAACGCACTGTGCAAAAACCCCAATCTGGTGCTTTATATGGACTCTGTTCCGAGTGGCTGACTTGTGGGTCCAGACTATCCTGTCAAATCGTGCAACAGCTGCGCGTGCAGTATGTAGCGAAAAGGGGGGCGCGGAGATTGAGGCGACCTTGCCTAATCCGTCCCGATTACTGCAGCCTTTCCCGTCCCGCGCGCTTCCCCAAATTCGAATCCCGGAAGATCCGCAAGTAGCAGAGCAACCTGACAGGCAAAAGATTTTCTCCACATCAACATTCAAGGCTTTTCAGCAAAAGTTCACTCGACAAAATCAAGAATGGACCAAGGCGAGTGAAAAAGAAGTTGAAGTCATCATGTTGTTCTCTGAACCTAACAAGGCGCTTCCTGAGCGCGAATACTGAGTCGGGAGTATTTTCAACTCCTTCTCCACTCAAACCATGATCCATTCGGGGGCTAATGATGAAGCTGTTTACCTAGGGTAGGATCATGGGCCTGTCCAAGATACCCTCCCCAAGGCCATCACCCTAAAACCAGAAGCATTCGAAGAAGAATCATCATCCTCTCGACCATGAAGAGTTCCACTCGGAAGACTTGAAGTCACTCGACCATGGAGGCTGTCACTCGACCATGGAGGCCACCACATACTACAACGGTCGGTCATTACGTCATAGCTTTAATGGTCATTATGTCACTTTATTACTAGCGTTACTAGTAATGCCCTATCTTAATGTACCTTAAACCCTGTGTAATTGAGGGCCGGAGGGGTCTGGCGAACTCTATATAAGCCACCCCCTCCTCAGTGATAAGGGTTCGCACCCCCTGTAACACACACGCATATAATCCAGTCGACCGCCTCCGGGCACCGAGACGTAGGGTTGTTACTTCCTCCGAGAAGGGCCTGAACTCGTAAAACTCATGCATACAACTTCTCCATAGCTAAGATCTTGCCTCTACATACCTACGCCCATTCTACTGTCAGACTTAGAACCACGACAAGCATGACATAAAATTTACGGAAAATCTATTGTGTTGAGGTTCTCTAGGAGTGTTTTTTCTAGGGAACTCTAGCTCTCTAGTACGTCCAATTCTCGTGTGTGAATCTCAAAGCGACACACGTGGCAATTCATGTTCGATCATATGCACCCTCCCGAGGGAACGACCCAAATGTTTGCTCTCATACACCATCTAGTGGGAAGGACTCCATGTATAGCAATGACACCATATGATGTAGTATGCCAATTACTTAGAAGCATGTATGACAGCTCCTCTATGTAGCATGGCAAATTCTTGAACATGTGAGTGAATTTTTCCCTTTTTAGATTGCAATTCTCTATGTTGCAATTTACTCTGGTGCAACATGAAAAATTCCTGACATTTTTTTGCTAGCATGGTTATTCTTTCTTTCATGGCAAATATATCTGTTGTAGCATGGCATTTTTTGAGCATCCGTTGACTGTGATTTTTCAAGGAAACACTCTCTCATGGTGCATTCGCTCAAATGAGCCTCCAATATGGAACGTTCATTTGCTCAAACGAGTCTCCTTTAGGGAATGTTTGTTCGGTCGGGTGGCCTTCCCAAGGGGAGGCCGGCTTGTTATTTGTCGTCCAAAATTTAAATCCCTCACAATCCTTGAATTCCATGAGAGCTATAAATTTTTAAGTATGGTAAAATTTCAAAAAACCATGGTATTATAAATCTAGAAGAAAAATGTGAGAAAGATACGAATTGAATGCCATCTCATGTAACTTGTTTCTCTGAAAATAATTTCGGAAAACCCCTTTGTCGGTGTCAAAACCGGCGGATCTCGGGTAGGGGGTCCCGAACTGTGCGCCTAAGGTGGGATGGTAACAGGAGGCAGGGGACATGATGTTTATCCAGGTTCAGGCCCTCCCGATGGAGGTAATACCCTACTTCCTACTTGATTGATCTTGATGATATGAGTATTACAAGAGTTGATCTACCACGAGATCGTAGAGGCTAAACCCTAGAAGCTAGCCTATGGTATGATTGTTGTTGTCCTACGGACTAAACCCCCCGGTTTATATAGACACCGGAAGGGGCTAGGGTTACACAAATTCGGTTACAATGGGAGAAGATCTACATATCCGTATCGCCAAGCTTGCCTTCCATGCCAAGGGGAGTCCCATCCGGACACGAGATGGAGTCTTCAATCTTGTATCTTCATAGTCCAACAGTCCGGCCAAAGTATATAGTCCGGCTGTCCGAGGACCCCTTAATCCAGGACTCCCTCAGTAGCCCATGAACCAGGCTTCAATGACGATGAGTCCGGCGCGCAGATTGTCTTCGGCATTGCAAGGCGGGTTCCTCCTCCGAATACTCCATAGAAGATCTTCGAACACATGGATAGTGTCCGGCTCTGCAAAACAAGTTCCACATACCACCGTAGAGAGAATGATGTTTCCACCAATCTAATCTGTTGACACACTTGATATTATGACATCATACTACGTCCCGGTCATTATTTGAACTGTTTTTCTCAACTAGCCTTGGCGCATATCGCGAGGTGGTTTCCTTGGCACGTCTTGTCGAAGCAGAGATCATGTGTGAAGCTTTCCTCTGTATTACCCCTCACTTCGGCCTGTGGATCAAGACCTTCAAGGTGGAGCCGAAGATGATCGAGGGGGGCACGCAGAGTGCGGCGATACCATAATAAGCAAAAGTGTCGATGCCCCATGGCCCGAGGGTTCTTTCCAGGAGGTGTCCAGCTTATGGCAACGAGAATGGTTTTATATCACAGCTCCCAGGGGTACCAAGTGGGTGGCTCCTCTTGCTTTTCGCTTGGCCTCCCCGCCACAATTAGCGTCATGGGTCAACAAGGGGTTGGACTGGGGGCCAGTAATGGATGTGCCAATACTGCAGAGCCGCATCCAAGATCTCCTAGAGAGAGACACCAGTCTAGCCACGGTAATGCAAGTTATGTTAATTCGTCGAGTCTTGCCCTGCAAACATTGTCCCCTCCGCATGTGGGAGTTCAACCCGAAGGGACCGCGAGCTATCCATCATTTCCTCGGCATGACACTCGAGGAGATGTACAAATTGTTCTTCGGACCACAAATAATGTGTCCGGACACCATCGAGGATGTGGGTTTGAACTGCAATTGTCCAGATACCCAAGTACGTAGTCCTGTAACCGAACATGATGTATCTTTATTTATCATAACATCATTCTGAAAAGTTGCTCTTTGACCAGGACTGGGTAACAAAGGCGAAGATGATCAGGTGTCCGGCCCCGCTCCCCGAGGTCTCACCGGATCCTGTACTAGCCAGGATGCTGGAGCTCGCGCCTTATCAAGCGTCCTTGGGGGAAGACAAAGGGGGAAGAAAGAGGCTAGCGCCTCCACGAAGGAGGATAACCGGGGGGAAGAAACTGAAATTCCCCCTTCCCAAGGAAGGAAGAGGACCGCCTCTGAAGACCCGGAGACAATGGTCTCCAAACGGGGGAAGAAGTCTTCGCCGGAGGGTCGTGTCCCGGGGGATACCCCGGCCGCGCAATGCCCGCAAGGGGGTCAGCCCTCAACCGAGCTGTAATTAGAAAGGGGACTTTAATAATAAAAACTTCCTGCTTTGCTTCTGAGGAAAATAACCAAAATATTTATCTTGTAGTCCGGATCATAGCTCTTATCGGCAGAGTTCGTCTTCGGGGGATCTTCTTCCGGAGATGATGGAGAGCGAAACGCCTACCCATGCCCTCCCGCCTTACGAGGCGGGGGACCCCGAGGTGTCATCGCGGAGGGCTTCTCTTGATCCGGCAAGGCCAGAGGTTAATCCTTTGGCCACCCGAAGTCCTTAGTATCCGGCTCTTGAAGAAAGCAACCGAAAGAGTCCGACACCGTCTGTTATGCGGTCGGACGCACTGAAAGATCTGCTAGAGCGAGCGGCTATCTCAGAAGCGCATCGTACACTAATGGGTACGGTGGTTGGGAGGATTTCGTCCGCGGAAAGCGGGTTGCATGAAGCCTTTGTGAGTCTGCTGAAAGGTTTTGAGGTACGTGAAATAGTATGTATTTTTTACAGTACCGCACACGTTAAGGTGTGTCCTATGCAGATAGTAGCCCCTGAGACTCTGGTTGCTGTCGCAAACGGCGGCAAACAGAGGATCATAGTCCCAGGAAACAATCCGGCTGCCCTCATATGCAGGTGGCGGAAGGTCCGGTGGCTAGCCGGACTGGTGAGTTTGCCGAGCTGAAGCGGCAACTTGATGCGGCGGATGCCGACATCGTGCTTGTCAACAAGCGGCTTGACGAGGCACAAGGTACGTGATTTCTCCGATTATCAGCACGTAGTAAGAGGAGCATAATGCCACTATCTTTAATATGCTGTGACTGCAGATGGAGCTGCGGCCGTGGAGACCCTTCGGGCGGAACATGCCTGAGCCAAAGAGCAAGCCAGGAATAGTGATGCGGCCGCTCTGAAGGCGGCCGAAGAGCTGAGGGCCGAACAGGCTGCCCATTGCCAAAGTAAGGAGAAGATGGCCAAGATGGCCGTTGAGTTAAAGGATGCCGCCGACCGGTACCGGCTTCTTGAAAAGGAAAACCAAGCGAAGGCGACGGAGCTGCAGAAGGCCATGGTAGCAGCCAAGGAAGCCCGCTCGAAGATCAGAGCGTCGAAGGAGGAGCTCCGTCAAGCTGGAGATATCGTGGCTGGGAAACCCTTCTTGATGTGGACGAAGTTCGGAGATCCAAAGTATGACCCTCTTGATCAGCTATGGAGTTCTGCGGACGCGTATGTGGATCTGTCAGGCAGTGCGGCTGATGCAGCCGAGTACTTCAAGGATCAAAAAGATCGTGAAGTGGAAAAGCTATTCTGGTCGCAGTTCAATGGTCCAGTGCGTCCGCTGCTATTAAATGAGCGCATGACCGAGTGGGCCGAGCTCCATAGGTTGTTCGGGCTTGCCATGGGGTCTGTTGTGGATCATCTGTGACCAAGAGTGCCACGGCCAAACAGTTATTTTGGTTTGGTGCAGCAGTTCCTTGGTGTTGTGCCGCGCATCGACGCTATGAAGAGGTCGGCGTGCATCGAGGGTGCACGGATGGCGCTTGCCCATGTCAAGACATACTGGGCGGAGATGGAGGCCATCGCAATTGCAAACCCGAGTTCGGCCGTTAGCCGAGTAGCTGTCGAGTACTACTTTGACGAAGTCCTTGAAGGCGCTCATTCAATAGAGGCTCAGTGCTCAAAGAATATTATGTTTTAGTGAGATGTATTCCCATTGAAAAACAATGTTTTACTGATTTATAAAGGCTATTTTTATACTTTTGCCTGAAAGTATTATGATGCCTCCTGTGCGGCCGTTTATGTGTGTGTGTATATATATATATATATATATATATATATATATATATATATATATATACATATACATATATATATATATAACCTGAAAGTTTGCAGTCGTCGGCTTCAAACCCCACGCATATAATGCGGGGGTGTTCGCAGAAGACGCGTGTTCACACTTGATCCAACGTCTTGGTCCATTAAGGAGGTGATAGCGCAACGAACTAGGCAATCGGACTATATTGCTTTAACACTTTCACTTAGCCATAGGAGTTTGACAGTGGGGCTACTATATAGCCCCTGGTGGCTCCGCGCTTGTCTGAATACGGGGCGCGTACATGCCTGGCCGGGAAACGGCCCTTCATTAATGCGGAGGAATCCCGAAGATTCTAATAGGTCGTCGAGTGGTTGACCAGTCTCGCGCTTTATCATGACAATCAATT
Source organism: Aegilops umbellulata (assembly GCA_032464435.1). Lineage (NCBI taxonomy): Eukaryota > Viridiplantae > Streptophyta > Magnoliopsida > Poales > Poaceae > Aegilops > Aegilops umbellulata. The sequence continues at coordinate 240,724,535 of CP136055.1, read as the reverse complement.
TTCGGCTTTCTCTACTGAGGTGCTCGTCCGGCCAAACCATGGCACAATTACAGTAGTTCTCCTGGTGCTGCCTTAGCCGATAGAGCAGAACGTAAGGTAGCAAAACACAGGAGCCGGGCAAACCCAACATTTGACCAAAGACATGATTCGGAGCTGATGCATATAAGGCCTAACTCGCGACGCCGAACACTCCCTAAGGTATTCGGTCTTTGAAATATATACCGGGCTAAATGATGCCCTTGGATAATGAGCCCCTAGTGTCCAGGTACGAGAAATATTCTAACGTGACCACATGCCAGGAACGTCAGCATCCTTCTCGGTTGTATGGATAATCCGGAGGATGTGAACAACAAAAGATAGTAAAAAAGGTTGACGCAGGGTCTTAATCTAAAGAGAAACCTTTGAACGGGTCCCTGCTGCACATCTACGCATGTGTCTCCGTTGTGCCGTATCCTGGACGGGTGTAGCACGATTGTCATCTGTAAAAGAGAGAAACTTAATTGAAAGTTGTCGTGCAAAAAATTGGCTATTATAAATAAACCATTTAAATGTCAAGATGGGTAAAGTTGAGCCAAATTATCGCTAAGAAGCCCCTGGTACCGTCTATAAGGGTATAACCATCAAACCAATCTCTATGCAATGATTAGCCGGAATCGTCTAGCCGTGTCCATGGTCTTAACGATCGGTTATCTGTTCTGGTGGTGAGGCCGTCTAGTGTTCGGCTATTAAAGCAGTCGTACATTCTTCTGCTCGCAAGGAGCGCTCAGCATTTCCATGTATTGGGATGATTCCACTCGGACCGGGCATTTTAAGCTTGAGAAAAGCATAATGCGGTATTGCATTAAAGCGAGCGAAAGCCGCTCGTCCGAGTAGTGCTTGATAGCCACTTCGGAATGGAGCGATGTCGAAGGTTAACTTTTCGCTTCGGAAGTTGTCGGGCGAGCCGAACACAACCTCTAGTACTAGAGAGCCCGTGCAGCGGGCCTGTGTGCCTGGTATTACTCCTTTGAAGGTAGTATTACTGTGGCTGATTTTTGTTGGGTTTATCCCCAGTTTGCGGATGGTGTCCTGATATATCAGATTTAGACTACTGTCGCCGTCCATAAGGACTCGTTTGAGATGGTATCCGTTTATTATTGGGTCCATCACCAAGGCCGCTGATCCTTCATGCCAGATGCTTGTTAGGTGATCCTCGCGATCAAAAGTGACCGGGCAGGCTAACCAGGGATTGAATTCAGGGGTAACGGGCTCTACGGCTCGTGTATTTTGGAGTGCATATTTGCTTGGATCACGTTTACTACTTTAACTTCTGGTGGGAATTTTTTTTGTCCCCTAGTGCCTTGCTGGCGAGGCTCATCCTCGTCTTCACTCAGTGTGTCCTCCCCCTTGTGTTCGGCGTTTAGCTTGCCGGCCTGCTTGAAGACCCAGCATTCTCTATGGGTATGATTTGCAGGTTTATCGGGGGTGCCGTGGATTTGACATAGTTTGTCTAGAATCTTGTTTAGGCTGGCCGGCCCATCTTTGTTGCCTTTAAAGGGCTTTTTCCGTTGACCTGGTCGAGAGCCCCTGAATCCGGCGTTTACCGCCGTGTTATCCGGGTTGTCCTCTTTATTCCGGCGCTTGTTTTTACTGCGTCGTGGTTTTCCATTGCCATCCCAGACTTCGGATGTACTTGTGTCGCTGGTGCTGCTTCAGGCTAACCAGCTATCCTCACCCACGCAAAAGCGGGTCATGAGGCTTGTTAGGGCTGCCATTGTTCTCGTTTTTTCTTGGCCGAGGTGTCTGGCAAGCCATTCGTCTCGGATGGTGTGCTTGAAAGCTGCTAGGGCTTCGGTGTCCGGACAGTCGACAATTTGGTTCTTCTTAGTGAGAAACCCGTTCCAAAGCTTTTGGGCTGACTCTCCGGGCTGTTGAATTATATCAAATCGTCTGCGTCCGGAGGTCGGACATAAGTCCCTTGAAAATTAGCCCGAAAAGCATCCTCGAGCTCCTCCCAACTTCCAATGGAGTTTTCGGGGAGGCTTTTTAGCCAGTGCCGAGCTGGTCCTTTGAGCTTGAGGGGCAAGTATTTGATGGCATGGAGATCGTCTCCGCGAGCCATATGAATATGGAGGATAAAGTCCTCAATCCAGACCCCTGGGTCTGTAGTCCCGTCGTACGCCTCTATGTTCACCGGTTTGAACCCTTATGGGAATTCGTGGTCCAATACTTCGTCGGTGAAACATATGGGGTGTGCGGCACCCCTGTATTTAGCTATACCATGGCGTTCGGACGGTTGTGATATTTAGTGTTGGTTGAGTGCTGGAGCGCATTTCCTTGATCCGTAGATGGATCTGGTTGCGCCGGCCCTTTGATGCGAGTCCTCGCGTGGGTCATGTACTAACTTGTGTGCGGCCTCGTTGGCCGCTCTATCGCGGCCACGAGGTCGTCGATCCGGCCGGTCGGCAGGTTTATTTTTTGGATGTGGGGGCTCTGAGGCCTAATCGTCGAATTCAGGCAGCAGCTTTCGCTTTGGGTAGCTCTTCGTGTGGCGACTGCCACCATATTTTTCTGCCGTATCGAGCACTTTGTTCCATCTAATGTTCAGTGTGTTTTGCGCGGCCTTAAGCCTTTGCTTCTGCTTCTTCAGACTCCTCGCGGTGGCGATAAGCCTTTTATGGAGTTTCTCTTGCTCCAACTGCCTTTCCGGGATGATGTGTTCATCGTCATCCGGACTGTTCTCTTCTCTGGAGACGGGTTGATTAACTTGGCGCTCGACGTCGCCATGTTCGGACAGCGGCTCCGTACTTTGTTCGTCGTCCACTGGCTCACCCTGCTCTATTGATGGGTCTATTTGGTCGTTGTTTCCTCCGGAGTCATCTAGGGTAATGTTTTTTCTTGCGCTGTTATCGCTGTTTTTGCCGAGGCGGGGTTTGGAGCGGTGCCTACGGCGCCGCCTTGATTGCTTCTCGAGGGAGCTATCCTTCGCTGCATCCTTCCGTTCCTCGTCTTCATTTTCTTTGGGTGTATCCACCATGTATATGTCATATGACGCAGTGGCGGTCCAGCACCCTGTTGGCGGTGGTTCCTGTTCGTCTCTTGCACCATTGTCCATACCATCGATGTCTTCGGAGTCGAAATCTAGCATGTCGGTTAAATCATCGACAGTGGCTACTAAGTGGGTGGTGGGTGGGGAATGAATTTCTTCGTCATCCGCATCCCATCCTAGCCGGACATAGTTCGGCCAAGGTTCTCCTGACAGGGAGAGATACCTTAACGAGTTTAGTACATCGCCAAAGGGCGAGTGCTGAAAGATATCCGCGGAGGTGAACTCCATGATCGGCGCCCAATCGGATTCGACAGGTATGGGCGCAGGCGGCTCAGAGTCCGTGGCCGGAGACGAGTCCATTGGTTCGGCGTCACGGCTCTCATGAAGGGTAAGGTCAGTGTTCAGCTCTATCGCCGCTGAGAGTGCGGCCTCCAAGGCGAGGTCTATCCGCCCGTCCTTGGACGGCGCGATCTATTCCAGATTGAAGGCCGGAGTAGTTGCCGGTGTGATCTTTCGAACACTATCCGACGGCAGAGCTATATCAAGCTCGTCGCGACCGTGCGACACACCTGGCATGGGCTCGAGTCCGTCGAAGATCAAGTCTCCACGGATGTCGGCAGTGTAATTCAAGTTTCCGAACCTGACCGGATGGCGAGGGGCGTAGTTCTCGATCTGCTCCAGATGGCCAAACGAGTTGGCCCGCAGTGCGAAGCCACCAAATACAAAGATCTGTCCGGGGAGGAAGATCTCACCCTGGACCGCATCGTTATCGATGATCGAAGGGGCCATCAAACCTTACGATGACGGCACGGTGGAACTCTCAATGAAAGCACTAATGTCGGTGTCAAAACCGGCGGATCTCGGGTAGGGGGTCCCGAACTGTGCGTCTAAGGCGGATGGTAACAGGAGGTAGGGGACACGATGTTTACCCAGGTTTGGGCCCTCTCGATGGAGATAATACCCTACTTCCTGCTTGATTGATCTTGATGATATGAGTATTACAAGAGTTGATCTACCACGAGATCGTAGAGGCTAAACCCTAGAAGCTAGCCTATGGTATGATTGTTGTTGTCCTATGGACTAAACCCTCCGGTTTATATAGACACAGGAAGGGGATAAGGTTACACAGAGTCTGTTACAATGGGAGGAGATCTACATATCTGTATCGCCAAGCTTGCCTTCCACACCAAGAAGAGTCCAATCCGGACACGAGACGAAGTCCTCAATCTTGTATCTTCATAGTCCAACAGTCCGACCAAAGGATATAGTTCGGCTGTCCGGATACCCCCTAATCCAGGACTCCCTCACCCTTCTTTAGAACATTTTCATTCGAGGAAATACATTTTTTTTCAGAATGATCTCAGGAAATACTTTGAAAAATGATGCCATGATGACGACATCCCATAGGAGTTGAGCCTTGGTTGTGAGCTTATTTTCTGCTAATGAGAGGAGTGACCTGAATCAGACGAAGAACAACTTAGAAACTTTTTTCGTGGGGTTGAAGAACAACTTTTTTTGAGAATCTGGTCAAAGAACAACTTAGATGGCCCCCTTCACGTCTTACTGGGCCTATAATAGGCTATAGTTCACAAGCTCCATCCAGCGTCTCAAAGTCCAACATACTTCTTTATTTTTATTTTGTGGGTTCAAAGTCCAGCAGACTATTGGCCTCTCTTCAATATTGGGCTGAAAGACAATAGTATAAGTAAACATTCACTACCCACAAGAAAAAGAAGTACACGTTCAAGTCATCCCAATACTAGGAAAAGGGCTATAGCTAATATGGACATTAATGGCGCACCATGTATGTGGTGCGCCACTGCTATATAGCAGTGGCGCACCAGATACAGGTACGCCATTAGTGTCCTTATTACTAATGGCGCACCAGACACACGGTGCGCCATTACTAGCAAATTTTATTTATTTATTTTTCCAAAACTATTAATGGCGCACCAGGGCACAGTGCGTCATTACTATTTTAACTAGTAATGGCGCACCACATGCTCCGTGCGCCACTACTAACAATTTTTTTTACTTTTTTTTCAAAACTAGTAATGGCGCACCCCAGACACGGTGCGCCACTACTAACAATTATATTATTTTTTGCAAAACTATTAATGGCGCACCACGTAACAGGTGCGCCATTAGTAACCAGGGTTACTAATGGCGCACTTTTATGTGGTGCGCCATTGGTAACCTGAGACCAGCTAGATATTTTGGACAGCCACCTACCACACTCACTTTTCTCACTTCATTCTGTCCACCTCCTCCTCCAAGCTTGTCTCGGCCGCCTCCTCCTCCTCACCTCATTTGCACCATAGATTCACCCAAATTAAGTGGTTAAATTACCTTTTTTGATAGGTAAGTAAGGGGAAAGCTTTCTTTATGTTGTAGATCTACTTTGTTCTCCCTCCAACAACGTGCACATGCACTTTTTATGGCCTAGCTAGATCTACGTATGTTTGTGGTGTTGCATATGTTTGTGGTGTTGCATATATGTTTGTGTTTGCAGATACCGGTATTTGAAATGCGATAGTTGCCAATATTTTACCGGAATAGACCATGGTCTGCACGATGACCGAAGGCATCGTGAATAGGTTTTTGAGCTCCGCGAAGGCCGAGATGCTTCAAAAGAACGAGACGGAGATAAGATGTTTTTGTCGAAGTGCAAGCTGAAGAGCCTTATTTCGGACCCGAATTCCGGACAGGTGCGGGACCACCTGCTCTTGCGTGGTTTCATGGATGGCTATAGGTGGCAAGGTGATGAAGATGACTATGAAGTCGTCCGTGGGGGCCGGGCAAGAAATGAGGAAGGGCAGTAAGACAACCACCGCGGCGAGGGCGGGCGAGAAGACGAAGAATCTCCGGGACATGATCACGACGGTGATGTTGTACACAATCATCATGTAGAAGATGCCGGACATGATGATGAGTAAGATCGAGACAAAGGGCATGATCATGAAGATGAAGATGCCGGAGCAGACGACGATGGACCATCGATGGGCTGGGTGCAGGACCCTCATATTCAAGAGCTGCTTCTCAAGCAGACGGATAACGCAAGAGCTGCCGCCCGAGAGAAAGCCAAGCTGGATCAATTGGAGATACACGCGGTTACTCCATTGTATGAAGCATGCATGCCCGAGGATACCCACTCATGCTTCGACGAGAACATGTCCGACTCATGCTTCGACGAGAACATGTCCTTCTGGCACGAACGTCTTCCCAAGGGGAACAAGTGCCCGACCAGTTTCGAGGAGGAGAAAAAATCGTGTGTCCTCTGGATTTACCGCACGTGAAATACCATGTGTGCATGAACAATTGCATCATTTATCGGGACGAGCACGCGGAGTCTACCATATGTCCGGTATGCGGCGTCACTCGATACAAGAAGAGGAAGAAAGCTCCTCGAAAAGTGGTGTGGTACTTTCCGATCACTCCTCGTCTGCAGCGGTATTTCGCGGACCCTAAGCTAGAAAAGCTCCTGCATTGGCATGCGGATAGGGAGGAGAAGAAGCGAGAAGATGACGGAAATGATCCAGAGATAAATAAAAAAGACAAGATGCTGAGTCACCCTAAGGATGCGAGCCAGTGGCAATCGTTGAACTTCAAACACCCAGAATTTGGGGACGATCCAAGGGACAACGTGTTGGGCGTGAGCACCGATGGAGTCAATCCGTTTGGCAGCCAGAGAAGCACACATAGCACCTGGCATGTGTTTGTGTGGATGTACAACCTTCCCCCTGGTTGTGCATGAAGAGGAAGTACATTCACATGAGTATGCTAATTGAAGGGCCGAAACAACCAGGGAACGACATCAATCTGTATCTGGGGCTGGTGAAAGAGGAGCTAGACACACTGTGGAAAATGCCAGCCAATATGTGGGACACCACAGAGAAAGAATATTTCCCTATGAGAGCCGCACTGCTCACGACGGTGCACGACTATCTCGGTTACGGATATCTCACAGGGCAGGTGGCCCACGGATTTTCTGGATGCGTCAGGTGCATGGATGACACAACGTATCGCCAGCTAGATAGAGATCCTGGGTCTTCGAAAACCGTGTTCATCGGACATCGAAGGTGGCCTCGCGACGATGACTCATGGAGAAAACGCAAGGATCTGTTCGATGGTGAAACCAAACCTCGAAGACGCTCGCGTACGAGGAGCGGCGAGGAAATAGACGAGCTGTTGAAAAATTGGAAAGAGTGCCCAGAGCCGGGAAAGAAGTGAAAGGAGCCAGAGCCGCTGCTGAAGGTATGGAAAACAAGGTCTGTTTTCTAGGACTTGCCGTACTAGAAGATCCACCGTGTGCCTCACAGCCTTGATGTCGTGCATATCACGAAGAACGTGTGCGAGAGTCTGCTTGGTACCCTTCTCAACATGCCAGAGAGGACCAAAGATGGGCCGAAAGCAAGGGCAGACTTGAAATCAATGGGCATCAGGGAGGAGCTTCACGCTAATGATGATGATGATGATGAGGCGAAGCAGGACATGGAAAGTCGTTGCAAAGACAAAAAGGCCAAGAAGACCGGAAATGACTACCCTCTCGCGTGCTTCACTCTAAGTCAGGAGGAGATCGAGCAGTTTTTCACCTGCCTCGTAGGAGTAATACTTCCTTACGGTTACGCGGGAAAGATAAGCAGATACCTAGACTCAGCGAAGCAGAAGTTCAGCGGGATGAAGTCTCACGACTGTCACGTGCTGATGACGCAGATACTTCCAGTTGCAATCCGTGGGATCATGGACGCGCACGTCCGTGAAATGCTATTTGGCCTATGCAACTTTTTCGACGTCATCTCTCGGAAGTCGGTTGGTGCGAGGCAACTCCGAAGGCTATAGGAAGAGATCGTGGTGATACTATGCGAGCTTGAGATGTACTTCCCGCCCGCATTCTTCGATGTTATGGTGCATCTGCTCGTCCATATCGTGGAGGATATCATCCAACTCGGGCCGACGTTCCTGCACAGCATGATGCCGTTCAAAAAGATGAATGGTGTCATCAAAGGATACGTTTGCAACATGTCACGTCCAGAGGGAAGCATAGTCAGGGGCTTTATGACCGAAGAGTGCATCTCCTACTGCACGAATTATCTAGGCATTGAGAACCCCGTTGGTCTACCCGTCAACAGGCACCTCGGCAGGCTCACTGGATGGGATCACCGTGATGGTCACCGCGAAATGCATGTCGACTTCGAGGGTCGACTCGCCGACTTTGAAAGAGCAAACCTAGTCGCGCTACAACACATAGACATGGTCGATCCTTGGGTGGTAGAGCACAAAACCTTTATTGAGAAGACGTACTATGACCGAGGCCAATAGAGGACGGACGGAGATATAATCAAAGAGCACAACTCATGTTTCACGCGTTGGTTCAAGGATAAGCTTCTGTCGTACCCTTTACATGAGGATTCTTCCACGGAAGAAAAACTCATATTCGCGTTGTCACAGGGCGTCGAGCACAACCTGATGACCTATGAGGCGTACGATATCAACGGCTACACATTCTACACCGAGGACAAGGACATGAAGAGCGATGGTTATCAAAACTCCGGGGTAACGATGGAATCCTACACCGGTAACGACAAGGACATATACTACCGAAGGATCGAGGAGATCTGGGAGCTGAGCTGCGCTGGAGAGAAGGTCCCGATGTTCCGTGTCAGATGGGCCAAGAGCGTCCTAAAAGAAGACCGATATTTCACCACCATGGTTATACCCGAAGACAAATCCAAGACCGCGGGCGCAAACGTCACCGCGAAAAATGAGCCATGGGTACTGGCTTCCCAAGTGGACCAATGCGTCTTCATTACCGACCCGTCAAAGCCTATTCGTGTTGTCGTGAGGAGAGGCAAAAGGAAGATCATCGGAATGGATGGAGTCGCCAATGAGCAAGACTTCGACAAGTACGACGACCCGAAGATGGAACATGACGACGATGATGAAGTGCCATACAACACAAGAAGAAGTAGGACCACCCTACCTAAAGGACGTCCGTTCAAGAGAAGAACTCCATTTGCGAAAAAGAAGGGCAAGAAGATTGTGAAAAGATAGCTAGCTAAGACCGATTGTATTTAAATCGTAGTCTTCATTTCTCGGTTGTAATTCGACATATTGAAATGATATTTCTTCTGTTCTAGTCCTCATGAATATTTATTTATGTTTATTATGGTATTGAATTTCTAACTCACAAAAAGTATTGAATTTGTTAATATTTTTTGAACTCACAAATATTTTTAAATTTCATGGGCATGTTTTGAATTCATGAATATTTTTTCAAATTTGATGATACTTTTCATATTCATAAATGTTTTACCAATTCACAAATAAATGCAATTAAAAATCAGAAAAAAACAAATTTGATGATATTTTCAAATAACAAATTTGATGATATTTTTAAAAAAATTATTACTGTTTCATATTCATATTCATTTTCTAAAAAATTATTAGATGCAACAAATAATAATAATAATAATAATAAGTTACTAATGGCGCACCAAAGGTGGGTGTGCCATTGCTATAACTGTTTTATAAAAAATTATTACTGTTTCATATTCATATTCATTTTCTAAAAAAATATTAGATGCAACAAAAACAATAATAATAAAAGTTACTAATGGCGCACCAGAGGTGGGTGCGCTATTGCTATCACTGTTTTTATAAAAAATTATTACTGTTTCATATTCATATTCATTTTCTAAAAAATTATTAGATGCAAGAAAAAATAAAAAAATTACTAATGGCGCAACGGAGGTGGGTGCGCAATTGCCATCACTGTTTTTATGGCGCACCCCTAGATGATGCGCCATTCTATCCTTCCCCCCTCTAGCTATGTACGTGTGTTCTGTCCATCGCTCGCCAGATCCCCCTTCCCTCCCTCGCCAGATCCCCGCGCCCCCTCTACCGTCGCCGCCGACCCCCCGCACCCGCTCCGACGACCCCCCCGCCCGCTCCGACGACCGCCGTGCCCGCTCCGACGAGGTGCACTGCCCACTGCTTCTTCCTCCTGGACCACTAGTTGGAGCCGGGAAGCTCTCCTCCGCCGGATCGCCTTGCTCCACCACCGTCGGCATCGCCGCTGCCGCCACCTCGACCTGCAACACCGGCGCCCCCCGACCTCTCCAAGCACGCCCCGACCTCACTGTGAACCCCCCTGATTGCTTCCCTTCCTCGCCAGATCCCCTCTCTCCCCTCACTCCAAGAACGCCCAGATCTCTGCCCGTGGCCGCCATGGCCAGACCCCCTTGTCGCCGCGCGCATTGCTTGTTGGCGCAATTTTCAGCAAGAATCTTGAATAACCACTGGATTGCGTATGATACTTGTTGCACGCATTCCTACCTGTAACATCAGTTGTTTTCCCCTAATTTATGGAATGAAAAATTCTCCCATTGCTTTGGATCTCGCGGATCGAATGAGTATTTATATATGTAATTCTGTGTGATGCGCTATTAGCCAGAATTGTATTAGTCACTGAATGTCAGTTACTCTAAGGCATCTGAACTGCAATGCTTTCTCTGATGTGATGATGGTGCACAGTTGATCAGAATCCTGTGAGACCCATTGAATGTTAGCGTCAAGGATGATGATACATCAGGGCATCTAAACTGCAGTTCTTGATGTGATGTGTGTAGCTCAAACTAGAGTTTGTGCCTGTGCCAAGCTCCAAACTGAGCAATTGGCCACTGTGATCCTGCTGCTTTGGATGCTCCTAGTTCTGATATGCTTGTTTTTTCTTCTGGCCACTTGCAGTTTTTATGCTGCATGACACTCCTAGTTCATGGGGTGGATGGTCCATGGCTCATAGCTCAGAAGATGGATATATGGCTATTTAATTTGCAGAAAAAATAACAGAATTAGTACATCATGCGTTAGTTGTCTATTGGATATCTGTAGAGCCACTGGATGCATATGAACTGCACTACTTCCTGATGTCTGACCAGTGTAAAATAACCAAGAAGTGCATTGTAATCAGAGGGCATAGAATGCTCTAGTTTTTAGGCAAATGATAGTAACTTGTGCTTTCATATCCTAGTTATTAGATATTGCGCTTGTTTTAGAATTGGGTGCTCCATTGTTTCTGAATGACTGAAGTCACTGAACCTTTTTCACTTGTGTTATCACTATCACTTGGCTATTGTGGTACATGATCTCATCTACCATAACTGTCTAAGGAGATGCAGAGTAGTATGACACCGTTTCAGTTATAAGCATCCTTGCCAATTTCTCATGGATGACTATTTTTCATGTAGCTGTGCTGATTGAACCTCCACTTGGAACTGTCAGTTATCTGGTTTTATTATTTCCCATACACATGTAGAATGCTTTCTACTTTTCAAGATTTCAAAGCAGTCTCTTATCTACCCTGCCAGTTAATAAACAAGTACTCTGTTTTCAGATAGCTTATAGTTAATCAACAAGTACTCTGTTTTCAGATAGCTTGATCATTGCACCTACAATAGTCCTGTATTTTTCTCCCCTTTGCCTTCTCCTTGTGTGTGAAATCTCAGGGTTTACATTAGTTTAAAATGAAGAAAAATAAGAGATCTTGAAACCAATGAATACTGCAGGATATGTTATAACAATCAGTACCCATACCTTTGAGGATGTAGTGATTTGGCACAGGGGAATCTTGAAAAAAAATTGCTTCTAGGACTGTCATTGTCAATAATATGTGTGAACTGTGAAGTGTACCTGCTAGGAACAACATTTTTCTTCTGTTTACCAGTAGAGGTTCTATGTTGGTAAGGGCAACTGTAATACAAGGAATTTATATCTTGATCATGGGATGCTGTATCAGGAATTTCTGCAAGTCTGTTCAGTCAGCAGGGCTATCTAGCCTAGTGACTAGCACTATGGTCTTTCTGTTTCGTACAACTACAATTTCATTTATGTTGTTATAAGTTTGTTTCTGTCAGCATGAGTTAACTTGCTATCATTTATCGAAATTCAAAATGTATTGGACTGTATGTTCATTGGTACTACTTGTGATGCTGCTGCTGTACTACTTGGGAATTTTGTCAACTTGTGATGCTACTGCTGTACCCCGAGAGGCCCTTGAGTTTGCCGGAATGTTGATTAACTTCCGTTCTGGCAAATTCGGGTACTCCATATGTCCTATTTTCAGCAATGGTCATGCTGAAATTTTCCGTGAATTTTAGCATGACTTTGCTAAAAATAGGACCTATGGGGTACTTGCGACTAATGCATGGGCCGGGGTATCTTAGTACTTAATTAATTAGGACCAACTTCCCCTTTATTCTTGCTGCATTAAACCATAGGTGTCAATAGAGCCAAGTGACTAGGCCCAACTTAGAATTCTCCTTGCCTTTTCTTGATAGGGTATATTATTAGAAGATACCCATATATATCAGTCAACCTAGGGTGCCTTGGCATCGATAAACCCTAAATGATGAAAACTTAACTTAGCATTTAGGGTGCCTCAGCGTCGACAAACCCTAAATGATAAAACCTTGGCATTTAGGGTGCCTCGGTGTCGATAAAAACCTAAATGATGAAAGCTTGGGCTTTTAGGGTGCCTCGGCGTCGACAAACCCAAAATGATAAAAGCTTAGCTTTTAGGATGCCTCGGTGTCGACAAACCCTAAATGATGAGACCATGATCTTGTTCATTGACAATAACCAACTTTTTGACCAAACTTTTTTCCTATTTAGAGCAAAACATGGCCCACAACGATGAGGCCGGCAGTTCGGGCAAGGCATTCTGGGAGCTGTCCCAGGAGATGGACGAAGAACCTCACCGCTATGAGGATGTCGCGGAAGACAACGATCCTGACTACACAACCCCTAGTGGCGTTGGGGATGACACCACTGTTGGTGCCGCCGAGGATGCCACCAGTGATGATGGCGGCGCACGCACAGATGGCAGCCAACCGAAGAGGCAACGGAAGGACTGGCGCCCGAACGTGCTCGGCACCGTCAAGGAGGAATTTACTGAAGTGTCCTCTGAGGGGCATCCAAGGGCGCCTAAAGAAATAGTCAAGGGGTACGCGGGATAGCTCGGGTGCATTCTCCGGAGCACCGTATCGATCAACACCGAGAACCTAAGGCATTGTGACAGAGGGAATTTGCGCAACCTCCTCTTCACGAAGCTGCATGAACGATACAAGTTCCCTGGTGACTTCGCAAACACACGCCTCTCAGGGAATAAAGTGAACAATGCCGCCCTCACGAAGATGAGCAAGGCCCTGGCTACTTGGAGAACCGCGGTGAAGAGCATGATTGAAAAAGGTGATAGTTATGAGCAGATCAAGGAGAAAAATCCTTCGATCAACGAAGATGACTACTGGGAGTTCAAGATCAAGTGCGAGAGCAACGCATCTGTGGAATCAAGTCAGTGGGGGAAAGATATGCGGGACTTGAACTTAGGGGTCCACAAACTCGTTCCCGGCGGTTACAAAGTGGCGGAACCTATATGGGACAAGGAGGACGCGGAGCGTGTCGAGTAAGGCCTACCGCCCCTCTTCGAGAAATACACATACCAGGAACTATGTCAGGGCCCGGTACAAGATTGACCTGGTAACCGAGGAGCTTACCACGGATCCGAAGACCAAGGCGCTTGAGCGTGTTCTGGTAAGGAATACACCCCCGCGTAATTAGCTCCATATGGTCGCTGCTACCTCTTGAGCACTGCGTTGGTTTTCCCCAAAGAGGAGAGGATGATGCAGCAAAGTAGCGTAAGTATTTCCCTCAGTTTTTGAGAACCAAGGTATCAATCCAGTAGGAGGCTACGCTCAAGTCCCTCGCATCTGCACAAAACAATAGCTCCTCGCAACCAACGCAATTAGGGGTTGTCAATCCCTTCACGGTCACTTACGAGAGTGAGATCTCATAAAGATGATAGATAATATTTTTGGTATTTTTGATATAGAGATGCAAAGTGAAAAGTAAAAGACAAAGTAAAAAAGCAAAGCAAGATTAAAGTGATGGAGATTGATATGATGAGAATAGACCCAGTGGCCATAGGTTTCACTAGTGGCTTCTCTCAAGAGCATAAGTATTCTACGGTGGGTGAACAAATTATTGTTGAGCAATTGACAGAATTGAGCATAGTTATGAGAATATCTAGGTATGATCATGTCCGAGACAAGTAGACTGACTCCTGCCTGCATCTACTACTATTACTCCACTCATCGACCACAAGATCGAACCCAAAGCTAAGCACTTCTCCCATGGCAAGAAAAACCCATCTAGTCGGCCAAACCAAACTGTTAATTCGAAGAGACTTGCAAAGATAACCAATCATACATAAGAGAATTTAGAGAAGATTCAAATATTATTCATAGATAGACTTGATCATAAACCCACAATTCATCGGTCTCAACAAACACACCGCAAAAAGAAGATTACATCGAATAGATATCCACAAGAGAGGGGGAGAACATTGTATTGAGATCCAAAAAGAGAGAAGAAGCCATCTAGCTACTAACTATGGACCCGAAGGTCTGAGGTAAACTACTCAAACTTCATCGGAGAGGCTATGATGATGTAGAAGCCCTCCGTGATGACGACCCTCTCCGGTGGAGCTCCGGAACAGGCCCCAAGATGGGATCTCGTGGGTACCGAAGGTTGCGGCGGTGGAATTAGGTTTTTGGCTCCGTCTCTGATCGTTTGGGGGTACTTAGGTATATATAGGAGGAAGGAGTACGTCGGTGGAGCAACAAGGGGCCCACGAGGCAGGGGGCGTGCCCTAGGGGGGCCACCCTCGTGACTGCCTCTTTTGTTCCTTGGAGCAGGGTCCAAGTCTCCTGGATCACGTTCGGTGAGAAAATCAAGTTCCCAAAGGTTTTATTCCGTTTGGACTCCGTTTGATATTCTGTTTCTCCGAAACTCTGAAATAGGCAAAAAAACAGCAATTCTGGGCTGGGCCTCCGGTTAATAGGTTAGTCCCAAAAATAATTTAAAATTGGATAATAAAGCCCAACATAGTCAAAAACAGTAGATAATATAGCATGGAACAATCAAAAATTATAGATACGTTGGAGATGTATCAGTTGCATTCTAATTAATGAAGCCAAATTTCTAAATGGTTCATGTTCCTTCCGCAGGACACTGAAAGCAGTAGCGCGGGGTCGTCTCAGAGCTCCCCTTTCGACACCCCTTTAAATAGGGCGTTGAACGTAATGAAAAACAAGGATAACCTCAGTAAGCCGTCGTCAGCTGGTCGCGTGGCCGGCAAAGGCTTGTCCACGAAATGGTCGGAGTACTATACCGCACGGCGAAAGGAGAGAAAGACCAGCTCGGAAAGCCAGCAGCGCGAGGTTCAACAACTCAAGGCACAAGTGGCGCGGATTCCAGAGATGGTCGAAGAGCAAGTGCGAGACCAACTGGGAGCGACGATCACTGCCATTATACCTACCTTGGTTTCTGGGCTGCAGGCTTGGATGGCGGGCGGCCAACAGGGGCCGCCCCCAATTCCCAGCTTCACGGGCAGCTTAATGCACCTGGGTGTGGGAAGAATACGCCGGCCGGCACCTCGGCAGCAAGCGACCCCTCCGTCAATTGCACGCCCGCCATTGGCGGTGCCTCGACATTAGCCGAGCTCGACGCCATCACGGTAACTAATTAAGCCTCTTGGGCGATGACTTCATCTCCTTGCCTTTGACTGGGCATCCCTGACGCCCTACATGTTTTCGCAGGGCGCCGCCAATGTTCCGTGCACTCTCCTGCACTTCGTGAACAACGAGTTGGTCGATGTCGCCAAGGGCAGAATCGTTCAACTAGGCAGCCGCGTGTTCCACGGTAATCATATGCCACCCACCGTTTATAGGGTTCAACTGGTTCGGGTGCTGCCGGGCTTCAACGACATATTACCTCCGTATCAAACCCATGAGGCCGACGAAGATGATGTGATGACCCTCGGCCCCTGCATAAGCTGGCCCATGCTTTGGCCGAAGAGCCAGATTCGTTTGGGGGCAGGGGACACCACCCCACAGACAACACCGCCAGTCGTGCCGGTGCCAAGCCATGGCAAGACCCCCGCAACGCTACCGGACATGCTGGACATGCATATGGCACAGGATCCGGACATGCATATGGCACAGGATCTAGACGACGACGACGGTACATTTACCAACGTCGATAAGTACTTCAACGAACATTGGTACGGTGACGAATTCTTGGGGCCTCCTTCTCAAGAACCCAACCCTGCAAAAGACGATCTAGCTGGTACCACGGAGAAACCCAATTGCAACAGGCGTCGTCTGGTGTTCAGTTCTCAGGAGCCACCTCCAGCTGCCGCCTTCACCGAGCCTTAGATAGTCGATGTGCGAAATATTATCAGCCCCAACACACTCAAGAAGGCGGCCTCTGAGCAGAACTCGATCCCATTACAGCAGAAGAAGAAGGGACGGAAAAGAAAGACTAACAAGGGTGCGAGCCAGCCGGCACCGAGTACGATTCATGCTCAGGACGGGCCACCTTCACCTAAGGATATCTCGAGGAGGGTGCATGTGGCGGGTAGGCCGATGCTACTGACTAATCTGCTCAATGCTGCAACCGGCGCTATGCGGAGTATGCATGACAGTGTTCTTTCTTTGGAGAAGCGGCATCTCTCCAAGAATGATGTGGCATACCCGGTTTTCGTGGCGAAGGTGCCAGAGGGCAAGGGCTTTGTGGATAGCGCCATCGGGGGTACGATCGTCATGCGGTTTGATGACATCTTCGCTATGTTTAACCTTCATCCGCTGCACTACACCTTCGTTCGGCTATTTTTGCTGAGTATGAAGATGTGGATGATTAGAGACAAGACCCCGGACATCGTGATAGTCGACCCCTTCTACATGCGTGCCAAGATCTTGGGCAGCGCTGGGGACTGGCAAGTCACGAGTTCATACCTCGAAGGCGTCATTCTAACAAACCCAGATAAGGATAACTTCCTCGTGCCTTACTTTTCCGAGTAAGTCATCCCCTCACCGCCCCGTAACATATGATTTCTTAGATTTTGATCATTCTTTTTTTTTCTAGCATTCCGTGTTTTGTGCAGTGACACACATTGCACACTCATCCTCTTAAGCCCGAAATATTTCATGGCCACGTATTTTGACTCGGACCGTCAGTCGAAGAAAGACACAAATATCAAGAAAGTTCTAGATGATGTTCTCCCTGGCTACGCCAGATCTGGAGGCACCTTCAGAAGGCCAGTTCGTAGGTATGTCAAGCACGTGTTCACCCACAATACGACGTTCCCATGCGTCAAGCAGCCGCCTGGCGGTCAGAAGGATGCCTACTATGCCCTCCATCACATGCGGGCGATCATACGGGACCATAATCACCTTCTGCTACCAAATAATCTCAAAGATTGGGCCGCACGCTTGTCGGCAATCCAGGATGCGAACATTAGACAAGAATTCTTTCGCATCCAGTCGGAGTTTGCAGAAATCATCCATCAAGATGTCCTTCGTACCTCGGGGTAGTTCTACCTCAGATATCAACCATCCAACAGTGAGATAGAATCAACGCTACAAATGCAGGCAGACAACGCCCACGATTTCATGACCATCACGACAGACGGCGGCTTCATCCACGCTCTGGTCCCTGAGTCGAGTCGAAAGTAGTGATGCTATGTAGTTCTGAAATATCGATTAGCTTATGTTGTAATTAAACTTTAATGAACTTGTATGTCTCTTTGATTTGGACAGTCGCTCAACTTATATGTACTCCATGCTATTTATTAGTAGGACCATGAATCGTGCTATTAATGTCTTGCTTTTCTCTTCCGATCCTTTTGCTGCATACTTATATATTGCTTATGTATTGTCTGTGAATTGCTACTAACGTTTTGTTTGGCTAATGCATAGACATGCCGTCGTATGTCGTGTACAAGGGTAAGGTTCCCGGAGTCTACGACGACTGGGAGGAGTGTTGGAGACAGGTTCACCGTTTCAGCGGTAACGGTTACAAAGGGTACACCACTAGGGCGGAGGCGGAAGCTAGATACGCGTGCTATCTAGCGGGAGAGAGGAGGGAGCGGAGGAGGAACCGGATGAAGACCAGTTTCATCACGATGATGCTAATCATGATGACCGCAGCTTTCTTCTATGCACCCGGCCGGTGCTAGTTAGCTAGCCGCATGACTGAACGGCCATGCATAACAACCAGCCGCATGCACTCAACTGCCATGCACAAAGCAGGTTCGGCTCTCCTGCTGGGAGCCCTGCGCGCGCTATTGTGCAGGGCTAATCGTTGAGCAACACATGTACCCGTGGACCCCCACCACTTAATAAACAGATTTTGTTTTGTTTGGTTTTCTGAAAAGTCCTTTCCCTTGCCTTATCCGCCGCGAACGCTTCGAGCTAGTACCATTATTCCATTGAGCTGAGCTTCGTGAGAGAGAGGATTCGAGAAAGTGAGGTCCGCCGTTCGGCGGTCCAGGCTCGTGGTCGTGGCCAGCAACAGAGGGAGCAGCCGTTGCTGCCGGTGCCTGACTCCGGCGCGCCCAAGCCCCGGCTGAGGCTGGAGTAGCTGCTCTGGCATGCCGCCGTTCCCCTCCTGGACCGAGCAGATCCGTTGGAGAAGGTGGGGACCTGCAGGGCGTGCGGTCAGCTGGGTGCAGCGCTGCTTCGCCGGGATGCCGCAGGAGGTCGTGCAGGCGCACATCAAGACGGGTAGCCGATGCACACTCGTCAGACATAGGTTAGTGGTAGCTGATTTCTTCATCTATATCATGTACTAGTAGCTAGCTTTTGATGGCTTCAGACTAGTACAGGGGCCATCCAATTAATTTTTTTGACAGAAAGACTGTAAGGGAACCCCTTACAGTATAATTGGTGCAACAAACCCGAATTGCAAGTACCATGCCTTGAACCTGGGTGGGTGGGAAGGCATCAGCCCCTTCCCACCACTAGGCTATGCCTTAGTCTGCGGCCATCCAGTTAATTACTACGTAGTATATTGGTAAGATAACAATTAATTTGAGATTGAACTAGCTTTCAATGATTTCAAACTAGGCAGCCTCATGTGGACATGTTCTCTGTTTTAAGTCACACAACACTCACAGAAATCTCAAATTGGTGAAAGATCCTTGTGGATTGAACCATAGAGAAATAACCAGCAACTAATCAGTACACTTTTATGTCTCCATTTAGAATAAATCCGTTATACATCTCACACCAAAAGGAATAGTAAGATAAACTATTACATCAGGACGTTATTGTTTTGTAGAGAAATTTTGAGAAGCAATATTTATACAAAGCTATTTAAAAGTGCTATCTTGTC
Source organism: Aegilops umbellulata (assembly GCA_032464435.1). Classification (NCBI taxonomy): domain Eukaryota; kingdom Viridiplantae; phylum Streptophyta; class Magnoliopsida; order Poales; family Poaceae; genus Aegilops; species Aegilops umbellulata. Next base: position 240,705,277 of record CP136055.1, on the reverse strand, counting down.
CATGGCTTGATTGACTACCCAAGTCCTGAAATAAGAAAGGAACAATTTTGTGTGAGAAATAAACTTAAATTTGAGAGTCTGACTTATAAGTGAAACAATACCTTAGTCGACAGCTGGTCATTTTGATATGTTGGCCAATCCGAGGTGAATGAGTGAATGACCTATGCATGTTCATCTTAATTTTAAAGTTAACGAGTGAATGACCTATGCATGTTCATCTTAATTTTTAACGACTAACTAAATAAATATACCTGACTTGGTTGAGTACCATAATAGAAATATGGTTGTTGTGGTTGCAAGCCGAGTAACTGCTGAAAAGAAGTAGCATTTGCCTACGATACTTGAGGCAGGCCGTGATGCAATACTTGCGAATTATAATTCTTTGGCTGTGGTACTGGTGTCATAATCTGAGGAAGTTGATGCAAATTGTAGTTCTCTGCCTGTGGTTGCGGAGGCATAGAGCGCGGCAATCCTTGCAAATTGTAGTTCGAAGCTTGTGGTTGTGGAGGCATAGCACACGGCAATACTTGCAAATTGTAGTCTGTAGCTTGTGGGTTTGGAGGCATAGCGTGCGGCACTACCTATGAATTGTAGTTCGCAGCATGTGGTAGTGGAGGCATAGCGCGCGATGATACTTGCAAAGTGTAGTTCGTAGCTTGTGGGTTTGGAGGCATAGCGTGCGGCAATACTTGCGAATTGTAGGTCGTAGCATGTGGTAGTGGAGGCATAGAGTGCGAAGATACTTGCAAACTGTAGTTCATAGCATCTGGTACTAGAGGCATGGTACTCTGCAGTACTTGCAAGTTGGAGTAATGATTTGACATGGTGAAGCTAGGATTTGCTTCAGTTGAGGCAGAAGCACAATCATCATTCCTATTCTTGCATGTTGTTGCTTGACCTATTTGGAAAAGAAATTGTTAGATCTATTTAAATAACATGAGCAAATATTTATGTACCCATTTCTTGTGCTATACCATACCTCTCTTTTGTGTATTCTTATTGTTTAGTTCCAAACTAGATTTAATCCTCTTACTGCTATTTCCTTTTTCTTTTCTCTTTATTCCATGTGCTAGGACAACGTTCTCATTGTTATCGGAGGAGGACGAGATGCCCATGCTCGAAGGTAACGTGCTTGGGGAGCTATTTTCCTAAATGATTTCTACATCGGGTATTGATGTCGTATCAAGCTGTTTTGATGGCGTATGTTTCATCCTCGATTCATTTTGCAATATGATTGATAGTACTGCTAAAGCAGTGTTTGATAGTTTGAATAATTATGGTCAGACTATACTTTGAAGCCTACAAATTAGGGAGTACATACAATTTGTTTTTGCGTAGTCGGACTCAATGTATGATCTTTCTTTGTAGTACACGTACGTTCAAGAAAGTCTCCACCGAATTGATTATCAATGTTGTACTTAGGCTTATATCAGATTTATTGATTGGTAAGCATTAATACCACAAGCAATATAGTAATCCAACATAAAGCTTTTGCAACAAGGTAGTACACATACCTATGGATGATGAAGTCGCGGGAGCTCCTTCCATGCCGAAGAACGCCGTAGATGCTGGTCCATGTGAGAGGGCAATTCTCTATCGATCCTGATCTATTCTCGTGTGATCCACAATGGAGTAGATAGATAGGAGAAAGGGTGTTGGAGATTTTGGCGGCAGTCTGTTGATACGCGGGAGAAAGAAAGGCAGTTTTGCTGATTTTCTGTAATTAGAGATATACGATCTGGTGGGTTGTTTGAGTGATGGGTCCACCAGGCCACGTGTTGGCCGCTGGTTGACCCTGCACGATAGTGGGAGCTGCCAGCGGCTCCGCGTGGACTCAGGCTTGTCCTCAACTAGATTGAAGATGGCATTTGTCCTATCCATAACCTGCTGCAAGCTTTCCCTGTTGTATTGGATTGGATCCCTTGTGCTAACCAAGGGCAGCGTGCCGGCCAACTTCACGACAGGGCAACAAGACAATTTCGCTCTCCGTTTATAATGGCCTTTCGTTCCTCTCGGCTGGCACTGGGCAGCAGGAAGGGCTGAAGGGTAATGATGCGGCCATGCGGAGGCAGGGGTACGAAGATCAGCATACTCGCGTTGACCTATCCTTTGCATGCTGGCTGTGGCTTAAAGGAAGGAAGAAGACAAGCGATGCAGCGTTTCTTTCGCGTGCTCAGTTTTAAGAAAAGAGGCTGAGGGTTCTTTTTTTTAGAAAGAGAAAATGTGTGGTCTCAAATATACTGTAGTTTTAATACCACTGTTTTCTCTAATAGCCAAACAGCTCTTAGGAATTAAAACTGTGGTATTTTGATAGAGGCAAAGGTGTCCCGTCTTTCGATGAGATGGTGGCTATCGTTTAGATAAAGTCGACTTTGACGATCCGACTACGAACGTGCGATGACGTCGCGCCTTAGCAATCGCTAAACCAACTCCGAGAGGTTATTGACCACGTCGGAGCACGATCAACCTGACCACGAGGGTCTGTTTCCTGCAGGCAAACGAAGAACAAGCAAGAAACTAAGATTGCAATCTGGATACTGCGAATATAAGAGGAAAGCTTTATTGATCAAGGTGGGGTTCTGTGACGCCTTGGTCTGGTCGTTGAACACAAACGAAGTACGCGAAGTTGCAGCTATGGCGAACTTTTGATCTAAACAAAACCCAAAGTCTAGACGATGCCCTAGGGGCTGTATATATGGGGGAAGAGGGGGGAAATTTCGTGGCCCTTGGAGGAGGGGTTCGAAACCCACCCTAACTCTTGTTTCCCCACACATACGGACTCGAAAAACAGCCTATATTGAAGTATTTATTACATGGGCCTGGCCCAAGAAGAAGGTGACGCAGCACCTAGAATAGCCTCTGGACGAAAATTATGAAGTGGCATCTTGTATATTTCGTCCAAGGCTTCATGCACTCATTATGGTGGCTTCAAATTCCTGAAATCGTCACTTGAAACTCTGTTCTTGTCTCCCTTGCGCATGCCATCAACTCCATGCTTGTTCTTGCTCCAATGATCATCCTTCTCCAAGCTAGGCCCTTCATTTGTAAGCAAAACAAATGTATCCAATTTAGGCAGCATCATATTCTCATGAACATTAGAATCATTACCAAGAAACGAAAGTACCTGATAATTCAATTGGCGTGCGCGAGCTCTAGTAATTGGTCCAGTATGTATAGCAGCAGGGGCTGTGGGTGTAACAATGGTATTGATGTCCTCATCATCCTCCCCATCTTGAAATGAAGTCGTCCTCGACGGAAGCTCATCTTCCTCACCCAAATAAGGCTTCAAATCTGCAATGTTAAAAGTGGGACTAACCCCAAAATCTGCAGGCAACTCAAGTTTATATGCATTATCATTTATTTTCTCTAACACCTTAAAAGGACCATCAGCACGTGGCATTAGCTTTGATTTGCGCAAATTAGGAAATCTATCCTTACGCAAATGTAACCAAACACGATCTCCAGGTGCAAACACAACATGTTTTCTACCCTTATCTCCAACAAGTTTATATTTAGCATTCATACGCTCAATGTTTTCCTTAGTTAACTCATGCATTTTTAAAATCAATTCAGCACGTTCTTTAGCATCAAAATTAACCTTCTCCGAAGATGGAAGAGGCAACAAATCAATGGGTGCACGAGGTAGGAAACCATACACAATTTCAAAAGGGCACATCTTAGTAGTAGAATGCAACGAAAGATTATAAGCAAATTCAATATGAGGCAAGCATTCTTCCCACATTTTCTTATTATTCTTCATAACAGCCCTAAGCATAGTAGACAATGTTCTATTGACTACTTCAGCTTGTCCATCAGTTTGGGGGTGACAAGTAGTACTAAAAAGCAGTTTAGTCCCCAACTTAGCCCATAAACATCTCCAAAAGTGGCTAGGAAATTTAGTATCACGGTTTGAAACAATAGTATTTGGCACACCATGCAAGCGAATAATTTCACGAAAGAACAAATCAGCAACATTAACAGCATCATCGCTTTTATGACATGGTATAAAGTGTGCCATTTTCGAGAATCTATCCACGACAACAAATATGCTATCCCTCCCCTTCTTTGTTCGAGGTAAACCTAAAACAAAGTCCATAGATATATCCTCCCAAGGAACACTAGGTATAGGCAAAGGCATATATAAACCATGAGGAATGAGTCGTGACTTAGCTTTTTGACATGTAGTGCAGCGAGCAACAAAACGCTCAACATCCCGTCTCATCTTTGGCCAAAAGAAATGTGTAGCAAGTATATCCTCCGTCTTCTTCACGCCAAAGTGTCCCATTAGTCCTCCCCCATGCGCCTCCTGCAACAACAAAAGACGAACGGAGCTAGCTGGAATGCATAGCTTGTTAGCATGAAACACAAATCCATCATTAACGACGAACTTGTTCCATGATCTACCTTCTTTACAATTCTGCAATACATCTTTAAATTCAGCATCATGCACATATTGATCTTTGATGGTCTCCAAACCAAATATTTTAAAATCAAGTTGTGACAGCATAGTATAACGACGAGACAATGCATCAGCAATAATATTTTCTTTACCCTTCTTGTGTTTAATGACATAAGGGAAAGTCTCAATGAATTCAACCCATTTAGCATGTCTACGGTTCAGTTTAGCTTGACTTTTAATGCGTTTCAAAGATTCATGATCAGAATGTATAACAAATTCTTTGGGCCATAAATAATGTTGCCATGTTTCTAAAGTCCGAACAAGAGCATATAATTCCTTATCATAAGTAGAATAGTTCAGACTAGGCCCACTCAATTTTTCAGAAAAGTATGCAACAGGTTTGCCATCTTGTAATAACACACCTCCTAATCCAATTCCACTAGCATCACATTCAAGCTCAAAAGTCTTATTAAAATCAGGAAGTTGGAGTAAAGGAGCATGTGTCAACTTATCTTTCAATACCGTGAAGGCTTCTTCCTGTGCGGTACCCCAAACAAAAGGCACATCCTTCTTTGTAAGCTCATTGAGAGGTGCAGCAATGGTGCTAAAGTCTCTCACAAAACGCCTATAGAAACCAGCGAGTCCAAGAAAACTCCTCACTTGTGTGACCGTTTTGGGCTGCGGCCAACTCTCAATAGCTTCAATCTTGGCTTTATCAACTTCAATTCCCTGTGGAGTAACAACATAGCCAAGAAAAGATACTCGGTCGGTGCAAAAGGTGCACTTCCCAAGGTTACCAAACAAACGTGCATCACGTAGAGCATTAAAAACAGCACGTAAATGTTCCAAATGTTCTTCCAAAGATTTGCTATAAATCAGTATATCATCAAAATAGACTACCACAAATCGTCCAATGAAAGCACGTAAAACTTCATTCATTAGTCTCATGAAAGTACTAGGTGCATTAGTTAACCCAAAAGGCATGACTAACCACTCATATAAACCAAACTTAGTTTAAAAAGCTGTTTTCCATTCATCTCCCAATTTCATACGAATTTGATGGTATCCACTACGCAAATCAACTTTGGAGAATATTGTAGAGCCACTCAATTCATCAAGCATATCATCTAGCCTAGGAATAGGATGACGATAACGAATAGTAATATTATGAATGCCTCTACAATCAACACACATACGCGAGGTACCATCCTTTTTCGGCACTAGAATAATAGGAACAGCACAAGGACTAAGGGATTCGCGTATATAACCTTTGTCGAGTAGCTCTTGTACTTGACGCATAATCTCCTTCGTCTCCTCTGGATTGGTACGGTATGGTGAGCGGTTGGGTAATGATGCACCGGGAATTAAGTCAATTTGATGCTCAATCCCTCGAATAGGTGGTAATCCCGGTGGCACGTCTTGTGGAAAGACGTCAGCGAACTCCTGCAAAATGTTAGTAACAGCAGGAGGCAAAGAGGAAGGCACGTCCTCGAATGAAAATAATGCCTCTTTGCACACAAAAGCATAGCAAACAGATTTGCTAACATCTAGATCATCAATATCAGATTTGGTGGCAAATAAACATGCACTTTTCAATTTAATTTCAGAAGCAACACTAGATGGTTTATTATTAGGCTTCATTTGTTGCTCAAATTCTTTTGCCACAATCTGATTTTCACTCTTATTTTGCTCCTGTTTTGCTTTATTAGCTCGATTAATATCATCTTTCAAAATGGAATCAGGAGTCATAGGAAGCAAAGTAATATTTTTGTCCTTATGAACAAGAGTATATTGATTGTTTCTACCATGGTGTACAGAATTTTTATCAAATTGCCATGGTCTACCAAGTAATAAGGAACATGCTTGCATAGGTACCACATCACAATCAACATAATCAGCATATGTAGAGATACTAAAATGCACACGAACAGTACGTGTTACCTTAACCTTGCCGCTGTTGTTGAACCATTGGATGTAGTAAGGATGTGGATGTGGTCTTGTGGTGAGAGATAGCTTCTCCACCATCTCCATGCTAGCCAAGTTGTTGCAGCTCCCTCCATCTATGATGACGCGAACAGAACGTTCCTTCACAACTCCCTTTGTATGGAACAAATTATGCCTCTGATTTTGCTCAGCTTGCGTGACCTGCACACTCAAAACACATTGAGCAACTAAACATTCCTACCTGTCAGCATCTTCAGCAGCCATGTATTGCGTCTCATGATCAGAATCATCTCCACCGTGTTCTTCATGTGTAAGAAGAGCCAAAGTCTCCTCATCATAGTCACTAGCGGACTCATACCCACCATCCTCAGTAGCAATCATCACACGCTGAGATGTGCATTCTCGGGCAAAATGTCCTCTTCCCTTACAACAACGACAAATAATATCACTTGTGTGCCCTGTAGACGCCATGGAAGAAGTAGAGCTCTGTGCAGGCCCAGCAGGTGTGCTCTTGGCAGATAGTGGTGGTTGTGCCTGCTTTCTTGTATCACGGTTGGAGGTGGCAGCTGACGGAGGTGCCGGTGTAGCAGAACGTGTGGAAGTAGATGATGCACGTGGTGTCCACGATGAAGGTCGACCTGCAGAAAAGTTAGTTCGCGCCAATGCCTGTCGATCCTGCACTTCACGTTCAGCTTTACAAGCAAGATGGAATAAACGAGTGATATTATTATAATCCTTATAGTCTAGAATGGTCTGAATCTCTCTATTTAATCCACCCAGAAAACGTGCAAGCACAGCTTCATTCTCCTCAACGATACCACATCTAATCAAGCCAGTTTGTAATTCCTGATAATATTCTTCTACCGAATTTTTTCCTTGTCTTAAGCGCTGCAATTTTTGAAGTAATTCACGTTGATAATATGGTGGAACCCAACGAGTACGCATAGCAGTTTTCAAAGCAGCCCAAGTAGCTGGAACAGGATATAATCTACAATATTCAGACCACCAAACACATGCAAAGCTAGTGAAAGCACAAACAGCAGCAGGAACACGTCTCTCCTCAGGATATTGTAAACATGTAAATCGTTGTTCAGTTTCTAACTCCCAAGTAAGATATATATCAGGAACATATCTACCCTCAAATGGTGGAATATTCAATTTCAGTTTAGGGAGATGGTCATGATCTCGTACCTGAGGGGGAGCCCTAACATTGCCATTATTTGCATGTGGACGACCTGGTGGTTGTGGTGCTGGTGGTTGCACGTAGTTCTGATGTTGATCAACCTCATCCTCGTAATCTCCCACATAATCATCCTCCCCCACATCAGCAGCAGGAGCCATAGAAGTATCAAGAGCAGCACCAGCAGCTTGGCTAGGCTGAAGAGGGACACGGGTCGCTCAGCGGAGGGCTGTTTCACGATGTGGAGGTAGTCGTTGTTGTTGTTGTAGAGGTGTGTTAGGTGCAGCCGGTGGTGGTGGTGGTAGACGCGCGAGCAATTCATTAAACTTGTTATCGAGCTTTGTTTCGAACGCCGTCTCAATGCCATCTATCTTCTCCATGGCCTCTTCAAATCTGTTTAGCACATCTTGCACCTGTCCACTCATCATTTGCTGAAACTTATCATGAAGCTCCTTGGTCGTCAAGTTCTCCCAGTCAGTCTCGTCGGCTTGTGATCCTGGCATGGTTAGCAGCAATAGAAACACACAAGAATATGATCCTACAAACTACTAACAAGAGGTGGTGGTGGGTGTCACAAATCCGTCAAGCAAATCTCAAATTCTTACCAGTTCTTACCCAGCAGCAGGCGGTGATCGGCAACCGATGTAGTCAAAACTCTCAAAGCTTGGATAGAGCGACTACCAGGGAGAGTCAAACGCACGATGTAGATGTATGTGGAGTTGGGAAGGCGTTTAATATGGTAGCAAAAGGGGTCAGCAATAATCAATTCAGAGATGCAAAGTTGAATAAACGCTCAACGACGGTACTGTGCTGGTCCTAGGCTAGACCGTGCTAGAGACGCGAGCCTAGAACACTAACAAAATCACGGCGTTGCATGAAAACAAGGGAAAAGCACACTCTGGAAAAAAAAATTGCTCTTCTTTTTTTTCTGCGCTCTTTTTTTTTGCGCTCCTTTTTTTTGTGAAAAATCACTATAATGGCGAGTGTCTCAAAACTCTTCCCAGGTCAAACTGACAGGATAGACACGAAATTTTTGCGAATTTTTTTTCGACTGCCCGGACCCAAAAACTGGAAACGACTCAAAAAAAACTTTCAATAACGGCGACTGTCTCAAAAGGCTAAGAAACACCTAAAAATAGGATAGCCAGAATTTTTTTTGTCAAGTGCGTTTTTGGAAAATTTTGGGCCTAAACGGAGGGTGGTTTCCGGACTCTTTTTTTTGGAAACCAACCTCTTCTACGGGTGGCAAAAGATGTTGGGGAACGTAGCAGAAATTCAAAATTTTCCTACGTGTCACCAAGATCTATCTATGGAGAAACCAGCAACGAGGGGAAGGAGAGTGCATCTACATACCCTTGTAGATCGCTAAGCGGAAGCGTTCAAGTGAACGGGGTTGATGGAGTCGTACTCGTCGTGATTCAGATCACCGATGATCCTAGTGCCGAACGAACAGCACCTCCGCGTTCAACACACGTACAGCCCGATGACGTCTCCCATGCCTTGATCCAGCAAGGAGAGAGGGAGAGGTTGAGGAAGACTCCATCCAGCAGCAGCACAACGGCGTGGTGATGATGGAGGAGCGTGGCAATCCAGCAGGGCTTCGCCAAGCACCTGCGGGAGAGGAGAAGAACTTGGGAGAGGGAGGGGCTGCTCCAAAGGCAAAAGGTATATCCCAAGAGGCCCTCTACCCCCACTATATATAGGGATCCCAAGGGGGGGTGCGCCAGCCCTAGGAGATCCAATCTCCTAGGGGGCGGCGGCCAGGGGAGGTTTCCCTCCCCCCCAAGGCACCTAGGAGGTGCCTTCCCTCCTTAGGACTCTTCATTAGGGTTCCCCCTTCACCCTAGGCGCATGGGCCATAAGGGAAGTGGCGCCCCAGCCCACTTTGGGCTGGATCCCTTCCCACTTCAGCCCATGGGACCCTCCGGGATGGGTGGCCCCCCGGGACCCCTCCGGTGGTCCCGGTACAATACCGATGACCCCGAAACTTGTCCCGATGGCCGAAATAGGACTTCCTATATATAAATATTTACCTCCGGACCATTCCGGAACTCCTCGTGACGTCCGGGATCTCATCCGGGACTCCGAACAACATTCGGTAACCACATACAAGCTTCCTTTATAACCCTAGCGTCATCGAACCTTAAGTGTGTAGACCCTACGGGTTCGGGAGACATGCAGACATGACCGAGATGTTCTCCGGTCAATAACCAACAGCGGGATCTGGATACCCATGTTGGCTCCCACATGTTCCACGATGATCTCATCGGATGAACCACGATGTCAAGGACTTAATCAATCATGTATACAACTCCCTTTGTCTATCGGTACGATACTTGCCCGAGATTCGATCGTCGGTATCCCGATACCTTGTTCAATCTCGTTACTGGCAAGTCTCTTTTACTCGTTCCACAACACATCATCCCCTGATCAACTCCTTGATCACATTGTGCACATTATGATGATGTCCTACCGAGTGGGCCCAGAGATACCTCTCCATCACACGGAGTGACAAATCCCAATCTCGATTCGTGCCACCCAACAGACACTTTCGGAGATACCTGTAGTGTACCTTTATAGCCACCCAGTTACGTTGTGACGTTTGGCACACCCAAAGCATTCCTACGGTATCCGGGAGTTGCACAATCTCATGGTCTAAGGAAATGATACTTGACATTATAAAAGCTTTAGCATACGAACTACATGATCTTGTGCTAGGCTTAGGATTGGGTCTTGTCCATCACATCATTCTCCTAATGATGTGATCCCGTTATCAATGACATCCAATGTCCATGGTCAGGAAACCGTAACCATCTATTGATCAACGAGCTAGTCAACTAGAGGCTTACTAGGGACATGGTGTTGTCTATGTATCCACACATGTATCTGAGTTTCCTATCAATACAATTCTAGCATGGATAATAAACGATTATCATGAACAAGGAAATATAATAATAATCAATTTATTATTGCCTCTAGGGCATATTTCCAACAAAATATTGATGGAATCCCAAACCTACTCAAACAAGGAAACACGTGGCAACAGATGGATCTCGAAAGCAAACCTAATATGAGATGGACTCGAAGTGATGGTGGTATATGGATACAGATCGGTGGTCGTATATGGACTCGGAGCGGTGGTGGTATATGGATACGGATCGGTCGTGGTATATGGACTCGGAGCGGTGGTGGTATATGGATACAGATCGGTGGTGGTATACGGACTCGGAGCGGTGGCGGATAAGCGGTGGTGGAAGATGGCAGGGACAATGATGATGGTGCGGCGGCGGCGTGACTAATATGACCAGAACTCGAAACTCTAAAAGACTAGACGCTAAGACCAGCAACTTGACACGACGATGCAACCGCAAATTCAACAAAGCAAATACAGAAAAGATTATGCAAAGGCTCAGATTGGTTCGGATAGGATGAACTAACCCTAATTTTTTTTGGCTTTTTCGTGGACTATAGGTATGAAAAACAGACTCGATCTAAACTACGAAAAACTGTAAAATCTCACCGAGCAACCTAAAAATCTGATACCACTTGATAGAGGCAAAGGTGTCCCGTCTTTCGATGAGATGGTGGCTATCGTTTAGGATGAAGTCGACTTTGACGATCCGACTACGAACGTGCGATGACGTCGCGCCTTAGCAATCGCTAAACCAACTCCGAGAGGTTAGTGACCACGCCGGAGCACGATCAACCTGACCATGAGGGTCTGTTTCCTGCAGGCAAACGAAGAACAAGCAAGAAACTAAGATTGCAATCTGGATATTGCGAATATAACAGGAAAGCTTTATTGATCAAGGTGGGGTTCTGTGATGCCTTGGTCTGGTCGTTGAACACAAACGAAGTACGCGAAGTTGCAGCTATGGTGAACTTTTGATCTAAACAAAACCCAAAGTCTAAACAATGCCCTAGGGGCTGTATATATGGGGGAAGAGGGGGGAAATTTCGTGGCCCTTGGAGGAGGGGTCCGAAACCCACCCTAACTCTTGTTTCCCCACACATACGGACTCTAAAAACAGCCTATATTGAAGTATTTCGAAATTACATGGGCCTGGCCCAAGAAGAAGGTGACGCAGCACCTAGAATAGCCTCTGGACGAAAATTATGAAGTGGCATCTTGTATATTTCGTCCAAGGCTTCATGCACTCATTATGGTGGCTTCAAAGTCCTGAAATCATCACTTGAAACTCTGTTCTTGTCTCCCTTGCGCATGCCATCAACTCCATGCTTGTTCTTACTCCAATGATCATCCTTCTCCAAGCTAGGCCCTTCATTTGTAAGCAAAACAAATGTATCCAATTTAGGCAGCATCATATTCTCATGAACATTAGAATCATTACCAAGAAACGAAAGTACCTGATAATTCAATTGGCGTGCGCGAGCTCTAGTAATTGGTCCAGTATGTATAGCAGCAGGGGCTGTGGGTGTAACAATGGTATTGATGTCCTCATCATATTTTAAAAAACCTGTAGTATTCTCTGAATACTTAGAAAAAACTCTGTTACCAAACGGGGCCAATCCTTTGCGAGTTCAAAAAAAAGAAAAGGAAAAAGGTGATCCTTTGCGAGCTCACATTCATATCAGCCTCAACAAACTAAAGTTATGTACAATGATGTTATCTTAATGGGAAACACTTCCTATCTGTAGTCTGGTAGGAAACGAGCGCCAGACCAGGCACTGGCCGTCGATTCAGCTTGAATCTAACGCTCACGGAATGTGCTTGAAATGTACTGTAAGAAAAACGAAAATCCCTTCGGCCGGAAATAACATCCCGTAGCCCCCGCATGTAATCGCTCCCTAATCAATCGCCTCCGATCCCTCCTGACTCCACTCGCTGCCAACTGCACGCACAACGTCGAGCTCGCCTCGCCCAGATCGGCTTCTACGCCTGCCTCGCACGCACCCGCCTTCCTCTCCCGTCATCGTCATCGAGCAGCACGACCACCTCACGGCCAACCCCTTTTCCCTACTCCTCCCCACCGGATCGTCTTGTCCACCTCCACGACACTCATGGCTGTGATCTGCCGAGGTGCTAATTCTCCACGACACCACGACCGCAGTCTGACACGGCCAACAAGAGCGGGCACCGGCGACCGTGAGCGAGAAGTTTGATGGCCGATCCATGGTGAGCGGTCACATCACAATGGTAGTTGATTCAATGTGTGTTCCTCACTGATTTTCCTGGCCATATCACAATGATTTAATTCTCTTATGGTTGATTCTTATGTGGTAGATTAGTAGGTGGCCGTGATGCCCATCCGGAGGCTCAATAGGCATCGGGCAGTCACCAAGCGACATGAGATTGCTTTCTTAGTGCCATGCCTTCTTGACAGCGATGGAAGCACGCCTGGCCAGCTGCATGAAACAGTGGCTCGCGTCCTGGGTTGACTTAGTTTTAATTTGATATTCAGTTGTCCTAGTTTGCTATAAAGGAGATCTTGACAAATGGTGCATCGTTGCTGCAGTGCCGCTCCAACCATGTCCTTCTAAAGCCGATAAGCATGGCGATATAAAGAAGCACGCCCACCATATAAAGGAAGCACAACTACCATCACAAGGAAGCATGGCCGATATCGGAATGAAGTACAACTACCATGCATGCCCAGCATTGAAGGACGCATGTCCGCCATCAAATAGAAGCACGATTATGATCGCAATGAAGCACGACCAACTTCGAAAACAGAGCATGGTGACCATCAGCTAGTGGTGTTTGAACTGTGCCTAGATTCCACGTTTTATTTTATGGAAGCAAATTCTGAATTTTTTTGGATGCACATTCTAGTTTCTTTGATAGTATTTGCTACAAATGCTTCGTGCGTCTTATTTTACAATCTAGTAATTGTCCTTGTTATCACCATTGAAACATGACATGCTGCCATATTATACTCCGTACATATGTTTCTTCGTTTTAGGTAGTTTGCTTCCATGGTTATAGCTTCCAAATTTTGTCTGTATCATTCTCATGTAAGCTTTCTCTTCATCAGTACTGCAGGTACATATAATACCATTTGTTGCTTCCTACATCCGATACATATGCATCATGCCTAACCGATGCATGCTTCAAGCAGTTGCGTGTGCTCTCTTCAGGGTCGATCGGTGTCAGTGATATAGGTATATATGGAGGCAACTAGTGCATGCACTAAGAAGCATGGCCAAATGCGGATCTACCTCCCAATGAGCATGACCACCCAGCTAGATGATGGGAATCAAGTCCATAGTCTTTAGAACATAAACAATATGAACTTAGGAAGCATTGTACTATTTGTGTCTAGAAGGAAGCTAATTTGTAGCATTTCCGAAACGTGTGTTGTATGTACGGACAAAGTGCAGAGAAAACTTACGTTGGGTTAGAAGCAAATTATTTTTACAGTGGAAACACTTGTGTAGTGGTTGGAAGCAAAAAATTCTTGTGGTGGAAACACATGTATAATAAAAAGAGTAATTGATGGGACTCAAAATTTCCCTTGCAAAAAAAAAATACTTGGACGCAAGATTTTGGTACATGGAAGCATAGTTCTTGAATACAAATTTTTGTTAGGTCCAATCAAATTCCACACACAAAAGAAGCAGATTGTGTCCTTGATGGAAGCAAAAAAACTATTGTCTTGAAAAGTCAAGTGTTACACAAGATACAAGTTTTTATTACATCGAAGCAATTTAAGCAAATTTATCTTTTTTTTTCTTTCTAAATCAAACATGTAAAAACATTTACCCGTATTGGATGAGACATTCTGAACTTAGTTCAGCGTTTGAAGTAGAAGCAGCATGGATAGTTTAGGAAGCAAAGGCTGGCTACATAGACACGTTATAAGGAGCAAGGCTGGCTACGTACGTTTTTTTAGGGATCAGTGGCGGAATCACATATAATAAGAAGCAAGGCTGGCTATGTGCGTTAGTCTCGGGATCAGTTATAGAATCACATAATAAAAGCTGGACATTCTGTAGAGAGATATACCGTCCATTCACGTACTAATCCTATGGTTATGGGCTGGTCTGATGGGATGCTAGGGATTAGTAGTCTGATCCATAGTTGTCTCCTATCTTAATAGTGTCACATAGGATAGATGATGAGGTGCAGGAAAGAGAAACCAATGAAAAGGCTTTGCTTTCTTTTATTCAAGAGATGATTTCTCAACAACAAATGTCTCACCACATTTTGCGAAGCAGAGATAAAATTAAGAGACTACCCATTGTATAATTTTTTGTCAAACTCTAGGTTATGTGGCACAATTAAGATAAGAATGTCCTATCAACCATTATGCATGCCCTAATCCTTTTCATGTTAAAAAAAGCGAAAAAGAAAAAACTAATCCTTAGGCACCACCAACTTTGCCCCCAAGAAAGGGGAACATCGCTAGCGCATCTACGCAGCATAGTCGTTGTCGGTAGCTCAAACTGGCAGGAATTGTGCCACGGGCCACGTCCACATGGTGGTTGGAGACAATTTGCCATTCATTTTGTGCGCTGTGAAAACGTTTTGTTCTTGACCAAACGTGCGCGCGTTAGTGCACTCAATCGTTGTTCAGTGCGAGGTATGTGCGGAGAGATCCACCCTCTCCTGCGAGTAACTAGTAGCCGTGAAATGCTCGTCCATTGCAAAAGGCATTCACACCCAGTCACCGCACTGTAGCAAAAGTTGCAGCTAAAATCTGTACTGTTTGGATTTGGATACATCTAAACCTATCAGGGATTTTCGTCGCCAAATGTAGTGCAATATGTATGTCTGTTTTCCCTTTTATACGAATAAATACTACTCCATGGTCTACATTGAAATTCAAGGAGGAAAATGAATCATCTGATAAGGCAATGCCTATATGTAGTGTAGTATGTGAAGTTTCATCATCTAAAAGCAAAATAGAGGTCGACGTGGTGGCAATGTCAAACCATATCCGGGCAGGAGCGGCAGTGGAGTAGCGGAGACGCAAAGGCAAAATGTACGAGAGCTGACCGACTTGCTTAGCTGTCACCACGCATGGCCACATGGGCATCCATGTTACTGCCATGTTCATGTTGCAGCCTCCACGATCACATGCGCGCACACATAAAGTACAATATGCAATATACAATCATCAACCAGAGCACCGGGGGAGTTCTTGTTCAATTCACACTTAAAATCTTTAATTTGGCACCTCGACTACAACCATCGACCAGACACCATTCGGATCAAATCGACAAAATAAGAAAAAGGAAAATGTAACAATCAAGCGCACAAGAACCAATGTTTAAGCTTAACCAAGGAGGAGGGGGAGGAATAAATTAACAGAGAAGAGAAAATCTGACAAGATCTGAGCCAAACTGGACTTAATGGAGAACGGAATTGCTAGCCAGATCAACTGATCAGAGCATCCTCAGTAGCATGGCGGCGGCGCCCACGGCGGCGACGAGGGGAGCGGCGCCGCGGGCGGCGATGGGAGCGGCGGCGGATTTGGAGGATGACTTGGCGGCCGGCGAGGAGGAGGAGGAGGATGAGCCGGAGTCGGGGGAGGAAGAGGCTGGACCCTTCTTGGCGGTGACGGCGAGCTTCATGCCGGAGTAGCAGTAGCCGTAGCTGCAGATGAAGAAGTAGTCCTTGGCCTCCTTGAGCTGGAACGCGTAGCTGGTCCCCTTGCTGTGGCTGCTGATGGCGCTCTCCTTGTCGCAGTTGTCGTAGCCGACCTCGTCCACCTGCACCACGTCCGACCGCCCATTCTGGTACTCGAACACTGCAGCCAACCAACCAACAACCAAGCTCAGTTAGCTTCTTCCCCCATCAATGGTGCGTACGTGGCTGAAGCAGATCGGGAGGGAGGAGAAATGTGAAGTGTGAGCTTACGGAGCCAGTCGCCCTTGTAGAAGGGGCGGTGCTTCTTCACCCAGGAGGTGTAGTCCACCTTGGGGTTCCACCCCTTCTCGTCGCCCACCGTGTAGTTGGTCGCCACCGCCATCGACGGCAGCGACGCCAGCACCACCGCCGCCAAGACGGCCATCACCGGCGGCAGCATTTTCCCTCCTCTCCCTGCCCGGTGGCACACCTCCCGATCTGGATTGGCTGCCATGGCAAGCCCCAGGCGCTTCTTGTCTTGGGATGTGGGATAGGAGTGTGCTGGACTTCGCTCCAAGTAGTTAGTCTATATTACGGGTGGGGAGTGAGGTTGTTGGTCAAGGTGAAGATGAAAGAATGGGACCGTCGTCGGTCGGCGTCTTGTCTGTCACGCTGGTGTACTGTACCACTGTCTGAAGGATTCCTTGCACAGTTGCACTGAAGATTCATCTGCCTGGCCTGTAAGATCTGGTGGTAATTTTTGAGTCAATTATACAGGTGGTGCTAGAACTTGACACAAACGATCACTTTAGTGCTATAACTTGTGGCACACATTGAACTGGTGTAATAACTTGGCTCAGACGTGCAAATACGGTGCAAATCACGTTTGGATACAAAATCGACGCTGACTTTGCGCGCGACATGGGGCCCGCTGTCAGAGACTAGAAGGCTGAGAGGAGCGCATGTGGCCTATTTTTTACGAAAAACCCTTGATTTCATAAAAAAGCCCATGTTTATGTGTCTGTTCTTTTTATTTTTTTATCTATGACACATGGGTCCCATTGAACTGAAAAAATGACCGCCACGTCTCGAACACATGGCCTACAAAGACTGAATGCGGTCATGGCCACTACACAACTCGCGTTCTGCTTCCTTAGGTGGCGTCCTAAATGGGTTGCTAATAGTGCACCCATTTACCACGCACTAGTTATTTTAAGATAAACCCCTAAAAACTTATTTTAATATATTTGTAAAATTAAATAATCCTCAAAAAAAATGTAAAAGTAGGTAATAAAAATATTCGTGTGTTATAGATATTATACCTTTTCTGTGGGAATATAAATATTATACATAAAGATGATGATTAGTAAATAAAAACTTTTAAATATACACCCATGTATTATATAAAAATGTTCAGTAAATAAGGAAATTTAATTTTTTATTAAATAAACATGTTTAATGAATACAAAACAATTATACATGTGCAGCTTATATTTAAAATAACTAAATGATGAATAAAAATTTGTTAAATATTCACCTGTATATAATTTTCACTCATGACTTATATTCATAAAATATCTATAATTTACATAGTAGACAAGATGGAATATTCATACGAATATCTTAAAATTTAAAGTATGAATATTTTTATATACAAATGTTGAACTATACACTAAAAATATTTGAAAGTTATTTTGTTTGGATTTATATAATATTTATACTCCAAAATTATTTGATAGTTATTTTTATTGCTGAGGTTATAATTTACATACCTTTTAGAAATTTCCAAAAGAAACGAGCAGGTCCAAATGGGCCGCATAGACTGCATGCCCATTTTGGCTCCAAGGCGTCTGTGTTTAAATACATAGCGTGTAGTTATCTATGGAGAAAAAGATGGTTGGACCGATGGAGTGGCTACGACCGAAGTTGTGATAACCATAGGTCGCTGGCTCAAGAGTCGGAGGAATTGTTTTTCGTATTATTTTGTCAGAAAAATGAAATGTTACTTCTCCAACATCTGCAGGTGCTTTTTTTTGCGAGAAATAAGAAAATCGAGAGGGTTTCCGCAAAAAAGGCCATACAGCCCCTCTCCGTCTTCCGGGCGCTGACAGCGGGCCACGGTACGCCTAGTCAGCGGCTCGGGTGTACACAAACGTGATTTGCACCGTACTTGCACGTTCGAGCCAACTTAGTGCACCAGTTCAATGTATACCAAAAGTTTAGCACCAAAGTGACCGTTTGTGGCAAGTTCTAGCACCATGGGTGTAATTGACACCATGGGTGTAATTGGGTAATTTTTCTTGCTACAAAGTACAGCAGAGCCATGCATCCATTATGATTCTCCAGAGCTTGCATAACTGCACATAAATCTACCTAGGCTGTACTGATCTAATGCACATTAATCAACTAACTCGTATGAATTTAGCTCCCGACTCTGTAGTATTATTTGCTAAAGAATGCACTTCATTTTACAACGAAAATCATGATTCGTGCCTAGGTCGAGCTGCTAGATTGCTAAATATTTAAATCTGGTTTAGCATTTCATTTCTTTGCTGGGCGATTGCTGTTTGGTCTAATCATTTGTGTGCTTTATGGCAGGGGGGATCTCAGGACTTGTACTCCCTCCGCTCCTAAATATTTGTCTTTTTTAGAGATTTCAAGAAGTGACTATATACGGAGCAAAATGAGTGAATCTATACTTTAAAATATGTCTATATACATCCGCATGTGATAGTCCACTTGAAATCTTTAAAAAGACAAATATTTAGAAACAGAGGGAGTATGATGCATGGTTTATGGGATCCTTGTATGGGTGGGGTGCGTCATCTATCATTGTTCATTTTAGGTTTATTGTCCGGTACAAAGCAAACTTCTTTCTTTGTATCATGGTTTATCACTGGGCATTTTCTACTATTTGATAAGCGAAGACTTTCAAGTTCCCTTTGTAGTGAAGCAAAGAGCTTTTATAAGCTAACTACTGGTGGTTGTGGAATAAATTATTCCTCGTTCCAATTCAGAATGCAACGCCTAATTGCAACTTTTTCAGAAAAAAAGACACCGCTAGTTGCAACTCACGGAGAGGGAAACACCAACGATAATGAAAATTTAACATTAAACTGTCTACGTTTACCGACTAGTAGTAAGTTATTTACAGGGTTCAATTAATTCGAGGAGCAACAATACAGGGAATACTTTGAGGTAATTCATCTAGCGGAATACTTGTATTACAAAATTTGCTCTATTTTGCGATGTTTCACTTGTGTCACCTATAACCGTTTTTCATCACAGAAAATACATCGGTTACGTATTCCGGCCGTCACCCCCACCGTCACCGAAGCGCCATGATAAAAGAAATAAAATTGACTGCATCATTTTTTCGGCACGCAAGATCGCATTTTAGGTGACGAACCAAAAAATGGCTGTTTTCGGTGACGGCCCAGAATGTCACCTATGATAGCCCAATCTGTCGCCTAAGATCTTTTTGGCGACGATAATACATCCCCAGTGTTCGGTCCGCGGGTTTGACTGGTCAAAGATTCTGACAGGTGGGCCCAACAGTTGCTGGCGTGGCTTCTTTCATGTGGGTCCGCCATGGGTATTATCGCCAACGGTCCCGTCAGCAATAAGTTGGTGTTAGTTTTGATCGGTCAATGCTGCTAATATATGGGCCCAGAAGATGCTAACGTGGCTGCTTACATGTGGGACCGGACATTGGTGACGACATGCATTTACGTCACAATTATTGTACGATGTAGAAAAAAGTTGTGATTCATATATTATTAATTTTGCTGGCGAATGTGTATTTCTTGTACTTTCAGGAACAAAAGATTCAAAATTTGAATTGCTGGAATATGAGAAACATTGCCAACAGATTTTCATTATAGGTGAAACCTGACATTTTACAAGGAGAAGCAGAGGTCATTGTCTTGGATAAAGGAAAATTAAGTTGACTATAAGCATGAGTCCATCGATGTTTTTAGACGTTTTCTTGTGCTGACTGTGTGGACTTCCTGAGAGGTGACTGAGCATTGCCTCTATATGTCTTTGTCTTTTTCAAAGATAGTGGATTTCTTCTGCTGATCCATCTTGAAATCTTCAATCTCTTCTAGATGCTTCTTATTGAGTTCTTTAATTTCTACTATCTGGGCAAAAAGTATTTCATTCAGCTCTTCATGAAACATATCACTTGCCTTTTTGTATCTACTTCCTGAGTTGCAATGATGTGTTCTAGCTCATGGATATGTTCACGAGAGGATGGATTCTTCTCGGAGGAGGACGAGATGCCCATGCTCGAAGGTAACGTGCTTGGGGAGCTGTTTTCCTCAATGATTTCTACATCAGGTATTGATGTCGTATCAAGCTGTTTTGATGGTGTATGTTTCATCCTCGGTTCATTTTGCAATATGATTGATAGTACTGTTAAAGCAGTGTTTGATAGTTTGAATAATTATGGTCAGACTATACTTTGAAGCCTACAAATTAGGGAGTACATACAATTTGTTTTTGCGCAGTCGGACTCAATGTATGATCTTTCTTTGTAGTACATGTACGTTCAAGAAAGTCTCCACCGGATTGATTATCAATGTTGTACTTAGGCTTATATCAGATTTATCGATTGGTAAGCATTAATACCGCAAGCAATATAGTAATCCAACATAAAGATTTTGCAACAAGGTAGTACACATACTTACCATGTGTCTTAAGTGAGAATTGACGGGTCCTGTACCGGGGGTGACTAACACCCAGGAGCCCGGCCACGTCAACCACAAGGGGGCCCAACATGCCCAGGACATGGTGCGAACCCTAAGAGGCAAGACGACCTTCTTGAGGCTCAAGACTAGAGGGCGGCAGCACCCGAGATCGCATGTGACGTGTAAACCCTAGACCTCTCCTATCTATATAAAGGGAGGTCTAGGGTACTCATTGATCATCTATCCTCCGATAGAGGAACTCTAGGTGGCAATCTCATACACCATTGTGACCCCTCGCACCAGGTATCCCTCCACTATGAAGCATCAAAACCAGCATGGCATAGGGTATTACTCTCCGGAGGCCCAAACCTGGATAGCCCCTCGTGTGACCTTCGATCCATGACTTCCAGCTGCGCTTGGACCCCTATCGAGGGATCTGACGAGAATTCGCTCAGTCAGTTGGCACGCCAGGTACGGGCAGCGCCGGCAGGAGACCAGTCATGGATCAGATCTTCTTCTGCTTTCGGCGACCAACCGCAAGGGGAAAGCTGAGCCAAAGAATATTTGCAAGTATTAGCAGCGGAGTTTTCAATTCAACCACACCCAGAGATTAATTATCTGCAGCAAAGTGATCAGTAGCACAGTAATATGATAGTTTTGATAAATAGTGGTAGCAACAATAGTAACGGTAATAGTGATAGCAATGATTTTGTAACAAGTGAAACAGTAACAACAGTAGTAGCAATAGTAACTTAGCAAGAAAAACATGTAGGAAATTCGTCGGCATTAGATCGATGGATTCGTTGGATGATATTCATCATATAACAGTCATAACCTAGGGCGATACAAAACTAGCTCCTGTTCATAAATATAATGTAGGTATGTATTCTGTGAATAGTCATATGTGCTTATGGAAAGAACTTGCATGACATCTTTTGTCCTACCCTCTCGTGGCAGTGGGGTCCATAAGGAAACTAAGGGATATTAAGGCCTCCTTTTAATAGAGAACCAGAACAAAGCATTACACATAGTTAATACATGAACTCCTCAAACTACGGTCATCACTGGAAAGTATCCCGACTATTGTCACTCTGGGGCTTATGGATCATAACACGCAATAGGTGAATATGACTTGCAAGATCGGATCTAAAACATTGATATAATGGTGAAAACATAAACGGTTTAGATATGAAATCATGGCACCCGGGCCCGAAGTGACAAGCATTAAGCATAGCAATGTCATACAACATCAATCTCAGACCAAAATGGATACTAGGCATCAAGCCCTAACAAAACTAACTCGATTACATGATGAATCTCATCCAACTCCTCACCGACCAGCGGGCCTACGAAGGAATTACTCACTCCCGATGGGGAGCATCAAGGAATCGGCGATGGAGAAGGGTTGGTGATAACAAAGATCGAAGATCCCCCTCTCCGGAGCCCTGAACGGACTCCATTTCTAGCTTCCAGATGAAGAACAGGAGGTGGCAGCGGCTCTGTATCATGAAACACGATAATTCTTTCTCCCTGATTTTTTTCTCCAAATATGGGATTTTATAGAGTTGGAATCATGGTCTCTGGGGCCACCAAATGGGCACAACTCACCTGGGCGCGCCTGGAGGGGGGCGTGATACGTCTCCAACGTATCTATAATTTTTTATTGTTCCATGCTATTATATTATCTGTTTTGGATGTTTTATATGCATAATATGCTATTTTATATTATTTTTGGACTAACCTATTAACGTAGAGCCCAGTGCCAGTTTCTGTCTTTTCCTTATTTTTGAAGCTTCACAGAAAAGAAATACTAAACGGAGTCCAAATGGAATAAAACTTCACGATGATTTTCTTGAACCAGAAGACACCCAGGAGACTTGGAGTGCAAGTCAGAAGAGCCGCGAGGCGACGACGAGGGTGGAGGGTGCGCCCAGGGGGGTAGGGCGCGCCCCTACCTTGTAGGACCCTTGGTGACCCCCTGACCTAGATCTTCCTCCTATATATTCACATATATTCCCAAACCACCAGAAGCATCCACGAGAACACTTTTCCGCCACCGCAACCTTCTGTTCCCGTGAGATCCCATCTTGGGTTCTTTTCCGGCATCCTGCCGGAGGGGGATTCGATCATGGAGGGCTTCTACATCAACTGTATTGCCCTTCCGATGAAGCGTGAGTAGTTTACCACGGACCTACGAGTCCATAGCTAGTAGCTAGATGTCTTCTTCTCTCTCTTTGATTCTCGATACCATGTTCTCCTCGATGTTCTTGGAGATCTATCCGATGTAATCTTCTTTTGCGGTGCGTTTGTCGAGATCCGATGAATTGTGGATTTATGACCAGCTTATCTATGAATATTATTTGAATCTCCTCTGAATTCTTTTATGCATGCACTAGTACATCGAGGTGCTACACAAACGGTTTTTAACCCCTTTCCGCGATGGCATTTGGAACCGTCACCTAGTGAGTGTGGGCGATAGGGGGGTCCTTCCCACATGACCCAGAAACCGTCGGGGATATGCCCTCCTGGCACACACGCTCGGCAAAATGAGGTCGTGTGCGACCGGCGAGCGACCAAATATGGTTATACGCACAATACTGCTAAAAAAATACAATTATACAGGCGAAATCATTTCCGGTCGTAAGTACATCCCACACAGTCAGTCCCTGCTAAATGTTTCCGTTCATATATACATCCCACACAGTCGCTCCAAGGAAAACGTTTCTGTTCGCAAGTACATCACACACAATTTTCCCCGTTAAATCATTTGTGATAGTGTTTCCATTGCACACGGTATTAACAAATTTGTCGTTTGCGTTATTGAATGCATCACACACGGTGCGTAGAAGAAACTGTGTGGAAAAGGCTGTCCATCACACACAGTTTTTATGTGGTAAACGTTTGCGCCAGGTGGCCTAACGCAAACAGTTTTCAAGAGGATGTCGTGTGTGATTGTTCATTAATCTAACACGGTTGATTCCTAGAAACTGTGTGCGTTATTGAATGCATCACACACGGTGTTTTCTCAATAACCGTTTGCAATAGAAAAACCCAATTAGCAGGCTAATTATCCTATTATTAATAATCCATTTATTAATCTAATTGACATTTCATATTAAGCACACAATATATTTCATTTTCATAACTGAAATACATCAGAGTACAACATCATATAGCTTCAGCACTCACCTACCCCATTACACAAATACACCAGCACCAAGTTTCACACGCAACATCTATAACCTTTCGAAATGAGCATCATAGACGGGACATAGACAAATGTATCTCATCTGGAAAACTACTAAAGAAGAAGGCGAATATTGAGCCTTCATTGATGTTGAAGGTCTTTGCAACTTTAGGCCAGTGCCTGTGGATGATTGACCGTCCATCCTTCGTCCTCTTCAGGAACACTTTAATATTGAACCATGGGTGTTGTATGAATACCTTCTTCGCCTCCTAACCATACAAGTGGTTTGAGAGGTAATCATCAGTGAACTGCTTTGGAAAGGCCTGAAAACAAGGATGTGCACAAATATCTTCTCTATATTGGAAATGGGGCAAAGGAATAAAAAAGGCAAGGTATGATAGTTAGTACCATCCTGTAGTGAACTGATGTCTTCTTCATTGTGCAGACAAAGATCTTGTTGTTTTTTGTCGCTAATTTCTTTATCCTAACAATCTTTCTGAGTTTCTTGACTTGACTGATATTCATGGACAACTCATTTCCCCATATGCAAAAAGGGTCGAATAGTGGGTCAAAACCCTGACAGCAGGACCTACATGTGCAAGACCAAATTGTTAAAAACCCTAAATATTAGAATGGTCCTGCAATTGCACAATAATGTGCTATTAGACAAAGGACCATGCATGTGCAAACCTCGATTGTAAACCTCAGTACTTCCCATTGTTTCCCTGCAACACATATAAGGTAGTTACTGAAAGTGCTAGTTATCGACTAGAGGGGGGGGGGTGAATAGGTGATTTTAATGAAGGTCTTCAATACATGGTGGTTTCGAAGACAAAAAGTAGAAATGAACCTATTGATATGCAGCGGAAGGTAGACTACACTAGACAAGCCATAGTCAAGTAAGCAATGAAGTGAAAGTACGAAGACTATTAGCAGCTAGGCAATATGGATCAGGATGGAAGATAGTATGAAGCCAAATAACAACAGTCTTCACATAGTGAAGCCAATCAGATCATGCAATCAGGCAATGACTTGACGAAGACAATCTGTAAGTAAAGAGAGGTAAGAGATAGAACCAGTTGCTTGGTGAGGGCAAGGATTTGTTAGACCAGTTCCAGTTGCTGTGAAAACTGTACGTCTGGTTAGGGAGGCTGAGATTCAACTCAGAAGACCGCGTCTTCACCTTATTCCCCTTGAGCTAAGGACACTTAGTCCTCGCCCAATCACTCAGGTAAGTCTTCAAGGTAGACTTCCAAACCTTCACAGACTTCGTCCACCGGCGATCCATAATGACTCTTGGATGCTCCGAACTCGACGCCTAACCGTCTGGAGATTCACAGTCCTCAAGTGTAACAAGTCTTTAGATCACGCGGACAGAAAGACTTCAGTGATGCCTAACACTCTTTGGCTCTGGGTGTTTTGGGCTTTGTCCTCACAAGGATCTCTCTCTCTCTCTCAAATGCTTCGGAGGTGGGTTGTTCTCAAACGATAAAAGTCGTGCACTAACTCTCAGCAACCACCAATTTATGGTGTAGGGGGTGGGCTATTTATAGCCAGGAGGCAACCCGACCTGATTTGTCCGAAATGACCCTGGGTCACTAAGGAACTGACACGTGTCCAACGGTAAGATTTCAAACACACGCGGCAGGTTGACTTTTGCTACAAGTAAAGCTGACTCATCCAGCTTTGGATAAGGCTTGCTCTCATTGTCTTCGCTTGAAGACATAGGATTTGGTTGAGCATCACTTTAGTCATTTTGACTTTGTTCACTTGGACCCCACTTAGCAGTGCGTGGTTCCTATGACTCAACACAGAAGAAAAGGAAACTACGAAACAACTATGTCTTTGTACTCCATAGTCTTCACATGAATGTCTTCTCGAGTCATAATCTTCATTGTGAATATCTTCACAGACCACCATTGTCTTCAATGTCTTCACACTTTTTAGGGGTCATCTCCGGTAGGTAAACCAAATCAATGAGGGACTACTATCTGTGTTATCCTGCAATTCTCACAAACACATTAGTCCCTCAACCAAGTTTGTCGTCAATACACCAAAACCAACTAGGGTGGCACTAGATGCACTTACAATCTCCCCCTTTTGGTGATTGATGACAAACTGTTTGAAGTTTTCAACAGGGATAAAAGTATGTGAAAGTTTAAGGATTAAAGCATTGTCTTCATAAGTGGCAAAAGGCTCCCCCTGAAGATGTGCATATAAGTAGTTTGCTTTTGAATGCAAATGCACATGGCAGGTTTTACTTTGTGGAGATCCTCTTCAACTTATGAAGACAATTCATCATGCATATAAAAATATAACAAAGATTATGACATGCATAATGAAAAATGGACATCTGCGGAATGACTTCATGCGGAATTTATCATCGCATCATAGAGTAGCAGACAAATGTAGCAGACGACCATCAAGTTTAAGTGTTACAACCCAAAGAGGCAAATATATCAAAAGATGAGAGTTGTAAACACTTGGCAAAATATAGCAACCACCCATAAAGGACCTGCTTGAAGACTATCAACTCATATGCTTCTCCCCCTTTTGTCAGTAAGGACCAAAAAGGTTTTAAGACATAGAGTATCTACTCATTTCCATCAGGAGTAGATGCGGGTGCAGGGTCGACGTTGGAGTTCGGTGGTGCAGAGGGGCCTGGTGCAGAGTCAAGACGCGGTGAAGCCATCGTTGGTGAAGTGGCATCGTCTTCTTCATCGACGACTCTCGCAACAACAGTTGCAGTGGAAGATGGATACTCAGAGTCTTCAATGGAAGGAGTCCGACGCCAGCTTGCATTCTGGGGAGGCTTGGAATCAAATTTGAAGCCCTCTGTGAATCCGTCTTCACAAAGATCGTCTTCAGAGCATAGCAGTGTGAGACTCTTCTAAGACCACCGACATGCTTCATGAGCTATGAATGAGTTCTTGGTGGCAAGATTGCGAATGCAATTGACATCCACCAAGATGCTCTGCATCTGACGCTTAAGCCAGTCATGGTGCCTATCCTGTTTCTAATGTAAGTCCACAAGAAGCTCTCGGTCATTGAGTACACGAGATCGCTTCCGAGGCCTTTGAGCAATGGTGCTTTCAGTGGCTTCAGTGTTTGCACGATGACATGCACGCATATTTCCAGCCAGAGGATAGACTCGAGTTGCTGCAAGAACACCCTCCATTGGTTGCGAGAAGCTTTGGTGATCAGCATTATGAAGATAAAGTGGCTCCTTGGCAGGCTCAGGGTAGATGGCTTCAATTGATAGATCAACCTCAGGAAAAAAGACAAGATGGTTGCGCACTAAGGGCTGATAGTCGACAGAAGAGTGAAGCTTGATTAAGTGCATCACCCATGGAGCATAAAACTTAAAGCCAAACAGATCAATCCCAGATGCAGCAAGTTGTCTGATGAAGAAATCCTGGGAATTGAATCTGATGCCATTGACAATATAGAACACCAAAGTCTTCATGGCTCCTTCAAGTTGGCTTCAGCTGAGTGTCCCTTGATGGGCCAGAGAGTATGCCTTAGAATATGATAGACTATGCAGGGCAGGTACTCAAGGTCCTTGACGAAGAATTCCTTGGGATAATCAGCATCTTGAGGCAATGGCTTCATCATGCTGAGCATCTGTCTCATGTTTTGTTCAGGCCGCTGGAAGATACTCTGCAGTTCATTTTGGTGTAGCTGACAACCAAGCTCACAGAGTTCACCTAGAGTGGACAGGGAAGTAAGCTCAATAATGTCTTGAGCTTTGGCTTCACGGTGCACATCGCCTGACATCCACTCAAGGACCCATGTCTTCGGATCCCTGTTGTAGCCACGAATGTGAAGTGTGGCGTAGA
Organism: Aegilops umbellulata; assembly: GCA_032464435.1. NCBI lineage: Eukaryota > Viridiplantae > Streptophyta > Magnoliopsida > Poales > Poaceae > Aegilops > Aegilops umbellulata. The sequence continues at coordinate 240,677,504 of CP136055.1, read as the reverse complement.
ACTGCAGCAGGAGCTCTTCATTCCAGTGTTCTTTGTTAGTGACGAACTGTAGAAGACCAACCTTCCTGAAGCAGTCAAGAGCTTCTTCCAGACAGGGCAGCCCAGCAATAGCTTCACAATCAAGACACATGTTTGGAAAGATTGGCTTTTGATTGTATAGGATGCAAGAGTAGTAGCTGCGCTGCTAATAGCTCTAGAAGCGATCAGAAGAGATCTTTGGCTTTGAGTAAGGATTCTTGGCGCTGTCAAAGAAGGTGGTGTGGGATCTGAAGCTGTTCACGCCGAACGATCCTGGGGAGGTTGCAGCACCTGGAAGCCTTGGTAGCTTGAGCTTTGGCTTCTGAACTTGTGGCATCTGCTCCACATGATAGTCATATTGAGGCCTGGGAGCAGTGGGAGGCACCATGATGGGCCACCGAACTGTGACAAGTTCACCAGGATTATAGGCCTGTTCAATTGTATGAGGCCTTGGGGCTAGAACAGTGGCATCAACATCCACATGGCTTCAGGTTGCACATGAGCTTCAGGCACAACATTGGCTTCAGGCTCCATATTATCTTCAGCCATGACAACGTCATTGGCTTCAGTATCATTGTTGGTGGCAGCCTCAGTGTTCTCAACCTCCGTGTCTTCAATGACAGGAGGGTCGGGCATAGTCACATTCTCCTCGAGAATGACTTCTTCAGTGGCAGGGGGTGTGGCAACTCTTTCTTCTTCTTGTCTTGGTTCTTGATTTTCTTCAGCTGATGCAGCCAGAATGTCTTCAGCAACTTTTGCTTCAGACTCGGAGACATTCGCAGTAGGAGTGGCTTCAGGAAACACTTGGCATGCTACTGAGCTTTGTTGCACTTCTCCTTCTGGAATGCTCGACATGGTGACGTGTGGCCTAGGGCCTTTGCAAAGCCTGCGGAATGCGGGCGACGCCTGTGGTGATGGAGTGGTCTGCACCATGTAGCCGTCGTCAAGCACCGGAGTGGTGACTTGAGGTGTTGGAGTTCTGGGAGTTTCATCATGAACGGGGGTGTCTTGTTGGGGGTGATCCGTCCAGGAATCATCCTGAGAAATTGGCGTCAGAGGACGACCAATGCTGATGAGTTCGTTGTTCGTAAGAACAGGCAATGATACCAGTTGGTGCTCGAGTTGAGGAAGGACTTCATCATCATCTACATTGTCTTCACGACCAATCTCTTCAGCTGTGATGGGGTCAACAGCTGGTACTTCTTCATTTTCAGGAGCCTCTGTGAAAGCAGGCTCATGGATCACAAGTTGACGCTCTTGATTGGTGGAGGCAGGACGAGCAATAGAAATGGGCTCGACAACAAGAGACTCAGAGGCCGCAGGACGCTCTTTCTTTGAAGACTTTTTTAGTTTCTTCTTTGATGGAGCATCATCAAAAACTTTCTTGTGCTTGCGCTTCTTAGCTTAGGCTTCAGCTGCCCTTGTCTTTTTGAGTTCTGAAGCTGTTGTGGGGACCTTAGGCTTCGAGCCTGTCATGCTGGCAGGGAAGACAATGCGAGGTGCTTCCTGCCTTGATGCTTCAGCTTGGGCCACATCATGCTTCTTCTTCTGTTTGGCCGCCATCTTGGGGTCAATGCCAGGACGCCCAAGTGCCTTGTGCTTATCTGCCTCATTGTGTGCTTGAACACATTTCTCTGCGAAGTATTTCATCCGCTCTCTTGAACCTTTTGCTTCTTCATGTTTCTTGTGAAATTGTTCTTTGAGCTCATGCATTGTTTCCTTGAAGACTTGAACATCAGCCACACTGAGCTTGGCCATGTTCTCCTTGAAGTGAGCCTTCTCATAATCGATTTTGTTTTTAAGCTCAACAATGTTTTGAGCCAAGGCCAATTCATTTGCAATGGCACCATGGAAGGTGACACTGATGTCCACTGGCAGCTGAAGATCATCAATGCTGAGGCTTGGATTTTCAAACCACTCGTCGATGAAGTTGTTCAGAATGTCCACGTCAAAGTGGGGCAGATCGTTGAAGATCTCCGCCTCTTGCTTGCTCTTGATCAGCAGCTCAAGGGCATCATCACCAAGATCTTCATCGCTGGATAGATCAATGGTTTCATCTTTGTTCCTTAGAACGGCAGCTGGAGTAAGTTCATGCCCATAAATCTTCATGGGCTTCTTCTTCTTGGGCTTCTCCATCTTCTTGGAGACACGAGAAAGATCTTCAGATTGCACACTGAGTTCAGGAGGTGCAGTTGCCATTGGCTTCGCACGCGAAGCTTTCGGTGCGGCAGAGGGCTTTGAAGCCTTTGATTTCTTCTGCTTCTGCGACTTAGGTGGAGCTGCGCTTCATCAGAATCTGCGTCGTCAACTGAGTGCTCCATGGTGCCCCCCTGTACAACTATGTGAGCGATAAGGCCATCGAGGTTATAGAAGGGGCCGGTGACATTTGGATTGGCATCGCGGGTGCCATCACTCCTTGGAGCAGATGGACCAGGGTTGAAGTCGAGTCTCAGGTCCTTCTTATTCTTGACAGCAGACTCCTTGGCAAATTTATAATTGCACTTGAAGAGATTGTCTTCACGACACCATAACAGTGATGATGGGTCGTCATTCTCTGGCCGTGGTCCTCAGACCATGCAAGGATAGAAGCCTTGAGCAATGGCGTCAGACTGGGACTTGGGCTGCAGACCTGTGTAGATAATATCTCCCCATGGTCGCTTGATGGCGTTCTTTTCAGCATATTCAGTAGTTACAAATCTGTATTGAACCATTCTTCCACCCAATACCTTCAAATCCATTGGATTCGAGTCTTGCGCTGGTTGTAGCTTTCCTCAGGATCTGACTTGTATAGCTCAAACAGATCTGGAGGCAAATCCTTAGCTGTATCGCTGCCTGCCACTCTTTCTAGCTGACTTCTCACTTACCATTATATTTAGGCTGAATGGCTTCAAGACTGTGAATGGCTTCCTTTTGCTGACACGAACTGGCTTCAGGAGAGTTGATGTGGTGTTGTAAGAATTCTGCAAATGAATGCAGACTATGAGAACCAAGGGATTCTCCCATGGACATGTACCTGTGACAGCATTAGAGGTGCGAGGGAAGGGGAAGAGGTCATATGCATTCTGAGAAGATTTTGAAGATAAATCAGTTTGAAGACATTGACCTCATAGTGCAAAGACATTCACTTATTCGATGAGAGTTGGTTCCAGATTTGTGCGAATCCATGAATAAGTACAAGTGAGGAATCTAACTAGTTGTGAAGCATAAGTGAATATACTTGGCATGATATGAGATACAGAACAAGATAGATCCAGATTTGGAAGTTTAAGAAACAACTTTTGGTTGAAGTGGATGGATCTGACAGATCAAAAAGGCAGTAAAAAGTAAATTTTAATTACCGCTTGATGAACTGCTAGACGAGGCGAAGAGAGAGGTCGAGCAGTTCAATCTCCCGTGCCCTAGCTTGGTGGCGGAAGACACCTACGGCGGCGGCGGAGAGGACGAGGTCCGCGGCCAGCGTGAGGACGACGTCAAAGAAGTTGCGGCAGCTAAGCGCTTCATCTCCGATGTCGTCGAGAGCTAGCGGAGGTGCTAGGGTTTGTGCGTGGTGGTGAGGTGGAAGGAGAGATTGTGACTGCGGTGAGTTGTGTATTTATAAGGAAAGGGACAGCACAGCGTAATTACGCAGGTGCCCCTGGCGGTTCACATCTGAAGGACATGTGGCATGCATGCAACACATTGAAAGTTGTTCCATGTTCCCACGCACGCCTAGATTGTCGGGTGGTAGTTCCGGATTCTTCGGTATTCAGGCAATCAAGATATGGCAATAAAAATAGATTTGAACTTTTGTCACTTTTCTTCTGTTGACAAGGATTCAGAGAAGACAATTGACAGGTTTCAATAGAATGCATATGATTTGGATAGATATAATTTGAGGTAGAAGCACATAAGAGGTTAGGGTCCGATCACATTCACTTAGATCAAGAAAATGCAAACATGAAGACATAGCTATAAGTGAATGCTATAGAGGACAAAACTCGAATATATGTATATATATCAGCATAAGACCAACTCAACATTGTGAATATAAACGCAAAGACAAATCAATGTTGAAGACAAACCAAATGCGAAGATTATGCAAATGTGACGCTAATAAAAACACTTCAAACAAGAGTTTGGTGGTGGCGTTACCCACCGTATAGGAAGTAATAGACCCAGACACGACGCACAATTATCTGGCGCTCCGAAGTCAAATTCCGCGTTAATGTATTCACACTTAGAATGTATGTCTTCATTGATTGAAGATATACGTTACTTCGTGTGTTGCACATCTAAGGCATCAACATGCATCAGCGTTATGATGTGTGTCCAATCACAGGACATTTGAGGATTCTAGGATATTTAGCTCACACAACAGCTTGCAAAACCTTTTCCCATCCAAGGGCTTTGTGAAGATATCTACCAATTGCTCTTCAGAAGAGGTGTGCAAAATTTCAACTCATTTGGATACTCCTAGCTAGTACTTCCTTCACAAAGCTTCTATTTGGACAGAAACTTTAAAAATCACTAAGGAAGACTGGCTAGGCAAATGAAGTTGAATTTTTCATGAGGCAATGATTTGGATGTAAAATCATGCCCAAAAAGTTAGGGAGCAAAAAAAATAGGATAAATGGCACTTCCTTCACAAAATGCCATTTAGGACAGAATAGAATAAGGGATATTGGGGAATTATTTTTGAACTAGCGAAGGAAGGATTTTTACATATTTGAGCAAGATATGACCCAAATAATTTATGAGAATTATTTGGGATTTTTTGGATGGACAGAAATATAGGTTGCTTCACAACTTAGGACAAACATGAGTATTCCTTTAATAGAAAAAGGAATATTCCTTATAAAAGAATTTTAGGGTTGGGTTAGAATGGAAATGACATGGTATTGGAATGAGATTGAGGATGATGAACCACTTGGGAGAAGAAATGGTGATGATCTCCCAGGTTGCAAGGCCACAGATCCACGCCAAAAAGAAAAATGAGAGCAAAAGCCAATAAATCAAAAAAAGGGCCAAAAACCAGGGTGTTACAGTCGGGACCCAGCAGCTATATCTTCGCACGCAAGGAAGTGTGTCCTTTATCCTCCCTGACAGCTAGGACCCACCCAGTCAAAGCGTACGTAGCGTTGTCTGTCTGGTCGCGAACGTGTACATACATACTGGTCGATGTGTCTCTGTGCAACGATGAACAATGGCCGAGCAAGCAACAGCACGTGTAGTAGTAGAGCCCCCGACGTAGCAGTTTAGGCAGTCCCTTCTAAACCGCGTACACGTACGTACAACCACATGCCAAAAAGTACGACAACGTATGTACATACGGGCGGGGTCTCGAGCGCCTACTCATGCATACGTATGGCCAGGGCTCATGTACATGGAGAGGCAACGGACGGCAGCAACGACATCCTATTCGTCAGAAGCCAACCGGCTGAGTCGGAATGGACAAACTGCATCGTGTTCATCGGGATGCAATGGAATGTGTCGTGTTCATCGGTAGCCAATCCGCTTAGACGGAACAGTCGAAACAGGGATTTGGCATACCACAGTACGGAGGAAACGGCCTTTTGTTCGACCGGCTACGGTCAAAACAGGGTCCTGTTGATCGGGAGGGCTGTGGCGTACCACAAAATGGAGGAAACGGACTTGTGTTGGAGTGCCTATGGTCGAAACTGGGTCCTGTTCAGGGGACTCCACGGGCTACTACTCATCCACCATCTACTGCCTCGCTCTAGCCTCCATGGGCTACTGTTCATCCACCGTCGACTTCCTCCAGCCTCCACGGGCTACTGTTCATGCACCGTTGACTTCCTCCAGCCTCCACCTGCTATTCTCCATCCACCGCAACCTTCCTCCTGCCTCCACCAGCTACTGTTCATCCACGGCGTCCTGTTCATCCAGCCACCACCGGCTACTGTTTAAATAGCCCTCCACGGGGTCCTGTTCATCCACCCCAACTGGCTCGGGTGTGGCAGCCTCCTCGATCAGGGTCATGTTCATCCAGTGGCAACGTCCTACTACTACTACTACTACCATGGGGTCCTGTTCATCCAACCCCCATCGGGAACTTTTCATCCAACCCCCAACAACGGTCACTGTTCATCAACAGGCAGCAGGTTCGATCGGCTTCAGTAGCAGCAGTAGTGAACGAATTGCCCGGGTTCAGTTAACAGCAAGGGATCGATCGATCGCTCGGGTTCAGTAACGTGTAGCTAGTGCAAACGCTCGGGTTCAGTAAGCGAACGCCTTGCTCAGGTTCAGTTAGAGCCCAACGCCTCGCACACACGTGCTTATGTGTACAAGAGAAACGCGCAAACCTCCATGCATCGCTCGGCCCCGACCACCCACAGTAACCGGGAACTCCCCGATATTGTCCTCGCCCTTACTTCTACCATGATTTTTTCTCTCATGGACGGCCCAAAGAGCGTCATGCAGGCGCATCCCCGACCCGCCCAGGACGAAAAGCCCATTTTTTGTCATGATTTTTTGTCATAGAAGTAGGAGCCCACCACATCTATGATGATACGTGCTTTTGTCACAATTATCGTCGTAGAGGTGTCATAAGCATGACAGGAAAAAAATTCGTTCGGCCCAAAATGTCACGGATGTGTCTTTTTTTGTACTTACCAGTTCCTGCCCCTGGGAAGGATGCATCCTGCGGTGTATCAAACAACAATGTACTCGTGAAACTAGGAGGCAGGCGACTCTGATGCCTCCTCTGATGTACCGCATCCGACCCGTGCTGACGGAAATTGAGGTGTAGTGTCTCTGCCTTCAGGTGCTCGGTTTCCCTAAGGGTGTGAGCATGTACCTCCGCCATACGAGTGTTTTCGGCGTTGATATCTTCCTGGACCTTGGCCATCTGCTGATGAAGCTTCACTACTTCAGCGTTGCATTCGGCCTGGTTCTCTGCAGTTACTAGAGCACCCAGGAGAGTTCCTAGAGCATTCATTAGTTCTCCTAGAACTTGAGCCGGCGTCTGGCTTGCGCCGGCCGCATCAGGAGCCGACGCTGAAGTAACAGTCCTTGTCACTGCACCAGCCGCCATGGAGTTTTTAGCCGGCTGTGTGGCCATGTTTTGGTTTTGGTTCCCTGCCATGTAGACCGATGCGCAACACGGTGGCTCGAAGGCCTCGAACCAATCTCGTCATCGGAATAGCCCCCAAGCTTATCATCAAAAAGCAGAAGACTCGACTCAATATCGCCAACCGAGGACTTACCGTCAAAGTAGACGAGAGTGTCACCGCCAGATGCGGAATTACCCGGTAGGTCAACTCCATGAGTGAAACTGACGAAGACGTGAGCCTGGCATGATCTAGTGCGGCGAGCCGGCTCGACGATGTTTGAGGATATGTCCATCTTGGGGCCAGATTCGCTGAGTATGCTAATGAAGACGTGGATCTTGCCAAAGGGGACCCGGTACCCATACTCGATCGAGTCGGCCTCGGGGCCCCAACCTGAATCGTGGATGTAGAGCTTGCCTCGGCCACTCTCCATCATCCGGCCAATTGCGTATCCCTCGATCCCTGGTAGAGCGCCCTCCAAGAACTCGACACCACTATGCATAGGCCCCATGGTGGGTTCCAACTATCATGGTTTTGTGACGGCAGATGTCCTCGTGAAAGGACTAAGTCTGGAGGCCATCGCAACTAGGTGGTCGCTTGAACAGGGTTGATCGGGAATGAAGGACGCAAGTTTACCCATGTTCGGCCCCTCATGGTGGAGGTAAAGACCTACTTCCTGCTTGATTGATATTGCTAGAGATCCCGAGTACAAGGATGCGGATTCGCTAACCTAGCTCTCGAGAGATTGCAACTTAGTATTTTCATCCTAGGGGCTCCCCTTTATATAATAGGTCGAGTCCCTGGATTTGCAACAGATTCTGGGTTGTACTGCTCACACGTATCGTACTCTAACTCTTATTCGCCTTGCCTCCCAAGTCAGGAGAATATTTTGTCTGGGCCCTCCTCGTCAAGCCAGCCCACCATTAGTCGGCCTGCTGCTGGGTCTCCCCCTCGGCCTTGGACCCTCCTTATCTTCACATTGACCCAAAAAGCAAAATGATCCATGGAGCCTCCATGCTCTTGGTTGGGTCATATCTTCAGCCAGGTCTTGGTCGTGGGGAACATCCCCAACACATTTAGTGTGCAGTCGCGGGCGGCGAGGAACTCGGCGCGGCGGGATGCCATCACTTCCTTACCAATTAGTGTGTGGCACGGTGGCATGAACAACGCTTGGAGAGAGCTCTAGGGCGGAGTGTCAGACAACCGTACAGTGCGGTGGTTTTTTAGAGCTCAAGGACAAACGCCGAAGGAAGTTTGGATTCCCCCACAATCTTGGTCATTTATTATCACACGCGATTCATCTCCGTCGCCTCTGGAAACCGTGTGTGCTCACCCTATTGTGGATTGCGTTCTGATTGGCCGAAACCCCAGCCACGTGGATCGCGCGTGTGCACTGTAGGATGCACCGTGATCGAATGACAATCCATGTCCCTCTCATCACACCCGTGTAGATATAGCTGAGATTTAATGTATCTGTGCTAAATGTCTAGAAAATGCACATAATCACCTAAATATGTAAATGAGCCTGAAAAAGTGCCAAATTTGAACACGGTGATTTGTAGGGTGTATGTTTATCGTAGAAAAAAACTCAAGGGCGAAGGAAATTTGTATTTCCCTTCAATCTTGGTGATTTCCCTCTCAAAAACCACGAAACTTCCTCGATGATGGTTTGATTTATGAAGAGCGTGCATGACTACATATGCCAAACCTTCTCAAATTTTTATCAGGGCATGGTGAGGGCATACCACGACACCATGCTAGGCGTCATGTTTTTCAAGCAGGTCTTTCATTTTTCTATATTTGAAAAACCAATAAACGACACGTTTGTGGTTGACTCTTGCCACACATATCCTTAAAATATCTACCCATTCCTTGTAAAAGGAATGAAAATTTACCAAATACCACGAGCATGGTTTTCTAGACCGTTTTTATGCACTTTTTCATGCACCGGTTGTCTGAGTTTGAATTATGTGCATTAATGTTTAGAAAATGCGCACAATCACCTAAATATTGTAAATGAGCCCAGAAAAGTGCCAAATTTGAACACGGTGATTTGTAGGGTATATGTTGATCGTAGAAAAAAACTCAAGGACAAAGGACAAAAGAAATTTGGATTCCCCTTCAATCTTGGTGACTTCCCTCTCGAAACCACGAAACTTCCTCGATGATCATTCAATTTATGAAGAGCATGCATGAGGACATAAGCCAAACCTTCTCAATTTTTTACCAGGGCATGGTGAAGCCATCCCATGGCACCATGCCAGGCGTCATGTTTTTCAAGCATGTCTTTCATTTTTCTATAGTTGAAAAACCAATAAATGACACATTTGTGATTGACTCCTGCCACACATATCCTTGAAATCTCCGCCCATTCCTTGTAAAAGGCATGAAAAATTTACTAAATACCACGAGCATGGTTTTCCAGACCGTTTTGTGCACTTTTTCATGCACCGGTTGTCTGAATTTGAATTATGCGCATTATGTCTAGAAAATGCACGTAATCACCTAAATATGGCAAATGAGTCCAGAAAAGTGCCAAATTTGAATACGGTGATTTTTAGGGTGTATGTTGGTAGTATATAAAAACTCAAGGACGAAGGAAATTTGGATTCCCCTTGAATCTTGGTGATTTCCCTCACGAAACCACGAAACTTCCGGGTGATGGTTTGATTTATGAAGAGCGTGCATGACGACATAAGCCAAACCTTCTCAAATTTTTACCAGGGCATGGTGAGGTCATACCATGGCACCATGCCAGGCGTCATGTTTTTCAAACATGTCTTACATTTTTCTATAGTTAAAAAATCAATAAATGACACGTTTGTGGTTTACTCTTGCCACACATATCCTTGAAATCTCTACCCATTGCTTGTAAAAGGCATGAGAATTTACTAAGTACCACGAGCATGGTTTTCCAAATTTTTGTCCATTAATGCCTAGAAAATGAACATAATCGCCTAAATATGGTAAATGAGCCTGGAAAAGTGCCAAATTTGAACACGGTAATTTGCAGCGTGTATGTTGATCGTAGAACAGAACTCAAGGACAAAGGACGAAGCAAATATGGATTCCCCTTCAGTCTTGGTGATTTATTATCGCACATGGTTCATCTCCGTCGCCTCTGCGAACTGTGTGCGTTCACCCATACTTCAAAAAGGAAAAAAGAAAACCCTCACCCCTTGCCCACTTCGTCCCCACTCACTCGTCGCGCACTTGTAACATCCCAAATTTTCAATTTGGAATGTTTTACAATTATTAGCTAAGCATCTATGCATTTTGTTTGAATTGAGTGACATTTGGAAATTTTCAGAGGCATTTGAGTTTTGTTTGGATTCAACTTGGCATTTGAAACTTCACTTTAAAAATCCCTGACAAATACTTGATCAAAAGTATGAGAGGAGCTAACATGACACTCCAAAATGTCAGAAGAAATTAATGCCAAAAGTTTTGAATTCAAATTTGAGCTTTACTTGGAATTTCCAAAAAATGTTTTTATAAAATTTCTTTTTCGCCTCTCTTATAATTTATTTGAGATTAGTTTCTATAGTTACAGAGGGCGGACTTTTATTTACAGAAAAGAAAATGTTTATTTTATTTTCTTGCTAGTTGTTGGCTTGGAGTTCTTCGAGTTTTCTTTGGTTTTGGTTTGATTGTTTTGTGTGATTTATGTTAGCATGCTGTTGTGTTAAGTGATTGTATGTTTGTATGCTTATATGATTATTGTTTGCTTCGATAGAATTTCCGGAGTGTGAAGCCTGCTATTACGAGTCACTAGCTTTCGAAGACCGTCAGCCAGGCAAGTCATTTAATCATGTTTTACAATACCTATGATTTTGTTGCATTAGAATTATTCCCCCCAACATGCATGCAGTAGGAGAATTTTAAGTTATGTTCTTGAGTAGTATCATGAGGTAGGATGAACCCAATTCCACTTGTTACCATTGCCCGGGACGATGTAGTTTATTTTTCTATGCTCGTAGACGGGGTTGGTTGAGTGATTCATAAGGGAGATGTGAGAGTCAAGATGATGACAACCCCATGACTTCAAGCTCAAGATGGACTTCAAATTCACTACTGGGTGGAGGACGGTTGAGGGGCACCCTGGAGAAACCAACGGATTGCTGGGATGCATGGAGAAGTGCCATGACATCTTGCGGAAAGCTTCACCCAGCCACGAAGAGACGGATGTATACACCTTGACCGGAAGCTTACCTGTGCAGCCGCAAGCCATTATGGGCTCTGGCTGGGTTGACCTTAGGCGTGACTCTGGACGGACGGTGCCAGCAGATGTAGAAGAATGGTAGGACATGGATGGGCACCGGCAGTGCCCAGAGAAACTCTACGGAAGACCCTGTTTTGTTTGTCCCGTCTTCAAACACGAGGCAGTGCGAAGACATAAAGGAGGGAACGATTCTTGCGGGTAAAGTGCACAAGACTCTGCAGAGTAACAACCTAATTGATTAGCCGTGTCCCCAGTTACGGACAAATGAGCCTCTAGAAATTGGAGTATTTCGGAAATCTCAACACCGAACTTAATAAATTAATTGAGGGGTTATTTAATAATTGGGAATGAGACATTGGTTGGCGGAACCATCTCAATAACAACCAACATTTTGTAGTAATGGCAAGCAAGTCCTTTGTTATAGGAAAAAATTGGCTTTTTCGGAAAAACATAAAAACTTAGAGCCCCACATCTGAATTGCATATAGTGTTAGTAATTTTATTGTTGTTCTCTCTTCATGACTTGCCAGTATATTCAAAATGCTGACCTACACGGCTGCAATGTCTTATGTTGCAGAGGAGTTTTCCGACCAAGAGTGAGGCTACGATCCACGCTTGGCGATTGCCCTATGGAGTCGGATGGACTCGCTATTCGTCTACGCTTCCGCAACTTTATTTAGTTTATTTCTCATGAGTTGGCCTTCGGCCGAATTTATTATGATGTAATAAAGACTCGATATGAGAATCGTGTAATAAATTCAGGTGTGATTGAACTTTGAATCTTTTCATCAATGTTATGTGTGCCAGCATGATCTTGGGATGGTACAGCTACACAGAGACTTGACAGATTTCGGGTCAGGTCGCTACAGAGATGGTATTCAGAGCACACGCTGACCGTAGGACGTAACCCCTAGGATCGGAAAGCCATAGGAAGAGACTATTTTATTTTATGTCCTTATCATTATGTAATTCTCCCCTGTTCATTTCTGACTTCTCTCCGATTTCAACATTTTAGATGGCCGTCAAGTTCATTCCAGTTCTGCTCCCGGAGTTTTGCCAGCCAGATGAGACAATGCTTTTCGGCAGGAGACTGGTCCAGATCACCAAGGAATTGAAGATTGCTCTGCCGTCTATCACCGGGACCCCTATCATGGTATTTCCAGAAGACCGTCATTATAGGATTAAGGTGCACATACCAGGGAGGACTTTCGAAAGTCTCTCGGCGCCCGTTGGCTTCAGGTTCACTACTCCCAGTTGGATCCTCGGGAGAGACATAGCAGTTCATAGTGCACTTGGACGCATCCAGGAGGAATACAGGACCGATCTTGTTGGATCAGACCACACCATGATTTCTTGCAGGACTGCAGATGGAGAGATCATCCGCACCATAGATGACAACTCAGTTCACTCATATGTCCAAGACTTGGAGGCTCACATCAGGGCTCTAGAGATCCAGATGCACAGGAGCTTGAAGACGGTCCAAAAGTTGCATCTTCGTGAAATTGAACTGGAGGATGCAGCACCTGAAGCCCACTATGAGCATGAGGATGAAGTCAAGGATTTCATGGAGAGAGTCGACAAGCTGAAGATTGATGTTGCCGCATTAGAGGAGAAGATGGATCTGGGAGAAAACCTTTTCCCGAGTGGAGATGATGGACCTCTCGTGAGCAATGACCAGGATTATGAAGAGAGCTCCACCGAAGGAAGCCGCAATAGGAGGCGCCGCACCAGAGGACGCCGCACCAGAGGACGCAAGGATAATTGATGAAGACATTTAGTCGACCGCCATGTTATTTTATTTTTCATCGATCAGTTAGGCCGTTATTTTTTCAATTAGTCGTGAGATTTTGTAATCCGAGATTGAACCTTGTTTGAGATGAATGAATAAATGATTGGTGTGATTATGATTGTGCATTCATATGGGTAGTGCTATTTTTCTCATTAGACCCTTATTCTATTCTAATTTCTCATCCACTCCAAAACACCAGATGCCTCCGAGACGTGACCCCGGTTCCAACTTTCCGCCGGAGCTCACCCAACTGATCCAGCAGCAGAATGCCCTGATGCAGATGCTCATCCAGAACCAGAACAACAACAACAACAACAACAACAACAACAACAACAACAACAACAACAACAACAACAACAACAACAACAACAACAACAACAACAACAACAACAACAACAACAACAACAACAACAACAACAACAACAACAACAACAACAACAACAACAACAACAACAACAACAACAACAACAACAACAACAACAACAACAACAACAACAACAACAACAACAACAACAACAACAACAACAACAACAATAATCCATCGCCGCCACCCCCTGTTGACAACTTGACCTGCTTCCTAAGGCTGAATCCGCCGGTGTTCTCTAGCAGCACTGAGCCGATTGTGGCCGATGATTGGCTCCGCAAGGTCGGAAGGGAGTTAGCCACTGCTGGGTGCACAGATGCAGGGAAGGTGCGCTTTGCCGCACATCAGCTTGATGGACCTGCAGCATCTTGGTGGGAGAACTACACCACCACTTATCCGGTCGCCACCATGACATGGGATCAGTTCCAGCAGGCTTTCTGCTCCGCTCATGTCTCAGCTGGAGCCATGAGTCTGAAGATGCATGAGTTCCGCAACTTACGCCAGGGGAACCGTACTGTGGGGCAGTACGTGGATGAGTTCAGCAAATTATCTCGCTATGCCCCAGATGATGTGGCCACAGATGCCGCAAAGCAGGAGAAGTTTCTCGAAGGACTTAATGATGAGCTGGGAATGCAACTGATGGTGGCCACATTTGATAACTATCAGGAGCTAGTAGACAAGGCCACCATACTTGAAGGCAAGCAACAGCAGATTGATAGCCGCAAGCGTAAATATGGCCAGGGAAAGTACAACTCCGGAGCTCAGCAGAAGCCCCGCTATGCCCCATACTCGGGAGGACATACCCATCACACCCATGGAGGACATAATCATGGAGGACATAACCATGGAGGGAATGGGAACAATCGCAACCACGACAACAACTCCAAGTCAGGCAATGGAGGCAATGGCAACCAACATCGTCCTGCCCCGGCTCAGAAGGATCTGAGTCACATCACCTGTTTCAAGTGCCAGAAGACAGGACACTATGCCGCCGACTGCCCGGAGGCCAAGCAGAGGAATGGAAACGGCAACGGCAATGGAAGCTCAGCAAAGAAGCGCAACCCTTTTCCACGTGCTCAGGTGAATCACATTGACGTGGAGGATGCCTATGATCAGCCAGAAACTATGGTTGGTAAGTTTTTATTAAATTCACGTCCAGTATTGGTACTCTTTGATTCCGATGCAACGCATTCATTCATATCAAGGGTAGTTGTGGAAAAGTACGGGTTGCCCACTAGAACTCTTAGAACCCCTCTTCAGGTCACTTCCCCAGGAGGAGAGATGATGGCAGGCTTAGGCTGTCATTCGACCCTCAGCATCGGAAATCATGATTTTCCCGCAGACCTCATAGTATTGGAATCCCAGAGTTTGGATGTAATCCTAGGCATGGATTGGTTGACCAAGTTTGAAGGAAACATCGACTGTGCCCGCAAGACAATTTTGCTCACCACCCCGGAGCAGAAGAGGATCAGGTATGTATCCAGACGCACACCGATGAAGAATCGGGTGAATTCCCTCACGGGTGTTGTTCAGGAGGAAGTTCCCATCGTGCAAGATTTTCCTAATGTATTTCCAGAGGAATTACCAGGAATGCCACCGGACAGAGACATTGAGTTTTTGATTGAGTTATTGCCCGGCACAGCCCCAATATCCAAGAGACCCTATCGGATGGCCCCGAATGATTTGGAAGAGATCAAGAAGCAAATCAAGGAATTATTGGAGAAGGGATATATTCGGCCAAGCTCGTCACCTTGGGGAGCCCCAGTTCTTTTGGTAGAGAAGAAGGATGGAACCCTGAGAATGGTTGTGGATTATCGTTCATTGAATGACGTGACCATCAAGAACAAGTACCCTCTCCCGATGATTAACGATTTATTTGATCAGCTAGTTGGAGCCAAGGTATTCTCCAAGATCGATCTTCGATCAGGGTATCATCAGTTGAAGATTCATGAACAGGATATACCCAAAATAGCTTTCACCACCAGGTATGGTTTATATGAGTATACCGTCATGTCATTCGGATTGACTAATGCCCCTGCGTATTTTATGAGCATAATGAACAAGGTATTTATGGAATATCTGGACAAGTTTGTTGTGGTGTTCATCGATGACATATTGGTTTTCTCCAAGAGTGAGGATGAGCATAAGGAACATCTGCGTCTAGTTCTGGAGAAACTCCGAGAACATCAGTTATATGGCAAGTTCAGCAAATGTGAATTTTGGTTGAAGGAAGTCGGATTCCTCGGGCATGTTATTTCAGGAGAAGGAATAGCAGTCGACCCCACCAAGGTTGAATCGGTCACCAACTGGCAGTCCCCCACCTCAGTCAAGGAGATCCGCAGTTTTCTCGGACTCGCAGGATATTATCGGAGATTTATTGAGAATTTCTCCAAGATTGCTAAACCCATGACCGAGCTGCTGAAGAAGGAAGCCAAGTACATTTGGACCGAGGATTGTGAAGCCAGTTTCCAGGAGCTGAAGAAACATTTGGTTACAGCCCCAGTGCTCATTTTGCCGGACATACACAAGGATTACTAGGTATATTGTGATGCTTCTCGTCAAGGACTCGGAGGAGTGCTCATGCAGGAAGGAAAAGTTGTAGCTTATACCTCCAAACAGCTACGACCTCACGAGATGAATTATGCCACGCACGATTTGGAGTTAGCAGCCGTAGTGCACGCACTCAAGACCTGGAGACATTTCCTTGTCAGAAATAGTTGTGATGTTTACACGGATCATAAGAGCTTGAATTATATTTTCACACAGAAGGAGTTGAACCTCAGGCAGAGGAGATGGCTTGAATTGATCAAGGACTATGACAGGAGATTGCATTATCACCCAGGGAAGGCAAATGTTGTAGCAGATGCCTTGAGCCGTAAAAGTTATGTGAACACACTCATAGCTGGAGGATTACCTTAGGAATTAGCCGTCGATCTCAGAGAGCTCCGACTGGAGATAGTACCGAGAGGATTTGTCACCACCTTGGATATTCAGTCCACTTTGACCGAAAGAATCCGTGAAGCCCAGAAGACGGACAAGGAAATTGCAGAGATAAAGGAAAAGATGAGTAACGGAAAGGCTAAAGGTTTTCGTGAGGATGAACACGGAACTTTATGGTTTGAGGATCGTATCTATGTGCCCAATGACCCAGAGGTCAGGAAGTTAATTCTTCAGGAAGCCCATGATTCACCGTACTCGATTCACCCAAGCAACACCAAGATGTATCTGGATTTGAAGGAAAGTTTCTGGTGGACAGGTATGAATAAGGATATTGCCGAGTACGTAGCAGTATGCGATGTTTGTCAGCGAGTAAAGGCGGAACATCAGAAGCCGGCAGGGTTACTTCAACCTTTGCCGATACCCGAGTGGAAATGGGAAAAACTTGGAATGGATTTTATCACAGGATTGCCGAGGACCCGTTCAGGTTATGATTCTATCTGGGTAGTGGTTGATCGCTTGACCAAGGTAGATCATTTCATTCCCGTGAGGACCACATATACCAGCGCTAAGTTAGCCAAGATTTACATGACCAGGATTGTATGTCTGCATGGAGTTCCGAGGAGTATCATGTCAGATAGACGAACGCAATTTACCTCAAAGTTTTGGAATCAGTTGCATGAAACTTTGGGTACGAGGCCGGAGTTCAGTACAACTTTTCATCCGCAGACAGATGGACAGACCGAGAGAGTCAACCAGATTTTGGAGGACATGTTGAGAGCCTGTGCACTAGACCATGGATCTAGCTGGGATGACAATCTGCCATACGCAGAGTTCTCGTACAACAATAGCTATCAGACCAGTCTGAAGATGGCCCCTTTCGAAGCTCTATACGGAAGGAGGTGTAGAACACCATTGCTGTGGGATGGTGTTGGAGACCGAAAGCTTTTTGGTCCCAATCTTATCAGAGACTCCGAAGAGAAGGTCAAGCTGATTCAAGATAGACTCAAGATAGCCCAGTAGAGACAGAAGAGTTATGCCGACAATAAACGCAAGGAGGTAAGTATGAAGTTGGAGACTGAGCATATCTTCGTGTGTCCCCACTTCAAGGAATCAAGAGGTTCGGTGTTAAAGGAAAATTAGCACCCAGGTTCATTGGCCCCTACAAAATCCTCGAACGCAGAGGAGAAGTTGCATACAAGCTGGAATTACCGGAACGATTGTCAGGAGTTCACGATGTCTTCCATGTTTCCCAGCTGAAGAAATGCCATGCTGAGATGGCCGATATTCCTTTGAGAGACACAGTGCCCCTAGAGGCCATACAGCTTGACAGTGATCTGACTTATGAGGAGAAACCCGTCGGAATTCTCGAGACTGCGAACAGAGTTACCCGCAGCAAGATCATCAAGTTTTGCAAGGTTCTATGGAGTCATCATTCCGAGGAGGAAGCCACCTGGGAGCGAGAAGAAGACCTCCGCCGAGACCACCCACACCTATTTGCTAGCCAACCCGAATCTCGAGGGCGAGATTCATCTTAAGGTGGGTAGGTTTGTAACATCCCAAATTTTCAATTTGGAATGTTTTACAATTATTAGCTAAGCATCTATGCATTTTGTTTGAATTGAGTGACATTTGGAAATTTTCAGAGGCATTTGAGTTTTGTTTGGATTCAACTTGGCATTTGAAAATTTACTTCAAATATCCCTGACAAATACTTGATCAAAAGTATGAGAGGAGCTAACATGACACTCCAAAATGTCAGAAGAAATTAATGCCAAAAGTTTTGAATTCAAATTTGAGCTTTATTTGGAATTTCCAAAAAAATGTTTTTTATAAAATTTCTTTTTCACCTCTGTTATAATTTATTTTAGATTAGTTTCTGTAGTTACAGAGGGTGAACTTTTATTTACAGAAAAGAAAATGTTTATTTTATTTTCTTGCTAGTTGTTGGCTTGGAGTTCTTCGAGTTTTCTTTGGTTTTGGTTTGATTGTTTTGTGTGATTTATGTTAGCATGCTTTTATGTTAAGTGATTGTATGTTTGTATGCTTATATGATTATTGTTTGCTTCGATAGAATTTCCGGAGTGCCAAGCCTGCTATTACGAGTCGCTAGCTTTCGAAGACCGTCAGCCAGGCAAGTCATTTGATCATGTTTTACAATACCTATGATTTTGTTGCATTAGAATTATTCTCCCCCACCATGCATGCAGTAGGAGAATATTAAGTTATGTTCTTGAGTAGTATCATGAGGTAGGATGAACCCCATTCCACTTGTTACCATTGCCCGGGACGATGTAGTTTATTTTGCTATGCTCGTAGACGGGGTTGGTTGAGTGATTCATAAGGGAGATGTGAGAGTCAAGATGATGACAGCCCCATGACTTCAAGCTCAAGATGGACTTCAAATTCACTACTGGGTGGAGGACGGTTGACGGGCACCCTGGAGAAACCAGCGGATGGCCGGGATGCATGGAGAAGCGCCATGACATCTTGCAGAAAGCTTCACCCAGCCACGAAGAGACGGATGGATACACCTTGACCGAAAGCTTACCTGTGCAGCCGCAAGCCATTATGGGCTCTGGCTGGGTTGACCTTAGGCGTGACTCTGGACGGACGGTGCCAGCAGATGTAGAAGAATGGTAGGACATGGATGGGCACCGGCAGTGCCCAGAGGAACTCTACGGACGACCCTGTTTCGTTCGTCCCGTCTTCAAACACCAGGCAGTGTGAAGACTTAAAGGAGGGAACGATTCTTGCGGGTAAAGTGCACAAGACTGTGCAGAGTAACAACCTAATCGATTAGCCGTGTCCCCGGTTACGGACAAATGAGCCTCTGGAAATTGGAGTATTTCAGAAATCTCAACACCGAACTTAATAAATTAATTGAGGGGTTATTTAGTAATTGGGAATGAGATATTGGTTGGCATAACCATCTCAATAACAACCAACATTTTGTAGTAATTGCAAGCAAGTCCTTTGTTATAGGGAAAATTGGCTTTTTCGCAAAAACATAAAACTTAGAGCCCCACAGCCAAATTGCATATAGTGTTAGTAATTTTATTGTTGTTCTCTCTTCATGACTTGCCGGCATATTCAAAATGCTGACCTACGCGGCTGCAACGTCTTATGTTGCAGAGGAGTTTTCCAACCAGGAGTGAGGCTATGATCCACGCTTGGCGATTACCCTATGGAGTCGGATGGACTCGGTATTCGTCTACGCTTCCGCATCTCTATTTAGTTTATTTCTCATGAGTTGGCCTTCGGCCGAATTTATTATGATGTAATAAAGACTCGATATGAGAACCGTGTAATAAATTCAGGTGTGATTGAACTTTGAATCTTGTCATCTATGTACTGTCTGTGTGCCAGCATGATCTTGGGATGGTACAGCTACACAGAGACTTGACCGATTTTGGGTCGGGTCGTTACAACACTCCTTCGCAACTCTGCACGTCATCAACTTCTATCGTGGCGGCCACCCCTAAGCTCGACAAATATTGTCTGCGGGCGGCGGGCGCGCTCGAAACGACACATGATTTCACCTGTACAACTTGCCGCCTATCTACACCGACTTGCATCGACTTTCTGGACTCTGGTCGATTTGGGTTTTCTGTAGGATTTTCTGCCGTCTTGGGCCGGTGATTTTTCTCATGGGGAAGGTTTATTTAGCAAAATATTCTCTCACCTCTTATCACAGTCCATCTGTCCCTGTTAGTAAACTGGCAGAAATCGCCATGGATTCATTTTTGTTCTAGCTAATTCGAGGGTTTTCATTCAAGTGTCCACAATGCAAGCACAAATCATGCTAGTGTGGTCGCGGCCAGTCGGAAACGAGGTTCTATTTCACCATACCAGATGACTTTAGGGAGTATTCGGTATGTTCAATCTTACCCTACCACGGTTAGCATGGCCTAAATTTATGAACATATACTGTATATTGCTACATTTGGATAAAAGGTATGGTGCCACATGCAGCCTAGATGTCGAAGATGATTTTTTTTTAAATTAGGCAAATTAATGATGTATTTTTCTTTGGGTTACTCTCATATTTGCATGTAATCTTTATTACATTACCTTTTTAATTATATATATATATATATTACTTTGCTTTCAGCTATATATTATTCTATTCTCTCAACTACTCCCATATTTGCTTGTTGCTCTGTTATTTCAATATATGTAACGATCTTAATTATCATTTCAAGTAGTACATCCCTTGCTTTGCAAGAACACGCGTAGAAGGAAATCTTGGCCTTTACTTGTTGATGACCCTATGGATGTCATATTGACAACGCAACATGGATTTACAATGATAGTTAGGGTAAAAATTGATCAAGATGGTCACTCCTATTTTGATACGGACCTTTGGAGAAAAACTTCTAAGTTTTTTGAACTGAACGCTAGCAATAAAATTCCAGTGCGACCACAGCTTGGTCTAGTTAACATGGATGTTTACTTCCCCAATGTCATCAGCCAATCACAGTCTGATCGAAGTTAGTGTTCTTTCAACTTTCTCCCTGTTGGCATATTACTAAGCAAAATCGAGGTATTTTTTCTGACTAACTGATCACTATTTAAGCAACCAATTGTGATTTTATTCTCTAACTTGATACGTCCATTTTGCATCATGTTTTCCTACTATTATTTATGATGTTTTTGATCAATATAATACTTTGTGGTGCAATTCTAATGCCTTTTCTCTCTTAAGTTGTGAGATTTACATGAAGAGGGAGATTTCCGGCAGCTGGAATTCTGGACCGGAAAAAGTTATGTCAGAGATACCTATTCTACACAACTCCAAATGAGCTGAAATATCACGGAGAATTATTTTGGAGTATATAAAAATATTGGAGAAAAGAAATACCAGAGGAGGTCCACCAGGTGCCCACGAGGCACCTGGGCACGCCCAGGTGGCTCGTGGGGCCCTTGGCCATCCTCCGAGACCCATCTTCTGCTATATGAAGCCATTTGCCCTAGAAAAAAAAATCAAGAGAGGACTTTTGGGACGAAGCACCCCTGTCTCGAGGCGGAACCTGGGCAGGAGCACTTTTGCTCTCCGACAAACCGATTCTGGCGGGGATACTTCCCTCCAGGAGGGGGAAATTGAAGCAATCGACATCACCAACAACCCTCTCATCATGGGAGGACCAATCTTCATCAACATCTTCACCAGCAACATCTCATCTGAAACCCTAGTTCTTGATGATATTCAATACCCCTCTGATCTTGAACATGAATATGATTTGTGAGTAGTTACTTTTGTTCTTGAGGACATTGGAGAAATCTTGTCATAAGTAATCATGTGAATTTGGTATTCATTCGATATTTTGATGATATGTATGTTGTTATTTCCCTTAGTGGTGTCGTGTGAACGTCGACTACATGACACTTCACCATACTTGGGCCTAAGGGAAGGCATTATGGAGTAGTAATTAGATGATGGGTTCCTAGAGTGACAGAAGCTTAAACCCTAGTTTATGCACTATCCCGTAAGGGGCTGATTTTGAAGGAAATATGCCCTAGAGGCAAAAATAAAGTTATTATTTATTTCCTTATATCATGATAAATGTTTATTATTCATGCTAGAATTGTATTAACCGGAAACATAATACTTGTGTGAATACATAGACAAACATATTGTCACTAGTATGCCTCTACTTGACTAGTTCATTAATCAAAGATGGTTATGTTTACTAACCATAGACATGTGTTGTCATTTGATTAAACGAGATCACATCATTAGAAGAATGATGTGATTGACATGACCCATTCCATTAGCTTAGCACCCGATTGTTTAGTATGTTGCTATTGCTTTCTTCATGACTTATACATGTTCCTATGACTATGAGATTACGCAACTCCCGTTTGCCAGAGGAACACTTTGTGTGCTACCAAATGTCACAACATAATTGGGTGATTATAAAGGAGCTCTACAGGTGTCTCCGAAGGTACATGTTGGGTTGGCGTATTTCGATATTAGGATTTGTCACTCCGATTGTCGGAGAGGTATCTCTGGGCCCTCTCGGTAATGCACATCACTTAAGCCTTGCAAGCAATGCAACTAATGAGTTAGTTGCAAGATGATGTATTACGGAACGAGTAAAGAGACTTGCCGGTAACAAGATTGAACTAGGTATTGAGATACCGACGATCGAATCTCGGGCAAGTAACATACCAATGACAAAGGGAACAACGTATGTTGTTATGCAGTCTGACCGATAAAGATCTTCGTAGAATATGTAGGAGCCAATATGAGCATCCAGGTTCCACTATTGGTTATTGACCGGAGATGTGTCTCGGTCATGTCTACATTGTTCTCGAACCCGTAGGGTCCGCACACTTAACGTTACGCTGACAGTTTCATTATGAGTTTATATGTTTTGATGTACCAAAGGTTGTTCGGAGTCCCAGATGTGATCAGGGACATGACGAGGAGTCTCTAAATGGTCGAGACATAAAGATTGATATATTGGACGACTATATTCGGACACAGGAATGGTTCCGGAGGTTATCGGATATAGAACGGAGTACCGGGGGGTTACCGGAACCCCCCGGGGGGTTAATGGGCCTCATGGCCCAAAGTGGAGCAGAGGAGGGGCGGCCAGGGCAGGCCGCGCGCCCCCTCCCCCTCTAGTACGAATTGGACAAGGAGGGGGGGCGGCGCCCCCCCTTTCCTTCCTCTCCTCTCTCCCTTCCTTCCCCCTCTCCTAGTTGGACAAGGAAAGGAGGGAGTCCTACTCCCGGTAGGAGTAGGACTCCTCCCTGGCGCGCCTCCTCCTGGCCGGCCGCCCCCTCCCCCTTGCTCCTTCATATACGGGGGCAGGGGGGCACCTCTAGACACAACAATTGATCCTTGAGATCTATTGGCCGTGTGTGGTGCCCCCCTCCACCATAATCCTCGATAATATTGTCGCGGTGCTTAGGCGAAGCCCTGTGACGGTAGAACATCAAGATCGTCACCACACCTTCGTGTTGACGGAACTCATCCCCGACACTTTGCTGGACCGGAGTCCGGGGATCGTCATCGAGCTGAACGTGTGCAAGAACTCGGAGGTGCCGTAGTTTCGGTGCTTGATCGGTCGGGCCGTGAAGACGTACGACTACATCAACCATGTTGTTATAATGCTTCCACTTTCGGTCTACGAGGGTACGTGGACAACACTCTCCCCTCTCGTTGCTATGCATCACCATGATCTTGCGTGTGCGTAGGAATTTTTTTGAAATTACTACGTTCCCCAACAGTGGCATCCGAGCCTAGGTTTTATGTGTTGATGTTATATGCACGAGTAGAACACAAATGAGTTGTGGGCGATATAAGTCATACTAGTTACCAGCATGTCATACTTTGGTTCGGCGGTATTGTTGGATGAAGCGGCCCGGACCAGCATTACGCGTACGCTTACGCGAGACTGGTTCTACCGACGTACTTTGCACACAGGTGGCTGGCGGGTGTCAGTTTCTCCAACTTTAGTTGAACCGAGTGTGGCTACGCTCGGTCCTTGCGAAGGTTAAAACAACACCAACTTGACAAACTATCGTTGTGGTTTTGATGCGTAGGTAAGATTGGTTCTTGCTAAGCCCGTAGCAGCCACGTAAAACTTGCAACAACAAAGTAGAGGATGTCTAACTTGTTTTTGCAGGGCATGTTGTGATGTGATATGGTCAAGACATGATGCTAAATTTTATTGTATGAGATGATCATGTTTTGTAACCGAGTTATCGGCAACTGGCAGGAGCCATATGGTTGTCGCTTTATTGTATGCAATGCAATCGCCCTGTAATGCTTTACTTTATCACTAAGTGGTAGCGATAGTCGTAGAAGCATAAGTTTGGCAAGACAACAACGATGCTACGATGGAGATCAAGGTGTCGCACCGGTGACGGTGGTGATCATAACGGTGCTTCGGAGATGGAGATCGCAAGCACAAGATGATGATGGCAATATCATATCACTTATATTGATTGCATGTAATGTTTATCTTTTATGCATCTTATCTTGCTTTGATTGACGGTAGCATTATAAGATGATCTCTCACTAAATTTCAAGATAAAAGTGTTCTCCCTGAGTATGCACCATTGCCAAAGTTCGTCGTGCCCAGACATCACGTGATGATCGGGTGTGATAAGCTCTACGTCCATCTACAACGGGTGCAAGCCAGTTTTGCACACGCAGAATACTCAGGTTAAACTTGACGAGCCTAGCTTATGCAGATATGGCCTCAGAACACTGAGACCGAAAGGTCGAGTGTGAATCATATAGTAGATATGATCAACATAGTGATGTTCACCATTGAAAGCTACTCCATTTCACGTGATGATCGGTTGTGGTTTAGTTGATTTGGATCACGTGATCACTTAGAGGATTAGAGAGATGTCTTTCTAAGTGGGAGTTCTTAAGTAATATGATTAATTGAACTTAAATTTATCATGAACTTAGTACCTGATAGTATCTTGCTTGTTTATGTTTTATTGTAGATAGTTGGCCCGTGCTGTTGTTCCGTTGAATTTTAATGCATTCCTTGAGAAAGCAAAGTTGAAAGATGATGGTAGCAATTACACGGATTGGGTCCGTAACTTGAGGATTATCCTCATTGCTGCACAAAAGAATTACGTCCTGGAAGCACCGCTGGGTGCCAGGCCTGCTGCTGATGCAACTGACGGCGTTAAGAACGTCTGGCAGAGCAAAGCTGATGACTACTCGATAGTTCAATGTGCCATGCTTTACGGCTTAGAACCGGGTCTTCAACGACGTTTTTAACGTCATGGAGCATATGAGATGTTCTAGGAGTTGACGTTAATATTTAAAGCAAATGCCCGGATTGAGAGATATGAAGTCTCCAATAAGTTCTATAGCTGCAAGATGGAGGAGAACAGTTCTGTCAGTGAGCATATACTCAAAATGTCTGGGTATAATAATCACTTGATTCAACTGGGAGTTAATCTTCTGGATGATTGCGTCATTGACAGAATTCTCCAATCATTGCCACCAAGGTACAAGAGCTTCGTGATGAACTATAATATGCAAGGGATGGACAAAACAATTCCTGATCTCTTCGCAATGCTAAAGGCTGCAGAGGTAGAAATCAAGAAGGAGCATCAAGTGTTGATGGTCAACAAGACCACTAGTTTCAAGAAAAAGGGCAAAGGGAAGAAGAAGGGGAACTTCAAGAAGAATAGCAAGCAAGTTGCTGCTCAGGAGAAGAAACCCAAATCTGGATCTAAGCCTGGAACTAAGTGCTTCTATTGCAAGCAGACTGGTCACTGGAAGCGGAACTGCCCCAAGTATTTGGCGGATAAGAAGGATGGCAAGGTGAACAAAGGTATATGTGATATACATGTTATTGATGTGTAACTTACTAGAGCTCGCAGTAGCACCTGGGTATTTGATACTGGTTCTGTTGCTAATATTTGCAACTCGAAACGGGGACTATGGATTAAGCGAACACTGGCGAAGGACGAGGTGACGATGCACGTGGGAAATGGTTCCAAAGTTGATGTGATCGCGGTCGGCACGCTACCTCTACATCTACCATCGGGATTAGTATTAGACCTAAATAATTGTTATTTGGTGCCAGCGTTGAGCATGAACATTATATCTGGATCTTGTTTGATGCGAGACAGTTATTCATTTAAATCAGAGAATAATGGTTGTTCTATTTATATGAGTAATATCTTTTATGGTCATGCACCCTTAAAGAGTGGTCTATTTTTGATGAGTCTCAATAGTAGTGATACACATATTCATAATGTTGAAGCCAAAAGATGCAGAGTTGATAATGATAGTGCAACTTATTTTTGGCACTGCCATTTAGGTCATATCGGTATAAAACGCATGAAGAAACTCCATACTGATGGACTTTTGGAACCTCTTGATTATGAATCACTTGGTACTTGCGAACCGTGCCTCATGGGCAAGATGACTAAAACGCCGTTCTCCGGTACAATGGAGAGAGCAACAGATTTGTTGGAAATCATACATACAGATGTATGTGGTCCGATGAATGTTGAAGCTCGTGGCGGATATCGTTATTTTCTCACCTTCACAGATGATTTAAGCAAATATGGGTATATCTACTTAATGAAACATAAGTCTGAAACATTTGAAAAGTTCAAAGAATTTCAGAGTGAAGTTGAAAATCATCGTAACAAGAAAATAAAGTTTCTACGATCTGATCGCGGAGGAGAATATTTGAGTTACAAGTTTGGTCTACATTTGAAACAATGCGGAATAGTTTCACAACTCACGCCACCCGGAACACCACAGCGTAATGGTGTGTCCGAACGTCGTAATAGTACTTTACTTGATATGGTGCGATCTATGATGTCTCTTACAGATTTACCGCTATCATTTTGGGGTTATGCTTTAGAGACGGCCGCATTCATGTTAAATAGGGTACCATCGAAATCCGTTGAGACAACGCCTTATGAACTATGGTTTGGCAAGAAACCAAATTTATCGTTTCTCAAAGTTTGAGGCTGCGATGCTTATGTGAAAAAACTTCAACCTGATAAGCTCGAACCCAAATCGGAGAAATGTGTCTTCATAGGATACCCAAAGGAGACTGTTGGGTACACCTTCTATCACAGATCCGAAGGCAAAACATTCGTTGCTAAGAATGGATCCTTTCTAGAGAAGGAGTTTCTCTCAAAAGAAGTGAATGGGAGGAAAGTAGAACTTGATGAGGTAACTGTACCTACTCCCTTGTTGGAAAGTAGTACATCACAGAAACTGGTTTCTGTGACACCTACACCAATTAGCGAGGAAGCTAATGATGATGATCATGAAACTTCAGATCAGGTTACTACCGAACTTCGTAGATCAACCAGAGTAAGATCCGCACCAGAGTGGTACGGTAATCCTGTTCTGGAAGTCATGCTACTAGATCATGGTGAACCTATGAACTATGAAGAAGCGATGGTGAGCCCAGATTCCGCAAAATGGCTTGAAGCCATGAAATCTTAGATGGGATCCATGTATGAGAACAAAGTGTGGACTTTGGTTGACTTGCCCAATGACCGGCAAGCAATTGAGAATAAATGGATCTTCAAGAAGAAGACTGACGCTGACGGTAATGTTACTGTCTACAAAGCTCGACTTGTCGCAAAAGGTTTTCGACAAGTTCAAGGGATTGACTACGATGAGACCTTCTCACCCGTAGAGATGCTAAAGTCTGTCCGAATCATGTTAGCAATTGCCGCATTTTATGATTATGAAATTTGGCAGATGGATGTCAAAACTGCATTCCTGAATGGATTTCTGGAAGAAGAGTTGTATATGATGCAACCGGAAGGTTTTGTCGATCCAAAGGGAGCTAACAAAGTGTGCAAGCTCCAGTGATCCATTTATGGACTGGTGCAAGCCTCTCTGAGTTGGAATAAATGCTTTGATAGTGTGATCAAAGCACTTGGTTTTATACAGACTTTTGGAGAAGCTTGTATTTACAAGAAAGTGAGTGGGAGCTCTGTAGCATTTCTGATATTATATGTAGATGACATATTACTGTTTCGAAATGATATAGAATTTCTGGATAGCATAAAGGGATACTTGAATAAAAGTTTTTCAATGAAAGACCTCGGTGAAGCTGCTTACATATTAGGCATTAAGATCTATAGAGATAGATCAAGACGCTTAATTGGACTTTCACAAAGCACATACCTTGACAACGTTTTGAAGAAGTTCAAAATGGATCAAGCAAAGAAAGGATTCTTGCCTGTGTTACAAGGTGTGAAATTGAGTAAGACTCAATGCCCGACTACTGCAGAAGATAGAGAAAAGATGAAAGAAGTTCCCTATGCTTCAGCCATAGGCTCTATCATGTATGCAATGCTGTGTATCAGACCTGATGTGTGCCTTGCTATAAGTCTAGCACGGAGGTACCAAAGTAATCGAGAAGTGGATCACTAGACAGCGGTCAAGAACATCCTGAAATACCTAAAAAGTACTAAGGATATGTTTCTCGTATATGAAGGTGACAAAGAGCTCATCGTAAATGGTTACGTTGATGCAAGCTTTGACACTGATCTGGACGATTCTAAATCGCAAACAGGATACGTGTTTACATTAAACGGTGGAGTTGTCAGTTGGTGCAGTTCTAAACAAAGCGCCGTGGCGGGATCTACATGTGAAGCTCAGTACATAGCTGCTTTGGAAGCAGCAAACGAAGGAGTCTGGATGAAGGAGTTCATATCCGATCTAGGTGTCATACCTAGTGCATCGGGTCCAATGAAAATCTTTTGTGACAATACTGGTGCAATTGCTTTGGCAAAGGAATCCAGATTTCACAAGAGAACCAAGCACATCAAGAGACGCTTCAATTCCATCCGGGATCTAGTCCAGGTGGGAGACATAGAGATTTGCAAGATACATACGGATCTGAATGTAGCAGACCCATTGACTAAGCCTCTTCCATGAGCAAAACATGGTCAACACCAAAGCTCCATGGGTGTTAGAATCATTACTGTGTAATCTAGATCATTGACTCTAGTGAAAGTGGGAGACTGAAGGAAATATGCCCTAGAGGCAATAATAAAGTTATTATTTATTTCCTTATATCATGATAATTTTTTATTATTCATGCTAGAATTGTATTAACCGAAAACATAATACTTGTGTGAATACATAGACAAACATATTGTCACTAGTAGGCCTCTACTTGACTGGCTCGTTAATCAAAGATGGTTATGTTTCCTAACCATAGACATGTGTTGTCATTTGATTAAACGGGATCACATCATTAGGAGAATGATGTGATTGACATGACCCATTCCATTAGCTTAGCACCCGATCGTTTAGTATGTTGCTATTGCTTTCTTCATGACTTATACATGTTCCTATGACTATGAGATTATGCAACTCCCGTTTGCCGAAGGAACACTTTGTGTGCTACCAAACGTCACAACGTAACTGGGTGATTATAAAGGAGCTCTATAGGTGTCTCCGAAGGTACATGTTGGGTTGGCGTATTTCGAGATTAGGATTTGTCACTCCGATTGTTGGAGAGGTATCTCTGGTCCCTCTCGGTAATGCACATCACTTAAGCCTTGCAAGCAATGCAACTAATGAGTTAGTTGTGAGATGATGTATTACGGAACGAGTAAAGAGACTTGCCGGTAACGAGATTGAACTAGGTATTGAGATACCGACGATCGAATCTCGGGCAAGTAACATACCGACGACAAAGGGAACAATGTATGTTGTTATGCGGTCGGACCGATAAAGATCTTCGTAGAATATGTAGGGGCCAATATGAGCATCCAGGTTCCGCTATTGGTTATTGACCGGAGACGTGTCTTGGTCATGTCTACATTGTTCTCGAACCCGTAGGGTCCACACACTTAACGTTACGATAACAGTTTCATTATGAGTTTATATGTTTTGATGTACCGAAGGTTGTTCGGAGTCCCGGATGTGATCAGGGACATGACGAGGAGTCTCTAAATGGTCGAGACATAAAGATTGATATATTGGACGACTATATTCGGACACATGAATGGTTCCGGAGGTTATCGGATATAGAACGGAGTACCGGGGGGTTACCGGAACCCCCCGGGGGGTTAATGGGCCTCATGGGCCCAAAGTGGAGCAGAGGAGGGGCGACCAGGGCAGGCCGCGTGCCCCCTCCCCGTCTAGTCCGAATTGGACAAGGAGGGGGGCGGCGCCCCCTTTCCTTCCTCTCCTCTCTCCCTTCCTTCCCCCTCTCCTAGTTGGACAAGGAAAGGAGGGAGTCCTACTCCCGATAGGAGTAGGACTCCTCCCTGGCGCGCCTCCTCCTGGCCGGCCGCCCCCTCCCCCTTGCTCCTTTATATACGGGGGCAGGGGGCACCTCTAGACACAACAATTGATCCTTGAGATCTATTAGCCGTGTGCGGTGCCCCCCTCCACCATAATCCTCGATAATATTGTAGCGGTGCTTAGGCGAAGCCCTGCGACGGTAGAACATAAAGATCGTCACCATGCCGTCGTGTTGATGGAACTTATCCCCGACACTTTGCTGGATCGGAGTCCTGGGATCGTCATCGAGCTGAACGTGTGCAAGAACTCGGAGGTGCCGTAGTTTCGGTGCTTGATCGGTCGGGCCGTGAAGACGTACGACTACATCAACCGCGTTGTTATAACGCTTCCGCTTTCGGTCTACGAGGGTACGTGGACAACACTCTCCCCTCTCGTTGCTATGCATCACCATGATCTTGCGTGTGCGTAGGTATTTTTTTGAAATTACTACGTTCCCCAACAGATTTGGATCCATATGTTTCATGGTATGGTTAGATTTATCTTAATTCTTCTTTCATAGTTGTGGATGCTTGCGAGAGGGGGTAATCATAAGTGAAAGTCTTGTTCAAGTAAGAATATCACCCAATCATCGATCCACCCACATATCCAATTATCAAAGTAGCAAACGCGAGTCAAACAAACATGATGAATGTGACTAGACGAAATTCTCGTGTGTCCTCAAGAATGCTTTGCTTACTATAAGAGTTTGTTCCGGCCTGTCCTTTGCTACAAAAAGGATTGGGCTACCTTGCTGCACCTTTTTTTTACTATTTCTACTAGTTTCTTGTTACAAACTACTTTGTTATCAAACTATCCGTTATTGATAATTTCAGTGATTGCACACAATAACTTGTTGAAAACCACTTGTCATTTCCTTCTACTCCTTGTTGGGTTCGACACTCTTACTTACCGAAAGAACTATGATTGATCTCTTATACTTGTGGGTCATAAAGACTCTTTTCTGGCGCCGATGCCAGGGAGTGAAGCACCTTTGGTGAGTGGAGTTTGGTAAGGAAACATTTATATTACATGCTAAAATTTACTGTCACTTGTTACTATGGTAAGTAATCCTTTGAGGGGTTTGTTCGGGGTATCTTCACCTCGAACGGAGGCACAAAGAATTTCCCCTCAACCTACTGCACCTACTGAAAATATCTATTATGAGATTCCTTCGGGTATGATAGAGAAACTGTTAGCCAATCCTTATGCAGGAGATGGAACAATACACCTTGATATGCACCTAATCTATGTGGATGAAGTTTGAGGATTATTTAAGCTTGTAGGTTTATCCGAGGATGGAGTTAAAAAGAAGGTTTTCCATTGATCTTTGGAGGGAAAGGCATTGACTTGGTATAGGCTATGTGATGATATTGGAACGTGGGATTGGAACCGATTGAAATTGGAATTTCATCAGAAGTTTTACCCTATGCATCTGGTTCATCGTGATAGGAATTATATATATAATTTTTGGCCTCGTGAAGGAGAAACTATCGCTGAAGCTTGGGGGAGGCTTAAGTACATGATGTGCACATGCCCCAATCATGACCTTGCAAGAGAAATTATCATTCATATTTTTTATGCTCGGCTTTCTCATAATGATCAAACCATGCTCGATTCTTCTACTAATTCCTTTATGAAGAAAACTATTGAATTCAAATGGGATCTTCTGGAAAGAATTAAATGCAACTCTGAAGATTAGGAACTCGGAAAAGGTAAAGAGTCAGGTATAAAACTTGAGTTTGATTGTGTTAAATCTTTTATGGACACCGATGCTTTTCATAAGTTTAGCACTAAATATGAACTCGACTCTGTGATAGTAGCCTCTTTCTGTGAATCATTTGCTACTCATGTTGATCTCCCTAAGGAGAAGTGGTTTAAATATCATCCCCCTATCAAAGAAAATATTGAGGAACCTGTTATAGTTAAAGATGAAACTATCATTCAGAATGTTGATCCAGTTGTGCCAACTGCTTATATTTATAAACCTCCTTTTCTTGTTAGCATTAAGGAACCACTGGCACAACGAGCTGCTATACAAAGGTTTTTAACCCCTTTTCGCGACGACATTTTAAACCGTTGATACGTCTCAAGCATATCTACAATTTATGAAGTATTCATGCCATGTCTACAACAATTTTATATGGTTTTGGTATGATTTGAATGGAACTAACCTGGATGGACGTTGTTTTTAGCAGAACTACCTGATGTTGTATTTCGTGCGGAAATAAAAGTTCTCGGAATTGGACGAAACTGTTTCATGATTTTTTTGGAAGAAAAGAGAAATAATGGTGCAAAGAACCACCAGAGGGGGGGCATTGCTGCCCACAAGAAACCAGGGCGCGCCAGCCCCCACTGGCGCGCCCAGGTGGGTGGTGGCCCCCCTGAGTCCCATCTTAGCGTGAAACCAACACCAAAAAATCCTATAAATAGAAATAACAGAAATAACCCTAGATTAGAAGTTCCGCCGCTGCAAGTCTTTGTAGCCATGAAAAGCCAATCTGGACCCTGTTCCGACACTCTGCGGGAGGGGGGAATCATCACCGGAGGCCATCTTCATCATCCCGGTGGCCACCATGATGAGGAGGGAGTAGTCCACCCTCGGGGCTGAGGGTTTGTACCAGTAGCTATGTGTTTAATCTCTCTCTCTCTCTCTCTCTCTCTCTCTCTCTCGTTTTCTTGATTTGGCACGATCTTGATGTATCGCGGGCTTTGTTAATATAGTTGGAACATATGGTGTTTCTCCCTCTCTATCTTGTTGTGATGAATTGAGTTTTCCCTTTGAGATTTCGTTATTATTGGATTGAATACTTTTATGGATTTGAGAGCACTTGATGTATGTCTTGCTATGAATACCCGTGGTGACAATGGGGTATCACATTGATTCACTTGATATATCTTTTGGCACTCAACTCGCGGATTCCCGAGGTGACATTGGGGTAATCTATGCATAGGGGTTGATGCACGTTTTCGTCCTTGTTTCTTCGGTAGAAATCTTGGGGCACTCTTTGAGGTTCGCTGTGTTGGATTGAGTATTATGAATCTGAAATTGTTTGATGCATATTGTATAATCAACTCACGGATACTCGCGGTGACATTGGAGTACCTAGGTGACATTAGAGTTGGTTGATGTGTATCATATGGTGCTATTTTAGTACGGACTCTTAGATAGATCGATCGAAAAGGATAACTTGGTGTTATTTTAGTATGAACTCTTGGATAGATCGATCGGAAAGGATAACTTTGAGGTGGTTTCGTACCCTACAAACAATTTCGTCTTATGTTCTCCGCTAGATAAAAACTTTGGAGTGATTCTTCATCGCACGCTGAGGGATGGTTATATGATCCAATTATATTAGCATTATTGAGAGATTGCACTAGTGAAAGTTTGAATCCTAGGCCTTGTTTTCAAGCATTGCAATACCGTTTGTGCTCACTTTTGTTACTTGCTACCTTGCTGTTATTTATTGTTCCTATTACAAAGATCAATATCTACTATCATTACTACACTTGTATCACCATCTCTCCGCCGAACTAGTGCACCTATACAATTTACCATTGTATCTGGTGTGTTGGGGACACAAGAGACTCTTTGTTATTTGGTTGCAGGGTTGTTTGAGAGAGACCATCTTAATCCTACACCTTCCACGGATTGATAAACCTTAGGTCATCCACTTGAGGGAAAATTGCTACTGTCCTACAAAACTCTGCGCTTGGAGGCCCAACAGGAGTCTATGATAATAAGTTGCGTAGTAGACATCAACTGCCGCCCTGATAGTGTGTGTGATAGGGGGTCCTTCCCACACGACCCAGAAACCATAGGGGATAGGCCCTCCGATCACACACGCTGGGCAAAATGAGCTCATGTGCGATTGGGCTAGCCATCGCATAGAATTGTACATGCCACATCATTTCCGTTCATAAGTACAGCCCACATAGTGAATCCCAGAGAAACGTTTCCCTTTGTATGTACATCCCACACAGTCAATCCAAGGAATACGTTTATGTTCGCATGTACATCCCACACAGTCAATCCCAGAAGTATATTTTCGTTCATATGTACATCCCACACAATGAATCCCACACAAACGTTTCTATTCACACGTCACAATTTTCCCCATCAAATCGTCTGTGATAGCGTTGACATTGCAAACGATATTAAGAATTTTATCGTTTGTGTTATTGAATGCATCAGCAAGGTGCATAGAAGAAATTGTGTGGCATAGGCTGTCCTTCACACGCACTTTTTATGTGGACAACATTTGCGCAAGGTGGCTTAATGCAAACAGTTTTCAAGAGGAAGTCATGTATGATTGTTCATTGATCCAACACATTTTCTTCCTAGAAACTATGTGGTTTGCCTGAGGTCATGGCCCATGGTGTTGTCTCAATAACCGTTTGTATTAGAAAAACCCAATAAGTAGGCTAATTGGCCTATTATTAATAATCCATTTATTAATCAAATTGACATTTCATATTAAGCACACAATATATTTCATTTTCGTATTACAGATACATGATTTCACAATTGAAATACATCAGAGTAGAACATCATATAGCTTCGGCACTCAATTACACCACATAGGCATATAGCTAGCTACCCCATTACACAACTGCACCAGCACCAAGTTTCACACGCAACATCTATAACCTTTGGAAATTCGCATCATAGACGGTAGATAGAAATATGAATCTCATCTGGAAAACTGCAGAAGTGGAAGGAAAATATTGAGACTTCATTGATGTTGAAGGTCCTTGAAACTTTAGGCCAGTGCTTGTGGATGATTGACCGTACATCCTTCATCCTCTTGAGGAAGACTTCAATATTGTACCATAGGTGTTATTTGAATACCTTCCTCGCCTCCTGATCATACATGTGGTTTGAGAGGTAATCATTAGTGACCTGCTTTGGAAAGGCCTGAAAACAAAGATATGCATAAATATTTTCTCTAAATTTGGAAATGGCGCAAAGGAATAAAAAAGCCAAGGTATACTAGTTAACACCATCCTGTGGTGCACTGATGTCTTCTTCATTGTGCAGACAAAGTTCTTGTTGTTTTTCATTTCTAGTTTCTTTACCCTAACAATCTTTTTGAGTTTCTTGACTTGACTGGTTTTTATGGACAACTCATTTCCTGATATGCAAAATGGGTCGAATAGTGGGTCAAAACCTCTGACAGTAGGACCTACATGTGCAAGACCTAATTGTTAAAAACTCAAATATTAGAATGGTTCCTGCAATTGCACAATAATGTGCTATTAGACAAAGGACCATGGATGTGCCAACCTCGATTGTAAACCTCGGTGCTTCCCATTGTTTCCCTACAACACATATAAGGTAGTTATTGACCAGGTTAAGTGAGGGTTGGCATACTATCAGTAAAAATATGTTGATGAAAAATAAACACATTGCAGATTCAACAGACTAATTCGAGCCACATGAAAAAGCCATTTATCCAAACCAAGCATGATTAAGAACTAGGAAATATAGCAATTGTATATGTTTCTCATGTATTTAGTACAACCAAATTCAATTTATTCCTCATAGGCATAACAATACAAAATTGTACCAACAACAATTGAACATCGCATTGCAGAATTGAACCAAACAATTAACTAAACACCACAACAAATGAACCAAACATTAACTGAGCAGCACATTGCACAGTATAACATACTCCTGATAGAAGATTACACAGTTAACCAAACCAAGCATGCTTAACAACTTGGAATATAACAATTTTATTTGTTTCTCACATGGAAGACAATAAAAAATGCACCCACAACAATTGAACATCGCATTGCAGAATTAAACCAAACAGTTCACTAAACCCCACAAGAAATGAACCAAACATTAACTGAGCACCACATTGCACAATATATAACATACTAGAAGATCAGACAGTTAACCAAACCAAGCATTCATGACAACTTGGAAATATAGCAATTGTATTTGTTTCTTATGTATTTTGTATAGCCAAATTCGATTTATTTCTCACATGGAAGACAATACAAAATTGCACCCATAGGAACTGAACATCACATTGCAGAACTAAAGCAAACAGTTAACTGAACACGACAGCAAATTAACCAAACAGTTCATAAGTGAGCACCACATTGCACGACATATAGAACATATATACTAGAGGGCCAGATTGCATGGTAAAATTATATATGAGAATTCAGTAGAATTTGTTAAGGAAAGGCAGGAGAAGCACATGCAACGGGTAAACCGAGCATGCTCCTCAATGTCCTTAACCGGCGTAGCTTGCTAACTGAACATAGGTCCTTATAGTGAGCTAATAAGACAAACTACTCCTCAACGTCGGAGATATCAATGACGATTGGCTCCTTGGACTTGGAAGAGGGCGAGGCCTCCACATCATGGGTGATGAGTTGCCTGAGGCATTCCGAGCCCAACCTGTTGGCTCTCAAGTTGAGGAAAGCACGGGCACGCTGAGAAAACACCTCATAGTCTTCATCGAAGACACCGAAGATGGCCCCAAGAAAACACCATGAACTGTCACTAAAACAGCTAACCACGTGGCGGCGGCGGCGCGCGAGGCATCGACGGTGGCCTCGACGGCGAGGTGATCCTCCATGATCTGGGGGTTGGCACGAATGGCAGCCATCACGACGTCAACCGCGCGTGCGGTCGCGATTTGCTTCTCCGCTTCCAATGCTCCTTGAGCTCCTAGCTATACTGCGTGTACCATGGCTTAGGGCAGCGCTTATTTGGAGGATGGGTCGGTGATTTGGGTGGAAGGTGTCGCACCGGTGGTCGGGGCATGTGGGATGTAAAAGGAGGAGGAGGATGGGGGTCGGGTGTGGATTACCTGCCTAGATCGACGAGGCCAAGCAGCGTGAGGGAGGGTCACCAGCAAGGAGGAGGCGCTGCAAGGAAGCAGTGAAGGTTTGAACTTGGAAAGGGAGTGGAAACAGGGGGATTGTGGCTTTTGGTCAGGGAGAGGGGCGGGGAGGTAGATATTTCAACGGAAGCCGAAAAATTTGGCTCGGTGTAGCGAAAAACTGGCGCGCAAAGTGTCATCAGACACGGTCCCTTATTCAACATTGTGTATGATATGTGAACATCACAAATGATTCGTACAGCTTACCCCGTGTGTGATGAGTTTGAATGTGCTAATTTTTGTTCTGAATTTCCCCAGTTACAGTGGTCAGCCACGTCATTGCATAATTTGGGTACACAAAAGATCCTACAACACACCCACACATCTTAATCGAGCAAGTTCAGCAAGTAAACAGAGCTAGCTGACCTAAAAATTACTCTAACAAATTAAAGACCTATGCTCTAAACAAAGAGTACTACTCAGGCCGGCGCTTGTCGATCTCCGCCGCCTCCTCCATGTCCATCTCGTGCCCGGCGATCTCCTGGGGAAGGGGCTCCATGGCATCCATCACACCATACTCGGCAAGCATCTCGTCATCCGTGTCCGCCATCTCTTTGGAAAAGGCCGCCATGAACTGGGTGTGGGCGGCCGCGGTCCTGGGCTTGGATGGGCTCCACCATGGCAAGGTATGCCGCGAACGAACGGACGGCTGCTCGAACGCTCTCGGCGATTGCCAACTCTTCGGCCATGGCTTGCCGATCATTGTCAGAGAAGCCTCGTGCGATTTGTGCGGTGACCGCCAGGAGCTGGGCGTGGGCGGCCTCCATCAGGGCTAAGGCGGTTGAAAGTGCAACTATCCCTGGGTGGTTTTGGTAATTCCTAACAACATATAGCTCATTGAGCTAACATTATTCCAAGATTAATATTTCAGGAAAAGCTCAATGAATGGCATGGCATGGATGAGGAAAGTGGATCCCTCAAAATTCTAAGGACAAAAAGTTTGGCTCAAGCTTAAAGCTCAAGACTCTACATTTTATATTTTAGTGATCCAAGAACACATTGAGTCTATAGGAAAAGCCAATACTATCAAGCAGGGATGTGGTGTTGCTTAATGGCTTGCTTGCTCAAAGTGCTTAGTGATATGCTCCAAAACCTTCAACTACCTTCCCACATCCTCATTTGACCTAAACCAAAAGTCAAAATCGGCCCCACCGATTCTTTATATCCGGCGCCACCGAGTTTCAAATGTCATAGTCACTGCCACAAACCCTAGCCAAATCGGTCTCACCGATAGGGATCTCGGTCTCACCGAGATGGGATTGTAATCTCTCTGTTTCCCTTCATAACGTTTTGGTCTAACCGAAGTGAGCGATCGGTCCCACCGAGATTGCAATGTAAACTCTCTGTTTCCCTTCCGTAACATTTCGGTCTCACCGAAATGAGCGAACCGGTCCCATCGAGTTTACCTGACCAACTCTCTGGTTAGCTTATTACCAAAATCGATCCCACTGAGTTTGTGTAATCGGTCACACCGTGTCGGTGTACTAAAGTAGGGGTACCTTAGTACCCCGAACTTGTGCACGGGCAGTCGTAGCACCCTGCGGCAAGGCTTGCCAGGCGATCGCCAAAACTCTCCATGGTCCCTTTTTGGGCCATCCAAGAACAAAGTATTTGAGCCAAGGCCCCGGCAGGAGGAGCTTGCTGGGAAGGCCACCCGAAAGAGCGAGGCCCCGGCAAGAGGAGCTTGCCGGGATGGCCGCTCGAAGCACAAGGCCCCGGCAAGAGGAGCTTGCCGAGAAGGTCGACTAGGGCACGACAAGAGACTTGCTGCGATGCGCCACGCGTCCCGGCAAGGACCGGTGGGCGAAAAGCTCCCGGGCGCGACAAGGCATCAACCGCGGCAAGGCGCTTGCCGCGGCAAGTGACCACCCCGCGCCTGCGTTCCAGCTCATCCACCCACGTGTCGCTCTGGGGCCATTCCAGGCGTACATGGCGAAAGGCTGCGCAGCCAGGGGCATGCGGTGGCGAAGCAACGCTGACAGGATAGCCGTTGTGGCAAACGGTGGCGCCCCTGACGGCCCCTTTTCTGCACTATTTGGGTGACCTAGACGGGCATTTAATGCCCTTGTCCCGTGCCGTCAGAGTTAGGTATGATAACACTGTGCAAACAGCTGTACCCAACACAGCGTTTTCTAGTTTTGCCCCCGCCTACGTTGCCACCTGTGGGTAACCCCTTGCGCATATAAAAGGAGGCCCCATGCGCAACGTGAGAGGAAGGGGAAAAAGAGGAAAAAGGGGGAGGAGAAAAAGGAGTCCACTCACGCTCGGTCTGATTAGTTGCCTGAGTGTACTGTAGCACTCAGCGTTCCCGAACAAGAACACAATACAAACCACAAAGCAGCAGTAGGGTTTTATGCATCCGTGCGGCCCGAAGCTGGGTAAACCCCTTGTGTGCATCGCCTCGATCCGCTCTTCGCGCGACCTTCGCCCCCCGCCGAACCAGAAAGGGGCTCGGTCCCCATAGGTGTTCGTGGAGTCAGATTTCCCCCGACATCTTTGGCGCGCCAGGTAGGGGGCGTCGAGGTTGTGTGAACCTGATCTGGCGTCTGGACAGGCTAGATCTCCATCATCTTCATCGACATGCCACCGAAGAAGAAGGCTCCGAAGGTGGCCGGTCCGTCCGCGTTGAACCCACCGCCCCTGGAGCGAACGGGTGGTGGGGACGGCACTGGCGGCGGAACGGACGTCGTCGAGCCAGCTCATGGTGCCACGGCGTCCGAACATACGCCGACATCTCTTGGCGCACGTAAGCCCTGGTATGGCCAGGCAACCTTTCGCTCTATTCCATGGAGCAGGGGCAGTCAGCCCCACGGATCTCGCATACGGGCCACCTCGAGTGTTCGCTCACGCTGAGCTCGAGCAAGAGCAGCTGCGACAAGATGATGCGCTGCTCCTCGAGGAGGACCGTCTTCAGGCCGCGGTGCGAGCTGCTCGCTAGCAGCAAGCTTTGCGCCGCTTTTATAGCCGCAAAGTTAGTGCCAGAAGTTTCAAGGAAGTGGGAAGGCCCTTACCGGGTGAAACAAGTCGCTAGGCCTGGCGCTGTCCGCCTTGAGACCGAAGATACCACTCCGGTGAGCAACTCCTAGAACGTTGGGCATCTTCGTAAGTTTCGCCCGTAAGGCGCGGTTGTCAGACCCCGTCCGGCAACCACCCTTTTGTACAAAGTCTTGCCGCTGTTGCATGTGATCCTTTGTACAGAGCCAGGCGCAGACCCTGTGCACAGATTAAGTTCATGTGTTCCGCGCATCTTGTCGATCTCATCCTTTCTATTCTTTGCATGCATTATCTGACACTCTGTGCAGCACTGAACCCCGGTAAGCGATGACGGGCCTTGGGGCTCCGAACCTTTATTTTCTCTTCTTCCTTTTCTTCTCAAGAAAAGGAAGGTACCCTCGCCCACAAGTTTGCCAGGGAGGGAAGGGGGAAGATAATGGTGAGGACCAAGCGACGTTCGATGAAGTTTCGCCTTGCCAGAAAGCGACCTTGCCGGGCAGCGAGCCACGGAAAAGCTAAGTTGCCAAAGTTGAGCAATCAAGTTTTTTAAATTCTAAGGTTATCTTCGTCGAACGACCGTACTTTGTATGGAAAACCTGTGCGCGGAGGAACGAGCTCGTGGCTAGTCGCGCCCTTACTTCGTTTCGAGTCCGCTCAACGATTTAAGTATGCTGCGACCAGACTCGCGCCCTTACTTTGTTTCGAGCTTGCTCAGCGACTTGAGTGTGCTGCAACTGCAGTTGCGCCCTTATTTCGCTTCGATCCTGCTCAACAACTTAAGTGAACCGCAGCTAGTCACGACAAGGTTTCTTGCCGGCAACGGCACCGCCAGCGGGCTGCTGATGTCCCGCACTCAGCAAGTGTGCCTACGCCGGCAAGTTCCCTAAAAGCGTAGGGCAATAACATACAAAGGAGGGAATCAAATAGAGGAAGTAACAGTGCATTCACTACCTAAGATGAAGTTATATTACAAGATAGCTTGTCACAACCCTAATGAATTGTTTTCATAACTCGGCCAGCGGCGACAAGAAAAGAAAAGGGCGGGCGGCCTAATCCACACGGTCGCCCTCGATCCTCCTGATCCCGGCCACCCTTTCCACAATGGGCGCGATGAGGGCCCTGATCTCCTCCAGGTCAGCGTCTGGCGGCAAGGATCTGAGGACGTTGGTGAGCTTGAGGCCTGGGTTGCGGAAGACGATCTTCACCAACACCTTCTCAAGGGCTCCAGCGCAGGCATCTAGCGTCTCGTCGGCCAGCCGCTCTGGGATCGCATCCCAGAGTTCCTAAAGGGCCGTCGCCACGCCTTTGAAGAACGAAGTGAGCTTGGAGCTGGGTGGGAGGTTCGCGCCAGAGGGATACTCGTGACCCTCCATCCCCAGCAGCGACAGCTCCTTGTCGATGGAGGCGGCGATGTCCACCAGACCCTCCGTCCACTGCTCCACCGTCGCCCTGAAGTTGTTCTGGGTAATGACGGCGCTCTTCAACAGCGCCTCGTTGTCCGTGATCTCCTTCCGCAAGGTCGTCTCTCGCTCCTTGGCGCTGTCCAGCGTCTTGGACAAGGTGGCCAGCTTCATCTCGAGATCGGCATTGGAGTCCTTGGCAGCGTCAAGCTCCCTGATCTTATCGGCGAAGCGTCCTTGCAGCTCGCCGAGGGTATAAGCACCCTTCTCGCGCTCTTGTTTGAGCGCGGCGAGCTCCTCACCGCTCGCCTTAAGATCAGTGTCGAGCTGCGCCACCCTCGTCTCCAGCTCCTTCTTGGCGCCTCGGCGGCCGCGGCAGCATCGTGCGCTTCCTTGAGGGCTCCGCCAAGCGCTTGCTCGCGCGCGGCGACCTCCTCCTCGTGGCTGGCGAGGCTGGCTTTCTGCTGCACCAGCTCGTCCTCCCGCGCGGACAGCCCCTCGGCGGCAAGCCTCTGCTGCTCTTCGAATTCGGCCTTCTCGAGGATGAAGGCTGTCCGCGCCTCGTCGAGTTGCCTCCGCTCCTCCACCAAGGATCGGAGGGCCTCCTAGTTGAGCTCCCGGAGCTCCTCGGCGCGTTTCTCCATGTCCACTCCCGCCTTCGCGACAAGCGCTTCCCGGCGTTCCACCTTGGCTTGTCGCGCGCGGTAGAGTGACACCAGCTTCCGGAGCAGCCGCTCCTTCTCAGGCTCGCCGCCGTTGCTGCTTGGCGCATCAACCAGTGTCAGCCCGGCGGAGGCGAGCACCTCTCCATCCAAGGTCTCCCCCTCGACCGGCGCCCTGGAAGTCGACTCCCAGGGGAGCTTGATGAAGATATCATCGCCGGCCTTCAGGTAGACGCCTGGCTGGGGCTCCTCGGGGCCCGACGCTCTGGCGGAAGCAGGATCGGCGGTCGGCGCAGCGCCTGGCGCCCCTGCGGGCCCAAGGCCGTCTGTACGATCGCCGGACCCCTCGCCGGCGGCCGCTGCGGCAGCCTTGGCGGCCTCTTCGCCGGCCAGATCTTCAGCACCGTCCGCCTCTCCGGTGGCAGCCACGTCGTCGGTATGGCCGCGCGCAACCTCCTCGACGATGACCTCGGTCTCCATCAGGTCCGTGGCTGGCGGGTCTGAAGGCCTAAAGAGGGAGAGAAGTCAAGCAACTACCCAAAGAAGGAGATCCAAAAAAAAGAGAAGAACCCCAGGGGAGTTTCGAGGCAAGAAGGTTACCTGCGCCAGGGTCTGCAGTCACGGTCTCCGTCGCCAAGGGGTCGCCAGTGCTGACCCTTGCCGGAGACTGCTCCCTTACCGGAGACTGCTCCCTTGCCGGGGATTCCTCCCTTGCCGGGGAACTCCCCCTTGGCGGTGTAGTTGTAGCAGGTGGCGCATCGGGGGCGGTCTCCGGACGCTCCTGGTGGGGCTGCTCTGCTCCTACGCAAATCAACAGTCAGATATCGAAAAACGAAGAGTACTCAGGCATGCCCGACGGCAGGAAGAAAATCATATGCTTACGCTGGGGGCTGCGCTGGGGGCTGCTCTGAGGATTATTTGGTGGGTCTGACAAGGTCATCTCAGGCGCACCCCCTGCCGTCACGGTGGGCTCGTCGTCAAGGATGACCACCGGGGACCTTGGCTCTCTTTGCCGCCCTCTGAGCCAGAGTCCTGAAAAGGAGTAAATTCAGAGGAGAGCAAATGAGATGCGGGACACAACTGCAAGAATTGAAGAAATACAAGTACAACGAGGATCTTACTCCTCTCCCTCTTCCTCGTCGGAGCTAAGCGCGGAGAAGTCAAAGATTGGCCCGCTTCTGGCGCGAGGAGGCGGAGGAGTAGGCTCCCTTTGCCGCTTGGCGGAGGCAGTGGTGGCGCTAGCCTGAGACGGCCTTGCCCCGGCTGCCACCGTGGCGCGAGGGGCGGCAGGAGCCGAAGCGGCGGCCTGCAAAGACCCCGCTCCTGCTGCCACAGCGGAGCGTGTCACGCGGCGCTGCGGCTGTTGGCTCGTCTGCCGCCCCACCACGTCTCCGGCCTTGCGGAGACGCCTCCGTGGTTGAGCCGGGGGCACCGCTTGCGACGAGCTTCCCAAAGGTTGGGAGGAAGAGGCGTCCGTCTCCGGCAAGCCGCTCGTGTCCTTGGTGGGCTTGTCCGCCTTGACGCCGTGCCCGGCAGGCTCTTCCTCGCCGACAAACTCCGCTCGATCGGCAAGGCTTTCCGCCTCCGCTGCGTCCGCCTCCGCCAATGTGAATCCAAATTCGCCCGCGGCCGCGGCTGCCGCCGCCTCTTCCTTCCTGGAGGCGATGCGCGCCAACTCCTCGTCGGTGGTGTCCCGGGTGAGGCCCTTCTGCTCGGCGGGGTCGACTGGCACCTCCACCAAGTCGTCGAAGAACGCCCGCACGACGTCGCCAGCAGGCTCCTGCCAAGTGGAGTCGATCCCATGCGAGTCGCACAGCGGCATCATTGCAAGGATGCGGCTGAGCGACGAATTGTTGCACAACGGGATGACTCCTTGCGGCAGCCTGAACCATTCGGGGTGATCGGGGTCATGCTTGAGCAGCTCCTTGAGCGTCCCGTCAAGTTCCAAGATAGTGAAATTGAAGTTGAGGCCAGGGCGCAGCCTCATGACGTCCGCCGCATTCTGGAACTCCCAGGCGGGTCTCCCTTTCTCCTGCAGGGGAGCGATGCGGCGGCGGAGGAAATCTGCGCCAACGGCGCCAACTGTGAGCCCGGCACGCCTAAGCCGCAGGATCCGGGTAACGGCAATCTGCAGCTTGTCGTCGTCCGGAGCCACGTCGCTCCAATCCCTGCCGCGCACCACAGGAGTTCGGCGCACGACAGTGAATGGCTGCGGGTTCTCCTCGACGATCAGGCACCAGTCTGCTCTCCACTCCTCCCATTTGCTGCGGAGCTCTCCCTCCAGATAAGAATCCTTCTTGCCGGGCTTCGAGATCCAGGCGATTCCGCCGGATAGGGGCTCTCCTCTCTCTACTCGAGGCGTGAAGAAGTGGCGGAAGAGGGCTATGTTTGGATAGACTCCGACAAAGTTTTCGCAAAGATGTGCGAAAATTTCCATGGTCAGGACAGCATTGGGGGTGAAATCAAGGAGATGGAACCCGTAGGTGTTCATGATGTCGCAGAAAAATTCAGAGA
The DNA here is from genome assembly GCA_032464435.1 of Aegilops umbellulata. Lineage (NCBI taxonomy): Eukaryota > Viridiplantae > Streptophyta > Magnoliopsida > Poales > Poaceae > Aegilops > Aegilops umbellulata. The sequence goes on along the minus strand of CP136055.1, from coordinate 240,632,880 downwards.
AGGGCGGGCAGAGCCCGCAATAGAAGAACGGAGGAAAGAAGGGATACCCGGTCGGATACTCCTTCTGGGCGGCGGCGGGAAGAACCCTCGTGCGCGGATGCGCTCGCGTCCCCGTCGACCAGAAGAGGTAGAATTCCTCCCTCAGGTCCAACACGTCGAGCTGAGGGGGGAAGGTTGCCTGCTCCTTTCGCAGCGCCTCAAGCCGCTGCGCCTCGGCCGACTTCGCAGCCTTCGCTTTCCCCTTGTCGCCCTTCGGGGCCATGGCGGAAGCAGGGAGGGAGGTCGGCAGCGTCAGTAGCACTGGTGGCGACGGAAGGGGCGGAACGCTGCTCCCCTTGGGAAGTGGCGGAGATTTTCGAGGAATCACAACTGGCGGGTGGGCGGACTGCCCCTGTTTCCCCTGCTTCTAGCGGGGAGGGGGCGTTTCGCCTTTCTGAATAAACAAATCACCTGCGACGTGACGCCTGCCTGCGGGGCTCAGCCCCGCGCACGCCGCCCACGTCACGCACGCCTCTCCCCATGATGCCGCGTTCGATGCGTGCCGTTCGGGGAGGACGTGGTGGATGCAGAAGAAGATGCAGCGTGACCCAGGCTGCGCGTGCCCGTGCACTGTTTTGGGCCTGGCCCAACAGCGCTCGACACCGTGTATGGCCCAGGCCCGGGGGCTCCTGTCGGTGTACTAAAGTAGGGGTACCTTAGTACCCCGAACTTGTGCACGGGCAGTCGTAGCACCCCGCGGCAAGGCTTGGCAGGTGATCGCCAAAACTCTCCATGGTCCCTTTTTGGGCCATCCAAGAACAAAGTATTTGAGCCAAGGCCCCGGCAGGAGGAGCTTGCCGGGAAGGACACCCGAAGAGAGCGAGGCCCCGGCAAGAGGAGCTTGCCGGGACGGCCGCTCGAAGCACAAGGCCCCGGCAAGAGGAGCTTGCCGGGAAGGCCGACCAGGGCACGACAAGAGACTTGCTGCGACGCGCCACGCGTCCCGGCAAGGACCGGTGGGCGACAAGCTCCCGGGTGCAACAAGGCATCAACCGCGGCAAGGCGCTTGCCGCGGCAAGTCACCACCCCGCGCCTGCGTTCCAGCTCATCCACCCACGTGTCGCTCTGGGGCCATTCCAGGCGTACGTGGCGAAAGGCTGCGCAGCCAGGGGCATGCGGTGGCGAAGCAACGCTGACAGGATAGCCGTCGTGGCAAATGGTGGCGCCCCTGACGGACCCTTTTCTGCACTGTTTGGGTGACCTAGACGGGCATTTAATGCCCTTGTCCCCTGCCGTCAGAGTTAGGTATGATAACACTGTGCAAACAGCTGTACCCAACACAGCGTTTTCCAGTTTTACCCCCGCCTACGTTGCCACCTGTGGGTAACCCCTTGCGCATATAAAAGGAGGCCCCATGCGCAACGTGAGAGGAAGGGGAAAAAGAGGAAAAAAGGGGGAGGAGAAAAGGAGGCCACTCACGCTCGGTCTGACTAGTTGCCTGAGTGTACTGTAGCACTCAGCGCTCCCGAACAAGAACACAATACAAACCACAAAGCAGCAGTAGGGTTTTACGCATCTGTGCGGCCCGAAGCTGGGTAAACCCCTTGTGTGCATCGCCTCGATCCGCTCTTCGCGCGACCTCCGCCCCCCGCCGAACCAGAAAGGGGCTCGGTCCCCATAGGTGTTCGTGGAGGCAGATTTCCCCCGACACACCGAGATTACGTTATGCCCGAACCCTAACCATATTGGTCCTACCGAGTTGCATCTCAGTCCCACCAAAAATCCTAAACGGTCACTAGGTTTGCTGAATCGGTCCGACCGAGTTTAACCATTCGGTCCCACCGAGTTTGGCAAATTGTGTGTAACTGTTAGATTTTGTGTGGAGGCTATATATACCCCTCCACCCACTCTTCATTCGTGGAGAAAGCCATCAGAACACATCTACACTTCCAATACACATTTTATGAGAGAGAACCACCTACACTTGTGTTGAGCTCATGATATTCCATCCCAACCATATGAATCTTGATCTCTAGCCTTCCCCAAGTTGCTTTCCACTCAAATCTTCTTTCTACCAAATCCAAGTCCTGTGATAGAGAGTTGAGTGTAGGGGAGACTATCATTTGAAGCACAAGAGCAAGGAGTTCATCATCAACACACCATTTGCTACTTCTTGGAGAGTGGTGTCTCCTAGATTGGCTAGGTGTCACTTGGGAGTCTCCGACAAGATTGTGGAGTTGAACCAAGGAGTTTGTAAGGGCAAGGAGATTGCCTACTTCGTGATGATCTACCGCTAGTGAGGCAAGTCCTTCGTGGGCGACGGCCGTGATGGAATAGACAAGGTTGCTTCTTCATGGACCCTTCGTGGGTGGAGCCCTCCGTGGACTCGCGCAATCGTTACCCTCAGTGGGTTGAAGTCTCCATCAACGTGGATGTACGATAGCACCACCTATCGGAACCACAACAAAAACATCCGTGTCTCCAATTGCGTTTGAATCCACCAAACCCTTCCCTTTACATTCTTGCAAGTTGCATGCTTTACTTTCCGCTGCTCATATACTCTTTTGCATGCTTGCTTGAATTGTGTGGAGATTGCTTGACTTGTGCTAAGATAGCTAAAATCTGCCAAGAACTAAAATTGGGAAAAGTCTATATTTTTATTTGGTCAAGTAGTCTAATCACCCCCCTCTAGACATACTTCCGATCCTACAAGTGGTATCAGAGCTTTGGTCTCCATTTGCTTTGATTTCCATAGCTTTTGGTGGTCATAGCCTTGGTTTCACAACCTAGGAGAGTATGGCGTCTAGCGAGGGAAATTATCACCGTAGAGGTCCTTACTTTGATGGTACTAATTTTGCTAGTTGTAAGCATAAGATGAAAATGCATATTCTTGGACATAACCCCGCCGTTTGGGCTATTGTGTGTATTGGTTTGCAAGGTGAATTCTTTGATGGGAAAGAACCAAACGTGAAGCTACCGCGGAAGAGTTGAAGATGCTGCAATACAACGCTCAAGCTTGTGATATTCTTTTCAACGGATTGTGCCCCGAAGAATTCAACAAAATCAGTCGTCTTGAGAATGCAAAGGAAATTTGGGATACTTTGATTGATATGCACGAAGGTACCGACTCCGTCAAGGAATCCAAATTGGATGTGCTTCAAAGTCAACTTGACAAATTCAAAATGAAGGATGGTGAAGGTGTCGCTGAAATGTACTCTAGGCTTGCTCTTATCACAAATGAGATTGCCGGCTTAGGGAGCGAAGAGATGACCGATGGATTCATCATCAAGAAGATCCTAAGAGCCTTTGATGGAAAATATGATACCGTGTGCACATTGATCCAAATGATGCCAAATTACAAAGATCTCAAGCCAACGAAAGTCATCGGAAGAATTGTTGCTCATGAGATGTCACTCAAGGATAAAGAGGAACTTCACAACAAATCAAGTGGTGCTTACAAAGCCTCATGTGAATCCCCCACATCATCAAGTGAGAAACAAACCTTCAATGAAGAATTGAGCTTAATGGTGAAGAACTTCAACAAGTTCTACAAGAGTAGAAGCAAAGATAGAAGCTCCAAGTCAAGGTCCTACAATGACAAAAGATCTTCTAGTCGAGAGCGAACTGCTACAACTGTGGAAGGCCCGGACACTATTCCAATGAGTGTACGCCCCCCTACAAGAGAAGAGAAGATTCTCCCAAGAGAAGAAGTAGAAGAGAAGAATCACCATCTAGAGAAAGAAGGAGTAGAGATGATCGTTATGAACGAAGACCCTCATGGAGAAGCAAGGATTCGGAAAGAAAGGACAAGTCATCAAGGAGCTACACAAAACGAAGATATCAAGCTCATGTTGGTGAATGGGTATCCGGATCCGACACCGACAACCACTCCGAGAGAAGCTATCACTCCGATTCCGAATATACTCAAGATGAAGGTATTGTCGGTCTAGCTCTTGTGACAACCAACTCCTACGACATATTTGAGTCACCAAATGAAGGAGTTGGAACATGCTTCATGGCTAAAGGCCCAAAGGTATCACACCCCGTGTATGTTGATTTCAATAGTGATGAAGATGACTTGTTAGGTGATGATGATTTACTTGTTGACAACTCTAGTGATGAATACTATGATGAAACGTCAATTAATCATGCTAATCAAGATAAAACGAATGACAATGATAAGGAGAAGATTGAGTCTCTAACTAAAGAACTAAACACTCTTAAGTTAGCTCATGAAACTATCTTAGGAGATCATCGAGAACTTTTAAGGACTCATGAGAAATTACGCTTTGAAAAGCTCAACCTTGAGCAAGAGCATGAGTTCTTAAAAGCAATCAATGATGATCTTTGTAAGAAAAGTTCTTCTTACATTGCCAAGTGTTTACTCTTATCCACTTACATGACTCAAGTCAAGTCTAGTAACAAGAACAAGAAAGATTCTTCCTCCAGTAGTAACAATGATCATGCTAAATCCAATATTGTTGCTTCTAGTAGTTCTCTTGATTCCACTAATGATTCTCTTAGCCAAGTTACACTTGAGCAAGAAAATAGCTTATTGAAGGGAATTATAGAGAAAGGTGTTTACAAGAGCCTTGCCGGAAGTAAGCAATTCGAGGAAACTGTACGCAAGCAAGGAAGGCACCGGAAGAATCAAGTTGTTGGTTTTGAACGAAAGTTCAATGCCAATGGAGTTGAGTGGGAAGAAGATCAATACCCCAAGATGAAGTTTGTTCCTCAACAAGAGAAGTATGATCCTACTTCTTTCAAAGGGACACAAGATCAAGATGATCTTCCACCACAAGACCACAAGCAAAAAGGCAAGGAAAAGCTTCAAGAGGAAATTGATGCATTTGAAGAAGCTCCTAAGGCCTTGGTCAAATGGGTTCCCAAGACTACTTCAAGTTCCACTTCATCAAGTACAACTACAACTCCGAGGATTCCCATTAAGATGGTGTGGATCCAGAAGAAGAAGAACTAGAGAGTTCTTGAGGGTGACTCCGCCAACATATTTCACTCTTATCATCTTGGCAAGAACAAGTGCAATCAACTTCCACATCTTGCACTAGTTCAAGGAGTCACAAACCCTCTTATTGGTAAGACAAGGGACAAGGTAACCTAAAAGCTTTCATAGACATCATCTTGTGTGCGCATCACTCTATGTCTATGGATATCCTTGTTTGTTCCTTGTGGGACTAACCCGTGTAGGTATTGAAAGTGCAACTCACTCCAATGGATAGCTCCAAATGATCTACATCAACATTGAGCATCCACATCTTCAACATCTACATGAAGTCATCATCGACAAAACCCAAGGTTAGTTCATCCCTCTTAAGGGGGATCTCACATCTAGGGGGAGCTTTACTCTAAAAATTGAGCTAAAGCAACTCTAATGGTGTGAACACAACAATGCTTTATGTAAAAGTGGTAACCCCACTTGTGCTTAAACGATGAGTATGACCTATGATCAAATGTTCTCATTTGACTCCTATGTCAATATACTCATATATAGATGACCTAGTCATCGCCAATTGTTTGATAGATGCTAGAATTGGTTGTGCATGCTTTGCCACATATTTCAATTGCCATTTTATTGTGTGAGGATGTTGATTGCATATTTTAATCATTCGAGGACATCCACTTGTTGTTTTGATTGATTGGTTTTCTTTTCTTTTGCCAAGTGGATGGACAAGAATGCCTAAGAACCCGCTCTAGATATCTATGCTTTTCTCGTCTCAAACTCTATTCATGCTACATCACAAAATTTGATCAAGTCAGATTCGAACCACTCTGTGTGAGGAGCACTCGGAGTCCCCGATTCGTCATAGACTTAAACTTCCAAAACTTCTTTGTGTGTTTTGGTCTGACCGATTCCTCCATTTCGGTCATACCGAGATCACTAAGTCGATCTAGGTTTTCATCTTGGTGCAACCGATTTGAACTTTTCGGTCACAACGAGTTGCTGTAACTGTCAACAGTTATGCATCTCGGTGCCACCGAGTTGTTCCACTCGGTCACACCGACAGGTCGGGCTATATATACTCACAGGCAAAATTTTGGAAATTTCTACGAAACCTCTTCGCCCGCGCATAGCTCGCTCTGCCTCCAGGGTCTCCGGATCGTCCCCCTCGTCGCCAGCCGCCTCCTGTCGCTGGTCTCCGACGCCGTCAACGGATTTCGTCTCCGCCGTTGCCGCTGTAGCGAGTTCATCGCCGAACTAGGGTATGGACTCGATCACAGCGCTATCCCCGTCCGATTCCTAGCACATTGTGTTCATTATGAATCTTGCCACGATTGAAACGCTTCTATCCAGTCAAAACACTCCGTAGATTAGAATTGAATCGAAAAATTAGGGTTAGGTTTCCGCCGAAACCATCTCGGACCCACCGGGTTGCAGAACTCGGTTCCACCGATTCGGCCAAGGCCATTGCACATGTGGTTCTCGGTCTGACCGAGAATTGCAAATCGGTGTGACCGAGTTCAGGACTTTGTGAAACCCTAGCAGTCTCGGTGCCACCGAACTGTGACTCGGTCTGACCGAGTTCACTAGTTTTGGTTCCAACAGCTGCTTCGGTATCACCGAGTTTGCAAATCGGTTGATCCGAAATGCTTTTTGTGGAAAACTAAAACTAAGTCTTTGACTCATTCTTTTGCAAAAATCTCTGCATTTTGTGATGCTCATCCACTCTATCTCATCTACAATCTATTCACAGGGTCTGCAGTCAGTGTTTGCAACATGTCTGACCAAAGTGATAGCCAGAACAAGTCAGAGGAGCAGGTTCACTTGAGTGAGGGCACTAGTCCCTCTAGCAGCTCAGATGAGGGTAGCAGAAGCACCCCAAGCAACTTGCCAACGGCTGCCACTAGAGCAAGCAAGAAAAAGACTTCAGAGTCTGAAGATGAGGATTATGTGGCAGAGGAAGAGGAAGCCACTTCAAAGAAGAAAGTGCTCAAGAAGGAATATGGCTTAGCTGCAGCCACATAGCCAGGTATGCAGAAGAAGGTACCTGCAAGGAGAGTTCCCACTTCTAAACCTAGGAAGGTTGCCACTGGAGAAACCCTGAAGTTTACCATGGAGTCAGAAGAGGAAGCTGTTGGCCAAGACAAAAAGAAAAAGAGAGTCAGAACCACTACTGCCAGAGTTCTTGGCAAACCCTCCATGAGGAGAGATTTTGAGGAAGAAGAGGAAGAAGAGGTTGCTGCACCAGCACCTAATGCACAAAAGCTAATGGGTGATGCTATAAAGTCAGGGGCTGCATCATCAAAGCCCAAAGAAGCACCCAAAGCTGCCTCCAAGCCCAAGAGTGCACCTAAGAGGAACACCAGGAGTATACCAGCTGCTGAGAAGAACAAGGCCCCAGTGCCTGATGTTGCTGCTGAGGAAGATGATGAAGGACAAGTTCTGAGGAAGCTCAAACCCAAGATTCCAGACCACAACGATGCTCATCCTGTGGCTGAGAACATGAAGATCAGGAGAGATTCAGGGCTGAGGAAATGGAGAGAGACAGATCCATATGCTACAAGGAGAAGTACTGCTGTTGATTACATATTCCACACAAAGGAACAGCAAGACTTCTATGAGACAGTGCTGCTGGGCAAGAAACCCATAGTGTGTGATATGAGGTGGGTCGGCTGGACCTACATGAAGGAAAATGAAGAACACTATCCTGGAGTGTATGACAGCTTCAATGCTTGTGGAGTTGCAGACTTTGTTGGGCAGAAGCTCACAAAGTGGAATGAGGAGCTCATAATGCAATTTTACTCCACAGCACATTTCTATCCAGATGGCAGGATAGTATGGATGTCTGAAGGTACAAGGTACCAATCAACTATTGAGGAATGGGCTCAGTTGATCAATGCCCCAGAGGAGCAAGAAGATGACTTGGATGTTTATGCCAATAAGATGGATCACAATTCCATGTCAAACATGTATAAAGAGATCCTAGACAAAGCTCTTGAGACTTTCAAGTTTGGATCAGTCCACTTTCTTCTGTCAGGGCTGCCTACAATCAACTGGATCCTAAGGCACACTCTCTTGCCCAAGTCAGGTGACCACAACATGATCAGAGGGCACACAATTAACTTGCTACATATATTTGATGTGCCACAGAAGTTCAAGGTCATGAGCCTCATAGTTGAGACTATCAAGAGGACAGCAGCTGATCAGAAGAGAAGTTGTGGATATGCCCCACATTTCAGGAATTGATTAACTCGAAGATGGGCACATGCACATACCTGTTGGATAAGGAACACTTGCCCATCCATCCAGATTTTGAGGACAATCAAGTTGTGATGAATGAGAATGAACCATCATCAGTACAAGCTCAAGCAAAGAAGGAGAAGGAAAAGATGGAGAAGGCTGCCAAGATGCCAACTCAAGAGGAGGCATCTGTACTTTCTAAAGAACAAGCAGGAGCAGCTCGGTTATCTGATAGCATCAACTCTGAGGATTGAGAAAGGACTGGCCACCCTGACTCGAAACCAAGAGATCTTGGAAAGAATCATGGAACAAAAGTTCTATGACTTAGATGTGAAAGTAACTGAGATTCAGTCTGCTGTGGAGCAACTACAGGATGACATGCAGGATAGGAAGGGCAAAACAACAATTGATGCATTTGCCAGAGTGCCGAGAGCTCATAGATCATCTGCAGTGCCAGTAACTGACACCCGAGCCACTTCATCTGAACCAGCTACAGGGTCAGTGCCACCAGCTCCAGCACCTACACCAGCTCCAGCTCCATCTACTTCAACTGAAGCCTTCCTCCTCGGCGTTATCCGGACTCCACCACCTGAAGACCAAGCCTGAGAGTCGTTTTAGTGCTATGCATTTTCTATGAACTTTTTTGTAACTTGTTGCCAAAGGGGAGAAAAATGTATATATCATAGGCTTCGAGAGAGAGAGTTTGTTTGCTTTTGTTCTCTCTTATCTTCTTGGTTGAACTTTGTTTGCTTGAGATACTATGCTATTATCTATGAGACATTGATGATCATGTGGTTGATCATAAGCTACACTTATGCTTGTTGGATGATACTATCATGTTATCCCTATTTGATCATTCACTTTGCTTGGTGATGAGTGCATGTATTTAATTCTTATCATTTTGAGCGCTCCACCAAGATGTATGTGACATGGAAGAGTAACCCATGATCCTAACTCATTGTGCATTTGCAGTCCAAAGCAAATCTTAAGATATGCACAAATTTAGGGGGAGCTCTTGCTTTTCACATACTTCTCAAAGCGACAATATTTTTTCACTCTTATTATCATTTGTCGAAGCTTTGATCTATATGTTGTCATCAATTACCAAAAAGGGGGAGATTGAAAGTGCAACTATCCCTGTGTGGTTTTGGTAATTCCTAACAACATATAGCTCATTGAGCTAACATTATTCCAAGATTAATATTTCAGGAAAAGCTCAATGAATGGCATGGCATGGATGAGGAAAGTGGATCCCTCAAAATTCTAAGGACAAAAAATTTGGCTCAAGCTTAAAGCTCAAGACTCTACATTTTATATTTTAGTGATCCAAGATCACATTGAGTCTATAGGAAAAGCCAATACTATCAAGGAGGGATGAGGTGTTGCTTAATGTCTTGCTTGCTCAAAGTTCTTAGTGATATGCTCCCAAACCCTCAACTACCTTCCCACATCCTCATTTGACCTAAAACAAAAGTCAAAATCGGCCACCGATTCTTTATATCCGGCGCCACCGAGTTTCAAATGTCATAGCCACTACCACAAACCCTAGCCAAATCGGTCTCACCGATAGGGATCTCGGTCTCACCGAGATGGGATTGTAATCTCTCTGTTTCCCTTCGTAACGTTTCGGTCTAACCCAAGTGAGCCATTGGTCCCACCGAGATTGCAATGTAAACTCTCTGTTTCCCTTTCGTAACATTTCGGTCTCACCGGAATGAGCGAACCGGTCCCACCGAGTTTACCTGACCAACTCTATGGTTAGCTTATTACCAAAATCGGTCCCACCGAGTTTGTGTAATCGGTCACACCGAGATTACGTTATGCTGGAACCCTAACCATATCGGTCCTACCGAGTTGCATCTCAGTCCCACCGAAAGTCCTAACGGTCACTAGGTTTGCTGAATCGGTCCGACCGAGTTTAACCATTCGGTCCCACCGAGTTTGGCAAATTGTGTGTAACGGTTAGATTTTGTGTGGAGGCTATATATACCCCTCCACCCACTCTTCATTCGTGGAGAAAGCCATCAAAACACATCTACACTTCCAATACACATTTTTTGAGAGAGAACCACCTACACTTGTGTTGAGCTCAGTATATTCCATTCCAACCATATGAATCTTGATCTCTAGCCTTCCCCAAGTTGCTTTCCACTCAAATCTTCATTCTACCAAATCCAAATCCTGCGAGAGAGAGTTGAGTGTTGGGGAGACTATCATTTGAAGCACAAGAGCAAGGAGTTCATCATCAACACACCATTTGTTACTTCTTGGAGAGTGGTGTCTCCTAGATTGGCTAGGTGTCACTTGGGAGCCTTCGACAAGATTGTGGAGTTGAACCAAGGAGTTTGTAAGGGCAAGGAGATCGCCTACTTCGTGAAGATCTACCGCTAGTGAGGCAAGTCCTTCTTGGGCGACGGCCGTGATGGAATAGACAAGGTTGCTTCTTCGTGGACCCTTCGTGGGTGGAGCCCTCCGTGGACTCGCACAACCGTTACCCTCTGTGGGTTGAAGTCTCCATCAACGTGGATGTACGATATCACCACCTATCGGAACCATGACAAAAACATCCGTGTCTCCAATTGCGTTTGAATCCTCCAAACCCTTCCCTTTACATTCTTGCAAGTTGCATGCTTTACTTTCCGCTGCTCATATACTATTTTGCATGCTTGCTTGAATTGTGTGAAGATTGCTTGACTTGTGCTAAGATAGCTAAAATCTGCCAAGAACTAAAATTGGGAAAAGTATAGATTTTTATTTGGTCAAGTAGTCTAATTACCCCCCCCCTCTACACATACTTCCGATCCTACAGCGGTCGCTGCGGAACGGACAGCTGTTGTGCCACTCTCGCCAGTTGCTATCCCTGTCATAGATGTTGTTGCCGCAACCTTGATGTCTACTACACAACTTGTTCTTATCGACTCGTGTTGGGCCCCCAAGCGTAGAGTTTTGTAGGACAGTAGCAAATTTCCCTCAAGTGGGTGACCTAAGGTTTATCAATCTGTGGGAGGCGTAGGATGAAGATGGTCTCTCTCAAACAGCCCCTCAACCAAATAACAAAGAGCCTCTTGTGTCCCCAACACACCAAATATAATGGTAAATTGTACAGGTGCACTAGTTCGGCAAAGAGATTTTGATACAAGTGTAGTAATCATAGTAGATATTGATTTTTGTAATAGGAACAATACAAAACAACAAGGTAGCAAGTAACAAAAGTGAGCACAAACGGTATTGCAATGCTTGAAAATGAGGCCTAGGGTTCATATTTTCACTAGCTCAATCTCTCAACAATGCTAATATAATTGGATCATATAACAAACCCTCAACGTGCGATGAAGAATCACTCCAAAGTTCTTATTTAGCGGAGAACATAAGACGAAATTGTCTGCAGGGTACGGAACCACCTCAAAGTTATCCTTTTCGATCGATCTATCGAGCTGTCCCTATAAGTGTCACAAACAACCCAAGAGTGTGTACTAAAATAACACCATATGATACACATCAACCAACTCTAATGTCACCTAGATACTCCAATGTCACCACGAGTATCCGTGAGTTGAGTATAAAATATGTGTCAAACATTTTCAGATTCATAATACTCAATCCAACACAAAGAACCTCAAAGAGTGACCCAAGATTTCGACCAAAGAAACAAGGATGAGAACATGCATCAACCCCTATGCATAGATTACCCCAATGTCACCTCAGGAATCAGCGAGTTGAGTGCCAAAGCATACATCAAGTGTTCTCAAATCCATAAAAGTATTCAATCCGCTAACACTGAAATCTCAAAGGTAAAACTCAGTCCACCTCACCAAGATAGAGAGGGAGAAACAACATATGATCCAACTATATTAACAAAGCTCATGGTACATCAAGATTGTGCCAAATCAAGAACATGAGAGAGAGAGATTAAACACATAGCTACTAGTACAAACCCTCAGTCCCGAGGGTGGACAAGTCCCTCCTCATCATGGTGGCCGCCGGGATGATGAAGATGGCCTCCGGTGATGGTTTCCCCCTCCGCAGGGTGCCGGAATAGGGTCCAGGTTGATTTTTCATGGCTACAGAGGCTTGCGACAGCGGAACTTCTAATCTAGGGTTATTTCTTGGGGTTTCTGTATTTATAGTATTTTTGGCGTCGGTCTCACGCTGAGATGGCCTCGAGGGTCCCACTACCCACTAGGGCGTGCCAGAGGGGGAGGGTGGCGCGCCTTGGTGCCTAGTGAGCAGCAGGGCCCCCCTCCAGTGGTTCTTTACTCCAATATTTTTCGTGTGTTCCATAAAAAATCTCCAAAAAGTTTCGTCCAATTCCAAGAACTTTTATTTCTGCACAGAAAACAACACCACAGGAGTTTTTCTGACAATAGCGTCAGTCCGGGTTAGTTCCATTCAGATCATACCAAAACCATATAAATTTGTTGTAAACATGGCATGAATACTTCATAAATTATAGATACGTTGGAGATGTATCACACCTAAGCAGCAATAGCGCCCGTTTGGGGTGCCTTGGCCGCCCGGTCACAGATTGCGGCCGCGCTCATGCAGGTTGTTAGCACGCTCAATGCGCCTGCGGTCGCGCTCTCGTCGGAGTGGGCTGTTGAAGTTTCCCTCACGATGTGGGTCCATGTCCCCATCTTTGACCGGCGACAATTGAATAGTGAAATGATATTTGGGGAGCAAGCTAGTGTGCTTGAAGCGTCGGCTGTGGACTGTAGCCGACGAACCTTCTCACGTAAGCCATATACTACTTCGCTCCAAGATATTTTGTACTACATCTCACGTGGTTGGTGATAATAAACTGTGTGTGATCTACTTGATTTTTTGTCTTGATTTTAAATACATAATGGGGTCACAGCGGCAAAGGAGGGTGTTTGAATTGCTAGAACTTTTATCTGCAATCAACATGCAACAATAAGAGTGTCGTCAAATTTTTTGGAATTATTCAGGGTTTGGACATTTTTTTACTTTAACTGAGTTTCTAGGCATTTAAGGTGAATAATTCAAAATTAAACTACATGCACATGCTCCGGTGCACCAAAATGGGTTGTAAAATCATATATGTGTCCATGGGTGGATTCTTATGTCCCATGCAAGAAATGGGAATGAATTTCAAACACCTCAGCACTGTGGCTCGCAGGCAAACTTTGAGATACTTGGTTTTGGAATTATAGTAAATCCAAAACTCATGAAACTTGGCATGCTATCTTGGAATGGCACCAACATGTTGTGGTAAAAATTTATCCCATTTGGGGTAGGTTAGGGTATAAGCTTCTCACAAACACTACAAAAAAAGACACATGCGTGACATTTTGGGCCAAACGAAAAAAAATTATGTCATGCTTATGACACTTCTATGATGATAATTGTGACAAAAACCGGTATCATCATAATGTGGTGGGATCCTACTTCTATGACAAAAAATCATGACAGAAAATGGGCTTTTTGTCTTGGGCGGACCGGAGACGCAGCTGCATGACATTCTTTGGGCCGTCCATGACGGAATAAACCGTGGTAGAAGTGAGGGCGTGTAAAATATCGGGGAGTTCCCGGCTACGATGGGTGGTCGGGGGACGAGCGATGCATGTTTCTCTCATACACGTACGCCCGTGGGTGCGAGGCGTTGGGCTCTAACTGAACCCGAGCGAGGCGTTCGCATACTGAACCCGAGCGATTGCACTACAGGCTACGCGATACTGAACCCGAGCGATCCATCGATGGCTGTTAACTGAACCCGATTGAGCGATTCCTTTGCTACTGCTGCTAACTGAAGCCGATTGAACTTGCTGCCTCTTGATGAACAGTGAACATTGTTGGGGGGGGGGGGTTGGATGAACAGTTCCCGGTGAACAGGAACCCGTGGTGTTGCCGCTGGATGAACAGGACCCCGATCGATCGAGTCGGTGGAGGGTTGGATGAACAGGACCCCGTGGAGGGCTGGATGAACAGGACGACCCCGTGGAGGGCTGGTTGAACAGTAGCCAGTGGAGGGCTGGATGAACAGTAGTCCGTGGAGGGGTGGTTGAACAGGACCCCTTAGAGAGGGTTGATTGAATAGTAGCTGGGGGAGGAACGTGCGGTGGAGACTGGATGAACAAGAGCCCGTGGATGAACATTCACAGGTGGAGGCTGGAGGAGGTCGACGGTGGATGAACAGTAGCCCGTGGGGGCAGTCGACAGTGGAGATGAACAGTATCTCATGGAGTCCCGTTTTGCGGTACGCCACACCCCTCTCGATGAATAGGACCCCCGTTTCGACCGTAGCGCTCCAACACAAGTTTGTTTCCTCCGTTTTGCGGTACGCCACACCCCTCCCGTTCAACAGGACCCCGTTTCGACCGTAGGGGGTCTGTTTCCTCAGTTTTGTGGTACGCCAGACCCCTCCCCATGAACAGGATCCCGTTTCGACCGTGGCCGGTCAAACACAAGGCCGTTTCCTCCGTTCTGCGGTACGCCAGACCTCGTTTCCATCGTCTATTCCACCCAAGCCGGTTGGCTCCCGGTGAACACGATGACGCATTCCGTTCCGACCCAGCCGGTTGCCTCCCCATGATCACGATGACAACGCAGCTTCTCTGTTCCGACCCAGCCATGTTGACAAGCCCTGGCCGTACGTATGCGCGAGTAGGCGTTCGAGACCCCGCCCGTATGTACGTACGTGGTTGTATTTACTTTCTTGCACCCTGGCCGCTGTACATACGTGTACATGCTACTTGCGCGCCTCTACTACGACACGTGCCCTTCCTTACTCGGGCACGGTTCATCACTGCAGCCTGCAGACAGACCGATCGACTAGTATGTACGTACACATTCGCCACCAGAATGACAACGCTACATACGCTTCGACCAGGTGAGTCCCGACTATCAGGCACTTTCTTGCGTGCGAAGATGTAGCTGGTGGGTCCCAGCAGTAAGGGGGAAATTTTTTTTCGCAAAATACGGTGGCCCGTCCGGTGGGTCACTGCTGTCAGGTGGAGGAATAATTATTTTGCGCGTAATAAGGAGGCACTTCCTTGCTGCAGCCGTGGACCCAGTTGTCAGCCTCTCCACGTATAGTACTCTTCCGATGGAAATCGTTCATTGACCACATTGACCACGCCGCGTCGAGAGCACCAGGGCGGTGGACGACGGTGAGGCCTAGGAAGGGGACGATGCAAAGCCGGGGAAGACGCGACAGTGGATGCCCATGCGAAGGGAGTATGTGGGTTGACTTCTTCGGCTGCGGTGTGAGGTTGTCGTCGCCGGAGAATAATGGGAGGTGTGGGTGAGTATAGAGGGATGGCATGGGCAGCGGTGGCAGCACAGCCGGACACAGGAGGCAGGAGCAGGTGATACGTCTGCAACGTATCTATTTTTTTTTATTGTTCTATGCTATTATATTATGTGTTTTGGATGTTTTTGGGCTTTATTAAACACTTCTATATTATTTTTTGGACTAACATATTGACCCAGAGCCTAGTGCCAGTTCCATTTTTTCCCTTGTTTCAGTGTTTCGAAGAAAAGGAATATCAAACATAGTCAAAACGGAATGAAACCTTCTGGAGAAGTTATTTTTGGAAGGAAAGCAACCTGATAGACTTGGAGTGCACGTCAGGAAAGAAACGAGGGAGCCACGAGGTAGGGGGGCGCGCCCACCTCCCTAGGGCGCGCCCTCCACCCTCGTGGGCCCCTCGTGGCTCCCCTGACGTATTTCTTCCGCCTATATATATATATATCCATATTCCCTAAAACAATTGGGGAACAGAATAGATCGGGAGTTCCGCCGCCGCAAGCCTCTGTAGCCACCAAAAACCAATCGGGACCCTGTTCCGGCACCCTGCCAAAGGAGGGAACCCTCACTGGTGGCCATCTTCATCATCCCGGCGCTCTCCATGATGAGGAGGGACTAGTTCACCCTCGGGGCTGAGGGTATGTACCAGTAGCTATGTGTTCGATCTCTCTCTCTCTCTCTCTCTCTCTCTCTCTCTCTCTTGTTCTTGATTTGGCACGATCTTGATGTATCGCGAGCTTTGCTATTATAGTTGGATCTGATGTTTCTTCCCCCCCTCTACTCTCTTGTAATGGATTGAGTTTTCCCTTTAAAGTTATCTTATCGGATTGAGTCTTTAATGACTTGAGAACACTTGATGTATGTCTTGCCGTGCGTATCTGTGGTGACAGTGGGATATCACGTGATTCACTTGATGTATGTTTTGGTGATCAAGTTACGGGTTCCACCCATGAACTTACGCATAGGGGTTGGCACACGTTTCCGTCTTGATTCTCCGGTAGAAACTTTGGGGCACTCTTTGAGGTTCTATGTGTTGGTTGAATAGATGAATATGAGATTGTGTGATGCATATCGTATAATCATACCCACGGACACTTGAGGTGACATTGGAGTATCTAGGTGACATTAGGATTTTGGTTGATTTGTGTCTTAAGGTGTTATTCTAGTACGAACTCTAGGGCTGTTTGTGACACTTATAGGAATAGCCCAACGGATTGATTGGAAAGAGTAACTTTGAGGTGGTTTCGTACCCTACCATAATCTCTTCATTTGTTCTCCGCTATTAGTGACTTTGGAGTGACTCTTTGTTGCATGTTGAGGGATAGTTATGTGATCCAATTATGTTATTATTGTTGAGAGAACTTGCACTAGTGAAAGTATGAACCCTAGGCCTTGTTTCAACTCATTGCAATACCGTTTGTGCTCACTTTTATCATTAGTTACCTTGCTATTTTTAAATTTTCAGATTACAAAAACCTATATCTACCATCCATATTGCACTTGTATCACCATCTCTTCGCCGAACTAGTGCACCTATACAATTTACCATTGTATTGGGTGTGTTGGGGACACAAGAGACTCTTTGCCATTTGGTTGCAGGGTTGCTTGAGAGAGACCATCTTCATCCTACACCTCCCACGGATTGATAAACCTTAGGTCATCCACTTGAGGGAAATTTGCTACTGTCCTACAAACCTTTGCACTTGGAGGCCCAACAACGTCTACAAGAAGAACGTTGTGTAGTAGACATCAGCAGGCGGCACGCCTGACGCTTGTTTGGGCGGCTGGAGCAAGAAGACCAGAGGTTGAAGAAGCACTATGGCCGTTGGATGGACATCGTACAGTCACTAGAGCTAGAATCGTTCATATTGACTAAGTTGACAAAGCCCTCCGTACGCGTCAACTTAGTAGGCCCACAAATCATCCTCCCACTATGGTGGGTCCCAGCTAGCCGGGGGAGTATTCATTTTTTGTGCGTAATAAGGAGGCACTTCCTTGCGTGCAAAGATATAGCTGGTGGGTCCGAGCTGTCAGCGGTAGTGTCGGTGTCAAAACCGGCGGATCTCGGGTAGGGGGTCCCGAACTGTGCGTCAAGGTCGGATGGTAACAGGAGACAAGGGACACTTTATTTTACCCAGGTTTGGGCCGTCTCGATGGAGGTAAAACCCTACTCCTGCTAGATTAATATTGATGATATGGGTAGTACAAGAGTAGATCTACCACGAGATCAAGGAGGCTAAACCCTAGAAGCTAGCCTATGGTATGATTGTGTATGATGATGGTTCGCCTACGGACTACAACCCTCCAGTTTATATAGACACCGGATAGGGTTAGTGTTACACAGAGTCGGTTACAATGGTAGGAGATCTTGAATATCCACACGCCTAGCTTGCCTTCCACGCCAAGGAAAGATCCTTCCGGACACGGGACGAAGTCTTCAATCTTGTATCTTAATAGTCCTGGAGTCCGGCTGAAGGTATAGTCCGGCTATCCGAACACCCCCTAATCCAGGACTCCCTTAGTAGCCCCTGAACCAGACTTCAATGACGACGAGTCCGGCGCGCAGATTGTCTTCGGCATTACAAGGCGGGTTCCTCCTCCAAGTTCTTCAAGAAGATTACAAACACCAAAAATAGTGTCCGGCTCTGCAAAAATAAGTTTCCACATATTGCCATATAGAGAATAATATTAACACAAATCAAATCTGCTGACGTATTCCGCAGTGCGTCATAACACTGCGGCCAAGCTCTTTATATAAATTGTTTTCATTGTTCCACCTCAGCGTGTTTAGCGAGGCGATTTCCTTGGCACGTCTTGTCAAAGAAGAGATCGTGTGCCCCTTTTAACGGGATTCTCATTAATATGGACGTGGGTAACCCAGTCGTGCCCGTTAGCACGTTTTGCCTTAATTAAAGGCTAGTCCAAGACGGTTACGGGGAGGGCTCTTGGTATTCTGCCTCTTATAAAGAGACCAAGACCCTATTCCCCTCTTCTATTCTCAAAATGAGCTCGCCCGTCGCCTCGAGTTCCAACACCCTAGGCTTCCAGATTCCAGGCGCACTGGTCCTTCGACAATGTCCGGCTCCGACCTCCAAGGCCGATGGATGCCCTCCTCCGTTACGGAGGAGGACGTATTAAGGTTGAGGGGAGCTAAATTCCTGACCGGCGAGATTTCACACAGGTTGCCTGTTCAAGGACAGGTGATCCCTAGCCCTCAGCCCGGTGAGAGTGTGGTATTCATATCCCACTTCCTTCGGGGATTAGGCTTCCCAATGGATCCCTTTGTAAGGGGGCTGATGTTTTATTATGGGCTGGAATTTCACGACTTAGCTCCGGAGTCTATCCTCCATATCTCCTCGTTCGTTGTTGTGTGCGAAGCGTTCCTCCGTGTTACCCCTCACTTCGGATTATGCCTCAAGACCTTCAAAGTAGAACCGAAGATGATCGAGGGGCGCCACGCAGAGTGCGGAGGCGCTGCTATAAAAAGAAATGCCGATGCTCCATGGCCCGAGGGCGCTTTTCAAGAGGAGCTTGGCTTATGGCAACAGGAGTGGTTCTGTATCAGCGCTCCTCGGGGCACCGCATGGGTGGCGCCTCCTACCTTTCGCTCGGGTCCCCCATCGCAGTTAGCGTCGTGGATCGACACATGGCTAGATCGGGGCTTGCCCAAGGACGTACCTCTGCTACAGGGCCGCATTAAGGATCTCTTGGAAGGAGACCTCGACCTGGTTAAGGTGACACAAGTCATGCTGATTCGCCGGACACTGCCCGGCCAACGTCGCCCCCTTCTCCTGTGGGAGTTCAATCCAGAGGGACCGCGAGTTCTCCGGGATTTCATGGGCGTGACGCCCGCGGAGATGTATAAACTGTTCTTCGGATCACAAGAAGTGAGTCCGGATTTGACCAAGGATGTGGGTTTAAGCCGCAATCGCCCGAATACTCAAGTAAGTGACCTTGTGCCCGGACCTTCTATCAGCATAATTGACTTGCTCTTAACAGCGCTTCTCCTTTTAAGCAGGAGTGGTTAGCGAAGGCGAAGCTGATCAGGTGTCCGGCTCCCCTTCCCGAAACCAGGCTGGATCCCGTGCTAGTCAGGATGCTGCAGGTAGTGCCTTTGGAGGGAAATAAGGGGGAGGACAAGGAAACCATGGCCTCCTCGAAACAGGCCATTTCGAAGGGGGGAATCGACAATTCCTCTCCTAAGGGAAAGAAAAGGGACGCCTCTGACGACCCGGAGACCGTAGCCTCGAAGCGGGGGAAAGAATCCTTGTCAGAGGGCCCGACGTCGGGGAGCCCCTCGGCCGAACTAAACCCTCAAAGGGACCAGCTCTCCAGCGAGCCGTAAGTAGAAGAAGAGTTTTTCTTTTAAGAGAAATCCTTGATTTATATCTGAGAAGTTTTAATCGAAACCTTACTTTGTAGTTCGGACCTCAGCCCTTCTCAGCAGAACTCGTCCTCGGGGGATCTTCTTCCGGAGATGATGGAGAGCGGAACGCCCCCTCCTTCTGTACAGCCTAGCAAGGCGGGCGACGCTGAAGTGTCATCGCGGAGGATTTCTCCGGATCCGACAGGGGCGGAAGGTGGCCATGTGGCCCCCCGAGGTTTTCTGCGTCCGGCCTTTGAGGGAGGCCATGGGACGAGTCCGGCACCATCTGGTGTTCGGCCGGAGGAGCTGAAGATTCTGCTGGGGCGAGCCTTTGTCTCAGAGGGGCATCGTGCGTTGATGAGCATGGTGATTGAAAAGATTTCATCCGCAGAAAGCGGATTGCACGAGGCCGTCAAAAGTTTACTGAAGGGCCTTGAGGTACGTTTTAAATATTGTACACTTGTGTTAGTTGCGCATAAGTAAAGTGCGCCATGTGTAGATAATAGCCCCTGAGACTCTGTGCGTCGTTAAAATTGACGGCGCGCAGAGGATCTTAATCCCAGGTCCTTTAAGTGGCACCTTTATATGTAGGTGGCGGATTGTTCGGAGTCAAGCCGGACTGGTGAATTTGCCGAACTGAAGCGACAACTTGATGAGGCAGAAGCCGACATCGCGCTTGTTAACAAGCGGCTTGATGATGCTCAAGGTTTTGAAATCATCGGGCGATGGTTAGTAAGAGGAGCTTTATGTCAATATCTTACCGTGTGTATACTTGACGCAGATGGTGCGGCCGCCGTAGAGGGTCTTAGGGACAAACTCGCCCGAGCGAAGGAACAAGCCAGGAAAAGCGATGCGGCTGCCGTGAAAGCCCTTGAAGAGCTGAAAGCCGAACAGGCTGCCCATTGCCGAAGCAAGGAGGAAATGGCTGATATGGCCATAAAGTTAAAGAGTGCTACTGACCGTTGCAAGCTTCTTGAAGAAGAGGGTAGGGAGAGGCAAACGAGCTTAGAGAAGGCTGTTACTGACGCCAAGGATGCCCGCTCTATAATGAGAGCGGCAATGGAAGAGCTGCGTCAAGCCGGACAAATTGCGGATGGAAAGCCCTTCTCGCTGCGGAGAAAATTTTATGATCCGAAGTTTGCCCCGTTAGACTGGATGTGGAGTGTAGAGGACACCTATCTGGATTTGGCATCTAGTGCTGCTGATGCGACCGAACACTTTCGGGATAAAAAGGATCATGAAGTGGAGAAGCTCTTTTGGTCGCAATTCCTCAATCCAGCACGTCCACTGGCAGTGGACGATCGCCTGGCCCAATGGGCCGAACTGAATAGGTTGTCCGGACTCGCAATGAAGTACGTCATGGATCATCTGTGTCCGGAGAGATCGAAGACGAAGAGTTATTTCAGCTTGGTGCAGCAATTTCTAGACGTGGTGCCACGTGTCAATGCTATGAAGAGGTCAGCGTGCATAGAGGGCGCTCGGTTGCTCTTGCCCGTGTCAAGACATACTGGGCAGATATGGAGCCCACCATTGTTGCGTACCGGGATTCGGATAAAAGCCGAATACCTTCCGAGCACTATTTTGAGGAAGTCCTCGAAGGCGCTCGCGTAATAGAGACGCAGTGCTCGAAGGATGCTATATTATGATAGCATATGTAATCATAAAACAGTATATTGATAAATTGTAGTGGCATTTTTTAGACTTGTGCCTTCAAGTATTAAGAACACCTCCTGTGCGGCCGTTTTAATATATAAATTCTGAAAGATTGCAGTCGTTGGCTTCAGCCCCCACGCACATAGTGCGGGGGTGCGCGCAGAAGACGCATTTTCACACTTAACCCAACGTCTTGGTCCTACAAAGGAGGTGATAGCGCAGCAGGCTAGGCAACCGGACTATAATGCTTTAACACTTTCACTTAGCCATTGGAGCTTGACAGTGGGACTCTTTAGGTAGCCCCTTAGTGGCGACTGCGCTTGCCCGAATTCGGGGCGCATACGTGCCTGACCGGGAAACGGCCCTTCGTCAAAGCGGAGGAATCCGATAGATTCCTATAAGTCATCGAGTGGCGACCAGTCTCGCGCTACATCATGACAGTCAATTTTCGGCTTTCTCTACTGAGGTGCTCACCCGGCCGAACCGGGGCACAATCGCAGTAGTTCTCCTGGTGCTACCTTAGCCGATAGAGCGGAACGTAAGGTAGCCGAACTCAGGAGCCGGGCAACCCAACATTTGACCAAAGACATGATTCGGAGCTGATGCATATAGTGCCAAAACTCGCGACACCGAGCACTCCCTAAGGTGTTCGGTCTTTATGAGTGCGGGTGAAACAACACCCTTAAAAAAAAGAGCCCCTAGTGTCCAGGTACAAGCAAAAATTCTGGCGTGGCCACATGCCAAAACGCCAGCCTCCTCCTTGGTTATAGTAGAAAACACCAGGGGATGTATAGTAGCAAGACACAGTAAAAAAGGTTTACACAGGGTCTTAATCTAAAAAGAATCCTTAGGACGGGTCCCTACTGCACGTCTGCGCCTATGTCTCCGCTGTGCCGTGTCCTGGACGGGCGCCGCACGACGTTCATCTGTAAAAGAGAGGAACTGAATTGAAAATGGGTCGTGCGGAACAAAAAAGATAATAAACAAAATATAAAGTAAAAAATATATAAAGTTGAGCTTTATTGTCTCTGCGTATAGCCCCCGGTACAGGGGTGTATGGCATTTAAGCCTACGTTGATGATGGACTTGTGCCGAACTCATTTAGTCCGGGTCCGTGGCCTTTAATGACTTATATCGAAAAAATCTTTTGGCTGGCGAGGCCACTTTATTGTGCAGCTGTTTAAGCGGCCGCGCAATCCTCCGTTTGGAGGAGGCGTATTTTAGTGCACTCCCTTTAAAGAGATGATGGCTCGTGGACCGGGCATCTTAAGCGTGAGGGATGCATAGTGCGGTATTGCGTTGAAGTGAGCGAAAGCTTCGCGTCCCATTAGTGCTTGATAGCGACTTGAAAACGGGACGACATGGAAGGTCAGCTTTTCGCGACGAAAGTTATTGGCAGAGCCAAATATGACTTCAAGCCGGAGAAAACCCATACAATGGGTGTCCGGGCCCGGTGCTACCCCTTGAAAGGAGGTTTTGCTGTGGCGGATTCTTGTTGGGTTTATGCCCATGCGGTGGATTGTATCCTGATATATCAGGTTTAGTCCACTACCGCCGTCCAGAAGGACATTGGTAAACTGGAATCCGTCAATTATTGGATCGAGTATCAGGGCAGTCCGGCCTGCGTTTTTGATATTTCTAGAATAATCTAGCTGATCGAAAATGATTGGTTTTAATAACCAGTGGTGGGACCCCTGAGGGATAGGTTTTATTGTGCGTACCTTTATAGGTGCCACACGTTTTGTTACGTGAAGTGAGTTCACTGTTTTAACTTCTTGTGGGAAGTTCTTTTGTTTCCTGGTGTTCTGCTTCTGGGGTTCGTCCTCGTCTTCGCTTGGTGTATCGAGTCCCTTGTGTTCGGCGTTAAGCCTTCTGGATTGTTTAAAAACCTAACAGTCTCTATGGGTGTGATTAGCAGGCTTCCCAGGAGTACTGTGTATCTGACATACTCTGTCCAGGATTCTGTTTAAGCTGGACGGATCATCCCTATTGTCCTGAAGGGGTGGTTTTGTCTGATTTTGCCGTGAGCCTTTGAATCCGGCATTGACTGCCGTGCTCTTCGGACTTTTTTCTTTGGTTCGGCGATGGTCCTTATTTCGTCACGGTTTTCCATTTCCATCCCTGACTTCGGATGTACTTGGGTCGCTGGGGCTGCATCGTGCCAACCAGTTGTCCTCTCCTGCGCAAAAGCGGGTCATGAGGCTTGTGAGTGCGGCCATTGTTCTTGGCTTTTCCTGGCCGAGGTGTCTGGCGAGCCATTCGTCTCGGACATTATGCCTGAAAGCTGCTAAGGCTTCGGCGTCCGGACAATCCACTATCTGATTCTTTTTAGTAAGGAATCTGTTCCAGAACTTCCGAGCTGATTCTCCGGGCTGTTGAGTTATGTGACTAAGATTGTCTGCGTCCGGGGGGCGGGCATAGGTCCCTTGAAAATTTGCTCAGAAAGCATCCTCGAGCTCTTCCCAACTTCCAATTGTGTTTTCGGGAAGGCTTTTAAGCCAGTGCCGGGCTGGACCTTTAAGCTTAAGGGGTAAATATTTGATGGCGTGGAGGTCATCTCCTCTAGCCATATATATGTGGAGGATATAATCCTCGATCCAGACTCCGGGGTCTGTTGTTCCATCGTACACCACTATGTTGACGGGTTTGAATCCCTCTGGAAATTCGTATTCCAGGACCTCATCGGTGAAACATAGGGGGTGTGCGGCGCCCCTGTATTTGGGTGTGCCGGATTCTGATGATGGCTTTTTTGCATTGCTTGTGAGAGCTTGCTTTCTTGGCCCATAAATGGACCTGGCTGGGCCATGATGCGAGTCTTTAATTGGGTCGCATGCCGCATTGAGTGCGGCGCCGCTTGCCGTTTTATGGTGGCCGTGGGGTCGTCTATCCGACCGTGTGGCTTTTTTATTTTTTGAATGCGAGGGCTCTAGGGCCTCTTGGTCGAATTCGGGCAGTAGTTTTCTCTTCGGATAGCTTTTAGTGCGGCGGCTTCCGCTGTATTTGTCTGTGGTCTTGATTACCTTGCTCCATCTTATTCTGAGTGCATCTTCCGCTGTCTTTAGCTTTCGCTTCTGCTTTTTCAGGCTGCGTGCTGTGGCAACGAGCCTTTCGTGGAGATTCTTCTGCTCCATGGTTTTATCAGGCGTGAGATCGTCCGGAGTTCTGTTATGGCCGGGGGAGGGCTGTATGTCTTCTCTATCTGCGTTGCCCTGTTCGGATGGTTGCCCTGAGGCGTGCTCGTCGTCTACCGGCTCATCCTGCTCTATGGCTGGGTCTTGATCGAGGCGGGGCTTGGCTCGGCGTTTTCGTCGCCGCTTTGATTGCTTTTCGGAGGGTTTATCCCTTTTTTCGTCCCCTTTTTCCTCGTTGTCGTTTCCTTGAGGGGTATCCACCATGAATACATCGTGAGATGGGGTGGCGGTCCAGCGCCCTATAGGTGCTGGTTCCTGTTTATCTCCATCTTCGTCGTACATACCGTCGAAGTCTTCGGATCCGAAGTCAAGTATGTCGGTTAAATCATCGACAATGTCTATTAAGTGGGTGGTGGGTGGGCTTTGAATTTCTTCGTCGTCCGTATCCCAACCTCTCCGGCCTGGGCTCTCTTGATAGAGAGAGAGACTTGAGAGAATTCAGGATATCACCGAAAGGTGAGTGCTGAAAGATGTCCGCGGCAATGGACTCCATTATAGGCGCCCAATCGGATTCGATCGGCAGGGGCACGGCAGGCCCGGAGTTCGGAGAAGAATTCGACTCCTTGGAGTCATGGGCCGTGCGGAGTACGGGGCTGGCATTCGGCTCGATCGCCTTCAAGATCGCAGCCCCTGAGGTGACGTCCAACTGTTCATCCTCAAAGAACGCAGCGGGCTCCGAGTCGAGGATCGGGGCCGGTGCGTGTGCGGCCTCCAGGGCATTATTCGGAGGCAGAGCTATATCATGCCCCTCGAAATAGTGCGGCGCGCTTGGCTGTGGCCCGAACCCGTCGAAGATCAAGTCTCCGCGGATATCTGCCGTGTAGTTTAAGCTTCCAAACCTGACTTGATGGCCGGGGGCGTAGCTTTCGATCTGCCCCAGATGACCAAGCGAATTGGCCCGCAGAGCGAAGCCGCCGAAGACGAAGATTTGTCCGGGGAGGAAAGTCTCACCCTGGACCTCATTGTTGTTGATGATCAAAGGAGCCATCGGGCCTAAAAGCGACGACACAGAGGAACTCTCAATGAAAGCACCAATGTCAGTGTCAAAACCGGCGGATCTCGGGTAGGGGGTCCCGAACTGTGCGTCAAGGTCGGATGGTAACAGGAGACAAGGGACACTTTATTTTACCCAGGTTCGGGCCCTCTCGATGGAGGTAAAACCCTACTCCTGCTAGATTAATATTGATGATATGGGTAGTACAAGAGTAGATCTACCACGAGATCAAGGAGGCTAAACCCTAGAAGCTAGCCTATGGTATGATTGTGTATGATGATGGTTCGCCTACGGACCACAACCCTCCGGTTTATATAGACACCGGATAGGGTTAGGGTTACACAGAGTCGGTTACAATGGTAGGAGATCTTGAATATCCTCACGCCTAGCTTGCCTTCCACGCCAAGGAAAGATCGTTCCGGACACGGGACGAAGTCTTCAATCTTGTATCTTGATAGTCCTGGAGTCCGGTTGAAGGTATAGTCCGGCTATCCGAACACCCCCTGATCCAGGACTCCCTCAGGTAGTATTCATTCTTTTTGGCGTAATAAGGATGCACTTCCTTGCGTGTGAAGATGTAGCTGGTGGGTCCCAGCAGTCAAGGGGAGAAAACATTATTTTCAGGGTAAAAAGGATGAAGTTGCATGCATGCGTCCATGGGCGTGGTGCGTCCCCACTGTCAGCCTCTCACATACAGTCATCTTCCGATGACTCTCGTTTGTTGACCACGTTGACAACACCGTGCTGAGCGCACCAAGGCCGGCGGACGACGGCGAGGCCCCAGACTGGAATAACCCGGAGATGGGGAAGACGCGGTAGTGGAGTCGCAGGTTCGGGTGCGCGGCAACACTGCTGCCTACGGCAGACAGGAGCAAGAACAGAGGTTGAAGAAGGAGAACGGCTGTTGGATTAACATTCAATGGTCCAGCTGCTAGAATCATATGTTGATTAAGTTGACAAAGCCCCGCGTACACGTCCACTTAGTAGGCCCACAAGTCAGCCACCAAATCTGACGGGTCCCAGCTGTCAACGGGAGGAATAGTTTTTCTCACATAACAAGGAGGCACTTCCTTCCGTGTGAAGAAGGCAGTGGGTCCCAGCTGTCAGGGGGAGGAAAGATTTTTTCATCTTAATAAGGAGGAAATTTCCTTGCGTGCGATGATGGACCTCGTGGGTCCCAGCCGTCAGGCCCTCCACGTACAGTCCTCTTCCGATGACTCTCGTTTGTTGACCACGCCGCGCCGAGCACAGCGAGGCGATGGACGACGGCGAGGCCCCGGACGGGAACGACCCGGAGATGGGAAGACACGGCAGTGGAGTCGCAGATTGAGAGGAGTACAAGGGTTATAACTGATTCTGGTGTGGCGTGGGGCTGCAGTCGATGGAGAATAGCAGGAGGTGTGGAGGGGTGGAGGGATAGCCTGGCTGGCGGTGGGGTACCGCTTCGCAGCGATGCATGCTAAGCAGAGCCGCTAGCCGCCGAAGGCCGGACTAGGCGGTCCCAGCTACGCTGGAGGAAGAAGACAAGAGATTGAAGGTGCATGCCGGCCGTTGGATATAAATCCAATGGCTATGGATGTCATAATCATTTGTTGACCAAGTTGACAATGCCCTGCATAAGCTTTGACCTATTGGCCCACATGTCAGCCTGCAAAAATGTGGCAACCCATGTTTTCTAGAACGTACAGTCCATTTGCTGGGCTGGGTGAACAAATAATTTAACGTCAATGCGGCCCATTTAATATTTTCTAAGAAATCCCAGCCCATTTGCACTTTCTTGAAATACACGAATTAGCTGGGCTCGTTCTATATATAATGTTAGGTTAGAAGGAGCAATTAATATAAAAAAATAAACCATTACAACACATTTTTTATATACAAAATTAACAAATTAGCGAGTTATTGCTCAAAATAAAAAAGCGCGTTATTATTACATTGGTCCTTAATATCTTCGCAAGCTTTTGTACGCAATCACTAGGATTTTCCTACCAGTGAGTCAAAAACAACCAGGATTTTCCTTGCCAACTTCTGTTAAACATTTAGTTTTATAAGTTGATAACACGTGGGATGTTTTTATAATGTATATACAAGTCTCTATAAAATATACGATAATAGTAATAATATAAATATATATAATGTGGTTAGAAGGGAAAACATAAATTGGACACAACATTATTATTCTTATATATAGATAAATAGAACAGAGATCTGCGTTTTATTAAGAAAATACATTGGGTTGTCGATCTTCAAGAAAAAGTAAAACCTACGCTGGGAGGCCCATAGGCCGGTATGGACCTTAAAAAATAAGTTGAAACCACTGTCTCCGTATGTCGTGGGCTACGCATACCTAGGCCTAGCTGATACTTGATCGCCCTCTAGAAAAAATGATAGTACCAGCTAGATCCCCGAGCGAACTGGATTAAAGAGGTGGCTGGTGGCGCGACTGAAGAACCACATCAGACGCGATTTTTTCTTCAGTGGATGACTCTCGATTGTTTTTTTACTTGCCTCTGCACCATAAAACTTGTATTTTTAGCCTCCCAGACCGTGGTGGACCAGCAACCCATTTGCTGGGTGGGCCAACCTACAGAAACCAGCACTCGATTTTTCATCGAGCCCCAAAAACAACGCACTACTATGCTTGTTTTGAGGCCGAAAACATTATGGCATGGGTTGAGCGGGTGAGGGGGAAGATAGAGCAAAAATATTAAAAAGAGATGATGCGCCGTTGCTACCCTAACAAAGCAGGTGCAATTCTTGTCGGGAAGAAGGTGTGCCGTTGACACCCACACGTCACAAATCCCACAGTAGACATACTAACAAGTTCACACACAAGTACAACAGAACAGGTAAACATTCGTATCAAAATCAGGTTCACAGGACGCATTCATATTCATAGCCAACATTCACAATCAACAACTCAAAAGATTCATATATACACAAGTTCAGCATGTCTATGCATCCAAATGATTGATAGATCACATGACAATATTCATAGATAATTCACAAAAAGATTCAGATATACACATATTCAGTATGTTTATGCAACCAAATGATTGAGATCACAGCCATTATCATCCATGGGCGAACTTTAATTACCTAGGGTACAGACTGGTAAATGGTGTTTAGTCGGAGGTACTTCTTGCTAAAATTAATGCTTGTACGAGTAAACTTTCGAGTACATAAGAGGCGCCACAGACAATATGAACTTTGCTTGTAGGTTTATCCTCAAATAGTGGCCTCGTGCCGAGGGAGGTTTGAGCAACTTGGCCACTACTTTCATCCAACTAGTTTACTGGCTCATCCTGGTCCTGTAGCTCACCAAAGTTCTACATTGTAGACAAGAAAGGAGGCGGTTGAGAAAATGAACCACCCAAATTTTTTTGTGCAGTTCAACTAAAATGGAGTATCCCTGGCGTGCAGACTGATTAAGTGCCAGATGAATATACGTGTCAACCAACTTGTCTGGATTCTTTAGACTCCATGCCATACAGTTCTCTACCATATGTGTCGATAACCAAAAGGCACAAGTTGGGACCAAAGACTGGACTGCGTTTTTCTGGGCTATGTGTCAAGCAATATTTTTGGCGTTCACTCTCCTAATACTTGGAGTTTGACAACTGGTTGACGCCGGTTGATACTTGAATGAATATAGACACTTCTTCTTGTTAACATCGATGCTTGTCTGAGTGAACTTTGGAGTACATAGCAGCGGCATAAGTACATGTCCATCTGATCTTTTTGTGCTGTTCTACTGAAATCACCCAATGTAATGATCTGCCTGCGAGTTCAGGCTCCAAGTATAACGCCCTCGATGCGGCTATATCTCCCACATGTTGAAGCACGACTTAGAGGCATAACCACATTGAAAGCAATGTCGCAAGTGAGGTAATCTTCACACAACCCATGTAATACATAAGGGAAAGAGATACATAGTTGGCTTACAATCGCCACTTCACACAATACATGAGTAAAGCATTATATCATACAGATACAATCAAGGTCCGGCTACGGAACCAAAATAAAAGAAGACTACCCAAATGCTACACAGATCCCTGATCGACCCCAACTGGGCTCCACTACTGATCAGCTGAAACGAAACAACACAACGAACAAGATCTTCATCGAGCTCCTCCTTGAGCTCGGGTGCGTCACCTGCACGGTTTCATCGGCACCTGCAAACTAGTTTTGGAAGTATCTGTGAGTCACGGGGACTCAGCAATCTCACACCCGCGAGATCAAGACTATTTAAGCTTAAAGGTAGCACAGGGTAGTGAGGTGGAGCTGCAGCAAGCGACTAGCATATATGGTGGCTAACATACGCAAATGAGAGCGAGAAGAGAAGGCAAAAGCACGGTCGAACAACTATGATCAAGAAGTGATCCTGAAACTACTTACGTCAAGCATAACTCCAACACCGTGTTCACTTCCCGGACTCCGCCGAGAAGAGACCATCACGGTTACACACGCGGTTGGTGTATTTTAATTAAGATCAACTTCGGGTTTTCTACAACCGGACATTAACAAATTCCCATCTGCCTCATAACCGCGGGCACGGCTTTCGAAAGTTCAAACCCTGCAGGGGTGTCCCAACTTAGCCCATGATAAGCTCTCGCGATCAACGAAGGATATTCCTTCTCCCCGGGAAGACCCGATCAGTCTCGGAATCCCGGCTACAGGACATTTCGACAGTAATAAAACAAGTCCAGCAAAGCCGCCCGATGCGCCGACAAATCCCGATAGGAGCTGCACATATCTCGTTCTCAGGGCACACCGGATGAGCAAGACGTCGGGTTGGCATAGACCCTGATTGCGCAGGGGGCGCCGGACATCGCTTGGTTTGGACCAGCACTTAGAGAAGCACTGGCCCGGGGGGCTAAAATAAAGATGACCCTCGGGCTGGCCGACCCAAGGGAAAGGGGTAGGTGGTGGTGAGGCAAATGGTAAAACCAATGTTGGGCCTTGCTGGAGGAGTCTTATTCAAAGCGAACTATCAAGGGGGTCCCATAAATCACCCAACCGCGTTAGGGACGCAAAAATCCGGGAACATAACACCGGTATGACGAAAACTAGGGCGGCAAGAATGGAACAAAACACCAGGCATAAGGCCGAGCCTTCCACCCTTTACCAAGTATATAGATGCATTAATAATATAAAATGTATTGTGATATCCCAACAAGTAAACATGTTCCAAACAAGGAACAACATCTCCATGTTCCAACAAGGAACAAACTTCAGCTTCACCTGCAACTAACAACGCTATAAGAGGGGCTGAGCAAAGCGATAACATAGCCAAACAACGGTTTGCTAGGACAAGGTGGGTTAGAGGCTTGGTTTGACAATATGGGAGGCATGATAAGCAAATGGTAGGTATCGCAGCATAGGCATAGCAAAAGAGCAAGCAACTAGCAAGCTAAGATAGAAGTGATTTCGAGGGTATGGTCATCTTGCCTGCAAGGTTCTCAGAGTTGTCGAAAGCTTGATCCTCGTAAGCGTTCTCGACAGGTTCCTTGTTCACGTACTCGTCTCCCGGCTCTACCCAAGGCAAGAACACAAGCAAAGGAACAACTATCAACCACGATGCAATGCGCAATCAACATGATGCAAAACATGGCATGATATGCGAGATGTGGTATGCAGTGCATAAGCGAGCTCCGGAAGGAAAAGAATGAACAAGGCATAATCTTGGCAAACCAAGTATGCCACTGGAAAGGTGAGGTGATTCGGTTGAAATCGATATAAAGATCACCGGAATCGCATGCACGGTTTGCAAATGACAAGCAAAACAAGAATGACAAGATTCTGCCATTAACAGCATGATGCTACTTAGCAAGCAACAAGAAATTAAGCTACTGCGCCCAAACGTACCAACAAAGCCTATGACAGTAATCTACTCAAGATGCTTGACAAAAGATGAACACTGAGCTACAGCTAAATCACACCAAAACAGGCTCAAACAAGCATGGCAAAAGTGCAAAACATATCAGCTTCACAGACTTGGTGAAAATACTATCATGCCAGAAATTAACATCAGGATGACATGTTTAGAGCAAGGAAACAACATGCTAAGGGAACACAATATAGCAAAACAAGGCATGGAATGAATCTACTCAAAGCATAGAACAAAAGTCCCTTACTGACCATAAGCCAAAAAGGAACAGAAAATATAATAGCACCCATGTCAATTAAGCAAGTTTCGTTACAGTTTCCAGACTTAGCAGAAAAACTGGACATGTCAAAAACAGATAACAAGTAGGCATGTTTACGAGCTCGATGCACTCACTACAGAGCATTGCAAGATAAACTAAGCATACACCCACCAAGAAGACATGGCATAGAAGCTATAAATGGCAAGAATAACATCATATCATGCAAGTATCAACTACAACAACCTTGGCAATATTGAATAACATGTAAACAATCTGCCAGGAACATTTTATAGCAAAAGTAGAGCTCGATTGACTCAAGCTATGGCACTCCATAATTATAAAAAAAGGCATGGATGGATAGAGCAAATCCATATGTTCAAAACACCCTTACTGATCATGCTCAAAAGAGGCATAGATCTCTCTGAAACAACATGAACACATGGCATAAAAATAACAGCAGGGAATTACAGTGAAATTAGTAAGTCTCTGAAATCAGCAATAATATGATCCCTAGTTTGCATGCTTGTGCTAGTCACCACAGAGATCACAAAAATACATGGCATACACCCCTGTAAATATGGCATGGCATATTACAAAACACATGTAGGGCTCAAGCTCAAAGGATGCACACATCAATCATGGCAAAAATGACAAAGTGCATCTACTGAAACAGATCTGAAACTAACATCACATAGCCCTCTTCCAACAGGATTTCGGGCATCAAGATGAGCTCAAATGAGAATGACGCAATGAGATGAAATGATTTATTCATCGAGGCGTACAATTTGACATATTACACGCGTAAAACGGAGCTGTATGCAGCAAGTTATGATGCGATGAAATATGCTAAAAATAACTGTGACTTGGCGAAAAAAACAAAGTCAACCTCGTGGATCTGGGGTTCCGGGCGCGGATTGAGGCGGGGCCGGGCTTGCCGGAGTTGGGCGGCGCCGGCGATGAGGGAGGAGGACGGAGAGGGAGGAGACGGGCGGATCTGGCCAGGGGGACACCAGATCCGGCGGTGGGGCGGCGCGCGGGCGCGGATCTTGGCAGCGGGGCGACGCGAAGGCCGCGGCGGGTCCGGCGGAGGCGCGGAACGCGGCGCAGGGCGGCGGAGGGAGCAGGCAAGGCGCGGTGCGGGACTCCGGGCCGCGGGGCGGCGCCGGCGGGAGGAGCCGCGGGCTCGGGCGCGAGGACCCGCGGGAGGCGGCGGCGGCCGAACCGGGCTGGGGAGGGCCTCGCTCAGGCCCCGGCGGGCCCGCGCGGGTGGTGGCGAAGTGGGCGCGGGCGCGTGGACGCGTGGCGCGACGCGGTTGGGTGAGAGCGGCGGGGCTGATGTGGCATCGCGCCATTGGCCCGGGTGAGGTGGAGGGGAGCAACGGACATGTCCGGCGCGGCGAGGATTGCGTCCGGCGGCGCGGAGGAGGAAGAAGCTAGGGTTGGACTGCGAGAATTTCGGGGAGGTGCACATATTTATAGGTAGAAGGAGGTGGGAGGCTCCAAATTGAGCACGGTTTTGGGCCACGCGATCGTGATCGAACGACCGAGAGGATGGAGCTGACTTAGATGGGTTTTGGGCCACTTTGGAGGAGTGTTGGGGTATCAAACGACCTCCGATTGACCCAAAACTTGACAGGCGGTCTACAGGTGCTATACCAAGGCCGCTTGGCAAACCTCGGTCCATTCAGAGAAAGTTTAACACCCGCACATGAAAAAAGGTAAAGGGGGGCGCCGGGGGACATAGGAGTGCCGGATTGAAAAAGGACAACGCGGAAAATGCTCGGATGCATGAGACGAACACGTATGCAAATGCGATGCACATGATGGCATGATATGAAATGTATGGCATGAACAAAATGCAAAAGAAGGAAAACCCAACCACGGAGGGAAAATCATAACACATTGCCGAAGATGGCAAGAGTTGGAGTTACAAATATGGAAAGTTGTATCCGGGGCATTACACCAAGTTAATCCTTTATGAAATCGGCAAACAGTAGCACAATACCAAATTACCAATACATATGACAAGCACAATAATCAGGATAAAGACCAGTACCAACTTGTGTGAGGTAGCATATCAATTACTATTTCCTTTGACTGGAAGCGGAGATAAGCCAAGCGACTGACAGCAAAGGAAGGAAGCAAGCCCAGATTAGCGACTGATAGGAAAGGAAGGAAGCTGTCGAGGCAATGAAGCACCCAAAGTTTTTGTGCAGTTCCACCAGAATCGAGCATCCCTGTTGGCACATATATTGAGAGAGTGAGATTACTGTAATAGTGGGACTAGTTGATGAGGGCGGTGCTTTCCCGCGCGTTAGGCAGGTGTCACGCCCTCGATGTGGCTATATCTCCCACGTGTCGAAGCACGACTTAGAGGCATAACCGCATTGAAAGCAATGTCGCAAGTGAGGTAATCTTCACACAACCCATGTAATACATAAGGGAAAGAGATACATAGTTGGCTTACAATCGCCACTTCACACAAATACATGAATAAAACATTACATCATACAGTTACAACCAGGGCCCGACTACGGAGCCAAAATAAAAGAAGAAACCCCAAAAGCGACAAAGGTCCACGATCGACCCCAACTGGGCTCCACTACTGATCGACTAGAACGAAACAACATAAAGGACAAGATTTTCATCAAGCTCCTCCTTGAGCTTGGATGCGACACCTGCACGGTCTCATCGGCACCTGCAAACTGGTTTTGGAAGTAACTGGTGAGTCACGAGGACTCAGCAATCTCACACCCGCGAGATCAAGACTATTTAAGCTTAAAGGTAGGACAGGGTAGTGAGGTGGAGCTGCAGCAAGCGACTAGCATATATGGTGGCTAACATACGCAAAAGAGAGCGAGAAGAGAAGGCAAAAGCACGGTCGTGCAACTATGATCAAGAAGTGATCCTGAAACTACTTACGTCAAGCATAAATCCAACAACCGTGTTCACTTCCCGGACCCCGCCGAGAAGAGACCATCACGGTTACGCACGCGGTTGGTGTATTTTAGTTAAGATCAACTTCGGGTTTTCTACAACCGGACATTAACAAATTCCCATCTGCCACATAACCGCGGGCACGGCTTTCGAAAGTTCAAAACCCTGCAGGGGTGTCCCAACTTAGCCCATGATAAGCTCTCGCGATCAACGAAGGATATTCCTTCTCCCCGGGAAGACCCGATCAGTCTCGGAATCCCGGCTACAAGACATTTCGACAGCAATAAAACAAGTCCAGCAAAGCCGCCCGATGCGCCGACATCCTGATAGGAGCTGCACATATCTCGTTCTCAGGGCAACACCGGATGAGCAGTCCGTACAACTAAAACCAGCCCTCAAGTTTCCTTGAGGTGGCGCTGCAAAGGGCTCTAGTTCGGACCAACACTTAGACAAGCATTGGCCCGGGGGGGGGGGGGGCTGAATAAAGATGACCCTTGGGTTAATTACTCCCAAGGTAAAATAGGTGGTGGGCAAATGGTAAAACGAAGGTTGGGCCTTGCTGGAAAAGTCTTATTCAACACGAACTGTCAAGGGGGTCCCATAAATCACCCGACCGCGTTAGGGACGCAAAATCCGGGAACATAACACCGATATGACGGAAACTAGGGCGGCAAGAGTGGAACAAAACACCAGGCATAAGGCCGAGCCTTCCACCCTTTACCAAATATATAGATGCATTAATTAAATAAGATATATTGTGATATCCCAACAAGTAAACATGTTCCAAGCAAGGAACAACATCTCCATGTTCCAACATGGAACAACTTCATCTTCACCTGCAACTAACAACGCTATAAGAGGGGCTGAGCAAAGCGGTAACATAGCCAAACAACGGTTTGCTAGGACAAGGTGGGTTAGAGGCTTAGTTCAACAATATGGGAGGCATGATAAGCAAGTGGTAGGTATCGCAGCATAGGCATAGCAAAAGAGCGAGCAACTAGCAAGCAAAGATAGAAGTGATTTCGAGGGTATGGTCATCTTGCCTGAGATCCCGCAAGGAAGAAGAACGAGTCCATGAAGAAGACAAACGGACGAAGACGAACGAATCCTCACAACTCCGGAACGAAACCAAAGCTAACGAGAGAAGCAACCCGGAAACGAACAAACAACATAGTAAACAACCTTCACATGAACATGGCATGATATGCGAGATGTGTTATGCAATGCATATGCATGCTCCGGTAGGAAAAGATGAACCAGGCATAATCTCGGCAAACCAAGTATGCCACTGGATAGGTGAGGTGATTTCCGTTGAAATTGATATAAACATCACCGGAATCGGATGCACGGTTTGCAAATGACGAGCAATACAACAATGACAAGAAACTGCCATAAACAGCATGATGCTACTTAGCAAGTAACAAGAAACTAAGCTACTGCACCAAAACATAACAACAAAGCATATGACAGTAATTTACTCCAGATGCTCGACAAAAGATGAACAATGAGCTACGGCTAATTCACATCATAACAGGTTCAAACAAGCATGGCAAAAGTGCAAAAGATAACAGGTTCACAGACTTGGTGAAAATCACAACATGCCAGAAGTTAACATCAGGATGACATGTTTAGAGCAATGAAACAACATGCTACAAGATCAGGACATAGCAAAGCAAGGCATGGCATGAATCTACTCAAGGCACTTGACAAAAGTCCCTTACTGACCATAAGCCAAAAAGGACTAGAAAATATAATAACAGCCATGCTAATTACGCAAGTTTCGTTACAGGTTTCAGACTTGGCAGAAAACTAGACATGTCAAAAACAGATAACGAGTAGGCATGTTTACAAGCTCGATGCACTCACTACAGAGCATCTCATGATAATCTAAGCATACATACATCAAGAAGACAAGGCTTAGAATCTAGAAATGGCAAGAAAAACATCATAGCATGCAAGGATCAACTACACAAAGCTTGGCAAAATCGAATAACATGTAAACAATCTGCCAGTAACATTTTATAGCAAAAGTAGAGCTCGATTGACTCAAGCTATGGCACTCCATAAATACAAACAAAGGCATGGATGGATAGAGAAAAACCATATGCTCAAAACACTCTTACTGATCATGCTCAAAAGAGGCATAGATCTCTCGGAAACAACAAGAACACATGGCATAAAAATAACAGCAGGCAGGGACAGTGAAAATACTAAGTCTCTGAAATCAGCAACATTAAGTAACCTAGTTTGCATACTGGTGCTAGTCACCACAAAGATCACAAAAATACATGGCATAATTCTCTGGAAAGGTATCATGGCATATTACAAAACACATGTAGGACTCAACCTCATAGGATGCACACATCAATCATGGCAAAAATGACAAAAGTGCATGTTCTGATAAGAATCGGAAACTAACATCACATAGCCCTCTTCTAACAGCATTTCGGGCATCAAGATGTCCTCAAATGGAAATGACGCTATGGAATGAAATGATGTACTCTTCGGGGCGAACAATTTGGCATATTACACGCCCAAAACGGAGCTACTTATGCAGAGATACGATGCGATGAACATGGCATGATAATGTCCAAATGTCGGGGACTTGGTGAAAATATACCACGAGGGAAAAGTCAACGCGGGGATCCAGATCTGGATCGGCCGGATCGAGGCGGGACCGGCGACGAGGAAGAAGAAGGAAGGCGGCGGCGCGCGGGGCCGGCTCGAGGAGGCGCGCCGGGCGTCGGGGTTTGCGGCGGCGAGGGGCGGCGGCGCTCGCGGTGGCGCGCGGGACGGCGGCGGAGGACGGCAGCGGCGAGCGCGCGGCGGAGGCGGGGCGGCGGGAGGAGGCGAGGCGGCGCCGGCGACGGGAGGCCGCGGGAGGCGCGCGCGGGGCGGCGGGCCAGCGGGCGCAGGCGCGGGGCGGCTCGGGAGCTGGGCGGCGGCGAGATGGGCTCGGGCGGGCCCTCGGCGGGCTCCGCGGGCCGCGGCGGCGGGTGGTGGCGGAGGCGCCACGTGGCAGGCGGCGATAGGCGCGGGGCGGCGGCGCGATCTGTCCGGGGGCGGCGGACCTGTCCGGCGATGGCGCGGGGAAAATTGCTAGGGTTTGTACCGCGATTTTGGAGGAAGGGTGCACATATTTATAGGTAGAGGGGGCTAGGAAGCTCCAAATGGAGTGCGGTTTTCGGCCACGCGATCGTGATCGAACGACCGAGAGGATGGAGATGACTTAGATGGGTTTTGGACCACTTAGAAAGGGGTGTTGGGCTGCACCAAAAGAGGCCTTTGCGGATACCCGGTTAACCGTTTGAGTATCAAACGGACTCTGATTGACCCGAAACTTGACAGGCGGTCTACCAGTGCTATACCAAGGCCACATGTCAAGCCTCGGTCCATTCCGGGAAAGTTTAATACCCGCACACGGAAAAAGGTAAAAGAGGACGCCGGGGAACAACGGAGCGCCGGATTGCAAAACAGACAACGGGGAAAATGCTCGGATGCATAAGACGAACACGTATGCGAATGCGATGCACATGATGACATGATATGAAGTGCAGATGATGACAAGGCAAAGTGCAACACGCAAGCAGATGACATGGCAACGCTGACGAATAACTGGCGAACACCTGGCACAACAGATCTGGGGCGTTACAACACCCCACCACTACGAGAGGATCTTGTCCCGAGATCTAGAATGGCACCGGAGGGGAAAACGGAAGAGAAAGAGAAGAGGTAAAACTAAGTTGCTTCTTTGACAAAAGAGTGAAACCAACGAACCTTGAGAGGTTAAAAAGTTGAAAGAACGAACGCAACGAAGTTGAACGAATTTGAAAACACTCCGTTAGATAAGAGGAACAGAGAATACGACGAGAACCCAGAGGTTAAGTGACAAGATAGATATTGAAACCACTCCGGTTAAAATAAGGTAGAGAAGGAATAAGAATGACATGATTTGGACAGCACTCCGGTAGAAAAGAGAAGAAAACTTGATGGGATGAAAAGATATTGAAGAGATGATACAACACTCTGGTTGAATGAATAAGCAAGAAAAGAACACGATCCTCACAAAATGATATGATGGGTTGAAGAAAAACATCACAATGCCTCCGGAAGAAAGAATAGAAAATTGATCGTTGGGATAAGGGACGAAGAAGAAAATGATAACTTCTGCCACAAAAGAGCTTGGAAAGCACCCTTGCAAGAGGGTTATTACGGAGTTGTTGAAAAAATCAACAACGAGACGAATAAGCTTGTAGTGGGCTTATGGAAACATCTCAAAATATGAGGTGACAACCTGCCACTCACGGGAAAAGAATTGGATTGATAAGAACAAGGAGACGAGAAAGCTTACTTCACCGGGAGGATAAAAGAAGAACTTGGGTCATTTATAAGCACCATAAATAGCAACAATCATTAGAGAAAGCTTTAGGTGGAATATAACCCAAGATAACTCCAATGAGGAGAAATTGATGGATTTAAGTTACCTCATTCTTGACAACATGTGAATCATGAAACACGAACTCAAATTGTCAAGAATGACATAACACCAACTCAATGATAAGGTAGAACGAATTGCACCTTGAAATGCAAGATGAAGAAATGCTTGAACTCCTCCAAACAAAACATGTGTTGAATACCATGTTTATTTTAGAGTATAGCTTGGCGGATCTTAAGTTCGAGAGAAATCTTGACGAACAATTGAAGAATGAAAAGGGATCTTGAAGAACCACCATGTAGAGCCTCCATGAAGAACTCCGGTAAGAAGGAAGAACAAATGAAATCAAGAATTTGTACGAACCTCCGGAATAAGGAATTAATCACTTGGATGAAACAAGAACAAGAATTACATTA
The DNA here is from genome assembly GCA_032464435.1 of Aegilops umbellulata. Lineage (NCBI taxonomy): Eukaryota > Viridiplantae > Streptophyta > Magnoliopsida > Poales > Poaceae > Aegilops > Aegilops umbellulata. The sequence continues at coordinate 240,593,296 of CP136055.1, read as the reverse complement.
TGCTCATCCTTCACCAATTAAATTGATGACAAGCAATGGATTAGGCATACTACTTATTCTCGTAGAAGGATTAAGATAGATATAGCGTAAACTTGGGAAGGTCTTCAACGAACCACCGGTAGGATTGGAAAGAACGAATGAATCTATATAAAAATGAAGGAAGAGAACTCTTGAACGAACCACCGTAAGAATTTAAAATGGACGAAGAAAAGATAAAGAAACACCGGGAAGAATTAGCAAATGAACGAAGATGCTTGCTAGGATTTAGATACATGAGAACGAAGAGATCATGAACTGATTAGAGTATACTTGAATGATGCACCGGTATGATTTGGAGAGCGAGAGCTGAAAGCTGAGAATGAGGAATTATGAAATGATGGCCTCCGGAGAATTAAACTGAAAAGACTCCCAAAATGCTCCGGATGGGTGAAAAGAATTCTCACAATCGAAAACAATTATGAGAGGATGGCAAAAGCTAGAACCATGAATCTTGAAGAGAATGGAGCAAGATTTAAGAGAAACTCTTCTTCGGTCTATAAATGTTGAGAATGATGACGAGAAACACCACCATGAATTGTTGAGGCACTCCGGAATGAAAATTGGAAAGGTTGAACCAATAATGAAAAGAATTGAAGGATCTTGGAGAAAGACATTTGAATGATGATAATTCATTCTTACGTCAAACTTTGAAAAGAATTTGAGAATAGCTTCGGGATGATTAGAAGAGTCAGGTAAGATCCTGGGAAAAGACCTGTGGGTTAGGGCCCACTCAAAAGAAACACCGTTGAACGATTACTTGAAAGGGAGAACACACCGGTCGATTTAAATGGCTTGAATGAGATAACATCCTCAAAAGAACTTGAGTGAATTGAGAATGGAAACTTGAATCTTCTGAGATATCTTCAGCACTCCCGAACAAATGAATAGCGAGAAGTGAAATATTATGAGGTGCACCGGTATGAGAAGGTATTGAAACGAGGAAAAGATGTGATCACCATCGAAAGATTGCATTGAACACACCGGGGAAGATAAAAGAACCAATAATTATAAACTTGAGACTCCGTTAGCATCTTCATGAGAAACACCGGGTAAGAACATGAAGGAGAAGAATGGAGAGACTTCACATCAATAAGATGGATACTTGATCAAGAAATCTACGTCCTTGAAGAAAAATAAGGGTGGGAGGGCGGGAAAAACAAAGACAACTTGGAACGGATGAAGCAAACACCGTTGAGAAAAAACTAATAATTTATTCTTGCGAATGTAGGAGTGATCGGGTCCACTTGAAGAGAGACACACCGGTTGAAAAAGAATTAACATGACAACCTCGATGATCAAGAAGGATTAGTATTCACATAGCAATATGAGAACACCATTTAGGAAAGGTATGGAATCAACACTTGACATTGAAGCAACTCGAATACCACGAAACAAAACAAAAACAAAGGATTAACTCGCAGAATAAGCCGGAAACAAACCTATGATAGATCCCATATCGTATCATGTGTCTGTTGGAAAGATATCCTAAGAGATACTTGAATTCCCACTTATAAACTCCCAAAACTTTCTGGTTATGCAATCAGGTGTTGGGGATACAGGGGACACAAAATATATCACCCAAACTAACAATACCTAGATCCAGCTGTATCCATCCTTCAACACATAACCAAGAAACCTTCGGAAATCATATACCTCAACCTTCGAAAAGCATCCGTTATACGAGTCATGGCAATACTCCCGCACTCGCCTCAGTACTGGGCTATCAGGGTTAACTCACCAACAACTGTACAAAAGAGATTTTCGATGTCGGCGTACTAAACTCAGGTATTCCAAAACCGCAACGATAATATTATGACGACAACACCTCGGAGCTCAACTCCCCGGGACACTGCCACAACCCCTAAATGTCAGGAGGCAACCAAGACAATGTTGTCATCATAAAACCAACGGAACGATTGTAATATACCCGCGTGATCCTAATTTTTTTTTGTGAAATTTGAGAAGAGGAGAGTCAAAACTCTACGTCAGGATGCCTTAACAGAAGGTCGAAGGGACTGGGGAGTAAAAAGAATTCCTAAACTCTCCGATATATAATTCCTAAATGACTCAAAACATTTTTTTAGACACAACTCGGCCACTAAAGACGATCAAACAGTGGGGGCTCCTAAGGTCGGGGAAGGCTCTGATTACCAACTTGTAACGCCCTCGATGTGGCTATATCTCCCACGTGTCGAAGCACGACTTAGAGGCATAACCGCATTGAAAGCAATGTCGCAAGTGAGGTAATCTTCACACAACCCATGTAATACATAAGGGAAAGAGATACATAGTTGGCTTACAATCGCCACTTCACACAAATACATGAATAAAACATTACATCATACAGTTACAACCAGGGCCCGACTATGGAGCCAAAATAAAAGAAGAAACCCCAAAAGCGACAAAGGTCCACGATCGACCCCAACTGGGCTCCATTACTGATCGACTAGAACGAAACAACATAAAGGACAAGATCTTCATCAAGCTCCTCCTTGAGCTTGGATGCGACACCTGCACGGTCTCATCGGCACCTGCAAACTGGTTTTGGAAGTAACTGGTGAGTCACGAGGACTCAGCAATCTCACACCCGCGAGATCAAGACTATTTAAGCTTAAAGGTAGGACAGGGTAGTGAGGTGGAGCTGCAGCAAGCGACTAGCATATATGGTGGCTAACATACGCAAAAGAGAGCGAGAAGAGAAGGCAAAAGCACGGTCGTGCAACTATGATCAAGAAGTGATCCTGAAACTACTTACGTCAAGCATAACTCCAACAACCGTGTTCACTTCCCGGACCCCGCCGAGAAGAGACCATCACGGTTACGCACGCGGTTGGTGTATTTTAGTTAAGATCAACTTCGGGTTTTCTACAACCGGACATTAACAAATTCCCATCTGCCACATAACCGCGGGCACGGCTTTCAAAAGTTCAAAACCCTGCAGGGGTGTCCCAACTTAGCCCATGATAAGCTCTCGCGATCAACGAAGGATATTCCTTCTCCCCGGGAAGACCCGATCAGTCTCGGAATCCCGACTACAAGACATTTCGATAGCAATAAAACAAGTCCAGCAAAGCCGCCCGATGCGCCGACATCCTGATAGGAGCTACACATATCTTGTTCTCAGGGCAACACCGGATGAGCAGTCCGTACAACTAAAACCAGCCCTCAAGTTTCCTTGAGGTGGCGCTGCAAAGGGCTCTAGTTCGGACCAACACTTAGACAAGCATTGGCCCGGGGGGGATGAATAAAGATGACCCTTGGGTTAATTACTCCCAAGGTAAAATAGGTGGTGGGCAAATGGTAAAACCAAGGTTGGGCCTTGCTGGAAAAGTCTTATTCAAAGCGAACTGTCAAGGGGGTCCCATAAATCACCCGACCGCGTTAGGGACGCAAAATCCGGGAACATAACACTGATATGACGGAAACTAGGGCGGCAAGAGTGGAACAAAACACCAGGCATAAGGCCGAGCCTTCCACCCTTTAACAAGTATATAGATGCATTAATTAAATAAGATATATTGTGATATCCCAACCAGTAAACATGTTCCAAGCAAGGAACAACATCTCCATGTTCCAACATGGAACAACTTCATCTTCACCTGCAACTAACAACGCTATAAGAGGGGCTGAGCAAAGCGGTAACATAGCCAAACAACGGTTTGCTAGGACAAGATGGGTTAGAGGCTTAGTTCAACAATATGGGAGGCATGATAAGCAAGTGGTAGGTATCGCAGCATAGGCATAGCAAAAGAGCGAGCAACTAGCAAGCAAAGATAGAAGTGATTTCGAGGGTATGGTCATCTTGCCTGAGATCCCGCAAGGAAGAAGAACGAGTCCATGAAGAAGACAAACGGACGAAGACGAACGAATCCTCACAACTCCGGAACGAAACCAAAGCTAACGAGAGAAGCAACCCGGAAACGAACAAACAACATAGTAAACAACCTTCACATGAACATGGCATGATATGCGAGATGTGTTATGCAATGCATATGCATGCTCCGGTAGGAAAAGATGAACCAGGCATAATCTCGGCAAACCAAGTATGCCACTGGATAGGTGAGGTGATTTCCGTTGAAATTGATATAAACATCACCGGAATCGGATGCACGGTTTGCAAATGACGAGCAATACAACAATGACAAGAAACTGCCATAAACAGCATGATGCTACTTAGCAAGTAACAAGAAACTAAGCTACTGCACCAAAACATAACAACAAAGCATATGACAGTAATCTACTCCAGATGCTCGACAAAAGATGAACAATGAGCTACGGCTAATTCACATCATAACAGGTTCAAACAAGCATGGCAAAAGTGCAAAAGATAACAGGTTCACAGACTTGGTGAAAATCACAACATGCCAGAAGTTAACATCAGGATGACATGTTTAGAGCAATGAAACAACATGCTACAAGATCAGGACATAGCAAAGCAAGGCATGGCATGAATCTACTCAAGGCACTTGACAAAAGTCCCTTACTGACCATAAGCCAAAAAGGACTAGAAAATATAATAACAGCCATGCTAATTACGCAAGTTTCGTTACAGGTTTCAGACTTGGCAGAAAACTAGACATGTCAAAAACAGATAACGAGTAGGCATGTTTACAAGCTCGATGCACTCACTACAGAGCATCTCATGATAATCTAAGCATACATACATCAAGAAGACAAGGCTTAGAATCTAGAAATGGCAAGAAAAACATCATAGCATGCAAGGATCAACTACACAAAGCTTGGCAAAATCGAATAACATGTAAACAATCTGCCAGTAACATTTTATAGCAAAAGTAGAGCTCGATTGACTCAAGCTATGGCACTCCATAAATACAAACAAAGGCATGGATGGATAGAGAAAAACCATATGCTCAAAACACTCTTACTGATCATGCTCAAAAGAGGCATAGATCTCTCGGAAACAACAAGAACACATGGCATAAAAATAACAGCAGGCAGGGACTGAAAATACTAAGTCTCTGAAATCAGCAACATTAAGTAACCTAGTTTGCATACTGGTGCTTGTCACCACAAAGATCACAAAAATACATGGCATAATTCTCTGGAAAGGTATCATGGCATATTACAAAACACATGTAGGACTCAACCTCATAGGATGCACACATCAATCATGGCAAAAATGACAAAAGTGCATGTTCTGATAAGAATCGGAAACTAACATCACATAGCCCTCTTCTAACAGCGTTTCGGGCATCAAGATGTCCTAAAATGAAAATGATGCAATGGAACGGAATGATGCACTCTTCGAGGCGAACAATTTGACATATTATAAGCCCAAAACGAAGCTACGGATGCAGAGATACGATGCGATGAACATGGCATGATAATGTCCAAATGTCGGGGACTTAGTGAAAATATACCACGAGGGAAAAGTCAACGCGGGGATCCAGATCTGGATCGGCCGGATCGAGGCGGGACCGGCGACGAGGAAGAAGAAGGAAGGCGGCGGCGCGCGGGGCCGGCTCGGGGAGGCACGCCGGGCGTCCGGGTTTGCGGCGGCGAGGGGCGGCGGCGCTCGCGGTGGCGCGCGGGACGGCGGCGGAGGACGGCGGCGGCGAGCGCGCGGCGGAGGCGGGGCGGCGGGGCCGCGCCGGCGGGAGGAGGCGAGGCGGCGCCGGCGACGGGAGGCCGCGGGAGACGCGCGCGGGGCGGCAGGCCAGCGGGCGCAGGCGCGGGGCGGCTCGGGAGCTGGGCGGCGACGAGATGGGCTCGGGCTGGCCCGCGGCGGGCTCCGCGGGCCGCGGCTGCGGGTGGTGGCGGAGGCGCCACGTGGCAGGCGGCGATAGGTGCGGGGCGGCGGCGCGATCTGTCCGGGGGCGGCGGAGATGTCCGGCGACGGCGTGGGGAAAATTGCTAGGGTTTGTACCGCGATTTTGGAGGAGGGGTGCACATATTTATAGGTAGAGGGGGCTAGGAAGCTCCAAATGGAGTGCGGTTTTCGGCCACGCGATCGTGATCGAACGACCGAGAGGATGGAGATGACTTAGATGGGTTTTGGACCACTTAGAAAGGGGTGTTGGGCTGCACCAAAAGAGGCCTTTGCGGATACCCGGTTAACCGTTGGAGTATCAAACGGACTCTGATTGACCCGAAACTTGACAGGCGGTCTACCAGTGCTATACCAAGGCCACATGTCAAGCCTCGGTCCATTCCGGGAAAGTTTAATACCCGCACACGGAAAAAGGTAAAAGAGGACGCCGGGGAACAACGGAGCGCCGGATTGCAAAACGGACAACGGGGAAAATGCTCGGATGCATAAGACAAACACGTATGCGAATGCGATGCACATGATGACATGATATGAAGTGCAGATGATGACAAGGCAAAGTGCAACACGCAAGCAGATGACATGGCAACGCTGACGAATAACTGGCGAACACCTGGCGCAACAGATCCGGGGCGTTACAGCAGGCTAGTTTGAGTGATATGACGTGCTACAGTGCCGTCCACTTGCTCCATTTTTATGTAAGCAGGAGTCTACACTCTTACGTGGGAGGAGTGCGAAACACGGCGAGCCTGATTTTGATCGAGGGATAACTGTTCCCTGTGAAATAGTGGAGCAGTATTTGTTAGCGATTATAGCATGATAGTAAGGGCATCTCCAGCGCTGGCCCTCAAATTTACACTGACATCTACCCGAGGACACTGATGGATGCCATCCAATGCTGCCCGCATACCTTTCGACAACTATATGAACTAACCAGACGAAATTCATGCAAACAAAGCAAATTTCAAATTAACTGGATGAAATTCATTATATTTTGAAAAAAATTCCTACAAACTGGATGAAATTCATTACATATTTCGCACAAACTATACCAAAACCTACTGTAAACCTAATCTAAATGATCGCTAGCACCCGACCACCATGTCCGGCCATGAACCCGAGAAAGCCGGCCATTGCCTTTGCCTCCTCCTCATCCGCCTCGATAACCTCCTCCTCCAGAGCACAAGGTTCTAAAGATTTCTTCCTCCACGTCGCCGTCAAGCGGCTAATCGGCCGCCGATGTTTATTGCACCAAGCTTGGCGTCGACTGAGTGGAGGAGCGGTGGCCTTCCTGGGACCAGAGCGGCGACGACCTACTGTGCACTACTCTTCCTCGCTGCCGGCTTCGTGGTCATGGTGGCGGAGGGCGGCCTGGGGGAGCCAGCGATCTCCTTCGTATGCTCCTGCGACAGTACGTCCAAGAGAGCTTTGGTGTGCACCTAGAGCGGAGCTGCCAATGTCCTTTGTCTGCTCCTGCGATAGTACGTCCAAGAGAGCTTTCGAGCGCCAGGAGGCCATGGTTGGAGTGGTGCCTACAGAAGGAAGGGACCGGAGGAGAATGAGTGTGGGTCTTTGGCTATGGCTGGGAGCTGGGGCTCAAGTTATATAGCGGGTGAATGGCAATGAGCCGTGGCAGACGTATGGACGGCTGGCACCGGAGTAGGTTCATCAGCAGCCGTGTGTCATTAATATGGGTGGCAGACGGAAGGATAGCCATGGTGTCATTAACGCGGAACAGTCGCTTGCACTGGGATGCCACGCGGGTGGCGCTCTCTCGGCCGTCGCGCTGCTGCAATGCCGGCGCCAGTGAGTGGTTGCGCCGGGTGTGAATGCGGACGCTGCTTCAGTGACTTAACCGCATGTGTGTTGGATCACTGACATGTGGTCCCAACGGGCATCTGGCCCGCATGTCAGTGACACACCAACTACACCTGCAGGTAAGTCCGGTGAATGCGGCATTGACGTTTTGGAGAGACGGTGACCGTTTTAGGCGGGAAGCGCACGCTAGAGACGGAAGGGGTTTCGGTAGGCCAGGGCGGTTAGACGCTGGCATGGTGGTAAAATGTGAACTCATGGATGACGAGCCTTTGAAGCATATGCGGCACGTAATGACAACCAGGCGTCCATGCAACCGCTCTTGTCGCCAGCTAGCCTTCGACGACCACCATTAGACACCACACAGCCATGCATAACTTACGAATAATGGACGAATCGATCAGACACACACTCGTGTGTAGTGGCACTATGATCGGTTGCTCATGATAGTACATACTCCGTACCATAGTACCCTCTCTAGCTAGGTTGTTTTATAGATTGTCGTTGTGATGGACGATATACATGAGCAAGGCGCCGAGTCACGAGTATGAGTGTTGGTGTTGAGCCAGGTGAATACATGCTCAGTGTTCGCGGAGGCCTCCAGCAAACGTCTAAACAGTAACGTCACGCACCGTCGGGGCGCGCAGGTGACGGGCTCGCCGTTTGCGTTGCGCCATGAGCAGGACTATGATTGAGAGGGCGAAGTGCGTGCATTAGCATGGTTTGACAGCGTGAGCGTGAGTGTCTGGCTGTCTGCACGCGTACATGCTACTTGCCTCTATGGACGGTGTGCGCTTATGTTTGCATCACGTATAATATAAAAAAAATCTATTTGTGCATTTAACACAAAGTATTTCATTTTCATTTGGCTGACGAGTGTGCGTTGCAGCGACGAGTCCGTGATTTGATTCCTCACATACACATAATTTTGGTTTTTATTTCTTTCTCCACTGGCAGGTAGGCCCGCATAGATAGATAGATAGATAAAGAACACGAGCTGATGAGGCGCATGCGGAGTGTTTGACTGGTCAACCAGACAAAAACGGAGCTATACGCTGAGCCAGTGACCGTATAATCACCATATCTCGTATACAATTATCAAAGTGAGCTATCAAGACAAGTTCGATGACCGCTAATGCATTTTACTCGGTAAGAAATGACCAGGATTGAAGGGGAATCCAAATTTCCTTCGTCTTCTGTCCTTGAGTTCTTGACAAACCAATGCACTTTACGGTTGTCCGCCCACTCCACCCCAGAGTTGTCACCAAGCGTCGTTCATGCCACCGCGTCGCACACTAACCGGTAAGGAAGAGATGGCATCCTGCCGCGCCGAGTTCCTCGCTGCGGATGACCGCACACAGAATGGTAGCGAAGTGATGGCATCCCGCCGTGCCGAGTTCACCGCCGCTCGCGACCTCACACCTATGTGGGCAGAATTTGAAGCTGCCAAGGCCGAATGGGCGGTAGAGCAAGAGGCGGCCAAAGCCGCACAGAGGGAGCGGAAAAGTCAGAAAGCACTCAAGAAAAGAGAGGCCTGCCGCTGCAAGAAAGAAGAGGACGCACGCGCTGCTGCGGAGAGGTTGGCGGAGATCCAAGCACGGTGGGGTGTCGCCGACCAAGCCGGGAAGGAGAACGACGTCGTCTGGCCAGCATGTGAGAAGTAGTAGTACTAGTAGTTAGTGTGTGTGTCTGTGTCACCTGTACGTTTGTTTAATTAATTACGAGCATGTACCAGTACTACAAGTTACTACTGTAGTTTTTCGAGCAAATTACCAGTACATTTGCCTAGACTCAATGGAAAAATTCCTATCCTATGCATCAAATGGCATCTCTTTCTCTATAGGAATTGAGATGCATGTCATCTCACTTCCTATGATTTTCATATTCCTATAAAATTCCTATCCTATGAGCCAAAGGAGGCCTCTACTGGAGTAACCACTGTAGCTAGCAGTACTGCTGGTAAAGTAGTTTTCTTCAAGAAGTGGAATTCAATGAAGTCATGATGGTTCCTTCATCCGAGCAACTTCATAGTAGGAAAGGTTGGGCCTGTGATTTGACTGCTCATTAGTAATTATTGTGGCACGACAACCGGGGTGACTCTCCCTTGGAGTTCTGCGGGCATGGCAAGTGGACCAAGATGGTCAACATCCCACATGTCGATGAACATAAGTATTCTTTCCGATATCGAGGAGCAAGGAAACCGCATGGTATAGTATCACTGCTGATTTATATTTATTTTTATTTCTGATGAATGCTAGCATTTCAACTCTTACGACAAAGGAGTGCCAAACACGACACGTGATGGATGTCCCACACGTCAGCGAAAGGAGTGGGACATGAACAGCGTGGTAGAGCGTCTCCACTTCTGGGTCAGAGACAACACGTAATATTACTAGTGGTATGAACGATACAAAGTGCGGACCGGAAAGAAAGACGCATCTAGTTGGAAGGTCCCGGGGCATACACGTAAACAAATATAAAACCTAATATGTGCCTGCAATTAATATAGTAGTAGTAGAGTACTTAGGCACATACTCCATAACATCACCGGGCATTGCACGTACAACATTTAGTGGTAGTAAGAGACAAATGCCTATATGCCACACATGTTCATACTATTCGTGCCTTTCTACTTCACTTACTGCGCTACATTACTCAGGTTCGTACGTCCACTCCTGGGTACATGTTCGTCTCGTAGTTCTAGTCCCACGTGTTCTTCATAGATGGAACGATCCATAACTATGGGCAACGGGAGTCCATATAATTGCAGTTAGTGTGGCTCCCCACGATGGAGACTCATCCAAACTATGGCCAGCCTCAACGTGAAGCAGTCGCGTGCACCGGGAAGCGGCGCTCTCTCGTCCGTCGCACTGCTTCAAAGCCGGCACCAGTGAGAGGTCGCCTCCGCTCTGGCCGGGCATTAATGCGGCACTGACGTTCCGGGGCGACGCTGATCGTTTCACACGGGAAGCATGCGCCGGCAAGGGAGGGGGTTTGGGTCGGCCAGGGCGGTCAGACGCAGGCTGCTGGTGGTATTGATTTTGAACCGTTTCAGGTGTAGTACTGGTAGTTTGCAAAACTACTCAATTATTGCACTCAGTTTCCTAAGAAAATGTGGTAAAAAAACGTTATTCCACAATTGGCTTCCCTTCTCCTTCCTCTTCCACCGCCCACGCACGTCCGCGGGAAGCGACCGGTCAACCCTTATATAGGAGTGCTAGCAAAAAAAGATGCATGCATGGCCACTAAAATTTCCAGATTAAAGCGCCGCTCCCGTGGGAGTATGGCGTATGTCGTTACCTTCGGCCGGGCCATGGCTACCGGGCTACGGTGACCAGAGAAGAGGCGGCAGGAGGGGAATGAATGCAGCTACTATTTGGGTTCGCCATCTGGTTTAAATAAATGTGCACTATCACGTGTACCCGCAGGTGCACAAATTATAACGTACGTGTCTGCTTAAGTGGGCGTCACGTAACTGGTGTGTGTGACAGATTGTGAGAGACAGGGTGCCTGTGTGCGACTCCACTCTTCGGATATGTACTCAACCTTTTGCATCGGGATATAAGTATAATGGTATTACACTTTAGCTAGTGATTTACGTGGCCATGTTAACGTGGTTGTGTAAAAAAAATGCCACTTCATGCTCGTGATTTGCGTTATACAATTACTAGCAAGATGCTCGTGCATTGCACGGAACATCAATATGCATTTTTCTACAAAACACCTGTTGTGATTGACCCATGCAGGAGTAATCCCATGTGTAAAAACTAATGATATCTCGAGAATTTTATCGGAAAACTGGTATCTTGACAATTTCATCGAAAAAATGAAAGATGAGAGATAAGGTGAGGAGGAGTGGAGCATGGTGGTGACTGGTGGCCGGACTGGGCAGAGGCATGGGGATGGACGGTGCCAGCAGGCGGTAGCGGCCACCATGCTAGATTGTTCCAGAGACTTCCTTTTTTAATTGCTCAGCAATGAAGTTGTGGGAGATAAGGACGATGAACGAGGCAAGGCCTTGTCTGTAAATGTGGAGAGAGGTGCGGGTATCTTTTGTAAAATTTTCATAGTTTGCTTTCTATCCGTCAGATATAGATCGGACGGTCTATATTACAAGATGGCAGGCACACCATCATCACCAACTCATTTTTTCATTAGAGTAGAGTTGATAAGTTTGCTAACTACTAAACTAAAGTGGAATTTGTCCATGTTATACAAGTAAATTAAGGTGATTGCTTATGATACGCGTAAGGTTGGACGAAGGGTGGTAGGAACAAATGCTCCGCCTAGAGCATGTGTGTGTGAGATGGAGTCTTAGTGTGGGGGGGGGGATGCGTGTGTGTGTGTGACGCGGGGTCCTCTGTGGCGGATGTAATTTAAGTGTACGTGGCATCATCATAGTGTATGAAAGGGGCCACCAACGAGGGGGTTCAAGAGAGAAAAGGCTCGTAGAGAGGGAAGAGAAGGCGTGTGTGCATGAGAGGAGTCGACATCGAGAGAACGTGTTTGTTCGGGATACACCGAGGAAGACTACTATATATCGATGGTGCATGTAGGCGGGAATTAAACGAAGGGATGGTCTTATTGGTTTTGGGGATATAGGGGAAGAGTGAGAGAGGGGGGGGTAGCTAGAAGGAGATTGTTAAGTGTGAATGCGTATTTTACCCATCCAGGCGGAAGTTATGTGCACACAAGAAGAGAACGATTTGATATGGTGTTAAGATTGAGGGTAATTAACTATGTATGGAGACATACGAGACCTTGAGCGTGCATGTGCGAGAGGTATACATGTATACGTGGGATGTGTGTGTGTGCGCGCGAGCATGATCGAGATAAAAGAAAGAAGACATCAGTCAAAAGATCAACGACATGGGAGAGATCGATATGACAATATGCATGCATGTGAGAGTGCAGGGAAGAAGGCTCAATAATTGAGCATGTGTTTTTGTATTTAAGAGATAGTGGCGTGGGCTGGAGCATGCATCTATGGCGAGCAGAGGGAGCGGGACACAACGATTGTGCAAAAGAGATCAACCTATAAATGCATGTATGGAGAGACATATATAGTGTGGGTGATAGGAAGCAAGAGTGCGTGCGAGAAAGAAATTTTGACGGAGAAAATACAGATAGATACAGAGATAGAGATGCTAGATAGAGGGACATCAGCTAGTTTGAGTGTTGGAGATGACCGCCGGGTGGTTCAGAGGGTGAAGTTATGTGTGTGTGGGAGAAAGACAAAAAGAGGGCACTTGACTGCATGCAGAGAGAAACATATATAGTGTGCATGATAGGAAGCAAGAGTGAGGACGAGAAAGAAGGTTGATGGAGAAACAGATAAATAGAAAGATACAAATGCTAGCTAGTTTGTGTTAGAGATAGGAGTCGAGTGGATCAGAAGGCTGAATTATGTGTGTGGGTGTGAGAGAGATAGAGAGAGTGTGCATGTGAGTCACATACAAACAAATATCAGAGAGAAATGAGATCCCGAGAGACGGAGTTTTGTGTTTGCGAGAGAGAAAGATATTTCACAACGAGAGTGATAGCTAGAGAGACATATGAGGGAACGCAAGATATCTCTAGGGAGAGAGTGTGTGTGTGAGTGACATGCAAGAGAATGGCGGAGAGATATGACACCCTGGGAGACAGAGTTTGTGTTTTTGTGTGAGAAAGAGATATTTAAGAGGAAGAGTCGTAGCTTCTCATATATTAGGAGCGGGAGACATCTCTGTGTGAGAGGGGGTGTGCGAGTGGCACACAGGGGAATAGTAGAGAGAAATGAGACCCCGGGAGACGAAGTTTGTGTTTGTGTGAGAGAAAGAGATTTCACATGGAGAAACATAGTTAGAGACACATAGCAGGGAGCGAGATATACATAGAGAGAGATAGAGTGATGAAGGTCGAGGGAGAGAGTACCATCAGTGTGTTGCAAAGATAAAAGATCATTGTCGACATACATGTAGCACGAGAGATACCCGAGAGACGATGAACGTGTATAGGTCTAGAGAGATACTCCTATATAAGCATGGGTGATAGCTATATGAGATGAATATCTGGATTAAAGGGGATTCGAATATTTAAACTGGAGATCACGACATTGATAATATCATAACGCAAATTTGTGTATGAAACATGCATATTCATTTGAATTTGGGACACGTGTAATGTTATATAGTTTATCAATATTAGTGATCCATATATTCTTTAATTAGAGACAATTCATGATTTATATGCAATTAATGTCTAAATGGGATTAAACTATATGTTGCATGTGTGAAACACATTATACATGTTTGAGAAGTAAAAAAAAAACCTGCATGAAACACACATTAATTGGAGACAGTTAGCGAGGAATGCATACATTGGATTTCAACATAAAGTGGTTTAAAATATTTGGAATAAGATGGATACAGCCTTATGAATCGGAGATCATGCCATTTGTAAAAAAGGGTGTTGTGCTTTTGAAAGTATATATAAAAAATGATGTATATAGAATTTTATTCTAATCGCAAATGGATCCTGCCCAAACAAAAATAGAATACAAACTGGATTCGAATTGAGTTGGCACGGTAAACGTGCACTCTTGCTCTGCAAAAATTTGAATGAAGGAGGAAAAGCGCAGTAACCGCCCGAAACCAAAATCTGTGAGATGGAAATTACTGCCTATCCCTGACACGCAAAGCCTATCGGCTCTATATCTATAGGTTTCGATAGGGGTAGGTTTGTAATTTCACTCAAACGTGACATAACCGCCTCTCACCCGAATTCATACATAGTGGACGCCAAAACACAGTGTCTCCTCGGCCGAAATCGACTCCCTCCCCGATTCATACACGGTGGGCGCCAAAAACAAACTCTCGTCAGCAAATATTCGGTGTATGCGAGATTACTGTCCTATCTCCGACCGACTAATATTGTTGTGATGTAGGAAATTTTAAACGGGGGCTAAGTTTGTAAATTTCCTCGCATTTGAGACAAGCGCGCCCTGAAGACATGGTTCCCCCTTCCTCTCTCCCTCCATTTCCCCATTCGCACTCCGTGGGCGCCAAAACACCCTCTCCACCCCAGCCTCCTTCGTCCGCCACCCCATCCACCACCGTCCTCCTCCACCATGCCGGAGCTGATACCCCGATGTCGTCTGCCATTACAAGAGATCGACCTCTCTCATCCACAGCTTCAGACCGGGATCCTTGCATCCCGTCCTCTCGCTTCATCCCCGCCGTCTCCACCTTGACGGCGCCGCTCCTATGACCGTCTCGTCCACCACGCCCTGCCGCCACCGTCTACCCTCCTAGATCTGCTTCCACACGGCCGACAGCCATTGCTACCGCAGGACTATCAAATTCTCAGCAGATGCATACACGGCGCCGCACTAGAGGCGGTACTCTTTCGTATCTGCTCAACTTATTTATCGCAGCAAGAAAATAGATCGCCACTACTTTACTCTGATTTCTTGTCCACCACTTACTTGCTAGTTGAAAGCAAACATTGGTTGCTAAGTTGCCTTTGTCCGGTTTGCACCTCCAGATCCGCCATGGCATGCTCAACACTATACTCGCAATGCTTATGGTTTTCCCCTTTTATATTCCACACTAGTTAAATGACAGTAGACTAAATATCAAAATTGGGTCAGTCGGTTTTTGAGAGCTCGCCGGAGTTTACCGGTGCGAAGGAAGGGGCTCGGGTGGGGACGCTGGTTGTGGGGGCGGTGGTGGGGCCTCGCCGAACGAAGAAAACTCGATGCGGGTGGGGGCGGGGTGGGGGTGGGGGTGGTGGAGGAACACATGTGGTGGGGGCCGGTGGTTCGGCCGGCGGCCCGTGCAGTGTTCTGTATGGGAAGGATCAGAGACGAGGAAAAAGAAGGGTTACGAGACGTAGGATCTTCATCCAACCGCCTAAAATGGTCGACTGTCCCAAATGACAAAAGTCACGCGACTTGCATGTAGAAATGCAGAATATGCTTCCTCTTCTATTCTTTAACATGTTCTTCTTCTGTTCTTCTTTAGTAAGCACAGTATGTTCCTTGTCAGGAAGGGGAGCAGGGACATCTGCAGTCGACACCTCTATTGGGCCAGTTCTGCTAAATGATTTTGCACTTCCAGTCGGTCTGCCATAATACCCCGGAAATGGTGGGAGCTGCGCGGTCTTTGATAGATTAAACTGATAGTAACAGATATGCGCCTTCAGATGAATAGATCTGTACTGTAGGTGATCGATAGGCTGCATATTAGTAGCGAGAAAACCCTATGTTTTCCAGCCAGTTCCGCTTTCCTGATTTATTTATGGTGGTTATGGTGTACCCCTATTATCTAACTATGATCTGCCTACTGGCTCTGCGCTCTCGTTATCATGGTTTGGCAATAAACTTTCTATACGGTATATTATGAACCTATCATCTGCGAATTATCCTTACATCTGGGGGGCCCAACAGGGAGCTTATTTTTTGTATACTTGTGCCAGATTATATTAATCTACTCACCATATTACAGCACACATGGGCTCTCTCATCAGAATCCAGTGATAGCACACAAGGGTTTATAGGGAGCCTCTATTATATTACAATATCCTCTGCATTACAAAGATAATCTCACTACTATTTGTGTCTTCATGCTTTACAGAATTATACGTAATCACAATGAATATAAGAATGCGCACATCAGAAGAATATTGTGGAACAGTTCAATGGGTAATAAACTTGGCATCAAGGAATTGAGGTCCATTGTGGATGCAATGAAACCCACATGCTCCTGACCTATTGATTCGTATTAGGAATATGATCCTAATGACTATTCTGAGCTCAAGGAGTCAAAGGCAGATGGCCTATCCTGTTCACCCAATAAGGTGCCTGTTCTAATTTGGCAATGTTTTATTGGTAGCACAAATCTTGCATAAGGTGTCTTGCATTTCTTTTGCTTCATTGCACCGACATCTGCTTAGTTTAGTCATGATATATGTGAAGATGCCATGCCCATCCATTATCAACACCTATTCCATTTGTCTTCATACCATGTTTTTTCATTCAAATGTTGTTCTTGTGTTTCAGACATCCAAAAGGAAGAGGGTGATTGCAAAACCTGAAGGAGTACAAGCAAAGTCCTTGAAAAAGGTGGTGCTACGAGAGAAATCACATAGCACCCGACGTATATTGGCGATCGAACCAACACCGCAAAACCTAGGGTATCGCAACTATGCTGGTCGCTGCTTTGCTCTTGTGAGTACCTATTGTCCTATCGCTATCCTTACATTCATACCTGGTGGATTATGTGACATCATTGTGCATTATAGCTTGCTTATCCACTGTTTGCTCCAAATTATCAGATCTATATTAATGCTTAAATTAATGTAGAATAAACCCACTGCCTATGAAGAAATTTAGTTCTGCATTGTTCTTGTAAGTATTTGTTATCCTTCATCACTGTACCTATATTTGTCAGCTAGTTCTTCATGTACACTTTGCAGCATATTTTCCCTTGTCCTCCATTTTTCTACACATCAAATCTACATTTACTCTTGCCAAAATATTGAATAATACCAATGTTACTTAAGAAGTTTAGCTCCGCATTGCTCTTGTCAGTGCCTTCTACGTGTATGCTATATTTACATTTGTACTCTGCATCTTAAGTTAAATAATCGCCATTTGTTCCTATATTTTCACATATATATTTACTCTTAACAAAATGTAGAATAAAGGCAACACTCTTGAAGAAGAGTGTGCGGTAAACTTCTTGAATTGCCCCCCCCCCATCAATATGGACAAGGCCTTTATAGAGCCTGTCTTCACTACTAATGTAAGTTTGTCCTCCTCGAGCCTTCAAACTTTGTTGTTTATATTTAGATAGCTATGAGTGCAAATGTTGTTTATTTTTTGTCGTCTGCATCAAATTGCTTGTTCAAAGTTTATAAAGTAGAAGTACATAAGCATAAGTTTGTCCTTCTCAATTTCAGTCTTTAGTTGTACAATCCAGTTCATTATTCGTACCATGTAAATTAAACTAAACATAGCAAGTTATCTTTTTTAGCACTATGTGTATGCTTGCGTTCTTGATTTGTAATCCAGTGGTGTGGTGAGACTACCAACACCAGCGCAGTGTCATATCCTTCTATGTCTCAACTATGAACAATGCCATATTATATTAATGTTATTTAAATCATGTCTCTTTATTTACCAATCTGAAATGGTATAAATTGAAAGTGCACTCACCATTCATGCTTATACGTTGTTTATAACTACATCTATGATTGTGTTCTTGATCTGTAATCCAGTGGTCTGGTGAAGCTGGCTGCTCCTGCACAATGCCATTTCCTACCGTCTTAACTATGAACAATGCCTATTATCTTAATGCTGTTTTAAATCATGTCTCTTTATTTCTAACAAAGAAATTAGATGAATTGACAGCGTTGATGCTTATACGTGCAAAACATGTTATCTGCCTACTTGTTTCTCTTTCAGGATGACAACACTGCTGCTAGGAAGAACTGCCACAATGATAGTGAGATGAACCCATTGTTTGTCCCTCTAACACATATTCCAGAGGAGAAGGCAACACATATTGAGGGTAGGGATACAACCACGGAGTCACATCTTGATGTCGTGTCAAACTTACTCAGTGACACAAGCTCGATGAAGTCGCCGCCTGAATCTATTCGACTTCTTCAGTCTGAAATTCAAGCAAAAATACATGCTTCCGCTCAAAAACGACTGGAACTCCAATATCTATGCAAGATTAACCGTAAGTACAAGACGTTTATTGACGCTATGTAGCTTAAGTTGGTGGATATGAGCGCTAAAGAAGCGCAGTCACATCAGGTTGCTAAGTTGCTTGCGCTGCAGCTCCTGGGCCGGGCTAACCTTTCTTGAACTGTGTTAAAGTGTTGTCGGTTCTGTCTATTATTTTGTCCGCCTGTTAACTTCCATTGATGGCGACCTTCCCAGTTTATGTAATCTGTTGTCTGGTTGCCCTTTATTATCACTAGCGCCGAACTTTGATGCCGATGGGATGTAATATGCTATAATTTCTTTGTTGTGTAGTCTAGGTTTATTCTTGGTCAGTATGTTGTAATTTAGGTCAGAAGGTTCAGTGGATCTCAGTGTTATCGGTCTTCAGGCCGGCCCGTTACTCATATGGGCCAAAATCTGGGCCTCTAATCATCTTGCGCCATTAGCAGGTCTAAACCTATAGTTGTTTCCCGCCTTTAACAGGCCGAGTAAAGTTCTGTCCAGTTGGGCCAGATACTACCATGGTCTTTTAACAGGCTAAAATCTAGATTGGGCTAGCGTTGAGACGAAAAAATCATGGGCCAATACAGGCCGGAATTGCCTAAGTCCCATGTTTGGCCCAAATAGGACGAGCAGTTAACAGGCCAAAATATATGTCGGGCCTGTTTGGCCCAATAAAATTATGGCTTTAAGCAGGCCGGTATCTACGCGGGCCATAGGCCTAAAAGTGTCATGGGCCATTATCAGATGGGCTGTAAGCAGGCCGGATTCAACGCGGGCTGTAATTAGGCCCAATTGTTACATGGGCCATTAACAGGCCGATAGGCCAGTTGGGATGAAGTTTATCCATGAAGACTACGGGCCGTTAAGAGGCCTAAAGTTACTTCGGACAAGAAATAGCCCAGTTTCTGCATGGATCGTTAAATGGCCTAAAGTTCAACCAGGCCGACAACGTCCCAGATGCACCATGGGCCGCTAACAGGCTAAAACTATTATCGGGCCGAACTGGTAAACGGGCATTTAAGAGGCTGAAATACAAACCTGTCTTAGTATGGGCCCAAAAGAACAATGGCCTGTTAACGGGCCTGATCCGATATGGGCCGTAATTTGGCCCAAAAGACGGCAGGCTGTGAACGGGCCTGGTCTGGTATGGGCCTCAATTTGACCCAAAACATGGCAGGCTGTTAACGGAATGGGCCTCTAGTGTCTGAAAAAACATGGTGGGCCTTTAGCTGGGCCGGCCTTTTCACCGAAATGGGCCTCTGTTGGGCCATGCCACGTGTCGATGTATCATAGGCGCCTCCTGTCCAATGAGTGGATGACATCTGTCCGAACGTTGAGCCAACACGTGTTTCCTCCAGCCAATGAGAATTTTACACGTGGAAAATCCCCATTGGTCCGGGATATTAACGGGTTATTGGATCCAAAACCGGACCCGATAGCTTAACGGCGACCCGTTACGGTCGATGCCACGTGTTGGTCACCCTTGATAAAAGCACTTCTATGACGCGCGATTTAGCGTCATGGAAGTGGACCCTTCCGTGATGGTAATTTTGGTAATGTCATGGAACACTTCTACGACAGCACAGGTGTGACTATCTTGATTCTGTCATAAAATTGTCATGGATGTACATGCATGACAGAAAATGTGACCTACTATGACAAAAACGTATCATCACGGAAGTGTATTTTTTTGTAGTGAAACCAGAGCTTCTCACAAGAAGCCTCATGGTTCCGGTAGGGAATGTGTCACCTTTGTGGACGAAACGATATTCGTTGCCTCTTTTTGCTTTCAAAATTTTCCTAGTGTCTACATAGAACAACAAGAGTGTCGTGTTAAATTTTGGAAAATTTTGGGGTTCATTTTGACAGTTTTATACATTGACAGAGTTTTCTAGGCATTTTATGTGCATAATTCAAATTTGAACTATAGGCACATGCTCCAGTACAGAAAAATAGGTTAAAAATCAAATGTGTGTCATTGGGTGCATGCTTAGGTCCCATGCAAGAAATGGAAATGAATTTCAAAAATCTCGGCACCGTCGCTCGGCCGCAAACATTGAGATACATGGCTTTTAAATTCTAGTAAATCCAAAACTCGTCTGAAATTCATGAAACTTGGCGTGCTATCATGGAACGAGAATGGTGACACACGTTCGCACCTCGGCATGTCATGTCCTTATAAGTATATATGTTGTTGTTCTGTATGCAATCACATCGCACACGGACCATACTAGGGAAACTGTCGGTGATTAATTAATCAATCGCTGACATTTGTATACAAGGAAGCGTTTGCCCACAATACACATGGCTTCTTAGTAGCAATCGTGTGTGTTATTATCGGTCTTCGCACACACTTCTGATTACGGGCCTGTTTGCCGCGTATCACACACATATTGTTTACACAAAACATTTCTGCTCTCTTGGCTCAACAAAAACAGTTCATCCGAGTGAACTGTATGCCCTCTATCGTGCACACCTTGATCTGGGTGACCGTTTCTGTTGCGTTCCCTACTCGCAAACAGTTCATATGAGTGAACTGTATGCCGTATATCGCACACACCTTCATCTGGCTGCCCGTTTCTGTTGTTCTGGCTCATCGCAAATAGTTCATTGGAGTGCACCGTATGCCACGCATCGCACACGCGACTATAATCAAAATCGTGTTTGATGTCTCTACCATCGCAAATGTTTCATGTCAGTTTTGATGGGGTTTTTTTACATCATCGTTTGTGATTAATGCATCACACATAGTTTCCTCGAAGGGTCTCTGATTGTAGTGTCAAGTTTGGACCTTCCTGTAGTAGTGTCAGTTGTTTTGTGATATGAATGATGTCATACTATACTTACAGTATTATAAACTTTGTCTTTTTATCCTTAGTTGTCAATACAATTGAAGAAATAGACAATACATTAGCCATGGTACATGGTCATATGTTTGGAACCTAGTTATATTATGTACTTTGCAGTAAAATACAACTAATACTTTACACGGATTCATGAAAATAAGTTCTGTATATAGACCAAAGCTATTATGTGTTGCATCATTAATAACTTCTGTTCTCATACTACTAATGTACAAACTCAACTTTTCAGCAAGCTATGGAACAAGTGGTGGAACTGCCACCTCCTGAAGGTGATGGGGCAACCATAACCGCAATGTCACCTCTTGCTGTAGTGGGTCAGTATCTCTCCACTAACAGTGACAAAAGAACCTTCTTGTGTAATATTAGGTTGGTTGTTAAGGCAACCTCGTCCAAACTGCCTCATGATCAAGATCTGCAAGCTCAAAAGAATGATATATCTACGCTACACACACAAGTCTGATGACCCACAAGTATAGGGGATCAATCGTAGTCCTTTTGATAAGTAAGAGTGTCCAACCCAACGAGGAGCAGGAGGAAATGACAAGTGGTTTTTAGCAAGGTATTTTATGCAAGCACTGAAATTGTCCGTAACAGATAGTTTGATAGCAAGATAATTTGTAACGAACAAGTAACAATAACAGCAAATAAAATGCAACAAGGTATCCCAATCCTTTTGTAGAAATGATAGGCCAAAACGGTCTCTTATGGTAATAAAAGCGTTCTTGAGGGTACACGGGAATTTCATCTAGTCACTTTCATCATGTTGATTTGATTCATGTTCGCTACTTTGATAATTTGATATGTGGGTGGACCGTGCTTAGGTCTTGTTCTTACTTGAACAAACCTCCTACTTATGATTAACCCCCTCACAAGCATCCGCAGCTATGAGAAAAGTATGAAGATAGAATCTAACCATAGCATTAAACTTTTGGATCCAAATCGGTCCCTTACGAAGTAGCACCTAAACTAGGGTTTACGCTTCTATCACTCTAGCAACCCATCATCTAATAACTACTCCACAATGAATTCCCTTACGCCCATATATGGTGAAGTGCCATGTAGTCGACATTCACATGACACCACTAAGGGAATCACAACATACATATCATCAAAATATCGAACACATATCAAGTTCACATGATTACTTGCAACAAGATTTCTCCGTGACCTCAAGAACAAAAGTAACTACTCACAAATGATAATCATGCTCAACATCAGAGGGGTATTAAATAGCACGATGGATCTGAACATATAATCTTCCACCAAATAAACCATATAGTAATCAACTACAAGATGTAATCAACAATACTAGTCACCCACAAGTACCAATCTAAGGTTCTGGTACAAAGATTGAACACAAGAGATGAACTAGGGTTTGAGAGGAGATGGTGATGTTGAAGATGTTGATGGAGATTTCCCCATCCGGGAGGGAAGTTCCCCCGACGGAATCGCTCCGCCGGAGGGCAAAAGTGCTCCTGCCCAAATTCCGCCTCGAGACGGCGGTGCTCCATCCCGAAAGTCATCTCCTTATTTTTTTTCTAGGTCAAAATGACTTATATACCAGAAGATGGCACTGGAGGTGGGCCGAGGAGGGCACAACCCACCAGGGCACGCCTCAGCTGCCTGGCGCGCCCAGGTGGGTTGTGCCCACCTAGTGGGCCCTCTCTAGTAGTTATTTGCTCCATTATTTTTCATATATTCTAAAACAATTATTCATAAATTTTCAGCTCATTTGGAGATGTGCAGAATAGGTGACTCTAACGTAGTTTTTATAGGTCCAAAATTCCAGCTGCCGGCATTCTCCCTGTTTGTGTAAACCTTGCATATTATGAGAGAAAAGGCATTAGATTTACTCCATAAAGCATTGTTATGCATAAAAAATTATAAATAATAGTAGGAAAACATGATGCAAGAGTGACGTATCAACTGCCCCAAGCTTAGACCTGCTTGTCCTCAAGCGAAAACCGAAATCAAAAAACATGTCGACATGCTTAGAGAGAGAGGTGTCAGTAAAAACAAAATACAGACATAGAAGCTTCATGCATATTATTATAACAGCAACAAACTTTATCATAAAACTTTATCACATAACTTTTACCATATAACGTCTCATGAACAAGTAACAATTCATCACAGCATCGAAGTAAAAGCATAAACTCTATTGAAAACCAACAAACTATGTTCTTAGTCAACTTTGCAACTACAATTCGTCATCTTTTCAGGAAGGGTCATGTATCAGAGCCTTTTGGCAAGTCCACATACTCAACCATCATATAGTCTTGTATGATTGCTAACACTCATCGCATACACATGAGCAAAAAGTTTCAACTGGACACATAGAAAGATAGGGGCTTATAGTTCGCCTCCCAACGTATTCACCTCAAGGACACAAGACAAGACTTTAGCAGAGTCAACTTAAATTCTTTCCAAGTGGTTACTCCTTGCCATCCATTGATGGTTTGGTACATCCTCCACCAAGTAGTAGCACCTCTTTCAAAGCACTGAAGAGCATGCTGGGCCATATCCGTTCTGGCTATAGTGTTATTCTCCATATGATCTTCCATGTTCTGAATCCATCGATCTGTCTCCAATTGACTTATTGGTCTCGGGAATGTGAGTTCATCTCCATTCATCCTCTATTGGGTCCATGGGTTTTGGGATGGGATAAGAGAGATAGAGAGGGATACACACAATACAAACAATAGTTTTGAAAAGACAAATTTTATTTGTGGCTGTCGGAAAAACATCAAACAAATGACAGCTCACAATCATCGCACCTAACGTAGGTATATAATAGGGGTTTGGTATTCTAAAGGTAAATAAACCTTCAACATCGCCAAACTCTTCAGGTCTTGTTCATGTCTCCGATGGCTTCTTCCGATCGTGCTGGTTGATCCTCTCTAGTTCTTTTGCCAGATCATCTCCATTGACGTGAAGTCTCTTGTGACATCCTTTAATATTCTAGAGTTGCATTCCCAACTTATGGGTTTCAACATCCTTGGCATGAACCGCGGTCCTATTGTCCTTCACTTCCTGACGGTTCTCCTGTATCTCGAGGATTTTGCTCCTCCAGCTTGGCTACTTTCCGCTTCTGGGTCCTGAATTCTTCACGAAATGCTTCCTTGTCAAATATGGCTTCCTGCAAGTCCATCTTGATGTAATACTCCAGATCCTGGTGATACTCCAACTAAGGTTAAAACATCATCTTTTGCTGATAGGTGCTCCATTAGCCTTCTACCGTCCAATCCTTCTGAAGAAATGCATGCTTAACTCAGCCTGGTGACCATGGCATAAGCGGGCGATAACATCATGGGGTTTTCTTTGACAAAAACTTTGAGTTCTAATGCTCCATGTTCCGGTCTTTCTCTGATACACCTTGATCTCGGGTGTTGACAGCTTCCATAGTCCGCCAAGTTCGATAAGGGTAGCCTTTCTAGGTCATACAAATCTGGGAATTCTACATAGCCTTCAAATTCTCCTAGTCTTCGGAGTCTTCAACCGTTGCAGTTTCCATTATTATAATGCACGGTAAAATCCTCTTCATTCCTAAGTGGTCTTATTTGTCTGATATCTTGTCCTTCTCGGAGTGGCCTCATCAGCTGAATCTTCGCGTGGTCAAAAGGGGAAAGGCGTATAGTCCAACTAAAAGGGATTATTTGATAAAGCTCAGAAAAGAAGACAGGGAAAAGATCCTTTATAAAAAATAAAGAGTTAGAGAAAATCATTCCTATGGGCTTGCCAGTTTCTAGGGGTCACGTCCTATAGTCAACATGTGCTCTGATACCATCTTGTAACGACCCGACCTCAGACGGTCAAGTCTCTGTGCTTAAGTGTCATCCCTGGATCGATATGCTGACACACACAATACTCAAGGATTTATAACAGAGGTAAATCACATGTATAAAGTAACATAAATACTATTACCTCAATCCATATAGCGGAAGTAACAACAAGGTTGTGGATTCCCATCAACACCAACGGCAAAGTTGAGTGTAGAAATCGTAATCCTAACGTATCACTTACTCGTCGTAAGATTCCTGCAACACGAGACGTTGCAGCCATATAGGTTAGTACATTGAATGTACTCGCAATTTCACACCATAGGACAAAGATGAATAATAGCTATCACTAAATGCATATTTGGCTGGTGGAGGCTCTAAGTTTATTTTTGCATCAAGCCATTTTTTCCTACAACAAAAGAATATATTTTATTTAACTACAAAGTTTGTTGAAAACATTGAGAAAGTTCCTCCAACTCAATCCCAAAATAATATTTATAACCCAACAAATTAATTAAGTAAACTGATGAGATCAACATGATAACCCAAGTACTAGAGACTCAAGATGTCCATAACCGGGGACATGGCTA
The DNA here is from genome assembly GCA_032464435.1 of Aegilops umbellulata. NCBI lineage: Eukaryota > Viridiplantae > Streptophyta > Magnoliopsida > Poales > Poaceae > Aegilops > Aegilops umbellulata. The sequence goes on along the minus strand of CP136055.1, from coordinate 240,567,704 downwards.
ATCATGATTAGTTTGTACACTCTACAGAGGTTTGCGCACTTTTCCCCACAAGACTCGATCTCCTCCATTCAATTTCTCGCACTATATGATGTTTGAGAAATGGATGATCGAGACACAGTCTTCCCGAAGCATTAACTCTTTACTTCGGGTAGACAATTACACCTACTTTCCCCTACATCTGCTAGCCTACCACAGAAAGAGGTCACACAACATACTCAACTATGACAGAGCCCATGATGGCTTGTGGCTGCACACGGAAGTTTCTAGCATGAATAATCTTATGATCCCTTTGAGCCTGGGTGGCATTCCATAGGGTAATCACACGGGTACTCCAGGATCCCCTTGGCAAGCATTGGGTTCTCCAGGTGCCCGGGCAAACCACTGGGTGCTCCAGGGTGCCCCAACCAATCCACCCAGATGTGCATTAAAGTAGCCACCTTAAGTTAACCATTAATGATAACTCTCACATCTGTCATGAATACACTCGACCAATCCACGTCTACGAGCATATCAGAGCAGTATAAGCATAACGTAGTAGTAACTCCCAAGGTTTGAATGTAGGACAAAAGGTTCCTACCTCATCAACTACTTCCCAATACCCACATGTTATCAATCCTAACCATGCAATGTTTGAGGGTACAACTACTGCATAAAAACTAGGTATGAAAAGTATGATCAAAGTGTGAACTTGTCTTGTACTGTTGCTGAAGATGATTCGCACTCATAACTCCTGATAGTTCTACTCGTCACACTCCGGTCAATCTATCTTAAGCAAGCAATAGTAACTACACATAAGCAATCATGCAAAAGAATCGAAGAAAAGATCTCGAAAAACTTCGAAAACAAATAATTAACTCTTGCAACAGAAAACAATTTCTAATAGTACCAAAATTAAGTGAATTTGGCCTTATCATAAAGTTTAGGTCAAGAGCTTTGATTTGCAAAAAGAATCAACTCAAACGGAGTTATAAACTCGAGTTATGAACAAAAGAAGTTTGAATTCATATATGTTGGAAATCAATTTTTAAATTTTCAAAAACATGTTCAAGTTGCTTTACTGGATAGAGGGTATCATAACAAAGAAGTGGGCATTGGTTTCGTTGGATTTGGATAAACAAGCGAAAAGTGGCGAAGGTTTGAACATCAGGGACTAATCTGTAAATAAAATATTCACGGATGGGTCCCTGGCCAAAATTAAAAAGAAAAAGAGAAATTCTACCGAATCGAATGTTCGCTAAACAGATCTACAGAACGAAAACATTCACTAAAACTTCCTAAACAGAAAGCGTTCATAAAATAACTAAACTAAATAAAAACAGGTTTTTAAACAAAAACCGAACCTTTAAAAGAAAACCGGTTCGGACCGGGGCGGTCTACGGTTCGTACCGGACCGGGAGAACGGGTCGGGTTCGGGCGGCGGAGCGGATCCGGCCGGCGGCGAACTCCGGCGCGGGCGGCGGGGCGGCGGCGGCGATCGGCGATGCGGAGCGAAGCGGGCGCGGGAGCAGTCGGGACGGTGGCGGCTTGCGCAGCGCGGGCGACGGTGACGTCCAAGTGCGGCGGCGGTGCTATGCGGAGTAGCGGCGGTGGCGATGTCGAGCAGCGACGGCGGCTATCGAGGGGAGGAGGAGGCGAGTGGCGTTGGGGTCGGCCTTATAAAGGGCGAGGGGAGGGGAGGGGATCGCGTGGAGGAGGGGCCAAGGCACGGGGTGGCCGGATCGGGCACGGCGCTGGCGATCGTGGTGGCGGCGGACTCCTTCAGGAGGTTAGGGAAGGCGGCGCGGGGCGCTGGGTTGGCTCGGCCCGGTTGGCTGGGCCGGCCCAGTTTGTTTTTTTAACAAAAACGGAAAATAAATAAAAAACCAAATAAAATATTAATAGAATATAGGCATATTATATATCAAAGTTTTAGAAAAAGATTTTCTAAAACATGAACATTTTTTTAACGTCAAATAAATTATACAAAAATTTAAATAAAATAAAGAGTGCTACTGTTGCATTTAAAAACCAAATAAAAATATTTTAAAATACAAAAATGATGTCAAACTCATTTTTCTCCACTTTTCTACTGTAGGGAATCATTTTACCCTATTTTCCATATATTTTATTTTTGAAAAAAAATAATTTGAATAAAACCCAAATAACTCCAAATTGAAACTAATTTCAAAGGGACTTTAAATTTGATTCTTTTAAACTTCCAACTCATATTTAATGTGATTTGAAGAAGTCATTTTATTTTCTCTCATGAAAATCATTGAGTTGCATAAAGTTTTTGAATTTGAAATATTTTCAAATAGAATTCAAACCTTTTTCAAAAGCGAAAACTTTGTTTTTGCCACTCTAGCTTTTGCCCACTTTGCTTATGCCACTCTAGAATTTAACATTTCACTTTTGCCACTCTTAGCTTTTGACAATATATCAATTTTGCCATTCAATGGCAAAAGTAAAATTTTCAGAGTGGAAATTGTGATACATTGCAAAACCTAAGAGTGGCAAAAGTGAAATAAAAAATTATCATTTTTGCCACCGAATGGTATTTGTGATGTATTGTCAAAAGCTAAGAGTGGCAAAAGTGAGATGTCAAATTCTAGAGTGCCATAAGCAAAATCGGCAAAAACTAGAGTGGCAAAAACAAAGTTTTCCCTTTTCAAAAACAACTTTTTAATTTAATTAAATGGATGAAGACATATCATCTTCTCTCTAGGGTTTTGTGATGAAATAAAATTTGAATTCATGGAGCTCATAAAGGCAAGGTGAAAGTTTGGGAAAGTCATTTCATTCCCTCTCATTCAACTTTCAAAATTTTCAAATTTCACACAAGCAACCACACCACAATCAAACAAACAATCAAAACTATTTATTTAAGGGAAAACTTTGTTTTTGCCACTTTAGCTTTTGCCAATTTTGCTTATGCCACTCTAGAATTTGACATATCACTTTTTCCACTCTCAGCTTTTGACAATTATCACAATTGCCATTTCGTGGCAAAATCAAAATTTTCAGAGTGGCAATTATGATACATTGTCAAAATCTAAGGGTGGCAAAAATGAAATAGAAAATTATTGCTTTTGCCACGGAATGGCAATTGTGATAATTGTCAAAAGCTGAGAATGGCAAAAGTGATATGTCAAATTCTAGAGTGGCATAAGCAAAGTTGGCAAAGCTAGTGTGGCAAAAACAAAGTTTTCCCTTTATTTAATATAACATTCCAAAATTTAGAATTTTGGGATGTTATAGTAAAGAAAGCAAAACATAAACTAAACTTTATTATATATCTCGCACACGATTACATAGATAGGTAGGTCACTAAGCAAACACTCAAAGAAAGATCGAACTAAACTTTTATTCCCCTAATTAAAAATATAACTAAATATCAAACTAAGATAAAGAAAGGCAAATATATTGGTGGTGATACAATACCGTGGCACTAACCCAAGCTTGGCACAAGCCAATGGGAGTGCCCATAAGATGAACTCAAGTCTCCTTTGGTGGTGAAGAAGAAGGTGATGGTGGTGATGATGAGGTCATATTCTTTTTCTCCAACTTGCGTCGGAGGCTGATGTTATCGTCCTGGAGATCCTCATTCTCCAGTTCAAGCTTCAAGATCTTCTTGCATAAGGCTGCCTTGATGTCCTGCCGAAATCGAGGAGGGATATCCTCCGAATCGGTGTCTTCCTCCTCATATGAGAACCAAAAATATGGGAAGGTATTGTTAAAGACATTTGAATCTAGAGGCTGGTGAGAAACAGGGCTCTCCTCCTCCGAATCTTGAGACGACATATTTTAGATCTGCCAGAAAAACAGCAAGAAAGAAGAACAAAAGATTTCTCCATGATACGATGGTCAATACATTCGGAGGGTATATAAAGATTTTTTATCTTGGGAAACAAGCAAAATGAGGGGAAAACTGAGTCGGGAAGGTGCCCGTGGTGGGCACAACCCACCTGGGCGAGCCCACCAGGGTTGCCTTCCTGGCTGTTTCTTATTTTCCTAATTTTTGTAAAATTCCAAAACTAACAGAAAATATTGTTGCGGACTTTTTGGAGTCCATTTACTTACTGTATCACATACCTCCTCTTTTTTCATGATTCTGGAGTGTTCCGGAAGGTTTCTTTTATGTGTTCCTTCGGTGTCAACATTAATAGGCGTACATGAGATATAGTGTTTAATTCTTTGCCCATTGACCACCTTCGGGTTAGTACCTTCGGAATTATTTATTTTGATGGCTCCAGAATGATAAACCTCTTCGATAATATATGGTCCTTCCCATTTGTTGAATTCCCACTTTTGGATTCTTTTGTCTTGCCATCTTTTTACTTTTTCTTTGAATAGCTTGGCATTTCCATAAGCTTGGCTTCTCCATTCATCTAGTGAGCTAATATCAAATAACCTCTTTTCACCGGCAAGTTTGAAATCATAGTTGAGTTCTTTGATTGCCCAATATGCTTTATGTTCTAACTCAAGAGGCAAATGACAAGCTTTTCCATAAAGCATTTTATAAGGAGACATACCCATCAGATTCTTATAAGTTGTCCTATAGGCCCAAAGTGCATCATCTAATTTCTTAGACCAATTCTTTTGGGGCCTATTAACAGTTTTTTGTAATATTAGTTTTATTTCTCTATTGCTAAGTTCAACTTGACCACTGGATTGAGGATGATAGGGTGATGCAATTCTATGGTTAACATCATATTTAGAAAGCATTTTATGGAAAGCACCGTCAATAAAGTGTGAACCACCATCAGTCATTAAATATCTAGGGACTCCAAACCTTGGGAAAATAACCTCTTTAAGCATTTTAATGGAAGTGTTAGGATCAACACTCCTAGTTGGAATAGCTTCTACCCACTCATAATCAACAGTAACCAAAATATATGTATACCCATTAGAGGAAGGAAAAGGTCCCATATAATCAAAACCCCAAACATCAAATGGTTCAATAGCAAGAGAATAATTCATAGTCATTTCTTGACGCTTACCGGTATTAACAATTCTTTGACATTCATCACAAGATAAAACAAACTTACGGGCATCCTTGAGAGAGTTGGCCAATAAAAACCATATTGCAATACCTTGTGAGCAGTTCTACCTCCCGCATGATGTCCTCCATAAGCTTCGGAATGACATTTCCGTAGGATTTGTCCCTGTTCATGCTCAGGTACACAACGTCTAATAATACCATCTACTCCTTCTTTATAAAGATGTGGGTCATCCTAGAAGTAATGTCTTAAATCATAAAAGAATTTTTTCTTTTGTTGGTAACTGAAACTAGGTGGTATGTATTTAGAAACAATATAATTAGCATAGTCAGCATACCAACGAGTGTTATGAGAAACATTTATTGCAGCTAGTTGCTCATCAGGAAAACTATCATCAATAGGTAGTGAGTCATCAAGAATATTTTCTAACCTAGACAAGTTATCAGCTACGGGGCTCTCAGCTCCTTTTCTATCAGTAATATGTAAATCAAATTCTTGTAGCAAGGGAACCCACCTAATGAATCTAGGTTTAGTATCTTTATTTTCCATAAGATAATTTTATAGCAGCATGATCAATGTGAACAATTACTTTGGAATCAACAATATAGGATCTGAATTTATCACAAGCGAACACAACCGCTAAAAATTCTTTTTCAGTAGTAGCATAATTTCTTTGGGCACTGTCTAGAGTTTTACTGGCAAAATGGATAACATTTAATTTCTTATCAACTCTTTGTCTTAGAAAAGCACCAACAGCATAATCACTAGCATCACACATAATTTCAAAAGGAAAGTTCCAATAGGTGCATAAGCTAAGGCTTTCTTAAGTGTTTCAAAGGCTTCGACACAATCATCAAAAACAAATGGAACATCCTTCTTTAAAAGATTTGTAAGAGGCCTAGAAATTTTATAGAAGTCTTTAATAAACCTCCTATAGGAATCAGCATGACCGAGAAAACTAGGAATACCTTTAATATCTCTAGCACATGGCATTTTCTCAATTGCGTCAACTTTAGCTTTATCGACCTCAATACCTCGTTCAGAAATTTTATGCCCCAGGACAATACCTTAATTAACCACAAAGTGGCACTTCTCCCAATTCAAGACAAGATTAGTTTGCTCATATCTTTCTAAACTCGATCAAGGTTGCTTAAGAAATAATCGAAAGAAATTCCATAAACAGAAAAATCATCCATGAAAACCTCAACAATCTTTTCACAAAAATCAGAGAATATAGCAGTCATACATCTTTGAAAGTAACAGGTGCATTGCATAAACCAAAAGGCATACGTCTATAAGCATAAGTTCCAAAAGGACAAGTAAAAGTGGTTTTCCCTTGATCAGGTTGTGAAACAGGTATTTGAGAAAAACGAGAATATCCATCAAGAAAGCAAAAGTGTGTGTGCTTAGATAATGTTTCCAACATTTGATTGATAAAAGGCAAAGGGTAATGATCTTTTCTAGTTGCTTTATTTATTTTTCTGAAATCAATTACCATTCTATAGCCTATAACAATTCTCTGTGGAATAAGTTCATTTTTATCATTAGGAACAAGAGTAATACCTCCCTTCTTAGGGACACAGTGAACGGGACTTACCCATCTACTATTAGCTATGGGATAGATTATACCTGCTTCCAGTTCTTACCACTTCTTTCATCTTAGGATTCAAATGTTGTTGATGATCAACAACGGGTTTAGCACCAGGTTCCATATTAATCTTGTGCTGATAGACAGTGGGACTAATGCCCTTAAGATCATCAAGAGTATATCCAATAGCAGCTCGGTGCTTCTTCAGAATTTTTAATAATCTTTCTTCTTCATGTTCTGAAAGGTTAGCACTAATAATAACAGGATATATCTTTTTCTCATCAAGGTAAGCATATTTCAAAGTGTCAAGTAGTTGTTTAATTCAAACACAGGATCACTTTTAGGCGGAGGAGGACCTCCTAGAGTTTCAATAGGCAAATTGTGTTTAAACAGAGGTCGTTGTTCAAAGAAGATTTTATCTATTTCATTTCTTTCATGCATATGCATATCATTTTCATGGTCTAGCAAATATCGTTCTAGTGGATTAGTAGGAGGCACGACAATAGAAGCAAGACCAGTTATTTCATCCTTACTAGGTAATTCTTTTTTATGAGGTTTTCTATTAAACTTAGAGAAATTAAATTCATGAGACTCATCACCAAAGCTAACACTGACAGTTTGTTTATGACAATCTATAGTAGCATTGAAAGTGTTCAAGAAAGGTCTACTAAAGATAATGGGACATAAGTCATCTTGTGGGAAACCAAGAACAAGAAAATCAGTTGGGTATTTTATTTTCCCACACAAGACTTCAACATCTCTAACAATCCCAAGTGGTGTGATGGTGTCTCTATTAGCAAGTTTAATAGTAACATCTATGTCTTCTATTTCAGCGGGTGCTATGTCATTCATAATTTCTTGACATAAGGTAAAAGGAATAGCACTCACACTAGCACCTAAGTCACATAAACCATGATAACAATGATCTCATAGTTTTACTGAGACAACAGGCATGCCAACAACATGTCTATGTTTATCTTTTTCATTAGGTTTGGCAATTCTAGCAGCTTCATCACAGAAATAAATAACAAGCCCATCTATATTTTCTGCCAGGAGATCTTTAACCATAGCAACACTAGGTTCCACTTTGATTTGTTTAGCAGGTTTATGTGCTCTAATGTTACTTTTGCAAACCACAGTTGAAACCTTAGCATGTTCCTTTATCCTAACAGGAAAAGGTGGGTTTTCAATATAAGGAGTAGGCACAGCTGGATCAACATTGTAAATAATAGTTTCATCTTTAACTACGACCGGTTCTTTGATTTCTTCTTTGATAGGGGGTGATTTAAACAACTTCTCCTTAGGGAGATCAACACGAGTAGCAAAAGATTCACAAAAAGAGGCAACTATCTCAGAGTCAAGTCCATATTTAGTGTTAAACTTGTGAAAAGCATCGGTATTCATAAAATATTTAACACAATCAAACTCAAGCTTAATACCTAACTCTTTACCTTTGTCGAGTTCCCAATCTTTAGAGTTGCACTTAATTCTTTCGAAAAGATCCCCCCTGAATTCAATAGTCTTCTTCATAAAAGAACCAGTACAAGAAGTATCGAGCATGGATTGATCGTCACGAGAAAGCCAAGCATAAAAGTTCTGAATGATAATTTATCTCGAGAGCTCATGATTGGAGCATGAATATAACATTGACTTAAGCCTCCCCCAAGCTAGAGCGATGCTTTCTCCTTCACGAGGCCAAAAATTCTATATATAATTCCGATCACGATGAACTAGATGCATAGGATAATTGTTTTGGTGAAACTCCAATTTCAGTCGATTCCAGTTCCAGGACCCAATATCATTGCATAGCCTATACCACGTCAATTATTTTCCCTTCAAAGATAAAGGGAAAACCTTCTTCTTAGCTTCATCCCTGGATAAACCTGCAAGCTTAAATAATCCACAAATTTCATCTGCATAGTTCAAGTGCTAATCAGGATGTTCAGTTCCATCTCCTACATAAGGATTAGCTAGCAGTTGTTCTATCATACCCGAAGGAATTTCATAACTAATATTTTCAGTAGGTACAGTAGGTTGAGGGGAAACTAATTGTGGTTCTGGTCGAGGTGAAGATACCCTGAACAAACCACTCAAAGGATGATTCTCCATAGTAACAAGTGACAATAAATTTTAGCACGTAGTAATAATTTTTCCTTACCAAGAGCGCTTCACACCCCGGCAACGGCACCAGAAAAGAGACTTGATGACCCACAAGTATAGGGGACCAGTCGCAGTCCTATCGATAAGTAAGAGTGTCGAACCCAACGAGGAGCAGAAGGAAATGACAAGTGGTTTTTAGCCAGGTATTTTCTATAAGCACTGAAATTGTCGGTAACAGATAGTTTGATAGCAAGATAATTTGTAATGAACAAGTAACGGTAATGGTAAATAAAGTGCAGCAAGGTAGCCCAATCCTTTTTGTGACACCCGGGTAGTTAAGCTACAGTAACCACACACGAATGGTGCCATGTCTTCGCGATTAATTTTCTAAACCTCACCTTGATCCAAACATAACTCGAATTCAAATTCAAATGCAAGTCAAGTTATTAAATTTTCAAATAATAAAATAAAAATCTAGGATGGGTTGAGAATATTCCCTAACTATTTCTCATAAATTAACCAACATTTTATGAATTAATAAAATGCCCCTAACCTTTCAAAACAAATTTACCGTTTCAATTTAGATAAATGTCCAACCTTTTCAAAATAAGTTGTAACTTTGTGTGCTTCTTCAAAATGTTGCGTAGTAATTTTGTGCTAAGTGGCACTTTTGACAAAGTTCGTTCAGTAGCTAAAATAAATAGAAAACTATAGAGAAAATTGCAAATAGCAAAAGAATAGAAGAAAATGCAAAAGGAAAATTAGAAAGAGGAAGAGAGCCCCCTTTTCCTCACTGGGCCTCGGCCCAGCTGGCTGAAACCAGTCAGGCCGGCCCACCCGGTGCCCCTGCATAACCCCCCACGCCCCACTAACCCTAGCCCGATCCACCACCACACCCCGCACTCTCCCACGAATCCATGATGCCCTCTCTCCCTCTTGCTCCTCCCCCTCTCTTGAAGTCACCCCGCCGCCCCGACCTCATCACCGCCGTCGCCGGAGCTGCCTCTGCCTCGGCCACCTCGCCGGACTACCTCCCCTACATCACCGTCGTCCCCGTCGTCCTCCCCACGCCCCATTGCCCCGTACCCTACAGGCTCGACGTGAGTGCCCCGTTCACATTCCCATTTTCTCCCTCGAATCCCCACTGTTTAAGCCGCGCCCCACGCCTACTTCACCCGAGTCGTGACCCGCCCTACGCCTCCTCTCGCGCGTTCGCATCGCCCCAGGTTGCGCCCGGTCGTGCGTCGCTGCACCCTGACCCCGCACACGCTTGCGCGCCCCGACCCCTGTCGACGCCCCCGCAGCCCTGTGGTCCTATCACCGCCGCTGCTGCAGCTGGTGTGCCGCTCGCCGCTGCTTCCCTTGCCCCGCCTACAGCGTCACCTACCGCCTCCTCGCGTGCGAGCTACTGCTGCTTTTGGCGCGTACTACTCTCCTACCGCTGCTGCTCTTGTTGATGCGCTGATGCTCTCCTTTGTTGCTGCTGCTCGCCTACTGATGTTGCTCGCTAGCTGCTGTGCTGCGCTACTGCTCCTCATGCTTAGCTGCTGCTGTTATACGTTGTTGCTGACCATGGCCATGGCCTGTGCCTTTGTGCATGGTCGTGTGATGGCCGACCAGCCCTGTTGAGTCTAGCTTATAGTAGACTAATAATGATTAGGTATAGCCTCATGACGTACGGGGCCACACTCTGTTAAATACCCTTTTAATTAACTCCAACCAATGACATGTGGAACTGGCTAGCTAATTAGTAAATTAAAAGAATAGATAAATTCAGTTACAGATTGTGCATATGACATGTAGGCCCCACTTGTTAGCTGGCCAGCCAACAGTCACTATTGACTACTGACTGGGCACTTGACCCAGTCAACTGTCCCCACCTCTCAGCCTCAGGTGCACACTTCTGGGTACACTTCCTGTGTACCCATAGCATTTAAATACTTATTTAGTTTTGAATTAAATTAAACACACAAATTAGAAAATCATTTAAAACTTTGAAAATTAATATAAAATAAACCGTATCTCGGATGAAAATACTCTGTACATGAAAGTTGCTTAAAAACGAGATGAATCCGAATACGCAGTCCGTTCATCCGCCACACGTCCCTAGCATAGCGAACCTACAACAATCCACCTTCAGTTCGTCTGTCCGAAAACGTCAAACACCGGGAATACTTTCCCAGATGTCCCCCCGTTTGCTAGTAGTACCCACTACTATGTTAGGTCACCCCTATTACCGCGTATTGCCATGTTATGCTTTGTGATGCTTTGGTTGCTCTATTATTTACTGTGTTCTCCCTCTGTTACTTCTTTCCGGTAGACCCCGGGATTGCCGGCGACCCCCAATTCGACTACGGTGTCGACGACCCCTCCTTGCCAGAGCAACCAGGCAAGCCCCCCCTTTGATCAACCAGATATCACATACACTCTTCTCTCTTATTCTTGCATTAGGTTTGCTATTGTTGTTGATTCGATAGCTCCTATTATGTTGCATAGCCTATCATTATTGCTACAATTGTTGATACCTTTACCTGCTATCCTAAATGCTTAGTATAGGACGCTAGTATTCCATCAGTGGCCCAACACTCTTGTCTGTTTGCCATGCTATACTACTGGGCCGTGATCACTTCGGGAGGTGATCACGGGCATATACTACATACTTTATACTGTTACATTACTTATGATACTGTTCGGAGATGGGGGCTAAAGGGGCAGGTGGCTCCATCTAGGTAGTGGTGGGCCTGAGTTTCCGACGGCCCCCGATTGTTACTTTGTGGCGGAGCGCCAGGGCAGGTTGAGACCACCTAGGAGAGAGGTGGGCCTGGCCTTGGTCGGCGTCCGCGGTTACATCAACTAACACACTTAACGAGATCTTGGTATTCGATCTGAGTCTGGCCACTGGCCTATACGCACTAACCAACTACGCGGGAACAGTTATGGGCACTCGACGTCGTGGTATCAGCTGATACCTTCTTGACATCAGCGACTGAGCAGCGCACACCAGATTGGACTGGAACGACTGCTCTTGTATTAGGGAGGCTAGGTCTGCTTCCGGCCGCGTTCACAACATGCAGGTGAGCAACGGGTGATGGGCCCACACCCCTGTGCGCATAGGATTTAGACCGGCATGCTGACCTCTCTGTTGTGCCTAGGTGGGGCTGCGACATGTTGATCTTCTGAGGCCGGGCACGACCCAGGAAAGTGTGTCCGGCCAGAGGGATCGAGCGTGTTGGGTAATATGGTGCACCCCTACAGGGAAGTTTATCTATTCGAATAGTCGTGATCCTCGGTAAAGGACGAGCCAGAGTTGTACCTTGACCTTATGACAACTAGAACTGGATACTTGATAAAACACACCCTTCCAAGTGCCAGATATAACCCGGTGATCGCTCTCTGACAGGACGACGAGGAGAGGATCGTCGGGTAGAATTATGCTATGCGATGATACTTGGTGAACTTACCATCTACTCTCTTCTACATGCTGCAAGATGGAGGCTACAAGAAGCATAGTCTTCAACAGGACTAGTTATCCCCACTTATTCTGGCATTCTGCAGTTCAGTCCATAGATATTGCCACTTTACACAGATACCCATGCATATGCAGTGTAGATCCTTGCTTGCGAGTACTTTGGATGAGTACTCACGGTTGCTTTGCTCCCTCTTTTCCCCTTTTCCTCTTCTTCTCAAACATCGCAACCAGATGTTGAAGCCCAGGAGCCAGGAGCCACCGTTGACAACGACCCCTACTACAACGAGGGTGCCTACTACTACATTCAGGCCGCCGACGACCAGGAGTAGTTTAGGAGGATCCCAGGTATCCCAGTTTTCATCTATATCCCAGTTTGTGCTAGCCATCTTATGGAAGCTTGTTTAACTTATGTATGTACTCAGATATTGTTGCTTCCGCTAACTCGTCCATGATCGAGCACTTGTATTCGAGCCCTCGAGGCCCCTGGCTTGTAGTATTAAAGCTTATATGACCTATTTTATATTTAGAGTTGTGTTGTGATAACTTCCCGTGAGTCCCTGATCTTGGTCGTACACATTTGCGTGCATTATTAGTGTACGGTCAAATCGGGGCCGTCACACTTTTGTAGCAAAGTACAGGCCAAAACGGTCTCTTATGATAAGCAAAGCCTTCTTGAGGGTACACGGGAATTTCATCTAGTCACTTTCATCATGTTGGTTTGATTCGTCCTCGCTACTTTGATAATTTGATATGTGGGTGGACCGGTGCTTAGTTGTTGTTCTTACTTGAAAAAATCATCCTACTTATCATTAACCCCCTCGCGAGCATCCGCAACTACGAGAAAAGTATTAAGATAAAATCTAACCATAGCATTAAACTTTTGGATCCAAATCGGTCCCTTACAAAGTAGCGCATAAACTAGTGTTTAAGCTTCTGTCACTCTAGCAACCCATCATCTAATAACTACTCCACAATGCATTCCCTTGGGCCCATATATGGTGAAGTTCCATGTAGTCGACGTTCACATGACACCACTAAGGGAATCAGAACAGACATATCATCAAAATATCGAACACATATCAAGTTCACATGATTACTTGCAACAAGATTTCTCCCGCGACCTCAGGTACAAAAGTAACTACTCACAAATGATAATCATGCTCAAGATCAGAGGGGTATTAAATAGCATAATGGATCTGAACATATAATCTTCCACCAAATAAACCATATAGTAATCAACTACAAGATGTAATCAACACTACTAGTCACCCACAAGTACCAATCTAAGGTTCCGGTACAAATATTGATCACAAGAGATGAACTAGGGTTTGAGAGGAGATGGTGCTATTGATGATGTTGATGGAGATTGCCCTCCCAAAGATGAGAGGGTTGTTGGTGGTGATGGTGACGATGGTTTCCCCCTCAGGGAAGTTCCCCCGGTGGAATCTCTCCGCGGAGGGCAAAAGTGCTCCTGCCCAAGTCCTGCCTCAAGACGGCGGCGCTCTGTCCCGAAAGCCCTCTCCTTATTTTCTTTCTAGGTCAAAATGACTTATATACGAGAGGATGGGCACCGAAGGTGGGCCGAGGAGGGCACAACCCACCAGGGCACGCCTGGGTTGCCTGGTGCGCCTAGGTGGGTTGTTCCCACCTGGTGGGCCCCCTCTGGTAGTTATTTGCTCCATTATTTTTCATATGTTCCAAAACAATTCTCCGTAAATTTTCAGCTCATTTGGAGATGTGCGGAATAGGTGACTCTGGCGTAGCTTTTTCAGGTCCAGAGTTCCAGCTGCCGACATTCTCCCTCTTTGTGTAAACTTGCATATTATGAGAGAAAAGGCATTAATCATTATTATGCATAAAACATTATAAATAATAGCTAGAAAACATGATGCAAAATGGACGTATCAAAGTCCAATCCCTAACAAAGACCCTTTGTGAAACAAGTACAACCATTGTTCGATGTCGTCAAGATATGCATGGTTTTAAAATCAAACTATCAAAGATTTGCTATGTTTTTCAGGAGCCTAGGAGAAATGAAGGTGAAGATTATGGTGCTCCATCAGATACTACATCATGAAAACATAACGGTAAGGTCAAATGAACTGAGTTTTTGAACTTCTGATGGTGCGTTTATCTGCCGGACTGTTAACCTTATGCCAGCCCTCCTTTTGTTATATAGCTACAATTTGTTTTGTTGCGATACAACATTTGTTCTTAACGGGCAGCGGCTCGCTGAAGAAAACCGCAAGCCATTTTTGTATAGTGTAGGGCATTCCCTATATTTGCACTCATGGCGAACTTTCATGCCCAGTGGATGTAATTTGTGCAATCACGGTAATAGCTGAGTGTTAGTTGCTTGCTCATTTATTTCCTCAGTCTTCGTTTTCCTCGGTTTGCTAGTGTCCGCAATAACCATGGGCCACACACGGACCATGGTAACCATGGGCCTGCTACTTGCTGTAGTGACCATGGGCCATCTAGGGGCCGTAGGATCAATGGGCCTCCTATAGGCCGTAGGATTAATGGGCCACACATGGGCCCTACTTTTCGTGGGCCAAAACCGGGCTATAATATGGGTCGTAAACAGGCCAAATTGGTAACGTTTCATTTATGGGCCCGCACCATAACGGGCCATTAATAGGTCGGAAGACAACAAAGGCTTAATTCTCTCGACAGGCATAATGGGTCGTTAATGCGCCGGTATACATGACAGGATGGAAACGGCCCAATGGGTTAACATGCCACAAACAGGCCGATTATAACCACGGCTGAATTTGGCCCATTAGTTGAACATGCCAATAATGGGCCATAAGTAATCGAGGGCCAAAAATGAGCCCAAGAATTTATGGGCCCTTAGAATGCTGAAAGGTAACACAGGCTGGAAATGGCCCAACTGAATCATGGGTCGTTAATGGTTCCAAAGCAATGTACTATTCATTATGGCCCAGAATCAACAGGGGCCATTAAAGGGCCTAGAGAGACAGAAGGCCTAATACGTCTCCATCGTATCTACTTTTCCTAACGCTTTTACTCTTGTTTTAGACTCTAATTTTCATGATTTGAATGAAAATAACCCGGACTAAGGATGTTTTCAGCAGAACTACCATGGTGTTTTTTTTTGCAGAAATAAAATTTATCAGAATTGGACAAAACTTTTTGGAGAATTATTTTGGAACAAATAAAAAATACTAGAACCAAGACCCACTGGAGGGGGGTAGCTGCCCATTGGGCACCAGGGCGCGCCACCCCCCTCAAGCGCGCACTGGTGGGTAGTGGGGCCCACGAGGCTGCGCTGACCCTAATTCCAACTCTATAAATTCCTATTTTTGGAGGGAAATAGGAGAGGAAGTTTCATCGCATTTTATGATACGGAGCCGCCGCCGCCACCTCTTATTCTTCATCGGGAGGCCAGATCTGGAGTCTGTTCGGGGCTCTGGAGAGGGGGATCTTCCGTCTTCGTCATCATCAACCATCCTCCATCACCAATTTCATGATGCTCACCGCCAGGAGTGAGTTATTTCTTTGTAGGCTTGCTGGACGGTCATGGATTGGATGAGATTCATCATGTAATCGAGTTAGTTTGGTTAGGGCCTGATCCCTAGTATCCACTATGTTTTGGGATTGATGTTGTTATGACTTTGCTATGCTTAATGCTTGTCACTAGGGCCCGAGTGCCATGATTTTAGATCTGAACCATTTATGTTTTCACCATTATATCTATGTTCTTGATCCGATCTTGCAAGTTATATGCACCTATTATGAGTCATGATCCGTAAACCCCAAGGTGACAATAATTGGGATACTTTCTGGTGATGACCGTAGTTTGAGGAGTTCATGTTCACTATGTGTTAATGCTTTGTTCCGGTTCTCTATTAAAAGGAGGTCTTAATATCCCTTAGTTTCCTTATGGACCCCGCTGCCACGGGAGGGTAGGACAAAAGATGTCATGCAAGTTATTTTCCATAAGCACGTATGACTATTTACGGAATACATGCCTACATTATATTGATGAACGGGAGCTAGTTTTGTGTCACCCTAGGTTATAACTGTTATATGATGAATGTCATCCAATGAAATCACTGATCCAATGCCTACAAGCTTTTTAGATATTGTTCTTGCTAAGTTACCACTACGGTTACAACTGCTACAAAATTATTGCTACTATTGTTACTATTACTATTGCTGCTACTACTGTTGCTATTGCTATCAAACTATCATACTAATGTGCTACTGATCACTTTGCTGCAGATATTTAGTTTCCATGTGTGGTTGAATTGACAAGTCAACTGCTAATACTTGCAAATATTCTTTGGCTCCCCTTGTGTCGAATCAATAAATTTGGGTTAAATACTCTACCCTCGAAAACTGTTACGATCTCCTATACTTGTGGGTTATCAAGACCTCATATGGGCCGAATGACGTCACTGCCATGTATGGGTTGAAAGTGACAATGGTTAGAATCATATTGGACGGCCCAGATGATGCTACTGGGCAGAATTCGGGAAGGACATAATGGGCCGTGAGGTCCCGGGCCATAAATGGGCTATATGCTTACAGGCTGTTAACAGGCTTTCCATGGGCGGGACCGCTAACTTTTGACCAAGTCAAATGGGTCGGCCTTTTAATCCTAAATGGGCCATTGTTGGGTTGTTCCACGCGCCAAAGTATCATAGGCGCCTCCCATCCATTGGACGAATGACATTTGTAGCAACGCTCAGCTAACATGTGGATCTGGTGGCGAATGAGAATTTTACACAAGGAAAATCACCATTGGTCTCGGCTGTTAACAGGCTATCAGATCCAAACCAGAACCCAGTAGCTTAACGGCGACCCGTTATAGTGGAAACCACGTGTCAGTTACCCTTGATGAAAACACTTCCACCACACGGCATTTATCATCATGGAAGTGAACACTTCCGTGATGATAAATTTAGTATTGTCATGGAACACTTCCACGACAACACTGGTATGACTATCTTGATTCTATCATAAAATCGTCATGGATATACATGCATGACAGAAAACGTGACCTACTGTAACAAACAAGTATCATCATGGAAGTATTTTTTTAGTGCAGGGACGCCCCCCCTAGGGCGCGCTTGGTGAGCTCGTGGCTCAGCCAGTAGGCCTCTGGGGCCCATCTTCTCATATATGATGCTATTTGTCCTAGAAAAATCAGAAGAAAACTTTTGGGAGGAAACACCGCCATCTCGAGGCAGAACCTGGGCACAAACACTTTTGCTCTCCGGAGGAGCGATTTCACCAGGGAACTTCCCTCCGGGTAGGTGAATAAAAGCCATGGACATCACCAACGATCCTCTCGTCATGGGAAGACTACGCTTCATCAACATCTTCACCAGCACCATCTCCTCTCAAACCCTAGTTCATCTCTTGTATTCAATCTTTGTCCCAAAACCTCTGATTGGTACCTATGGGTTGCTAGTAGTGTTGATTACATCTTGTAGTTGATGCTAGTTGGTTTATTTGGTGGAAGATTATATGTTCAGATCCTTAAGCATATTCAATACACCTCTGATCTTGAACATGAATATGATTTATGAGTAGTTATTTTTGTTCTTCAGGACATGGGAGAAGTCTTGTTATAAGTAATTGTATGAAGTTAGTATTCGTTCGATATTGATGATATGTATGTTGTTCTTACTTTAGTGGTGTCATGTGAACATCGACTACTTGACACTTCACCATACTTGGGCCTAAGGGAAGGAATTGGGGGGTAATAAGTAGATGATGGGTTGCAAGAGCGACAGAAGCTTAAACCCTAGGTTATGTGTTATTCCGTAAGGGGCTAATTTGGATCCATATGTTTCATGCTATGGTTAGATTTATCTTAATTCTTCTACCGTGGTTGCAGATCCTTGCAAGAGGGGGTAATCATAAGAGGGTTGTTTGTTCAAGTAAGAAAAAAAACCTAGCACCGGTCCACCCACACATCAAATTATCAAATTAGCGAACGCAAATCAACTAAATATGATGAACATGACTAGACGATAATTCCCATGTGTCCTCGAGAATGCTTTGCTTACTTGAAGAGAATTTTTTGACTTTTCCTTTTCTATAAAAATGATTTGGCCACCTTGCTGCACCTTGGTTACTATTGTTACTTGTTATCAATTACCTTGCTACAAAACTATCTATTACCGCTACTTTCATAACTTGTAGATAATACCTTGGTGAAAACTGTTTATCAATTCCTTCTGCTCCTTATTGGGTTCGACACTCTTACTTATTGAGAGGACTATGATTGATCCCCTATACTTATGGATCATCAAGACTCTTTTCTGGTGCCATTGTCGGGGAGTGAAACACCTTTGGTAAGGAAATATATTTATTACGTGTTGAAATTTACTGTCACTTGTCACTATGGAAAATAATCCATTGATGGGCTTGTTCGGGGCATCTTCACCTTGACCGGAAGCAATAAGAGTTGCTCCTAAACCTACTGAACCTTCTAAAAATATTTATTATGAAATTCCCTCGGGTATGTTAGAGAAACTGGTAGCTAATCCTTATGCAGGAGATCGAACAGTACATACTGATATGCACTTGATCTATATATATGAATTATGTGGATTGTTTAAGCTTTCAGGTTTGTCCGAGGATGGAGTTAAGAAGAAAGTATTCCCTTTATCTTTTCGGGGAAGGCATTAACATGGTATAGGGCATTGGATGATACTTGAACATGGGATTAGAACCGGTTGAAGCTGGAATTTCAACAAAAAAATTATCCTATGCATTTGGTTTATCGTGATCAGAATTATATATTTATTTATTTGTCCTTGTGAAGTAGAAAGTATAGCTCAAGCTCGGGGGAGGCTTAAATATATGATGCGCACATGCCCCAATCGTGAGCTCTCAAGAGATATAACTATACAGAACTTTTATGCTTGTCTTTCTCATAATGATCAATCCATGCTCGATACTTCTTCTACTTGATCCTTTATGAAGAAAACTATTGTATTCAAATGGGATCTTCTGGAAAGAATTAAACTCAACTCTGTAGATTGGGAAATCGACAAAGTTAATGAGTCAGGTACAATCTTGAGTTTTATTGTGTTAAATCTTTTATGAAAACTGATACTTTTCATAAGTTTAGTGCAAAATATGGACTTGACTCTGAGATAGTAGCTACTTTCTGTGAATCATTTGTTGCTCATGTTGGTCTCCCTGATGAGAAGTGGTTTAAATTTCATCCACCTATTGAAGAAAATCTTAGGGAACCTGTTATAGCTAAAAAAGAAACAATCGTTTATAATGTTGATCTAGTTGTGCCTACTGCTTATATTGAGAAACCTCATTTCCCTGTTAGGATTAAGGAATGTGCTAAAGCTACAACTGTAGTTAATCTCTATAGTCCTAAAGTCTCAGTAAGTACGTAGTTTTGTTCGTTCCCCACCCTTCCATCAATCGAGCCCCACCAGCCCCATGTTTTCCCATCGTCCCCATCAATTTTTCTTGGTCCAGACCGATACCCCACCCCCGATAGGCAGTATGACCGAAAAATGGTGGGAATAAACCGCCATTGAAACCCTAGCCGCCGCATGTCTACGCTTTTGCCCCTTGCCTTCGTCTAATCTAGATGGAACACGGTCGAGGGAGGAGATGAGGGAGAGGAGGATCCACGCCTCCTCTAGACATGTGCGCCACTGCACCGATGGACGTCTTGTCGGCCGCAACCTCGACGATCCTTCTCTCCTTGTGCCACTGCTTCCCTTGCGTTGCAGCCGCCCCATGATCTTCACCTCCGCAATGGCATACGAGGCCTTCCCACATGTGGCAGATCGATCTCAGACCCATGGCCGAGGTCGCCGATGCACCCCACCCCATCATGCGTGGGGTCTCCACCTCCCCTCCCCATATTCGTCTCTCAGCAGCTGGCAGCGATGACTCAAAGCGGCGCTGCTCCTCACCTATGCTCTAGACACCGCCCTCTATCCCTCCTCCACCGGAGAAAAAAGGAGGTGGGTGGAGATTTCGTGCGAGCAGACGGAGCAGCCATTGAGGTCGTGGTGAACCATGGCCAGAGCCAAAATAGAGACCTAGGGAGGAGGAGATGAGGGGGACGGGGAAGGCGTCACACTGGAAGGAGATACGGAGGACGAGGAGGAGGAGGTGAAGGGGGTCATGGATTACGTGGAGCTGCCGGTGGAGGCCAAGGTGTACGTCGGCAACCTACCCTACGACGTTAACCATGAGCACATGTCTCCTTCTTAGCTTGCTACCTCTTTGCTGCTGCCGTCAGTTAGCTGCTCCTCTGTATGCACACACACGTTTTGGAATTGAGTGACAATTACATGAAGCGGTCTGGTCTGAATTCTACCACTCCGAATTTCATATCTTCATCAATTAGGAAATTAAAAAATGGCAAAGGTTTATCTATATCTGTTTTTAAGTTATTTACACTATATTTAGAAAGTGTCTGCTATGTAAACTGGGCAACTATATTTAGAAAGATTCACCATTGCTGTAGCATGGACACTTGCTTGATGTGGTATCCATCTTTTTTATGATTCGTTTATTTTTTATGACTATTGTTTCTTTGAATTCTTGTTATTTGTAATTATTTGCAAGATACGACATGGTGTATCTTGCCCAGTACATATCGATGCAACTTAAGAAAAGATCGGTCGGTCTGTAGCCAGAATTGGTAGCATGAAAGTTGTAATTTTTTAGATGCTCTGATGCAAGCTGCAGCAACAGGGATTTTACATCAATATGTTCGTATAATTATTATGGTAAATGTATAAGAAGGGGAATCTCTCTCCAAAATGTCTAATAGCTAGGCCTTAGACCTTCAGAGAAAGATTCAAGGAAGATAATGGACAAGTACATTGGTATGAACAGAAATATGATTGGGTCATTGATTTTAATAGAAAGTGCATACAAAATAACAGTTTTCCTGCTAAGCTGTACTATTATGCTACATAATACACATAATTGGTTACAGATCAGTGGGATACACATCAAGTTAGTTTTCTTCTACTATCTCATGCCATTTTTATTGTTAAGAAATTGTTATATGTGTATATGTTCTTTTTCTTTTACACTAACACAAGAGTTTCATGCTTTCAGGTATGGTGGGGTGCCCCTGTCTTCTCATTACTAGGAATTTTAGTTAGGGAACGAATAAGAAAACATGCTCAGTAATTTTTTTTGCTAATCTAATAAGCAAACATGTTGTACTTGTGTATTAATTCTCTCCAGTTACATGTTTTTGCAATGCTTTGCTAATCTAATTTATGTTTGGTTTTGCCAATTTAAACGTGAACAGCTCATGGTAAAGCATAATAATAGCAGATGATATGCTATTATTTTTAGTTCACTAATATGAAAATGATAGCATAAAGAACAGTGGCAATTGTTCATAAGTTTTCATAAGTTATGCAAAATTCAGCATGATGTCATATAAATCTTGACAAATTAACATCCCTGAAATGATCATATTTTTCTATCGTCACCAGGCAACTATTGATAGGTGATTTCATGTTAAACACGTCGTTCTTGCCACATATATATCGTAAACTACCAAGATATCCCCCCTGCGAGGTTATTTAGAAAATGGAAGCTTTCATGACCCCTAATATTTTGAATTGCTTTCCTATAATTTTTTGCTCGCAGTACTAATACTTCATATATTTCATCTTGAGAATTGTACGTGTGACTAATGATATATTTCATCATATATGTTCAGTAGAATTCATCCAACAGACTCTTAAGTAATCTTTCCAAGGTATAGATATTGATCCTTGTATAAATTTACTACTTAGAAATTACTCAAGATTTCTCATCATGTTCTTGCTCTTAGCAGGTGATCAGCGCACATGGAAATGTCGCGAGACTGCTAAATATGAGCTTCACTCTGAGAGCTCGAACTTCTCCATCCGTGGTTGCCGCTGGTGCGGAACTGACGATTCGATGTAAATCGGCAGTACTTGCCCTTCTGCTCCATGTCAAATTCCTTCACAAGGTTAGTTCACCATGATGTCCAGAGAACAGTGTTGATCGCCCATGAATGCATATCACAAACAGAATTTGGGGATCGAACATAATTTTTACAATGTATAGTTGCAAAGTCGAAACTTTAAACTGAGAACCCTGCATATATGCCTGTTATGTGTGTGCGATCTAGAGTTGTGAATGGGGCTTCAATCTTCAGAAAAGTAGAGTTTCTGTAGTATGTTTCCAAACAGTTATGTCACACTTCTTTTTGTATAGAGCATGGTTAACTTAACATATTGTACTCTTCAAGTTACTCCCCATCTGCTTATTTCTTTGTGATTGCGAATGGGAGACAGCCAGATGTCTAATTGATAGCCTGATTATTGACGGGGTATGAACTTCCGACCAGGGCGTCATCCTTAACCACGTGGTCTCTTTCTTTTCTTCCCTCCTCTCTGCCAAGCCTGATCAGGGTTTCCGGCTTGCTGCTAACTTCTGGAACCAGGCAGCTTTGGTTTCTCAGGAGGAAAACTCGGACTTGATGATCCCCTATTCTGAAGAGGAAATCTTTTCTGCTATCACGAAGGCTAACCATAACTCTGCCTCTGGCCCGGATGGGTTTTCTATCCCCTTCTTTAAAAAGTTTTGGCCTATTCTTAAAAATCTTATTTGCCAAGTTATTCAAGGTTATTGCCTGGGCACAGTTGACATCTCCAGGCTGAATTATGCGGTTATCTCTCTCATTCCCAAGATTAAGGGTGCGGACTTAATTTCCCAATTTAGACCTATCACGCTCATTAATAACTTTGCCAAGTTGCCTGCCAAGTGTTTGGCCACTCGGCTCACCCCTGTGGCCCATCGCACACTATCTCATACCCAGTCGGCTTTTATCAAGGGGCGCTCCATCCTGGACGGAGTTCTCTGTCTCCACGAAATCGTTCATGATATTCACAAATCTGGGAACAATGCAGTTATACTCAAATTAGATTTTGAAAAGGCCTACGATTCGGTTAGCTGGGGCTTCCTGAGACAAGTCCTCCTTGCAAAAGGGTTTGATAGTGGGGTGGTGCACCGTATCATGCAGTTGGTCATGGGGGCCATACTGCTATTAATGTTAATGGGCATACTAGTAATTTTTTTTAAAATTCCAGGGGCCTGCGGCAAGGTGACCCGGCCTCGCCCATTCTTTTTAACTTCATTGCGGACGCCCTCTCTAACATCCTATCTAGAGTTGCGGAGGCTGGTCATATCTCCCCTGTTAGTTCCCACCTCATTCCGGAAGGAATTACGCATCTCCAGTATGCTGACGACACTATCATCTTGGTGGAGCTTAATGATCTTTGTATCGGCAATCTCAAGTTTCTCCTCCTCTGTTTCGAAGCTCTTTCGGGGCTTAAGATTAATTTCTCTAAAAGCAAAGCTATTGTCACGGGTGTTTCTGACGACGAATGGCACGCCTATTAAACTGCTCTCTGGGCTCTTTTCCTATTAAGTACTTGGGCATGCCTATCACCTCTGACAAGCTCTATGCGAAGGACTTTGCTCCTGTGGTGACCAAGGTCGGTAATCATGTGATGCCCTGGAGGGGCAGATATAACACTCAGGCGGGCAAAGTGGCCTTAATCAACGCCTGCCTCTCCTCCCTCTCTATGTTCTTGATGGGGTTCTACCTTCTCTCTATGGGCACTCATGCTGGCTTTGACAAACATAGAGGGGCCTTTTATTGGAACGCGGCCAATAATAAGCGTAAGTATCGCTTGGTTAAATGGGACACCATATGTAAGCCCAAAAGCCTTGGGGGCTGAGCATCATTAACACTTTGGTTATGAACAAATGTCTGATCATCAAGTGGTGGTGGAAGATCATGAACATTCCCCAGGACAAGCCTTTGTGGTTCAACATCTTAAAGGCGAAATACTTCCCTTCCTGTAGCCCTATGTTTGCCCGTGCGTCTGGGGCGTCTCAATTTTGGCGCGATCTTGTTAAACTCTGGCCTACCTTTCAAGGCCTAGTCAAGTATGTTGTTGGCAATGGGAAATCTACTAGGTTCTGGCTCGATTGGTGGTGCGGGGCCTCTCCGCTGGCCTCTACTTTCCCTGTTTTATTCTCCTACTGTCCAAACCCTCAGATCTCTATCTCTGAGCTTGCGTCGAGTAATTGGGACCTGCAGCTGCGCCGCTCCCTTTCTCCTGTAGAGTTGGAAGACTGGCAGCGTCTTGCTGCCCTCTTTCCTTCACTCTCGGAGGAGGAAGACAAAGTTGTTTGGCCCCATTCTACCTCTGGCCGCTTCTCGGTTAAATCCTTGTATAGCAAACTTATTAAGGGATCCATCACCTCCAAATTTAAGTGGATATGGAAAGCTCGCATCCCCCTAAGATTAAAGTGTTTCTCTGGCAGGCCTCTCGTGGGCGTCTTCCTACGGGTGACCAAATCCGTAAACATAACGGCCCGGGGTCTGACTGTTGCGTTCTATGTGGGACGAGAGAAGATACACCTCATTTTTTAACTGCGTCCTGGCTAAGCTGTTTTGGTGCTGTATCAGATCATGGTTGCATGTCTCCTGGGCTCCGACCTCCTTTGCGGACTTACGAGCCTTGGCTAATTCGGTTGGGGCCCAGAGGAGATTGTTTTGCTGCCATGTGTTGGTCCTTATGGACGACAAGGAATAAATTTACTATCGAACATGTTTTTCCTGCTAAGCCTGTTGATTGCTTATTTAAGACTTGCATATTCCTGCAGCAGTGGAGATTATTGACTAAGGAGGAGGACAGGGATGCATTTGACGCCATGTTGGCCAAGATCTGAAATTCTGCTATCTCCATCCTTCCAAACCAAGCGGGCTCGTAGACGTCGTTGCGTTGCTATGTTATCTTATCCTCTTCCGGCCTGCATGCCGTGTACTGGCCTGGGAGCCATGTACTTAGACATCCTTCTTCGTTTTCTGGAGTGATACTTTGGTTTGTGTGTGCTGCTTATCTGGGTCCTTGTTAACTCTGCCTGGTGGCTTTATCTATAAAGTCGGGCTATGGCCTTTTATCTAAAAAACTTAGATCTGTTTTGTGTATTCTAGGAAAGCAGCTATGACAATTCTACTATCTCGGGAGGCGCAACTCAACTAGTTTAAAGGAGGAGGGATGTAAAACTGCAGAGATTAGAACTTGGTCTTGCCAAACATTGTTCAATGATGAAGGAGACTATCTAGACAAGGACAATCGGCCTCCACTAACCGTACCGGTTGGACCGGTGTACATGAGTGCTTATGCAATTCTCAGGTACATGAATTCCTTTTCCATTAAATATTTTAATATTAGGGCAAGAAATGGCTGAGGGGTAGTATTGGAAAGATTGATCTGACTAGCTTATTTTGGGTGGGAACTCAACTGCAACATTGCTGAAAATAATAAATGTTTACTCTTTTTGGTAGGGTTTACTTGGAGATGGAGAAGTTGTTCAAGGTCTGCATGTATGAAGAAGGTGAACCAACCAATGTTCCACGACGTTCTGTGTCATAACATATCTAAACGGAAGGCAGATTTATATGCCATGGAGATGGAGAATGAGATCCGGTCGAGGTACCCCGAGCTTGCTCATGTCTTCTTGTGCCTTTCAAGCATTTGTCGAAGATAATCGTGGATGATGTAGTTCAGTCTTGCCATGCTCGGCTTTACTCATTGTACATCAATGACCATCAATTTGAAGGATTAGCATATTGAGTGAATATTCATTGCCATGTATGAATTATTTTGTATCAGGGGTCATATGTGTCGTCGGCAGATGACCATCTCTTCTAAGGACATCTCTCTACTGGAGATTAGCATCCAAACCGACGATGGTGTTCATGTTGTCTGTGTATTTTTCCTGTTGTTCATTGTTCATTGCATGTAGTCTGTGTTTAAAATCTGAACATGCTGGTCGGATGATTTGTTTGGAATTTGATGGATTTTGAGTCCTAAGATAAAAAAGATCCACATGTGAAACTTGTGAAGATGAAAGTACTTCCACGTTGGATTTTTTTTCTTAATTAGGTGATATCTTTTGATAACATGCTTGATTTGTACTCCCTCTGTAACATAATATAAGACGTTTTTTGACACTGTCATAGTGTAATAAAATGTCTTATATCATGTTACGCAGGGAGTACTACACTTAAAGATTAGCTTTCTTGCAGTTGTTAGGAATCCGGATAATTCGCAGGTGTAGTCAATTGAGACATACGATTGAACAAGAATTTTGTGCAACTATGTCAGCATCAAGACCATAAATTTGTAACAAGCCCCGAAGAGCATCACGTGTGCTATTTTCTGGCATAAATTTTGATCTTAATGCTCATAAAACAATCAAGAAAGACTATACTTAGAGAAAATGGATATATACAATCATGACAAAAAATAGTTTGTATAAAAACATTGGATGTTAGAAAATCACAACAATGCAAAGAATTGTACATCACAACTATTTCAGGTTGAGCTGGTTTCGTAACAAATTTAGTCGCCCGTGGTTATGCACGGGCATTGATGTATACTATGCAACTTTATTCTTGTAGACTCGTGTTGCGCCTCCAAGCGCAGAGTTTTGTAGGACAGTAGCAATTTTCCCTCAAGTGGATGACCTAAGGTTTATCAATCCGTGGGAGGTGTAGGATGAAGATGGTCTCTCTCAAACAACCTTGCAACAAAATACAAGAAATCTCTTGTGTCCCCAACACACCCAATACAATGGCAAATTGTATAGGCGCACTAGTTCGGCGAAGAGATGGTGATAAAAGTGTAATACTGATGGTAGAAAATTATTTTTATAATCTGAATAAATAAAAACAGCAAGGTAGCAATTGATAAAATGGAGCAAAACGGTATTGCAATGCTTGAAAATGAGGCCTAGGCTCCGTACTTTCGCTAGTGCAATCTCTAAACGGTGCTAATATAATTGGATCATATAACCACCCCTCAAAGTGCGATGAAGAATCACTCCAAAGTTCCTATCTAGCGGAGAACATAAGAAGAAATTATTTGTAGGGTACGAAACCACCTCAAAGCTATTCTTTCCGATCGATCTATCCAAGAGTTTGTACTAAAATAACACCAAATAATTTCATATTCATAATACTCAATCCAACACAAAGAACCTCAAAGAGTGCCCCAAGATTTCTACCGGAGAAATAAAAGACGAGAACGTGCATCAACCCCTACGAATAGATTACCCCAATGTCACCGTGGAAATCCGCGAGTTGAATGCCAAAACACATATCAAGTGAATCAATATGATACCCCATTGTCACCACGAGTATTCATGCAAGACATATATCAAGAGCTCTCAAATCCATAAAAGTATTCAATCCGATAACAAATGAAATCTCAAAGGGAAAAACTCAATTCATCACAACGATATAGAGAGGGGGAAAACACCATATGATCCGACTATATTAACAAAGCCCGCAATACATTAAGATCGTGACACTGGGCGTTTGGAGGGGATCAGTGTGGAGAGGCGGCGGTTGGGGGGACTCCTCTTCGGCGGGTCATGGGTTAGTATGGTGTGGAGGAGAGAGGGCTCCATGTCGGACATGAGGTGGGTGCCATCTGGTTTTAAAGGAGAGGGCTCCAGGGGAACTGAAGGGGAAGGGAGGATTTTTGTGGGACTGCATGTTAGAGATAACATGGCAGATTTGGAGGAGCATGGACTATCATGGTTGCATTTTGGGGAGCCCACTGGGCGCCCGTTTGATGTCTGCACACATTCGGACGTATGAGGGAGAAATGAGCTTCGACCTTTAATACAACTTTAGTTATTCGTTAGTTTTATTTATATGCATTATAGCCCATAGCAGCGCATGGGCATTCTACTAGTAAGAGTAATGCTAAATCACTTAAACCCTCTAAACAAATTTGTAGCGACCAGACCTCAAACAATCTGACCTCTGTGCTTAGGTGTCATCCCTAGATCAGTAATGCTGACACCACACAGTACTTTGAAGGATTTATAACAGAGTAGCAATCACACACTTCTTACATCGAATGTCTCAAAGAGAACTTATTACAATAAATATGGCTTAAGGCCATCTAATAACGATAACAGCGGAAGGCTTGGAAGATAAGCGAGTCCATCAACTCCAACGACATCACTGAGTATAGAACCACGACCTAAAAGGGCACCTTACTCATCGTCTGGAAAGTCTGCAACATGAAACGTTGCAGCCCAAAAACGGGTCAGCACATGGAATATGCTGGCAATGTAACACATAGAGAGTAATGAAAGATTAAAGCTGTACTACATGCATATTTGGCTGGTGGAAAGCTCTATGATTACAGTTTTGCGTAAAGCCAATTTTTCCCTACTGCAAAGGAATAAATTTATTTAACTATCATGGTGGTTGTTAAACATTGAGAATGGTT
Organism: Aegilops umbellulata; assembly: GCA_032464435.1. Lineage (NCBI taxonomy): Eukaryota > Viridiplantae > Streptophyta > Magnoliopsida > Poales > Poaceae > Aegilops > Aegilops umbellulata. The sequence goes on along the minus strand of CP136055.1, from coordinate 240,539,222 downwards.
GACAGCATCCTCAATCCCATTAAAGTAATCATCATTAAAACCCAACAACATTAATTTAGAAGTAGCATGATGAGATTCACATGATATCCAAGTACTAGATACTCAAAACGTCCATAACCGGGGACACGACTAACCATGATTAGTTTGTACACTCTGCATAGGTTTGCACACTTTTCCCCATAAGACTCGATCGCCTCTGTTGGATTTCTCGCACTACATGGTGTTTGAGAAACGGATGACCGAGACACAGTCTTTCAGAAGCGCTCGCACCTTACGATGGATAGACCGGTACACCTACTTTCCCCTACATCTGTGTCGGTGTACTAAAGTAGGGGTACCTTAGTACCCCAGACTTGTGCACGGGCAGTTGTAGCACCCTGCGGCAAGGCCCGCCCCGGAAGCGCCAAGAGAAGACCAAGAATTCAAGAAGACAAGGCCCCCGGCAAGAGGAGCTTGCCGGGCCGAGAAGACAAGACCCCGGCAAGAGGAGCTTGCCGGGACGACTGCGCCCATGTAAGGCCATCCAAGAACAAAGTATAACGAGACAGAAGATCGAGCCCCCGACAAGAGGAGCTTGTCGGGAAGGCCGAACCCAGGCATCACAAGAGAAGCCCGCCGTGGCGCGCCAAGCGCCCCGGCAAGGCCTGATAGCTGGCACGTTATCAGGCACAGGAAGACGACCCCCGCGGCAAGCCACTTGCCGCGGCAAGATCGCCACCTCAAGACTGCGCTCCAGCTCGCCCGCCCACGCGTCACTCCGGGGCTTCCCCCGAGGGCACGTGGCGAGGCACCACGCAGCCTGAGACATGCAGCGGCATGCAGCCGCCATCGTGGCGAGCGGTGGCGCACCTAACGGTCCGCCTCGGTGCTGTCCGAGCGACCGTGACGGGCATTTAATGCCCTTGTCCCCTACCGTCAGAAGTAGGTATGATAACACTGTGCCGCACTGTAGCGCCACCGTTCCCGCACTATTACAGCTACCACCCCTTTTACACTTTTACCCCTTTCTCCTACGTTGACACCTGTCGGTGACCCCTTTGCGCTATAAAAGGAGGCCCGTGTGCGACGTAGAGGGGGGGGGAGAGGTTCCGGTTCCGGGGTTCGGAGAATCGGCACCCAGACAGCCATACGTTTGGTGCAGCTAGCTCCCCAAGCTCCCGAGCTCCCCAGTTCAATACAACTAAGCAGGAGTAGGGTTTTACGCGTCCATCGCGGCCCGAACCTGGGTAAACCGTCCGTGTGCCCGCTTCGATCTGCTCTCCGCGCTCCCTCCGCCCCCCTACGGACAACGAAAGGGGCTCCGGCCCCATAGGTGCCCGCGGGGGACAGCCATCCCCCGTGACATCTTTGGCGCGCCAGGTAGGGGGCTGCGTCGAGGTTGTGCGGATCAGATCCTGCGTTCACGCGAGCGCGCTCTTCGTCAGCTTCTCCGAACTCGCCAGCTTCATCAACACCATGGCCCCGAAGAAGAAGGCTTCGGAGGCCGCGGGCCCGTCCGCGTCACTCCCACCGCTACCGGAGCCAACGGTGGGCGGGGAAGACGCCGTCGGAGGGGTGGCCACCGGCGAGAACACTCGCGGTGCCACCAAATCCAAGAACAGGGCGGACGACCGAGCCTCGGCCTCCGAGGACGCGCCGCATCCGTCCCTTCAAACGACGACCCAGCAGCGCCATGCCACGGGAGGTGGCATCCGCTTGCTGGAACAAGGGCAAACAGGAGGTTCGCGGGACGCCACGGGCCCCCGTCCGGACACGGGCAAGGCGAAGGCGCCGGGGAGGGACCCCGCTCCTTCTAACATTGTTAGGAGTCCGAGCGCATCCCGCTCCTCGCGCCACTCGCCCCCGCTCCCCTCCACTCCGGCAGAAGCGCTCGCGAGAGCGCAACTGCTCCTCGACTACCCTCCAGCGGCTGGCAAGGCCGAAAGCTGGAGGGCCACCATCCAGAGCCTGATCGCCTTCGCCAACAACGACACGCCGCAGCAGCCGGCGACCTCGCGGCCCCGGCAGGTCGAGAAGACGAAGGCCGACGGCGACAAGACCGCCGGAGGTGCGACCACCATGCACTCCCCGGCGCAGAAGCAGAAGACGCCGCCCCGCTGGAACAACGCCGACGACGGCTCCATAGCGTCGTCGGACCCGCGGACTCGCCGGGACCAGCGCCAAGTCCTCGACGAGCGACAGCAAGAAGACGCTCGAACAAGGATTGAGCGCCGCCGAGAAACTCGGCGACAATCAGACCAGCGGGCCGGGGACGCTGTCGACGCGTACGCGCCCGGTGAACCAGGTGACTTACCGTACGCGGCAGGTTGCCCTGCGTTCACCCGCGAGCTGCGACGCGTCCGGTGGCCCAGCACGAAGAACTTCAAGCCCGACGTACCGGAGAAGTACGACGGCAGGACGCACCCCTCGGAGTTTCTCAGCATCTACACAATCGCTGTACAAGCTGCCGGGGGGCGCGACGAGAGGATATTGGCGAACTACTTCCCGCTCGTGCTTAAGCCGAACGTTCGTTCGTGGCTTATGCACTTGCCGGAAGGCTCCATTTCTTCCTGGGCGGATCTTTGCCATCAGTTTGTTGGCGCCTTCACAGGCGGCCACAAACCTCATGGCCAGGATAGCGACCTCCACATCCTAGCCCAGAAGGAAGGAGAACCCCTGCGCAAGTACATCCAGCGTTTCAGCCGCGTGCATCGCAACATCCCCGACGTTCACCCTGCCGCGGTTATCAGCGCGTTCCACCAGAACGTGCGTAACCGCCGCATGCGCGAAGAGATGGCCATGACCAAGATCCGGGACGTCAGCGAGCTATATGCCTTGGCTGACAAGTGCGCGCGCGCGGAGGAGGGGAGGAAACTCCCCGGGGAGGATGCTGGCGCAGGAGAAAGCGATAGTGACGACACCGCCCCGGCGAAGAGGAGCCAGCGGCGGAATAATAGGAGGAAGAATAGGAAAGAGGTGCTTGCCGTCGAGGGGTCCGGCAAGGAGGCTCCCGCCAAGCAAACGCAGGCTGGCGGCTCCGGCAAGGAGCTTGCCCCCGTGGCGGCAGCCGACAAGCAGGACGGCTCCGACAAGCAATACTGCAAGATCCACCGCACCAAGGGCCACGATCTCTCCAACTGCAAAAGCGTCGAGTACCTCGTCGTGCAGCAGAAGGCCGAGTACGAGAGGCGCGACAAGGGGAAGGCCCAGGGTGGGGGAGGCGAACCAAGCAAGAAGCGGCCGCCCGTCGGCCGGGGAGGACGCCGCGGCAAGGCCAAGCAGCGGCAAGGCGATCGGCCTCCCCGGGGCCGCGACGAGGATGAAGAGAAGACCGCATTTATCACTCCGTGCGGCACCTATTGCTTCATACGCATGCCGTTTGGACTGAAGAATGCGGGATCAACGTTTGCAAGGGTAGTGCACTCTGCCTTCGAGCCGCAGATCCATAGGAACGTGGAGGCCTACATGGATGACATCGTGGTGAAGAGCAGGAGCAAGGAAACCCTGGTCCAAGATCTGGAAGAGACATTTCAGAACTTGCGCAAGATACAGCTCAAGCTGAACCCCGAGAAGTGCGTTTTCGGAGTCCCCTCCGGCAAGCTTCTCGGGTTCTTTGTGTCACAGAGGGGGATTGAAGCTAATCCCGACAAGATCAAAGCCATCGAGCAGGTCGAAGCCCCAAAGCGCGTCAAGGACGTCAGAAAGCTCGCAGGTTGTGTGGCCGCCCTCAGTCGGTTCATTTCAAGGTCTGCAGAACGCGCCCTGCCTTTCTTTAAAATCTTGAAGAAGGCAGGTCCCATGCAATGGACTCCAGAAGCGGAGGCAGCGCTGCAAGATTTGAAAAGGTACCTATCCTCTACTCCAATACTTGTCGCACCTAGACCACAGGAGAAGTTGTTGCTATACCTAGCGGCAACCAACCAGGTGGTTAGTGCTGCGTTAGTGGCGGAGAGGGAGGCCGACGAGGAGCCTATACCACCTACAAGCGAGTCCAGCGACGAGCGGGGGGCTGCTCCAGCAAGCTTTGGCCCCGACAAGAGCCACCCTGCGCAGGAACAGGATGGAGCGCGGAAGAAGATGGTGCAGCGCCCGGTGTATTTTGTAAGTTCCCTCTTGCAGGGGGCTAGATCAAGATACTCCGGGGTGCAGAAATTGCTTTTCGGCCTCCTCATGGCCTCGAGAAAGCTGCGCCATTACTTCCAAGCACACGAGATAACAGTGGTCACTCGCTTTCCGCTGAAGAGGATATTGCACAATCCAGAGGCAACAGGCAGGATCGTCGAGTGGGCACTGGAGCTGTCGAGCTTTGGGCTCAAGTTTGAAAGTACTTCAACCATACAGAGCCGAGCTTTGGCAGAATTCGTAGCTGAGTGGACCCCGACGCCAGATGGAGAAGGCCAAGAAACAAGCGCGCCCGTACAAGGAGCAACAAGCGAGTGGGTAATGTACTTCGATGGTGCCTTTTCGCTGCAAGGCGCCGGTGCTGGCGTGGTACTCATCGCGCCCACCGGAGAGCACCTCAAGTACGTTATCCAGATGCACTTCCCAAGAGAGCAAGCTACCAACAATACTGCTGAGTATGAAGGCTTGCTCGCCGGCCTCAGGATTGCGGCCGAACTTGGGATCAGAAAGCTGATCGTGCGGGGAGATTCTCAACTGGTGGTCCGGCAAGTCAACAAGAGCTACCAGAGCCCTCTGATGGAAGCTTACGTCGATGAAGTGAGGAAGCTGGAAGAACACTTTGAAGGGCTGCAAATGGAGCACGTCGCAAGAGCTCAGAATGAGATAGCAGACGGCCTTTCGAAGTGTGCTTCGCTGAAGTTACCTGTGGAACCAGGGACCTTCTTGCTCAAGCTGACTCAACCGTCCGTTACACCATCAGTTGGGCAGTCCAAGAAAAGGAAGTTGGTCTCCGGCGACTACTCGCAGGCGGACCTCCCTGAGACCGCCACCAAGGTCCCCAAGATCAACAACCAGAACGCCGGGGGACAGCCCGCTCCTGCGGATCCCAGGATCCGTCCAGTCGAAGCCGGTGTCCCCGGCAAGCCTCGCTCCAGCGAGCTGATCAGCAGCCTGAACTCCGAGGGACAGCCCGCTCCTGCGGATCCGAGGATCCGTCCAGTCGAAGCAGGTGTCCCCGATGAGCCTTGCTCCGGCGGGCGGATCAGCGATCCGAACGCTGAGGAACAGTCCGCTCCTGCGGGTCCGAGGGTCCAGTGGAAGCAGAGGTTCCCGACAAGCTTTGCCCCGGCAAGCTTGCCGGGGGATCACCGGCTCCGGCTGAACCAGAGGTTCTTGCCGTAGAAGCCGGGGTCCCCGCAGCGGCCTTCGTGCCTTTAGCCCTTGCCGTCGAGCCCCGGGCTCCGGCATGGGCGCAGCAGATCGTCCGTTTTCTGCAAGCTGGAGAACTTCCCGACGACCCAGAAGAGATGGAGAAGATCACCAGGCAGTCAAGTATGTACCAGTTCGTGGACAACGAGCTGTACAGAAGGAGACTCAACGGTGTCAGATTGAAGTGCATCTCCAGGGAAGACGGACAGAAGCTGTTGGCAGAGATACACGGAGGCATATGCGGCCATCACATCGGCGCAAGAGCACTTGTCGGGAAAGCCTTCCGGCAAGGATTCTTCTGGCAAGAAGCCCTCCAAGATGCAACTGCACTAGTAACCAAGTGTGAAGCGTGCCAGTTCCATGCAAAACAGATTCACCAGCCAGCTCAAGCTCTCCAAACAATCCCTTTGTCCTGGCCCTTCTCGGTCTGGGGGCTCGATATCCTCGGCCCGTTTCCCCGAGCTGTCGGGGGCTTCGAGTACTTGTACGTTGCAATCGACAAGTTCACGAAGTGGCCGGAAGTGGAGCCAGTGAGGAAGGTGACCGCGCAGTCAGCAGTCAAGTTCTTCCGGTCGATCGTCTGCCGTTTCGGAGTCCCCAGCAGAGTCATCACCGACAATGGGACGCAATTTACAAGTCGCGCCTTCATGCAATACGCCCAGGATCTCGGCGCCAAGGTCTGTTTCGCTTCAGTTGCTCACCCCAGGAGCAACGGTCAAGCGGAAAGGGCCAACGCTGAAGTGCTGCGCGGACTCAAGACCAGGACCTTCGACAGGCTGCACAAGTGCGGAAGAAATTGGATTGAGGAGCTGCCGGCGGCTCTTTGGTCAATCAGGACGACACCAAGTCGAGCCACCGGACAGACACCTTTTGCTCTAGTCTATGGAGCGGAAGCAGTTATCCCCACGGAACTCGTATACGGATCTCCTCGGGTGCTCGCTTATGATGAGCTCGAGCAAGAGCGGCTGCGCCAAGATGACGCGCTGCTCCTTGAGGAAGGACGTCTCCAGGCTGCGGTACGAGCTGCTCGGTACCAGCAAGCCTTGCGTCGCTACCATAGCCGCAAGGTCAAGGCCAGGAGTCTCGAGGAGGGCGACCTTGTTCTTCGGCGAACTCAGTCGGCCAAGAATTCCAACAAGTTGACGCCGAAGTGGGAAGGACCTTACCGGGTGAGACAAGTCACGAGGCCCGGCGCTGTCCGCCTCGAGACCGAAGAAGGCGTACCAGTGAGCAACTCCTGGAACATAGAGCATCTTCGCAAGTTTCACCCATAAGGTGCGGTTGCCGTGACCCGTTCCGGCAACCATCGGTTTGTACAGGCCTTGCCGCTGTTGCATGTAACCCCTTGTACAAAGCCAGGCGAAGCCCCTGGCAGCAGATCAAGTTGCCCTGTTAGGCGGCCTTGTTCTCTGGCACGTTCAGTCGGCCAAGAATTATAACAAGTTGACGCCAAAGCAGGAAGGCCCTTGTTGGGTGGAACGAGTCGCGAGGCCCGGCGCTGTCCGCCTCAAGACCGAAGAGGGCCTACCAGTGAGCAACTCCTGGGAACATAGAGCATCTTCGCAAGTTCCGCCCACTAGGCGCGGTTGCCGTGATCCGCTCCGGCAACCACCGGTTTGTACAGGCCTTGCCGCTGCTGCATGTAACCCCTTGTACAAAGCCAGGCGAAGCCCCTGGCGCCAGATAAAGTTGCCCTGTTAGGCGACCTTGTTCTCTGGCACGTTCAGTCGGCCAAGAATTATAACAAGTCGACGCCGAAGCAGGAAGGCCCTTATCGGGTGAGACGAGTCGCGAGGCCCGGCGCTGTCCGCCTCAAGACCGAAGAGGGCCTACCAGTGAGCAACTCCTGGGAGCATAGAGCATCTTCGCAAGTCTCGCCCATAAGGCGCGGTTGCCGTGATCCGCTCCGGCAACCACCGGTTTGTGCAGGCCTTGCCGATGTTGCATTTAAGCCCTCGTACAAAGCCAGGCGAAGCCCCTGGCCGAAAAAAGAGAAGCGCTGGCGCCCTAGATTTTAGCATGCATGCTGAGTCAGAGTCTCGTCCTTGGTTAGGGTTGTCAGTTCCTAACTGTCGCTAACCCCTAACTTAGAGGTCGAGTCAGCGTCTTTTTCCCGTCCTTTCCCTTTGGCTCGCAGGAATTGAATGTCCTTGCCGGGCCGCTCAAGGACAAGGAAGAGGAGAAGGACGAGCCAACACCTACGCCCCGGCGAGCCAGAGTCGCCGGGGGCTGCAACCTCAGATAAGTTTTTGCATCCCTCATCATGCATTCTCTTATGGACTGTGGGATTTGAAAGCCTCCTTTCCTCCTGGAAAGCTACCGTGCTCTCTTAGCGGCAAGCCCCAGAGCGCGTTCCTGGGGCCCGTTTCGATAGCAGCCGCGGCAGCAAGAGGGAGGGAAGCGAGGGGCCGGAACCCGCCTGCTCCTCGCCTCCGCCAAGGGCGTGAGAAAGGTCGAGCAGTGCGGGGGAGCGGCTGGGCCTGTTGCCGGGCGAGAACTGTCTATCTTAACGATGTAAAGGATTCGTTCCTTACCGCGGTTTCCACCCGCGAGACAAATGATCCGGCAAACATCCCCTTTTCATTAAAAACATTCCACTCAGGTACAGTTCAGAGAGAATGAAAAACATGAAAAGAGGGATTACAAGGCTTAAACGCAACTAAGGCCCGAAGGCTTACAAGCTGAAAAGAGATAAGGTGCCCGTAATCCCTTTCTTGTCTCTCTCCTCAGGAGGTAGGGCAAGTAGGCGAAGAGGGCGAAAGGGGCGCCTAGATGAGCTACGGGTGGCAGAAGGCACCAAGAGAAGATCCGGGGGCTCCGCCCGGGGGTCTCCGGAGGCTGAAGAAGACGGAGGCGCCGGAGGCAGAGCTGGAAGATGAGGCAGCGGCCGTGCCGCCAGCCTCTTCCTCTTCCGCAGCCTCGCCACTCCGGCCGCCCGAGGAGATCAAGCCCCCCCCGGCAAGAGGAGCTTGCCGGGCCAAAGAGAAGACCCCGGTGGTCGTCACCGAGAGCAAGGGTGATGACGGCGTCTGGGGCGCATCTGGAACACGAGGCGCCGGAGCGTCAGCCAGCTGTCGAAGTCGGCCCGTACTCCGACTTCGCGGCCTTCGACGTCCGCCCTCTGTCCTCCTCAGCAGCCCCCCCTACGCCAGTCGCCCAAGGAGACGACCCCGGGGAGTTCACGGAGCCCGGCGCGGTCGATGGGGCCGCCGGCGCCACCCGGAGCTGCGGCCGACGCCTAGTCGTACCCGTCATCCCGGCGGCTGCTCCCCCCGTCGTCGCTGTCGCTCCCCTCCTCGTCACTCTCGCTCGAGGAGGAGCCTTCGCTGTCAGAGGAGCTATCTTCGCAGCACCGGGCCCGGATACCGAAGCCCCAGAAGGCCTTGACGGAGAGGAGGTCCTCCCCCACTAGCTTGAAGTGGAGGGTGAACCCCTCCGTCAAGCTGTGTATCCGGGCGAACGTCTTCCACCCGCGGCCCAGACACACCACGCCGGGGGCTCGGGACTCGATGTGGACTCGCGTCCCGCTGATCCCGCAGCCCCTCATGCGCAGGTTTAGCGTCTCGGGCTGCTCCACCTCCAACACGTTCGCGAATGGAGCGGGGAGCCGGAGGTGGCGACGAGGCGCCCGGCGCAGCCTGATAATGAACTCACAGGGGTCGTCCCCGAGATGGACCGCAGGAAGGAACGGAGCCGCTGGCGGGGGCGAGGGAGGCGCACCGATCCGTCCGCCCCGAGCGCCTCGGCCCCGTCCACGACCTCGTCCGCGACCTCGCCCTCTCCCTCTTCCCCCGACGATCGGCCCCGCCGCCGCGGGCGCAAGGGGAGGAGGGGCGCGTTGCCGAGCAGACACCCTCGCGGCAATCGAAGAAGAACCAGGGTTCCCCCCCTCCATCGCAGATGGGGGAAGGAAACCAGAAGCAGAAGGAGGAAGGAGACGGAGTGCGTATTTCCGTCGCCCCCTCTCGCTCCTTATAAAGGAGCGGAGTGGGACCGCGGCCGCCCCGCTCCTCCAATAGAAGCGAAGGAAGGGCAGGCGACTGGGGCCGACCCACCGCATCGGCCCGCGCCGGCCCGACTCCCTGCCTCCGCCGCCGCGACTCCGAGTGCATGAGGACCGCGTGGTGGGCGCACAGAACCGAGGCGACCGGTGGGATGACCTCTCCCCGTCACGTGACTATGGGGAACGGGCGCCTCGAAAACCGCGCCCCACCACCGTTCATTTATTGAGCCGCGCCTCCGCACCTCCCTCCACTTAAAGAGGGAACGGGCGTTTTCGCCCCCACGACGCCGCGGTAAGCGCGCGCCGCCTGGGGAAGGCGCGGCGGATGCGGAGTTAAGGAGCAGCGCGACCAAGGCCACGCGTGCCCGTGCACTGTTAGGGCCTGGCCCAACTACGCTCGGCACCGTGTGTGGCCCAGGCCCGGGGGCTCCTGTCGGTGTACTAAAGTAGGGGTACCTTAGTACCCCAGACTTGTGCACGGGCAGTTGTAGCACCCTGCGGCAAGGCCCGCCCCGGAAGCGCCAAGAGAAGACCAAGCATTCAAGAAGACAACGCCCCCGGCAAGAGGAGCTTGCCGGGCCGAGAAGACAAGACCCCGGCAAGAGGAGCTTGCCGGGACGACTGCGCCCATGTAAGGCCATCCAAGAACAAAGTATAACGAGACAGAAGATCGAGCCCCCGACAAGAGGAGCTTGTCGGGAAGGCCGAACCCAGGCATCACAAGAGAAGCCCGCCGTGGCGCGCCAAGCGCCCCGGCAAGGCCTGATAGCTGGCACGTTATCAGGCACAGGAAGACGACCCCCGCGGCAAGCCACTTGCCGCGGCAAGATCGCCACCTCAAGACTGCGCTCCAGCTCGCCCGCCCACGCGTCACTCCGGGGCTTCCCCCGAGGGCACGTGGCGAGGCACCACGCAGCCTGAGACATGCAGCGGCATGCAGCCGCCATCGTGGCGAGCGGTGGCGCACCTAACGGTCCGCCTCGGTGCTGTCCGAGCGACCGTGACGGGCATTTAATGCCCTTGTCCCCTACCGTCAGAAGTAGGTATGATAACACTGTGCCGCACTGTAGCGCCACCGTTCCCGCACTATTACAGCTACCACCCCTTTTACACTTTTACCCCTTTCTCCTACGTTGACACCTGTCGGTGACCCCTTTGCGCTATAAAAGGAGGCCCGTGTGCGACGTAGAGGGGGGGGAGAGGTTCCGGTTCCGGGGTTCGGAGAATCGGCACCCAGACAGCCATACGTTCGGTGCAGCTAGCTCCCCAAGCTCCCGAGCTCCCCAGTTCAATACAACTAAGCAGGAGTAGGGTTTTACGCGTCCATCGCGGCCCGAACCTGGGTAAACCGTCCGTGTGCCCGCTTCGATCTGCTCTCCGCGCTCCCTCCGCCCCCCTCCGGACAACGAAAGGGGCTCCGGCCCCATAGGTGCCCGCGGGGGACAGCCATCCCCCGCGACAATCTGCTAGTCTACCCTGTAAGAGTTCGCACGACTTAATCAACTATGCCAGAGCCCATAATGGCTTATGGATGCACAAGGAAGTTTCTAGCATGAATAATCTCATGATCCCTTTGAGCCTGGGTGGCGGTCCATAAAGAAAACAAACAGGCAATCCTAGGATACCCAGGTACCTCAATCCACCCAGATGTGTGTTTAAGTTGCCACCTTAGATAAACCATTAAATTAACAAACTCACATCTGTCATGGATATCACTCACCCAATCCACGTCTACTAGCATAGCATGGCATAATAAGCAAACGTAGAAGTAACGCCCAAAGGTTGATAAACAAACAGGTAATAGGTACTACCTCAACTACTTCTCATCCCACAATTTAATTAGATCCTAATCATGCAATGTTTGAGGATTGATCTAATGCAATAAAACTGGGTAGTAAAAGAGGTATGATCAAAGTGTTACTTGCCTTGCTGATGATCCGCGAAACCTAGAGATTCGAAGTAACAGGCGGCGCACTCCGGATATTCTATCGCAGACAAACAAACAACATACAATAAGTACTCATCTAATGCACAGGTAAAACTCAAATAAGAGATCTAACCAGAAAGTTCAACTTAAGAACTCCGGTTTGCAAAAAGAATCAAACCGAACGAAACAACGAAAGTCAAACGGCGAGAGAAAACAACTTCGTTCTACTAATTTGGATCTAAGTCAAATTTTACAGAAGGAAAAACTTGTTTAAGTTGATTAAACGGATAGAGGGTTTCGAGACGAAACTCGAGGCGCTTGAATCGCCTGATTCCGATAAACGAGCGAAAAGTTATACTAAAACGAAAATCGGATCGGAAATCGCGGTCAGAAAATAATCGCGGAAAAATCCGAGAAAAGACAAACGACGAACGGATTAACGAACGAACGTTCGTTATCCAGATCTAAATGATGAACACGTTCGTTAAAACGAACGAACGAGCGAACGCTCGCTATTTAACCTAAACCGAAAATAAAAACCAATCTAATAAAAAAACGGAATCTAAAAAAAACTGACGAAAACCGACGGAAAACCGGTCGGTTTTAAAAAAACGGCGACACGGGATTCGAGGCGAGGCGAAGCTCGGGCGGCGTGCGGCTGGGCGGTGCGGGTGCGGGGCTGGGGCGGCAGCTCGGGCTAGGGTTTGTCCCGGGTGGGCTGCCCCGGCTTATAAGGGCTAGTCGGGCCGGAGTCCCGGTCGGACACGGCCCGTAGGTCGGTTCGTTTTTTTAAAATAATTACGCGCAGAAGAAAAATAAAAAGAAATACTAAACGGACTCCAAAAATCCCGAAATAAATTTTTCCCCGACTTCTAAAATCAAGCCGGACAAAGTGAACATTTATTTGGGGCCTAATGCAATTTTGAAAAACGCATATTTATTCTAAATTCAAATAAAATAGCGAAAAACTCCGAAATAAAATCTTATTTGATTTTATTATTAAATCCTCAATATTTATTTATTTTGGGAAATTCATTTTATTCCATCTCTCATATTTTTTGTAATAGAAATAATTGATGATAAAATAAATAAAATCAAATGATCCTATTCACAAAATTTGAGGAAACTCAAATATGAAAATAACGAATTCCCCAACTCTCTCCGAGGGTCCTTGGGTTGCGTAGAATTTCTTGGATCAAAACCAAAAGCAAATAAAATATGATATGCAATGATGATCTAATGTATAACATTCCAAATTGAAAATTTGGGATGTTACAAAATTAGAGTGGAACCTAATGTTGCAATGATAAAAGATCTTTTGGTTGATAATATTGATGGACATGTCATATATTTTTGTGAGGAAGCAACTAGGATTGCTAAGTAAGATTCATCAGATAAAAACAAATATGTTGTTGGTATGCCTCTTGTGTCTGTTAAAGTTGGAGATCATTGTTATCATGGTTTATGTGATATGGGTGCTAGCGTAAGTGCTATTCCATTTACTTAATATCAAGAAGTCATGAATGACACTACACCTACTGAGATGGAAGATATTGATGTTACTATTAAGCTTGCAAACAGAGATACTATTTCACCACTTAGGATTGTTAGAGATGTTGAAATCTTCGGTGGTAAGATTAAATACCCTGCTGTTTTTATAGCTATTGGATAACCACAAGATGATTTTTTCCCATTATATTTGGTAGACCCTTCTTGAATACGGTTCATGCAAAAATTGATTGTACTAGGGAAACAGTCAGTTTTAGTTTTGGTGATGTATCACATGAATTTAATTTCTCTATGTTTCATAGACAATCTCATGATAAAGAATTGACGAAAAATATGAAACTATTGGTGTTGCTTCTATTGTTGTTCCTCCTACCACCCTTTAGAACAATACCTGCTAGACCATGAAAATGAAATGCATATGAATGAAAGAAATGAAATAGATGAAATATTCTTTAGACATGCACCTATCCCTAAACACAATTTGTCTGTTGAAACTTTGGGAGATCCTCCCCTACCTAAGAGTGGCCCTGTGTTTGAATTAAAGAAACTGCTTGATACACGAAAATATGCTTATCTTCATGAAAAGAAGATATATCTTGTTATTATCAATGCTAACCTTTCAGAGCATTAAGAAAAGATATTACTTAAAACTCAGGGGAAGCATTGTGCTACTATTGGATATACTCTTGATGATCTTAAGGGCATTGGTCCCACTTTATGCCAGCACAAGATTAATATGGAGCCTGATGCTAAACCCATGGTTGATCATCAATGTCGTTTGAATCCTAAATGAAGGATGTGGTAAGAACTAAAATATTAAAGCTACTGGAGATAGGTATAATTTATCCTATAGCTGATAGTAGATGAGTAAGTGATGCTCATTGTGTTCCCAATAAAGGAGGCATTATTGTTGTCCCTAATGATAAAGATGAACTTATCCCACAAAGAATTATAACTGGTTATAGGATGGTAATTGCTTTTAGGAAATTAAATAAAGCTACTAGAAAAGATCATTGCCCTAGCCTTTTATTGATCAAATGCTAGAAAGGTTATCTAAGCATATATACTTTTGTTTCCTTGATGGATATTCCGGTTTTTCTCAAATACCTGTATCAAAAGATGGTCAAGAAAAAACCACCTTTACTTGTCCTTATGGGACTTATGCCTATATACATATCCCCAAAGAGGAATGGATGATGCAGCACAGCTACGGTAGGTATTTCCCTCGGAGATGAAACCAAGGTTATCGAACCAGTAGGAGAACCAAGCAACACTATGTAAACGGTGCATGCACACAAAGAACAAATACTTGCAACCCGACGCGTAAGAGGGGTTGTCAATCCCTCCCTGGTAAAAGATTGGTAAAGATATAATTTGGTACATGCAAATAAAACAACTGCAGATAAAATTCAGCGAGGTATTTTTGGGGTTTTGATAATATGGATTTGAAAATAAAAGATGCAAATAAAGAAAAAGGGCAAATAGCAATATAGATCTGAAAATATATGATGAGAAAATCGACTCGGGGCCGTAGATTTCACTAGTGGCTTCTCTCGACAAAATAGCAGACGATGGGTAAACAAATTATTGTTAGGAAATTGATAGAACTTCAAATAATTTTGACGATATCCAGGCAATGATCATTATATAGGCATCACGTCCAAGATTAGTAGAACGACTCCTACCTGCATCTACTACTATTACTCCACACATCGACCCCATCCAGCATGCATCTAGTGTATTAAGTTCATCGAGAAACGGAGTAGTGCAATAAGAACGATGACATGATGTAGACAAGATCTATTCATGTAGGAATAGACCCCATCTTTTTATCCTTAATAGCAATGATACATGCGTGCCTCTCTACCCTTTCTCTTACTGGGTGAGGACACCGCAAGACCGAACCCATCACAGAGCACCTCTTCCCGTTGCAAGAAAAATCAATCTAGTTGGCAAACCTAAACCAAAGATTCGGAGAAGAAATATGAGGCTATAAATAATCATGTATATAAAAGATCAAAGAAGACTCAAATAATATTCATGGATATAGATCTAATCATAAACTCGAACTTCATCGGATCCCAACAAACACAACGCAAAAAGTCATTACATCAAATAGATCTCCAAGAGACCATTGTATTGAGAATCCAAAAGAGAGAAGAAGCCATCTAGCTATTGCATGCCTACGGACCCGTAGGTCTATAGTGAACTACTCATGCATCATCGAAGAAGCACCAATGAGGATGATGAACCCCTCCATGATCGTGTTCCCCTCCGGCAGAGTGCCGAAATAGGGCTCTAGATTGGATCTCGTGGTTCTGGAACTTGCGGCGGCTGGAATTGTGTTTCATCGACTCCCCTAGGGTTTTTGGAATATTTGGGTATTTATAGAGTTGAGAGTTGACGGAGGAGACCCCCATGGGCCTCACAACCCATCAGGGTGTGCTTGGGGTCTCTGGCGTGCCCTGGTGTCTTGTGGGCCCCATGGGCCTCCCCCGACGTCCTTCCTTGGCTCCAAAGTTGTCTTTTGGTCCAAAAAATCTCCAAAAAGTTTCGCTGTGTTTGGACTCCGTTTGGTAGGGATATTCTGCAAAGTAAAAAACAAGCGAAAAACAACAACTTGCACTGGGCACTATGTCAATAGGTTACTCCCAAAAAATGATATAAAATTGCTATAAAATGAATATAAAACATCCTAGATTGATAATATAATAGCATGGAACAATAAAAAAATTATAGATACATTGGAGACGTATCAGCATCCCCAAGCTTAATTCCTGCTCGTCCTCGAGTAGGTGAATGATAAAAGCAAATTTTTTGATGTGGAATGCTGCCTAACATGTTCACCACATATTCTTTTGTTTTGTAGCATGGACATTTGGACTTTTAGATGGTTCAAAGCAGTAGCCCAGTTTTGACATGAAGACTTCAATACTCAAGCATATCAACAAGCAACCATGTCTTTCGAAATATCAACACTAAAGAAAGTTGTCCCTCGCCCATCATGCTCAATCATTGATCCATTCATGAAGCACACTCGAATATTAGCTACATCCAATGCTCAAGTACGATCATAGTGATCCGTAGTTGGTGCTTTATAAGAGAATATGGAGACTCAATAAAAAATAAAAAATGCATAAAAGTAAATAGATAGGCCCTTCATAGAGGGAAGCAGAGATTTGTAGAAGTGCCAGGGCTCAAAGCTTAAATTGAGAGATAGGAAAACATTTTCAGAGGCATACTTTTCCCATCAACGGAAACGACCGATTAATTCCCAACACTTTCCATGTTAGATATATCGTAGGCGGTTCCCAAACATAAAATAAAGTTTATTCCTTTTTCCACCATACTTTCACATTCCATGGCTAGACGTATCCACGAGTACCGTCCATACCAACACTTTCCAAGGAATTTATTATTTGACAACATAAAGTAAATTTCTTTTTCATTTCGGGACTGGGCATACCTATTACCGCCGTACTCTCGTGCAATGACAAGTGAATAAACACTCACCTTGAGAATAACACATCTAGCATGGAAAATATTGGTCACCCCCTGCCACTTCATGAGCGGTACGAGCACACAAAAGGGAAATTCATTTTGAAATTTAGAGATGGCACATAAAAATTTACTTAGAATGGCACGGAAATACCGCATATAGGTAGGTATGGTGGACTCATATGACAAAACTGGTTTTAAGGATTTTGGATGCACAAGTAGTATTTCTACTTAGTACAAAATAGATTGAGAAGCATCCAACCAAAAAACAAAAATTCACATAAACAAGCATTAAGCATAACTAACACCGAATAATGCACCACAAGTAGGATGTAATTTCGTTGCATAATGATTGACTTTCATGCTTGCATAGGGAATCACAAACCTTAACACCAATATTCTTACTAAAGCATAGTTACTCACCAACATGACTCACATATTACTATCATCATATCTCAAAACTATTACAAGAAATCAAGTTTATTTTGTCCAATATCTTCATGAAAGTTTTTATTATATCCCTCTTGAATGTCTATCACTTTGGGACTAATTTCATATATTGCAATTGCTTCTTGATGAGCTCAAACAAATTTAAGTGAAGAACATGAGCATAAAAATTTTCATCTCTCAAAATAGAATAAGTCAAGCATGAGAGAATTTCTTCAAGAATTTACTAACTCTCAAATAAATCTAAGTGAAGCATGAGAGTATTTCGCCAAAACTATTAAAGCACACCATGCTCAAAAAGATATAAGTGAAGCACTAAAGCAATTCCATAGCTCAGTTTTTTAAGTGAAGCACATAGAGCAATTCAAGCAGATCATAGCATAATTTTGGCTATCTCAAATAGGTGTGTCCAGCAAGGATAGATGAGACAAACTAAAAAGCAAAACAAGCAAAGGCTCATATAATACAAGACGTTCCAACCAAAACTCATGATATGTGACGAAAAAATATAGCTCCAAGTAAAATTACCGATGGTCGTTAGAAGAAAGAGGGGATGCCTTCCGGGGCATCCCCAAGCTTAGTTGCCTGGTTCTCCTTGAATATTAACTTGGGGTGCCATGGGCATCTCCAAGCTTAGGCTCTTTTGACTCCTTATTCCTTCATCCATCGTGATCTCACCCAAAACTTGAAAACTTCAATCACACATAATGCATAGATTCAAGTATTGTCATCTTTAGCTTTCACCACCTTAGTGAGGGCCATTTCAAACCTGGGAGGCTCTTTACGCTTCCCCAAATTCTCAGGAAAAGAGACCATCTTGAGATCTAAAATATCCAACCGCTTATTACAAAGAGTAATCAAAGTATTCATGCGATTGAGATTTCCACTAATATGTTCGAGAGGTTCATTATATTTTTGCAACTCGACCAAATTTTTATGTAAATCACCCAGTTTGTCTAAAATTTGAACCCCTTCTTGTGTAAAAGAGAACACCCTTTTCGGTGGTGGAACTTCCAATATTCCCTCTAGGATTTCATAAGCAGCATTAGCATCAAGGTCAATAAAGTTCCCTTTTGCGGCGAAATCCAAGAGTTGTCTATGATGCAAAGCTAATCCTATGTAAAAATTACGAAGAAAAATCTTTGCATCCCCTTTTAGATTACAAATGCGATAGGATTCCATTAACGTATACCAAGCATCTTTCAAATTTTCTCCTTGTTTCTGCTTGAAGTATAAAACTTCAAAATCTGGCAACAAAGGAGGAGTAGTCATGCTAGCCATAGCAACAAGGTAGACAAACAAGATTGCAAGCAAAAAGTTGGATCTGGCGAGAAAAAGGCGAACGAAAAAGAAGGCGAATAAAAAGGCACATTTTATGAAGCGGGGGAGATGAAAACGAGAGGCAAATGGCAAATAATGTAAATTGCAAGGAGATAATGTCTCCCTGACAACAACACCAGAAATTCCTTTTGATGCATCTTGAAATTGCGTCGGTATTTCCCCAAAGAGGAAGAGATGATGCACTACACACCTACGGTAGGTATTTCCCTCAGTTATGAAACCAAGGTTATCAATCCAGTAGGAAAACCAAGCAACACTACGTAAATGGTACCTACACACAAAAACAAATACTTGCAACCCAACACGTAAGAGGGGTTGTCAATCCCTCCATGGTAAAAAGATAGATTGATTTGTGGTAGTTTGGATAAATAGATCTTGATAAACGCAAAATAAAATAAATAAAGAAAAGTGTGGCAAGGTATTTTTGGGTTTTTGGAAATATAGATCTGAAAAAATATGGCAACAGATAGATCGGAAAGCAAATATGATGAAAGATTGACCCGGGGGCCGTAGATTTCACTAGTGGATTCTCCAGAGAAAATAGCACACGGTGGGTAAACAAATTACTGTTGGGCAATTGATAGAAGAACAAATAATTATGACTATATCCAAGGCAATGATCATGAATATAGGCATCACATCCAAGATTAGTAGACCGACTCCTGCCTGCATCAACTACTATTACTCCACACATCGATCACTATATATCCAGCATGCATCTAGTGTATTAAGTTCATGGAGAAATGGAGTAGTGCAATAAGAACGATGACATGATGTAGACAAGATCTATTCATGTAAGAATAGACCCCATCTTTTTATCCTTAATAGCAATGATACATGTGTGCCTCTCTACCCCTTCTATTACTGGGTGATGACACCGCAAGATCGAACCCATCAGAAAGCACCTCTTCCCATTGCAAGAAAAATCAATATTGTTGGCCTAACTCAACCAAAGGTTCAATGAAGAAATACATGGCTATAAATAATCATGCATATAAAAGATCAAATAAGACTCAAATAATATTCATGGATATAGATCTGATCATAAACTTGAACCTCATCGTATCCCAATAAACACACCGCAAAAAGTTATTACATCAAATAGATATCCAAGAGACCATCGTATTGAGAATAATAAAGAGGGAAGAAGCCATCTAGCTATTGCGCAGGTCTATGGTGAACTACTAACCATCATCACAGAAGCACCAATGAGGATGACGAACCCCTCCGTGATTGTGTTCCCCTCCGGCGGAGTGCCGGAATAGGGCTCTAGATTGGATCTCGTGGTTCTGGAACTTGCGGCTGCTGGAATTGTGTTTCGTCGACTCCCCTAGGGTTTCTGGAATATTTTGGTATTTATAGAGCTGAGAGGCGGTGGAGGAGACCCCTCGTGGGCCCCACAACCCATCAGGGTGCGCCAGGGGCCTCTAGCGTGCCCTGGTGTCTTGTGGGCCCCACGGGCCTCCCCCTAGGTGCTTCCTTGGCTCCCAAGTTGTATTCTGGTCCAAAACAAATCTCCAACAAGTTTCGCTGCGTTTGGACTCCGTTTGGTAGGGATATTATACGAAGTAAAAAACAACAACTTGCAGTGGGCACTGTGTCAATAGGTTAGTCCCAAAAAATGATATAAAGTTGTTATAAAATGAATATAAAACATCCAAGATGATAATATAACAACATGGAACAATCAAAAATTATAAATACACTGGAGACATATCAGCTATTGGTGTTGTTCGAGGTCAAAGAGATGATAAGAAATTGAATGTTATTCATTATGCTAGTAAGACCTTGGATAGTGCTCAAAGAAATTATGCTACTAGTGAGAATGAATTTTTAGCAGTTGTGTTTGCATGTGATAAATTCAGACCTTATATGGTTGATTCTAAAGGTACTGTTCACACCAATCATGTTGCTATTAAATATCTTATGGAAAAGAAAGATGCTAAACCTAGACTAATTAGGTGGGTTCTTTTATTACAAGAGTTTGATTTGCATATTGTTGATAGAAAAGGAGCTGAAAATCATGTAGGAGATAACTTGCCTAGGATGGAAAATGTTCTTGGGGACCCACTGCCTATTGATGATAATTTTCCTGATGAGCAATTAGCTATTATAAATGCTTCTACTTCCTGCAATAATCCTTGGTATGCAGACTATGCTAATTTCATTATTGCTAAATATATACCTCCTATATACACATACCAACAAAAGAAAAGTTCTTCTTCGATTTAAGACATACTTTTGGGATGACCCACATTTATATAAACAAGGAGTAGATGGTGCTATCAGAAGATGTGTACCTGAGCATGAACGGGAACAAATCCTACGAAAGTGTCATTCCAAAGCATACCGAGGGCACCATGCGGGAGATAGAACTTCACATAAGGTCCTACAATCTGGTTTTTATTGGCCTACTCTTTTCAAGGATCCGCGTAGTTTGTCCTTTCTTGTGATGAATGTCAAAGAATTGGTAATATTGATAGACGTCACGAAATGCCTATGAATTATTCACTTGTTACTGAACCATTTGATGGTTGGGGCTTTGATTATATGGGATCTTTTCCTTCCTCTAAAGTTCTTAAAGAAGTTATCTTTCCGAGGTTTGGAGTCCTTAGATATTTAATGAGAGATGGTGTTTCACATATTATTCATGGTGCATTCCGTAAACTTCTAGCCAAGTATGATGTCAACCATAGAATTGCATCACCTTATCATCCTTAGTCTAGTGGGCAAGTTTAATTAAGCAACAGGGAAATAAAAATAATATTGCAAAAGACCATTAGTAGATCTAGAAATAATTGGTCTAAGAAATTTGATGATGCATTATGGGCTTATAGAACTGCTTACAAAAACCATATGGGTATGTCTTCATACAAAATGGTCTATGGAAAGGCATGTCATTTACCTCTTGAGTTGGAACATAAAGCTCATTGGGCAATGATAACCCACAAGTATAGGGGATCGCAACAACTTTCGAGGGTAGAGTATTCAACCCAAATTTATTGATTTGACACAAAGGGAGCCAAAGAATATTCTCAAGTATTAGCAGCTGAGTTGTCAATTCAACCACACCTGGATAACTTAATATCTGCAGCAAGGTATTTAGTAGCACAGTAATATGATAGTAGTGGTAATGGTGACAAAAGTAAAGAAAGCAAAAGTAATATTTTTGGTATTTTGTAGTGATTGTAACAGTAGCAACAGGAAAGTAAATAAGCGCAAACCAGTATATGGAAAGCTCGTAGGCATTGGATCGGTGATGGATAATTATGCCGGATGCGATTCATCATGTAACAGTCATAACATAGGGTGACATAGAACTAGCTCCAAATCATCAACGTAATGTAGGCATGTATTCCGAATATAGTCATACGTGCTTATGGAAAAGAACTTGCATGACATCTTTTGTCCTACCCTCCCGTGGCAGCGGGGTCCTAATGGAAACTAAGGGATATTAAGGCCTCCTTTTAATAGAGAACCGGAACAAAGCATTAGCACATAGTGAATACATGAACTCCTCAAACTATGGTCATCATCGGGAGTGGTCCTGATTATTGTCACTTCGGGGTTGCCGGATCATAACACATAGTAGGTGACTATAGACTTGCAAGATAGGATCAAGAACACACATATATTCATGAAAACATAATAGGTTCAGATCTGAAATCATGGCACTCGGGCCCTAGTGACAAGCATTAAGCATAGCAAAGTCATGGCAACATCAATCTCAGAACATAGTGGATACTAGGGATCAAATCCTAACAAAACTAACTCGATTACATGATAGGTCCCATCCAACCCATCACCGTCCAGCAAGCCTACGATGGAATTACTCACGCACGGCGGTGAGCATCATGAAATTGGTGATGGAGGATGGTTGATGGTGACGACGGTGACGAATCCCCCTCTCCGGAGCCACGAACGGACTCCAGATCAGCCCTCCCGAGAGGTTTTACAGCTTGGCGGCGGCTCCGTATCGTAAAACGCAATGATTTCTTCTCCTTTATTTTTTTCTCCCCGAAAGAAAATATATAGAGTTGGAGTTGGCGTCGGAAGGTCTCCAGGGGGCCCACAAGGTAGGGGGCGCGCCCTAGGTGGGGGGCGCGCCCCCACCCTCATGGACAGGGTGTGGGCCCCCTGGTCTTCATCTTTGGCGAGGATTTTTTATTATTATTTATAAGATGTTCCGTGGAGTTTCAGGTCATTCCGAGAACTTTTGTTGTATGCACATAAAACAACATCATGGCAATTCTGCTGAAAACAGCGTCAGTCCGGGTTAGTTCCATTCAAATCATGAAAGTTAGAGTCCAAAACAAGGGCAAAAGTGTTTGGAAAAGTAGATACGACGGAGACGTATCAACTCCGCCAAGCTTAAACCCTTGCTTGTCCTCAAGCAATTCAATTGACAAACTGAAAGAGAAAAATAAAAACTTTTACGAACTCTGTTTGCTCTTGTTGTTGTAAATATATCAAGCCAACATTCAAGTTTTTAGCAAATATCATAACTAACCACATTTGCAATAATTCTTAGGTCTCATGTTTACTCATATCATTAGCATAATCAACTAGCAAGCCATAATAATAAATCGTGGATGACAACACTTTCTCAAAACAATCATAATATGATATAACAAGATGGTATCTCGCTAGCCCTTTCTGAGACCGCAAAACATAAATGCAGAGCACCCTTAAAGATCAAGGACTGACTAGACATTGTAATTCATGGTAAAAGAGATCCAATCATAGTCATACCCAACATAGATAAACAGTAATGAATGCAAATGACAGTTGTGCTCTCCAGCTAGTGCTCTTTAATAAGAGGGTGATGACTCAACATAAAAGTAAATAGATAGGCCCTTCGCAGAGGGAAGCAGGGATTTGTAGAGGTGCCAGAGCTCGGTTTTGAAATAGAGAGAAATGATATCTTGAGCGGTATACTTTCATTGTCAACATAACAACTAAGAGATGGCAATATCTTCCATGCCACACACATTATAGGCGGTTCCCAAACAGAATGGTAAAGTTTATACTCCCCCTCCACCAACAAGCATAAATCCATGGCTTTCTCGAAACAACGAGTGCCTCCAACAAACATCAGGTCCCAGGGGGAGTTTTGTTTGCAATTAATTTTGATTTAGTTTGCATAAAGCATGGGACTGGGCATCCCAGTGACCAGCCATTTTCTCGTGAGTGAGGAGCGGAGTCCACTCCTCTTGAGAATAACCCGCCTAACATGGAAGATAAGGGCAGCCCTAGTTGATACATGAGCTATTCGAGCATACAAAACAGAATGTTTATTTGAAGGTTTAGAGTTTGGCACATACAAATTTACTTGGAACGGCAGGTAGATACCGCATATAGGAAGGTATAGTGGACTCATATGGAATAACTTTGGGGTTTATGGGATTGGATGCACAAGCAGTATTCCCGCTTAGTACAAGTGAAGGCTAGCAAAAGACTGGGAAGCGACCAACTAGAGAGCGACAACAGTCATGAACATGCATTAAAATTAATAAACATTGGATGCAAGCATGAGTAGGATATAATCCACCATGAACATAAATATCGTGAACGCTATGTTGATTTGTTTCAACTACATGTGTGAACATGTGCCAAGTCAAGTCACTTAAATCATTCAAAGGAGGATACCACCCCATCATACCACATCATAACCATTTCAACAGCATGTTGGCATGCAAGGTAAACCATTATAACTCATATCTAATCAAGCATGGCATAAGCAACTATGATCTCTAATTGTCATTGCAAACATGTTTATTCATAATAAGCTGAGTCAAGAATGATGAACTCATCATATTTACAAAAACAAGAGAGGTCGAGTTTATACCAGCTTTTCTCATCTTAGTCAGTCCATCATATATCATCATAATTTCCTTTCACTTGTACAACCGAACGATGTGAATAATAATAAGAGTGCACGTGCATTGGACTAAGCTAGAATCTGCGAGCATTCAATAAACAGGAGAAGACAAGGTAATATGGGGCTCTTGGTTAAATCAACAATAATGCATATAAGAGCCACTTCAACAATTTAATTATGGTCTTCTCCTATCGACCCCCAAAGAAAAGAAAAGAAATAAAACTATTTACACGGGAAAGCTCCCAACAAGCAAAAGAAGAACGGGAAATATTTTTGGGTTTTATTTTTAATTATTACTACTACAGCTAGAAAAGTAAACTAGCTAAAAGCTATTACTATTTTTTTGTTTTTTTCTTAAGGTTTATCAAACACACAAGAAGAAAGCAGGAAAAAGAAAATAAACTAATATGGATATTATAGTGAAAGAGTATGAACACCGACATCTAGCAATGAGTGTGTGTGAACATAAATGTAATGTCGGTGGGAAATACGTACTCCCCCAAGCTTAGGCTTTTGGCCTAAGTTGGTTAATTGCCAGGGATAGCCTGGCGGATACCCGTAGGTGTAGTTGGGGTCGTACTGAGATGAAGAATAGCTGGGGTTGTACTGCGACAAAGAGGACTCTGACTGCCGCTGGCTGACAGCCATCTCCGGATCTCAAGAATAAACAGATTGTCGTGGAGGCTCATCTTGTGGTTCCGGTTTCGGGGCTGGTGCAGGATTCCGGTAGGCTTGAACGGCAACCCACGTAACGAGATAAGGTCCTTCAAAATTAAACAAGGAAGGAGCAGGCAAGGTAATAGTTTTAGGATGATGTTTATGAAAGAATAGTTTATATTTGAGCTCTCCTTTCCTGCCCTTAACAATAAAATCATGTGCTAGCATACTCTTATAATCTAAATAAGCACTAGGGAGCAATTTTTCTTCTTTCTCATGAAGCCTAATAGGTATGTTAAAATGTGCAGCGAGGCGTGAAGCATAAATGCCTCCAAAAATGGGGTCTTTAGTACGGTTCAAACTTAACCGTCTAGCAATAATTCCGCCCATACTAACAGTGTTATCGCGGTATAAACCATGGAACAAAATAATAATATCAGGAACACTAAGGTTTCCACAGTTTCCACGACCAATCAAGCAACGACTAGCAAAAATGGCAAAGTAGCGTAAAACGGGAAAATGTATGCTAGTGATTCTTGCATCAGAAACCTTCCTGGTTTCTCCCACAGTGATAGTGTTAATAAACGCTTCCACCTCATTACGGTGTAGTTCATCTAAGGTACCCTCAGGGGGTATGTTGCAAACCTTGCAAAATTCAGCTAATGGCATCTTCTTAACAACGTCATATAAATGAAACTCTACTGAAGGAGGTGATTCCTTAGGGAAAAAGTAGAAGTTTTGCACAAAAGTATTTGTGAGTAAGAGGTACTGATGACGTTGGTCGCGGAGGAAGTCGGTGAGGCCAGCATTCTCAATTAATGAATAGAAATTCTCATAAATCCCGGCTCTTCTCAAGAAGTCATCGGAAGACCATTCACACGGTTGGACCTCTGCGCTACGAGGCAAATTATATTTGGTCCTCTGTGCTTCTTCATTTTGTTTTCCTTTGAGCTTCAGCTAGATGAGCCCCTCAAAAGTCTCTTCATTATTTTCTGAAATAATCTGAATTTTTTTAGTAACTTCAAACAAAAGTGAACAAAGCTCAACAAAATTTATAGAAACTACTCCTACAAGTGCCTAGAGCCTATATCATGCATTAGAACTACTTGGAACCATATAAATTTGACATGCAAGCTCAAGAACATGGTCACCTATGCAGCACAAATTTGCAATGAATAAAGCACTAGAACAAAAACTAATTGGACAAATGAAAGATTCACATACCAAGGAACAATCTCCCCAAGCAGTTTTGCGAGAGGTGCTTTGAGCAAGGAGATCAAAAATCATAGCAAAGTGAGTTAGAACTCGTGCTTGAGCTGGTTATTAGGGTTTGTGGGAGGAAGAAGAAGAGGATGGGTGCAGGAATAAGTGGAGGAGGGCCACCATGGGCCCACGAGGCAGGGGGGCGCGCCCTGGGGGGTAGGGCGCGCCCTCCACCCTCATGGCCAGGTGGCAGCTCCCCCCGCGGTGTTACCATAAATCCTCAAATATTCCCGAAAAAATCATATTAAATTGGCATGGCATTTGGAGGACTTTTATTTTCGGGATATTTTTATATTGCACGGATAAGTCAGGAAACAGACAGAAAAATACTATTTTTACTTTATTTCAACTAAATAATAGAAAGTATAAAGAGGGTACAGAAGGTTGTGCCTTCTAGTTTCATCCATCTCATGTTTATCAAAAGGAATCCACTAACAAGGTTGATCAGGTCTTGTTAACAAACTCATTCCGATTGACATGGAACCGGAGAAATTTCGAATAACACTATGTTACCTCAACGGGGATATGCACATCCCCAATAATAAGTATGTCATATTTCTGCTTGACAGTAGGAAGAGGAAATTCAAAACCTCCAAATATATGTCATATTTCTGCTTGACAGTAGGAAGAGGAAATTCAAAACCTCCAAATATAATCGATGTAATTTTACCAATAGAGTTGATACTATGAACTTGAGGTTGTTTCCTCGGAAAGTGTACCGTATGCTCATTACCATTAACATGAAAAGCGACATTTCCTTTGTTGCAATCAATAACATCCCCTGCAATATTCAGAAAAGGTCTTCCAAGAATAATGGACATACTATCGTCCTCGGGAATATCAAGAATAACAAAATCCGTTAAAATAGTAACGTTTGCAACCACAACAGGCACATCCTCACAAATACCGACAGGTATGGCAGTTGATTTATCAGCCATTTGCAAAGATATTTTAGTAGGTGTCAACTTATTCAAATCAAGCCTACGATATAAAGAGAGAGGCATAACACTAACACCGGCTCCAAGATCACATAAAGCAGTTTTAACATAATTTCTTTTAATGGAGCATGGTATAGTAGGTACTCCTGGATCTCTAAGTTTCTTGGGTATTCCACCCTTAAAAGTATAATTAGCAAGCATGGTGGAAATTTCAGCTTCCGGTATCTTTCTTTTATTAGTAACAATATCTTTCATATATTTAGCATAAGGATTCATTTTGAGCATATCAGTCAATCGCATACGCGAAAAGATAGGTCTAATCATTTCAGCAAAGCGCTCAAAATCCTCATCATCCTTTTTCTTGGATGGTTTGGGAGGAAAAGGCATGGGTTTCTGAACCCATGGTTCTCTTTCTTTACCATGTTTCCTAGCAACAAAGTCTCTCTTATCATAACGTTGATTCTTTGATTGTGGGTTATCAAGATCAACAGCAGGTTCAATTTCTACATCATTATCATTACTAGGTTGAGCATCATCATGAACATCATCATTAACATTTTCACTAGGTTCATGTTCATTACCAGATTGTGTTTCAGCATCAGACATAGAGATATCATTAGGATTCTCTTGTGGTTCAGCAATAGGTTCACTAGAAGTTTGCAAAGTCATGTCATTTTTCTTTTTGTTCCTTTTAGAAGAACTAGGTACATCAATATTATTTCTCTGAGAATCTTACTCAATTCTCTTAGGGTGGCCTTCAGGATACAATGGTTCCTGAGTCATTCTACCAGTTCTAGCAGCCACTCTACGAGCATAATCATTTTTCTTACTATTCATTTCATCGAGCAATTCTTTTTGAGCCTTAAGTACTTGTTCTACTTGAGTGGTAACCATAGAAGCATGTTTGCTAACAAGTTTAAGTTCACCTCTAATATTAGCCATATAATCACCCAAGTGTTTAATAATATAAGCATTTTGTTTTAATTGTCTACCAAAATAAGAATTGAAGTCTTCTTGCTTAAACATAAAGTCATCAAACTCATCTAAGCAGTGACTAGCAATTTTAGTAGGAGGGATTTCAGCTTTGTCATATCTATAGAGAGAATTTACCTTTACTACCTATGTCGGGTTATCAGGATCAGGAGGTTCTTCAATAGGTAATGGATTAAGATCTTAAGTTTCTTCAACAAGCGGTAAATTAAGACCATGTATTTCTTCGATAGGAGGTAAATTCTTAACATCTTCAGCTTTAATACCTTTTTCTTTCATAGATTTCTTTGCCTCTTGCATATCTTCAGGACTGAGAATAGAACACCTCTCTTCTTCGGAGTTGGTTTAGGAATAGGCTCAGTAATTAGCTCAGGAGCTGGCTCAGGAGGTGCCCAATTATTTTCATTTGTCAACATATTATTCAATAAAATTTCAGCTTCATCCGGTGTTCTTTTCCTGAAAAGAGAACCAGCACAACTATCCAGGCAATCTCTGGAAGCATCGGTTAGTCCATTATAAAAGATATCAAGTATTTCATTTTTCTTAAGAGGATGATCAGGCAAAGCATTAAGTAACTTGAGAAGCCTCCCCCAAGCTTGTGGGAGACTCTCTTCTTCAATTTGAACAAAGTTGTATATTTCCTTTAAAGCAGCTTGTTTCTTATGAGCAGGGAAATATTTAGTAGAGAAGTAATAAATCATGTCCTGGGGACTACGCACACAACCAGGATCAAGAGAATTAAACCATATCTTAGCATCACCCTTTAATGAGAACGGGAATATTTTAAGTATATAAAAGTAGCGAGATCTCTCATCATTAGTGAACAGGGTAACTATATCATTTAATTTAGTAAGATGTGCCACAACAGTTTCAGATTCATAGCCATGAAAAGGATCAGATTCAATCAAAGTAATTATATCAGGATTGAAAGATCGTGGATGTCGCCTAGAGGGGGGTGAATACGCGCTTTAAAATAATTACGGTTTAGGCTTGAACAAATGCAGAATAAACCTAGAGGTTAATTTGACAAGCACAAACCTACAACAACTAGGCTCACCTATGTGCACCAACAACTTATGCTAAGCAATATAAACAACTAAGTGATAGCAAGATATATGACAAGAAACAATATGTCTATCACAAAGTAAAATGCATAAGTAAAGAGATCGTGTAAGAGATAACCGAGGCACGCGGAGACGACGATGTATCCCGAAGTTCACACCCTTGCGGATTCTAATCTCCGTTTGGAGCGGTGTGGAGGCACAATGCTCCCCAAGAAGCCACTAGGGCCACCGTAATCTCCTCACGCCCTCGCACAATGCAAGATGTCGTGATTCCACTAAGGGAGCCTTGAAGGCGGTCACCGAACCCGTACAAATGGCAACCCTTGGGGGCGGTCACCGAACCCGTACACTTTGGCAACCCTTGGGGGCGGTCACCGGTACCCGTCAAATTGCTCGGAGCGATCTCCACAACCTAATTGGAGACCCCGACGCTTTCCCGGAGCTTTACACCACAATGATTGAGCTCCAAACACCACCAACCGTATAGGGCGCCCAAGCACCCAAGAGGAACAAGCTCAAGGGTACAAAGCATCCAAGAGTAATAAGCTTCTCAACTTGTAACTTCCACGTATCACCGTGGAGAACTCAAACCGATGCACCAAATGCAATGGCAAGGGCACATGGAGTGCCCAAGTCCTTCTCTCTCAAATCCCACCGAAGCAACTAATGTTAGGGAGGAAAATGAGAGGAAGAACAAGAAGGAGAACACCAAGAACTCCAAGATCTAGATCCAAGGGGTTCCCTTCACATAGAGGAGAAAGTGATTGGTGGAAATGTGGATCTAGATCTCCTCTCTCTTTTCCCTCAAAAGCTAGCAAGAATCCATGGAGGGATTGAGAGTTAGCAAGCTCGAAGAAGGTCAACAATGGGGGAAGAACACGAGCTCAAAGGATAAGGTTCAATGGGGAAGAAGACCCCCTTTTAAAGGTGGGGAAAAATCCAACCATTATGCTCACAGCCCGCACCGAGCGGTACTACCGCTCTAAGGAGCGGTACTACCGCTAGGGCGGTAGTAGCCCCATGAAACACAACAAGGAGGAGGCAAAAAAGCCAGAAGAACCGTCGGAGAGGTAGTACCTCTTGACCTCATGGTACTACCGCTAGGGGTAGCGGTACTACTGCATGCGAGCGGTACTAAAAAATTACATCCGTGCCTACCACCGCTGGACTTGTGACGATTTTTTGGTCCCGAGCGGAAGTAGCCACGGAAGTAGTCGCGGTAGTACTACTCCAAGTGGTAGTACCGCTCCCAAGAGCGATAGTACCGCTCCCAAGAGCGGTGGTAAAAAATTACATCCGCTCCTCTCTGCGGTAGTACCGCTGCAGCCTTTTCAGAACAGCAAAACTACCACAACTTTTGCAAACGGACTCCGAATTTGACGAAACCAAGTTTGTTGGAAAGCTAGCGACAAGGGATAACACAATCTTGAAATAAATATCAATAAGAAGCAAATGAGAAAAGGCCCATAAGAAAATGGTGAGCACCCTTCCTCATATAAGACCGGTAAAACATCCAACACCGAAAACATCATAGAAGACGCATGCGAACTCCATTTTCGATGAACTCAAGCTTGTCATCAAGATGACCATAAGCTCTAAGACTCACAAAGAGAACCAAACAAGAACCAAGAAACATGATGCAAGGATGCAATGGTTTGAGCTCTCGACGAACGATACGATCAAGCTACTCACTTGAGAACCCCCTTGATAGTACGGCTATCGACCCTATAACCCGGTCTCCCAACTACCACCATGAGACCGGTAAAATAGAAAACCTATCAAGGGCAAACCTTTGCCTTGCACATGATCCACTTGAGCTAGATGATGACGATCTTGTCCTCCTCAAGATAGACCACCTTTCTTGATTGTGTTGGGTCGATGGAGACTAGATGATTGCTCCCCCATACTCCACTATGGGTGAGCCACTCTTCGGCACATCTTCACAAGTCCATTGACACCACAATGGATGGCAAGCTTCAAGCACTTGATCTCTTCTTGATGCTCCACTTGAACTTGCACACGGCAATCTTGATGACAATCACCACTTGATGTCATCCTTTCCATGGGTTGTATGATATCTTCCTCTTGACGCAAGCCCATGGACACGTACCTAACCCCACATAGACTCTCACATAGACCATGGGTTAGTACACAAAGTGCAATGGACAATGATTACCATACCATGGGATCACTTGATCCCTCTCGCTACATCTTCTACGCTTTGTCAGTTGATCAACTTGATTCACTCTTGACTTAGTCTTGATCAACCTTGAATCTTTCCAACTCTCTTTGTTTGGATGATGTCTTGAAGGTAAACATGAATGATCACACAATCTTCTTCTTCAAGACATGCTTGCAATAAGCTCAACACTCACATGACCAACCTTTGGGTAATTCCTTAATAGCACCTTGGTCAACACATAAACTCCTTGAAACCAACACATGGACTTCAAGAAATGCCTATGGACAAATCCATCAAATATAACTCAATGCAACCATTAGTCCATAGAGAATGTCATCAGTTACCAAAACCTCACATCGGGGCACCGCATGTCCTTTCAATCTCCTCCATTTTGGTAATTGATGACAATCACTTTCAAGAGAGTTTATATAAGGAATTATGCATCACCATGCTATGAAACAACCAATAATGCATCCGTAGGAGATGCGTATGCTTAGGAACAAACCAAAGCTAGAAGAGACAACTCTCCCCCATAGGCATCGATTGCCAAAATGGGCAAAAAGCTTAGAAGGCCAATATAAATTGTGGTCCTCCATAAATTGTGTATTTCTCAACAAGTGAGTGGACTGCAACACACATATCCAAAGGTAAATACTTGGAGGAACACAAACTATATTGAGGCACAAAGATATCAAAATAAAGATATGCCACAAAGACATAAAAAAGAGAGAAACAAGCAATCAAGCAATCAAAATATACCAATTGAAGCAAGCAATCAACGGATATCAATTGAGCCAACTAGACCAATGATCCTACGTGCCATATGAATGAAATAAATTATGATATGAGCAAAGGAGTGTTCTAGAGAAACTAGAGAAGCTCCCCATGATTTGTGCACAATTTAGTTTTGTAATTGGATACAACGAGCACAAAATAGGATCGTCACTCCCCCAAGATCAATAGAACCTCACGACAAGTGCAAGAGAGTAACAGAGTGTTCTAAAGACACTAGTGAAGCTCTCCATGATTTGTGCACTCCTTACAACATTTGCATTAGGATACCAAGTGCACAAAATAGGATCATCACTCCCCAACAATTAATAGAAACTCACAACAAGTGCAAGTGAGCATGTAGGAAACAAAGCCTAGCACTTGCAACAAACAAATGGTTGAGCAACATATAAAAGAGGCAACTTAAGAGTAGGCTCAACCAAAATGATGTGTGTGAGTCATGGCAAAGCACTTGAGAAGACTAATGTACGGATGAGCATTAAGCATCAACATAGTCTTGGAAGAATGAGGCACCACTACAAAAAAAAGACACATCCATGACATTTTGGGCCGAACGAAATTTTTTTCTGTCATACATATGACACTTCTATGACGATAATTGTGACAAAACCCGGTATCATCATAGATGTGGTGGGCTCCTACTTCTATGACAAAAAAATCATGACAGAAAATGGGCTTTTCGTCCTGGGCGGGCCGGAGACGCAGCTGCATGACATTCTTTAGGCCGTCCATGACGGAAAAAACCATGGTAGAAGCGAGGGGGAGGAAAATTTCGGGGAGTTCCCGGTTACGGTGGGAGGTCGGGGGCTGAGCGATGCGCGTTTCTCTCGTACACGTACGCACATGTGTGCGAGGCGTTGGCTCTAACTGAACCCGAGCGAGGCGTTGGGCTCTAACTGAACCCGAGCGATTGCATTGCATGCTACGTGTTACTGAACCCCAAGCGATCGATCGATGGCTGTTAACTGAACCCGATCGAGCGATTCCTTCGCTACTGCTGCTAACTGAAGCCGATCGATGGGATGAACAGTGAGCGTTGCAGGGGGGTTTGGATGAACAGTGAGCGGTGGCATTGCCTCTGGATGAACAGGACCCCGTGGTGTGGTGGAGGGCTGGATGAACAGTAGACGGTGGAGGGGTGCCCGTGGAGGGGTGGATGAACAGGACCCTGTGGTGTGGAGGGCTGGATGAACAGTAGACGGTGGAGGGGTGTCCGTGGAGGGGTGGTTGAACAGGACCCCGTGGTGTGGAGGGCTGGATGAACAGTAGACAGTGGAGGGGTGCCCGTGGAGGGGTGGTTGAACAGGACCCCGTGGTGTGGAGGGCTGGATGAATAGTAGATGGTGGAGGGGTGGTTGAACAGTAGCTGGTGGAGTAGCGCGCGGTGGAGGCTAGATGAACAGGAGCCCGTGGAGGCTGGAGGAGGTCGACGGTGGAGATGAACAGTATCCCGTGGAGTCCCGTTTTGCGGTACGCCACACCCCTCCCGATGAGCAGGACCCCCGTTTCGACCGTAGCACTCCAACACAAGTCTGTTTCCTCTGTTTTGCGGTACGCCACACCCCTCCCGATCAACAGGACCCCCATTTCGACTGTAGGAGGTCCGTTCCGTCCGTTTTGTGGTACGCCACACCCCTCCCGATCAACAGGACCCCCGTTTTGACTGTAGGAGGTCCGTTTCCTCTGTTTTGCGGTACGCCACACCCCTCCCGATCAACAGGACCCCCGTTTCGACCGTAGGAGGTCTGTTTCCTCCGTTCTGTGGTACACCAGGCCCCGTTTCCATCGCCTGTTCCGTCCAAGCCCTCCTGATGAACACGACCATGTATTCCGTTGCCTCCCCATGAACACGACGACGACGCTGTTTCTCCGTTCCGACCCAGCCATGTACACGAGGCCTCGCCGTACGTATGCGCGAGTAGGCGTTCGAGACCCCGCCCGTATGTACACATACGTGGCCGTATTTTCTTTCTTGCACCCTGACCGATGTATGTACGTGTACATGCTACGTGTGCGCCTCTACTACGACACGTGCGCGCCTCTACATTGACCAGTATATATGTACGTACACGTTCGCGACCAGAATGAAAACGCTACGTACGCTTCGACCAGGTGGGTCCCGACTGTCAGGCACTTCCTTGCGTGCGAAGATGTAGCTGGTGGGTCCCAGCAGTCATGGGGGCGAATCATTTTGTTTTTTTGCCTGGACGCAGTTCCTTGCGTGCGAAGGTGTAGCTGGTGGGTCCCAGCAGTCAGGGGGGAAATATTTTTTCACAAAATACGGTGGCCCGTCCGGTGGGTCCCCGCTGTCAGGTGGAGGAATAATTATTTTGCACGTAATAAAGAGGCACTTCCTTGCTGCGGCCGTGGACCCAGCTGTCAGACTTTCCACGTACAGTCCACTTCCGATGGAAGTCGTTCCTTGACCACGTTGACCACGCCGCGCCGAGAGCACCAGGGCGGTGGACGATGGCGAGGCCTAGGAAGAGGACGACGGGGAGCCGGGGAAGACGCGGCAGTGGAAGCCCGCACGGAGAGGAGTACGAGGGTTCGCTAGTTCGGCTGCGATGTGAGGCTGCCGTTGCCGCAGGGCCTGGCCAGCGGTGGGAATAGTAGGGGGCAGTGAGGCCTCAACGGCAGCACAACTGGCCACGGGAGGCAGGAGCATGCGGCACGACGGGCGCTGCTTTGGGCAGCTGGAGAAAGAAGACCAGAGGTTGAAGAAGCACTACGGTCGTTGGATGGACATCGTACGGTCACTGGAGCTAGAATCGTTCATATTGACTAAGTTGACAAAGCCCTTCGTCCCCGTCAACTTAGTAGGCCCACAAGTTAGCCTCCCACCAAGGTGGGTCCCAGCTAGCCAGGGGAGTATTCATTTTTTTGTGCGTAATAAGGAGGCACTTCCGGTGGGTCCAAGCTGACAGCGGGGGGGACGTTTTTTTCGCGAAATACGGTGGCCCGTCTGGTGGGTCCCAGTAGTCAGGGGGAACGATTTTTTTCGCAAAATACTGGTGGCCCGTCTGGTGGGTCCCCGCTGTCAGGTGGAGGAATAATTATTTTCCGCGTAATAAGGAGGCACTTCCTTACGGCTTCCGTGGACCCAGCTGTCAGCCTCTCCACCTACAGTACTCTTACGATGAAAGTCGGTCGTTGACCACTTTGACCACGCCGCGCCGAGAGCACCACGGCGGTGGACGACGGCGAGGCATAGGAAGGGGACGACGCGGAGCCAGGGAAGACGCGACAGTGGATGCCCACGGGGAGAGGAGTATGAGCGTTCACCGGTTCGGCTGCGGTGTGAGGCTGTCGTCATCGTAGAATAACAGGGGGTGTGGGTGAGTAGAGGGATGCCCTAGCCAGCGGTGGGAGTAGTAGGGGGCGCTGAGGCCTGCGCGGCAGCACAGCCGGCCATGGGAGGCGGGAGTAGGCGGTCCCGCCGGCGCTGCTTTGGCGGCAGGAGCAAGAAGATCAGAGATTGAAGAAACACGACGGCCGTTGGATTGGCATCCAACGGTTACGTCTGCTAGAATCGTTTGCTGATGTATATAATAACTAAAAAATCTTGCACACGCGTCAACTAAACACGCCCACAAGTCAGACCACTCCCTCTTTTTGGTTGGCCTGGGCCAATTTCGCATATTTCTGTGGGTTCCAAACTATTTTTAATATCGAAATGTCCAGCCAGATTTAAAGTACTTTGAAGATATATTTAAATTAGGTTAATGCCCAGTGAAATAGGAATCTGAAAATGTGAAAGAATTCAGAAATTATAAAGTAATTGCCAATTTGTCATCTGTTTTTATATTTACAACCCATTTCATATTACTTTCAAGATTTGCATTCGTCTTGAAAGAGTTGCAGCCCATCAGGGCGTAGAAAAATAAGTAGGCCTGGATTGGGTATTCTTCAGAAAAAATAAACTGGGCTCATTTTCACAAAGAAAAAATAGCTGGGCTGGTCACATGGTGAACATAAAATATAAGCCTGCGCTAGACGGGCCACAGCCCCAGTTCAAACCCTGCTCCGTCTCAATAATACCAAACAAAAAAATTACTGGTCGAGTAGCTACGTCCCAGGTGTCAGCTGATCTTGTGTTGTTCTCTTGTCTATTGACTATATACGCTCACAATGTCGTGGGTCCCAGATGTCAGGAAAACACTAGGAGGAAGCATTTTATTTTTCCATACGCTGACGTGGTGGGCCCCTACTGTCATCCTCTCCCCGTACTTCTGCCGATTCCTGTTGTTTGTTGACCATGTTGACAACGCGAGAGGGCGGCGCCGCGGCGAGCGCACCAAAGCGCGCGGAGGACGTCGGCGTTAACGATTTAGGAGACGGTGGGGCAACGATGCGTGCGCTGAGGCGCAGCCAGCCGTGGGAGGCGGAAGCAGGCGGCCCCGCCGGCACTGGTTTGGTTTTCGCGGCTGGATGAAGACAGGACTGAAGAAACACGACAGACTGTAAAAGCAGCAGGAGTACTTAACAACCTTAACTGAAACCAGCAAGGGCACTTAACAACCAAAGCTGAAAGTAGTATGAGTACTTATACAGGTTCAACCGTACAAAGCATGCCTCAAGCAGTGCTACTTTGCCTACAATTAACCAAGGGTGAGGCCGCCAAGCCCCAGGACAAGCCCCAGGCGCCACCCCGCGCATCCACAACCTTCTGAAAGCGGCTTCATCTCGCAATGTGGTCAATAAACAGGATATTCACTTTAGAGCCATGGAAAAGCATGAACATAATCTTCTGTCCTATTATCCAAGATGGACGGGCCTTCATTATTTGAGACCACCCATGAATAAGTATCTTTTCACCTCCAAGGGGAATTGAGTAGGTCGACATAAACATCATGTTGTGACCAAGCGCAAGTCTGACCCGACCATGGTCACGCATCTGTATAGGAACAATAGAACTCGACAGTTCCTGTTTCAAGAGGATCACAGCTGTAAAACTGTGTATAAGCAATAGTTTATGAACAACATATATAACAGAAAACAGCTTGTACCATAAGTTTCTCGACACGGTTGGACCTGTTCAACGAGTGCAGCACTGGCACACATATCCCACGTGGCCTTCCACCATTGAAACGCCCCATAAGGACCTCAAGACGATCAATAAAGTGTAGGAACTTGTGGATGTCGATCCATTCAACTTCAGTGCCATTAGTAACAGCCGAGTTATTACAGAGTAACAAATGAGCAGACTGCTTAACTCTGAAAAAACCTACACGTGCCACCAATTATAAGAAAATATTAGTTAGAAGTAGCATCTTCATGAGAGATTCATTGCTACTTGTAAAGTTAAATTGTGATTAGTTAGACAGAATAGGTGGATTAAGAAGTAATCGAGGCAACAAGCAAGAACCAGATACAAAACTAACATGGATGAACAATTGGAACGACGTTGGGGGTGGAAGATCGCAGTGAAGATGAGACCAGGTTCTGCTATTTCCATCAACATTCGTGCGCCAACTTTCAGTCCATAACACTTGAGAAAGTTTATCCAAGTTCGGCCATAAAAAAAGCAGCGATCTTCTTGGTTCATGAACCCAACTCGGAACTTATATCCATGGCTTGTCTTCACTGTGACCATTAAACTAGTGTATTCAGTTATGGCAAGGCCGAGCATCTTGAGTACATGTGTTCTGGCAGAGCAAATAATACACTGCAGGAAAAATAATATGAGAACACAGCATGTTCAAAAAAACCCCACCCTCCCGGATAGAAAAGAGGATTCTAGGAACATACTGTGCGCGTTTCAAAATGTTGTGTTAGGATGAGAAGGAACAAGTGTGGCGTCTCGCCGAGGGTGCAGAAACCTGTAGGGTACTCGCACTTTGGGCACTGCAAATGAAACACACTAGATTCAGTAGGAAGAAAAATGCATCAACGGCGGCGGCTCCCATCCTAGGATTACCTGCGACCAAGGAACTTGGGTTCATCGGGGTTTGATGAAGAATTCGTACCTGGTTCTCCATGAGAAAACCCTATGCAATCGCCGAGAGGGGGTTTTCTCTGAACAAGTAGATGAGGGAGAAGGGGATTCAGGCCCAGTGAAATATTGCCGCTTTGTCCGTCCAGCTTACTGCTAAACCTGGAAAGGGGGGTTGTGATTTGACGGCTCATTGGGCATTACTGCGGCCCTACGACCGGGGTGTGTCTACCGTGAAGTTGTGCACTCTAATTTGTGCATATAGCACGTGGACCCCGTTGCCGGTTGCCCCACATATCAGCGAAAGGAAGTAGAAAGACAGGAGTAACTAGTTACACATAAATATATATTTTGACAGAGAGATACTCCCTCTGTAAAGAAATATACAAATCTTTTATATCACAGGCTCACCTTGCCGAGAAATATACTCCCTCTGCAACGCACGGGCATTATGGGGGTTCAGCTTTTTTATGGGGGTTCAGCTGAGAATATAATACTCAGATAGGCTCACGGTTCTGGACTTTGGGCTGCAGGCCGACCCTGCATGTTTGGGGGCCCATGTGTTCTACTTCAGCGCTTTTGATATTGCAAGAGATCGGTACGGCACTGGTTTTAGATGTTGTTGCAAGGCGAATACACAAAATTGAATAAAGCACGGCAGCTGTTGGAATGAAATCGAACGACAGTTCCTAACCAGCAATCAGAGTTGCAATTCTATCAACGATATACCATGTGATAAATAATACTGTCGTACTACTTATACACACAGGACACTTGTTTCACCATGCCAGATTATTACATCAAAATCTCTCGGAGGATAGATCAGTTCAGCAGTTGCGTGCTGCTAATTTCAAAGTTGATTTGGACCAGCTCTCCTTGCCGAGAAAGTTCGATTTTGACATCATCCCTACCGCAAGATATGATTTAGATTTGAACCTTGACCATCCTTTAGCATCAATCATCATGCGACCATCCTTTGTACTTACGGTATATTGAGCAAGTTCATTCACACCAAGGCTGCGCATGGTAAGAGAAACTTGGCCGCGGTCGCCCGGATTGTTGAACGACTCCCTCACTGCTCTAGGAATTCTCTGTTTGCAAACAAGAAGACATACCCAAACAGTTAGATCAACGCAGTGAATCATGTGAAACAACATGGAAAGAAAAAAGAACGAAGCACTTGGGCGGCCAATGCTTACCAAGAAGGTGGACATGTCGGTTTTTGTAAGGACTTTGGTATATGAAGTGCGAACTGCAGCCCAGTCTGTTGCCGGTGCAACTGCACGGGCCGGAGCAGATGCAAGTGCAAGTGTTAGTGCAGGTGCCGAAGCCGCTGCTGCTGCCGGAGATGGTGCTCCTTGTAGAGCTGGTGCCGGTGTCGGAGCAGGTGCCGGTGTCGATGCCCGATCCTCCGGTAGATCAAACTGATCCGCTGACGCGGTCGGTGCCCAATCCTCAGCTGGATCAGACTGAGTTGTTGCCGCTATCAGTGCTAGAGCAACTGCTGGTGCTCGATCTGTGCGAGGCAGCGGCGATTGTGTCTGGTCTGCTATGATCAGCTTTCTAACTTGACTAGGATCCGTGACCGTGATCCAGTTTTTTTCTTCATTTCTTTTAAACGCGAGAAGGACTAATTGTGGCGTTTTTGTTAAACCAAACTGCAGTTCATCATAGGGATTCAGCTTGTACTCAGACAACAGACTGATCCAATTTTTTCCAGTAATATAAGTGATGGACAGTGCCTTCGTTACTGACACGACATAAGAAGTGAAACCTGCAAAAATAGCCACCGTAGAGCAAAACAAATGGTTTATTCTGTGATGAATGTCACATGGCAAAACCTACATCGTAAAATTGCAGGAAAAGAAAGAAAACATGACATTAAATCAATAAGATTTAGATAGTAAATCAATAAGATTTACTTGATGTGACACGAGTGAATCCTTACCAGGAAATCACTATGTTGAAGTACTAAACCGAAGATTGATCGTCCAACTACGGGTGGCATGCAGGGGCCCTGCCTACTCCCACAAGAAGGACAGTCCAAAGGTCGTGACAAATCGTATGGACCGAACATCCATGGACTAGAAATCCTGGTGGGTGCGATAAACCCTGCAATGCATACAGATATTGGAGTGTAACCATAATTGATAAACCGTCCTCACAAAAAATATGATCTGGATACTTCAAAATATACAGACTGAATTGAGTGGACAGACATTAACATAGACCGTTCTCAGGACTGACCACACACCAAAAGCGGCACTACTAATAAACAATACAGGGTTCACAAACACAAATCAAGTACTGAACAATAGTACTTACTACAGACAAGCAAAGTTGCACTAACTAAACTCTGCAGACTATTTCTTGCCACCGACCTACGGGAGGAACCCCGCATAACTGACTAGGCCATGGACTTCATGTGAGATGTCTACACGCACCATCACCATCTTATCAACCTTGGAGAACCTAACAGAGTGGTCTTTCCACTCATAAACATGATGATGAAGACAGGCCGCATCAGATTTGTTGGAAAGCTTTACAAGAACCACACCCTTCATAATCGAAGGCACAGCCAGGAAATTGTTGTGGTCAAGTACAGCCTCGAGAACATGCCTGACAACAATGCTACAGGAAAACACTAGTTTAGGACACGTGGCGACAAGGACACAACAGCTTGATAGTTCAGCAGTAGAACTCATCATCAGGTCTTCTAGTTCACACGGCATGACTTTGAGAACTTCATCTCCACCGCGGACCTGGTTCTAATTCAAACAGAAACCATATTTTATTACTACCTCCGTTCAGAAATATAAGATGATTTTTGATATTATACTCCATATATGACTACATATACGCACAGAATGAGTGAACAAAGACACTAGAACATGTCTTCAAAGGCATGAGAGCAGAGGGGTTACATGCAAAATCCATAACACAAGTTACTGAGGCAAATATACCCTCTTAAAAGGTAGCATTGATGTTCATAAAGTACTCCCTCCGTCCCAAAATTCTTGTCTTAGATTTGTCTAGATACGGATGTATCAAGTCACATTTTAGTATTAGATACATCCGTATCTAGACAAATCTAAGACAAGAAATTTGGGACAGAGGGAGTAGTTGAAAGTAATCTATAAGAAATCAGTGTCAACCTCTCGCATGTTTTGGTCAAAGGAAGAATTTAGAACCGTCATTTGGCACACAAAAATCACATGCAAGATCACCCAGAAAGTTGTACTACTAGTACTAGTACTGCGTGTTAGATGAAAAAACACGATCAAGATCGAGAAAAAGATCGTCAAGAAGAGATATTACCTGGACTTGCTTAATGAGGGATCTCGGAGAGGGGGGCATGGACAGGGCGATGGCTTTGAGCTTGTCTGCGGTAGTCTCGGCGGGGTGCTTGTGCTTCTTCGTACCATGAGCCTCGACGGTTTTGGACGGAGCCATAGACATCACTTCGGCCGGTGCTCCAGCGTCCATCAAGAAACTGTCAAATAGAAATAAAAGAAAAGAAACCATAATCACAAACCCAAAAGAAGAAAAGAGAGGGAGTTATAGGATCAGTCTCGGGGTTGCAAGACCGGGCCTTGGCCAGAATCAACACCATTGATGCGCTCACCTTTCCTTCTTTGGGAGAGAAGAACAATGGCAGAAGCAGGTCGGGATTTTCTTGAAGAAATGAGGAACAAGATGAGGCAGAAGCGAGGGTTGGGTAGAGAGGAAGCTGAGAGAGAAGAGTGAAATGATGGTTGCTTCGTCCGTCCAACTTACTGCTGGAAAGGAGGGGGTTTTGTGATTTGACGGCTCATTGGGCATTACTGCGGTGCTTCGATCGGGGTAGTCTACCGTCACTCTACTACGGAGTAATTTAGTGCATGGCTGGTGGACCCCGATGCTGGCTGTCCCACACGTCGGTGAAAGGTAGTAATTTAGTGCATGGCTGGAGGAGGATCCGCACGGTAGAGCGTTTCCACTGTTTTTCAGAAGAAGAAAAATGATTACAGCAAGCGTTTCAACTCTTACGACGGAGGAGTGCAAAACACGGCAGCCACTTGAACATACACAGTGCTCCTACTACTAGGCATGTGCAGTGGTTCATACGTCAGTACTACACGATCTTGTTGCTAGTGTAGTAAGATATGACGATAACAAATGATGTTGTGCGCATGTCAACTACTCCTATATGTAACATATTACCGCTTTTTCGACTGTCCGGTCGAGAATGAACGGTGAGATCAATGTTAACAGAACTAGGTCCACAGCGCACGGAGAGTACGGTGCTACACTACTCCACGAAACATGAACCATATGAAGCACGAATAGTGTTAGGCAGGGTGTATGAAGGGTGAACGGGATGGGAGAAAAAGTTCCCTTCTCGACCCACTTTTGGGTGTTTGACAGAGTGCATGAAGGGTGCATGAGTCCACACTAGTAGGTTAACAAAAATACACGAAGAGAAAACAACTATATTGAGATGAGAATGCAACCAAACACACCCACACGCTTTGTGCTACAGTGACTAATCTGCACCGTCTGAGTTTGATCCAACGGTCATGTTGCGCCGAGACATGGACATGCCCATGCAGAGGGCGCCTAAACACCACCAAAGTCCCTCTGCTTCTCGAGGCGCACGATGTTGGTGATGCAGGGTGCAACCGCCCGCAGAGCCCGCTCCCGGTCGACGGGAGCCATCTCGTCAAAGACGGCGTCCAATATCACGAATGGATTCCGGTGACGGAGCCCTGAAAGGATTCGCCCGGCAATGGTGACAGCAGCCTACAACCCCTCCTTGTCCATCTCAGCCCCCACCATCGCGCAGAGATGGCTCGGCTCCTCGGAGATATAGGTGAAGAAGGAGACCAGGTCAGGAAGCCGCAGCTTGTTGAAGTCGACCGGGTGGTCGAACGGGTTTAGCCCGACGGCCGGCATCGTCGCGCTGGCACGACTGTAGGCATCGCGCAGCCGCAACACGTGCGTGGCAACTTGGTTCACCAAGTGGCTGAGGCGATCCTGGACCTCGTCACGATCGGCCCGCTCGCGCTCCAGCCGGCTCCCCTGACGGCCTATCGTATCTCCCGCTTTCTGCAGCAACGCCACCGACGCCTCAAGCATCTTTGTGGTGGACGCCTGCCGCTTTTGAAGCTCCGTGAACTCCCGCACATAACGGAGGAGCATGGCACTCCTCTCCTACTTGAGCTCACGGAGCTCCACGTCCTTGGCCCTGAGCTCCGCATCCTTGGCATGGAGCTCCTACGTCAGGAGCCTCACCTCGGACTCTGTGATCTGCTGCGCCGCCATGGCACCAGGTAGAAGCAATGGGGAGAGGAAGCAAAGGGGGCGAAACGGCTGAAAGGCAATGCAATCTATGGGGAGGCGGAGGGAGCGGGGAATCTTTTGGTTTTCACCATGGTAAAACACCAGTCGACGACTTCTCACATCAGGGAGCGGTGGGTTTTTACAGGTGGAGTCATCGTGACTAATTGCTGCCGCGCCTGCTCCCGTCAATCAAAAAATTAAAAATCATGTCGCGCGTGC
Organism: Aegilops umbellulata; assembly: GCA_032464435.1. Classification (NCBI taxonomy): domain Eukaryota; kingdom Viridiplantae; phylum Streptophyta; class Magnoliopsida; order Poales; family Poaceae; genus Aegilops; species Aegilops umbellulata. Next base: position 240,495,944 of record CP136055.1, on the reverse strand, counting down.
TCTCGTCAATCAAAAAAATAAAAATTATGCCGCACCCAAACACCAGAGCAACGCCGCGGTGGATATTTAAATTTACCTGCCGGCAAGTAGATAAAAAAAAGGGGTGAAAAAACAAATGTGGCGGTGGCCTAGCTAATCGGTCGAACTAGCCCAACTAGCTAGCCACCGTGCTTCACTGATGTACTCGGCGAGAAAGGTGGTCTTTCATGATTTGACGACTCATTTACTTGCTTCGGCGCTACGACCGAGGAGGACCCAGAAAAGGCGCGGTAGGGCGTCCCACGTCAGGAAGAATATATGCGTGCACCACCCGGGAGGACCCCGAAACCGCGCGGTAGGGTGTGCCACGTCTCGGCACGAAGGAAAAACGTGCGTGTAAAAATATACTGTATCAGACGTAGTACCTACGGTTCAACCTCGAGACCCAGCCAGTCGGTCAAAAACACCCCACTAGCCACACAGCTTCATCATGCAAACGTAGCACGGAGGATAGATGTGGTTAGCTCCGTCTCGACCAGCCACAACGTCCCTTGTTCTAGGCGATTCTTCTATTTTCCAAGCTTTTTTTAGTTGTAATAACACCAGGCAAGCTAGCGCTGCTCTTCGTGTGTGCCCGTGCAAAGGTTAGACGATGGAGAGAAGAGAGATTGAAATCGCAGACCTGGGACCCACTAGTAAGTGAGACAACGGTCATGCACGTGTTGACGAGGCACTCCCTCTACTCTACTCAATGAAAGTACTGTATAAATAAAATCAAGTTATGGGACAAAGCCAACCACCGTTCGTTTTTTCAGGCTATCGACTTACGCTTTGTAGTCCAAGTTGCCAGTTCGAATCTCGTCTTTCAGATTTGTTAGTTTTAGGTCCAAATTTGATTAATGACAAGTGGGACCCCCGTGTGTTGTTCCGATATTTCAGTGTAGGATGGGTTTTTTTTTGAACGAACACTTTGCGCGGTTAGACAACTAACGGCATGAGTTACACGTATTTTGCAAGTTCACGAACAAAAATGACAGCGGCATAGAATATCACATCCACCCCGCAGCTTAGATACTATGGTGATACGAGTTTTTACACCGTTGGAAGTGAGATCCAATGGCTTGGGAGTAGTCTTTGTAATTATGTGCAATTTCCAAACTCTCTAAAGGTTTTTTTTTAAATAAAACATTCAGGCCTCGTGTGTGCCGCTGCATCTTTGATCCAACGGCTCCCCGATGCTCATATTAGGTGCTCCCCATAGCTTAATTACCCGCTACGGTGATATGAGCATCTAGGTCGTATGATCAGTGATCAGATGGCACATGCGTAGTACTTGTACTTTCTGCGCATTTCCCAAACTCTATCGGCCGTATATTGCAAAAACATTCAAACCTCCTATTGTGGGCTGTTAGATCTCAGTGAACTCGTATCACCATAGAATCTATGGTGCGGCAGCACCTCATACTCTCCCGTGGGAGAAAACATAAGGTGCTATCGCAGCTTGGATGCTACGGTGATACGAGCTTGGAGGTCGTTTGATCTGAGATCCAATGGCATCTGAGCAGTCTTTGTGCTTGTAAGCAGTGGGTGAACTCTTTTGGGGCTTTTCTGCAAAAAATCATTTGAACCACCGAGGAGGTGTTGGGTCACAAATCCAACGCCTCCGAAGAGCTTGTATCACCAAAGCATCTAAGGTGTGGTAGCACATGATATTCTTACATACAGGAGAATATGATGTCCTCCTTCATCTTAGATGCTATGGCGATACGAGCTTCGAGGTCGTTGGATATGGGATCAAAGGGCATCTAAGTAGTTTTTGTACAAATTGTGTGCAATTCTCAAACTCATCAAGGTTTCCTGCAGAAATATTAAGACACATCATGTGAGCTGCTATATCTCAGATCTACAAGCTCCAAGCAACTCGTATCGGCATATAGCATCTAAGGTATGGGGGCACATGATATTCTCCCTGGGAGGAGGGGTGGGGGTGCATAACCAATCGGTGGCTGGGAGGGTGGGGACAAATATAATCTGAACAACCCTAAACAGAGCTCCACAATTTTATCTAAGGTCGAGGGGTTGACCCCCGACAATCATAGCTCCGCCTAAACAGAACATTTGCATGTACTGTAGTAATAGACTTAATATTCATGTTTCAGTTTCATGTTCATTTTAAATATTGAACTGAGGACCATGGATGTCTTACATTTTACTCCCTTCGTTCCCAAATATTAGTCTTTTTAGAGGCTTCAAATGGACTCGCACATACGAATGTATATAGACATATTTTAGAGTCTAGATTCACTCATTTTGCTCCGTATGTAGTCACTTGTTGAACTCTCTAAAAAACTAATATTTAGGAATAGAAGGAGTATTTTTGAATTCGTGTCATACATGCATGGTTTGGAAAAATAGATGCACTATACTTATTGGATTGTTGTTGTGTTCGTGCGTGTGTGTATCTGTGTGTGTGTGTGGTCATATGCTTGATACATTCAAAGTTTTCTCACCTCCATATTGTTCATCTTTTAAATTTGAATTTGCATTGGAAAACTTACTAGGGATACCATGAAATGTGAAATCCACGTTGAGATCACTATATCACAAACTTACTCTAATTCAACAACTCGTCATAAATCAATTACCACGTTGAGATTAGTATTTGCAAGGAAAATACGAGTATTGTAATACACATAGATTCGTTTGGCAATTTAAAAGGTTCCTTTCGTATTCTCGAATGGTAGGACCCAACGGCGTACCAGCCAGACCTTGGCTCGTGTTGATCCTAAAAAAAGCAGGCTCGTGTCCTTCGGTGGCGTGCGTGGTACGCAAATTAGGCAACCCCATTACCCCAACCAGTCGAGCCTCAGCGTTTCAAGTCCAAATATCTGGCGGCCAGAATTCTGGCCCTAGGAAATTCCCCTCATGTCCCCGGTCTGTAATGACTACCGATGAACAACGGAGGGATGCTTTAGTAACTAGACAACGTTACCTACCGTGCCGAGCACGATTCAATTCCCTCGGTCGTCGCTCGTCAAGGTCACCCATCAACTGCATTGCCTAGTACTACTACTACTACACTAGGATGAGCACAGAATTGAGCCCGTTTGTTCGTGCCTAGTACTTGAGTTAATATATTAGGCAATGCACTGGTACTGAGGGATTATCCTTTTACTCTACATATGTAACTTGTCTGAAGTGTAACGCCCTCGATGCGGCTATATCTCCCACGTGTCGAAGCACGACTTAGAGGCATAACCGCATTGAAAGCAATGTCGCAAGTGAGGTAATCTTCACACAACCCATGTAATACATAAGGGAAAGAGATACATAGTTGGCTTACAATCGCCACTTCACACAATACATGAGTAAATCATTACATCATACAGATACAATCAAGGTCCGACTACGGAACCAAAATAAAAGAAGACTACCCCAAATGCTACACAGATCCCCGATCGTCCCGACTGGGCTCCACTACTGATCAACTGAAATGAAACAACACAACGAACAAGATCTTCATCGAGCTCCTCCTTGAGCTTGGGTGTGTCACCTGCACGGTTTCATCGGCACCTGCAAACTGGTTTTGGAAGTATCTGTGAGTCACGGGGACTCAGCAATCTCACACCCGCGAGATCAAGACTATTTAAGTTTAAAGGTAGGGCAGGGTAGTGAGGTGGAGCTGCAACAAGCAACTAGTATATATGGTGGCTAGCATACGCAAATGAGAGCGAGAAGAGAAGGCAAAAGCACGGTCGAACAACTATGATCAAGAAGTGATCCTGAAACTACTTACGTCAAGCATAACTCCAACACCGTGTTCACTTCCCGGACTCCGCCGAGAAGAGACCATCACGGTTACACACACGGTTGGTGTATTTTAATTAAGATCAACTTCGGGTTTTCTACAACCGGACATTAACAAATTCCCATCTGCCACATAACCGCGGGCACGGCTTTCGAAAGTTCAAACCCTGCAGGGGTGTCCCAACTTAGCCCATGATAAGCTCTCGCGATCAACGAAGGATATTCCTTCTCCCCGAGAAGACCTGATCAGTCTTGGAATCCCGGCTACAAGACATTTCGACAGTAATAAAACAAGTCCAGCAAAACCGCCCGATTGTGCCGACAAATCCTGATAGGAGCTGCACATATCTCGGTCTCAGGGCACATCCGGATGACCACTCCGTACAGCTAAAACCAAGTCTCGAGTTGCCCCGAGGTGGCGCTGCAAAGGGCTCTAGTTCGGACCAGCACTTAGAGAAGCACTGGCTTGGGGGGGCTGAATAAAGATGACCCTCGGGCTGGCCGACCCAAGGGAAAGGGGTAGGTGGTAGGCAAATGGTAAAACCAATGTTGGGCCTTGCTGGAAAAGTCTTATTCAAAGCGAACTGTCAAGGGGGTCCCATAAATCACCCGACCACGTTAGGGACGCAAAATCCGGGAACATAACCCCGATATGACGGAAACTAGGGCGGCAAGAGTGGAATAAAACACCAGGCATAAGGCCGAGCCTTCCACCCTTTACCAAGTATATAGATGCGTTAATTAAATAAGAGATATTATGATATCCCAACAACTAAACATGTTCCAATCAAGGAACAACATCTCCATGTTCCAACAAGGAACAAACTTCATCTTCACCTGCAACTAACAACGCTATAAGAGGGGCTGAGCAAAGCGGTAACATAGCCAAACAATGGTTTGCTAGGACAAGGTGGGTTAGAGGCTTGGTTTAACAATATGGGAGGCATGATAAGCAAGTGGTAGGTATCGCAGCATAGGCATAGCAAAAGAGCGAGCAACTAGCAAGCAAAGATAGAAGTGATTTCGAGGGTATGACCATCTTGCCTGAGATCCCGCAAGGAAGAAGAACGAGTCCATGAAGAAGACAAACGGACTTAGTCGAATGAATCCTCACAATCGCAACGTTATCGAAACTAACCCGAAGAAGCAACACCAGAAAAAAGCAAACAACAAAGTAAACAACCACCACATAAACATGGCATGATATGCGAGATGTGGTATGCAATGCATATGCATGCTTTGGAAGGAAAAAGATGAACCAGGCATAATCTTGGCAAACCAAGTATGCCACTGGAAAGATGAGGTGATTTCGGTTGAAATCGATATAAAGATCACCGGAATCGGATGCACGGTTTGCAAATGACAAGCAAAACAAGAATGACAAGATTCTGCCATTAACAGCATGATGCTACTTAGCAAGCAACAAGAAATTAAGCTACTGCACCCAGACATACCAGCAAAGCATATGAAAGTGATCTACTCAAGATACTTGACAAAAGATGAACACTGAACTACGGCTAAATCACAACACAACAGGTTCAAACAAGCATGGCAAAAGTGCAAAACATATCAGCTTCACAGACTTAGAGAAAATAACCACATGCCAGAAATTAACATCAGGATGACATGTTTAGAGCAAGGAAAAAACATACTACAGGAACACAATATAGAAAAACAAGGCATGGAATGAATCAACTCAAAGCGTAGAACAAAATCCCTTACTGACCATGAGCCAAAAAGGAAAATAAAATATAATAACACCCATGTCAATTAAGCAAGTTTCGTTACAGTTTTCAGACTTAGCAGAAAACTGGACATGTCAAAAACAGATAACAAGTAGTCATGTTTACGAGCTCGATGCACTCACTACAGAGCATTGCATGATAAGCTAAGCACACAACCGTCAAGAAGAAATGGCATATAAGGTATACATGGCAAGAACAACATCATAGCGTGCAAGGATCAACAACAACAAGCTTGGCAAAATCGAATAACATGTAAACAATCTGCCAGTAACATTTTATAGCAAAAGTAGAGCTCGATTGACTCAAGCTATGGCACTCCATAATTACAAAAAAAGGCATGGATGGGTAGAGCAAATCCATATGTTCAAAACACCCTTACTGATCATGCTCAAAAGAGGCATAGATCTCTCTGAAACAACATGAACACATGGCATAAAAATAACAGCAGGGAATGACTTAGTGAAATTACTAAGTCCTGAAATCAGCAACAATATGAACCCTAGTTTGCATGCTTGTGCTAGTCACCACAAAGATCACAAAAATACATGTCATACACCCCTGTAAATATAGCATGGCATATTACAAAACACATGTAGGACTCAACTCCATAAGGTGCACACATCAATCATGGCAAAAATGACAAAAGTGCATCTACTGAAACAGATCTGAAACTAACATCACATAGCCCTATTCTAACAGCATTTCCGGCATCAAGATGAGCTCAAATTAAAATGGAGTAATGAGATGAAATGATGTACTCATCGAGAAGAACAATTTGACATATTACACGCACGAAACAGAGCCACGGGTGCAGAGTTATGATGCGATGAACATGCAACAAAATGCAAAAATATACGGGGACTTAGACGAAATTCGGGGGTCAACCTTCTCAGATCTGGATCGGGATCTCGCCGGAGTTGCGCCGGGAGGAAGGAGGAGGCGGCCAGGGAGGTGAAGGGCGGCGCCGGCGGGAAGGCGCGGTGGTGCCGGACGGCGGCCGTGGCCGGCGAAGGCGGCGGAGGGCAGCGCGGCTCGGGCCCGGCGCGGGCGCGGGAGGGCCGACCGTGGGCCGGGCGGGCCACGGCGGCGCGCGGCGGCGCTGGACGCGAGGAGGCCACGTGGCGCGAGGCCAGTGGCTGCGGGAGGCGGCGGTGATGACGTGGCACGACGGGATTGGACGGGTGAGGTGGCGGTTGGACGTGTCCGGCGCGGACGGACGTGTCCGGCGGCGGAGAGGGAGCGGGGCTAGGGTTTCATCTGCAATTTGGACGGGGGAGGCACATATTTATAGGAGGGAGGAGCTAGGAAGCTCCAAATGAGGTGCAGTTTTCGCCCACACGATCGTGATCGAACGACCGAGATGATAGAAGGGGTTAGGATGGTTTTTGGGCCACTTTGAAGGGGGTGTTGGGCTGCAAAGAGAAGGAGGCTTTCACGGTTACCCGGTTAACCGTTGGAGTATCAAACGACCTCCGAATGACCCGAAACTTGACAGGCGGTCTACCGGTGCTATACCAAGGCCGCTTGACAAACCTCGGTCCATTCCGAGAAGGTTTAATACCTGCACACGAAAATAGGTAAAAGGGGACGCCGGAGGACGTAGGAGCGCCGGATTGCAAAACAGACAACGGGAAAAATGCTCGGATGCGTGAGACGAACACGTATGCAAATGCGATGCACATGATGACATGATATGAAATGCAGATGATGACATGGCAAAGTGCAACACGCAAGCACATGACATGGCAACGACGGCGAATAACTGGCGGACACCTGGCGCATCGAATCCGGGGCGTTACAACACTCCACCACTACGAGAGGATCTCGTCCCAAGATCTAGGATGGCACCAGAGAGAAACGGAAGAGGAAGAGAAGAGGTAACACTAAGTTGCTTCTTTGACGAACGAGTGAAACCAAAGAACCTTGAGAGGTTGAGCAAAAATGAAAGAATGAAAACAACGAAGATGAACAAAATTGAAAACACTCCGTTAGGAAAGAGGAACATGGGATTTGACGAGAACCCAGAGGTTTAGTGATAAGATAGATATTGATACCACTCTGGTTAAATCTAGATAGAGAAGTAATAAGATTGATATAATTTGGGCAGCACTCCGACTGAAAATGGAAGGGATTTGAACATGATCTTGACAAGATGAGAGGATACTTGCTGAAATTAACAACACACTGCCTCCGGAACTATTAAAACAATGGCACAAGGGGTAGAAAAATTTCAGACAGCACTCCGGTTGAGAAGAGATGCAAGACTTGATAAAAAAAAGAGAGCTCGAATGAAAACACGACACTCCGGTTAAATGGATAAGCAAGGAAAAGAACACGATCTGCAAAATGAGATGATGGGTTGAAGAAAACATCACAATGCCTCCGGAAGAAAGAATAGAAAATAGATCATTGGAATAAAAGAATGGAGAAGGAAATGCCAATATCTGCCACAAATGAGCTTGGAAAGCACCCTTGCAAAAAGGTTATAACGGAGTTGTTGGAAAACCAACAACAAAAAGAATAACCTTGTAGTGGACTTATGGAAACATAACACCACATTAAAAGATAAGGTAGAAAGAATTGCACTTTAAAATGCAAGATAAAGAATACTTGAGCTGCTCTGAAAAGAATCTCGATGAACACTTCGAGAAGGAATTAAATCCTTTGTGAATCATCATGTAGCCTCCATAAAGAACTCCGGTAATAAAAGGATGATAAAAATAACGAGAAGTTGAAAACACAAGGTGAAGCTTTGAGATGATTAGATGGATCTCCGTGGTGATATAATTGCGAGAGCTTGGAACTCCGAGGAAGACAAGATGAAACAATTGAAATAAAGAATTTTGATGAACCTCCGGAATAAGGAATGGAATTTACTCGATGAAACAAGAATAAGAATTACATTATGCTCATCCTTCACCAATTAAATTGATGACAAGCAATGGATTTGTCATACTACTTATTCTCGTCGAAAGGATTAAGATAGATATAGCGCAAACTTGGGAAGGTCTTCCACGAACCACCGGTAGGATTGGAACAACGAATACATCTATATGATAACGAAGGAAGAGAACTCTTGAACAAACCACCGTAAGAATTGAAAATGAACGAAGAAAAGATAAAGAAACACCGAGAAGAATTAGCAAATGAACGAAGATGCTTGCTAGGGTTTAGATACATGAGAACGAAGAGATCATGAACTGATTAGAGAATATTGAATGATGCACCGGTAAGATTTGGAGAACGAGAGCTGAAAGCTGAGAATGAATAATTCTTCTGAAATGATGGCCTTTGGAGAATCCAACTGAAAAGACTCCTGAAATGCTCCGGATGGGTGAAAAGAATTCTCACAATCGAAAACAATTATGAGAGGATGGCATCAAGCTAGAACAATGAATCTTGAAGAGAATGGAGCAAAATTTAAGAGAAACTCTTCTTCGGTCTTCAAATGTTGAGAATGATGATGAGAAACACCACCATGAATTGTTGAGGCACTCCAGAATGAGAATTGGAAAGGTTGAACCAAAGATGAAAAGAATTTGAAAGATCTTGGAGAAAGACATATGACTGATGAAAATTCATTCTTACATCACACTTTGAAATGAATTTGGGAATAGCTCCGGAAAAATTAGACGAGTCAGGTAAGATCCTGGGAAAAGACCTGTGGGTTAGGGCCCACTCAAAAGAAAACATCGTTGACCAATTACTTGAAAGGGAGATTGCATCAGTTGATTTAAATGGCTAGAATGAGATAACAACCTCGAAATAGGTTGAACTGATCTTGAAAGACAAGACGAGCCTTCTGAGATATCTTCAGCACTCCCGAACAAATGAATAGTGAGAAGTGAATTATTATGAGGTGCACCGGTATGAGAAGGTATTGAAACGAGGAAAAGATGTGATCACCATCGAAAGATTGCATTGAACACACCGGGAAGATAAAAGAACAGATAATTATAAACTTGAGGCTCCGTTAGCATCTTCATGGGAAACACCGGGTAAGAACATGAAGGAGAAGAATGGAGAGGCTTCACATCAATAAGATGGATACTTGATCTAGAAATCTGCGTCCTTGAAGAAATAAGGGTGGGAGGGCGGGAAAACAAAGACAACTTGGAACGGATGAAGCCAACACCGTTAATAAGAACTGATAAATGATCTTGTGAATGTTGAAGTGATCGGATCCACTTGAAGAGGGACACACCGGTTGGAAAAGAATTGGCATGATAATCTTGATGATCAAGAAGGATTATTATTTCCATAGAAATATGAGAACACCGCTTAGAAAAGGTATGGAATCCACACTTGACTTCGAAGCAACTCGAATACCACAAAACAAAACAAAAACAAAGGATTTGGCTTGTAGAATAAGCCGGAAACAAACATATGATAGATCCCATATCATATCATGTGTCTGTTGGAAAGATATTCTAGGAGCTACTTGAATTCCCACTTATAAACTCCCGAAACTTTCTGGTTATGCAATCTGGTGTTGGGGATACAGGGGACACAAAATATATCACCCAAACTAACAATACCTAGATCCAGTTGTATCCATCCTTCAACACTGTGACGCCCCCGATTCAATCGTACACTAATCATGCACGCAAATGTGTACGATCAAGATCAGGGACTCACGGGAAGATATCACAACACAACTCTACAAATAAAATAAGGCATACAAGCATCATAATACAAGCCAGGGGCCTCGAGGGCTCGAATACAAGTGCTCGATCATAGACGAGTCAGCGGAAGCAACAATATCTGAGTACAGACATAAGTTAAACAAGGTTTGCCTTAAGAAGTCTAGCACAAACTGGGATACAGATCGAACGAGGCGCAGGCCTCCTGCCTGGGATCCTCCTAGCTACTCCTGGTCGTCGTCAGCTGGCTGCACGTAGTAGTAGGCACCTCCAGTGTAGAAGGAATCGTCGTCGACGGTGGCGCCTGGATCCTGGGCTCCAACATCTGGTTGCGACAACCAGAAGAAAGGAAAGGGGGAAAAGGGGGAAGAAAACAACCGTGAGTACTCATCCAAAGTACTCGCAAGCAAGGAGCTACACTACATATGCATGGATATATGTGTAAAGGGCCATATCAGTGGACTGAACTGCAGAATGCCAGAATAAGAGGGGGATAGCTAGTCTTATCAAAGACTACGCTTCTGGTCGCCTCCGTCTTGCAGCAGATAGAAGAGAGTAGACTGAAGTCTTCCAGGTAGCATCGCATAGCATAATCCTACCCGGCGATCCCCTCCTCGATGCCCTGTTAGAGAGCGATCACCGGGTTGTATCTGGCACTTGGAAGGGTGTGTTTTATTAAGTATCCGGTTCTAGTTGTCATAAGGTCAAGGTACAACTCCGGGTCGTCCTTTTACCGAGGGACACGGCTATTCAAATAGATAAACTTCCCTGCAGGGGTGCACCACATAGCCCAACACGCTTGATCCCATTTGGCCGGACACACTTTCCGGGGTCATGCCCGGCCGCGGAAGATCAACACGTCGCAGCCCCACCTAGACCAACAGAGAGGTCAGCACGCCGGTCTAAACCTAAGCGCCCAGGGGTCTAGGCCCATCGCCCTTAGCACACCTGCACGTTGCGAACGCGGCCGGAAGCAGATCTAGCCCCCTTAATACAAGAGCGAGCTTACGATCCAATGCGGCGCGCGCCGCTCAGTTGCTGACGTCACGAAGGCTTCGGCTGATACCACGACGTCGGGATACCCATAACTACTCCCACGTAGATGGTTAGTGCGTATAGACCAAATGGCCAGACTCAGATCAAATACCCAGATCTCGTTAAGCGTGTTAAGTATCCGCGAACGCCGAACAGGGCCAGGCCCACCTCTCTCCTAGGTGGTCTGAACCTGCCCTGTCGCTCCGCCACAAAGTAACAGTCGGGGGCCGTCGAGAACCCAGGCCCACCTCTACCGGGATGGAGCCACCTGCCCCTTCAGCCCCCAACTCCGAACAGTATCACAGATAATGTAACAGTGTAAAGAATATAGTATGTGTCCGCGATCACTTCCCGAAGTGATCACGGCCCGGTAGTATAGCATGGCAGACGGACAAGAGTGTAGGGCCACTGATGGAACACTAGCACCCTATACTAAGCAAGTAGGATTGCAGGTAAAGGTATCAACAGCAGTATCAAAGACAGGCTATGCATCAGGATAGGAATAACGAAAGCAGTAACATGCTACACTACTCTAATGCAAGCAGTATAGAGGAGAGTAGGCGATATCTGGTGATCAAGGGGGGGCTTGCCTGGTTGCTCTGGCAAGAGAGAGGGGTCGTCAACTCCGTGGTCGAACGGGGCAGCAGCAACGTCGGTCTCGGTGTCTATCGAGAGAAGAGGGGGGAGAAACAATAAATATTTAAGCAAGCAGATGCATAGTGATGCATGACATGACAAATAACGGCGTTAGAGGTGCCCTAACGCGGTATGGGATGATACCAGTGAAGGGGGGAAACATCCGGGAAAGTATCCCCGGTGTTTCGTGTTTTCGGGCAAAGGAGCGGGAGGGGGAAAGTTGCGAGTTTGATATGTTAGGGGTGTGCGGCGGATGAACGGGTTGCATATCCGGATTCGTCTCGTCGTTCTGAGCAACTTTCATGTTGAAAATATTTTAATCCGAGTTACGGATTAAAAGATATGATTTTCTAAAGATTTTATTAATTTCTGGAATTTAATTAATTATTTAATTTGAACATTATCCAAAACAGTGTTTGCTGACGTCATCATGACATCAGCATGACGTCAGCAGTCAACAGGGGTGTTGACTGGTCAAACTGACGTGTGGGTCCAATGGGACCCACCTGTCATTCTCTGATTAGGTTAATTAGGGTTTAACTAACTAATTACTTTTAATTAAACTAATTAGTTAATTAGGTTAATCTAATTATGATTAATTAACTTAATAATTCCTCAATTAATTAATTAATTAATTAATATTTATTTAATTATTTTTTTACTTAATTATTATTTTTTTAATTCCTAAAAACGTTATGGGCGCTGGGGGGGCCCATAGGCCAGTGGCTCAAGGCCAGCGGGAGCACCGGCAGGGTAGCCGCGGAGGGCGCCGGCCGGAGCGGCGAGGGGACCGGCAGGGCACGGCGCGGCGGAGGCCACTCGGCCCCAGGCGGGCGCGCACACGGGCGAGGCGCGGCCCAGGCGCGTGCCGCGAGGCGCAGAGGAGAGCGGGACGAGCGCCGTGCGGGACCGAGCGTCGTGCGGGGCCATGGCGGAGCAGCAGCGACGGCAAAAGGCGATCAGGGCACAGTCGGCAGTGCCGGAGCACGTCCAGGGGAAGAGGGCGCGGGGGAGGTCGACATGGCCGCGGGTCAGAGAGGGAGATGGGGGTGGCGCCCGTGCGGGCGGGTGGCCGCGGCGAGGCGCGTCGAGACGGGGCGATGGGCGCGGCCAGGGCGCGGCCCGGGTGCGGTGAGCACGCGTCTGGCGCGCCGGAACGTGGCGGCGCAGGCAGCAACGGCGCGGGAGCAGCGCAGGCGCGGCCCGGCGCGGTTGGTGAGGAAGAGAGAGAGGAGGCCGGGGGCCTCACCGCGGAACGTAGGGATCGGGACAGCGTGCTCGGTGGAGCTCGGGGGGGCGACGGGGATGGCGTGTGGAGCGGGAGGCAGTCCGGCGAGGTGGCGGCGTCCTGGCGGCGGGGCGGCGCGAGCCCCGGGCGGCGGGGATCGCCGGCGGCGTCGGCGCGGTTCCCCTCCTCGATCCCGATCCAATCGGGGGAGAGGGGGGATATTTTCGTGGGGGGAGGTGTGGGGTGTCGGTGGGGGGTTTCGGTCGTGGGCAGGGGGAGTTAAGGAAGTGGGGGAATGGGCTGGCCTGGCTGGGCCATGGCCTAGTTGGGCCAACGGGTCTGGTGGGGGGGCTATGTCTTCCTTTTTTTCCTTTTGTATTTTCTTTTATTATTTCTTTTCTGTTTTAATCATTTAAAATTACTTAGGCATTTTCTAAAAATGTGTTTACTTCACCACAATTTCCTTTGTAATATTCGGCAACCACCGAACAATTTTGTTTTAATTTTTGAAAACTTTTATTGTTATCAGTAATTTGAATCTGAATTTCGAACGGTTTCGGATTATTGCGAGGTTAGCAACAGTAACACAGATGACATGGCATCATCAGGAAAGTTTTACTGTAGCCAAATTATCCGGGCGTTACAAATCTCCTCCACTACAAGAAATCTCGTCCCGAGATTTAGGAGGTAGAAGGAAAAAGTGCGGGGTATTCTTCACGCATGCGATCCTCGCGTTCCCAGGTGGCTTCATCTTCAGAATGGTGCGACCACTGGACCTTGAGGAACTTGATCGCCTTCTGGCATCTGCGGCATTCAGCTTGGTCGAGAATGCGGACCGGATGCTCTTTATAGGAGAGGTCCTGTTGCGATTCGAGCACTTCATGATCCACTGCTCGGATTGGGTCCTTGAAGCAACGGCAGAGCTGTGACACATGGAACACGTCGTGAACCTGAGAAAGGTTCGGCGGAAGCTCCAGTTGATATGCCACTTTTCCACGCCTCTCGAGAATAGCGAAAGGTCCAATATAGCGGGGAGCTAGCTTTCCTTTGATCCCTAAGCGGTGTGCACCCTTCATTGGCGTAACCCGAAGATAGGCCTTTTCGCCAGGTTGATAGACCATGTCTTTATGATGGCGGTCATAATTACTCTTTTGGCGTGACTGAGCAGTCTTGAGATTCTCGCGAATAATGCGGACTTGTTCTTCGGCATGTTGGATAATATCCGGACCAAAGAGTGGACGTTCCCCAGTTTCTGACCAGTTCAGAGGGGTTCGGCACTTTCGTCCATATAACACTTCGAAGGGGGCCATCTTCAGACTAGCTTGATAGCTATTATTATAAGAGAACTCAGCATACGGGAGAGATTCCTCCCATTTCTTGCCGAAGGAAATAACACAAGCTCGAAGCATGTCTTCGAGAACTTGGTTGACACGTTCAACTTGCCCTTGTGACTGCGATGAAACGCAGTACTGAAAGATAAGTGAGTTCCCATAGCTTCTTGGAAACTTGCCCAGAATCTTGAAGTGAATAGGCTGCCACGGTCCGAACTGATAACCAGTGGAATACCGTGAAGTGAAACAATCCTGGACATATAGAGAGTTGCAAGCTGACTAGCAGTGATAGTTTCCTTGACCGCCAGAAAATGTGCAACTTTAGAAAGCCGGTCAATGACGACAAGAATAGCATCATTACCTTTCTGCGATTTGGGAAATCCAGTGATGAAGTCCATTTCAACATGGTCCCATTTCCATTCAGGAATAGAGATAGGTTGCAGAGTTCAAGCAGGCCTTTGATGTTTTGCTTTGATACGACGGCAAACGTCACACTCGGCAACATAGCGAGCAATGTCTTGCTTCATATTAGACCACCAGAATCTTTGACGAATGTCCTGGTACATCTTAGTACTACCAGGATGGATACATAGAGGTGTATCATGAGCTTCTTTCATAACTTTCCGAGTCATGTTCAGGTTTTCCTTCTTACACGGCACCACTAGGCGGCCTTTGAAGTACAAGGCGCCATCACCAGCAATAGTGAAGTATGAGGGCTTTCCTTCCTTGAGGTCGCGCTTAATCTTGTGGACTTTAGAGTCGTAACCTTGTATTGTCTTGATGGAGCTCACGAGATCGGGTTCGACAGCCAGGGTATAGAGTGAACCCTGGGGAATAACACGGAGGTTCATCTTCTGAAACTCCTCAGGAGGGGGAGCGAGTGCACCCGGAGGAACAATATGGAGGTTCTGCTTTCTGAATTCTTCAACAAGCGAGGGCTGAACTTTATGAACCTGGAGGTGGTTGCAGTAAGACTTGCGGCTCAAGGCATCTGCCATTACATTAGCCTTGCCTGGCGTATAGGAAATACCCAAGTCAAAGTCTGCTACGGTCTCCATCCATCTCTGTTGACGGAGGTTCAGATCTGGCTGAGTAAACAGATACTTCAGACTTTGATGGTCAGTGAATATTTCGCAACGATTACCAAGAAGGTAATGCCGCCACTACTTTAGTGCATGAATGACGGCAGAAAGCTCAAGGTCGTGAACTGGATAGTTCTCTTCGTGAGGGCGCAATTGACGAGAGGCATAGGCAATCACTCTGCGCTCTTGCATTAGGACACAGCCTAATCCTTGACGGGAAGCGTCGCAGTAAATGACGAAGTCCTTCTTTGTATCAGGTGGAGCTAGCACTGGGGCAGAAGTCAACTTGTCCTTGAGTGCCTGGAAGCTTTCCTGACACTTGTCTGTCCATTGGAACTTGACGCCCTTATGCAACAGGTTAGTCAGAGGCCTGGCAATCTTGGAGAAGTTCTCGATGAATCGACGGCAATAGCTGGCGAGACCGAGAAAACTTCTGACTTGCTTGACATTCTTCGGAGGAGTCCAATCAAGAATAGCCCGAACTCGTTCAGGGTTAACGGCAATACCATCCTTAGAGATGACATGTCCAAGATAGGTTACTTCAGGAAGCCAGAATTCACATTTAGAGAACTTGGCATACAGCTGATGCTCTCGTAGCTTTTCCAGTACAAGTCGAAGATGTTCAGCATGTTCTTCTTCGTTCTTGGAAAATACCAGGAAATCATCCAGATAAACCACGACGAACTTGTCGAGGTAATCCATGAATATATAGTTCATCAGGCGAGAGAAGGTGGCTGGGGCATTGGTTAAGCCGAAGGACATGACAGTGTACTCGTATGAACCATAACGAGTCACAAAGGCGGTCTTTGGGATATCCTCTTCACGAACACGGATCTGGTGGTAACCCAACCTCAAGTCGAGTTTAGAGAACACTGATGAACCAGCCAGTTGATCATACAGATCATTGATCCGAGGAAGAGGATACTTGTTCTGAATGGTAGCTTGGTTAATAGGACGGTAGTCCTGGACCAGTCGGTTTGTCCCATCCTTCTTCTTGACAAAAAGAGAAGGTGCTCCCCAAGGAGAGCAACTAGGGCGAATGAAACCATTTTGAAGAGACTTGTCGATTTCCTCCTTAAGCTCAAGGAGTTCATGCGGCGGCATTTTGTAGGGCCGCTTGGCAATAGGAGTGGTGCCTGGTTTCAAGTCGATGACGAATTCGACAGCTCTAGCAGGGGCAATCCCTGGAAGTTCTTCAGGAAAGACGTCGAGGAAGTCACGCACGATGGGAATGTTTTCAATGCCCTCGAGTGGTGCAGCGTTCAATGCGTTCAAGGCATAAAGCCGTGCCTCGGCATCTTGCACCAGGTGAGCCTGGTACGTAACTATTTCATCTGAAGGGTGTAGCAGATGGACGGTCTTAGTAGCGCAAACTATGGAAGCGGTATGCGCTTTCAACCAATCCATCCCCAGAATGAGGTCGATGTTCGACGTCTTCAGGAAAATGGGCGAGGCATAGAATTCCAGCCCTTCGATTTCCACGGGGACGTCGACGCCAACCATGGAGGTTTGACATTGTCCCACGGGGGTTTTTACCACTACCGAAGTGTTCATCTCCTCGTATTTAATGCCATGCTTGAATGCAAAATCTTCTGACATGAATGAATGCGATGCTCCTGTATCGAATAAAATAGATGTAGGTACTAAATTTACGAGGAGTGTACCCATCACAGTAGCAGGCTGGTCTTGAGCTTCGTTCAGATCAACGTGGTTGGCATGAACACGACCATAAGACTTGGCGTTGTTGTTGCGGTTCTGGTTGTTCCCACGGCCAGCTGCAGGAAGGGCCAGCTGATTCTGATTGCAATCCCTAGCACGGTGACCTGGTTGACCACACTTGTAGCACAGGCCATTATTGGGAGTGGGAACAGGGGCTTGGAGTGGCGGAGCTGGAAGTCTTGGCTGCCTAGCAGGAGCAGTAGGCAGACGAGGTGCAGCATAGGACTGCCTTGGGGCAGGTGCATTCGGCTGGTACATGCTGTTGGGAATCCATATCCTGCACTTCTGCGAGGACGGGCCCGAAGATGAGCCCGTGTCACGGCTGCGCCTGTGAGAGCTCTGGTATTCCTGCAGACCAGTTTCGACATTGATGTCCTTGTTCACCAAGGTGGCGAAATCAGCAAAGTAGTGCACTAGAAGTGTGAGCTTGATGTCAGCTTGAAGGCCGTCACGGAACTTCTCCTGTCTGCGTGCATCAGTTGCAATGTCTTCTTCAGCATAGCGAGACAAGTCCAGAAACTCTCGCTGATAAGCTTCAATAGTTTTGTTGCCTTGGATGAGGCTGCGGAACTCACGCTTCTTCCGGTCCATGACTCCCTGAGGAATGAAGCGGGCACGGAAAGCAGCTTGGAAGTCTGGCCAGGTGATGATTGTTCCAACCGGCAGAGTACGCCTATGGCTGTCCCACCATTGAGCTGCGGGTCCCTTCAGGAAGAAGGAAGCAAACGTGACATAGCTGGCAGGGGCTACATCAGCAGATTCCATCTCATAGGTGATGTCACGGAGCCAGTCATCAGCATCCAGAGGCTGAGTTGAGCTGCGGTACACAGTTGGGTTCAGGCGCATGAAATCCTGCAGAGTTACTATGTTTGGCTGCTGGTTCATATTGGGGCGAGGAAACTGAGCCATCATGTTCTCCATGAACTGGCGATTCATCTCAAGCTGTTGGATCACACCAACCATGTACTCAGGCGGTGGTGGGAAGTTGCCACCCCGACCACGACCACCTGGTCTAACCATCCTACTAATATATAACAGGGATAGTTCAGCATTTGAGAATATTTGCAAAGACAAGAATCATTCAAGACGAAACATGCATAATGAAAGCAGCACGATAGATACCACATAATAGTCGGCACATCTTACAAAAGAGACCATGCATAGTGTTCGGTACATAGAGTTCAGTACACAGACTAAGACATCATGGGCGGCACGCAGGCTCGCGGTGAATGCATCTAACATAAGCAAGCAAGTCTACATCAGTCCCACACGACACTTCGGATATAGGTGTAGCCTGAAAGCTGGTAGTGTGGCAACGGGTACACCACGTCGGCAACCTGGGGTCCGCGGGTGCTCTGGTGCTGAACCCGATGCTCTGGCGGCAGAAGTGGACCAAGTGCGGGAGAGTAGCCTCCCACCTCTGGCCAACCAACACCCTGAGGCATCACGGTCCTGGCTGGGTAGATAGCAGAACGCGGCAGCTCCCTAGATCCAACAAAGGGGTGCAACATCGTCAAAGCACGGTAGAGGTGCTGACGAGTGGTGTATAACTCGTGGCGAAGAGCTCGGTTAGCTCGATCCAGCCCATCAGCATGCAGAACAAAGTTCTGATGGTGGAAGGGCTCGCGGGTGACAGTGGAGTAGGCAGCAGTGTAGTAACCCTCCGCACCAATATCAGATGCGATAGCAATGTGCCTGAAGGGGGAGGTGTCCAACTCCCGGTACTCCCTACGAAGGCGTGTCAGAGCAGCATAGGCAGCATCGTGGACTGCCATATCAATGGTCACTCCCACACCATAAGCGGTGTGCAGCACTGTAGTGGAGTTATACTCCCGAGAGAAGAGGTGGACGGTGGCACGGTACTGCTCCTGGTTAAAGTCCTGGTACTCCTCAGTGACGGTGTACTCGGGGTGCCAGCGATAACCCAGATAGGTCATCATCTCAGCTAGCACAGCCGGTGATCCTGAGGCACCAATGGCCGCCGTGTGGCGCACGACCTGCCTCGTGGGTTCCATCTGAAAACAAAGATGTTTCAAAGGAGTCAAATGACAGTGTGGAAATTGTGCAAAACACTATACTAAGGAATAACTATGGCTTTTATCCAACTTTGGGGTGAATGTCGTCATGGGATCCTAGTGTCAGAGTTAGTAAATTCGTTTAACCCGAGTAGAAGAGAGTTTAGAGTCCCAGAGTAAAGGTCGAGGAGTAAAAGATCCTAGTTCCACCCGATGGCGACGTGGGCCCGTAAGGCACACAACCAAGTTAGTAAAAGTTTTTATAATGTCTAGACTCGACTTCGGCCAAGGAGTGTGGAAGGGGGATTCCTACAGGCAGTCGGCTCTGATACCAACTTGTGACGCCCCCGATTCAATCGTACACTAATCATGCACGCAAATGTGTACGATCAAAATCAGGGACTCACGGGAAGATATCACAACACAACTCTACAAATAAAATAAGTCATACAAGCATCATAATACAAGCCAGGGGCCTCGAGGGCTCGAATACAAGTGCTCGATCATAGACGAGTCAGCGGAAGCAACAATATCTGAGTACAGACATAAGTTAAACAAGGTTTGCCTTAAGAAGGCTAGCACAAACTAGGATACAGATCGAATGAGGCGCAGGCCTCCTGCCTGGGATCCTCCTAGCTACTCCTGGTCGTCGTCAGCTGGCTGCACGTAGTAGTAGGCACCTCCAGTGTAGAAGGAATCATCGTCGACGGTGGCGCCTGGATCCTGGGCTCCAACATCTGGTTGCGACAACCAGAAGAAAGGAAAGGGGGAAAAGGGGGAAGAAAACAACCGTGAGTACTCATCCAAAGTACTCGCAAGCAAGGAGCTACACTACATATGCATGGATATATGTGTAAAGGGCCATATCAGTGGACTGAACTGCAGAATGCCAAAATAAGAGGGGGATAGCTAGTCTTATCGAAGACTACGCTTCTGGTCGCCTCCGTCTTGCAGCAGATAGAAGAGAGTAGACTGAAGTCCTCCAGGTAGCATCACATAGCATAATCCTACCCGGCGATCCCCTCCTCGATGCCCTGTTAGAGAGCGATCACCGGGTTGTATCTGGCACTTGGAAGGGTGTGTTTTATTAAGTATCCGGTTCTAGTTGTCATAAGGTCAAGGTACAACTCCGGGTCGTCCTTTTACCGAGGGACACGGCTATTCGAATAGATAAACTTCCCTGCAGGGGTGCACCACATAGCCCAACACGCTTGATCCCATTTAGCCGGACACACTTTCCGGGGTCATGCCCGACCGCGGAAGATCAACACGTCGCAGCCCCACCTAGACCAACAGAGAGGTCAGCACACCGGTCTAAACCTAAGCGCCCAGGGGTCTGGGCCCATCGCCCTTAGCACACCTGCACGTTGCGAACGCGGCCGGAAGCAGATCTAGCCCCCTTAATACAAGAGCGAGCTTACGATCCAATGCGGCGCACGCCGCTCAGTTGCTGACGTCACGAAGGCTTCGGCTGATACCATGATGTCGGGATACCCATAACTACTACCACGTAGATGGTTAGTGCGTATAGACCAAATGGCCAGACTCAGATCAAATACCAAGATCTCGTTAAGCGTGTTAAGTATCCGCGAACGCCGAACAGGGCCAGGCCCACCTCTCTCCTAGGTGGTCTGAACCTGCCCTGTCGCTCCGCCACAAAGTAACAGTCGGGGGCCGTCAGGAACCCAGGCCCACCTCTACCTGGATGGAGCCACCTGCCCCTTCAGCCCCCAACTCCGAACAGTATCACAGATAATGTAACAGTGTAAAGAATATAGTATGTGTCCGCGATCACTTCCTGAAGTGATCACGGCCCGGTAGTATAGCATGGCAGACGGACAAGAGTGTAGGGCCATTGATGGAACACTAGCATCCTATACTAAGCACGTAGGATTGCAGGTAAAGGTATCAACAGCAGTATCAAAGACAGGCTATGCATCAGGATAGGAATAACGAAAGCAGTAACATGCTACACTACTCTAATGCAAGCAGTATAGAGGAGAGTAGGCGATATCTGGTGATCAAGGGGGGGCTTGCCTGGTTGCTCTGTCAAGAGAGAGGGGTCGTCAACTCCGTAGTCGAACGGGGCAGCAGCAACGTCTCGTTGTCTATCGAGAGAAGAGGGGGAGAAACAATAAATATTTAAGCAAGCAGATGCATAGTGATGCATGACATGACAAATAACGGCGTTAGAGGTGCCCTAACGCGGTATGGGATGATACTGATGAAGGGGGGAAACAACCGGGAAAGTATCCCCGGTGTTTCGTGTTTTTGGGCAGAGGAGCGGGAGGGGGAAAGTTGCGAGTTTGATATGTTAGGGGTGTGCGGCGGATGAACGGGATGCGTATCCGGGTTCGTCTCGTCGTTCTGAGCAACTTTCATGTTGAAAACATTTTAATCCGAGTTACGGATTAAAAGATATGATTTTCTAAAGATTTTATTAATTTCTGGAATTTAATTAATTATTTAATTTGAACATTATCCAAACAGTGCTTGCTGACGTCATCATGACGTCAGCATGACGTCAGCAGTCAACAGGGGTGTCGACTGGTCAAACTGACGTGTGGGTCCAGTGGGACCCACCTGTCAGTCTCTGATTAGGTTAATTAGGGTTTAACTAACTAATTACTGTTTAATTAAACTAATTAGTTAATTAGGTTAATCTAATTATGATTAATTAACTTAATTAATTCCTCAATTAATTAATTAATTATGTTTATTATTATTATTTTTACTTAATTATTTTTTTTAATTCCTAAAAACGTTCTGGGCGCTGGGGGGCCCATAGGCCAGTGGCTCAAGGCCAGCGGGAGCACCGGCAGGGTAGCCGCGGAGGGTGCCGGCCGGAGCGGCGAGGGGACCGGCAGGGCACGGCGCGGCGGAGGCCACTCGGCCCCAGGCGGGCGCGCACACGGGCGAGGCGCGGCCCAGGCGCGTGCCGCGAGGCGCAGAGGAGAGCGGGACGAGTGACGTGCGGGACCGAGCGCCGTGCGGGGCCGTGGCGGAGCAGCAGCGACGGCAAACGGCGAGCAGGGCACGGTCGGCGGTGCCGGAGCACGTCTAGGGGAAGAGGGCGCGGGGGAGGTCGACATGGCCGCGGGTCAGAGAGGGAGATGGGGTGGCGCCCGTGCGGGCGGGTGGCCGCGGCGAGGCGCGTCGAGACGGGGCGACGGGCGCGGCCAGGGCGCGGCCCGGGTGCGGTGAGCACGCGTCTGGCGCGCCGGAACGTGGCGACGCAGGCAGCAACTGTGCAGGAGCAGCGCAGGCGCGGCCCGGCGCGGTTGGTGAGGAAGAGAGAGAGGGGGCCGGGGGCCTCACCGCGGAACGTAGGGATCGGGACAGCGTGCTCGGTGGAGCTCGGGGGGGCGACGGGGATGGCGTGCGGAGCGGGAGGCAGTCCGGCGAGGTGGCGGCGTCCTGGCGGCGGGGCGGCGCGAGCCCCGGGCGGCGGGGATCGCCGGCGGCGTCGGCGCGGTTCCCCTCCTCGATCCCGATCCAATCGGGGGAGAGGGGGTATTTTCATGGGGGGAGGTGTGGGGTGTCGGTGGGGGGTTTCGGTCGTGGGCAGGGGGAGTTAAGGGAGTGGGGGAATGGGCTGGCCTGGCTGGGCCATGGCCCAGTTGGGCCAACGGGTCCGGTGGGGGGGTCTATGTCTTCCTTTTTTTTCCTTTTGTATTTTCTTTTATCATTTCTTTTCTGTTTTAATCATTTAAAATTACTTAGGCATTTTCTAAAAATGTGTTTACTTCACCACAATTACCTTTGTAATATTCGGCAACCACCGAACAATTTTGTTTTAATTTTTGAAAACTTTTATTGTTATCTGTAAATTGAATCTGAATTTCGAACGGTTTCGGATTATTGCGAGGTTAGCAACAGTAACACAGATGACATGGCATCATCAGGAAAGTTTTACTGTAGCCAAATTATCCGGGCATTACAAACACATAACCAAGAAACCTTCGGAAATCGTCTACCTCAACCTTCGAAAAGCATCCGTTATACGAGTTATGGCAATACTCCCGCACTCGCCTCAGTACTGGGCTATCAGGGTTATCTCACCAACAACTGTACAAAAGAGATTTTCGATGTCGGCGTACTAAACTCAGGTATTCCAGAACTGCAACGATAAAATTATGACGACAACACCTCGGAGCTCAACTCCCCGGGACACCTCCACTAAAACCCTGCTGACAGGAGGCACCAAGACAATGTTGTCATCACAAAACCATTGGAACGATTCTAAGATACCCGCGTGATCCTAATTTTTTTTTTGTGAAATTTGAGAAGAGAAGAGTCAAAACTCTACGTCAGGATGCCTTACCAGAGCGATGAGGAGACTGGGAAGTAAAAAGAATTCCTAAACTCTCTGATACATAATTCCTAAATGACTCAAAACATTTTTCTAGACACAACTCGGCCGCTAAAACGATCAATCAGTGGGGGCTCCTAAGGTCGGGGAAGGCTCTGATTACCAACTTGTAACGCCCTCGATGCGGCTATATCTCCCACGTGTCGAAGCACGACTTAGAGGCATAACCGCATTGAAAGCAATGTCGCAAGTGAGGTAATCTTCACACAACCCATGTAATACATAAGGGAAAGAGATACATAGTTGGCTTACAATCGCCACTTCACACAATACATGAGTAAATCATTACATCATACAGATACAATCAAGGTCCGACTACGGAACCAAAATAAAAGAAGACTACCCCAAATGCTACACAGATCCCCGATCGTCCCGACTGGGCTCCACTACTGATCAACTGAAATGAAACAACACAACGAACAAGATCTTCATCGAGCTCCTCCTTGAGCTTGGGTGCGTCACCTGCACGGTTTCATCGGCACCTGCAAACTGGTTTTGGAAGTATCTGTGAGTCACGGGGACTCAAAAATCTCACACCCGCGAGATCAAGACTATTTAAGCTTAAAGGTAGGGCAGGGTAGTGAGGTGGAGCTGCAGCAAGCAACTAGTATATATGGTGGCTAGCATACGCAAATGAGAGCGAGAAGAGAAGGCAAAAGCACGGTCGAACAACTATGATCAAGAAGTGATCCTGAAACTACTTACGTCAAGCATAACTCCAACACCGTGTTCACTTCCCGGACTCCGCCGAGAAGAGACCATCACGGTTACACACGCGGTTGGTGTATTTTAATTAAGATCAACTTCGGGTTTTCTACAACCGGACATTAACAAATTCCCATTTGCCACATAACCGCGGGCACGGCTTTCGAAAGTTCAAACCCTGCAGGGGTGTCCCAACTTAGCCCATGATAAGCTCTCGCGATCAACGAAGGATATTCCTTCTCCCCGGGAAGACCCGATCAGTCTCGGAATCCCGGCTACAAGACATTTCGACAGTAATAAAACAAGTCCAGCAAAACCGCCCGATTGTGCCGACAAATCCTGATAGGAGCTGCACATATCTCGGTCTCAGGGCACATCCAGATGAACACTCCGTACAGCTAAAACCAAGTCTCGAGTTGCCCCGAGGTGGCGCTGCAAAGGGCTCTAGTTTGGACCAGCACTTAGAGAAGCACTGGCCCGGGGGGGCTGAATAAAGATGACCCTCGGGCTGGCCGACCCAAGGGAAATGGTAAAACCAATGTTGGGCCTTGCTGGAAAAGTCTTATTCAAAACGAATTGTCAAGGGGGTCCCATAAATCACCCGACCGCGTTAGGGACGCAAAATCCGGGAACATAGCCCTGATATGACGGAAACTAGGGCGGCAAGAGTGGAACAAAACACTAGGCATAAGGTCGAGCCTTCCACCCTTTACCAAGTATATAGATGCATTAATTAAATAAGAGATATTGTGATATCCCAACAAGTAAACATGTTCCAATCAAGGAACAACATCTCCATGTTTCAACAAGGAACAAACTTCATCTTCAACTGCAACTAACAACGCTATAAGAGGGGCTGAGCAAAGCGGTAACATAGCCAAACAATGGTTTGCTAGGACAAGGTGGGTTAGAGGCTTGGTTTAAAAATATGGGAGGCATGATAAGCAAGTGGTAGGTATCGCAGCATAGGCATAGCAAAAGAGCGAGCAACTAGCAAGCAAAGATAGAAATGATTTCAAGGGTATGATCATCTTGCCTGAGATCCCGCAAGGAAGAAGAACGAGTCCATGAAGAAGACAAACGGACGTAGTCGAACGAATCCTCACAATCGCAATGTTATCGAAACTAACCCGAAGAAGCAACACCGGAAAAAAGCAAACAACAAAGTAAGCAACCACCACATAAACATGGCATGATATGCGAGATGTGGTATGCAATGCATATGCATGCTTCGGAAGGAAAAAGATGAACCAGCCATAATATTGGCAAACCAAGTATGCCACTAGAAATATGAGGTGATTTCGGTTGAAATCGATATAAAGATCACCGGAATCGGATGCACGGTTTGCAAATGACAAGCAAAACAAGAATGACAAGATTCTGCCATTAACAGCATGATGCTACATAGCAAGCAACAAGAAATTAAGCTACTGAACCCAAACATACCAGCAAATCATATGACAGTGATCTACTCAAGATGCTTGACAAAAGATGAACACTGAACCACGGCTAAATCACACCACAACAGGTTCAAACAAGCATGGCAAAAGTGCAAAACATATCAGCTTCACAGACTTAGAAAAAATAACATGCCAGAAATTAACATCAGGATGACATGTTTAGAGCAAGGAAACAACATACTACAGAACACAATATAGCAAAACAAGGAACGGCATGAATCTACACAAAGCATAGAACAAAAGTCCCTTACTAACCATGAGCCAAAAAGGACAAGAAAATATAATAACACCCATGTCAATTAAGCAAGTTTTGTTACAGTTTTCAGACTTAGCAGAAAACTGGACATGTCAAAAACAGATAACAAGTAGTCATGTTTACGAGCTCGATGCACTCACTACAGAGCATTGCATGATAAGCTAAGCACACAACCGTCAAGAAGAAATGGCATATAAGGTATACATGGCAAGAACAACATCATAGCGTGCAAGGATCAACAACAACAAGCTTGGCAAAATCGAATAACATGTAAACAATCTGCCAGTAACATTTTATAGCAAAAGTAGAGCTCGATTGACTCAAGCTATGGCACTCCATAATTACAAAAAAAGGCATGGATGGGTAGAGAAAATCCATATGTTCAAAACACCCTTACTGATCATGCTCAAAAGAGGCATAGATCTCTCTGAAACAACATGAACACATGGCATAAAAATAACAGCAGGGAATGACTTAGTGAAATTACTAAGTCCTGAAATCAGCAACAATATGAACCCTAGTTTGCATGCTTGTGCTAGTCACCACAAAGATCACAAAAATACATGTCATACACCCCTGTAAATATAGCATGGCATATTACAAAACACATGTAGGACTCAACTCCATAAGGTGCACACATCAATCATGGCAAAAATGACAAAAGTGCATCTACTGAAACAGATCTGAAACTAACATCACATAGCCCTATTCTAACAGCATTTCCAGCATCAAGATGAGCTCAAATTAAAATGGAGTAATGAGATGAAATGATGTACTCATCGAGAAGAACAATTTGACATATTACACGCACGAAACAGAGCCACGGGTGCAGAGTTATGACGCGATGAACATGCAACAAAATGCAAAAATATACGGGGACTTAGACGAAATTCGGGGGTCAACCTTCTCAGATCTGGATCGGGATCTCGCCGGAGTTGCGCCGGGAGGAAGAAGGAGGCGGCCAGGGAGGTGAAGGGCGGCGCCGGCGGGAAGGCGCGGTGGTGCCGGACGGCGGCCGTGGCCGGCGAAGGCGGCGGAGGGCAGCGCGGCTCGGGCGCGGGAGGGCCGACCGTGGGCCGGGCGGGCCACGGCGGCGCGCGGCGGCGCTGGACGCGAGGAGGCCACGTGGCGCGAGGCCAGTGGCTGCGGGAGGCGGCGGTGATGACGTGGCACGACGGGATTGGACGGGTGAGGTGGCGGTTGGATGTGTCCGGCGCGGACGGACGTGTCCGGCGCGGACGGACGTGTCCGGCGGCGGAGAGGGAGCGGGGCTAGGGTTTCATCTGCGATTTGGACGGGGGAGGCACATATTTATAGGAGGGAGGAGCTAGGAAGCTCCAAATGAGGTGCAGTTTTCGCCCACACGATCGTGATCGAACGACCGAGATGATAGAAGGGGTTAGGATGGTTTTTGGGCCACTTTGAAGGGGGTGTTGGGCTGCAAAGAGAAGGAGGCTTTCACGGTTACTCGGTTAACCGTTGGAGTATCAAACGATCTCCGAATGACCCGAAACTTGACAGGCGGTCTACCGGTGCTATACCAAGGCCGCTTGACAAACCTCGGTCCATTCCGAGAAGGTTTAATACCCGCTCACGAAAATAGGTAAAAGGGGACGCCGGAGGACGTAGGAGCGCCGGATTGCAAAACGGACAACGGGAAAAATGCTCGGATGCGTGAGACGAACACGTATGCAAATGCGATGCACATGATGACATGATATGAAATGCAGATGATGACATGGCAAAGTGCAACACGCAAGCACATGACATGGCAACGACGGCGAATAACTGGCGGACACCTGGCGCATCGAATCCGGGGCGTTACATGAAGTCTAACTAAGCAAAATGTTTGACCAAATCCTTTCTTAAGAAATAAAACAGGACAGATGTACGACCTGAAAATTTATTGCATGATGCAGGTTATGATATTGTTTCGAATCCTGGATCTTAAATTTCAGAAAATCCAAAAGTGAGCATAAATTCTTGAAACTAAGCATGGTCATGTGATATGGCACAAATATTACTTCGTAAGTTTTTTCTTCAATTTGAGACAAGCTGCTTATGACAAGTTGCACAAATGAAGAGCTAAGGTATTTTGGAAGAAAGACATGTCACGTTAAGGAGAACGTTTTCACTATTGAAACCGTGGGCGTTTACGTGCCGCCACGAGTCCCCGCTTCTCATCGGCAATCGGCAGGTGCCGTCCGAGCAAGCGTGTGAGTCGACGGGAGGCGTGCGAGCAGACCGCTGCGCTGGCTGTCGGGGAGGCGTGCGAGCAGACCGCTATGCAGGCTCACCGGGAGGCGAGCCCTTTGAACAGGCTCCGCCGCCCACCGTCGTCCCAACTGCTCCCACTTTTAATGTCGCCGGTGCCGCAGTTTAAAATCAATCCCTCACTACCCGGTACTCCCTCCTTTCCGGTTTATAGGGCTTATCTCAAAATATTAGTTTTTCCATTTTATAAGGCTCAATTTTGTTGTTTCCCATCACATGGTCAGATTCCAAAGTAAATTAAAACATTGCATGCAAGTATTAAGAGAAAATTGACCAATGCATGTAATTTATGCATGCATGCATTGCAATTAATGCATTGGTAAACATATTTTCTTGAGAAAAACAAGAGCATTAATTGGGTGCTTTTGCAAACTACAAAAAGTATTCCACCACTCACCATCTACCTTGGTTGGTGAGATTTTTGAATTGAGCCTTATTGTCGGTGTACAAAAAGGGGGGTACACTTTTTGTACCCCTATAACTGTGCACGGGCAGTCTGAGCCACGGGCGCCGCCACAGCGAGCACGGCAAGGGAGGTAAGCCAAGGTAAGGCCGAAGCTGAAGAGAAGCAAAACGACGCCAAGATCAAGACCACAAAGAGCAAAGGGGACAGAGCAGACCCCCCCAGCAAAATCCTTGCCGGGGGGCAGCTTTAGCTAAACCGGCAAGATCCTTGCCGTGGCAGCTCGCCCCACACCTACGGAATGAAGTCACCCTCGAGTCCACTGCCCCCATGGGGCAAGGATTCAGGAGACATCCCCGTGGTGGCGTGCAGATCTTTGTGAAGACATTCAAGATCAGATACCCACTTAAGAAGGAGATGATCCTTGGCGGGATCCCAGCCAAGGAGGATCACAAGGCCCTCGGCAAGAGCCTTGCCGGGGATGACAGCGGGCGCCACGGCAAGACCCTTACCGGGGCCCCGGCAAGGCCCTTTCCAAGGACGCCCATGGGGCCACCATCAGGCCCGCACCAGTCGCACCCCCAACGCCGTTCGCATGCAGCTGCCGACCCAACCAGTTGGGCAGGCACCTGCGTGGCGGCGAACATATCTTCGTGGAGACCCACCACTGCGCCACCTCAGCTGCCTGCCTGCCTACATGGCACCACAAGCACCGCTGGCCAGGGCGCGTGTCGACGCAAGGGGGAGCGGCGACGGACGAGACAGGGCTCTCCCCCGTCCCCGATAAAGCAAGGACACCTAAGCAAGGCGCATTAAAAGCGCCTTGTCATGTAATGCGAGGGATAACCTCGCATTACAGTACCCTTTCCACCTCATGTGTGCCACTGTGGCAACCCCTTTCCTATAAAAGGAGGCCCGAGGCGACCAGGAGGAGGATTCGGCTTTTTGGAGCTCTTCACGCCCATTGCTAGCTCAAGAACACACATAAACAATCCACCAAAGCAGGAGTAGGGTTTTACGCATCCTAGCAGCCCGAATCTGGATAAAGGAACCATGTGCTATCTGTTTGATCCGCTCTTCTCGCGACCCCGCGCCCCGCAACCGTAGTAGGGATTCTTGTGATCCCATAGGTGTCGTTTCCCACCGACATATTTGGCGCGCCAGGTAGGGGGCGGCGCAGTTGTGAGAATCGGCTTTAGCAGTTAGTTCGACGCTCCTTCATTGTCATGGCGCCCAAGAAGAAGACGACGGTGGTGGTTGTCCCGTCGGAAGCCGGACATCCCGTCCCGACACGGGCAAGCAGCGGACCGGTCGCAGAAAGGACCCGGGGCACCATTCGCAAACACGAACACCATCCCGGCAGCCGGAGTTTGGGAGGCGGCGATGTTCGTGCGCCTGGTAATGGGCTGCACGCCGCCAAATCCAAAGACGGAGCCAGGCCCTCCGCGGGTGGCGCGGGGCCTTCCAAGATCGCAGCCACCCCGCCCGAAGGCGACGCGAGGGCTTCCCAGACTCCCACGCCGGCGTCGACGGCGTACTTCTCTCAAGCGGCGCGCGACGAACGGCGTAATCACACCGAAGACCCCGGGCATCACCGTGGGAAGAGCCTCGAGCGCCCCTCCCGGGATGTAGAAGACCTGCCCACTCACCGAGGCGCTGGCGAAGATGGCATGCGATCGCGGGGTCGTGATAGAGCTCCTTCTGACATGGTCAGAAGTCGAAGCGCGTCGCGATCCGTGCAGGTTTCGCTGCCACCAACGCCAGCAGAAGCCCTAGCGCGCAGTTGCTCCTCGATTTCCCTCCCACTATGGGGAAACTCGACGAGTGGAGAGCCACTATCCGAAGCCTTGTTGCGGTGGCCAACAAAGACGAACCGAGTCCGGTGGAGCCCCCAGGTCGACGCTCCGATGGAGTCCCACGCACCAGTGGCAGGAGAGTCGGCGGCGCCGCGACCACGGTGCACTCGCCCCCTCCTCGCCCGGCGCCGCGGACGCCAACCCGTCGTGACGTCACGAGCGACGAAATCTCCATAGCGTCGTCTGACCCGCGGACCCACTGTGACCAGCGCCAAGTCCTTCGGGAACGAGAACATGAAGACGCTCGAACCACTATCGAGCGCCGGCACGGAGCGCGCCACCAATCAGACAGGCGAGCAGGGCCTGCTGTGAACCACCCGGCACCGGAGAGCCCTGGAGGCCTACCTTACAAGGTAGGTTGTCCGGCTTTTACCCGTGAGCTGCGGCAGTTCCAGTGGCCCACTCACCGCACTTTCAAACCTGTGTGGGTGAAAAGTACAGCGGCAAGACCCACCCATCCGAGTTCCTCAGCATTTACACCATCGCGATGCAAGCTGCCGGAGCCCGCGACGATAAGGTGCTTGCGAATTACTTTCCGTTGGCTCTTAAACCCAACGCCATGTCATGGTTGATGCACTTGCCGGTAGACTACATTTCCTCCTGGTCGGATTTGTGCCATGAGTTCGTGGGCGCCTTTACTAGAGGCCACCAAGCCCATGGCCAGGCGAGCGACCTGCACGTCATTCCCCAGAAGGGAGGCGAGAGTCTCCGCAAGTATATACAGAGGTTCAGCCGGATACAGTACAATATCCCTGATGTTCACCCTGCCGCCATCATCAGTGCCTTCCATCAGAACGTGCGTAACCGCAAGATGCGCGAAGAGCTGGCGATGAACAAGGTGAAAGATGTAGCAGAACTCTATGTTCTTGCTGACAGATGTGCCCGGGCTGAAGAGGGAAGGAAGTACCCCAGTGAAGATGCCGGCATGGAAACCGACTCCCCAGATGAGGATACCGCCGCCCCGGCGAAGAAAGGTCGGCACCGCAACAGGAAGCGCAAAGGGAAAGCCGTGCTTGCCGTCGAGGGATCTGATGACACCGGCTCCACCAAGAAAACCAAGGCAGATGACCCCGGCAAGGAAATTGCCAGGTGTGTCGCCTGCCGGGCCTTGGCGGCTGCCGATAAGTCAGGAAACTCCGACAAGCAGTACTGGAAGATCCATCGCACCAAAGGCCATGCTCTCCAAGACTGCCGACAAGTTGAGCTCCTCGCTGAGAAGCAGAGGGCTGAATATGAGAGGCGGGACAAGGAGAAGGGCCAAGACGGTGCTGAGGGGTCCGGCAAGAAGCGTGACGGCCAGGCAGGCCGTCGCGGCAAGGATAAACAACAAGAGAGGCCCGCCCGGGGCCGTGACAGAAAGCCAGAAGACGACGATCACGAAGAGGACGACGAGTCCGGCGACCAAGAGTTTCAGAAAGCTACAGAGGCCATGTGCATCGACGGCGGTGCCTCGCTGCATACTTCTCACCGTCGGCTTAAACAGTGGGCGCGAGAGATTACAGCGGCAGAGCCGTCGTTTGATGCCCAAAGGCCGCTGAAGTGGTCCAGCACACCTATCATTTTTTACACTGAGGATCACCCTGATCACACTACTGCGGTCGGGTGCTTGCCGTTGTTGGTTTCACCAACAATACGCAACCTCAAGGTGACAAAGATGCTAGTCGATGGCGGGGCCGGTCTGAACTTGATCTCGCCTGCCGTGATCGAGAAACTGCAGATTCCTGATGGAGACCTTGAAGAGACGAGCACGTTTCAAGAGGTCAACCCGGGAAGAAGCCAACCCAAGGGAAAGGTCACACTGCCCGTGACTTTTGGAAGCGACCTGAACTACAGGACGGAGAGGATCGTGTTTGATGTTGCCAAGATCCCCTTGCCCTACAACGGGATCCTTGGCCGCCCAGCGCTGGCCAAGTTCATGGCGGCGTCACACTACGCCTACAACACCCTGAAGATGCCAGGACCTTTGACGATCATCACCATCCCCTCCGATAAGAAAGATGCGCTGGTTTGCGCTGACCAACTATACCAGCAAGCAGTTGCAGCAGCTGCCGCCACTAGGGCACTTGCTCCTGCCGCTGGGGCCCCGGGAGGGAAGAAGAAGAAGAAGACCGGTGAGACCTCGGACACCCACTCCGGCAAGCGCACCTCTTCGGAGCATAGCGCTGCCGTCGAGGACGTGCCAGATAGCTCCACCGGCGGGAACAAGAAGTCCAGGGCCATACCGCCGGGAACCAAGAAGCTTTCCGTCAATGAGGACGGCGCGGGAGGAGCTTTCACCATAAGCTCCACCCTTGACAACAAATAGGAAGATGCGCTCGTCACCTTCCTGCGGGCGAATGTCGATGTGTTTGCATGGCAAGCTTCCGACATCCCCGGCGTTCCCAAGGAGGTGATTGAGCACCACCTTGTTGTCTGTCCTCATGCGCGTCCCGTCAAGCAGAAGGTCAGGAAGCAAGCTTTGGAACGACTAGAGTTCATCACAGAAGAGATCCAGAAACTGGAGGCAGCGGGTTTGGTAAGAGGAGTGCTCCATCCAACGTGGTTGGCCAATCCGGTCGTAGTGCGCAAGGCAAATGGGAAGTGGAGGCTATGTATTGATTACACAGATATCAATAAGGCTTGTCCTAAAGACCCCTTCCCATTGCCGCGCATTGACCAGATTGTTGAATCCACAGCTGTGTGTGATCTTTTGTCATTCCTCGATGCCTACTCCGGCTACCACCAGATCTTCATGATGAGAGAAGACGAAGAGAAAACAGCATTCATCACCCCATGTGGTACGTATTGTTTCATGCGGATGCCTTTCGGGTTGAAGAGTGCTGATTCGACATTTGCGAGGGTGGTCCAGATTGGTTTTGAACCCCAGCTCCATAGAAATATGGAAGCTTATATGGACGACATAGTGGTCAAAACCAAGGACAGGGCAACCCTCATACCAGATTTGCAAGAGACATTTGCAAACCTGCACAAGATCAATCTCAAGCTGAACCCTGAGAAGTGCGTCTTTGGCGTTCCGTCCGGCAAGCTTCTCGGGTTCTTTGTGTCACAGCGTGGGATAGAGGCCAATCCGGACAAGATCAAAGCTATAGAGCAGATTAGGGCACCCAAGCGAATCAAGGATGTGTGTCGGTTTGCTAGTTGCGTTGCCGCCATGGGCAGATTCATTTCCAAGTCTGTCGAGCGCGCCCTTCCCTTTTTCAAGATCCTGAAAAAGGCGGGCCCGATGGAGTGGACGCCAGAAGTCGAGGCAGCATCGCAAGATTTGAAGAAGTACCACTCCTCCGCGCCAATACTAGTTGCGCCTAGGCCACAGGAGCCGTTGCTGCTATACCTGGCGGCAACGAACCAGGTGGTCAGCGCCGCACTAGTGGCCCAGAGAGAGGTTGACGACGAGGTGATGGCAGCGACAGAGCCCGACACCACCAATGCGGAGACAACACAGCCAGTCGAAGTGCCACCGAAGAAGAAAATGATGCAGCACCCGGTCTACTTTGTTAGCTCCCTCCTGCAGGGGGCTAGATCAAGGTACTCCGGTGTGTAGAAAGTGCTCTTCGTCCTTCTTATGGCCTCGAGGAAGCTACTTCACTACTTCCAGGCACACGAGATCACTGTCGTCACTTGCCTCCCTCTGCAATGGATATTGCACAATCCAGATGCAACGGGGAGGATTGTGGAATGGGCACTGGAGCTGTCCAGCTTTGGCCTCAAGTTTGAAAGTACTTCGACGATCCAGAGCCGAGTCCTGGCGGAGTTCATTGCAGAGTGGACCACAACACCTGACGAAGAAGCCCAAGGGACTGCTCTCCCCGGCAAGGAGGAAAGTTGCAATTGGATCATGTACTTTGATGGAGCTTTCTCCCTACAAGGTGTCGGGGCTGGCGTACTGCTTGTCGCCCCCACCGAAGAGCACCTCAAGTACGTGATCCAGATGCACTTCCCCAGGGAGGTGTCAACAAACAATACGGCAGAGTACGAAGGGCTGCTTGCCGGTCTTAGGATCGCGGCGGACCTCGGAATCTAGAAGCTCATCATCAGGGGCGACTTGCAGCTTGTCATCAAGAAAGTCAACAAGGATTACCAGAGCCCGTTGATGAAGGCCTATGTTGATGAAGCGAGAAAGCTGGAAGAGCGTTTCGACGGTATACAGGCTGAATACGTTCCCCGAGCGGAGAACGATATCGCCGATTACCTGTCAAAACGCGCTGCCCTCAAGCTACCTGTGGAACTAGGTACCTTTGTGCTTTAGCTAACTCAGCCATCCGTTGATCCATCAACAGAGCAGAATAAGAGGAGGAAATCAGGGCCCGACAAGTACTTTCCCGCCGAGCTCCCCGGAGCCGCCGGCAAGGATGTTGCCGGGGACGCTGAGCCCGCCACGGGACGGCTAGCTCCGGCAGAGCATCAAGCTCTTGCCATCGAGACAGCCGCCCCTATAGCGGAGGAAATGCCTTTAGTCCTCGCTGTCGAGCCCCAGGCTCCAGCGTGGGCACAGCATACCGTCTGATTCCTCCAAGCAGGGGAACTTCCTGAGGAGCAGGAAGAAGCGGAAAAAGTAGCTCGTCGCTCTACCATGTACCAGTTCATCGATGACGTCCTGTACAGGAAGAGGCCGAACGGTGTGAAATTGAAGTGTATCCCTCGAGAGGAAGGACTGGAGCTGTTGGCGGAGATACACTGAGGCATATGTGGATCCCACATCGGGTCAAGGGCCCTTGCCGGCAAGGCATTCCGGCAAGGTTTCTTCTGGCCCACCGCCCTCCAGGATGCGACGACACTAGTTAGCAGGTGTGAAGCGTGTCAGTTCCATTCAAAGAAGCTTCATCAACCAGCTCAAGCCCTTCAAACCATTCCTCTCTCCTGGCCCTTCTCGGTCTGGGGGCTCGACATACTGGGCCCTTCCCCCACGCTGTCGGGGGCTTTGAGTACTTGTATGTTGCAATCGACAAGTTCACAAAGTGGCCGGAGGTGGAGGCAGTGAGGAAGGTCACAGCTCAGTCAGCCGTCAAGTTCTTCAAGGGACTAGTGTGCCGCTTTGGTATACCCAACAGGGTCATCACCGACAACGACACACAGTTCACAAGCCGCACCTTCATGCAATATACCCAAGACCTCGGCAGCAAAGTCTGTTTCGCTTCCGTTGCTCACCCGCGAAGCAATGGTCAAGCTGAGAGGGCAAATGCTGAAGTGCTGTGAGGCTTAAGGACCAAGACCTTTGACAGGCTGCACAAGAGCGGAAGGCGCTGGATTGATGAGTTGCCGACGGTTCTTTGATCGATCAGGACGACGCCAAATCGAGCCACCGGCCAGACACCCTTTGCCCTGGTATACGGGGCAGAAACAGTTATCCCCACTGAACTCATACACAGGTCACCTCGAGTGCTCGCTTATGATGAGCTTGAGCAAGAGCAACTGCGGCAAGATGACGCAATGCTCCTTGAGGAAGATCGTCTTCGGGCGGCTGTGAGAGCAGCACGCTACCAGCAAGCCTTGCGCCGCTACCATAGCCGCAAGGTTCATGCCCAAAGCCTTGAGGAAGGCGACCTTGTCCTTCGGCGCGTTCAATCAGCCAAGAATTCCAACAAGTTGACGCCAAAGTGGGAAGGCCCTTACCGGGTAATACGAGTCACCAGGCCCGGTGCAGTCCGACTGGAGACCGAATATGTTGTTCCGGTGAGTAATTCCTGGAACATTGAGCATCTTCGCAAGTTTTACCCATGAGGCGCGGCTTGCCGGGCCCCCGGCAAGCCACCTTTTGTACAAGCATTGCCGATGATGCATGTAACCCTTTGTACAAAGCCAGGCACAGACCCTGAGCATAAATAAATGAAGCGCTGGCACCCTAAGTTATAGCATGCATGCTAGGTCGAGTCTCGTCGTTGGTTAGGGTTGATAGTGCTTAGCGGCGACTAACCCCTAGCTTAGAGGTCGAGTGTGCGTCCCTTTGTCGTTCTTTCATCTTCTTTGGTTCGCAGGACTACAGATATCCTTGCCGGATCACTTAAGGATGAAAGAGAGAAGGAGGACAGACCGGCATTTAGACCCCGGCAAGCCGGTACTACCGGGGGCTGCAAGAGCAAAGATTCACCCACGGCAAACCAAAGTTGCCGGGGGCTGCAGCTTCAGATAAGTTCTTCATCCCTTATCATGCATTCCCTTATGGACTGAGGTATGTGAAACCTCGTTTTTCCTAAAAGCTACCATGCTCCCCTAACTCTAGGCCCTAGGACTCGTTCCTGGGGCCAGGTTTGATCGTAGTCGCGGCAGTGAAAGGATGAAACAAGGAGCCTGAACCCGCCTCATCCCTGCCTCCGCCAAAGGCATGAGAAAGGTCGAGTGAAGTGGGGAGACGACAAGGCCTATTGCCGGGCAATGAAATGTTTATCTTAAAGATATCAAGGATTTACTCCTTGTCGCAGGTTCTACCTGCAAACAAATGACCCGGCAAGCATCCCTTTTTTATTAAAAATATTCCACTCACGTACAATCCATAGGGAATGAAAAACATGAATGATGGTATTACAAGTTTTAAATTCAGCTAAGGCCCGAAGGCTTACAAACTAAAAGGAGATAAGGTGCCCATAATCCCTTTCTTGTCTCTCTCCTCAGGAGGCAGGTCAAGGAGGCTAAAAGGGCAAAAGGGGCGCCTAGGCAAGCTACGGGTGGCAGAAGACACCAAGAGAACATCTCGGTGGCCATCCGAAGGCTGGATGGTGATGGCGACGCCGGGAGCAGAGCTCGAAAATGAGGCGGCAGGACGTAAGCACGCGTCGAAGGTATCGGAGCCCGCATACTCCGAGTTGACGGCCTTGCCGCCCGCCCTCTTCCTCTTCCGCAGCCTCCCAACGCCAGCCGCCCAAGGAGACGACCCCGAGAAGTTCAGGGAGCCGGCGACACGGATGATGGGGTCGCCGGTACCGCACGGGGCAGCGCCCGACACCTAGTCGGACCCATCATCCTGCCGCCTGCTACCCTCGTCGTCGCTACCACTGTCCTCCTCGTCACTCCCGCCCGAGGAGGGGTCTTCGCTATCAGAAGAGCTCTCCACGCAGCACCTTGCCCGGGTCCCGAAGCACCTCAAGACCTTGACGGAGAGGAGGCCGCCCTCCATCAGCTTGAAATGGAGAGTGAGCCCCTTCGTCAAGCGGTGGATATGGGCAAATGTCTTCCATCCCCGACGAAGATACATCATGTGAGGGGCTGGGAAGTCGACGCGAACCCGCGTACCGCTGATCCCACAGCCCCTCATGTGCAGCCGCAATGATTCCGGTGGATCCAGCTCCATCTCCCGCGCGAATGGGGTCGGGAGATGAAGGCGACGGCGAGGCGGCCGGCGCAGCCTGACGAAGAACTCACAAGGGTCGTCCCCAACATGGCCCTCCATGGGGGGAGGAACTGCTGGCGGAGGCAAGGCCGGCGCGCCGCCCCGTCCTCCTCTTACCCGAGCACCTCGGCCTCGCCCACGGCCTTGCCCCCTCCCTCTTCCCCTTGCGGCTGGCTCTGCCACCGCGGGTGTAGGAGAAGGAGGGACGCGTTGTCGAGCGGCGACCCGCGCCGCCACCGTTGAAGGACCAGGGTTCCCTCTCTCCATGGAGGATGGAAGGGGGGAGCAGAAGCTGAAGGAAGAAGGAGATGAAGGAATGCGGGACGCCATCCTCCCTCCCGCTCTTTATAAAGGAACGGGGTGGGGGCTCGGCCACCCCGCTCCGCCAATCAAGACGCGGAAGGCGCAGGGAACTGGGACCGACCCACTGCCCCAGCCCGCGGCGGCCCAGTTTCCCGCCTCCACCGATCGCCACCCCAAGCACATAGGAGCCACATGGCAGGCGCGCAGGACCGAGGCGACGGGTGAGGCGACCTCTCCCCACCCCGAGACTGCAGGGAGTGGACGCCTTGAAGACCATGCCTCGGCCCTGTTCAGTAAATGGGTCGCGCTTCCACGCCTCCCTCCGTTTATGGGGAAGGCGCGAACCATCCCCCTTTACTACGATGTGACGCATGCGTGTAGAGCTCAGCCCCACGCATTCCGCCCACGTCAGGCACGCCTCCCCACGCCGCGCCACGCGCGGGACGCATGGGAAGAGCAGCGCGCGAAGGAACTTACCGCGGTAAAAACCGCCCCGCCTGCCCGCGCACCGTTTTTGGGCCTAGCCCAACAACGTGTTGCGCTTATGTGTGGCCCAGGCCCGGGGGCTCCTGTCGGTGTACGAAATGGGGGGTACACTTTTTGTACCCCTATAACTGTGCACGGGCAGTCTGAGCCATGGGCGCCGCCACACCGAGCACGACAAGGGAGGTAAGCCAAGGTAAGGCCGAAGCTGAAGAGAAGCAGAACGACGCCAAGATCAAGACCACAAAGAGCAAAGGGGACAGAGCAGACCCCCCTCCCAGCAAGATCCTTGCCGGGGGCAGCTTTAGCTAAACCGGCAAGATCCTTGCCGTGGCAGCTCGCCCCACACCTACGGAACGAAGTCACCCTCGAGTCCACTGCCCCCATGGGGCAAGGATTCGGGAGACATCCCCGTGGTGGCATGCAGATCTTTGTGAGGACATTCAAGATCAGATACCCGCTTAAGAAGGAGATGATCCTTGGCGGGATCCCAGCCAAGGAGGACCACAAGGCCCCCGGCAAGAGCCTTGCCGGGGATGACAGCGGGCGCCACGGCAAGACCCTTGCCGGGGCCCCGGCAAGGCCCTTGCCAAGGACACCCGTGGGGCCACCATCAGGCCCGCACCAGTCGCACCCCCACCGCCTTTCGCATGCAGCTGCCGACCCAACCAGTTGGGCAGACACCTGCGTGGCGGCGAACATATCTTCGTGGAGACCCACCACTGCGCCACCTCAGCTGCCTACCTGCCTACATGGCACCACAAGCACCGCTGGCCAGGGCGCGTGTCGACGCAAGGGGGAGCGGCGACGGACGAGACAGGGCTCTCCCCCGTCCCCGATAAAGCAAGGACACCTAAGCAAGGCGCATTAAAAGCGCCTTGTCATGTAATGCGAGGGATAACCTCGCATTACTGTACCCTTTCCACCTCCTGTGTGCCACTATGGCAACCCCTTTCCTATAAAAGGAGGCCCGAGGCGACCAGGAGGAGGATTCGGCTTTTTGGAGCTCTTCACGCCCATTGCTAGCTCAAGAACACACATAAACAATCCACCAAAGCAGGAGTAGGGTTTTACGCATCCTCGCGGCCCGAACCTGGATAAAGGAATCGTGTGCTATCTGTTTGATCCGCTCTTCTCGCGACCCCGCGCCCCGCAACCGTAGTAGGGATTCTTGTGATCCCATAGGTGTCGTTTCCCACCGACACTTATAAACCGGAAAGGAGGGAGTATCTCTACAATCATCTCTCTTCCTCTCCGATTCTCCTGACGTCTACCTCTAACTAGCCTGACCTAAACGTACGCCATGCCGCATCATGATGGTCTGCCCTTAGTGTTCCAGTTTCCTGAGGAAGACACCCAGCGGGAGTCTCAAGAACATAAGGCGCTTTGGGACGAGCTTGAACTGGCCTTGCGGGAAGACGCCGCGCCTGTCCCCGCTCCCGTTCCGGCTCTCGTGGCCCCGACTGCGCCAGCGCCCATCCCCGTGGCATTGATGGGCCGGGAGCCGCACATTGTCGCCGAGCTTGATCCCACGGGGTTCCACGAGGTGCCCGCCGACTTTCACGCGCCCGTGCACCTGCCAGCGCATGCGCCTGCGTGTGCACTGACGTGCACGCCCTTGCCGGTGCCCGTGCACCTACCAGCGCATGCGCCTGAGCGTGCACTGACGTGCGCGCCCGTGTCGGTGCCCGTGCACACTAATGTCTCCACCGCACCGTTGACAGCGCATGTCCCCGCGCGGGTGCCAGTGCCCCCCTCGGTGGCATGGATGGCCACCGTCGACCGCTTCCTTGCACCAACGCCAGTCGCCTCCTCCCGCCAGTCAACTCGCTCCGAAGTCCAGAACATTTTGGCCTTCCTTGAAGCTAGGCCAATGTCCAGGAGTATGCCAACAATGGCGCAAGACGCCGCTGTCGCCGTCGGTCAGTGGCCCGATGACACACAGAGAATGGCAGAGGAGCCGCTTCCCACCGTGAGACGCCCCCGCTGCCGCCGCGTAATCTAAATTTGCCATGAAAAACGTTCAGATTGACATGCTTAAAATCCGAACGTTTATCATTTTCGTTTATTTTAAATCGATCGTCGTATAATTTAAAGTCGGAGTCGGACTGAACAAAATGTATGGTTTGATCGATTGAATGTTCTGCTAGAGCCGTATCAAATTAAATATAAAACGTCATCAAGCCACATGTATTCCTTGTCATCCAACGACCTAGACTGCTTCAATGTCGAGCGCTCAACACGTTTAGCGTGCAGTTAATTTCATGCCAAAAATAGTGCTAATCACAGGACAACACGCAAATAATATCCTAGTAGTTAATATCCGCATGCACTTAATATACATCCAAATTAACGTGCATTGCACGTACACACTGACTGGTGCTGCTAGTACGTGAAACTGGTGCCGTAACTTGTGAACGCGTCTAGATATGGTCAACGGCAACATCGCCCTCGAGTTTTTCCGGTTTGCCCATGCGTCTAAACGCAGAAGGGGAGGAGAGAGAGAGCACACATGGAACCCACGAGTAAGTGAAGGCGAATAGTACTAAAAATAATATTACATGTTATCCATTAATTAGGCTGTGGTAATATAAAACATTATGTGAACAAAGGGGGTACAACAAACATTGCTATTCTATGTATGTTGCCTACTCTTGACGTGCGGCTTGAAGGCCCGGTCGCATGTTCGATCCTCGTCCTTTATTTTTTAATTTGTATATGGGTCCAAATTTGTTTCATGACATGTGGGCCCCTCGGTGTGTAGTTTGTACCACTTTAATTTGTGGGTCGAAATTTGTTCCATTCCAAGTGGACTATCGGTGTGTAGTTTTGTAGCTTATTTATAATAATTAAAGAGAACAACATAGTTTTTTAAATAATACCATGGTGCAACTTTGAAGGCGAGAAAGGACGTGCGAGAGAGCGATGACCAAGCCAGAGGGAAATCAACTAGGGCAGTTGCGTGAGTTGCAACGGTGTTTGGAGTAGTTGTGGGCCGAATGCTATGAAAATATAATCTAAACTGACCGGAATAAATGCCTACACAAATTAATCAAAGGTTGGAGTGCCCCTCGTAATGTAAATAGCTCCGGCTTTGCGAGGGATGGAGAGGTAGTAGCTTCAACGCGTGGAAGATATGGTGTGAGAAAGCGAGGTCAATCGAGAGACATATAGATAGAGAGACAAAGTGAGTGTGGTCCGACATTCATTGAACAAATATATATGCTCTGGAGAGATATTGTTCGATTGAGCTTTTTGGCAAGGGTGAGGGCTGTAAGATAGAGCTTGAGAGATGATCCGGTCATAGACGTGTAGATATATTTTGTGCGTGGGAGGAAGCAAGGTTAACCGATCACATAGGGTCGCCGTGCGATCGAAAGAGTGAGACGGGTTGGAGAGAGTGACCTAGATAGACGATGTGCGTGAGAGAGTATACAATGTGAATAGGTCGAATTGGGCTCAAACATGGTGATATATCATTTTTGTCCGAGAAAGAGCGAGGTCAATCGAGACATACGGAGAGAGAGAGATTGAGTGAGCGTGGCCCACCATGAGGTTGAAAGAGTGGTGGCGGCTTGGATAAACTGACCTAGATAGACAATCTGCGTGAGAGAGTATAGAGTGTGTCGATCGAGGCCCGAATAGGGAGATATATCATTTGTGTGTGAAAGAAAACGAGGTTAAACGAGACTCGGATAAAGAGAGCGAGATTGAGCGAGTGTGGCCCGCCGTGCGGAAGAAAGAGTGAGACAGTCTCGAGGGAGTGACCTAGATATACAACGTGCGTGCGTGCGCATGCACGAGAGGTTGGGGGCTAGATAGGCAATGCATGTATTTAGCACGAGAGGGTGGGAGGGAGAGGGGGGAGAGAGAGCTCGGCATGGGGTGCAATGGCGGGTGTGTGAGGTAAATACATTTGGTAACAGAGTGGAAAAAGGGGTTGTGTAGTTGAGA
Source organism: Aegilops umbellulata (assembly GCA_032464435.1). Taxonomy (NCBI): domain Eukaryota; kingdom Viridiplantae; phylum Streptophyta; class Magnoliopsida; order Poales; family Poaceae; genus Aegilops; species Aegilops umbellulata. The sequence continues at coordinate 240,453,337 of CP136055.1, read as the reverse complement.
GACTTAGAGATCGAAACATGGAGAGAAAGAATGAACATGTGTTGGAAACCGATAGCTTCCTAAGGTGGTTAGGAGAGGAAGATTGACCGATACAGGAAGTATGTAGCGTTTGTGCGGGGGGGGGGCTAAAAACAACATCTGAATGTACATAGTACGAGACTTAATATCGATGTTTCAATTCGGTGTACATTGTAAGATTTGAACCGAGGACCAGGCATACGGGTAATTATTTCGAATTCGTGCCATACTAACTTTCAAAAAGTTGACATTGACTCAGTTTGTTGTGCTATTTTGTAGGTCATATGTTTGAATCCATCCAAAAGTTTTCTCACTACCATGGTGTTCATCATATACATATGAATTTGTATTAAAAAAGTAGCGTGGATACAGCGAAATGCGAAATCCACGTTAGAATTGGAGATCGCTACCTGACACACACTCTAATTCAAATAACTAACTATGTGACACACACTCTAATTCAAATAACTAATTATGTGAGACACACTCTAATCCACGTTAGCGTGGGTACCGTTTTGATTTTTTTTTCAAATAACTCCTCATTAATTAATTTATAGTACTCCCTCTGTTCACTTTTATAAGACCTTGAAGACATTTCAGACAATGTGCAAAACAGTTCATTTTAAGTTGTTTGAAACGACTTACAAAAGTGAACGGATGGAGTATCTCGTTTCGAATGACTAATTATTGCAAGGAAAACACGGGCATGGTAATACATACAAATTCGTTTGCAAATGAAAGAAGATTCGTTTGCATTCTCAAATGTAGGCGCACCAGGCAAACCAGGGTCATGTCGGGGTGGACGCTGCTTCGGTGCCTTAAAGGCAACTGCCTTTGGGTCACTGACATGTGGGCCAGCCACCTGTTGGGCCCATATGTCATGGACACAAAGGCAAGTGCCTTAAGGCACCGAAGCATAGTCCTGTCGGGGTGGTCGCGTGTGTCGGACAGACGCGTAGCACCCAGCCACCCACCCCGTCCCCCCCCCCCAAAAAGAAAGACGACAATATAAGTTCGCACATACAGGTTTCGGATTAAAATATCTGGCGGCCCCAATTCCAGCCCTGCAAAATCTCTCTTCTCCATCGTCCCCTTCCGCGCCCAGATTGCTCAAATCCCTAATTCGCCGCCAACCCTCGAATCGCCCCTCGTCTCGTCTCTTCCCCATAGTTCCCCACCTCTGTGCCAGATGACGACGACGAAGACGACGGTCGCGCTTCACCACCATGCCGGAGCTACCTCATCTACGCCCTCGTCCACCGCACTGGGTGGTCCACCGACAACGTCAGCCGCCGCAACCGACGTGCCTCACAGACACCGAGTTCCACCGCATCAGGTGCGCTTCACCGACGCCATCTCCCAGCTCACCGGGGCTACTTCACCGAGCACATCGTCGCACCTCCGCCCCCGAGGCCGTTGGGGCTTCACCAATGGTCTCGTCCACCGCATCGTAGCGCTCCGCTGCCACTCAAGATCTGCATCCGTGCGCAGCCAGCCAACGCCAGCGCATCACCCTCAATGGCTCTGAAGTGACCCGCACTCTAGCTAGGCGAGCATGCCCAAACGCCGGCCCGAAATAGGTATCCACACATCACTCCCTTGTGCACTGTTCCGATGATGTTTGGATATCCTTTCACTACTCTCTTAGCTTACACGCCTATGCAACTCTGACCTTAACTCTTATTTCTTCTGGAGATATCATCTGAAACAAGCAAATCCATATTTTAGCGAAGCATGATGGCGCTATGGGATCTGATACACATCTTGCACACCCGTATAACCTTGTAAGTATTTGTCCTCCGGTACAACATCAAGGTCGATTCCTCTTATTTGATCAACCATTCGATGTGTCAAAAATGCAGAGGGGGGTGCAAGGAGCACAAGGCCTGCACATCCAAGCAAGTGGTAACATGGACTTGTACATAGAACATCCCAAGCGCAAGCAGAGCTGCAGTGAGCCTGTACAACGAGCTAGCGTAAGTCCATGCATTCCATTTAATTCGTACTGGCATTCGTGTATGATTTGTGTGCAGTGGCTGATCCACGAATTCAAGTTACCAGGGGCGAACATTTAACTTAAAAAATATGAAGGCACTTGCACTCCGGAAATCAACATAACTTGAGAAATGTGAAGCTACATGCACTTTGAAAACCAACTAATGATCCAAAGTAGTTTAGATTATAAACACTTAATGATGCAAGCACCAAAAAACACAAAATACAACATGGTGTACAAGGACTACAAACATGGTCTGTACCTGCTTGAATTATTCGTTCTCTGGCTGAAAATATCAAAGTGTAATTGCACGTATAACCAGTGCGCAAACTGCATATCAATATATCTATCCTGCACAAGTATGCCAGTAGTTTCAAACAACAAATTAGAAAAGTATTTATGCTATGTTGTCATGATATGGGGACTTTCTGGTAGATGGCCTCGACGTTTCCTAAAGCTATGAAAATGCACTATAATTTGCTTGTCATCAATGCCTGCAAATCTCTGTCTCTCTCAACATAGTAGATCATCATTAGACACTAAATCCTTCAATGAGCTTGCAAAATGCTTGCATTAGATCCCTCATTAGACACTATATGTTCATCACCAGGAGCATGTAAAATGTTTGCATCAAATCCTTCATTAGCAGTCTGTTCATTAGACACTTCAGGCTCAAGAACAACATGAGCTTGTATGTTTGCACCGGAAACTTGATTAGATACATCAGATTCAGTCAGTTCAGTATTGATTGGGGGAGTTATAAAATAAGTAGAAATTGGTTTCATTTTCTCATAGATTCCCTAAATACAAGAAGTTTTACAACACCGTCAGGTTTAACTATTGGCCAAAAATTGAAGAGTTGAATTAGATATAATCAGGGATGTGATGTACCTGCTCGTTGCGCATGCTACTCTTGCAATTAGCGACTGTCCGTTTGCGCAAGCTCGATGCCATGCCCGTGCTGCCGCCGCTGCCTCCCACATAGGCTACACCCAGGGTTGGATCTTCATCTTCTTGTCCTTCCGTTCGCTTGAAGCCCGGTGACCGCCCTCCAACGAGGGCGCGAGGAAGTGTTGTGTCGGTCTGTGCAGCGGCGGCTAGGTTAGGAGCAAACCAGACTGGAGGCTGGAGCGAATGAATTGGGATTTTTCCTGCTGTCGATCGATATGGGAGGCACTCGTTTGGGCCGCGAGCCTGCTATAGGGCCTGCCTTGCACTTATGTTATTGGCCCATCCAAATAGAAACATTTTTCTTCATTTTTACATTGCCTGCTCGTGCGTTGGGACGAAGAAAACTAGCGTGGGCCAACCTGTACGACTCAAACTAGGTGCACACTTTCCAGCCACCTGAGGTGGCCGCCCATACCAGCCCCTATGGTGGCGTCGCCCCTTTTTGCGTGTATGATTAGATAGTGAAAAATATTCCAGTGGCGCTTTTGATTTACCCACAGAATGGTTGAATTGCTTGTTTCTATGAACTGAGTTTGCCAATAATGTGAAGGATGCCAGTCTTTTCATCCTATTGTAGATTGCTTAGATCTCGATATGCCAAAAGTAATCGCATGAAATATACAGTAAAAGCCAGTGTGATGTGTTTGGCTACAACTAGTCTGACTACACGTCCTTATATCACATATCAAGGATGCAACATCTTACCAGATTAACCATTCGACTTACCCATGCAGTGTGGGAAGAAAGAAGTATTGGGACTGCGTATCCAAGCAATTGATGCCATGGACTCCTTCTTACAACCTTGTAAGCGAAAAAGAAGTTGCAGTGTGCCTGTACAAAGAACTAGCGTAAGTTCAGTTACCTGCTTCTCGGAATTTTAGTTAGCCACTTATTGCAAAATTGTTCAATTGTGTTGCTTGGCTTAATTTAGTTTGCTACTGATTACATAATGGCACAGCCTGTTAATCATATTGTAGACTGCGCCTATCTATATGTTTGATACTTACTGTTAAGAATTACCTGTTTGCCTTAATTTAAATATCAACTTGTTTGTTTAACTGCTTTGCTGCTGCAACAGTGGGTTACAATGATGTTAATAACTACTTTTCAGCATCCAACTGAAACTCTTTAATTCCTTGTTTGTTTAACTGGTTTGCTGTTATAACTCCCAGTTGAGATGTTTTACTAACTTCAGCTTTTCTGAATCCAATCGGAACTTTAATGGCAAAATAGGTTAGCCCAAGATCAAAGAGCGAGGTCCCCATGGACGTTGCATCATCCCACAGCAGTGGCACCGGCCCAATCGTGCATTATGAATTGCCAACTGCTGATGCTCTAGAGGCTAAACTAGTGGTAGAAAGAGATTCTGCTTCTGCACTTAGAGATGAAGTTAACATGTTGAGGAAGCAAACAGCACAATCACAAGCAGTACTCAAGACAACCATTAAATATTTGGTGGATTTCAAAACGAAGCAAGCTGAGACTGACCAGATTGTTAAGGTCCTGAAGGAAAAAAGGAAATTAAATTCCTACCTGGTAAATCATAGGTGAAATGTTCTTTCCATAGTTGAATAAACTTTGTGTTGTCTGTTCATGTAATCAATCAAACCATTTGTTTTAGAGATCATGTAATAATTGTTTTTTTGTTTTTTGGTTTGTAATTTTATTTGAGCACAAGTCTGTACTAATTGATAAGACTCGGAGACATTTCATTTGGATTGCTGTGCCAGGCCTACAAATATGCCAATCGGGCTGAATGTGCATTCAGCAATAGTAGTATAGATGGACCATAAGTGGCACGCATTGGAAAGGGCCAAGATGCTGGCTAAAAAAAGGATGCTGTTGTAGCCAAAAAAAAGTATAGCGGCATGGCTTATGTATGTTAGTTGATATTATTGATCCATATACTCTATAAGTGTTTATATGTCTGTTAGTTCCGTACATTCTTGGTTGATTGACTCGGTATTTGAATCTTGATACATCGCTTGTGTACATATCTAAATGGGTGTACACATTATGCTGCGTGTGACATTTGAGTTGGACATGAAGTGTTCCAAATATTCGTATTCACCTTAAACTGGATTCTAGTTTCTCAATTTGACTATCGGCATTTGTAAACCATATTCATATATGATAGTGGAATACATCTTTGTCGTCCTTTTGAAGATATATAAAAACACATAGAATGATTTATAAAGATTCATATAGGAATACAAAATGGATTCGAATTTAGTTGCCAGGGTAAACGTGGATACTTATTGTCCCAAAATTCGAAAGAAACAGCAAAATGTCCACTCCCACATCGGCTGCCCAAAGCCAAGTGTTTGGGATGGAAATTACTGTCTAGCCATTACACGGACAATCCATCGGCCCGATTTCCACTGCTCTAAATAGGGGTAGGTTAGTAACTTCAATTAGACGTGACACGACTGCCTCTGAACCCATTCCGACACGGTGGGCGTCAAACATGGGCGGCAAAACTCATTTGATTCAACTCGTCCGAAAGACCTCTGTTTCTCCCTCCATTCCCCATTCATACACGGTGGGCGGCAAAACAAACTCTCCTCGTCCGAAATAGATGTAGGCTAATATTTAAATAGGGGCAGATGTGTAACTTCCATCAGACGTGACACAACCGCCCTACCTGTCAGCCCCGTTCATACACCGTGGGCGCCAACCGTGGGCGGCAAAACACCCTCTCCTCGCCCGAAATAGTTACCGGCAAATATTTGGGAGATGCGAGATTACCGTCCTATCCCCAACCGACGAGACGTCCAAATTTGAAACGGGGGATACGGTCGTAACTTTCCCATATTTCAGACAGGCACGTCCCAAAAACATGGTTCCCGGTACCTCTCCCTCCATTTTCCCATTCATACACCATCCGTGTTAGAACACCCCATTCCCACACCAGCCTCCGTCTGCCACCCCATCCATCACCGCCGTCCTCCACCACATCCATCGCCACCGTCCTCCACCATGCCAGAGCGCCTACCAAGACCGCGTCGTCCACTGCTAGAGATGGACGTTTCTCATCCACGGCGACGGACCAATAGCCTTGCATCACGTCCTCTCGCTTCATCGACGTCGTCGTCCTCTTTGTTGGGGCCGCTCACACGACCTTCTCTTCCACCGCAACGGGACTTATCCTCCGATGCACCCGTCTACCGTCGCAGATCTGCTTCAACGCCACCGACAGCCATCGCACCCCCGATGCCTACACGGCACCGCAAGAGAGGTGGTACTTCATATCTCCTCAAATTTTTGATCTCAACCAGAAAATAGATCTTAACTTGGTTACTCTACTTTCTTTTCAGCTCTTAGAATTTAGTTCTTAGTTCGAAGCAAACAATGGATGCTAAGTATCATTTCTCCGGTTTGCAGCTTCAAATCTGCCATGGCACAGCCATAATACGGTTTAATTGATCATGCTTAGGGTTTAATTGATCATGTTGGTTCCGTGGTGGTTTCTTTAATAGAAATTAGAGGGGAAACCCTCTTTTGCTAAAAAATATATGCTTAGAGTTTCCCCCTTTTATGATCACTATATGATCAGAATACATGCTTTGTGTCATAATAACACTGCTCCACCCATCAAGCTAAACAAGCTTAGTTGTTCAAATACGAATCTGATATTATTAAAACAGAGTTGTTTAATTGGTCAGCTAAATGTTCCTAAATTAGTTTCGAAAATGCATGTTCGCCGCTCGGGTGTGTATCTCTGTGTGTGGTCTGGTCAGCACGGTTGGGGAGGTGAACTTTGCATATGCAGGGGTTTATAGGGAGACACTCTCCGAGATGAAACCGCAATGCATTCCATAGATAATCTGACTACTTTTTATGTTTTCATGAATCTCAGATTCTGAATAGCATCATAATGATTATGAGCTTGCGCGCATGAAAAGAATAAAGCAGAACAATGCCACGGCTATCAAACTTGGCATTAAGGGACTGAAATCAAGTCTGGATGCAATGCAATGCAAACACTCTCCACCTACAGATTCATGCTTAGAATATGATCCTAACAGTGATTCTAAGCTAGAGGGAGACCTAAGTCAATGTAGCTCCCTAGTGGAGGAGTCAGAGGAAGATGCCCTATCTTATTCACCCATCAAGGTACTTGCTCTAACTTTCCAAGGTTACATTGCTCGCACATATCTTGCAGCTGTTGCTTTGCATTGCTTCTACTTTGTTGAACTGCCATTAGCTTAGTTTACACATCGTGTATGTGAATACGCCCTGCCTATCCATTTTCAGTACATATTCCATCTGTCATCATACCATATTTATCCATTCAAATGTTGTTCTTATGTATCAGACGTTCAAAAGGAAGAGGGTGATTGCTGATCGTGGAGGAGCACAAGCAAAGTATTTGGAAAAGGTAGTGGCACCTGATAAATCAAATAGCCCATTAGGTGTAGTTGCAATATCACCTGACCCACAAAATACCCCAACTCTAGCAGACTCTAGCCCTACTACACTGGTCATTTCTGATGCCCCAACTCAGCAGACCCCAACTACAGCAAACAGTATGATTATGCTAGTTGACATAGCACCAGCTGTATGACGCAAAACCCCCATTCCAGCAAAGAGTACACCAAATCCAGTTGCCAAATCCCTTTTCGAACCAGAGAGAGCCCCAATTGCAGCAAATAGGACCCCTGTTCCATTTCTTCCCAGTTTAGAAGACGAAGCTTATGTTGTTGCCAGGAACTTTGTGCGCATCTTTCCTTCATGGAAAGATTATAACAGACACAGAACAATTTCCAGTCTTCCTCCGCAACTTATGCGAAAGTAATGTACTAATGTTATTCATGGTCATTACTGCATATGTTTCTGCTGACAAAAGACACAAGATTGCATTCTTTTAAATAGGCGAGGCGCAAACTGGATTGTGATGACGAGCAAGGGTTGGTTGCGCTTTTCAAGCACTCGTTGATGAAGTATCGTTCCTACTTGAGGCAAGCGCACTTCGATGGCAAGCCTCTGGACGAAATTTCTATAAAGTCTCCGGTGCTACATTTATTCGACGGTGACTGGAATAATCTTGTTACACATTGGTCTCAGCTGCGGCGTAAGGTACTGTCTATGATATCACATCACAATTTGAACTACATTTTTGCATTTGCCTTAATGTCTCACTTGTACGAAAACTGTTAGCAGAAGAACATTCGTTCTCAAGGGACCACATAATCTCGCAACTATACTGCACAATGCATTGCTCTTGTGAGTACCTCTTGCCCTATATGACCATACTTACTTTCATAGCTGTTTGATTATGTAGCATCACTGCACATGTTAGCCTCGTAATCATCCATTTGGTGGACATTATAAGATCCGTATGGACTCTTACATAAATTTAGAATCAACCCAATGCTTTTGAAGAGGTTTAGCTCTGCAGTCCTCTTGTAAGGACTGAACGTGGTCTATCACTGTACTTACATTAATAGCTACTCCCTCCGTCCCATAATATAAGAACGTTTTGTACAGTACACCAGTGTTCAAAACACTCTTGTATTATGGGAAGAGGGATTGGTTCATTTTGTAGCATTCTGCATCTTATCTCCCTCGCCCACCATTTACTAAAAAAGATCAGATCTATATTTAATCTTACCAACAAGTAGAATACACAGACAATGCCAGTGCAGAAGTGTAGCCCATTGCTCTTGTCAGTACATTTTGTCCTGTAACGCTTGTACTTCCAAGGATTGGTAGTTGATTATGTAGCATCAATCTGCATCTTATCTTCATTATCCTCTATCCCTTCCAGTATTATCATATCTATAATTACTCTCTACAAAATGTAGAGTACAGGCAATGCTTATGAAGAAGATTCTGTGCTGAAATTCTTGAGTTATCCTTCCCTTGACATGGAGAAGGGCATTATAAAGCCGGTGTTAACTGTTAATGTAAGTCAGTCCTTCTAAAGCCTTTATCCTCAACTGCTGTTTAATTTGCTCATACTCCCTATCATTTACTGCTGTTTAGTTTGTTGTTTCTACCAAAATGCATGTTCGTAAGAACCGTAAATTCTAAATTTTACTTGTAAAACCAAATTCCTTATTCATACCATGCACATTACTTAATACTCCCTATATGTATGCTTGTTTTTGTGGATCTATAATCCAGTGTGTGGTGAAGCAGCCCACGTTTGCACCTTGTCATCTCCTGTTTTATCTTACTGATGTGGCTGATGATATGAACAACATGCCATGCACATTATCCAAAATAGATACAATGATTTTCGTTGCCCTTCATCTATGCTTGTTATGTTGACATGGTAATCCAGTAGTGTGGTGAAGCTCCCCGCATTATGAACAATGCCAAATTATGCTATTGATATTTTGAACATACTCTTCATTTTCTAATTTGAAATTGGATAGAATTGACAGAACTGTTATCATCTTTGTTTATACACGTGGAAAACCTGTCATTTCTCTACTTTGTTTCAGGGTGATATGCCTGATGGCATGCACAAGTCTGTTTGAAGGCTGTGAGACAAACCCAACATATATTGCAGCAAAGAAGGCAAAACATCTTGAAGATAGTGATACAACCCCAAAGTCTTGTCTTCATGCAGTGTTCAAGTTACTTGAGACTAACAGTCAGACAAGCTCACAGAATTCGTTGTCTGAATCAGTTCGACTTCTTCAGTCCCAAGTTCTAGCAGAAAGGCATTCTACAACTCAACTTCGACTTGAAGTCCTATCTCTAAGAAAGATTGCGGAGAACACCAATGAGAACCTCATCGCTAAACAGCTACACCTAGAAGCTATGACCGACATGCTAGGCTAACCTTTCTTGAACTGTCTTGGAAGTGGTCTCGGTTCAGTATTATTTTGTTACACTGCAATGGTGCCCAGTTTTTGTAATCTGCTTCTTCGTTGCGCTTTATGATCACTGGTGGTGAACTTCGATGCTCAGTGGATGTAATATACCTTAAACCCTTTATTGTATAGTGTAGGTTTATTCTAAGTTACTATGACGTAATTTCTTTATTGTATAGAGTAGGTTTGTTCTTAATTCATACTAGTTACGCAGCAGCCCGAAATGAACCCCGACCCATGATTGTGCGAATCAAATCACGGGCTTTTAACAGGCCGAAATTGTCTCTGTCCTTGTTTGGCCCAATCAGATATCAGTTGCGAGCAGGCCGGATGCAAACAGGGCCGTAGTTAGGCCCAACTATATGACGGGCTTTTAACAGGCCAAAATTAATATAGGGCCGAAATGTTAAACAGGCCCTTAACATGCTAAAACTAATATCAGGTCGAATTCCTAAGTGGGCCTTCAGCAAGTGGGCCCAAAAGCAGTGTCCAGCTGACGGGCCGAATCTGATATGGGCCATAATTGAGCCCAAAGCCTCTTAAAGGGCCGGACCTGATCTGGGCCGTAATTTGGCCCAAAACGTGGTAGGCTTTTAACGGGCCGGATCTCATATGGGCCACTATTAGGCCCGGAGCGTGGCAGGCCATTAATGGACCGGGTCAAATATGGGCCGGCATTTGGCCCAAAACATGGCAGCCGGTTAATGGGCCGGCCTACTAGGGTCCTCAAAATCTTGTGGGCCTACAGCTGGGCCGGCCCATTAATGTCGGCGAAATCTCATGGGCCTTTAGCTGGGCCGGCCCATTATGACCCGCAAGAATCTTGTGGGCTCTACCTGGGCCGGCCCATTATGGCACACAAAAATCTTGTGGCCTTTACCTGGGCCGGCCCATTATGGCCCGCAAAATCTTGTGGGCCTTTAGCTGGGCCATCCCATTATGGTCCACAAAATCTCGTGGGCCTTTAGGTGGGCCATCCCATTATGGTCCGTAAAATCTTGTGGGCCTTCAGTTGGGCCAGCCCATTTAAACTTGATGGGCCGGTCCACGTGTCAACATATCATAGGCGCGTCTCGCCCATTGGATGAGTTGACACGTGTCTCCTCCAGCCAATGATGATTTTACACGTGGAAAATCCCCATTGGTCTGGGCTGTTAACGGCTTATCGGATCCAAAACCCGACCCGATAGCTTAACAGCGTTCCGTTACGGTGGATGCCACGTGGCGGTCACCCTTGACGAAAGCACTTCTGTGACGCACGATTTATTGTCATGGAAGTGGACACTTCCGTGATGATAATTTTGGTAATGTCATGGAACACTTCTACGACAGCACAGGTATGACTATCTTGATTCTGTCATAAATTTGTCATGGATGTACATGCATGACAAAAAAAGCGACCTACTGTGACAAACACGTATCATCACGGAAGTGTATTTTTTTTGTAGTGCACACGGTGCAAGGCCTATCATTCCCACGCAGAACTAGCAAATGGGTTCACAAGCTTACTAATAAGCATATAGAGAAACTATGCTTGTGACAACTTGTGGTGAAGATAGAAGAAGAAAGCCTCATCAAAGACGAGGGATACCAATTAAGATGGCAAAAGCCTCGTAAAGATAAGCATGAGGAAAATAATCTTCACCACACAAGAGTGCATCAAGATGCAACGAGATACGACACGCACTCAAGGCAAAAGCTTTCACGGAGCCACCAAATAAATAACAAAAGAGAGACAAGGTGGACGTGAAAGAAAGGATATAATCTAGAGATGTAATTTCTCTCAAGTATATAAGGTTCTAGGTAGACGAAATCATGATGATATATATCTATAAAGAAGGATGTACACCCGAAATAGTTACAACATGAAGGAACAAGATATCCAAAAGGAAGTCATACATATACCAATAAGATATTTGCTTGAGAGCATAGCACATGGCTAGATATCGTATTATTGTATATAAATGAACTCAAACCACACGAACATCAAAGACATCACAACTAGCAACAAGACATCATTGTTGGGATGCTTTGAGAAAGGAAACAAGTATCATAAGAAAGAATGGATAACATGCCATGATACAACCTACACAAGGTTGATGCAAGAAATGTGTGCATGAAGTATATGAAGATACTTGTTACCGAGATAACATTGGAAGGATGTAGTAGATACCAATTGAAGGTACAAAGTAGTTCGTTGATCATCCTAGCTTGAGTCCAATAAGCACATGGTGACAACACCTTCCTTGTGAGTGAGCCGAGCATCCAATGCATCTCCACTTGTTCCTAGAACAACAACACAAACAAAATGGTACCCAAACTCATTGGGACCAAAGAGTTAGAGAACCAACAACATATAGGACAAACTCCACATAAATATGTGCATATAGATATGAAAATGAATTTCATGCACATCTCATCCAATTTGAGACTTGGTGGAGTTCCCCCTATATACTGGGTCAAAGAAAGAAAGCATGCCAAAGAAACTACAAGAAGTAAATATGCATGCTCAAGGCCTTCAAGAACCGATACCAAATGACAAAGAAAAACCAAGTGAAGAAAAGATACCAAATGAATAAAACATCACTTGGAGGATATCCATAAAAGATACATCAAGGAATGAGATATCCATTGATACACTCAAAAAGAAAGATGTCAAACTCCCAAAAGGGAGAATGGTTCCAAACAAACCAAGCCCTCTACAAAGTTTCATGATGGCACAAAGTACCAAAAAGAAACAGCTTGCCTTCCACAAACACACACTTGATAAGGATCACAAGATGAGTATTTTATAGAGAATAGGATAGCTCCCCCAACACTAGTACATTATAGAGAATTTGCATTTGAATACAAAATGCACAAGGTGGGATCACCACTTTCACTATATCTACAAAACACTAGACAAGGTCAAGAAATTAACAAGATCCACAAGTGGTATGGAATACAATGGGAGTTGACACAAACCTAGGCAAGAGATAAAGAAAATAAAAGCAAAGGCCAATGTAAAGATGATCAATAATTTCTACTACACATAAGTGAGTACCAATTGTCAAAAGACAAGAAGTATTTGGAAATAATTCCCGGTGGTAGATAGCAAGGATATCCGACATCATCTTCACACCAAACAAAAAGCAAATTGCAACTTGTAGAGCTAACATGCCACCTAGGAACAAGATAATTTACAATATCAATTCTAGGTGACAATATCTCAAATGTACACATTTTCTAGGCTAGTAATATACACATAGCATATTACTCCCCCATAATGTGATACCAATTAAAGATAAACAAGAGGCAAAATAACGATCCAACAAGAGATAATTAATGGACAATTTAGAATTTGAATTTCTCATGAGAAGACATAGTACATAGCGACTAGATAATCTTGAAATATCAATACTAGATGGTATTACTCATGTACACACATATATAGGATTGTGAGGTGCACAAAGCACATCACTCCCCCATAATGGGATATTCCATTAATCTCTCACAAGAGCCAACTAAGAAATGAACAAGATGCAAAAGGCTCAATGCATGACACACACGTACATGATGTGCAAACCAACACACACATACTTGATTGCTCAAGATAATCAAGTTGGAAGCACAACATATACAAACACATGCAAGGAACAAAACCAAACATGCAAAGGGGTAAGTAACTATCAATGTAAACACTTTAAGCACGAGTTACCACATGGAGGAACATTGGATATAAGATAGAAACTTGATAATCCGAATAGCTTGGCTTGAGACAATTAGATTGATGAAGTCCCCTTAATTCTTCATAAAGTAGCCAAGTCTCCAATGCCCTCCAACAACACCTATTGATCAAGTTTGAGCTAGTTGGTCCCCAACCAAGTTGGGTCCTAAAAGGTTAGTCACAATAGGCTTGGCTACCCAAATGGTTCTTTGCTTCAAACCACTTTGAGTACCAACAAACGTGGCAACCACATTGCCAACCTTATCCTTCCCAAGAGAATAGACATCATCAAAAATAATTGGGTTGGATAAGTTACCACGAGTGCATGAAGAAGCGAGGTGACCTTTCTCACGACGTAGGTAGCAACGTCTACTCTTCACTTTCTTCTCACTTGATTTCTCAACTTGAGAAGCATTAGCTTGAGTCTTCTTGGGAAGAGGCCTTTCTTAAACTTGAGGTTGAGCATGAGAATGCACTTGTAGCCGCTTCCCTTGTTGCTTGTCACTAATGGCCTTCTTCTTCAATGGGCAAGATCTAACATGATGCCCTTCAATTTTGCACTTGAAGCAAATAATCTTGGCCGAACTCTTGACTTGTTTTTGGCCCTTCTTGTTGTTTCTCTTGGACTTCTTCTTCTTATTGGAGTTGAGTCCAAGTCCACCTTTGTCATTGGGGGATTTTTGTACACTCAAGATATTGTTGAGTGTGGCATTCCCTTCATGACACTTTTCCAAATCTTTCTTCAAAGAAGTGACTTGGGCCTTGAGCTCTTTGATTTCCTCTACATGATTAGTCTCAACACAAGCACTAGAGGAAGTACAAGCTTCATCTTTAGCGCAACAAGGCAAGGAAAGCAATTCATCACAAGATGTACCAATGTTATGCATGGATGAATCGCGAGGACTAGCACAAGGCAATATAGCATTTTGAATAAAAGTAGTGCTAGTATCCACATGAGGCTCACTAGATGTTACCTTAGCAAGCATGGACTCATGAGCTAACTTTAGTACATTATGGGATACTAGAAGATCATCATGAGAGCTTGTGAGCTTTACATGATTTTCTTCCAACATCCCATAATTGCTAGATAGCAACTCAAGTTGAGCCCTTAGCTCAACATTCTCCTTCAATATGGATGCTTCACAAGAGATAGAGTTAGTAGCACAAGCATCATCATTAGCAACAAGAGGAGAAGACAACTTTGCAAGCTCTTTTGAATATGAAGCTTTAAGTTGAGCATGAGACTCGGTGAGTTTGATGAGCTCTCTCCTAATGACCCTTGAGCCATTTTCAAGGTGCTCAAAGTCCTTAAGGAGTTTAGCATGCGCAACTTCAAGCTCCTCATTTTTAGTTTCAAAATGATTGGCCACCTCAAGAGCTCTATCACGAGATTCCCTCACTCTATATAATTCTAGAGCAAAAGTCTCCTCAAGAGATTCCTTGGTGGTTTGTTCAAGTTCAAGAGCTTGAGAGAGGTCCGCAATCTCATTAGCGTAATCACGCTCATGACCTTCCATTTTCTCAATGGTGACCTCATGCTCCTCGAGATGAGATTCCAACTCCTCAATATATTTCTTGCTCTCAATGGCAATGGACATAATTTCCATGAAGTTGGAATGAGCAATTTTATTTTTATGAAGAGCTTTAAAAACCATTTCCCCCTTCATTTTTAAGGAGGCAACATTATCATTCTCTTCATCATAATCAACATCATCATCATTCTTGCCATCATCAATATCATCACAAGATATATTGGGGCTCAAAGTGGGAGATACCTTTGAAGCCTTAGCAATAAGGCAAAAAGCAATCTATAATGATGTAGGATCCCTTGAAGCACCGTTCAAGACCACATCTTGTTCCATGGAGTGTTGGGTTTCCTCTACATTGTTAGCACAACAACTCGAGGAAATAGATACATTTTTATCATGGCAACAAGACATAGCAAGCATATCATCATGAGATTTGAGCAAGCAATTTCTACATGATATGTAATTACTACCAACACGAGCATGTGAAACATGTAAGGTGCTCGAAGTGTTAAAGTCCAAAGATGGAGTATTGCAACAAGATAGTGATGAAGAGTCATCAACGATAAGCACACTATCATCATTGCAATGACCAACACTACTCACCATAACATTACCTTGTGGAAATCCACATGTAGGTGAAGTAGAAGAAGTTGAGAAGGCAACACGGACGGAGGTGGAGGGAGAACAATCATACCCACAAATCTTGGACACACCATATTTATCTTGAAGCTTTGTCCACAACTCATGAGCATCCCGGAACAGCATGAGTTGAAATATAACTACATTGCTCAAAGCATCGAAAAGCACATTAGAAGCTTGAGCATTGAGATAAGAGTTTTTCTCATCCTCTAAAGATAATCTTTGGGGATCCTTTGGAGGAGAAAAACCCATATCTACAGTTCGCTCTAAATTTGGGTCCATGACCCTAAAGAGATTAAGCATGTGAATTACCCAAACATCAAAATTTGTGCCATCGAAACAAAGAGTGTCAGAGAATCCTAAACCCCTAGTCGACATCTTTACTCTCTAGGCGGTAAAGCATAATAAAGAGAGACGAGGCTCTGATAGCAATTGAAAGATCGTGGATGTCGCCTAGAGGGGGGGTGAATAGGCGCTTTAAAATAATTACGGTTTAGGCTTGAACAAATGCGGAATAAACCTAGCGGTTAATTTGACAAGCACAAAACCTACAACAACTAGGCTCACCTATGTGCACCAACAACTTATGCTAAGCAAGATAAACAACTAAGTGATAGCAAGATATATGACAATAAACAATATGGCTATCACAAAGTAAAATGCATAAGTAAAGAGCTCGGGTAAGAGATAACCGAGGCACGCGGAGACGACGATGTATCCCAAAGTTCACACCCTTGCGGATGCTAATCTCCGTTTGGAGTGGTGTGGAGGCACAATGCTCCCCAAGAAGCCACTAGGGCCACCGTAATCTCCTCACGCCCTCGCACAATGCAAGATGCTATGATTCCACTAAGGGACCCTTGAGGGCGGTCACCGAACCCGTACAAATGGCAACCCTTGGGGGCGGTCACCAAACCCGTACACTTTGGCAACCCTTGGGGGCGGTCACCGGTACCCGTCAAATTGCTCGGGGCGATCTCCACAACCTAATTGGAGACCCCGACGCTCGCCCGAAGCTTTACACCACAATGATTGAGCTCCGAACACCACCAACCGTCTAGGGCGCCCAAGCACCCAAGAGGAACAAGCTCAAGGGTACCAAGCACCCAAGAGTAATAAGCTTCTCAACTTGTAACTTCCATGTATCACCGTGGGGAACTCAAACCGATGCACCAAATGCAATGGCAAGGGCACACATAGTGCCCAAGTACTTCTCTCTCAAATCCCACCGAAGCAACTAATGCTAGGGAGGAAAATGAGAGGAAGAACAAGAAGGAGAACACCAAGAACTCCAAGATCTAGATCCAAGGGGTTCCCCTCACATAGAGGAGAAAGTGATTGGTGGAAATGTGGATCTAGATCTCCTCTCTCTTTTCCCTCAAAAACTAGCAAGAATCCATGGAGGGATTGAGAGTTAGCAAGCTCGAAGAAGGTCAACAATGGGGGAAGAACACGATCTCAAAGGATAAGGTTCAATGGGGAAGAAGACCCCCTTTAAAAGGTTGGAAAAAATCCAACTGTTATGCTCACAGCCCGCATCAAGCGGTACTACCGCTCCAAGGAGCGGTACTACCGCTAGGTCGGTAGTAGCCCTTTGAAACACAACAGAGAGGAGGCAAAAAAGCCAGAAGAACCGTCGGAGCGGTAGTACCGCTTGACCTCACGGTACTACCGCTAGGGGTAGCGGTACTACTACTTGCGAGCGATACTAAAAAATTACATCCGTGCCTACCACCGCTGGACTTGTGACGAGTTTTTGGTCCCGAGCGGAAGTAGCCACGGAAGTAGTCGCGGTAGTACTGCTCCAAGCGGTAGTAAAAAATTACATCCGCTCCTGTCCGCGGTAGTACCGCTGCCAAGGTTGGAAAAAGTTGTAGGCGTAAGCGAGGCGGTTGGCCTTCGCCTAGTGCCTAGGCGGTGCTTAAGCGCCCTAGGCGTAGCCTAGGCGATTATATAATTTTTACTATTAGGGTGTATATGTGGTTATTATTTGTGTATTCTATTAATTTAGGGCATATAAGTATGTTAACGACCAGCTACTATGATTGGCATATGGCCCTTTTGGCATATCAGTGCAATATGGCATGATTTCTCGCTTGGGTAGACAATTTTTTACTTGCTCTGCCTAGACTTCTGCTTATGCCCTAGGCGAGGCGTTGGGCCATTGCCTAGCGCCTAGGCATGCCTAAGCGCCTCCTAGGCACTGCCTTTTCCAACAGAGACCGCTGCAGCCTTTTCAGAACACCAAAACTACCACAACTTTTGCAAACGGACTCCGAATTCGACGAAACCAAGTTTGTTGGAAAGCTAGCGACAAGGGATAACACAATCTTGAAATAAATATCAATAAGCAGCAAATGAGAAAAGGCCCATAACAAAATGGTGAGAACCCTTCCTTGGATAAGACCGGTAAAACCTCCAACACTGAAAACATCATAGAAGACGCATGCGAACTCCGTTTTCGATGAAATCAAGCTTGTAATCAAGATGACCATAAGCTCTAAGACTCACAAAGAGAACCAAACAAGAACCAAGAAACATGATGCAAGGATGCAATGGTTTGAGCTCTCGACGAACGATATGATCAAACTACTCACTTGAGAGCCCCCCTTGATAGTACGGCTATCGATCCTATAACCCGGTCTCCCAACTACCACCATGAGACCGTTAAATAGAAAAACTATCAAGGGAAAACCTTTGCCTTGCACATGATCCACTTGAGCTAGATGATGACGATCTTGTCCTCCTCAAGATGAACCACCTTTCTTGATTGCGTTGGGTCGATGGAGACTAGTTGATTGCTCCCCCATACTCCACTATGGGTGAGCCACTCTTCGGCACATCTTCACAAGTCCATTGACACCTCAATGGATGGCAAGCTTCAAGCACTTGATCTCTTCGTGATGCTCCACTTGAACTTGCACACGGCAATCTTGATGACGATCACCACTTGATGTCATCCTTTCCATGGGTTGTATGATATCTTCCTCTTGACGCAATCCCATGGACACGTACCTAACCCCACATAGACTCTCACATAGACCATGGGTTAGTACACAAAGTGCAACGGACAATGCTTACCATACCATGGGATCACTTGATCCCTCTCGATACATCTTCTATGCTTTGTCAGTTGATCAACTTGATTCACTCTTGACTTAGTCTTGATCAACCTTGAATCTTTCCAACTCTTTTCGTTTGGATGATGTCTTGAAGGTAAACATGAATGATCACACAATCTTTTTCTTCAAGACATGCTTGCAATAAGCTCAACACTCACATGACCAATCTTTGGATGATTCCTTAATAGCACAAGAGTAGATCTACCATGTCCTGCTTGATTAATATTGATGATATGGGTAGTACAAGAG
The DNA here is from genome assembly GCA_032464435.1 of Aegilops umbellulata. Taxonomy (NCBI): domain Eukaryota; kingdom Viridiplantae; phylum Streptophyta; class Magnoliopsida; order Poales; family Poaceae; genus Aegilops; species Aegilops umbellulata. The sequence goes on along the minus strand of CP136055.1, from coordinate 240,434,300 downwards.
TAGATCTACCACGAGATCAAGGAGGCTAAACCCTAGAAGCTAGCCTATGGTATGATTGTTGCATATTCTGTCGTCCTATGGACTAAAACCCTCCGGTTTATATAGACACCGGAGAGGGTTAGGGTTACACAAAGTCGGTTACAATGGTAGGAGATCTAAATATCTGCATCGCCAAGCTTGCCTTCCACGCCAAGGAAAGTCCCATCCGGACACGGGACGAAGTCTTCAATCTTGTATCTTCATAGTCCAGGAGTTCGGCTGATGGTATAGTCCGGCTATCCGGACACCCCCTAATCCAAGACTCCCTCAGTAGCCCCTGAACCAGGCTTCAATGACGACGAGTCCGGCGCGCAGATTGTCTTCGGCATTGCAAGGCGGGTTCCTCCACCAAGTACTTCATAAAAGATTGTTAACACTAAGGATAGTGTCCGGCTCTACAAAATAAGTTTCCACATATTGCCATAGAGAGAATAATATTTACACAAATCAAATCTGCTGACGTATTCCGTAGCGTGACACCACACTACGGCCAAGCCTCTATCCGAATCGTTTTCACTTCCCCACCTCAGCGCATTTTGCGAGGCGGTTTCCTTCGCACGTCTTGTCAAAGCAGAGATCATGTCCCCTTTATTTACGGGATTCTCATCAATACGGACGTGGGTTACCCAACCGCGCCATTTATCACGGCGCTTGGGAGATAAGCGAGTTTTACTAGGCTGGTGGGGACGCATAGTCGCATCCGCCCATATAAGGGGATAAGGATCCACCTTTTTACCTACGCCTTCTTCCTTCTTTGCCTATCCATCTTCCGCACACTCGAGCTCCAGCGCCCAAGCCCGCACTTCCCACCTCAACCTTCTCCAGCCATGTCCGGAGCGGGAGGCAAGTGGATGGTCTCCTCCATCACGGAGGGCCATATCAAAAAGCTAAGGAAGGCCGGATACTTGTCTAACGACATCGCGCACCGGCTTCCCGAAGAGGGGCAGCTCCTCCCCACCCCAAGGCCCCATGAGAGGGTAGTATTCCTTCCCCATTTCCTCCGCGGACTGGGCTTTCCTCTTCACCCGTTCGTCCGGGGGCTCATGTTCTACTATGGCCTAGATTTCCACGATCTGGCCCCGAACTTCGTCCTCAACATCTCGGCGTTTATCGTCGTGTGTGAGGCTTTCCTCTGCGTCCGCCCCCATTTCGGCCTGTGGCTCAAGACTTTCAATGTCAAGCCCAAGGTGGTGCGCGACAACTAGGCGGAGTGCGGAGGTGCCATGGCGGGCAAGATAGCCAACGTCCTATGGCTCGAGGGCTCCTTTGTGGAGACCCTGAAGGGGTGGCAATCGGGGTGGTTTTACATCACCGAGCCGCACGATCCCAGATGGGTCGCAGCCCCTGAGTTCCGGTCCGGACCCCCTACGCGGCTCACGTCTTGGAAAGAGATGGGCCTGTCGTGGGGAAATAAAGGAGAGGTAACCGGACTGCAAAAATGCATCCAAACCTTGGTGAACAAGCAGCTTAAGCTTGTTAACGTAGTCCAGGTTATGCTCGTCCGCCAGATCCTCCTGTGTCAGCAACGGGGCTTCAATTTGTGGGAGTTCGACCCGGCGCAGCACCCAACCCTGAGCAGGCTCTTCGACACAACGTACGAAGACGCCTGGAAGGTGCTATTCAAAGGCGCCGAGGCTCCCGCATCCGCTTCCGAGGACCGCGGATTCAGCACGCAGCTTCCCGCTAGTGCGGTAAGCTATTTTTACCATTTACAGGATGTTGGTTTTCCATAATTTGATTCTATGCGGGATCTAAACTCCCTTTTCTTTGACAAGATTGGCTGGCGAAGTCTGGACAGATCGATTGTCCGCCCCCTTTGCCCGAAGACCCAGCCGACGCTCGCTTAGCGAAGCTGCTGGCTCCGGCACCTTACGTGGTGCCGGAGAAGAAGGCCAAGAAGAGGGCCACGGGGACTCGAAAGAGTTCCCGGCGCCAGGAGGTGTCGGATTCTTCATCCGACGAATCTGAGACGCGCTCCTCCCGTGAAAATGAGGAGGAGGAATAAGAAACCTCTCCCCCTCCAGCAGGGGGAGGAAAGAAGAGGAAGGCCGCCCCAACAGGGGAGGCCGAAGGGTCCAAGAAGGGGAAGACCCTCCCTCTGGACAACTCCACCGACGCCGACGAGGGCGAAGAGGAGTGGCCGCACAGGGCCAGGCGCCCGGCGGCATCGTAAGTATTCGAACACTAGAGTAACTCATAATATTCCTTTGTTGCACAGCTTTTCCTTATGTCGAATATGATTATGCAGTCCGCCCAAGGCCGGGCTCGACGAGTCGTCGAGCGGCTCCCTGGATTCATCGGACGTGAATTCAGTTCCGCCCGCTGCCTCCCCCCACACTGCGGACGACGCCGAAGTGGCATCGCAATAAGCTCCGGGTCAAGAGGAGGTGGTCCTGGAGGAGCCGCGAGGCGACCTCCCGGACTCCGGGAGTAAAGGGGACAAGACCCCCAGGGCTCCAAGTCCGGCTTTGATCCGGACACCGCGCCGGAATCTTCAACGGTTTCGACTGCGGTAGGCGAACTCCTTCCAAGAGGAGCAAGCCTTCTGAGCTGGCGGCCCCCGCCCAATCGGAGGTGCCAGACAATCTGCTGAAGGTGCTTAACGGCGCATCCATCGACGAGGAGCACCGTACTATTATGAGTATGGTGATCCAAAAGGTTCAGTCCGCCAAGAGTGGACTGACTGAAGCTTGTGCCAGCCTTCTAGCAGGCTTCGAGGTAAGTAAAAAAATATGTAAAAGTATTACCGCATAGACAGTAGCCCATGATGCTCTGTTTGGCGTTCGGAAAGAAAGGCCGAATAGAGGATCTAATAAATTTCGCAGGAGTCTAACAAAAAATGAGTCAATATGCATATGCAGGCTTCGCTGCTTGCGACCGCCGCACTGACCGCGGAGGTAGGCACCCTGAAGCAGGGTCTCGAGCGGTCCGAGCAAGAGCTCGGTCTTGCCAAGCGGCAGCTCGAGGAGAAAGAAGGTAAGAGATACCTTATAGAAAATATATAAAAAAGATGCAATTGCCAAAATGACAGGATTGTGCTGCTTATTGCAGGGGCCACAACTGAGGTGGCTACCCTCAAGCAGGCGCTGTCAGAGGCCGAGAAAAGAGCGGCCTCAGAGCGCATCGAGCGAGAGAAATTTGAGGCGCAGGTTGGCGAGGCGCGGCAAGAGCTTCATGCTCTCATGAAAAACATGAGAGTTTGGAGCTTGACTCGAAGACCCAAGCGTCCGAGCTCGCGGCGGCCATCGAAGCTGCCAAGTCTGCCAAGGCCGAATCCCAGAAGGCCCTCCAGGAGTTGGATGCGGTGAAAAAGATAGCGGCGGGTAAGGCATTCTTTATGCAAAGTAGACATATAAAAGTAAGCTACTTGTTACTTACCCGAGTCCGGAGCTCTCTAGGGGCATTCGCAGATCTTCCCCGTAGCGTGTCTGATGCCGCCGCATTCTACCGAGCCGAGGAGGGCAGCTCGACGGAGAAGGTGTTCTGGTCTCAATATGCTGAGGCCGGACACCCCGTGCCCCTGAGCGACCAGCTGAACAGCTGGTCGAGCTCCACAAGGTGGCCGAACAGGCCATGAAGGGCCTCATAGTTCAGTTGTGGCCTGGAGAGGCCCTGCCTGGGAGCTATTTCGGACTGGTTCAGCGGCTGGTGGCGGCCTGTCCAAGGCTTGAAGTCATCAAGCGCTCCGTCTGCATCGAAGGTGCCCGGAGGGCCCTTGCCCGCGCTAAGGTGCACTGGGGCAAGCTGGACGGTGAGAAGCTTGTGAAGGACGGGCCACCGCCGGGGAAGGAGCATCGCAAACCCGAGAACTATTATAAGGATGTTCTAAAGGGTGCCCGCCTTATAGCGGATGAATGTACCAAGGATGTAATTTTTGAATGAACTCGCTCGTGTTGTCCTGTGCGCTGAAAACTTGTTCATATGCGCTAAGCAATGCTTTTTGGATTTAAAATATTACTTTCTGTGCGGTCGTTTATCAAAAATTGAGAGATGGCCAGTCGTCGGCTTCTGCCCCCATGCCACTAGTGCTGGGGTGTTCGGGATAAACCTGAGCGCTCTTTTTCCCATGTTTGGGTCCTTCGAGGGAGGCGCTCAGCACAACGAACAAGGCAATCGGACTATAATGCTTGAACACTCTCACTTAGCCATAGAACTCTATAATTTTAAATTTCAGCGAAGCCCCTAGTATTCGGAAGACCAAGTTCGGAGCGCTATCCACGCCTTAGCCGGACAAAGCCGGTCCTCGCTCTAAGCGGCATAAGTCTTTAAGGACACGAAAAACCTCTCGAACAGCGACCGGTCTCTCGCTTCATCATGACAGTCAGTTTTAGCTTTCTCTACTGAGGTGCTCAGCCCAGCTCAACTGGGGCACAATCGCAGTAGTTCTCCTAGTGCTACCTTAGCCGATATAGCGGAACATAAGGCACCAAAACATAGGAGCCGGGCAAACCCAACTATTGACCCAAGACATGATTCGGAGCCGATGCATATAATGCTATAAGTTCGGGGTGCCGCACTTGTGAAAGTGTTCGGACTTCTGACACCATATTGGGGGGTACTGAAGCCCCTGGCGTATTTGTCGTACCACAGTGTACGGGTGCAACATGTCATTAATGAACATATATTTGGAAAAAGGTAATGCAAAAAATAGATAAAGACTATGCATTGTTTAAAGGGGCTGCGATCAAAGCAGAACGATACAAATGGCGCGATAAGCAAAAAGTTGGACTATTTAACATGTCCGGTCCAGGGGCGGGCCGCGGAACTTATATGCAAAACAGGTATACTGCTCGTAATAGAGACCACCTGGGAGTCCATAATGCGGCATGGCTTGTCTGCTTCACTGGTTCTTGCGTCGTTTGTGTGGCAGTTGAATTGCCGAACAGGTCGTCCGAAGTGTGGAGTCCTGAAAGTAAGAGAAGATAAAGAAAGAATTCGGCAGCCCCTAGTACGGTTTAAGCCGTGTTTTGGGCGTGCCGTGATGGTGCCCCTTCCCCTGCGCCCATGGTATTTTGAGAGCGTAGTTGTGTACGCGAAGCACTAGTTTTGCTATTTCACGAGGGCTGGGGTTGGGGCCGCATTGCTACGCCTGCTCAGATCGTGTCAGGCGGTCTTGTTGTAGGTTACTACGGGCGCGCTTGACAGTGTCCGGCCTTTTAACGGCCGGACTGGGGAACTGCTTAGAGAGGCTGCTTTGTATTTCTGCTGCGAGGGCCCCCGTGTGCTCCTCCGTTCGGAGGGAGCGTTCGGTGTTTCCATTGACCGTGATTACTCCTCGAGGGCCTGGCATCTTGAGCTTGAGGTATGCGTAGTGCGGTACCGCATTGAACTTTGCAAATGCGGTTCGCCCGAGCAGTGCATGATAGCCACTACGGAACGGGACTATGTCGAAGATTAACTCTTCGCTTCGGAAATTATCCGGGGATCCGAAGACCACTTCAAGTGTGACTGAGCCTGTGCAGTTGGCCTCTACACCTGGTATGACGCCTTTAAAGGTCGTTTTGGTGGGTTTAATCCTTGAGGGATCTATGCCCATTTTCCGCACAGTGTCCTGGTAAAGCAGGTTTAGGCTGCTGCCGCCGTCAATAAGGACTCTTGTGAGATGAAATCCTTCAATGATTGGGTCTAGAACCAATGCGGCAAACCCGCCATGACGGATGCTAGTGGGGTGGTCCCTTCGATCAAAAGTGATCGGGCAAGAGGACCATGGGTTGAACTTTGGGGCGACTGGCTCTATCACGTATACGTCCCGTAACGCACGCTTCCGTTCCCTCTTGGGGATGTGGGTTGCGTATATCATGTTCACCTCCGCACTTGTGGGGGAAAACCCTTTTGTCCACTGTTGTTCAGCGGCCTGGGATCCTCCTCGCCGTCGCTACGTAGCCCCTTGTCTCTATTTTCGGCATTTAACTTGCCTGCCTACTTGAACACCCAACAATCCCTGTTGGTGTGATTGGCTGGCTTTTCGAGGGTGCCATGTATCTGGCACAGGCGGTCGAGTATTCGGTCCAAACTGGACGGGCCCTGAGTATTTATTTTGAATGGCTTTTTCCGCTGACCGGATTTGTAGCCTCTGAATCCGGCATTGACTGTCGTATCCTCGTTGTTGTCGCTGTTAACGTGGCGCTTTTGCTTGTTCCGACGCGACCTGCCACTTTTGTCCTTGGTATCCGAATTACCAAGGTTCTTGGGTAAGTTGTTGCTGCGAGCTAGCCAACTGTCTTCTCCCGCACAGAAGCGGGTCATGAGTGTCGTGAGGGCTGCCATAGATTTCGGCTTTTCCTGTCCAAGGTGCCGGGCAAGCCACTCGTCGCGGATATTATGTTTGAAGGCTGCTAGGGCCTCTGCGTCCGGACAGTCGACTATTTGGTTTTTCTTTGTTAGGGAACCGTGTCCAGAATTGCCTGGTCGATTCCTCTGGCTGCTGAATTATGTGTCTTAGGTCATCGGCGTCTGGTGGTCTCACATAGGTACCCTGGAAATTGTCGAGGAATGCGGCTTCCAGGTCCTCCCAAGAACCGATTGAATCTACTGGCAAGCTGTTAAGCCAATGCCGGGCCGGTCCCTTAAGTTTGAGCGGGAGGTATTTGATGGCTTGTAGATCATCGTCGCGGGCCATGTGGATATGAAGGAGATAATCCTCGATCCATACCGCAGGATCTGTTGTGCCATCATATGATTCGATGTTCACGGGTTTGAAACCCTCAGGGATTTTATGATCCATTACTTCATCTGTGAAGCATAGTGGGTGTGCGGCACCTCTGTATTGGGCTATATCACGACGCAACTCGAATGAGCTTTGTCTATTGTGTTCGGCCCGGCCGGATTTATTAAGTCCGGAGTGACGATCCCCGTCACGTGCCGTGGGGCGCCCACGCGATCCATAGATCGATCTTGTTTGTCTTGCCTTGTCCTCCAGTATCTCTCGCAGGTCTGGCGCATTTTCCCGTGCCTTAGTATGTTTTGAGCGACGCCGGGGCACGGCTTGAGTGGAGGGCTGAGAGGCCTCTCTGTCACGGCCACGAGGTGGCCGGTTGGCCATGTCATGCGCTGGTCATGTAGGTTTAGGTGCTTCCTCCTCTAATCGGGGTAGCAGCCTGCGCTTTGGGTAACTATTGGAAGGGCGTTCGAGTTCATACTCTTCGGCCGCAAGGACTTTAGTCCATCTGTTGGCTAGCAGATCTTGATCAGCTCTAAGTTGTTGCTGCTTTTTCTTGAGGCTGCTTGCCGTGGCCATAAGCCTGCGTTTAAAACGCTCTTGTTCGGCTGGATCCTCTGGCACGACGAATTCGTCGTCGTCGAGGCTTGCCTCGTCTTCGGAGGGAGGCATATAATTATCATCCTCAACCTCTCTGTCTGCCGCTCTCTCGTGAGGGCTGGCTTCTCCATCCTCCCGTGCTGAATCTTGCTGGAGGGGGTGTTCTTCGGCGCTATCCACAATTATGGAGTTCAGAATACTTCCTATTTGCACATACCTTCCAATTGGGAATCTCCCATCCAAGTGAAAGTGATGCAGGAAAGAATGCTTGGGGGCCAGAGAATAAGCACATTATGGTTGCAGTTCAAAAGAATGCGGAGATGATCCAACATGTACTCCGAGAAATCTAGAGTTTAGGGGAGATCCTGATTAATATCTTGGGAAACAAGCCTACTACTTCATCACACCATCTACGAAGAAAGACACTTGAGTACACGGGTATGGGCACCACCCTTGGCTTGTTCCAAGATTTGGGGAGGTGCCCCAGTATCGTATCACCATCACTTTTACCATCATTATCTACCTTAGTTCGGTCACTAGTTATTTCGTGATTTAGAAGAATAAAGTTTTAGTATGATTTAGTATGAGTGCTTGTTTCATGATCTATCTATCTATGTAATTGAGTGTTGGAGTTATATAATAAATAGTAGTTTGAGTTGTCATGCTTTACCTTCTTGCTTCAATCTTAGCGATAAAAAGGACAAGAGGATCATGTGCTAATCCCATGGGAAGTGATGACTTAACATAAAAGAAGTATAATTGACAAAATTCGCAGAAAGTTAAAAAAAATAGCATTGGTCATGGATGCAATTCATGAAAAGTAATAAAGGAAGAGAGGTCTCACATATAAGTATACTATCTTGGACATCTTTTATGATTGTGAGGCCCCATCAAATACTCTATGCTTGATCAAATAGTTAATGTTGGACAAAGAAGAGAACGTAATAGGTCATGTTTGCTTATATTCACATAGAAGTTATATTGTCATGAATCCTCTAACATGTGGTGCTTGCCCATAATCTTTTGCTAGCCAAAATTCGTACTAAGTAGAGATAGTACTTGTGTATCCAAAAAAACCCGGAACCCAGTTTCTTGCCAGGAGAGTCCACCATATCTACCTATGGTTGAACAAGATCCTTCAAGTAAGTTGTCATCGGTGCATAAAGCAATAAAAATTGCTCCTCAATATGTATGATCTTTTATTTTGAAGGGAAAATAAGCTTTATACGAACTTGTGATGGTAAAGAAATAAAAGCGACAGACTACATAATAAAGCTTGCTATCACAAGGGGCAATATAAAGTGATGTTCCTTTCGAGTAAGAGTTTGCACATCCTAAAATAAAAAGCGCATGACAACCTCTAGTTCCCTCTGCTAAGGGCCTATCTTTTACTTTTTAGTATTTACTTATCTGCAAGAGTCAATAATGATCAACCTTATTCCATTCTTATTTATTCTCCACTTGGCAAGCATCATGTGGTAGGGAAAGATCCAAGCACATATATCCAATTGGATGTAGGTAATCATGATTTATTATTGTTGACATTGTCCTCGAGATAAATAAGTTGGGTGGTGAAAACTATAAATCCCCATCTTCCTATGTGCTTGACTGAAACTTTTTCTCCATAAATATACCGTGAGTGTTAGAAATCATGGAAGACTAAATGATAGTTGACTATGTGAACTTGCTAAACAAGCTCTTACATAGACTCTTCCTGAAAATATGATAAAATGCAATTGTTTCAATGACTGGGATTATAGTTTGCTAGTTTTCATTGAAGTTTATGGTTCATACTTTAGCTTTTAAGTGAATTGTTACTTGATCATGAGAAGTTTTATGATTATATATTCTGCTATGATAATGATCATGATGCTTTCAGGTTCGTATTTTGTTTTATCGATGCCTCTCTCTATATGCATGTGGTCATGGTTATCGAGTTCGGTATTCTCTTGAGGACAAGCGAGGTCTAAGCTTGGGGGAGTTCATATGTCCATTTTGCATCATGTTTTCCTACGGTTATTTATTATGTTTTGGGTCATTATTTCACTTTATGATGCAATTCTACTGCATTTTCTGTCTTATTTTGCAAGTTCCACACGAAGAGGGAGATTGCTAGCAGCTGGAATTTTGGACCTGAAAAAGCTACAACAGAGCTAGATATTCTCCACAGCCCCAAATGACCTGAAAATTTACGGAGAGTTATATTGAAATATATAAAAATATTGGTGGAAGAAATACCAGGAGGGGGCTACCAGAGAGTCACGAGCTCAAGGGGCGCCGCCCCCTAGGGCGCGCCTAGTGAGCTCGTGGCTCGGGCAGAAGGCCTTTGGGGCCCATCTTCTCCTATGTGGCGCTATTTGCCCTGGAAAAAAATCAGAAGAAGACTTTTAGGACGAAACACTGCCATCTCGAGGCAGAACCTGGGCAGGAGCACTTTTGCTCTCCAGCACAGTGATTCCGCCGAGGATACTTCCCTCCGGGAGGGGGAAATCAAAGTTGTCGACATCACCAACTATCCTCTCATTGTGGGAGGACTATTCTTCATCAACATCTTCACTAGCACCATCTCCTCTCAAACCCTAGTTCATCTCTTGTATTCAATCTTTGTCCCAAAACCTCGGATCGGTACATGTGGGTTGCTAGTAGTGTTGCTTACATATTGTAGTTGATGCAAGTTGGTTTATTTGATGGAAGATTATATGTTCAGATCCTTAAGCATATTCAATATACCTCTGATCTTGAACATGAGTATGATATGTGAGTAGTTACTTTTTTTCCTGAGGACATGGGAGAAGTCTTGTTCTAAGTAATCATGTGAAGTTGGTATTCGTTTGATATTTTGATGATATGTATGTTGTTCTTACTTTAGTCGTGTCATGTGAACGTCGACTACATGACACTTCACCATAATTGGGCCTAAGGGAAGTCACTGGGGAGTAATAAGTAGATGTTGGGTTGTGAGAGTGACAGAAGCTTAAACCCTAGTTTATGTGTTATTTTGTAAGGGGATGATTTGGATCCATATGTTTCATGCTATGATTAGATTTATCTTAATTCTTGTTTCGTAGCTGTGGATGCTTGCGAGAGGGGGTAATCATAAGAGGGTTGCTTGTTCAAGTAAGAACAACACCCTAGCATCGGTCCACGCACATACCAAATTATCAAAGTAGCAAATGCGAATCAACTAAATATGATGAACGTGACTAGATGACAATTCTCATGTGTCCTCGAGAACGGTTTGCCTACTACAAGAGAACTTTCCAGCTTGTCCTTTGCTATAAAAAGGATTGAGCCACCTTGCCACACCTTGGTTACTATTGTTACTTGTTACGAGTTACCTTGCTACAAAACTATCTGTTATCGCTACTTTCAGTATTTGCAGATAATACCTTGTTGAAAACCGCTTATCATTTACTTCTACTCCTCGTTGGGTTCAACACTCTTACTTATCAAAAGGGCTATGATTGATCCCCTATAATTGTGGTCATCAGCAGGGTGTTGCAATATGTTCATAATTTATTTACTGACTAGGTTGGGTGAGCGATAGAAACACAAATTCAGGTTAGTGGGTCATTGTGTATGGGATTAAAGAGGACTTTACACTTAATGCTATGGTTGGGTTTTCCTTAATGGTCTTTAGTAGTTGCGGATGCTTGCTAGAGTTCCAATCATAAGTGCATGTGATCCAAGCAAGTAAAGTATGTTAGCTTATGCCTCTCCCTCATATAAAACTGCAATAATGATTATCGATGTAGTTATCAATTTCCTAGGGACAAATCCTTCTCATTGTTCTCCAAAAACTCTCTACTAAACAATTAACTTTTATTATCTCGCAAAGTACTTCTAGTTTTATGCTCGCAACGTAGTTTTATTTCTTATTCTAGTTAAAGCAAACATTAGTGTGCGTAGAGTTGTATCGGTGGTCGATAGAACTTAAAGAGAATATAAACCCTACCTTTAGCTCCTCGCTGGGTTTGACACTCTTATTTATCAAAAAGGCCACAAACTATCCCCTATACTTGTGGGTTATCAGGCGACGGCCAAGTTCGCATCTACCTTCATGTAAACCCTAGCCTCCATCGTGTATATAAGGGGAGGCTAGGGGACTCTCATTCCCATCTATTCTCAGATAGAAACTCTCGGTAGTAATCTCATACACTATTGTAACTCCTCGCACGAGGTATCCCTCTACCATGAGTAACAAAAGCAAGCGAGATGTAGGGTATTACTCCTCAGAGGCCCGAACCTGGGTAAAACCCTCATGTGACATCCAATCTGAGACTTCCAGCTGTGCTTGGACCCCTATTGTGGGACCTAACGGTATTGTGCACCGTCAATGATACTTGTTTTATTTTACTACATCAATCGATAACATTATAATTACTACTACATGTGGAGGTAGAAGGCAACCCGCTATATAAAACTAGACTGATGAGGTAATTGAGTGGACTTCATTTTATCTCGGGGATAGGTCTGGTGGAGGATTATTTCGTATGTGAGCTTCTTGCTAGAACTTTGAATTTTGGAGCCAAACCAAATACTGGCCAGTCTATCTTACCAATGTCTAGGAAGTTATTTTGGTCCAAACCAAATGGAAGCCTGTGATTTTTGAAAAAATAGTGGCAAGTACTAGGCTACGATCAAAACAACCAAAGCCTAGAATATTTTCGGCATGCAAATTTTTGGTAGGGAATACTCCAAACATATCAGTGATATGATTGTCTAAGTGGTTTCTTTGGTTTTGACGCAATGGCTTTGTTCTTCATATTTGCCTTTTGTTTGTTGACATGTGATCTTAACGTGTGTCAGTTTTAGGGTTGGTGGTGTGATCTGGAGTCCATGCACATGCACTTGAGCACCGTGAACGTGAGACCCCCCCCCCCCCAAGGAACCCTATCAGCGAGATGGTGTGGCAAGGCGCGCCACCGCTTCTAGTGGTGTACTAGTGCCTAAACGTGAAGAAGACACACAGCCAGTTGGGTTGTTGTGTATTAATACAAGTTAGATACTATTATACATTTTTTTCGAAGCATGGTTGAACAAAAAAGCCAACGGTTGGATGGTGAAAGTTGAAAATTTGTACCTTTTTTAAACACGTCGAACCAAAAAAACAAGCGCGGAATCAGTGAAAACCTGAAATGAAGCACACACCAGTTCGGTCATCGGTCCGACTTTTAAAACTATGCTTGGAATGGATGAGTTTTTTTTAGAAAAGACAATCAAAAGGCATCTTATATTTGATAATTATGAAGGAAAATAGAAGCTTGCACGATAGAAAGACGAAGGGACACAAAAAAACCAACAACCAACAATGTTTTTTTACATTGGAAGCTATATTGTTTTTTATTTTTCTTTCGATTGTACGTGTCCCTTGGAGCTAAAATTTTTTATTAAATGACATTAATGAAAAAAGGAACATACATACACTCATCTCATATCAGACTTTTAAGACTGTAATAGCCACTCATGTTAGAAATGAGATCTAGTAATTACTGAAGGAACATTGCTTGATTCCCTTGATCGATACACAAACCGTCAAGATCTAAAGAGAGCAACAAATCTGATGACACGTACCCTCACATGCCCTACATCGGGCATGTATTGTCGTCGAGGTAGGGATAGATCGGAAAAACCTTGTTCCATTGCGCTATCATCACCACCACCACATGGTCAACATCGCTAGGAAATCAAAACATAAGGAAAATAAGGACCTGCTAAAACTAAGAGCATCTCCAACAATTCTTGTAAAAAGCTTACCGTAAAGGTGGTTTTACTAGATGTCTGTACAATTTAGGGAAAGTTGGCAGGTGAGGTGTTTTCCCAGTTCAATTAAACTCCTAGGAAAGTGGATCTTGGTGGTGGTGCGACGGTGACGGCGAACTCCGACGACGGTAGGTCAGCGGGCGAGCGGTGCGCCGATGATGGTCGATGGAGTGGCAGTGATCGGCGGCGGCGGGAATGGTGGTCGGCGAGAGCGGCACGACGGACTCCAGTGGCGGTTGGCTGGCGTGGCACTTTTATGGGAAGATCCATCTTCTCATAAATGGAGAGGAAGTTTTGAAGAGTTTAACGGTATCCTGTAAAAAAATTGCACGTTTACGAGGAACTATTGGAGAGCCTTTTTGGTCCTACTTCCCTAAACAACGGTTATTTTATGGGTACAAGAACCGTTGAAGGTGCTCTATGTGGTTGTTTGGATAGTGGATATTAGCTACAGGTTTATAGAAATGAGTATATAGCTGATTTTTAGTAAAACCAGTTTTAGTAACTTTTTTGTGATAATCGTTGTACAGAAAATTATTCTTGTGTTAGAAAAGTGTAAGGGCCAATTCTTTTCTGGCTTTTGGCAGCTTTTGATGAAAATAAGCTAGAAGCCCAAAAGAACTTGTTTAGAGAGACTGGTCTTAGCTTATTTCCATCTCCACTTTCTTCACAATGGAAAAAAGTTGGGATGAGGGCAACTTCCCGCAGAAGCCCACTGACAATTGAAGGGGTACATCGAAATGCCCCTATTTGTCACACAATTTACAGCAAGAATGCCACCGCGCCCCATCCCTTTGCCCAACCCGACCCAGGCCAAGAAAAAAAACTTTCACGCTCCTCTGCCTCGCATTCGTCCACGTGCATGGGCGATAGCTAGGATTCCTTGTCACTCTGCACGCCGCCGCCGACCCCCATCAGCAGCCACCGCCGGCGGCTCCCATCAGGAGCTGCTGCTACAGTAGGCCCCCCATCAGCCGCCGCCGACTGTCCTGTGAGCTGCCCTGCCCGACTCCCCTTCCTCCGGTGTCGCGGACATGGAGGGGGCCGCTGCACCTCAGTCCGGCGGCTGCCCCACACCAGCAAACTACGCCGGATCCAGCTGTGTGGACTCCCCGTTCCTCTTCCCCCAGGCGCTGCCCTTCAGCCCGAGCAGGAGCTCGTTCGAGCAGCAATGTCCGGTGTCCTCTGCCTTCTGTCACCTAGATTCTTTCTTTTTCCTCAGATTAGATGCAGTAAGATTTCTCCCATAAGTGCCTACGGTTGTCTGAACCAATGATCTAATACACGACATTGCACTTTGAGCCATTCCTACATTTGTGCGTAACCTCTGAATAATGTGGCTGAAACTATACATACAATATTGTGGTAGTATCTTTTGAATTGGCAGTGAGGTTGTTTCAATGTATATGAACAAAATTCTCAGCTTTTCCTTGATATTTTTCAATGTACACAATATAGTCTAAGGGCATTACATTCTTTTCACTAGCCATACCACAGATAAGCTGAAAAAACAGGCACCGAAAAGAACTGGCGAGCTTATTTTCTGAAGCTTATTTCCACATGAGCTTATTCGGAGATTATTTTTACCGGAGATTATTTCCACATCATAGCTCAAAAGAACTGGCCCTAAAACCGCTACATGGAGTTTCTTCTTTGGATACAATCCATCCTATTCCTATTTCCATGTGAGCTGACCCTTTTTACGTATGTGTGTTGCCTATTTTTATGTCAGTATACGACCAGTTTATGGAAACCGTGGTTTTGGAGAAACAATTAATACTTGTTTTTCTATAAACGGGGAATCCTGGGTTATTATAAACGAAAATGGAAAATGCGTAAAATGAAAGAAATGAAGAAAGAGGAGAGCCATGTGACATGTGAGGGGATGCCACCCCACATGCTCCTTTTTTCCCTCTCTCCGAGCCGACATTGCCACTCGAGTCCAGCAGTGGCCACTCAGGTCGATCTTGTGTTATGTACAGCAACAACCGGTGCACCTTTGTCACGTCTACTGCCTTGTTCTCTTTACAATTACAGCCATGGGAGGCATCCGGAAAAAGTAGCAGCACTCCCCGGCTCCTCTCGCCCCTCTCTCTCGCCCCCCGCTCCCGCCGCCGGCCACTCCGGCCGCGGCGTCCACCTCTCCCTGCCGCTGACCACCTTGGTCGCGGCGGTCTCCTCCTCCGATGATGGCGGCTGGCTCCTCCAGCCCGCCCTCGGTCTCTTCAGCGTTCCCTAGGCCGCAGTCGGTGGTGTCCGGCCTGGGCCTCTCGGGCTCCCCTGGATCCAGTCGCGCGGAGTCCTCTGGCGGGGCGAGCCAGCAGGTGGTTGTCCCTCCGGCGGCGCCGGTGGATGGGTTTCGCCGTCCCAGGCCCACCCGCAAGTCGATGTGGTGCCGTCGGCGTGCTCTGCGGCGTCAACAGGAGGCTGGCCCGTCTGTTCGTAGGGCGCCACCCTCGCCTCCTCGTCGTGGGAGCGGAGGGAGTTTCCAATCGAGCTGCCAGGTCTCTGCTTTAAGTGCTTTGGGGACGACCACAAGAAGCAGGATTGCCCAAATCGCCCCATGTGCTACCGTTGTGGTGTGGAAGGCCATGAATCGTTCCAATGCAAGCGTCCTCGGAGCTCGGCCTCGGAGAGGGATCTGATTCGGTCGGTCCTGGCCAAGATGGGCCGACTGGATCCGTCTGTGGTGTTGGCTGGCGCGGGGAGACAGACCTCACCGGCGCCCAGGCAGGAGGTACCTGTAGTGCCTCCCTCGCCAACGGCGGCTGAGCCTTTGTCCTCTGCTTGGCCACCAGCCCAGGCTGCTTCGGGGAGCATCTGCGTGCTCCAACGCTCCCCGGAGATGGAGGACATGGAACAGCGGCTTCGTCTGGCAGTGGTGGCTTACATTGGTGGTGTGCGGCCGTCGGTCTCATGTGTGGAGGCGGCGGAGGCCATTTCGGCGCAGCTGAAGATCCCGCGTCACCGCTTCTCTGTTCATCGCTTCCAGCCGGAGGATTTCCTGATTGTCTTTGCCACCCCGGAGCTCCGCAACATCACCCTCCGTTCCATCCCGGTTGACAATGGATACTTCAAGCTGTTCTTTAAGCCCTCGTTGCGACAGGCTCAAGCTACGGCCAAGGCTATGAGGGTGCAGGTAGACCTCATGATTGAAGGAATCCCCTCGCATGCGTGGTCTCGTGATACGGCTGCTGAACTTCTAGGAAGTGCTTGCAAAATTGACAGCTTGGCGCCGGAGACTGCGGACAGATCGGATTTATCGATGTTCAAGGTGCGGCCCTGGTGTGTGCAGCCGGATGATATTCCGGTGGACACGCGGTTGTGGATCCCTGAGCCGGAGTTGGAAGATGCACGACAGCGGCGTGCCTCGTCTCGCCAATTCTTGGAATATTCGACGCTCATTCACATTGGCAGGATGTGGGACTTCAATGCCCCGGAGAACTGCGCCGGTTGGAGAGCTCCGGCAGTAGCGGCCAGAGTGGGTTGCCAGATGAGTCTGGCGGCTTCTCTGGAGGTGGGGAGCGCCAGGTGCTGCCTTAGACGCGCGGACAAAGGGATGACCGTGGTGGTGCGGCTGGAGCGCCCGGAGTTGGAGCTACAGGCAGATCCTTCAGGCAAGTTCTGATGGGCAGGTTGGGTGAATCCAACTGGCGGCTGCCGACGATTCGTTCTGGCAACACGCAGATGGCTGGAGCGCCGGCATGCCGGATCTTCAATCCCGATGAGCCCCGTGCTTCGAGACAGGCGTGGGGGTGCCAGCTTCCCCGGCTGGAGCTCTGGATTCTGGGGGCCGTCCGGTGGCGGCCGAGGCACCGGTCACAACGACGCCCCCACGGCAGTTGGTGACTGTGGATCCTGTGCCGGAGACAGCTGTGCTGGCACGGGTGACGCCGCCAGTAGGCATGGGACCCGAGATAGCTGCGGTGGTGGAGCCCGTTGTGCTGGAGATTCCCCCTATCCAATTATCGCTGGCCAATCAGGAGGTGGTCGTGCCCTCTGTGGCAGCAGACAAAGGTGAGGTGGGCCTGGATGGAGGCTGTGCCGGTGGCCCTCAGGATCCCGAGGTGGAAGTGGGGGGCTCATCGGGCACGCAGATTGGGGCAATCATTGCCGAGCCTGAGACGCGGGGGGTGGAGTGCGACGACGCGTTGGGGACAAAAATAATGGTTGGCACGCCAGAGGGGATGCGGATTGGTCGGGTGTCGCAGGATGGGGGTGGGGGTGAGGCCAGTACCCGAGAAGATGCTGCCCCTGCCCCCCCACTGCGGGCTGGGCCCCGGTGGATGAGATCTTGTCGGCCTCTTCCGCTTTGGTGCATGTGGGCGGGCCCTAGGAGATTCCCCCACTGATGGACGTGACCCCGCCATGCAACCTATCGCTGGCGGGCATGCAGAATGTGGCATGCCCATGCAACGTGACTGTGATGGCAACCACGCCTACCTTGGCTCACAGCGTGCTGCCGGGTACGGTTGGTGGTGATCAGTTGGGTCATTGCCTGACGGACAAAGAACGAGTGGCGATGGGTAAGCTTAAATCCTTCTGTGCGGGTTTGCTCAAGAAGCTAGCACCTCCACTTCTGAAGGAGATTGAAGCTGTCAAAGGGGTGCAATTGGGACAGGAGATGTACACTCCTAGACGCACCACCCGCTCGGTGAGCATTGCAGCGCCTAGGAAGCAAAAGACCTCTGTTGCTGAAGCGGTGCTTCTCAAGACCCTGGGTGTTGCGGAGGATGATCTTGCGGTCCAGGATGGTGCTTTAGGGTTGCTAAAAGACATGTTTGATTCGCCTATTCAAGAGCGGCAGCTTAGAGCGATAGCTGCTATCTTTGGCAAGTCTATTCCCATGGACTTGGAGAGGCTGGATGGAGGGGTAATGGTGGGCGCTGCGTGAGTCAGTTCCGCTTGTGCTTATTGGATGCTAGACGTCTAGATGTCTGGCACCAATGTGGAGTTGGTGTGTTGGAACGTGAGAGGGCTTAATAGTCCGGCCAAGAAGAAGGCCCTTAGAGAATTTGTAGATTCTATCACTGCGGCTATCATATGTATCCAAGAGACAAAGTTGGCTATTGTGGACAGGTTTACTATTATGCAATGTATTGGTCCGGCTTATGATGGCTTTGCTTACCTCCTGGCCAATGGGACTCATGGAGGCATACTGTTGGCGTGGAAATCTAACCTTGTCCACATCTCTAACCTTGTCAATGACTCTTACTTCATCACGGGCTATGTTACCCCCCTGGTGGGATCGCCCTGGTGGCTTTCGGTAGTGTATGGGCCACAGGAGGACGTGGAGAAAATTGCCTTTCTCGATGAGTTGGTGGAAAGGCGTGCTCTTTGCCCGGGACCCTGGATGGTCATTGGAGATTTCATCTCATCCTTTGTGCGGCTGACAAGAGCAACGCCAATATCGACCAGAGAATGATGGGACGATTTAGGCGTTTTATTGATAACATGGAGCTTAAAGAATTATTTCTACATGGGCGCAAATACACTTGGAGCAATGAGCGAGAGCTTGCCACCCTCACCAAGATTGACCGCGCTCTCATCTCGGTTGATTGGGAACTGGAATATCCAAACTGCGTGCTCCAAGCTCTATCAACGGATGTCTCTGACCATTGCCCCCTGCACCTTGCGTTGGAGGAACACAATCTCACCCCCAGGCGGTTCAGGTTTGAAGTATTCTGGACCAAGATAGATGGATTTGAGGAGGCAGTCAAGGAGGCCTGGGTCTGCGAGCCGGGCATCTCGGATCCGTATAAGCGGCTGGATGAGCTCTTTAGGAACACCGCTAAATTCCTTATGACTTGGGGGCAGAAAAAGGTTGGCAATGTTAAAATCCAAATGGCAACCGCGAGATTGGTCATCAAGCTGTTCGATAAGGCCATGGAGGATAGAAGCCTGACTGCTGACGAGAGATGACTTCGTGGGGCATTGAAAAAAAACCCTGCTTGGCCTGGCTTCGCTGGAAAGAATGATTGCCAGGCAGCATTCTAGGATTAAATGGCTTCGAGAGGGCGATGCAAACTCAAAATTCTTCCAGCTGTTTGCGAATGGGAGGAAGGCTCGTAATTACATCCCGACGATCTCGGTCAGAGGGCACATCATCACGGATCAACAGGGCAAGGAGTCTGCTTTCCATCAGGCGTATAAGGAGATTCTGGGCTCTGCGAAGGCGAGGGATTTTACTATCGACCTGCAATATCTGAACATGGAGCCTATCAACTTATCTGATCAGGATGCCATCTTCTCTGAGGAGGAAATCTGGGAGGTTATTAAAGGCATGCCTGCTGACAGAGCGCCTGGGCCGGACGGATTCATTGGGCTTTTCTTCCACAAAGCCTGGCCTGTTATCAAGAGGGATGTGATCGCTGTGATCCAGAAGTTCATGCTGGACAATGGTCGAGGTTTTGGCAGATTTAACAAGGCGCTGATTACCCTAATCCCCAAAAAGCCAGATGCCTCAGAGATTGGTGACTTTAGACCGATCAGCTTGCTGCATAGTATCCCTAAAATCTGCGCAAAGCTCTTAGCTACCGAAGTGTGTGGGCGTATGGAGGAAATGATTCACCCTAACCAATCTGCCTTTATCAAGGGCAGAAATCTCCATGACAACTTCATGTTGGTACGTCAAGTGGCGAGGAACCTACACAAACGGAAAGCCAAGGGAGTTCTGGTTAAGATGGACATCTCGAGAGCATTTGATTCGTTGTCCTGGCCATTCCTTTTTGAAGTGCTTCGTGCGAAAGGGTTTCCGGAGAAATGGAGATCGCTCATTGCCACGCTGTTATCTTCGGCTAGTTCGAGAGTGATTGTGAATGGCAGCATTGGAGATAAGATCTTGCATGCTTGTGGCTTGAGGCATCCAATCTCCCCTCTCCTTTTTGTAATTGCGATGGATGCCCTGTCGACCCTCATAGTTCAGGCACAAGTTGTTGGAGTTCTAAGCCCGATGCCAGGATGTTCTCCGGTCCAACGGCTATCGATATATGCGGATGATGTGGTTCTCTTCATCAGGCCGACTCTCATGGATCTGGCTTTTGTTAAGGAAGTTATGCACATATTTGGAGAGGCGTCGGGACTGAAAATTAACTATCAAAAGTCTTCGGCAATCATGATCAGGCCGGGTGCGGGAGACACAGAAAGAGTTGCTGCAGCGCTACCGTGGAGGATTCAAACTTTTCCGTGTAAATACCTTGGCCTCCAACTCTCGATCAAGCAACTAACTCGCAACCAGTGGCAGCCTATGGTGGATGCGGTGCTCAATTTCCTGCCAGGATGGTCGAGAGGTCTGATAACTAGGCCTGGCAGGCTGGTTTTGATCAATAACATAGTTAGAGCGAGGCCTATCCATCATCTTATCGTGGCCAATGCATCGAAGTGGGCCTTGGATAGCATTGACAGAGGGTGTAAGGCGTTTTTCTGGGCCGGTTCAGAGGAGATTCACGGTGGACAGTGCCTAGTGGCCTGGAGCAGGGTTTGCCGACCCAAGGAGTTTGGCGGGCTGGGCGTGTTGAACTTGCACACACAAGGGATTGCACTCCGGCTCAGATGGGAATGGCTCAGACGTACGGACAACTCCAAACCATGGCAAGGGCTGGCTATGTCGGCAGACAAGGAGATGCAAGCCGCCTTCTCTAGCTTGGTGCATTGGACTCCGGGCAATGGTAGTCAAATCCTCTTCTGGAAGGATAGATGGCTCCAGGGTCTTCGCATTTTGGAAATTGCACCACTGGTGGTAGCGCATGTTCGAACCCAAACGGTGAACTGGCGGTTGGCAAAGGATGGGTTGACCTCAAGCAATTGGATTAATGACATCAAAGGTGAGCTGTCCACGGACGGGCTTGTCCAGTTCATCCAACTGTGGGAGAGATTAGACGTTGTGGAGATTGACCCCTCACGGGAGGATCAAGCGATTTGGAAGTGGTCGGCTTCGGGACAGTACTCGGCTTCTTCGGCTTACCGGATCATGAACGAGGGGTCTATCAGATTGGGTTGCGCAAAAGGACTGTGGAAATGCTGGGCTCCACTGGGCTGCAGATTGTTCATGTGGTTGGCGCTGCAGCGAAGACTTTGGACCTCCGATCGTAGATTCCGGCATGGACTTCAGGATGCTACATCTGTTTGTTTTCTATGTGATCAAGAGGAGGACTCGGTGGAGCATATAATGCTCCAATGTGTCTACTCGAGGCAGGTGTGGTTCCACTGCCTCAGGTGGGCTAAGATTGACATGCGGATGATGCCCTCGCCGACGGATATACTACAGGATTGGTGGCCAACTGTCCGGAAGCGGATCACCAAGGCGTATCGAAAGGGATTTGATTCGCTGGTGCTCTTGATTTGTTGGAGCATTTGGAAGCAAAGGAATGGAAGAGTTTTTGGTGGACATGGCATTTGCAAGGAAGCGGATCTCTCCACGAAGATTCATCAAGAGCTGCAACTTTGGCTAGCGGCAGGTGCAAGGAGTGTTCAACACTTGTGTGAGTAGTCGTGTTGGTAGGATAGGAGTGGGAGTCTAGTTGGCCTCGCCGACTTGTGGTGATGACCAAAACAATCCTCTTGTAATTATTTCTCCCTTCTATAAAGCTTAGGTACGCTCTTGACGTACTCTAAAAAAAACAATTACAGCCATGATCGCCGTACCGTCGGCTAGCAAAGCTTCACTCATATCTATCTGTCCACAGCATCTGGCATTCTGGCCTATTGCTTTACTACCATCAGCTTTGTTTTTCCCGAATCACATGCTCCCTTATTTTTTATCTCCTGTGAAGAACGAAAAATAAAACGGCCCACTCTGGGTCGTGGGCTGAATATATTTCCCGCACTCTCTCCATGTCTTGTTCATGGGCCAAAGGGAGACCAAATCCATTTCGAGCGGTGGGAGGCCCAGTACGTACTGATGTGACATACGGCCCAATAGAAGCAACACCCTATCCGGCGGCGGCTATCCCCATCGCATAAAAAGCTGGGAGGTGAGGCGAACCAAGAACCCTAGCCTCCGGATCCATCCACCCGCCCCTCGCTGCCGCTGCGTCTCGTCTCCACCACCCCACTTGCCCCCGGTGAGCAGCGCCCCCTTGCTAGTCCAGATCCGCCGGAAAATCCAGTCGATTTCGAGTTTGCCCTTCTCACCCTCCTGTTTCCGTTGACCTCCTCGTTGTTGTTCCAGGACTCAGGAGGATCGTCGGAGATGTCGGACACCGATGAGCACCACTTCGAGTCCAAGGCCGACTCCGGCGCCTCCAAGACCTACCCGCAGCAGGCCGGCGCCATCCGCAAGGGTGGACACATCGTCATCAAGGCCCGTCCCTGCAAGGTCTGTGCCTTTCCCGATCTGTTCTTATTACCATAGGAAATATTTTATGTCTGGTTTGTTGATGGATGCGTCTCTGAATCTGCTGCGGCGATCTGTGCTAGTCGGGTGCAGATTTGCAACTTGTTAGATCTACAAGTCCAAGTACCAGGCTTTGCTGTAGATGTGGATGGATACACACGGGTTCATGATAACAAATTTACCTTGATTTTCTATATCCATCGCTATGGCTTAGGATCTTTTCATTAGCTCTGACTGTGTCCTCACTCCTGAATTAATTTTAGGAATCCTGTTTCAGTAAATCTTAAAACGCTGCTAGATTTGGGAAGGTGCTAATTAAATGCGATGTCCGTTTTACAGGGAATTTGCAAACTGTTTAATTAGTAGTTGGCATAGTTGTCATAGTTTGCTGAGGCATGCTATTTATTCAGTTTTCAGACGCTGATTTAAGTACTATAACTCTTTCTGGTTATGTACCTACTACCACGCAGGAGTTGTTGGTCTTGTATCAGTTTAGAGCTGTGTCCTGTTGGGTTATTGTTGCTTTGTTTTACTATGCGCATCTGATTGTCTAATTGCTGCTCCGAACTCAATAATTCCTGCCTGCCATCAGAAATTGCTTTGTGGTCCAGCATGTCTGAAGAATCATTTTGGTTTAATCTTTGTGCTAGGTTGTTGAGGTCTCCACCTCCAAGACTGGGAAGCATGGTCACGCAAAGTGTCACTTTGTTGCCATTGACATCTTTAATGGAAAGAAGCTTGAGGATATCGTTCCTTCATCCCACAACTGTGACGTAAGCTACATGTAGATGCTTCATTTTGTTGGTTTCTTGCTATTCATTCAGCAGATCTTATTTAGCTTTCTCTGTTGTTGTATTTGTTCAGGTCCCCCATGTTGACCGCCAAGATTATCAGCTGATTGACATAACTGATGATGGATATGTATGTTTGATTTTCAATCTGTCCTTTTCCATTTATGGGCAAAGCATTACCCTTGTTTCTAACTTACTAATGGCTTTCTACAGGTCAGCCTTCTCACTGAGAGTGGCAACACTAAGGATGACCTGAAGCTTCCCACTGATGATGTTCTGCTTGGCCAGGTCTGCTCTAGCTGTTGAAACTTGTTATGTGGCACATCATATCTGCCCGTTGCACACTTTTGATGTTTCTTTGCTCTGTGAAATGCAGATCAAGACTGGATTTGCTGATGGCAAGGACCTGATCCTGTCTGTGATGTCCGCCATGGGTGAAGAGCAGATCTGCGCTGTGAAGGAAATCGGTGGTGGCAAGTAGGCAGCTGTATGCGGTTGCCTACCTGCGATACTTGGTATCTAGTGCTTCTGGGTGTTTGAGATACACATACATAGGCATCAAGATATCTGTTGGGTGAAACAAGTTTGATCCAGATTTGTGTGTTTTTTACACCGAATGCTTGAGGTGCTGCTAGTACTTTGTTATCTATCTATCTATCTCTATTATAATACCCTTTGGAATTGGAACTGAGTGGTGGCTGGAACTTAGATTCCGGTTTGCTCATCTGCCCTATCTCTATGAATGAATTGGTTTGGGTTATTTGTGGTTCGACTCTCTGCTGCATTTTCTGGTTTTATTGTAGTTGGAGAAGAGTACTTAGAAATTTTGGTCATCATTTGGGTTAGTTATGTATCTGGATTGATGCTATGTTGGCGCATTTTCTCCAGAGGTATAAAAATACACGATGAGTTTGCTAGTTGGAATCCACACCCGAGGAGATGACCCTCTTTTGGTCGTAATCTTAATCATCGTGTCGAAACCCAAACCCCGAACTGTTGGTATAGCGACCGCACGACTGGCATATTGATTTCGCGAGCATGGATAAGTTATAAACTGATCCTTGCCCTAGTACTAATCAAACTCGAAGCAAATGATTCTACAGTATTCCAGTCCCAGTTTTTCATGATAAGCATCTTCAACAGACACCTTTCCTCGGAAAACTGCCCATGGTGCGGGAGCTGAACAAAAAACTCCTATCCAATCCCCGTGTACAGGGGAAGTTGCATCTCACCCAATAATTTCCAAGTTGCAAGTTGCAAGTTGCATCTACCATGTGTATAGAAATTCCAGCTCCCGGGGAGTTGTTGAACGCCATTGTAATTGGATGAGCTCCATTGGTCTGTCTGACTTTTGGAGAAGGTTTTGAATGTCGAGGGAACGCAAGTGGTCATAGTGCTTCAAAGCAGTTTGCGGGGTCTGTGCGAATGCTTGTACTCCCTTCGTTCTAAAATTCTTGTCTTAGATTTGTCTAAATACGGATGTATCTAAGACTAAAAGGTAACTAGATAGATCTATATTTAGAGAAATCTAAGACAAGAATTTTGGGACGGAGGGAGTATATAATTGTCCAACTGATTTTGATGATGACTGGATTACCGTAAAGAGTGAAGAAATTTATGAAGGTTGAAGTAGACAATAAGGCTTTTGCAGGTGGGTGCATCAATTGATTTGGTAAGCATCGATTGTATGCACTGGAGGTGGGAGAAATGCCATAGAGCATGGCATGGGCATTTCAAAGGCCATTATCGTGATGCAACCAACCATAATTCTTGAAGTTGTTGTATCAGATGATCTATTAATTTGGTAATCACATTTTGGTTTGCCATGATCTCAAAATGACCTAGATGTCTTGCAAAGCTCTTTGTTTGCAAGCCTAACTGTCACGGAAGGCACCACCGGTGACTTTCAAATCAATGCCCATCAATGCAACATGGGTTACTATATTGTTATTGGCATATAACCTCCTTGGTCTACGTTTGTAAAGTCGAACATCAAACCCTAAACGACAAAAGAGCTCACTTTGCTAGGCGTCAAAAAGCATATAGAAAGGGTGTCGCACGGGCATTTGGGAGTAATGCAAGCTCAGTTTGCCATTATTCGAGGTCTTACATGATACTTGGACCAAAGTCATGTGTGTCCATCATGTCAACGTGTGTGGTCATGCAAAACATGATAACTGAGGATGAGCGAGACCACTAGGAAAACTTCCACTATAAGAATGATGGAAAATTTTATATACCATTTGTCAATCCTCAGATAAAAACAACAAGTCCATAGATTGCTTCTAAGACCACTTGAACAACTTCGCGATGGCCCTGTTGAATATTTGTGGGAGCTCTAGGGACAATAAACTTCTACATGTTTACGTTTGGGTTTGCATTTAAGTTTCATAAGATGTGGATTTGAAATGACATTGAATTTTTTTTGTTTGAAATATAATTATTTGAATTATTATGATGGTAAAATGGACATGTGTATGCCTTCATATGTAAATGTAGAGACAAAGAAAAAAAACATTATGTGTTTATTGGGATCTGCATTGTTATCGGCGTTCCTAATAACATAGTGTTTGGGATGATTTATTGGGGAATTGATGGAGATGCTCCAAGGGGGTTAACCAAGTAGGAGGTCCGATATCGTAAGGGCATGTGCGATAGCAAAAACATCGGGACATGTACAATAACACAATCACCATCTAAGTTGTATGTAAACATACAACATATTCTCTCTTTGCTCTCTTTACACCACATCACTTAGATCCATATGTGACAACTTTAACAAACAATGAAGTAGATATTGTTGTACATGTCCTAATCCTAGCCAATGGAGGGGAGTTTTTTCATCCTTGCTTCAAATATGTTTCCTTTTGTTTTTGTCTTTAGGTGTTGCTTCATCGCCAAAAGGAGGGGGACCATGTATTTTACCGTTGGAGTGTGGCTTTAATATATACCATGTCAGTTGTTGTGTCTATGGCGATAGTGTCTCAACAACAAAGCTGACGTTGATGGCATAAAAGTTCAACATCTCTATTACTACCCATGATCATGCCATTCATGGCACAAAAGTTCAACACACGCGGCTACTTTGACCAACAGTGGTACCATAAAACATAAGTGTTTTGGCCTTGAGGATCGATGACTCACTATTTCACTTTTTTTAACTCACGGTTTCACCTTTTTTGGTGGTAGTATTAAGTGTGTCTTGGTCGAGTGTTATATATCATTCTTTTATGGCAGTACGGCAACAAATCGTCGGTGGAATAACTTGTTTGGCAAGGGATATGCCTCCGCCGGACATGGATCCTTTGACGTAGCTATCCTTGTCTTACGTTGCCTTCCGGTCACTGACATATGGGCCCCATGCTTGGTGGGACCCACATGCTAGTGACTCAAATGGCAGGATAGCCCACGTAAGGGGATCACCGTTCGTCTCCCGCCATATTACTTTTTTCACCGACTAGGACATGTAGCTTGTACAACTTTTTGAAAACCTTCAAGTTGTACTCTAGCCCCTATGTGCTTACTCTCTTGTTGCTTCGTCACTGGAATGATGGTAGAACGTGAAGTTGTATAAGTGAAGCAAAAGATTGCATAAAAACTTGAATTAACTTCGGTAACAACATATATGCTTGATTTCGTGTTCACTTCTTCAATTCGACCTACTTTGTTTGGTTGATCAATAAGATAGAATAAAAAAAAATCATTTTTTCCATAACCAAAATTTTGAACGAATTGGATGAATTGGATTTAGACCATAGTAATGTAGGGCATGGGCCAAAGTGCCCCTATTTGTTCTGATGTTCACGAATTGAAGGTGGATACGAGGAAGAACACGAAGAAAACGAAGAGCACGAGGGGAAGTGGGGAGAAATCACAAGAGGAGCACTCAAGAACAAGTTCAATCACACATCCACTAGACTAACAAACACACAAGATCCATAAGGTACATGAACAATCAAAGGGAACAAGATACAAGGTAGAGTTCATCCCGAATCCAAGAGGAGATGAGGTCTTGATGATTCACTTGGGGAATCCTTCCCCTTTAGGAGGTCTTGATGATTCACTTGTGAATCCTTCTCCCTTAGGAGGCCGTGATAATCATAGATGGTTCATCTCCCATAGGAGGAATCCCACAAGGGCAGATACATGAGCTAAGGTCTAATGTGTGGTTCTAATCTTAGCTATCCCTATAAAGGAGGTGGGAGAGAGGTGTTTATAGGCTAGTCCGCGAAGGGGTAAGTGAGGGGGGCAAAGTGGCAAAGTTACATGGCCACTAGGCCTATTCTGCGTGCAGGAAACAGGGCGATCCAGAAGGAGGCCCGGACGATCCGGAAGGGGGGCCGGATGTTCCGGCTCCAGGGATGGCTTTCAGGTGTCTTCGACTACCATAGCCGGATGATTCGGGAGGGCATGCAGATGATCCAACCGATGCCCGAATGTCTGGGAGGAGGTCCGGACATCCAGCTTGGGTCTAGTAGCCACTCCGTCTTCTTCTCCTTTCTTCCGACTTCTCTTCCACGCTTCCTTCGTGAATGGTGTAGGCGTACACATATGCTCACACTCCTCTTCGTCGATGGTGAAGCTCCGGTAATACCCACTACAAAAAAAAAGACACATCCGTGACATTTTGGGCCGAACGAATTTTTTTCTGTCATACATATGACACTTCTATGACGATAATTGTGACAAAACCCGGTATCATCATAGATGTGGTGGGCTCCTACTTCTATGACAAAAAATCATGATAGAAAATGGGCTTTTCGTCCTGGGCGGGCCGGAGACGCAGCTGCATGACATTCTTTGGGCCGTCCATGACAGAAAAAACCGTGGTAGAAGTGAGGGGGAGGAAAATTTCGCGGATTTCCCGGTTACGGTGGGAGGTCGGGGGCCGAGCGATGCGCGTTTCTCTCGTACACGTACGCGCGTGTGTGCGAGGCGTTGGCTCTAACTGAACCCGAGCGAGGCGTTGGGCTCTAACTGAACCAAAGCGATTGCACTGCAGGCTACGCGTTACTGAACCCGAGCGATCGATCGATGGCTGTTAACTGAACCCGATCGAGCGATCCCTTAGCTACTGCTGCTAACTGAAGCCGATCGATGCTGCCTCTGGATGAACAGTGAGCGTTGCGGAGGGGGGGGGGGGTTGGATGAATAGTTCCCGGTGGGGGTGGATGAACAGTACCCCGTGGTGTTGCCTCTGGATGAACAAGACCCCGATCGATCGAGCCGGTTGGGGCTGGATGAACAGGACCCCGTGGAGGGCTGGATGAACAGGACCACCCCGTGGAGGGCAGGATGAACAGTAGACGGTGGAGGGGTGCCCTTGGAGGGATGGTTGAACAGGACCCCGTGGTGTGGAGGGCTGGATGAACAGTAGACGGTGGAGGGGTGGTTGAACAGTAGCCGGTGGAGTAGCGTGCGGTGGAGGCTGGATGAACAGGAGCCCGTGGAGGCTGGAGGAGGTCGACGGTGAATGAGCAGTAGCTCGTGGAGGCTGGAGGGGGTCGACAGTGGAGATGAACAGTATCGCGTGGAGTCCCGTTTTGCGGTACGCCACACCCCTCCCGATGAACAGGACCCCCGTTTCGACCGTAGCGCTCCAACACAAGTCCGTTTCCTCCGTTTTGCGGTCCGCCACACCCCTCTCGATCAACAGGACCCCCGTTTCGATCGTAGGAGGTCCGTTTCCTCCGTTTTGCGGTACGCCACACCCCTCCCGATCAATAGGACCCCCATTTCGACCGTAGGAGGTCCGTTTCCTCCGTTGTGCGGTACGCCAGGCCTCGTTTCCATCGCCTCTTCCGTCCAAGCCCTCCCGATGAACACAACCACGCATTCCGTTCTGACCCAGCCGCGTTGCCTCCCGATGAACACGACGCATTCCGTTGCCTCCCCATGAACACGACGACGACGCTGGTTCTCTGTTCCGACCCAGCCATGTCAACGAGCCCTCGCCGTACGTATGCGCGAGTAGGCGTTCGAGACCCCGCCCGTATGCACACATACGTGGCCGCATTTTCTTTCTTGCACCCTGGCCGCTGTACGTACGTGTACATGCTATGTGCGCGCCTCTACTACGACACGTGCGCGCCTCTACTATGACACGTGCGCGCCTCTACATCGACCAGTATATATGTACGTACACGTTCGCGACCAGAATGACAATGCTGCGTACGCTTCGACCAGGTGGGTCCCGACTATCAGGCACTTCCTTGCTTGCGAAGATGTAGCTGGTGGGTCCTAGCAGTCGGGGGGCCGGTGGGTCCCAGCAGTCAGGGGGGCAAATCGTTTTGGTTTTCTTTTTTTTGCCCGGACGCACTTCCTTGCGTGCGAAGATGTAGCTGGTGGGTCCAAGCAGTCAGGGGGCGAATCGTTTTTTTTGCCCGGACGCACTTCCTTGCGTGCGAAGGTGTAGCTGGTGGGTCCTATCAGTCAGGGGGAAATGTTTTTTCGCAAAATAAGGTGGCCCGTTCGGTGGGTCCCTGCTGTCAGGTGGAGGAAACATTATTTTCCGCGTAATAAGGAGGCACTTCCTTGCTGAGGCCGTGGACCCAGCTGTCAGCCTCTCCACGTACAGTCCACGTCCGATGGAAGTCGTTCCTTGACCACGTTGACCACGCCGCGCCGAGAGCACCAGGGCAGTGGACGACGACGAGGCCTAGAAAGGGGACGACATGAAGGCAGGGAAGACTCGGCAGTTGTTTCCCACGCGGAGGGGAGTATGACTGTACGAGGGTTTACTGGTTCGTCTGCCGTCACCAGAGAATAACAACAGGTGTGGGTGAGTAGAGGGATGGCTAGGCCAGCGATGGGAGTACGGTCGGGCAGTGAGGCCTGTGCGGCAGCACAACTGGCCGCGAGGAGGAGGGAGCAGGCAGTCCCGCCGGCGCTTGTTCGAGCGGCTGGAGCAGGAAGAGCAGAGATTGAAGAAGCACGACGGCCGTTGGATGGACATCCAACAGTCAGTGCTTGTGCGTCAACCTTTTCTTAGGAAAGCCTCAAATCTGTGGAAAATAGCATACAACCCATCTGCCATTATTTCTAATAATTTATAGCTCATTTGCTAATTCTTAAGGTTTTTTGGAGCCCATATTCTTTTTGTTAGCATTGTAGCCCATATTGTGGCAATGGTTAAAAAATTATACGAAATTTTGCATATTTCGGTGCAGTTCGAACTGTTTTTAATCCCGAAATTTCGACTCACATTCAAACTGATTTTAAAAATAAATGTATATCAATATAAAATCCAACAAATTCTCCACGCATAAAAATTAATGTAATTTAAAATCTTGAAATAAAAAAAAGATATTTGAAACTAATTGCCGGTTTGATGTGTTTTAAAAATGTACAACCCATTTCTCATTACTGATGGGCCATTTTCTCGGCCAGCCGAATGAAAGCTCTCCTCGTCTTGAAAGATTTGCAGCCCAACATGCCTGACAAAGCGACTTACTTGGCAAATCACAAAAAAACTGGGCTTTGGCTGTGGACCCAGCTGTCAGCCTCTCCACGTACAGTACTCTTCCGATGGAAGTCGTTCCTTGACCACGTTGACCACGCCGCACGGAGAGCACCACGGCGGTGGACGACGGCGAGGCCTAGGAAGGGGACGACGCGGCAGTGGAAGCCCATGCGGAGAGGACTACGAGGGTTTACTGGTTCGGCTGCGGTGTGAGGCTGCAGTCGCCGCAGGGCCTGGCCAGCGGTGGGAATAGTAGGGGCGGTGAGGCCTCTACGGCAGCACAGCCGGCCACGGGAGGTAGGAGCATGCGGCACGACCAACGCTGCTTTGGGCGGCTGGAGCAAGAAGACTAGAGGTTGAAGAAGCACTATGGCCGTTGGATGGACATCATACGGTCACTGGAGCTAGAATCATTCATATTGACTAAGTTGACAAAGCCCTTCGTCCCCGTCAACTTAGTAGGCCCAGAAGTCAGCCTCCCAGCAAGGTGGGTCCAAGCTAGCCGGGGGAGTATTCATTTTTTTGTGCGTAATAAGGAGGCACTTTCGGTGGGTCCGAGCTGACAGCGGGAGGAACGTTTTTTTTCGCTAAATACGATGGCCCGTCCGGTGGGTCCCAGCAGTCAGGGGGAAACGATTTTTTTCGCAAAATACTGGTGGCCCGTCAGGTGGGTCCCTGCTGTTAGGTGGAGGAATAATTATTTTCCGCGTAATAAGGAGGCACTTCCTTGCGGCTGCCGTGGACCCAGCTGTCAGCCTCTGCACGTGCAGTACTCTTCCGATGGAAGTCGGTCGTTGACCATGTTGACCACGCCGCGCCGAGAGCACCAGGGCGGTGGACGACGACGAGGACTAGGAAGGGGACGACTCGGAGCCGGGGAAGACGCAACAGTGGATGCCCACGCGAAGAGGAGTACGAGGGTTCACTGGTTCGGCTGCGGTGTGAGGCTGCTGTCGCCGCAGATTAACAGGGGGTGTGGCTGAGTAGAGGGATGGCCTGGCCAGTGGTGGGAGTGGTAGGGGGCGGTGAGGCCTCCGCGGCATCACAGCCGGCCACGTGAGGCAGAAGTAGGGGTGGGCATAAAAACCGACAAACCGAAGACCGAACCGAAGCCAAACTGAAAAAACCGAATTTTCGGTTTTTAATACATGTAATGGAAATTTCGATTTTTACTTTTGTTAACCGAATAGTTTTTGATCGGTTCGGTTTCTCATGGGTAACCGAACAAAAGACGGAACATATAAACAGTACAGAGTCACGAGAGCTGCTCCTGTCGCAAAAGGATGCGCCACACAGCGACCAGCCTGCGCGCGGCAGGGGGAAAATCATTCCCAGTCTCCCACGAGCCCAGCCAGCAACTTGGCAAGGCACGTACCATTTTTGGGCCTTTTACTGCGTGGCCCATGTAGTTTGCATGTACGTGAGCAAACCATCCGGACGTGTTGTGGTCGTGGGATTAGTCCCACCTCGGCTGGCGACGTGAAGGAGCGCAGGTAGCTCAACTATATAAGAGGATAAGCTGCGGGAGTTACAAGGCGCACACGCTGCTGAACTAGCTTGCGGTATAAACAGTATAAACTGAATACCGAACCGAAATACCGGTTAACCAAACTTTCGGTTTTCTAATTTTTTGAGTTATCTTCGGTTAGCATTTTCTCTAACCAAAATGTGAAAAATACCGAAATGTATTAACCGAACTTTCGGTTTATACTGAATGCCCAGGCCTAGGCAGAAGCACGGGGCACGACCAGCGCTGGTTTGGGCGGCTGGAGCAAGAAGACCAGAGGTTGAAGAAGCACTACGACCGTTGGATGAACATCGTACGGTAACAAGAGCTAGAATTGTTCATATTGACTAAGTTGACAAAGCCCTCCGCCCCCGTCAACTTGGTAAGCCCACAAGTCAACCTCCCACTATGCTGGGTTCCAGCTGGCAGGGGGAATATTCATTTTTTGTGCGTAATAAGGAGGCACTTCCTTGCGTGCGAAGATAGCTGGTGGGTCCGACATGTCAGGGGGGGCACTTTATTTCGCGAAATACAGAGGCCCTTCCGGTGGGTCCCAGATGTCAGGTGGAGGGATCATTATTTTGCGGGTAATAAGGAGGCATTTCCTTGTGTGCGGCCGTGGACCCAGCTGTCAGCTTCTTCACGCACAGTCTACTTCCGATGGTGTCGTTCGTTGACCACGTTGACCACGTCGCGCCAAGCGCATCCAAGGTGGTGGACGACGAAGAGGCCCCGGACAGCAACGAGCCAGAGATGGGAAGACGCGGGAGTAGAGTCACAGACGGAGAGGTGTACGAGGGTTAACTGGTTCTAGTGCGGTGTGGTTCGGCAGTCGGTGGAGAAGAACAGGAGGTGTCGAGGGGTGGAGGGATGGCCTGGCCAATGGTGGAGTAGCACTTAATAGCGAAGCGTGCTAAGCAGAGCTGCTAGCAGCAGGAGGCGGGAGGTGGTCCCGGTGGCGCTGGAGGAAGAAGACGAGAGATTGAAGATGGATGCCTGTCGTTGGATGTAAATCCAATGGCTAACATGTCAGAATCATTTGTTGACTAAATTGACAATGACTTGCATTGGCTTCGACCTATTGGCCCACATTTCAGCCTCCAAAAATGTGGCACGTATTCAACCCATTTTTTTTCAAAATTTATAGCCTTTTTTTTGCTCGGTAGAATTTACAGTCAATTTGACCTTTTTTTTGAATTACAGCCATTAGCTGGGCTGGGTGAACAAATAATGTAACGTCCATGCGGCCCGTTTATTTTATTTCCTAAAAAATTATAGGCCATTTTCACTTTCTCGAAATACATGATTTTGCTGGGCTGATTCTACTTATAATATCGGGTTGGGCCAGCAATGTTATCAAAAAATAAAAAGGGGCTGAGCATTTTGTTATAAATATATTTAAATAATAAGTGATATTATTACATTCGTCCTTAAATCTTACCAAGCTTTTGTACACAATCACTAGGATTTTCGTGCCAAAACAATCCAGGATTTTATTTGTTAAGAAATTATTTTTATAAGTTAATAAGATGTGGGATATTGTTTTCTTACATATGTAAGTATCTGTTGAATATATGATGACAATAAAAATAATATATAATAACATATGAAATATTTTTTTTTAGAAAAACAGGGAGCATCTCCCTGGTTCCATTGCTGAGAACGAAACCACAACATATTCTGATACAACAGCTCAAAGAGCAGTTCGAAAGCCAAGGTAGAAAAGCTACAAACTAGGGGGGGGTGGATGAACAAGTTCTCTGAATAACACAAATCACCCGAGCGGTGCCAAAGGCAGAGCGAATAGAGCACTCAAATGACACAAGGAGGGTCCAGCGAAGCCTTCATGGTCTTCAGCCGAGGGGCCGTGTCAGCCTGCGATGACCAGTAAGCAAGCGGAGACACCGGGCTGGAAGGCGTAGCATGGTGGATGTCCCTCTTTTTCGGCGCCAGGTGCCCATTATCTTCATCAGAGATCTTGAGACGAGCCTACGGGTCCAGCCCCAGAGCAGGTCGAGCCTTGTTCAGCCACAAGTGATCGCCAACGGTTTCTGGAGGGATCTTGTTAGGGTTTCCACGAAGCTCATCAACTTGTCCTTGTCCGATCCATTGTGATAGGGGAAATTCATCAGAGTTCCTGGTTCCTGCTCATCCTCCAGCCAGATGTTGTCTCTCAGGAAGCAGAAATAACCACTAGACAGCTCAATTGAAGCAGATTGCAAGCCTAATTTCAATCTTCTGCAGGTTTGGGGGAGAGGTAAGGTAGGGGATCCATTTGCTCCGGCTCCGGTGGCGTGCTGGTGGGCAGGAGTCCAGTCAAGCATTCCCATCTCGCAGCACGACGTGGATATCCCGAATTCACTTCTCCTTTCGCCCATCGAACGAACGCAATCGGCGGCTCACTGGGGCGGGGCATCCTGTGCTTCTTCGAGAAATCTCCTTCGAAGTAGATCCGTAGGGCTAGATTCAGCAGCTCCCAATCCACATGATCCTTGCACATCCGAGCATACCTGCGCGAGTGAGAGAACGGATTCGGTCCCTCCTCGGGTTCCTCCCTCGCAGCTTCCTCCTCTGCTTCCCTCCATTCGCGCGTGCACTGGGTCCAGGAGAGAGCGTCATCGCGGATCCACATCGCCCGCTCCCTCCATCTCCTCCCTCGAGTCTCCCGCAACACCGCCGGCGCGACGGAGTCGAGGGGCTGGAGCATCCGCGGGAAGGCTTTGTAGACATGTGGGAGATACATCTTGTAAATCTGCCTGTCTTCCAGCCATTCCGCCATGGATATGGCCGGCGACTCCATGGGGCGCGCGAGCGGACTTGCTGAGGGGGGCAGGCGCGCCCGGAGTCAGGAGGCGGGGGGTGGCGGCGAGATCTATTTGCCAATTACTCCCTCCTTTTCGGTTTATAGGGCTCAATTCAAAAATCTCACCAACCAAGGTAGATGATGAATGGTGGAATACTTTTTGTAGTTTGCAAATGCACCTAATTAATGCACTTGTTTTCCTCAAAAAATTATGTTTATCAATGCATAAATTGCAATGCATGCATGCATAAAGTACATGCATCGGTCAATTTTCTCTTAATACTTGCATGCAATGATTTAATGCACCTTGGAATCTGAACATGTGATGGAAAACAACCAAATTGAGTCTTATAAAATGGAAAAACTAAATTTTTTGAGATAAGCCCTATAAACCGAAAAGGAGGGAGTATGTGAACTAAACAGTCAACATATAAAATAATTTAAATATATATAATATAGTTAGAAGGGAAACATAAGTTGGACCTGGTGTTCCTATTCTTATATAGAAAAATAGAATAGACCTCTGCGTTTTCTTCAAAAAAATACATCAATTGGGCTGCCAAGAATAAAACCTCGGATGGGAGGTCCATAGGCCGGTCGATACATGACGGCCCTAAGAAAATACAAACAGGCCTATGGACCTCCAAAACCACGCCCAACACTTGCCAAAACTTCGTCCCTCGTTTTCTCTGTGTTTCGCACACTCGACATTGTGTGGGCATTTTGACTGTGCATCATATGAAGATGTGCTATGCATGAATGTTGATCAGCATGATGTTAACTGGCCGGTAGTTCCATTTTCGACCATGAATAAAACTTCCAACATGATGTTAACCCTGTTTGAAAAGGCCGTGCTAATATAAATGCTCTGCCTCTGAAAGTTGCAGTTTCTTATCCGAAACTGAACTTGCAGTTTCTTATCTGAAACTGAAACTTGCAGCTTCTTCTCTGAGAATCACATTGTCTGCACTTTTATACTCCTATGAAACTACATTTTTTAAGTGCTAAAAATAGATCTCTAGAATTCATAAAATAATTTATATGCTCAATACTGCAAATCTAAAATTCAAAAGACATTCATATCTGAAAGTACTCTCAAAATAGACAACACAAAACACAATTCACAACCTGCAAATACTGACAACCCTAAGCTCCTCCTGACAATTCACAACCTGCCCGACTATTGGGCTGGGGGGGGGCAGCCCCCTCCTATTCCTCGGCGGCAGACAGCCGCCCCGTGAGACGATGTGAACGGCGAGGGAGACGATGGTGGGGAAGCGTCATCGGGCCAACTGCTTTTCTCCTCTTGCAGTTGGGTTCGGTCGACGAAGACTCCACCGGCTCGCTTTGGCAGGACACCCTCACAAACGGCACCCTGTAGATGCTCGATCCTTCAATCTCTGGTGGATGCTCCATCTGGGATCGATACTCCCACCACCGCTCCCTCACGATCGGATTCGGTGAATCTGTTTGCTCCATGGCCCAGAGGAGCAGCTCTATGTACTCCGGCGCGACTCCCTCCGGGAGTATCGCCGCCTTTTTCGCTCTGTTGCAGATATTTGGCCATGGATGTCGCCGTCGCCGCTAGGTGGTCCTTGTTGTCAAACCGAGACTGTATCTCCAACATCCTAGCTAGCTTCACAGGGTCGCCATCTGCGATCCTCACGTATCGATTGTACTCCTCCATCGATCTACTTCTCCACATCACCTTCACTCGCCGGCGGTGGTTTTTGAATGGAAGAGGAGAGGAGCAGCGCTGGTTTTGGATTAGAACGGGAGAGGAGCGACGCTGGTTTTGGACTGGAACAGGAGAGGAGGGGCGGTGGTTTTGAAATGGAAGAGGAGAGGAGCGGCGCTGCATTTAGATTGGAACAGGAGAGGAGCGGCGATGATTTAAGATGAGAAGAGCGGAAGAGCGGCGCTGGTCTTGGAAGTATTTTTTTGTTGTTTCGCGTATTTTGGGTCAAAGTTTGACCACATACTGTATTTGAAAAGCAAAATGTGAATGCATGTCACCAAAAATTGTACCGTTTGGTTCGTATCTGAATGTACTTTCAAATTATACTCCCTCCATTTTTTTATACAAGGCTACAAACTCATATTACAGGTACCAAGGTAAAAATCAATGCTATGTT
This sequence comes from Aegilops umbellulata, assembly GCA_032464435.1. NCBI lineage: Eukaryota > Viridiplantae > Streptophyta > Magnoliopsida > Poales > Poaceae > Aegilops > Aegilops umbellulata. Next base: position 240,397,208 of record CP136055.1, on the reverse strand, counting down.
TAAGTCAATGTTGCAAGCTAGCTTGTCACCTTGATTGTCGTGTTAATTAATGTGGTTTTTCTCTCCCAAGCACAACAAGCCAACCCTCTTACTCCTCATTGGTTGATTAATGTTGGGAATGCAAGCTAACCTTCTCACTCCCGCATGCACACAAGGGATATTAATGTCCTTAGGTGCTAGTACGAGGCAAACACCATCAATTTTGCCTCGATTAATGTTAGTGGCCTTGTATAGTTGCAAATTGTAATTTTGATAGTGTCCTTGTATACAACGTATAACATATATTTTATGTGCGAAAATCATGGTCAATTATGACCCAGAATAAAAGGGAGACTAGTTAATGTGGGGTCGCTTTCTTAATTGAAGGGTAAATTGATTTTTATTTTGATCCAGTCAGAGCGCGCCGGCCCTCTCGTCCAATCCTAAATCGCTGCCGCACGCTCCTCTCCCTCTTCTCCATTGCAAAACCACCTCCTCTCCTCTCCATCATCTCCATTCCAAAACCACCGTCTCGCCTCTCCCTCTTCTCTATTGCAGGACCACCGTCTCTCCTCCATTTTCTAGACGCTTTGCTCCATGGCGCGGGCGCAATCCATGGATACAAAATTAGTATTGAAAGTGCAACTATCCCTAGGTGGTTTTGGTAATTCATAATAACATATAGCTCATTGAGCTAATGATATTCCAAGATAACTATTTCAGGAAAGCTCAATGATTGGCATGGCATGAATGGTGAAAGTGGAACCCTCAAAATACTAAGGACAAAGGATTGGCTCAAGCTCAAAAGTGCAAGACTCTTCATTTTACATTTTAGTGATCCAAGATCACATTGAGTCCATAGGAAAAGCCAATACTATCAAGGAGGGATGAGGTGTTGCTTAATGAGCTCTTTGCCTTATGTGCTTAATGATATGCTCCAAAATCCTCAACTACTTTCCCATATCCACATATGACCTAAACCCTAAGCCAAACTCGGACATACCGATTCTTTCTATCCGGCGCCACCGAGTCTTCATATGTCATAAGCCACTGCCAAAACCCTAGCAAATCGGTTTCACCGATAGGGATCTCGGTCTCACCGAGATGGGATTGCAATCTCTCTGTTTCCTTTTTGTAACTTTTCGGTCTCACCGAAAGAGCGGATCGGTCCCACCGAGATTGCAATGCAAACTCTCTGTTTCCCTTTTGTAACTTTTCGGTCTCACCGAAAGAGCAAATCGGTCCCACTGAGTTTGCCTGACCAACTCTCTGGTTAGCTAATTACCAAATCGGTCTCACCGAGTTTGTGTAATCGGTCTCACCGAGATTACGTTATGCCCAAACCCTAACCATATCGGTCCTACCGAGATGCATGTCAGTCCCACCGAAAAACTCTAATGGTCACTAGGTTTACCTTTTAGGTCCGACCGAGTTTGTTGATTCGGTCCCACCGAGATTGGTAAATTGTGTGTAACGGTTGGATTTTAAGTGGAGGCTATATATACCCCTCCACCTCCTCTTCATTGTGGAGAGAGCCATTAGAACACATCTACACTTCCAACTCATATGTTCTGAGAGAGAACCACCTACTCATGTGTTGAGACCAAGATATTCCATTCCTACCATATGAATCTTGATCTCTAGCCTTCCCCAAGTTGCTTTCCACTCAAATCTTCTTTCCACCAAATCCAAATCCTGTGAGAGAGAGTTGAGTGTTGGGGAGACTATCATTTGAAGCACAAGAGCAAGGAGTTCATCATCAACACACCATTTGTTACTTCTTGGAGAGTGGTGTCTCCTAGATTGGCTAGGTGTCACTTGGGAGCCTCCGACAAGATTGTGGAGTTGAACCAAGGAGTTTGTAAGGGCAAGGAGATCGCCTACTTCGTGAAGATCTACCGCTAGTGAGGCAAGTCCTTCGTGGGCGATGGCCATGGTGGGATAGACAAGGTTGCTACTTCGTGGACCCTTCGTGGGTGGAGCCCTCCGTGGACTCGCGCAACCGTTACCCTTCGTGGGTTGAAGTCTCCACTAACGTGGATGTAGGATAGCACCACCTATCAGAACCACGGGAAAAACATCCGTGTCTCCAATAGCGTTTGAATTCTCCAAACCCTTCCCGTTACATTCTTGCAAGTTGCATGCTTTACTTTCCGCTGCCCATATACTCTTTGCATGCTTGCTTGAATTGTGTGATGATTGCTTGACTTGTCCTAAAGTTGCTAAAATCTGCCAAGAACTAAAATTGGGAAAAGGTTAAGTTTTTATTTGGTCAAGTAGTCTAATCACCCCCCTCTAGACATACTTCCGATCGTACAAGTATACTGTATACTATTTAAAAGTCGAGGGTGGGGCTTTTCCTGCACGGTAGGCGGCGAGGCAGTTCCGCCTAGTCGGTTCAAAAGAGACGCGAGAAGACGAGGGAGTAGGCTGCTGCAAATGTAGGGCTGTGTGATTTGACAAAGAGTTACTGCTGGACAGGTGGGGCCCCGACTTGCCATTATCATTTTAACTGCGGCGCTATGACCGGTGTGAGTCTCCTAGATTTCTGACCACCTCCATACAGGTGCCTCTCACAATGCTCCACCATGTAGTAGAGGCTGGCTCTTGCATGAGAGCCCACTTCTCCACTTTTTCCTTGTCTCTCTTTCCTCTACATATGCAAAAATGCCATGTAAAGCGCACTATTGTACTTACTTTTACTTGCTCCTACAGGTGCTTAAGCTTGCCACATAGGCATAAAGTCTGATGTGGCAAATTAATCAAGAAGAGAGAGACTAGTTTGGTGACCCAAGGAAGAAACGGTGCTAAGCGCGTGTACCTAGGTGAAAAGACAATTTTGAGTCTATAGCTAATTAAATGAAGCAAACTTAGCAACACCATTTCATTGGAAGAGGTCACTCCTTGGCAAATGCAATAAATACACGCGCTTACTAGCACCGTTTCTTCCTTGAGTACGAAGAAAGAGATAGAGAGGAGTAACAAAAAAATACACTTATAGCCAACCTTGTTGTAGTATGAGTGACTAAGTGATGACTATGTATGACATGCCAACATCAGATAGCCTAACGCACCGTGTTAAATCTCCAAGGGCGCGACCGCGCGAGCGACGCAACGGTCGTGGTAGGCGCGACCATGATACGGGCTGCTGGCAGCCTTTGGATCTGAGATCAAACGGTCGCATGCTAAGTTGCTGAAAATTTGCAGAATAACCCTCCAGGATAGGACATTCACCCATAGGTCTAGAATCACGCCATGCAACCGTTCGATCTCAGATCCAAGGGCTCTCGGAAGCCCGTATCATGGGAGAATGGAAAGCCACTACCCTGCCGTTCGCACGCTAGCAGTTCGCTCCTACTCATCCCCGCACGTCCTTCAATACTACGGCGGTTCGCTCCTAGTCGTCCCGTCCATTCTCATTACGACAGTTCCACTAATCCTAACCCTCCTCCAAAATCCATGGCGTCCCAAATCTCCATGATCGGCGGTGAGTACAAGGTTAGAACCATCACCGACGATGAGTTCGACGTCATCTACACCTGTTCTTCCGCAACGGTGAAAGGATGCCTTTCTCGCTTCAGACGCATGTTCGAAAACTCAGATGATGAGTGGGTCGCTGGGCTAGATGTTGAGTACACCACAGTCCTGGGACGAGAGAAGGATCTAAAGGACGAAGAGAGGAAGAAGCCCGCCGTGATCCAGGTTTGCTTGCATGACTTATGCTTGGTCTACCACATATGCCATGCCGACGTTGAGTGCCAGGATTTTAAGGACTTCCTCGGGAGCAACCTAGTCAAATTCGTTACTGTAGACTTTGGTAACGGCAAAGAAATCCTAGGTCGGATAGGCCTCGTTGTAGGCAACCCCTTCGACCTCCAGAAGAATCGGCTGGTGCCCTCTCGTGAGCCTTCAATGCTGACCCTGGCAGGAGCCATGGTTCATCCTTCATACAGTAAACATGTGAAACCTCCATACACGTTTTGTCGTCATGCATGGCAGCGGAATGTACTAGATATAGACCACATCCAGTACGCTGCAATGGATGGCTACCTTTGCTTCAGTATCTACAAGGGTTGGATGAAGAGCAACAGCCAAGTGTGCGGTTCAAGCAAAGAAGTATCGGCCAAGAGGAAGAGGGACAAGGACGAAGTCGAGGACGTGGACGAGGACTCCGAGTAAGGTGGCAGTGTCGTTGCTCATGGTGGTTCTAATGCAGTGTCTACCGGAACAGTTGCGAAGTTTAATTTCAGGTGTGCTTAATTCAATTGAGGGGTGTGTTATGCTGAGCCCCCAGCAGAACTATGTTATGTTTCTTCTCATTACTTTAACTCTTCAGTACGTACATACTAGTATTTCTTACATTTCATCTTTTATTTGGTATAGTACTACCACTCGTTTCTTCACATTATATACGTATAATATATATGGCCAACATCATATAGCCAGCAGTTTAGTTGTCAAAGAATTTCAGGGTGCTTAGTTTTGTCAAAGAATTCCAGGATGCTTAGAGGGTGCTTGGATCCAAGGGACTTATTTTAGTCTGACTAAAAATAGTCTCTTTAAGAGGCTAAAGTTCCAAGCACCCCTGACTAAAGAGGGGCTAAAATTAGTCTTGAGACTAAATTTTTTTAGTCAGGGGTACCCCTACTAAAATGTGGATTAGTCCTCTCTCTACTCATTTAACTCCTCTCCTTTAACACAGACGAGTTTTGGATTGGAGGGTTTGGAGGATAATAAATGCTCATTAACTTGATTTTTGCCTTTTTAGTATTTGGATCCAAGCACGGGTGAGGCTGCATGTTTTAGTCCCACTACTTTTAGTCATGGGACTAAAACGTATCCAAGCACCCTCTTAGTTTTATTTGAGGGGTGGGTTGTGCTAGACACCATTATTGTGACTAGCCTTTTTAATAGTTCTATATGCATAATTTGGCGACGAGCGCTCTCTATATGTACCACCTTTTTTTTAATTTCAAGTTTTGCTCCATGGCGCAATCCATCGATACTACTGTTGTACAAAAGTATACATTTTTTAAAAGGCTAGAGGGAGGGGCAGTCTAGCTTGGTCGGTTTCACGAGAGGCGAGGGCCTTTGTGATTTGACGGCTCATTACTGCTGGAAGGCGGGGCCTTGTGATTTGACTGCTCGTATAAATGCGTCGATGACCTGATCGAGGAGGAGCAAAGAACCGTGCGGTATACTCAAGTTTTCCACTGGAGTAGTACTGCGACGGAGGAGCACGAAACACGACAACCCAGTGCCATATGGCGATAAAAATGATCTAATTTGCTAGTCATCTCATTGTTAGCATTGTTCTATTCATTCCCTCAAAAAAACATTGTTCTATTCATGCCTCGCAGAGAACGTGACACGTGCGGCGAAACAGCCGAAGCAAAAGATGAAACACAGGAGCAAAAGAAGAAGGAAGATGATCACCCCAAATGATCTAATTCACCGCGGAGTCGTAACTGCTTCTTCATCGCCTCCACGACCTCCATCTCCTTGCGCGTCTCCTCCGCCATCTTCATCATTGTGTCCATCTCCTTGCGCATTTCTCGACGCGAGCCTTCATCATCTGTTCCACGGCCATATTACCTACCTTGACAGCAGCTAGGTGCTCGATGCGGAGCTTCACCAACTCTTCCTTCTGTTCGATGGCGAGGGCCTGCAGCATCTTCATCGAGGAACTACTATTCTCATGCAGCTTCTTCCAGCTGGCGTTCTTCTCCTTCAACAGGTCGATCTCGTGGCAAAGCTTCGCATTGTCCTCCCGAAGTCACAGGATTTCGCCGGTCGCCTTTTTCTCCGAGGCAATGCTCTTCTTCAGCAGCATCACCAAGCCGGCGGTCAACTCCCCCTGCCGATTGAGCTCAGCGGGCATGTCGTCGAGGCTCTCCTTCAACAACTCCATCAAGCCTTGGATGAAATCCTTCTGCTTATTGAGCTGATCGGGCATGCCGTCGGGGGATAACGACTCCAGCTCCGCCGGCTCGGCATGTTCGCCTCCGCGGCTAGGGCGCTCCTGGGTGCCATCGAAGTCTCTGCGTGGCGGCGAGCCCTCTTTTTTTCCGCAGCCTTGGTTGCCGCTCCCTTGTTACGAATAGTTCTCGACCTAGAGCTCCGCTCACCGGCCATGGCAACGACGGACGAAGAAGAAGCACTTATGAGGAGGAAAGGTAGAGTGATTTTCGGTTAGGTAGTTCCCCTTTTTATAACCTAAGTACTAGCACTAGTACTAATACCTACATAGTGGGAACACGTTCAGGTTTGGTACGTACTACTAGAAGGTGTGAGCAGGCTTTCGAATGTGATGAGAACAAGGTAAAGATTAATTGATGGTTTTTGGTTTCGAGGCCCGAAACGGCTCCCGATGAGTTTAGCGGAACATAAATTTCAAATACTACACTGCTCAAATGCGTAAATATTGAGTATGTTACTGTCAAAAATTGGCACAAAATACGAAGGAGACTAATGGAAGTACTACTAGCAACCCACGATTTAACTACTCGCATGCGCGTAGTGGAGTAATAATGTCTTTCTTCCGCCCTCACGTCCACTCAATTTGCATGCACTGTATTAATCGACCATCAATGAAGTGAACGACTTTACACGCGTTAAATTATCACATGGGGTGGATCTTGGTACAAAATTGCGTCCGCCCGTGTACCAGCGTGTGCGTGCGAGGAATGAGTGCGTGCATGGCGTGCGTGCACATCTTCGCTTCGTGCATGTACCGCCAGTATGGCTCAGGGAGGACGAGTACATTCTTCTGGAACCAGCAACACGTCACTGTGATCAATCCACGCAAGGAGGTCGCGACAACGCCTACACATGTGCCACGTGGCTTCATGAATTGTAAGAGAGACACTGTGTAGCGTGCCATTGGTATTCTAGTTTACGTGTTTTGCACAAACTTGAAATACTAGTAAGGTACACGTGCATTGCACGGATCAGATTTTGCAACCAAATTATGAATAAATACCGCAGTATAGCATGTAAGCTCTGAGTCATATATGCCTGATGTAGCCCCTCGTTTAATTCTTATAGTTCATCTCATTCAAAATCAATTAGTTTTTATAAAAAAGCTAAGAACGCGGGAATAGGAAAAACATGGGATTATAGTGAAATGTCGTCTTGAATCCTACAGGATTGTACGAGTGTTTGATTGTGCATAAAAAAACGCAGAATTCTTTCAAAGAGGTTTGAGTGGATGGGATGTTTCCTATGAAATCTAGTGCAAATGAATCATATGGAAAAATTCCTATGGTTTACAATCCTACGAATCAAACAACCAAGATAGGAAAAAATCCTAATGATTAGAATCCTCCAAAATTCCTTTGAGAATCCTTTGAATCAAAGAAGCCCTTAATATATTTTATGATTCATGGAATTGTGCGTTGTAAAGCATAAAGTAAAAACAAATGATGGCAATTCAACTAGAAAAAAGTTTGGGCAGTTATGATACGGAAGAATATAGAACAAAAGAGAACCACTGTTGTTTTGAGGTTTGTGCATTATGCTTAAGTTCAACCATGGAGTCTGCTAGATTGTACATGTGGCAAAATCCGGTGGGGGGGCTAGAAGATGGTGCGAGGGGACGAGTGGAGGGAGATTATGAAGGAATAAACAAGTTGAGATTGATATTTAGAGAGAGGGGGCGAACACGTGCGCTGATGCGCGCAGTGGCGGAGCCATGAAAAATAAATGAGCTAGGGGGCCAAGCATTGCTAATCCTTTACGAGGAGGGTCAGTTCATGAACTTAAACCATTTTTAGCAGCAATTGTCTAATGATCGCATTCATATTAGGCTTGATATATAGTGATGTTAGGGGGGGAGGGGGCAGGGCCCTTACTGCCCCTATCTTCGCCATTGTGCACGCGTGTGAGAGATGAAGAGGAAGGCATGGATGATGAGAGGGGGACGTTGGATACATAATTAATGTGGGTGTATTAGCTATATATGTTAATCCTATATAGAGAGATATAGATTGATCGATGTGGACGTGGGAAAGAGGGTGAGACCTCACTGGATATATCGATTGATCGATTTGTGTGGAAAACTATGAAAGACCTAGCTATATACACACATACATAGAGGAGCATCGATCGTTGCGCATGCACGCGTGAGAGATAAAGAATGCCCGATATGATGGAGAGGGGGATGTGTGTTGGTGTGTGCCTTCATGGGAGACCGACCTGAAGAAAAAGATTGCATGCGTGCGATGGATAATGCTGACTGGTAGTGTGTGTGCATGCATGCACGAGAGAAAGTTAGTGGTACAATTATAAAGAGAAGATTACTGTGTGGGTGTAAAAGAATAGCTGAATAGGTGAGGTCACAATCAATGTAAAGTTGAATTCAAATATTTGAATAAGAGATCCTGATGTTTGAAACCCATGCATGCATGAATATAACGGAGATCTGCGTGGTGTGGTTTGGAAACGAGCATGTTGTAATGTATACACATTGAACAAGGTCAGACTGATTTGAATTTGAGATACCGATGTCAGACATCATTTGGCCACGTCGCATCCGTGCATGGACACACTATTCTAATTGGAGATGATGGGCGACTTTTGCATCACATATCTATATCTATACCCCTATATATATTATATAATTTTTATATTGTGTGCGGGTAACTTTAACTTTGAAAGATGGTCGTTGGATGAGGCGAATCCGATGGTCCAAAGATGGCAAATTTGAGCACTACTGGCCGTTGGATATCATCTAGATTCCACCAGATTTTGCCACATGTATAATCTAGAAGACTCCATGGTTGAACTTAAGCATAATGCACAAACATCAAAACACAAGCACTTCTTATTTGTTCTAGAATCTTCCGTATCAGAATTCCCCAAATGTTTTTCTACATGATTTTCCATTATTTGTTTTTACTTTATGTCTTACGACGCACAATTCCATGAATCTTAAAATAGATTAGCTTTCTTATAAAAACTAGATGATTTTGAATGAAATGAACTATAAGAATTAAACGAACATCTACATCATGCATATATGACTCAAAGCTTGCATGCTATAATGTGGTATTTATTCATAATTTGGTTGCCAAATCTCATGCGTGCAATGCACGTGTACCTTACTCTAGTCTAAATGGTGTTTGTGTGTGTTGAGGTGCAAATTGTTTTTTTGGGTACACGTTAAGCTTTTTCTTCCGAAATTTCAAGCCGCGCCTTGTTATGCCGAAAATTCAAGCTAGCGTCTCTGTCTATCGTGCTGCGAAATTCCCGCCTCTTCAACCCGTGCCTTGTTAGCCCAAAATATTTAAGATATATCTTTGTCTCGTTGTGCTCCGACAACTCCCTCCATCTCAACCCGCGCCTTGCTATTACGAAATTACAACGCGCGCGAAAACTCCCACCTCCTGTGAAATCCCGACACGCGAAATACCCGTGGTACCCCTGAACCGAAAGAACCGCCTCAAATCGGTGGGGGTACTTTCGTAACTTACCCCACATTTCGGACAAGTGCGTCTCTAAGCCATGGTTCCCCACTGCCATCCCATCCGCCCACCCATTCGTACACCGAGGCCGCGAAAACCCGCGACGAAACCCAACACCCTGCTCCATCCGCCACCCAACCGGAGCCTCTTCCCCGACGACGTCGTCCACAACAACACCTCGACGTCCCTCATCCACCGTACCGGATGAGGATCCGTCGTCGGTGTCATCGTCCTGCCGGTTCAGCCACCCCGTCCTCCACCTCCAAGGAGCTGCCCCGACGCTCCCCTTGTCTTTCGCGCCACCTCCATTCCCACACCACCGTCTTCACCTGCACCACTGGAAGAGCATCATCATCACCGTTTCCTCGGATGAAGCTGCGGCCTAATCGGCGCCACCAAAGAGGTTGTACACTAATCGCCGCATTTTCTTCTTGATTCGATCTCACGGTGCTGCCGGCGCTCGGTCCCGAGCCGACACGACGCGGCTCCATCCACGGCGGCGTCGCCGGCCACTTCCTCCACGACGTCGCTCCCTCGGTGGCGACGTCCACATCAGTAGGACCTGCTACTGCTTTAGCTCTCGCTCACGCTGCTGCTCTGCTCTTGCTCTCGGTCGCCTGCCTGGTCTGCTCTTGCTATTGCTCTTGCTCGCTACTCTCGCTCTTGCGCTTGCTTGCGATGCTGCTCCGATTTAGCTACACTTCAGTCGACTGAATCGACTTTTGGGTCAGTCGATTTTCAGGTGGTGGTGGGGCTCGCCGGGGTGAAGGAAGAACCAGTCGCAGTGGGGAGGGGGGCTCGCCAGAGAGATATCCCACTATCTATCTTAGGGTTCAGGATGGGGGCGGTGGTCGCCGGCGATGGTGGGGCGTTGGCGGGGCGGTGGCGTGGGGATCGCCGGAGAAAAAGCTCGGCACGGGTGGGCCTAGAGGGATGGCCGGGGCGGCGGCGGACCGGCGGTGGGGAGTGTTTTCGGGGCGGGCGAGGTGGCGCACCGTCGGCCGCGGGCGGCAGGGGGCTGCTGTTTGGCCGGCTCAGGGGGGTGGAGGTTGAAGATGAACCGCAGGCCCTTTATTTCGTATCCAACGGCTGCAAAATTGACTGACCAGAGATGAAAAAGTCAGTCGAACGACGTGTAGACTCACCTTGCTAGTGCGTTCAGTTTCGACAGCAAAATTCAGTTTGACAACAAAATTCAGTTTCGACAGTTAAGTTAAGTTTCGACAGTTAAGTTCAGTTTTGACAGTTAAGTTCAGTTTCGGCAGTTAAGTTCAGAGATGAGCGGCTGATATATTTCACATCTAGCAGTTTGTGGTTGTGTATTTTACGTCATGTATTGGAGATGCTATTAGAATTCCACTCAGGTTAACGTTATTCGTTGTCTCTCTTGTCCTGCTTCAGCCTCGGCGTCGTACAACTCACCGGAGCTGCTCCAACGACGAAACCCTCCATCACAGCGAAGCAGTACCTCGGGCTCCATCTACAGACGCCTAAGATCTTCTTCCCCTCCTCCGACAGCCAAGTCAGCCGGAGCATCCTCACCGGCCAACCCAATCACGCTGAGATCGACATGGCTTCGCCAAAGAGGTTGTACACTTGTTGCATCTCTTTTTTACTCTACATGTTATATATATTGTCCACTGAGCACTCGTAGTAACGGGAAAGACGATTATTTTATCCTACATATGACAAGCAGTGAGGTACCAGGCAACTTAGCTATCCGTGATGGACTCGCTTGAACGCCATCATTATTTATCTCTGCGCGTTTTAGCTGTGCATTTGTCGATGGGCCTGGGAGTTGAGCTAGTATGGCAGTGGCCTGGGTCCAAAGTAATAGAAGTAGCACAAAAACATTTTTTTGTGTAGGATTTTCCTTGCTCAAGCCTGCCTACTAGAATCGCCAGTGCTCGAAAGGAAAAGTGAATGAAAAACATCGGAATTGGAAAGTTTCCTATGGTACTACTTTTCATGAATTTGGTGCAAAGGAATGGAGCAAAGGAAAACAGTAGGATTTGTTCCTTTAGTGTCTCCTTGAAAGAAAAACCATAGGAATTCTAATTTCCACTTCTCCTCCTTTTCATATTCCTATTCATCAAGCACAAGACTAAGAGATAGTAGCATAATAGCATTATAACCGTACATTTTCTTGTGGTTTGACTTAATCTCACCATGCTTTTTTGCATCCTGTGATCTTCCAATTGTTGTGAATCAAACACCCAGATTGGCAGAAATCCTGTGTTTTTAAATTCTCTGTTTTGCACATGCATTCCTATCCTATTCCTGTCTATTTCCTATCCCTGCATTGTTAGAATCCTCAAATTCAAACAAGCCCTTACTCAATTACTTCTGTTACAGATATGTGTCAAAGAAAACCTTGTGTGGTTTGTCCTGCTCCTGCGGCGCTGTGTTCCACCCCAGCTCAGCTGCTCCAACGACCGAAGGGTTCACCACAGCAGGGATCCGCTCTCCAGACTGTCTTTCGCCGCCTCAGATCTTCTTCCCCGCCGCCGGCAGCCTCGACAACTGCATTACCATCATCAACTGAGCAGATGACCTTGAGGGCTACACGGGTCCGCAAGAGAGGTCGCACTCTTCCGTGTCTGCTTACGTTATGCGTCACTTAATATGATGACATGCTACATTATTGTCGTGTTCACCTATTAGACTCCGAGTCAGTTCCAAACTAATGCTGAAACTTGAGTTTTTAAATGGTTGTGGGGTACATATTGGGGCAGCAATTAGTACTATCTATCTACTATCTAGTTAATCTCCGGTGTCTACTATGAGTTTCATGTTGGGTGCAAACAAACATTAAAGGAGCCATTATCTGTATTTTTTAACTAAAGCTATTATCTGCATGCTATCATTGGTTTTGGGTCTATCCACAGTTTGCTACCATCACTCTGGATTTGTGCATGCACTCCTTACATAATCTCACTATGTTTTATTCCTATGCATGCCAGTTATTGTACACAATGGAACTGATCATGTAGAGCAAAAGAGACGAGCCTTGCGTGGCAATAAAAATTCATGCAGACGTCGTTCCATGGTGGGCGCAAAGGCAGCCCCCCTCCACCCATTTCGGATCGTAATCAAGAGGAAGATAACTGTTATGAGGGGGATTCAGAAGGAGAAGACCACTCCTATTTACCCCATGAGGTCTTCGCTCTAACTTGGCATGCTGATGTTGGTAATATCATGCATATGGTGCCTTGCATTGCTTACTTTATACATTAAAGATGTCATCTGCTTAGTTTAGACATGCTTTGTGTCAATGCCATCTGTTTAGTTTCTTTATCGTATATGTGAATCATGCAATGCCATCTTGTCTAGCCATGCATCATATATGTGAATTTTGCAATACCACCCTGGTTAGCCAGTCATCTTATATGTGAATTATATCATGCCATCATTTTTTTATTACGTGTTAAATTTGTCAACAATTTTAGTACATTCAATTACTCTTCCTGTGCATCAGCCATTTGGCCCGGTCATGGAAAAATCTGGAGTGGAAACAAGGTCTTCAGAGCAGACAATGCTATCTGACGAAGCGCATGTCTTGCTGGTTACCGATAGCTCCTCAGAGGAGGATTTAGAGACAAATGACCAGTCATATTTCCCCCCCGAGGTGCATGCCCTAACTTGGCAGGGTTATGTTGCTCATATCGTGCGTATGGTATCTTGCATTGCTATGTCATTTGCTTAGTTTAGACATGCTTTGTGTGAATGCCACCTGTTTAGTGTCTAATTACCATATATGTGAATTATGCAATGCCATCTTGTTGCAAGACATTATATATGTGAATTATGCAATGTTATCTTGTTGCAAGGCATTATGTATGTGAATTATGCAATGCCATGCTGTTTAGGAAAGCGTCATATATGTGAATTATATCATGCCGTCCTTTTTTTGTATTTCTCATTGCTTTTGTCGACAATGTTTGTATATTCAACTGCTCTTCCTGTGCATCAGCCATTTGAATTGGTGATGGAGAAATCTGGAGTGAAAACAAGGTCTTTAGAGCAGACAATGCTACCTGCTGAAGCAGATATCTTGCTGGTTACAGATAGCTCTTCAGAGGAGGATTCAGAGCAGATGACCAGTCCTATTATCCCCCTGAGGTGTATGCTCAAACTTGGCAGGGTTATATTACTCATATAATGCATATGTTGTATTGCAATACTTAGTTTTTACATCATATACACAATATTGAATGCCATCTCCTTAGTTGACACATCATATATGCGATTGCCCTCTGCTCACTTCCTTAGTATATAAATCATATATTTGAATTATGTCATGCTATGATGTTTACATAGACAACATGTATCTGAATTATGGCATGCCAACCCATTTTATAAAGACATAATATAGTTATATCATCTCATCCTGTTTACATAGTCATCATATTTAAATTATGTCATTCTATCCGTGAATTATATCATGCCATCATGTTTCCATCGGCGGCATGTTTGTGATTTATGGCATGCCAACCACTTTAATAGACACATCGTATAGTTATATCATGTCATCCTGTTTACATAGTCATCATATTTTGAAGTATGTCATTCTATCCTGTTTAGTTAGCCATCATACATGTGAAATTGTGTCATGCTATCCTGTTTAATTAGCCATCATACATGTGAAATTATGTCCTGCTATTCTGTTTGCTTAGACAACATAAATGTGAATTATTTCATGCCCTGTTTTCTTCCCTACTATCCATTGCACCTGTCTATCTTACAATGTCTGTACATTCAATTACTTTTCTTGTTTATCAGCCATTTCAATTGGAGGGAGTGATGGCAGTATCTGTGGGAGTAAAAACACGGTCTTCAGAAAAGATCGTGCTACCTGTCGATGCAGATAGAATCACGGTTGTACTTGTCCAAGAACCAGCCCCACCACACATAACCCACACTCATGCAGATTGTACCCCTACCCAGTTGGACAGAGAACCAGCTACACCCCTTCTAACCCCAACCCCAACAGATAGACACCCAGTTCCCGTTGACACAACACCGTCTCCACCACAGAGCACCCAAACACGAGCAGTTAGTAAGGCAACTGCAGTGCCCAAATCACGAGGACCACCACTCTGAACCCAAAGTCAACGCTTAAAGCAGAAGAAGAATTGTTCTCAGGTCAGGTTCGGTAGCTATGGTTCATACTACTTTGCTCTTGCATCGCTGTATTTACTGATACCAACTAATTTCAAATTTGAAGGATGCAATTGAAACTCCAATGGTGCAACAGGTATGTTTTAAACCTGTTTCTTCAATGTGTTTGGCTGTTTGCTGTTGTAACTTGCTCTATGTTGATTTCAGTTTCAATTGAATAAATAGTTATGTTCTCATGCCATGCACATTACAAGTGTTGTTATTGCTGTGTAGTTTCCCACACTTATATTCTGTCTATGCTGCTTTGTCTTAAATAGATATGATTCGAACTGTATCTATCTTGATTTGGCAACATAAACTAGAATGATATAGACCATACAGTGACCATACTACATAGATATATGTTTGTTTCATGCTGTTATCCTATCCACCTTACTACTAAACTGGTAAACCTGAGATGTGTTTATTTGTTTCTCTTTTAGAACGCGGATAAAATATTGGAGAAGAGTACCCTGTTATGCAATGGTAAAGGAAGTAATGCAGATAAGGTTCAAGATAGTGAGACATCCCTGTTGGTCTCCAAGAAAGCTGATAAAAACTATATTGAAGACACTGAGACAACCCCAAAGTCCTGTCTTGATGTAGTGTTCGAGTTACTGGCTACCACTGCTGGCACCAGCTCTTCGAACTCGTTGCCTGAATCAGTTCGGCTTCTTGAGTCTCAACTTCAAGTTGAAAGACATCGATCAGATGTTATGCGACAGGAAGCCGAAGGACTGAGGAAGTCCCTGCAGAATTCAGATGCATACTTTCTGGTGCAACAACAAGCACTGGAGGACTTAAGCGCCAAACAAGAGAAAGTTAATAAGCTTGCTAAGCATCTTGCCAGCATTATGTGTACCCAGGATATTGTTTCTTGAGCTCTTATGAAGTGGTTTCAGTTCTGGACTTGTTTTGCTGCGGCGTTTATATGCTGCTGTGTTCCCTATATTTGCACTGGTGGCGAACTTTGATGCCCAGTGGATGTAATATGTGTAAAAGCCGCGATAGCCTAGTCTAAGTTGCTTGCTTATTTATTTCCTTGTTGTCTTGTTTATTTGTTTGCTTGTAGTCAGTGTAGTTCTTTTTCTGCGGTTTGCTAGTGGCTTCAATAACCTATTTTTTAAAACTAGGCCACAATAACCATGGGCTAATATTTACTATAGTGACACTGGGCCTCCTACGGGCCGTAGAAACTGTGGGCCTTCTACGGGCCGTATAAATAGTGGGCCTTCTACGGGCCGTAGAAGCAGTGGGCCTTCTACGGGCCGTAGAAGCAGTGGGCCTTCTATGGGCTGTAGAAACAATGGGCCTTCTACGGGCCGTATCATCAATGGGCCTTCTACAGGCCGTATCATCAATGGGCCTTATACGGGCCGTATGATCGATTGGCCAAACATGGGCCGAACAGACCGCATTCTGGCCGTAAACGGGCTAGAGTTGGAATCGTCAGTTCATGGGCCGACCATAACGGGCCATCGTTAATAGGCCATATTTGATGACGCTATGAAAATGGCCCAACGTATTAACGGACCACAAACGGGCCGAGTGTAACCACGGGCTGAATTTGGCCCACAAGCAGAAAATGACAGTAACGGGCCATAAGTAAACGATTGCTGGAAATGAGCCCAAGAATAGATGAGCTCGTAAGAAGGCCGGAAGATAACATGGGCTGGAAACGGCACAACGGAATAAGGGGCCGTTAATGGGTATAAAGTGATACACTGTTCATCACGGGCCAGTTTCACCACGGGCTGTTAATGGGTGTAAAGTGATACACTGTTCATTACGGGCCAGTTTCACCACGGGCCGTTAATAGGCCAAGAGTTACATAGGGCCTCATATGGGCCGAAAGATGTCATGGGCCATACATGGGCCAGAAGTGAAAACGGGCTGGAATCATATTGGATGGCCCAGATGAAGCTACTGGGCCTAATTTGGATAGGGCGTAACGGGCCTTGGGTTAGCGGGCTGTAAATGGGCTATATTCGAACAGGCCGTTAAAAGGCTTTCCATGGGCCGGCCCGCCAGTTTTTGACCAAGTCAAACGGGCCGGCCTTTACATAGGAATGGGCCTCTGTTGGGCCGTGCCATGTGTCGACGTATCATAGGCGCCTATCTGACCCACTAACGAGCTGACACGTGTTTCGTCCGGCCAATAAGAATTTTACACGTGGAAATTTCCCATTGGTCGGGGTTGTTAACGGGTTATCGGATCCAAAACCCGACCCGATAGCTTAACGGCATTCCGTTACGGTGGATGCCACGTGTCGGTCACCCTTGACGAAAGCACTTCTGTGACGCGCGATTTATCGTCATGGAAGTGGACACTTCCGTGATGATAATTTTGGTAATGTCATGGAACACTTCTACGACATCACAGGTATGACTATCTTGATTCTGTCATAAATTTGTCATGGATGTACATGCATGACAAAAAAAGCAACCTACTGTGACAAACACGTATCATCACGGAAGTGTATTTTTTTGTAGTGACCTATGCGCACACGAGAGGGGTGTCAAGTAGTATACCATCCTCGAAGGGGTTAAGTGAACACGTGTAAAGGAGATGATTCACCTTTATATATGTGAAGTAGGTGCCACATATGTCACTTGCCAAACAGACTCTTGACATGGTGTTGTTCGTAGGATGCTCACATCAGGTAGTCTCTCTCTCTCTCTCTCACACACACACATACATACATGTTTTTATGGAATATTTTGAGCATGGGTACTGCAAAGCTGCTTTTGGATTTGAAACACTAGTGGAGACATAATTCAAATTTATAGTGCAAAAAAAATTATGCAAAGGCAAATGCTCGACATTATCCGACCTATTGCAGTGTCTGATCAATCTCCAACGCACGCACAATGTCTCTCTTGTGGCCCCACCCACAACATGCCACCGTATTTTCCTTATCACTTCGCTCGGCTGAACATATGTTCTTCCTCCAGTTTTCTCCCCCAATCAGTACATTCACACGGCTTGTTTCGCCCCACCTTCGCCAACCCCGATCTTCCCGGCGCTGCTCCAGCTAGTGACGTCCATAGCCATACCCATCTCCTGTTTTTCTCCAAAGCCGCTACAATGGGTGGTCGAGTGAGCTGGTCGGCGCCTCTATTGTGAGCAACAACATGGGCAACTTCGACACTGCAGGGGGAGGCTGTCAGCATTACGGTTCAACTACCTCTCACCACATGTGAGGGAGTCCTGGACTAGGGGGTCCTCGGGCCGCGGTATGACTACTATGAGACCGAGCTACAAGGCGAATCCATGTCCGAACAGGAAACCCTTGAAGTCTTGGTGTGTCCTCCAAGTCAAGATGGAAGATTCCACATGTATATTTCCCTTGTTGTAACCGACCATGTGTAACCCTAGTACCCCTGGTGTCTATATAAACCAGAGGGTTTCGTCCATAGAGGCTAGAACAACAACCATCATCCTACCAGCCTAGGGTTTAGTTCATCTGATCTCGTGGTAGATCGACTCTGTAACCATCCTATACACTTTAATATAATCAAGCAGGACGTAGGGTTTTACTTGTTAGAGAGGGCCCAAACCTGGGTAAACATTGTGTCCTTCATCCAATGTTCCCCATTGGTCCAAGATCCATAGCTCGGGACCCCTGTAATGCCCCAAGACCGACGCTCCAGAAGACTTCCATATTTTTCGTTGTTGTCGTGTGTTTTACTTTTGTTTGTTGCATTTCTTCATGTCATCATTTGCATTGCATCAGCACTCCGTTGTCGTCATGTTTTAAAACTTGCATCTGTTCGTAGTTGCCGTGTCCCCCTTGTCTTCGCTGTCCGTTTCGAGACCAACCAGGTTCTCGTTTCCCTCTTGTTTGACCACCTTGTCTCTTTGCACAGCCATGGACTTTCTTTCGCGACCTCGCGCACGTCCGAATGCTTCCCGAACCCAAACCGCACAGTCATGATCGTTGAGTTCGGATCATCCCCAGACATCTGTAAAATATCTCCGTTTTCTTATTTGGGCTCCCTAGCCAATTTATTCTCGATCGCCCGATTACGATCGGATGGTCCCAAATCCCCTTGTATCTACATCCTAGTATATATAGTAGTCCACTCCCTAGTCCAACCCTAAAATCTAGGACATTTGTCCCTCGCCCCCGCCGCCGCCGCATCTTCCTCGGGATCCCCATCGCCCAACCCAGCGCCTCCATTGTTTTCCCCGATTCAATCCCCTCCGCCTCCACTCTCTGCCTTCACCGCACATCCATCCAGCTGCCGCCTCGCCTCCACTCCGACAGCACGTGCCACCGGAGCCCCGAGCCACCACCTCGTCATCGCTCTTCACCAACTCGCGGGAACACCACCAGCAGCGCGTTCCCGCAAGCCACGCCCGAGGAAGCTGCCTCCTCGCGTGTTCGATGCACGAGCAGACGAGCTCCTCTTCACGCGCCACCTACAGCCCCTGCCTCCTCGACCTCCCGAGCTGGCTGGTCTCCATCTTCCCGTTTGTGCCAGGCCGGCGAGATGCCCAGGTCACGTCGCTGGCCCTCTGCGCCTTCTCCTTCCTTTCCCCCGCACGCAGCTCCTCCCTAACCATCCCCCCTCTGTCTCTCTGTTCGAGCAGGAGCCCCACGATGTCGCATGGATGGCTGCAGCCCGAGCTCGCGTTCGTCCTCGCTACGGAGCCACCACCGCATCTCCACGGGTCCGTCGGGTCCCGACCATCCCCGTCGTTGCCGGACCTTCTCAGCTCGCATCCCCGTGCCTAGATGCTCGTCCGTCGCTGCTGTTCCGCCGGAGCACCAGTGGCCTCGGATCGTGCCCCCTCGTCCACCTGCCGTGCGCATCTCCGGGGCTCCCCGTGCAACTTCTGCTGCTGCCGTTTCTGTTCGTGCGAGACGAACGAGTGCTTCGTCCGCCTCCCCAAGCCGCCGCCCTCACTAAAAGAAATATGTCAACTTGTGACCACCACTATTGGTCACTGAAAGGTCACAAATTTCCATTTGCGACCTTTTTGTGACCAAAAACAGAAGATCAAAAGCTGGCGGTCGTAAACTGACTATAGCGACCTTTTTTTCTGGAATGGTCGAAGACGTTTATGACCAAAATAAGCCTACTGTGGCGTTTTGGTCACTAGCAACCTCCCCAGGCCACGTAGGCATCCAGCGTGGCAATCTGACGTGGCACAAGATTCAACCCGGTCCAATTCAGCGTTTTACAGGGGCCGAGCCCATTAATTCAGCCTTTTAGGATTTTTTTCCTTGTTAATTCTGGCCCGCTTCATGGGCCAAGCCCAACGTTGTAGCCTTTTTTATTGTTGGCCCGTGGCCTTTTATTATTTATTGCTTTTCTATTTTCAGCCATTAAATATTCAAGCTGGTCCCACTAGTCAGATGGGTCCCACTTGTCATGATCATCTCTCAAATTGGTCCCACATATCAGAAATGTACAAATTTGACAGATTATTTTCATAAGTGGACCCATTGGTCAAGTTTCCATTTCATCACATACATAATAAAAAAGAACACATAAATTTCATCAAATATACCACTAAATAAATCTATTACAATCTTTACAACACATATATGCTAACAATATGCTACTCTTCACTAAGTAGTACTTGACGGCTTCACACTTCACGGCTTCACACTTGCTTCACACTTCACACTTGCTTCACACTTCACACTTGAGCATCTGTAAAAGAGGAACAACCACAAATTTAAATCTCAATTGCAGTATAGGCCATATGCAGAAGCGGTTCAAAGTTGAAACAACATCAATTAAACACACGCGCACAGAAACATAGGAGTCAAAATGCAGTATAGGACCAGGACAAGGAAACAGCTTGTAGCAAAACAGCAACAAAATATATTATAACGAGAGCATCATGCTGGAAATAAACAACACAGAAACATGTGGATATCTCATGTGAGCATCATGCTGTGGTTTTATTAAACAATGATACAGCAACAGAATACAATATCTTCAATGCAAATTATGGTACTTGTAGCAAAACAGTTTGAAACAACAACTACACAATACATTATAACGAGAGTAAGCTTGAATCAAACATTGACATATTGCTCCTAGTGCATACTACTATGATTCAAACGTAGCTAAACCTTTTGTACATCATGATTTAATAAATAAGCTGAACGTCCTTTTAACCTACTAATGAACACTACCTGGGCACTATTCAAATCTAGAGTCAAAACAGAAGGCACTAATCAATTCCTAGGATTGACAAATGTAAACCAGCAACAAAAGTAAAGAGTGCTACATCTAAAACCTGCTGATGTCTGCTACAACAAATTCAATATGGAAAGTACCAACAAAATGGCAGTATCCTCTCACATAATTCAGACAACATGTATAGGATAATGTAGCAGTACATGTGTCTGAACAGAAACCAAGTTCATTATGGAAAGTACCTACAAAATGGCAGTAAAAGGTTTTTCAGTTTTATGTTTAGTAGCACAGGCAGCAAGTAGATCAGTCCATTTTTTAGTTTAGGGAAATTCAAGACAATTTAGAAATGCCTAATTATTTTATATCCACTACAGAAGAATTGGCAGATTATCCTCAAACTCCATTCTTTACTGTAAGAGGGATGCTTCACATGAACTAAACCATCTACCATCCAATCCAAGTCGGTCACATTTCAAAAAAATTCCAA
This sequence comes from Aegilops umbellulata, assembly GCA_032464435.1. NCBI lineage: Eukaryota > Viridiplantae > Streptophyta > Magnoliopsida > Poales > Poaceae > Aegilops > Aegilops umbellulata. Next base: position 240,375,956 of record CP136055.1, on the reverse strand, counting down.
ACTGAATGAAACTACAGCGGACCGAGTTAATTCACTTCAATTGCATCTGCACAAAACCTTCTTCTTCTACTACACTACACTACACTAGTTGTACTACATAGTTGGCAGCGGACAGACAGACAGACACACTCTGCACTTCACTGCATGCCAGGATCAATTAAAACTAGTAGTAGGAGAAAACGAAGATGCACCGACAAATCCTCTGGAATGCAAATCAGAAAAATGGTGGTACCGTACCACCCACAGAAATATGCACAAGTAATCCTCTTGAAGCCACCCACAAAAGAAAGAATTTTACTCCAGCCACTTACTGTTGCTTCCTTCATATGTCTAGTATACATCCAAGAGCGAAACAGAGAGAAATAACCTTCTGTAATCCAGCAACTACTAGACTGGACTTGAACTGGATGACACTCGACTCAGCTCAGCTTGAGATGGTCGATGCGTCGTCACGGTACAGATGCCACTTGTCATATCTCTGGTGCCCCGGCAGCAGCGGCCGCAGCCGTGGAGCGCCTCTACACTCCAGCAGTAGCAGCCCCTCAGTTCCTCCAAGCACCCACCGCAGCACCTGCACCACTTCAGTTCAGTACATTCCACACTCTACTTAAAAGTTAAAATGACCTGCAGCTCAATCTATCTAACATACTCTAGTATCTAATGGAATCTACGTAGGAAGGATCAAAACGCATACAGGTAGAGGCGGTTGCTATTATAACGACGAGGCATTGAATCGTTTTACAGGGTAGAATGATTGTCCCAGATCTGAATTTTAGCTGCTATTATAACGCGAAATTGATTTTGGGTTTGGCGTGTGTGACACTGACTGCTGCTGAAAAACTAGCCATGGCCATGGTGGTTAATGCGAACGAAGATGGGCATGGAGGGGACGAGGGGCAGGGACTTACTACTTCGATGTTGATCCTGTAGACGACGTGCAGCACAACAGCTTCTCCTTGGCCGGCCCCCTTCCTCCACAAGCTGAAGCAGACCGTACTGTAGCAGATCGGAGTGAGCAAACTGCAGAGAACGCAGGAATCAGATGCGGGATGAAGGAAACCAGAAGAAGGAGAAGAAGAAGAGAAAGGGATTCATACCTAGCATACCATAGCCTCTCCTTGTGGACGTTGTGTTGCTGATCTTGCTCTTGGAGAAGAGGGTGCTGAGGATCCAGAGCTCGGTCGCCATGGCCGCCCGCGCACGGGCTAGGATTTGAGGCGCGAGGAGGGAGGGAGGGAAGGAGAGCTGTGGAGGTGGAAGGAGGAGGGCGTGGTGGCGGCGGGGCTCCTCTCCTCGACCGCGGTTTGGGCGTGGTGGCGGCGCGGATGCGGATGCGGAAACGCCGCGCGGTGCGGATCTGGCCCTATGGAGGGGAGGGGAGGGGAGCGAAAAGCGGGGAGGAAGTTGGAGAGGAGCGCGGGCGGTACGAGCAGGTCGAGGAGGACGATGAGGAGCCCGATGTGAGCCTGAGCAGAAGCACGCTGGACGAGGAAGGGGCGGAGGCGTCGGCGAGGAGCCAACAGAGATGGCGGTGGAGGTGCGGCGCCGAGGGCGGGACGAGCGCGGCGGCCATGCGACGGAGGGCGCTGAATGAGGCCTCCGGGACGGGCGGAGGAGCGGGTGGTGGTGCGCAGGTGCGGGCGGCGGTGTCGGATCCGAATCGGCGGGGTGGCGGCGACGATGTGGGAGAGGGAGCGCGTGAGGTGGATCTGGAGCGCTAGGGTTCGTGGGGTGAGAGGGTGAAGGAGTTTTCTTTTTTCTTTTTCTTTTTTTGAGAAAAATAGGGGGAGCGGGGTGAGGGAGAAAGGGCTGCCGTTCGATCCGAGAGCATCCGACGGTGTTCGATCACGATCCACGTGACATGTCCATGGACCAATCAGAATCCAGTACACGTCATGACCTTCTAAATTGGTCGTAATTGACTAAAAATAAGGTGTTAAACCATATTTTTTCAAAAAAAGTGTTGAATCATATAAAGAATTTTATGATATGAGAAATTCAAAAAGAAGCATTCTCATTGTTTCACCAAATGTGACATAGTTTTTAGGAAAACTAACAAACTTGTAATTGGAATAAGACAAATATCTTTTAAAAATTGTTATGAGAAATGAGTTTTTAGGGGGGGGGGTCATTTTCTATTTTCGGAGTGCCAAAAATGTTTACAGCACCACTCCATTTTCCAAAACTATAAGACTGCATTTTATGTACAGTTGACCAAATCTTTAGATGTAAAATGCTTTCGATCCACCTCTCATCAAAAAGACAAATTATGTTTCAAAAAAGCATCTACCTCGGCATTCTTTTGTTTTTCTTCTACTTTTTCACATGAAAAATTCAATGAAATGATCTCATATTATGCACAATGGTGCATCTTGAAATGGCAAACAATGTTACCTAAGGAGGTTTTTATTTTCTTTGCACGGAAAATTCATTTTTCATTTTTTGAGTGCTCGAAAAGAGGTTTTTTTGTGAAGGACCTACCAAATATTTGTTGCAAAATTGTACTAAATCAATTTTCTAAAATACTAGGACATATTTGATGCACAATTAACCAAATGGTTGGGTGTAAAAAGTTTTGATCCACCTCTCGTGAAAAAGACAAATTTCTGCCGATTTAGATGGAAGCGGGTCAAATTTGAACTGCAGCTGCCTCATAGTTTGCTATTTATTTTTTCCAAAAATCATTTCTAGTTACATAAGGACCTATTTAATAAGAGAAACACCAAAAAAATTCCAAGATTCAACCACTAGCTAGGAACGGTCATTCCCGCCGTTTTGACCGCATTTTGAAACAGCATAAAAAATTAAAAAAAATCAAAAAATTGGGAACCTTCGCATTGTGTCATCATATGTGGCCAAGTTCCTAGGAAAAATAACAAACTTGTAATACGGCAATTATTTTAAAAAAGTGTTCTCAGAAACGAGCTATCATGTGTGGAGATCAATGGCTTTCAAGCCAAATGATCAATCTTATGGCCACATTCATGGCATAGTTTGTTCAAATGATCTCATATTGTGCACAAGAGTGCATATTGGAATGGCAAACAATGTTGCCTAAGGAAGTTTTCATTTTCGTTGGACGAAAAAACCATTTTCCATTTTTCCAGTGCCCGAAAGGAGGTTTTTTTGTGAAGGAACTACCAAATAATTGTTGCAAAATTGGACCAAATCATTTTTATAAAATACTAGGCCATATTTAATGCACAATTGACAAAATGGTTGGGTGTAAATTTTTTTGATCCACCTCTCGTGAAAAAGACAAATTTCCGCCGATTTAGCTAGAAGCGGGTCAAATTTGAACAGCAGCTGCCTCATAGTTTGCTATTTATTTTTTCCAAAAATCATTTCTAGTTACATAAGGACCTATTTAATCAGAGAAACACCAAAAAAATTCCAAGATTCAACCACTAGCTAGGAATGGTCATTCCCGCCGTTTTGACCGCATTTTGAAACGGGCATAAAAAATTCAAAAAAAATCAAAAAATTGGGAACCTTCGCATTGTGTCATCATATGTGGCCAAGTTCCTAGGAAAAATAACAAACTTGTAATACGGCAATTATTTTAAAAAAGTGTTCTCAGAAACGAGCTATCATGTGTGGAGATCAATGGCTTTCAAGCCAAATGATCAATCTTATGGCCACATTCGTGGCATAGTTTGTTCAAATAATCTCATATTGTGCACAAGAGTGCATATTGGAATGGCAAACAATGTTGCCTAAGGAAGTTTTCATTTTCGTTGGACGAAAAAACCATTTTCCATTTTTCGAGTGCCCGAAAGGAGGTTTTTGTGAAGGAACTACCAAATAATTGTTGCAAAATTGGACCAAATCATTTTTATAAAATACTAGGCCATATTTAATGCACAATTGACAAAATGGTTGGGTGTAAATTTTTTTGATCCACCTCTCGTGAAAAAGACAAATTTCCGCCGATTTAGCTGGAAGCGGGTCAAAGTTGAACTGCAGCTGCCTCATAGTTTGCTATTTATTTATTCCAAAAATCATTTCTAGTTACATAAGGACCTATTTAATCATAAATATATGGTTTGGTGGCGATACGTCGAGGTTTGGGCGGCGGCCGAGGGCCCCAACTCTAGAGCGCGTAAACTCGCATGCCCGCCGCGTGGTCACCGCGCGACCGTGACGTTGCCATTTGTTCTACGCGGCCTAGGCATGTCTAGTGGGTTGGGTACTCCCTAGGTTGGTGCTAGGAAGAAAATTACAACATAAGATTCTCACGAGGAGACCGATGGATGCTCAAACATGAATTAACAGCCAAGTGTTTGATTAGCGGTACGGGAAATGTACATGGCTAATGGGCGTGAGTTTTGGCTGAGGATGATCAGTTACTAAGAAGACCGTCTTCACAAATTTTCACCTCAAAAGGAGGAGCCTAGGTGGTACTTGCTTTGCAAACCACCACACTGGACATAAATACGAATGTTGAAGCTCGGCTCAAAATAATGAATGGATTGAGCTGGCATTTGGTGGAGGATGGTTATTTGGGCATAGGAAAGTACTGTAGAAAATGGATACTATTTGGACATGCCAAAGTGGTACTTCCTTCACAAACTGTTACTCTGAATAGAATAGGAAAATGAATATTTTTGAATTATTTTTGAACTAGGCAAGGAAGGTTTTTACATATTTGACGAAGATATGACCCAAAGAATTTATGAGATTTTTTTGGGAATTTTGGGAATGACAGAAATATAGGTTGCTTCACACCCTAGGGCAAAAACTGCCACATGGACATGACACATAGGCAAAACTGATGAGGTGGCGCCTAGTCATAGCAACCCACCACAATTTACAAGGCTATGACCATCTATATTGGTCGTTAACAACTAGAAATAAGGCAGCGGACTAGCGCTGTTTGCTTTATGACCATTTCGTGTAAGGAAATTATGACTGTCTGACCAAAATGATCGCAATGGTTTAGGGTTTGGAGCCCCTCGAACAACTTTTGACCAATTTGTCTCAAATGGTCATAAATCTATGACCAATTCTTCCAGGGTCACTGACAGAAGGTCATAAGTTGACATATTTCTTGTAGTGCCTGGTCTCGGGTCCGGCCGGTTCCCGTGCGCCCTCGCCCCACCAAGTCCCTCTTCAGCCTCCTGAGGACCTGCTGCTGCCGCCAAGTTCCCCTGCCTACATCACCCGAAGCCGTCGCGCCCCTGCTTCCTCTGCTTCCTCTGCTTCGAGGACGAGCGCATGCTGCCACCGCGCGTTGACCCGCGCCTGGATTGCATCCAGCACGCCAAGGCCCAGCGCCTCTTCCACCGACTGGGCCGAGCCCATGGGTGAGCAGCCAAATCCATCCCCTCCTCTCTGTTCAGCCCAACAGTTTAGGCCCGTGTCATGTTTTTTTCCAGTTCTGCGAATTTAGCATTATCCAGTGTTTTACAGATTTGCAGAAAAGCCCTTCATGTTCATGCATTAATATCTCACAAACCATGCATCGGATTAAAACAACTTATATATGTAAAATGCTTAGAATTTTGTCTAGTTTCATAATATCCAACTTTCATCCATGTTAAAAATGTTTAAAATGCTGTTTGATTAAATTTGCTCAAATGCCATGCTAAAATGATTTATTTCATAACTAAATAATCGTACTTCCAAATTTAATAAACTTTATATGTAAATGGGGTAGAAAAAATGCCTAGTTTAACATGGTGCACTTTATTTTGCTTTTTAACAACATTAAAATTGTGTTTAGGGCAGAACAGTACCAAATCTAAAATATGCACATGAGGATTTTTTGGAATTGTTGTTGTTATTTCCGGCCTCATTTAAACTTGCCTAGATAGCTAGTTTACTTATGCTTCACCCCTTGCCATGTTTTATAACATTTAATATTGTTGGGTACATAAACTGGAGAGAACTAAATAAGTCATGTGGTGTTTCATCAATATACAAGTCGTTGCATATTGAGCTCCACTTGATTTGTAGTGTTGGTTGTGCATTTGCCATGCCATGAATCTTTAAACCGGACATGCATCATACTTGATTGTGCATCATGCCATGTTCATGTGATGGTTGTTTACTATGTTGTTTGTTTCTTTCCGGGTTGCTTCTCTCGTTCGCTTCGGTTTTGTTCCGGAGTTGTGAGGATTCGTTCGTCTACGATTGGTTCATCTACGTGGCTTCATCTTCTTCATGGACTCGTTCTTCTTCCTTGCGGGATTTCAGGCAAGATGACCGTCACCTTGGATCTCATTACTATCATTGCTATGCTAGTTGCTTCATTTTATCGCTATGCTGCGTTACCTACCAGTTGCTCATCAAGCCTCCCAAATTGCCATGAACCTCTAACCTTTGTCACCCTTCCTAGCAAACCGTTGGTTGGCTATGTTACCGCTTTTGCTCAGCCCCTCTTCTAGCGTTGCTAGTTGCAGGTGAAGATGAAGATTGCTCCATGTTGGATTATGTTTATGTTGGGATATCACAATATCTATATTATTAATGCATCTATATACTTGGTAAAGGGTGGAAGGCTCGGCCTTATGCCTGGTGTTTTGTTCCACTCTTGCCGCCCTAGTTTCCGTCATATCGGTATTATGTTCCCGGATTTTGCGTCCCTAACGCGGTTGGGTGATTTATGGGACCCCCTTGACAGTTCGCTTTGAATAAGACTCCTCCAGCAAGGCCCAACACTGGTTTTACCATTTGCCTCACCTATGCCCTTTTATTTCCCTTGGGTTTCCGGAGCCCGAGGGTCATCTTTATTTTAGCCCCCCCGGGCCAGTTCTCCTTCGAGTGCTGGTCCAAACCGAGCGATGTCCGGCGCCCCCTGGGCAATCAGGGTCTATGCCAACCCGACGTCTGGCTCATCCGGTGTGCCCTGAGAACGAGATATGTGCAGCTCCTATCGGGATTTGTCGGCACATCCGGGCGGCTTTGCTGGTCTTGTTTTACCATTGTCGAAATGTCTTGTTATCGGGATTCCGAGACTGATCGGGTCTTCTCGGGAGAAGGAATATCCTTCGTTGATCGCGAGAGCTTATAATGGGCTAAGTTGGGATACCCCTGCAGGATTTGAACTTTTGAAAGCCGTGCCCGTGGTTATGGGCAGATGGGAATTTGTTAATGTCCGGTTGTAGTAAACTTAAAGTAAACTCTTCTAAAATACACCAATCATGTGCGTAACCGTGAGAGTAACTTTTCGGGGTTGATCGAACGGAGAACACGGTTCCTGGGTTAAGTCTGACGTAAGTAGGAGTTCAGGATCACTTCTTGACCATTACTAATTGACGACCGCTTGCTTTGCTTCTCTTCTCACTCTTATTTGCGTAAGTTAGCCACCATATCATGCTTAGTCGCTGCTGCGACCTCACCACTTTACCCCTTCCTTACCCATTAAGCTTTGCTAGTCTTGATACCCATGGTAATGGGATTGCTGAGTCCTCGTGGCTCACAGATTACTACACCACCAGTTGCAGGTACAGGTCATGCGATGATCTTGACGTGAGAGCGATGTTTATTTGTGTTGGAGTTCTTCTGCTGCTTCTTCTTCGATTGAGGGATAGGTTCCTGGTCGGCAGCCTGGGCTAGCAGGGTGGATATTGTTTGAGTTTCTGTTTATGTTCCATCCGTAGTCGGATGTTGATTTTGTATTTGATGTTTTGTTGTATTCATGTGACATTGTATGTCTTGGTTGTATCCCCACTATTATGTAATGTTGATGTAATGATATCCACCTTGCAAAAGTGTTTTCAAGATGCGCTTCTATCCTTGGTGGGACCTTCGAGTACCTTTAGTATAGGGTTGCATCTTGGTCGTGACAAGTTGGTATCAGAGCCTCGACCGACCCTAGGATCCCCCTTGATTGATCGTGTAGCTTGGCCGATGTCGAGTCTAGAAGACAACCTTTTCAGAGTCTAGTTATATTGGAGAGTAGGATTTCTTTTTACTCCTCTGCCCCTTCGTCGCTCTGGTAAGGAATCTTGACGTACGTGTTTTGAACTACTCCTCTTCCCCTTCAAATTTTTCTTTAGGATCACGCGGTTAGTTTTCGTTCGTTGTCCATCCTCTTTTCATCCGGTGCATTTATCGTCAAGATGATTCGACCCTCTTTGTCTTTTGGGAGATCAATCCTCAGCTGTTTTCAATTGATGTTGGTTTCCTTGTCCGAAGTTGTCCTTGTTTTTCCCAACCGCCCTCCCTTCTTCTTCTTGGAACCTGAGAGCATAATCGAGTATCCATCCTACTCGTGAGAAGCCTTTGCATTCTTCCCTAAATCAGTTCAACCGGTGTTTTTCTCTTCAAGATATTCGTCGATTCCCGTTCAAGTTGCCTGTGTTTTCCCGCCCTCCCACCCTTTTTATTCCCGGAGTCCGAGCCTCTATTCGAGCATCAATTTCATTCGTGCAGAGTATCTTCAGTCTTTCCTCAATTTTCTTAACCGGTGAAGTCTCGTCTAGTTGATCATTGTTCGTCGCATTTTCTTTCCGGTTGATCCAATTCAAGTTTTTCGTTGTCGATCGTATTCTTTCCCTCAGCTCAAATATTTCCCTTTGCTCGTTCGCCTCTCGCCCGTTTATTATCCTGGAGTGATGAAGATATCTCAGAAGATTTGTGTTTGCATTCAATCATTTCGAGGTTGTCACCTCATTCAAGTCTTTCAATCGTTCCGGTGCATCATCTCTTCTACGATCCTTTTACAATGCTGTTTCTTTTTAGTGGGCCCTAACCCACAGGTTTTTTCCCAGGATCTTACCTGACTCCTCTAAGTTTCCCGGAGTTATTCTCAAATCCTTTTCGAAGTTGACGTAAGTATGAATTTCATTAGTCAGATGTTTTTTTCCAAGATCGATTTCAAATCATTTTCATTGTTGACTCAACCATTTTGTTTTTCATACACCCGGAGTATCTCAACAATTTTACTGGTGTTCCTCGTCGTCATTCTCAACATTTGAAAACCGAAGAAGATTTTCTCTTAAATCCTGTCCATTCCCCAAGAGATTTGCGGTGCTAGCTCGATGTTATCCTATCGAATTGTTTCAAGTAATGCAAATTCTTTTCATTCAATCGGACTATTTCAGGAGTTGTTTTCCCTCTCGATCATCCGGAGGCCATCTTTTCGGAATATTTCTTCGTTCTAAGTTATCATATTCGTTCTTCAATTATTCTATATCCGTGCCCCTTCGTTCATCTCAATATTCTTCTGGCGCTTCGTTCAAGTATCCTTCAATTGGTTCGCGATCTGTTCGTTCTTTTGTCTCTAATTCTCTCAAGTATCTTCGTTCATTTTCTAATTCTTCCCAGTGTTTCTTTATCTTTTCGTCTTTCATTTTCAATTCTTACGGTGGTTCGTTCAAGAGTTCTCTTCCTTCGTTATCATATAGATTCATTCGTTCTTTCCAATCCTACCGGCGGATCGTTGAAGACCTTCCCAAATTGCGCTATTTCTCTCTTCAATCTTTTCAAGAAGAATAAGTAGTATGCCAAATCCGTTGCTTGTCATCAATTTATATTGGTGAAGGATACGCATATCATAATTCTTGTTCTTGTTTCATCCAAGTGATTAATTCCTTCTTCCGGAGTTCGTAGTTGTATCAATTTCTCAGTTCTAAGTTGTTCATCTCTTTTTTCCGGAGTTTGTTCATCATATCACATTCTCGGTTGGAGATGCTTCATATTTTCTTTCCGGAGTTGAAAGTTTCCTCATTATATCGTCCCGAAGCTCCATCTAAATCATTGCAACACTTCACCTTGTTCTTTCAACTTCTATTTTCTTTCTATCATCCTTTTGTTTACCGGAGTTCTTCATGGAGGCTCTATATGGTGGTTCATCAAGGATTTAATTCATTCTCGAAGTGTTATTCAAGATTCTTGTTGGAGGAGCTCAAGTATTCTTCTTCTTGCATTCCGAAGTGCAATTCTTTCTATCTTATCTTTGGAGGTGGTGTTCTGCCATTCTTGACAATTTCCTTCGTGTTTCAAGGTTCACAAGTTGTTAAGAATGAGATATTTAAACCCATCATTTCTTCATTGGAGTTATCTTGGGTTATATTTCACCTAAAGCCTTCCATTGGGAATGTTGCTATTCGTGGTGCTTATCAATGATCCAAGTTTCTCCTTCTCTTCTCGGTGAAAGAGTTTTCATCTCCATGTTGCTCTCAAGCAATTAATTGATTCCGTTAGTGGCGGGTTGTCACCTCATAATTTTGAGATGTGTTCCATAAGCCCACAACAAGCTTGTTCTTTTCGTTGTTGGTTTTCCAACAACTCCGTTCAATCCTTATTTTTAAGGAGGCTCTTTCAAATTCAATTGTGATAGAAGTTGTTGTTCTCTTCTCTGTTCTCTTGATTCCACTCTTTCATTTGTCCCGAAGGCATTGTGATATTGCTCTCTTCGACCCACCTTCTTGTTTTGTCAAGATCATCTTCTTTCCTTGCTTATCCATTTACCGGAGTGTTGTGTCATCTCTTCAATTTCTTTTCATCTTATCAAGTTTTCCTTCTCTTTTCTACCGGAGTGTTGTCCAAATTCTATCATCATTGTTCTTTGGCTATCATGTCATACCGGTGGTTTCATATTCTCTTTGGTTCGTTGAGCTCTGGTTTCCTGTCTTTCAACCTACAAGGTTCTAATAATGTTCCTTGTTCCTCTCATGTAACGTTGTGTTTTCAACTTCTTGCATCTCTGTTGGAGTCCTTCTTTCAATTTTGCCAACCTCTAAAGGTTCGTCGGTTTCACTCTTTTGTTAAAGAAGCAACTTTGTTTTACCTCTTCCTCTTCCGCTTTTCTCCGGTGCCATCCTAGATCTCGGGACGAGATCCTCTTGTAGTGGTGGAGTGTTGTAACGCCCCGAGACCGACGCTCCAGAAGACTTCCATATTTTTCGTTGCTGTCGTGTGTTTTACTTTTCTTTGTTGCATTTCTTGATGTCATCATTTGCATTGCATCGGCACTCCGTTGTCGTCATGTTTTAAAACTTGCATCTGTTCGTAGTTGCTGTGTCCCCCTTGTCTTCGCTGTCCGTTTCGAGACCAACCAGGTTCTCGTTTCCCTCTTGTTTGACCACCTTGTGTCTTTGCACAGCCATGGACTCTGTTTCGCGACCTCGCGCACGTCCGAATGCTTCCCGAACCCGAACCGCACAGTCATGATCGTTGAGTCCGGATCATCCCCAGACATCTGTAAAATATCTCCGTTTTCTTATTTGGGCTCCCTAGCCAATTTATTCTCGATCGCCCGATTACGATCGGATGGTCCCAAATCCCCTTGTATCTACATCCTAGTATATATAGTAGTCCACTCCCTAGTCCAACCCTAAAATCTAGGACATTTGTCCCTCGCCACCACCGCCGCCGCATCTTCCTCGGGATCCCCATCGCCCAACCCAGCGCCTCCACTGTTTTCCCCGATTCAATCCCCTCCGCCTCCACTCTCTGCCTTCACCGCACATCCATCCAGCCGCCGCCTCGCCTCCACTCCGGCAGCACGTGCCACCGGAGCCCCGAGCCACCACCTTGTCGTCGCTCTTCACCAACTCGCAGGAACACCACCAGCAGCGCGTTCCCGCAAGCCACGCCCGAGGAAGCTGCCTCCTCGCGCGTCCGATGCACGAGCAGACGAGCTCCTCTTCCCGCGCCACCTACAGCCCCTGCCTCCTCGACCTCCCGAGCTCGCTGGTCTCCATCTTCCCGTTCGTGCCAGGCCGGCGAGATGCCCAGGTCACGTCGCTGGCCCTCTGCGCCTTCTCCTTCCTTTCCCCCGCATGCAGCTCCTCCCTGACCATTCCCCCTCTGTCTCTCTGTTCGAGCAGGAGCCCCAAGATGTCGCCATGGATGGCTGCAGCCCGAGCTCGCGTTCGTCCTCTCAACGGAGCCACCACCGCATCTCCACGGGTCCGTCGGGTCCTGGCCATCCCCGTCGTTGCCGGACCTCCTCAGCTCGCGTCCCCGTGCCCAGATGCTCGTCCGCCGCTGATGTTTCGCCGGAGCACCAGTGGCCTCGGATCGTGCCCCCTCGTCCACCTGTCGTCCCCATCTCCGGGGCTCCCCCTGCAACTTCTGCTGCCACCGTTTCTGTTCATGCGAGACGAACGAGTGCTTCGTCCACCTCCCCAAGCCGCCGCCCTGGCCTCGGGTCCGGCCGGTTCCCGTGCGCCCTCGCCCCACCAAGTCCCTCTTCAGCCTCCTGAGGACCTGCTGCTGCCGCCAAGTTCCCCTACCTACATCGCCCGAAGTCGTCGCGCCCCTGCTTCCTCTGCTTCCTCTGCTTCGAGGACGAGCGCACGGTGCCACCGCGCGTTGACCCGCGCCTGGATCGCATCCAGCACGCCAAGGCCCAGCGCCTCTTCCACCGACTGGGCCGAGCCCATGGGTGAGCAGCCAAATCCAGCCCCTCCTCTCTGTTCAGCCCAACAGTTTAGGCCCGTGTCATGTTTTTTCCAGTTCTGCGAATTTAGCATTATCCAGTGTTTTACAGATTTGCAGAAAAGCCCTTCATGTTCATGCATTAATATCTCACAAACCATGCATCGGATTAAAACAACTTATATATGTAAAATGCTTAGAATTTGTTCTAGTTTCATAATATCCAACTTTCATCCATGTTAAAAATGTTCAAAATGTTGTTTGATTAAATTAGCTCAAATGCCATGCTAAAATGATTTATTTCATAACTAAATAACCGTAGTTCCAAATTTAATAAACTTTATATGTAAATGGGGTAGAAAAAATGCCTAGTTTAACATGGTGCACTTTATTTTGCTGTTTAACAAAATTAAAATTGTGTTTAGGGTAGAACAGTACCAAATCTAAAATATGCACATGAGGATTTTTCGGAATTGTTGTTGTTATTTCCGGCCTCATTTAAACTTGCCTAGATAGCTAGTTTACTTATGCTTCACCCCTTGCCATGTTTTATAACATTTAATATTGTTAGGTACATAAACGGGAGAAAACTAAATAAGTCATGTGGTGTTTCGTCAATATGCAAGTCGTTGCATATTGAGCTCCACTTGATTTGTAGTGTTGGTTGTGCATTTGCCATGCCATGAATCTTTAAACCGGACATGCATCATACTTGATTGTGCATCATGCCATGTTCCTGTGATGGTTGTTTACTATGTTGTTTGTTTCTTTCCGGGTTGCTTCTCTCGTTCGCTTCGGTTTTGTTCCGGAGTTGTGAGGATTCGTTCTTCTACGATTGATTCATCTACGTGGCTTCATCTTCTTCATGGACTCGTTCTTCTTCCTTGCGGGATTTCAGGCAAGATGACCGTCACCTTGGATCTCATTACTATCATTGCTATGCTAGTTGATTCGTTCTATCGCTATGCTGCGTTACCTACCACTTGCTCATCAAGCCTCCCAAATTGCCATGAACCTCTAACCTTTGTCACCCTTCCTAGCAAACCGTTGGCTGGCTATGTTACCGCTTTTGCTCAGCCCCTCTTATGGCGTTGCTAGTTGCAGGTGAAGATGAAGATTGCTCCATGTTGGATTATGTTTATGTTGGGATATCACAATATCTCTTATATTATTAATGCATCTATATACTTGGTAAAGGGTGGAAGGCTCGGCCTTATGCCTGGTGTTTAGTTCCACTCTTGCCGCCCTAGTTTCTGTCATATCGGTATTATGTTCCCGGATTTTGTGTCCCTAACGCGGTTGGGTGATTTATGGGACCCCCTTGACAGTTCGCTTTGAATAAGAGTCCTCCAGCAAGGCCCAACATTGGTTTTACCATTTGCCTCACCTATGCCCTTTTATTTCCCTTGGGTTTCCGGAGCCCGAGGGTCATCTTTATTTTAGCCCCCCGGGCCAGTTCTCCTTCGAGTGCTGGTCCAAACCGAGCGATGTCCGGCGCCCCCTGGGCAATCAGGGTCTATGCCAACCCGACGTCTGGCTCATCCAGTGTGCCCTGAGAACGAGATATGTGCAGCTCCTATCGGGATTTGTCGGCACATCCGGGCGGCTTTGCTGGTCTTGTTTTACCATTGTCGAAATGTCTTGTTATCGGGATTCCGAGACTGATCGGGTCTTCTCGGGAGAAGGAATATCCTTTGTTGATCGCGAGAGCTTATAATGGGCTAAGTTGGGCACCTCTGCAGGGTTTGAACTTTCGAAAGCCGTGCCCGCGGTTATGGGCAGATGGGAATTTGTTAATGTCCGGTTGTAGTAAACTTAAAGTAAACTCTTCTAAAATACACAAACCATGTGCGTAACCGTGGGAGTCTCTTTTCGGGGTTGATCGAAAGGAGAACACGGTTCCTGGGTTATGTCTGACGTAAGTAGGAGTTCAGGATCACTTCTTGATCACTACTAATTGATGACCGCTTGCTTTGCTTCTCTTCTCGCTCTTATTTGCGTAAGTTAGCCACCATATCATGCTTAGTCGCTGCTGCAACCTCACCACTTTACCCCTTCCTTACCCATTAAGCTTTGCTAGTCTTGATACCCATGGTAATGGGATTGCTGAGTCCTCGTGGCTCACAGATTACTACACCACAAGTTGCAGGTACAGGTCATGCGATGATCTTGACGTGAGAGCGATGTTTATTTGTGTTGGAGTTCTTCTGCTTCTTCTTCTTCGATTGAGGGATAGGTTCCTGGTCGGCAGCCTGGGCTAGCAGGGTGGATATTGTTTGAGTTTCTGTTTATGTTCCATCCGTAGTCGGATGTTGATTTTGTATTTGATGTTTTGTTGTATTCATGTGACATTGTATGTCTTGGTTGTATCCCCACTATTATGTAATGTTGATGTAATGATATCCACCTTGCAAAAGCGTTTTCAAGATGCGCTTCTATCCTTGGTGGGACCTTCGCGTACCTTTAGGATAGGGTTGCATCTTGGTCGTGACAAGTTGGTATCAGAGCCTCGACCGACCCTAGGATCCCCCTTGATTGATCGTGTAGCTTGGCCGATGTCGAGTCTAGAAGACAACCTTTTCAGAGTCTAGTTATATTGGAGAGTAGGATTTCTTTTTACTCCTCTGCCCCTTCGTCGCTCTGGTAAGGAATCTTGATGTACGTGTTTTGAACTACTCCTCTTCCCCTTCAAATTTTTCTTTAGGATCACGCGGTTAGTTTTCGTTCGTTGTCCATCCTCTTTTCATCCGGTGCATTTATCGTCAAGATGATTCGACCCTCTTTGTCTTTTGGGAGATCAATCCTCAGCTCTTTTCAATTGATGTTGGTTTCCTTGTCCGAAGTTGTCCTTGTTTTTCCCAACCGCCCTCCCTTCTTCTTCTTGGAACCTGAGTGCATAATCGAGTATCCATCCAACTCGTGAGAAGCCTTCGCATTCTTCTCTAAATCAGTTCAACCGGTGTTTTTCTCTTCAAGATATTCGTCGATTCCCATTCAAGTTGCCTGTGTTTTCCCGTCCTCCCACCCTTTTTATTCCCGGAGTCTGAGCCTCTATTCGAGCATCAATTTCATTCGTGCAGAGTATCTTCAGTCTTTCCTCAATTTTCTTAACCATGAAGTCTCGTCTAGTTGATCATTGTTCGTCGCATTTTCTTTCCGGTTGATCCAATTCAAGTTTTTCGTTGTCGATCGTATTCTTTCCCTCAGCTCAAATATTTCCCTTTGCTCGTTCGCCTCTCGCCCGTTTATTATCCTGGGGTGATGAAGATATCTCAGAAGATTCGTGTTTGCATTCAATCATTTCGAGGTTGTCACCTCATTCAAGTCTTTCAATCGTTCCGGTGCATCATCTCTTCTACGATCCTTTTACAACGGTGTTTCTTTTGAGTGGGCCCTAACCCACAGGTTTTTTCCCAGGATCTTACCTGACTCTTCTAAGTTTCCCGGAGTTATTCTCAAATCCTTTTCGAAGTTGACGTAAGTATGAATTTCATCAGTCAGATGTTTTTTTCCAAGATCGATTTCAAATCATTTTCATTGTTGACTCAACCATTTTGTTTTTCATTCTCCCGGAGTATCTCAACAATTTTACTGGTGTTCCTCGTCGTCATTCTCAACATTTGAAAACCGAAGAAGATTTTCTCTTAAATCTTGTCCATTCCGCCGGAGATTCGCGGTGCTAGCTCGATGTTATCCTATCGAATTGTTTCAAGTCATGCAAGTTCTTTTCATTCAACCGGACTATTTCAGGAGTTGTTTTCCCTCTCGATCATCTGGAGGCCATCTTTTTGGAATATTTCTTCGTTCTAAGTTATCATATTTGTTCTTCAATTATTCTATATCCGTGCCCCTTCATTCATCTCAATATTCTCCTGGCGCATCGTTCAAGTATCCTTCAATTGGTTCGCGATCTGTTCGTTCTTTTGTCTCTAATTCTCTCAAGTATCTTCGTTCATTTTCTAATTCTTCCCAGTGTTTCTTTATCTTTTCGTCTTTCATTTTCAATTCTTACGGTGGTTCGTTCAAGAGTTCTCTTCCTTCGTTATCATATAGATTCATTCGTTCTTTCCAATCCTACCGGCAGATCGTTGAAGACCTTCCCAAATTGCGCTATTTCTCTCTTCAATCTTTTCAAGAAGAATAAGTAGTATGCCAAATTTGTTGCTTGTCATCAATTTATATTGGTGAAGGATACGCATATCATAATTCTTGTTCTTGTTTCATCCAAGTGATTAATTCCTTCTTCCGGAGTTCATAGTGGTATCAATTTCTCAGTTCTAAGTTGTTCATCTCTTCTTTCCGGAGTTTGTTCATCATATCACATTCTCGGTTGGAGATGCTTCATATTTTCTTTCCGGAGTTGAAAGTTTCCTCATTATATCGTCCTGAAGCTCCATCTAAATCATTGCAAGACTTCACCTTGTTCTTTCAACTTCTATTTTCTTTCTATCATCCTTTTGTTTACCAGAGTTCTTCATGGAGGCTCTACATGGTGGTTCATCAAGGATTTAATTCATTGTCGAAGTGTTATTCAAGATTCTTGTTGGAGGAGCTCAAGTATTCTTCTTCTTGCATTCCGAAGTGCAATTCTTTCTATCTTATCTTTGGAGGTGGTGTTCTGCCATTCTTGACAATTTCCTTCGTGTTTCAAGGTTCACAAGTTGTTAAGAATGAGATATTTAAACCCATCATTTCTTCATTGGAGTTATCTTGGGTTATATTTCACCTAAAGCCTTCCATTAGGAATGTTGCTATTCGTGGTGCTTATCAATGATCCAAGTTTCTCCTTCTCTTCTCGGTGAAAGAGTTTTCATCTCCATGTTGCTCTCAAGCAATTAATTGATTCCGTTAGTGGCGGGTTGTCACCTCATAATTTTGAGATGTGTTCCATAAGCCCACAACAAGCTTGTTCTTTTCGTTGTTGGTTTTCCAACAACTCCGTTCAATCGTTCTTTTTAAGGAGGCTCTTTCAAATTCAATTGTGATAGAAGTTGTTGTTCTCTTCTCTGTTCTCTTGATTCCACTCTTTCATTTGTCCCGAAGGCATTGTGATATTGCTCTCTTCGACCCACCTTCTTGTTTTGTCAAGATCATCTTCTTTCCTTGCTTATCCATTTAACCAGAGTGTTGTGTCATCTCTTCAATTTCTTTTCATCTTATCAAGTTTTCCTTCTCTTTTCTACCGGAGTGCTGTCCAAATTCTATCATCATTGTTCTTTGGCTATCATGTCATACCGGTGGTTTCATATTCTCTTTGGTTGGTTGAGCTCTGGGTTCATGTCTTTCAACCTACAAGGTTCTAATTATGTTCCTTGTTCCTCTCATGTAACGGAGTGTTTTCAACTTCTTGCATCTCTGTTGGAGTCCTTCTTTCAATTTTGCCAACCTCTCAAGGTTCGTCGGTTTCACTCTTTTGTTAAAGAAGCAACTTTGTTTTACCTCTTCCTCTTCCACTTTTCTCCGGTGCCATCCTAGATCTCGGGACGAGATCCTCTTGTAGTGGTGGAGTGTTGTAACGCCCCGAGACCGACGCTCCAGAAGACTTCCATATTTTTCGTTGCTGTCGTGTGTTTTACTTTTGTTTGTTGCATTTCTTCATGTCATCATTTGCATTGCATCGGCACTCCGTTGTCATCATGTTTTAAAACTTGCATCTGTTCGTAGTTGCTGTGTCCCCCTTGTCTTCGCTGTCCGTTTCGAGACCAACCAGGTTCTCGTTTCCCTCTTGTTTGACCACCTTGTGTCTTTGCACAGCCATGGACTCTCTTTCGCGACCCCGCGCACGTCCGAATGCTTCCCGAACCCGAACCGCACAGTCATGATCGTTGAGTCCGGATCATCCCCAGACATCTGTAAAATATCTCCGTTTTCTTATTTGGGCTCCCTAGCCAATTTATTCTCGATCGCCCGATTACGATCGGATGGTCCCAAATCCCCTTGTATCTACATCCTAGTATATATAGTAGTCCACTCCCTAGTCCAACCCTAAAATCTAGGACATTTGTCCCTCGCCCCCGCCGCCGCCGCATCTTCCTCGGGATCCCCATCGCCCAACCCAGCGCCTCCACTGTTTTTCCCGATTCAATCCCCTCCGCCTCCACTCTCTGCCTTCACCGCACATCCATCCAGCCGCCGCCTCGCCTCCACTCCGCCAGCACGTGCCGCCGGAGCCCCGAGCCACCACCTCGTCGTCGCTCTTCACCAACTCGCAGGAACACCACTAGCAGCGCGTTCCCGCAAGCCACGCCCGAGGAAGCTGCCTCCTCGCGCGTCCGATGCACGAGCAGACGAGCTCCTCTTCCCGCGCCACCTATAGCCCCTGCCTCCTCGACCTCCCGAGCTGGCTGGTCTCCATCTTCTCGTTCGTGCCAGGCTGGCGAGATGCCCAGGTCACGTCGCGGGCCCTCTGCGCCTTCAACTTCCTTTCCCCCGCACGCAGCTCCTCCCTGACCATCCCCCCTCTGTCTCTCTGTTTGAGCAGGAGCCCCATGATGACGCCATGGATGGCTGCAGCCCGAGCTCGCGTTCGTCCTCGCAACGGAGCCACCACCGCATCTCCACGGGTCCGTCGGGTCTCGGCCATCCCCGTCGTTGCCGGACCTCCTCAGCTCGCGTCCCCGTGCCCAGATGCTCGTCCGCCACTGCTGTTCCGCCGGAGCACCAGTGGCCTCGGATCGTGCCCCCTCGTCCACCTGTCGTCCCCATCTCCGGGGCTCCCCCTGCAACTTCTGCTGCCGCCGTTTCTGTTCGTGCGAGACGAACGAGTGCTTCGTCCGCCTCCCCAAGCCGCCGTCCTGGCCTCGGGTCCGGCCGGTTCCCGTGTGCCCTCGCCCCACCAAGTCCCTCTTCAGCCTCCTGAGGACCTGCTGCTGCCGCCAACTTCCCCTGCCTACATCGCCCGAAGCCATCGCGCCCCTGCTTCCTCTGCTTCGACGACGAGCGCACGCTGCCACCGCGCGTTGACCCGCGCCTGGATCGCATCCAGCACGCCAAGGCCCAGCGCCTCTTCCACCGACTGGGCCGAGCCCATGGGTGAGCAGCCAAATCCAGCCCCTCCTCTCTGTTCAGCCCAACAGTTTAGGCCCGTGTCATGTTTTTTCCAGTTCTGCGAGTTTAGCATTATCCAGTGTTTTACAGAATTGCAGAGAAGCCCTTCATGTTCATGCATTAATATCTCACAGACCATGCATCGGATTAAAACAACTTATATATGTAAAATGCTTAGAATTTTGTCTAGTTTCATAATATCCAACTTTCATCCATGTTTAAAATGTTTAAAATGCTGTTTGATTAAATTTTCTCAAATGCCATGCTAAAATGATTTATTTCATAACTAAATAACCGTAGTTCCAAATTTAATAAACTTTATATGTAAATGGGGTAGAAAAAATGCCTAGTTTAACATGGTGCACTTTATTTTGCTGTTTAACAACATTAAAATTGTGTTTAGGGCAGAACAGTACCAAATCTAAAATATGCACATGAAGATTTTTCGGAATTGTTGTTTATTTCCGGCCTCATTTAAACTTTCCTAGATAGCTAGTTTACTTATGCTTCACCCCTTGCCATGTTTTATAACATTTAATATTGTTGGGTACATAAACGGGAGAGAACTAAATAAGTCATGTGGTGTTTCGTCAATATGCAAGTCATTGCATATTGAGCTCCACTTGATTTGTAGTGTTGGTTGTGCATTTGCCATGCCATGAATCTTTAAACCGGACATGCATCATAATTGATTGTGCATCATGCCATGTTCATGTGATGGTTGTTTACTATGTTGTTTGTTTCTTTCCGGGTTGCTTCTCTCGTTCGCTTCGGCTTTGTTCCGGAGTTGTGAGGATTCGTTCGTCTATGATTGGTTCATCTACGTGGCTTCATCTTCTTCATGGACTCGTTCTTCTTCCTTGCGGGATTTCAGGCAAGATGACCGTCACCTTGGATCTCATTACTATCATTGCTATGCTAGTTGATTCGTTCTATCGCTATGCTGCCTTACCTAACACTTGCTCATCAAGACTCCCAAATTGCCATGAACCTCTAACCTTTGTCACCCTTCCTAGCAAACCGTTGGTTGGCTATGTTACTGCTTTTGCTCCGTCCCTCTTATAGAGTTGCTAGTTGCAGGTGAAGATGAAGATTGCTCCATGTTGGATTATGTTTATGTTGGGATATCACAATATCTCTTATATTATTAATGCATCTATATACTTGGTAAAGGGGTGAAGGCTCGACTTTATGCCTGGTGTTTTGTTCCACTCTTGCCGCCCTAGTTTCCGTCATATCGGTATTATGTTCCCGGATTTTGCGTCCCTAACGTGGTTGGGTGATTTATGGGACCCCCTTGACAGTTCGCTTTGAATAAGACTCCTCCAGCAAGGCCCAACATTGGTTTTACCATTTGCCTCACCTATGCCCTTTTATTTCCCTTGGGTTTCCGGAGCCCGAGGGTCATCTTTATTTTAGCCCCCCCGGGCCAGTTCTCCTTCGAGTGCTGGTCCAAACCGAGCGATGTCCGGCGCCCCCTGGGCAATCAGGGTCTATGCCAACCCGACGTCTGGCTCATCCGATGTGCCCTGAGAACGAGATATGTGCAGCTCCTATCGGGATTTGTCGGCACATCCGGGCGGCTTTGCTGGTCTTGTTTTACCATTGTCGAAATGTCTTGTTATCGGGATTCCGAGACTGATCGGGTCTTATCGGGAGAAGGAATATCCTTCGTTGATCGCGAGAGCTTATAATGGGCTAAGTTGGGACACCCCTGCAGGGTTTGAACTTTCGAAAGCCGTGCCCGCGGTTATGGGCAGGTGGGAATTTGTTAATATCCGGTTGTAGTAAACTTAAAGCAAACTCTTCTAAAATACACCAACCGTGTGCGTAACCGTGAGAGTATCTTTTCGGGGTTGATCAAAAGGAGAACACGGTTCCTGGGTTATGTCTGACGTAAGTAGGAGTTCAGTTTCACTTCTTGATCATTACTAATTGACGACCGCTTGCTTTGCTTCCCGTCTCGCTCTTATTTGCATAAGTTAGCCACCATATCATGCTTAGTCGCTGCTGCAACCTCACCACTTTACCCCTCCCTTACCCATTAAGCTTTGCTAGTCTTGATACCCATGGTAATGGGATTGCTGAGTCCTCGTGGCTCACAGATTACTACACCACCAGTTGCAGGTACAGGTCATGCGATGATCTTGACGTGAGAGCGATGTTTATTTGTGTTGGAGTTCTTCTGCTTCTTCTTCTTCGATTGAGGGATAGGTTCCTGGTCGGCAGCCTGGGCTAGCAGGGTGGATATTGTTTGAGTTTCTGTTTATGTTCCATCCGTAGTCGGATGTTGATTTTGTATTTGATGTTTTGTTGTATTCATGTGACATCGTATGTCTTGGTTGTATCCCCACTATTATGTAATGTTGATGTAATGATATCCACCTTGCAAAAGCGTTTTCAAGATGCGCTTCTATACTTGGTGGGACCTTCGAGTTCCTTTAGGATAGGGTCTCATCTTGGGCGTGACAACCCCCTACCCGAGATCCGCCGATTTTGACACCGACATTGGTGTCTTCATTGAGAGTTCTGTTGTTGGATCGCCGAAGGACCGATGGCTCGCCTGATCATCAAAGATGGCATCAGTACCGGGGACATCTTCGTCCCCGACTAGCTTTTTGCGTTCGACAGCATCGTTCTGCACGCCGAGTTGGCCGGTCATCTGGACCAGGTCGACAGTTTCGCCCCTGAGCATCAAATCATGTTTGGTAACCTAGAGTATGTCACTGACACTCGGACGATCTTATCTTCACTGGCTTTTCAACCTCGTGTGAGGCGCCCACGGACCCTGAAGCATCGACTTTGGGACATCTTCCGGTCCCAATCTCCAGATCAACTCTCACCTCGCAGTCGGCTTCGAGCCTGGATACGACTATCACGTCCGAAGACCAGGAGTCAACCCCGTCCAGACCCTCCCTCCTTACCACGGACCTGGCTTTGAGCCTTGAGGCAACTTCCGTGTCCGAAGACCCGGGGTTAACCCCTGCCAGACTCTTCCTCCTTGCGGTGGA
Source organism: Aegilops umbellulata (assembly GCA_032464435.1). Classification (NCBI taxonomy): domain Eukaryota; kingdom Viridiplantae; phylum Streptophyta; class Magnoliopsida; order Poales; family Poaceae; genus Aegilops; species Aegilops umbellulata. The sequence continues at coordinate 240,353,565 of CP136055.1, read as the reverse complement.
CCCGACTTCAAACCTTGATATAAGTTTGGCGTCCGAAGACCGGGAGTCAGCCCTGGCCGAACTCACCCCTCGCCGCACCATCACATCGAAGGTCAACTTCAAAGAAACCTCATGCTCTAACCCGGCTACTCTCGCCCTAATGAATGAGGTGCTCGACCGGATCCAGATGATGACTATCTTGGATGGCCCATCCTGGGCTTACGCTCAGTGGGGCCTTGAGGCGGACCACAGGGAATTTCACGCCCCACCCACCACCCACTTAGTAGCCACTGTCCAGGACTTAACCGACATGCTGGACTACGCCTCTGAGGATGCTGACTGATACGTCCATTTTGCATCATGCTTTTATATCGATATTTATTGCTTTATGGGCTGTTATTACACGTTATGTCGCAATACTTATGCCTATTATATCTTATTTTACAAGGTTTACATGAAGAGGGAGAATACCGGCAGCTGGAATTCTAGGCTGGAAAAGGAGCAATATTAGAGACCTATTCTGCACAGCTCCAAAAGTCCTGAAACTTCACAGAAGTTATTTTTGGAATTAATAAAAATACTGGCGAAAGAATCCACCAGAGGGGGCCCACACCCTGGCCACGATGGTGGGGGCGCACCCTACCCCCCTCGTGGGCCCCCTGGCAGGCCTCCAGTGCCTATCTTCTACTATATGAAGCCTTTCGTCTGAGAGAAAATAATAAGCCAGCTTTCGGGAATAAACTCCGCCGCCACGAGGCGGAACCTTGGCGGAACCAATCTAGGGCTCCGGCAGAGCTGTTCTGCCAGGGAAACTTCCCTCCGGGAGGGGGAAATCATCGCCATAGTCATCACCAACGATCCTGTCATCGGGAGGGGGTCAATCTCCATCAACATCTTCACCAGCACCATCTCCTCTCAAACCCTAGTTCATCTCTTGTATCCAATCTTTGTCCCAAAGCCTCAGATTGGTACCTGTGGGTTGCTAGTAGTGTTGATTACTCCTTGTAGTTGATGCTAGTTGGTTTATTTGGTGGAAGATCATATGTTCAGATCCTTTATGCATATTAATACCCCTCTGATTATGAACATGAATATGATTTGTGAGTAGTTACGTTTGTTCCTGAGGACATGGGAGAAGTCTTGCTATAAGTAGTCATGTGAATTTGGTATTCGTTCGATATTTTGATGAGATGTATGTTGTCTTTCCTCTAGTGGTGTTATTGAACGTCGACTACATGATACTTCACCATTATTTGGGCCTAGAGGAAGGCATTGGTAAGTAATAAGTAGATGATGGGTTGCTAGAGTGGCAGAAGCTTAAACCCTAGTTTATGAGTTGCTTCGTAAGGGGCTGATTTGGATCCACATGTTTCATGCTATGGTTAGGTTTACCTTAATACTTGTTTTGTAGTTGCGGTTGCTTGCAATAGGGGTTAATCATAAGTGGGATGCTTGTCCAAGAAAGGACAGCACCCAAGCATCGGTCCACCCACGTACCAAATTATCAAAGTAACGAACACGAATCATATGAGCATGATGAAAACTAGCTTGACGATAATTCCCATATGTCCTCGGGAGCGCTTTTCTCTATATAAGAGTTTGTCCAGGCTTGTCCTTTGCTAGAAAAAGGATTGGGCCATCTTGCTGCACCTTTTACTTTCATTACTTGTTACCCGTTACAAATTACCTTATCACAAAACTATCTATTATCGATAATTACACTGCTTGCAGAGAATACCTTGTTGAAAACCGCTTATCATTTCCTTCTGCTCCTCGTTGGGTTCGACACTCTTACTTATCGAAATGACTATGATAGATCCCCTATACTTGTGGGTCATCAAAACTCTTTTCTGGCGCCATTGCCGGGGAGTGAAGCACCTTTGGTAGGTGGAATTTGGTAAGGAAAAATTTATATAGTGTGCTGAAATTTACTGTCACTTGTTACTATGGAAAGTAATCCTCTGAGGGGCTTGTTCGGGGTATCTTCACCCTGACCGCTAGAGCAAAGAGTTGCTCCTCAACCTACTGAACCTACTGAAATATTTTACTTTGAAATTCCTTCGGGTATGATAGAGAAACTGCTAGCTATTCCTTTTGTAGGAGATGGAACATTGCATCCCGATTTACACCTAATCTATGTGGATGAAGTTTGTGGATTATTTAAGCTTGCAGGTATGCCCGATGATGTTATCAAGAAGAAGGTCTTCCCTTTATCTTTGAAGGGAGAGACATTGACATGGCATAGGCTATGTGATGATATGGGATCATGGAACTACAAACGATTGAAATTGGAATTTCATCAGAAGTTTTATCCTATGCATCTTGTTCATCGTGATCGTAATTATATATATAATTTTTGGCCTCGCGAAGGAGAAAGCATCGCTCAAGCTTGGGGGAGGCTTAAGTCAATGTTATATTCATGCCCCAATCATGAGCTCTCAAGAGAAATGATTATTCAAATTTTTTATGCTCGACTTTCTCTCAATAATCGCTCCATGCTCGATACTTCTTTTACTGGATCTTTTATGATGAAGACTATTGAATTCAAATGGGATTTATTGGAAAGAATTAAACGCAACTCTGAAGATTGGGACCTCGACGAAGGTAAGGAGTAAGGTATAACCCCTAAGTTTGATTGTGTTAAATCTTTTATGGATACTGATGTTTTCCGTGAATTTAGCACTAAATATGGACTTGACTCTGAGATAGTAGCTTCTTTCTGTGAATCCTTTGCTACTCATGTTGATCTCCCTAAGGAGAAGTGGTTTAAATATATTCCTCCCATTGAATTAAAAGTAGTTGCACCTATTAAAGTTGAAGAAAAGACTATCACTTATGATGATCCTGTTGTTCCTGCTGCTTATATTGAGAAGCCACCTTTCCCTGTTAGAATAAAGGACCATGCTAAAGCTTCAACTATATTTAACAAAAGTAATATTAGGACACACAAACCCCCTGAGCAAGTTAAAGTTGAACCTAAAATTGCTATGGTTAAAGATCTCTTGGCCGATAATATTGATGGGCATGTTATTTACTTCTGCAATGAAGCTGCTAGAATTGCTAGACCTGATGCTAAAAATAAACATAGACCTATTGTAGGCATGCCTGTTATTTCTGTTAAAATAGGAGATCATTGTTAACATGGCTTGTGTGATATGGGTGCTAGTGCTAGTGCAACACCTCATTCTTTATACGAAGAAATTATGCATGATATTGCACCTGCTGAGATAGAAGATATCGATGTTACCATTAAACTTGCCAATAGAGATACCATTTCACCGATTGGGATTGTTAGAGATGTTGAAGTCTTGTGTGGGAAGGTTAAATATCCTGCTGATTTTCTTGTTCTTGGTTCCCCACAAGATAGCTTTTGTCCCATTATATTTGGTAGACCCTTCTTGAACACTGTTAATGCTAGGATAGATTGCGAAAAAGATGTTGTTACTATTGGTTTGGGTGATATGTCTCATGAGTTTAATTTTGCTAAATTTAGTAGACAACCCCGTGATGAGGAATTGCCTAGTAAAGATGTAATTATTGGTCTTGCTTCTATTGTTGTGCCTCCTAGTGATCCTTTAGAATAATATTTGCTAGACCATGAAAATGATACGTTTATGAATGAAAGAAGGGAAATAGATGAAGTATTCTTTAAACAGGGACCTATTCTGAAACACAACTTTCCTGTTGAAATCCTAGGGGATCCTCCTCCACCCAATGGTGATCCCGTGTTTGAGCTTAAACCATTACCTGATACTCTCAAATATGCTTATCTAGATGAAAATAAGATATATCCTGTTATTATTACTGCTAACCTTTCAGAGCATGAAGAAGAGAAATTATTGAAAACTCTGAAGAAGCACTGTGCTGCTATTGGATATACTCTTGATGATCTTAAGGGCATTAGTCCCACTCTATGTCAACACAAAGTAAATTTGGAGAAAGACGCCAAACCAGTTATTGATCACCAACGTTGGCTAAATCCTAAGATGAAAGAAGTGGTAAGAAAGGAAATATTAAAGCCCCTTGAGGGAGGTATAATTTATCCCGTTGCTGATAGTCAGTGGGTAAGTCATGTCCATTGTGTCCCTAAGAAGGGAGGTATAACTATCGTTCCTAATGATAAAGATGAATTGATTCCGCAAAGAATTGTTACAGGTTATAGGATGGTAATTGATTTCTGCAAATTAAATAAAGCTACTAAAAAGGATCACTACCCTTTGCTTTTCATTGATCAAATGCTAGAAAGATTATCCAAACATACACATTTTTTCTTTTTAGATGGTTACTCTGGTTTCTCTCAAATACCTATGTCAGCTGATGATCAAGAAAAGACCACTTTTACTTGCCCTTTTGGTACCTTTGCTTATGGACGTATGCCTTTTGGTTTATGTAATGCACCTGCTACCTTTCAAAGATGCATGATGGCTATATTCTCTGACTTTTGTGAAAAGATTTGTGAGGTTTTCATGGATGATTTCTCTGTTTATGGATCCTCTTTTGATGATTGCTTGAGCAACCTTGATCGAGTTTTGCAGAGATGTGAAGAAACTAACCTTGTCTTGAATTGGGAGAAGTGCCACTTTAAGGTTAATGAAGGTATTGTCTTGGGGCATAAAATTTCTTAAGGAGGTATTGAAGTTGACAAAGCTAAAGTTGATGCTATTGAAAAGATGCCACATCCTAAGGACATTAAAGGTATAAGAAGTTTCCTTGGTCATGCTGGTTTTTATAGAAGGTTCATTAAGGACTTATCAAAAATTTCCCGGCCTCTGACTAACCTATTACAAAAATATATACCTTTTGTCTTTGATGATGATTGTGTGGAAGCATTTGAAATACTTAAGAAGGCATTGATTTCTGCACCTATTGTTCAGCCACCTGATTGGAATTTACCCTTTGAAATTATGTGTGATGCCAGTGATTATGCAGTAGGTGCTGTTCTAGGACAAAGAGTTGATAAGAAATTAAATGTTATTCAATATGCTAGCAAAACTCTAGACAATGCCCAGAGAAACTATGCCACTACTGAAAAAGAATTCTTAGCAGTTGTATTTGCTTGTGATAAGTTCAGACCTTATATTGTTGATTCTAAAGTAACTATTCACACTGATCATGCTGCTATTAAATATCTTATGGAAAAGAAAGATGCTAAACCTAGACTTATTAGATGGGTTCTCCTACTACAAGAATTTGATTTGCATATTATTGATAGAAAGGGAGCTGAGAACCTCGTTGCAGACAACTTGTCTAGGTTAGAGAATGTTCTTGATGACCCACTACCTATTGATCATAGCTTTCCTGGTGAACAATTAAATGTCATAAATGCTTCTCGCACTGCTCCATGGTATGCTGATTATGCTAATTACATTGTTGCTAAATTTATACCACCTAGTTTAACATACCAGCAAAAGAAAAAGTTTTTCTATGATTTAAGACATTACTTCTGGGATGACCCACACCTTTATAAAGAAGGAGTAGATGGTATTATTAGACGTTGTTTACCTGAGCATGAACAGGAACAGATCCTACGCAAGTGTCACTCCGAAGCTTATGGAGGACAACATGCAGGAGATAGAACTGCACATAAGGTATTGCAATCCGGTTTTTATTGGCCTACTCTCTTCAAAGATGCCCGTAAGTTTGTCTTGTCTTGTGATGAATGTCAAAGAATTGGTAATATTAGTAGACGTCAATGCCTATGAATTATTCACTCGTTATTGAACCATTTGATGTTTGGGGATTTGATTATATGGGACCGTTTCCTTCCTCTAATGGGTATACACATATTTTAGTTGCTGTTGATTACGTTACTAAGTGGGTAGAAGCTATTCCAACTAGTAGTGCTGATCATAACACCTCTATTAAGATGCTTAAAGAAGTTATTTTTCCAAGGTTTGGAGTCCCTAGATATTTAGTGATTGATGGTGGTTCACATTTTATTCATGGTGCCTTTCGTAAAATGCTTGCTAAGTATGATGTTAATCATACAATTGCATCTCCATATCACCCACAGTCTAGTGGTCAAGTAGAATTGAGTAATAGAGAGCTGAAATTAATTTTGCAAAATACTGTTAATAGATCTAGAAAGAATTGGTCCAAGAAACTTGATGATGCATTATGGGCCTATAGAATTGCATATAAAAATCCCATGGGTATGTCTCCGTATAAAATGGTTTATGGAAAAGCATGTCACTTACCTCCTGAACTAGAACATAAGGCATATTGGGCCATTAAAGAGCTCAATTATGATTTCAAACTTGCCGGTGAGAAGAGGTTATTTGATGTTAGCTCACTTGATGAATGGAGAACCCAGGCTTATGAGAATGCCAAACTGTTTAAAGAAAAGGTTAAAAGATGGCACGACAAAAGGATACAAAAGCGTGAGTTTAATGTAGGTGATTATGTATTGCTATTCAACTCTCGTTTAAGATTTTTTGTAGGAAAACTTCTCTCTAAATGGGAAGGTCCTTACGTTATCGAGCAGGTCTATCGTTCCGGTGCCATAAAAATCAACAACTTCGAAGGCACAAATCCGAAGGTGGTGAACGGTCAAAGAATCAAACATTATATCTCAGGTAACCCTATAAATGTTGAAACCAATGTATTGAAACCGTAACCCCGGAGGAATACATAAGGGACACTTTCCAGAATGCTTCAGACCCCTAAAAGGAATAGGTATGTGGTACGGTAAGTAAACCGACTCCAAAACTGTTCTAATGGCATTTTTTCTCCGTTTTGGAATATTTAAGAAAATAGGAAAATAAGAAGTAGTCCGGGAAGGACACGAGGCTTCCACGAGGGTGGGAGGCGCGCCCTACCCCCCTAGGCGCGCCCCCTGCCTTGTGGGCACCTCGTGCGCTCTCCGAACTTCGTTTTCTTGCACGATACTTCTTTTGGTCAGTAAAAAGTCATTAAATAATCTCCCGAAGGTTTTGACCACCGTATCACGCAAATATCCTCTGTTTTTGTTTCGAGCTGTTTCTGCCGCAGATTAGAGCAAGATGTCTTCTCAAGAGTCAGTCGGGGAGTGTCGGGTGTCTCGTCCAACACCAGGTCTAGGGGCAAACAACGATGCCTATCACTTTGGTCCCTCAACGGAGGAAGAGATGGAAGCTGACTTGAAAAGGATATATGCCATGGAGGAGGATCAAGAAGTTACTTCTCGTTTCCGGGCAGGATTCACAATGGGGGAACTACAGAGCTCAACTATCCCAAACTCGGTCATCTCCTCCAATGTTAAATTTCTCTCTTATGAAAATATGAAAAAGAGTGTTACTTGTTCTCCCGTAGCTATGCAGCATCCATGGGTGCAAGGGGCTTTAACCGTCATGGGTAAGCTCCGTAAGGAAATAATGGATCTTAAGCGGCAAGTCAACAAGCTCAAGGAGGAGAATCGTTTCCTGAGGGGTATCATAGCCAAAAATATCACATCTTCACCTCCAAAGAAAGAGATATAATCACATGGGTATGGGCACTCCCCTTGGCAACTGCCAAGCTTGGGGGAGGTGCCCTGGTATCGTATCACCATCACACCCCTATCTTTACCGTTTTTCTTAGTTTGATCCTTTTGGTAATATCTTGATCTAGTAGAATAAAAGCATTAGTATGATTTAGTTTTGAGTTTTGCTTTATGATCCTTCTATGTAATCGAGCCCGTGAGCTATATATAATAAAGATTAGTGTTGAGTCAAGGGCTTGATTATTTTGCTATGATCGTGAGGGAATAGAAGAAAAAGAAAGAATAAAAATAAGTAAAGAGATCATATTGATCTTATGGAGAGTAATGACTTCACATATAAAGAGTATGATGAATAAAAGTTGTTGAGAGTTGACAAACATAGTTTTGGGCATCATTGTAATTAATAGGAAGTAATAAAGAAAGAGAGGCTTTCACATATAAATACACTATCTTGGACATCTTTTATGATTGTGAGCACTCATTAAAGTATGACATGCTAAAGAGTTGATGTTGGACAAGGAAGACAACGCAATGGGTTATGTTTTCTTATATCTGAAATAAAGTATATTGTCATGGATCATCCAACATGTTGAGCTTGCCTTTCCCTCTCATGCTAGCCAAATTCTTTGCACCAAGTAGAGATACTACTTGTGCTTCCGAATACCCTTAAAACCCAGTTTTGCCATGAGAGTCCACCATACCTACCTATGGATTGAGTAAGATCCTTCAAGTAAGTTGTCATGTTGCTTGCAATAAAAATTGCTTCCTAAATATGTATGATCTATTAGTGTGGAGAAAATAAACTTTATACGATCTTGTGATATGGAAGCAATAAAAGTGACGGACTACAAAATAAAGGTCCATATCACAGGTGGCAATATGAAGTGACATTCTTTTGCATTAAGATTTCGTGCATCCAACCACAAAAGCACATGCCAACCTCTGCTTCCCTCTGCGAAGGGCCTATCTTTTACTTTTACCTTATGCAAGAGTCATGGTGATTTTCACCTCTCCTCTTTATATTTTATCCTTTGGCAAGCACATTGTGTTGGAAATATCCTGATATATATATATATATATATATATATATATATATATATATATATATATATATATATCCAATTGGATGTAAGTTAGCATGAATTATTATTGTTGACATTACCCTTGAGGTAAAAGGTTGGGAGGCAACACTATAAGCCCCTATCTTTCTCTATGTCCGATTAAAACTCCATACCCATAAGTATTGCGTGAGGGTTAGCAATTGTGAAAGACTAAATGATAGTTGAGTATGTGGACTTGCTGAAAAGCTCTTATATTGACTCTTTCCGATGTTATGATAAATTGCAATTGCTTCAATGACTGAGATCATAGTTTGTTATTTCTCAATGAAGTTTCTGATTCATACTTTACATTGTGAATAGATTGTTACTTGAGCATAAGAAATCATATGACAATATATATATGTTGCTATTATAAAAATAATCATGATGCCCTCATGTTCGTATTTTATTTTATCGACACCTCTATCTCTAAACATATGGACATATTTTTCGTTATCGGCTTCCGCTTGAGGACAAGCGAGGTCTAAGCCTGGGGGAGTTGATACGTCCATTTTGCATCATGCTTTTATATCGATATTTATTGCTTTATGGGCTGTTATTACACGTTATGTCACAATACTTATGCCTATTCTCTTATTTTACAAGGTTTACATGAAGAGGGAGAATGCCGACAGCTGGAATTCTAGGCTGGAAAAGGTGCAAATATTAGAGACCTATTCTGCACAGCTCCAAAAGTCCTGAAACTTCACGGAAGTTATTTTTGGAATTAATAAAAAATACTGGCGAAAGAATCCACCAGAGGGGGCCCACACCCTGGCCACGAGGGTGGGGGGTGCTCCCTACCCCCTGGGCGCGCCCCTGCCTCGTGGGCCCCCTGGCAGGCCTCCGGTGCCCATCTTCTACTATATGAAGTCTTTCGTCGGAGAAAAAAAAATAATAAGCAAGCTTTCGGGAAGAAACTCCGCCGCCACGAGGCGGAACCTTGGCGGAACCAATCTAGGGCTCCGGCAGAGCTGTTCTGCCGGGGAAACTTCCCTCCGGGAGGGGGAAATCATCGCCATAGTCATCACCAACGATCCTGTCATCGGGAGGGGGTCAATCTCCATCAACATCTTCACCAGCACCATCTCCTCTCAAACCCTAGTTCATCTCTTGTATCCAATCTTTGTCCCAAAGCCTCAGATTGGTACCTGTGGGTTGCTAGTAGTGTTGATTACTCCTTGTAGTTGATGCTAGTTGGTTTATTTGGTGGAAGATCATATGTTCAGATCCTTTATGCATATTAATACCCCTATGATTATGAACATGAATATGATTTGTGAGTAGTTACGTTTGTTCCTGAGGACATGGGAGAAGTCTTGCTATAAGTAGTCATGTGAATTTGGTATTCGTTCAATATTTTGATGAGATGTATGTTGTCTTTCCTCTAGTGGTGTTATATGAACGTCGACTACATGACACTTCACCATTATTTGGTCCTAGAGGAAGGCATGTGAAGTAATAAGTAGATGATGGGTTGCTAGAGTGATAGAAGCTTAAACCCTAGTTTGTGAGTTGCTTCGTAAGGGGCTGATTTGGATCCACATGTTTCATGCTATGGTTAGGTTTACCTTAATACTTATTTTGTAGTTGCAGATGCTTGCAATAGGGGTTAATCATAAGTGGGATGCTTATCCATGAAAGGACAGCACCCAAGCACCGGTCCACCCACGTACCAAAATATCAAAGTAACGAACGCGAATCATATGAGCATGATGAAAACTAGCTTGACGATAATTCCCATGTGTCCTCGGGAGCGCTTTTCTCGGTATAAGAGTTTGTCCAGGTTTGTCCTATGCTAAAAAAAGGATTGGGCCATCTTTCTGCACCTTATTTACTTTCATTACTTGTTACCCGTTACAAATTACCTTATCACAAAACTATTTGTTACCGATAATTGCAGTGCTTGCAGAGAATACCTTGCTGAAAACCGCTTACCATTTCCTTCTGCTCCTCGTTGCGTTCGACACTCTTACTCATTCGAAGGACTACGATAGATCCCCTATACTTGTGGGTCATCACCGACGACATGGACGACGACAGCAAAGCCATGGCCCATGCTGACACAACCCCTCCCATCACCGGCCGATGGACGACCACCTCCACCTACGACGGCCACATGGTGGACACCCCCAAGGACAATGACGATGGCACTAATAACGGGGTAGACACCCCCAGGAGAGATAGTAACAAGCCCGGCGAGGAGCCGCCCAGACGCCGGAAGCAACGCTGAATATCCAAGGGGCGTCGATGAAGGGAAAGCAAAATGCGGAGAGGACGACACCCCGAACAATGCGGAGGACCTCGGAGACCCCGCCCCCGAGCAACATCCTGACGGCTCAGAATGGCATGGGGCTCAGTATAACCCCAAGGACCCCAACGACTCTGAAGATAGTAACTACATGCCTCTCTTCGAAGAAGACGTCAGCCTCGGAGCCGAAGACTTCATTGTTTCGGAGGATCCATTGGACCAAGAGCGGTTCAAGTAGCAGCTCATAGCCACCACACGAAGCTTGAAGAAGAAGCAGCAGCAGTTGAAGGCCGAGAAAAACACCCTCAACGATAGATGGAAAAAAAATCCTGGTAGCCGAAGATGGGTACGGCTACCAATAGCAAACCAGAAGCTACCCAAAGCGAAAACTACTGCCACAATTTGACGACGAGGCCCTTCTGTCACCGCCACCAAGATACACACAGGCAGACCAGCCCGACCGCCCCCCTCAAGGAAGGGACAAGCCGGGTGGAGAGGCCGAAGACCCACCCGCTCCCCCTCGCCGTAAAGGCAAGGAGGCGGCACAGCTAGAATGCCAATATGATCTCCATCACGGCCTAGCCATTTGAGCAGGACAGACAAGATCCGTCTATGGATCTTGAGATTACGCCCCTGCCGGAAGGGACGGATACCAAACTTGGCATGACCGAAATGATAGAGTCCGGGAGCAGCACTGGGTGACATGGCAGCCGATCTCCGACGCAATGTAGCCCGGGTCAGGGGCGCCGATCATCCGATGTGCTTCACGGATGAGGTAATGCGGCATCAGTTCCCAGAAGGGTTTAACCCGTAAACATCAAACAATACGACGGGACAATAGACCCGACAATATGGATCGAATATTTTCTTCTTCACATTCATATGGCTCGAGGAGACAATCTCCATGCCATAAAATACCTACCACTTAAGCTCAAGGGACCGGCCATGCATTGGCTCAATAGCCTCCCTGAAAACTCCATAGGAAGCTGGGAAGAGCTCGAGGATGCTTTTCGAGCTAACTTTCATGGCACTTATGTCCAGCCTTCAGACGCTGATGACCTGAGCCATGTGGTCCAACATCCCGAAGAATCAGCCCGGCAATTTTGGAACCGGTTTTTGACCAAAAAGAACAAAATCGTCAACTGCCGAGACGCCAAAGCTATAACCGCGTTCAAACATAGTATCCGGGATGAATGGCTCGCACGCCAACTAGGCCAAGATAAGCCGAGTACGATGTCGACACTCACCACTCTCATGACCCACTTTTGTGCGGGAGAGGATAGCTAGTTGCTTGTCAAAAACACCAACCCTGAAGACCCCGCCACCTCATAAGTCTGGGACGGAAACGAGAAACCACAGCGCAACAGAAATAAGCATCGCCACAACGAAAGTGAAGCCGAAGACATGACAGTAAACGCCAGATTCCGCAATTCCAAACCAAGACTGCGGAAGAAACCTTCTAAAGGGAAACGGGATGGACCCACCAAGTTGGACACAATTCTGGACATGACCTGCCAGATCCACGACACATCTGACAAGCTCGCCAACTACACCAACCTTAACTGTTGGGTGATCAAACAGGCCTGCAAGCTCACAGCCAAGGACACATGCAAAAGCCCCCGCAACGAGCACACCGAGGAACCTCGTAGGCCGAACAATGGGGGACCAGAAAAAATTCCCTCCCGAGGTAAAGACGGCGAATATGATCTATGCCACCCATATACCCAAGAAGGAGTGAAAACGCACACTTCGGGATGCCTACGCCGTAGAGCGTGTAGCCCCGAAACTTAACCCATGGTCAGCGTGCCCGATCACATTCGACCGTAGGGACCATCCGACCAGTATCCGTCATGGAGGGTCGGCGGCCCTGGTTCTCGACCCCATTATTGATGGGTACCACCTCACTAGAGTCCTCATGGATGGAGGTAGTAGCCTCAATCTGATTTACTCAGATACAATGAGGAAAATGGGCATTGACCCGTCAAGGATCAAACCCAGTAACACTAACACCACCTTTAAGGGGGTAATCCTAGGCATGGAGGCCCGCTGCTCGGCCACCCTGACTTTGGAAGTGGTGTTCGGCTTGCCAGACAACTTCCGTAGGGAAGACTTGATCTTCGACATTGTCCCCTTTTGCAACGGCTATCACACACTTCTAGGCTGAACAATGTTCGCTCGTTTCAATGTCGTCCCCATTATGCATACCTAAAGTTAAAAATGCCTAGAACGAAGGGCGTCATCATAGTCAATGGCAATACAGAACGTTCACTCCTGACCGAGGAACACACAACGGCCCTAGCTGCCGAAGGCCCAACCAATATCGAAGGGCCCAAGTACCAGCCCGCCATCAAGGCACAGGAAGAGAGGAAGCGGGACCGAGCTCTGTCTCTGTTTGAGGAGCCTCCCTATGTTTGAGGTAGCTAGGGATACGACCCCCACGGCACGCCCACCCCAGTCGCACACTATGTGCCTCGCGAGCACAATTTTTCGCTCAAGATACCATGGGGCCTAAACTCAAAATGACAAGTGTTTGGCTTAACCGAACCATGGTCACACACGTCTTCGGATGACAACATGTACCATTCAAGACATATCCAGCATTAAACTAGAACATCGCGGCTACCTCTCAAGGCTCCTAGTCAAGGGCCTATCTGCCGATTTCTCCTCCCTCTCTACGGAGTCCCCCCCAGCAGAAGCATAGGCGCAGACGTGCAGCAGGGCACAGTAGAGGCTTCAACCCACACATCAAGGCCCTGTGTAAACCTTTTATCTATAAAAACCTTCCATTTTTATATAAAGTACCTATAATAGATGCCTTGGCAGCTCGAACTATACGGATATACGTCCCGAGCTCATTGGAAATAAAGACCACCTTTTACGGTATTCAGGTAGTCATGTATACTACCCTTCTTCTTCTTCTTTCCGCTCTTCGACTAGCTCGGCACACATTTTTTCTACAATGCAATTGGCTAATAGACCGAGGGCTCAATTTTACTACCCGCCCTACACATGAAGTCCGGCACCACTCTTTCTCTCTCTCTCTCTATGTGTGTGTGTGTGTTCGGCGTCACGGATATTACACTATATGAATTAGTTTCGAATTATGTCTTGGGTCAATACTTGGGTTGCCCGGCTCATGTGTTTGCCTCCTTATGTTCCGCATGTTCTGCTAAGAAGGTAAAGGGAGAACCGCTGTGATTGTACTTCTGGCTAGCCTAGTTAAGTACCTTAGTGGAGAAAGCCGAAAACTGACTGTCATAATATGTGAGAACCGGTCAACGGTCTGATGATAAGTGTTAAACTCAAAATCGATAGGGATTATCCCGTGTTATACGAAGGGTTAGTCTTTGCACAAACCATGTGATAAAAGACATATTCCTTGGCTTTCCCGAACATCACAAAACACTGAGGGCTAGTCACTAGCCCCCGCAGTCACGCTCCTATGGCGAGGTGAAGGTAATAAAACCGCATACTCCGATTGTCTAGTTTCTCTCATGCACTACCGCCTCCGGGCACTGAGACGTCTGCTAAGGGTAACAATGCGGGGACGAAACACCCCTCGTAGTATCTACATGGGGGCTGAAGCCGACGACTGGTAACTTTCAGATTCAAAACGGCTACACAAGAGTCAAAATAAAAATCAATATGGATTCACATTGATAAGCCATACAAAGGGCCGCACTATAAAGCAAAGGTTCTAATTGTCATTCAATACACGATAATTTAGTCAAGGATTACATCTTTGGGACACTGGTCCTCAATCGCCCAAGCACCATCCATAACGATGGGGAAATACTGCTCGAGACGACGATGCTCCTTTCTAGTAGGCAGGGGACCAGTAGCCATCTCTACTGGCATGATCTTAGGCTAGTGCACCATGGTCTTTGCGAAGGCCATCCGATGTCGGGGGAAACGACACCTATGGGATCACTGGAATCCCTTCTATGGTTGGCGGGCGCGAGGTTGTGCAAAGAGCGGGTCTAGAAGCCAGCACAAAGATCGTTTACCCAGGTTCGGGCCGCGAGGATGCGTAATACCCTAGTCCTGCTTTGGTGTATATTTGAGTGTTCTTGAGCTTTTCAACTAGCTATGGTGCCTGCGTCATCCAAAAGACCCGAATCCTCCCCCAGTACGCCATGGGCCTCCTTTTATAGACAAAGGGGCTGCCACAGTGGTGCACAGGAGGTGGAAAGCTACACAACGTACAAGCTTATCGTCTGTCATTACAGGACAAAGTGCACTAAATGCGCTACTTAGGTGTCCATTTGCTTTATCGGGGGCGGTCACGAGGCCCGTCCCGCCCGTCGCCGCTCCGCCTTGCTCCGGCACATGTCCAGGCGAACGAGGCATGCAACACCACGTAGGCTGGCAGGCTACTGAGTTGGCATGGTGGTAGGGTCTTCATGAAGATCTGCATGCCACCACGCAGGTGCTTGCTGAGTTGTCCTAGAGGCCGCACGTCGCCACACAGGTGTTCTCCTAGTTGGTGGGCTGGCAGCTGCATGGGAACGGCGACGGAGCTTTGGCAGATGTGGGCCTGGCTGCGGCCCCGCGGATGTCTTCGGCAAGAGTCTTGCCGGGGCCCCGGCAAGGGTCTTGCCGTGGCATCGTGGTTGTCCCGAGCAAGGATCTTATCGGGGGTTTCGTGGGTATCCTCGGCAAGGATCTTGCCGAGGATCGTCGTCTTCTGATTCTCACCTGATCTTGTATGCTTCTGGTCTTCAAAAAGATCTTCATGCCACCATGGAGGTGCCTCCCGAGCCTTGGTTCCAATGTGGTTGAGGGCGTCGGAACTCTCAGGCTCGAGGGTGGCAGCCCTGCTGGTGTTGGGCAAGTTGCCCCAGCAAGGCTCTTGCCGGGGTTGTGGAGCCCGCCTTGGCAAGGGCCTTGCGGGGGGAGTCCACCCCGCCCTTCTGCTCTTTGTGTTTCTGGCTTGGCGTTGGTCTGGTCGTCTTGTGCCTTTGCTTCCTCTGCCCCGCCAAAGCGTGGCCAGGGGCGTGGGGCTGCGACTGCCCGTGCATAAGTAAAGGGGTGCAAAATGGACCCCTACTTTTGTACACCGACAGGAGCCCCCGGGCCTGGGCCGCATATAAGCGTGGGGCGTTATTGGGCCAGGCCCAGAATGGTGCGCGGGCGTGCGTGTGGCGGAGTTTTTACCGCAGTAACTCACTCGCTTGCGCTTCCCCACGACCCGCGTTGAATGCGCGACGTGGGGGTCGTGCGTGACGTGGGGGTCATGCGTGGGGCGGTGAAGGCCGCGGTGGCGAAGAATAATGCGACCGCGTCTTCTTCGTCCAAGCGTCGCCAGACTCCATCCCCTTCCCCTCCTCCCGCAGATGTCGACACGAAGGTTGTCTTTGATTTTGGGTCTCTCAGCCCAAGGAGGAAGAGGAAGCTAGTGGAGGAGGAGGTGGAGGAAGAGTAAGTATCTCGCCCCCCACATTATCTCCTGACTTTACTCCTGTGTCATCTTTCTTTGATTTGATGTTGTCTTCATAGGGACACAAAGACGCTGGCGCAGAGGGTGGCAAAGAGGGCCAAGGCCTCGACGGGCGACAAGCCCCCGACGGGTACTTCGAGTATGCCACTGGTGGTGGAGAGCAGCCCGGACAGCAGCCCCCGACGTAGCCCCCGCTTCAGCCCCCAGCGTGATTCCATCACTCACTCCTCCATTTATGAACTTTGGGGTGTGAATCCTTGAGGCTGATCTTGTCGGGTTTGTAGGAGAAGAACGGCAGCAGGAGGAGCCGCCAAGGGCCACTCCCAACACGCTGCCCCTCTCGACTACGCCGCCCCGAGGGGCATCCCCGGCAAGGGCATCCACCGCCGAGCCCATGCCTATGGAGGAGGAGGAGACGAACTTGGGTGCCGGTGGTTCCACCCCGGCAACGAATGTTGGCGGGGAGGGTGCCACTTCTTCCTAGCCCGGTGCTGGTAAGTTTTCTTAGTTCCCGTCCCTGTTCTTCCTTCTTCTTCTTGAGCCTTGACCTTGGCTCCGTCTCATTCCCCTTCTTGGTATCCAGGCCCTTCCTCGGCGAACCGGGAGGACATCGACACCGTCATCGAGGAGGTCGCTAGGGACGCCAAGGCCGAGGCCAACAAGATCGCCTCTGAGGAGGCCGCCAAGACCGCCAATGAGGACGCCGCCAAGGGGCCTGCCAGGGAGGCTGGCAAGGGACCAACCGGGGAGGCTGGCAAGGACGCTGCCGAGGAGGGGGCGGTCAACAACCAACCTTCCTCCTCTGATGCCTCTAGCTCGGGCAAATACCTGAAGGTGAGCGACGAATTGTTCGTCCACCTCCCAGGGACAGCGAGCACCAGGGCGCCCACCGAGGGGGAGGTGTTCGATGACGAGGTGCTCGCCGCCGTCGGGCTTGAGGTTGTTGATGAACCAAGCGCCGGTGGTGGCGGTTCCCGGGAGGAGCAGCTCCTTCGGGGCATGAGCGCCAACTTCCAGAAGCTCCAGGCGCTCCACCGTGCCCGCCTGGACAAGGCAAAGTCTAGGATGGCGGCGGTGGACAAGGCCGAGGCGGATATCGCGGGGCGCGTTGCCGAGACACAGGCCTGGTTCCGCTAGGGCCACGTGGAACTGAAGGTTGCCCAGGATCTGCTGGCTGAGCGCAAACATGAGCTTATCCTGCTGTAGGCCGATGTCGAGAAAACCAAGGAGGCGGCGAAGGATCAGGTCGCCAAGGACGAGGTCGCTCGGCACCAGCACCATGCCGAGCTGAACTCCTAGGAGGAGGACCTTGCCGCTCGTGAGTAGGCGCTCGCCGCCACCCTCTGCGGCAAGGACGAGGAGGTCAAGAAGCTTGCCGCGCGGCGGACCCAGGAGCTGGAGCAGAGGCATAAGGAGGCACTCAATGCTCAGGCCCAGGTCCATGCCGACAAGGTGAAGGAGCTGGAGGTGGAGCGGGATGGGTTGAAGGTACAGGTCCCGGGGCTGGCGAGGGAGAAGGACACGCTCAACGATGCTTTGGTGGAAGCGCATGCCGCGGTCCTCGGCAAGGATGAGCAGCTCTCCAAGGCCAACGACTCCATCAAAGACCTGAAGCTGAAGCTGGAGGGTCTTGAGGGGACGCTTTCAGAGGTTAGGGCCCAGGAAGAGACCCTGACCAAGGCCCTGGAGGACGAGAAGCAGCTGCGGAGGAACGACGCCGCCAACCATGAGGATTACGTGGCGGGTGAAAACCTCTGGATCAGCCGCCTCACCGACGTCGCCAGCAGGATCACCATGTGAGGTACACCCCTGAGCCGAACATGAGTCCCAATGCCAAACTGACCCTGTTCTTCGAGGGCGTTCTTGGAGCCCTGGAGCAATTTCGCTCCAACAGAGCGACCTCTCTGGCCAATGAGGCCCGGAAGCTTTGCCGGGGTGCCCTAACCAAGGTCCTCACCAAGGTGGCGTACTGGAACCCCAACCTCGACTTTGACTCCGCGCTGGAGAGCTTGCCGGAGGATGTGGACCTTGCGACGCTCGAGGAGCGTATCAAGCCCATCATCAGCCGCATTGATGGAGTTCGGAGGATAGAGGGCCAGCACCGCGACTAGGCACCCTGTTTCTCACCGCCGCTGCGAGTTCAAGACCAAGAGAATTTTTATCTTTAGTTAGAACCACAACAAAAATTGGTGTAATATAACTCTGCATTACTTTGAAACGATTCATGTTATTCCCTTGTTCGATTTCCGTTTGTATGTCCACGCTACGTTTAATTAGATAGGCTTGCCGGCGTGTAAACCCAAGTCGCAGCACCTTGAGGATGGATCCTCAACAGCCTGCTGGGTGTGCTTGCTGCCAAGCAGACCACCTTACCGCTCTCAGCGTGGCCGCTTGAACTGTTGAGCGGACTCAAAACAGGGCAAGAGCATTGCCAGTAGCGGAAAGGCCACCCTGCCGATCTCGACGCGGCCGTTTGAACTGCTGAGCGGACCCGAAACAGAACAAAGGCGTTGCCAATAGCAGAAGGGCCCCATTGCGTTCAGGTTTCCCATACAAAGAGCAAGGTCTCCGAGGAGAATAACCTTATACATAAAGAGATTATTCAAAGTTTCGCATGACTTAGCTTCTCTATCGCCAAACGGGTGGTTGCTGTGTCTGTAGATGATGTCGCTCGCTTGATCATCTTCTTCCTTGGAACCCATGGCGACGAAGAACCGCCAAACTAGCTGCTAGGCCGGTTTTTCACAAATGCGCCCCCTACCTGGCGCGCCAAAGATGTCGAGGGAAACGACACCTATGGGATCACTGGAATCCCTTCTATGGTTGGCGGGCGCGAGGTTGTGCAAAGAGAGAGTCTAGAAGCCAGCACACAGATCGTTTACCCAGGTTCGGGCCGCGAGGATGCGTAATACCCTAGTCCTGCTTTGGTGTATATTTGAGTGTTCTTGAGCTTTTGAATTAGCAACGGTGCCTGCATCGTCCAAAAGATCTGAATCCTCCCCTGGTACGCTGCGGGCCTCTTTTTATAGACAAAGGGGCTGCCACAGTGGTGCACAGGAGGTGGAAAGCTACACAGTGTACAAGCTTGTCGCCTGTCATTACAGGACAAAGTGCATTAAATGCGCTACTTAGGTGTCCACTTGCTTTATCGGGGGTGGTCACGAGGCCCGTCCCGCACGTCGACGCTCCGCCTTGCTCCGGCACGTGTCCAGGCCAGTGAGGCATGCAGCGCCATGCAGGCTCGCAGGCTGCTCGGTTGGGGTGGTGGTAGGGTCTTTAGGAAGATCTGCATGCCACCACGCAGGTGTTTGCTGAGTTGTCCTAGAGGCCGCACGTCGCCATGCAGGTGTTCGCCTAGTTGGTGGGCTGGCAGCTGCATGGGATCGGTGGCGGAGCTTTGCCAGATGTGGGCTTGGCTGCGGCCCCGCGGATGTCTTCGGCAAGAGTCTTGCCGGGGCCCCGGCAAGGGTCTTGCCGTGGCGTCGTAGTTGTCCCTGACAAGGATCTTGCCGGGGGTCTCGTGGGTATCCTCGGCAAGGATCTTGCCGAGGATAGTCGTCTTCTGATTCTCACCTGATCTTGTATGCTTCTGGTCTTCACAAAGATCTGCATGCCACCATGGAGGTGCCTTCCGAGCCTTGGTTCCAATGTGGTTGAGGGAATCAGAACTCTCAGGCTTGAGGGTGGCAGCCCTGCTGGTGTTGGGCAAGTTGCCCCGGCAAGGCTCTTGCCGGGGTTGTGGAGGCCGCCCCGGCAAGGGCCTTGCCGGGGGAGTCCACCCCGCCCTTCTGCTCTTTGTGTTTCCGGCTTGGCGTTGGTCGGGTCGTCTTGTGCCTTTGCTTCCTCTGCCCCGACAAGCGTGGCCAGGGGTGTGGGGCGGCGACTGCCCGCGCACAAGTAAAAGGGTGCAAAAAAGGACCCTAATTTTGTACACCGACATCCGAGCTCCTTCAATGCACGCGGAGCGCTTCACAACATCAACTCGGGAGGGCGCGTCGTGCAACTTTTGCACCAGGCCGAAGTAATTGCTCGGTATTGGCTCTGCGGGCCACAGCCGGACACAAAGGTCCTTCATGGCTGGCTCAGCCATCCGATGCAGCTCCATCAGCTGCTTCATCTGGTTGCTTAGGAGGCGAGGGTGTTTGGGCGCCTGGAACTATGCCTAGAACAACTTGTGTTTGATGTTACCCTCTCGAGCCGCGTAGTGTCTCGCCACATCCGCCGTACTCCTTGGGAGCTCAGCAAATGCGCCTGAGGAACGCTAGACCCATGTGAGCAACTCTAACTTGTTGCCTCCAAAGACACTATTCAGTAAATACGTCTTACCATCAACAATTTGCTTCACTTGGCGGAGCTCTTCTCGGGCGCCCCGCACCTCCACTTTGCTTGACATGAGAACTGTAAAATCTTGATCGGGCTAAACTTGTGCTTTGTCGAACCGCCTGTTTAGAAGGTCGAGCTCCTCATCAGAGCTCTTGAGCTTCCGATTCATCTCATCCAGCGCCGTGGCATTAGTAGTCGCTGCCAAGGATGAGGCCCGCAATACCAAAAGAATCACATCATTTAAAACTCTTGATTCAATGATTTCGATTCTCTGTCAGGATTCTCAATCCTAACAAAGTCTCGAGGGATGCTATATACAACGATTGCTCAATCTTTGTTAGCCAAATCCGCTCTATGGAAAGAATATTACATGGCTTACCTCGAAGCCCATCAGGAGTTCGACGAAGGCTTCCTTCAGTCCGCTGTTAACGGACCGAATAGTTTGTAAGACATTGCCCATCACGACACGGTGTTCTGCAATGATGGAGGAGTTGTTAACCACCTCCTCCATCACATCTGACCACCCGGCCGCAGCCCGATCGTCGGTGTTCAGCACTGGCGGCGGGGCCCTGTATTCCCCCTTGGTGGAGGGTGTAATTGACGCTTCCGAGGGCCTTGGGGGCTCCGGAATTGTCTTTTGGGAGGGCTTGGACTGGCCAAGCTCCCCCTCTTTGTTCACTAGGAGGGATCCATCCTCCTGGTATTCGGCGATCGAGGTGTTAGCCTCGGCCATGATCTCGTCACCACCACCTCCCATATCCGGGTCGAGAGGGGTCCTTCGGGACAGCACCTCCCCGGTCTCCCCGATGACCGGGGGAGGCGTAGAGCACGATACAGACCCGCTCTCCGCCAGTTCGGCCAGCGGAGAATTCCCCTCTAAGGTTTGGTCAGCGAGGTGGGCGCATGGTGGGCTGCGCAGGTGTTATCAACAGAAGATTGATGAAACAGGTGCCTGAAGAATATCAGAGTTCATACTCGATACGTCTCCAACGTATCTATAATTTTTTACTGTTCCATGCTATTATATTATCTGTTTTGGATGTTTTATAGCATTAATATGCTATTTTATATTATTTTTGGGACTAACCTATTAACCTAGAGCCCAGGCCAGTTTCTGTTTTTCCTTTTTTTTGAGTTTTGCAGAAAAGGAATATCAAACGGAGTCCAAACGGAATAAAACTTTATGATGATTTTTCTTGGACCAGAAGACATCCATGGAGCTTGGAGAGGGGGCCAGAAGAGTCTTGAGGGACCCACAAGCCTCCAGGCCGTGCCCTAGGGGGCGCCTCCTGGCTTATGGGCCCCTCGGGAGTCCTCCAACCCTAATTATTGCACTATAAATTCCCAAATATTCCCAAACCAACAAAAGCGTCCACCAAAATACTTTTCCACCACCGCAAGCCTCTGTTCCCATAAGATCCCATCTTGGGGCCTTTTCCGGCACCCTGCCGGAGGAGGATTCTATCACGGAGGGCATCTACATCAACTCTGTTGCCCTTCCAATGAATCGTGAGTAGTTTATCACAGACCTACGGGTCCATAGCTAGTAGCTAGGTGGCTTCTTCTCTCTCTTTGATCTTCAATACCAAGTTCTCCATGTAATATTCTTTTCTGATGTGTTTGTCGAGATCCGATGAATTGTGGATTTATGATCAGATTATCTATGAATATTATTTGAGTCTTTTCCGAACTCTTTTATGCATGATTAAATACCTCTGTATTTCTCTTCAATTATCGGTTTTGTTTGGCCAACTAGATTGGTTCTTCTTGCAATGGGAGAGGTGCTTAATTTTGGGTTCAATCTTGTGGTGTCCTCACCCAGTGACAAAGTAGGGGTAGCAAGGCACATATATTGTTACCATCAAGGGTAAAAAGATGGGGTTTTGATCATATAGCTTGAGTTTATCCCTCTACATCATGTCATCTTACTTAAGGCGTTACTCCATTCTTATGAACTTAATACTCTATATGCAGGCAGGAGTCGATATACTTGACACGGACATGATGCCTATATTCATAATCATTGCCTTGGATATCATCATAACTTTGCGCTTTTCTATCAATTGCTCGATAGTAATTTGTTCACCCATCGTATGCTTTCTTTCAAGAGAGAAGCCTCTAGTGAAACATATGCCCCCCGGGTCTATTTTCCATCATATATTTTTAGATCTATAAACCAAAAAACCCAAAAATACCTTGCTGCAATTTATTTAGATTTACTTTAGTTTGCTCTTTTATTTATCTTTTATACCTATCTCTATTACATCTCACAATTGTTCGAGACCGTGAAGGGATCGACAACCCATTTTTCACTTTGAGTGCAAGTGTTTGTTAGTTAGTGCAGGTGCATGATACGTCCATTTTGCATCATGCTTTTATATTGATATTTATTTCATTATGGGTTGTTATTACCTATTTTGGTACAATACTTATGCCTTTTCTCTCTCTCTTATTTTATAAGGTTTACATGAAGAGTGAGAATGCTGTAAACTGGAATTCTGGACTGGAAAAGGAGAAATCTGAGACCTATTCCGCACAACTCCAAAATTCCTGAAAATTTACGGAGAATTATTTTGGAATATAAAAAATATATTGGACGAAGAAAATACCAGAGGGGACCCACCAGGAGGCCACAAGCCTGGGGCGCCCTACCCCCCTGGCCGGCCTTTGTGGCTTGTGGGCCCCCTGGCAGGCCTTAGGTGTCCATCTTCTACTATATGAAGGGTTTTGACCTGGAAAAAAAATCATAAGAGAGCTTTCGGGATGAAGCGCCGCCGTCTCGAGGCAGAACCTGGGCAGAGCCAATCTTGTAGTTGATGCTAGTTGGTTTATTTGGTGGAAGATCATATGTTCAGATCCTTAATGATAATTATTACTCCTCTGATTATGAACATGAATATGCTTTGTGAGTAGTTACGTTTGTTCCTGAGGACATGGGAGAAGTCTTGTTATAAGTAATCATGTGAAGTTGGTATTCGTTCGATATTTTGATGAGATGTATACTGTCTCTCCTCTAGTGGTGTTATGTGAACATTGACTACATGACACTTCACCATGATTTGGGCCTAGGGGAAGGCATTGGGAAGTAATAAGTAGATGATGGGTTGCTAGACTGACAGAAGCTTAAACCCTAGTTTATGCGTTGCTTCGTAAGGGGCTCATTTGGATCCATATGTTTCATGCTATGGTTAGATTTATCTTAATTCTTCTTTCATACTTGCAGATGCTTGCGAGAGGGGTCAATCATAAGTGGGAGGCTTATCCAAGTAAGGGCAGCACCCAAGCACCGATCCACCCGCATATCAAATTATCAAAGTAACGAACGTGAATCATATGAGCATGATGAAAACTAGCTTGACAATAATTCTCATGTGTCCTCGGGAGCGCTTTGCTTTATATAAGAGTTCGTCCAGGCTTTTCCTTTTCTACAAAAATGATTGGGCCACCTTCCTGCACCTTTGTCACACTTGTTACTTGTTACCCGTTACAAATTATCTTATCACAAAACTATCTGTTACCGATAATCTCAGTGCTTGCAGAGAATACCTTGCTGAAAACCGCTTGTCATTTCCTTCTGCTCCCACTACAGCAGGATGCTGCTAACGCGACACTACAATCACAGACCCTTCAATGAAACTGTGTGCGATGCAATAATCACAAACGGTGATGTAAAAAACTGTCAAAAAAGGTGCAAAATATTTGCGATGACAGATGCATCAAATACAGTTTAGATTTTAGTTGCGTGTGCGATGCAGGGCATACAATTCAGTTCAATCAACTATTTGCGATGAGGCAGAAGCACAGAAACGGGCACCCAGATGAAGGTGTGTGCGATATACGTCATACAGTTCACTTGGATGAGCTGTGATTAGGCGGAACAAAAGAAACGGTCAGCCAGATCAAGGTGTGTGCGATAGAGGGCAAACAGTTCACTCGGATGAACTGTTTGCGTTGAGCGAAGATAACAGAAATGGTTCAATATAACAAGATGCATGTGATACGCGGCAAACAGGTCTGTAATCAGAAATGTGTGCAAAGACCGATAATAACACAGACGATTTGTGCTAATAAGAGGTGTGTGTTGTGCATTGGGATTGCATACAGAACAACAACATATATATATACACACTTATAAGGACATGGTTGCATAACCAAATTAAACATCCAATTACATAGGTGGCTACTACACACATGACATTTGCACACACCAAAGTAAACTATTACATGCATAATTACATAGCTGGCTACTACAAACATGACATTTCCACACACCAAAGTCAACTATATATTACATGCATAATTAACTAGGATAAACAATCTGATCATCATCTACTTCTTGTGACGCTTGCCGCTACTGCTCTGCTTGTGGCTCGATCCGGCCTTGTGTATTTTGGTAACGAGGCACTTCCTCATGTCAACAATCCGCCTGTGCATCTTGTAGCATGTGTACACGCTCTTGGCCATGAACCTGAGGTGAGGTTCATCCAGTTGCCTCATCCATGCCCCATGCCAGGATACGAGATGTGTTCGGCTGGCATACTGCTTCATCTTTTTGTAGTATAGGTCAATGATGGCCGAGGAGAGTTCAACCAGGGAGTCCTTCTTTGTGCTGCCATAGATCCTGTAGTGCTCAATGATTTCGACAAGGTTCTTGCAGGCCAAGCCCGCAACCCTGAGGGCTTTTACATTGTCGGTGGTTTCTACCGTAGCGAACTTGTAGTCGGTGCTGTTGACAAACCTTGCGACATGGCCGCAAGGCTCTGTGGCCATGCAGTAGTGGTAGATGAGGACATATGGCGCATGCACAACTAGGCGATGGCGACCTTCTAATCTATGTTGGGACGACCGCCGGTGTACTGGAGGTCGATGCCGAACACCTTGTACTTGTCTCGAGCAAGCAACTACTCAACGGTGTTGATGTAGTCGTCCACCACAGCCGGGTCGATGGTGTACACCTCGCCTGGGTCTCCACTTTATGCTCGCCGAATTCCATTGGAGCGCCGCTAGACATCCCCTCTCTATGTGTCGTCATGGGTGTGCTTGTTGTGTTGTCGGGCACGATCAAAAGGTCGAAGAGACTAAGGTTATAATGGCCGCGGGAATTAAAGGGGAAGCCGGACGGCCTGAAATATTGGCATGCCCGGATGACAGTTGTAATTTGCAGCACATAACTCCATCATGCCGCACGTAACTGCATCACGTGGCGATGCGTGCGGCACAACCGCATGCATATCGGGCCCCCAACGTGATCGTGCGCAGGCCCAACCGTTGGCAGAGCGCGCGCGGTGGGATGCGAGCGGAGCACTTCGCGGTCGCCACAACGGCGAGCAACCATATATATGCATATAGCAGTTGAACACGCAAGGAAAAGCTATCCACAAGCAGAGCATACCGACGGACGCAAGCAGAGCACGCCTGATGTGATGGCGGCCCGATCTTTCGATGAGAGAGGGGATAACTATCAATTTGGTGGATTTTGACTTTGACGATCCGGCTATACCATACCCGACGATATGCCTTGACAATCGCTAAACCAATCTCTGATGGTTATTGACCTTGCCGTAGGCACGATCAACCTGAACAACGAGGTTCGAGTTCCTGCAAGCAACCGAAGAACCAGCAAGAACAAAGGTGAATTGCAACTGAAATTGCGGATGATAAATTGAGCACACGAACTAGATGAAAAGTTGGGGTTCCACTGTGGATCTGACAAGGCGGTAGTCCTACACGTCTCATAGATGCGAAACTGTAGCGATGGCTAGACAATACAATAGAACCCGAGTCTAAACCCTAATCTAGACTACTATTTATTAAGAGTAGGCGTGCGGCCGCGTCTGTCGTTCTGTCCCATCCTGACTGTCGGTCGTGGTCCGGCTGCAGAGGCTGACATGGTAGGCAGATTACAAGACGGCGTGTGTGTAGAAGCACCTGGCGCAGCCAAAAAGTCCAAGGCCCACGTTCGTGGCTGATCCTGGCTCATTAACCCAAATCCATTGGTCCTTGTGCACTTCATGCATGTGCATGCACGTGACATGCTTAGTGAATGGAATTTATTCGGTGGTGGACATGCATGCACTGTTAATTCATCTGATTTGATTGCATAGTTGTCTTCACTCTAAGCTCTCCTTTATTTCCGAGTACAAGCAAATCAAAACATGAGTGTAGCATCGTATTTGCGTCAGTCAAATCATGTGTATAAAGGAGCGATAGTACCTGGCCATGTATTTGTCGCGCACGCTCTCTAGTCATAGGACCAAATGGAATAACTGATGTAGGAGTTGCGATGGGTGTAACAGTAGAAGAGATGTCCTCATCATCCCCCCCTTCTTGAATTCAAGTCGTCCTCGACGGTATCTCATCATCCTCACCAAGGTATGGTTTTAAATCTGCAATGTTAAATGTGGGACTAACCCCAAAATCTACAGGTAGATCAAGCTTATATGCATTATCATTAATTTTTTCAAGCACTTTAAAAGGTCCATCCGCACGAGGCATTAATTTTGACTTTCGTAAATCATGGAAACATTCTTTTCGCAAATGAAACCATACTAAATCACCTGGTTCAAACACAATTCTTTTCCGACCCTGACTACCAGCAAGTTTATACTTGGCATCCATGCGTTCAATATTTTTCTTAGTCATCTCATGCATTTTTAATACTAACTCTGCACGTTCTTTAGCATCAAGGTTTACCTTCTCCGAAGATGGAATAGGTAATAAATCAGTAGGCGCACGAGGTATAAATCCATAAAAAATCTCAAAAGGGCATAACTTTGTGGTAGAATGAGCTGAACGGTTATAAGCAAACTCTACATGAGGTAGACATTCTTCCCACATGTAGTACTACCCTCTCTGCAATTGAGCAATATACGATGCTTAGGGCTATTTTAAAAGCAAATTTTGAAGTCATTAGCGTATAATCGTTCATGTGGTCCATGTGGTCAAATTTAAAATACCCTCTTTGCTTCAAAATTTGAAAAATTGGGACCATAATCGATTATAAGCAAATTGAAGTTCTACCCTCTCTGCAATTGAGCAATATATCTTTAAAATCGGCATCATTAGCGTATTGCTCTTTTATAGTTTCAAGTTGTCGGGGGTTGGGTACGACATATGCCAACGGATGGCTTATCATGGTGGGGGCGAGTAGAACGTCGCCGGTGCCTGGAAGCGGGATGAGGCGTAGACATGCACGCCGGCGGATCTTACCCAGCTTCGGGGCTCTCCGAGGAGATAATACCCCTACTGCTGCTCTGCGGGGTCTCCGCATGGTCACTATGGTGATATGTGTACAAAGTTGCTCCTCGAGCTGTGTTCGAGAGGTAGGAGAGGGCAAGGCTAGCTCTCTCCCTTCTGTGCTTCTGTCTATTGGTCAAAGGATCCAACCCTTTGCATGGGTGTTCCGGGGGGTTTATATAGGCCTACCCCCCGGGGGTACAATGGTAATCCCACTAGGCGCGGGTCCCAGCTGCCTGTCTCTTAAGTGGCTGTCTTCTCCGCCGACTCCTGGGGCCCGCCGCTGGTGGGCCCCGCCGGCTGACCTGGTCACTTTAGCCGCGCTTCTGATGACGTCGTCTTGGTCACGGGGTCGTGGCAACAATGCCGCCGTCCGGCGGGCGATCACTGTGGCCACTCCCCGTCTTATCTGGTTAATGGCGTGCGGGGCCCATGGGAGGAAGGGGCCGACTCCTGGAGGCCGACTCCCACGGGGTCCGTCTCTGGGCGCTCTCGCCGTCTTCTATCTCCCCCGCTGACTGGCGGGGCCCGCCGTCTCCAGTCCATACCGGCGGGCCAACGTGGGAACAGGGTTCCGCCGCTGGGGCGGACGTCAGGGCCGGTATGGCCACAGTGTCGCGCCGTACCGAAGATCTCCTCCGGTACGTCGCACTGTAGCCATACCCGCCCTTGGTAATCAGGGTAGGGGAGGGCCGTACTCCGGCCATCCCCAGTCCTGTCCTTCTTCTAGAAGGCCGAAGGTGGCGAAGTCGTGGGCCGACTCCCCATAGTCGGCATTCCTGGAGTCGCCAACTGGGAGTCGGCTTATGTCGTAGCCGTCTTCGAGATTCAGCCGTGAGTGGGTAGTCGGCGATGCTATAGCCGACTCTCAGAGTCGGCCCTTTGTCTTAGGATCCTTCGAGGGGCGAAGCCGGCCCCGATGTCTTGGAAGGTTCTGGGCCTCGGGTTTGCCTACCCGTGGCCCATTACTCCGACACAAGTCCAAAATTTTTGAAGTCAAGTTGTGATAACATGGTATAGCGTCTAGACAATGCATCGGTTCAGTTTACTTTGAATTAATAACATAAGGAAAAGATTCAATAAATTTAACCCATTTTGCATGTCTATGGTTCAGTTTACTTTGACTTCTAATATGCTTGAGTGATTCATGATCAAAATGTATGACAAACTCCTTAGGCCATAAATAATGTTGCCATGTCTCCAAAGTCCGAACTAGTGCATAAAGTTCTTTATCATATGTTGAATAATTCAGACTAGGCCCACTGAGCTTTTCACTAAAGTATGCTACTGGTTTTCCTTCTTGCAATAAAACACTGCCTAAACCAATGCCACTAGCTTCACATTCTAATTCAAACATCTTATTAAAATCAGGTAATTGCAGCAAAGGGGCGTGTGTAAGCTTATCTTTAAGAATAGTGAAGGCTTCCTCTTGTGCATCGCTCCAAACAAATGGCACATTTTTCTTTGTGAGCTCATTGAGCGGTGCTGCGATGGTACGAAAATCCTTCACGAATCGACGGTAGAACCCAGCAAGTCCGAGAAAACTTTGTACCTGTGTGACCGAGTTAGGGGTCGGCCAACTCTGGATCGCTTCAACCTTGGCTTTATCAACTTCAATTCACTGCGCTGTCACAACATAGCCAAGAAAAGCGACTCAATCCGTGCAAAAAGTGCACTTCTCGATATTACCAAATAAACGTGCATCACGCAGAGCAGAAAAAACAACACACAAATGGTCTAAGTGTTCCTATAGTGACTTGCTATAAATCAAAATATCATCGAATTATACTACCACAAATCGTCCAATGAAAGCTCGCAAAACTTCATTCATTAGTCTCATGAAAGTACTAGGTGCATTAGTCAATCCAAAAGGCATAACTAACCACTCATATAAACCAAATTTATTTTTGAAAGCAGTTTTTCGTTCATCACCTAGTTTCGTACGAATTTGATGGTATCCACTATGCAAGTCCACTTTAGAAAACACAACTGAGCCACTGAGTTCATCAAGCATGTCATCTAATCTAGGAATAGGATGACGATATCGAATTGTAATATTATTGATGGCTCTACAATCAACACACATATGTGAAGTACCGTCTTTTTTAGGAACAAGCAAAATTGGTACAACACATGGACTAAGGGATTCACGAATGTAACCTTTGTCAAGTAGTTCTTGAACTTGTCGCTGAATCTCCTTGGTCTCCTCTGGATTAGTCTGGTACGGCGCACGATTGGGTAATGAGGCGCCAGGTATCAATTCAATTTGATGTTCAATTCCTCTCATAGTTGGCAGGTGGCAGCCCCGATGGTACTTCCTTTGGGAAAACATCATGATACTCCCGCAAAATGTTAGCGACAACAAGAGGCAAAGAAGAAGGCATATCCTCAAATGAAAACAAAACTTCTTTGCAAATAAGAGCATAACATTCATCAGTATGAGCATCTAACTCAAAACTTTTAGCACGTGTAGCTAAGAAAGAAGCACCTTTCAATTTAATTTCTTTAGATGTGCTAGGATCAGATTGGTGCATCTTATTAAATTGTTCTAACTCATCAACAACTTTCTGATTTTCAGATTTAGTACACTCAATAGTTGTGTTTCTACTAGCCCTAGCAAGATCATCTTTTAAAATTTGCTCAGGAGACATAGGGTGTAGAATAATTTTCTTTCCTTTATATGTGAGAGTGTATTGATTAGTTCTACCATCATGTAAACATTGTTTATCATATTGCCATGGCCTTCCTAGTAACATAGAACAAGCTTGCATAGGCACAATATCGCAATCAATAGTGTCATGGTATGAACCTAAAGAAAAAGGAACTCTCACCATGCGTGTTACCTTTACCTTTCCACCATCATTAAACATTGAATGTAGTAAGGTTGTGGATGTTGTCGAGAAGATAGGGAGAGCTTCTCCACCATGTTAATGCTTGCTAAATTGTTACAACTCCCTCCATCAATGATTATGCGAATGGAACGCTCCTTGACAACCCCTTTGATGTGGAAGAGGTTGTGACGTTGATCCTTTTTTGCTTTGACAATCTGAGAACTAAGTACACGATGTGATATAAGACTCATCTACTTATCGGTATCACCGGCGGTCACATGTTCTTCCTCTTGCGCCGGGCTTGTGTCATCAACTTCATGTGCAGCAAGCAAGGCATATGTGTCTTCATCAAAGTCACTAGCGGAATCATAATCGTCGTCTTCACGAATGATCAATACACGCTTATTAGGACATTCCTTCATGACATGGACAAATCCCTTACAAGTGTGGCACTGGATATCCTTTGTTCTTTTGGAGGAAGCGGACGATGATGACAAACTTTTTGTTGGAATTGGTGTAGTACTTTTCAGTGGTACCAAAGTGTGTGATGCTGAAGTTGATGAAGTAGGCCCCGATCGAGAGGTGGCAGGTGTTGTCGTGGAGGTGCGAGCGGACGGGGCAGCAGGGATGCGTGGCGCCCATGTAGAGGTACGACCTGCAGAAAATTAGAACGTATTCTCGAGCGACCCTGCACTTCATGTTCAACATGTATAGCAAGATGGAATAAACGGATCATTGAATGATAGTCCTTATAATAAAGTATGTCATAAATTTTTCTATTCAATCCGCCCAAGAACCTAGCCTTAGAGGCTTCCTCGGTCTCAACTAAACCACAACGTAACATGCCCATTTGCAATTCTTTATAGTAGTCTTCCACATATTTAGATCCTTGGTTCCACCTTTGTAGTTTATTTAGCAAGTCACGTTCATAATATCCAGGAACAAAACGGTGACACATTACTAATTTCAAAGCTTCCCAAGTGGCACGAATATTATTAGGATGTTTACGACAATGTTCTCTCCACCAAATAGAAGCAAAATCACTAAACTCACTAGTTGCAGCCCTAACTCTTCTATCATCAGGAAAATCATGGCAAGCAAATTTTTGATCAACTAATAATTCCCAGTCAAGATAAACATCCGGATCATATTTCCCATCAAAAGGAGGCATGACAAATTTAATTCTACCCAAAGAGTCGTCATGGCCACGTACCTAAGAACGCTGGTGTCGTCCCATACCTTGTTGATTATTGCGTAGTCGATGATGATCATGATCATTGTTAGCGTTAACTACATCAGGATCCTCAGAATCATCATCACAGTTGTCATCTTGGATGTCGCCGGCTATCGAGTTGGCATTGCGAGGACTGGGCTGGTCAACGGCATCGGTGTATGAAAGAGGTGCCTCGGGTCTCCTGGGGGCACCCGGCAAGCTCGGTGTACGCTTGTGTTGGTGGCTTGAAGACGTGGAGCGGCAGTGGAGGCGGCACCCAAACGGGCATCCTGGGCATCAAGACGTTTCATAATAGATGCAAGTGTTTGAGTGAACGTCTCATTGCTATCCTCGATCGACTTGAGACGCTTATCAAGTGCGCCCTCAAACGATGTGAATCGCTCAGTGTATGCATGCACATCCTCCTCAAGGCGTGCCATCGTGGCTTTCATGTTGTCTTTGTCACCTGCCATGGTTAGGATGAAACAAGAACAAAATCACAAGTATATTGCTCCTACAGTAACTACGGTGAGGCGGTGGAAAATGTCTCTCAACTCTCGAGCAATTACCAAGCTCTTACCAGTTCTTACCGTGCTGCAGTGGTTGTTGGCCGTTGGCGATGGCAAAAGTTATCAAAAAATTGATATAGAGATTACCAAGGGACCGAACAAGATACAATATAAGAAGTGGAGCTCGGTGATGGTTTCCTCAACTCACAATATGTGGCACAATTAAGCAAAAAGTAATGCAAGCTGAATAATTGCTCAAACTCCTAACTAGTGCTGGCAGTCGACTAGTAAGAGATAAAACAATATAAACCCAGATACTGAAACAAGTGAGCGGAAACCGATGAAAATTTGAGAGCTCTAAATAGCTAAATATAAGTGAGGCACACGTCTGGAAACAGATGATAAATGGTGAAGTGTCAAGTGCATAGCAACAAAAGGAAAGTCCTCAATGGCAAACAACCCAAAGTAGATAGTAGCCGGCCTGAATTTTGCAACGTTTTTTTTCTTTCTTTTTTCTACATTTTTTTTCTTATTTTTCCTTTTTTTGACAGGCCAATTGCTAGCAGAAATCACAGACACAATTTAAGTCACAAGAGATAAAAAAGATGCAAGGCTACTGGACAAGGTGCAATGAGAGCTAGCTACAAGCACTTGAGTGTGGAGATTAGCGTGGACTAGTACTAATACACAGGCACAACCTGATGGAAATCGGTGGGCGTGTCGCGCGTGGAGACAGACTGACACGGCTGGATGTCTGATGGTTTGCGTCTTGCTTGGTGTGAAGCCACGCTAAGGACCAGACTGTGTGTGCTGGGATGTCTGGCAGCTCACAAAACGCGATGTGTGTATGGATGCACGTACGCAGGCGCAAGTTGACCTGGTCCGAAGTACTGTTGTAGAGCAGCGCCTGCACACGTGCAAAATGATGCAAACTTGTTTGTTTTCTTCCTCTAGATTACCGATGAATTTGCGGCAGAAAATATGGTGGACAAAAACATGTGCGATCTAGTAGAAAATTTTCTTTCGAACTAATCTAAACCAGCACTAATTCTAGGATGTATGAAACCAAAAATTCAACTGCGCAAATACTAGATGCAAAAATTGCTAAAGGCTAAAAAGGTAGGTGTAATGGATGAACTAATCTAACTTTTTTTGGCTTTTTCGTGGCATTATGGGACAAAATATAACTAATCTAATAAAACTGTAAATCTCTCACCGATGAACCTGAAAACTGATACCACTTGATGTGACGGGGGCCCGATCTTTCGATGAGAGAGGGGATAACTATCGATTAGGTGGATTTTGACCTTGACGATCCGGCTATACCATACACGACGATACACCTTGACAATTGCTAAACCAATCTTCGATGGTTATTGACCTTGTCGTAGGCATGATCAACCTGAACAATGAGGTTCGAGTTCCTGCAAGCAACCGAAGAACCATCAAGAACAAAGGTGAATTGCAACTGAAATTGCGGATGATAAATTAAGCACACGAACTAGATGAAAAGTTGGGGTTTCACTGTGGATCTGACAAGGCAGTAGTCCTACATGTCTCGTAGATGCGAAATTGTAGTGATGGCTAGACAATACAATAAAACCCGAGTCTAAATCCTAATCTAGACTAATATTTATCAAGAGTAGGCGTGCGGTCGCGTCCGTCGTTGTGTCCCATCTGGACTGTCGGTCGTGGTCCGGCTGCAGAGGCTGACGTGGCAGGCAGATTGCAAGACGGTGCATGTGTAGAAGCACCTGGCGTAGCCAAAAAGTCCAAGGCCCACGTTCGTTGCTGATCCTGGCTCATTAACCCAAATCCATTGGTCCTTGTGCACTTCATGCATGTGCATGCACGTGACATGCTTGGTGACTGGAATTGATTCGGTGGTGGACATGCATGCACTGTTAATTCATCTGATTTGAGAGCATAGTTGTCTTCATCTCTAATCTCTCCTTTATTTCTGAGTACAAGCAAATCGGAACATGAGTGTAGCATCGTATTTGCGTCAGTCAAATCATGTGTGTAAAGGAGCGATAGTACCTTGCCATGTATTTGTCGTGCACGCGCTCTAGTCATAGGACCAAGTGAAATAACTGATGTAGGAGTTGCGACGGGTGTAACAGTAGAAGAGATGTCGTCATCAACGCTGTGGCGCCTAACGGAAAGCTAGGAGTTGCGAGGGACACGAGCAGAGGCCGACACAGTGATACGTGGCAAATAAGACGAACTGTGCGAGCGATGTCGGAGACATCAAGCATGAATCAGATTAGAGTTGCGTGTGCGATACGTGGCATACAACTGATCCATCTGAGCTGTTTGTGATGGAATAAGCCGTGCCTGTTGTGGGCAAACATTTGCTAGTATACAACCGTTTGCGATTGATGAATTCATCACCGACGGGTTCCCTAGTGTGGTCCGTGTGCGATGTCATACGATCTGTCTACACAACATCTATTTGCCATTGGGCGATGGGCGGTCATTCAGGTACGCCATAAGGATGCGAAGAGGCATCCTACATCAGCAAGGACTAGCTGTTCCACCATAGCTCATCTAAGAGAACTCTCAAGTTAACTGTGCTCAGGCTGGAGCAGCCATCAGATGGGTGACTGGATGAGAAGTTGTCTTGATGTTAAATTAACTGATGGGATGGATCATAGAGGTCAAATTAAGTGACCTCTATGATCCATCCCATCAGTTAAATTAACCTCGAGGTCCTTATTTTTTATTTTTTAACACATGTTAAAGAAGGTCTATCGCATTACTTTTTGAGAATGTGTGATACGTGACATACAGTTGATCCATCTGAGCTGTTTGTGATGGAATAAGCAGTATGTGTTGTGGGCAAACGCTTGCTGGTATACAACCGTTTGCGATTAATGAATTCATCACTGACGGGTTCCCTAGTGTGGTTTGTGTGCAATATGATATGCTCTGTCTACACAACATCTATGCTCTGTGTACAGAAGAAGAACATATATATACTTATAACAGGACATGATTGCAAAACCAAATTAAACATCCAATTACGTTATATAGAAAATACCATAAATATTGCAAGGTTCAAATTAAAAGATTACAAGGTTCAAACTATTCACACACATAAAATTCATCTTCTTCAGAATCTTTTCATGCATTATTTCTGTGAAAGGATCAGACACCGAGAAGT
Organism: Aegilops umbellulata; assembly: GCA_032464435.1. NCBI lineage: Eukaryota > Viridiplantae > Streptophyta > Magnoliopsida > Poales > Poaceae > Aegilops > Aegilops umbellulata. The sequence continues at coordinate 240,318,058 of CP136055.1, read as the reverse complement.
CATATAGTGGCTCCATATAGTGACTTCCAAATAATCTGTCATATGAAGTTACAAACTGCAATTCAGCTTGTGCAGAGCCTTTTCCATTCATCTATAGACGCCTGCGCTCTTTAGCAATCCATTCACTTCTCCGCAGTAAATATAGGGGAAACCTCATTACCTTGAGCAACCTTGCTTTCTCAACAAAGAACCTGGCGAATTTAATTTCTAGTGTGGTGCATTGGTACTCCTTAAAAGTAATTTCTGTGAGATGAAGATCAAGGCATTCAATGGTATTGGTATATTCCCCAACATTTTCTACTTTTGGGGCTGCTAGTATCTGCAAACGAAGACAACATATAAGTGCATAGCTGCAGATTTGAACACTTCGGGCCTCTTTGATTTGCAGGATTTCTAAAATACACGAAAAGAGTGAAATGCCACCTTCAATCTTTCATGATAAACTTTTATGAAGAAAGCATGTCGGGCGAAGGAATAAAACGGGTACAACACTAGCATCTTAAAAAATGTATTGAAATCCTCCAAATTTCCTTTAGAAATCATTCCACATTTGTCATTGTAATCATGGGTAAAGGTAACCAAAAATTAAGCTCTGTTGTGGTTAACAATTAACAGGAAAGGGGCATCACCTCGGTTTATAGCTTCTCCGTGCGAAGAAAGCATCTAAGGAATCTAACAACTTCATCCTGATCAGGGCCGACAAATTGTAGTGCCAAGATCTTCACTGTGCGCAGAGGCCGGGTCAAGCTTGTGGGTATCATTTTCTGGATGACAGGCGAACATATAGATCAACATGTTGGGGAACGCTGCAGAAAATCAAAATTTTTCCTACGGTTTCACCAAGATCCATCTATGAGTTCATCTAGCAACGAGTCATGGGAGAGAGAGATTGCATCTACATACCACTTTGTAGATCGCGAGCGGAAGCGTTCAACGAACGGGGATGATGTAGTCGTACACACCGTGATCCAAATCACCGGAGATCCTAGCACCGAAAGCACGGCACCTCCGCGTTCAACACACGTACGGTCAGCGTAATGTCTCCTTCTTCTTGATCCAGCAAGGCAAAGGAGAGGTTGGGGAAGAAGACTCCAGCAGCAGCACGACGGCGTGGTGATGGTGGAGCCGCAGTACTCCGACAGGGCTTCGCCGAGCTCTTACGGAGGAGGAGGAGGTGTTGGAGAGGGAGAGGGAGGCGCCAGGGCAAAGGGTGTGCAACCCCCCTCCCCTCCCTCCTTTATATAGGCCTCTGGGGGGGCGCCGGCCCTGGGAGATCTGATCTCCCAAGGGGGCGGCGGCCAGGGAGGTTTCCCTCCCCCCAAGCCATCTAGGAGGTGCCTTCCACCACTAGGACTCCTCCCTTTTGGAACCCTAGGCGCATGGGCCCCTTTGGGGCTGGTTTCCCTTGGCCCATGCAGGCCAAGGCGCACCCCCTAAGGCCCATGTGGCCCACCGGGGCAGGTGGCCCCACCTGGTGGACCCCCGGGACCCCTTCGGTGGTCCCGGTACAATACCGATAACACCGAAACTTGTCCCGATGGCCGAAATAGCACTTCCTATATATAATTCTTTACCTCCGGACCATTCCGGAACCCCTCGTGACATCCGGGATCTCATCGGGGACTCCGAACAACATTCGGGTTACTGCATATACATATCTTTACAACCCTAGCGTCACCGAACCTTAAGTGTGTAGACCCTATGGGTTCGGGAGACATGCAGACATGACCGAGACGGCTCTCGGACAATAACCAACAGCGGGATCTGGATACCCATGTTGGCTCCCACACGCTCCACGATGATCTCATCGGATGAACCATGATGTCGAGGATTCAATTAATCCCGTATACGATTCCCTTTGTCAATCGGTATTTTACTTGCCCGAGATTCGATCGTCGGTATCCCAGTACCTCGTTCAATCTCGTTACCGGCAAGTCACTTTTCTCGTACCGTAATGCATGATCCCGTGATCAAACACTTTGATCACACTGAGCTCATTATGATGATGCATTACCGAGAGGGCCCGGTGATACCTCTCCGTCAAGCGGAGTGACAAATCCCAGTCTCGATCCATGTCAACCCAACAGACACTTTCAGAGATACCCGTAGTATACCTTTATAGTCACCCAGTTACGTTGTGACGTTTGGCACACCCAAAGCACTCCTACGGTATCCGGGAGTTACACGTTCTCATGGTCTAAGGAAAAGATACTTGACATTGGAAAACTCTAGCAAACGAACTATGCAATCTTATGCTGTGTTTAGGATTGGGTCTTGTCCATCACATCATTCTCCTAATGATGTGATCCCGTTATCGATGACATCCAATGTCCATAGTCAGGAAACCATGACTATCTGTCGATCAACGAGCTAGTCAACTAGAGGCTCACTAGGGACATGTTGTTGTCTGTTATTCACACATGTATTACGATTTCCGGATAACACAATTATAGCACGAATAAAGACAATTATCATGAATAAGGAAATATAATAATAATGCTTTTATTATTGCCTCTAGGGCATATTTCCAACAGTCTCCCACTTGCACTAGAGTCAATAATCTAGTTACATTGTGATGAATCGAACACCCATAGAGTTCTGGTGCTGATCATGTTTTGCCTTAGGGAGAGGTTTAGTCAACGGATCTGCGACATTCAGATCCGTGTGCACTTTACAAATCTCTATGTCTCCATCTTGAACATTTTCACGAATGGAGTTGAAGCGACGCTTGATGTGCCTAGTCTTCTTGTGAAACCTGGGCTCCTTTGCAAGTGCAATAGCTCCAGTGTTGTCACAGAAGAGTTTGATTGGCCCCGACGCATTGGGTATGACTCCGAGGTCGGTGATGAACTCCTTCACCCAAATTGCTTCATGCGCTGCCTCCGAGGCTGCCATGTACTCCGCTTCACATGTAGATCCCGCCACGACGCTTTGCTTGCAACTGCACCAGCTTACTGCCCCACCATTCAAAATATACACGTATCCGGTTTGTGACTTAGAGTCATCCAGATCTGTGTCGAAGCTAGCGTCGACGTATCCCTTTACGACGAGCTCTTCGTCACCTCCATAAACGAGAAACATTTCCTTAGTCCTTTTCAGGTACTTCAGGATATTCTTGACCGCTGTCCAGTGTTCCTTGCCGGGATTACTTTGGTACCTTCCTACCAAACTTACGGCAAGGTTTACATCAGGTCTGGTACACAGCATGGCATACATAATAGAACCTATGGCTGAGGCATAGGGGATGACGCTCATCTCTTCTATATCTTCTGCCGTGGTCGGACATTGAGCTGAGCTCAATTTCACACCTTGTAACACAGGTAAGAACCCTTTCTTAGATTGATCCATATTGAACTTCTTCAATATTTTATCAAGGTATGTGCTTTGTGAAAGACCTATGAGGCGTCTCGATCTATCTCTATAGATCTTGATGCCTAATATATAAGCAGCTTCTCCAAGGTCCTTCATTGAAAAACTTTTATTCAAGTAGGCCTTAATGCTGTCCAAGAGTTCTATATCATTTCCCATCAAAAGTATGTCGTCTACATATAATATGAGAAATGCTACAGAGCTCCCACTCACTTTCTTGTAAACACAGGCTTCTCCATAAGTCTGTGTAAACCCAAACGCTTTGATCATCTCATCAAAGCGAATGTTCCAACTCTGAGATGCTTGCACCAGCCCATAAATCGAGCGTTGGAGCTTGCACACCTTGTCAGCATTCTTAGGATCGACAAAACCTTCCGGATGCATCATATACAATTCTTCCTTAAGGAAACCATTAAGGAATGCTGTTTTGACGTCCATTTGCCATATTTCATAATCATAGAATGCGGCAATTGCTAACATGATTCGGACGGACTTCAGCTTCGCTACCGGTGAGAAAGTCTCATCGTAGTCAACCCCTTGAACTTGTCGATAACCCTTAGCGACAAGCCGAGCTTTATAGATGGTCACATTACCATCCGCGTCTGTCTTCTTCTTAAAGATCCATTTATTTTCTATGGCTCGCCGTTCAACGGGCAAGTCAGTCAAAGTCCATACTTCGTTTTCATACATGGATCCTATCTCGGATTTCATGGCTTCTATCCATTTGTCGGAATCCGGGCCCGCCATTGCTTCCTCATAGTTTGAAGGTTCACCGTTGTCTAACAACATGATTTCCAAGACAGGGTTGCTGTACCACTCTGGTGCGGAACGTGTCCTTGTGGACCTTCGAATTTCAGTAGGAGCTTGATTAGAAGTATCTTGATCATCATCATTAATTTCCTCTCTAGTCGGTGCAGGCACCTCAGAAACGTTTTCTTGAGTTTCGCCATTTTCCGGTTCAAGAGGTAACACTTCATCAAGTTCTACTTTCCTCCCACTTACTTCTTTCGAGAGAAACTCTTTCTGTAGAAAGGATCCATTCTTGGCAACAAAGATCTTGCCTTCGGATCTGAGGTAGAAGGTATACCCAACAGTTTCTTTAGGGTATCCTATGAAGACGCATTTTTCCGACTTGGGTTCGAGCTTTTCAGGTTGAAGTTTCTTGACATAAGCATCGCATCCCCAAACTTTTAGAAACGACAGCTTCGGTTTCTTCCCAAACCATAATTCATACGGTGTCGTCTCAACGGATTTCGACGGAGCCCTATTTAAAGTGAATGCGGCAGTCTCTAAAGCATAGCCCCAAAAAGATAGCGGTAAGTCGGTAAGAGACATCATAGATCGCACCATATCTAATAGAGTGCGATTACGACGTTCGGACACACCGTTACGCTGAGGTGTTCCAGGCGGCGTGAGTTGTGAAACTATTCCACATTTTCTTAAGTGTGTGCCAAATTCGTGACTCAAGTATTCTCCTCCACGATCTGATCGTAGAAACTTGATCTTTCTCTCACGTTGATTTTCAACCTCACTCTGAAATTCCTTGAACTTTTCAAACGTCTCAGATTTGTGTTTTATTAAGTAGACATACCCATATCTACTCAAGTCATCAGTGAGGGTGAGAACATAACGATAGCCACCGCGAGCCTCAACACTCATTGGACCGCACACATCGGTATGTATGATTTCCAATAAGTTGGTTGCTCGCTCCATTGTTCCTGAGAACGGAGTCTTGGTCATTTTACCCATGAGGCATGGTTCACACGTGTCAAATGATTCATAATCAAGAGACTCTAAAAGTCCATCTGCATGGAGCTTCTTCATGCGTTTGACACCTATGTGACCAAGGCGGCAGTGCCACAAATATGTGGGACTATTGTTATCAACTTTAACTCTTTTGGTATTCACACTATGAATATGTGTATCATCACGTACGAGATTCATTAAGAATAAACCTTTAACCATCGGAGCATGACCATAAAACATATCTCTCATATAAATAGAACAACCATTATTCTCGGATTTAAATGAGTAGCCATCTCGAATTAAACGAGATCCAGATACAATGTTCATGCTCAAACTTGGCACTAAATAACAATTATTGAGGTTTAAAACTAATCCCGTAGGTAAATGCAGAGGCAGCGTGCTGACGGCGATCACATCGACCTTGGAACCATTCCCAACGCGCATCGTCACCTCGTCCTTCGCCAGTCTCCGTTTATTCCGCAGCTCCTGCTTTGAGTTACAAATGTGAGCAACTGCACCGGTATCAAATACCCAAGAGCTACTACGAGTACTGGTAAGGTACACATCAATTACATGTATATCACATATACCTTTGGTTTTGCCGGCCTTCTTGTCCGCTAAGTATTTGGGGCAGTTCCGCTTCCAGTGACCACTTCCCTTGCAATAAAAACACTCAGTCTCGGGCTTGGGTCCATGCTTTGGCTTCTTCCCGACAACTTGCTTACCGGGCGCGGCAACTTCCTTGCCGTCCTTCTTGAAGTTCTTTTTACCCTTGCCTTTCTTGAACTTAGTGGTTTTATTCACCATCAACACTTGATGCTCCTTCTTGATTTCTACCTCTGCTGATTTCAGCATAGCATATACCTCAGGAATGGTCTTTACCATCCCCTGCATATTGTAGTTCATCACAAAGCTCTTGTAGTTAGGTGGAAGCGACTGGAGGATTCTGTCAATGACCGCTTCATCCGGGAGATTAACTTCCAGTTGAGTCAAGCGGTTGTGCAACCCAGACATTTTGAGTATGTGCTCACTGACAGAGCCATTTTCCTCCATCTTACAGCTAAAGAATCTGTTGGAGACTTCATATCTCTCGACCCGGGCATGAGCTTGGAAAACCATTTTCAGCTCTTCGAGCATCTCATATGCTCCATGTCTCTCAAAACGCTTTTGGAGCCCCGGCTCTAAGCTGTAAATCATGCCGCACTGAACGAGGGAGTAATCATCACAGCGTGACTGCCAAGCGTTCATAACGTCTTGTTCTGTAGGGAGAATAGGTGCATCACCCAGCGGTGCTCGTAGGACATAATCTTTCTTGGCAGCTATGAGGATAATCCTCAGGTTCCGGACCCAGTCCGTATAGTTGCTACCATCGTCTTTCAGCTTGGTTTTCTCTAGGAACGCGTTGAAGTTGAGGACTACGTTGGCCATTTGATCTACAAGACATATTGTAAATATTTAGACTAAGTTCATGATAATAAAGTTCATTTAATCAAATTATTTAATGAACTCCCACTTAGATAGACATCCCTCTTCTAGTCATCTAAGTATTACATGATCCGAGTCAACTAGGCCGTGTCCGATCATCACGTGAGACGGACTAGTCAACATCGGTGAACATCTTCATGTTGATCGTATCTTCTATACGACTCATGCTCGACCTTTCGGTCTTTTGTGTTCCGAGGCCATGTCTGTACATGCTAGGCTCGTCAAGTCAACCTAAGTGTTTTGCGTGTGTAAATCTGTCTTACACCCGTTGTATGTGAACGTTAGAATCTATCACACCCGATCATCACGTGGTGCTTCGAAACAACGAACTGTCGCAACGGTGCACAGTTAGGGAGAACACTTTCTTGAAATTATTATGAGGGATCATCTTATTTACTACCGTCGTTCTAAGTAAACAAGATGCAAAACATGATAAACATCACATGCAATCAAATAATAAACGTGACATGATATGGCCAATATCACATAGCTCCTTCGATCTCCATCTTGGGGCTCCATGATCATCTTGTCACCGGCTTGACACCATGATCTTGATCATCATGATCTTCATCATCGTGTCTCCATGAAGTTGCTCGCCAACTATTACTTCTACTACTATGGCTAACGCGTTTAGCAATAAAGTAAAGTAATTTACATGGCGTTTCTCAATGACACGCAGGTCATACAAAAAATAAAGACAACTCCTATGGCTCCTGCCGGTTGTCATACTCATCGACATGCAAGTCATGATTCCTATTACAATATCATGAACATCTCATACATCACATATAGATCATTCATCATTCATCACAACTTTGGCCATATCATATCACAAAGCACTTGCTGCAAAAACAAGTTAGACGTCCTCTAATTGTTGTTGCAATATTTACGTGGCTGAATTAGGGTTCTAGCAAGAACGTTTTCTTACCTACGTTAAAACCACAACGTGATTTGTCAACTTCTATTTACCCTTCATAAGGACCCTTTTCATCGAATCCGCTCCAACTAAAGTGAGAGAGACAGACACCCGCCCGCCACCTTATGCAACTAGTGCATGTTAGTCGGTGGAACCGGTCTCACGTAAGCGTACGTGTAAGGTTGGTCCGGGCCGCTTCATCCCACCATACCGCCGAAGCAAGATAAGACTAGTAGCGGCAAGAAGAGTTGACAACATCTACGCCCACAACAAATTGTGTTCTACTCGTGCAATAGAGAACTACGCATAGACCTAGCTCATGATGCCACTGTTGGGGAACGTTGCAGAAAATCAAAATTTTTCCTACGGTTTCACCAAGATCCATCTATGAGTTCATCTAGCAACGAGTCATGGGAGAGAGAGATTGCATCTACATACCACTTTGTAGATCGCGAGCAGAAGCGTTCAACAAACGGGGATGATGTAGTCGTACACACCGTGATCCAAATCACCGGAGATCCTAGCACCGAAAGCACGGCACCTCCGCGTTCAACACACGTATGGTCAGCGTAACGTCTCCTTCTTCTTGATCCAGCAAGGCCAAGGAGAGGTTGGGGAAGAAGACTCCAGCAGCAGCACGACGGCGTGGTGATGGTGGAGCCGCAGTACTCCGACAGGGCTTCGCCGAGCTCTTACGGAGGAGGAGGAGGTGTTGGAGAGGGAGAGGGAGGCGCCAGGGCAAAGGGTGCGCAGCCCCCCCTCCCCTCCCCCCTTTATATAGGCCTCTGGGGGGGGGCCGGCCCTGGGAGATCTGATCTCCCAAGGGGGCGGCGGCCAGGGAGGTTTCCCTCCCCCCAAGCCATCTAGGAGGTGCCTTCCACCACTAGGACTCCTCCCTTTTGGAACCCTAGGCGCATGGGCCCCTTTGGGGATGGTTCCCCTTGGCCCATGCAGGCCAAGGCGCACCCCCTAAGGCCCATGTGGCCCACCGGGGCAGTTGGCCCCACCTGGTGGACCCCCGGGACCCCTTCGGTGGTCCCGGTACAATACCGATAACACCGAAACTTGTCCTGATGGCCGAAATAGCACTTCCTATATATAATTCTTTACCTCCGGACCATTCCGGAACTCCTCATGATGTCCGGGATCTCATCCGAGACTCCGAACAACATTCGGGTTACTGCATATACATATCTTCACAACCCTAGCGTCACCGAACCTTAAGTGTGTAGACCCTACGGGTTCGGGAGACATGCAGACATGACCGAGACGACTCTCGGGCAATAACCAACAGCGGGATCTGGATACCCATGTTGACTCCCACACGCTCCACGATGATCTCATCGGATGAACCACGACGTCGAGGATTCAATTAATCCCGTATACGATTCCCTTTGTCAATCGGTATTTTACTTGCCCGAGATTCGATCGTCGGTATCCCAGTACCTCGTTCAATCTCGTTACCGGCAAGTCACTTTTCTCGTACCGTAATGCATGATCCCGTGATCAAACACTTTGATCACACTAAGCTCATTATGATGATGCATTACCGAGAGGGCCCGGTGATACCTCTCCGTCAAGCGGAGTGACAAATCCCAGTCTCGATCCATGTCAACCCAACAGACACTTTCAGAGATACCCGTAGTATACCTTTATAGTCACCCAGTTACGTTGTGACGTTTGGCACACCCAAAGCACTCTTAGGGTATCCGGGAGTTACACGATCTCATGGTCTAAGGAAAAGATACTTGACATTGGAAAACTCTAGCAAACGAACTATGCGATCTTATGCTGTGTTTAGGATTGGGTCTTGTCCATCACATCATTCTCCTAATGATGTGATCCCCTTATCGATGACATCCAATGTCCATAGTCAGGAAACCATGACTATCTGTCGATCAACGAGCTAGTCAACTAGAGGCTCACTAGGGACATGTTGTTGTCTGTTATTCACACATGTATTACGATTTCCGGATAACACAATTATAGCACGAATAAAGACAATTATCATGAATAAGGAAATATAATAATAATGCTTTTATTATTGCCTCTAGGGCATATTTCCAACACAACAACAATTAGATAAAATGTGTTGTCCGATAATATATAAGAAGGAGAAGAAGAAGAAGACTACTGTACCTGAACTGATAATGATCCAGTAACAAGTTCGTTGAATTCAACACACGAATAGCCCAACACTGTCAATTTCGGTGCGTGAATGACCCTGATTCTTGCTGGGCTTAATTTATCATGTACATACAATCTCTCAAGGAAAGGCGCATTCTCAATGACAATATCGTGAAACACCTCAATTGACAGCCTTGGGCGGCGCCAGCAATGCACATAAACCGCACAAACATTCGTCGAGGTGATGTGGAGGCTACTTAACCCATCCATCACATGAAGACAAAGGTACTCGAGCGCTGTACAATCGATGAGCAGGCGCTCCAATCCTCCTTCAAGATGCAGACGACAATGAGCTCGAGGTGCTTAAGTTTAGGGAGATGAAGAGCGTACGCGGCATCGATCCAGGGGAAAATGCACCGCCTGAATGTAGCGCGGTGCAGCATGGGTGCGAGGCAGAACACGGATGGCGGCGACGAGCAAGGACGTCTAGCATGAAGGCTGAGCTCCTCGAGCCGATCCAGGGTTGGGGATAGGAACCAGTAGTGCAACATGGGTTCGGTCTTGTTGTGGGGATTAAGCCCGCCAATAGCAAGGCGTCCGCCGGCTCAGGGTGCGTGTCGAGGACGTGGGACAATGCATCCAGGCGTTGCTGCTCCATGCTGCAGAACTCATGGTTAACAATGAGGTCCAGGGGGTGCAGCGCCAGAGAGGTCGCCACCGCCGCGCGAGTACAATGGTTTGCATGCCATATTTTACGGGGCGGTGGGATATGATGGTTACCAACATCTCGTCGGGGAGGCTACTAATGAAGTCCATGTTCGCTGGAGGCTCTTGCGGTTCTGGCTCGACCCGCCCCCAGTTGTTGGTCGGCTCATCCTCCATCTTGCAGCAGGCGGGGATCCTCGGTGGTGGTGCTTGTAGATGAGAACGGAGGACTGTTCTATGTACCTTCACGAGGTGGCCAAAACAAAAGTCCAAAACCAGCAATAAATTGCTGCGCTCGTGGTGGACTGCTCACAGTCGTCCTGTCTAATCAAACAGTTGCCTGTGGTAGTAAATGGTTAGTGAACGCCCACGGTTTGACTAATACGACCGTTTGCAATAATAACATGGTGGCTATTTGTTAAAAATGACAAGGAAAATCAATGTATAAAAAGGCAAAACGAACCCTGAATAATTTCATATGTTGCCTCTGTAAAATAAATCAAGGCGGGAAGATACAGCGTATGTCATTTCACGACCAGATCATGTGATCAAGTTCGCACTCTGAACCATGAGGCTTCTTGATAGAAGCTCCGGTTCAAAGCCGAGTTGAAAAGGGCAGCAATATCTAACCCCAGCTTACAGAAGGTACAAAAGCAGAATAATTAATTGTTCATCAGCTATACCCAAAATCCAGATTGAATAGGACAATAACAACTAACTCAACCAAAGTTTTGAGCAGTCACAGTCAAATGGATCGGTCTGATCCATAAAATTGAGATCCTGGACCATAAAATCTACTAGTACATGAACACAAGTTCTGGTAAATAGAAGCTGAGCACATTCATAAGCCCTTTTGTCCACCTGAAACTTCTTTTTATGTTGTTCAACGCGTCAATCAGTGAGAAAATGTGTGTTAAAAAACTTAATCCTCATGGACAATAGTACTCTCACATTCAACAGGAAGAATGTGACAAAGCTAGTGTTTGCATGGTTGGATGCATATCCTTCCAGCGTTATTGTCCTCAAACGAATGTCATGATAACTTAGAAAATACCGGTGCTTCTTATGCCACCGATTGGTTATACCTTTTTGTCCATGTCCTTTAGCCTAAATAGACATGAAGAATGAAAACAGTTAATGTATTAAAAAAATAGTTCAACTGAATGGTTAGTTCAAGTAAAGTATATCAATGTGCTTGATATCATCACTCGTATATACAAATTCTCCAGACATGGAAAGCATCGCAGCAAGCCGATAACCATGTTCAGATCAAAACACCACATACTGATATTTAAGGTCTTGACATAATCCATCACCATTGATTGGGTACCAATGGACAAACTCTTCATTGAGCATAGAACAAATATTAGTACCAAAAGCATACTCCAAGATCATATAAAGATTATGCGCACAAATAAAAAATGCATCTTATGATTACAAAAGTGTTGATGATATAAAACTTACGCGTACAAATGAAGAATGCAACTTGTGATTACAAAAGTGTTGATGATAATATACAGTACCTGAATAAGTGTGGAGCCAACCACCATCTTGTAACCTTCAAACGGACCAGGAATTACACACAAGGTCTCCAGTTTAGGCGGAGAGACCACAGTTATTTGCGAAGGTGCATAACAATAATCAAAGAACAGCCATTGGAGTGAAGGCGCATCTTTGATAATGAGCTCCTCTCATTTAAAGCAAATTCCAATGCTTACAAGGTGAGGCGACTTTATTTGGAGACAACGAATACATATTTCTTTCCGAAAAACAAGCACCAAGCGCTCCACGGCAGGGCAGCAGGAGTGGATGATGTTGTGCAGTGAGGCCTCCGACAAATCGACCACCACGATCGCGAGTTTTTTTAGCAGTGGGAGTCAAAGCATTTGTACCAAATTGTCTGGTAGATGACACCAGGCCAGGGTGGTGGTGTGGAGGGAGGGGGAAAACCATGAGATGGACATTGGTGGTGAGGGCACAGCTACAATGCTTGGTGGACAACCATTTCTATAGTAATGGTAGAACTCAAGATGTTGGAGTTTTTTGAATTGACGGGATGTCAGCCAGGCGTTCACCATGAAGGGTATGTGCAGCAAGCAGCATGCCGGGATGCATAGGCGTTGAACGGAGCCCTGGTGGGAGGAGATGATGGCTCTATGGAGTTCAAAATCATGAACTATCGGCGTCCTGGGAACGGGGGTACCCAGACTTGTCTGCCTGCGGCCCATGGTGTGGCTCTACCAGCGGCCCGATATGGCCCATCTTCATCAGCAACTACTCAAGATGCTTGCGAGGGGCCAAGCCTCGCGAGGCGGATGACACAAGACCTCCTCAGGGGCAGCCTCGCTAGGCTGGCTAGCGAGGAGTGGAGATATCAAGGCAGGGGCACCTCGCGAGGTTCGTGTGACGTGAGCCATGAAGACTGAAGCCAGGCGGGTGCCAGCGGGTGTAGAGTACAAGTTTCCTCTTTGGTGCTAAAGAGGCAGGCGCAGGCGACGAGTCCCGAGGCATCAGGAAAAGGTTTCCATATCGGTGCAACAAGACCAAGACCAGCAGGACGGCAGGATGGAGGTCATCGCGGAGCCCACAACTACATCACCGCCAGAGCCTTTGACAGGCGAAGATCACTGAGGGAGTCCTGGATTAGGGGGTGTTCGGGCAGCCGGACTATAACCTTTGGCCGAACTGTTGGACTATGAAGATACAAGATTGAAGACTTCGTCCCGTGTCTGGATGGGACTTTCCTTGGCGTGGAAGGCAAGCTTGGCAATACGGATATGTAGATCTCCTTCCTTGTAACCGACTCTGTGTAACCCTAGCTCCCTCCGGTGTCTATATAAACCGAAGGGTTTAGTCCGTAGGACAGAACAACAATCATACCATAGGCTAGCTTCTAGGGTTTAGCCTCTCTGATCTCGTGGTAGATCTATTCTTGTACTACCCATATCATCAATATTAATCAAGCAGGAGTAGGGTTTTACCTCCATCGAGAGGGCCCGAACCTGGGTAAAAACATCGTGTCCCTTGTCTCCTGTTACCATCCGCCCAGACGCATAGTTCGGGACCCCCTACCCGAGATCTGCCGGTTTTGACACGGACATTGGTGCTTTCATTGAGAGTTCCTCTGTGTTGTCATCTCTAGGCTTGATGGCTCCTCCGATCATCAATAGCGATGCAGTCCAGGGTGAGACTTTTCTCCCCGGACAGATCTTCGTGTTTGGCGGCTTTGCACTGCGGGCCAATTCGCTTGGCCATCTGGAGCAGATTGAAAGTTACGCCCCTGGCCATCAGCTCAGGTTTGGAAGCTTGAACTACACGGTCGACATCCGCGGAGACTTAATCTTCGACGGATTCGAGCCCTGGCCGAGTGCGTCGCACTGTCTCGATGGGCATGATCTAGCTCTGCCGCCGAACAGTGTCCTGGAGACCGCACCTGCAGCCGCTCCGACCTTTAATTCAGAGCCAACTGCGCCATCTGAGGGTGGGTGGTTAGAGCCCGCCGCGGAGGCAGCATCCTCAATGGCGATCGAACCGAACACCAACCTTATCCTTCGCGAGGCCCGTGACTCCACATTGCCGGACTCTCCTCCGGACTCTGAACCATCCGCGCCCCTGCCAATCAAATCCGATTGGGCGCCGATCATGGAGTTCACCGCCGCGGATATCTTTCAGCACTCGCCCTTCGGCGACATACTGAATTCACTAAGGTCTCTCTGTCGGCGTTCTGGGAACGGGGGTCCCCAGACTTGCCTGCCTGCGGCATGCGGCGTGGCTCAAAGGGGGCCCAGCGCGGCCCATCTTCATCAACATGAGACCCAAGACCCTCGCGAGGGGCGAAGCCTCGCGGGGCGGACGACACGGTGCTTCCTCAGGCACGGCCTCGTCAGGTAGGCTCACGAGGAGGTGGAGAGATCAAGGCGGGGTACCTCACGAGGTCATTGTGGAGCCCAGAACGGCGTCACCACAGGGCCTTTGGCAGGCGAGGACCAACTTTAGTCAGGATAAGTGTACCCGATGTTCCCCTTCGAATTGGCCAATTGTTGGCGCCCTTCCCGCTCAATATTTGGGAAGAGGCCTAGGGCCTTTGCCTATAAATAGGACTAGCCACCCCCAGGGTAGAGAGGAGAGCAATCTAGAGAGGTCATCGAGAAACCAGTTAGAAAGACTCAGGCAGCAGAGAGAGAGAGAGAGAAGGGCGGCCGAACTCCTCCTAGAAGTTCATCCCCCTAGCCAAGAACAGACCCTCGCGAGGTTGTTATTCCTTGTATTGTTCATCATCATCAGCCCAAGAGGCAATCCACCCACCACACTGGAGTAGGGTATTACACCACATCGGTGGCCCGAACCAGTATAAACCCTGTGTCCTTTGTGTTGTTCTTTCAGTAGTTAGATCTTTGCGAGACGGAGAGGTAGAGGGCATAATCTCCGCGCGCACCCCAGAGTTCGAACCTTAAGGGTCTGCCGGAACCCGAAATCCGACATTTGGCGCGCCAGGTAGGGGTGCGCCGGAATTTGTCTTCCACCGCTTCACTCTCCTCCGACCGTCGCGTCCATGTCCGACGCCCGTCGAGCCCGCGTCGCCCAGGCGGCCCCCGTCGGTGGGCGTCCTTGTCATTCCCTGTCGCCCGCCATCAACGCTTCCACCGACCCGGCGGGGAACGAGCAGCAAGCGCCATCCCGACATCTGCTTGTGCGACAAGGTGACCGCACCGCTACATCAACACCTCCGGTCGTCGTGGCCCTCCTGGGCGGCTCGCCGGCGCCGCCCACAAGTCGCGAAGTCAAGCCGTTTGTCCACCGGGTTAGCGTCGTTTCCGCACGGCAGGGGGCTCCCACGGACCAGGTGGCGCGCGAGGTCGGTCTGACCTTCAGCTCGGAGGACCACCCCGCCAACTTGGCCGGATCGGGTGCGCTCCCCATGTTGTGCACCCCCACCATCTGCCAGATGGCTGTCACTAGAACCCTCGTCAACGGCGGCGCGGGCCTTAGTGTGCTTTCGGTTGAGACCTTCAATCTCCTCTGCATACCCCTGGAGCGGCTGCAACCCAGTCGGTCTTTCTTGGGCGTTGGGGGCGGGTCATCCAGCTCCTTGGGACAGATCCCGCTCCCAGTAACCTTCAGCACCTACGACAACTTCCGCACGGAGATGGTCGACTTTGACATCGCCGCCATCGGCCTTCCTTACAATGCCATCCTCGGTTACCCAACGCTGGCCCAGTTCATGGCCGCCACACACCCGGCGTATAACCTCATGAAGATGCCCGGGAGCAGCGGTGTCCTCACCGTGCACGAGGACACCGGGGACGCCCTGCGGGTACTCAAGCTTGCCTTCAAGACGGCGGCATCGGCACAGCCCGCCGACGCAGGGACCCCCAAGCCCAAGGGGGCTGCGCCAGCCAAGAAGAAGCAGTTGTTCACCCAGGACAAGGCAGAAATCAAGCAGATACCTGTCGACGAGGACGGGTCCTCCAGTGCCACTTTCACCATAGGCCCCAACCTCGAGCCTGAGTAGGAGGAGGCCCTGATTAGGTTCCTGCGCGCAAATAAGAAGGTATTCGCCTGGGAGCCTGATTAGTTGGCAGGGATCCCCCGGAGCGTCATCGAGCATCACCTTAACGTGCGCCCAAACGTGCGCCCCGTGAAGCAGAAAGCCAGGCGGCAGTCCATAGAGAAGCAGGCCTTCATCGTCCAAGAAACCCGCAAGTTAGAGGCCGCTGGGGTCATTCGCGAGGTCCGATACACGGATTGGTTGGCCAAGCCTATCGTTGTGCCCAAGAAGGGGGGAAAGGAACACATGTGTGTCGACTTCACCAACCTCAACAAGGCATGCCCGCAAGATCCGTTCCCGCTCCCCCGCGTCGACCAGATCATCGATTCCACCGCGGAGTGCGACCTGCTCTGCTTCCTGGACGCCTTCTCTGGGTATCACCAGATCAAGATGGCGGTAGAAGACGTCGAGAAGACCGCCTTCTTAACCCCATGCGGGGTGTACTGCTATACATGCATGCCATTTGGGCTGCGTAACGCAGGGGTGACCTTTCAGCGGCTGATTCACATCACCTTGGGCCTGCAGCTCGGGAAGAATGTCGAAGCTTACGTTGACGACATTTGGTGAAATCTCGGGAGGCCAAGACCCTGATACAAGACCTGGAGGAGACCTTCGCGAGCCTCGATGCAGTGAACCTGCGGCTCAACCCAGAGAAGTGTGTGTTCGGGGTCCCCTCAGGCAAGCTCTTGGGCTTGCTCGTGTCCCATCGAGGCATCGAGGCTAACCCGGAGAAGGTCAAGGCGGTTGAGGACATGAGCCCGCCGAAAACCCTCAGAGAAATGCAGAAGCTCACCGGACGCGTGACCGCGCTAGGGCGCTTCATCTCCAAACTGGGGGAGCGAGCACTGCCTTTCTTCCAGCTAATGAAGAAGAACGGGCCTTTTGAATGGACTGAAGAGGCAGATAAGGCGTTTCAAGATCTCAAGAGGTACCTCACCAGTCCCCCAGTCATGTTGGCTCCGCGCCCTCGAGAGCCCATGCTGCTCTACCTCGCTGCAACTCCCTACTCTGCCAGCGCAGCCTTGGTGGCGGTTAGGGAGAAGCGCCAAATCAGAGCCACATCAGCAGCTCGAGACAAGGCAAGGCAGGAACAAGGAAGGCCCACAGGAGACGTAACTGCGGCTGAGGAAGATCAGCCGCCGAAGAGTGCACCGGAAGCATGAGAGGCCAGTCACCTGGACGGTCGACCTCCCGAGGCCACGTCACCTCGCGAAGCGCCCTTGGCTCCGGAGGGCAGCGAAGACTGATGCTCTCAGCCTTGTTGAGCACCCAGTCTACTTTGTCAGCACGGTGTTACGGGATGCGAGGGCACGGTACCCCATGCCTCATAAGCTCCTCGTCGCACTACTAGTTGCCTCGCGCAAGCTGCGTCACTACTTCCAAGGTCATCCCATCAAGGTCGTCTCGTCATACCCCTTGGAGAGGGTGCTCAGGAGCCCTAACTCAGTCGGACGGGTCGCCGAGTGGAACATAGAACTGCAGGCGTTCCAGCTCGAGTTCAGCACGACCAGGGTCATCAAAGGAGCAGCGTTAGCGGATTTCGTGGCAGAATGGACGGAGGCACCAGGCCTCAAGAACAACGAGGATCGGTCCCTCTCCCCAGGGAGTGAGGCGCCGGAAGGCTGGGTCATGTACTTTGATGGGGCGTTCTCCAGGCACGGCGTTGGGGCAGGCGCGGTGCTGATATCGCCCACTCAGGACAAGCTCTACTACGCCGTACAGCTCTGTTTCCAGCAAGGCAAAAAGGTCTCCAACAACATAGCGGAATATGAGGGTCTGATAGCGGGGTTGAAGGCCGTAGCAGCTCTGGGGGTGAAGCGCCTCACCGTCAAGGGCGATTCGCAGCTCCTTGTCAACTTCTCCAACAAGGTGTATGAGCCGAAGGATGAGCACATGGAGGCCTATCTAGCGGAGGTCTGCAGGATGGAAAGGCAGTTCTAGGGGTTGGAATTGAGGCATGTGCCCCGTGGCACCAATCAGGAAGCCGATGACATCGCCAGACGGGCGTCCAGGCGGTTACCTCAGGAGCCTGGCGTCTTTGAAGAGCGGCTCTTCAAGCCCTCAGCCCAGCCGTCATTATCAAACACTGCTCAGCCTCGGGAGGAACTCCCCCAGCCACCTGCCTCAGGAGCCCCGGCCTGCGGCCCTGCCTCAGGGGCACGCCTGCTCCTGACTATGGAACCTTAGGAGGAATGCTGGATCACGGAACTCCGGAGTTATTTAACACAAGGGGCCCTGCCGGAGAAGGAGGAAGAAGCGGAGCGTGTGGCGTGGCAAGCCACGGCATACTGCATCAGGGACGGAGAGCTCTACCGGAAGCGGCCGAATGACGTATCCCTGCGCTGCATTTCTAGGGAGTAAGGAAAGGAACTGTTGGAGGACATACACGGCGGGGACTATGGGCATCACTCGTCATCACGGACCCTCGTTGGCAAGGCATTCCGCAGTGGGTTCTATTGGCCCACCGCACTCAACGACGCTGTTGAACTGGTGAAGGCTTGTGAAGCCTGCCAATTTCACGCCAAATAGATCCATCAGCCGGCGGGAGGCCTGTAGACTATACCCCTTTCGTGGCCATTCACAGCCTGGGGGCTGGACATTCTGGGCCCGTTCCCTCGGGCGCTAGGGGGCTACCGCTACCTCTACGTCGCCATTGACAAATTCACCAAGTGGGCAGAAGTGGAGGCTGTCCGCACCATCCCCGCGGGTTCCGCGGTCAAGTTTATCAGGGGCATCGTGAGCCGGTTCGGGGTGCCGAACCGCATCATCACAGACAACGGTTCGCAGTTCACCAGTAACCTCTTCAAAACATATTGTGCTAACCTTGGAACGCATATATGCTACGCTTCGGTGGCGCACCCGCGAAGCAACGGCCAGGCCGAACGAGCCAACGCGGAGGTCCTGAGGGGCCTCAAGACAAGGACATTCAAGAAGAAGCTGGAGGCCTGCGGCAGAGGTTGGTACGATGAGCTCCAATCTGTGTTGTGGTCCATCCGCACGACCGCGACCAAGCCAACCGGGGAGACCCCGTTCTTCCTGGTCTATGCAGCCGAAGCAGTCCTCCCTCACGAGGTCAGACATCGCTCCGCGAGGGTCCTAGCATTCGATGAGGTGCAACAGGACGCCATGCGGGGGATGGACCTCGTGCTGGGGGAGGAACACCACCGAGAAGCCGCGTTGCGAGCGGCGAGGTACCAAGAAGCGCTACGACGATATCACTGCCGCAACGTCCGCCCCAGGACTCTTGAGGTAGGAGACCTCGTGCTCAGGCGGGTCCTCTCTAGGGAGGGGCTGCACAAGCTCTCTCCCATGTGGGAGGGCCCGTTCAAGGTTGCTCATGTTTCCAGGCCAGGCTCCGTGCGCTTGGAGACTCGGGAGGGGGAGCCGATCTAGAACGCATGGAACATCCAGCACCTCCGAAGGTTCTACCCCTAAAAGGCCCAGAGCCTGTGAAGAAGGCAAACGCCTGTGAAGACTATCCCTTTTTGGAAAAGGCCCAGAGCCGGTGAAGAAGGCAAACGCCTGTGAAGACCATCCCTTTTTGGAAAAGTCCCAGAGCCTGTGAAGAAGGCAAACGCCTGTGAAGACCATCCCTTTTTGGAAAAGTCCCAGAGCCTGTGAAGAAGGCAAACGCCAGTGAAGCTGCCGTGTTTCGGAAACGGCCCGGAGCCTGTGAAGAAGGCAAGTGCCTGTGAAGCTCATTACCCCTAAGAAGAAAGGCCCGGAGCCTGTGAAGAAGGCCAACGCCTGTGAAGCTCGCCGCTCGTGACACTCTCACGTAATAATGAGTGGGGTTGTACACGCCCCAGAGTCTCAGGAGCGCCGGCCTCAGGCCCTGGGGCTCCCTCCCACGCCCAGTGGCAGCACTTAGCTCCGCGCTGGTGAGAAGACGTCGAAGACTAGGTTAGGTGCCGGACGCGGCTTTTTCATTTGCTTTCCGCAGTTGGCTCGCTTTGTTTGCAGTTAAAGTTTTATTGAAATTATTGCTATCATTGGTTTATATTTCGTCGATTTTCACTCCCCTGTTTTGATTCCTCTTGCAAAAGGCCTCGCGAGGGAGGGCAGCCAAACGCCCTCGCGAGGGTTCCTGTTCTAATCGTTCTAAGGTTTCACGACCCGGGTCCATTACGGGAGCACCCCTCCAGTCCGTGCCCCTCGGGCACCGCGACACACACACAGGGCCTGGGTCGGTCGCCCCCCATGGCTGGGGCCGGGAACTATTTACGTGCGAACACACAGCTGAAAAGCGCGAAAGCTAAATCAAGGTAATTGTTAACAACAGTAACCCCCAACACGCTCCCTCGGGGCTCCATGCAGCTGTTCTCTTTTACGCAGGAAACAAAAGGAAAAGAAAGGACAAGCCGGGTGCGGCTCGCCTCGCTCCGGCCAGCGGAGGCTACCCGAGATGCCTCCGGGGCTCAGGTGGACTCCCTCTCGCGCTTCACCGGGGCGCGGCGATGGGCGGACGAGTCGCCGCCTCCCAAGCAAGCGCGACGGCGTGGGGGCTGACTGCGGCCACCGCTGGAGGAGTCGCCTGAAGAAGAGTTGATGAAGCTTGGGGAGCATCGGGCGCCTCCATCCGCGCGGGCGCTGTCTCCTCCATCATCGTCGGGGCAGGGCCCCTGGCCGCGGTCGTCGTCCTTGGGGCAACACCCCGCGCGGCGACCATCTTCCCCAAACTCCCTCACATAGAGGGTGGCATCGCCGTCAAACCTGAAGTGCAGGGTGCACCCATGCTCCAAGCCGCGAGCACGGGCGAACGCCTGCCAACCACGAGTCAAGGCCAAGCTCCCGGTGGCGGAGACCTCCAATGCAGCCCACGAGGCCCGGCTGCAGTAGCCGTCCGCCTGAAGCCAGAGGCCGCCCGGGGCACCAGCAGGGAGCTCACCAAGGAGGAAGCGAGGGAGATGGAGCCGGGCGCTAGTCGGCTCTGCCGCCCAAATGACGAACTCCGACAGCACCTGCACAGCGCGAAAGCACGGCCTGGGGGAGCGCGCAACCCAGGCGCGTCCCCCGGCCACAGCAGCTCGCCCGCCACCACGCTGGGAGCCGTCTCCAAGACCACTGAACGCTGCCGGGGCGGCCACAGGATGCTTTCGAGGGCGCCCTCGACCGCGCTTGGGCGGAGGAGAGGCAGGCTCAACTTGGTGGGCCTTCCCCTTTTCCGCAGCCGAGAGCCACCTCGATGGAGCCATGGAGGAGAAGGAGAAAGCAAGGAGAGATGGACTTGGAGGGCACGCGTGGTGCCGTACTTATAGCTGGCGAAGGCCAACTGTCGGCATCCACGATCCCAGGTAATCATGACATGATTTGCATGCAGGGACTTGTCCAATCCGCGCGATCATCGAGGCGTCATGGGGAAGCGGAGACGCCCATGTCCAATCAACCGCCATGCGGCGCCCAAGGCCGCAGGCTGTTAGGGCCCGCGGCGCTTCGCCCTTGCCCTTTCGCTTCTCGGCACGGCCAAGTCCATGCGCGCCTTGGGCCCGGGGGCTACTGTCGGCGTTCGGGGAACGAGGGGTCCCCAGACTTGCTTGCCTGCGGCCTGCGACGTGGCTCAAAGGGGGCCCAGCGCGGCCCATCTTCATCAACACGAGACCCAAGACCCTCGCGAGGGGCCAAGCCTCGCGGGGCGGACGACACGGTGCTTCCTCAGGCACGTCCACGTTAGGTAGGCTCACGAGGAGGCGGAGAGATCAAGGCGGGGTACCTCACGAGGTGCCCGTGACGCAAGCAATGACGACCAAGGGTGCTAGGCGGGCGCCAATCCGCGCAGTGTCTCCCTTTCCTCTTTGGTGCAAAGGGGGCAAGCGCAGGCGAGAGGATCAAGCAAAGGCATCCATTTCGGTGCAACGAGACCAAGACCAGTCCAACGGTGGGAAGGAGGTCATTGTGGAGCCCAGAACGGCGTCACCACAGGGCCTTTGGCAGGCGAGGACCAACTTTAGTCAGGATAAGTGTACCCGATGTTCCCCTTCGAATTGGCCAATTGTTGGCGCCCTTCCCGCTCAATATTTGGGAAGAGGCCCAGGGCCTTGGGAAGAGGCCCAGGGCCTTTGCCTATAAATAGGACTAGCCACCCCCAGGGTAGAGAGGAGAGCAATCTAGAGAGGTCATCGAGAAACCAGTTAGAAAGACTTAGGCAGCAGAGAGAGAGAGAGAAGGGCGGCCGAACTCCTCCTAGAAGTTCATCCCCCTAGCCAAGAACATACCCTCGCGAGGTTGTTCTTCCTTGTATTGTTCATCATCATCAGCCCAAGAGGCAATCCACCCACCACACTGGAGGAGGGTATTACACCACATCGGTGGCCCAAACCAGTATAAACCCTGTGTCTTTTGTGTTGTTCTTTCAGTAGTTAGATCTTTGCGAGACGGAGAGGTAGAGGGCATAATCTCCGCGCGCACCCCAGAGTTCGAACCTTAAGGGTCTGCCGGAACCCGAAATCCGACACTCTCTTTTTGTCAGGAGAGTCCTGGCCGGATTATGACCGGCAGGATTGGGATGCGGACGACGAAGAAATTCGACGCCCACCCACCACCCACTTCATAGCCACTGTTGATGATTTGACCGACATGCTCGACTTTGACTCCGAAGACATCGACGGTATGGACGACGATGCAGGAGACGAATAGGAACCAACGCCTATAGGGCACTGGAAAGCCACCTCATCATATGATATATATATGGTGGACACACCCAAAGAAGGCAATGGCGACGGAACAGTGGAGAATGACCCCTCCAAGAAGCAACCTAAGCGCCGGCGTCAGTGGTGCCGCTCTAAGTCTCGCCAAAGCAAAAACGGTGATTCCGACACAGGAGATGATAACACCCTGGATAGTGCCGAAGACAACCCCTCCAGCAAGATTCAACACAGGAGGATGGAGAAGCCAGCCCTCATGAGAGAGTGGCGGATAGAGAGGAAGAGGATGATAATCACATGCCTCCCTCCGAAGACGAGGCAAGCCTCGGCGATGACGAATTTGTCGTGCCTGAGGATCCCATTGAGCAAGAGCGCTTCAATTGCTGGCTTATAGCCACAGCAAATAGCCTTAAGAAAAAGCAGCAGCAGCTTAGAGCTGATCAAGACTTGCTAGCCGACAGATGGACTGAAGTCCTTGCGGCCGAGGAATATGAACTCAAACGCCCCTCCAAGAGCTACCCAAAGCGCAGGTTGCTACCCCGATTAGAGGAGGAAGCATCTAAACCCACATCTCCAGTGTATGACGCGGCTGACCGGCCATCTCGTGGCCACGACAGAGAGGCCTCTTGGCCCACAGCTCAAGCCGCACCCCGGCGTCACTCAAAAAATACCAAGGCACGGGAACACGCGCTAGACCTGCGAGATATATTGGAGGACAAAGCAAAGAAAACAAGGTCGATCTATGGATTGCGTGGGCGCCCCATGACACGAGACGATAACCGTCACGCCAGATACAGCAAAAGTAAATCCGGCTGGGCCGAACACAACAGACAAAACTCATTCAAGCTGCGTCGTGATATAGCCCAGTACAGAGGCGCCGCACACCCGCTATGCTTCACAGATGAAGTAATGGATCATCAAATCCCAGAGGGTATCAAACCCGTGAATAACGAATCATATGATGGTACGACAGATCCCGCGGTATGGATCGAGGACTATCTCCTTCATATCCACATGGCCCGTGGTGACGATCTACACGCCATCAAATACCTCCCACTCAAGCTTAAAGGACCAGCCCAGCATTGGCTCAATAGCTTGCCAGCAGAATCCATTGGTTGTTGGGAAGACCTGGAAGCCGCATTCCTCGACAACTTCCAGGGCACCTATGTGCGACCACCAGACGCCGATGACCTGAGCCACATAATTCAGCAGCTAGAGGAATCGGCCAGACAATTCTGGACACGGTTCCTAACCAAGAAAAATCAAATCTTCGACTGTCCGGATGTAGAGGCCCTAGTGGCTTTCAAGCATAACATCTGCGACGAGTGGCTTGCCCGGCACCTTGGAGAGGAAAAGCCGAAATCTATGGCAGCCCTCACGACACTCATGACCCGCTTTTGCGTGGGAGAAGACAGCTGGCTGGCTCGTAGCAACGACATGTCAAAGAGCCCTGGTAATTCGGATACCAAGGACAGCAATGGCAGGTCACGTCGCAAGAAGCACAAGCGCCGCATTAACAGCAACAATACCGAGGATACGATAGTTAATGCCGGATTCAGAGGCTCTAAGCCCGGTCAACGGAAAAAGCCATTCAAAAGAAGCACTCCGGGCCCATCCAGTTTGGACCGTATACTCGATCGCTCATGTCAGATACATGGCACCCCCGACAAGCCAGCCAACCACACCAACAGGGATTGTTGGGTCTTCAAGCAGGCCGGCAAACTAAATGTCGAAAACAAAGACAAGGGGCTACATAGCAACGAGGAGGAGGAGCCCCGGCCGCCGAACAATAGAGGACAGAAGGGTTTCCCCCCACAAGTGCGGACGGTGAACATGATATACGCAACCCACATCCCCAAGAGGGAGTGGAAGCGTGCGTTAAGGGACATATACACGTTGGAGCCATTCGCCCCAAAGTTCAACCCATGGTCCTCCTGCCCGACCACTTTTGATCACAGGGACCACCCCACTAGTATCTGCCATGGCGGATTTGCCGCATTGGTTCTAGATCCAATCATCGACGGATTTCACCTCACTCGAGTCCTTATGGACGGCGGTAGCAGCCTGAACCTGCTTTATCAGGACACAGTGCACAAAATGGGCATAGACCCCTCAAGGATTAAACCCACAAAAACGACCTTTAAGGGCGTCATACCAGGTGTAGAGGCCCATTACACAGGCTCAGTCACACTAGAAGTGGTCTTCGGATCCCCGGATAATTTCCGACGCGAGGAGTTAATCTTTGATATTGTCCCGTTCCGCAGTGGCTATCATGCACTGCTCGGGCGAACCGCATTTGCAAAGTTCAATGCAGTGTCGCACTATGCATACCTCAAGCTCAAGATGCCAGGACCTCGGGGGGGGGGGGGGCATTACAGTCAATGGAAACACCGAGCGCTCTCTCCGAACGGAGGAGCACACAACGGCCCTCGCAGCGAAAGTACAAAGCAGCCTCTCAAGGCAATTCTCCAGTCCGGCGATAAGACGTCCGGACACCGTAAGGCACGCTCGGAGTAACCTACAACAAGATCGTCTGGCACGTTCCGAGCAAGTGTAGCAATGCGGCCCCAACCCCAGCCCTTGCGAAACAGTGAAATCTGTGCTACACGTACATAATTACGCTCTGAAAATACCATGGGCACAGGGGAAGGGCCACGACCACGGCACGCTCCAAAATGCGGCTCAACCGAACTAGGGGCTCCCGACTTTATCATTTTTTCTCACTTTCAGGACTTTACTCTCCGGAAGACCTGTTCGGCAGTACAATTGCCGCACATACGATACAATAACCGAGGAGGCAGAAAGCTACGTCACACTGCGGAATTCCCAGGTGGTCTCTATAACGAGCAAAATACCTGCTTTAAATACAATTCCGCAGCTCACCCCTGGAGGGGACATGTCAAATAGTCCCATCTCTTGCTTATCGCACTATTTGTACCGCTCTGCCTTTAATGCACCTTTTTTTAATAAACAATGCTTAGCTTCAGTCTATTATTGCATTCTCTATTCATTCCTTTTTATGTATATATGTTCATTCATGACATTTAGCACCCGTACACTTTGGTACGGTCAATATGCCAGGGGCTCAAGAACCCCATAACACGGCGTGAGAAGTCCGAACACTTTCACAAGTGCGGCACTCCGAACTTATAGCATTATATGCATCAGCTCCGAATCATGTCTTTGGTCAATAGTTGGGTTTGCCTGGCTCCCATGTTTTGGTACCTTACGTTCCGCTATATCGGCTAAGGTAGCACTGGGAGAACTACTGCGATTGTGCCCCGGTTCAGCTAGGCTAAGAACCTCAGTAGAGAAAGCTAAAACTGACTTTCATGATAGGGCGAGAGCTGGTCGATGTTCGAGAGTTTCCGAGTTCCTAAAGACTTATGCCGCTTAAGGTGAGGAGTCGGCTTTGTCCGGCCTAGGCATGTATAGCGCCCCGAACTCAGTCTTCCGAACACTAGGGGCTTCGCCAAAATTTAAAATTATAGAATTCTCTGGCTAAGTGAGAGTGATAACGCATTATAGTCTGATTGCCTTGTTCGTTGTGCTGAGCACCTCCCTCGAAGGACCCAAGAATGGGAAAAAGAGTGCTCAGGTTTATCCCGAACACCCCAGCACTCATGGCATGGGGCCAGAAGCCGACGACTCACCATCTCTCAGATTTAATAAACGGTCGTATAGAAGGTAATATTTTAAATTCAAACAAGCGTTGCATAGCGCATATGAACAAGTTTTCAGCGTACAGGATAAGACGAGCGAGGTTACTCAAATATTACATCCTTGGAACATTCATCCGCCACAAGGCGGGCACCCTTCAGGACGCCCTCATAGTACATCTCGGGGTGGCGATGCTCCTTGCCCTGCGGTGGTCCGTCCTTCACCAGCTTCTCAACATCCATCTTGCCCCAGTGTACTTTAACACGGGCAAGCGCCCTGAGGGCGCCCTCGATGCAGACGGAGCACTTGATGACTTCAAGCCACGGACAAGCATCCGCTACCCGCCTCACCATCCCAAAGTAGCTCCCAGGCATGGCCTCTCCAGGCCACAGCCGGACTATAAGACCCTTCATGGCCTGTTTGGCCACCTTATGGAGCTCGACCAATTGCTTCAGCTGGTCGCTCAAGGGCACCGGATGTCCGGTCTCAGCATACTGAGACCAGAACACCTTCTCCGTCAAGCTCCCTTCCTCGTCCCGATAGTAGGTGGCGGCATCTGACACGCTGCGGGGCAAATATGCGAATGCTCCTGGAGAGCTCCGGACTCGGGTAAGTAACAAGTAATTCACTTTCACGTGTTTGCTTTGCATAATGAATGCCTTACCCGCCGCTATCTTCTTCATCGCCTCAATTTCCTGGAGGGCTTTTTGGGCTTCGGCCTTGGCAGACTTGGCGCTTTCGAGGGCCGCAGCGAGCTCGAACTCTTGAGTCTTCGAGTCAAGCTCCAAAGTCTCATGTTTCTTCACGAGAGCATGGAGCTCTTGCTGCACCTCACCGACCCGTGCCTCATGTTTCTCCCGCTCGGTGCGCTCCGTGGCCGCCTTGTTTTCGGCCTCGGTAAGCGCTTGCTTCAGGGTCGCCACCTCGGTCGTGGCCCCTAGCACACCAGTAATGATCCTATCATTTTTGCAACTGCATCTTTTTTATATATACACACATAGACAAGGCATTACGTACCTTGGTTCTCCTCGAGCTGCTTCTTGGCAAGGCCGAGCTCTTTCTCGGACCGCTCGAGGTTCTGCTTCAGCGCCTCAACCTCCGCAGTCAGTGTGGCAGAGGCCAACAGCGAAGCCTGCATACGCATATCGACATAATTATGTTAGACTCTTGCGAATATTATTAGATCCTCTATTCGGCTTTTCTTTGTGAACACCAAACAGAGCATCAGAGGCTACTGTCTATGCGGTAATATTTTCATATATTTTTACATACCTCAAAGCCTGTTAGAAGGCTGGCACAGGCTTCAGTCACCCCGCTCTTGGCGGACTGAACTTTTTGGATCACCGCACTCATAATAGTGCGGTGCTCCTCGTCGATGGAGGCGCCGTTAAGCACCTCCAGCAAATTATCCGGTGCCTCCTGTTGCACGGAGGTCACCGGCTCAGTAGGCTTGCCCTTCTTAGCGGGGGGTCGCCTGCCGGAGTCCGGAACCACTGCAGGTTCCGGCACGATGTTCGGCTGAGGGCCGGACTTGGACCCCTTGGGAGCCTTGCTCCCTTTGCGCCTGGAGTCCAGACGTTGCCTTGAGGCGCCCCCAGGACTACCTCCCCTCGGTTGGGAACCCCCTGAGACAATACCTCGGCGTTGTCCGTAGGGCAAGGGGAGGAGGCGGCCGGAAGTGAAAAGTTGTTCACATCCGGTGAACCCAAGGAGCCGCTCGATGATACGTCGACGCGGGCTCGGGGCGGACTGCATGATTATATTCGGCGTCAGGAGAAGCTGTGCAATTAAGGAATGCTACGAGTCACTCTGGTGTCCGAATACTTACGACTTCGCCAGGGGCTTGGCCCTGCGCGACCACTCCTCTTCACTGTCGGCGGCGTTGGTGGAGTAGTCCGGAGGAAGGGTCCTTCCGTTCTTGGACCCTCCGGCCTCCCCAGTTGGGGCAGCCTTCCTTTTCTTTTCTCTCCCTGCTGGTGGGGAAGAAGCCTCTTTTTCCTCCTCCTCATCTTCGTGGGAGGAGTGCGCCTCGGAGTCATCGGACGACGAGTCCGACACCACCGGGTGCCAGGAACTCTTTCGGGTTCCCGTGGCCTTCTTCTTGGCCTTCTTCTCCGGCACCACGTAAGGTGCCGGAACCAGCAGCTCCGCCGAGCGGGCGTCTGCTGGGCCTTCGGGCAAAGGAGCCGGAAAGTCGATCTGTCCGGCCGTCTCCTGCCAGTCCTGTCAAAGGCATGGGAGCTTAGACCCCGCATATGATTAAACTATAAAGAATGAATACCCTATAAGAGGTAAAACAGCTTACCGCGCTGGCTTGGCGCTTCGCGCTGAATCCGCGATCCTCGGTAAGGGGAGGGGGACCTCAGCGCCCTTGAATAGCACCTTCCAAACATCCTCGTGTGTTGTGTCGAAGAGCTCACTCAGAGTTTGGTGCTGGGCTGGGTCGAACTCCCACAAGTTGAACGCCCGTTGTTGACATGGGAGGATCCGGCGGATGAGCATGACCTGGACTATGTTGACAAGCTTGAGCTTCTTGTTCGCCATGTTTTGGATACAGGTTTGGAGTCCGGTCAGCTCTCCCAAACTATCCCAGGGCAGGCCCTTCTCTTTCCAGGTGGTGAGCCGCGTGGGGATTCCGGATCGGAATTCGGGGGCCGCTGCCAATTTAGGGTCACGCGGTTCGGTGATGTAGAACCACCTCGATTGCCACCCCTTTATGGTCTCCACGTAGGAGCCCTCGAGCCATGTGGCGTTGGGCATCTTGCCCACCATGGCGCCTCTGCACTCCGCCTGCTGGGCGCGCACCACTTTCGGTTTGACATTAAAAGTCTTCAGCCATAGGCCGAAGTGGGACTTGATGCGGAGGAAGGCCTCACACACGACGATAAACGCCGAGATGTTGAGGATGAAGTTCGGGGCCAGATCGTGGAAATCCAGGCCATAGTAGAACATGAGCCCCCGGACGAATGGGTGAGAAACACTACCCTCTCGTGGGGCCTAGGGGTGGGGATGAACTGTCCCGCATCTGGGAGCCGACGCGCGATGCCCGCGGAAAAATATCCCTCTCCCGTCAGCTTCTTGATGTGTCCCTCCGTGACGGAGGAGACCATCCACTTGCCTCCCCTCCGGACATGGTTGGAGAAAGTTGAGGAAGAAAATGTGGGCTTGGGCGCTGGAGCTCAAGTGTGCGATAATGGATGAGCGAAGGAGGATGAAAGCATGGATGGAAAAAGGTGAACCCTTGTCCCTTTATATGGGCGGACAAAACTATGCGTCCCCACCAACCTGGTAAAACCCGCTCGTCCCCCAAGCGCCGTAATTGATGGCGCGGTTGGGTTACCCACGTCCGTATTGATGAGAATCCCACAATAAGGGGACACGATATCTGCTTCGACAAGACGTGCCAAGGAAACCGCCTCGCAAAATGTGCTGAGATTGGCTGTAAAAAACGGTTCGCATAATGGCTTGGCTGTGGTGTGATGTCACATTGCAGGATACGTCAGCAGATTAGATTTGTGGAAATATTATTCTCTCTACGGTGGTATGTGGAACTTGTTTTGCAGAGCCGGACACGATCCTCGTGTTCAAAATCTTCTATGAAGTATTCGGAGGAGGAACCCGCCTTGCAATGCCGAAGACAATCTGCGCGCCGGACGCGTCGTCATTGAAGCCTGGTTCAGGGGCTACTAAGGGAGTCCTGGATTAGGGGGTGTCCGGACAGCCGGACTATAACCGTTGGCCGGACTATTGGACTATGAAGATACATGATTGAAGACTTCGTCCCGTGTCCGGATGGGACTTTCCTTGGCGTGGAAGGCAAACTTGGCAATACGGATATGTAGATCTCCTTCCTTGTAACCGACTCTGTGTAACCCTAGCTCCCTCCGGTGTCTATATAAACCGGAGGGTTTAGTCCGTAGGACAGAACAACAATCATACCATAGGCTAGCTTCTAGGGTTTAGCCTCTCTGATATCATGGTAGATCTACTCTTGTACTACCCATACCATCAACATTAATCAAGCAGGAGTACGGTTTTACCTCCATCGAGAGGGCCCAAACCTGGGTAAAAACATCGTGTCCCTTGTCTCCTGTTACCATCCGCCTAGACGCACAGTTCGGGACCCCCTAGCCGAGATCCGCCGGTTTTGACACCGATAATCACCTTTTGTCAGGATAACTTGTACTAGTTGTCTCCCTTCAAAATTGGCCGTTGTGGGATCCTTCCTGCCTAACATTTGGGAAGAGGGCCAGGGCCTATATAAATAGGACTAGCCACCACTGTAGGAGGCAACTGATCTTGGATCGGATCCATTCCACCAAGGCCATCTCACCAGCTCATAGAGCGCAAGAACACCTCTCCTCCTGAGGTTGTTCATACCCTGGACTTGTTCATCCTCAGCCTGCAAGGCAATCCACCCCACCACACTGGAGTAGGGTATTACACCACAATGGTGACCTGAACCAGTATAAACTCTCGTGTCTCTTGTTCCTTGGGTTCGGCGAGCTAGGCCTTGAGATCGTTGTGCGAGTGAGCTAGGGAGAGAGGGTTCTTCATGCGCACCCCAGAGTTTGAACCTTAAGGGTTTGCCGGAACCCAGAATCCAACATTTGGCGCACCACATAGGGGTGCGCTGAAGCTTTCCCCTTGTCGATCCACGTTCCACCGCTCCGCCAGTTCCATGGCTGACGATCGCCGAGCCCGTGCTAAGCGCCGGGCCGCTCTTGCCGCCCGTGTCGCTCAGACGGCGCCCGTCAGTGGGCCTCCCCATCGCTCTCCATTACCCACTTCCAACACAGCCACCGGCCCGACGGGAAACGACCAGTAGGCTTCATCACTGCACCCCTTCATGCGACGGGACTGCCGCACCGCCACCCCGTCGCTGACTCCGGCCGACACGTCGTCCCACGCTCGTCGTGCGCCCACGGGCGCGCAGGCCGCGCTGCTCATGGCACGCGAGCTCCTGCGTCACCGCCCGGTCGACGACCTCTTCGAGGACTGGCTGGACTGCATTGCTGAGCTCGTCAGCGCTGCTGGCGCTCTCCCGCACTGTCTCTCTCGCTACCTCGTCCACCTGCAGCTGCGGGTGACATAGCTCATGGAGCGCCTCCACCACCACCGCATCAAGACGGTGCCCTAGCACCAAGATGCGTGGCCCCATAGTGCGACCCGCCTCGCCGGGCGCCTGTGCACGAAGAAGGAAGCTGCCAAGAAGTCCCTCGGCCACAAAAAACGCTCCCGCACTCCCCGCACCACTGCGCCAAGACCGCACGCCGCTTGTGGCGGCGGCGTGTGGGTACCAAGATCAGGCTCCGGTTGCCACGGCAGGCTTTCATGCCTTCGCCCCAAGCTACGCAGCATCGTCTGGCCCGGCAAGTTCAAGCCACACCTGCCTCCGCGCTATGACGGCACCCCCGACCCTGTAGAGTTCTTGCAGCTCTACGAGCTGAGCATCGAGGCAGCCAGCGGCGATGAGAAGGTCATGGCGAACTGGTTCCCCATGGCCCTCAAAGATGGTGTGCGCTCGTGGCTCCTAAACTTGCCCGCGGGATCGATCTCCTCCTGGGGCGAGATGCACAAGCGCTTCATCACCAGCTTCCACGGCACTCGCGACCACCCGCCGGCCGCGGGTGACCTATGGCACATCAAGCAGCAGCCGGGAGAGACCCTACACAAGTACATCCAGCGCTTCAACAACGTTCGCCATCATCTCAGCATTCTCCGATGGCGTCCACGACGTCAAGATGAAGGAGGAGCTCGCCATTCACAAAGACATATGCACGGCTCTGGAGATTTTCAACATGGCGACCAAGTGCGCAAGAGCTGAAGAAGGGCGCCTCTCCCTCCTCGAGCTCCCTACTGCCGACCCAGAAGAGAAGAAAGCCAAGGCCAAGGACGTGAAGCGCAAGGGAGCAGCCATGCTTGCGGCTGAGCCGGAGATGAAGCGCGGCCGGGGCCACCCCGAGTGGTCCAAGAGCAGACGTCTGTTCTGCACCTTCCACAACGTACATAGCCAAAATACCAACGACTGTCAAGAGTTCAGGGCCATTTGTGACGGGCACTCCGGTTGACGCCCCGAGCGCAGCGACCGGGGCTATGGCCGAGGAGGGGGACGAAGTGGAGGACGCTGGGACGACCGCGTCCCCCGCCAGGAGTGGCGCGACCGACCTCGTGAGGCCCGCTGGCAGGACCACCCTCGCGAGGGCGCCTCGAGGGATCAATGTTGGTTTCAAAACCGGAAGATCTCGTGTAGGGGGTCCTGAACTGTGCTTTTGAGGATCGAAGGTAACAGGAGACAGGGACACGATGTTTACCCAGGTTTGGGCCCTCTTGATGGAGGTAATACCCTACTTCCTGCTTGATTATCTTGGATGAATATGGGGTTTACAAGAGTTGATCTACCTCGAGATCATAATGAATAAACCCGCGATGTCTAGCCTGTATGATTATGATTCTTCTCTACAGACTAAACCCTCCGGTTTCTATAGAAACCGGAGGGGCCTGGGGTTATACAGAGTCGGTTTGCAGAGAAAGGAATCTTCACATTCGAATGCCAAGCTTGCCATCCACGCAAATTAGAGTCCCATCCGGACACGGGAAGAAGTCTTCTATCTTGTATCTTCATGGCCCATTAGTACGGCCCACGTCATATAGCCCGGACGCCCGAGGACCCCTTAATCCAGGACTCCCTCAGTAGCCCCTGAACCAGGCTTCAATGACGATGTGTCCGGCGCGCAGATTGTCCTCGGCATTGCAAGGCGGGTTCCTCCTCTGAATACTTCAAGGTAGTCCTTGAACACAGAAAACATGTCCCGCTCTGCAAAACAGGCACCACAAACAGCCGCAAAGAGTATAATATTTCACAAGTCCCATCTATTGACAACTTTTGTAGCGAGATGTTACATCCCTGCCCGGTCATCATTTCGAACCGTTTTTTAGCCTCCCGCTCGAGGTCTCAAGATGCATTTTTCATTGGCACGTCCTGTCGAAGCAGAGATCATGTCCCCTTATCACGGGATTCTCATTAATACGGGTGTGGGTAATCCAACCGCGCCGTCCGCACGACCCTTGGGGAATAGGCGAGTTTTAAGGCGAGTGAGGAAGCGCTTGATATTCGCTGCCTTTATAAGAGGATAAAGATCCACTCTTTCACCCACGCCTTCTTCTTATCTACCCATCCGTTCTCGAGCTCCAGCGCCCAAGCTTCCATCCTTTCCGCCCCCAAAAAAGCACTCTGACCATGTCCGGATCTGGAGCGCAGGGGAAGTGGATGGCCTCTTCCGTCACGGAGGAGAACACCACAGAGCGTCAGGAAGCAGGGTACTTGGCCCAGGAAATCGCCCACCGCCTTCCGGCCAAGGGGCAGATCGTCCCCATCCCCGAGCCCAATGAGAGGGTGGTATTCATCCCCCAGTTCATCCGCGGGTTAGGATTTCCCCTCCACCCCTTCGTCCACAGACTCATGTTCTACTACGGGCTAGATTTCCATGATCTAGCCCCAAACTCCTTCCTCAACATCTCGGCATTCATTGTTGTGTGCGAGGCCTTCCTCCGCATCCCACCCCACTTCATATTATGGTTAAAGATCTTCAATATGAAGCCAAAAGTGGTGGATGGTCAGCATGCAGAGTGCGGAGGCGCCATGATGAGCAAACTGTCCAACGTCACATGGCCAACAAGCACCTTTGTGGAGACTGTCAAGGGGTGGCAACAAGAGTGGTTCTACGCCACAGAGCCCCGTGACACCACCTGGGCCACGGCTCCCGAATTCAAGTCCGGGCCCCCAATGCGGCTTACCTCCTCGCTAAAAAAGGGCCTGGACTGGGCGTCGTCGGACGAAGTGTCAGTGCTGCAAATGCGCATCAAGAGCATGGTGGACAAGAACATCAAGCTTGTCAATGTGATCCAGGTGATGCTTTTTCGCCGGATCCTTCCTTGCCAAAGCTGGACTTGCCATCTGTGGGAGTTCGATCCGGCCAAGCACCAGACCTTGCAACGATTCTTCGGTTCCACGCACGAAGGTATCTGGAAGGTGCTTTTCAAGGCCAATCAGACGTGGCCGAAGATGACCGAGGACCGCGGATATAATCTGACTCAACCAGCCGGTTCGGTAAGTTTTTCATACTTCAAGGTGTATCTCTACCTGTGCATTCAAGGAAGATGTCTAAGCTTCTCCATTTGTCTTTTCAGGGCTGGATAAAGAAGGTGGAGCGGATTCAGTGTCCGGCTCCGCTGCCTGAAAACCCAGCCATACCACTTCTGACGAAGATGTTGGTTCCGGCGCCATACAAGGCGACGGAGAAGAAGGCCAAGAAGAAGGGCCAGGAGGCAATAAGTGGCCTCCGCCGTAAAGGCACTTTGGACGCAATGTCCAAAGACGCCAAAACCCACTCCTCTCCCGCCATGAATGACAAGGAGGAGGAAAGCAATTCTCCCCCCGAGGGGGAAGGAAGAAAAGGGCGGCCTCCACGAATCTGGAGGCAGAGGCGGAGGCGTCCAAGAAACAGAGGGTCTCCCGTGCGGACAATCCCGAATCAGACTCCGATAGAAGCTCTGAGTGGCGCCCCAGGGAGAAGCCCCTGGACGAATCATAAGTACTCAAAGGCACTTACGCACACATATATCCAGCTCCTTTACTTCGTGGTTTTAACATGTTGAATCATGCGCTGCAGTCCGGCTCATGTCCACCTCCAGCGATCCTCATCTCCGGGGAATTCGCTGGATCCAAATGTGATGGACAGCGGGTCGCTTCCACCGGCCTCCTCCCCCAAGACTACGGACGATGCCGAAGTGTTGTCCCGAAGGACCCTCCCAGGCCAGGGAGAGGTACAGGAGGCCGTCAAGGTGGCGCCAGAGGGTGATACCTCGGTTGCTGGACACATGGGGGAGCAGATCCCCCTGGAAACTGGCGACGGGGGCCATACCCAATTCGGCCCCTAGCTAAATACAATTCTGGAGGCCCATACGGCTTCAGAGTCAGGTAAATAGCCTCCCTCGAAAGAAGGAGGTGTACCTATTACACTGGTGACCTCTGTCCATCCAGAGGCACCGGATACTCTATTGGAAGCGCTTCAAGGTGCTTCCATTGTAGAAGAACACCGTGTCCTTATGGGTACGGTGGATGAGAGGGTTCAGTCTGCTAAAAGCGGACTAGCCGAAGCCTGCACCAGCCTTCTAACAGGCGTTGAGGTATGTGACGTAATTTTGCAAAAAGAATGCTGTAGTATAGACAGTAGCCCCTGAGACTCTGTCCGATTTTCAAAAAGAAAGCCAGACAAAGGATCAAATAATTTTTGCAGGAGATTAATCATATATGTCTATGTGAATAAGCAGGTGTCGATGCTGGCTGCGACCTCCCATTCTGCCGAAGTCTCCAAACTGAAGCAGAGTCTAGAGCAGGCCGATGAAGAGCTCGGCCGTGTGAAAAAACAACTAGAGGACAAGCAAGGTATGCAATGGCATGTGCAAATCTAAAATGATATGATTTGTTTGTGTTGATGATGTTATTATGATGTTTCATAGGAGCTGTAGCTGAGGTAGAGTCCCTCAAGAGTGCGCTGGCCGAGGCCCAGAAGAAAGCAGGGAAGGAACAAGCGGCCCGCAAAAAACACGAGTCAAGGGTCGAGGAGGTTCAGCAGGAGCTCAAGGACGCCATAAAGAAATGTGAGTCCTTGGAGCGCAAGATTGCGGACCAAGAGTCCGGACTTGCTAAGGCCCGCCAAAGTGCGTAAGATGCCTGGGTTGAAGCCCAGGGCGCCCTTCGGGAAATCCAGGAGGCCAAGCAGATTGCGGCGGGTAAGGCCTTTATTATGCAGAGCAAATTTGTGAAGAAGCGGCACCTCCTACTGACCCGAATTTGGAGTTCTCCAGGAGCGTTTGCAAATTTGCCTCGCAGTGTTGCTGATGCTGCGGAGTTCTTCCGAGATGAAGAGGGGAGCTCAACGGAGAAGCTGTTCTGGTCGCAGTACCTTGCGCCAGAGCATCCGGTGCCCCTCAGGGATCAGCTGAAACAGCTGACCGAGCTGCATAGGTTGGCCGGATTGGCCATGCAGGATTTGATAATCCGTTTGTGGCCTGCCAAAGCCATGCCCAGCAGCCAGTTCGGGCTCGTGAAGCGGCTGGTCGGTGCCTGCCCTCGGCTTGATGCCATAAAGCGGTAGGTCTACATTGATGCTGCGCGGATGGCCTTCACCCGTGTCAAGGTACAATGGGAGAAGATGAACGTTGTCAAGCTTGCGACCCAGGGACCGCCTGTGGGCAAAGAGCACCGCAAGCCCGAGCTATATTTTGATGATGTCCTGGAAGGATCTTGCATTGTGGAGGGCTAGTGTGGGAAGGACATTATCTTTGAATGAATGTATCTGGTCCTGTATTATGGAACAAAGCCTATATGTAATATATTGCTTGTTGTTTTGTGAAAATATTTCCTCCTGTGCGGCGGTTTTGTTAAATCTGAGAGTTGGCAATTCGTCGGCTTCTGCCCTCACGTAGGCAGTACGGGGGTGTTTGGGTTGGAACCTAAACGCACTTGACCAAAGAGTTTGGTCCTTGAAGGAGGTGTTTAGTGCATCGAACCAGGCAATCGGACTATGTGGCTTTATCACCCTCACTTAGCAATAGGATTTTGACAATAGGAGTGTAGGCGCAACCCCTAGTTAGTATTTGTTTATCCAGACTAGGGCGCTGTAGACACCTGATCAGGTGTAGGCCGATCTGTCGCATAATGCGGAAAAAATGCGAGAGATTTATGTATAGCCTTCGAATAGCTGACCAGCTCTCGCCGCATCATGATAGTCAGTTTTTGGCTTTCTCTACTGAGGTGTTTATCCGGATGAACCAGAAACACAATCGCAGTAGTTCTCCCTTTACTACCCTAGCCGATAAGACGAAACGTAACATAGCAAGCACAGGAGCCGGGTAACCCAACTATTGACCAAAGACATGATTCGGAGCCGATGAATATAATGCTATTTTCGAGGCGCTGATTTATACTGTAAAAAGTGTTCGGACTTGTTGCAAACGTATGGAGCGCAATAGAGCCCCTGGCGAGTTAAGTCGTACCAAAGTGTACGGGTGCCAAAAAATAGTGAAATATAATGGAGTAAGCCAGTGCCATATATGTTGGGCCGCAAACTAATGCCATTATAATCTGATTGCTACATCAAAGCGTATTTGTACAAATAATGCTGTCGTATTTTGGGTTCCGGCAGACCCTTGAGGTTCGAACTCTGGGGTGCGCGCGGAGATTACACTTCCTACCTTCCTGCACGCCTTTGCCTCGCAAGGATCTAAGCTACTAGAAGAACAACACAAGAGACACAGAGTTTATATTGCTTCGGGCCACCGATGTGGTGTAATACCCTACTCCAGTGTGTGGTGTGGTGGATTGCCTCTTGGGCTGATGATGAACAATACAAGGACGAACAGCCTCGCGAGGGTCTGTTCTTGGCTCGGGCAATGAACTGCTAGTGGGGTTCAGTTGCCCTTCTCTCTCTCTCTGTCTGATTGCTGATCGATTCGTCCCCGACCCTTAGGGTGGCTTGCCCTATTTATAGGCAAAGGCCCTGGGCCTCTTCCCAAATATTGAGCGGGAAGGGCGCCAACAATTGGCCATTTTGAAGGGGAACATTTGGTACACTTATCCTGGCTAAAGTTGGTCCTCGCCTGCCAAAGGCTCTGGTGGTGACGCCGGCTTGGGCTCCACAATGACTTCTTCCTTGTCGCGGAGTTGGTCTTGGTCTCGTTGCACCGAAATGGGTGCCTTTGCTTGATCCTCCCGCCTGCGCTTGCTCCCTTAGCACCAAAGAGGAAAGGAAGGACACTGCGCGGGCTGGTGCCCGCCCGGCACCCTTGGTCGTCATGGCTTGTGTCATGGGCACCTCATGAGGTACCCCGCCTTGATCTCTCCGCCTCCTCGTGAGACTGCCTGATGAGGCCGTGCCTGAGGAAGCTCCGTGTTGTCCGCCCCGCGAGGCTTGGCCCCTCGCGAGGGTCTTGGGTCTGTGTTGACAAAGATGGGCCGTGCTGGGCCCCCTTTGAGCCACGCCACAGGCCGCAGGCAGGCAAGTCTGGGGACCCCTGTTCCCAGAACGCCGACAGTAGCCCCCGGGCCCAAGGCTCGCCCGGACTTGGTCGTGCATTGAGGCGAAAGGGCAAGGGCGAAGCGCTACGGGCCCTAATAGCCTGCGGCCTTGGGCGCCGCGTGGTGGTTGATTGGACGTGGGAGGTACTGTTCCCCCACGCCCCCTTATTCCGCGCCATGCTAGGCGGACCCGTAGTTGTACACAGTCGCTTCCTTCCTTTTGCTCGTGCACCCTCTGTCCTTCCTCCGCTCGAACTCCAGCTCCTGCTCTCAACCCAATCTCAAACCATCTCCCCCCCTTCCCATCGCCATGGCTCCGACGAAGAAGGGAAGAGGGAAGCAACCCACGCCTCCGCCTCGCTCGCCGCCGTTGGTGGCCCCCGCCGTCGGCCGACCGATCATACTCAATCGGGAGGGCTTGGGCAAGGCCAGCTCGGCTCTGGCTACTACCTTCAACGAGTGCGGGAAGACGACGGCCTGGCCCACGTCTCAGTTCCCCACTGATAGGATAATCACCGAGGTCCATTACTTCGCTGATGCCTTGTGGGCGGGTCTGGTTCCCCCCTTTTCTGATTTCTTCAGGGCCGTGCTTTCCCATTACCAAATCCATATGATGCATCTGGGTCCTGAATCCATCGCCCTTCTCTCAGTCTTTGCTTTTGTTTGCGAAGCAATGATGGGCATCGCTCCGTCGGTTGCCTTGCTGCGCCACTTCTTCTCTCTGCGCCTCGTCGACTCTACCCAGTGCTCGGCGTGTGTGAGCTTTGTCGCCGCGCCTGAGACAGCGGCCTCTGGGATCGACTTCGGGCTCCCTTCGCCTTTGGCCGGGTTCCACGAGCAGTGGCTGTATGTGGACGTTGGGGTGCCCAGCCCCCTGCTGTCGAAGCCAACCTCGCCTGCTGTCCCCAATTCAGGATGGGGCCAGGAGACGCTCGAGAGCCCCCGGCTCGCCTACGTCTGGCGTCGCTGTCGGATCATGGGTTCCGGCAGACCCT
Source organism: Aegilops umbellulata (assembly GCA_032464435.1). NCBI lineage: Eukaryota > Viridiplantae > Streptophyta > Magnoliopsida > Poales > Poaceae > Aegilops > Aegilops umbellulata. The sequence goes on along the minus strand of CP136055.1, from coordinate 240,278,784 downwards.
TAAGGTTCGAACTCTGGGGCGCGCACGGAGATTATGCCCTCTACCTCTCCGTCTCGCAAGGATCTAAACTACAGGACGAACAGCACAAGAGACACAGGGTTTATACTAGTTCGGGCCACCATTGTGGTGTAATACCCTACTCTAGTTTGTGGTGGATGGATTGCCTCTTGGGCTGATGAGGATGAACAGTACAAGGAAGAACAGCCTCGCGAGGGTCTGTTCTTGGCTAGGGGATGAACTGCTGGGGGAGTTCGATTGCCCTTCTCTCTCTCTAAGTGTGTTGCTAGCTCTGTTTGTGGATGCTATGTTCTAGCTGGTTTCTTCCTCTCCCTACCCTGGGGGTGGCTAGTCCTATTTATAGGCAAAGGCCCTGGGCCTCTTCCCAAATATTTGAGCGGGAAGGGTGCCAACAATTGGCCAATTCGAAGGGGAACATCTAGTACACTTATCCTGACTAAAGTTGGTCTTCGCCTGCCAAAGGCCCTGTGGTGACGCCGTTCTGGGCTCCATGGTGACCTCCTCCCCACCGTTGGACTGGTCTTGGTCTTGTTGCACCGAAATGGGTGCCTTTGCTTGATCCTCTCGCCTGCGCTTGCCCCCTTTGCACCAAAGAGGAAAGGGGAACGCTGCGCGGGCTGGCGCCCGCCTGGCACCCTTGGTCGTCATGGCTTGCGTCATGGGCACCTCGCGAGGTACCCTGCCTTGATCTCTCCGCCTCCTCATGAGCCATCCTGAGGAGGCCGCGCCTGAGGAAGCACCGTGTCGTCCGCCTCGCGAGGCTTGGCCCCTCGCGAGGGTCTTGGGTCTGGTGTTGGTGAAGATGGGCCGCGCTAGGCCTCCATTCGAGCCACGCCGGAGGCCGCACGCAGGCAAGTCTGGGGACCCCCATTCCCAGAACGCCGACAGTAGCCCCCGGGCCCAAGGCGCGCATGGACTTGGACGTGCTGAAAGGCGAAAGGGCAAGGGCGAAGCGCCGCGGGCCCTAACAGCCTGCGGCCTTGGGCGCCGCGTGGCGGTTGATTGGGCGTGGGCGGTAATGTTTGCCCACGCTCCCTTATTTTGCGCCGCGCTAGGTTGCCCCACAGTTGTACACAGCCGCCCCTCTTCCTGTTGCTCGACTGTCCCTTGTTCTTTCTTCCTTCGAACTCTGACTCTTGCCTCTAATCCCATCTCACATCTCCTCTCTCCCGTCCACTGCCATGGCTCCGACGAAGAAAGAGAAAGTGAAAAAGCCTGCGCCTCCATCTTGCCCGCCGCCGCCGGTGGCTCCCGCCGTCAGCCACTCAATCATACTCAATCTGGAGTGCCTGGACAAGCTCAGTCCTGCTCTGGCCACCGTCTTCAACGAGTGTGGGAGGACGACGGCTTGGCCTATGTCCCACTTCCCCACGGACAGGATTATCACCAAGGTTCACTATTTTGCCGACGCCTTGTGGGTGGGTCTGGTTCCTCCTTTCTCCGATTTCTTCAACGCCGTCCTCACCCATTACCAGATCCACATGATGCATCTGGGTCCTGAATCCATTGCCCTCCTCTAGGTTTTTGCTTTTGTTTGCGAGGCGCTGATGGGCATCCCTCCTTCTGTTGCCTTGCTGCGCCATTTCTTCTCCTTGCGCCTGGTCGACCCCGCTCAATGCTCGACATGCGTGAGCTTCGTAGCTTCGCCCGAAACTGCGGCCTCTGGTATCGACTTCAACCTCCCTCTGCCTTCAGCCGGGTTTCGTGAGCGGTGGTTGTTCGTTGATGTCGGTGTGCCCAGCCCCCTGCTGGTGAAGCCAACTTCGCCTATTGTACCCAACTCTGGCTGGGGCTCGGAGACGCTCGAGAGCCCCCGGCTCGCCTTCGTCTGGCGCCGCTTCATGTTCTTGAGGAAGCTTGGCGTAACAGCGCCCAAGGTGGTGAAGGAGTTCCTATTGCGCCGCATTGCCCCTCTCCAGTGCCATTCTCGTCGAATGTGGGCCTTCAGCGGGCATGATGATCGCATGAGGCTTCAGGAAGAAGACTTGACGCCCGCGGCGCTGAGGACGGTGCTCTTGGTCCTGACTGGCGACCCCAACCCGGGCAGCATCCAGCGGGGAGGAGCTTTGTTGTACCTCTGCCAGAACAGGAATGACTTCGTGAGGCAGATGCCCCCTTTCGAGGAGTGGGGGCTGCGCCCTGCCGGCTTCCAAGGGCCTCGTGAGAACCCCGTGGCGGTGATTACCCTCCCGGTCGGCCTAGGCGAATCCTCCTCAAGTGGTGGAGCAAGGAGGCAGGAGACAGCGGGGTTCGAGAGAGCCACCGATGATGTGACCGCACCTGGCGATGCCCTTGATGGGGCAGCTCCTGAGGCCCGTGCCGCCGAGGCTGCGGGCGAGGTGCAGCCGCTTCCGACGCTTGAGGCCGGGGCTCCTGAGCCCCCGGCCGTGCCCTCTGGCGAGGCAACTGACTGCGCGCGCCAGGCATGCGTCCTCGACGCAGGTCGCCTTGGTGCTCCGTCCTCTTCGCGGGTTGATTCCTATGCACCTCTCCTGGGCCGCTTCCGTGTGGACTTCGAGGCCCTCCGGAGGAAAAGGGAGGCCCTGGGTGACGACTCCCCATGTCGCCTGCTGAAGCGCCGGAAGTACTTTGCCACCGACGAGTAAGCCTTCTCCTCTCCCGGCTCCTGATCCCCTTGTTGCGTCTACTGATCGTTGCTCTACAGGCCCCTTCCTGCCGAGGTCATGGAGGCCGCTGAGGTGCCGCCTCCCTTGACTTTGTCTCCTCCGCCACCCCCGAGTTCCCCGAGCAGCACGACCCTTGTGGTCAGGGCGAACGACGGGGTGGACCGTCACGTAGCGCGCGGCGGCCCTTCTGTCCCCGCAATCTCCTTTCGCGGGCCCTCTCTTGGCATCGGCAGCCTGCCATAGGCTTCTCGGCTGGTCGCGGGCTGCGACTGGCTGAGGCACCCCTTGGGCTCTTCTCCTGAGGTCGGGCTAGACTTAGGCCGGGCTTCTAATGCGGCGCGGCCGGCCGTCGTGAAGGCTCCAGCCCCCAGCCTCCTGCCCGGGGCCGGAGCGATGGTCCGCGGCCCTCGACGCCTGCTTGGGGCAGATGATGGTGTGGCAGATGTGCTAGAGCGTGCACGGGAGCGCCGTGCCCGTCGCCACGAGTTCCTTCGAAGGGCGAGTGGCACCGTAGACTTGCTTGGGCAAGATCTCGCCGATGAAGAAGCGCGCCTGGAAGCCGAGGGCCTGCACCTGGCCGCAGAGAGGCGCGAGCTGGAGGCCGCCGTTGCCCTCGCGCGTCATCAGCGCGACCTCGATGACGAAAAGGCGAAGGCGTCGCTGGAGGCTTCTCGGGCGGCTTGATCCCAGGCCGCTGAGGAGGCCCGGAGAGCTGACCGATAGCGAGAAGCAACAGAAGAACAGACCCGGGAGCTCCTGGCCCAGTGCCTCTCGTTGGAGGAGCAGGTGGAGCTGCGCGAGGCAGCCCTTGTGTCGATGAAGGTGGCCTCCGATGACCCGGTTGAGCTTCGGAAGCGCGAGGAAGCGCTGGTGCTGGAAGCTGCCGAACGCTCCCTCGAGTACGAGCGGCTGGAGACGAGGGAGCGCCTGGCGATGCATGCGGAAGACGATGTTGCCGCGCGAGAGACGCGTGTCTTGGAGGAGGTTGGTCATCGGGTGGCGATGGCGCGCCAAGGCCTCGAGCGCGAGTTCGAGAGGAAGATGGAGCTGATCCGGGTCGAGGCTGAGGGGAGGACCACGGCCTTGAGGGCCTAGCGGGAGGAGGCGACGTGGCGGGCCGATGCTTCTCGGGCCGCCCTTGAGGCAGCGCGGAAGGAATCCTCCGCCCTTTAGGCTGAGGTGCTCCGTCTCCGCCAGCGGGTGGAGAAGGCCGAGGCCGTCGAGCGTCAGAATGCCGATGAGATACGCCAGCGGCAAGTCCTGGAGCACGTGCACAGCCCCATGTGCACCACGCTCAGGGAAAGGGCTAACACTGTCACACCCTGATTTTCATGCCACAACACTTAAGCTAATAAATCATGATAAAATGTGGTTTGACAAAAACTTTTGAGTGTTTTGGACTTTGCTTGATTTGATTTTTGAGTGTTGTTTGCAAGTGCTCTAAAATCAAATAAATCCTCCAACTCTTATACTCCTTCTCCTTGATCCCAAAACCTTTTTCCCAATGATCATGCCATGTGTATAGAGCAATATAGTATTTTCTTACAAAAATAATTTGGCCAAAAAGTATTTTCAAAAAATAGTTTTCCAAAACCCCCTGGATTGAGGTTTGCACTACTAATACTTAATTAAGGGCAGTAAAAATATTTCAAAAGGTATATTTGAAACCTATTAGATATAGGATAACCAGAAACCACAAAACTATAATTTTAAAAGTTATTTTCCTATTTTATCTAAAGGCTTTTTTCTTAAGGCCAGAAATGGTCTTAAATAGGTTTAAATTATTTTTAAGCTTTAAAAATATTTGAGAAAAATCAGGGAAACTCAGTGGACATATATTTTCCATATATATGAGTTTCAACACATGGTCATGATCAAAATATTGGACAAAACCTCCCAAAACCATTTCTGCTCATTTCAAGGATTTGAAATATTTCTACAGGAAATATTTTCATAAAAATCCAAGAAAATTCTAGCATGTCACATATGACATGTTGGATGGTCTTGCCAAGTATCATGTCATGGAGAATAGTATAACCTCATGAAACCCTCTCAAAACCACTTCTGTCCTTTTTCAAGTTTGAACAGCTTTGCACTGTCAAACATGTCCAATTGCTCTCAAACTTGGTGCACATGCTCAAATGGTGTAATAATGCATCTACACCAAATGGCACAAGTTGGAGAGAATTTTATCTTGATCAAAGTGCCCCAAACCCTCTCTGACAAGAATCAAATTTGAACAAGTTTGTAGTACCAACTTTCTCTCCTTGACTCCAACTTTTGTGAGCATGTTCACATGACCAAATAAGGCCACTACACCAAGTTGTGCATCAAGGAGAAGTGATTTGCTCAACTAGATCTACACAAGTTCATTTCTGTTGATTTCTAGGGTTTACAAAAGTTGCATTGGCAACTTTGCCCAATTAAGCTCCAAATTGGTGGAAGGCCCTAATTATATGTGTCATTTCACCCTGAGGAGTTTCATTCCAAATGGAGTTCATTTGCTTACCCAAACAAGCATCAAACACCTTCTGCCACTTTACAAAAATTTCATTTTTGACCCCTTCCACTAATCTCCATGGCCTCAACTTTTTACCACAACCCCTACTAGTCCCCTTGCACCTCTAGTAGCAATGGAAAATCCATGGCTCAATCATTGAGGAGTGAAACCACCTCTTTCTCTCTCTGGACAGCCCACTTCTCCCTCTTCCTCACCTCCCTCCTCACTCCACTGGCCACCCAGGGCATCCAAAGCTCCTCCCCACTTGTTTACTTCTCCCTGGCGCTACCAGACATGAGTGGCCACGCCCCTGCCCTTTAAACAATTCCATGGCAGCCAAAGGCACGCTCTGGAGCGCGCTACAGTGCGCTCCCGCACTATAGCCGCCCCCATTCCAATGCCCTGACCACCTAGGGCCTCCCTATTCGTGTCTCCCGAGGTCGCCTCGACGTCCACGACATGCAATGCTATCGGGCCCCTCCTCCCCTGCCCTCTGTCTCCCTCCTCGAGCTCACCCGAGCGCGGCCTGGACCGCGCCCATGGTGCACCGGTGCCCCCCTATATAGAGCCTCCCCCCGAGCTCTCTCTCGCCTCGTTTGGGTCCCCCTCTCTCCCGTGCACCTCCCAGACATCCTCCTTCTCCCCCTCGTGCCCTCCAGCACCTTCCATGGCCGGAGTGCCGCCGCCGGCCTCCACTCTGATTCGGGCAAGGGCGGGCTTCTCCCCTCCTCCTCTCCTCACCAGGAAAGCATCCAGGGTCCGGCGACCCTTTTCCCCCCATCTTCCTGACCGTTGGGGCACTGTGCCCCTGCCCATCATCACCTGGGTGTCCGCCCGCCTTGGCCAGTGCCCGCCGCGCCTCGGCCACCCTCCCTGCCATCCCCGTGGAGCCCCTGATGCGCCGCTCCCTGGCGACCCCTCCGGTGGCCGCGGCTTGGCCGGGGGTGGCCTGTGCCGCCACGGGCAAGCACTGGACGGCGCTTGACTGCGGCCTCAATCCCCTCTGTCGCGGGCGCGGGAGGAAGGAGATGACCCTGCGGGTGGGCCCCGCAGGTCAGCGACGCAGCCGGCGGGCCCCGACGTTTAAGTGGAGGCGGGATCTGGGTTAACCGCCTTCCACCCAGTAAAGCGTACTCCGCTAGTACGCCTTCGGCGTGGCCCTTCTTGGCCGCGTGGCTGTGCAGCTGGGCCGGCCCAGTGCGCTGCGGCGCTATGCTGCGCTCGGTGCGCGGTATAGGTATAACCCCCCACTTCCTTTGTCTTTTTCTTTTCCGGAAAATTGTAAAATCTCCCAAATATTCATATTATCTCCAAATTTGATGATTCAAATTTCTAGTAGTTCAAAAAATCATAATCTATCTCATGGTGCAACTTGCACATTTTTCCAGGAACTTTTTCTTCACAAACATTTATCAAACCTTGTTTCTCCATTTCTATGATAAACTTTAGAAAATCACAGAGGGCTCAAATTTGATCCAAATGCCATGATTCAAATTCCTAGGTGTTCCTAAGTTCAAAACTTAGTTTTTGAACATTTTTACTAATACTTTCTGTACCAGATAAAATAATGGTCTATTTCTTCATATTTGTCAACTTTGCAAATCCATAGGAAAATCATTTCAACTCCAAATCCAGTGAAACCAATTCCTAGATGCTTCTAAAATCATCCTTTGATAAATGGGTGCCTTTGCTCATTTTTCAAAAAATAAGTTTCTGTATACTTCTTGCAATTCCATAAACCCCTCGATTCCGTCATATCAAAATGTTTAGAAATATCCACTGACCCAATTCCAATGAAACCACTCTGATTAATTTTCATATAACCAGAGATGTCCTAGAAAAGTCAAATCAATATTTTTAGAGCACTTTTATTTTTGCCTTGTGGTGTTGCTTATTATGATTGTTTCCGACGTTAGTTGATGAAGTAGACGGAGTACTTGGAGAAGGACCAGAAGACTTGAAGACTCAGATGAACCAGACAAGCAGCCCTTTGACCATGTCTATGAAACCCTTTTTATGCATGTCATATAGCACTTTGTTAGTGTTGCTTCAAAATCATGATGAGATGGTAACCACTTTGGTGGGTTGCCTTCGTTACTTCCTCGTTGATACCTGCATTATGCATGACCCTACCTTCTTATGAGGGTTATGCCGGTGGGAGTAGATAGGATGCTAAAGTAGTTGCTACGCAAAAAGCGACGGGAATATGCATGGTGATGGAGACAAAGAATTTTCAAAAGACTTTTCGAAAACCCCATCGGGTGCCACTTATGCCCGAGGGAGATGATGAGTTGGGTAACCACTTGATGACGAAGTGGTGTACCGAGACAAGTGTGTGTTGTTTTCCAAAACGGATTGGTTTAAGTTGCGACCGTTATTCCAACCTTACATGCGCAACCACTCTAAACTTATATGGGAAAGGGCATTATTGATTACCTAGGTCGATACTAGCTTGAAGCCCGCATTACTAGTGACGGGGGAGAGTTGGTGCTCTCTCTCGGGACGGGGTCATGCCAGGTAGGGCGGCCATGACTGTTTTCACAGGGCACCGGATACACCGTTGTGTCCCCTCTCGGATGTTACGATCTCGAGCGAGTCTCGTATGATGTACATCGTGAGGATACGGAACAACGAGTGGACTCCTTGTTAGTGTCGTCTAGGGAAAGGTAGTGATCGGGTGCTTACCCCGGGTACTTGAGGTACCGCGGGTCGTGGATGACACGGAAGTTCCCCGGATCTTGTGGGTAAAGTGTGCAACCTCTGCAGAGTGTAAAACTATTCGAATAGCCGTGTCCACGGTCAAGGACAGTTGGGTAACCGCTCTTGGGCTACGTCCACTTGTTTACAAACCAGTGTGTGTGGGAAGAACTACTTGGGTCAAGTCAAGGACTTGACATGATTGAGTTGGGTTGGTGCCCTCTCTATTTATGTTGATATATGTAACCTATCCTCATGCTTACTTAAATTCTCCTGATGCATGTCTTACAAGTTGTTGACCATGTAATTGCACCCAAAACTAGATTTCCGCAAAAATTTACCTATGTCATGCATTATTGTACCTTGAACCAAAACATGGGTTGCTTGCGAGTACATTCAAAGTACTCATTGGCTTGCCACTGGTTATTTAATTGACCAGGCATGGAAGAACAGGAGTTCGAGGAAGAATCCTTTGGGGACGAACATGCGAACTAGGACGCTTCCCAGTCAGAATGCATGTACGGTTAAGGCAGATGGCATGGGTTCTACTTATCAACGAAGATTTCCGCTGCTTGTGTTTCATTTGATGTTCAGCCCTTAAGGCTTTATCTATGTAAGACTTGACCATAATGGTCATAACTTGTGTAAGACGGTATGTATGGATGTAAGACTCTTGTTATTCAGCTTCTGTGTGTTCAGTGAGCATTGATCTCTGGGATCATTGTACACGTGCATTCGGTGATCACGACTTATGAGTCGGGGTCCCCACAGAGCTGGTATCAGAGCCATCCTGACTGTAGGAAGCCTTAGTTAGCATGGTCGTTAGTTAGGGTAAAACTATTTCCAAAACTACTACTAGTTTTCAAAACTATCTATACTTCTCTTCCCTTCTCAGTTTTTCGAAAACTAAGGTATACTTTCCTTATTGATCTCTTCCCCTTCAAAACCTTTGGTCGCTAGAACCCTTATGCCCCTGACCACTAGATTCCTTGTGATCCTCGTGGATAATCTAGAAGGAAGATGCATTGCCAGACATTCACCCACATCTCTTGAACACAAGATTGCCGACATCACAACAAGACGATACCAACAGAAAATACATCCTCGAGGGATGAGGATCAGAAGGCCCAGGAGATGGTGACACTCTTGACACTGCCCCAAGATGATGCAACCTTAGCCTACGACGATCAGGGCATAGGATATGCAAGATCATGATATACATCGCTAATAGGGAAACCCTGTCTCTACCGTTGTTGTATCGGCGACCACCGGTGGATGAGAACCTAGCCATTTGGTCCGCCTCACTATAGTGAGCAGGAAAAACGGTTCTCTTCATCCCCCGCTCTCGGTGACGATACTGTCAACAATGTGTTCGACGGATTGGACCTCTATTATGCCTTGTTAATGTCATTGCATAAAGGATGGCCACCTAGAACCGCCGACACCTTAAAAAGGCAAAAGCGATCATCATGATTAAGAGGACAAGAGAAGACCAAGTCAAATACCAGCTACGAGGAGACACCTTCACCCCATCATCTCATCAGGCGAGAAGTGTTGAAGATTCTTCAGGCCAAGCCGGATCATTTCATCGAACAACTATAAAAGACGTAGCAACACCTGAGGAAAAATTCAGAAGATTGCACGAGGCTCAAGGCACGATTGCTGAGTCCGAGAACCCCTAGGGTAGGATGAGTCGTGTACCCCCTATGCGCAGTCGAGTCCGTATGATGGTTCGAATAGAACCATGACTGTGTGTTGCTTGTTTTTACTTGTTTGTGTTTTAAGATAGGTCACAACTTTTGCCCTAGGCAACAAGTATGTGACTATATCACCTGCCTTATTTTGTTTCTTGTGTTTGGCCTTTTTTGCACATGTTTGATTGCACCTGCACTATAGAACCCCCTTTAGGCATTCTCCCCCCTCTATGCTACCTTCCCCCTCTCATCTCTCTCATCAACTGAAGACAAGCAAAACAATATGCACCAAGGATTCCGCCTCGGCGACAACTAGCACTGAAGACTTTTTGTTGCAGCCTCCTCGACCAAGTGAAACCCCGTAGAGTTATGTTTAACCCTACCGACTAGAAACCCATTCCTAGACCCTTCGAGACTTCATAAGATACCCCATAACAAATCCTTAGCCATGTGCTTAACCCACAGAATTGCAAGAGAACCAGTTAAGCCTCTGTAAACCTTGCACAACACTGGGTTCATTATGGAACTAGTGGACATAGTGAACACGCACATTATCATCCTAATATAGCACAAGAACTGACGATGCCATAGGGAAGACCAATTTGGGGATATATGAACAGAGGACAAATGACTTGATGAGTTTATATCGATGACTTTGAGGAATCATCTGAGACTATTTGGTGGATTATGAGGCTTTCCTGTTGGTAGATGAACGTGGTTGGATCATGATTATAGAGTAGCATAGCTTTACCCTGGATAAATTGGATTTAGTGGGACAATTAAGACTGCAAGCTGAATTCTTGAACGTATGAGGATTTGACTTAGCCAGGGGATATTGATAGGAGATAGTTGTCATTATGATAATGACTTGGGGGAATAAATAGGAATCCTCGTTGGACATGAGATTTGGATTCAATAGTTTATCCTAGTGGAGTATGGATGCAGAGTAATTATACATGGTTCGGAGTAAATTGGATTTAGACTGATGATCTCGATCATGATACCATGTTTCTTGGAGGACAATAAACTAGGAGATTGGATTAATTGTCGGAGTTTATCTAGGGATATGTATGAGCTTGATCTTGGAGTTTACTTGATCATGACAATGGGAATTGGTGGGGTTACTATAGTAGAGATAGCCCTTTCAAGCATTGGGGATTACATGGACTTTAGGAGATCATGTGGAACACCATAGACATTGGATTTGTAAAATTAATGGATTATGTAGCGATTAATGGAAGTTGGGCTATTGGAGTTGATTCATAGGAAGAAAACAAGATCTTGGAGTGGCTTACGACGTGTTTCCTTAGGATAGAGATGCTTTATCGCGGACCTTGGATCAATAGACTGAGCACTTGGATTGTGGTGATTAAATTCAAGCTTAGCAGCTTATGTGCTCAACCCATGGATTTTTAGGGGTAGCCATACATACGAGTTTGGGGATTGTAGACATATATGATTTTGTTAGACCTCCTCTCGAGAGTCATGAGGATATGAATAACATGAGTGATGATTGGAGTTGACCTATACGGGATGATTCTTTCGATAACATGATGTGATTATTTGGAAAGACTAGATAGAATAATTGGCATCTCAGAAACTGTGCTCAAGGATAAGATGATAAATGTTCACTCGCACACTAGAATCCTTGAAACCCTTAAGCCCCACCAAGCCACGATATGGTAGGAATCACAACCATGGGCTTTGGCTCTAGGACAAGGAAACCTTGGCCAATACCCAACCATAACCACCACCGATACCCCAACCTATACCCTAAGTACCCCGTGGGCAAGTCTTCACGGAGTACTCGGACAAGTTAGTTGCCATCTTTCCTTGATGACATACTTGCCTACCCGAAGACGGAAGAAGAACCGTTCAGCTGGTTAGGGAACATCTGAAGATCGCCATGTCCAGGAGAAAGAACTGCACCAACCACCATCGTCAAGAAGTAAACCTCCGCATCGAAGACCAGGCATATCTGCAAGCCACTTCTCTCAAGGGAACCAAACATTTTCACGACAAGGAAACCCACACCAAGATTTAACGACCCCCTCCGAGATCGCCACAAGACGAAGATAAGACAGCTACCAGTTAGAGTTACCGCCTGAGTTACCCACTTTGCATAGCGTTTTCCACGCGGCACACCTCCGGAAGTGTTTTCGACTTCCTAGATAGCCCGATCCCTACCAGGGCACCAATCACCAAACCATTGACCCCCAGCCCATCCTGACCTAGCGCGAGAGACCCCTCAGCAACCTGGATCAAGCAAGAACGTCATACACGAAGCCACACCATCAAGTACTTCAAGCTCAATGGAGCACTACACGGAAGCAGAACCAACTTGAGGACTTGAAGACTACCCCAGATCCAAGTTTCTTTATTCCTTTCCGCGCCTAGTCTGGGAATCTCGGGGACGAGATTCTTGTAAGGGGGTAGGTCTGTCACACCCTGATTTTCAGGCCACAACACTTAAGCTAATAAATCATGATAAAATGTGGTTTGACAAAAACTTTTGAGTGTTTTGGACTTTGCTTGATTAGATTTTTGAGTGTTGTTTGCAAGTGCTCTAAAATCAAATAAATCCTCCAACTCTTATACTCCTTATCCTTGATCCCAAAACCTTTTTCCCAATGATCATGCCATGTGTATAGAGCAATATAGTATTTTCTTACAAAAATAATTTGGCCAAAAAGTATTTTCAAAAATTAGTTTTCCAAAAACCCCTGGATTGAGGTTTGCACTACAAATACTTAATTAAGGGTAGTAAAAATATTTCAAAAGGTATATTTGAAACCTATTAGATATAGGATAACCAGAAACCACAAAAATATAATTTAAAAGTTATTTTCCTATTTTATCTAAAGGCTTTTTTCTTAAGGCCAGAAATGGTCTTAAATAGGTTAAAATTATTTTTAAGCTTTAAAAATATTTGAGAAAAATCAGGGAAACTCAGTGGACATATATTTTCCATATATATGAGTTTCAACACATGGTCATGATCAAAATATTGGACAAAACCTCCCAAAACCATTTCTGCTCATTTCAAGGATTTGAAATATTTCTACAGGAAATATTTTCATAAAAATCCAAGAAAATTCTAGCATGTCACATATGACATGTTGGATGGTCTTGCCAAGTATCATGTCATGGAGAATAGTATAACCCCATGAAACCCTCTCAAAACCACTTCTGTCCTTTTTCAAGTTTGAACAGCTTTGCACTGTCAAACATGTCCAATTGCTCTAAAACTTGGTGCACATGCTCAAATGGTGTAATAATGCATCTACACCAAATGGCACAAGTTGGAGAGAATTTTATCTTGATCAAAGTGCCCCAAACCCTCTCTGACAAGAATCAAATTTGAACAAGTTTGTACTACCAACTTTCTCTCCTTGACCCCAACTTTTGTGAGCATGTTCACATGACCAAATAAGGCCACTACACCAAGTTGTGCATCAAGGAGAAGTGATTTGCTCAACTAGATCTACACAAGTTCATTTCTGTTGATTTCTAGGGTTTACAAAAGTTGCATTGGCAACTTTGCCCAATTAAGCTCCAAATTGGTGGAAGGCCCTAATTATATGTGTCATTTCACCCCGTGGAGTCTCATTCCAAATGGAGTTCATTTGCTTACCCAAACAAGCATCAAACACCTTCTGCCACTTTACAAAACTTTCATTTTTGACCCCTTCCACTAATCTACATGGCCTCAACTTTTTACCACAACCCCTACTAGTCCCTTTGCACCTCCCGTAGCAATGGCAAATCCATGGCTCAATCAATGAGGAGTGAAACCACCTCTTTCTCTCTCTGGACAGCCCACTTCTCCCTCTTCCTCACCTCCCTCCTCACTCCACTGGCCACCCAGGGCATCCAAAGCTCCTCCCCACTTGTTTACTTCTCCCTGGCGCTACCAGACATGAGTGGCCACGCCCTGCCCTTTAAACAATGCCATGGCAGGCAAAGGCACGCTCTAGAGCGCACTACAGTGCGCTCCCGCACTGTAGCCGCCCCCATTCCAATGCCCTGACCACCTAGGGCCTCCCTATTCGTGTCTCCCGAGGTCGCCTCGACGTCCACGACACGCAATGCTATCGGGCCCCTCCTCCCTTGCCCTCTGTCTCCCTCCTCGAGCTCACTCGAGCGCGGCCTGGACCGCGCCCATGGTGCACCGGTGCCCCCCCTATATAGAGCCTCCCCCCGAGCTCTCTTTCGCCTCGTTTGGGTCCCCCTCTCTCCCGTGCACCTCCCAGACATCCTCCTTCTCCCCCTCGTGCCCTCCAGCACCTTCCATGGCCGGAGTGCCGCCGCTGGCCTCCACTTTGATTCGGGCAAGGGCGGGCTTCTCCCCTCCTCCTCTCCTCACCAGGAAAGCATCCAGGGTCCGGCGACCCTTTTCCCCCCATCTCCCTGACCGCCGGGGCACTGTGCCCCTGCCAATCATCACCTGGGTGTCCGCCCTCCTTGGCCAGTGCCCGCCGCGCCTCGGCCACCCTCCCTGCCATCCCCGGGGAGCCCCTGATGCGCCGCTCCCTGGCGACCCCTCCGGTGGCCGCGGCTTGGCCGGGGGTGGCCTGTGCCGCCACGGGAAAGCGCCGGCCGACGCTCGACTACGGCCTTGATCCTCTCTGTCGTGGGCGCAGGAGGAAGGAGATGACCCTGCGGGTGGGCGCGGGTCAGCGACGCAGCCGGCGGGCCCCGGCGTTTAAGTGGAGGCGGGATCTGGGTTAACCGTCTCCCCCCGAGTAAAGCGTACTCCGCTAGTACGCCTTCGGCATGGCCCTTCTTGGCCACGTGGCTGTGCAGCTGGGCAGGCCCAGTGCGCTGCGATGCTATGCTGCGCTCGGTGCGCGGTATAGGTATAACCCCCCACTTCCTTTGTCCTTTTCTTTTCCAGATAATTGTAAAATCTCCCAAATATTCATATTATCTCCAAATTTGATGATTCAAATTTCTAGTAGTTCATAAAATCATAATCTATTTCATGGTGCAACTTGCACATTTTTCCAGGAACTTTTTCTTCACAAACATTTATCAAACCTTGTTTCTCCATTTCTATGATAAACTTTAGAAAATCACAGAGGGCTCAAATTTGATCCAAATGTCATGATTCAAATTCCTAGGTGTTCCTAAGTTCAAAACTTAGTTTTTGAACATTTTTACTAATACTTTCTGTACCAGATAAAATAATGGTCTATTTCTTCATATTTGTCAACTTTGCAAATCCATAGGAAAATCATTTCAACTCCAAATCCAGTGAAACCAATTCCTAGATGCTTCTAAAATCATCCTTTGTTAAATGGGTGCCTTTGCTCATTTTTCAAAAAATAAGTTTCTGTATACTTCTTGCAATTCCATAAACCCCTTGATTCCGTCATATCAAGATGTTTAGAAATATCCACTGACCCAATTCCAATGAAACCACTCTGGTTAATTTTCATATAACCAGAGATGTCCTAGAAAAGTCAAATCAATACTTTTAGAGCACTTTTATTTTTGCCTTGTGGTGTTGCTTATTATGATTGTTTCCGACGTTAGTTGACGAAGTAGACGGAGTACTTGGAGAAGGACCAGAAGACTTGAAGACTCAGATGAACCAGGCAAGCAGCCCTTTGACCATGTCTATGAAACCCTTTTTATGCATGTCATATAGCACTTTATTAGTGTTGCTTCAAAATCATGATGAGATGGTAACCACTTTGGTGGGTTGCCTTCGTTACTTCCTCGTTGATACCTGCATTATGCATGACCCTACCTTCTTATGATGGTTATGACGGTGGGAGTAGATAGGATGCTAAAGTAGTTGCTACGCAAAAAGGGACGGGAATATGCAGGGTGATGGAGACAAAGCATTTTCAAAAGACTTTTCGAAAACCCCATCGGGTGCCACTTATGCCCGAGGGAGATGATGAGTTGGGTAACCACTTGATGACGAAGTGGTGTACCGAGACAAGTGTGTGTTGTTTTCCAAAACGGATTGGTTTAAGTTGCGACCGTTATTCCAACCTTACATGCGCAACCACTCTACCCTTATATGGGAAAGGGCATTATTGATTACCTAGGTCGATACTAGCTTGAAGCCCGCATTACTAGTGACGGGGGAGAGTTGGTGCTCTCTCTCGGGACGGGGTCGTGCCAGGTAGGGTGGCCATGACTGTTTTCACAGGGCACCGGATACACCGTTGTGTCCCCTCTCGGATGTTATGATCTCGAGCGAGTCTCGTATGATGTACATCATGAGGATACGGAACAACAAGTGGACTCCTTGTTAGTGTCGTCTAGGGAAAGGTAGTGATCGGGTGCTTACCCCGGGTACTTGAGGTACCGTGGGTCGTGGATTACACGGAAGTTCCCCGGATCTTGTGGGTAAAGTGTGCAACCTATGCAGAGTGTAAAACTATTCGAATAGCCGTGTCCATGGTCAAGGACAGTTGGGTAACCGCTCTTGGGCTACGTCCACTTGTTTACAAACCAGTGTGTGTGGGAAGAACTACTTGGGTCAAGTCAAGGACTTGACATGATTGAGTTGGGTTGGTGCCCTCTCTATTTATGTTGATATCTGTAACCTATCCTCATGCTTACTTAAATTCTCCTGATGCATGTCTTACAAGTTGTTGAACATGTAATTGCACCCAAAACTAGCTTTCCGCAAAAATTTACCTATGTCATGCATTATTGTACCTTGAACCAAAACATGGGTTGCTTGCGAGTACATTCAAAGTACTCATTGGCTTGCCACTGGTTATTTAATTGACCAGGCATGGAAGAACAGGAGTTCGAGGAAGAATCCTTTGGAGTTGAACATGCGAACTAGGACGCTTCCCAGTCAGAAAGCCTGTAGGGTTAAGGCAGATGGTATGGGTTCTACTTATCAACGAAGATTTCCGCTGCTTGTGTTTCATTTGATGTTCAACCCTTAAGGCTTTATCTATGTAAGACTTGACCATAATGGTCATAACTTGTGTAAGACGGTATGTATGGATGTAAGACTCTTGTTATTCAGCTTCTGTGTGTTCAGTGAGCATTGAGCTCTGGGATCACTGTACACATGCATTCGGTGATCACGACTTATGAGTCGGGGTCCCCCCAAACACTGCCCTGGGTAACATCTGTGAGGCAGCCGTTGGCGAGCTGCACACGATCAACTATGCCGGTAACCTGCAGTTCTTCACCGCTGTGGTGACGCAGCTGGAGGCACGGTCGGCCAGGGCCGACAGGTTGGTGGAGGAGAGGAGTCGCGCCCTGCTCGGGCGCGCCTTTTCCCGCGTCTTCAGCCATCTTCAGGACATGGACCCCCACTTCGACTTCGATGCCGCCATCGCCCCAGTCCCCCAGGCCGTCCGACGTGACCTGGCGAATTGGGTGGAGAACAACGTGCATGCTCTCGTCCGGGCCTTCACCTCGGATGACGACGGCGTGATCGTGGCTGCCGACGAGGGCGGCATGGTGGATGATCCCGACGCCGCTGGTGGTGGCGCAGACAACGAAGGCGAGTTCAGCGATGCCAGCGACAGCTCAGGAGGTGCTCCCGAGGATGCATTGGGAGACTTGTCAGACTGACCATGTACCACTCCCGTCTTTTTACCCTGCATGGATAGAACTCAGGTGTTTGGCCTGACGGTTGTGAGAGCATTTTTGGGAGGGGAAGCCCCTCATGTAAGAACTGGTGTCCATTATATCAGTGGCAGTCAAATCGCGCGCGTGCCCTATGGCAGGCTGGTTTACCTTTGTTCCTCGCTGGCTCCAAGGCTGCCTGCAGGAGGGCGCTGCGCCTTGGGTGTCCTCTAGTTGAGATCTCAGGATGTGGGATCGTTGCTGACGGAAAACTTCACAGGCGTGGGCCTTCTTCACAGGCTTCGGGCCTTCTCCCGAGCGGGACGTCTTCACAGGCATTCGCCTTCTTCACAGGCTCCGGGCCTTTTCCTAAACGCAATGGCTTCACAGGCGTTTGCCTTCTTCACAGGCTCCGGGCCTTTTCCTAAACGCAATGGCTTCACAGGCGTTTGCCTTCTTCACAGGCTCCGGGCCTTTTCCTAAACGCAATGGCTTCACAGGCGTTTGCCTTCTTCACAGGCTCCGGGACTTTTCCTAAACGCAATGGCTTCACAGGAGTTTGCCTTCTTCACAGGCTCCGGGCCTTTTCCTAAATGCAATGGCTTCACAGGCGTTTGCCTTCTTCGCAGGCTCCGGGCCTTCTCCCGAGCGGGACGTCTTCACAGGCATTCGCCTTCTTTACAGGCTCCGGGCCTTCTTAAGAAAAGACAACTTCCGCAGTCACCAAAAGGTAATCTCGTGAGGAAGCAACAACGGCAGTCAGGGCTGCGCTCGAGCTAGGCCTGGTCCGACTCGCGAGGGGCTCGCGAGGGGAGGTAGCCGTGGTGAGGCGGTGACGAGAATGCGAGAAATGGTTCGAACGAGACCAAGCACCCCTTCCCAGAACACACGCAAAGCTCAAATTCGAATTCAACTCAAATCCAGCGGGGGAAAAAGTTACAACCAAAGGGAAAAGGCGAATGAAAACAGACAAAAAGCCGCGTCCGGCACCTAATCTAGTCTTGGACGTCTTCTCACCAGCGCGGAGCTAAGTGCTGCCCACTGGGCGTGGGAGGGAGCCCCAGGGCCTGAGGCCGGCACCCCTGAGACTCCGGGGCGTGTACAGCCCCACTCATTATTACGTGAGAGTGTCACGGGGCGGCGAGCTTCACAGGCACTGGGCCTTCTTCACAGGAACCGGCCTTGCTTCATATCGCCAGACGAGGGCCCCGCCTTGCGCCACGCTCTAGTGCCACCAACGACGACCGGAAACCAGGATGCCGCCGGTGGGGTAGAGCGGTCGCCAGCGGTTCCCCCGACGACCACGGGTCCTCCGCCAGGGGCAGGCCCTCAGGCGCCTCCCCAGCGGAGGGCCTACCTTCTAAGAACACCTTGCTCTGGATGTCGCGGTGGTGATGTAGGATCCCTGCCCCTCTCCTGCAGCCCCCTGCGTCCTCCTCCCGAGGGGTAGGAGGCCGCGGGAGTGGGGCAGCTGCTCACTGCGGCGACCTGCACCTCCTGTGACCCATGATTAGCGTACGCCTGCTCTTGAGGAATTAACGATACCCGATAGTTGTCGCCTCCAGCGTGGCCAACGGAGCCGTCCTGGGGCTCCTGGAAGGGCTCGGCCTCTGGCGTCTCGTCTCCCCAGCTGGGGCTGAAGAGTGAGCCCTGCTCGCCCTCGTGAGCGTGCCCTTGGTCCATCATGTGAGGCACGTATTCTTCTGGCGCCGCCACCCCGAATGTTGTGCTGTAGTGCTCCATGCGCCCTGTGGCGTTGCTTGACGTGCCCACCACGGGGTGGTAGCGCGGTTGCCCGCTGGCGCCATGGGCCACACCGAGCCCCTCTCCTTCGCGCGCCGGGGGCGGGGGTAGTGCCACCGCCAGTCTAGCACCGGCGGATTCGCCGGTGTCAGGGTAGCCCTTAGACCCGTGGGAGCGTGCGGGGCCTCCTCGTGCGCCGCCCTGGGCTTAGGGCGGAAGTTGGATGCAGAAGGGGTGAGCCCCCGAAGCGGCAAAGCCCAGGAGTTCGGCGACCCGTTCCAGCAGCACGTCGCGAACGCCCTCCAGCAGCCTGCACTGCAGCAGCTCCCGTGCTACCGTGAGCGCGGCCCTCGAGTTCGCCTGCTCCCGGCGGGTGTACGGTGTCGTAGTCGCGGCGTGGTTGGAGGCTTTGCCGCCGACCGCGCCTGCCGCGGTGCGAGGGTCGCGGAGGCTTGTCCGTGTCGCACGCGGCCCGCAGCACCCTGCGGACCGCGAGCTGCCTGGGGCGCGGGGTCGCCCAGAGCGGGCGGCTCCGCGTAGATGGGCCACGCCGCCCATGGACCTTGGTTGCCCGCCTGGTCGCCGGACATGGTGATGACGATGCGACGGGAGGCGGAGAGGTAGGGAGGCAAATTCCGGCGCACCCCTACCTGGCGCGCCAAATGTCGAATCACGGGTTCCGGCAGACCCTTAAGGTTCGAACTCTGGGGTGCGCGCGGAGATTATGCCCTCTACCTCTCCGTCTCGCAAGGATCTAAACTACAGGACGAACAGCACAAGAGACACAGGGTTTATACTAGTTCGGGCCACCATTGTGGTGTAATACCCTACTCTAGTTTGTGGTGGATGGATTGCCTCTTGGGCTGATGAGGATGAACAGTACAAGGAAGAACAGCCTCGCGAGGGTCTGTTCTTGGCTAGGGGATGAACTGTTGGGGGAGTTCGATCGCCCTTCTCTCTCTAAGTGTGTTGCTAGCTCTGTTTGTGGATGCTATGTTCTAGCTGGTTTCTTCCTCTCCCTACCCTGGGGGTGGCTAGTCCTATTTATAGGCAAAGGCCCTGGGCCTCTTCCCAAATATTTGAGCGGGAAGGGCGCCAACAATTGGCCAATTCGAAGGGGAACATCTAGTACACTTATCCTGACTAAAGTTGGTCTTCGCCTGCCAAAGGCCCTGTGGTGACACCGTTCTGGGCTCCATGGTGAACTCCTCCCCACCGTTGGACTGGTCTTGGTCTTGTTGCACCGAAATGGGTGCCTTTGCTTGATCCTCTCGCCTGCGCTTGCCCTCTTTGCACCAAAGAGGAAAGGGGAACGCTGCGCGGGCTGGCGCCCGCCTGGCACCCTTGGTCGTCATGGCTTGCGTCATGGGCACCTCGCGAGGTACCCTGCCTTGATCTCTCCGCCTCCTCGTGAGCCATCCTAAGGAGGCCGCGCCTAAGGAAGCACCGTGTCGTCCGCCTCGCGAGGCTTGGCCCCTCGTGAGGGTCTTGGGTCTGGTGTTGGTGAAGATGGGCCGTGCTGGGCCCCCATTCGAGCCACGCCGCAGGCCGCAGGCAGGCAAGTCTGGGGACCCCCGTTCCTAGAACGCCGACAGTCGCTTCATGTTCTTGAAATCGAACGGCGTGACTGCGCCCAAGGTGGTGAAGGAGTTCCTGTTACGCCGTATTGCTCCTCTCCAGCGCCACTCCCGTCGAATGTGGACCTTCAGTGGGCGTCGTGATCATATGAGGCTCCAGGAAGAGGATCTAACGCCTGAAGTGCTGACGACGCTGCTCTTGGTCTTGACTGGTGACCCCAACCTGGGCAGCATCCAGCGGGGAGGGGCCCTGCTGTACCTTTGCAAGAACAAGGATGATTTTGTGAAGCAGATGCCTATCTTTGATGAGTGGGGGCTGCACCCTGTTGGCCTCCAGGGGCCTCGCGAGAACCCAGTGATGGTGACTGCCCTTGCAGTCGGCCAAGGCAACTCTTCCTCAAGTGGCGGAGCGGGCAGGCATGAGGCTCCAGAGGCCGAGGGGCCTCCTGACAGGGTGACAACGCTGGGTGATACTCACGAGGGAGCAGCTGCTGGGGCCCGTGCCGCCGAGTCCGAGAGTGGCGAGCAGCTGCCTTCAGTGTCTGCGAGTGAGGCCCCTGAGGTTCCGGTTGCTCCCTTGGGCGAGGCGACCGGCAGTGCGCACCAGGCAGGTGCCCCTGACGTGGATCGCCTTGATGCTTCGCCCTCGTCGCAGGTTGATCCCTACACTCAGCTTTTGGGCCGCTTCCGCGTGGACTTCGAGGCCCTCCGGAAGAAGAGGGAGGCCCTGGGCGACGATTATCCTTGTCTCTTGCTGAAGCGCAGGAAGTACTTTGCCACTGATGAGTAAGCCTTCTCCCTTTCCAGCTCTCGATCCTTCTGTCGCTTCTACTGATCTTTGCTCCGCAGGCCCCTGCCAGCCGAGCTCCCGGAGACGGCTGAGGTCCCGTCCTCCTTGGCATCGCCGCCTCCTCCGTCCCTGAGTTCTCCGGGGCAGCACAACCATCATCGGGAGGGTGATTGGAGAGGCGCACCATCCCAAGGTGCATCGAGGCCCTATGCACCCCGAGGCCTTCCTTCGCGGGCCTTCCCGGGGCATAGCCAGCCTGCCGTGGGCTTCTCGCCTGATCGTGGACTGCGATTGGATGAGGCGCCCCCTGCGCTCTTCATGTGATGGCGGGCTGGCTCCAGGACGGGCTCCTGGCGTGGCGTGCCCGACCGTCGCGAGGGTGCCAGCCCCCAGCCCCCTGCCCATAGGGGGAGCGCCGATCCATGGCCCCCGGCTTTTGCTTGGGGCAGGTCACGGTGTGGAGGACGTGCATGAGCGCGCTCGGGAGCGTCGCGCTCTTCGCCAAGGATTCCTTTGAAGGGCGGCCGACGCGGTGGGCCTGCTCGGTGAGGAGCTTGCTGATGAAGACGCGCGCCTTGAAGCCGAGGGTCTGCGCCTGGCCGCAGAGAGGCGCGAGCTGGAGAGCGCCATCGCCCTCGCGCGCCGCCAGCGCGATCTTGACGACGAAAGGGCCAAAGCGTCGTTGGCGGCCTCTCGCGAGGCCCAATCTCAGGCCGCTGAGGAGGCCCGGGAGGCTGACCGGCGGAGAGGAGCTGCGGAGGAGCGGGCTCGGGAGCTCCTGGCCCGGTGCGACTCGCTGGAGGAGCAAGTGGAGCTGCGCGAGGCAGCCCCTGCGTCGATGAAGGTGGCCTCCGGCGACCCGGCAAGGCTCCAGAGGCGTGAGGAGGCGCTGACGCTGGAAGCCGCCGAGCGCACCCGCGAGTAGGAGCGGCTGGAGACGAGGGAGCTCCTGGTGACCCAGGCGGAGGACGATGTCGCCGCGCGGGAGGCTCGTGTCTTGGAGGAGGTTGGACTTCGGGTGGCGATGGCGTGCCAAGACCTCGAGCGCGAGTTCGAGGGGAAGTTGGGGCTGATCAGGATCGAGGATGAAGGTAGGACCGCAGCCCTGAGGACCAAGCTGGAGGAAGCGATGCGTCGGACCGACGCTCTTCAGGCCGCGCTTGAGGTGGCGCAAGGGGAGTCAACCGCCTCCCGGGCCGAGGCGCTCCATCTTCGCCAACGGGTGGAGGAGGCTGAGGCCGTCGCGCGGTAGAACGCGGACGAGATACGTCAGCGGCAGGTCCTGGAGCATGAGCACGCCCCCATGCTCTCCACGCTCCGGGAAAGAGCCAACACAGCCTTGGGCAACATCTGCGAGGTGGCTGTTGGCGAGCCGCACGCAATCAACTACGCCTGCAATCTTCAGTTCTTCACCGCCGTGGTGACGCAGCTGGAGGCGCGGTGGTCCAGGGCGGATAGGTTGGTGGAGGAGAGGAGCCGCGCCCTGCTCGGGCGCGCCTTTTCCCGTGTCTTCAGCCATCTCCGGAACTTGTACCCCCACTTTGACTTCGACGCCGCCATCGCCCCAGTCCCCCAGGCCGTCCGAGACGACCTGGCGCACTGGGTGGAAGACAACGTGGATGCTCTCGTCAGGGCCTTCGCTTCGGACAACGACGACGTGATCGTGGCTCCTGACGAGGGCGGTGTGGTGAACGGCCCTGACGCCGCTGGCGGCGACGCCGACAGCGATGGCGAGTCTGGCGATGCCAGCTATGGCTCGGGAGGTGCTCCTGAGGACGCACTGGGGGATTTATCTGACTGATTACGCATTGTCCCTGTTTCCTTGCCCTGCACGAATAGAACTCAGGTTTTGGCCTGATGATTGTGAGAGCATTTTGGGATGGGGAGCCCCTCATGTAAAACTTGTGTTCATTGTATCTAGTTGACGCTGCGCTGCCTGTGCGTCCGCGCCTAGTGGTTGACTAGTTTACCTTCGTTCCGTGCGGGCCCCGAGGTAGCCTGCGGGTGGCTGTGGCGTCTTGAGCGTTCTCTGATTGAATCCGTAGGACGTAGGAGTGTCGCGTTCGGCAGGCTTCACAGGCGTTGGCCTTCTTCACAGGCTCCGGGCCTTTTCCCGAAGGATGATCTTCACATGCATTCGCCTTCTTCACAGGCTCCGGGCCTTTTCCCGTAGGATGATCTTCACAGGCATTCGCCTTCTTCACAGGCTCCGGGCCTTTTCCCGAAGGATGATCTTCACATGCATTCGCCTTCTTCACAGGCTCCGGGCCTTTTCCCGAAGGATGATCTTCACAGGCATTCGCCTTCTTCACAGGCTCCGGGCCTTTTCCCGAAGGATAATCTTCACTGGCATTTGAAATCCTCCCGAGAGGACGTGATGGCGACAGTCTGGGCTGCGCACAAGCTAGGCCTGACCTGGCCCGCGAGGGGCTCGCGAGAGGAGGTAGCTGAGGCTAGGTGGTAACCGAAACGCGAGAAATAGCTCGAACGAGACTAAGCACCCCTTCCCCGAACACACGCAAATCTCAAATTTGAATCCAACTTAAATCCAGCGGGGGGGGGGGGGGGGGAATTACAACCAAAGGGAAAAGCAATGAAAGCAGACAAAAGGCCGCGTCTGGCACCTAGTCTAGTCTTGGACGTCTTCTCACCAGCGCGGAGCTAAGTTCTGCCACTGGGCGTGGGAGGGAGCCCCAGGGCCTGAGGCCGGCACCCCTGAGACTCCGGGGCATGTACAGCCCCACTCATTATTACGTGAGAGTGTCACGGGGCGGAGAGCTTCACAGGCACTGGGCCTTCTTCACAGGTACCGGCCTTGCTTCATATCGCCAGACGAGGGCCCCGCCTTGCGCCACACTCTAGTGCCATCAACGATGACCGGAAACCAGGACGCCGCAGATGGGGTAGAGCGGTCGCCAGCGGTTCCCCCGACGACCACGGGTCCTCCGCCAGGGGCAGGCCCTGAGGCACCTCCCCGGCAGAGGGCCTACCTCCTAAGAATGCCTTGCTCCGAACGCCGCGGTGGTGATGTCGGATCTCTACCCCTCTCCTGCAGCCCCCTGCGCCCTCCTCCCGAGGGGTAGGAGACCGTGGGAGCGGGGCAACTCCCCGCTGTGGCGACCAGCATCTCCTGAGATCCATGATTAGCGTATGCCTGCTCCTGAGGAAGTAGAGGTACCCGATAATCGTTGCTTCCAGTGTGACCAGTGGGGCCATCCCTGGGCCCCTGGAAGGGCTCAGCTTCTGGTGCCTCGTTCTCCCAGCCTGGGCTGAGGAGCGAGCCTTGTTCGCCCTCGTGAGGGTGCCTCTGATCCATCATGTGGGGCATGTATTCTTCTGGCGCCGTCATCCCGAAGGCCATGCTGTAGTGCTCCGTGCGCCATGCAGCTCCGCTCGACGCGCCCACCGAGGGGTGGTAGCGCGAATGTCCACTGAGATCGTGGGTCGCGTCGAGTCCTTCTTCTTCACGGACCGGGGGCGGTGGTAGTGTCGCCGCCGGTCCGGTGCTGACAGCCTCGCCGGTGTTGGGGTAGCCTTGGAGCCCGCGGGCGGGCGCAGAGCCCCTGCATGGGCCGCCCTAGGCTTGAGGCGGGAGCTGAGTGAAGAAGGGGTGAGCCCCCGAGGCGGCGAAGCCCAGGAGCTCGGCGACCCGCTCCAGCAGCACGTCGCGTCCGCCCTCCAGCAGCCTGCACTGTAGCAGCTCTCGGGCCACCGTGAGCGCGGCCCTTGAGTTCGCCTGCTCCCGGCGGGAGTACGGCATCGTGGTCGCGGCGTGATTGGAGGCCATTGCTGCCGACTGCGGCGTGAGGGCCGTCGAAGCTTGCCCGCGTCGCCCGTGGCCCGCAGCGCCCTGCCGACTGCGAGCTGCCTGGGGCACGGGGTCGCTCGAGGCGAGCGGCTCTGTGCGGGCGGGCCATGCCGCCCATGGATCTGGGTTGCCCGCCTGGTCGCCGGACATGGTGATGACGATGCGGTGGGGCACGAAGTGGTGGAAGGCAGATTCCGACGCACCCCTACCTGGCGCACCAAATGTCGGATTTCGGGTTCCGGCAGACCCTTGAGGTTCGAACTCTGGGGTGCGCGCGGAGATTACGCTTCCTACCTTCCTGCACCCCTCCGCCTTGCAAGGATCTAAGCTACTAGAAGAACAACACAAGAGACACAGAGTTTATACTGGTTCGGGCCACCGATGTGGTGTAATACCCTACTCCAGTGTGTGGTGTGGTGGATTGCCTCTTGGGCTGATGATGAACAATACAAGGACGAACAACCTCGCGAGGGTCTGTTCTTGGCTAGGGCGATGAACTGCTAGTGGGGTTCAGTCGCCCTTCT
This sequence comes from Aegilops umbellulata, assembly GCA_032464435.1. Lineage (NCBI taxonomy): Eukaryota > Viridiplantae > Streptophyta > Magnoliopsida > Poales > Poaceae > Aegilops > Aegilops umbellulata. The sequence goes on along the minus strand of CP136055.1, from coordinate 240,253,252 downwards.
CTCTATCTCTCTCTCTGTGTCTGATTGCTGATCGATTCGTCCCCGGCCCTTAGGGTGGCTTGCCTTATTTATAGGCAAAGGCCCTAGGCCTCTTCCCAAATATTGAGCGGGAAGGGCGCCAACAATTGGCCATTTTGAAGGGGAACATCTGGTACACTTATCCTGACTAAAGTTGGTCCTCGCCTGCCAAAGGCTCTGGTGGTGACGCCGAATTGGGCTCCACAATGACTTCTTCCTTGTCACGGAGTTGGTCTTGGTCTCGTTGCACCGAAATGGGTGCCTTTGCTTGATCCTCCTGCCTGTGCTTGCTCCCTTAGCACCAAAGAGGAAAGGAAGGACACTGCGCGGGCTGGTTCCCGCCTGGCACCCTTGGTCGTCATGGCTTGCGTCATGGGCACCTCATGAGGTACCCCGCCTTGATCTCTCCGCCTCCTCATGAGACTGCCTGATGAGGCCGTGCCTGAGGAAGCTCTGTGTCGTCCGCCCCGCGAGACTTGGCCCCTCGCGAGGGTCTTGGGTCTGTGTTGACAAAGACGGGCCGTGCTGGGCCCCCTTTGTGCCATGCCGCAGGCCGCAGCCAGGCAAGTCTGGGGACCCCCGTTCCCAGAACACCGATAAATGCGATAAGCAACAGGGCTATTTAGCATGCCGAGCCAAGGGGAAGCTGCGTGCGGGTCCTGAAAACTGGCAAAGTGATCATCAAGAAGATCATCTAGATATTCGGCCACACGTCTATGTGGCTTGCCTCCTTGGTATGTTTATCCTTCGAAATGTCCAACGATCAGGCCATCATGAGGGGCCTGTGGAAAAGAAACCTAAAAATGATAGAAAGAAAAGGGAAAGTATGAGTGCCTAGATAAGGTTGAGCCAAAATCGAGTTATGCCTCCGTCTATGCCCATGGTACTTTTAGTGGGTAGTTATGTACGCGTGGTACGTATGCCGCGATTTGGTCGGGACTGAGACGGAGGCCAAATTGCTAGTCGAACTCCTGACGAGCTGGACTGTCGTGCTGTAGAGTAGTCCGGACTTGTTTAAAACTGTCCGGGGGCTTGGCCGCGGAATTGATGTTCTGCTTGATAAGGCCGCCCTGTACTTCCGCTGCCAGGGCCACGGTGTGCTCCTCGGTACGATGGGAGCGTTCCATGTTTCCATTGACTGTTATGACACCGCGTGGTCCGGGCATCTTAAGTTTGAGATAGGCATAGTGTGGCACCGCATTGAAGCGAGCGAATGCAGTTCGTCTGAGCAGTGTGTGATAGCCACTGCGGAAGGGAACGATGTCGAAGATCAAGTCTTCGCTTCGGAAGTAGTCCGGCGACCCGAAGACGACTTCCAATGTGATTGAGCCCATGCAATGGGCCTCTACACCTGGTATTACTCCTTTAAAGGTAGTTTTTGTGGGCCTGATCCTTGATGGATCGATGCCCATCTTGCGGACTGTGTCCTGATAGAGCAGGTTAAGGCTACTACCACTGTCCATGAGGATTCGCGTGAGGTGAAATCCATCAATGATTCGGTCGTATGGACCAGTGCGGCTGAGCTGCCGTGACGAATACTGGTCGGATGGTCCCTACGATCGAAAGTGATCGGGCAGGATGACCATGGATTGAATTTTGGGGCAACCGGCTCTATCGCATAGACGTCCCTGAGCGTGTGTTTGCGCTCCCTCTTGGGGATAAGCGTAAGGTATATCATGTTCACCTTTTTGACTTGGGGGGGGGGGGATTTCTTATGTCCCCCTGTGTTCGGTGGACGGTGCTCCTCGTCGTCGTCCTCACTTGGCGACCCCTTATCCTTGTTCTCGGTATTTAACTTACCGACTTGTTTAAAGACCCAACAGCTTCTGTTGGTATGATTGGCGGGTTTATTGGGGGTGTTGTGGATCTGACATGGTCGATCGAGGATTCGGTCCAAGCTGGATGAGCCCGGATTGCTTCTTTTAAATGGCTTCTTCCGTTGTCCGGACTTGGAGCCACTGAATCCTGCGTTGACTGCCGTGTCATCGGTATTGTTGCTGTTGTTCCGACACTTGTGCATGTTGCGTCGGGGCTTGCTGTTGCTATTTTTGGCTTCAGAAGTGCCAGGTTCGCTTGCATTGTTGCTGCTATGGGCTAGCCAACTATCTTCGCCCATGCAAAAGCGGGTCATAAGTGCCATGAGGGCTGCCATGGACTTCGGCTTTTCCTGGCCAAGGTGTCGGGCGAGCCATTCGTCGCGAATGCTATGCTTAAAGGCTGCTAGGGCTACGGCATCCGGACAATCGAAGATCTAGTTCTTTTTAATTTGGAACTTGGCCCAGAATTTCCTGGCCGACTCGCCAGGCTGTTGAACGATGTGACTTAAGTCATCGGCATCCGGAGGTCGGACGTATGTACCCTGGAAGTTGTCGCGGAAGGCGTCTTCTAAGTCCTCCCAGCTGCTAATGGAGTTTTCTGGCAGGTTGTTTAACCAGTGCCGAGCTGGTCCCTTGAGCTTTGGCGGGAGGTATTTGATGGCATGAAGATCATCACCGGGGGCCATATGAATATGGAGGAGGAAGTACTCAATCCATACTGCGAGATCTGTTGTTCCATCATATGATTCTATATTCATGGGTTTAAACCCTTCTGGGAATTCATGCTCCATTACTTCGTCAGTGAAGCAGAGGGGGTGTGCAGCGCCTCTATATCGGGCCAAGTCGCGACGCAGTTCGGATGGAGTCCGTCTGCGGTTTTCGGCCCGGGCGTGGTGATGCTTGTCGCGCTCGTCTAGATAGCCGTCTTCGTGTGTCGAGGCACGCCCCTGCGATCCGTAGATCGATCTGGTCTGACCTGCTCGATTCTCCAAGTCCTATCGTAGGTCGTACGTATATCCCCGAGCTGTTGTGTCTCTGCTTTTACGGTGAGGTAGTATGGGCTGGTGTTCGGCTTGATTTGCCATTTTGTCACGACCACGTGGTGGCCGGTCAGCCGCGTTACGTGTTGATGGTACGGGCTCCAGCGCCTCGTCGTCAAATTGACGTAGCAACTTATGCTTCGGGTAACTCTTGGTTGGGCGCCTAAGGCCATATTCCTCGGCTGCCATGATATTAGTCGACCTATCGTTGAGCAGATCTTGGTCAACTTGAAGCCGCTGCTGTTTCTTTTTTTCAGGCTCCTTGCAGTGGCTATTAGCCGGTGCTTCAAGCGCTCCTACTCAAGGGGTTCCTCGGGCATGATAAAGTCTTCGTCGCCGAGGCTCACCTCATCTTCGGAGAGTGGAAGATAATTACTATCCTATGAGTCTTCGTTTACAACCTGTTTGTCAGGGCCAATTTGCCCATCTTCCCGATCGTCATGTTCGGAGGTTGGCTCGATGGGGTCTTCTTGGTCTTCGACGTCGTCTGGATATTGTTGTCTCTGGTGCCGGTATTGTTGTCTTTTCCACGGCGGGATTTGGAGTGGCTCCGCTGACGTTGGCGCTTTGGTTGTGTCTCAGGAGGTGTATCCTCAACTAGATTTTTTTCGTTATCGCCGTTACCCTCTTTGGGTGTATCCACCATGTACACGTCATACGAAGAGGTGGCCGTCCAGCGTCCGATAAACGGCGGGTTTTGGGCCTGCTCTTCTCCGGGATTGTCGTCCATACCGACATGTCTTCGGAGCCGTAATCGAGCATGTCGGTTAAGTCCTCGACAGTGGCTATGAAGTGGGTGGTGGGTGGGACGTAAAATTCCCCGCTCTCAGCCCCTAGTCCGGGTTGGGCATAGTTCAGATGTTACCCCTCTGTAATGACAAGGGATCGCATTAAGTCCAGAGCCTCGCTTAAAGGCGAGGTTTGGCCAGGGATAAAAGAGTCTATGGAGTACGGCAGGAAGAAAACTCCTTGGCCGAGCTCACATGATGCTGACTCCGAGGGTTCGGAGCCAGTGTTCGGAGAAGAGTCCGGCTTCATGATGATTGCCGGTGGTGCTGCTTCCTCCGGCTCTCCCGTACCAGGCTCGATAGCCGTAGAGAGTCCGACGGGCTTGGGAGTCTCGTCTTCGGACCTAGTGATGCACTCCAGATCTAAGGCCAGAGCGACATAATCCAGATTTCCAAAACTAACCTGGTGACCTGGGGCATAGTTGTCGATCTGCTCGAGATGGCCAAGCGAGTTGGCCCACAGTGCAAAGCCGCCGAACACAAAGATCTGGCCGGGGAGAAAGATCTCCCTCATGGCAACATTGTTGTAGATGACTGATGGAGCCATCAAACCTTCTGGCGACGACACAGTGGAACTTTCAATGAAAGCACCAATGTCGCTGTCAAAACCAGCGGATCTTAGGTAGGGGGTCCCGAACTGTGCGTCTGAGGATCGAAGGTAAGAGGAGACAGGGACACTATGTTTACCCAGGTTCGGGCCCTCTTGATGGATGTAATACCCTACTTCCTGCTTGATTATCTTGCATGAATATGGGGTTTACAAGAGTTGATCTACCTCGAGATCGTAATGGCTAAACCCTAGATGTCTAGCATGTATGATTATGATTCTTCTTTACGGACTAAACCCTCCGGTTTATATAGACACCGGAGGGGCCTGGGGTTATATAGAGTCGGTTTACAGAGAAATGAATCTTCACATCTGAATGCCAAGCTTGCCATCCACGCAAAGGAGAGTCCCATCCGGACACGTGAAGAAGTCTTCTATCTTGTATCTTCATGGCCCATTAGTCCAGCCCACGTCACATAGCCCGGACACCCGAGGACCCCTTAATCCAGGACTCCCTCAATCGGCCTCGCGAGGACTGTCCTCGGGGCAACGCCAGCCTCCCTCCGCTGCCACCACTGCCCAGGAGGAACGACGACCAACACTAGGACGAGGGGGCTGGGGGCTTCCAGGAGCCTTGGGACATCGCATGCATCTTGGGTGGTGCTCAGGCCCGAGCCTCCCAACGCATCTTCAAGCGGTTTTCCCGGGAGGTGAACGCGGCTCTCCCCAGGCTCAAGGCCACGCGCCCACTCAGGTGGTCCAAGTGCGCCATTACTTTCAGCTCGTCCGACCAGCTCAAGTGCGCGGCAACTACCGGTGCCCTCCCGATGCTCTGCTCACCCATCATTAGCAACGTCCACGTCACCAAGACCCTCATCCACGGCGGCGTAGGGCTCAATGTCCTATTCGTCAAGACGTTCGATCGCCTCCAGGTGCCATAGGATCAACTACAGCCTACCAAGCCCTTCTCAGGAGTGACTGACGGCCCCACTACCCCGATAGGGCAGGTCCGCCTCCCTGTCACTTTCGGCAAGCGCGATAACTACCGCACTGAGCTCATCGACTTCGACGTCGCCCACATTCGCCTGCCGTACAATGCCATCCTCGGGTATCCAGCCTTGGCCAAGTTTATGGCAGTGACCCATCACGGCTACAACGTCCTCAAGATGCCCGGGACCGGCAGCGTCATCACGCTCGCCTGTGAAGAGAAGGATGCGGTGTGCTCTCTCGAGTGTGCTTACCAAGCTGCAGCAGCCGAAGACCCAGATAACGAAGGTGCCATCTACCCTCCTGAGGCCATCCCCAAGAAGAAGAAGCAGTTGCTCCACCAAGGGCCTCGGGAGAGCGGCGTTTCCAGTGGCACCACCTCAGGACCTGCGCCCGTGGATGGGGTGTCTCCCTTCCTCGCATAGGAAGGCGCGCACGGTGCCCTCCTCATGCTGGGCTTGGGGGCTCTCTTCTGGAGGGCCTTGGACCTATCCAACATCACGGGGGAGGCGCTCGGGCACCATGTGGAGGCGTGCTTCGCCGCACGTTTCTCCCAAGAGGGCACAAGGCGAGGAGAGCCTAGTGCTCAGGAGTTCATCACCAAAACCACCCAGGAGCTTCAAGAGGCGAGAGCCATATGTGGCGACCGCCGCCCACCACCTGGTGTAGATCCATGTCCTGGAGAGGACGACGAGCTGCACGCCTGCGTCGATATATCATGGCTCAACAAGGCTGCATCTCAAGAGTGTTTCTGGCATTCGCGTGTTGGTCGGTGCGGGGGTCCACCTCGCAGCTACGTTCGCATGCCCTTCGGCTTGCCGAACGCGACTGTCACCTTCCAGCGCCACTTGCGGAGCATTCTGGTGACTCAGGAGGCCAGGCATCATGCAGTCTTGGTGGAGATGGCGACAGTCCTTCAGGAAACACCCGAGCCCCTAGAGCCTCCTATGGCTCAGGACCCTGGTGGCTCATGAGGAACGACTCCTTCAGCATGCACCTTCAGCTACTCCAACACCTCTTCGACAACGGTACCAAGTGACATTTTCTAATTTACTCAGCTAGGAGCACCCCTCGGGATGCATCATTCCTAGGTCGCACGGGCCTGTCCCTGCGGCGTGTATCTTTTTGCATCTTTAGCTTACTCTGTTGGGGGGCCTCGGGTTGCATCCTCCCCAGGCCGCATGGGTCCGTCCCTGCGGCATGTATCGTTCTTGCATCTATTCGTACTAGCTTGTCTCCTTGCATGAGTTACCTATGATTGCCACTTGCCTGATTACATCTTGCGGCATCCCGCGTTGCTGACCGATCTCCTGTTCACCCCGCGACGAGGACTCCACATGTCGGCACGCCGCTTGTGCTCGGGCCCGTCCCTGCAATACTGATAAACCTTAGAGATTGAGCTCTGGCTCGCGGCCCGCTCCGCGCACGTCACCTCACCAAATCCTCAGTGCCTTCCTCTTCTTGTGGGACAATTAGCAGCTGGGTAGCCAATGCGATTACGAGCTATATTCCCTCTCCAACTAACTCGCAGGAATCTCCGAAGCAGTAGCTACGGGTGGCCCCGTCAGCTCGTTCCTTCTCTCATGTGATTCGCTTGCGCGTGAAATGGGGGCTCCTGAGCATCGCGCCTTAGAAGCTCTTACTGACTCTCCAGCCCTCACCCCTTGGCCTTGACCACAGCATTGTGACCTCGCATAACAACGGCGGCTGAGCCTTGCTCGAGGGTCGGGACCCGAGAACGCAGAGCACCCAGGGAGGCATGAGAGGGGGGATCTAACGTGAGCCTTACCTAGTAGTACCACCATCACTGATGCACAAGCCGGGCGCGGCACAAGGAATCGACCCAGCATCGCTAAAGATAAGTCACGCATTCGAGCCAGCCCAGCGTTGTGACACAAAATTCCTAGCTCCAGCAGCCTTGCTACGGCAACGCCACCTACCTTTCCTGCCTTCAGGGAGTTGCTTGTACGCTAAAGGGGACCTCTTGAGCATCGCGCCTCAGGAGCTCTTACCGGACCTCAGGCCGCTCACCTCCTGGCCTTGACCACGACATTGCGACCTGGCATACCAGCGACGGCTGAAGCCTGCCTGGGGACTGGGACCTGTCAGCGTAGAGCGCCAAGCTACCGCAAGGTTGGAAAGGGGGGATGATGACCCACAAGTATAGGGGATCTATCGTAGTCCTTTCGATAAGTAAGAGTGTCGAACACAACGAGGATCAGAAGGAAATGATAAGCGGTTTTCAGCAAGGTATTCTCTGCAAGCACTGAAATAATAAGTAACGGATAGTTTTGTGATAGGATAATTTGTAACGAGGAACAAGTAATAGAAGTAAATAAAGTGCAGCAAAGTGGCCCAATCCTTTTTGTAGCAAAGGACAAGCCTGGACAAACTCTTATATGGAGAAAAGCGCTCCCGAGGACACATGGGAATTATCGTCAAGCTAGTTTTCATCATGTTCATATGATTCGCGTTCGGTACTTTGATAATTTGATATGTGGGTGGACCGGTGCTTGGGTGTTGTTCTTACTTGTACAATCATCCCACTTATGATTAACCTCTATTGCAAGCATCCGCAACTACAACAAAAGTATTAAGGTAAACCTAACCATAGCATGAAACATATGGATCCAAATCAGCCCCTAACAAAGCAACACGTAAACTAGGGTTTAAGCTTCTGTCACTCTAGCAACCCATCATCTACTTATTACTTCCCAATTGTCGGATCACGGGTTCCGGCAGACCCTTAAGGTTCGAACTCTGGGGTGCGCGCGGAGATCGTGCCCTCTACCTCTCCGTCTCGTAGGGACCTAACTACTGCAAGAACAGCACAAGAGACACAGAGTTTATACTAGTTCGGGCCACCGTTGTGGTGTAATACCCTACTCTAGTTTGTGGTGGGTGGATTGCCTCTTGGGCTGATGATGAAGAACAGTACAAGGAAGAACAGCCTCGCGAGGGTCAGTTCTTGGCTAGGGGATGAACTGTTGGAGGAGTCCAATCGCCCTTCTCTCTCTCTCTCTGGATGCCTCTTTTCTGGCTGCCTCTACTCTGGGGGTGGCTAGTCCTATTTATAGGCAAAGGCCCTGGGCCTCTTCCCAAATATTGAGCGGGAAGGGCGCCAACAATTGGCCAATTCAAAGGGGAACATCTGGTACACTTATCCTGACTAAAGTTGGTCTTTGCCTGCCAAAGGCCCTGTGGTGACGCCGTCCTGGGCTCCATGGTGACCTCCTTCCCACCGTTGGACTAGTCTCGGTCTCGTTGCACCGAAATGGGTGCCTTTGCTTGATCCTCTTGCCTGCGCTTGCCCCCTTTGCACCAAAGAGGAAAGGGAGACGCTGCGCAGGCTGGCGCCCGCCTGGCACCCTTGGTCGTCATGGCTTGCGTCATGGGCACCTCGTGAGGTACCCGCCTTGATCTCTCCGCCTCCTCGCGAGCCAGCCTGAGGAGGCCGTGCTTGAGGAAGCGCCATGTCGTCCGCCTCGCGAGGCTTGGCCCCTCGCGAGTGTCTTGAGCCTTGTGCTGATGAAGATGGGCCACGCTGAGCCCCCATTTGAGCCACGCCGCAGGCCGCAGGCAGGCAAGTCTGGGGACCCCCGTTCCCAGAACGCCGATAGTAGCCCCCGGGCCCAAGGCGCGCATGGACTTGGCCGTGCCGAGAGGCAAAAGGGCAAGGGCGAAGCGCCGCGGGCCCTAACAGCCTGCGGCCTTGGGCGCCGCGTGGCGGTTTGACAGGACGTGGGCGTCTCTGCTTCCACACGACGCCTTGGCAACTGCGTGACTTGACTAGTCCCTGCATGCGTAGATACGGGTCATTATTACCTGCGATCGTGGTGCTCGACGGTTGGCCTCTTTCGGCTATAAGTGCGAGGCCGCACAAGCTCCGCCAGTCCACCCCTTCCCGCTTCTCTTCTTCTTCCTCTCCTTCGCCGCCGCCGCTCGCATGGCTCCGAAGAGGTTCTCAGCCGTGGAGAAGGGGAAGGCTAGTCGGGCGGGGCCCGACTCCCCTCCGGCCAAGCGCGGCCGGGGTCGTCCCCGCAAGCATCCCACGGTCCCCGCTGTGGCTCCCCGTGGGCACAGGGGTGGTTCTCCGCGTGGTGGTGAGCGCTCGGCTGCCAAGGGGAGGCAAGCTGTGGCTGCGCGGCCCCCCAGGCCGCGCTTTCGCTCGGCGGAGGTGCTGCCGGATTTTGTTGTGTGGTCGGCGGACCCAACCAACACCTGGCTCCAGCTCCCTCGCTTCTTCATCAGCGAGCTGCCGGCCAGCGCCCGGTGCGGCTTCTGGCTTCAGGCTGACGGTTGCTGCAGTTGGGCCTCCTGGGTTTCGCTCGAGGTCTCCTCTTCTGGGAATGGGGCCCTGACTCGCGGCCGGCAAACATTTGCCCGCGCGCGCGGCCTGGGCCAGCGGTGCACCCTGCACTACAAGTTCGACGGCGACGGCACCCTCTACGTGAGGGTGTTTGGGGAAGATGGTTGCCGCGCAGGATGCTGCCCCGAGGACGACGACCGTGGCCAGGGGCCTCGCTCCGACGATGATGGAGGAGACAACGCCCACTCTGATGGCGGCGCCCGATGCTCCCCAAGCTCCACCAACTCTTCTTCGGGCGGCTCCTCCAGCGGTGGCCGCAGCCAGCCCCCTCGCCGCCGCGCTTGCTTGGGGGTGGCTGTTCACCCGCCCGTCGCCGCGCCCCGATGAAGCGCGAGAGGGAGTCCGCCTGAGCTCCGGAGGCATCCGGTGTCGCCTCAGCAGGCCGATGTGAGGCGGGCCGCGCCGGGCTCGCCCTTTCCTTTTCCTTTTGCTCCCTATGTAAAACAAAACAGCTGCATGGAGACCCGTGGGGGCGTGTTGAGAATCATTGCCGTTGTAGCCATTACCTTGATTTTGTTGTTGCGCTTCTCAACTATTTGCCCTCGCGTAGGTAGTTTGCGGCCCCAGCCGGGGGGCGACCGACCCAGGCCCTGTGTGCATGTCGCGGTGCCCGAGGGGCACGGACCAGAGGGGTGCTCCTGTAGAGAGCCTGGGCCGTGAAACCTTTAAGCGGCTAGAGCAGAAACGCTCACGAGGGCGTTCGAGTCCCATCCCTCGCGAGGCCTTTCATGAGAGAAAATCAAAACGAGGAGCGAAAATCGACAAACCACAAATCAACAACGGCCATAGTTTCGATAAGACTTCAAATGCAAGTAAAACACGTCAAATGCGGAAAGCAAATGAAAAAGCCGCGTCCGGCACCTAGTCTAGTCTTCGACGTCTTCTCACCAGCGCGGAGCTAAGTGCTACCACTGGGCGTGGGAGGGAGCCCCAGGGCCTGAGGCCGGCGCTCCTGAGACTCCGGGGCGTGTACAGCCCCACTCATTATTACGTGAGAGTGTTACGGGGCGGCGAGCTTCACAGGTGTTGGCCTTCTTCACAGGCTCCGGCCCTTTCTCCTTAGAGGTAATAAGCTTCACAGGCATTCGCCTTCTTCCCAGGCTCTGGGCCTTTTCCCTTAGAGGTAATAAGCTTCACAGGCATTCGCCTTCTTCACAGGCTCGGGGCCTTTTCCCTTAGAGGTAATAAGCTTCACAGGCATTCGCCTTCTTCACAGGCTCTGGGCCTTTTCCAAAAAGAGACGATCTTCACAGGCGTTCGCCTTCTTCACAGGCTCAGGGCCTTTTCCAAAAAGAGATGATCTTCACAGGCGTTCGCCTTCTTCACAGGCTCTGGGCCTTTTCCAAAAAGAGACGATCTTCACAGGCGTTCGCCTTCTTCACAGGCTCAGGGCCTTTTCCAAAAGAGACGATCTTCACAGGCGTTCGCCTTCTTCACAGGCTCTGGGCCTTTTAGGGGTAGAACCTCCGGAGGTGCTGGATGTTCCACGCGTTCTGGATCGGCTCCCCCTCTTGAGTTTCCAAGCGCACGGAGCCAGGCCTGAAAACATGAACAACCTTGAACGGGCCCTCCCACATGGGAGAGAGCTTGTGCAGCCCTTCCCTGGAGAGGACCCGCCTGAGTACGAGGTCTCCTACCTCGAGGGTCCTGGGGTGGATGTTGCGGCAGTGATATCGTCGTAGCGCCTGTTGGTACCTTGCCGCTCGCAGCGCGGCTTCCCGGCGGCGTTCCTCCCCCAGCACGAGGTCCATCCCCCGCATGGCATCCTGCTGCGCCTCGTCGAACGCCAGGACCCGCGCGGAGCGACGCCTGACCTCATGAGGAAGGACTGCTTCGGCTCCATAGACCAGGAAGAACGGGGTTTCCCCGGTTGGTTTGGTCGCGGTTGTGCGGATGTACCACAACACGGATTGGAGCTCGTCGTACCAACCCCTGCCGCAGGCCTCCAGCTTCTTCTTGAACGTTCTGGTCTTGAGGCCTCTCAGGACCTCTGCGTTGGCTCGTTCGGCTTGCCCATTGCTTCGCGGGTGTGCCACCGAAGCGTAGCATATCTGCGTTCCAAGGTTAGCACAGTATGTTTTGAAGAGATTACTGGTGAACTGCGAACCGTTGTCTGTGATGATGCGGTTCGGCACCCCGAACCGGCTCATGATACCCCTGATGAACTTGACCGTGGAGCCCGCGGGGATGGTACGGACAGCCTCCACCTCTGCCCACTTGGTGAACTTGTCAATGGCGGCGTAGAGGTAACGGTAGCCCCCTGGCGCCTGAGGGAACGGGCCCAGAATATCCAACCCCCAAACTGCGAATGGCCACGAGAAGGGTATAGTCTGCAGGCTCCCCGCTGGTTGATGGATCTGCTTGGAATGGAACTGGCAGGCCTCACAAGCCTTTACTAATTCGATTGCGTCGTTGAGCGCGGCGGGCCAATAGAACCCACTACGGAATGCTTTGTCGACGAGGGTCCGTGATGATGAGTAGTGTCCGCAGTCTCCGCCGTGTATGTCCCCCAGTAGTTCCCTTCCTTGCTCCCTGGAGATGCAGCGCAGAGATACGTCGTTGGGTCGCTTCCGGTAGAGTTCTCCGTCTCTGATGTAGTATGCCGTGGCCTGCCGCGCCACACGTTCTACTTCCTCCTCCTTCTCTAGCAGGGCCCCATGTGTCAGGTAATTCCGGAGCTCTGTGATCTAGCATTCCTCCTGAGGTTCCATCGTCAGGAGCAAGCGTGCTCCTGAGGGCGGTCCGTAGGCCGGGGCTCCCGAGGCTGGCGGCTGAGGGAGCTCCTCTCGAGGCTGAGCCGTGCTTGATAGCGTTGGCTGCACTGAGGGCTTGAAGAGCCGCTCTTCGAAGACGCCGGGCTCCTGCGGCAGCAGCCTGGACGCTCGTCCGGCTATGTCGTCAGCTTCCTGGTTGGTGCCACGGGGCACGTGCTTCAGCTCCAGCCCCCAGAACTGCTTTTCAATCCTGCAGACCTCCGCCAGGTAGGCCTCCATATGCTCGTCCTTCGGCTCGTACACCTTATTGGAGAAGTTGACTAGGAGCTGCGAGTCGCCTTTGACGGTGAGGCGCTTCACTCCCAGGGCTGCTGCGGGCTTCAACCCGGCTATCAGTCCCTCATATTCTGCTATGTTGTTGGAGACCTTTTCTCCTTGCTAGAAACAGAGTTGTACTGCATAGTAAAGCTTATCCTAAGTGGGTGATATCAACACAGCACCGGCCCCCGCGCCGTGCCTGGAGAATGCCCCGTCGAAGTACATGACCCAGCCTTCTGGCGCCTCGCTCCCTAGGGAGAGGGAACGATCCTCGTTGTCCTTGAGGCCTGGCGCCTCTGTCCATTCCGCCACGAAATCCGCCAATGCGGCTCCTTTGATGACCCTAGTTGTGCTGAACTCGAGCTGAAATGCCTGCATCTCTATGTTCCATTCAGCGACCCTTCCGGCTGAGTTAGGGCTCCTGAGCACCCTCTCCAGGGGGTACGATGAGACGACCTTGATCGGGTGAGCTTGGAAGTAGTGACGCAGCTTGCGCGAGGCCACTAGTAGCGCGAGGAGGAGCTTCTGAGGCATCGGGTATCGTGCCCTCGCGTCCCGTAGCACCGTGCTAACGAAGTAGACCGGGTGCTCAACAAGGCTGAGAGCATCTTGGGTCGCGGCGCCCTCGGGAGGTGAGGGCACCTCACAGGACAACGTGACCTCGGGAGGTGGACCATCCGGGCGTGCGGCCTCTCCTGTCTCTGGTGCGTTCTTCGGCAGTTGATCCTCCTCATCTGTGGTTTTGTCTTCCTCGGGCTTTCCTTGTTCCCTTTTTGCCTTGCCTCGGGCTGCCGCTGCGGTCTTGACCTGGCGCTCCTCCCTAACCGCCACCAAGGCCGCGCTGGCGGAGTAGGGGGTGGCAGCGAGGTAGAGCAGCAGGGGCTCTTGAGGACGTGGGGCCACCATGACTGGGGGACTGGTTAGGTACCTCTTGAGATCCCGTAACGCCTTATCTGCCTCTTCAGTCCATTCAAAGGGCCCCTTTTTCTTCATCAGCTGAAAGAAAGGTAGCGCTCGTTCCCCCAATTTGGAGATGAAGCGCCCTAGTGCGGTCACACGCCCAGTGAGCTTCTGCATTTCTCTGAGGGTCTTTGGCGGACTCATGTCCTCGACCGCCTTGACCTTCTCGGGGTTGGCCTCGATGCCACAGTGAGATACGAGGAATCCCAAAAGCTTGCCTGAGGGAACGCCAAACACACATTTCTCCGGGTTGAGCCGCAGGTTCACTGCGTCGAGGCTCGCGAAGGTCTCCTCCAGGTCTTGTATCAGGGTCCTGGCCTCTCGAGATTTCACCACAATGTCATCAACGTATGATTCAACATTCTTCCCGAGCTGCGGGCCCAAGGTGATGTGCATCAACCGCTGAAAAGTTGCCCCTGCGTTGCGCAGTCCAAATGGCATGCATGTATAGCAGTATACCCCGCACGGGGTCAAGAAGGCGGTCTTCTCAACGTCTTCTATCGCCATCTTGATCTGGTGATATCCGGAGAAGGCATCCAAAAAGCACAGCAGGTCGCACTCGGCGGTGGAATCGACGACCTGGTCGATGCGAGGGAGCGGGAACGGATCTTGCGGGCATGCCTTGTTGAGGTTGGTGAAGTCGACACACATGCGTTCCTTCCCCCCTTTCTTGGGCACAACGACAGGGTTGGCCAACCAATCTGGGTACCGGACCTCGCGAATGACTCCAGCGGCTTCTAACTTGCGGGTCTCTTGGACGATGAAGTCCTGCTTCTCTACGGACTGCCGCCTGGCCTTCTGCTTCACGGGGCGCACATTTGGGCACACGTTGAGGTGGTGCTCGATGACGTCCCTGAGGATCCCTGCCAACTGATCGGGCTCCCAAGCAAACACTTTCTTGTTTGCACGCAGGAACTTGACCAGGGCCTCCTCCTGCTCAGGCCCCAGGTTGGCGCCAATGGTGAAAGTGGCGCTGGAGGACCCGTCCTCGTCGAGGGTATCTGCTTGGTTTCTACCTTGTCCTGGGTGAACAACTGCTTCTTCTTGGTAGGCGCAGCCCCCTTGGGCTCAGGGGTCCCCGCGTCGGTGGGCTGTGCCGATGCCGCCGTCTTGAAGGCGAGCTTGAGTACTCGCAGGGCGTCCCCGGTGTCTCCGTGCACGGTGAGGGTACCGCTGCTCCCGGGCATCTTCATGAGGTTGTACGCCGGGTGCGTGGCGGCCATGAACTGAGCCAGTGCCGGGTAGCCGAGGATGGCGTTGTAAGGGAGGCCGATGGGGGCGATGTTGAAGTCGACCATCTCCGCGCGAAAGTTGTCGTAGGTGCCGAAGGTTACCGGGAGCCGGATCTGTCCCAAGGAGTCGGACGACCCGCCCCCGACGCCCGAGAAGGATCGGCTGGGTTGCAGCCGCTCCCGGGGTATGCAGAGGAGGTTGAAGGTCTCGACCGAGAGCACGCTGAGGCCCGCGCCGCCATCGACGAGGGTTCTGGTGACGGCCACCTGGCAGATGGTGGGGGTCCATAACAGGGGGAGCGCGCCCGAGCCGGCCAAGTTAGCGGGGTGGTCCTCCGAGCTGAAGGTCAGACCAACCTTGCGCGCCGCCCGGTTCGGGAGAGCCCCCTGCCGCGCGGAAACGGCGCCGATCTGGCGGGCAAACGGCTTGACATGGCGGCTCGTGGGTGGCGCCTGCGAGCCGCCCAGGAGGGCCGCAACGACCGGGAGCGTCGACGTCGTGGTGCAGCCGCCCTGTCACATAGGCAGACACCAGGGTGGTGCTTGCTTCTCGCCTCCCGCCGGGCCGGTGGCGGTGTTGACGGCGGGCGACGGGGAACGGCGAGGACGTCCGCCAATGAGGGCCGCTGGCGTGACGCGAGCTCGACGTGCGCCGTACATGGATGCGGCAGCCGGGGGAGGACAGAGCGGTGGAAGGCAGATTCCGGCGCACCCCTACCTGGCGCGCCAATGTCGGATCACGGGTTCCGGCAGACCCTTAAGGTTCGAACTCTGGGGTGCGCGCGGAGTCGTGCCCTCTACCTCTCCGTCTCGTAGGGATCTAACTACTGCAAGAACAACACCAGAGACACAAAGTTTACACTAGTTCGGGCCACCGTTGTGGTGTAATACCCTACTCTAGTTTGTGGTGGGTGGATTGCCTCTTGGGTTGATGATGAAGAACAGTACAAGGAAGAACAGCCTCGCGAGGGTCAGTTCTTGGCTAGGGGATGAACTGTTGGAGGAGTCCAATCGCCCTTCTCTCTCTCTGGATGCCTCTTTTCTGGCTGCCTCTACTCTGGGGCTGGCTAGTCCTATTTATAGGCAAAGGCCCTGGGCCTCTTCCCAAATATTGAGCGGGAAGGGCGCCAACAATTGGCCAATTCGAAGGGGAACATCTGGTACACTTATCCTGACTAAAGTTGGTCTTCGCCTGCCAAAGGCCCTGTGGTGACACCGTCCTGGGCTCCATGGTGACCTCCTTCCCACCGTTGGACTGGTCTCGGTCTCGTTGCACCAAAATGGGTGCCTTTGCTTGATCCTCTCGCCTGCGCTTGCCCCCTTTGCACCAAAGAGGAAAGGGAGACGCTGCGTAGGCTGGCGCCCGCCTGGCACCCTTGGTCGTCATGGCTTGCATCATGGGCACCTCGTGACGTACCCGCCTTGATCTCTCTGCCTCCTCGTGAGCCAACCTGAGGAGGCCGTGCTTGAGGAAGCGCATGTCGTCTGCCTCGCGAGGGTCTTGAGCCTTGTGCTGATGAAGATGGGCCACGCTGGGCCCCCATTTGAGCCACGCCGCAGGCCGCAGGCAGGCAAGTCTGGGGACCCCCGTTCCCAGAACGCCGACACCAATGCCTTCATCTAGGCCCAAATAATGGTGAAGTGTCATGTAGTCGACGTTCACATAACACCACTAGAGGATAGACAACATACATCTCATCAAAATATCGAACGAATACCAAATTCACATGACTTCTAATAGCAAGACTTCTCCCATGTCCTCAGGAACAAACGTAACTACTCACAAAGCATATTCATGTTCATAATCAGAGGAGTATTAATATGCATAAAGTATCTGAACATATGATCTTCCACCAAATAAACCAACTAGCATCAACTACATGGAGTAATCAACACAACTAGCAACCTACAGGTACCAATCCCAGACTTGGAGACAAGAATTGGATACAAGAGATGAACTAGGGTTTGAGAGGAGATGGTGCTGATGTAGATGTTGATGGAGATTTCCCTCTCCCGATGAGAGGAGCGTTGGTGATGACGGTGGCGATGATTTCCCCCTCCTGGAGGGAAGTGTCCCCGGCAGAACAGCTCTGCCAGAGCCCTAGATTGGTTCCGCCAAGGTTCCGCCTCGTGGCGGCGGAGTCTCGTCCCGAAAGGTTGCTTATGATTTTTCTTCAGACGAAAGACTTCATATAGAAGAAGATGGCCACCGGAGGACCAACAAGGGGCCCATGAGGCAGGGGGCGCGCCCCCACCCTCGTGGACAGGTGGTGGCCCCCCTGATGTATTTCTTCCGCTCGGTATTTTTTATTATTTCCAAAAATAACTTTCGTGGAGTTTCAGGACTTTTGGAGTTGTGCTGAATAGGTCTCTAATATTTGCTCCTTTTCCAGCCCAGAATTCCAGCTGCCGGCATTCTCCCTCCTTATGTGAACCTTGTAAAATAAGAGAGAATAGGCATAAGTATTGTGACATAACGTGTAATAACAGCCCATAATGCAATAAATATCTATATAAAAGCATGATGCAAAACGGACGTATCAACTCCCCCAAGCTTAGACCTCGCTTGTCCTCAAGCGAAAGCCGATAACGATAAATATGTCCACATGTTTAGAGGTAGAGGTGTCGATAAAATAAAATTTGGACATGAGGGCATCATGATTATTCTCATAACAGCACCATATATGGATATTGTCATATGACTTCTTATGCTCAAGTAATAATCTACTCACAGTGCAAAGTATGAATCAGAAACTTTATTGAGAACTAACAAACTATAATCTCAGTCATTGAGGCAATTGCAATTTATCATAACATCAGAAAGAGTCTATGTCAGAGCTTTCTAGCAAGTCCACATACTCAACTATCATTTAGTCTTTCATAATTGCTAACACTCACGCAATACTTGTGGTTACGGAGTTTTAATCAGACACATAGAAGGATAGGGGCTTATAGTTTTGCCTCCCAACCTTTTACCTCAAGGGTAATGTCAACAATAATAACTCATGCTCCCCTACATCCAATTAGATATATCTATCAGGATCTTTCCAACATCCTGTGCTTGCCAAAGGATAAAATGTAAAAAGGAAAGGTGAAGATCACCATGACTCTTGCATAAGGTAGAAGATAGTAATAAAAGATAGGCCCTTCGCTGAGGGAAGCATAGGTTGCCATGCGCTTTCAGGGTTGGATGCACAAAATCTTAATGCGAAAGAATGTCACTTTATATTGCCACTTGTGATATGAACCTTTATTATGCAGTCCGTCGCTTTTATTTCTTCCACATCACAAGATCGTATAAAGCTTATTTCCTCCACACCAATCAATCATACATATTTAGAGAGCACTTTTTATTGCTTGCACCGATGACAACTTACTTGAAGGATCTTACTCAATCCATAGGTAGATATGGTGGACTCTCATGGCAAAACTAGTTTAAGGGTATTTGGAAGCACAAGTAGTATCTCTACTTGGTGCAAAGAATTTGGCTAGCATGAGGGGGAAAGGCAAGCCCAACATGTTGGATGATCCATGACAATATACTTTATCTCAGATATAAGAAAACATAACCCATTACGTTGTCTTCCTTGTCCAACATCAACTCTTTAGCATGTCATATTTTAATGAGTGCTCCCAATCATAAAAGATGTCCAAGATAGTATATTTATATGTGAAACCTCTCTTTCTTTATTACTTCCTATTAATTGCAAAGATGACCAAAGCTATGTTTGTCAACTCCCAACAATTTTTAATCATCATACTCTTTCTATGTGAAGTCATTACTCTCCATAAGATCAATATGATCTCTTTATTTCTTTTTGTTCTTTTTCTCTTTTCTTTTATTAACTCAAGATCATAGCAAGATAATCAAGCCCTTGACTCAACACTACTCTTTATTATATAGCTCACAGACTCGATTACATAGAGAGATCATAAAGCAAAACCCAAAACTAGATCATACCAAAAAAAATATTCTACTAGATCAAGATACTACTAATAGGATCGGACTAAGAAAAAGGTAAATATAGGAGTGTGATGGTGATACGATACCGGGGCATCTCCCCCAAGCTTGGCAGTTGCCAAGGGGAGTGCCCATACCCATGTGATTATTTCTCCTTTGCTGGTGAAGAAGATGGTGGTGATGATGGATAGTCACACATTGAGCGTAAGAGGTCCTCCAGCTTGCGGATAATGCCCTTGAGTGCAACGATATGCTCCTTCAACAAAATATTTTCACGTGTGAGATACTTATTCTGTATACGAGCTAACTCAATCATCTTGAAAGCTTCGATCTCAGTTGGGGCAAGAAGATTGTGATCAAGTTGAAGGATGTCTTCTATTGCCGGAACTTGGTCCTCCGTGGCCTTCTTGATCCCTTCGTCCTTGTTGATCTCCATGGGTTCTTCCCTCTTATGCTCTATCTTCATTAGCCAAGCATCGTTGTCACCATTATTGGAGGAGGGGACGACATGATGCTTGGCCTTGACAACCTTCACAGAAAACATCTCGAAACAAGAACAGAGGATAATTGCATGATACAGGAGTCAAAACCCTCGAGAGATTATATAATGAATTTTTACCGACCAAAATACGTATCGTGCAAGAAAACGGAGTCCGGAGAGCACATGAGGTGCCCACGAGGTAGGAGGGCACGCCCAGGGGGGTAGGGCGCGCCCTCTACCCTCGTGGAGCCCTCGTGTCCTTCCCGGACTGCTTCTTATTTTTCTATTTTTCTAAATATTCCACAATGGAGAAATATTGCCTTTAGAACTGTTTTGGAGTCAGTTTACTTACCGTACCACATACCTATTCCTTTTTGGAGTCTGAAATGTTCCGAAAGTGTCCCTTATGTATTCCTCCGGGGTTACGGTTTCAATAACATTGGTTTCAACGTTTATGGGATTACCTGAGATAATTACCTGAGATATAATGTTTGATTCTTTGACCGTTCACCACCTTCGGATTTGTGCCTTCGAAGTTGTTGATTTTTATGGCACCAGAACGATAGACCTCCTCGATAACATAAGGACCTTCCCATTTAGAGAGAAGTTTTCCTGCAAAAAATCTTAAACGAGAGTTGTATAGCAATACATAATCACCTACATTAAACCCACGCTTTTGTATCCTTTTGTCATGCCATCTTTTAACTTTTTCTTTAAACAACTTGGCATTTTCATAAGCTTGGGTTCTCCATTCATCAAGTGAGCTAATGTCAAATAACCTCTTCTCACCGGCAAGTTTGAAATCATAGTTGTGGTCTTTAATAGCCCAATATGCCTTATGTTCTAGTTCGAGAGGTAAGTGACATGCTTTTCCATAAACCATTTTATACGGAGACATACCCATAGGATTTTTATATGCAGTTCTATAGGCCCATAATGCATCATCAAGTTTCTTGGACCAATTATTTCTAGATCTATTAACAGTCTTTTGCAAAATTAATTTGAGCTCTCTATTACTCAATTCTACTTGACCACTAGACTGCGGGTGATATGGAGATGCAATTCTATGATTAACATCATATTTAGCAAGCATTTTACGAAAAGCACCATGAATAAAATGTGAACCACCATTAGTCATTAAATATTTAGGGATTCCAAACCTCGGAAAAATAACTTCCTTAAGCATTTTAATAGAGGTGTTATGAGCAACACTACTAGTTGGAATAGCTTCTACCCACTTAGTAACGTAATCAACAGCAACTAAAATATGTGTGTATCCATTAGAGGCAGGAAAAGGTCCCATATAATCAAAGCCCCAAACATCAAATGGTTTAATAACAAGTGAATAGTTCATAGGCATTTCTTGAGGTCTACTACTATTACCAATTCTTTGACATTCATCACAAGACAAGACAGCATCTTTGAAGAGAGTAGGCCAATAAAAACCGGATTGCAATACCTTTGTGCAGTTCTATCTCCAGCGTGGTGTCGTCCATAAGCTTCGGAGTGACACTTGCATAGGATCTGTTCCTGTTCATGCTCTGGTACACAACGTATAATAACACCGTCTACTCCTTCTTTATAAAGATGTGGGTCATCCCAAAAGTAATGTCTCAAATCATAGAAAAACTTTTTCTTTTGCTGGTATGTGAAACTAGGTGGTATAAATTTAGCAACAATGTAGTTAGCATAATCAGCATACCATGGAGCAGTACGAGAAGTATTTATGACATTTAATTGTTCATCAAGAAAGCTATCATCAATAGGTAGTGGGTCATCAAGAACATTTTCTAACCTAGACAAGTTGTCTGCAATGGGGTTCTCAGCTCCCTTTCTATCGACAATATGCAAATAAAATTCTTGTAGCAAGAGGACCCATCTAATAAGTCTAGGTTTAGCATCTTTCTTTTCCATAACATATTTAATAGCAGCATGATCCGTGTGAATAGTTACTTTAGAATCGACAATATAAGGTCTGAACTTATCACAAGCAAATACAACTGCTAAGAATTCTTTTTCAGTAGTAGCATAATTTATCTAAGCATTGTCTAGAGTCTTACTAGCATATTGAATAACATTTAATTTCTTATCAACTCTTTGCCCTAGGACAGCACCTACAGCATAATCACTAGCGTCACACATAATTTCAAAGGGTAAATTCCAATCAGGTGGCTGAACGATAGGTGCAGAGATCAATGCTTTCTTAAGTATTTCAAATGCTTCTACACAATCATCATAAAAACAAATGGTATATTTTTTTAATAAATTAGTCAGAGGCCGAGAAATTTTTGAGAAGTCCTTAATAAACCTCCTATAAAATCAGGCATGACTGAGGAAACTTCTTATACCTTTGATGTCCTTGGGACATGGCATCTTTTCAATAGCATCAACCTTGGCTTTATCAACCTCAATACCTCTTTCAGAAACTTTATGCCCCAGGACAATACCTTCATTAACCATGAAGTGGCACTTTTCCAAATTCAAGACAAGATTAGTTTATTCACATCTCTACAAAACTCAATCAAGGTTGCTCAAGCAATCATCAAAGGAGGATCCATAGACGGAAAAGTCGTCCATGAAAACCTCACAAATATTTTCACAAAAGTCAGAGAATATAGCCATCATGCATCTTTGAAAGGTAGCAGGTACATTACATAAACCAAAAGGCATACATCTATAAGCAAACGTACAAAAAGGGCAAGTAAAAGTATTTTTTGATTGATCATTGGCTCACACAGGAATTTGAGAGAAACCAGAATAACCATCTAGAAAGCAAAAAATGTGTATGTTTGGATAATATTTCTAGCATTTGATCGATAAAAGGTAAGGGGTAATGATCCTTTTTAGTAGCTTTATTTAATTTGCGGAAATCAATTACCATCCTATAACCTGTAATAATTCTTTGTGGAATCAACTCATCTTTATCATTAGGAACGACGGTAATACCTCCCTTCTTAGGGACACAATGGACAGGACTTACCCACTGACTATCAGCAACAGGATAAATTATATATGCCTCAAGGAGCTTTAGTATTTCTTTTCTTACCACTTCCTTCATCTTAGGATTCAGCCGCCGTTGATGATCACGAACTGGTTTGGCATCTTCCTCCAAATTTATTTTATGTTGACATAGAGTGGGACTAATGCCCTTAATATCATCAAGAGTATATCCAATAGCAGCACGGTGCTTCTTCAGAGTTTTCAATAATCTCTCTTCTTCATGCTCTGAAAGGTTAGCACTAATAATAACAAGATATATCTTTTTCTCATCAAGATAAGCATATTTAAGAGTATTAGGTAACAGTTTGAGCTCAAACACGGGATCATCCTTGGGTGGAGGAGGATCCCCTAGGATTTCAACAGGCAAATTGTGTTTCAGGATAGGTTCCTATTTAAAGAACACTTCATCTATTTCCCTTCTTTCATTCCTAAACATATCATTTTCATGGTCTAGCAAATATTGTTCTAAAGGATGACTAGAAGGCACGGTAATAGAAGCAAGACCAATTATTTCATCCTTACTAGGCAATTCCTCTTCACGGTGTTGTCTACGAAATTTAGAAAAATTAAACTCATGAGACATATCACCTAGACCAATAGTAACAACATCCTTTTTGCAATCTATCTTAGCATTAACGGTGTTCAAGAAGGGTCTACCAAATATAATGGGACAAAAGATATCTTGTGGGGAACCAAGAACGAGAAAATCAGCAGGATATTTAGTTTTCCCACACAAGACTTCAACATCTCTAACAATTCCAATGGGTGATATTGTATCTCTATTAGCAAGTTTGATGGTAACATCAATACCTTCTATCTCAGCAGGTGCAATTTCATGCATAACTTCTTTATATAAGTCATGAGGTATAGCACTAGCACCCATATAACATAAGCCATGATAACAATGATCTCCTATTTTAACAGAAATAATAGGCATGACTACCACAGGTCTATGTTTATCTTTAGCACAAGGTTTGGCAACTCTAGCAGTTTCTTCACAGAAATAAATAACATGCCCATCAATATTATCTGACAAGAGATCTTTAACAATAGAAATATTTGGTTCAACTTTGATTTGCACAGGAGGTTTATAAGTTATAATATTTCTTTTACGGACCACAGTTGAAGCTTTAGCATGATCCTTTATTCTAACAGGGAAAGGTGGTTTCTCAACATAAGAAGTAGGAACAATAGGATCATTATAAGTGACAGTCTTTTCTTCAACTTTAATAGGTGCAACTAATTTTACTTCTATGGGAGGATGATATTTAAACCACTTCTCCTTAGGGAGATCAATATGAGCAGCAAAAGATTCACAGAAAGAAGCTACTATCTCAGAGTCAAGTCCATATTTAGTGCTAAATTTGCGGAAAACATCGGCATCCATAAAAGATTTAACACAATCAAACTTAGGTGTCATACTTGACTCCTTACCTTCGTCGAGATCCCAATCTTCAGAGTTGTGTTTAATTCTATCCAATAAATCCCATTTGAATTCAATAGTCTTCATCATAAAAGATCCAGCACGAGAAGTATCGAGCATGGTGCGATTGTTATCAGAAAGCCGAGCATAAAAACTTTGAATAATTATTTCTCTTGGGAGCTCATGATTGGGGCATGAATATAACATTGATTTAAGCCTCCCCCAAGCTTGAGCGATGCTTTCTCCTTCGCGAGGCCAAAAATTTTATATATAATTGCGACCACGATGAACAAGATGCATAGGATAAAATTTCTAATGAAATTCTAATTTCAATCGTTTGTAGTTCCATGATCCCGTATCATCACATAGCCTATACCATGTCGATGCATCTCCCTTCAAAGATATAGGGAAGACCTTCTTCTTAATAAAATCACTGGGTATACCTGCAAGCTTAAATAATCCACAAACTTCATCCACATATATTAAGTGATCGTCAGGATGCTTTGTTCCATCTCCTGCAAAAGGATTAGCTAGCAGTTTTTCTAACATACCCGAAGGAATCTCAAAGTGGACATTTTCATTTTAAGTAGGTTCAGTAGGTTGAGGAGCAACTCTCTGCTCTACTGGTCGGGGGTGAAGATACCCTGAACAAGCCCCTCAGAGGATTACTTTCCATAGTAACAAGTGACAGTAAAGTTCAGCACACTATATAAATTTTTTCCTTACAAAATTCCACCTACCAGAGGCGCTTCACTCCCCGGCAACGGCGCCAGAAAAGAGTCTTGATGACCCACAAGTATAGGGGATCTATCGTAGTCCTTTCGATAAGTAAGAGTGTCGCACCCAACGAGGAGCAGAAGGAAATGATAAGCGGTTTCAGCAAGGTATTCTCTGCAAGCACTGAAATAATAGGTAATAGGTAGTTTTGTGATAGGATAATTTTTGTGCAGAAAGGTGGCCCAATCCTTTTTGTAGCAAAGGACAAGCCTGGACAAACTCTTATATGGAGAAAAGCGCTCTCGAGGACACATGGGAATTATCGTCAAGCTAGTTTTCATCACGTTGATATGATTCGCGTTCGGTACTTTGATAATTTGATATGTGGGTGGACCGGTGATTGGGTGCTGTTCTTACTTGAACAAGCATCCCACTTATGATTAACCTCTATTGCAAGCATCCACAACTACAACAAAAGTATTAAGCTAAACCTAACCATAGCATGAAACATATGGATCCAAATCAGCCCCTTACAAAGTAACGCATAAACTAGGGTTTAAGCTTCTGTCACTCTATCAACCCATCATCTACTTATTACTTCCCAATGCCTTCCTCTAGGCCCAAATAATGGTGAAGTGTCATGTAGTCGACGTTCACATAACACCACTAGAGGATAGACAAGATACATCTCATCAAAATATCGAACGAATACCAAATTCACATGACTACTAATAGCAAGACTTCTCCCATGTCCTCAGGAACAAACGTAACTACTCACAAAGCATATTCATGTTCATAATCAGAGGAGTATTAATATGCATAAAGGATCTGAACATATGATCTTCCACCAAAGAAACCAACTAGCATCAACTATAAGGAGTAATCAACACTACTAGCAACCTACAGGTACCAATCCCGGACTTGGACACAAGAATTGGATACAAGAGATGAACTAGGGTTTGAGAGGAGATGGTGCTGGTGAAGATGTTGATGGAGATTGCCCTCTCTCGATGAGAGGAGCGTTGGTGATGACGATGGCGATGATTTCCCCCTCCCGGAGGGAAGTGTCCCTGGCAGAACAGCTCTGCCGGAGCCCTAGATTGGTTCCGCCAAGGTTCCGCCTCGTGGCGGCGGAGTCTCGTCCCGAAAGGTTGCTTATGATTTTTCTTCGGAAAAAAGACTTCATATAGCAGAAGATGGCCACCAGAGGACCAACAGGGGGTAGGGTGGGCCCCCACCCTCGTGGACAGGTGGTGGCCACCCTGATGTATTTCTTCCGCTCAGTATTTTTTTTATTTCCAAAAATAACTTTCGTGGAGTTTCAGGACTTTTGGAGTTGCGCAGAATAGGTCTCTAATACTTGCTCCTTTTCCAGCCCAGAATTCCAGCTGTCGGCATTCTCCATCCTTATGTAAACCTTGTAAAATAAGAGAGAATAGGCATAAGTATTGTGACATAATGTGTAATAACAGCCCATAATGCAATAAATATCGATATAAAAGCATGATGCAAAATGGACGTATCAGGGGACCAAGCCGACGCAAGACACACAAACATAAATTTTCGTAATGAGAAAGATATTGACACAAAAGGGACTACAGATTCTTTACACACACCCATGGGTTCATATCGATTTCTCGCAGGGAACGGAAGGAAAGGACTATCAGAAGTCGTATCTACGGGCGTCGCCACTGACGCCATCATCAACAGTGGGCCAAGGGAGGCCGGCGCCAACCCCATGCAGACCAGCGACGACGACGAGCGGACGCCGTTGCTGTGCTCCTGGAACGGCGGGAGCTCGGGGGCACGTAGCAGTCGTCACTCGTCTCCGGAGTCTCGTCAGGCTCAGGAGAACCGTTGGACTCCCAGGCGCCATCGCTGCTGTTGGAGGAACTGCCGGCAGGACCAATGGCAGGGCCGGCGCCAGCCGCCGTGCCGTCCTGGCGGCCCCCTCCCGAGCAGCATTCTAGGCGGCGGCCTTCCTCGTCGAAGACCTTGAAGAACAGCGTGCAGGCGCCGTCGTACTCGAATTGGATGGCGAGGGCCCCCTTCTCGTGGCAGACGCGGGCAACCACACCCCATCCGCGGGTCATGAAGATCTTGCCTGGGGAGACGACCTCGACCTCTGCTCCCATCACCGGGGTGTCGCACTCGGCATGCTGCAGCCACAACTCGAGTGGCCCCCTCAGCGGCATCTCTTTAGCAAAGAATTGCGGGAATTGGATCCACGTGCGTGGTGGCATCGCCGCCCACACCATGAGCTCACGCG
This sequence comes from Aegilops umbellulata, assembly GCA_032464435.1. NCBI lineage: Eukaryota > Viridiplantae > Streptophyta > Magnoliopsida > Poales > Poaceae > Aegilops > Aegilops umbellulata. Next base: position 240,226,611 of record CP136055.1, on the reverse strand, counting down.
AGGAGCCCTCGGCGTGACTTCGTGGGTCGCAGCGCGCACCGCCATAGCATGGCCACCGCGGCCAAGGCGCGAGCGGCACGAGCCGTTGCCTCCCTCTCCGGGGCCTTGCTCCTGGGCGTACAAGGGCAGCGGGTAGCCGGGGGGAGGACGCTCATACCAAGGCCTTGTCACCTCTTGCCACACGACAACGTCTCGGGAGCGGGCCAGCCTTTTCTTCGATGGGAGTGGTCGTAGCTCTTCGTGGGGTTTTTTTCCCTTCTCATGGGCGGAGAATCTCCGTATCGGTGCCATGGGTGACGCGGCAAGGCAGTGAGGCAAGGAGGAAGAAGAAGAAGCTGGCGGAATGGAGGAAGAGGTGGGCAATGGGGGCTCCACCCCTCTCCTCATTTATAGCCAGGAGGAGGCCAACCATTGGCCTCCATGATCACAGGTAATGATGGTTGTTCTGCATGCAGTAGGGACTCGTCAAGTTGGACAGTTGCCGAGGCAGTGTGGGGAAGCGGAGACGCCCACGTCCTGTCAATCATCACGCGTCAATCAAGGCCGCGGGCGGTTGGGGCCCGCGATGCTCCGCACTTGCCCCTTGGCTTTGCCTTGAAGCCAAGTCCGAGTGCGCCTTGGGCCCGGGGGCTACTGTCGGCGTCCTGGGAACGGGGGTACCCAGACTTGCTTGCCTGCGGTCCATGGCGTGGCTCTACCAGCGGCCCGGTACGGCCCATCTTCATCAGCAACCACTGAAGATCCTCGCGAGGGGCCAAGCCTCGCGAGGCGGACCACACAAGACCTCTTCAGGGGTAGACTCACTAGGCTGTCTCGCGAGGAGCGGATATATCAAGGCAGGGGCACCTCGCGAGGTTCGCATGATGTGAGCCATGATGACCGAAGCCAGGCGGGCACCAGCGGGCGCAGAGTACCAGTTTCCTCTTTGGTGCTAAAGAGGCAGGCGCAGGCGAGGAGTCCCGAGGCATCAGGCAAAGGTTTTCATATCAGTGCAACAAGACCAAGACCAGCAGGACGGCAGGACGGAGGTCATCGCGGAGCCCACAACTACATCGCCACCAGAGCCTTTGACAGACGAAGACCACCTATTGTTAGTATAACTTGTACTAGTTGTCTCCTTTCAAAATTGTCCATTGTGGGATCCCTTCCCGCCTAACATTTGGGAAGAGGACCAGGGCCTATATAAATAGGACTAGCCACCACTGTAGGAGGCAACTGATCTTGTATCGGATCCATTCCACCAAGGCCATCTCACCAGCTCATAGAGCGCAAGAACACCTCTCCTCCTGAGGCTGTTCATACCCTGTACTTGTTCATCCTCAGCCTGCAAGGCAATCCACCACACCACACTGTAGTAGGGTATTACACCACAACAGTGGCCCGAACCAGTATAAACTCTCATGTCTCTTGTTCCTTGGGTACGGCGAGCTAGGCCTTGAGATTGTTGTGCAAGCAAGCTAGGGAGAGAGGGTTCTTCATGCGCACCCCAGAGTTCAAACCTTGAGGGTTTGCTGGAACCCAGAATCCGACATGAACAACAGATAGCCGGCGACAGTCGAGATTAAGAGGTGTGGCACGCCACAGAGTGCGCCACCGAGATGCGAGGACCTGTGTGCGAGAACCATCCTTGGTGGGGAGAAGGAAGATGATCTCCCCAAGGATGGCGTCCGGGAGATCGCTGATGCGGTCTGCCCGATATTCTATGGGTTCCTGAGATCCAGAGCATGGCCGCTTCTGCCCGCGCTGCTGGGTGCAGGATCTACATCCGGCGGCGCCGCTGGCCGGAGCCTCATCTGTGTACATAGAAATCTAGAAGGAAAATAAGGTAGAAACATACATGTAGGACATTCAAAATCAATTCTCAAGATCTGGAAGAAAAAAGAGCACAAACATATATGTAGGACATTCAAGATCAATTCTCAAGATCTCGCTACGAATTATTAGCTCGCACGCTAACCCTAGTGGAATTATTAGCAAAAAATCGTTTCTACAGAACAAACAATTAATCACTAACCATAGATACCATTCAAACAATCAATACACTACACGGATCTAACGAATCTTACTCTGATTTCTTGGATTGGCTGAACTTAACCAAGGGTTTCTGTTCCCAACAAGGGGGGGGGGGGGACTAACCGGTTTTTCGTCGGAGTTAGAGTTGTTGCGGGAGTAGCTGTGGACCTTCGACTCAGGCTGGGAAGGCACAACGATGGTGACGCGGTCAAGGTCGCGTTGCCGCCTGCACGAGACCTTGTCAGCGACGACAGCAACCTCTGTGCCCAGCTTCACGCATTGCGCTGGTGCTTCCCAAGCCCCGGCGTCGCCACTCCCACCGATGGTGCGCTTCGGCAAAATCCTAATACACTCCATGCGGCGGTGAAAACTGTGGACGGGGTGTGCGATCGTAGATCGGGCGCACCATTAATATGGAGTAGTGGGAGCGAGGTAGGCGGCAGTCAAAGGGCTGGCTCGCCTCCTGGTGAGCCTGCGCAGTGGACTGCTGGCACGCGTACTGTCATTTCACACAACTACTAGCACACCCCACGCTGAGTGTGTAGCAAACACGCGCATGCCTCGGCCTCCCGGTCTGCCTGCTAGCATGCGTCTCTCATCTCACGCATGCTCGTACGGCACACGGGACGCGTGTGCGACACATATTATATTTTTCCTTTTTAATTATTAATTCTGCCGCTTTATTGCTTAACAGAAGCACTGCACTTACATTGTTGGTCTAAAGCACACGGTTCAAATAAAGAGTTCGTTTGCGGTATTGGTTGATAATTATTTATAATTTCCTGTATGTAAGAAGATTATACCAAAACATTATCTCAAATTTGAAAAAAAATCACAATCTATTGGTGTCCATATGACACCACGATCAGTTTCATGAATTTCAACTTAGTTTTGGATTTATTGGATTTTAAAATCAAGATTCAAGATGTTAGAAATTTCTTGCATGGGGATGATTTTGCAATCCATTTTCGTGCACTATCACGGGTCTCATGTAGATAAAATTTGATTTTTGCACATTTAAACCCCTGGGAAATCAATCAATGTATAAAAACGGATAGATTTTATCTTTTTTTTTCAATTTTCAACACTAAACTCCTTTGGTTGCATGTTCGCTGCAGAAAAAGTTTGACATGCATCTTTGGGCCACATGCACGCGGTGGTCCTAGGACACTCACTCACGTGGACCCGCGAGGTCGCCATCCAGTACTATGACATGCGATGAGAAAGGTTAATTTGACCAACAAGGATGGTCATTTTTTGTTTTTTGTTGTACGTAGGGTAGGAGTATATATATAGTACGCATTGAAGAGGGTGGCTGGGAGCAATACTACGCGTCATATTGGACACTAACTCGCGTGCGATGCTTCCATCCATGGGCCCGCGAGGTTGTCCTCCATCACTTTGACCCAGCAAGGAGGTTTCTTTTCGGGTTGTGTTGCGGTAGGAGTATATAGTACGCGTCGAAGAGGGGAGGAGGGGGTCGGGGCAGCACATATATACTACACACACACGTCATGAATTGATCTGGCTACATGTGGGGACTTTTTGGTTTTCGAGGCAGGTGTCGCAAAGAATTTGTGCATATTGGGTATTAAAAACATCACCAACACATTGGGCCACGTGCAGACGATGGTTGTTACTCATTCGCCTGCGCCTCTTCCCTCCATGGGCCCGTGAGGTCGTCGTCCATTATGACACAACGAGAAAGGTAATTTGACGAACAAGGAAGATTATTTCGGGTTGTGTTATGGTACGTACGTAGGAGTATATATTACGCGTCGAAGAGGGGAGGGGGGCAACATATATATACTACATGTCATGAACCTCGGTTCGTGTGAGGGATTTAAATGTTTCCGAGGTAGGTGCCACATCAAAGTTCCACATATATATTAGGTATTCAAACATCACAACAACACATCTCCATACATGTGTTTTGCCCACAAGCAAGCGATGGCGGTTGTCCTCTAGCACTCACTCATGGGGTTATCGGCGAGATGCTTCGTCCATCTTTGTGTGCCCGCTTGGTCAATCACTTCACCCGACAGTGATAGATGTTAAGTTGACTTATAATTAGGAGGGTATTAAATTTTGGTTCGTATTATACGGTTCGGTACATGTAACTATACTTTGCGCGCATGTGTACACACGAATCCCTCCCACCGGGTCGAAGTGGGGGGGGGGGGGGCGAGCACGCGATGCATCATGAACCAGATCTGTGTGGGGACTATGGGTTTTTCGACGCATGCGTGCACCACATCAAAATGTTGTGCTTTTGGTATTAAAACATATATGTATGCATCACGCATGTCCATACATATGTTTGGGGCACATACATGCAGTGGTTGTATTTGGACACTCTCCCTCGTTTGGTTATCATCGACGGCCTATACATTCATGGGCCCGCGTGGATGTCTCCATCACTTCGACCAACAATGCGAGAGAGGTTACCAGGGTGGATTCTTATTCTCTTGGTTCGTGTTACCGTATATCTAGTCGTACGTCGATCATGGTGATCGAGATTCGAGACCTAAGTTTGAGGGCTCGCATAGACATGAATCAAAGTTGTGCATTGGGTATATTATTCAAACACCACATGACACTTCATACATATGTTTGGGCCACATGCACGCAGTGGTTGTCTTCAGGCACTCCCTCGCACGGTTATCGGCGACAAGCTAGCATATTTTGTGGGGCCGCGTTTGGAACGTCAATGCATGACTTTGACCCAACAAACAAGAGAGGTTAGACGACCAAGTTGGTGATTCTTCTTGGTCAGTCTTACAATATGCCTTGGTGAGATGCCCCCTCCCACCGACTCATAGTGTGTGTGTGGGGGGGGGGCACAGTACTACTTCGTACTAGATGAACCTCCGTGGGGTCGGGGATGCCCGGTTAATTTGCGATGCACATGTGCCACATAAAATTTGTGTTTTGGTTATTTAAATTTCATAGCACATCGTTTTCACACACACACACACACACACACATCGGGCCACCCACAGGTGTGGTTGGTAAGTGGCGTCACCCATCTAACGCCAGAAGAACACATCTGTGGGCCCACACACGGTCCACATTTGATCGGAAGCAAAGGGGGGAGGGGTGATGTACTCCTTTCGGTTTTGTGTTACGGTAGGGTGAGATGTCAGACCTAGCTATTTGGGGGCATGCGTTCATAGCTAGGATTCCCCTCCCGGCAACACAAAGTGTGTGTGTGTGTGTGTGTGTGTGTGTTTGGGGGGGGGGCTCGCAATAATAACGTGCGCTTTGTGCGACAGGTGCCACATCAAAGTTGTGCATTGGGTATTTGAACATCAAACCACCCTTTTCATACATATATTTGGTCCACATGCAAGTGTGTTCATGTTCTGACCCTTTCCCGTGTTTTTTTGGCGAAATTTATAAACAGCAGACGAGTCGGACGTAGCAACCGTCTGTGATCAGGTATCAAACAGACACAGTCCCCTAAGAATACCCGTGTGCCGCACCCCTGCCCCTCACCTGTCACCCCACATGATCACAGTAGATTGGGCTCCACGAGGATTCCCTCCCCCTCCCAAAAATATCTACTCCCTCGCAATCTCAAAAATATCTACCCGCGTCCGCGTAGGTGGTTTTTTTGTTTGATAGCACACGATTAGTATGTATGGACCGTGTGTGATGTGTGTTACTCCCGCTCTGCTTCAATCAGTAGATCCAAATTTTTAGTAGCCCCGACATTTTACTCCCGCCCCACTCTGCTTCAATCCCTTGATCCAAATTTTCAGTAGCCCCGCCATTTTACTCCCGCCTAGTAAAAATTTCAGTACCCGCGGCATTTCCTCAAACACCACCTTGGACCCCTCCACACACACACCCCAAATCCTTCGCTCACCCCAAAACCCCCGCTCACACACATACACACCACCCCTCCCTCACTCCAAACCTAGCTAGGTCGCCGCCGCGCCTACTCCATCATCAACCTCTGTCGGTCTGCCAGTGTAGTTTACCCACCGATATACATACCCTTGCCACCCTAAGTTTCTTAGATGACGCCTGCGAAATGCCCCCTTTCCCAGAGATCCCCATCCCCACCCCTCCCCCACTCTAGAGCGTCGCAACCTAAGCCCGGCTATGCTTCCCGGGGAGCTCGAGGAGCGAATGGCCGAAAAGAGCTTTACCGAGGCCTCTTCACCTGACGTCGGCGAGGTGGCCACCGAGGAAGCTGACAACGATGACTGGACCTGGATTAAGCCTTTAAATCAGTGGGCTAGAGTATTCTGGCATGTCACGGACGCCGGCTACGACATCACGGACGCTGGCCTAGGATCCTCAGCTGGCAAGTCATACCTCGTCGACGGCGACCACGAGGAGGAGCCAATCTATGACAAGTGAGGAAACCCATGATTTGTTTTCTCAAACCCCTTTTGTAGTGAGAACATGTCTAGTATTTATTGCTATATTACGTTGTTTGCATTATGCCTTATTTATTTCTATGGTTTATGGTTGTTCGGTTGTTTGTAGTTAGCATATGTCCAGTTTCAATTTCCATCTTTGGTTGTTCGTAGTATGCCTTGTTTATTTCAGCTATTAATAATGTGATGTTCTATATGTGCTAGTATGAAATGTGTAGTTCAATTTCATCAATACCAAATTTAACAATAACTCTATGAACGAGTATATTTGGTTGTTGTTAGCATGTTGTACTCCCTCCGAATCTTTTTAGTTCGCATATAAGATTTGTCTAAAGTCAGGCCTCTTAAAGTTTGACCAACTTTATAGAACAAAATACCAACATTCACAATACGAAATAAATTTTTGTATTGTATAACTTTAGCATGCTAGATGGTGATATTTTTTCATATAAATAAGGTCAAACTTTATGAAGTTTGACTTTAGACAATTCTTATATGCAGAGTAAAAAGGATCGGAGGGAGTATTGAACACGCCTTTCCATTTGATTTAACAGTGGCACTGTTTGGATACTCTAACTTAGCTAGAGATTAGAGTTAGTTTCTCGCTCATGTCAGTTAAAAGGGAGAGAGAGAGAGAGAGAGAGAGAGAGAGAGATTGGTGGAATAGTTGATTGTATTGCTTGAGCCTCGTGGGCATATATATAGGAGTACATGGTCATCTTGGAGTACAAGTCAAGGTAGAATAAATCTTACGCTATCCTACATTTCCTAAATAACAATGATACTCAACAATGACTAACCCTGAACTAACTCTAGCCAAAGAGGTGTTTGGATGACAGTGTTAGATTGACAATAAATGCACTAGGAGAACTAGCCCCAGTCAGCACCTCTTGGGTGGGATAGTTGTTTTGGGTGGGTTTGACGCAACTAGCTCAAACTACCCCTCATGTTTGGATACTTTAGGGCTATTTGAGCCCAAACTAGCTCAAACTAACTATAACCCATGGACCCAAACAGGGCCAATAACTAGTGTACTTAGACCTACACAATACAAGTTTGAATGACTACTTTTGCTTGTTTTTAAATATTAGGCCTGTTGCAGTTAATAACACACCTTTCCACTTCTTGTTTTTAAATATTAGGTTTTTAACAATTTGGTCTTGCACATGTAGGTCATGTTGTCAGAGGTTTTGACCCACTATTTAACCCTTTTTTTCATTTGTGGAAATGAGTTGTCCATTACTATCAGTCAAGTCAAGACACTCAGAAAGATTGTTACAATAAAAAATCAGCGACAAAAAACAACAAGATCTTTGTCTGCACAATGAAGAAGACATTGGTTCACTAATGGATGGTACTAACTGTTATACCTTGTCTTTTTAATTCCTTTGCGCCATTTCAAATCTGGAGAAGATATTTATGCATATCCTTGTTCTCAGGCCTTTCCAAAGCAGTTCACTGATGGTTACCTCTCAAACCACATGTATTGTCAGGAGGCGAGGAAGGTTTTCATACAACACCCACGGTTCAATACTGAAGTGTTCCTGAAGAGGACGCAGGATGGACGGTCGATCATCCACCGGCACTGGCCTAAAGTTGCAAAGACATTCAACATCAATGAAGGCTCAATATTCGCCTTCCGCTTCAATGATGTCTATTATGCAACCTTCTTCTTCTTGTAGACTCGTGTTGGGCCTCCAAGCGCAGAGTTTTGTAGGACAGTAGCAAATTTCCCTCAAGTGGATGACCTAAAGTTTATCAATCCGTGGGAGGCGTAGGATGAAGATGGTCTCTCTCAAACAACCCTGCAACCAAATAACAAAGAGTCTCTTGTATCCCCAACACACTCAATACAATGGTAAATTGTATAGGTGCACTAGTTCGGCGAAGAGATGGTGATACAAGTGTAATATGGATAGTAGATATGAGTTTTTGTAATCTGAATAAATAAAAACAGCAAGGTAAATAGTAACAAAAGTGAGCAAAAATGGTATTGCAATGCTTGGAAACAAGGCCTAGGGTTCATACTTTCACTAGTGCAAGTTCTCTCAACAATAATAACATAATTAGATCATATGGCAATCCCTCAACGTGCGACAAAAGTCACTCCAAAGTTCCTATCATGGAGAACATAAGATGAAGTTGCTTGTAGGGTACGAAACCACCTCAAAGTTATTATTTTCAATCTATCCATTGAGCTATTCCTATAAGTGTCACAGACAACCCTAGAGTTCATACTAAAATAACACCATATGACACACATCAATCAACCCTAATGTCACCTAGATACTCCAATGTCACCACAAGTATCCGTGGATCAATTATACGATATGCATCAAACAACTTCAGATTCATAATATTCAATCCAACACATAGAACCTCAAAGAGTGCCCCAAGATTCCTACCGGAGAAACAAGAACGAAAACATGCATCAACCCCTATGCATAGATTACCCCAATGTCACATTGGTAATCCGCGAGTTGAGTGCCAAAACATACATCAAGTGAATCAATAGAATACCCCATTGTCACCACGGGCATCCCACGCAAGACATACATCAAGTGTTCTCAAATCCATAATAGTATTCAATCCGATAATAGTGAAACGTCAAAGGTAAAACTCAATTCATCACAAGAAGATAGAGGGGGAGAAATACCATATGATCCAACTATAATAACAAAGCTCGCAGTACATCAAGATCCTGCCAAATCAAGAACACGAGAGAGAGAGAGAGATCAAACACATAGCTACTGGTACATATCCTCAGCTCCGAGAGTGAACTACTCCCTCCTTGTCATGGAGACTGCTGGGATGATGAAGATGGCCACCGGTGATGGTTTCCCCCTCCGGCGGGGTGCCGGAACAGGCTCCCGATTGGTTTTTCGTGGCTACAGAGGCTTGCGGCGGTGGAACTCCCCGTCAAGGTTTATTTCTGGGGGTTTCTATATTTATAGGAATTTTTGGCGTCAGGAACAAGTTAGCAGGGTCCACGAGGCGACGACAAGGCAGGTGGGCGCCCTCCACCTTTGTGGATGCCTTGTGGCTCTTCTGGCCCAACTCTTTTGCTTCAGGGGCTTCTTCTGGTCCATAGAAAATCACCGTAAATTTTCAGCTCATTTGGACTCCGTTTGATATTCCTTTTCTGCGAAACTCAAAAACAAGGAAAAAACAGAAACTAGCACTGGGCTCTAGGTTAATAGGTTAGTCCCAAAAATCATATAAAATAGCATATAAATGCATATAAAACATCCAAGCTAGATAATATAATAGCATGGAACAATCAAAAATTGTAGATACGTTGGAGACGTATCAAGCAACCCCAAGCTTAATTCCTGCTCATCTTCGAGTAGGTAAATGATAAAAACAGAATTTTTGATGTGGAATGCTACCTAACATATTTACCAATGTAATTTTTCTTTATTGTGGCACGAATGTTCAGATCCATAAGATTCAAAACAAAAGTTTAATATTGATATAAGAACAATAATACTTAAAGCATACTAACAAGGCAATTATGTCTTCTCAAAATAACATAGCCAAAGAAAGCTTATCCCTACAAAATCATATAGTCTGGCTATGCTCCATCTTCATCACACAAAATATTAAAATCATTCACAACCCCAATGAAAAGCCAAGAAATTTTTTCATACTTTTGATGTTCTCAAACCTTTTCAACTTTCACGCAATACATGAGCGTGAGCCATGGACATAGCACTATAGGTGGAATAGAATATGGTGGTTGTGGAGAAGACAAAAAGAAGGAGATAGTCTCACATCAACTCGGTGTATCAGCGGGCTATGGAGATGCCCATCTATAGATATCAATGTGAGTGAGTAGGGATTTCCATGCAACGGATGCAGTAGAGCTATAAGTGTATTAAAGCTCAAAAACAAACTAAGTGGGTGTGCATCCAACTTGCTTGCTCATAAAGACCTAGGGAATTTGAGGAAGCCCATCGTTGGAATATACAAGCCAAGTTCTATAATGAAAAATTCCCACTAGTATATGAAAGTGACAAAATAGGAGACTCTCTATCATGAATATCATAGTGCTACTTTGAAGCACAAGTCTGGTAAAAGGATAGTAACATTGCCCCTTCTCTCTTTTCTCTCTCTTTTTTTTATTTTGGGCCTTCTCTCTTTTTTGGCCTCTTTTTTTTGTCCGGAGTCTCATCCCGACTTGTGGGGGAATCATAGTCTCCATCATCCTTTCCTCACATGGGACAATTCTCTAATAAGGAAGATCATCACACTTTTATTTACTTACCACTCAAGAATTACAACTCGATACTTAGAACAAAATATGACTCTATATGAATGCCTCCGGCGGTGTATCGGGATGTGCAGTGAATCAAGAGTGACATGTATGAAAGAATTAGGAACGGTGGCTTTGCCACAAATACGATGTCAACTACATGATCATGCAAAGCAATATGACAATGATGAAGTGTGTCATAATAAAACAGACCAGTGGAAGTTGCATGGCAATATATCTCGGAATGGCTATGGAAATGCCATAATAGGTAGGTATGGTGGTAATGTCTACTACGCAACTTTATTCTTGTAGACTCGTGTTGGGCCTCCAAGTGCAGAGTTTTGTAGGACAGTAGTAATTTTCCCTCAAGTGGGTGACCTAAGGTTTATATATCTGTGGGAGGCATAGGATGAAGATGGCCTCTCTCAAACAACCCTGCAACCAAATACAAGAAATCTCTTGTGTCCCCAACACACCCAATACAATGGCAAATTGTATAGGTGCACTAGTTCAGCGAAGAGATGGTGATAAAAGTGTAATATGGATGGTTGAAATATATTTTATAATCTGAATAAATAAAAACAACAATGTAGCAATTGATAAAACAGAGCACAAATGGTATTGCAATGCTTGAAAACAAGGCCTAGGGTCCAGACTTTCACCGTGCAATCTCTCAACAATGCTAATATAATTGGATCATACAACCATCCCTCAACATGCAATGAAGAATTGCTCCAAAGTTCCTATCTCGCGAAGAACATAACAAGAAATTGTGTGTAGGGTACGAAACCACCTCGAAGTTATTCTTTCCGATCGATCTATCCAAGAGTTCGTACTAAAATAACACCAAATAATTTTATATTCATAATACTCAATCCAACACAAAGAACCTCAAAGAGTGCCCCAAGATTTCTACCGGAGAAACAAAGACAAGAACTTGCATCAACCTCTATGCATAGATTATCCCAATGTCACCTCGGGAATCCACAAGTTGAGTGCCAAAACATATATCAAGTGAATCAATATGATACCCCATTGTCACCACGAGTATTCATAAGCAAGACATATACCAAGTGCTCTCATATCCATAAAAGTATTCAATCCAATAAAACAAAATCTCAAAGGGAAAACTCAATTCACCACAACAAGATAAAGTGGGGAAAACACCATATGATCCGACTATATTAACAAAGCCCGCGATACATCAAGATCGTGACATCTCAAGAACACGAGAGAGAGAGAGAGAGTGTGTGTAACGCCCTCGATGCGGCTATATCTCCCACGTGTCGAAGCACGACTTAGAGGCATAACTGCATTGAAAGCAATGTCGCAAGTGAGGTAATCTTCACACAACCCATGTAATACATAAGGGAAAGAGATACATAGTTGGCTTACAGTCGCCACTTCACACAATACATAAATTAACATCCATCATTCAGATTACACTCAAGGTCCGACTACGGAACCAAAATGAAAGAAGACTACCCCAAATGCTACACACATCCCCAATCGTCCCAACTGGGCTCCACTACTGATCATCAGGAAAAGACACATCGTAACGACCACGTTCCTCGTCGAACTCCCACTTGAGCTCGGTTGAATCATCTGCACTGGCATCGTCGGCACGTGCAACTGTTTTGGTAGAATCTGTGAGTCACGGGGACTCAACAATCTCACACCCGCGAGATCAAGACTATTTAAGCTTAAAGGTAGGATAGGGTTGTGAGGTGGAGCTTCAGCAAGCGACTAGCATATATGGTGGCTAACAGCGCAAAAGAGAGCGAGAAGAGAAGCAAAGCACGGTCGTGAAGCTAGAAGTGATCAAGAAGTGATCCTAGAACAACCTACGTCAAACATAACTCCAACACCGTGTTCACTTCTCGGACTCCGCCGAGAAGAGACCATCACGGTTACACACGCGGTTGATGTGTTTTAATTAAGATCATCTTCGGGTTTTCTACAACCGGACATTAACAAATTCCCATCTACCTCATAACCGCGGGCACGGCTTTCGAAAGATAATACCCTGCAGGGGTGTCCAAACATAGCCCATTATAAGCTCTCACGGTCAACAAAGGATATTCCTTCTACCGGGAAGACCCGATCAGCCTCGGAATCCCGGACTACAAGACATTTCGACAGTAATAAAACAAGACCAGCAAAGCCGCTCGGATGTGCCGACAAATCCCGATAGGAGCTGCACATATCTCGTTCTCAGGGCACACCGGATGAGCCAGACGTCGGGTTGGCATAGACCCTGGTTGCCCAAGGGGCGCCGGACATCGCCCGGTTTGGACCAGCAATCGAAGGAGAACTGGCCCGGGGGTTAAAAATAAAGATGACCCTCGGGCTCGCGAAAACCCGGGGGAAAAAGGCTTAGGTGGCAAATGGTAAAACCAAGTTTGGGCCTTGCTGGAGGAGTCTTATTCAAAGCGAACTGTCAAGGGGGTCCCATAAATCACCCAACCGTGTAAGGAACGCAAAATCAAGGAACATAACACCGGTATGACGGAAACTAGGGTGGCAAGAGTGGAACAAAACACCAGGCATAAGGCCGAGCCTTCCACCCTTTACCAAGTATATAGATGCTTTAATTAAAATAATAGATATTGTGATATCCCAAAATAATCATGTTCCAACAAGGAACAAACTTCATCTTCAGCTGCAACTAGCAACGCTATAAGAGGGGCTGAGCAAAGCGGTAACATAGCCAATCAACGATTTGCTAGGACATGGATGGTTAGAGGTTTGACGTGGCAATTTGGGTGGCATGATATAGCAAGTGGTAGGTATCGCAGCAAAGGCATAGCAAAAGAGCGAGCATCTAGCAAGCAAAGATAGAAGTGATTTCGAGGGTATGGTCATCTTGCCTGCAAGGTTCTCAGAGTTGTCGAAATCTTGATCCTCGTAAGCGTTCTCAACAGGTTCCTCGTTCACGTACTCGTCTCCCGGCTCTACCCAAGGCAAGAACACAAGCAAAGGGGACAAACATCAATCACGATGCAATGCGCAAGCAACATGATGCAAAACATGGCATGATATGCGAGATGTGGTATGCAATGCATATGCGTGCTCCGGAAGGACAAGGATGAACAATGCATAATCTTGGAAAACCAAGTATACCACTGGAAAGGTGAGGTGATTTCGGTTGAAATCGATATAAAGATCACCGGAATCGGATGCACGGTTTGCAAATGGCAAGCAAAACAAGAATGGCATATTTCTGCGTTTAACAGCATGATGCTACTTAGCAAGCAACAAGAAATTAAGCTACTGCACCCAAACATAGCAACAAAGTATATGGCAGTGAACTACTCAAGATGCTTGACAAAAGATGAACACTGAGCTACCGCTAAATCACAACATAATAGGTTCAAACAAGCATGGCAAAAGTGCAAAACATAATCAGGTTCACAGACTTTGAGAAATCAACATGCCAGAAATTAACATCAGGATGGCATGTTTAGAGCAAGCAACCCACATGCTACAGGAACAGGACATAGCAAAACAAGGCATGGCATGAATCTAATCAAAGCATTGAACAAAACTCCCTTAATGACCATGAGCCAAAAAGGACCAGAAAATATAATAACACCAATGTCAAATAAGCAAGTTTCGTTACAGTTTTCAGACTTTGCAGAAAACTGGACATGTCAAAAACAGATAACAAGTAGGCATGTTTACGAGCTCGATGCACTCACTACAGAGCATCTCATGATAAACTAAGCATACATCCATCAAGAAAACATGGCATAGGAGCTAGACATGGCAAGAACAACATCATAGAATGCAAGGATCAACTACAACGAGCTTGGCAAAATCGAATAACATGTAAACAATCTGCCAGTAACATTTTATAGCAAAAGTAGAGCTCGATTGACTCAAGCTATGGCACTCCAAAATTACTAACAAAGGCATGGATGGATATTTCAAATCCATATGTTCAAAACGCCCTAACTGATCATGCTCAAAAGAGGCATAGATCTCTCTGAAACAACATGAACACATGGCATAAAAATAACAGCAGGGAATGACTTAGTGAAATTACTAAGTCCCTGAAATCAGCAACAATATGTTCCCTAGTTTGCATGCTTGTGCTAGTCACCACAGAGATCACAAAAATACATGTCATACACCCCTGTAAAGATAGCATGGCATATTACAAAACACATGTAGGACTCCAATTCATAGGATGCACACATCAATCATGACAAAAATGACAAAAGTGCATCTACTGAAACAGATCTGAAACTAACATCACATAGCCCTCTTCTAATAGCATTTCGGGAATGAAGATGAGCACAAATGAAAATGACGCAATGAGATGAAATGGTGTGCTCATCGAGGCAAACAATTCGATATGCTATATGCCCAAAACGGAGCCACGGATGCAGAGATATGATGCGATGAACATGACATAAAAATACAACAGAAAAACGACTTAGACGAATTAGACATAGGGTTTGCCGGCGCGGAGACTGAGGCGGCGGCGGATCTGGCCGGCGCCTCGCCGGAGAGAGCGCGGGGGCGGGAGGAGGTGGCGGCGGCGGCGCGGGACGGCGCGGGGGCGGCGGCGGCGGCGCGGGACGGCGCTGGAGGCGGCGGCGGCGGCGCGGGACGACGCGGGGGAGGAGGCGAGACGGCGCGGGCGAGGAGGCGACCGGGCGCGGGCGGGGAGGCGACCGGGCCGGGGAGGGCCGGCGATGGTCCCCGCGGGCCCTGGCGGCGGCGGCGAAGTGGGGCTCGCGTGCGCCACGTGGAGGCGGCGCGTTGGTCCGGCGGAGCGAGCGGACGCGTCCGGCTCCGCCCGGACGTGTCCGGCGACGGCGGGAGGAGCGGGGCTAGGGTTAGGATTGGAGTGGATCCGAAAATTTCGGGAGAATGGGTGGATTTATAGGTAGGAGGGGCTAGGAGGCTCCAAATTGAGCGTGGTTTTCGCCCACACGATCGTGATCGAACGGCGATGGACATGGGAGTGACTTAGATGGGTTATTGGGCTGTTTTGGAGGGGTTTTGGGCTGCAACACACACGAGGCCTTCGTGGTTACCCGGTCAACCGTTGGAGTATCAAACGACCTCCGAATGACCCGAAACTTGACAGGCGGTCTACCGGTGCTATACCAAGGCCGCTTGACAAACCTCGGTCCATTCCGAGAAAGTTTAATACCCGCTCACGGAAAAAGGTAAAAGGGGGCGCCGGGGAACATAGGAGCGCCGAATTGCAAAACGGACAACGGGGAAAATGCTCGGATTCATGAGACGAACACGTATGCGAACGTGATGCACATGATGACATGACATAAAATGCATGACAAGGACAAAATGCGAAAGAAGGAGAACCCAACCACGGAGGGAATATTATATCACATAGCCAAAAATGGCAAGAGTTGGAGTTACAAATATGGAAAGTTACATCCGGGGTGTTACAACACTCCACCACTACGAGAGGATCTCGTCCCGAGATCTAGGACTGAAAGAACTCCGGATATTCGGAACGGAGGTGGTCCTCGCGCTCCCAGGTGGCTTGTCGGTCTGAATGGTGTGACCACTTCACTTTCAGGAATTTGATGGACTTGTTGCGAGTCTTGCGCTCAGTTTCTTCAAGAATAGCAACGGGATGCTCATGATAGGACAAATCTTCTTGAAGATCAATCTCTTCGAACTTGATGGTGCGCTCAGGCATCTTGAAGCACTTGCGAAGCTGTGACACGTGGAACACATCGTGCACATTTGCAAAGTTGGGGGGAAGCTCAAGTTGATAGGCGAGATCGCCTCGTTTGCCGATGATCTTGAAAGGACCGACGTATCTAGGGGCAAGTTTCCCTTTGATACCGAAGCGACGAGTGCCTTTCATTGGAGAGACGCGGAGGTAGACATGGTCTCCGATCTCGAAAGCCACATCACGATGTTTGCTATCGTAATAGCTCTTCTGGCGCGATTGAGCGGCTTTGAGATTCTCGCGAATGACCTTGCGCATTGCCTCAGCCTCTGAGATCAAATCGTTGCCAAGCAGTTGGCGTTCACCGGTCTCAGACCAATTGAGAGGAGTACGGCACTTTCTGCCATAGAGAATCTCGAATGGGGCTTTGCCCGAGCTGGCTTGAAAGCTGTGGTTGTAAGAGAACTCAGCATATGGAAGACAATCCTCCCACTTCATTCCAAAAGAGATGACACAAGCCCTGAGCATATCTTCAAGAATTTGGTTGACACGCTCGACTTGTCCACTAGTTTGAGGATGGAAAGCTGTGCTGAAGCGAATGTTTGTGCCCATGGCCTTCTGAAAAGAATCCCAAAACTTGGATGTGAAGATGCTTCCACGATCTGAAGATATCAATTGTGGAATGCCATGCAAGGAGACAATTCTGGAGGTGTAAAGCTCTGCCAGCTGCGCTGCTATGATAGACTCTTTGATAGGAAGAAAATGAGCCACTTTAGTGAGCTTGTCGATGACGACGAAAATGGCATCATTTCCACGCTTGGACTTTGGAAAACCTGTCACGAAGTCCATTTCGATATGATCAAACTTCCATTCTGGAATAGCAAGAGGTTGGAGTAGACCAGCTGGTCGTTGGTGTTCTGCTTTCACCCTTCTGCAGACATCACATTCATTCACGAATTGAGCAATTTCTCGCTTCATTCGAGTCCACCAATACGACTGCTTGAGGTCATGGTACATCTTTGTACTTCCAGGATGAATGGATAGGAGTGAATTGTGTGCCTCGTTCGTAATGACTTTACGTAGATCACCCTTTGGAACCATGATCCGGTCCTCGAAGAAAAGAGTATGTCTGTCATCAACGCGATAGCACTTGTATTTGGAAATGCCCTTGTCAATACCACGTTTCACCTTCTTCATCATGGTATCCATCAGTTGTGCCTCACGAATCTGATCTTCCAAAGTAGGAGAGACTATGAGGTTGGCCAGAAAACCTTGAGGAACAACTTGGAGATTCAACTTGCGGAAAGCTTCACAAAGATCCGGTTGAAAGGGATTGAGGATTAAGCTGTTGCAATAAGCCTTCCTGCTCAAAGCGTCTGCAATCACATTAGCCTTGCCTGGAGTATATTCAATACTCGGATTATACTCTTGAATCATTTCGACCCATCGAGTTTGCCTGAGGTTGAGGTTGGGCTGAGTGAAGATGTACTTGAGACTCTTGTGATCGGTGAATATATCCACTTTCCTTCCCAACAAGAGATGTCTCCATGTTATCAATGCATGGACAACTGCCGCCAACTCAAGATCGTGAGTGGGGTAGTTCTTTTCATTGGGCTTCAACTGACGAGAGGTATAGGCCACAACCTTCTTCTCTTGCATTAAGACAGCACTGAGACCTTGAAGAGAAGCATCACAGAAAACTTCATAAGGCTTGGATTCGTCAGGAGGAGTCAAAACTGGAGCAGTGACGAGTTTCTCTTTGATAGCATTGAAAGCAACGTCACACTCAGGAGACCAGAGATACTTCACATGCTTCTGGAGGAGGTTGGAAAGGGGCTTTGCAATCTTTGAGAAATTCTCAACGAATCTTCGGCAATAGCTTGCAAGTCCAAGAAAACTGCGAAGCTGCTTGACATTCTGAGGAGGTTCCCAATTCAAAACTGCAGACACCCTCTTGGGATTAATAGCGATGCCCTTGGCAGAGATGATATGCCCAAGGTAAAGAACTTCATCAAGCCAGAATTCACACTTGGAGAACTTCGCATAGAATTTATACTCTCTGAGCTTGTCGAGCACCAATCGCAAATGCTTGGGATGATCCTTCTTATTCTTGGAGAAGACCAATATATCATCGAGATAGACCAAGACGAATTCATTGATGTAGGGGTTGAAGATGAAGTTTATCATTCGAGAGAAAGTTGGAGGAGCATTGACAAGGCCGAAAGACATGACAGTATATTCATAAGAACCAAAGCTTGTTCTGAATGCTGTCTTGGGAATATCTTCTTCACGAATGCGAATCTGATGATAACCCATACGAAGGTCAAGCTTGGAGAACACTTTAGCACCTTTAAGTTGCTCGAATAGCTCATTGATGTTGGGAAGTGGGTACTTGTTCTTGATTGTCTTCTTGTTCAATGGACGGTAATCGACGCAAAGTCGGTCCGTGCCATCCTTCTTCTGGACAAAAAGAACACCACAACCCCAAGGAGAAGAACTCGGTCTGATCAAACCCAAACGCTCTTGTTCATCGAGTTGTTTCTTCAATTCCTTCAACTCTTTTGGCCCAAGCTTGTATGGACGCTTGCAAACGGGTTCCGTGCCAGGCTCAAGATCAATAATGAATTCGACTGGCCGGTGAGGAGGCATACCCGGAAGCTCTTCTGGAAAGACATCTTGGTACTCACAAACGACCGGAATCTGAGAGATAGCATCCAATTCGCCCTTCTCAATGAGAGAAAACAACCGAATGGTATCATCACGAGCGGCATAGATGATCACATCGTTAGAAGGGTGAGTCAATTGAATTTCCTTGGCAGCACAATCAAACTGAGCCTTGTGCTTAGAAAGCTAGTCCATCCCGAGAATAAGATCAATATCAGAGTCACCAAGAACAATTGGTTTAGCCAGAAATCTATAATCGCCCATCTTGATAAAGACATCCGGTACACAAACATTAGATGTCATTTGCTTGCCCGGGGACACAATCTTTAACGGAAAAGGAATCTTCTCGGACACAAACTCATGCTTGGCAACAAAAGGTCTCGAAATGAAAGAAAGCGATGCACCAGTATCAAATAAGACTTTTGCAGGAATATCATTAACAGGAAGGTTCCCCATGATCACTTCTGAAGAATCCTCTGCCTGAGCCGCGTTCATCATGTTCACCTTGGCATGCTTAGGATTATGCTTGACCACTGCATTGCTGGAAGATTTCACAGGAGGAGGAGGTGGAAGGCGCCTTTGGTTGAAGCACTTGTTCGCATAGTGACCCTTTTGCTGACATTTGTTGCAAGTCACTTCTGAGAGCGGACGATGGTAAGGAGCATTTGGCCTTGGATCTTGGTTCTGAGACTTGTTCTGATAGCCAGGGTTGGGTGGGTGGTAAGATCCACGACCACCTAAGTTCTTCTGCTGATATGGCTGACGGAACGGAGGAGGAGGAGGCAACCAGAACTTCGGTTGCTTAGCTGCCACCAGTGAGGAAGAAGAAGACTGAACTGCGTCTCTGACTCTCTTCTTAGATGCCTCACACTTGAGCTGAGCAGCTTCTTGTTTCAGTGCCATGTTGTAGAATTCATCATACTTTAACGGCTCAAAAAGCACGAGAGCTAGTTGCAGATCTTCTCTGAGGCCACGCCTGAATTGGTAAATCATGCTCTTCTCATCAGGGATGTCTTGCTTCGCAAAACGAGATAGCTTCTGGAACTGAGTGTTGTCTTGATACACAGAGATGTTGCCTTTCTTGAGATTGCGGAACTCCTCACGCTTACTCTCAACAACACTTTCTGGAATGTGATGAGCTTTGAAGTCACGGCGGAAATCATCCCAGGTAATCACACGACCTCCTCTGGAATCTTTGTATTGTTGGAACCACTCAGCAGCTTGATCCTTGAGTTGAAAAGAGGCAAACTTGACAAAGCCCTCAGGTCTGACATTGCTGCATTCGAAGTGCTTGTTGATGTCCACGAGCCAATCATCGGCGTCTGTGGCCTTGACACAGTAGCTGAAAGTCTTCGGCTGATTTGCAAGGAACTGGTTGAGGGTAGCAAAATGCGGCTGATTGTTGCCTTGGCACTGATTTCCCTGATTACCTTGCCCTTGGTTGCGATCTTGCAAGAGCTGAATCAGAATCTGAGCATTGGCATTGGTGGCTGTCATCAAGGCTTGCCATGCCTCCGGAGGCGGAGGTGGTGGCAGAGGGTTAGCCTGACTTCCTTCATTGCGTTCCGGATTCTGACGCGTTGGCGGAGCCATCCTGAAGAGGGTGACATCCATTAGCATCTTGAAAGACATATATTCAAGCTGAATCAAAGGATCGAAATCGCAACATATAGTCTTCACAATAAACATTCGAATGAGAGTGAACGAATGAATTCCAAAGTAAATCATCACACTTCCATAAGTTGAGAAGCCACTTAGAAAAAGGTATGGAATAAAATCAACAAGGTACGGATGTGAACAAATACTTGGTAAGGATTACCCAATCACGAACCAAATATCTGCGGGAAGAAATACTAGAGCTACATGAATTCCCACTTATAAACTCCCGAAACTTCCTGGTTATGCAATCAGGTGTTGGGGATACAGGGGACACAAAATATATCACCCAAACTAACAATACCTAGATCCAGCTGTATCCATCCTTCAGCACATAACCAAGAAACCTTCGGAAATCGTCTACCTCAACCTTCGAAAAACATCCGTTATAGGAGTTATGGCAATACTCCCGCACTCGCCTCAGTACTGGGCTATCAGGGTTATCTCACCAACAACTGTACAAATGAGATTTTCGATGTCGGCGTACTAAACTCAGGTATTCCAGAACTGCAACGATAAAATTATGATGACAACACCTCGGAGCTCAACTCCCTGGGACACCTCCACTAAACCCCTGCTGACAGGAGGCACCAAGACAATGTTGTCATCATAAAACCATCGAAACGATTCTAAGATACCCGCGTGATCCTAAAAAAAATGAGTGAAATTTGAGAAGAGAAGAGTCAAAACTCTACGTCAAGATGCCTTACCAGAGCGATGAGGAGACTGGGAAGTAAAAAGAATTCCTAAACTCTCCGATATATAATTCCTAAATGACTCAAAACATTTTTCTAGACACAACTCGGCCACTAAAAACGATCAATCAGCGGGGGCTCCTAAGGTCGGGGAAGGCTCTGATTACCAACTTGTAACGCCCTCGATGCGGCTATATCTCCCGCATGTCGAAGCATGACTTAGAGGCATAACCGCATTGAAAGCAATGTCGCAAGTGAGGTAATCTTCACACAACCCATGTAATACATAAGGGAAAGAGATACATAGTTGGCTTACAGTCACCACTTCACACAATACATAAATTAACATCCATCATTCAGATTACACTCAAGGTCCGACTACGGAACCAAAATGAAAGAAGACTACCCCAAATGCTACACAGATCCCCGATCGTCCCAACTGGGCTCCACTACTGATCATCAGGAAAAGACACATAGTAACGATCACGTTCCTCGTCGAACTCCCACTTGAGCTCGGTTGAATCATCTGCACTGGCATCGTCGGCACCTGCAACTGTTTTGGTAGAATCTGTGAGTCACGGGGACTCAGCAATCTCACACCCGCGAGATCAAGACTATTTAAGCTTAAAGGTAGGATAGGGTTGTGAGGTGGAGCTGCAGCAAGCGACTAGCATATATGGTGGCTAACAGCGCAAAAGAGAGCGAGAAGAGAAGCAAAGCACGGTCGTGAAGCTAGAAGTGATCAAGAAGTGATCCAAGAACAACCTACGTCAAACATAACTCCAACACCGTGTTCACTTCCCGGACTCCGCCGAGAAGAGACCATCACGGTTACACACGCGGTTGATGTGTTTTAATTAAGATCATCTTCGGGTTTTCTACAACCGGACATTAACAAATTCCCATCTGCCTCATAACCGCGGGCACGGCTTTCGAAAGATAATACCCTGCAGGGGTGTCCAAACTTAGCCCATTATAAGCTCTCATGGTCAACGAAGGATATTCCTTCTACCGGGAAGACCCATCAGCCTCGGAATCCCGGACCACAAGACATTTCGACAGTAATAAAACAAGACCAGCAAAGCCGCTCGGATGTGCCGACAAATCCCGATAGGAGCTGCACATATCTCGTTCTCAGGGCACACCGGATGAGCCAGACGTCGGGTTGGCATAGACCCTGGTTGCCCAAGGGGCGCCGAACATCGCTCGGTTTGGACCAGCAATCGAAGGAGAACTGGCCCGGGGGTTAAAAATAAAGATGACCCTCGGGCTCGCGAAAACCCGGGCGAAAAAGGCTTAGGTGGAAAATGGTAAAACCAAGTTTGGGCCTTGCTGGAGGAGTCTTATTCAAAGCGAACTGTCAAGGGGGTCCCATAAATCACCCAACCGTGTAAGGAACGCAAAATCAAGGAACATAACACCGGTATGACGGAAACTAGGGTGGCAAGAGTGGAACAAAACACCAGGCATAAGGCCGAGCCTTCCACCCTTTACCAAGTATATAGATGCTTTAATTAAAATAATAGATATTGTGATATCCCAAAATAATCATGTTCCAACAAGGAACAAACTTCATCTTCAGCTGCAACTAGCAACGCTATAAGAGGGGCTGAGCAAAGCGGTAACATAGCCAATCAACGATTTGCTAGGACATGGATGGTTAGAGGTTTGACGTGGCAATTTGGGTGGCATGATATAGCAAGTGGTAGGTATCGCAGCAAAGGCATAGCAAAAGAGCGAGCATCTAGCAAGCAAAGATAGAAGTGATTTCGAGGGTATGGTCATCTTGCCTGCAAGGTTCTCAGAGTTGTCGAAATCTTGATCCTCGTAAGCGTTCTCAACAGGTTCCTCGTTCACGTACTCGTCTCCCGGCTCTACCCAAGGCAAGAACACAAGCAAAGGGGACAAACATCAATCACGATGCAATGCGCAAGCAACATGATGCAAAACATGGCATGATATGCGAGATGTGGTATGCAATGCATATGCGTGCTCCGGAAGGACAAGTATGAACAAGGCATAATCTTGGAAAACCAAGTATACCACTGGAAAGGTGAGGTGATTTCGGTTGAAATCTATATAAAGATCACCGGAATCGGATGCACGGTTTGCAAATGGCAAGCAAAACAAGAATGGCATATTTCTGGGTTTAACAGCATGATGCTACTTAGCAAGCAACAAGAAATTAAGCTACTGCACCCAAACATAGCAACAAAGTATATGGCAGTGAACTACTCAAGATGCTTGACAAAATATGAACACTGAGCTATGGCTAAATCACACCATAACAGGTTCAAACAAGCATGGCAAAAGTGCAAAACATAATCAGGTTCAAGAAATCAACAACATGCCAGAAATTAACATCAGGATGGCATGTTTAGAGCAAGCAACCCACATGCTACAGGAACAGGACATAGCAAAACAAGGCATGGCATGAATCTACTCAAAGCATTGAACAAAAGTCCCTTAATGACCATGAGCCAAAAAGGACCAGAAAATATAATAACACCCATGTCAAATAAGCAAGTTTCGTTACAGTTTTCAGACTTTGCAGAAAACTGGACATGTCAAAAACAGATAACAAGTAGGCATGTTTACGAGCTCGATGCACTCACTACAGAGCATCTCATGATAAACTAAGCATACATCCATCAAGAAGACATGGCATAGGAGCTATACGTGGCAAGAACAACATCATAGAATGCAAGGATCAACTACAACGAGCTTGCAAAATCGAATAACATGTAAACAATCTGCCAGTAACATTTTATAGCAAAAGTAGAGCTCGATTGACTCAAGCTATGGCACTCCAAAATTACTAACAAAGGCATGGATGGATATTTCAAATACATATGTTCAAAACGCCCTTACTGATCATGCTCAAAAGAGACATAGATCTCTCTGAAACAACATGAACACATGGCATAAAAATAACAGCAGGGAATGACTTAGTGAAATTACTAAGTCCCTGAAATCAGCAACAATATGTTCCCTAGTTTGCATGCTTGTGCTAGTCACCACAGAGATCACAAAAATACATGTAGGACTCCAATTCATAGGATGCACACATCAATCATGGCAAAAATGACAAAAGTGCATCTACTGAAACAGAACTGAAACTAACATCACATAGCCCTCTTCTAAAAGCATTTCGGGCATCAAGATGAGCACAAATGAAAATGATGCAATGAGATGAAATTATGTGCTCATCGAGAAGAACAATTCGATATGCTATACGCCCAAAACGGAGCCACGGATGCACAGATATGATGCGATGAACATGACATAAAAATACAACAGAAAAACGACTTAGACGAATTAGACCTAGGGTTTGCCGGCGCGGAGACCGAGGCGGCGGTGGATCTGGCCGGCGCCTCGCCGGAGAGAGCGCGGGGGCGGCCGGAGGTGGCGGCGGCGGCGCGGGACGGCGCGGGGGCGGCGGCGGCGGCGCGGGACGGCGCGGGGGAGGAGGCCAGACGGCGCGGGCGAGGAGGCGACCGGGCGTGGGCGGGGAGGCGATCGGGCCGGGGAAGGCCGGCGATGGGCCCCGCGGGCCCTGGCGGCGGCGGCGAAGTGGGGCTCGCGGGCGCCACGTGGCGGCGACGCGTTGGTCCGGCAGAGCGAGCGGACGCGTCCGGCTCCGCCCGGACGTGTCCGGCGACGGCGGGAGGAGCGGGGCTAGGGTTAGGGTTGGAGTGGATCCGAAAATTTCGGGAGAAGGGGTGGATTTATAGGTAGGAGGGGCTGGGAGGCTCCAAATTGAGCACGGTTTTCGCCCACACGATCGTGATCGAACGGCGATGGACATGGGAGTGACTTAGATGGGTTATTGGGCTGTTTTGGAGGGGTTTTGGGCTGCAACACACACGAGGCCTTCGCGGTTACCCGGTCAACCGTTGGAGTATCAAACGACCTCCGAATGACCCGAAACTTGACAGGCGGTCTACCGGTGCTATACCAAGGCCGCTTGACAAACCTTGGTCCATTCCAACAAAGTTTAATACCCGCTCACGGAAAAAGGTAAAAGGGGGCGCCGGGGAACATAGGAGCGCCGGATTGCAAAACGAACAACGGGGAAAATGCTCGGATTCATGAGACGAACACGTATGCGAACGTGATGCACATGATGACATGACATAAAATGCATGACAAGGACAAAATGCGAAAGAAGGAGAACCCAACCACGGAGGGAATATTATATCACATAGCCAAAAATGGCAAGAGTTGGAGTTACAAATATGGAAAGTTACATCCGGGGTGTTACAACACTCCACCACTACGAGAGGATCTCGTCCCGAGATCTAGGACTGAAAGAACTCCGGATATTCGGAACGGAGCTGGTCCTCACGCTCCCAGGTGGCTTGTCGGTCTGAATGGTGTGACCACTTCACTTTCAGGAATTTGATGGACTTGTTGCGAGTCTTGCGCTCAGTTTCTTCAAGAATAGCAACGGGATGCTCATGATAGGACAAATCTTCTTGAAGATCAATCTCTTCAAAGTTGATGGTGCGCTCAGGCGTCTTGAAGCACTTGCGAAGCTGTGACACGTGGAACACATCGTGCACATTTGCAAAGTTGGGGGGAAGCTCAAGTTGATAGGCGAGATCGCCTCGTTTGCCGATGATCTTGAAAGGACCGACGTATCTAGGGGCAAGTTTCCCTTTGATACCGAAGCGACGAGTGCCTTTCATTGGAGAGACGCGGAGGTAGACATGGTCTCCGATATCGAAAGCCACATCACGATGTTTGCTATCGTAATAGCTCTTCTGGCACGATTGAGCGGCTTTGAGATTCTCGCGAATGACCTTGCGCATTGCCTCAGCCTCTGAGATCAAATCGTTGCCAAGCAGTTGGCGTTCACCGGTCTCAGACCAATTGAGAGGAGTACGGCACTTTCTGCCATAGAGAATCTCGAATGGGGCTTTGCCCGAGCTGGCTTGAAAGCTGTTGTTGTAAGAGAACTCAGCATATGGAAGACAATCCTCCCACTTCATTCCGAAAGAGATGACACAAGCCCTGAGCATATCTTCAAGAATTTGGTTGACACGCTCGACTTGTCCACTAGTTTGAGGATGGAAAGCTGTGCTGAAGCGAATGTTTGTGCCCATGGCCTTCTGAAAAGAATCCCAAAACTTGGATGTGAAGATGCTTCCACAATCTGAAGATATCAATTGTGGAATGCCATGCAAGGAGACAATACTGGAGGTGTAAAGCTCTGCCAGCTGCACTGCTGTGATAGACTCTTTGATAGGAAGAAAATGAGCCACTTTAGTGAGCTTGTCGATGAAGACGAAAATGGCATCATTTCGACGCTTGGACTTTGGAAAACCAGTCACGAAGTCCATTTCGATATGATCAAACTTCCACTCTGGAATAGCAAGAGGTTGGAGTAGACCAGCTGGTCGTTGGTGTTCTGCTTTCACCCTTCTGCAGACATCACATTCATTCACGAATTGAGCAACTTCTCGCTTCATTCGAGTCCACCAATACGACTGCTTGAGGTCATGGTACATCTTTGTACTTCCAGGATGAATGGATAGGAGTGAATTGTGTTCCTCGTTCATAATGACTTTACGTAGATCACCCTTTGGAACCACGATCCGGTCCTCGAAGAAAAGAGTATCTCTGTCATCAACGCGATAGCACTTGTATTTGGAAATGCCCTTGTCAATACCACGTTTCACCTTCTTCACCATGGTATCCATCAGTTGTGCCTCACGAATCTGATCTTCCAAAGTAGGAGAGACTATGAGGTTGGCCAGAAAACCTTGAGGAACAACTTGGAGATTCAACTTGCGGAAAGCTTCACAAAGATCCGGTTGAAAGGGATTGAGGATTAAGCTGTTGCAATAAGCCTTCCTGCTCAAAGCGTCTGCAATCACATTAGCCTTGCCTGGAGTATATTCAATACTCGGATTATACTCTTGAATCATTTCGACCCATCGAGTTTGCCTGAGGTTGAGGTTGGGCTGAGTGTAGATGTACTTGAGACTCTTGTGATCGGTGAATATATCCACTTTCCTTCCTAACAAGAGATGTCTCCATGTTATCAATGCATGGACAACTGCCGCCAACTCAAGATCGTGAGTGGGGTAGTTCTTTTCGTTGGGCTTCAACTGACGAGAGGTATAGGCCACAACCTTCTTCTCTTGCATTAAGACAACACCGAGACCTTGAAGAGAAGCATCACAGAAAACTTCATAAGGCTTGGATTCGTCAGGAGGAGTCAAAACTGGAGCAGTGACGAGTTTCTCTTTGATAGCATTGAAAGAAACGTCACACTCAGGAGACCAGACATACTTCACAT
Organism: Aegilops umbellulata; assembly: GCA_032464435.1. Classification (NCBI taxonomy): domain Eukaryota; kingdom Viridiplantae; phylum Streptophyta; class Magnoliopsida; order Poales; family Poaceae; genus Aegilops; species Aegilops umbellulata. The sequence goes on along the minus strand of CP136055.1, from coordinate 240,198,971 downwards.
GCTTCTGGAGGAGGTTGGAAAGGGGCTTTGCAATCTTTGAGAAATTCTCAACGAATCTTCGGCAATAGCTTGCAAGTCCAAGAAAACTGCGAAGCTGCTTGACATTCTTAGGAGGTTCCCAATTCAAAACTGCAGACACCCTCTCGGGATTAATAGCAATGCCCTTGGCAGAGATGAAATGCCCAAGGTAAAGAACTTCATCAAGCCAGAATTCACACTTGGAGAACTTCACATAGAATTTATACTCTCTGAGCTTGTCGAGCACCAATCGCAAATGCTTGGCATGATCCTTCTTATTCTTGGAGAAGACCAATATATCATCGAGATAGACCAAGACGAATTCATTGATGTAGGGGTTGAAGATGAAGTTTATCATTCGAGAGAAAGTTGGAGGAGCATTGACAAGGCCGAAAGACAAGACAGTATATTCATAAGAACCAAAGCTTGTTCTGAATGCTGTCTTAGGAATATCTTCTTCACGAATGCGAATCTGATGATAACCCATACGAAGGTCAAGCTTGGAGAACACTTTAGCACCTTTAAGTTGCTCGAATAGCTCATTGATGTTGGGAAGTGGGTACTTGTTCTTGATTGTCTTCTTGTTCAATGGACGGTAATCGACGCAAAGTCGGTCCGTGCCATCCTTCTTCTGGACAAAAAGAACACCACAACCCCAAGGAGAAGAACTCGGTCTGATCAAACCCAAATGCTCTTGTTCATCGAGTTGTTTCTTCAATTCATTCAACTCTTTTGGCCCAAGCTTGTATGGACGCTTGCAAACGGGTTCCGTGCCAGGCTCAAGATCAATAACGAATTCGACTGGCCGGTGAGGAGGCATACCCGGAAGCTCTTCTGGAAAGACATCTTGGTACTCACAAACGACTGGAATCTAAGAGATAGCATCCAATTCGCCCTTCTCATTGAGAGAAAACAACCGAATGGTATCATCATGAGCGGCATAGATGATCACATCGTCAGAAGAGTGAGTCAATTGAATTTCCCTGGCAGCACAATCAAGCTGAGCCTTGTGTTTAGAAAGCTAGTCCATCCCGAGAATAAGATCAATATCAGAGTCACCAAGAACAATTGGTTTAGCCAGAAATCTATAATCGCCCATCTTGATAGAGACATCCGGGACACAAACATTAGATGTCATTTGCTTGCCCGGGGACACAATCTTTAACGGAAAAGGAATCTTCTCGGACATAAACTCATGCTTGGCAACAAAAGGTCTCGAAATGAAAGAAAGCGATGCACCAGTATCAAATAAGACTTTTGCAGGAATATCATTAACAGGAAGGTTACCCATGATCACTTCTGAAGAATCCTCTGCCTGAGCCACGTTCATCATGTTCACCTTGGCATGCTTAGGATTATGCTTGACCACTGCATTGCTGGAAGATTTCACAGGAGGAGGAGGCGGAAGGCGCCTTTGGTTGAAGCACTTGTTCGCATAGTGACCCTTTTGCTGACATTTGTTGCAAGTCACTTCTGAGAGCGGACGATGGTAAGGAGCATTTGGCCTTGGAGCTTCGTTCTGAGACTTGTTCTGATAGCCAGGATTGGGTGCGTGGGAAGATCCATGACCACCTGAGTTCTTCTACTGATATGGCTGACGGAACGGAGGAGGAGGAGGCAACCAGAACTTCTGTTGCTTAGCTGCCACCAGTGAGGAAGAAGAAGACTGAACTGCGTCTCTGACTCTCTTCTTAGATGCCTCACACTTGAGCTGAGCAGCTTCTTGTTTCAGTGCCATGTTGTAGAATTCATCATACTTTAACGGCTCAAAAAGCACGAGAGCTAGTTGCAGATCTTCTCTGAGGCCACGCCTGAATTGGTAAATCATTCTCTTCTCATCAGGGATGTCTTGCTTCGCAAAACGAGAGAGCTTCTGAAACTGAGTGTTGTCTTGATACACAGAGATGTTGCCTTTCTTGAGATTGTGGAACTCCTCACGCTTACTCTCAACAACACTTTCTGGAATGTGATGAGCTTTGAAGTCACGGCGGAAATCATCCCAGGTAATCACACGACCTCCTCTGGAATCTTTGTATTGTTGGAACCACTCAGCAGCTTGATCCTTGAGTTGAAAAGAGGCAAACTTGACAAAGTCCTCAGGTCTGACATTGCTGCATTCGAAGTGCTTGTTGATGTCCACGAGCCAATCATCGGCGTCTGTGGCCTCGACACAGTAGCTGAAAGTCTTCGACTGATTTGCAAGGAACTGATTGAGGGTAGCAAAATGCGGCTCATTGTTGCCTTGGCCTTGATTTCCCTGATTACCTTGCCCTTGGTTGCGATCTTGCAAGAGCTGAATCAGAATCTGAGCGTTGGCATTGGTGGCTGTCATCAAGGCTTGCCATGCCTCCGAAGGCAGAGGTGGTGGCGGAGGGTTAGCCTGACTTCCTTCATTGCGTTCCGGATTCTGATGCGTTGGCGGAGCCATCCTGAAGAGGGTGACATCCATTAGCATCTTGAAAGGCATATATTCAAGCTGAATCAAAGGATCAAAATTGCAACATATAGTCTTCACAATAAACATTCGAACGAGAATGAACGAATGAATTCCAAAGTAAATCATCACACTTCCATAAGTTGAGAAGCCACTTAGAAAAAGGTATGGAATAAAATCAACAAGGTACGGATGTGAACAAATACTTTGTAAGGATTACCCAATCACGAACCAAATATCTGCGGGAAGAAATACTAGAGCTACATGAATTCCCACTTATAAACTCCCGAAACTTCTTGGTTATGCAATCAGGTGTTGGGGATACAGGGGACACAAAATATATCACCCAAACAACAATACCTAGATCTAGCTGTATCCATCCTTCAGCACATAACCAAGAAACCTTCGGAAATCGTCTACTTCAACCTTCGAAAAACATCCGTTATACGAGTTATGGCAATACTCCCGCACTCGCCTCAGTACTGGGCTATCAGGGTTATCTCACCAACAACTGTACAAAAGAGATTTTCGATGTCGGCGTACTAAACTCAGGTATTCTAGAACTGCAACGATAAAATTATGACGACAACACCTCGGAGCTCAACTCCCCGGGACACCTCCACTAAACCCCTGCTGACAGGAGGCACCAAGACAATGTTGTCATCATAAAACCATCAAAACGATTCTAAGATACCCGCGTGATCCTAAAAATAAAAATTTAGTGAAATTTGAGAAGAGAAGAGTCAAAACTCTATGTCAGGATGCCTTACCAGAGCGATGAGGAGACTGGGAAGTAAAAAGAATTCCTAAACTCTCCGATATATAATTCCTAAATGACTCAAAATATTTTTCTAGACACAACTCGGCCACTAAAAACGATCAATCAGTGGGGGCTCCTAAGGTCGGGGAAGGCTCTGATTACCAACTTGTAACGCCCTCGATGCGGCTATATCTCCCGCGTGTCGAAGCACGACTTAGAGGCATAACCGCATTGAAAGCAATGTCGCAAGTGAGGTAATCTTCACACAACCCATGTAATACATAAGGGAAAGAGATACATAGTTGGCTTATAGTCGACACTTCACACAATACATAAATTAACATCCAATATTCAGATTACACTCAAGGTCCGACTACGGAACCAAAATGAAAGAAGACTACCCCAAATGCTACACAGATCCCCGATCGTCCCAACTGGGCTCCACTACTGATCATCAGGAAAAGACACATAGTAACGACCACGTTCCTCGTCGAACTCCCACTTGAGCTTGGTTGAATCATCTGCACTGGCATCGTCGGCACCTGCAACTGTTTTGGTAGAATCTGTGAGTCACGGGGACTCAGCAATCTCACACCCGCGAGATCAAGACTATTTAAGCTTAAAGGTAGGATAGGGTTGTGAGGTGGAGCTTCAGCAAGCGACTAGCATATATGGTGGCTAACAGCGCAAAAGAGAGCGAGAAGAGAAGCAAAGCACGGTCGTGAAGCTAGAAGTGATCAAGAAGTGATCCTAGAACAACCTACGTCAAACATAACTCCAACACCGTGTTCACTTCTCGGACTCCGCCGAGAAGAGACCATCACGGTTACACACGCGGTTGATGTGTTTTAATTAAGATCATCTTCGGGTTTTCTACAACCGGACATTAACAAATTCCCATCTGCCTCATAACCGCGGGCACGGCTTTCGAAAGATAATACCCTGCAGGGGTGTCCAAACATAGCCCATTATAAGCTCTCACGGTCAACAAAGGATATTCCTTCTACCGGGAAGACCCGATCAGCCTCGGAATCCCGGACTACAAGACATTTCGACAGTAATAAAACAAGACCAGCAAAGCCGCTCGGATGTGCCGACAAATCCCGATAGGAGCTGCACATATCTCGTTCTCAGGGCACACCGGATGAGCCAGACGTCGGGTTGGCATATACCCTGGTTGCCCAAGGGTCGACGGACATCGCTCGGTTTGGACCAGCAATCGAAGGAGAACTGGCCCGGGGGTTAAAAATAAAGATGACCCTCGGGCTCGCGAAAACCCGGGGGAAAAAGGCTTAGGTGGCAAATGGTAAAACCAAGTTTGGGCCTTGCTGGAGGAGTCTTATTCAAAGCGAACTGTCAAGGGGGTCCCATAAATCACCCAACCGTGTAAGGAACGCAAAATCAAGGAACATAACACCGGTATGACGGAAACTAGGGTGGCAAGAGTGGAACAAAACACCAGGCATAAGGCCGAGCCTTCCACCCTTTACCAAGTATATAGATGCTTTAATTAAAATAATAGATATTGTGATATCCCAAAATAATCATGTTCCAACAAGGAACAAACTTCAACTTCACCTGCAACTAGCAATGCTATAAGAGGGGCTGAGCAAAGCGGCAACATAGCCAATCAACGGTTTGCTAGGACATGGATGGTTAGAGGTTTGACATGGCAATTTGGGTGGCATGATATAGCAAGTGGTAGGTATCGCAGCAAAGGCATAGCAAAAGAGCGAGCATCTAGCAAGCAAAGATAGAAGTGATTTCGAGGGTATGGTCATCTTGCCTGCAAGGTTCTCAGAGTTGTCGAAAGCTTGATCCTCGTAAGCGTTCTCAACAGGTTCCTCGTTCACGTACTCGTCTCCCGGCTCTACCCAAGGCAAGAACACAAGCAAAGGGGACAAACATCAATCACGATGCAATGCGCAAGCAACATGATGCAAAACATGGCATGATATGCGAGATGTGGTATGCAATGCATATGCGTGCTCCGGAAGGACAAGGATGAACAATGCATAATCTTGGAAAACCAAGTATACCACTGGAAAGGTGAGGTGATTTCGGTTGAAATCGATATAAAGATCACCGGAATCGGATGCACGGTTTGCAAATGGCAAGCAAAACAAGAATGGCATATTTCTGCATTTAACAGCATGATGCTACTTAGCAAGCAACAAGAAATTAAGCTACTGCACCCAAACATAGCAACAAAGTATATGGCAGTAAACTACTCAAGATGCTTGACAAAAGATGAACACTGAGCTACCGCTAAATCACAACATAATAGGTTCAAACAAGCATGGCAAAAGTGCAAAACATAATCAGGTTCACAGACTTTGAGAAATCAACATGCCAGAAATTAACATCAGGATGGCATGTTTAGAGCAAGCAACCCACATGCTACAGGAACAGGACATAGCAAAACAAGGCATGGCATGAATCTAATCAAAGCATTGAACAAAACTCCCTTAATGACCATGAGCCAAAAAGGACCAGAAAATATAATAACACCAATGTCAAATAAGCAAGTTTCGTTACAGTTTTCAGACTTTGCAGAAAACTGGACATGTCAAAAACAGATAACAAGTAGGCATGTTTACGAGCTCGATGCACTCACTACAGAGCATCTCATGATAAACTAAGCATACATCCATCAAGAAAACATGGCATAGGAGCTAGACATGGCAAGAACAACATCATAGAATGCAAGGATCAACTACAACGAGCTTGGCAAAATCGAATAACATGTAAACAATCTGCCAGTAACATTTTATAGCAAAAGTAGAGCTCGATTGACTCAAGCTATGGCACTCCAAAATTACTAACAAAGGCATGGATGGATATTTCAAATCCATATGTTCAAAACGCCCTTACTGATCATGCTCAAAAGAGGCATAGATATCTCTGAAACAACATGAACACATGGCATAAAAATAACAGCAGGGAATGACTTAGTGAAATTACTAAGTCCCTGAAATCAGCAACAATATGTTCCCTAGTTTGCATGCTTGTGCTAGTCACCACAGAGATCACAAAAATACATGTCATACACCCCTGTAAAGATAGCATGGCATATTACAAAACACATGTAGGACTCCAATTCATAGGATGCACACATCAATCATGACAAAAATGACAAAAGTGCATCTACTGAAACAGATCTGAAACTAACATCACATAGCCCTCTTCTAACAGAATTTCGTGCATCAAGATGAGCCCAAATGAAAATGATGAAATGAGATGAAATGATGTGCCCATCGAGACGAACAATTCTATATGATATACACCCAAAACGGAGCAACGGAGGTAGAGATATGATGCGATGAACATGACATAAAAATACAACAGAAAAACGACTTAGACGAATTAGACTTAGGGTTTGCCGGCGCGGAGACCGAGGCGGCGGCGGATCTGGCCGGCGCCTCGCCGGAGAGAGTGCGGGGGAGGCCGGAGGCGGCGGCGGCGCGGGACGGCGCGGGACGGCGCTGGAGGCGGCGGCGGCGGCGCGGGACGGCGCTGGAGGCGGCGGCGGCGATGCAGGACGGCGCGGGGAAGGAGGCGAGACGGCGCGGGCGAGCAGGCGACCGGGCGCGGGCGGGGAGGCGACCGGGCCGGGGAGGGCCGGCGATGGGCCCCGCGGGCCCTGGCGGCGGTGGCGAAGTGGGGCTCGCGGGCGCCACGTGGCGGCGGCGCGTTGGTTCGGCGGAGCGAGCGAACGCGTCCGGCTCCGCCCGGACGTGTCCGGCGACGGCGGGAGGAGCGGGGCTAGGGTTAGGGTTGGAGTGGATCCGAAAATTTCGGGAGAGGGGGTGGATTTATAGGTAGGAGGGGCTAGGAGGCTCCAAATTGAGCACGGTTTTCGCCCACACGATCGTGATCGAACAGCGATGGACATGGGAGTGACTTAGATGGGTTATTGGGCTGTTTTGGAGGGGATTTGGGCTGCAACACACACGAGGCCTTCACGGTTACCCGGTCAACCGTTGGAGTATCAAACGACCTCCGAATGACCCAAAACTTGACAGGCGGTCTACCAGTGCTATACCAAGGCCGCTTGACAAACCTCGGTCCATTCCGAGAAAGTTTAATACCCGCTCACGGAAAAAGGTAAAAGGGGGCGCCGGGGAACATAGGAGCGCCGGATTGCAAAACGGACAACGGGGAAAATGCTCGGATTCATGAGACGAACACGTATGCGAACGCGATGCACATGATGACATGACATAAAATGCATGACACGGACAAAATGCAAAAGAAGGAGAACCCAACCACTGAGGGAATATTATATCACATAGCCGAAAATGGCAAGAGTTGGAGTTACAAATATGGCAAGTTACATCCGGGGTGTTACAGAGAGAGAGAGAGAGAGAGAGAGAGAGAGAGAGAGAGAGAGATTAAACACATAGCTACTGGTACAAACCCTCAGCCCCAAGGGTGAACCACTCCCTCATCATCGTGGTGGCCGCCGGGATGATGAAGATGGCCACTGGTGATGATTCCCCCTCCCTCCTCATCTGTCGTGGACTTAACATGGCAGATGCCCTAACGAAAGGACTTAGGTGTGGAGCCATCGCAACTAGGTTAGCTTGAAGGGGTTAATTGGGACAAAGGACACAGAGAGTTCATACTGGTTCGGCCCCTCGCAACGAGGTAAAGGCTTACTCCAGTTTGGGGTTGTATTGCTTGGGTTCGATTACCAGGGAGCAAATACGCTTGACCTAGTTCTTGATATCTTGTTTCTCGTCTCAACCCGCCACCGGATCACCCCTTTATATACACAGATTGATGCCCGACGGCTTACAGAGTCCCGGTCGGCTCATACACAATGTGTCCGGCTCGGTGACTAACAAGACTTGCCTTATAATACAAGTTACACATGTGGAGGTTTATCCTCTTGGGCCTCAAGTCGCCTCTGGGTCTTGGGCCTTCAATAGGCTTGCTTTGTAACCCGCCATCTTCATCCTTAAATCGCTAGTGCAATGATCCGGCCCCTCCTAGGCGGGTCATACCCAATAGTTATATCCCCAACATTAGGCCCCATGTTGATTTGAACTTGTTCACATCAATCTTCAGTGCTTAACTTTGCATAATCTTGTATCGTCAATTTTCATGAATTTGCTATAACCCGTCATGACGTCAGCTCACAGAATCTCGTTAACCCGCCATGACATCATCTTGCATTAACTTCGCACGAAGCCCAGAACATCTCAATAGATCTTTATCTTTAATGGACTTCCCGAAATTCGAGGCGCCCGTGCAGCCACATAATCATTTTTTGGCCTCCTTGATCCCCGTGCATGCCTGCTATCGTCCCCTTATAAATAGGGACATGGTTCCTTTTCATTTCCCCCCTGCCTCATCGTCTTCGTCTTCTTCCTTGCAACGCCCACGCGTGCCCGAGCTCCGCCGTCATCGACCTCGTCAGCTGCCTCAACTCCGGCCGCTGCATCGACCTGAATGAACCAGAGCACCGTGGCGCACCTTCGCTATCCAGCAGCCCCAACAGGTACTCCTCCATTCTTATAGCAGATCTCCATTAGGGTTTGCCCCAGTTCATCAAAGTCATCTCCGGTCTTCTTTGTTCTTCCATAGATCTTGTAGTTGAATCTGAACCTGACGTTGAAGATGCGTGTTAGTAGTTTTAGCATCTTTTTTCCAATCGTAGTAGACCCTTTTTCTGCATAAGATCCATCCGAACACATGAGTTCTTCCACTGCCTTTGCTTTACGTCTTGAATTTATTTTATTTCCAAACTGTCGTAGATCCAAACTTATAGCACCGATCTGCAGAATCTGTTTGTCATCACTTAGCAAATCCTCACTCATAGATTTGTAATATGGCAACTATACGGGCGGCTTAACTGATAAACCATAACCCACCATGTACCATTAGTCCCCTTTTAAGCCGCCAATTCATGCATCTACATAACTCGGAATTATCTTCCGGCTTAACACGTTGGCTCTTATATCACTTACTTTTGAATCAATGGTCAGCTTAACGGCATAATTTTAAACTGGCAATATTTCCTTTTTAGATTTTCAAAAATGACCAAGACTGTCACCTCCTACAACTGGGTCACTTCTCGGGTTACTGAACAAACATTGAACGAGCATGTTCAAGTAGGCGTTTTAACCGCAAAGAGCATCATTCATTGGAGAGCCCCAGGAACAGAAACCGTTCCTGAACCCAAGGAGGGCGAAGTGGTCGTCTTCACCGATCCTATGCTCCGGGGGTTCACTCCGCCCGGCTAAAAAAATTTCCGTGATGTATTGCACTTTTCCAACTCCATCCTCAAGATATCGGACCCAATTCCGTCACAAATATTTGCAATTTTCAAGTATTTAGCGAAGTATATCTTCAACAGGAGCCCACTGTAGAACTATTCAGAGAGTTCTATTATTTAACCGCCAACCTGAATTTACGGATGGGCCGAGCCTAGAATTAGGCGACATTTCAATCTAGAGGCGGAAAGACGCCACCTTCCCAGCCGCCAAGCTATCCAGTCACCCCAAGGACTGGAATCAAACATGGTTTTACTATCAAGACACCTCTCTAGAAGGGGAAAATCCTCTGCCGGGTTATCGTGAGAGCCGGCTCAGCAACAGGCACCCCCTCCCCGATCAAATTAGCACAGCCAAAAGGGCCAAATATATGCCCATCTTTTCTAAGACCAGAGCTTTAATGGCCAACGGTTTGACCGGAATCGATCTGGTCCGGTGTTGGGTCGCTTGGAGAGTTTTGCCCTTACGCCACCGTCCCGGATTAATGTGCGGGTACACCGGCGACTTGAAAGATCCACAACAGCATTGTCAGATTCAGTTAACTGATGATGACATCAATGATATGACCAAGCCTCTTCTGAACGAGAGCCTGGCAGATTGTAGCAAAACTGGGCTGAATCCTTTCTGCACTCTCAACAAGCCGCCAGCTATAAGCTTTTAAACAATTTCCGGTTTAACTGTTTCTTTAATTAAACTGTCATCTTATATCCACTTGATTTTTGCAGGCCGATTTTCCATTTTGGAATAGGAAGCTGCAGGATAACCAGGCCATAAAGACTCGTACGAAGAACAAGGCTCAGAAAAATCCTGCGACGAAGAAACCCAACACCTTCAAGCTGTTTGACTTGGATGACATTGAGTCGGAGGTAGAACTTGACTCCCTTGGCTCATTTTTTGTACATCTTATTGACAATGATCACTATCAGGATGACGTGGAAGGCAGCCACACAGATGGTGAAGAGATAACTATCCTTTCCTCCGACTCAGAACCTCTGCCAAGACAGAAAGTTCGTCAAGCGAGCCGGAAAGTAAGGTTTTCTCATCCTTTAGCTTATTTGGATCCCAACTTTATTTTGAAGAAGCAACAACATGAAGCTCGCCGCACGACCCGGAATAGTGGCGACGTGATTCTCTCCTCCGGCTTACCAAACACACCAGCTCCTCGCAAGCGCCGTCCAGGGGTTTCACAGACTTTCGATTTAGCTTATCCCAAGGCGGGTCTTTTTCGACAGCCTCTTAACCCTTTTGACTCATATTACCAGGGAACATCTCATTCCTCCTCCGGTGACTCAACAAGGACCCAAATCCCAGTCTTAAGACTATGCCCGGGTGAGCATGTTAAGTCTATCCGCTTTGAATCATGCACTTAATTGTCATATTAACTCTGTCTTGTGCTTCCTTTTCAACGATATGGCAAAGCCCAACAAGAAATTGAAGGTGACCAAAATAGCTGAAGATTCAAATCTCAATGAACCGGAGAAGCAAACAACAGAAACTTCTCTCCAAGCAGCTGAGGCCACCATTGATGACCCACCACCGGAAGAGCACAACATCACCATAGACCATATGGATGTTTAGTTGGCCACCACTAAGCCGCCAAGTCCCATCAAGCCTGCTGAACAGAAGGTTGACGATGTCGTCATTACTGGGCTTGGTTATACGGCACCGGGCAACCCCAATGCCTTATCCAAGCACAGTGCCAAAGAAGAATTTGTTGTTGTTGATAAAGGCAAGTGGAAGGTTGACTTTGAAAGCCATTCCCACTTCAGCGCCTAAGAGATTCACTCCGGTTATTTAAACTGCCTTCACACCCGCCATGACTTTGAAGCCGGCCTGGTCAACCTGATGAAGGAGCGCTTTGAGGTAAACATTATCATATATATATATATATATATATATATATATATATATATATATATATATATCAACCATCAAGTCTATTGCATATGTTAAACTTGACTATGTTGTAGACTTTAAACATTATTGTTGAACTTGATATCCATGTCATAGCTTGCTAGAACTGCAGAATCAACAAGTAGCCCCCAAGGGCCGGGGGGGCGGCTTAAGCTGTATAGCTAAAGCCGGGTCTTCAAAATATAGCTTTTAATTTTACATATATGGCTCGCCAGGGCCGGCTTAAACTGACAAGTTAAGCCAGAACTTCAAATAATAACGATCAAGTTTGCACATGTAGCCCCAAGGGACGGCTTAATCATCATGAATAAGCTGGGACTTATCAGTGAATAAAATCGAGTTACGTAGCCCCCATGAGTCGGGTATAGTCATAGCAGCATAGCCGGGTCATCATAGAATTGTCGTCAAAAAAGAGCAATATGCATTAGCCCCCAAGTGCCAAGTGAAATACTTGTATTGTGCTTGGGACATCAAATGAGATGATTATAATACAACCTATCTGTTATATTTGCAGGCTGAGCTAAACATGAAAGAATCCCAAATTGCTGATCTTCGCCAGAACATCTCCACTCAACAAACTGCAACTTCCCAGGCTCAGACAGAACTGAAAACCTCCTTGGAAGAGATGGAGAAATTGAAGAAGGACTTCAAAGCCGACAGGAACAGCTGGGACACTAAGAAGGTGGCTCTATTAAAAAGAGCGGAAAAAGCTGAAGCTGCCCTTAAATCGGTGACTGAAGAATTGTCCCGCTTAAAAGGTCAGATCAATATCATGACAGCTGCCATCTTTGGTAAGCAATACTGTTTTTCGACTACGCCTTCTCAACATATATAAATCCTTATCGGGTTATCAATCACATTTGTTGACGCAGGCTCCAGAAGCTCCAACCTTGGGTAACACATGCGCAAAAAACTCAAAGCTGCATACACCTTGGTGGAACAGTTATACACTGGCGCTCAACGGGTCATATCCGCTGCCTCGCATAAAAAGCAACCTCCTTCATGACGGTGTCCTGGACTAGGGGGTACTCACCATATCGTCTCCCGACCAGGTGGATCGGCCGAGGACCCCCATGGCGGTTCATTCATGGCCACTTCGGGTAGCCCATGCCGCATACAAGGAGTATTCCACAAGACTTGGTGATCAAGACAGGGACTCCTCTCCACCAATGTATTCGGCTAGGACTCTTGTTATCATAGGCCTCTGGTGCATTATATAAGCCAAGGCCAGGCTAGTCGATAGATCATTATGACATTAATCATCATACCCCTAGGGTTTGGACCACAACATATGATCTCGAGGTAGATCAACTCTTGTAATCTCTATATTCATCAAGATCCATCAAGCAGGAAGTAGGGTATTACCTCCATTAAGAGGGCCCGAACCTGGGTAAACATCGTGTCCCCTGTTACCCATCGATCCATGACACACAGCTCAGGACCCCCTACCCGAGATCTGCCGGTTTTCACACCGACAATGGTGCTTTCATTGAGAGTTCCACTGTGAGATCGACGAAGGATCAATGACTCATCTGCAGATTACCTGTGACGTCGACATCTTCGTCACCAGCTCGACTGGTCACCTTGGCTCGACCGAGGACTGCACTCTGCATCAGATCGTCATGTTAGGACAATGACCTACATCAACATCAACTCCGATCTCTCTCAAGATCATGGAGGAATCATTCATGGAGCCCAGGGGCTCAACGTTAACATTGCCATTGAGCGACCATGTTATTTTTCTGGACAGCGAACTTGTATCCGCCGCCACCACCTCCTCGAGTGTCGTTTTAATGATTTCTTTGGTGGAATTGTGCAGAATTAAGTCTACAACAACCATGCAAAATTTCGTCGAGTTTCGATGGAGGAATCTCTGGCAATCTACGATATACCGGAGCCCTGTCAAGTCTAGACGGGAATCTGGATGAGTTTACGGCGTGGTCTCCAGAGCCAAGCTCGGAGGTCTTTTGGAAAATCCAACCGTTCATCTGCTGCTTAATTTCCACATCTACCACCCCTCAAAATTTCAGCTCGATCCGACGGTTCAAACTCCGGGAACCTTCCGATGAGTGGACCAATTTTTTGATCTGTTTTTCTGCGCGAATACAGATCCGACTCGAATTTATGTTTCTTTATGAAGGTGATATTGGACAACCTTTTTAAAGAAATTTTCTTCTAGGGTATTGTGCGTTAATTTTAACGCGTTCAAACTCCGGGAACCTTCCAATGAGTGGACCAATTTTCTGATCTGTTTTCTGCGCAAATACGGATCCGACTCGAATTTATGTTTCTTTATGAACGTGATATTGAACAACCTTTTTAAAGAAATTTTCTTCTAGGGTATTGTGCGTTAATTTTAACGTGTGCCCATAAATTTTTAAGCTTTCTCTGAGGTACTCTTCACCATCATGCTAGTGTCAAACAAGTCCGGTAACATTGCTCCACCGCTGCAGACCTGCGCTAGACACGTCGTTGCTTTGTTGAGCCGAGCTCATCTTCTTCGGATCATCATCTCGGCGAGCCGAAAAAGAGCTCGGCATTGCGATAAATCATCACCAACAACGCCACCCCACGGATTACATGGAATGGGCACACCGGCATCGCCGTTTGGTCACTTCATCAATCCGACTTTCACCCCGTCACAAGATATGACCATCGTAGGCATGACCGCACTGTTGCTTCTTCAAGCCGATGTTCATCACGCCGAACTGCTTCAACACATCGGCTGACATGGCAGCTGCAACATCTCCTTACCGACCCACTCCGTCACCTCGGCTAGACCGGGGGCTTCACCATCTCTTCATCAACCTACTCCGGAGACTTCGACGTCACCCGCCGACCAGCTTCGTCACATTAGCTGAACCGGGGCCTTTGCCTCGGCAAGCCAACATCACCATGCCGCCGCTTCATCGCTCATCAAGCAATGGGTGTGCGGATCAAGTCCCAATTTTGGGAGTAACCTTTTTTCATATTGCTACAACAGATAAACCAGGTGCTATTAATCCTAGTAATTTTTTTCTTGCTTGGGTTTATTTTTCCAAAAAATTATTACTCTGATTTGTTCCATCATCTGTACACAGGTCTGTTAAATGATGGCCGCATTAACGATGGTTGCGCGATGGTTCGGTCTGTTTCCCGTCCGCAAATCGGCGAACGCCGCATCTAGAGCCTGGACCGCCCTGCAAATTCAGGCTTTGTCACGCCTTCACTGCGTCACGCCGATGCCCTGCATCGACATTGGCTTCGTCGCCGGGCCAGATCTCTTTCAATAAATTATTTTTGCGTAAAGCAATTATGCAAGGATTTTATATATATTTATATTATTATTTTTTGGACCACACTATTTTATGTGTGTAGGTAATCGACTTCAGCTGCGTCACGCGGTCACTTCATCAAGCCGACGTGGTCGTCCCAATCGGCATAAATCGGCTCATATGATCACCTTGTTGGTCGAATTGCTATACCGACATGTTCGGTTGCCTCGGGGACTTCGGCATCATCGAGAGGGTAAATTATCTGGGTTGGACAACGCTGTCACCTCGGTGTACTGATGTTTCATGTCACCTCGGCTGGACCGGGGGCTTCATCATCACTTCATTAACCCACGCCGGGAACTTCGGCATCATCGAGAGGGTAAATTATCTGGGTTGGGCAACGCTGTCACCTCGGTGTACTGATGTTTCATGTCACCTCGGCTGGACCGGGGGCTTCGTCATCACTTCATTAACCCACGCCGGGAACTTCGGCATCATACTGCTGGCCTGCTCCGTCGCCTCGGACGGACTGGGGGTTCCACCTCGCCACATTGGTCGTGTTATGTCGCCACTTCGAAGTGTCGAGCTCTTCGCTCCGCCACCTCGAGACCGGCTCAGGGGTTGGGACCTCGTCCCGCCGTAAGCTCGGACCACGTCATCGATGTCGAACACATTAACCAGCTAAGTTGCTTTCATGCTCAAAGTTTTAAATTTTTAAATTGTGTTCGGTTCGACCATGCTCACATACGTTGTTTGTTAAAAGAAACTCCATTTGCCCATGTTAACTGGGGGCTCTTAAAATTTACGTGAGCCGTTCTATAATAATGTGTTTTCTTCTTGGTCGTTGCAAAGTCTTTTTCTATCACTCCTTTTTTCGACGCGAGTGTGTGGTCAATAGCCGATGAGCCTAATTTCTCTCTCAAAGCCGCTAGAGTTTAGTTTGCTAAACTAGCCTAACGAGAAGTACTCCGCCTTCGAGATAGGAGGTTGAGGCCATAGGCTGACCCGCCTGAAGTCTTGAGATACGATGTGTCATGTTAAAGCACGACAGAAGCACAATTTTTTTCCTAAGACCAATTTTTGGATTGGCACCGAACACTTGATCTAGTTCGGACGTCAAGTTTTCACTGAAGTTTTTTGGTTTTCCAAGCCTATGGCACTTCTAAACTATTTTTGTGTTTCCAGCATAAGTCTCGCAGTGCAACGCTGGACACCTTTAGAGATTCGGCAAAAACATTCTCAGATATTGCTATATATGCATCGGTTTCAAATTGTGTCTTCGGTCAATAGTTGGGTTGCCCGGCTCCTGTGCTTGCCTCCTATGTTCCGCTTTGTTTGGCTAGGTGTGCAAAGGGAGAACCATTGTGATTGTACTTCCAGCTCGAATGGTTAAGCACCTCAGTGGAGATAGTCAAAAACTGACTGTCACAATGGGCGTAAACTGGTCAGCGATCCGATGATTGTGTTAAACTATAAGATTGATGGAGGTCACCCCGTGTTAAGCGACGGGCCGTTCATAATATTGGCCGAAGTGTTAATGGCTTGACCTCGGCTGTCGCCGAACATTAACCGGGGGCTAATATTTGGCCTCCCAACTTTAAGCTCCTATGACTAAGTGAAAGTTATAAAGCCCGCATATCTGATTGCCTCGTTTCCGCTAACGCAACCGCCTTCCGGCACCAAGACGTCGGCTAAGGGTTGTTTGTTATTGCGGAAACACCCTGTGTAGCGTCTACAAGGGGGTGGAAGCCGACGATGGGCCACTCTCAACTGATAAACGATCGCAACGGAGTCAAAATAAACATATCATCGGCATTTGTATTTAATATACAAGGGTTGCCTTCCATAATCATCGTTATAAAGCCATACATATGCATCAATTTGCCTTAAGATTTTGGCCAAGCTGGGTTGCATGGCTCCTGTGCTTACCCCTACGTTCCCGATTGTTCGGCTAGGCGGTAAAGGGAGCACCTCTGTGATTGTTACTACCGGGTCATCTGAGTTAGTACCTCAGACTGGGTGAAGCCGAAAGCTAGGGATCTTAAAGGATATAATTGGGCAGCAACGACGGAAGTGAAGTTTTTGGTTCATTAATACCATAGAGTTCGGGAACTTTCCCCGAACTAAATCCTCAATATTTTCCTCCCACATTGATCGGAGGTGAGGTTTCATGATCATGATCAGCATGACAACCCAAAGAAAGGAGCCGATGGCGGGATTATTTTCTTTGGAAGATGTTTTATATCTCTCTGCGTACCTTTGTTTATACAACCGTATGGCCGGATTGCCTTGTTTTCCATAAATCTTTGCCCTTATAACGGCTTTATAGAGTAGGAAAACACTCCTCGTCTACTGGCCGAAGAGGTTGAAGCCGATGGTCGGTCAACAAAGTTTGGTACAATGCGGATCCAAGCATTAATGATGTAGAGTACTTGGATACATAGAATCATCACACATAAAAATTGTGAGTAAAATTCATTTACTGCAATCCATCTTTTAAACCCGTTGGGGCCTACCTTGGCGAGCTTGGATTTCGACCAGCTGTAAGCTCCTTCAAGAGATCTTTATTCTCGTTCTGAGAAGTTTGTGCTAAACACAACAAATTTTTCTGTCAAACGGATATCGATCATTAATTTGGCCACTCGTGCCCACATTAAGGCTCGGGGGCTACTGGGCTTCGCGCTCATTATTTATAAATATTAAAGGGGCACATCGATCCCCTGATCTGGTGTTGCCACCCGACCAGTGGCTCGGGGGCTACTGCATTGCCTATTCAATGCAGAAAATTCAAAGTGCTTAGTGTTTGGCATGACCAAACTATGGACAAGTGCGTCCCCGGACAACAATAAGTACCATCTGGGACTTATCCGGCTTCAAGCTAATATATCACGATGACTTCTCACGACCCTCTCAGGGGCCCGTCCGCCGATCACTATTACCTCTAATATATTACACTGCGTTTCTATTCCTACTTATGCTGCCGAGCTAGGAGTTGATCCTCAGGCCGATTCGCGAATCGACCTGAGTCTCAGGGGCTACTAGGATCAGCAGTTTTCAGGTTTTCCTTCAGGTGCATCTCGGGTTTTAGACCGACACACACCATAAGGGCTACTGGTTATACATATTGACATCAAATAAATTTACACGCATCGGAAATAAAATCCGCAAACAATCAGCCTGATGTCTACTACACAACCTTCTTCTTGAAGACGTTGTTGGGCCTCCAAGTGCAGAGGTTTGTAGGACAGTAGCAAATTTCCCTCAAGTGGATGACCTAAGGTTTATCAATCCGTGGGAGGCATAGGATGAAGATAGTCTCTCTCAAACAACCCTGCAACCAAATAACAAAGAGTCTCTTGTGTCCCCAACACACCCAATACAATGGTTAATTGTATAGGTGCACTAGTTCGGCGGAGAGATGGTGATACAAGTGCAATATGGATATAGGTTTTTGTAATATGAAAATATAAAAACAGCAAGGTAGCAAGCAATAAAAATGAGCGTAAACGATATTGCAATGCTAGGAAACAAGGCCTAGGGTTCATACTTTCACTAGTGCAAGTTCTCTCAACAATAATAACATAATTGGATCATATAACTATCCCTCAACATGCAACAAAGAGTCACTCCAAAGTCACTAATAGAGGAGAAAAAATAAAGAGATTATGGTAGGGTACGAAACAGCTTCAAAATTATCCTTTCTGATCGATCTATTCAAGAGTCCGTAGTAAAATAACATGAAGCTATTCTTTACGTTCCATCTATCATAGAGTTCATACTAGAATAACACCTTAAGACACAAATCAACCAAAACCCTAATGTCACCTAGATACTCCAATGTCACCTCAAGTATCCTTGGGTATGATTATACAATATGCATCACACAATCTCAGATTCATCTACTCAACCAACACATAGAACCTCAAAGAGTGCCCCAAAGTTTTTACCGGAGAGTCAAGACGAAAACGTGTGCCAACCCCTATGCATAGATTCACGAGGTTACGGAAACCGCAAGTTGATCACCAAAACATACATCAAGTATTCTTAAATACTTAAAGACTCAATCCAATAAGATAACTTCAAAGGGAAAACTCAATCTATTACAAGAGAGTAGAGGGGGAGAAACATCATAAGATCCAACTATAATAGCAAAGCTCGCGATACATCAAGATCGTGCCGAATCAAGAACACGAGAGAGAGAGAGAGAGAGAGAGAGAGAGATCAAACACATAGCTACTCGTACATACCCTCAGCCCCGAGGGTGAACTACTCCCTCCTTGTCATGGAGAGCGCCGGGATGATGAAGATGGCCACCGGTGAGGGTTCCCCCATCCGGGAGGGTGCCGGAACAGGGTTTCGAGTGGTTTTTGGTGGCTACAGAGGCTTGCGACGGCGGAACTCCCGATCTATTGTGCTCCTCGATGTTTTTAGGGTATATGGACATATATAGGCAAAATAAGTTGGTCAGGGGAGCCATGAGGGTCCCACGAGGTTGGGGGCGCGCCCAGGGGGTAGGGCACGCCTCCCTCCCTCGTGGCTTCCTCGAAGCTTCCCTGACGTCTACTCCAAGTCTCCTGGATTGCTTCCGTTCCAAAATTAACTCTCCCGAAGGTTTCATTCCATTTGGACTCCGTTTGATATTCCTTTTCTTTGAAACACTGAAATATGCAAGAAAACAACAATTTGGGCTGGGCCTCCGGTTAATAGGTTAGTCCCAAAAATAATATAAAAGTGTTTAGTAAAGCCCATAAACATCCAAAACAGAGAATATAATAGCATGAATACTTCATAAATTATAGATACGTTGGAGACGTATCAACATCCCCAAGCTTAATTCCTGCTCGTCCTCGAGTAGGTAAATGATAAAAGAAAGAATTTATGAAGTGTGAATGCTAGCAGGTGCACCAGTTTGATCAACGATAATTTCAATCACCTTTTCTAGCATCACCATATGTCATAACAGTAGCTCATCTAATAAAACTTTTCATGATCAAGTAACAAAGTATTCACATGTTAAAGTATAGATCATAAACTTTCTTAAAAACTAACAAACCGTGTTATTAGTCATCAAACAATTACAAGTCATCTTATTTTCAGGAAGGGTCTATGTCAGAGCTTTGATTCAGTAAACTTCACATACTCAACTATCATTTAGTCTTTCACAATTGCTAACACTCACGCGATATTTATGGGTTCAAAGTTTTAATCAGACATAGAGAAAGATAGGGGCTTATAGATTCGCCTCCCAACCTTTTACCTCAAGGGTAATGTCAACAATAATACTCCATGATGCCTTACATCCAATTGGATATATATATCAGGATCTTTCCAACACAATGTGCTTGCCAAAGGATAAAATGTAAAAAGGAAAGGTGAAGATCACCATGACTCTTGCATAAGGTATAAGACAAGAATAAAAGATAGGCCCTTCGCAGAGGGAAGCAGAGGTTGTCATGCGCTTTTATAGTTGGAGGCACAAAATCTTAATGCGAAAGAACATCACTTTATATTGCCACTTGTGATAGGGACCTTTATGTTGGAAATATGCCCTAGAGGCAATAATAAAAGCATTATTATTATATTTCCTTGTTCATGATAATTGTCTTTATTCGTGCTATAATTGTGTTATCCGGAAATCGTAATACATGTGTGAATAACAGACAACAATATGTCCCTAGTAAGCCTCTAGTTGACTAGCTCGTTGATCGACGGATAGTCATGGTTTCCTGACTATGGACATTGGATGTCATTGATAACGAGATCACATCATTAGGAGAATGATGTGATGGACGAGACCCAATCCTAAACATAGCATAAGATCGCATAGTTCGTTTGCTAGAGTTTTCCAATGTCAAGTATCCTTTCCTTAGACCATGAGATCGTGTAACTCCCGGATACCGTAGGAATGCTTTGGGTGTGCCAAACGTCACAACATAACTGGGTGACTATAAAGGTATACTGCGGGTATCTCCAAAAGTATCTGTTGGGTTGACACGGATCGAGACTAGGATTTGTCACTCCGCTTGACGGAGAGGTATCACCGGGCCCTCTCGGTAATGCATCATCATAATGAGCTCTATGTGATCAAAGTGTTTGATCACAGGATCATGCATTGCGTACGAGAAAAGTGACTTGCCGGTAACGAGATTGAACGAGGTATTGGGATACCGACGATCGAATCTCGGGCAAGTAAAATATCGATTGACAAAGGGAATCGTATACGGGATTAATTGAATCCTCGACATCGTGGTTCATCCGATGTGATCATCGTGGAGCATGTGGGAGCCAACATGGGTATCCAGATCCCGCTGTTGGTTATTGCCCGAGAGTCGTCTCGGTCATGTCTGCATGTCTCCCGAACCCATAGGGTCTACACACTTAAGGTTCGGTGACGCTAGGGTTGTGAAGATATGTATATGCAGTAACCCGAATGTTGTTCGGAGTCCCGGATGAGATCCCGGACGTCACGAGGAGTTTCGGAATGGTCCGGAGGTAAAGAATTATATATAGAAAGTGTTGTTTTGGCCATCGGGACAAGTTTCGGGGTTATCGGTATTGTACCGGGACCACTGGAGGGTCCCGGGGGGTCCACCGGGTGGGGCCACCTGCCTCGGGGGGCCACATGGGCTCTAGGGGTGCGCCTTGGCCTACATGGGCCAAGGGGAACCAGCCCCTAGAGGCCCATGCGCCTAGGGTGGGGGGAAACCTAAAGGGGGGGCGCCCCCTTGCTTGGGGGGCAAGCCCCACCCCTTGGCCGCCGCCCCCCTAGGAGATTGCATCTCCTAGGGCCGGCGCCCCCCCTAGGGGGCTATATAAAGGGGGGAGGGGAGGGGGGCAGCGCACCCTTGCTCCTGGCGCCTTCCTCTCCCTCTCCAACATCTCCTCCTCCTCCGTAGAGCTCGGCGAAGCCCTGCCGGAGTACTGCAACTCCACCATCACCACGCTGTCGTGCTGCTGCTGGAGCCATCTTCCCCAACCTCTCCTTTGCCTTGCTGGATCA
The DNA here is from genome assembly GCA_032464435.1 of Aegilops umbellulata. Lineage (NCBI taxonomy): Eukaryota > Viridiplantae > Streptophyta > Magnoliopsida > Poales > Poaceae > Aegilops > Aegilops umbellulata. The sequence goes on along the minus strand of CP136055.1, from coordinate 240,177,310 downwards.
AGAAGAAGGAGACGTTACGCTGACCGTACGTGTGTTGAACGCGGAGGTGCCATCCTTTCGGTGCTAGGATCTCCGGTGATTTGGATCACGTCGTGTACGACTATCTCATCCCCGTTCGTTGAACACTTCTGCTTGCGATCTACAAAGTGGTATGTAGATGCAATCTCTCCCATGACTCGTTGCTAGATGAACTCATAGATGGATCTTGGTGAAACCGTAGGAAAATTTTTGTTTTCTGCAATGTTCCCCAACACTTTATTATGCAGTCTGTCGCTTTTATTGCTTCCACATCACAAGATCGTATAAAGCTTATTTTCTCCACACTAATAGATCATACATATTTAGAGAGCAATTTTTATTGCATGCACCGATGACAACTTACTTGAAGGATCTTACTCAATCCATAGGTAGGTATGGTGGACTATCATGGCAATATTGGTTTAAGGGATGTTTGGAAGCACAAGTAGTATCTCTACTTGGTGCAAAGAATTGGCTAGCATGAGGGAGAAAGGCAAGCTCAGCATGTTAAATAATCCATGACAATATACTTTATTTCGGATATAAGAAAACATAACCCATTACATTGTCTTCCTTGTCCAACATCAACCTTTTAGCATGTCATATTTTAATGAGTGCTTACAATTGCAAAATATGTCCAAGATAGTATATTTATATGTGAAATTTATCTTCCCTCAATATTCTTTCATGAATTGCTCAAGTGACCAATACAATGTTTGCTAACCTTCAATAAATTTACCACCTCTACTTCTTTTATGTGAAGTCATTACTCCCCACGGGATAAGCATATAAAACATATATAATTTCAGATTTATTATATTCAATGCATTCAACCATTTACTCATAGGATATAAGTGAAGCACGCGAGTAAATGGCAAACTACTCCGAAAAGATATAAGTGAAGATCAATGAGTAGTTAAATAATTATTTAGCTATGTGAAGACTCTCCCATTTAATAATTTCAGATCTTGTGTCAGGACCCCGATCCTAAGCCACATCGATCCAGCGTGTAACACATCATATCACTTTGCGGCCACACACACGGTACTCCCACGGGTGCCACCTTACCTGGCCTGGGACCGTTTGCGCCTTTTGGCTCACGTATATGATAGTGTCGCTAGCATCCATATGACAGAGAACCCGGGCCGACATGGCTAGTCGTGAACCCACAGCGGCGCTAGCCTATGAGGACAGGCATACATGAATCACATTGAACATGTCGGTCATCAACGTATTTATTCGGGCTGTAGCACTGGGCTAACAGGACTCCGGTAACCCGGGCTGTAGCAGGCTAGGCAGGACTCCGAATAACAGCGCGTGACATTTCCCCGAAGGGACAGACATAGGAACGACGTGAAACACATGCCGGCCAGTCAAGTGTCCAAGCAGTAGTGTTGGGCTAGCAGGACTCCGGTGAACCGGGCTGTAGCGGACTACTATCACTCAGAAGCACAAAACTTACATTTCCCCATATGAAAGGCTGCCAAGGATAAACAACTAGATAGTCGGATCCCACCCATACCAAGCATTTCAATCATACACACAATATGCCCGATATGAGTAAATACAACATGGCATCACAACAGTACTCTACGACTCAAGTACTTTATTTAGAAGGCTCCGAGGAGCCATACATATCATCCATACAGATAGGGGTCACATGACCCAACACTCAAGTCATACAAACATACAAGCACATGCGGAAGCAAAGTAGTCTGAGTACAGACACTAGAAAGAAAGAAGGCCTGATGAAGCCTGTCTATCTACAACGACCCTTCACAAGTCTTGGATCACCACCTGGGTGATAAGTCACTCGTCAACGTCGAGGTCTACATAGAACCCATCAGAGGGGTTGGTGCAGTCGTCTGAAAAACATGATTAAAGCAACATGAGTACGGAGGTACTCAGCAAGTCTTACAACAGGAACCTACTATACATGCACATTCTCAAGAAGGTAGTGGGGTTATTGCAGCAAGCCAGCTTTGACTCTTGGCTAAGCTATCCTATGATAGACACCACTTGTAAATCATTTGTCGCACACAAGTCCACTATCACCATCACAATACTCCACCGTGGATCCTCTCTCGCCATCCTGTGAGAGGGCCATCCGCGGTACTCACACTTATCTTGAGATTTTTAGTAGTATCCATTTAACTTGTCTATGAACTGATATAGGCAACCCAGAAGTCCATTACCGCGGACACGGCTATTCGAATAGATCATTTGTAACCCTGCAGGGGTGTACTTCTTCACACATGTTTCCACCACTTAGCGTCTGCACACGACATGTGCTCGGCAGACTTCAAGCGAAAGCTGACGTGGGTGTAGACCACGACCTACCTAAACACTCAAGTCTCTAGTCCAGGTTTATCGCCTATTCGGGTTCCATCCGCAGGGAGTCCGGCCGAGGTTTCCACTAACGGCCCCGAACGATGTGAACAGGGTTCCCGAGACACCAAACGGGCGAGTCGGTACACCGTGCCACGTGCCTACCGCAACACAGCCCACCCCGATGGTCAGCGCCGCGTGCGGCCCCCAGCATACTACAAACACCAGAAACTACTTGCAACTCCTGGACAGAGGACAAGGGTGGATAAGAAGTCGAGCGGGGTCGTATTTCAGGGCCCAATGTGTGGTAGTAACTGTATCATGGATCACAAACACAGATCTCAGTTCTTAAGGACGGCCTCAATGAAACAACCCACCATGTACTCCTACATGGCCTCTCATCGATTCCTTTACCAAATCGTATTCAACACTTCACTCATGTCACCGACACAACCTTTCACTCCAGTTCATCATCCCGATGAGCCAGACCTGACACAACTCTAAGCATAGCAAGCACAGCATGGTAGGAACACACACACATGTATTGGCTCAATCAACTCCTACACATGCTAGTGGGTTTCATCTAGTTACTGTGGCAATGACAGGTCATGCAAAGGAAGTGGGTTCAACTACCGCGACACACAGCAGTTTGAAACGCGTTGTCTTAATGCAGTAAACGAGAGCAGAAGCGAGAACATGGGTTTGTATCGGAATGATCAATGGGTTGCTTGCCTGATGGAGTGGTCGTGGGACACTGCCCTTCAGTTGGATACTCGGAGATATCCTCGGAGGCAGAACCTACCACGATGAACACATCGGAACACAATCAATACATGGCAATATGCAACAATATGATGCATGCTATGACATGGCAATATGAATGTGTCCTGACCTAGTGCAAGTTAAACCAGAAGGGAATGAACCCATTTGAACCAAAGATTCAAATGGAAACTCATTTATTAAGATCATATTAGTGTATCATCTTGTAATGCCTAAACAGTGGGTTTAACTTGTTCTGACATGCATGAAACCAGCACCAATGGATATCTTGGATTTTTCTGATCATTTTTCATATATAGAACTTTGCATTTGGAGTTACAGATAATTTTCTATGAATTTTTGAAGTTGGAACTATTTTCTGGATTTTCCTGTATAAGAATAAATCCAGTAATTAGATAATTGCGTCAGCATGAGATCATGCTGACCTCAGCAGGTCAACAGACCGGTCCAGGTCAAACCTGACGCGTGGGTCCCGCGTGTCAGGGTCATTAGCTTAAGCAAAACAGATTAATCTTAATTCTAGTTTAATTAGCAGGCGGGGCCCACATGTCATAGACTCAGGAGGAGTCAACTGGGCCCACCTGTCCACGTCAGGGGGTCAAACCCTACCGGTCAAAGGTTAAGGCCCGCCGGCGTTTAGCTGCCGGCGAGGCCAGACGCGGCGGCGCACTGCGGGATTCGCCCACAGGGCTCCGTTTGCAGCGCAGAGAGCGGCTACGGGCAGCTGGTGCTCGCCCGCATCTAGTTGTGGTGGTGGCTGGCCTCGGGGTCGCCGGAAACGACGCCGGCGACGAGGTCAGGTGGAGGCCGAGGCTCGGCCAGCTCATGCGCGTGGCTGCAGTGGCTTAGGCGAGGTGGAACTAGCACCTACGGCCTCTATGTGGCGCGTGGGGTGTGACGGGCACAGGCCCGTGACCAAATGGTCACCGGAGCAACGCCGGCGACGTGGCCAGGCGGCGACGCGTGCAGGTGAGCTGCGTGTGCTCGCTGTGGTGCACGAGAAGCAGAACGGAGGGGATGGGAAGCTAGCTAGGCTCACCGCGGTTGCGACGAAGCTGACGGCGGGGTCGGGGACGAGCCGGAGCAAGCAGGGCGGCGATGGCGATCTGGGCGGCCGAAGGTTGAAGACGAGCTCGAGGAGGTCGTTCGCAGGCTCCCGGCGAGGCGTGGCTTGGTGGAACGCTCGAGGAGGAGGTGGCGGAGCTGCAGGACACAGTGGAGCAGCACGGGGGCGACGAGGGGCGTGGATTCACGGCGGCGTGGGCGCGGCAGCGTCGGCCATGGCGGTGAGGGAGCGAGGGAGATAGGCAGGAGGGAAGTGGACGTGTCCACGGGGTCGGGGGCACGACGTGGAGGTCGTCCAGCGCGTCGGGCGGAGAAGCGGCGAGCAGGTGGCGTCGTGGCGAGCTCGCGCTCGTCGGCGTCACCACCCTGCCTGCCTGGCGGGGACGAAGCAGCTGGCTGGCTCGGGCCAGCACAGTGCTGGGCCGCCAGGTGGGCCGGCTGGTGGGTTTGGCCAGGTAAGTCTTTTTCTGATCTTTGTTTCCTTTTCTATTTCTTTTGTAACTTTGTAGACTTATTAAAAATACTAAAATAACTCCTAAAATCACCAAACTTCATCTGATCCTTAGTTAGAATAATTCCAGCAAGGAACATTTTAGTTTGGAGATATCTGAGCATTTGAAAAAATTTATAAATTTGAAATGCCCAAATTCAAATACTTATGCATTAACTCAATGACCTTCTGTTGACCTAGAAAAATATGCACCATTTTTGCCAGAGGTTTCAACCCAAGACAAAGAGAGTGAACATTTTAGAAGGGCATTTCAGGTTCATTGAAAATATTTTTAGTAAACCCTAGTTGATTTCAGGAGGGGTGCTGGGGGTTCTGCCTTCCCCATTTCAAATTTCTGTCAAAAGTAAACATGATGCACACTCTAATGCATGAGCTAGGTGGGATGTGACAACTCACCCCCACTCAAAAGAATCTCGTCCCGAGATTTAGGTTCCTCCAGAAAGAAGGTGGGGTACTCGAGTCGAAGACGATCCTCCCTTTCCCATGTAGCTTCTTGCTCGGAATGGTGTGACCATTGAACCTTGAGAAACTTGATATTGTGGCGTCGAGTGGTACGCTCGGCTTGATCAAGGATACGAACGGGGTATTCCCGATAAGTGAGGTTATCTTGGAGATCAAGCGTTTCGTGGTCCACTCCACGGATAGGATCCGCGAAGCAACGCCTGAGTTGAGAAACGTGGAAGACATCATGGACTCTGGAGAGATGCGGAGGTAGTTCCAGTTGGTAGGCAACTTCTCCTCGTTTGGCAAGAATGCGAAAAGGTCCAATGTAACGAGGAGCCAATTTGCCTTTGATACCGAATCGATGGGTTCCCTTTAAAGGTGTAACCCGAAGGTAAGCCATCTCGCCGACTTCATAAGCCATGGGCTTATGCTTGCGGTCATACTGACTCTTTTGTCGGGATTGGGCGGTTTTCAACTTCTCACGAATAATGCGAACCTGCTCTTCTGCATCCTAGATCATGTCCGGGCCAAAGAGTTGTCTCTCGCCGGTTTCTGACCAGTTAAGAGGCGTTCGACATTTTCGTCCATAAAGAACTTCGAAAGGAGCTTTACCCAAGCTAGCTTGATAACTGTTGTTATAAGCGAACTCGGCGAATGGAAGGCACTTCTCCCAATTCATACCGAAAGAGATGACAGAAGCTCGGAGCATATCCGCCAGAATTTGATTGACTCGTTCTACTTGACCACTTGACTAAGGATGGAAGGCGGTGCTAAAGGAGAGACGAGTTCCCAAAGCATTTTGGAAACTTTCCCAAAATCGAGAGGTGAAAAGACTTCCACGGTCTGAGTTAATTTCCAATGGGACACCATGAAGAGACACTATTCGAGAGATGTACAACTCAGCTAGCTAGCTAGCGGTTATACTCTCGCGAACAGGTAAGAAGTGGGCTACTTTGGAAAGACGATCGACAACAACGAAGATAGCATTATTCCCTCTTTTGGTTCTGGGAAAGCCGGTAATGAAATCCATACCGATTTTATCCCATTTCCATTCAGGAATCTCCAATGGTTGAAGGGTGCCAGCAGGCCGTTGATGCTCTGCTTTAACACGACGACAGACGTCGCAAGTTGCAATGTATTGAGCGATTTCTCTCTTCATCCTAGTCCACCAAAACCTCTGGCGTAGGTCTTGATACATTTTAGTACTACCGGGATGAATGGTGAGAGGGGATTCATGAGCTTCCTTAAGGATCAATTGTCGTAAATGTTGTTTCTTGGGAACCACCAAGCGGTTCTCGAAGAAGACAACACCTCGTTCATCTATGGAAAAACATTTAGCAACTCCGCTAGCGATGTTTTCCTTAATCCGAGATATGCCCTTATCGCGCTTCTGGGCAGCTATGATTTGATCCGTAAGGTTAGGTTTCGCCACCAGGGGTGGAAAGGAATCCTCGAGGAACAATGTGAAGGTTAAGTTTACGAAATTCCTCGTGGAGAAGTGGTTGATCTTGTTGTAACATCAGGTTGTTACAATAAGATTTACGACCTAGTGCATCAGCCATGACATTGGCTTTGCCTGGGGTGTAAGTTATTCCTAAGTCGTAATCCGAGATCAACTCGACCCAACGTCTTTGCCTGAGATTCAAATCCGGTTGGGTGAAGATATATTTCAAACTTTGGTGATCAGTGTAGATTTCGCAACGATTACCCAGAAGGTAATGTCGCCAGGTTTTGAGTGCATGGACTACTGCTGCAAGCTCTAGATCATGTGTGGTATAATTATCCTCATGTGGACGCAACTGTCGAGATGCGTAGGCAATCACATGACGATCTTGCATGAGTATGCAACCTAGTCCTTGTCGCGAGGCGTCGCAATAGATAATAAAGTCTTTAGAGAAATCTGGTGGTACCAGTACGGGAGCAGATGTCAGGCGTCTTTTTAGTTCCTGAAAGCTAAACTCGCACTGTGGGGTCCACTCGAACTTTTTATCTTTCTTGAGGAGTTCAGTTAGAGGCTTAGCAACCTTGGAGAAATTCTCGACGAAGCGGCGGCAATAGCTCGCCAAACCAAGAAAACTCCGGACTTGCTTGACCGTTTCAGGTGGAGTCCAGTCAAGGACAGCTTGAACTCGCTCGGGATTGACAACAATGCCCTTACCAGATATTACATGGCCCAGATAGGTCACTTCTGGCAACCAGAATTCACACTTGGAGAATTTGGCATAAAGGCGATGCTCTCGAAGTTTCATCAATACTAGCCTTAGATGTTCGGCATGTTCTTCCTCATTCTTGGAGTAGATGAGTATATCATCGAGGTATACCACGACGAATTTATCCAAGTACTCCATGAAGATCGAGTTCATTAACCGAGAGAAGGTGGCTGGAGCATTGGTTAAACCGAAGGACATGACGGTGTACTCGTATTGGCCGTAACGAGTAACGAAAGCCGTTTTGGGAATGTCCCCATTCTTGATTTTGATTTGATGGTAGCCCAACCTCAAATCCATCTTGGAAAAGACTGAGGATCCAGCGAGCTGGTCATACAGGTCGTTGATCCTGGGGAGCGGATACTTGTTCTTGATAGTGACCAAATTGACAGGTCGATAATCCACAACCATCCGATCCGTTCCATCCTTCTTCTTGACGAAGAGGACGGGGCAAGCCCATGGAGATGAACTAGGACGGATGAAACCCTTTTGCAAGGACTCATCGAGTTGTTTCTTAAGCTCAGCTAGTTCTAGGGGTGCCATCTTATAAGGTCTCCTAGAGATTGGGACGGTTCCTGGAACAAGGTCTATCACGAACTCGACATCTCTGTCAGGTGGAACACCTGGCAGTTCCTCTGGAAAGACATCCGGGAAGTCACGGACTACCGAAATATCTTCGAGGTCTGGAAGGGGATTGGCATTTAGAGAGTAGAGCTGACGCTCCGATACTCGGGTCAAAACATTGACTGTCTTGCCCGATGGATGGGTAAGTTGGACGGTTCTAGTTGAGCAATCAATCTTGGCGTAATGAGCTGACATCCAGTCCATACCCAAGATGATGTTTATGTCCGAAGACTTGAGAGCTATTAGTGACGCGAGAAAAACCAATCTGTCGACAAGAATTTCATTTCCATGGCTGATTCTAGAGGTTTGCCACTTAGAACCAGGGGTTTGAATTACCATGGAGGTGGGCATGTCACAAAAGGTGGTGTTGTGCAAACGAGCATAGCTCTCAGAAATAAATGAATGAGATGCTCCAGTATCAAAGAGAACAGTTGCCGGGTGGCTATTAACAAGGAGCGTACCGAGAACGACGTTGGGGTCCTCTTGAGTCTCTTCAGCTGAAACGTAGTTGACATGGCCACGAGCAGTGGTGGCTGGCTTGGCGACAAGCACCTTTGCTGTTGACTTACCACGGCCAACAGACTTTCCGAACTGACTGCGGTTGTTCTGGGGACACTCACGGATGTAGTGGCCCGGCTCACCACACTTGAAGCAAGTTATCGAATTGGGGCGTGGAGCAGCATTGGCAGTGGGGCCACCAAAAGTCTTGGGCGGCACATACTGTTGGTTGGGACGAGGCGCCTCAAAGGATGGCCTCGGAGTATACCTGGGTGGCATAGCAGAATTTGGGATCCAGACTCGGCGCTTCTGAGATCCAGAGCCGGATGAAGAACCATAATCACGGGAGTGTTTGCGTGAAGCTTCAAAATCATTCTGCCCTGTCTCGGCACTGATGGCCTTATTGACTAGCTTCGGAAAGGAAGTGCATTCATGCAGACGAAGGTCACGACGGAGCTCAGGGCTAAGTCCCTTGCGGAACCTTGCCTGCTTCTTGGCGTCGGTGGATACCTCTTCGGGAGCATAGCGTGCAAGTTTTCCAAACTCGCGACTGTATGCATCCAGAGTCAGCTTCCCCTGGGTGAAGTTACAGAACTCCTCCTTCTTGCCATCCATAAGACCTTCCGGGATATGATGCTCACGGAAAGCAGCACTGAAATCAGCCCAAGTAGTGAGTTGGCCGACCGGATGCATAGCTTCATAATTCTCCCACCAAAGGCTGGCAGGGCCTTCGAGGTGATAGGCAGCAAAGGTGACTTTATCATCTTCAGCCACGTTGGCAGAACGTAGCTTGTGGGCGATGCTGCGGAGCCAGTCATCCGCATCGAGAGGTTCGATGGAATGATTGAACTTTGGCGGGTACAGCTTGACAAAGTCATTGATGGACACTGAATTGATCCTCTGCTGGCGTGCAGTGTTCTGCTCAATCCGCTCTAACAAGCGGTTGGTGTCGCGCCTGTTGCGCTCTGCCTCCAGCATCACTTCGGCCAGAGAAGGTGGTTGAGGCAGACTTTCCTCTCTAGGTGCACTAGCTTCTCCCTGCTCCGGGGCAGCAGGGTTGCTGCGGGTGTTGACCATCCTAGGAAAACAAAACAATGATTTAAACCAGGATGGCAAAATCTGGCCAGGGAAGTGCGGAATGTAATGGATAACAAGGAATGCAGAGATGATCATCTGTATGACATGGTAATATAGAAACTGCCATATATACACCAACAGTCATACACACCATACATAGTTTAGTACAAGCCCGGCTGAAGTACCACTATGATGAAAGACGTTACATCTCATCGGAGGCATTCCAAGCTCCTATACATTATTTAACTACACCTCCGGCATTGATACACACTAAGTCATATCCCACAAGTCACGCAGGACGGTGGACATACAACTGTTACAATACTAACAAAGCTACTACTAGCTCAGGCAGCTCCGTAGTAATCCTCATAGAAGTCACCACCCAGACCTGGAAGCGGAACATGGTCATCTGGGAACAGACGGTCCTGCGGTGCTTGTGGACCATAGGGACTTGGGTGCGGCCTCGGTCCAATAGATGGCGGCAGAAGAGGCCCACGAGGAGGGGTGATGCCTCCCACCTCACGCCATTCCATGAAGTCTGGCAGACTAGCCCGCACAGGGTACAAGTCCCTCGTGTCCATGTATCCGGCTTGCACAGCAGGTGCAAACCTCGTCAAGGTGGCCCAATGATCAGCACGAGCATTAAAGAGCTCCATACGCAAGGCCCGGTTTTCACGGTCCTTATCTTCCAACATCTCAGTAGTGGTGCAAAGGAGTGAGTCCTCATGGGATGCATCACTGTACATGCCCTGAAGGTAACCATGCGCCCTAGGGAGGGATGCTGGCATGTAGCGAAATTCAGTGTTGCTCAACAAGGCAGTTCTAGCTCGCATAATGGTCATCATCGAGTAGGCTGCATCTTGAACGGACATCCCAATAGTGATCCCGAGTCCATAAGAACAGTGGAGTGGTTCCGTGGCTCCGGGGTAAGATGGATATATCCTGACCGTGCACAGATATTGGCTTTGGTTAAAATCTCTAAACTGCTCTTCGACGGTGTATTCAGGGTACCATCGGTAACCTGCCTCAACCATCACTCGAACCAACATGGCGGTATGACCACATATACCGATGCAACGGGTCAGACGAACCACTTGGTTCTGGGGACGGGTAGCCATCTGAAAGCACAAAATAGTGCAAAGGCATTAGAATTTCTGGATGAAATTGGACAGCATAACGGCTGTAAATGCTCAGAAAAAGACTTGAGACATCCACAACAGTTTGCGAAACCACTCAACCACATCATATCAAGGTTCTGGTTCAATTGGCAACATACTAAACTTTAGTAGAACTGAACTGGGTTGTAACCAACAATCCTATAAGTTACTACGGATTTAGTAACACGTGAACCTGATAGAGAGAAGAGAGCCTAGTCCTTAACCCACGTAGAATGAGAAGAGAATGACTCAGAATAGAGGGCATAAGGTAAAGGAGTAAAAAGCCTTACGTTCCCTCCCACAATCAATTCCCCTACATATAACTAAAGCATTTCTAGACTCGACATCGACCAGTTTGGCTTAGCGAACCTACAGGCAGTCCGGCTCTGATGCCAACGCTGTCAGGACCCTGATCCTAAGCCACATCGATCCAGCGTGTAACACATCATATCACTTTGCGGCCTCACGCACGGTACTCCCACGGGTGCCACCTTACCTGGCCCGGGACCGTTTGCGCCTTTTGGCTCACGTATATGATAGTGTCGCTAGCATCCATATGACAGAGAACCCGGGCCGACATGGCTAGTCATGAACCCAAAGCGGCGCTAGCCTATGAGGACAGGCATACATGAATCACATTGAACATGTCGATCATCAACGTATTTATTCGGGCTGTAGCACTGGGCTAACAGGACTCCGGTAACCCGGGCTGTAGCAGGCTAGGCAGGACTCCGAATAACAGCGCTTGACATTTCCCTGAAGGGACAGACATAGGAACGACGTGAAACACATGCCGGCCAGTCAAGTGTCCAAGCAGTAGTGCTGGGCTAGCAGGACTCTGGTGAACCGGGCTGTAGCGGACTACTATCGCTCAGAAGCACAAAACTTACATTTCCCCATATGAAAGGCTGCCAAGGATAAACAACTAGATAGTCGGATCCCACCCATACCAAGCATTTCAATCATACACACAATATGCCCGATATGAGTAAATACAACATGGCATCACAACAGTACTCTACAACTCAAGTACTTTATTTAGAAGGCTCCGAGGAGCCATACATATCATCCATACAGATAGGGGTCACATGACCCAACACTCAAGTCATACAAACATACAAGCACATGCGGAAGCAAAGTAGTCTGAGTACAGACACTAGAAAGAAAGAAGGCCTGACGAAGCCTGTCTATCTACAACGACCCTTCACAAGTCTTGGATCACCACCTGGGTGATAAGTCACTCGTCAACGTCGAGGTCTACATAGAACCCATCAGAGGGGTTGGTGCAGTCATCTGAAAAACATGATTAAAGCAACATGAGTACGGAGGTACTCAGCAAGTCTTACAACAGGAACCTACTATACATGCACATTCTCAAGAAGGTAGTGGGGTTATTGCAGCAAGCCAGCTTTGACTCTTGGCTAAGCTATCCTACGATAGACACCACTTGTAAATCATTTGTCGCACACGAGTCCACTATCACCATCACAATACTCCACCGTGGATCCTCTCTCGCCATCCTGCGAGAGGGCCATCCGCGGTACTCACACTTATCTTGAGATTTTTAGTAGTATCCATTTAACTTGTCTATGAACTGATATAGGCAACCCAGAAGTCCATTACCGCGGACACGGCTATTCGAATAGATCATTTGTAACCCTGAAGGGGTGTACTTCTTCACACATGTTTCCACCACTTAGCATCTGCACACGACATGTGCTCGGCAGACTTCAAGCGAAAGCCGACGTGGGTGTAGACCACGACCTACCTAAACACTCAAGTCTCTAGTCCAGGTTTATCGCCTATTCGGGTTCCATCCGCAGGGAGTCCGGCCGAGGTTTCCACTAACGGCCCCGAACGATGTGAACAGGGTTCCCGAGACACCAAACAGGCGAGTCGGTACACCGTGCCACGTGCCTACCGCAACACAGCCCACCCCGATGGTCAGCGCCGCGTACGGCCCCCAGCATACTACAAACACCAGAAACTACTTGCAACTCCTGGACAGAGGACAAGGGTGGATAAGAAGTCGAGCGGGGTCGTATTTCAGGGCCCAATGTGTGGTAGTAACTGTATCATGGATCACAAACACAGATCGCAGTTCTTAAGGACGGCCTCAATGAAACAACCCACCATGTACTCCTACATGGCCTCTCATCGATTCCTTTACCAAATCGTATTCAACACTTCACTCATGTCACCGACACAACCTTTCACTCCAGTTCATCATCCCGATGAGCCAGACCTGACACAACTCTAAGCATAGCAAGCACAGCATGGTAGGAACACACACACATGTATTGGCTCAATCAACTCCTACACATGCTAGTGGGTTTCATCTAGTTACTGTGGCAATGACAGGTCATGCAAAGGAAGTGGGTTCAACTACCGCGACACACAGCAGTTTGAAACGCGTTGTCTTAATGCAGTAAACGAGAGCAGAAGCGAGAACATGGGTTTGTATCGGAATGATCAATGGGTTGCTTGCCTGATGGAGTGGTCGTGGGACACTGCCCTTCAGTTGGATACTCGGAGATATCCTCGGAGGCAGAACCTACCACGATGAACACATCGGAACACAATCAATACATGGCAATATGCAACAATATGATGCATGCTATGACATGGCAATATGAATGTGTCCTGACCTAGTGCAAGTTAAACCATAAGGGAATGAACCCATTTGAACCAAAGATTCAAATGGAAACTCATTTATTAAGATCATATTAGTGTATCATCTTGTAACGCCTAAATAGTGGGCTTAACTTGTTCTGACATGCATGAAACCAGCACCAATGGATAGCTTGGATTTTTCTGATCATTTTTCATATATAGAACTTTGCATTTGGAGTTACAGATAATTTTCTATGAATTTTTGAAGTTGGAACTATTTTCTGGATTTTCCTGTATAAGAATAAATCCAGTAATTAGATAATTGCGTCAGCATGAGATCATGCTGACCTCAGCAGGTCAACAGACCGGTCCAGGTCAAACCTGACGCGTGGGTCCCGCGTGTCAGGGTCATTAGCTTAAGCAAAACAGATTAATCTTAATTCTAGTTTAATTAGCAGGCGGGGCCCACATGTCATAGACTCAGGAGGAGTCAATTGGGCCCACCTGTCCACGTCAGGGGGTCAAACCCTACCGGTCAAAGGTCAAGGCCCGCCGGCGTTTAGCCGCCGGCGAGGCCAGACGCGGCGGCGCACTGCGGAATTCGCCCACAGGGCTCCGTTTGCAGCGCAGAGAGCGGCTACGGGCAGCTGGTGCTCGCCCGCATCTAGCTGTGGTGGTGGCTGGCCTCGGGGTCGCCGGAAACGACGCCGGCAACGAGGTCAGGTGGAGGCCGAAGCTCGGCCAGCTCGTGCGCGTGGCTGCAGTGGCTTAGGCGAGGTGGAACTAGCACCTACGGCCTCTACGTGGCGCGTGGGGTGTGACGGGCATAGGCCCGTGACCAAATGGTCACCGGAGCAACGCCGGCGACGTGGCCAGGCGGCGGCGCGTGCAGGTGAGCTGCGTGTGCTCGCTGTGGTGCACGAGAAGCAGAACGGAGGGGATGGGAAGCTAGCTAGGCTCACCGCGGTTGCGACGGAGCTGACGGCGGGGTCGGGGACGAGCCGGAGCAAGCGGGGCGGCGATGGCGATCTGGGCGGCCGAAGGTTGAAGACGAGCTTGAGGAGGTCGTTCGCAGGCTCCCGGCGAGGCGTGGCTTGGTGGAACGCTCGAGGAGGAGGTGGCGGAGCTGCAGGACACAGTGGAGTAGCACGGGGGCAACGAGGGGCGTGGATTCACGGCGGCGTGGGCGCGGCAGCGTCGGCCATGGCGGTGAGGGAGCGAGGGAGAGAGGCAGGGGGGAAGTGGACGTGTCCACGGGGTCGGGGGCACGACGTGGAGGTCGTCCAGCGCGTCGGGCGGCGAAGCGGCGAGCAGGTGGCGTCGTGGCGAGCTCGCGCTCGTCGGTGTCACCACCCTGCCTGCCTGGCGGGGACGAAGCAGCTGGCTGGCTCGGGCCAGCACAGTGCTGGGCCGCCAGGTGGGCCGGCTGGTGGGTTTGGCCAGGTAAGTCTTTTTCTGATCTTTGTTTCCTTTTCTATTTCTTTTGTAACTTTGTAGACTTATTAAAAATACTAAAATAACTCCTAAAATCACCAAACTTCATCTGATCCTTAGTTAGAATAATTCCAGCAAGGAACATTTTAGTTTGGAGATATCTGAGCATTTGAAAAAATTTATAAATTTGAAATGCCCAAATTCAAATACTTATGCATTAACTCAATGACCTTCTATTGACCTAGAAAAATATGCACCATTTTTGCCAGAGGTTTCAACCCAAGACAAAGAGAGTGAACATTTTAGAAGGGCATTTCAGGTTCATTGAAAATATTTTTAGTAAACCCTAGTTGATTTCAGGAGGGGTGCTGGGGGTTCTGCCTTCCCCATTTCAAATTTCTGTCAAAAGTAAACATGATGCACACTCTAATGCATGAGCTAGGTGGGATGTGACATCTTGATACTTTATTAAAACAGCAAGCAAAACCAAATGAAATGACATTCCAAGAATAGCAAACATCACGTGAAGAAGCAAAAACTTAGGATCAACCGATACTAACCGATAGTTGTCGAAGAAGAAAGGTGGGATGCCAACCGGGGCATCCCCAAGCTTAGAAACTTGAGACTTCTTGAAATATTATCTTGGGATGCCTTGGGAATCCCCAATCTTGAGCTTTTGTGTCTCCTTAATTCCTCTCATATCACGGTCTCCCTAAATCTCAAAAGCTTCATCCACACAAAACTCAACAAAGACTCGTGAGATAAGTTAGTATAAATCAATGCAAAAACCTTATCTTACTATACTGTAGCAAATCACTAAAATTATTGTTGAACATTGCATACTAAATGCCTTTGCATATTTAATATTCCTATCCTCAAATAGAGTCATTAAACAAGCAAACATATGCAAACAATGCAAACATAACAGCAATCTGCCTAAACAGGACAGTCTGTAAAGAATGCATAAAGATCCATACTTCCGTAGCTCCAAAAATTATTAAAGAAAATTCCCACTGTAGTAAATTTATCAGAGCTTATTATGCAAAAGGTTTAAACATTTTATCACATTCTGACTTTTCTAGGGATTTTTTGCAACAACGGTAAACTTTCTGTTTTCAAACAGCAACATGAAGACTTGTAAAATAGGCATAGTAAAGGCTATCAATGCCACTTTTATTGAAATAAAAGATGCAAAACATTGTTATAAATAACAGCAATCAAATCCTAACAAAATAAATTGACGCTCCAAGCAAAACACATATCATGTGGTGAATAAAAATATAGCTCCAAGTAAAGTTAGCGATGAACGAAGACGAAAGAGGGGATGCCTTCCAAAGCATCCCCAAGCTTAGGCTCTTGGTTGTCCTTGAATATTAACTTAGGGTGCCTTGGGCATCCCCAAGCTTAGGCTCTTTCCACCCCTTATTCCATAGTCCATCGAGTCTTTACCCAAAACTTGAAAACTTCACAACACAAAACTCAACAGAAAACTCGTAAGCTCCGTTAGTATAAGAAAATAAATCACCACTTAGGTACTGTTGTGAAATCATTCTAAATTAATATTGGTGTAATATCTATTGTATTCCAACTTCTCTATGGTTCATAACCTCCAATACTACTCATAGATTCATCAAAATAAGCAAACAACACATAGAAAACAGAATCTGTCAAAAACAGAACAGTCTGTAGTAATCTGTATCAAACGTATACTTCTGGAACTCCAAAAATTATAAAATAAATTGGTGTACCTAAGGAATTTGTCTATTAATCATATGCAAAAATAATAAACCTAAAATCACTCCCCAGTAAAAAAATGGCAGATAATCTCGTGAGCGCTAAGTTTTCTGTTTTTTACAGCAAGATCAGAAAGACTTCACCCAAGTCTTCCCAAAGGTTCTACTTGGCACAAACACTAATTAAAACATAAAACCACATCTAACCATAGGCTAGATGAATTATTTATTACTAAACAGGATCAAAAAGTAAAGAACAAAAATAAAATTGGGTTGTCTCCCAACAAGCGCTAACGTTTAACGCCCCTAGCTAGGCTTGATAATTTAATTGATGCTCACATAAAAGACAAGGATTGAAACATAAAGAGAGCATCATGAAGAATATGAATAGCACATTTAAGTCTAACCCACTTACTATGCATAGGTATTTGGTGAGCAAACAACTTAAGGGTAACAATAATCAATTAGCATAGGAAGGCAAAACAAGCATAACTTCAAAACTTTAAGCATATAGAGAGGAAAGTTGGTATTATTGCAATTACTACAAGCATAAATTCCTCCCTCATAATAATTTTCAGTAGAATCATGAATGAATTCAACAATATAACCATCACATAAAGCATTCTTTTCATGATCTACAAGCATAGAAAATTTACTACACTCCACATAAGCAAAATTATTCTCATGAATAATAGTGGGAGCAAACTCAACAAAATAATTATCATGTGAGGCATAATCCAATTGAAAACTAAAACCATGATGACAAGTTTCATGGTTATAATTATTCTTTATAGCATACATGTCATCACAATAATCATCATAGATAGCAACCTTATTCTCATAATCAATTGGAACCTCTTCTGAAATAGTGGATTCATCACTAAATAAAGTCATGACCTCTCCAAATCCACTTTCATAATTATCACAATAATATTCAACATCCTCCAAAATAGTGGGATCATTACTTACTAAAGTTGATACTCTTCAAAACCAGCTTTCATCAATATAATCATCATAAATAGGAGGCATGCTTTCATCATAATAAATTTGCTCATCAAGACTTGGGGGACAAAACATATCATCTTCATCAAACATAGTATCCCCAAGCTTGTGGCTTTGCATATCATTAGCACCATGGGTATTCAAAGAATTCATACTAACAACATTGCAATCATGCTCATCATTCAAAGATTTAGTGCCAAACATTCTAATGCATTCTTCCTCTAGCAATTGAGCACAATTATCGAAATCCTTATTCTCACGAAAGATATTAAAAATATGAAGCATATGAGGCACCCTCAATTCCATTTTTTTGTAGTTTTATTTTATAAACTAAACTACTAATAAAACAAGAAAATAAAAGATTCGATTGCAAGATCTAAAGATATACCTTCAAGCACTCACCTCCCTGGCAACGGCGCCAGAAACTGCTTGATGTCTACTACCACTACTAGGGAAAACCCTAGCAGCAGCGTGGGTTTTAGACCTATCAGTAGCGCGGGGTTATGCGCTACTGATAAGGCGCTACAGCTAACGAATAGCAGTAGCATGCCTCCACCCACGCTACTGCTAAATCGACTTAGTAGTAGCGAGTTCCAGGAGGAGCGCTGCTGGTAATTAGTAGTAGCGCTTCTCCCTGCCCGCGCTGCTACTATTATTTCGTATTTTATTTCTTTTTTATTTCATGTTATATTCGTACACCTTTACACAAGTTTGCATACAACAGGAATTTAGAATTTTTTTTACATCATAATGAGTTATTACATCACAGGGTGAAAGAACCGTGTGGACTAGTTTCAAGTGGATGGAAATCCACTTGAAACTAATCCGCGGTTCTTTCACCCAATGATATAATAAATATCATCATCATCATATCATTAACAACTTATCATCATCATCATCATCATCATATCATTGGTCACTAGTCGTAATCACAAGTACTCCTCACATCTTCAACTCTAACACATTGTATCACATAATAAACATATTGTACCTCATAGGACCTACTACATTCTCTTGGGACCTACTATATTCTCTAAGGTAAAATAGCAAAAAACAAGATAGCCCCTGACTCTCCATTATGGAGAATGGAGATTATCCTGTCTCCAATTCTTGCCTTTCGCTTAATGTTACTTCCAAGAACCTCCTTGCGAATGTCCAAACATTTTTTCCATTCTTTGATTAGCATGTGTTCACCGCTTTTAGAAATCCGATATGCACAGGTGAGCTCCTTAGAATGACCTGGCTGTAGGTTCATAACTGCAGGGCGACCATTCTGATACATCATATGAGGCACACACTCCATCGGGATTTTCTGTTGAAAAACATAGTAATAACTTCGTAGTTAGCAATGATGTGCTAGTTTTAGAAGTATGCAAAAGATGCATGGATGTCGTAATAGTAAAAAATCTTACCAGGGTATCTCCATTGAAGTTACCGCGGTTCAACACGTGCACTAGTGGCACGTATTCACCATAATTTGGAGGAGTTCGATAATAGGTATTGTAATTCTCAAAAAAAGTACAATAAGCAATCAGATGATTTTTCACCTTATAAGTTAATTCGGAGCCATCAGTGTAGTGTGTTTTGTCTACCATCTTCTGCACATTCTTTGAAGATTCAAAATAAGCTGTCAATGGAAATAAGTTGTCAACTATTTTGAAATAAACAATATAAATTAGTTAATAACTATGTTTGAGAAACTCACATTGCGGTAGAATCGGAACCGTATCAACAAGGACCCAAATGTCCATATTGTCTTGCTCGATGTCAGGATAACCAAGATCCATGGTGACAATCATACCCTCATAAAAACCATACATTTTGCAAAGTGCTTCCCAATTTTGGCAACCAAAATGGGTTACGCTCTGAGAACTGTACAGATTTACTTCAAAATCGATATCATGATGGGTCCTTAGGTGTATTTTCTTTGTTTGAAAATTTTCATGGTCTTCAAAACCCATCCTCTCCAAGACATAGCGTCTTGCATGGCATGGGATAAGCTAGACGAATTGTAAAAGATGAAAATTAGATGTTGAAATAGTTGAAGTCATGCTTAATTACGAAAAGAAACTTGTCGTTGTTGCGTACCGTTTCAACATCGAAGGTCTCCTCGAGCTTAATGCTGAAGCGCCGATCTTCATCCAGCTCAACGAACCTGTCGCACATACCTCGATCATCGTGGCACCAGCTGCACTCCCCCGGGAGACTGTCGTCGTCCGAGTACGACATTTCCTACGATCATAATTCAAAGATTAAACTTGTACATATTCTAGTACAAGTCATGCCAGAATTCACGAAAAAGTCCGGCATGACCCTTGCTAAAAAAGGACATATCGAGCACCTGAAATTTGCCGGAACAGAAATTAATCAACACTCCGGCAAAACATAGGCCACTCGGAGGTGTAACCAAAACATGAAATAATTGCTTAAACTAAAAAATAACAACAAATATGGCAACTAGTTATTAATTTTCTTACTATACTAGTTCAACTAAAACTTAACTAGTTCAAGTAAAACTAAACTAGTTCTATTAATTCAACTAGTTCTTACTAAATATAAACTTAGTATAAAAATAAAAAAACTAGTTCTTTCTAAAAATGAAGTAGTTCAACTAGTTATTAATTTACTTACTATAATAGTTCAACTAAAACTTAACTAGTTCAACTAAAACTAAACTAGTTCTATTAATTCAACTCATTCTTACTAAATATAAACTTACTATAAATAGAAAGAAACTAGCACATCTACTACTACTAATTAACATCTAACTACTACATCTACTACTAATTAACATCTACTACTGCTAATTATACAACTAGTTTACCATCACTACTAGTAATTAATATCCACTACTTCTAAAAATGATTATCTATGAACCCTAAATTAACATCTACTACTACTAAAATCATCTACTAACTAAGCAAAGAGAGAGGGGTGGGGGAGAAGTGGGGGGCTTACAGAGGGAGAGACGGTGGCGGGGAGGTGCTCGGCTACGGGGGGGCGGCGAGGGCGGGCTCGGGATCGGGAGGCGGCGGTCCTGGGCGGCGGGCTCGATCGAGGGCGGCGGGCTCGGTCGAGGGCGGCGGCGATGAGGTCGAGGGCAGCGACAGTGTGGCCGAGAGTGGTGTCGGTGAGGTTGAGGGCAGGCGGCGGCGGCGGTGAGGGCAGGCGCGCTCGGGCTCGGGCGGCAGCGACATGAGTAGGGGAACAGGCCGGTGGGGGGAAAGGAGGACTTGGCAAAATTTTGATCCGGGGGTGGTTAACTCGAACTAGCAGTAGCGCTCGTATAGCAAACGCACTGTAGCTAACTTATCTATAGCTCGTTTTAGAGAAAACTGCTACTGCTAATGGAAGCAGTTATTTCTTTCGTTTAGTAAAAACATCAAAAATATACATTGGTCATCATTGATCTTTTTGTGTATAATCTAAATAGTCAACATGAATCCTCACTGTACCTGTATAGGTACAGGCGAGGATTCATATTGCAACCACAAATCATACACATATAGTTCAATGAAGACCAAGTGCTTGAGATAGGTTGAGAAGCAACATATTTAAGGTGGTAAACACCTTGTTCGCTTAGCAGTATGGGACTAAACTTAATTAGTTGCGGTGATACTTAGCAATAGCGAGTTTTGAGGAAAACCGCTGCTACTATGTTCTTTAGCAGTAGTGCGTCCATGAGAAGGGCGCTACTACTATATCTAGCATGGAGGCAACATTGTGGCAATTATAGTAGTAGCGCTCTTTTTACCTAGAGCACTACTGCTACTCAGTCATTAGTAGCGCTCTTTTCTAAAGCTCGCCTGATTTTGTACAGCGCTACTAGTAAGATTCTGTGTATAGGCTTTTCCCTAGTAGTGTACGCAACCTTCTTCTTGTAGACGTTGTTGGGCCTCCAAGTGCAGAGGTTTGTAGGATAGTAGCAAATTTCCCTCAAGTGGATGACCTAAGGTTTATCAATCCCTGGGAGGCGTAGGATGAAGATAGTCTCTCTCAAACAACCCCACAACCAAATAACAAAGAGTCTCTTACGTCCCCAACACACCCAATACAATGGTGAATTGTATAGGTGCACTAGTTCGGCAAAGAGATGGTGATACAAGTGCAATATGGATGGTAGATATAGGTTTTTGTAATCTGAAAATATAAAAACAGCAAGGTAGCAAGCGATAGAAATGAGCATAAACGATATTGCAATGCTAGGAAACAAGGCCTAGGGTTCATACTTTCACTAGTGAAAGTTCTATCAACAATAATAACATAATTGGATCATATAACTATCCCCCAACATGCAACAAAGAGTCACTCCAAAGTCACTAATAGAGGATAACAAACGAAGAGATTATGGTAGGGTACGAAACCACCTCAAAGTTATCCTTTCTGATTGATCTATTCAAGAGACCGTAGTAAAATAACATGAAGCTATTCTTTACGTTCGACCTATCATAGAGTTCGTACTAGAATAACACCTTAAGACACAAATCAACCAAAATCCTAGTGTCACCTAGATACTCCAATGTCACCTCAAGTATCCGTGGGTATGATTATACAATATGCATCACACAATCTCAGATTCATGTACTCAACCAACGCATAGAACCTCAAAGAGTGCCCCAAAGTTTCTACCGGAGAGTCAAGACGAAAACATGTGCCAACCCCTATGCATAGATTCACGAGGTTACGGAACCCGCAAGTTGATCACCAAAACATACATCAAGTATTCTCAAATCCTTAAAGACTCAATCCAATAAGATAACTTCAAAGGGAAAACTCAATCCATTACAAGAGAGTAGAGGGGGAGAAACATCATAAGATCCAACTATAATAGCAAAGCTCGCGATACATCAAGATCATGATGAATCAAGAACACGAGAGAGAGAGAGAGAGAGAGAGAGAGAGAGAGAGAGAGAGAGAGAGATCAAACACATAGCTACTGGTATATACCCTTATCCCCGAGGGTGAACTACTCCCTCCTCGTCATGGAGAGCGCCGGGATGATGAAGATGGCCACCGATGAGGGTTCCCCCCTCCGGCAGGGTGCCGGAATAGGGTCCCGATTGGTTTTTGGTGGGTACAGAGGCTTGCGGCGGCGGAACTCCCGATCTATTGTGCTCCTCGATGTATTTAGCGTATATGGACATATATAGGCGAAAGAAGTCGGTCAGGGGAGCCACGAGGGGCCCACGAGGGTGGGGGCACGCCCAGGGGGTAGGGTGCGCCTCCTTGCCTCGTGGCTTCCTCGAAGCTTCCCTGATGTCTACTCCAAGTCTCCTGGATTGCTTCTGTTCCAAAAATAACTCTCCCGAAGGTTTCATTCCGTTTGGCGTTTGATATTCCTTTTCTTCAAAACACTGAAATAGGCAAGAAAACATCAATTTGGGTTGGGCCTCCGGTTAATAGGTTAGTCCCAAAATAATATAAAAGTGTTTAGTAAAGCCCATAAACATCCATAACAGAGAATATAATAGCATGAATACTTCATAAATTATAGATACGTTGGAGACGTATCACAGCCTATGACCGAGGTGTTGAACCACCTCGAAAGCTGTGACGCCCCTGATTCAATCGTACACTAATCATACACGCAAACGTGTACGGTCAAAATCAGGGATTCACGGGAAGATATCACAACACAACTCTAGACACAAATCAAAACAATACAAGCTTCATATTACAAGACAGGGGCCTCGAGGGCTCGAATACAAGCTCGATATACAAGAGTCAGCGGAAGCAACAATATCTGAGTACAGACATTAGTTAAACAAGACTGCCTTAAGCAGGCAAACACAAAAGCAACAACGATCGAAGAGGCATGGCCTCCTGCCTGGGACCTCCTAACTACTCCTTGTCGTCGGCAGTCTCCACGTAGTAGCATCCGTCGGTGGTGGCATCTAGCTCCAAGGATCCACCATCTGGTTGCATCAATCGGAAAGAAGAAGGAAGGGGGAAAAGGGGTAGCAAAGCAACCATGAGTACTCATCCAAAGTACTCGCAAGCATCAGATCTATACTAAGTATGCATTGGTATCAATGGAAGGGTTGTATCTGTGGACTGAACTACAGAATGCCAGAATAGAGGGGAAGGCCTAGCCTATCGAAGACTAGCATCTTCAAGCGGCTTCAAGCATCTTGCAGCATGTAGAAGAGTAAAGAATAGCAGTTTATATTTAACAAGCATGTTGTAACATGAAGGACCAGAGATCCTTCCTCGACTCCCTGCGAGAAAGCAATCCCGGAGCAACATATCTCAAGTATCCATTTCTAGTTATATAAGATTCGGATACAAGTCTGAACGTCCATTACCGTGGACACGGTATTCGAATATATATATCTTCCCTGCAAGGGTGCACCACGTTACCCAACACGCTCGATCACTCTAGCCGGACACACCTTTCTGGGGTCAATTCCCAGCCTCGGGAGATCAACACGTCGTAGCCCTACCTAGGCTCAGCAGAGAGGTCCCCGCCGGTCAACATCCTAAGCACTCTGGGGTCTGGGCCCATTGCTCGTTGCACTCCGGGTCGTTGCGAGCAGGGCGGACCAGGCTCCACCACTATAGGATGGTACCGGCCCAGCCGTGTCACGATGCTGAACTGGACGTCTGACAAAGCTTCGGCTGATACTGCGACGTCGAGGCCCATATCTATTCTCGCGTGGTGGTTAGTGCGTAAAGGCCAGAGGCCAACTCAGAACAAATACCCAAACCTGTTAGTGCATTGGGGGCTCGCGGAGATGAGCAGAGACTCACGATAATGTGACCCCATCGCCCCATCTCATGGACTTACGGCAAGTGCCCAGACTGCCCGGCCGTGCCACGTAGAAAACTCGCGGGTGCTCCACGGGCCCGCCCGACTTTCACATCAACTGGCGGGTACCCCTTAGGGCCGACCCGACTACAACAATGGTCTCAAGTAAAGTCCCGGTAACCGTGTGTCCAAATATCAAGGGGAAAACCCGAGGAATCACCCCCGATGGATTCCACTAAACGTAATCATCAAGGTGAACGTAAGAGGGACCACCCTCGAGGTTCACACTTGAGGTGTTGCACGACAGAGCCGTATCGGGAATGGTGAAAGAGGAAATCACCCTCGATGACCACGACCAAATAGCTACACTACAGAATTATCATCAGGAGTGCGTTATGAGGGATCACCCTCAGCACTCGATAGTAGCTCTGTAGAGTCGAGCAACAAAAGGGGCATGATGTGATGTGAGGTGTCGGGCTTTGGTCATCGATCACATTGATCGAGGCGTCAATGATGAAGCAGGGGCAACAAGGACAAGTGGGGTCATTGATGGATCACTAACCAACCTATACTAAGCAGTTTAGGATAAGCAGGTAAGGTACAACAGCAGGTTACAAAAGCGGGCTATGCATCAGAATAGGAGAAATCAATAACAGTAGCAAAATCTAATGCAAGCATGGGAGAATGGAATGGGCGATATCAGGATGATCAAAGGGGGGGCTTGCCTGGTTGCTCAGACAAGAAGGAGGGGTCGTCGGTGACGTAGTCGATCACAGCGGCATCGACAACCGTCATGGGGTCTACCGAAGAGAAGAGGGGGAAGAAACAGTAAATACAGAGCAAAAAAGTGTATAACATGACAATACGCAGAGCTAGGGGTGTTCTAACGAAGTGTTACATGATACCGGCGAAGGGGGATAACGTCTGGAAAGTTTTCCCGGAGTTAGGCATTTTCGGACAGACGAACCTGAGGGGAAAAGTTCGATGTTCGCTATGCTATGGGCATGTGACAGATGAACGAAGAGCGTATACCGCTTTGTCATATTTTTTTGAGCAACTTTCATGTATAAAACTTTTTCATCCAAGCTACGGATTATTTTCTACGATTTATTATTGTTTTAGCCATTTTCTGAAATTATTATCAATTATTAAATTCAACAGAAAATGGATAATTATGTCAGCATGAGGTCAGAGTGATGTCAGCAGTCAACTTTGACCTGTTGACCAGTCAAACTGACAAGGGGTCCCATTGTCAGAGAATGTTAGCTAGCTTAATTAGACAGGTTAATTAATTAATTTAAATTAATTAAGTTAATTAATTCATTGATTAATTAATTAATCTATTTAACTAATTTTAATTCTTTTTTGGGGGGCCAGGGCGCTGGGGCCCATAGGCCAGTGACACAAGGCCAGCGGGCCGGGGCGGGTTAACGGGCGGGCGCCCGTGCCCGAGGGGCGCTAGGCGAGGCCATGGCCTCGACGAGGCCAGCGGGGGCGCCGGCGCGGCGTGGCCTAGGGCGTGGCGCGCGGCCAGGAGACGCGACTGGCCGCGAGAACTGCGGCAGGCGAGCGAGGCACGACGAGCGCGAGCGGCGCTAGCAGGAGGAGGTAGGTAGGCGCGGGGTGGGGCTGCGCGCGCGGCGATGCAACGAGGCACACCGGGCCAATGCGGGATGTGGCAGGCATGTGGGGGGAGCAGGGTGGGGCACGCGCGCCAGTGATGTGAGCTGCGGCGGCGGCTTGACCGAGAACGACCGGAGACGGCGACGGCGAGCGGCGGAGGCGGCGCCGAAGTTCGGGCATGGGCGGATCCGGCGATACACGGCACGGTGGAGCGAGCTAGCTAGCGCTACGGGGCCCTACGCGTGTGCTGAGCACGACTGCGAGTTCGGACGAGCTCATCGGCGAACGTGGCCATGACGAGGAGCTCGATGGCGGCGCTATGTTCGGCCATGGCAGAAGCGGCGAGCTACGGGTGCAGAAAATGAGGGGTAGGATGAGGGGGACACGTGGTGCTCACCGCCGTTGCTGGGAAGGCCTGAGGGAGAGTCGAGGTGGCCGGAGTCGTTGGCGAGCTCGCGGTAGCCGGAGCGGAGGAAGAAGGGTTGGCCCGGCGATGAAGGGGCTCCCAGCTCCTGCGCGTGGGCGTGGACGACGGAGTGGACGGCGGCGGTCCTCCTGGGCCCGTCAGTGTGGAGAGGGGAGGCAGGTGGCCGCGTCGACGGTGGGGCACGGCGACGGGCGTGAGCTCGGCTGCGAGTAGAGGAGGAAGGAGAGGGGGAACTGAAGATCTAGGGTTCATCGAGAAAGCCGAGTCGGTCTTATACGCGCGGGGGGACGGCGGAGAGGCGCGGGATGGCCACCACGGGTCAAGGGCGCCATGGGATGGCCGCCACGATGCCCCCTGCTTCTGTAGTGTGAGGAGGGAGAGGACTAGGGTGTGGGCTGGGCTTGTTTTTGTTGCTAGCTCGGCCAAGGCCCAATGGGACAGGGGGTGGGCTGTAGGTTTGGGTCCATAGGGAAAAGATGGTGGGGCTTTTCTCCTTTTCTTTTGTTTTCTTATTGAACTTTTCTGTTTTAGTTTTTTTCCCATGTTTTGCATCTAGTTGTTCCACCAAACAAACTTTAGTAAAACGTGAAACATGTCATATAAATACTAGACAATATTCTTAGATGGCACAAGAAGTTTGGGCTCAAAAGGAGTTGTCTAACCATTTTTAGAAACTGAAAAGGCCAATTTAATTGTTGTTGGACCACTAAATAAAATTCCAAGGGCACTTTGGGAATCCAAAAGAGGTTGGTTCCAACATGACAAATATCCAGGGATTATTTGCCACACTTTGAACATTTTATTTTGCGTGTTGGAGAAATTTGAATTATGGACTTTAGTTTGAACTTGAATTTGAATTAAGATCTGGATCAAGCGAGGATTAGCAACAGTAATGTGATGACAAGGCACCATCACCAGAGGATTACTGTAGCTTAATTATCCGAGCGGCACAAAAGCATTTTGGGATATAGCTCGGATGCAAGTGGCTGGCTCCATAGAGGGCATTTCCAGCATTAAGCTCGGCTAAACTCCTTCAACTTTTTTGAACCAAGGTGATCTATGACACCTCGGATATAGTCCGGCGTTGGAGCTCGGATACAGTCAGGCGTTGGAGCTTGGACATAGTCCGGCGTTGGAGCTTAGATACATTCCGGCATTGGAGCTCGGAAGCAGTCTGATGTTGGTGCTCGGCTACGAAACATACCTCGAATGCAGTCCGGCGTTGGAGCTCGGATACAAAAGGATACCACGCACGGAAGCACTTCAAACCCAAGGTGTGGCGTAAAAAATGACAAGGCATTGATAAAGGCCGATAACTTAAAGGGGCTCCTCGGATACCCGACGTGTAAGCTCTTCGGATTTACTTCGGCGATCCTCAAGATAAAAGATGAGAAGATTTATTGAACCAGTTTTCAAGACCGACGACCGAAGATGAAGAATAGTTCGGAAGGATCGAGGAGCGTCCCCAACTTGAAAACCGGTTCAGGGGGGCTACTGACGATGTCCTGGACTAGGGGGTACTCACCACATCGTCTCCCGACCAGGTGGATCGGGCCAAGGACCCCGGCGGTTCATTCATGGGCCACTTCGGGTAGCCCATGCCGCATACAAGGAGTATTCCACAAGACTTGGTGATCAAGACAAGGACTCCTCTCCACCAACGTATTTGGCTAGGACTCTTGTTATCTCAGGCCTCTGGTGCATTATATAAGCCAAGGCCAGGCTAGTCGATAGATCATTATGACATTAATCATCATACCCCTAGGGTTTAGACGACAACATATGATCTCGAGGTAGATCAACTCTTGTAATCTCTATATTCATCAAGATCAATCAAGCAGGAAATAGGGTATTACCTCCATTAAGAGGGCCTGAACCTGGGTAAACATCATGTCCCCTATCTCCTGTTACCCATCGATCCATGACACACAGCTCGGGACCCCTTACCCAAGATCTGCCGGTTTTGACACCGACACTGATGCGGAGCATCCCAAGGTCATCCCCATGGACCTACCATCGTCTCACCAAGTGCCTAATGGACCCATGACACGAGCACGTGCAAGAGCTCTCAGAACCAAGGTGACATCTCTCCTTTCACAATTCCACTTCGATGAACATGAGACATGGCTACTACCTCAAACGGAGACATTGTGCATACTCAGGTATCAAGGAGTTAGCCATGGAGACGCTAAGGAGCAAGGAGAATCCGAAGAGGAAGATGGACGTGAAGACGGAGAAGAAGAAGGGCAAAGTCAGCAGAAGCCCGGACGATCCGGACCGTCGTCCGGACAATCCGGCCCCAGTCGGACGATCTGGACCCCTGCCCGGACGATCCGGCTACCACGCCCAGGGACACCCGAAGCTTCACCACGAAGCCAGATCATCCGGACCCAACCCCGGATCATCCGGCCACACGGACGTCCGGACCAGGACCCGAACCTCCCGCGGCGACCACGACACGGCCGGACCATCCAGACGCCGACCTGGATCATCCGGGCTCCCAAAGGCCAGATCATCCGGACCAACATCCGGATCATCCAGACAGTGCCCGCGCGCATGATGTTGGGCTGAGGCCCATGTACCCCTTCGCCCCCGACCTATCTCTATATATATGACTCCTCCACCTCTTTCTAGGGTTAGCATTGGTTTAGCTCATATGTGAGGATAGCTTTTGCTCATCCATACAGATCATCTCCTCGAGAGAGACTGCGGCCCCTCTTTGGAGAAGATCCCCTTGTATTCAAGACCCCCTCTCGGGTGGCACCATCAAGACCTCCTTACGGAGAAGAACCGGTTACCCTTTGTATCGTCCGTTGTTGACTTTGGATCGTGTATCCGCACTTGTGTTTCGAGGACCTAGCACATGTGTGACTATATCTTGTTGGTTTAGTGATTTCTCTTGTGTTTTCCCTCGTGTTCCCCTCATGTTCTTCGTGTTCTTGGACGGGATCCGCTCCTTTCGTGAAAGATCGGCCGTTTAGGATCTCACCCTACATCATCTGGTATCATGAGCCAGGTTCATCACGATTTTGGAGCCTCCCCTCTTCGTTTTCTAGCTTGATTTTGTTGTTTTTCGTCCTAATCCGAAAATAGCCACAAAAATAGCCCCAAATTTTTTTATTGTGGTTTGAGAGTTTTGATGATGTTTTGTTGGTTTTGATCCGTGAATTTGTTGTGTTGAAAGTGGATCTTACCTTCCCCCACCATCTCCACCTCGCATGTCGGTGGGAAACGACACCTATGGGATCACAAGAATCCCTACTGCGGTTGCGGGGTGCGGGGTTGAGAGAAGAGCGGGTCTAACAGAGAGCACGCGGTTCGTTTACCCAGGTTCGGGCCGCGAGGATGCGTAAAACCCTAGTCCTACTTTGGTGGATGTATTCTGAGTTCTTGAGCTAGCTACAGGATGTAACGAGCTTCAAAACGCCGAATCCTTTCCCTCGTCGCCTTGGGTCTCCTTTTATAGAAAAAGGGGTTGCCACAGTGGCACATGGGAGGTGGAAAGGCAACAGTGTTGCGTGGTTATCCTAGTATTACAGGACAAAGCGCATTTATTGCAAGGCTTAGGTGTCCCACCACTTTATCGGGGACGGGGGCGAGGCCCGGCCCGTCCGTCGCCGCTCCTCCAAGCTTCGACACGCGCCCTGGCTAGCGATGCATGCGGTGCCATGTAGGCAGGAAGGCAGCTGAGGTGGCGCGGTGGTGGAGCCTCCATGAAGGGCTGCATGTTGCCACGCAGGTGCCTACCCAGCTGGTTGGGTCGGCAGCTGCATGCGAACGGCGGCGGGAGACTTGGCTGGTGCGGGCCTGACGGTGGCCCCGCTGGCGTCCTTGGCGAGGGCCTTGCCGGGTGGCCCGGCAAGGGTCTTGTCGTGTGGCCCGGCAAGGGTCTTGCCGTGGCGCGCTGTTGTCCAGGGCAAGGGTCTTGCCGGGGGTCGTCGTCTTCTAATCCTCGTCTATCCTTGGATATGTCTTCACAAAGATCTGCATGCCACCTTGGAGGTCCTTCCCGAGCCCTGGCCCCACGCAGATGATGGCGTCGGGGATCGTGGGCTCAAGGGTGGCTCACTCCGTTGGTGTGGGGCGAGCTGCCCCGGCAAGGGCCTTGCCGGGGCTGCCGAGGCTGCCCCCGGCAAGGGCCTTGCCGGGGCTGCCGAGGCTGCCCCCGGCAAGGGTCTCTTCCTGGGGGGGGGGCCTGCTTCGTCCCTTTGATCTTTGTGGCCTTGGTCTTGGCATTATTTTGCTTCGTCTAGGGCTTCGGTCTTGCCTTCGCTCACCCCCCTTGCTTTGCTTGGTGTGGTCGCGAGCGCGGCTCTGACTGCCCGTGCACAGGTAAAGGGGTACAAAAATGTGCCCCTAATTTTGTACACCGACAGGAGCCCCCGGGCCTGGGCCACACATAAGCGCGACAAGTTGTTGGGTCGGGCCCAAAACGATGCGTGGGCAGGCGGGGCGGTTTTTACCGCGGTAAGATTTTTCACGCGTTGTGCTTCCCACAACCCGCGCACGTGGCGCGGTGTGGGGGGTGTGCATGACATGGGCGGCATGCGTGGGGCGGTTTCCACAAGCATGCGTCACATCGCAGTAAATGGGCAGAGCGCCCCGCGGCTTCCCCATAAAAAGGGATAATCGCGGGCGCACTGTTTCTTTTACCCCTCGTGCAACCCCAATCTCGGAGACCTCCGCCTGTCTCCCTCCTCTTCTCCAAGCTTCATCTCTGCTTGTCGCCGTTGTGCTTCTGCCGCCCTCCGCTCCTCCCTCCTCCTTCAGCCACCATGGCGCTAAAATCCACCAAGGGCAAAGGGGTGGCCCAGGATGCCGGGGCTATGGAGCCGCCGGAGAGCGTGCTGTCGGGGGACCGGATGTAGTCCGCTTTCTTCTTCCCCTCGACGGTCAACTTGCTCGAGCTTCGGGACCTCTTCAGGCCCCGGTGGGGAGTGAAGACGGGGGGAGAATTCGGGGCACCCGGCCACGCACGTCATCCCCGCCGCCTGCGCCGAGCCTGGCCCAAATCGGTACCCCTTCTTCGTTGATTACTTTTCTTGCGGGCTCTGCCCTCCCTTCCCTAATTTCTTCAGCGACATCATGCACACCTTCGGCTTCCGTATTTTGGATTTCACTCCGAATGCGGTGGCATGCATGGCCCTTTTCGCGCATCTCTGCGAGGGCTTCGCCGGGGTGCACCCGAACACGGCGCTCTTCCGCCACTACTTCTTCCCTCGGATCCAGACGGGGGTGCTGTCTCTGGTTGTGTCACCTGGATCCCAAAATCCAAGGAGGCGTACCCAGACGATGCCATGAAGGAGAGGTGGGATGAGTGGCGGGGCCGGTGGTGCTGGATTGAAGAGAAGGACCCGCCGGCGTTCTGCAAATTTCGCCGGGTGCCGCCGGTTCGCGGCAGCGATTGGAGCGATGTCGACGCCGCCGACGGAAAGCTCACGCTTGCCACCACCAGGATTCTCCGGCTTACCCAGGCCGGGCTCACACTCGAAATGATCGGGGCGGACTTCATCCGCGGCCGGATTGCTCCGTTGCATAACAAGGGGAGGCCAGCCTGGCTCTTCACGAACCCTGCCGACATCATGCGACTCTGCCCCGGCCTCGACCACAACTTCACAGTGTCACAGCCCTAGAATTGCTAGTGGTTAGTTGCAGCTGTGAGCATCCATGCATCATGTTAAATTCAATTAATTTGAAATGGGGATGACCAAGCCCTAGCACTAAAACAATTCAAATAGGCTCAACTTCAAAATATTTTCAAAGAACCCAAACTGGTTTGCAAAAATGTTCATGATTAATGGAAAAAGGTGAAAACCATATCCAGAGATGATGAATATTTTTCCATGACCATTTGGGCTCTGATTTAAATCATATCCTATTTGAGTTTGGGCACTTTAATACTATAAAATATTTAAATTGCTCAAATAAACATAAACTAAAATGTTTACTGTTGAATATATTATAAACAGTATCCATGTTTAGTTTTATGATTTTTGGAAATGCTCTGGCATTTTTAATAAAGCCCTAAAGACTACAGAATAATAGAAACAGGAACTAAATAAGAAAAGCAGAGAGAGAGAGAGATAGTACCTGGCTAACTCACCTGCTCGGACCAGCACTGCAGCTGACTGGACCAGCTGGCGGCCCAGCCCGCCACCGCCTCCCTCCCCGTCGTCTTCCTCCTCGGACAGTAGGACAGGGCGCGTGACCGGCGCGCGCAGCCACACGCCGGCCACCTCCTCCCTGCCTGGCTGCCTCCTCCTCCCCTGGACGTTCCCCCGCAACGCCACGCGCCCCCCTGGAACCGTTCACTCTCTCCCGATCTCTCCCTCCCCTCTCTGCTCTCCTCCCGAGCGGAGCCCGTCACCGCCGACGATGATTACCGCAGCCACCATGCTCCTCTCGCCTCCCCGTGTAGTCCACAAGCTCCGCCATCATCCTCCGCTCCGCCCCACCCTAGCCCCGAGCGCTGGGACGGCCTACATCGCCGGCTGCATCATCCTCTTCCTCGCCGGTCGCCGGAGATCCTCCTCGCCGCCCCGACCGCTCCGGTGCCTCCCCGGGCTCGCTGACCCTCCCATTCGACTCACTGTGAGCTCCGCCACCGTTTCCCCCTCTTCCCCGCGCCATTTGCTCGTCGTAGACGTCGCCCCCTTGATGGCCGTAGCACGCCGCCGCACGAGCTCGCCGTCGACATAGCTCCGGTGACCATTTGGTCACCCTGGCGAGCCCAACGTACTTGTGGCATCCCGTAAAGCATCCCTAGCGCAAGCACCCGCCCGTTTGCATGCCGCAGCAACTAACCCCTGGTCACCGAACTCCGGCGGCCGCAGCTGAGCTCGCCGCCGTCGACTCCGGCCACCCCAGGCCTGGAGACTACCACCACTCGACGCGCGCCTGCAAGAGCTCTCCAACGAGCCCAAGAACGGCCTCGTCCGTGCCCTGTGGGCGTTTTCCGAGCCGCGCCGCCGTCACGGGCCTCGCCGGCGTCGAGCCGCCGGCGAGTTTGACCCAGTTGACCACGTTTGACCCCGTGCGGGCCCCGGTTGACTTCCCCCCCCCTGAGTCCATGACAGGTGGGGCCGGCCTGCTAATTAGGATAGGATTAGTGTTAACGAAACATTAGATAGTCTAATGACCTGACACGCGGGACCCACTGCTTAGAGCTGACCGTGCTGACGTGGGTGTTGACTTAACCCCACATGTCTGTGACCCAGACAGCTATGTCTCACTGACCAGTGGACCCCACTGGTCAGGTTTGACCTGGTCAGCCCAGTTGACCTGCTGACGTCATGCTGATGTCAGGCTGACGCAGTAATCTTTTCTGGAATTTAAATAAATCTTAAATGATTTATTTATTTCAGAAAATATCCAAAACTTTGAAAAATCATAGAAATTAATCTATAACTCCAATGGAAATAATTTATATATGAAAAATTATCAGAAAAATTCAAGGAATCCATCTGTACCATTTTCATGCATGTTTGAACAACTTAAAGTTGCTGTTTAAGGCAATTTGCATAAATGGCATTTAAACTCTCACATATGGAGTTTGAATTTGAACCTAAGGTTCAAACCCACTCCATTTAACATGTTGCTAGTTGCATTAGCTCAACCACAACATATTGCCATGTCATGATCATGCATCATATTGTGCATTGCATTGATTGTGTTTCCTCCTCAGTTGCCGGTGGTTGTTCCCCCTCGGTAGACGTATGTTCCGACGATGAGATCGTTGACACTGATGAAGACTCAATGTTATCTTCAGAAGTGCCAGGCAAGCAAAACCACCTTGTTCATTCCGATACAATCCCACTCTCTCGCTCCTGCTCTCTTTTACTGCATTAGGACAACAACGATTCAACTGTTACATGCTGCGGTAGCTGAACCCCTTTATCCTCTGCATGACCTGTCATTCCACAGTAAATAGATGAAACCCACTAGCATGAGTAGGAGTTGTTTGAGCCCATGTTGTGCCTACTCATTCATGCTTGTTTGTCATGCCTGCTACTGCTTAGAGTTGAGTCGGGTCTGATTCATCGGGAATGAATTGGAATGGTGATGAACATGTCCTATTGTGTGTGAGAGCTAAGTGTGTGAACACGATTTGGTAAAGGTAGCGGTGAGAGGCCATGTAGGAGTAGATGGTGGGTTGTCTCATTGCAGCCGTCCTCAGGAACTGAGTTCTATGTTTGTGATCCATGAACAGTTACTACCACACATTGGGATCCTTAATTGACTCTCTCGGCTTCTTGATCACCCTTGTCCTCTGTCCAGGAGTTGCAAGTAGTTTCTGGTGTTTGTAGTATGCTGGGGGCCGCACGCAGTGCTGACCGTAGGGGTGGGCTGTGTTGCGGTAGGCACGTGGCACGGTGTACCGGGCGCCCGTTTGGTGTTCCGGGAACCCTGTACACATCGTTTGGGGCTGTGAGCGAAACTCCGGCCGGATCTCCTCATGGATGGAACCCGAATAGGCGATAAACCTGGACTAGAGACTTGAGTGTTTAGGTAGGCTGTGGCCGACACCCTCGCCCGGTTTCCGCTTGAAGGTTGCCGAGGTACATGACGTGTACAGGGCGGTAAGTGGCGAGAGCGTGTGTGAAGAAGTACACCCCTGCAGGGTTAACATCATCTATTCGAATAGCCGTGTCCGCGGTAATGGACTTCTGGGTTGCCTATATCAGTTCATAGACAAGTGAAAGTGGATACTCTAAAATACGCAAGATAAGCGTGAGTGCTATGGATGGCCTTCTCGTAGGGAGACGAGAGCGGATCTATAGTGGTGTATTGATATGGTGAATATGTGGACTCGTGTGCGCCACCTCAAAAGAGTCGCTTGCAGTGGTAGTTCAGGTTAGCCACTAAGTCAAAGCTGGCTTGCTGCAGTCAAACTCCACCACCCCCTTTATTGATACTGATGCATATGTAGTTAGTTCTGATGTAAGTCTTGCTGAGTACAATTGTACTCACGTTTGCCTATTTTATGTTTTGCAGAGAGACGTCAGTCTCGCTAGTAGTTCCGTGTGGACTTCGACGTTTAGCTTGTTACCTCAGCTACGATCTTGTGCCCTTGGCAGGATCTGGTAGATAGTCAGGCTTCTCAGCCTTTTTCATTTGTAGATGTCTGTACTCAGACATGTTAAGCTTCCGCATGTGCTTTGACTTGTATGCTCTGATTGTTGGGTCATGAGACCCATGTTTGTAATATCTGGCTCTTCCGAGCCTAATGAATAAATACTTTGAGTCGTAGAGTTATGTTGTGATGCCATGTTGTATTTACTCATATCGGGCATATTGTGTGTATGATTGAAATGCTTGGTATGAGTGGGATCCGACTATCTAGTTGTTTATCCTTGGCAGCCTATCATATGAGGAAATGTAAGTCTAGTGCTTCTGAGCGATAGTAGTCCGCTACAGCCCGGTTCACCGGAGTCCTGCTAGCCCAGCACTACTGCTCGGAACACTTGACTGGCCGGCATGTGTTTCACGTCGTTCCTGTGTCTGTTCCTTCGGGGAAATGTCACGCGGTGACATCCGGAGTCCTGCCTAGCCTGCTACAGCCCGGGTTACCGGAGTCCTGTTAGCCCAGTGCTACAGCCCGGATTCACACGTTGATGACCGACATGCTCGATGTGATTCATGTATGCCTGTCCTCATAGGTTAGCGCCGCTTTGGGTTCACGACTAGCCATGTCGGCCCGGGTTCTTTGTCATATGGATGCTAGCGACACTATCATATACGTGAGCCAAAAGGCGCAAACGGTCCCGGGCCAGGTAAGGTGGCACCCGTGGGAATACCGTGCGTGAGGCCGCAAAGTGATATGATGTGTTACATGCTAGATCGGTGTGACTTAGGATCGGGGTCCTGACAGCGTTGGTATCAGAGCCTGACTGCCTGTAGGATTACCAAGCCAAACTGGTCGAAGTTGTGTCTAGAAATGCTTTAGTTATATATAAGGGAATTGATTGTGGAAGGGAACGTAAGGCTCTTTTTATTCCTTATATCTCATGGCCTTCTGATCTGAGTCAACCTCTTCTCTTCTACGGGGATTAAGAACTAGGCTTCTCTTCTATCTCTTAGGATGACGTGTTACTAAACCATAGTTGCCTAGGATTGTTGAGTTCAAGCCTCAGTTCAGTTCCTACTACCTCCATATGTTCATAACTGGCCTCAGAACGTTGATATTGTGATGTTGAGTGGCTATGCCACCATTTTTGCAGGTTGTCTCAAATCATTTTTGAGCATTTACAGCCGTTATGCTGTCCGAGTCATCCCAGGTTTCTAAATAATCCGATGCATTTGCAAAACCTTTCTCTCAGTTCCCGATATCCTTTTGGTTAGAATAAGCACACTAATCAGTCTGTTGAGGTACTCCGATGCCTCGGCGGATATGTTGGAACTACTATTATGACCCTAGGTGTCTTATGAAACCATCTAGTAATCTGTCCATGTTTGTGTTCCCAGTGTGGTGAATCTTGCCACCATTCTCGAAAGCATCCCGTGATGCCATTAGTATGTAGGTATTCTACTCCTGGGTTCCCGAACCCGAGCTTCACCCTACTTACCTCATGTCGATAGTGTTTGCTAGTTCCTTTAGGATATTAGTAACCTTTGCGATAGTCCTCGAGGTTCGTGGTACTTCCTTCTTCCAAATACTACGAACCATCCTCGGCAGAAATTCGTTTTGAATCAAAAGATCACAACCAGGGTGCTCTTGAGGAGTACTCCACTCATATTGTGATCCTGCCAGTTCTACCTTCTGCATGGGTTATCCGGAAGAAATTGTTGAACTCGTTTGACATACTAACCCATGAATCCACAACTCAGAAAGTTATATGTTCCTTGAGTTGACCCTCCTCAGCTGTATTCCGACCCTAGTCTATCAATTCATAGTCAGGAATAGTTGTGCATTCGTGTTCATCGATGCCTACTATTCTTGTGGTCCGTCAAGCCATTCTTATTCCGGAATGACTAGGAGAAACAAACTCCAGTACCTTATCCATTTCTAGGATTGGGTCAAAGCAATTGTATCCCGCAGATCAAAATGCCAATCCAGCTTCTGCTCTGCTCTACCTTGGAGTGTTACCATCTTTATGTCAAGAGTGTCATGAGAATTGCACCACCTCTTATGAATTCTTGACGCAGTAATACTTATCACCATCATTATTCATTCCTCGGTTTCGTGTTATTGTAACCGGAATGCCGACAAGTGAATCGTGTTGTGTGAAATCAATACTCCTAGCAACTGTGTTGCTTGGTAGTTAAAGGACAATAAACTCATTCTTAGCGTGTTGGTTACTGAACCATCATTCTAAGATGGATCGTGCTACCTAGTCCTTATTTCTGGTGCACTCTTCGATCAATGAGTTAGGATTGTGTCAACCCCTCACTCTTTTAATCATATCGTCTTGCCCTGAGAAGCAAGATTGATCTCGAGTTTAGCATCATATCGGTGGTTCGTGATTTTCCGAAGATCTTCTCAGAAGTATTACCAGGTTGTTCCCTGACCGTTATGTTGAGCTCGTGATCAAGATGGTTTCGTGCAAACCACCCCTTCTCCAAGGATCTGTGTTGGATACCTTTGAGCTAGTTGGTTGAGCTAAACAACAACTTGGAGAGTTGGAAGATAAAAGCTTAATCCATCTAGTTCATCTCTAATGGATATCCTTGTGTGTGTGTGTTGAAGAAAGATGATATCTTCCTCGATTGACCCTCGTGGTCAGTTGTTGAACCTATTGTCTTACCCAATCTTTGATTTGAGTATGGGCTATCATCAAGTCAAATCAGTACCAACGATGTTCGTAATGTTGTCTTACCCGTGGTTGATCCCTCGAGCATACACCATTATATCATTTGGTCTGACCAATGCTATCACCGTGTTCACATGATGGTGGAAGTCCAGTGATATGGAAATTCCGATGAGTTGTTGTTGAGCCCATCAGCAGCATTTTGTCTCCCCCATGATTCATGTGGAATGCTACACTAGTATAGGAAGCTTTATAAGCATTGTCTTCGTGTTTCCTTCATGAAGTATATGTTTGGATGAAAGCAGATACTTCCTCTAATTCACGTGCACTTGGTGCAAGTTGCCGCCGTGAGTTTGAGAAAGGTTTGTTTTTGTTTCCTCGGGAACCATCCCAAATCAGTCATGCATACGTGCGAAGTATTCTATGGTTTGGTAGATTAATTACCTCCACTCCATTCGTATTCCCAGCACACCAAGCCACTGATTGACTTGTTCAAGGAAAGGAAGTTCCTTCTTAAGGGCATGCCTTATGCAAGGACTTCGTAATCCTTGATGATGGTTCCCCACCTGAACTCGGTAGTGTTTGATTATAAGACTGCCACGTGGTCACGCTTGTCTAGGACAGTGTGTTCACATGTGTGTAGCAAAAACCCGCTCATGTTTTGGAGCTTGCTATCGTAGTTCATTTTCCCGAGAATCTCGCGACGTCATCTCGTCGATTTGTGTTGCAAACTTTCATTTTCTTTCTAGACTTGATGAGTCTGGAATATCCTGACACCAACCAGATCTGAATCTCAGGCGGATATGATGGTTGGAACGTTCTTAAGGACTATAATATTGGCCTCTCTATACCCGGTAAAGTGGATGTTGTGGCCAACACACCCAACCGGAAGGGTTATTATTGTAGTATCTTGATTGAGAAAGATGGCCACTTCCCCATAAGGATCTCGTAGAATTTATTCTAATAGTTGTTCCTTATGGATTTTTGTGCTCCCGAAGTCCGACCTTTACTTGATGGCCATGTTTATGATTTTAAGCATTGATCGTGGTACCTAGTACATCAAGGAGAACATTAGAAGCGGAGTGCTAAATGTCTCTCGGTCGATCATCCAGATTTCGTTCCCTTGGCCTCGCTAAGGTGAAATCTGAGAAGGTGTTATCTTCCTTTGCATCTGCATCGTCCATCACTATTCATCATGGTAGTATGTTGTGTTGCCAAGACCCTTGACACGGATGTTGGTAGAACCTTGATGAATATGTAAATGCTCAAGTTCTTGAGAGCACGCACACGCAGAATCATCCATTGCATTGTCTTCAACAAGGTAGTCCACATCATTTACTCTGGTGTGAGTATGCCATTCTTTCGAATTCGTTCAAACGATCGTTTGTGATTGCCTTAGGCTGGTATAGAGAGTTTTAATGATCTATGGATCAAAAGTAATTCTTTTTGCAACTTAAGGGGATAGTTCTTCGAGTCACCTTCCCTGAGGTGCCCCGTTTTGGAATCATAGCAATTCATCTCCTTGCTACTCATGCACCTTCTTTCTAAGCGTGGATTTGTTGCCCACCAAATCAAACCTCGTCGATTGTTCTTCCATCCCTCTCGATGTGTGTGTTGTGTCTCAACTCGAGATGTTTCAACATCTCATTCCACGAATTGATCTTGAATGCTCGATCTTCGAGGAGATCGTTTTCTATAGAGTTTCCTTCTGTCGCCATCGTGTTGGATGAAGATCTCAAAGCGAGAATGTCAAGATCAAAGTTCATTTGAAGTGCAACCTGGATCGTGAAGATTGTGTTAGCTTGCGACCCCTCTGTCTTCTTACCTCACGTCTTGAATCTCGGGCCGAGATTCTTGTTTAGTGGGGGTGAGTTGTCACAGCCCTAGAATTGCTAGTGGTTAGTTGCA
Organism: Aegilops umbellulata; assembly: GCA_032464435.1. NCBI lineage: Eukaryota > Viridiplantae > Streptophyta > Magnoliopsida > Poales > Poaceae > Aegilops > Aegilops umbellulata. Next base: position 240,137,366 of record CP136055.1, on the reverse strand, counting down.
GCTGTGAGCATCCATGCATCATGTTAAATTCAATTAATTTGAAATGGGGATGACCAAGCCCTAGCACTAAAACAATTCAAATAGGCTCAACTTCAAAATATTTTCAAAGAACCCAAACTGGTTTGCAAAAATGTTCATGATTAATGGAAAAAGGTGAAAACCATATCCAGAGATGATGAATATTTTTCCATGACCATTTGGGCTCTGATTTAAATCATATCCTATTTGAGTTTGGGCACTTTAATACTATAAAATATTTAAATTGCTCAAATAAACATAAACTAAAATGTTTACTGTTGAATATATTATAAACAGTATCCATGTTTAGTTTTATGATTTTTGGAAATGCTCTGGCATTTTTAATAAAGCCCTAAAGACTACAGAATAATAGAAACAGGAACTAAATAAGAAAAGCAGAGAGAGAGAGATAGTACCTGGCTAACTCACCTGCTCGGACCAGCACTGCAGCTGACTGGCCCAGCTGGCGGCCCAGCCCGCCACCGCCTCCCTCCCCGTCGTCTTCCTCCTCGGACAGTAGGACAGGGCGCGTGGCCGGCGCGCGCAGCCACACGCCGGCCACCTCCTCCCTGCCTGGCTGCCTCCTCCTCCCCTGGACGTTCCCCCGCAACGCCACGCGCCCCCCTGGAACCGTTCACTCTCTCCCGATCTCTCCCTCCCCTCTCTGCTCTCCTCCCGAGCGGAGCCCGTCGCCGCCGACGATGATTACCGCAGCCACCATGCTCCTCTCGCCTCCCCGTGTAGTCCACAAGCTCCGCCATCATCCTCCGCTCCGCCCCACCCTAGCCCCGAGCGCTGGGACGGCCTACATCGCCGGCTGCATCATCCTCTTCCTCGCCGGTCGCCGGAGATCCTCCTCGCTGCCCCGACCGCTCCGGTGCCTCCCCGGGCTCGCTGACCCTCCCATTCGACTCACTGTGAGCTCCGCCACCGTTTCCCCCTCTTCCCCGTGCCATTTGCTCGTCGTAGACGTCGCCCCCTTGATGGCCGTAGCACGCCGCCGCACGAGCTCGCCGTCGACATAGCTCCGGTGACCATTTGGTCACCCTGGCGAGCCCAACGTACTTGTGGCATCCCGTAAAGCATCCCTAGCGCAAGCACCCGCCCGTTTGCATGCCGCAGCAACTAACCCCTGGTCACCGAACTCCGGCGGCCGCAGCTGAGCTCGCCGCCGTCGACTCCGGCCACCCCAGGCCTGGAGACTACCACCACTCGACGCGCGCCTGCAAGAGCTCTCCAACGAGCCCAAGAACGGCCTCGTCCGTGCCCTGTGGGCGTTTTCCGAGCCGCGCCGCCGTCACGGGCCTCGCCGGCGTCGAGCCGCCGGCGAGTTTGACCCAGTTGACCACGTTTGACCCCGTGCGGGCCCCGGTTGACTTCCCCCCCCCCCCTGAGTCCATGACAGGTGGGGCCGGCCTGCTAATTAGGATAGGATTAGTGTTAACGAAACATTAGATAGTCTAATGACCTGACACGCGGGACCCACTGCTTAGAGCTGACCGTGCTGACGTGGGTGTTGACTTAACCCCACATGTCTGTGACCCAGACAGCTATGTCTCACTGACCAGTGGACCCCACTGGTCAGGTTTGACCTGGTCAGCCCAGTTGACCTGCTGACGTCATGCTGATGTCAGGCTGACGCAGTAATCTTTTCTGGAATTTAAATAAATCTTAAATGATTTATTTATTTCAGAAAATATCCAAAACTTTGAAAAATCATAGAAATTAATCTATAACTCCAATGGAAATAATTTATATATGAAAAATTATCAGAAAAATTCAAGGAATCCATCTGTACCATTTTCATGCATGTTTGAACAACTTAAAGTTGCTGTTTAAGGCAATTTGCATAAATGGCATTTAAACTCTCACATATGGAGTTTGAATTTGAACCTAAGGTTCAAACCCACTCCATTTAACATGTTGCTAGTTGCATTAGCTCAACCACAACATATTGCCATGTCATGATCATGCATCATATTGTGCATTGCATTGATTGTGTTTCCTCCTCAGTTGCCGGTGGTTGTTCCCCCTCGGTAGACGTATGTTCCGACGATGAGATCGTTGACACTGATGAAGACTCAATGTTATCTTCAGAAGTGCCAGGCAAGCAAAACCACCTTGTTCATTCCGATACAATCCCACTCTCTCGCTCCTGCTCTCTTTTACTGCATTAGGACAACAACGATTCAACTGTTACATGCTGCGGTAGCTGAACCCCTTTATCCTCTGCATGACCTGTCATTCCACAGTAAATAGATGAAACCCACTAGCATGAGTAGGAGTTGTTTGAGCCCATGTTGTGCCTACTCATTCATGCTTGTTTATCATGCCTGCTACTGCTTAGAGTTGAGTCGGGTCTGATTCATCGGGAATGAATTGGAATGGTGATGAACATGTCCTATTGTGTGTGAGAGCTAAGTGTGTGAACACGATTTGGTAAAGGTAGCGGTGAGAGGCCATGTAGGAGTACATGGTGGGTTGTCTCATTGCAGCCGTCCTCAGGAACTGAGTTCTATGTTTGTGATCCATGAACAGTTACTACCACACATTGGGATCCTTAATTGACTCTCTCGGCTTCTTGATCACCCTTGTCCTCTGTCCAGGAGTTGCAAGTAGTTTCTGGTGTTTGTAGTATGCTGGGGGCCGCACGCAGTGCTGACCGTAGGGGTGGGCTGTGTTGCGGTAGGCACGTGGCACGGTGTACCGGGCGCCCGTTTGGTGTTCCGGGAACCCTGTACACATCGTTTGGGGCTGTGAGCGAAACTCCGGCCGGATCTCCTCATGGATGGAACCCGAATAGGCGATAAACCTGGACTAGAGACTTGAGTGTTTAGGTAGGCTGTGGCCGACACCCTCGCCCGGTTTCCGCTTGAAGGTTGCCGAGGTACATGACGTGTACAGGGCGGTAAGTGGCGAGAGCGTGTGTGAAGAAGTACACCCCTGCAGGGTTAACATCATCTATTCGAATAGCCGTGTCCGCGGTAATGGACTTCTGGGTTGCCTATATCAGTTCATAGACAAGTGAAAGTGGATACTCTAAAATACGCAAGATAAGCGTGAGTGCTATGGATGGCCTTCTCGTAGGGAGACGAGAGCGGATCTATAGTGGTGTATTGATATGGTGAATATGTGGACTCGTGTGCGCCACCTCAAAAGAGTCGCTTGCAGTGGTAGTTCAGGTTAGCCACTGAGTCAAAGCTGGCTTGCTGCAGTCAAACTCCACCACCCCCTTTATTGATACTGATGCATATGTAGTTAGTTCTGATGTAAGTCTTGCTGAGTACAATTGTACTCACGTTTGCCTATTTTATGTTTTGCAGAGAGACGTCAGTCTCGCTAGTAGTTCCGTGTGGACTTCGACGTTTAGCTTGTTACCTCAGCTACGATCTTGTGCCCTTGGCAGGATCTGGTAGATAGTCAGGCTTCTCAGCCTTTTTCATTTGTAGATGTCTGTACTCAGACATGTTAAGCTTCCGCATGTGCTTTGACTTGTATGCTCTGATTGTTGGGTCATGAGACCCATGTTTGTAATATCTGGCTCTTCCGAGCCTAATGAATAAATACTTTGAGTCGTAGAGTTATGTTGTGATGCCATGTTGTATTTACTCATATCGGGCATATTGTGTGTATGATTGAAATGCTTGGTATGAGTGGGATCCGACTATCTAGTTGTTTATCCTTGGCAGCCTATCATATGAGGAAATGTAAGTCTAGTGCTTCTGAGCGATAGTAGTCCGCTACAGCCCGGTTCACCGGAGTCCTGCTAGCCCAGCACTACTGCTCGGAACACTTGACTGGCCGGCATGTGTTTCACGTCGTTCCTGTGTCTGTTCCTTCGGGGAAATGTCACGCGGTGACATCCGGAGTCCTGCCTAGCCTGCTACAGCCCGGGTTACCGGAGTCCTGTTAGCCCAGTGCTACAGCCCGGATTCACACGTTGATGACCGACATGCTCGATGTGATTCATGTATGCCTGTCCTCATAGGTTAGCGCCGCTTTGGGTTCACGACTAGCCATGTCGGCCCGGGTTCTTTGTCATATGGATGCTAGCGACACTATCATATACGTGAGCCAAAAGGCGCAAACGGTCCGGGGCCAGGTAAGGTGGCACCCGTGGGAATACCGTGCGTGAGGCCGCAAAGTGATATGATGTGTTACATGCTAGATCGGTGTGACTTAGGATCGGCGTCCTGACACACAGTGATGGCGCATGCCCATTTCTGCCAGCGGATCTTCCAGCTTGACATGGGTCGCGATGGCGAGGTCGGGCGGACTGGCAAGGTTGCGAGGGCCGCCGCGAAGGCCGGCAAGGTCCTCAAGGGGCCTCTGTTCAAGCTACCAACGGGGGTGGTCCCGTTGTGCAACAACTCGCGTCGGTCCGAGATCATTGCCATGATGCCGGACTGCAACGCGCACGGCCCCCTCCTGAGCTGGAAGGAGCCGGAGGATGCTGAAGTGCAGCAGTTCTTCGACACCTTGCATGAGGTGTATCTCAATGCCGATGCCGAGCTGGACTACATCGCTACCAGGCCGAGGGAGGCACATCTTGCCAGGGAGGCCGACAGCGATGGCGGCATGGAGGACAAGGCCGCGACGGCCGCGGAGGAGGATGAGCTTGCCCGGTGGGCGGCGGCCACCGAGGGAGCCAGCAGTGCCGGCACCGAGGCTCCACTGGTTGAGGATGTGACCGGCGAGTCGTCAGAGGAGGAGGCCGAGGCCGCAGACCCATCGCCTCCTAAGGGGAGGGGGCGAGTCTTGCGGCGAGCCAGTTCCGGTGAGCCGGTTCGGCCTCGCGGGGCTGCATAGACGCTGATGACCTTGGAGGGGTCCCGGCCCCACACGAGGGTCGCGGCGGCGAAGAAGCCGGCGAAGGTCACGGTGAAGAAGAAGACGACCGCTACTTCTTCATCCAAGCGTGCCTAGACGCCGCCTCCCTCCCCTCCTCCGGCGAACATTGGTGCGGGGATCACCTTTGATTATGGATCCCTCAGTCCGAGGAGGAAGAGGAAGGCCGCAGAGGAGGAGGAGGACGATGAGTAAGCATCCGGTTCCTCTTCGTTATCTCTGCCTCCCCAATCTGCGTTACTGATCTTGACTTGTTTTCATATTTGCAGGGACGCGGAGACGCTGGCCCAGAGAGCAAAAAGGGCCAAGGTCTCGACGGGTGACCAGCCCCCCGCTGACACTTCGAGGGCGCCCTTGGTGGTGTTGAGCAGCCCGGACAGCAGCCCCCGGCAAAGCCCCCAGTGTAAGTTCATCATTCTTATCTCTTCGACATGTGTCAGGGGCGTACACTTTGGTGCTGACCTTGCCAGGTGTGCAGGAGGGGAGCAGCAGGAGGAGGAGCCACAGGGGGCTACTCCCAACACGCCCCCATCGACCACGTCGCCCCGAGGGGCGTCCCCGGCAAGGGCGCCGAGCACCGGGCCCACACACATGGAGGGGGAGGAAGAGAACTTGGGCGTCGGTGGCTTTGCCTCGACACCAAATGTTGGCGGGGAGGGGACTTCCGTTTCCCAGCCGGGTGCCGGTACCGGTAAGTCGTTCGCCGTTTGTCCCTGCTTCTTATTTTTGGTTCTTGGTCTTGGCTTTGCCTCACCCCTGTCTTCGGTCTTCAGACCCCTCCTCGGTGAACCCAGAGGACGTGGACGCCGTCATCGAGAACGTCGCCAAGGCCGCCGAGGCGGACGCCGAGAGGATCGCCGCAGAGGAGGACACCAAGGGCGCTGCTGAGGACGTCGCCAAGGGGCCCGCCGGGGAGGCCGGAAAGGCCGCCACTGAGGAGTCCGGCAAGGGGCCTGCCGGGGAGGCCGGCGGGGCTGCTGCCGAGGAGGAGGAGGAGGAGGCTGGCGACCAGCCTTCCTCCTCTGCTGCTTCCGGCTCCAGCAAGTACCTGAGGGTGGGCGATGACTTGTTCGTTCACCTTCCAGGCGTGTCGAGCACCAGGTCATCCGTCGAGGGAGAGGTGTTCGATGATGAAGTGCTTGCCACTGCCAGGCTTGAAGTCGTCGACGAGCCAATTGTTGGTGGCGATGGCTCGCAGGAGGAGCGGCTCCTCCAGGCCATGGGCGCTAGCTTCCGGAAGCTCCAGGCGCTCCACCACGCCCGCCTGGACAAGGTTAAGTCCAGGACGGCGGTGGTGGAGAACGCGGAGGCGGACCTCCAGAAGCGCGTCGCCGAAGCGCAGGATTGGTTCCGTGAGGCCCACAAGGAGCTCAAGGCAGCCCAGGATGAGCAGGCCAAGCGCGACGTGGAGCTTACCATGAAGCTTGCCGACGTCGAGAAAGCTCAGGAGGCAGCGAAGAACTCGACCGAGGCCGTTCGAACCCAGCGCAAGGCCGCGCTGAACTCCCAGGAGGAGGACCTTGCCGCACGCAAGGAGAAGCTCGCCGACACTTCATGGCAAAGATGCGGAGGTGGAGAAGCTTGTCCTGTGGCAGACCAGTGAGCTGGAGCAGAGGCACAAGGAGGCACTCAATGCCCAAGCCCAGGTTCACGCCGGCGAGGTGAAGGAGCTAGAGGCAGAGCGCGACAGGCTGAAGGAGCAGGCCATGAAGCTGTCCCAGGAAAAGAACACGCTCAACAGTGCTCTGACAGAGGCGCAGGGCGCGGTTGTCAGCAAGGCTGGGGAGCTCTCCGAGGCCAACAACTCCATCAAAGACATCAAGCTGAAGCTGGAGGGTCTCGAGAAGGTGTTGTCGAAGGCTACAACCCGAGAGGAGACCCTGGCCAAGGAGCTGGAGGGCGAGAAGCTGCTGCTGAAGAACGAGGGCCTCAACTTTGCGGATCATGTGGAGGGCGAGAACCGTTGGCTCGATCGCCTCACCACCGTCGCCAACCAGGCCGCCGCGCAGCTAACCATCATGGGGATGTCGGACGTGAGGTATGTCCCGGAGCGGAGCGTGAGCACCAATTGCAGCCTGGCCATGTTCTTTGAGAAGGTCGTCCATGCTCTAGAGCGGCTCCACGCCAACCGGGCGGCCTCACTGGCCGAGGAGTCCCAGATGCTTTTTCAGGGCGCCATGAGCAAGGTTCTCACCAAGGTGGCGCACTGGAACCCCGACCTCGACTTCGACGCCGCGCTGGAGAGCTTGCCGGAGGATGTTGACCTCGCGCCGCTCAGGGAGCGCATCAAGCCCATCATCAGCTGTGTCGGCAGAATTCTGAGGGTGGAGGGCCAGCGCCGGGATTAGGCATCCCGTTCTCTATTGCCGCTACGGGTTCACAACGAAGACAATTGCTATCTCTAGTTAGAACCGCGGCAACAATTTGATGTAACATAACTCTGCAGCACTTTTTAGTATCATGCATGCTATTTCCCTGTTCGATTTTTCCTTATATGTCCGCCCTACGTAATTGGGTAGGCTTGCCGGCGCGTAAACCCAGGGCGGCGTCGTGGGGACGGATCCCCATTGGCCTGCCGGGTGTGCATGCTGCCGGGCAAACCACCTTACCGCCCTTAACACGGCCACCCGAACTGTCGAGTTTGACTCGAGTCAGAGTCAGGAGCGTTGTCAGGTGCGGAAGGCTACCCCGCCACTCTCGACGCAGCCGCTTTGAGCTATTGTGCGGACTCGAAACAGAACAAGGGCGTTGCCAATTGCGGGAGGGCCCCTTTGCGTGCAGGTTTCTCATACATGGGCAAAATCTCCGAGGATGATAACCTTAAATGTAAAAGGAAAATAGCCCAAGGCTCTGAATGACTTAGCTTTTCTGTTGCCGAGCCGACATCGTTCCACCGGCCGCCTTTCTCTCAGGAGCCAAGGGCGATGAAGAACTGCTAGGCCAACTACTAGACCAGATTCTCACAAACGTGCCCCCTACCTGGCGCGCCAAAGATGTCGGTGGGAAACGACACATATGGGATCACAAGAATCCCTACTGCGGTTGCGGAGCGCGGGGTTGAGAGAAGAGCGGGTCTAACAGAGAGCACGCGGTTCGTTTACCCAGGTTTGGGCCGCGAGGATGCGTAAAACCCTAGTCCTGCTTTGGTGGATGTATTCTGAGTTCTTGAGCTAGCTACGGGGTGTAACGAGCTTCAAAAAGCCGAATCCTTTCCCTCGTCACCTTGGGCCTCCTTTTATAGAAAAAGGGGTTGCCACAGTGGCACACAGGAGGTGGAAAGGCAACAGTGTTGCATGGTTATCCTGGTATTACAGGACAAAGCGCATTTAATGCGAGGCTTAGGTGTCTCTCCACTTTATCTGGGACGGGGGCGAGGCCCGTCCCATCCGTCGCCGCTCCTCCAAGCTTCGACACGCGCCCTGGCCAGCAATGCATGCGGTGCCATGTAGGCAGGCAGGCAGCTGAGGTGGCGCGGTGGTGGAGCCTCCACGAAGGGCTACATGTTGCCATGCAGGTGCCTGCCCAGCTGGTTGGGTCGGCAGCTCCATGCGAACGGCGGCGGAGACTTGGCTGGTGCGGGCCTGACGGTGGCCCCGCTGGCGTCCTTGGCGAGGGCCTTGCCAGGTGGCCTGGCAAGGGTCTTGTCATGTGGCCTGGCAAGGGTCTTGCCATGGCGCGTTGTTGTCCCCGGCAAGGGTCTTGCCGGGGGTCGTCATCTTCTAATGCTCGTCTATCTTTGGATATGTCCTCACAAAGATCTGCATGCCACCTTGGAGGTGCCTTCTCGAGCCCTGGCCCCACGCGGATGATGGCGTCGGGGATCGTGGTCTCAAGGGTGGCTCACTCCGCTGGTGTGGGGCGAGCTGCCCCGGCAAGGGCCTTGCCGGGGCTGCTGAGGCCGCCCCCGGCAAGGGTCTCCTGCCGGGGGGACCTGCTTTGTCCCTTTGCTCTTTGTGGCCTTGGTCTTGGCGTTGTTTTGCTTCATCTTGGGCTTCGGTCTTGCCTTGGCTCACCCACCTCGCTATGCTTGGTGTGGTCGCGGGCGCGGCTCTGACTGCCCGTGCACAGGTAAAGGGGTACAAAAATGTGCCCCTAGTTTTGTACACCGACATCGCAATCCATCCAAAATCCGTGAAATCATCGAATTCGACCCCGTTTTCGAGTTCATCCCAAGCCATCCCCGAGCGCAGTTGACCCGCCCGGATCATCCGGCTTCCCGCCCGGATGATCCAGATCTGCCCGAATCATCCGGCTCCTGGCCCAGATCATCCAGTTTCCTCTGCCGAAACTGCATTTCTGCAGTTTTAACCCACCGCCACCTACGCCTCCGCATACCCCCCTTCGACCACCACCACCTAACTTCCACAAACCCAAACCCTACCACCACTTGATCGCTACCAACTCCGACACTTTTTGCCGCATTTGGTTTTGAGAATTTGAGTTGTGGCTCACCGTTTCCTAACGTGTTTCGGCTACTTAGGGATGGTCCGACATCAACATCACCACCGCTCATCTTCGCCAAGGACTACTATGAACGGCTACACCATTGTGGTATCAACTTCACCTTGGTATCATCTTGGTATCGTGATATCATCATACTTTCTTGCATTTGCATTGATAACCCCATAGCCTTACTTTTGCGTCACTTACCCATCGAGACTAGCCTTTGAGTATTGCCAGCAACATGACTTGTGCACATTAGTGATCATACTTCCCATCGCATACATATCATATCATCGGGTTGCATATCTCGGTATCATCTCTTGTGTCACAAGGTTGTCTTCGCATACACAATTGCTATCTTGGTTCGTGAAGCTTTGCATGAGAAAAGAGCTCAAACAACAAGGAGCCAAACAAGCTTTTAAGCAAAAGGGAAAGATAAGCAAAGAGCTTATAAGCAAGAACCATAGCATCATACAACATTAAGATTGTCATACTCTATCATCTTGGATCATATCATCAGAACATCATACATAAAGCATACTTGGGATAGAAGTCGTTGCATTTTTGCTTAGTATGTTGTGCACAAGTTCGTATCCGCCTATTGTGCAATCGTGCTAGTGTCTCTCTAGTGTTATGCAACAAGAGCATTTCCGTGGATTCCACATTTTGGCTCACCCTTGGTTGCACGACCCCATTTATCTGTTTGTGTGTGTGTTTCCGTGTACCATATCTTGCTATTGGTCTACTTGTTGCATTTACAACTTGCGAATCTTTTCCAACATTATTGAGTCTTGCTTACTATCACATCAAAAAAATTGTGCCACCATCCTGACCAAGCTCCACCATAAGCTTTTACTTGTGTAGGTGTGAGAAACCAACAAGAATTGGTACCAATTGTGCTATTTCCTTGTTACACATTGAGTGATCATTGATCCATCTTCAACATCGGTCAAGGTACATTTGGTATAAGTTCTTATCTTTCTCCCACTCACATATTTTGTTGCATTGATGGATAGGCCAAGTACTTCTACCAACCCACTCTTCCTCGAGCAAGACAACGATCCGAACAACTATGTCACCAAGCTACATCTCTTTGGTATACAACGAGCCTTGCATGAAGAGCAACTAGCAATGAGCGACCGCATCGACAACCTCGCCACCGACTTGCGACTCTCCGAGCAACGAACAAGAGACTACTTCGACAACAATCTCGACAAACACAAGCACGAGAATGATGCAAGAATGGACGAGATTCGTGCCTTGTTGGTCAACCACTCTTCCACAACTTCGTCCTACTCAAGACGGAGCCACTCGAGTTGAAACTCTAACGACACCATCTCCGGCTCTACCCCGACATCAAATACTATTCGTCGTGTCGCGCGTCAAGATCGTCAAGCCAACCGCAATCCTCTACACGACACCGACTCTCAAGAGCACTGATGTCGTCAAAACCAAGCTACATTTGCGCAAGCACAAGAACGGCAACGTCAACGCCAACAAGAACAAGAGGAGCGAGCGCGACAACACCAAGATGCACAAGATGCCGAGGCACAATGACAAGAACAACAACTCCATGAAGCTCAAGCACTTGAGGCGCAACGTGCCCTTCGAGATTCAAGTTATGTCTTAGCCAACCGAGGCCGACAAGCTCGTCTCCACCAAGAAGTGCTTCACGATGAAACTCAATAGAGGATTTTCCAAGCACGTGTGCATTGACAAGCTCCTCCTCAAGCTCGACAAGCTCCTCCACAAGCTAGACAAGAACATCAAGTTCATCGAGAACATGAAGACAATGGCCTCCTCCAAGACAAGAGAAACATGAGGTCGACAACCCTCCTCGCCAAGAGCAACATGAGTTTGTCAATCCTCAACGACATGGGCGTCATCATCCTCGACCCCAACACAATGAAGAGCAACGATACGACAAGCTAAAGTTCACCATGCCCAAGTTCATCGGAAGCAATGACCCTGAAGAGTACATATCATGGGCATTGAAGGTTGACAAAATCTTCTGCTTGCACAACTACGAAGAAGAGAAGAAGATCATGATGGCATCCCTTGAATTCCAAGACTACGTCCTCATTTGGTGGGAACAAGTCATTGAGCGCCGACAGGCAAGAGGTGAACTGTAAGTGCATCTAGTGCCCCTTAGTGATTTTGGTGTATTGAAGACTTATAGGTTAAGGGACTAATGTGTTTATGAGTGTACACAGGTCTATAAGTCTATGAGGAGCTTGATATTTACAGAGAAAGTCAACCCCTAAAAATGAAGTTATTCATATGAAGACTTTGGCATTCTGAAGACTTTCTGAAGACTTTGAAAGTGAAGAAATTGGTGTGACCTTAAAGACTTGGTATTCATTCGAGGAACATGAAGCGTGAAGACTTTTGTTTTTGTAGTTTCATTTTCTCTTTCTTGAGTCATAGGAAACACCGTACTGTTAAAGGGGGTCGAGGAAATACTAAGGAAAAATTTCCATGTGATGATCAACTCAAAATCCTACACCTACTAATCCCTTCGAGTGAAGCCATTGGAAATCTCATACAGCCTAGTCAATTTCTTCAGTGACAGAGACGAAGTTCTTCTAGTCGCTGAGGAATTTGTTCTGACTGAGGAGTTAGGAATTCGCCAGTGCGGATTGCCTACACAGTGAGGAACATGATAGCCCTGAGGAATTTGTACCTCAAATTTCCGACCGTTGTTGTGCTACGCGCCAGCTGTTCCAAAATATCTTATCCATCCAACGGTCATATCACTGAAGGGCATTTATGTCTTATCATGTCGGGCTGCTCCCTAGGCTATAAATAGCCGCCTCCTACAACCAATAGCTGGTTGGTTGCTCCGAGAGAAACTGACACTTGTCATTTGAGAGCATCCCATCCTCCGAGGACTTTGAGCGAAAATCATCAAGTGAGGAAAATCCAAACCCAAACCCAAACACCTACAAACCCAAAGTGATTGAGCATCACTGAAGAGATTGATCCTGCGTGGATCTGATGCTTGTTACCTTTGAAGACTGTGCTTCTTCCAGACGGTTAGGCGTCATGGTCTAGAGCATCCAAGAGGAATTGTGGATCGCCGAGTGACCGAGTTTGTGAAGGTTCGGAAGTCACCTGAAGACTTACCATGAGTGATTGGGCGAGGACTGTGCGTCCTTAGCACAAGGAGAATACGTGAGGACTGTGTGTCTGGGACTGTGTGTCCTCAGGTTTAAATACCTAGCCGCTCCAACCAGATGTACAACTGAGACAGCAGTTGGAACTGGTCTACCAAATCATTGTCTTCACCAAGCCAACTGGTTCTATTTCCTCAAGTCTTTCATTTCCTCAGTATTGTGCTATTTGCTTGTCATATATGTGTTTGAAGACTTTGACTGAAGACTTTCTCAATTTCCTCAGTTCAATTTCTTCAGTCTGTTTGTCTTCATCTTGTGTTATCATGTGATTACGCTTTTTGTACTCTGTGTTTGTTTTCATTTCATCATGATGACTATGTGTGTCTTTTGTTATGTTTACTTCTGAGTACTTATTCCGCTGCAAGTAGTTCTTCGATAAGGAATTTCCTCACTAGCAAATTCCTCAATGAAGAATTCATAAAAATCGCCTATTCACCCCCCACCCCCTAGTCGACATAACGCACTTTCATGAACCACCCATCACTACTTGGGCGCAAATGAAGGATGTCATGAGAGCACAATTCGTGCCAAACTACTACAACCGTGACCTCTTCAAGAAACTCCAACTCCTCAAGCAAGGAACCAAGAGTGTTGAAGAGTACTACAAGGAAATGGAGATCGCCATGATAAGAGCCAATGTCATGGAAGATGATGAGCAAACTATGGCACGTTTATTGAATGGACTCAATCACCCTATCAAGAAGATTGCCGACTTTCAACCATACTCGAACCTCATCGAGCTAGTGCATCAAGCTACCAAAGCGGAACGGCAAGTACAAGACGACTTCAAGTATGCCAAGTTCTCATCCAAGTCCTATGGCTTCTCCAACACCCAAGCTTCAACGATTCCACCAACTTCTACCTCAACCAAGCCTGTCGACGTTCTGGGAACGGGGGTCCACAGACTTGCCTGCCTGCGGCCTGCGGCGTGGCTCAAAGGGGGCCCAGCACGGCCCATCTTCGTCAACACAAGACCCAAGACCCTCGCGAGGGGCCAATCCTCGCAGGGCGGACGACATGGTGCTTCCTCAGGCGCGGCCTCATCAGGCTGGCTCATGAGGAGGCGGAGAGATCAAGGTGGGTACCTCACGAGGTGCCCATGACGCAAGCCATGACGACCAAGGGCGTCAGGCGGGCGCCAGCCCGCGCGGTGCCCACCCTTTCCTCTTTGGTGCAAAGGAGGCAAGCGCGGGCGAGAAGATCAAGCAAAGGCATCCATTTCGGTGCAACGAGACCAAGACCAGTCCAACGGTGGGAAGGAGGTCATCGTGGAGCCCAGGACGGCGTCACCACAGGGCCTTTGGCAGGCGAGGACCAACTTTAGTCAGGATAAGTGTACTGGATGTTCCCCTTCAAATTGGCCAATTGTTGGCGCCCTTCCCGCTCAATATTTGGGAAGAGGCCAGGGCCCTTGCCTATAAATAGGACTAGACACCCCCAGGGTAGAGGCATCTGCTACCCAGAATCCGAGCAAGCAGAGGGCAAGAGATAGAGAGAGATAAGGGCGGTTGAACTCCTCCTAGCAGTTCATCCCCTCGCCAAGAACAGACCCTCGCGAGGCTATTCTTCCCTGTATTGTTCACCATCATCAGCCCAAGAGGCAATCCACCCACCACAAACTAGAGTAGGGTATTACACCACAATGGTGGCCCGAACTAGTATAAACTCTGTGTCCCTTGCGTGGTTCTTTCAGTAGCTAGATCCTTGCGAGACGGAGAGGTAGAGGGCAGAATCTCCGTGCGCACCCCAGAGTTCGAACCTTAAGGGTCTGCCGGAACCCGAAATCCGACATTTGGCGCGCCAGGTAGGGGTGCGCCGGAATTTGTCTTCCACCGCTTCGTTCTCCTCCGACCGTAGCGTCCATGTCTGACGCTCGTCGAGCCCGCATCGCCCAGGCGGCCCCCGTCGGTGGACGTCCTCGTCGTTCCCCGTCGCTCGCCACCATCGCCGCCACCGGCCTGGCGGGGAACGAGCATCAAGCGTCATCCCAGCACCTACCTGTGCGGCAAGATAACCGCACCGCTACATCAACACCCCCGGTCATCGCGGCCCTCCTGGGCGGCTCACAGGCACCGCCCACAAGTCGCCACGTCAAGCCGTTTGTCCGCCGAGTCGGTGCCGTTTCCGCACGGCAGGGGGCTCCCATGGACCAAGTGGTGCGCGAGGTCGGCCTGGCCTTCAGCTCGGAGGACCATCCCGCCAACTTGGCTGGCTCGGGCGTGCTCCCCATGTTGGGCACCCCCACCATCTGCCAGGTGGCTGTCACGAGAACCCTCGTCGACGGCGGCGGCGGCCTCAGCCTGCTTTCGATTGAGACCTTCAACCTCCTCCGCATACCCCTGGAGCGGCTGCAACCTAGTCGGTCTTTCTTGGGCTTCAGGGGCGGGTCATCCAGCTCCTTGGGACAGATCTGGCTCCCAGTAACCTTCAGCACCTACGACAACTTCTGCACGGAAATGGTCGACTTCGACATCGCCCCCATCGGCCTTCCTTACAACGCCATCCTCGGCTACCCGGCGCTGGCCCAGTTCATGGCCGCCACGCACCCGGCGTATAACCTCATGAAGATGCCCGGGAGCAGCGGTGTCCTCACCGTGCCTGGGGACACCGGGGATGCCCTGCGGGTACTCAAGCTCGCCTACAAGACAGCGGCCTCGGCGCAGCCAGCCGACGCGGGGACCCCCAAACCCAAGGGGGCTGCGCCAGCCAAGAAGAGGCAGTTGTTCACCCAGGATAAAGCAGAAACCAAGAAGATACCTGTCGACGAAGACGGGTCCTCTAGTGCCACTTTCACCATAGGCGCCAACCTCGAGCCTGAGCAAGAGGAAGCTCTGATCAGGTTCCTGCGCGCAAATAAGAAGGTGTTCGCTTGGGAGCCTGATAATTTGGTAGGGATCCCCCGGAGCGTCATCGAGCATCACCTCAGCGTGTGTCTGAACGTGCGCCCCGTGAAGCAGAAAGCCAGGCGGCAATCCGCAGAGAAGCAAGCCTTCATCGTCCAAGAAACCCGCAAGTTGGAGGCCGCTGGGATCATTCGCGAGGTCCGATACCCGGATTGGTTGGCCAACCCTGTCGTTGTGCCCAAGAAGGGGGGAAAGGAACGCATGTGTGTCGACTTCACCAACCTCAACAAGGCATGCCCGCAAGATCCGTTCCCGCTCCCCCGCATCGATCAGATCGTCGATTCTACCGCGGAGTGCGACCTACTCTGCTTCCTGGACGCCTTCTCTGGGTACCACCAGATCAAGATGGCGGTAGAAGACGTCGAGAAGACCACCTTCTTAACCCCATGCGGGGTATACTGCTATACATGCATGCCATTTGGGCTGCGTAACGCAGGGGCGACCTTTCAGCGACTGATGCACATCACCCTGGGCCCGCAGCTCGGGAAGAATGTCGAAGCTTACGTTGACGACATTGTGGTGAAATCTCGGGAGGCCAAGACCCTGATACAAGACCTGGAGGAGACCTTCGTGAGCCTCGACGCAGTGAACCTGCGGCTCAACCCAGAGAAGTGTGTGTTCGGAGTCCCCTCAGGCAAGCTCTTGGGCTTTCTCGTGTCCCATCGGGGCATCGAGGCTAACCCGGAGAAAGTCAAGGCGGTCGAGGACATGAGCCCGCCAAAAACCCTCAGAGAAATGCAGAAGCTCACCGAACGCGTGACCGCGCTAGGGCGCTTCATCTCCAAACTGGGGGAGCGAGCACTGCCTTTCTTCCAGCTAATGAAGAAGAAGGGGCCTTTTGAATGGACTGAAGAGGCATATAAGGCGTTTCAAGATCTCAAGAGGTACCTAACCAGTCCCCGAGTCATGGTGGCTCCGCGCCCTCGAGAGCGCCTGCTGCTCTACCTCGCCGCCACTCCCTACTCTGCCAGCGCAGCCCTGGTGGCGGTTAGGGAAGAGCGCCAAATCAGAGCCACATCAGCAGCCCGAGACAAGGCAAGGCAGGAATAAGGAAGGCCTAAGGGAGACGTAACTACGGCTGAGGGGGATCAGCCGTCGAAGAATGCACCAGAAGCAAGAGAGGCCACTCACCTGGACGGACAACCTCCTGAGGCCACATCACCTCGCAAGGCGCCGAGGAGGGCGCTGCGAACACTGATGCTCTCGGCCTTGTTGAGCACCAAGTCTACTTTGTCAGCACGGTGTTGCGGGACGCAAGGGCATGGTCCCATGCCCCAGAAGCTCCTCCTCGCACTACTTGTGGCCTCGCGCAAGCTTCATCACTACTTCCAAGGGCATCCCATCAAGGTCGTTTCGTCATACCCCTTGGAGAGAGTGCTCAGGAGCCCTAACTCAGCTAGACGGGTCGCCGAGTGGAACATAGAACTACAGGCGTTCCAGCTCGAGTTTAGCACGACCAGGGTCATCAAAGGAGCAGCGTTAGCAGATTTCATGGCAGAATGGACGGAAGCACCCGGCCTCGAGAACAACGAGGATCGGTCCCTCTCCCAAGGGAGTGAGGCACCGGAAGGCTGGGTCGTGTACTTCGATGGGGCATTCTCCAGGCACGGCGCCGGGGCAGGTGCGGTGCTGATATCGCCCACTCAGGACAAGCTCTACTACGCCGTACAACTCTGTTTCCAGCAAGGCGAAAAGGTCTCGAACAACATAGCAGAATATGAGGGTCTGATAGCGGGGTTGAAGGCAGCAGCAGCTTTGGGGGTGAAGCGCCTCACCGTCAAGGGTGATTCGCAGCTCCTCGTCAACTTCTCCAACAAGGTGTACGAACCAAGGGATGAGCACATGGAGGCCTATCTAGCGGAGGTCCGCAGGATGGAGAAGCAGTTCTGGGGGCTGGAATTGAAGCATGTGCCCCGTGGCACCAATCAGGAAGCTGATGACATTGCCAGACGGGCATCCAGGCGGTTGCCTCAGGAGCCTGGCGTCTTTGAAGAACGGCTATGTCGGCGTTCTGGGTGAGGCCTCTTCGCCCACGGCTGCAGGGCTCGGGTGAGGCCTCCACATCGGGGGAGAGTACTGCCGAAGCGGAGCCAGCTGGTGCTCCAGGAACTCCCTCAGCAACGACGCCCCGGTCAGCTTCGCCGTCGCCATGTTGGCTGGCTTCAGATCGGCGTCCATCTTCGCCAGCATCGACTTCGCGCGGGGATCCGTGAGCTCCGCCCAGCACCAGTCTTCCGAGCTCACGGGCGGCTCCGTGGGAAGGGCCAACCGAGGGTGGACACACCCGGCGTCAACCAATACCCACTTGCTCCGGAAGCCCTCGATCCTCTTCCCTGGATTCAAGATGGCCATGGAGATGCCGCATGCGACGAAGCCCGCGCACGCAAAAGGGGAACCTTTGGAGGTCCGGAGGTAGAAGTAGTGGCACAGCAAGGCCACTGAAGGCTGCACCCCCACATGCGCCTCGCAGTAGTAGGCGAAGATCGCCAGGAGAAGGACGGAGTTGGGGTGGAGATGCAAAGCTTGGAAGTTGTAATGGCGGAGGACGGCGAGGAAGAACTCAGAGAAAGGAGGCACCAGGCCCGCTGTAATGGAGCTCACGAAGAAAGGATAGAAGGTGCTCCCTTGGCCTTCAGGGGCATCGGATCCAACCTTGAACATCTGCGCCCCGTCGATGCCCTGCGCCACAGCCATCCGGTGTAGAAGGGCGAGGCTCGCCTTCGACACGTTGGGCGAATCCAAAGCAGGCGAGAACCAAGCTTCGGCCAGGGCCCGGCGAGGCGCCATGGCTACCTGGGTCGAGCAGGTGGAGCAGATCTGGAAGCTTGGAGGAAGGAAGGAGAAGCGCAAGAAAGGGGATCTGAGCAGCGAAGGAGAAGAACGAAGCCCGAGCGGATGCTGCACCTTTAATAACTTGCGCAGTTGCAAAAACGCCCAGGTCCAATCAACCGCCACGCGGCGCCCAAGGCCGCAGGCTGTTAGGGCCCGCGGCGCTTCGCCCTTGCTCTTTCGCCTCTTGGCACGGCCAAGTCCGTGCGCGCCTTGGGCCCGGGGGCTACTGTCGGCGTTCTGGGAACGGGGGTCCCCAGACTTGCCTGCCTGCGGCCTGCGGCGTGGCTCGAGTGGGGGCCCAGCATGGCCCATCTTCATCAACACAAGGCTCAAGACCCTCGCGAGGGGCCAAGCCTCGCGAGGCGGACGACACGGCGCTTCCTCAAGCACGGCCTCCTTAGGCTGGCTCGCGAGGAGGTGGAGAGATCAAGGCGGGTACCTCACGAGGTGCCCATGACGCAAGCCATGACGACCAAGGGTGCCAGGCGGGCGCCAGCCCGCGCAGCATCCCCCTTTCCTCTTTGGTGCAAAGGGGGCAAGCGCAGGCGAGAGGATCAAGCAAAGGCACCCATTTCGGTGCAACGAGACCAAGACCAGTCCAACGGTGGGAAGGAGGTCACCATGGAGCCCAAGACGGCGTCACCACAGGGCCTTTGGCAGGCGAAGACCAACTTTAGTCAGGATAAGTGTACCAGATGTTCCCCTTCAAACTGGCCAATTGTTGGCGCCCTTCCCGCTCAATATTTGGGAAGAGGCCCAGGGCCTTTGCCTATAAATAGGACCAGCCACCCCCAGAGTAGGAGGAGGAGGAGGAGAGGATCTGATCGAGTACCAAGAAACCAGTAGGGACGGATAGAGCACCGAATCCAGCATCTAGAGAGAGAGAGAGAAGGGTGATCGAACTCCCCTAGCGGTTCATCCCCCAGCCAAGAACAGACCCTCGCGAGGCTGTTCTTCCTTGTACTATTGTTCATCATCAGCCCAAGAGGTAATCCACCCACCACACTGGAGTAGGGTATTACACCACAATGGTGGCCCGAACCAGTATAAACTCTGTGTCCCTTGTGTTGTTCTTGCAGTAGCTAGATCCTTGCGAGACGGAGAGGTAGAGGGCACGATCTCCGCGCGCACCCCAGAGTTCGAACCTTAAGGGTCTGCCGGAACCCGTAATCCGACATTTGGCGTGCCAGGTAGGGGTGCGTCGGAATCTGTCTTCCACCGCTCTGCTCTCCTTCGACCGTCGCATCCATGTCTGACGCTCGTCGGGCCCGCGCCGAGCGCTGGGCCGCCATCGCTTCCCGCGCCGTCCAGACGGCCCCCGTCGGTGGGCGTCCTTGTCGTTCCCCGTCGCCCGCCGTCAACGCCGCCCACCAGCCCAGCGGGGAACGAGCAGCAAGCATCCTCTCAGCACCTGTCCGTGCGGCGAGATGGCCGCACCGCCACTCCGTCGCTCACCCGGGCCGGTTCTTCGTCGCACGCGCTTCGCTCGCCCTTGGAGGCTCGAGCTGCGCTCATCGCGGCGAACGAGCTCCTGCGCTACCGCCCCGTCGACGACGTCTACGAGGAGTGGCTCGACCGCGTCGCCGAGCTCGTCCGCGCCGCAGGGGGCTCTCCCGCGCCTTCCGCACCGCTGCGCCGCACTCCGCCCCGCGTGGGCAATGAAGCCCCGGGGGCATTCCGGCCGCCTCCTTTCCAAGAAGATGCCATGGCCCCAAGGCGCGCAGCTCCTGGGCAGAACCCGTTCCGTCATGCGCCGGCCCAGCAAGAACAAAGCTGCCAGGAAGTCCCGCGACTGCAAGAGGCCGCCCGGGCGCTCCCAGCCCCGGCTCGCCGAGACCCCGCTCCAGGTCCGGCACGTCAAGACCCCACGCTGCTCCCAGCTGCAGCGCAAGGGGACCCATAAGGCCAAGCTCTCCCTCAACCAAAACCTCCCGCGGTCACCGCTGGCTGCCGCGCCTACACCCCCGAGCTGCGTAGCGTTGCATGGCCCGGCAAGTTCATGCCGGACCTGCCTCCTCGCTACGATGGCACGACTAATCCCACAGAGTTCCTCCAGCTTTACGAGCTGGGAATCAAAGCTGCCAGCGGGGACGAAAAGGTCATGGCGAACTGGTTCCCCATGGCGCTGAAGGAAGGTGCTCGCAAATTGGCTCCTGAACCTGGCCCCAGGCACGATCTCCTCCTGGGACCAGATGCGTACCCGCTCCATCGCCAACTTCCAAGGTACCCGCGACCGGCCTCCCGCCGTGAGCGACATGCGCCGCATCAAGCAGCAACCTGGAGAGACCCTGCAAAAGTACATCCAGCGCTTCAACAGTGCGCGCCTCAAGATCCCCAGGGTGTCCAAGGAAGCCATCATTTCGGCCTTCTCCGATGGCGTGCGCGACGTCAAGATGAAGGAGGAGTTGGCGATGCATGAAGACCTCCGCACCTCCCTGGAGCTATTCAACCTGGCGACCAAGTGCGCCAGAGCTGAGGAGGGACGCCTCTCCCTCCTCGAGCTGCCTGCCGCAGACCCAGAAGAGAAGAAGCCCAAGGCCAAGGACGTGAAGCGCAAGGGGGCTGCCGTGCTCGCGGCAGAGCCGGACACCAAGCGGGGCAAGGATCTGCCCGAATCCTCCAGGGGAAGCCGGTACTGTGTGTACCACGACCTCCACACCCACAACACCAATGAATGCCAAGAACTCCGCGCCGTGCGAGAAGGAAGAGTCGGCCGACGCCCTGACCGTGCTGACTGGGGCTACGGTCGAGGAGGAGGAAGGAACCTGGGACGCTGGGAAGATCGGGGCCCACGTCAAGGCTGGCGTGACCAACCTCGCGAGGACCGCTGGCATGACCAACCTCGCGAGGACTGCTGGAGTGACCCGCCTCGCGAGGGGGACTGGAGGGACCAGCCTCGTGAGGATCGCCCTCACGGCAACCCAGGCCTGCCGCCGTTGCCGCCTCAGCCAAGAAGGAATGAAGACCGCCACCAAGACGAGGGGGCTGGGGGCTTCCAAGAGCCTCGCGCAATCGCCTGCATCCTGGGCGGAGCTCAAGCCCCAGCCTCACAATGTATCTTCAAGCAGTTTGCTCGCGAAGTGAATGCAGTTCTCCCCAAGCTCGAAGCAACGCGTCCCCTCAGGTGGTCGGCCTGCACCATCACGTTCAGCTCAGCAGACCAGCTCAAATGCGTGGCCACAGCTGGAGTCCTCCCGATGCTTTGTTCCCCAGTCATCAGCAACGTTTTGGTCACCAGGACCCTCATCGACGGAGGGGCAGGGCTCAATGTCTTGTCCGTGGAAACATTCAACAGCCTCCAAGTGCCCTATGACCAGCTCCAGCCAACCAAGCCCTTCTCCGGAGTCACCGATGGTTCCACGGTCCCGATCGGGCAGGTTCGCCTCCCAGTCACCTTCGGCACCTACGACAACTACCGCACCGAGCTCATCGACTTTGACGTCGCCCACATCCACCTGCCGTACAATGCCATCCTCGGGTACCCGGCGCTGGCCAAGCTCATGGTCGTGACTCACCATGGCTACAACGTCCTCAAGATGCCAGGAAGCAGCGGCATCATCACGGTGCCATGTCAAGAGAAGGATGCAGTGTGTGCCCTGGAGCGAGCCTTTCAGGCCGCGTCACTAGAAGACCCAGATCGCGGAAGCAGGAGGCTTCCTGAGACCACCCCCAAGAAGAAGAAGACAACGTCAGGCTCAGCCCCTCAGGAGGCAGGCCCTTCAAGGCCCGCGTCTGCCCAGGGGGACCCTCCTTCGATCGCATAGGAAAGCGCGCCCGGCGCCCTCCTCAGGCAGGGCTCGGGGGCTCTCACCTGGAGGGCCACCAACCTCGCCAAGGTCACGAGGGAGGCGCTGGGGCACCATGTGGAGGCGTGCTTTGAGGCATGTTTCCCTCGAAAGGAAGCCAGGGAAAGAAGGTCAGACCAGCAGGAGTTTGTTAGCAAGGCCATTCAAGAACTACAGGAGTCAAGGATCATAAGAGGTTATCGTCGCCCACCAGCTGTGGCTCCCCATCCAGGCGAGGATGGTGGGCTGCGCGTCTGCGTCGACGCACCAGGACTCAACCGGATCGCCACGGCGGAGTGCCTCTGGCCCTCACAAGTGGGGCGCTGCGGAGGACCACCCCACAGCTATGTTCGCATGCCTTATGGCCTGCCGAGCATGGCTGCGGCGTACCAGCACCTCATAAGGAGCGTCTTGGAGGCGCAAGAAGACGGGCGTTCCACGGCCCTGGCAGAGATGGAGGCTGCTCACGAGGAGCCACCAGTGCCTCCGGAGCCTCCTGAGGCCCCTGGGCCTGGGGGCTCGTGAGAATCGGCTTTCGCAGCCCACCGAGTCTGCTGCACCAACGCCACTGCACCGACGACATCTTCAGGTGACATCTTTCAAGTTTCATTCCCAGCTGGGAGCACCCTCCCAGGGTTGCGTCATTCCCAGGCCGCGTGGGTCCGTCCCTGTGGCATGTATCCCTTTTTATCTTTTCAGTCGCTAGCTTGCTTTGCTGGGGGCGCCCCTCGGGCTGCATCATCCCCAGGCCACTCGGGCTAGGCCCAGTGGCATGTATCCCTTCCGCGTTTATTTCCAATTATGCATCATGCTTGATTACTTGATGCCGTCCACGGCACCTTTTCTTCTTCATGTCGACCACTTGCACGTTAAAGGGGGGCGCCTGAGCATCGCAACTCGGGGCTCTTACTGGCTCTCCATCCCTCACCCTCTGGCCTTGTCCACGGCATCGCGACCTGGCATACCAGCGACGGCTGAGACAAGCTCGAGGGTCGGGACCCGAGGACATAGAGTGTCGGCATCTAACCAGATTTTGCAGGAACACATCTCAAGATAAGACCCAGTGCCAGACGCAACCCTCCTAGAGGTAGGGCCTCATGAGTCCTGTGCTGGCTCACGGGTGCCCAGATACACCTCACCTAGCTCTACCGTGCCAGCCACGTGTCAGGGCGGGGCTGTACACGCCCCGGGGGCTCCTCCCGGAGGGGAGCCCCCTCCCACGTACCAGTGGAAGCACCATGCTCCGCGCTGGCTGACGACACTGCCGAGGAGCGGCTATGCCCGTACACATACGGAAGCGCTATGCTCCACGCTGGTGATAAACAACTAAGGGTGGCCTCCGGGCCGCATTAACCTCAGGGAGCCCAGAGCTCAGTGGCCGGCCTCATCGCAACGCCTCTCCCTGGGAGCGCCGTGTGAGGGGGCTGGGCACGGGGGCTACGACTGGGTTACGCTCAGCCGTACGCCCCAGCCAGGCCCCTCGGGCCTGGTTCGTCGCGCGTCTCTCCTCGAGCGGAGCCAAGGTACGAAGGCCGTTTGCGCGTCAAGGGGGACTCCTGAGCATCGCGACTCAGGAGCCTAACTGGCTCCGTAGCCCCTCACTCCTTAGTTCCAAAAGGCTATGCTGGGTGAGGTACGTGCGGGGTCGGGCTCTGCAGACGTAGAACGGTAGCCCCGCCTGCATTTCATCTCGTCACCTGCTGTTCGCGCGTCAAGGGGGACTCCTGAGCATCGCAACTCAGGAGCCTAACTGGCTCCGTAGCCCCTCACTCCTTAGTTCCGAAAGGCTATGCTGGGTGAGGTACGCGCGGGGTCGGGCTCTGCAGACGTAGAACGGAAACGCACCTACATCGCGCTTCCCTACTTGTTGTTCGTGCGCTAAGGGGGACTCCTGAGCATCGCGACTCAGGAGCCTAACTTGTCACGTGGCCCCTCATTCCTTTGGTCCCGTCCTGGTTTCCGGTCGGGGCTGATGCTGGGTGAGGCATGCGCGTGGCCGGGCTCTGCCGACGTAGAACATAAGCAAGTAGGGAAGGGGAACATAAAATTCAAGGAACTTAAAAGTGAATATTACAACCCATATTGTCGCCTTGGTACCAAACGCAAATTTAAATGCCTCCTCGAGGCGTCGTGCATGTGCAGGAATCGAAACAAGAACAGGAGCGATAGCGGAGTCACTTGTCGGCAGCGGAGTCGCGTGGAGTGGCTTCGCCTTGTGGCGTAGTGGGGTCGGCAGCGCCTCGCTTCGGCTTGGTGCTGAAGGCCCGGAACTTCCCTAGCAGCGCCTCTGCGCGCCCCTTCACGGCCTCGACAGCGGCAGCGGCGCCCTAGCCACTCACCGGCTCCAGCAGGCTGTCAAGGTCGGCACTGGGATCGCGAAGGTAGACATGGGCGAAGACCCGCATCAATGCAGCAGTAGATAGGACTCGCGCCTCGGCCTCAGCCGTGGGGGCGAGTCCAAGGGCGACATCTCCAAGAGCCTTCACCAAGAAGGGAAGCAGTTTGGCGGGGCCGTCCCCGTCACCAGCCAGCGGGCTATCCAGGCCACTCTCGTAAAGCGTCTTCAGTGAAGCGCGGGCATCCTTGTCCATGTCCGTGAAGGCCACGCGATCCTCAGCGAGGACCCGGGCCTTGGCATCCAGCTCGGCCTTCGTCGTCTCCAGCTCCTTCTTCAACGCGCCTAGGTGGTTGCGGCGCTTCTTGAGCTTCGCCTCCCGGTCCTCGAGCGCCGCCTCGCGAGCCTTCACCCCCTTCTCCTGCTCTTGGCGAAGGCGGGTCTCCTCTGCAAGCTGATCACGAAGTCCTTGCAACTCGTCCTCGGGCTCCTTGCAGCGGCCGCGGATGCCAACCGCCTCTCCTAGGGCCGCGTCACGGGCAGCCTTCGCCTCGAGGGTAGCCTCCCTCTCCTCGTCACAGGCCGTTGAGGCCTGAACTAGCGCTGCCCGAATCGAGACGTCGGAGCGAATCCACCCCGAGGCCAGCTCCAGGCGCCCGGCCACCAGGCGAGGGTCGGCACCTAGAAGATCCTGCCGCAGCCGGTCTAGTCCAGCAACAGCCCGCTCCAAGATGGAAGAAGAAGGCGGAGAAGCATCAGTGTGCTTCAAGGCAGCAGGAGGGGTCGCGGAACCATCGGCCGACGGAACGGGAGGAGAAGATAGCGGCGGCGAGGCCGCAGTGTCCCAAGGCGGAGTCTGCTGCGCCTCCCCAGCCGTAGCAGCAGCACCAGGCAAGGGAACCTCGGAGGTCACTTGAGCCATGGGGGCTGACGCCCCGGCCAGCTCAGCCAAGCCCCGCAAGGACGAGTGGGCAGGAGAAGTCCGCGCGTCGCGGTCGCCCTCCCCTGCAGGTGGAGGTGTCGCCACAGCTGAGGCCTCAGGAGCACCCTTCAGCTTCTTCGCCGCGAGCGCCAGCCTGCTCAGGAGAAGTAATCTTCAAGCCTCATCAGCGGAACAAGAAACCAGGGATCAAGGATCAAGCACTTACAGGTCGTCACCAGAAAGCTCCAGTAGTCTCCTGCCAAACTTGAAGCCGGAGAGCCGGCTGGAGGGTCGACCTCGGAAGCAGAAGGCACGTCAGCGGTTCGCCCCGGAGTCAGGGCGGACCCGCGGGGAATCAACCCGGTCCTGCCCTTCTTCGGGACCGGGGACGAGCTCCCGCTGCCCAGCACGTTGTCCTCATCGTCATCGTCGCTCAGCGAAAGGCGGAGAGCGCGGGGCTTGCGCTGGAACGGGGGAGCCCTAGACTCTCCGTCAGTCGCCTCGGAGTCGGGACCTCCCTCCCGCTCCTCCTCGCCCGCTCCTCCGCTGGAGTCGCCGGAAGACACATCCACCAGATCCTCGGGAGCCACCACGGGCACGAGCCCGTCCCCATTGAAGACGGGCATGGACTCCACCGTTTGCTCCCAATCGTCGCGGAGGAATAGGGGCGAAGGCGCGCCCTCCAGCCTTGCTGCCTTGCCCCCGACCAGGGACTGGAGAACCGCAGTCACGTCCTCTTCGCCCACGGCTGCGGGGCTCGGGTGAGGCCTCCACATCGTGGGGGAGTACTGCCAAAGCGGAGCCAACTGGTGCTCCAGGAACTCCCTCAGCAACAACGCCCCGGTCAGCTTCGCCGTCGCCATGTTGGCTGGCTTCAGATCGGCGTCCATCTTCGCCAGCATCGACTTCGCGCGGGGATCCGTGAGCTCCGTCCGGCACCAGTCTTCCGAGCTCATGGGCGGCTCCGTGGGAAGGGCCAACCGAGGGTGGACGCACCCGGCGTCAACCAATACCCACTTGCTCCGGAAGCCCTCGATCCTCTTCCCTGGATTCGAGATGGCCATGGAGCTGCCGCACGCGACGAAGCCCACGCACGCAGAAGGGGAACCTTTGGAGGTCCGGAGGTAGAAGTAGTAGCGCAGCAAGGCCACTGAAGGCTGCACCCCCACATGCGCCTTGCAGTAGTAGGCGAAGATCGCCAGGAGAAGGACGGAGTTGGGGTGGAGATGCAAAGCTTGGAAGTTGTAATGGCGGAGGACGGCGAGGAAGAACTCAGAGAAAGGAGGCACCAAGCCCGCTGTAATGGAGCTCACGAAGAAAGGATAGAAGGTGCTCCCTTGGCCTTCAGGGGCATCGGAGCCGACCTTGAACATCTGCGCCCCGTCGATGCCCTGCGCCGCAGCCATCCGGTGTAGAAGGGTGAGGCTCGCCTTCGACACGTTGGGCGAATCCAAAGCAGGCGAGAACCAAGCTTCGGCCGGGGCCCGGCGAGGCACCATGGCTACCTGGGTCGAGCAGGTGGAGCAGATCTGGAAGCTTGGAGGAAGGGAGGAGAAGCGCAAGAAAGGGGATCTGAGCAGCGAAGGAGAAGAACGAAGCCTGAGCGGATGCTGCACCTTTAATAACTTACGCAGTTGCAAAAACGCCCACGTCCAATCAACTGCCACGCGGCGCCCAAGGCCGCAGGCTGTTAGGGCCCGCAGCGCTTCGCCCTTGCTCTTTCGCCTCTCGGCACGACCAAGTCCGTGCGCGCCTTGGGCCCGGGGGCTACTGTCGGCGTTCTGGGAATGGGGGTCCCCAGACTTGCCTGCCTGCGGCCTGCGGCGTGGCTCGAGTGGGGGCCCAGCGTGGCCCATCTTCATCAACACAAGGCTCAAGACCCTCGCGAGGGGCCAAGCCTCGCGAGGCGGACGACACGGCGCTTCCTCAAGCACGGCCTCCTTAGGCTGGCTCGCGAGGAGGCGGAGAGATCAAGGCGGGTACCTCACGAGGTGCCCATGACGCAAGCCATGACGACCAAGGGTGCCAGGCGGGCGCCAGCCCGCGCAGCATCCCCCTTTCCTCTCTGGTGCAAAGGGGGCAAGCGCAGGCGAGAGGATCAAGCAAAGGCACCCATTTCGGTGCAACGAGACCAAGACCAGTCCAACGGCGGGAAGGAGGTCACCATGGAGCCCAGGACGGAGTCACCACAGGGCCTTTGGCAGGCGAAGACCAACTTTAGTCAGGATAAGTGTACCAGATGTTCCCCTTCAAACTGGCCAATTGTTGGCACCCTTCCCGCTCAATATTTGGGAAGAGGCCCAGGGCCTTTGCCTATAAATAGGACTAGCCACCCCCAGGGTAGGAGGAGGAGGAGGAGAGCATCTGATCGAGTACCAAGAAACCAGTAGGGACGGACAGAGCACCGAATCCAGCATCTAGAGAGAGAGAGAGAAGGGCGATCGAACTCCCCTAGCAGTTCATCCCCCGGCCAAGAACAGACCCTCGCGAGGCTATTCTTCCTTCTACTGTTCTTCATCATCAGCCCAAGAGGCAATCCACCCACCACACTGGAGTAGCGTATTACACCACAATGGTGGCCCGAACCAGTATAAACTCTGTGTCCCTTGTGTTGTTCTTGCAGTAGCTAGATCCTTGCGAGACGGAGAGGTAGAGGGCACGATCTCCGCGCGCACCCCAGAGTTCGAACCTTAAGGGCCTGCCGGAACCCGTAATCCGACAGGCTCTTCAAGCCCTCAGCCCAGCCGTCATTGTCAAACACTGCCCAGCCTCGGGAGGAACTCCCCCAGCCACCTGCCTCAGGAGCCCCGGCCTGCGGCCCTGCCTCAGGGGCACGCCTGCTCCTGACTATGGAACCTCAGGAGGAATGCTGGATCACGGAACTTCGGAGTTATTTAATACAGGGGGCCCTGCCGGAGCAGGAGGAAGAAGCAGAGCATGTGGCGCGGCAAGCCACGTCATACTGCATCAGGGACGGAGAGCTCTACCAGAAGCGGCCAAACGACGTATCCCAACGCTGCATTTCCAGGGAGAAAGGGAAGGAACTGTTGGAGGACATACACGGCGGGGACTGTGGGCATCACTCGTCATCATGGACCCTCATCGGCAAAGCATTCCGCAGCGGGTTCTATTGGCCCACCGCACTCAACGACGCTATCGAGCTGGTGAAGGCTTGTGAGGCTTGCCAATTTCACGCCAAACAGAACCATCAGCCGGCAGGAGGCTTGCAGACTATACCCATTTCATGGCCATTTGCAGTTTGGGGGCTGGACATTCTGGGCCCGTTCCCTCGGGCGCCAGGGGGCTACCACTACCTCTACATCGCCATTGACAAATTCACCAAGTGGGCAGAAGTGGAGGCTGTCAGCACCATCCCCACGGGTTCCGCGGTTAGGTTCATCAGGGGCATCGTGAGCCGGTTCGGGGTGCCGAACCGCATCATCACAGACAACGGTTCGCAGTTCACCAGTAACCTCTTCAAAACATATTGTGCTAACCTTGGAACGCAGATATGCTACGCTTCGGTGGCGCACCCGCGGAGCAACGTCCAGGCCGAACGAGCTAACGCGGAGGTCCTGAGGGGCCTCAAGACAAGGACGTTCAAGAAGAAGCTGGAGGCCTGCGGCAGAGGTTGGTACGATGAGCTCCAGTCCGTGTTGTGTTCCATCCGCACGACCGTGACCAAGCCAACCGGGGAGACCCCGTTCTTCCTGGTCTACGGAGCCGAAGCAGTCCTCCCTCACGAGGTCAGGCATCGCTCCGCGCGTGTCCTAGCGTTCGATGAGGCGCAAAAGGACGCCATGCAAGGGATGGACCTCGTGCTGGGGGAGGAACACCGCCGAGAAGCCGCGCTGCGAGCGGCGAGGTACCAGCAGGCGCTGCGACGATATCACTGCCGCAGCATCCGCCCCGGGACCCTCGAGGTAGGAGACCTCGTGCTCAGACGGGTTCTCTCCAGGGAAGGCTGCACAAGCTCTCTCCCATGTGGGAGGGCCCGATCAAGGTTGTTCATGTTTCCAGGCCAGGCTCCGTGCGCTTGGAGACTCAGGAAGGGGAGCCGATCCAGAACGCGTGGAACATCCAACACCTCCGGAGGTTCTACCCATAAAAGGCCCTAAGCCTGTGAACAAGGCGAACGCCTGTGAAGATTAATCCTTTTTGGAAAAGGCCCTGAGCCTGTGAAGACGGCGAACGCCTGTGAAGACCAATCCTTTTTGGAAAAGGCCCTGAGCCCGTGAAGAAGGCAAGCGCCTATGAAGACCAATCCTTTTTGGAAAAGGCCCTGAGCCTATGAAGAAGGCGAACGCCTATGAAGACCAATCCTTTTTGGAAAAGGCCCTGAGCCTGTGAAGAAGGCGAACGCCTGTGAAGATTGATCCTTTTTGGAAAAGGCCCTGAGCCTGTGAAGAAGGCGAACGCCTGTGAAGATCAATCCCTTCAAGAAGAAAGGCCCAGAGCCTGTGAGGAAGGCAAGAGCCTGTGAAGCTCGTTACCCCAAGAAGAAAGGCCCGGAGCCTGTGAAGAAGGCCAATGCCTGTGAAGCTCGCCGCCCGTGACACTCTCACGTAATAATGAGTGGGGCTGTACACGCCCCGGAGTCTCAGGAGCACCGGCCTCAGGCCCTGGGGCTCCCTCCCACGCCCAGTGGCAGCACTTAGCTCCGCGCTGGTGAGAAGACGTCGAAGACTAGACTAGGCGCCGGACGCGGCTTTTTCATTTGCTTTCCGCAGTTGGTTCGCTTTGTTCACAGTTGAAGTTTTATTGAAATTATTGCCGTCATTGGTTTACATTTCGTTGATTTTCACTCCCTCGTTTTGATTCCTCTTGCAATAAGTCTCGCGAGGGGGAGCAGCCGAACGCCCTCGCGAGGGTTCCTGTTCTACTCGTTCTAAGGTTTCACGACCCGGGTCCATTACGGGAGCACCCCTCCGGTCCGTGCCCCTCGGGCACCGCGACACACGCGCAGGGCCTAGGTCGGTCGCCCCCCACGGCTGGGGCCGAGAACTATTTACGTGCAGACACACAGCTGAAAAGCGTAAAAGCTAAATCAAGGTAGTTGTTAACAGCAATAACTTCCAACACGCCCCCACAGGGCTCCATGTAGCTGTTCTCTTTTACGCAGGAAACAAAAGGAAAAGAAAGGACGAGCCCGGCGCGACGCGCCTCGCTCCGGCCAGCCGAGGCGACCCGGGATGCCTCCAGGGCTCAGGCGGACTCCCTCTCGCGCTTCACCGGGGCGCGGTGACAGGCGGACGAATCCCCCCCCAAGCAAGCGTGACAGCGTGGGGGCTGGCTGCGGCCACCGCTGGAGGAGTCTCTTGAAGAAGAGTTGGTGGAGCTTGGGGAGCATCGAGCGCCGCCATCCGAGCGGGCGCTGTCTCCTCCATCGTTGTCGGGGCGAGGCCCCTGGCCGCGGTCGTCGCCCTTGGGGCAGCACCCAGCGCGGCGACCATCTTCCCCAAACACCCTCACATAGAGGGTGCCATCGCCGTCGAACTTGAAGTGCAGGGTGCACAGCTGACTCAGGCCGCGCGCGCGGGCAAACGTTTGCCAGCCACGAGTCAGGGCCCCGTTTCTAGAAGGGGAGACCTCAAGCGAAACCCAGGAGGCCCTGCTACAACAACCGTCGGCCTGGAGCCAGAAGCCGCACCGGGCGCTGGCCGGCAGCTCGTCGATGAAGAAGCGAGGGAGCTGGAGCCAGGTGTTGGTCGGGTCCGCCGACCACACGACGAACTCCGACAGCACCTCCGCCGAGCGAAAGCGCGGCCTGGGGGGCCGCGCAGTCACGGCCTGCCTCCCCTTGGCAGCCGAGTGCTCACCACCACGCGGGAAACCACCCCTGTAGCCACGGGAAGCCGCAACGGGGACCGCGGGATGCTTGCGGGGATGACCCCGGCCTCGCTTGGCCGGGGGGAGTCGGGCCCTGCCCGACTGGCCTTCCCCTTCTCTGCGGCTGAGAACCTCTTTGGAGCCATGAGAGCGGTGAGTGGCCAAGGAGAAGAAGAAGAGAAGCAGGAAGGGGCGGACTGGCGGAGCTCACGTGGCCCCGTACTTATAGCCGGAAAAGGCCAACCGCCGAGCACCACGATCGTAGGTAATAATGACCCGTATCTATGCATGCAGGGACTAGTCAAGTCACGCAGTTGCCAAGGCGTCGTGGGGAAGCGGAGACGCCCACGTCCAATCAAACCGCCACGCGGCGCCCAAGGCCGCAGGCTGTTAGGGCCCGCGGCGCTTCGCCCTTGCCCTTTCGCTCCTCGGCATGGCCAAGTCCATGCGCGTCTTGGGCCCGGGGGCTACTGTCGGCGTTCTGGGAACGGGGGTCCCCAGACTTGCCTTCCTGCGGCCTGCGGCGTGGCTCAAAGGGGGCCCAGCACGACCCATCTTCATCAACACAAGACCCAAGACCCTCGCGAGGGGCCAATCCTCGCAGGGCGGACGACATGGTGCTTCCTCAGGCGCGGCCTCGTCAGGCTGGCTCACGAGGAGGCGGAGAGATCAAGGCGGGTACCTCACGAGGTGCCCATGACGCAATCCATGACGACCAAGGGCGTCAGGTGGGCGCCAGCCCGCGCGGTGCCCACCCTTTCCTCTTTGGTGCAAAGGAGGCAAGCGCAGGCGAGAAGATCAAGCAAAGGCATCCATTTCAGTGCAACGAGACCAAGAGCAGTCCAACGGTGGGAAGGAGGTCATCATGGAGCCCACGACGGCGTCACCACAGGGCCTTTGGCAGGCGAGGACCAACTTTAGTCAGGATAAGTGTACTGGATGTTCCCTTTCAAATTGGCCAATTGTTGGCGCCCTTCCCGCTCAATATTTGGGAAGAGGCCCAGGGCCCTTGCCTATAAATAGGACTAGCCACCCCCAGGGTAGAGGCATCTGGTACCCAGAATCCGAGCAAGCAGAGGGCAAGAGAGAGAGAGAAGGGCGGTTGAACTCCTCCTAGCAGTTCATCCCCCTCGCCAAGAACAGACCCTCGCGAGGCTGTTTTCCCTGTATTATTCACCATCATCAGCCCAAGAGGCAATCCACCCACCACAAACTAGAGTAGGGTATTACACCACAATGGTGGCCCGAACTAGTACAATCTCTGTGTCCCTTGCGTGGTTCTTTCAGTAGCTAGATCCTTGTGAGACGGAGAGGTAGAGGGCAGAATCTCCGCGCGCACCCCAGAGTTCGAACCTTAAGGGTCTGCCAGAACCCGAAATCCGACAAAGCCATCTACAAGCAACGGCAACAAGTGAAGCTACAAGAAAACTTCGACAACCTCAAGTCGTCATCCTACTACAAGCAACTTCAAGCCGAGAGCTTCATCATCATCTACCCCAACCGATGAGACCATCAAGACAAGTTCCTTCAAATGCTTCACATGCGGCGGCCGAGGCCACAAGTCCTTTGAGTGCACCAATAAGCGCACTGAGGGAGTCCTGGATTAGGGGGTGTTCGGATAGCCGGACTATACCTTCGCCGGACTCCAGGACCATGAAGATACAAGATTGAAGACTTCGTCTCATGTCCGGAAGGAACTTTCCTTCGCGTGGAAGGCAAGCTAGGCGGTGCGGATACTCAAGATCTCCTACCATTGTAACCGACTCCGTGTAACCCTAACCCTATCCGGTGTCTATATAAACCGGAGGGTTGTAGTCTGTAGGACAACCATCATCATACACAATCATACCACAGGCTAGCTTCTAGGGTTTAGCCTCCTTGATCTCGTGGTAGATCTACTCTTGTACTACCCATATCATCAATATTAATCAAGAAGGAGTAGGGTTTTACCACCATCGAGAGGGCCCGAACCTGGGTAAACATCGTGTCCCTTGTCTCCTGTTACCATCCGACCTTGACACACAGTTCGGGACCCCCTACCCGAGATCCGCCGGTTTTGACACCGACATTGGTGCTTTCATTAAGAGTTCCTCTGTGTCGTCGCCTTTAGGCCCGATGGCTCCTCTGATCATCAACAACGATGAGGTCCAGGGTGAGACTTTTCTCCCCGGACATATCTTCATCTTCGGCGGCTTCGCTCTGCGGGCCAACTCGCTTGGTCATCTGCAGCAGATCGAAAGCTATGCCCCTGGCCATCAACTCAGGTCTGGAAGCTTAAACTACACGGCTGATATCCGCGGAGACTTGATCTTCGACGGGTTCGAGCCACAGCCAAGCGCGCCGCACTATCTCGAGGGGCATGATCTAGCTCTGCCTCCGAACAGTGTCCTGGAGGCCACACATGCACCTGTTCCGACCCTAGACTCGGAGCCTATTACACCAATCGAGGATGACCGGTTGGACGCCACCTCGGGGGCTGCGATCTCAAAGGCAATGGAGCCGAACGACAGCCCCACGACCCGTGACTCCGAGGGTCCGGACTCCTATTTGGACTCCGAACCCCCCGTGCCCCTGCCAGTCGAATCCGATTGGGCACCCATAATGGAGTTCACCGCCGCAGACATCTTTCAGCACTCGCCTCTTGGCGACATCTTGAACTCTCTCAAGTCTCTCTCTGTATCAGGAGAGCCCTGGCCGAATTACGGTCAGCGAGGATGGGATACGTACGATGAGGAAATTCAAAGCCCGCCCACCACCCACTTTGTAGCCACCATCGACAGCCTAAACGACGTGCTCAACTTCGACTCCGTAGACATCGACGGCATGGATGACGATGCAGGAGATACCGATGAACCAACGCTCATAGGGCATTGGAAATCCACCACATCTCACGATATATACATGGTGGATACCTCTAAGGGAAATGATAACGAGGAAAAAGGGGATGGAACGAGAGATAGACCCCCCCGGAAAGCAATCAAAGCGTCGGCACAAACGCCGACCCAAGCCCCGCCTCGATAAAACCCAGCCATAGAGCAGGACAAGCCGGTAGATGACGGGCAAGCCTTGGAGCAGTCGTCCGAACAGGGCAACACAGATAGAGAAACCGAAACTCCCTCCCCGGCGAAAACGGCATTCTGGACAACCTTACGCCGGATAAATCCATGGAGCAGAAAAGTCTCCACAAGAGGCTCGTTGCAACTGCACGAAGCCTGAAAAAGCAGAAGCGGAAGCTAAAGACAGCGGAGGATGCACTCCGTATTAAATGGAACAAAGTAATCAACACCGCAGACAGATACAGTGACGATCGCCGTACTAAAAGCTATCCAAAGAGAAAGCTACTGCCCGAATTCGACGAAGAGGCCCTAGAGCCCTCGCACTCAAAAAATAAAAAAGCCATACGGTCGGATAGACGACCCAATAAGGCGGCAAGTGGCATCGCACACAAATCGGTATGCGACCCACCTAAGGAGTCGCATCATGGCCCAGCCAGGTCCATTTATAGGCCAAGAAAGCAAGCTCTTGCAAGCAATGCAAAAAAACCATCATCAGAATCCGGCACACCCAAATACAGGGGCGCCGCACACCCCCTATGCTTCACCGATGAGGTTCTGGACTATGAATTTCCAGAGGGATTCAAACCCGTCAACATAGAGGCGTATGATGGAACAACAGACCCCGTAGTCTGGATCGAGGATTATATCTCCACATACATATGGCTAGAGGAGATGATCTTCACGCCATCAAATATTTACCCCTTAAGCTTAAAGGGCCAGCCCGGCACTGGCTTAAAAGCCTCCCCGAAAACACAATTGGAAGTTGGGAAGAGCTCGAGGATGCTTTCCGAGCAAATTTTGAAGGGACCTATGTCCGCCCCCCGGATGCAAACGATCTCAGTCACATAACTCAACAGCCCGGAGAATCAGCTCGGCAGTTCTGGAATAGATTCCTTACTAAAAAGAATCAGATAGTGGATTGTCTGGACGCCGAAGTCTTAGCAGCTTTCAGGCATAATGTCTGAGACGAATGGCTCGCCAGACACCTCGGACAGGAAAAGCCAAGAACAATGGCCGCACTCACAAGCCTCATGACCCGCTTTTGCATAGGAGAGGCCAGCTGGTTGGCAAGATGCAGCCCGAGCGACCCAAGTACATCCGAAATCAGGGATGGAAACGGAAAACCACGACGCAATAAGGATCGTCGCCGAACTAAAGAAAAAAGTCCGAAGAGCACGGCAGTCAATGCCGGATTCAAAGGCTCGCGACAAAGCCATACAAAACCACCCCTCCAGGATAATAAGGATGATCCGTCCAACTTAAACAGAATCCTGGACAGGATATGTTAGATACACAATACTCCTGGGAAGCCTGCTAACCATACCCATAGAGATTGTTGGGTTTTTAAACAATCCGGGAGACTCAATGCCAAACATAAGGGGCTCGACACACCAAGCGAAGACGAGGACGAACCCCAGAAGCAGAGCACCAGGAAACAAAAGAACTTCCCACAAGAAGTAAAAACAGTGAAATTACTTCACGTAACAAAACGTGTGCCACCCATAAAGGTACGCACAATACGACCTATCCCCAAGGGGTCCCGCCACTGGTTATTAAAACCAATCACTTTCGATCAGCTAGACTATTCTAGAAATATCAAAAACGCAGGCTGGACTGCCCTGATACTCGACCCAATAATTGGCGGATTCTAGTTTACAAATGTCCTTATGGACGGCGGCAGTGGACTAAACCTGATATATCAGGATACAATCCATCACATGGGGATAAACCCAGCAAGAATCCGCCACAGCAAAACCTCCTTTCAAGGGGTAGCACCTGGTCCGGACACCCATTGTATGGGTTTTCTCCAGCTCGAAGTTATATTCGGCTCTTCCGATAACTTCCGTCACGAAAAGCTGACCTTCCATGTCGTCCCGTTTTCAAGTCGTTGTCAAGCACTACTGGGACGTGGAGCTTTCGCTCGCTTTAACGCAATACCGCACTATGCATCTTTCACGCTTAAGATGTCCGGTCCACGAGGCATCATCTCTTTGAAGGGGACGCACTAGAGTGCGCCTCCCCCAAACGGAGGACTGTGCGGCCGATTAGACAGCCGCACAATAAAATGGCCTCACCATCCAAAAGACTTTTTGACATAGGTCATTAAAGGCCACGGACCCGGAATAGACGAGTTCGACACAAGTCCATCATCAACGCAGGCTTAGAGGCCATATACCCCCGTACTAGGGGCTATACGCTGAGACAATAAAGCTCAATTTTACATTTTACTTTATACTTCATTTATTTTAAAACCTTCTATTCGGCACGACCCATTTTCAGTTTAGTTCCTCTCTTTTACAGATGAACGTCGTGTAGCGCCCGTCCAGGATACGGCACAATGGAGACACAGGCGCAGACGTGCAGTAGGGACCTGTCCTAAAGGATTCTTTTCAGATTAAGACCCTGCATAAACCTTTTTTACTGTCTCTTGTTGCAATACATCCCCTGGTTCTTTCCGACATAACCAAGGAGGAGGCTGGCGTCTTGGCATGTGGCCACGTCAGAATTTTTTGCACGTACCTGGACACTAGGGGCTTTTTTAGCAAAGAGTGTTGTTTAGCCCGCACTCATAAAGACCGAACACCTTAGGGAGTGTTCGGCGTCGCGAGTTTTGGCATTATGTGCATCATCTCCGAATCATGTCTTTGGTCAAATGTTGGGTTGCCCGGCTCCTGAGTTCGGCTACCTTACATTCCGCTCTATCGGCTAAGGTAGCACCAGGAGAACTACTGCGATTGTGCCCCGGTTCGGCCGGGCGAGCACCTCAGTAGAGAAAGCCGAAAACTGACTGTCATGATGTAGCGTGAGACTGGTCAGCCACTCGATGACCTATTGGAATCTATCGGATTCCTCCGTGTTAACGAAGGGCCGCTTCCCGGTCAGGCACATACGCGCCCCGAACTCGGGCGAGCGCAATCGCCACCAATGGGCTACCTACAGTCCCACTGTCAAGCTACTATGGCTAAGTGAAAGTGTTAAAGCATTATAGTCCAGTTGCCTGGCCCGCTGTGCTATCACCTCCTTTGTAGGACCAAGATGTTGGGTTAAGTGTGAAAATGCGTCTTCTGCGAGCACCCCCGTACTATGTGCGTGGGGGTTGAAGCCAACGACTGTAATCTTTCAGATTTTATACATATATTTTAAACGGCCGCACAGGAGGTGTTCACAATACTTGAAGGCACAAGTATAAAAAGGCCACTACAGTTTATAAAAATATTACTTCAACATTACATATGCTATAATAACATAGCATCCTTCGAGCACTGCGACTCTATTACACGAGCACCTTCAAGGACTTCCTGAAAATAGTGCTCGGAGGATACTCGGCTTTTCTCCGAATCTCCGGACGCAATATTGGTGGTCTCCATCTCTGCCCAGTATGTCTTGACACGGGCAAGAGCCATCCTGGCACCCTCTATACACGCCGACCTCTTCATTGCATTAATGCGCGGCACTGCGTCAAGGAATTGCTGCACCAAGCTAAAATAACTCTTCGGCTCCGACCTCCCCGGCCATAGATGACCCATGACATACTTCTGTTGGGGAACGTTGCAGAAAACAAAAATTTTCCTACGGTTTCACCAAGATCCATCTATGAGTTCATCTAGCAACGAGTGATCGGATGCATCTACATACCTTTGTAGATCGCGAGCGGAAGCGTTCAGAGAACGGGGATGAAGTAGTCGTACACGACATGATCCAAATCACCGGAGATCCTAGCACCGAACGGACGGCACCTCCGCGTTCAACACACGTACGGTCAGCGTGACGTCTCCTCCTTCTTGATCCAGCAAGGGGGAAGGAGAGGTTGATGAAGATCCAGCAGCACGACGGCGTGGTGGTGGATG
Organism: Aegilops umbellulata; assembly: GCA_032464435.1. NCBI lineage: Eukaryota > Viridiplantae > Streptophyta > Magnoliopsida > Poales > Poaceae > Aegilops > Aegilops umbellulata. Next base: position 240,099,371 of record CP136055.1, on the reverse strand, counting down.
TAGGGCGTCACAGCAGCAGGGCTTCGCCGTGCACTGCGAGAGGGAGAGGTGTAGCAGGGAGAGAGGGAGGCGCCAGGGTCAAGGGTGCGGCTGCCCCTCCCCCCCCTTTATATAGGCCCCCTAGGGGGCGCCGGCCCTTGGGAGATCCAATCTCCAAGGGGGTGGCGGCCAAGGGGGGTGGAGTGCCCCCCAAGGCAGGTGGGCGCCCCCCCCCCCCCCCCTAGGGTTCCAACCCTAGGCGCAGGGGGTGGGCCTTGGGGGCGCACCAGCCCACTAAGGGCTGGTCCCCCTTCCCACTTCAGCCCATGGGGCCCTCCGGGATGGGTGGCCCCACCCGGTGGACCCTCGGGACCCATCTGGTGGTCCCGGTACAATACCGGTGACCCCCAGATCACTCCCGATGGCCGAAACTGCACTTCCTATATATAATTCTTCACCTTCGGGCTATTCCGAAACTCCTCGTGACGTCCGGGATCTCATCCGGGACTCCGAACAACATTCGGGTTACTGCATATACATATCTTCACAACCCTAGCGTCACCGAACCTTAAGTGTGTAGACCCTACGGGTTCGGGAGACATGCAGACATGACCGAGACGGCTCTCGGGCAATAACCAACAACGAGATCTAGATACCCATGTTGGCTCCCACATACTCCACGATGATCTCATCGGATGAACCATGATGTCGAGGATTCAATTAATCCCGTATACAATTCCCTTTGTCAATCGGTATTTTACTTGCCCGAGATTCGATCGTCGGTATCCCAATACCTCGTTCAATCTCGTTACCGGCAAGTCACTTTACTCGTACCGCAATGCATGATCCCGTGATCAACCACTTTGATCACATTGAGCTCATTATGATGATGCATTACCGAGTGGGCCCGGTGATACCTCTCCGTCATGCGGAGTGACAAATCCCAGTCTCGATCCGTGTCAACCCAACAGACACTTTCGGAGATACCCGTAGTATACCTTTATAGTCACCCAGTTACGTTGTGACGTTTGGTATACCCAAAGCACTCCTACGGTATCCGGGAGTTACACGATCTCATGGTCTAAGGAAAGGATACTTGACATTGGAAAACTCTAGCAAACGAACTATACGATCTTGTGCTATGTTTAGGATTGGGTCTTGTCCATCACATCATTCTCCTAATGATGTGATCTCGTTATCAATGACATCCAATATCCATAGTCGGGAAACCATGACTATCTGTTGATCAACGAGCTACTCAACTAGAGGCTTACTAGGGACATGTTGGTGTCTATTATTCACACATGTATTACGATTTCCGGATAACACAATTATAGCATGAATAAAGACAATTATCATGAACAAGGAAATATAATAATAATGCTTTTATTATTGCCTCTAGGGCATATTTCCAACAGTCTCCCACTTGCACTAGAGTCAATAATCTAGTTACATTGTGATGAATCGAACACCCATGGAATTCTAGTGTTGATCATGTTTTGCTCTAGGGAGAGGTTTAGTCAACGGATCTGCTACATTTAGGTCCGTATGCACTTTACAAATATCTATGTCTCCATCTTGAACATTTTCACGAATGGAGTTGAAGCGACGCTTGATGTGCCTGGTCTTCTTGTGAAACCTGGGCTCCTTGGCAAGTGCAATAGCTCCAGTGTTGTCACAGAAGAGTTTGATTGGCCCCGACGCATTGGGTATGACTCCGAGGTCGGTGATGAACTCCTTCACCCAAATTGCTTCATGTGCTGCCTCCGAGGCTGCCATGTACTCCGCTTCACATGTAGATCCCGCCACGACGCTCTGCTTGCAACTGCACCAGCTTACTGCCCAACCATTCAAAATATACACGTATCCGGTTTATGACTTAGAGTCATCCAGATCTATGTCGAAGCTAGCGTCGACGTAACCCTTTACGACGAGCTCTTCGTCACCTCCATAAACGAGAAACATTTCCTTAGTCCTTTTCAGGTACTTCAGGATATTTTTGACCGATGTCCAGTGTTCCTTGCCGGGATTACTTTGGTATCTTCCTGCCAAACTTACGGCAAGGTTTACATCAGGTCTGGTACACAGCATGGCATACATAATAGAACCTATGGCTGAGGCATAGGGGATGACACTCATCTCTTCTATATCTTCTGTCGTGGTCGGACATTGAGCTGAGCTCAATTTCACACCTTGTAACACAGGTAAGAACCCCTTCTTAGATTGATCCATATTGAACTTCTTCAATATCTTATCAAGGTATGTGCTTTATGAAAGACCTATGAGGCGTCTTGATCTATCTCTATAGATCTTGATGCCTAATATATAAGCAGCTTCTCCAAGGTCCTTCATTGAAAAACTCTTATTCAAGTAGGCCTTAATGTTGTCCAAGAGTTCTACATCATTTCCCATCAAAAGTATGTCATCTACATATAATATGAGAAATGCTACAGAGCTCCCACTCACTTTCTTGTAAACACAGGATTCTCCATAAGTCTGCGTAAATCCAAACGCTTTGATCATCTCATCAAAGCGAATGTTCCAACTCCGAGATGCTTGCACCAGCCCATAAATCGAGCGTTGGAGCTTGCACACCTTGTCAGCATTCTTAGGATCGACAAAACCTTCCGGCTGCATCATATACAATTTTTCCTTAAGGAAACCATTAAGGAATGCCGTTTTGACGTCCATTTGCCATATTTCATAATCGTAGAATGCGGCAATTGCTAACATGATTCGGACGGACTTCAGCTTCGCTACTGGTGAGAAAGTCTCATCGTAGTCAACCCCTTGAACTTGTCGATAACCCTTAGCGACAAGCCGAGCTTTATAGATGGTCACATTACCATCCGCGTTTGTCTTCTTCTTAAAGATCCATTTATTTTCTATGGCTCGCCGCTCAACGGGCAAGTCAGTCAAAGTCCATACTTCGTTTTCATACATGGATCCTATCTCAGATTTCATGGCTTCCAGCCATTTGTCGGAATCCGGGCCCGCCATCGCTTCTTCATAGTTCGAAGGTTCACCGTTGTCTAACAACATGATTTCCAAGACAGGGTTGCCGTACCACTCTGGTGCGGAACGTGTCCTTGTGGACCTACGAATTTCAGTAGGAGCTTGATCAGAAGCATCTTCATCATTATCATTAATTTCCTCTCTAGTCGGTGCAGGCACCTCAGAAACCTTTTCTTGAGTTGCGCCATTTTCCGGTTCAAGAGGTAACACTTCATCAAGTTCTACTTTCCTCCCACTTACTTCTTTCGAGAGAAACTCCTTCTCTAGAAAGGATGCATTCTTAGCAACAAAGATCTTGCCTTCGGATCTGAGGTAGAAGGTATACCCAATAGTTTCTTTAGGGTATCCTATGAAGACGCATTTTTCCGACTTGGGTTCGAGCTTTTCAGGTTGAAGTTTCTTGACATAAGCATTGCATCCCCAAACTTTTAGAAACGACAGCTTAGGTTTCTTCCCAAACCATAATTCATACGGTGTCGTCTCCACGGATTTCGACGGAGCCCTATTTAAAGTGAATGCGGCAGTCTCTAAAGCATAGCCCCAAAAAGATAGCGGTAAATCGGTAAGAGACATCATAGACCGCACCATATCTAATAGAGTGCGATTACGATGTTCGGACACACCATTACGCTGAGGTGTTCCAGGCGGCGTGAGTTGTGAAACTATTCCACATTTTCTTAAGTGTGTGCCAAATTCGTGACTCAAGTATTCTCCTCCACGATCTGATCGTAGAAACTTGATTTTTCTGTCACGTTGATTTTCAACCTCACTCTGAAATTCCTTGAACTTTTCAAAGGTCTCAGACTTGTGTTTCATTAAGTAGATATACCCATATCTACTCAGGTCATCAGTGAGAGTGAGAACATAACGATAGCCACCGCGAGCCTCAACACTCATTGGACCGCACACATCAGTATGTATGATTTCCAATAAGTTGGTTGCTCGCTCCATTGTTCGTGAGAACGGAGTCTTGGTCATTTTACCCATGAGGCATGGTTCGCACGTGTCAAATGATTCATAATCAAGAGACTCTAAAAGTCCATCTGTATGGAGCTTCTTCATGCGTTTGACACCTATGTGACCAAGGCGGCAGTGCCACAAATATGTGGGACTATTGTTATCAACTTTAACTCTTTTGGTATTCACACTATGAATATGTGTATCATCACGTACGAGATTCATTAAGAATAAACAATTAACCATCGGAGCATGACCATAAAACATATCTCTCATATAAATAGAACAACCATTATTCTCGGATTTAAATGAGTAGCCATCTCGAATTAAACGAGATCCAGACACAATTTTCATGCTCAAACTTGGCACTAAATAACAATTATTGAGGTTTAAAACTAATACCATAGGTAAATGTAGAGGTAGCGTGCCGACGGCGATCACATCGACCTTGGAACCATTCCCGACGCGCATCGTCACCTCGTCCTTCGCCAGTCTCCGTTTATTCCGCAGCTCCTGCTTTGAGTTACAAATGTGAGCAACTGCACCGGTATCAAATACCCAAGAGCTACTACGAGTACTGGTAAGGTACATATCAATTACATGTATATCACATATACCTTTTGTTTTGCGGCCTTCTTGTCCACTAAGTATTTGGGGCAGTTCCGCTTCCAGTGACCACTTCCCTTGCAATAAAAGCACTCAGTCTCGGGCTTGGGTCCATTCTTTGGCTTCTTCCCTACAGCTTGCTTGCCGGGCGCGGCAACTTCCTTGTCGTCCTTCTTGAAGTTCTTTTTACCCTTGCCCTTCTTGAACTTAGTGGTTTTATTCACCATCAACACTTGATGTTCCTTCTTGACTTCTACCTCTGCTGATTTCAGCATAGCAAATACCTCAGGAATGGTCTTTTCCATCCCCTGCATATTGAAGTTCATCACAAAGCTCTTGTAGCTTGGTGGAAGCGACTGGAGGATTCTGTCAATGACCGCGTCGTCCGGGAGATTAACTCCCAGCTGAGTTAAGCGGTTATGTAACCCAGACATAGTGAGTATGTGCTCGCCAATAGAACTATTTTCCTCCATCTTACAGCTAAAGAATTTGTCGGAGACTTCATATCTCTCGACCCGGGCATGAGCTTGGAAAACCATTTTCAGCTCTTCGAACATATCATATGCTCCGTGTCTCTCAAAACGCTTTTGGAGCCCCGGCTCTAAGCTATAAAGCATGCCGCACTGAACGAGGGAGTAGTCATCGGAACGTGCCTGCCAAGCGTTCATAACGTCTTGTTCTGCAGGGAGAACAGGTGCATCACCCAGCGGTGCTCGTAGGACATAATCTTTCTTGGCAGCTATGAGGATGATCCTCAGGTTCCGGACCCAGTCCGTATAGTTGTTGCCATCGTCTTTCAGCTTGGTTTTCTCTAGGAACGCGTTGAAGTTGAGGACTACGTTGGCCATTTGATCTACAAGACATATTGTAAATATTTTAGACTAAGTTCATGATAATAAAGTTCATCTAATCAAATTATTTAATGAACTCTGTCGGTGTCAAAACCGGCGGATCTCGGGCAGGGGGTCCCGATCTGTGCGTCAAGGTCGGATGGTAACAGGAGACAAGGGACACTTTATTTTACCCAGGTTCAGGCCCTCTCGATGGAGGTAAAACCCTACTCCTGCTAGATTAATATTGATGATATGGGTAGTACAAGAGTAGATCTACCACGAGATCAAGGAGGCTAAACCCTAGAAGCTAGCCTATGGGTATGATGATGGTTATGATGTGTTCCTCCTACGGACTACAACCCTCCGGTTTATATAGGCACCAGATAGGGTTAGGGTTACACAGAGTCGGTTACATTGGTAGGAGATCTTGAATATCCGCACGCCTAGCTTGCCTTCCACGCCAAGGAAAGAACCTTCCGGACACGGGACGAAGTCTTCAATCTTGTATCTTCATAGTCCTGGAGTCCGGCTGAAGATATAGTTCGGCTATCCGAACACCCCCTAATCCAGGACTCCCTCAGTAGCCCCCGAACCAGGCTTCAATGACGTCGAGTCCAGCGCGCAAATTTGTCTTCGGCATTGCAAGGCGGGTTCCCCCTCCGAATCTTGTGTACCTGTATGAATAATGTCCGTAGCGCTCCTCGGTCTCGGTGCCCAATAATTGCCGTCTTCCACGTGTTGAACGAATGCGAAAAGCCCGGGGGTGTTTTTATATTCACACCCTTGGTCATATAAACGAGCCGCCTATTTAACGGGATGGGGATCTAGATCCAAACCACATCTTCTTCTCCCCGCGAGTTATCATCAGAGCGTCTCCAGCAAAGGTCCATTCCAACATGGCCAGCCGTCGTAGCTCCTCCCCTCGCCCCTCCAGCCCCAAATCCGGAGACTGGGAGAGTTGCACCATCCCACACAGCGAGCTAGTGTCACTGCAGGCCAAAGGATTCCTTCCCCAAGCATATATGGTCCCGGTCCGAGCCGGACTCGCCACCTACAACGGCGGCAAGCAAGCGGAGAGCACCCCCAATCCTTCTAAAGGAGAGCGGGTGTGCCTCGTCCCTTATTTATTAAGGGGTCTGGGATTTCCAATTCATCCATTCCTCCGCGGGCTTATGGAGTTCTACGGCCTCCAGCTGCACAACCTCACGCCTGGCTCCGTGCTACATATTGCAGGCTTCGTTACCCTTTGCGAGCTATTTTTAGGCGTCGAGGCTCATTTTGCGCTGTGGAAGAGGTTGTTCTGCTTGGTGCCCCGTTCTTAGAAGGGGTCTATATACCAAGTGGGCGGAGCCGAAATATGGTGTATCGCCGGGACCGGATACCTATCCGGAACCCCAAAGAAGGCGTCCGAGGACTGGCCTTCAGAATGGTTCTACATAGACGACGTCCCGCTGCCGGACCCTGTCCGGGTCGGCCTCCCTGAGTTCAGCATGGCTCCCTTAAAGAAACGCTTAAGTTGGCGTCCGCGGAGCTCTCAGAGAGAAAGCAACAGAGACGTTTTTTACCTGATGGGCCGGATAAGACTGTTGGCCCATTCCGGACTAACCATGATCGGAGTCATGGCCGCATGTATTATGCGGGGGGTGCAGCCGCTTCAATATAGGAGTCACCCCATGTGGGATTTCAACGGGGAGGATGACGCCACCCGTTACGGCCACAAGGGGCCAGAACACAGCTGCCGCTCTAGTAAAGATTCTAACATCTTTGTACAAGGGAGAAAAGGAGGACTTCCTCCGCGTCAACCCGCGGGCCGGATTCACTATGTATGAACCTCCAAGTTGGGTAAGTGAACAATTGCACTTGCCCGCTTATTTAATGCTCCCATGACTAGATACGTAATCTGGTGATTTCAATGCAGGAGCTTCGACAGGTGGTAAAGGATATCAACAGCTGCCCTCCACAGCCTGAGGACCCAGAACGGTCCCTCGATCCGGACTCTGAAGAGGATCCGGACATATCGGTGGAGCTCATCGACGGGGTGTTCCACCAGTTAAGCAAAGATAATACCTTGGTGGCCATTACGGCTGATTATCCCGGGTTAATCCCGGCCTCCCAGGTGACAGAAACCGGAGTGTTTATTCCCGCAAGAGAGATTCCGTCCTTACATATTCCGGTGTTTCTGACGACAACCGTATTTTACAGGGGAGATTTCCGAGGAGGGAGGCCGAACCCGCGGCGGCTAGCCAACGAGGAGCCGCCGGGCCCCGTGGGGTAAAAAGGGATGAAGTCCGGACTGAGAGTTCGGCACAAAGGTATAACGCGCCCTCTGTCTTCCTGGCGTTATTCTGTCAGGGCATATTAACATCCATACTGTTTCCAGGACGAAGAGGCCTCGCCGGACTATATCCGGAGGGGCCGCGAACCGCGCCTCTACCAGCCAGGCCCCAACATCTGGTCCGGAGGCGGGGACAAACACCAGGCTTGCGCCGGACGCTCCTCCAACAGAGGACGCGGACCGGCTATCTGCCACAAATTCAGAAGTGGAGAGCGCCATGAACCATAGGCGTCGCCGGACAGTTCTACGTGACGCTTGTTTCTCCCGAGAGGCCTTAGACGCCTTCAATTCGGGAGATGCGTACCTTCGTGCTGCTCAAGATGGTTTAGCCAGAGCCACGGAGCAGTATGTGAAAGACATACGGGTAAGAAAATTTAAATATATATATACCAGTAGCCCCCGAGACTTGAAACAGTTAAACTAACTGATTTAAGGATCATATAATATGTAGGTTCTTACTGAGAAGAACACCGTGCTATCCCAGGAGCTGGAAAAGTGCAAGGCCCAACTAGAGGCCGCACTAGCCGCAACAGGGGAGCCCAAAGGGACCCCCTCAGGTATGATATACTTTGAGAGATTAGTATTGTGCGGCTTATGTGCGAATCTGACAATTAATGTTACAGATGGTGCCAGACTAGATCTGGAGAGGCAACAACTCTTACGCCAGTTAAAGGCTCGCGAGAGTACGTTGACAAGGGTGAGGCGAGAGAAGAATGATCCTCAGGATGCCAACACCAAGCTGGATGTTGAACTGAAAGACGTTCGTGGCCAGCTATCTGACTCCACGAAGGAGAATCAGCGTCTTCGACGCGGCATATTTAGTAAGTGCTTGAGCGAACCCTTTGAAAGAAAAAAAAGGAGTTCAGCGAGGAAGACGAATAACAGAATTATGTCTGTAGGTACGCTCACAGGTCGTCCTGCAGAGGAGATGCCCGGTTCTACGGGTGACCTTCTCCCCAAACTCCTGCAACTGCATGAACGAATTCTGCAGGCAATGCAAGGGGTTGGCCGGGCCTTATGGCCTGCCCACTCCACGCCCGAGGGCCTTGGAGAGCTTGCGGAGAAGCTGACGGGAGCTCGACGGCGCATCCGGTTGTGGAAGATATCAGCCTGCCGACAAGGCGCGAGGGAGGCCTGGGCCATGGTGAAGACCCGCTTTACGAAGTCTGACCCCAATCACATGGCCGAGGTCGGACAAGTGGGGCCTGATGGGAAGGAGATCCCTGTGAGCTTGGTGTATGGCCAGGTAGAGCTGGCCGCAAAGTATTCCCAGCAGGACTGTAAATTAGACAGCCTGTTAGATGGTATAGAGGAGGAATACGATCAGTCAAGATGACTATGTAATTTATAATTGACATGAGTAATGCCTTCTAGCCGGATTGTAGATCGTTTGTCGTTGCCGACCTTTTCGCTTCGACCTCGGGACCTGACGGTCCGGAGTGTGTCCGAATACCATAACGGCTATATAAAAGCTGGGGTATGCATGGAGACCAGGCGTAGGGGTCATTAGTGCTTTATTATACAAGTGCCCAACTAGTTATGTTATATTACATGGTTAGTAAGAAACATCTTCCAGAGAGAATAGTTCCGTTAAGGGTTCCTTTCGCTGGGGTGGCGTGCCCTAAAGTGCACGTCCGGACTGCAAATGCAGAAGATCATCTGGGGGCATGTATAAAATAAAAAGGTTCATCTTTAGTTCACCGACCGAATATTCCCTTAAGAACGCTAGCTTTCGGCTTCACCCATTCTGAGGTACACATCCGGCTTATCCGGCAGTAACAATCGCAGAGGTGCTCCCTTTACCGCCTAGCCGAACAATCGGGAATGTAGGGGTAAGCACAGGAGCCAGGCAACCCAGCTTGGCCAAAACTTAAGTCATATCGATGCATATAATGGCGAAGAAAAGGTGCATGCGGAAGTCTGACGCATGCGTTGGGTGTGAAACCCATATAGACAAGCTTCTGTTAAAGAAGCCCCCAGGTTTAAGGAGCGCGGATAGCGCGTCACATAATGAGCCTTTTAAGGTCTAGAAAAGAAAAGAGTAGTAGACAAAGTAAAAAAAGGAAAAAAAATGTAAATAATGGACAGAGGAAGGAGACAAAAACAGAGTCCGGCGCTAGGCATAGAATCTTCGGAGACGTGTGGCGTTCCATGGGTTCGGCTCGAGTTGGTTGTCCGACGCATCTCGCAGGCGGTACGCTCCACCAGTTAGGACTTCGTCGATTATGAATGGACCTTCCCATTTGGGCTTGAGTTTGTTCTTTTGCTTATCCGGCAGGCGCAGAACTAGTTCACCAACGTTGTAATTTTTGGCCTGTACTTCTCTGCTTTGATATCTTCGAGCTTGCTGTTGATAGAATGCGGAACGGGCCTTAGCCACGTCACGCTCTTCCTCTAAGGCGTCCAGGTTGTCCTGCCGATCAAGCTCGGCTTCTCTTTCTTCGTACATGCGCACTCGAGGTGAGTCATGAATTATGTCGCAGGGCAGAATTGCCTCAGCGCCGTACACCATAAAGAATGGCGTGAATCCGGTGGTACGATTTGGCGTGGTTCGCAGCCCCCAGAGTACGGAGTCGAGCTCCTCTACCCAGTGCATATCAAATTCCTTGAGGGACCGCACTAGTTTGGGTTTGATGCCGCTCATGATGAGACCATTTGCACGTTCGACCTGACCGTTAGTTTGTGGGTGATAGACAGAAGCGTAGTCGAGCTTAATGCCCATGTTTTTGCACCACAGCTTTACTTCATCAGAGGTGAAGTTTGTGCCGTAATCGGTGATAATGCTGTGGGGGACACCATAACGGTGTATGACCCCGGATACGAAGTCTATCACAGGTCCGGATTCAGCCGTCTTGACAGGCTTGGCTTCTATCCATTTGGTGAATTTATCCACCATGACCAATAAGTATTTTTTCTTGTGGGTTCCGCCTTTAAGGGGTCCCACCATATCGGGCCCCCAGACCGCGAAAGGCCAAGTGATGGGGATAGTTCGGAGGGCGTTGGGTGGCATATGGCTTTGGTTGGCAAAGAGCTGGCAACCGACGCACCGTTTGACTAGGTCCTGAGCGTCTGCTCTAGCCGTCGGCCAATAGAAGCCAGTATGGAAAGCCTTGCTTACAAGGGACCGAGCCGCGGCGTGATGGCCACCGAGTCCGGCATGAATTTCAGCCAACAGACTCCGCCCTTCCTCTTTGGAGATACACCTTTGAAGGACTCCTGTAGTGCTTTTCTTATATAACTCTCCCTCGTGGACTTTATAGGCTTTAGATCGCCGCACTATGCAGCGTGCCTCGTTTTGGTCCTCGGGGAGTTCCTGCCTAGTAAGGTAGGATAGGAATGGTTCCGTCCATGGGGCGATGACCGCCATTATTGTGTGGGCTGAGGGTGTAATTTCGGTGGCGGGGCCGCCGATTATGTCTGATTGTTCGGCATTGGGTTGTGCGGTTATCCCCGGGCTATTATCCGAGGGTTCCCCCTCCCATGTTATGGACGGTTTGAATAATATTTCTAAGAAGATGTTAGGGGGGACTGCATCTCGTTTTTCTCCAATGCGTGCCAGGACGTCCGCTGCCTGATTATTTTCTCGGGCTATGTGATGGAACTCCAGTCCCTCGAACCGAGCTGACATTTTTAGTACGGCGTTGCGATAAGCTGCCATTTTTGGGTCTTTGGCGTCGAAGTCGCCATTTATTTGGGATATCGCGAGGTTTGAGTCCCCGCGTACTTCCAGGCGTTGAATGCCCATGGATACCGCCATCCGGAGGCCATGTAGGAGGGCCTCGTATTCGGCTGCATTGTTGGAGTCCGTGTACATAATTTGGAGTACATATTGGACTGTATCTCCTGTAGGGGACGTCAAAACGACGCCAGCCCCCAGTCCGGCCAGCATTTTGGAGCCGTCGAAATGCATGATCCAGTTTGAGTACGTGCCGTACTCTTTAGGGAGTTCGGCCTCTCTCCATTCGGCGACGAAGTCGGCTAGGACTTGCGATTTCATTGCTCGCCGTGGCTTGTAGGTTATATCGAACGGGAGGAGCTCTATGGCCCATTTTGCTATCCGGCCTGTTGCATCGCGGTTGTTGATAATATCGCTGAGTGGTACTTCTGAGGCTACTGTAATAGAACACTCTTGAAAGTAGTGTCGTAGCTTCCGGGACGCCATGAATACCGCGTATGCGATTTTTTGATAATGCGGGTACCGTGATTTGCATGGTGTGAGGACAGTGGACACGTAGTAAAGCGGCCTTTGAAGGGGTAATTTATGTCCGTCCGTTATCCGTTCGACGACGAGTACTGCGCTAACAACTTGATGGGTTGCGGCAATGTACAATAGCATGGGTTCGCCGGTATTCGGCGCGGCCAGGACGGGGTTTGTTGCCAAGATGGCCTTTATTTCCTCGAGTCCGGCCGTGGCAGCGTCCGTCCACTCGAAGTGTTCGGTGCGCCTAAGGAGGCGGTAAAGGGGTAGTGCCTTTTCTCCCAAGCGGGAGATGAAGCGGCTTAAGGCCGCCACGCATCCGGTGAGTTTCTGAATTTGCTTGAGATCTTTTGGGACATCCAATTGTGACAGAGCTCGGATTTTAGCTGGATTTGCTTCAATTCCTCTGCCGGATACAATGAAGCCCACGAGCTTTCCAGCTAGGACGCCGAAAACACATTTTTCCGGATTGAGCTTGATGTCGTATTTTCGCAGGTTGTCGAATGTAAGTCTCAAGTCGTCTACTAGAGATTCGACGTGTCTTGATTTAACGACCACATCATCTACGTACGCCTCCACTGTTTTGTCGATCTGGTTTGCCAAACATGTTTGAATCATGCGCTGATATGTCGCGCCGGCGTTTTTGAGCCCAAAGGGCATTGTGTTGAAGCAGAATGGGCCGTATGGCGTGATGAATGCTGTTGCAGCTTGGTCGGATTCTGCCATCTTTATTTGATGGTAACCGGAGTATGCGTCGAGGAAACACAGGGAATCGTGTCCTGCTGTGGCATCGATGATTTAATCGATTCGAGGGAGGGGAAAGGGATCCTTTGGGCAGGCCTTATTAAGGTCTTTGAAGTCGACACACAGGCGCCAGGATTTGTCCTTCTTTGGTACCATTACCAGGTTTGCTAGCCAGTCCGGGTGTTTGATATCTCTAATGAATCCGGCCTCCAATAATTTGGCTAGCTCCTCTCCCATGGCCTGTCTCTTTGGTTCGGAGAAACGCCGAAGGGTTTGTTTGACAGGTTTGAATCCTTTCTGGATATTTAAGCTGTGCTCGGCCAGCCTGCGTGGGATTCCTAGCATATCTGAGGGGTGCCAAGCGAAAATATCCCAGTTCTCTCGTAGGAACTCGCGCAGTGCGGCGTTTACATTAGGGCTCAATTGTGCCCCGATGGAGGCTGTTTTATTCGGGTCCGTTGGGTGGACCTAGAATTTGACTATTTCGTCCGCTGGTTTGAAGGATGTGGATTTGGATCTCTTATCGAGTATCACATCATCCCTGCTAACCGTGGATCGCAGCGCCGTCAGCTCTTCGGCCGCTAAGGCTTCAGATAGTGCCTCGAGGGCCAATGCGGCTGTCTTGTTTTCGGCGTGGAGTGCTATGTCCGGATCACTAGCGAGAGTGATAATTCCGTTTGGCCCAGGCATCTTAAGCTTCATGTACCCGTAATGGGGTATGGCTTGGAAAACTGTGATTGCCTCTCGTCCTAATATAGCGTGATATCCGCTTCTGAACGGGGCCACCTGGAACGTGATTTGTTCGGACCTGTAATTATCCGGCGTGCCGAATACCGCATCTAGTGTGATCTTTCCGGTGCAGCGCGCTTCCTGACTTGGGATTATTCCTGTAAAGGTTGTGCTGCTTCGCTCAATGCGGTTCCAGTCTATTTCCATCTTTTGGAGGGTTTCCTCGTAGATGAGGTTCAATCCGCTGCCTCCGTCCATAAGTACCTTTGCGAGGCGACAGCCGTCCACTATGGGACTGAGAACCAATGCGGCTGGCACTCTGGCTGTTCGGAATTTAGGTTCGTCGCTCGCATTGAAGGTGATGGCAGTATTGCTCCATGGATTTATGGTCGCTACTTGGTAGACTTCGGCGAGGCTGCGAAGTGTTCTTTTTCGCATGTTATTTGATGCGAAAGTCTCGGAGATTGTGAGAACGGTACTGAAATTATCGGGCTGGTTTCCTTCGACCTCTGGATTTAGAAGGTCCTCGCCAATTTTGGCCACCTGCCGGAGTATCCAACATGCCCTGAGGCTGTGAGTTGGGGTGGCATCCTCTGTACTATGAATCTTGCAGGGTCCATCGAGCCACCTTTCTAGCACGGTTCCGTGCCCCCTAGAGGGTTTTGTTTTTTTATTTAATCCGGGCGCTTTGCTGTAGTGCGCCCTTTTGATTCGGACGGGATTGCTATTCAAGGCCGGATTATCCCAAAATTTAATTTCGGTTTTCCGAGCACTTTCCATCGCACAGTATTTTTGTACTATGGACGCCAAGTCAGCAAAGCGCGTAATATTACGACGACTTATGGCGTTGAGTATCCCCTTGTCCGTGCAGTTACTGCAGAAGATTGAAATCGCGTCTCCCTCGTGGCAGTCCTTTATCATGTTCATAAGCAGGAGGAATCTGGCCCAGTAATGATGTACTGTTTCTTCGGGCATCTGCTTGATTTGGGAGAGATCGCTTAAGATCGGACGGGCGGAATTCATTAGATTTGATACTTCGCCCGGTTTGCTGTTCGGAGGCCGAACGACCTCCGGATTCCGAGATCCGGAGTCCTGTATGTTTTCCGGTTTGCCTTGTTCCAAGCCCAGGTCTTGGGTTGTATCCTCCCCTCCGTGGATATCCAGCATGGAGGGTTCCGGAATTCGGACGTAACTGGTCCTTAAGATTGATGAAGGGTCACCGCATTGTGTTTCCACCACAGCAACATGATAGGTGGCTTGGGGAAAGTTGATTTCCCTTAGATCGGGTTTAGGCCCAACCTGGTCGTAGTTTGTAGCGACCCCCAAGGCGGCGATGCGATCCAGGAGCTCGTTTATCGAGGAGAGCTCCACCGGATCTAGCTGCTCGGCCAATTCCGAGCTGACGCGGAGATTGTTTTCGATGACTCGAGAGGTCACCGTCGGCGTAATGGCCGAACGGGCGGTCATGAGAAAACCACCCAGCCGGAGGGGTTGGCCGATAGCCAAAGCTCCCTCAGTGACGGCGCCGTCTTTAAAGACGGGAAAAGGCATCCTTCCTGATCGCGACGGCACAGAGGGACTCTCAATGAAAGCACCAATGTCGGTGTCAAAACCGGCGGATCTCGGGCAGGGGGTCCCGATCTGTGCGTCAAGGTCGGATGGTAACAGGAGACAAGGGACACTTTATTTTACCCAGGATCGGGCCCTCTCGATGGAGGTAAAACCCTACTCCTGCTAGATTAATATTGATGATATGGGTAGTACAAGAGTAGATCTACCACGAGATCAAGGAGGCTAAACCCTAGAAGCTAGCCTATGGGTATGATGATGGTTATGATGTGTTCCTCCTATGGACTACAACCCTCCGGTTTATATAGGCACCGGATAGGGTTAGGGTTACACAGATTCGGTTACATTGGTAGGAGATCTTGAATATCCGCACGCCTAGCTTGCCTTCCACGCCAAGGAAAGAACCTTCCGGACACGGGACGAAGTCTTCAATCTTGTATCTTCATAGTCCTGGAGTCCGGCTGAAGATATAGTTCGGCTATCCGAACACCCCCTAATCCAGGACTCCCTCAGTAGCCCCCATACCAGGCTTCAATGATGTCGAGTCCAGCGCGCAAATTTGTCTTCGGCATTGCAAGGCGGGTTCCCCCTCCGAATCTTGTGTACCTGTATGAATAATGTCCGTAGCGCTCCTCGGTCTCGGTGCCCAATAATTGTCGTCTTCCACGTGTTGAACGAATGCGAAAAGCCCGGGGGTGTTTTTATATTCACACCCTTGGTCATATAAACGAGCCGCCTATTTAACGGGATGGGGATCTAGATCCAAACCACATCTTCTTCTCCCCGCGAGTTATCATCAGAGCGTCTCCAGCAAAGGTCCATTCCAACATGGCCAGCCGTCGTAGCTCCTCCCCTCGCCCCTCCAGCCCCAAATCCGGAGACTGGGAGAGTTGCACCATCCCACACAGCGAGCTAGTGTCACTGCAGGCCAAAGGATTCCTTCCCCAAGCATATATGGTCCCGGTCCGAGCTGGACTCGCCACCTACAACGGCGGTAAGCAAGCAGAGAGCACCCCCAATCCTTCTAAAGGAGAGCGGGTGTGCCTCGTCCCTTATTTATTAAGGGGTCTGGGATTTCCAATTCATCCATTCCTCCGCGGGCTTCTGGAGTTCTACGGCCTCCAGCTGCACAACCTCACGCCTGGCTCCGTGCTACATATTGCAGGCTTTGTTGCCCTTTGCGAGCTATTTTTAGGCGTCGAGGCTCATTTTGCGCTGTGGAAGAGGTTGTTCTGCTTGGTGCCCCGTTCTCAGAAGGGGTCTATATACCAAGTGGACGGAGCCGAAATATGGCGCATCGCCGGGACCGGATACCTATCCGGAACCCCAAAGAAGGCGTCCGAGGACTGGCCTTCAGAATGGTTCTACATAGACGACGTCCCACTGCCGGACCCTGTCCGGGTCGGCCTCCCTGAGTTCAGCATGGCTCCCTTAAAGAAACGCTTAAGTTGGCGTCCGCGGAGCTCTCAGAGAGAAAGCAACAGAGACGTTTTTTACCTGATGGGCCGGATAAGACTGTTGGCCCATGCCGGACTAACCATGATTGGAGTCATGGCCGCATGTATTATGCGGGGGGTGCAGCCGCTTCAATATAGGAGTCACCCCATGTGGGATTTCAACGGGGAGGATGACGCCACCCGTTACGGCCGCAAGGGGCCAGAACACAGCTGCCGCTCTAGAGTGCGCCTCCCCCAAACGGAGGACTGTGCGGCCGCTTAGACAGCCGCACAATAAAATGGCCTCACCAGCCAAAAGACTTTTTGACATAGGTCATTAAAGGCCACGGACCTGGAATAGACGAGTTCGACACAAGTCCATCATCAACGCAGGCTTAGAGGCCATATACCCCCGTACTAGGGGCTATACGCTGAGACAATAAAGCTCAATTTTACATTTTACTTTATACTTCATTTATTTTAAAACCTTCTGTTCGGCACGACCCATTTTCAGTTTAGTTCCTCTCTTTTACAGATGAACATCGTGTAGCGCCCGTCCAGGATACGGCACAACGGAGACACAGGCGCAGACGTGCAGTAGGGACCCGTCCTAAAGGATTCTTTTCAGATTAAGACCCTGCGTAAACCTTTTTTACTGTCTCTTGTTGCAATACATCCCCTGGTTCTTTCCGACATAACCAAGGAGGAGGCTGGCGTCTTGGCATGTGGCCACGTCAGAATTTTTTGCACGTACCTGGACACTAGGGGCTTTTTTAGCAAAGAGTGTTGTTTAGCCCGCACTCATAAAGACCGAACACCTTAGGGAGTGTTCGGCGTCGCGATTTTTGGCATTATATGCATCATCTCCGAATCATGTCTTTGGTCAAATGTTGGGTTGCCCGGCTCCTGAGTTCGGCTACCTTACGTTCCGCTCTATCGGCTAAGGTAGCACCAGGAGAACTACTGCGATTGTGCCCCGGTTCGGCCGGGCGAGCACCTCAGTAGAGAAAGCCGAAAACTGAATGTCATGATGTAGCGTGAGACTGGTCAGCCACTCGATGACCTATTGGAATCTATCGGATTCCTCCGGGTTAAAGAAGGGCCGCTTCCCGGTCAGGCACATACGCGCCCCGAACTCGGGCGAGCGCAGTCGCCACCAATGGGCTACCTACAGTCCCACTGTCAAGCTACTATGGCTAAGTGAAAGTGTTAAAGCATTATAGTCCAGTTGCCTGGCCCGCTGCGCTATCACCTCCTTTGTAGGACCAAGATGTTGGGTTAAGTGTGAAAATGCGTCTTCTGCGAGCACCCCCGTACTATGTGCGTGGGGGTTGAAGCCAACGACTGTAATCTTTCAGATTTTATACATATATTTTAAACGGCCGCACAGGAGGTGTTCACAATACTTGAAGGCACAAGTATAAAAAGGCCACTACAGTTTATAAAAATATTACTTCAACATTACATATGCTATAATAACATAGCATCCTTCGAGCACTGCGACTCTATTACACGAGCACCTTCAAGGACTTCCTGAAAATAGTGCTCGGAGGATACTCGGCTTTTCTCCGAATCTCGGGACGCAATAACGGTGGTCTCCATCTCTGCCCAGTATGTCTTGACACGGGCAAGAGCCATCCTGGCACCCTCTATACACGCCGACCTCTTCATTGCATTAATGCGCGGCACTGCGTCAAGGAATTGCTGCACCAAGCTAAAATAACTCTTCAGCTCTGACCTCCCCGACCATAGATGACCCATGACATACTTCTGTTGGGGAACGTTGCAGAAAACAAAAAATTTCCTACGGTTTCACCAAGATCCATCTATGAGTTCATCTAGCAATGAGTGATCGGATGCATCTACATACCTTTGTAGATCGCGAGCGGAAGCGTTCAGAGAACGGGGATGAAGTAGTCGTACACGACGTGATCCAAATCACTGGAGATCCTAGCACCGAACGGACGGCACCTCCGCGTTCAACACACGTACGGTCAGCGTGACGTCTCCTCCTTCTTGATCTAGCAAGGGGGAAGGAGAGGTTGATGAAGATCCAGCAGCACGACGGCGTGGTGGTGGATGCAGGGCGTCACAGCAGCAGGGCTTCGCCGTGCACTGCAAGAGGGAGAGGTGTAGCAGGGAGAGAGGGAGGCGCCAGGGTCAAGGGTGCGGCTGCCCCTCCCTCCCCCCCTTTATATAGGCCCCCTGGGGGGCGCCGGCCCTTGGGAGATTCAATCTCCAAGGGGGCGGCGGCCAAGGGGGGTGGAGTGCCCCCCAAGGCAAGTGGGCGCCCCCCCCCCCACCCTAGGGTTCCAACCCTAGGCGCAGGGGGTGGGCCTTGGGGGGCGCACCAGCCCACTAAGGGCTAGTCCCCCTTCCCACTTCAGCCCATGGGGCCCTTCGGGATGGGTGGCCCCACCCGGTGGACCCCCGGGACCCATCCGGTGGTCCCGGTACAATACCGGTGACCCCCAGATCACTCCCGATGGCCGAAACTGCACTTCCTATATATAATTCTTCACCTCCGGACTATTCCGAAACTCCTCGTGATGTCCGGGATCTCATCCGGGACTCCTAACAACATTCGGGTTACTGCATATACATATCTTCACAACCCTAGCGTCACCGAACCTTAAGTGTGTAGACCCTACGGGTTCGGGAGACATGCAGACATGACTGAGACGTCTCTCGGGCAATAACCAACAATGGGATCTGGATACCCATATTGGCTCCCACATGCTCCACGATGATCTCATCGGATGAACCACGATGTCGAGGATTCAATTAATCCCGTATATAATTCCCTTTGTCAATCGGTATTTTACTTGCCCAAGATTCGATCATCGGTATCCCAATACCTCGTTCAATCTCGTTACCGGCAAGTCACTTTACTCGTACCGCAATGCATGATCCCGTGATCAACCACTTTGATCACATTGAGCTCATTATGATGATGCATTACCGAGTGGGCCCGGTGATACCTCTCCGTCATGCGGAGTGACAAATCCAAGTCTCGATCCGTGTCAACCCAACAGACACTTTCGGAGATACCCGTAGTATACCTTTATAGTCACCCAGTTATGTTGTGACGTTTGGTATACCCAAAGCACTCCTACGGTATCCGGGAGTTACACGATCTCATGGTCTAAGGAAAGGATACTTGACATTGGAAAACTCTAGCAAACGAACTATACGATCTTGTGCTATGTTTAGGATTGGGTCTTGTCCATCACATCATTCTCCTAATTATATGATCTCGTTATCAATGACATCCAATGTCCATAGTCAGGAAACCATGACTATCTATTGATCAACGAGCTAGTCAACTAGAGGCTTACTAGGGACATGTTGGTGTCTATTATTCACACATGTATTACGATTTCCGGATAACACAATTATAGCATGAATAAAGACAATTATCATGAACAAGGAAATATAATAATAATGCTTCTATTATTGCCTCTAGGGCATATTTCCAACGACTTCATGGCGAGCCCGGAAAACCTATTAAGTTCGGCCCATTGAGCCAAACGATCGTCCACTGCTAGTGGACGCTTTGGATTGTGAAATTGCGACCAGAACAGTTTTTTCACTTCACGATCTTCCAGATCTCGGAAGTGTTTGGTCGCATCAGCAGCACTCGCTGCCAAATCCAGATAGGTGTCCTCCACACTCCACATCCAGTCCAACGGAGCAAACTTCGGATCACAAAATTTTCTCCGCAGCATGAAGGGCTTTCCAGCCGCAATTTGTTCGGCCTGATGCAGCTCCTCCTTCGCAGCTCTCATTGCAGAGCGCGCGTCCTTGGCATCAGCAGCGGCCTTTTCTAGGACCGCCTGTCTCGCCTGGTCTTCTTTCTCAAGAAGTCTGCAACGGTCTGCAGTGCTCTTTAACTTTTCGGCCATAGTGGCCATCTCTTCCTTGCTTCGGCAATGAGCAGCCTGTTCAGCTCTCAGCTCTTCAAGGGCATTCTTGGCAGCCGCATCACTTCTCCTGGCTTCATCTTTAGCTCGGGCAAGTTCTGCCCTAAGATTCTCCACGGCGGCCGCACCATCTGCGTCAAGCACACATATCATAAGACGCTGGCATAAAACTCTTCTTACCTAATGCTGCCCGAGGAATCATATACCTTGAGCCTCATCTAGCCGCTTGTTGACAAGCGTGATGTCGGCATCTGCCATGTCCAGTTGCCGCTTTAGTTCGGCAAAACCAGCAGTTCGGCTTGATTCCGGACACCCTGCAGCCTACATTAAAAAGGCGACATTTTAGACCTAGGATTATGATCCTCCGCGTGCCGTCATTTCTTGACGACATGCAGAGTCTCACGGGCTACTATCTACATAGGGTGCATCTTATTTACGCGCAACTAACAAAAGTATACATTATCTAATGTACCTCAAAACCCGTCAATAAACTTTCGACGGCCTCACGCAGTCCGCTCTCTGCGGACGAAATCCTTTCAACCACCGTGCCCATTAATGCATGGTGCTCCTCTGAAATAGAAGCTCGCCCTAGCAGAACCTTTAGCTCCTCCGGCCGAGCACCAGAAGGTGCCGGACTCTTCCCATGACCTCTTTCGAAGGCCGGACGCGGAGAACTTCGGGGGGCCCCATCGCTATCTTCCGCCCCTGCCGAACTCGGAGAAACCCTCCGTGACGACACCTCAGGGTCGCCCGCCTCGCTAGGCGGCCCAATAGAAGGAGGCGTCCTGCTCTCCATCATCTCCAGAAGAAGATCCCCCGAAGACGAGCTCTGCTGAGAAGGGCTGAGGTCCGAACTACAAGGTAAAAATTCAGTTAAAGTTCTCAGATATAAATCATGGACTTCTCTCATCCCTCGAAAGGAAAATCTTTCTCTACTTACGGCTCGCTGGAGGGCTGATCTCCTTGAGTACGCAGTCCGGCCGAGGAACTCCCCGGCGTCGGACCCTCGGATGAGGATCTTTTCCCCCGCTTCGAGACCACGGTCTTCGGATCGTCAGAGGCGGCTCTCTTCTTTTCCCTAGGAAAGGAATCGTCGGTTCCTCCCTTCGGAACAGCCTCCTTCGAGGAGGCCGTAGTTTCCTTGTCCTCCCCCTTGCTCCCCTCCAAAGGCACTACCTCCAGCATCCTGACTAGCACGGGATCCGGCCTGGTTTCGGGAAGGGGAGCCGGACACCTGATCAGCTTCGCATTCGCTATCCACTCCTGTTTAAAAGGAGAGCTATGTTAAGGGCAAGTTAATTATGCGGATAGAAGGTCCGGGCACAAGGTTACTTACTTGAGTATCCGGGCGATTGCGGCTTAGGCCTGCATCCTCGGTCAAATCCGGACACACTTCTTGTGATCCGAAGAACAGTTTATACATCTCCGCGGGCGTCGCGCTCATAAAATCCCGGAGAGCTCGTGGTCCCTCTGGATTGAACTCCCACAGGCGAAGGGGGCGACGTTTGCGGGCAGTGTCCGGCGAATCAGCATGACCTGTGTCACCTTGACCAGGTTGAGGTCTCCTTCCAAGAGATCCTTAATGCGGCCCTGCATCAAGGGTACGTCTTTGGGCAAGCCCCAATCTAACCCTATGTTGATCCACGACGCTAGCCGTGGTGGGGGACCTGAGCGAAAGGCATGAGGCGCCACCCATGTGGTGCCCCGAGGAGCGGTGATATAAAACCACTCTCGTTGCCACAAGCCAAGCTCCTCTTGAAAAGAGCCCTCGGGCCATGGAGCATCGGCATTTCTTCTTATGACAGCGCATCTGCACTCTGCGTGTCGCCCCTCGATCATCTTCAGCTCCACTTTGAAGGTCTTGAGCCATAATCCGAAGTGAGGGGTAACATGGAGGAACGCTTCACACACGACGATAAAAGAGGAGATATGGAGGATGGACTCCGGAGCTAAGTCATGAAAATCCAGCCCATAATAAAAACAACAGTCCCCTCACAAAGGGATCCATGGGGAAGCCTAACCCTCGGAGGAAGTGAGACATGAACACCACGCTCTCGCCGGGCTGGGGACTGGGAATAACCTGTCCTTGAGCAGGCAACCTATGCGAAATCTCACCGGTCAGGAACTTAGCCTCCCTCAACCTTAATATGTCCTCCTCCGTGACGAAGGAAGGCGTCCATCGGCCTTGAAGGTCAGAACCGGACATTGTCGAATGTCCGAAGCGCCTGGAATCTGAAGATGGGGGTGTTGGAACTCGAGGCGACAGGCGAACTCGTTTGAGATTAAGAAAAGGAGCGAGGCCTTGGTCTCTTTATAAGAGGCTGAATACCAAGAGCCCTCCCCGTAACCGTTTTGGACTCGCCTTTAATCAAGGGAACGTGCTAACAGGCACGGTTGGGTTACCCACGTCCGTATTGATGAGAATCCCGTTAAAAGGGGCACACAATCTCTGCTTTGACGAGACGTGCCAAGGAAACCGCCTCGCTAAACGCGCTGAGGTGGAAAAGTAAAAACGATTTGTTTAAGGAGCTTGGCCGCAGTATGATGACGCACTGTGGAATACGTCAGCAGATTTGATTTGTGTTAATATTATTCTCTCTATGGCACTACGTGGAAACTTATTTTGCAGAGCCGGAAAATATTTTTGGTGTTTACAATCTTCTATGAAGGACTTGGAGGAGGAACCCGCCTTGCAATTCCAAAGACAATCTGCGCGCCGGACTCGTCGTCATTGAAGCCTGGTTCAGGGGCTACTGAGGGAGTCCTGGATTAGGGGGTGTTCGGATAGCCGGACTATACCTTTGCCGGACTCCAGGACCGTGAAGATACAAGATTGAAGACTTCGTCCCATGTCCGGAAGGAACTTTCCTTGGCGTGGAAGGCAAGCTAGGCGGTGCGGATACTCAAGATCTCCTACCATTGTAACCGACTCCGTGTAACCCTAACCCTATCCGGTGTCTATATAAACCGGAGGGTTGTAGTCCGTAGGACAACCATCATCATACACAATCATACCATAGGCTAGCTTCTAGGGTTTAGCCTCCTTGATCTCGCGGTAGATCTACTCTTGTACTACCCATATCATCAATATTAATCAAGCAGGAGTAGGGTTTTACCTCCATCGAGAGGGCCCGAACCTGGGTAAACATCGTGTCCCTTGTCTCCTATTACCATCCGACCTTGACGCACAGTTCGGGACCTCCTACCCGAGATCCGCTGGTTTTGACACCGACACGCACCATGATCCTCAACGACGATGGAACCTATGACTCAATGAGTGAAGGAGAAATGGATGCCCTTGAGCAAGTGGCCATGCACCGGCAAGTGAACAATGAAGATGATCAAATCTTTTGTGACGAAGATTCAAGCCCCGCTCTTGTTGTCTCCAAGGTCTTGACTCTTCAACATCAACAAGACGAAGACAAAAGATGCCATATCTTCCACACCAAGGCCGGCATCAATGGAAGGTCCGTCAAGGTCATCATCGATGGAGCGAGTTGCCATAACCTCGCAAGTGAAGAACTATGCTCCGAGATTCAATTGGTCAAGATGAAGCACCCGCACCCATAAAAAGTTCAATGGCTAAGCGACATCGGCACAATCCAAGTCGAGCATAGAGTACAAGTTTCTTTCAAGATTGGAGCTTACGAAGACACTTTGGAGTGTGATGTCATCTCGATGACCGTGTGCCACCTCCTTCTTGGACAGCCATGGCAATATGACCGAGGTGTCATCCACAATAGGCATACAAACCACTATAGCTTCAAGATGAAAGGATAGGAATATGTGCTACGACCTATGTATCCAAGCCAAGTGATCGCCGACAAGCAAGCAACCCATCGTGGTGAGAATAGTGAGAGAGTGAGCCACCAAAAAGAGAGTGAGCACCACAAGCCCAAATTGAGTGCCTCCACGATGAGCGACAAGAAAAACTTAGTTCTATTTGCCACCAAACGTGAGATGAGAGAAGTGTGTGAGAACCCATCAAGTGTCCTACACTATGTCCTATTGTGCAAGGACGAGGCACCAAAAACTAACACCTCTCACAATCTACCTTTGGTATTATCTTCTTTATTGCAGGAATTCCAAGATGTTTTTCCCGATGAGCTACCTCCGGGTCTACCTCCACTACGAGGCATCGAGCACCGCATCGACCTGATCCTCAGAGCGCCGCTTCCAAACAAGGCTCCCTACCGAGTCAACCCCAAAGAAACCATAGAAATACAAAGGCAAGTAAAGCATCTCATAGACCATGGACATGTGCGCGAAAGTTTGAGTCCTTGTGTCGTACCGGTCATTCTTGTGCCACAACGAGACGGTAGCTTTCGCATGTGTTCCGATTGTAGACCCATCAATGCTATCACCGTCTGCTATAGGTACCCCATTCCACGTCTCGACGATATGCTAGATGAACTTAGCGGTGCCACTATCTTTTCCAAAATTGATCTTAAAAGTGGTTACTATCAAACACGCATACAAGAGGGTGATGAATGGAAAACCGCCTTCAAAACAAAGTTTGGTTTGTATGAGTGGTGATACGTCTCCGTCGTATCTATAATTTTTTATTGTTCCATGCCAATATTATTCAACTTTCATATACTTTTTGGCAACTTTTTATATTATTTTTGGGACTAACATATTGATCCAGTGCCCAGTGCCAGTTCCTTTCTGTTGCATGTTTTTGGTTTCGCAGAATATCCATATCAAACGGAGTCCAAACGGGATAAAAATGGACGGAGCTTATTTTTGGAAAATATGGAAAATTCGGAAGGAAAATCAACGCGAACCAGTGCCCGAGGTGGTCACGAGGCAGGGGGCGCCCCCCTTAGGGCGCGCCCCCTATCCTCGTGAGCCCACCGTAAGGCAGTTGACGCTCTTCTTTTGCCGCAAGAAAGCTAATATTCGGGAAAAAATCACGGCGAAGGTTTCAGGTCAATCGGAGTTAGGGATCTCCATATATACACGAAACGGTGAAACAGAGCCAGAACAGAACGCAGAACCAGAGAGAAACAGAGAGATAGATCCAATCTCGGAGGGGCTCTCGCCCCTCCCATGCCATCGAGGCCAAGGACCAGAGGGGAAACCCTTCTCCCATCTAGGAAGGAGGTCAAGGAAGAAGAGGAAGAAGCGGGCCCTCTCCCCCTCTCCTCCGGTGGCACCGGAACGCCGGCGTGGCCATCATCATCATCACTGCGATCTTCACCAACACCTCCGCCATCTTCACCAACATATCCATCACCTTCCCCCCTCTGTCTACAGCGGTCCACTCTCCCGCAACCCGATGTACCCTCTACTTGAACATGGTGCTTTATGCTTCATACTATTATTCAATGATGTGTTGCCATCCTATGATGTCTGAGTAGATTTTCGTTGTCCTAACGGTGGTTGATGAATTGCTATGATTGATTTAATTTGCTTGTGGTTATGTTGCTGTCCTTTGGTGCCCATCATATGAGTGCGCACGTGGATCACACCATAGGGTTAGTTGTATGTTGATAGGACTATGTATTGGAGGGCAAGAGTGACAGAAGCTTCAACCTAGCATAGAAATTGATGCATACGGGATTGAAGGGGGGCCAATATATCTTAATGATATGGTTGGTGAGGGAGTCCTGGATTAGGGGCTGTTCGGGTAGCCGGACTATACCTTCGCCGGACTCCAGGACTATGAAGATACAAGATTGAAGACTTCGTCCCGTGTCCGGATGGGACTTTCCTTGGCGTGGAAGGCAAGCTAGGCGATGCGGATATTCAAGATCTCCTTCTTATGTAACCGACTCTGTGTAACCCTAACCCTATCCGGTGTCTATATAAACCGGAGGGTTGTCGTCCGTACGACATCCATCATCATACACAATCATACCATAGGCTAGCTTCTAGGGTTTAGCCTCCTTGATCTCGTGGTAGATCTACTCTTGTACTACCCATATCATCAATATTAATCAAGCAGGAGTAGGGTATTACCTCCATCGAGAGGGCCTGAACCTGGGTAAAAACACCGTGTCCCTTGTCTCCTGTTACCATCCGGCCTTGACGCACAGGTCGGGACCCCCTACCCGAGATCCGCCGGTTTTGACACCGACATTGATGCTTTCATTGAGAGTTCCTCTATGCCGTCGCAATCAGGAAGGATGCCTCTTCCCGTCTTTAAAGACGGCGCCATTACTAAGGGAGCCTTGGCTATTGGCCAAACCCTCCGGCTAGGTGGTTTTCTCACGACCGCCTGTTCGGCCGTTGCGCCGGCGGTGACCTCTTGGGTCATCGAAAGCAACCTTCACGTCAGCTCAGAACTCGCCGAGCAGCTGGATCCGATGGAGCTCTCTTCCGTAAACGAGCTCTTGGATCGCATCGCCGTACTGGGGGTCGCTACAAATTACGACCAGGTTGGGCTTAAACCCGATCTAAGAGAAATTAACTCTCCCCAAGTCACCCACCACGTTACCGTGGTAGAGGCGCAGTGCAGCGACCCTTCATCTATTCTAAGGACTAGCTACGTCCGAATTCCCGAACCCTCCAGGCTAGATACCCGCGGAGGGGAGGATACAATCCAAGACCTGAGCTTAGAATCAGGCAACGGGCTAGATTCATAGGACAACATCCAAGACTCCGGACTTCAGAGTTCGGAAGCTCTTCGGCCTCCGAATCTTAAATGGGGTGAGGTCTCAGATTCAACGCCACCCGCCCGCCCGAACATAAGCGATCTTTCCCAAATCAGGCAAAAGCCCGAGGAAACAGTACATCACTATTGGGCCAGATTCCTCCTGGTTATGAACAGGACAAAGGACTGCCGCGAGGGAGACGTAATTTCAATCTTTTGCAGTAACAGCACGGACGAGGGAATACTTAACGCCATAAGTCGTCGTGATATTACACGCTTCGCTGACTTGGCATCCATAGTACAAAAGTACTGTGCGATGGAAAGCGCTTGGAAAACCGAAATAAAGTTTTGGGATAATCCGGCCTTGAATAGCAATCCCGTCCGAACTAAGAGGGTGCACCACAGTAAGACACCCGGATTAAATATCAAAAAGCCAAAACCCTCTACAGGGCATGGAACCGTACTGGAAAGGTGGCTCGATGGACCCTGTAGAATTCACAGTATAGAGTACGCCACACCAACTCACAGCCTTAGAGCATGTTGGATACTCCGGCAGGTGGCCAAAATTGGCGAGGACCTCCTAATTTCAGAGGCCGAAGAAAGCCAGCCCAAGGACACCAGTACCGTTCTCACAGTCTTCGAGACTTTCACATCAAATAATATGCGAAAAAGAACACTCCGCAGCCTCACCGAAGTCTATCAAGTAGCAACAATAAACCCATGGAGCGACACTGCTATCACCTTCAACGCGAGTGACGAACCTAAATTCCGAACAGCCCGAGCACCAGCCGCATTGGTCCTCAGTCCCATAGTGGACGGCTCTCGCCTAATAAAGGTACTCATGGATGGAGGTAGCGGATTGAACCTCATTTATGAGGAAACCCTTCAAAAGATGGAAATAGACTGGAACCGCATCGAGCGAAGCAGCACAACCTTTAGAGGAATAATTCCCAGTCAGGAAGCGTGCTGCACAGGAAAGATCACACTAGATGTGGTGTTCGGCACGTCGGATAATTACAGGTCCGAAGAAGTCATGTTCCAGGTGGCCCCGTTCAATAGCGGATACCACGCTATATTAGGACGGGAGGCATTCACAGTCTTCCAAGCCATACCTCATTACGGGTACATGAAGCTCAAGATGCCTAGGCTAAACGGAATCATCACTCTCGCTAGTGATCCGGACATAGCACTCCGCGCCGAAAACAAGACAGCCGCATTGGCCCTTGAGGCACTATCCGAAGCCTTAGCGGCCGAGGAACTGGTTGCGCTGCGCTCCACGGTTAATAGGGATGATGTGATACTCGACAAGAGATCCAAATCCACATCCTTCAAACCAGCGGACGAGATAGTCAAATTCCAGGTCCATCCAACGGACCCCAATAAAACAGCTTCTATCGGGGCATGACTGAACCCTGATGTAGACGCCGCACTACGAGAGTTCCTACGAGAGAATTGGGACATTTTTGCTTGGCACCCTTCAGACATGCCAGGAATCCCATGCAGGCTGGCCGAACACAGCTTAAATATCCAGAAAGGATTCAAACCTGTCAAACAAGCCCTTCGGCGCTTTTCCGAACCGAAAAGACAGGCTATGGGAGAGGAGCTAGCCAAGTTATTGGAGGCCGGATTCATTAGAGATATAAAACATCCGGACTAGCTAGCAAACCTGGTGATGGTACCAAAGAAGGACAAATCCTGGCGCCTGTGTGTCGATTTTAAAGACCTTAACAAGGCATGCCCAAAGGATCCCTTCCCCCCCCCCCTCGTATCGATCAAATTATCGATGCCACCGCAGGTTACGATTCGTTGTGTTTCCTCGACGCATACTCCGGTTACCATCAAATCAAGATGGCAGAATCAGACCAAGCCGCAACGGCATTCATCACACCATATGGCCCATTCTGCTTCAACACAATGCCCTTCGGGCTAAAAAACGCCGGCGCAACATATCAGCGCATGATCCAAACATGTCTGGCAAACTAGATCGGCAAAACAGTGGAGGCGTACGTGGATGATGTGGTCGTCAAATCAAGACATGTCGAATCTCTAGTAGACGACTTGAGGCTTACATTCGATAACCTCCGAAAATACGACATCAAGCTCAATCCGGAAAAATGCGTTTTCGGCGTTCCAGCCGGAAAGCTCTTGGGCTTCATTGTATCCGGTAGAGGAATCGAAGCAAATCCAGCCAAGATCCAAGCTTTGTCACAATTGGATGTCCCAAAAGACCTCAAACAAATAAAGAAATTAACCGGATGTGTGGCGGCTCTAAGCCGCTTCATCTCCCGCCTGGGAGAAAAGGCGCTGCCCCTTTACCGCCTCCTACGGCGCACCAAACACTTCGAGTGGACGGATGTCGCCATGATCGGACTCGATGAAATAAAAGCCATATTGGTAAAAAACCCAGTCCTGGCCGCGCCAAACACCGGCGAGCCAATGCTATTGTACATCGCGGCAACCCATCAAGTTGTCAGCGCAGTGCTCGTCGTTGAGCGAGAAACGGACGAACACAAATTTCCCCTCCAAAGGCCGGTCTACTACGTGTCCATTGTCCTCACTCCATGCAAATCACGGTACCCGCACTATTAGAAAATTGCATACGCGGTATTCATGGCATCCCGGAAGCTACGACACTACTTTCAAGAGTGTTCAATTACAGTAGCCTCGGAAGTACCACTCAATGACATTATCAATAACCGCGAGGCAACGGCCCGGATCGCAAAATGGGCCATTGAGCTTCTCCCGTTCGACATAACCTACAAGCCACGACGAGCTATCAAATCACAAGTGTTGGCCGACTTCATCGCAGAATGGACGGAGGCCGAACTCCCTAAAGAGTACGGCACATACTCAAACTGGATCATGCATTTCGACGGCCCCAAAATGTTGGCCAGACTGGGGGCTGGCGTCGTTTTGACGTCCCCCACAGTAGACACAGTCCAATATGTACTCCAAATTATGTACACGGACTCCAACAATGCAGCCGAATATGAGGCCCTCCTACATGGTCTCCGGATGGCAGTATCCATGGGCATTCAATGCCTAGAGGTACGCGGGGATTCGAACCTCACGATCTCCCAAATAAATGGCGACTTCGACGCCAAGGATCCGAAAATGGCAGCTTACCGCAATGCCGTCCTAAAAATGTCAGCTCGGTTCGAAGGGCTGGAGTTTCACCATATAGCCCGCGAAAATAATCAAGCAGCGGACGTCCTGGAACGCATCGGAGCAAAACGCGATGCAGTCCCCCCCAACATATTTTTGGAAAGATTGTTCAAGCCATCCGTAACATGGGATGGGGAACCCGCAATTAACACCTCGGACACAGCCACACCACTCGACGCTGAACAACCTGACGTAATTGGAGGCCCTGCCAACGAAATTACACCTTCAGCCCACATAATAATGGCGGTTATCACCCCGTGGACAGAACCATTCCTAGCCTACCTTACTAGGCAGGAACTCCCAGAGGACCAAAACGAGGCCCGTTGCATAGTGCGACGATCTAAAGCCTACAAAGTCCACGAGGGGGAGCTTTATAAGAAAAGCACTACCGGAGTCCTTCAAAGGTGCATCTCCGAAGAGGAAGGGCGGAATCTTCTGGCCGAAATTCATGCCGGACTCGGTGGCCATCACGCTGCGGCTTGGTCCCTTGTAAGCAAGGCTTTCCGTACAGGCTTTTATTGGCCGTCGGCCCGGGCAGACGCTCAGGACCTAGTCAAACGGTGCGTCGGTTGCCAGCTCTTTGCCAACCAAAGCCATATGCCACCCACCGCACTCCAAACTATACCCATCACCTGGCCCTTTGCGGTCTGGGGGCCCGAGATGGTGGGACCCCTTAAAGGCGGAACCCACAAGAAAAAATACTTATTGGTCATGGTGGATAAATTCACCAAATGGATAGAAGCCAAGCCTGTCAAGACGGCTAAATCCGGACCTGTGATAGACTTCGTATCCGGGGTCGTACACCGTTATGGTGTCCCCCACAGCATCATAACCGATAACGGTACAAACTTTACAGCTGATGAGGTAAAACTCTGGTGCAAAAACATGGGCATCAAGCTCGATTATGCTTCAGTCTATCACCCACAAACCAATGGCCAGGTCGAACGTGCAAACGGTCTTATCATGAGCGGCATCAAACCCAGACTAGTGCGGTCCCTCAAGGAATCTAACACGCACTGGGTAGAGGAGCTCGACTCCGTACTCTGGGGGCTGCGGACCATGCCAAATCGCACCACCGGATACAACCATTCTTTATGGTGTACGGCGCAGAGGCAGTTCTGCCCTGCGACATAATTCATGACTCACCTAGAGTGCGCATGTACGAAGAAAGAGAAGCCGAGCTCGATCGGCAGGACAGCCTGGACGCCTTGGAGGAGGAGCGTGATGTCGCGAAAGCCCGTTCCGCATTTTATCAACAACAGGCCCGAAGATATCAAAGCAGAGAAGTACGGGCCAAAAATTACAATGTTGGCGAACTAGTTCTACGCCTGCCGGATAAGAAAAAGGACAAACTCAAGCCCAAATGGGAAGGCCCATTTATAATCGACCAAGTCCTGGCTGGTGGGGCGTACCGCCTGCGAGATGCGTCGGATAACCGACTCGAGCCGAACCCGTGGAACGCCACACGTCTCCGAAGATTCTATGCCTAGCGCCGGACTCCATGTTTGTCTCCTTCCCCTGTCCATTTTTTACATTTTTCTGTCTTATATTTCTCTCCTTCCCCTCTTTTTCCTTTATAGCCCTTAAAAGGCTCACTACATGACGCGCCACTTGCGCTCATTTAACCTGGGGGCTTCTTTAACAGAAGCTTATTTATACGGGCTTCATGCCCCACACATGTGTCGAACTTCCGCATGTACCTTTTTCTTCACCATTATATGCATCGATATGACTTAAGTTTTGGCCAAGCTGGGTTGCCTGGCTCCTGTGCTTACCCCTACGTTCCCGATTGTTCGGCTAGGCGGTAAAGGGAGCACCTCTGCGATTGTTACTGCCGGGTCAGCCGGATGTGTACCTCAGACTGGGTGAAGCCAAAAGCTAGCGTTCTTAAGGGAATATTCGGTCGGTGAAATAAAAGATGATCTTTTTATTAATTTTCATGCGCCCCCAGATGCTTTTTCTGCGTCTTTTTACGCAGTTCGGACATGCACTTTAGGGCATGCCTCCCCAGCGAAAGGAACCCTTAACGGAACTATTCTCTCTGGAAGATGCTTCTTACTAACCATGTAATATAACATAACTAGTTGGGCACTTGTCTCATAAAGCACTAATGACCCCTACGCCTGGTCTCCACGCATAACATGGTTCTTGTATAACCGCTATGGTATTCGGACACACTCCGGACCGTCAGGTCCCGAGGTTGAAGCGAAAAGGTCGGCAACGACAAAGGATCTACAATCCGGCTAGAAGGCATTACATATGTCAATTCAAAAGTACATAGTCATTTCGATTGATTGTATTCCTCCTCTATACCATCTAACAGGCTGTCTAATTTACTGTCCTGCTAGGAATACTTTGCGGCCAATTCTACTTGGCCGTACACTAAGCTTACAGGGATCTCCTTCCCGTCAGGCCCCACCTGTCCGACCTCGGCCATGTGGTTTGGGTCAGACTTCATAAAACGGGTCTTCACCATGGCCCAGGCCTCCCTAGCGCCTTGTCGGCAGGCTGATATCTTCCACAACCGGAAGCGCCGCCGAGCTCCCCTCAGCTTCTCCGCAAGCTCTCCAAGGCCCTCGGGCGTGGAGTGGGCAGGCCATAAGGCTTGGGCAACGCCTTGCATCGCCTGCCGAATTCGCTCGTGCAGTTGTAGGAGTTCGGGAAGAAGGTCACCCGTAGAACGGGGCATCTCCTCTGCAGGACGACCTGTGAGCATACCTACAGACAATATTCTGTTATTCGACTTCCTCGCCAAACTCATTTTTCAAAGTTCGTTCAAGCACTTACTAAATATGTCGCGTCGAAGCCGCTGATTCTCCTTCGTGGAGTCCGACAGCTGGCCACGAACGTCCTTAAGTTCAACGTCCAGCTTGGTGTTGGCATCCTGAAGATCATTCTTCTCTCGCCTCACCTTTGTCAACGTACTCTCACCGGCCTTTAACCGGCGTAAGAGTTGTTGCTTCTCCGGATCAAGTCCGGCGCCATCTGCAACATGAATTGTCAGATTTGCACCCAAACCGCACAATACTAATCTTTCGAAGTGTATCTTACCTGAGGGGGTCCCTTTGGGCTCCTCTGCTGCGGCTAGTGAGGCCTCTAGTTGGGCCTTGCACTTTTCCAGCTCCTGGGACAGCACGGTGTTCTTCTCTGTAAGAACCTGCATGTTGTATGATCCTTAAATCAGTTACTTTAACTGTTTCAAGTCTCGGGGGCTACTGGTATATATATATTTAACCAAAATTCTCTTACCCGTATGTCTTTTACATACTGCTCCGTAGCTCTGGCTAAACCATCTTGAGCAGCACGGAGGTACGCATCTCCCGAATTAAAGGCATCTAAAGCCTCTTGGGAGAAACAAGCGTCGCGTAAAACTGTCCGGCGACACCTGTGTTTCATGGCACTCTCCACCTCAGAATTTGTGGCAGACAGCATGTCCGCATCCTCTGTCGGAGGAGTGCCCGGTGCACGCCTTGTGCTCGCCTCCGCTTCCTGGCCGGTCACTGGAACCTGGCTGGTGGAGGCGCGATTGGCAGCCTCTCCGGATATAGTCCGGCGAGGTCTTTTCGTCCTGAAGAAAGCACGAACGTTAATATGCCCTGACGGAATAACACCGCGGAAACGGAGGGTGCATGATACCTTTGCGCCGGCATCTCGGTCCGGACTACATTTCTTTTTTCCCCACGGGGCCCTGCGGCCCCTCGCTGGCTAGCCGCCGCGGGTTCGGCCTCCCGCCTCGGAAATCTCCCATGTGAAACACGGTTGTTGTTAGAAACGCCGGAATACGTGAAAATGGAATCCCCCTCAAGGGAATAAAAACTCCGGTTTCTGTCACTTGGGAGGCCGGGATTAACCCGGGATAATCAGCCACAATAGCGACCAAGGTGTTGTCCTTGCTTAGCTGATGAAACACCCCGTCGATAAGCTCCACCGATATGTCCGGATCTTCTTCAGAGTCCGGATCGAGGGACCGTTCTGGGTCCTCAGGTTGTGGAGGGCGGCTGCTTATATCTTTCACTTCCTGTCGCAGTTCCTGCATTAAGATCGTCAGACTACGTATCTGACCATGGAAGTATAAAATAAACGGGCAAGCGCAATTGTTCGCTTACCCAACTTGGAGGTTCATACATAGTGAATCCGGCCCGTGGGTTAATGCGGAGGAACTCCTCCTTCTCTCCCTTGTACAAAGAGGACAGAATCTTTATTAGGGCGGCAGCCGAGGCCGGCCCCTTACGACCGTAACGCGTGGCGTCATCCTCCCCATTGAAATCCTACATGGGGTGGCCTCTGTATTGAAGCGGCCGCACCCCTCGCATAATGCATGCAGCCATGACTCCGATCATGGTTAGTTCGGAATGAGCCAACGGTCTTATCCGGCCCATCAGGTAAAGGACGTCTCTGTCGGTTTCTCTCTGAGAGCTCCGCGGACGCCAGCTCAAGCGTTTCTTCAACGGAGCACTATTGAACTCAGGGAGACCGGCCCGGATCGGGTCCGGCAGCGGGACGTCATCTATGTAAAACCATTCCGAAGGCCAGTCCTTGGACGCCTTCTTTGGGGTTCCGGATAGGTATCCGGTCCCGGCGATGCGCCATACTTTGGCTCCACCCACTTGGTATATAGACCCCTCTTGAGAACGGGG
This sequence comes from Aegilops umbellulata, assembly GCA_032464435.1. NCBI lineage: Eukaryota > Viridiplantae > Streptophyta > Magnoliopsida > Poales > Poaceae > Aegilops > Aegilops umbellulata. Next base: position 240,064,647 of record CP136055.1, on the reverse strand, counting down.
CACCAGGCAGAATATCTTCTTCCACAGTGCGAAATGAGCCTCGACGCCTAAAAACAGCTCGCAAAGGGCAACGAGGCCCGCAATATGTAACACGGAGCCGGGCGTGAGATTGTGCAGCTGGAGGCCATAGAACTCCAGAAGCCCGCGGAGAAATGGATGAATTGGAAATCCTAGTCCCCTTATTAGATAGGGAACAAGGCACACCCGTTCTCCTTTAGAAGGATTAGGGGTGCTCTCCGCTTGTTTTCCGCCATTGTAGGTGGCGAGACCGGCTCGGACCGGGACCATGTATGCCTGAGGGAGAAATCCCTTGGCCTGAAGCGACACTAACTCGCTATGCGGGATGGTGCAACTCTCCCAGTCCTCGGGCTTAGGACCGAAGGGGCGAGGGGAGGAGCTGCGACGGCTGGCCATGTTGGAATGGACTTTAGCTGGGAAAGCTCCGGTGATAACTCGCGGAGAGGAGAAGATGCGGTTTGGATCTAAATCCTCATCCCGTTAAATAGGCGGCTCGTTTATATGGCTAGGGGTGTGGATGTAAAAACGCCCCAGGCCTTTCGCATCCATTCAATACGTGGAAGACAACCATTATTGGGCGCAGAAGCCGAGGAGCGCTACATTACAAAAATCGGACATTATTCGTACAGGTACACAGAATTTGGGAAAGAACCCGCCTTGCAATGCCGAAGACAATTTGCGCGTCGGACTCATCGTCATTGAAGCCTGGTTCGGGGGCTACTGAGGGAGTCCTGGATTAGGGGGTGTTCGGGTAGCCGGACTATACCTTCGCCGGACTCCAGGACTATGAAGGTACAAGATTGAAGACTTCGTCCCATGTCCGGATGGAACTTTCCTTGGCGTGGAAGGAAAGCTAGGCGATGCGGATATTCAAGATCTCCTGCTTATGTAACCGACTCTGTGTAACCCTAACCCTATCCGGTGTCTATATAAACCGGAGGGTTGTAGTCCGTAGGACATCCATCATCATACACAATCATACCATAGGCTAGCTTCTAGGGTTTAGCCTCCTTGATCTCGTGGTAGATCTACTCTTGTACTACCCATATCATCAATATTAATCAAGCAGGAGTAGGGTATTACCTCCATCGAGAGGGCCCGAACCTGCGTAAAAACATCGTGTCCCTTGTCTCCTGTTACCATCCGGCCTTGGCGCACAGTTCGGGACCCCCTACCCGAGATCCGCCGGTTTTGACACCGACAGTTGGGTTTTACCTTAATGAACATTAGTAGTTGCGGATGCTTGCTAATAGTTCCAATCATAAGTGCATAGAATTCCAAGTCAGGGATGACATGCTAGCAGTGGCCTCTCCCACATGAAACTTGCTATCGGTCTAGTAAAGTAGTCAATTGCTTAAGGGACAATTTCGCCACACCAACCATCACTTTTCCACACTCGCTATATTTACTTTTTGCTTCTTTACTTACAACAGCCCCTAGCTTTTATTTACGCTCTCTTTACTTTCTTACTAGCTTATCCGAAAACTCCTACAAAGTACTTCTAGTTTCATACTTGTTCTAGGTAAAGTAAACGTTAAGCGTGTGTACAGTTGTATCGTTGGTCGATAGAACTTGAGGGAATATTTGTTCTACCTTTAGCTCCTCGTTGGGTTCGACACTCTTACTTATCGAAAACTGTTGCGATCCCCTATACTTGTGGGTTATCAAGACCTTTTTCTGACGTTGTTGCCGGGGAGCAATAGCGTGGGGTGAATATTCTCGTGTGTGCTTGTTTGCTTTATCACTAAGTAACTTTTATTTGCTGTTCTTAGTTGTTTTCTATCTTTAGTTATGGGTAGGAAACGCAAAATACCAAAAAAAATTAGTTGTGCCTACTGAACCAATGGTTGAAGAACCACTCAAAATCTATCACACTGCTGAAGCTTATTACTTGGATCATCTTCGATCCCTTTGTGCTCGTGCTGAAACCCCAACTAGCTTAGTTGAGGGCAAATATTTAGATGAGCATGCTTGTTATGTGCGACACCGTATATCTGAAAAAGGGAAACGTTTACTGTATCAAATTCATCGTTTGCAATGCTATGCTTGGAATTTATGTGAAATTTATGATTTTACTTGTTGTTCTGAAAACCCTAAGAAACACCTTCCCTACCAATGTGAGTTTAGTGATAATGGAATCGTATCTTCGTATGCTAAAGGTGTTTATAGTTACTAGGATGTTCAACAAATTGAAGAATTTGTTGCTTTTAAGGGTGCTTATGAAATTGCTTCTTTGATTGAAAAGTATGATGCTACTCTTTACAAATCTGAAAATTTTGCCATACTTAAATATTGCTATGATAATTATGCTTCTAATGCCTATGTTAAACTATATATTGAGGAATACTCCGTTGTCCAATAAGAGACTAATATTTTGCAGGAGTCTATGGAAGAAGAAATTGCTGAAACTATGAGCTCATTGGATGAAAAAGATGATGAGGAGAGCGAAGAACAAAAGGAGGAAGAGCGGATTAGCTACCCGTGCCCACCTTCTAATGAGAGTAACTCTTCAACTCATACATTGTTTAATTCCCCTTCGTGCTTACCGAAGGATGATTGCTATGATGACTGTTACGATCCCGTTGATTATCTTGAAATATCCCTTTTTGATGATGCTTGCTATGCTCGTGGCCAAGATGCCAATATGAATGATGCTTATGGAGATGAACTTGCTATAGTTCCTTATGTTAAACATGAAATTGTTGCTATTGCACCCACGCATGATAGTCCTATTATCTTTTTGAATTCTCCCGAATATACTATATCGGAGAAGTTTGCCCTTATTAAGGATTATATTGATGGGTTGCCTTTTACCATTGCACATGATGATTTTGATAGATATAATATGCATGTGCTTGCTGCTCCTACTTGTAATTATTATGAGAGAGGAACTATATCTCCGCCTCTCTATGTTTCCAACATGAAAAAATTGCAAGAAACTGTTTATACTATGCATTGGCCTTTACTAGGTGTGCATGAATTGTTCTTCTATGACATGCCGATGCAAAGGAAGAGAGTTAAACTTCGTCATTGCTTGATTTATGTTGCTTTGTGCTCACTACTAAATTAGAAATCATTGCTAATTAAAAATGGCTTTGATATACCTTGGGATCCGGGTGGATTCACTACTTGAGCACTATATGCCTAGCTTAATGGCTTTAAAGAAAGCGCTGCCAGGGAGACAACCCAGAAGTTTTAGAGAGTCATTTATTTATGTTGAGTGCTTTCATATAGTTTAAAAACAACAAAAATAAAGAGGGGAACCCAAAACTTTTTCAAAAAGAAAAGTGAAAGTGAGAGAGACAAGCATTGTGAAAATGGGGGACGTCCTTGAACTTTGTTCATGCCCATGGGAACTTTGCGAATCTTGATTACAGAAACTTTTCAACAAAAATAATTATCCCCTTGTACAATTACATTGTATTATAAAAATAATGTGCCAAGGTTTGCCTTTAGGATGTTTACGATGCTTGTTGGTTTGTGCGGTGCAGGACAGAAACTTTGGCTGTAGTGCATGGATTTTAATTTTTTACTGGAACGTCAAATGGTTCTGATTCTTTTTGCACTGTCTTGCTGTACAAATTGTTTATTTTTCCTAATTTTGGCAGAAGTTTTCAAGTATCAGAAGTATAGTGAATGTTCAGATTGCTACAGACTGTTCTGTTTTAGACAGATTCTGTTTTTGATGCATAGTTTGCTTGTTTTGATGAAACTATCAATTTATATCAGTGGATTAAGCCATGAAAAAGTTATATTACAGTATACACAATGAAAAAACAAAATATGAATTGGTTTTCAATAGTACTTAGAGTAGTGGTTTGCTTTATTATACTAAGGGATCTTGCCGAGTTTTCTGTTGAAGTTTTGTGTGGATGAAGTGTTCGATGATTGAGAAGGTTTCGATGTGAGAAGAAGGAAGAGAGGCAAGAGCTCAATCTTGGGGATGCCCGAGGCACCCCAAGTAAATATTCAAGGAGACTCAAGCGTCTAAGCTTGGGGATGCTGGGGAGGCATTCCCTCTTTCTTCAACAAGTATCGGTATGTTTTCGGATTCGTTTCGTTCATGCGATATGTGCGATCTTGGAGCGTCTTTTGCATTTAGTTTTCACTTTTCTTTTATACACCATGCTGGTATGAGATAGTCCTTGGTTGATTTATAGAATGCTCTTTGCACTTCACTTATATCTTTTGAGTATGGCTTTATAGAATGCTTCATGTGCTTCACTTATACCATTTGAAGTTTGGATTGCCTGTTTCTCTTTACATAGACAACCACCACTTGTAGAATGCTCTTTTGCTTCACTTATATTTGTTAGAGCGTGGGCATATCTTTTGTAGAAAGAATTAAACTCTCTTGCTTCACTTATACCTATTTAGAGAGATGACAGGAACTGGTCATTCACATGGTTAGTCATTAATTCCTACATAAACTTGTAGATCACTGAATATGATATGTTTGATTCCTTGCAATAGTTTTGCGATATAAAGATGGTGATATTAGAGTCATGCTAGTTGAGTAATTGTGAAATTGAGAAATACTTGGGTTGAGGTTTGCAAGTCCTGTAGCATGCACGTATGGTGAACCGTTATGTAACAAAGTCGGAGCATGAGGTGTTTATTGATTGTCTTCCTTATGAGTGGCGGTCGGGGACGAGCGATGGTCTTTTCCTACCAATCTATCCCCCTAGGAGCATGCGCGTAGTACTTTGTTTCAATGACTAATAGATTTTCGCAATAAGTATGTGAGTTCTTTATGACTAATGTTGAGTCCATGGATTATACGCACTCTCACCCTTCCATCATTGCTAGCCTCTTCGGTACCGTGCATTGCCCTTTCTCACCTCGAGAGTTGGTGCAAACTTCGCCGGTGCATCCAAACCCCGTGATATGATACGCTCTATCACACATAAACCTCCTTATATCTTCCTCAAAACAGCCACCATACCTACCTATCATGGCATTTCCATAGCCATTCCGAGTATATTGCCATGCAACTTCCATCATCATCATCATATACATGACTTGAGCATCATTGTCATATTGCTTTGCATGATCGTAAGATAGCTAGCATGATGTTTTCATGGCTTGTCCGTTTTTTGATGTCATTGCTACGCTAGATCATTGCACATCCCGGTACACCACCGGAGGCATTCATATAGAGTCATATCTTTGTTCTAGATATCGAGTTGTAATATTGAATTGTAAGTAAATAAAAGTGTGATGATCATCATTATTAGAGCATTGCCCCAGTGAGGGAAGGATGATGGATACTATGATTCCCCCATAAGTCGGGATGAGACTCCGGACTTTACAAAAATAAAAGAGGCCAAAGAAGCCCAAATAAAAAAAGAGGCCAGAGAAGCCCACCAAAAAAATAAAAATAAAAAGAGAAAAGAGAAAATAAAAAAATGAGAGAAAAAGAGAGAAGGGGCAATATTACTATCCTTTTACCACACTTGTGCTTCAAAGTAGCACCATGTTCTTCATATATAGAGTCTCTTGAGTTAACACTTTCATATACTAGTGGGAATTTTCATTTATAGAACTTGGCTTGTATATTCCGATGATGGGCTTCCTCAAATGCCCGAGGTCTTCATGAGCAAGCAAGTTGGATGCACACCCACTTAGTTTCAGTTTGAGCTTTCATATACTTATAGCTCTAGTGCATCCGTTGCATGGCAATCCCTACTCCTCACATTGATATCTATTAATGGGCATCTCAATAGCCCGTTGATACGCCTAGTTGATGTGAGACTTTCTCCTTTTTTATCTTCCCCACATAACCCCCATCATCATATTCTATTCCACCTATAGTGCTATGTCCATGGCTCACGCTCATGTATTGCGTGAAAGTTGAAAAGGTTTGAGAACGTCAAAAATATGAAACAATTGCTTGGCTTGTCATCGGGGTTGTGCATGATGTGAATGCTTTGTGTGGTGAAGATGGAGCATAGCTAGACTATATGATTTTGTAGGGATGAGCTTTCTTTGGCTATGTTATTTCAATAAGACATAATTGCTTCGTTGGTATGCTTGAAGTGTTATTATCTTTATGTCAAAGGATGGACTATTGCTTTGAATCACTCATGTCTTAATATTCATGCCATGATTAGACATATGATCAAGATTATGCTAGGTAGCATTCCACATCAAAAATTATCTTTTTTATCATTTACCTACTCGAGGACGAGCAGGAATTAAGCTTGGGGATGCTGATACGTCTCCGTCGTATCTATAGTTTTTTATTGTTCCATGCCAATATTATTCAACTTTCATATACTTTTTGGCAACTTTTTATATTATTTTTGGGACTAACATATTGATCAAGTGCCTAGTGCCGGTTCTTGTGTGTTGCATGTTTTTGGTTTCGCAGAATATCCATATCAAACGGAGTCCAAACGGGATAAAAACGGACGGAGCTTATTTTTGGAAAATATGGAAAATTCGGAAGGAAAATCAATGCGAACCAGTGCCCGAGGTGGTCACGAGGCAGGGGCGCCCCCCCTTAGGGCACGCCCCTACCCTCGTGAGCCCACCGTAAGGCGGTTGACGCTCTTCTTTTGCCACAAGAAAGCTAATATTCGGGGGGGGGGGGGGAATCACTGCGATGGTTTCAGGCCAATCGGAGTTACGGATCTCCATATATACATGAAACGGTGAAACAGAGCGAGAACAGAACACAGAACCAGAGAGAAACAGAGAGATAGATCCAATCTCGGAGGGGCTCTCGCCCCTCCCATGCCATGGAGGCCAAGGACCAGAGGGGAAACCCTTCTCCCATCTAGGAAGGAGGTCAAGGAAGAAGAGGAAGAAGGGGGGCCCTCTCCCCCTCTCCTCCGGTGGCGTCGGAACGCCGCTATGGGCATCATAATCATCACCGCGATCTTCACCAACACCTTCGCCATCTTCACCAACATATCCATCACCTTCCCCCCTCTATCTACAGCGGTCCACTCTCCCGCAACCCGCTGTACCCTCTACTTGAACATGGTGCTTTATGCTTCATATTATTATTCAATGATGTGTTGCCATCCTATGATGTCTGAGTACATTTTCGTTGTCCTAACGGTGGTTGATGAATTGCTATGATTGATTTAATTTGCTTGTGGTTATGTTGTTGTCCTTTGGTGCCCAACATATGAGCGCGCGCGTGGATCACACCATAGGGTTAGTTGTATGTTGATAGGACTATGTATTGGAGGGCAAGAGTGACAGAAGCTTCAACCTAGCATAGAAATTGATGCATACGAGATTGAAGGGGGACCAATATATCATAATGCTATGGTTGGGTTTTACCTTAATGAACATTAGTAGTTGCGGATGCTTGCTAATAGTTCCAATCATAAGTGCATAGAATTCCAAGTCAGGGATGACATGCTAGTAGTGGCCTCTCCCACATGAAACTTGCTATCGGTCTAGTAAAGTAGTCAATTGCTTAAGGGACAATTTTGCCACACCTACCATCACTTTCCACACTCGCTATATTTACCTTTTGCTTCTTTACTTACAACAGCCCCTAGCTTTTATTTACGCTCTCTTTACTTTCTTGCTAGCTTGTCCGAAAACTCCTACAAAGTAATTCTAGTTTCATACTTGTTCTAGGTAAAGTGAACGTTAACCGTGCGTAGAGTTGTATCGGTGGTCGATAGAACTTGAGGGAATATTTGTTCTACCTTTAGCTCCTCGTTGGGTTCGACACTCTTACTTATCGAAAATTGTTGCGATCCCCTATACTTGTGGGTTATCAAGTGGTTAGTCATGCCTATGGGTTTATCGGAAGCACCGGGTACTTTCATGCGTCTTATGCATTATGTGTTTCGCCCTTATATTGGTGAATTTGTTGTTGTCTACTTTGACGATATCCTTGTTTTTAGCAAATCTCTCAAAGAGCATGTCACCCACCTTCACACCGTGCTACAAACTCTTCGAAAAGAGCAACTTTATGCTAATATGGAAAAATGCCTTTTTGGTGTTGATAAGCTTGTTTTCTTGGGTTTTGTAGTATCTTATAAGGGTGTTCATGTTGATGAATCTAAGATCAATGCTATTAAAACTTGGCCCCAACCAACAAATTTGCAACAAGTGCGTAGTTTTCTTGGTTTAGCTGGTTTCTAACATAGATTTGTGAAGGATTTTAGCACCATTGCTTCACCTTTACATGCTTTGAGCAAGAAGAATGCACCCTTTGTTTGGGGACCATCTCAAGATAGCGCATTCAATGAGCTTAAGAATTTGCTTACTCATGCTCCCTGATAGAGGCAAAGGTGTCCCGATGTTTCGATGAGATGGTGGCTATCGTTTCTGTGGGAGTCGACCTTGACGATCCGACTACGAACATGCGAGACGTCGCGCCTTAGCAATCACTAAACCAACTTCCGAGGGTTATTGACCACGCCGGAGCACGATCAACCTGACCATGAGGGCCTGTTTCCTGCGAGCAAATGAAGAACAAGCAAGAAACTAAGATTGCAATCTGGATATTGCGAATATAAGAGGAAAGCTTTATTAATGAAGGTGGGGTTATGTGATGCCTTGGTCTGGTCGTTGAACACAAACGAAGTACGCGAAGTTGCAGCTATGGCGAACTTTTGATCTAAACAAAACCCAAAGTCTAAACGGTGCCCTAAGGGCTGTATATATGGAGGAAGAGGGGGAAATTTCGTGGCCCTTGGGGAAGGGGTCCGAATCCAACCCTATCTCTTGTTTCCCCACACATACGGACTCTAAAAACAGCATATACTTAAGTATTTCGAAATTACATGGGCCTGGCCCAATAATAAGGTGACGCAGCACCTAAAATAGCCTCTGGACGAAATTTATGAAGTGGCATCTTGTATATTTCGTCCAAGGCTTCATTCACTCCTTATGGTGGCTTCAAAGTCCTGAAATCTTCACTTGTAACTCCGTTCTTGTTCCCCTTGCGCATGCCATCAACTCCATGCTTGTTCTTGCTCCAATGTTCACCCTTCTCCAAGCTAGGCCCTTCATTTGTAAGCAAAACAAATGTATCCAATTTAGGCAGCATCATATTCTCATGAACATTAGAAACATTACCAAGAAACGAAAGTACCTGGTAATTTAATTAGCATGCGCGAGCTCTAGTAATTGGTCCATTATATGTAACAGTAGGGGTTGTGGGTGTAACAATGGTATTGATGTCCTCATCACTCCCGTGCTTGCATTACAAACTTTGACAAACCTTTTGAAATTCATTGCGATGCTAGTGGTAATGGCATAGGAGGTGTGTTAACGCAAGAGAAGCGCCCCATATCATATTTTAGTGAGAAACTTTTTGGAGCGCAACTCAATTACCCCACCTATGACAAAGAGCTATATGCTTTAGTGCGAGTTTTGCGTGAATGGGAACATTACCTCCGCCCTCACGAATTCATCATCCATACCGATCATGAAACACTTAAATATCTTAAGGGTCAAACTAAGCTGAACAAGCGTCATGCTAAGTGGAGTGAATTTATTGAGTCTTTTCCTTATGTCATAAAGTATATTAAAGGCAAGGAAAATGTTGTGGCGGATGCGCTTTCCCATATATGCATGCTTGTCACTCAACTTGAATTGAATGTCATTGGTTTTGAACACATAAAAGACTTATATGAGCATGATCCTACTTTTGCCATCCCTTATGCTAAATGTTTGACGCATACATCTTGGGAATGCTATTACATCAAAGATGGATATCTTATGAGAGCTAACAAACTTTGCATCCCTGAGTCTTCTCTTCGTTTGTTGCTTTTGCAAGAATCTCATGGAGGACTAATGGGACATTTTGGACGCGACAAGACCCTTGCTACGCTCTCCAAGAACTACTTTTGGCCTAAGATGTTCCTCGACGTCAACCGCTTCACCAACCGATGTTCTACATGTCGCAAAGCTAAGTCTAAAGCTCAATCTCATGGACTATATATGCCTCTTCCAATTCCGTATCAACCATGGGAAGATATTAGCATGGATTTTGTGCTTGGTTTGCCTGGAACTAGAAATGGCAAGGATTCCGTTTTTGTTGTTGTGGACCGATTCTCCAAAATGGCTCATTTCATTCCTTGCAACAAGATAGACGATGCTTCACATCTTGCCAATCTCTTTTGTAGGGAAATATTGCGTCTACATGGAGTGCCAAAGACGATTGTCTCGGACCGCGACGTCAAGTTCTTGAGTTACTTTTGGAAGACCTTATGCGCCAAGCTCGGAATCAAGCTACTATTCTCCACGGCATATCATCCACAAACTGACGGCCAAAGGAGGTGACAAACCGCATGCTATCCACTCTACTACACGAGTTGATAAAGAAGAACAACAAGGAGTGGGAGGAGTGCCTACCTATCGCAGAGTACGCCTACAACCGGGAGACGAGTACGTGAACGAGGAACCTGTTGAGAACGCTTTCGAGGATCAAGCTTTCGACAACCCTGAGAACCTTGCAGGCAAGATGACCATACCCTCGAAATCACTTCTATCTTTGCTTGCTAGTTGCTTGCTCTTTTGCTATGCCTATGCTGCGATACCTACCACTTGCTTATCATGCACCCCATATTGTTAAACCAAGCCCCTAACCCACCTTGTCCTAGCAAACAGTTGTTTGGCTATGTTACCGCTTTGCTCAGCCCCTCTTATAGCGTTGTTAGTTGCAGGTGAAGATGAAGTTTGTTCCTTGTTGGAACATGGAGTTGTTGTTCCCTGATTGGAACATGTTTACTTGTTGGGATATCACAATATATCTTATTTAATTAATGCATCTATATACTTGGTAAAGGGTGGAAGGCTCGGCCTTATGCCTGGTGTTTTGTTCCACTCTTGCCGCCCTAGTTTCCGTCATATCGGTGTTATGTTCCCGGATTTTGCGTCCCTAACGCGGTCGGGTGATTTATGGGACCCCCTTGACAGTTCGCTTTGAATAAGACTTTTCCAGCAAGGCCCGACATTGGTTTTACCATTTGCCTACCACCTATACCTTTCCCTTGGGAGTAGCTAACCCGAGGGTCATCTTTATTCAGCCCCCCCCCGGGCCAATGCTTGTCTAAGTGTTGGTCCGAACCGAGCAGCCTGCGGGGCCCCCTCGTGGAAACTCGAGGCTTGGTTTTACTCGTAGCTTGTCTTATCCGGTGTTGCCCTGAGAACGAGATATGTGCAGCTCCTATCAGGATGTCGGCGCATCGAGCGGCTTTGCTGGACTTGTTTTATTACTGTCGAAATGTCTTGTAGCCGGGATTCCGAGACTGATCAGGTCTTCCCGGGGAGAAGGAATATCCTTCGTTGATCGCGAGAGCTTATAATGGGCTAAGTTGGGACACCCCTGCAGGGTATTATCTTTCGAAAGCCGTGCCCGCGGTTATGTGGCAGATGGGAATTTGTTAATGTCCGGTTGTAGAAAACCCGAAGTTGATCTTAATTAAAATACACCAACCGCGTGTGTAACCGTGATGGTCTCTTCTCGGCGGAGTCCGGGAAGTGAACACGGTGTTGGAGTTATGTTTGACGTAAGTAGTTTCAGGATCACTTCTTGATCATAGTTGTTCGACCGTGCTTTTGCTTTCTCTTCTCACTCTCTTTTGCGTTGTTAGTCACCATATATGCTAGTCGCTTGCTGCAGCTCCTCCTCATTACCCCCATCCTTCCTATAAGCTTAAATAGTCTTGATCTCGCGGGTGTGAGATTGCTGAGTCCCCGTGACTCACAGATACTTCCAAAACCAGTTTGCAGGTGCCGATGAAACCGTGCAGGTGACGCACCCGAGCTCAAGGAGGAGCTCGATGAAGATCTTGTTCATTGTGTTGTTTCATTCCAGTTGATCAGTAGTGGAGCCCAGGTCGGGACGATCGGGGATCTGTGTAGCATTTGGGGTAGTCTTCTTTTATTTTGGTTCCGTAGTCGGACCTTGATTGTATCTGTATGATGTAATGCTTTTCTCATGTATTGTGTGAAGTGGCGATTGTAAGCCAACTATGTATCTCTTTCCCTTATGTATTACATGGGATGTGTGAAGATTACCTCACTTGCGACATTGCTTTCAATGCGGCTATGCCTCTAAGTCGTGCTTCGACACGTGGGAGATATAGCCGCATCGAGGGCGTTACATCTTGGACGGGATCCACTCCTTTCGTGAAAGATCGGGCGTTTAGGGTCTCACCCTACATCAGACACCCATCTTGTTATCCTTAATAGCAATGATACATACATGTCGGTTCCCCTTCTGTCACTAGGATCAAGCACCGTAAGATCCAGCCCATCACAAAGCACCTCTTCCCATTGCAAGATAAATAGATCAAGTTGGCCGAACAAAACCCAAATATCGGAGAAGAAATATGAGGCTATAAGTAATCATGCATATAAGAGATCAAAAGACTCAAATAACTTTCATGGATAAAAACATAGATCTGATCATAAACTCAAAGTTCATCGGATCCCAACAAACACACCGCAAAAAGAGTTACATCAAGTAGATCTCCAAGAGACCATTGTATTGGGAATCAAGAGAGAGAGAGGATGCCATCTAGCTACTAACTACGAACCCGTAGGTCTATAATGAACTACTCACGCATCATCGGAGAGGCACCAATGAGGATGATGAACCCCTCCGTGATGGTGTCTAGATTGGATCTAGTAGTTCTGGAACTTGCGGCCGCTGGAGTTGATTTTCGTCGACTCCCCTAGGGTTTCTGGAATATTGGGGTATTTATAGAGCAAAGAGGCGGTGCGAGAAGTCACCGAGGTGGGCACAACCCACCTGGGCGCCCAGGCGCGCCCTGGTGGGTTGTGCTCCCCTCGGAGCACCCCTCTAGTACTTTTTCGACCCATCTTGTGTATTCTGGTCCAGAAAAAAATCCACAACAAGTTTCGCTACGTTTGGACTCCGTTTGGTATTGATTTCCTGTGATGTAACAAACAAGCAGAAAATATCAACGGGCACTGGGCACTATGTCAATAGGTTAGTCCCAAAAAATGATATAAAATGATTGTAAAACATCCAAAAATGATAATATAACAACATGGAACAATAAGTATAGATACGTTGGAGACGTATCACCCAGTATCGGTCAAGAATTTGTGTGAACTTGTCTTGCAGAAAACTTGTAGTTCAAGGCATAGTCCACTATTCAAGATGTGATCTAGTGTAGCATAAAACTCTAAGTGGAAGTTCAACTTCACAGTCTCCACTAAGCACCGGTACATAAACAATGATGAGATGTGCCAATGAGACTTTGTGGGGGATTGTTGGAATTTGCTAGTGGGCCTTTGGCCCAAAGCTCAACTAAAATTCTGAAATTCTCTTGGCCCATTCATGCACACATGTGAGTGGTGTGAGTGGAACTAAAGTTTAGCCCACCCCGGAAGTTGAGTGAGACTTGCACCTCTTTATAAGGTGAGCTCTTCTACCACTTGTATGAGCATGAGAAGAGGAGACCTACACGCGCGCCCCTCCTCCTCGCTCGCCTCACCACACCACGCCTCGTCACGGCGCGCCGCCGGTTGTGGGAATGAGACGAGTCGAGGACAGAGCTATGCACGTTGTATATATGTTTGCTGCTCGGGAAAAATTAATATGTCATTAATTAATAATTAATGGACGCGTTAATTACTCAGACATTTCGATTCGTTTGGATCATGGGGTTGTTACTTGGACGTGGGTTTTTCTCCACGCCCTACCCGACCCGCATTATATAGTCAAGCATACGTGATACGTCTACCCTAGCTGCCGCCACATCGTATGGTTTCGCACCACCGTTCCAGATCATTGCGACGCCACGCAAGTCTTCTCCATTCCTCTTTTAGGCGTGCACCGCGAGAAGGGACAGCAAGCCTCCGGAACCCCGCCTCTCGTGATCCTGTACGGGAGAGAGGCGGTCAGGTTTTTGGGGAGCACACCCACACGACTGCTGGCAGCGACGACTTCGTCAACGACGACTTCTTCCCCGACCTCGACAACCTCTTCCTCAATGACATGGGTGACAACATCAACGCCGGCAGTTCTACTCTCGCTGCACCGTATGTGATCTTGTCCTCTTTGTTTGAGATCGTGCTAGAATTCTTAGTTCTAGTATGTGCCCTGGATATGGTATGTTCTTCTACTATGCTAGTCCGCATGATTAGTTTAATCTCTGTTTTTGTCATCATGATTTAATTACTATTTACTTGGATTAAATCTCATAGTAATTTTCTCATATATTCAACACCTATAGTGCGTAAAAACGGTCTACCAAGTATAATTGGACAAGACGGATTGCAATCAATATCAAGAACAATAAAATCTATAGGCACACAATTCCTATTTGCAAGAATAAGAACATCATTAATTCTTCCCATATGCTTTTTAATAGTAGAATCTGCTAAGTGCAAATTAAGAGAACATTCTTCAATATCGGTAAGACCAAGCACATCACATAAAGATTTCGGAAACTGTGGAAACACTAGCACCCAAATCACACAAGGCAAAACACTCATAATTTTTAATCTTGACTTTGATAGTAGGTTCTCATTCATCATGTAATTTTCTAGGAATTGAGATATATAATTCCAATTTTTCTTCCAAAGCTTTCATCATGGACTCTACGATATGTTTAGTAAAAGCTTTATTTTGTTCATAGGCATGAGGTGAATTAGTCATGGATTGCAACAAAAGAAATACAATCAATTAAAGAGCAATTATCATAATTAAAGTCTTTGTAATCCAATAGAGTGGGCACATCACTAGTGAAAGTTTTGACCTCTCCAAACCAACTTTTATCAAATTTCTCAACAAGATTTTCAACCTCCGAATTATCGGGGCGCCTTCTAGGTAAAGTTGACTCGCTTCCAAACCCACTTTTACTATTATCACAAGCATATTCATCATGAGGTGTAAATAAATTTTCAAGATCATAAGAATCATTATCACCCCAATCGTGATCATTGCAATAAGTAGTGGCCATAGCAAAACAAGCATCCCCAAGCTTGGGGTTTTGCATATCACTAACACAATTGACATTAATAGAATTTATAATAACATGATTGCAATCATGCTTTTTCATTCAAGGAGCTATCATGAATCACTTTCTAAATTTCTTTGTTTAACACTTCATCTCAATTTTCGGATTCATAAATCTCAAGCAAAACTTCATAAAGATAATCTAGTGAACTCAATTCACTAGCAATTGGTTCATCATAATTAGATCTCTTAAAAAGATTGGCAAGTGGATGGGGATCCATATCAATAGATTTTTAGCAAGCAAAGATGCAAGAAAATAGAAGGCACATGGCGACGCAAGCAAACATAGCAAACAAGAGATCTAATGAGAAAAAGGGCAAACAAAAAAAGAGACGAATAAAACGACAAATTTTTGTGAAGTGTTGGAGATGAAAACGAGAGGAAAATGGCAAATAATGTAAATTTCAAGGAGATGAGATTTGTGATTAGGAACCTGATAGATGTTGATGATGTCTCCCCGGAAACGGCGCCAGAAATCCTTTCTTGATGGCTCGTGTACGCGACAGTTTTCCCCCGAAGAGGAAGGGATAATGCATTACAACTACGGTAGGTATTTCCCTCAGTGATGAAACCAAGGTTATCGAACCAGTAGGAGAACCAAGCAACACTATGTAAATGGTATCTGCACACAAAGAACAAATACTTGCAACCCGACGCGTAAGAGGGGTTGCCAATCCCTCTTGGGTAAAAAGATAGATTAATTTGTATGATTTTGGATAAATAGATCTCTCGACAAAACAAAACAAATTAAATAAAGAAAAATTGCAGCAAGGTATTTTTGGGTTTTTAGAATTATAGATCTGAAAACAAAAGCAAATAAAAATAGATCTCGAAGCAAATATGATAAAGAATAAACCCGGGGGCCGTAGATTTCACTAGTGGCTTCTCTCGAGAAAATAGCATACGACGGGTAAACAAATTACTGTTGGGAAATTGATAGAACTTCAAACAATTTATCCAGGCAATGATCATTATATAGGCATCACGTCCAAGATTAGTAGACTAACTCCTGCCTGCATATACTACTGTCACTCCACATATCGACCGCTATTCAACATGCATCTAGTGTATTAAGTTCATGGAGAAACGGAGTAATGCAATAAGAACGATGACATGATGTAGACAAGATCTATTCATGTAGGAATAGACCCCACCTTGTTATCCTTAATGGCAACGATCAATACGTGTCTTGCTGCCCCTTCTGTCACTGGGAAAGAACACCACAAGATCGAACCCATCACAAAGCACCTCTACCCATGGCAAGAAAAATCAATCTAGTCGGCCTAACTAAACCAAAGATTCAAAGAAGAAATACGAGGCTATAAGTAATCATGCATATAAGAGACCAAAACTCAAATAACTTTCATGGATAAAATAGATCTGATCATAAACTCAAAGTTCATCAGATCCCAACAAATACACCGCAAAAAGAGTTACATCAAATAGATCTCCAAGAGACCATTGTATTGAGAATCAAAAAGAGAGAAGAATCCATCTAGCCACTGCCTACAGACTCGTAGGTCTATGATGAACTACTCACGCGTCATCGGAGAGGCACCAATGAGGATGATGAACCCCTCTGTGATGGTGTCCAGATTGGATCTCGTGGTTCTGGAAGTTGCGGCGGCTGGAATTGTGTTTCGTCGACTCCCCTAGGGTTTCTAGAATATTTGCGAATTTATAGGGTGAAGAGGCGGCGCGGGAGGCCACCGAGGTGGGCACAACCCACCAGGGCGCGCCTGGGCCTCTAGGCGCGCCCAGGTGGGTTGTGCCCCCCTCGGGGCACCCCTCTGGTACTTCTTTGGCCCATCTTTTGTCTTCTGGTCCAGAAAAAATCTCCAAAAAGTTTCGCTGTGTTTGGTATTGATTTTATGTGAAGTAAAAAACAAGCAAAAAACAACAAGTGGCACTGGGCACTATGTCAATAGGTTAGTCCCAAAAAATGATATAAAGTTGCTATAAAATGATTGTAAAATATTCAAGAATGATAGTATAATAGCATGGAACAATAAAAAATTATAGATACGTTGGAGAAATATCCACGCTGGAGCTCCGAAGATTGGGAAAGTGATGGTGAGAGGAAGGAGAAGGCATACACCGATAGCGGTGGCCGTTCCCCTTTTATAGGCTGCTGAAATACCAAAGGTCCTTTAACTGCGCCACAAGTATCTCCACTTCTTGATACACTCGTAACGTTATGCGCGAGTGGGATGATCGAAATCGTTGATCATATCCCCAAAATGCAAGGCACGATCCCCACCTCGATGAGACGTGCCTATGAAGGGGTTGGCTCGAACCGCGCATCAAGTACACACAACGGTTTGGTGTTTATGACCGGACGTGACCCTTCGCCGGAAGTTATCAGGCGAAGGCACTGTTCACACTTGAGGCTAAGTAAGACCGACGATCCGGATTCCGGATACTACTTAATGGAGTGCATGACCGAACTTGACCAGATGGGTTTTTTGGAGATTCAACCGAGGAAGATTATTCCGAACACACAGGGAGAGAAGTACTCGCCCGCAAGCTGGAGACTGCAGATTCAGGAGTTATAAGACGCCAGTGTTGGAGGCTAGTTCGGGGGCTACTGAGGGAGTCCTGGACTAGGGGGTCCTCGGGCCGCCGACCTACTTCTTATGGGCCGGCGGGTGGCCCGCGGTATGACTACTACGAGACCGAGCTACAAGGCGACTCCGTGTTCGGACAGGAAACCCTCGAAGTATTGGTGTGTCCTCCAAGTCAAGATGGAAGATTCAACATGTTTATTTCCCTTGTTGTAACCAACCATGTGTAACCCTAGTACCCCTGGTGTCTGTATAAACCAGAGGGTTTGGTCCGTAGAGGCTAGAACAACAACCATCATCCTACTAGCCTAGGATTTAGTTCATCTGATCTCGTGGTAGATCGACTCTGTAACCATCCTATACACTTCAATATAATCAAGCATGACGTAGGGTTTTACCTCTTAGAGAGGACCCGTACCTGGGTAAACATTGTGTCCTTCGTCCCTTGTTCCCCATTGGTCCAAGATCCACAGCTAGGGACCCCCTACGCGAGATCCGCCGGTTTTGGCACCGACAACATGCTCCACTAACGAGCTGGTTCGCGCGGTGCTGCGAGGGATGCATGCTTATGCTGCCAGCCGAGCCACCTAGGGAGACAATGGCTGGTGTGTGATGTCACCGCGCTGTGCCCGGTGGTTCACCGAGCTTCCCCTGCCTACGAGCATAGCTACAACCAACCATGTCAGAGTTGCGGCTGGCAAGGGGCAGAGCTGGAATAGGCCAAGATAAAGCTGCAACCGGCAGCGACACTGCTACAATCATCGATGACGATACTGTGAGTGGTGTGTGACGGGGGACGAGCGGTGGTGAAAGGATCGATATAGTTGACTAGGGGGGGTGAATAGGCAACTAACAATTTTTAGCTCTTATTTACCGATTTAAAGTTTGCATCAAAGTAGGTTGTCTAGATATGCAACTAGGTGAGCAACCTATATGATGCAACAACAACAAGAACACAAGCAAGGAAATGATACAGCACAATATAAGCTTGCACAAGTAAAGGTAAGAGATAACCAAAAGTGGAGTCGGTGGAGACGAGGATGTGTTACCAAAGTTCCTTCCCTTTGAGAGGAAGTACATCTCCGTTGGAGCGGTGTGGAGGCACAATGCCCCCCAAGAAGCCACTAGGGCCACCGTATTCTCCTCACGCCCTCACACAATGCGATATGCCGTGATTCCACTATTGGTGCCCTTGGTGGCGGCGACCGAACCTTTACAATGGGCTATCTCCACAACTCAATTGGAGTCTCCCAATGATACCATGGAGCTTCACCACAATGGAATGTGGCTCTGAGATGACCTCAACCGTGTAGGGTGCTCAAACACCCAAGAGTAACAAGATCCACGAAGGATTAGTGGGGGGAATCAAATTTCTCTTGGTGGAAGTGTAGATCCGGGCCTTCTCAACCAATCCCTAAAGAATCAACAAGTTTGATTGGCTAGGGAGAGAGATCGGGTGAAAATGAGCTTTGGAGCAACAATGGAGCTTGGGGAAAAAGGGTGAGTCAACTTGGAGAATAATACCTCCTTTTATAGTGGGGGAACCAATCCAACCGTTACCCCCCTCTTCAGCTCGCACAGAGCGGTACTACTGCTCAGTAGAGCGGTACTACCGCTAGTCGCATCGGTACTACCACGACCACCAGCGGTACTACCGCATAGACTGAGCTTGGTAGAAGCAGAGGGAGAACGAGAGAGAGAGGGGGTATGGGCGTCACTAGTAGCGGCGGTAGCCGTGGTACTACCGCTCAAGGGCGGTACTACCGCTGCCACTGCCGTTACTACTGCCGCACAACCCGACACGAGAAAAAGCATCCTTGAATTGAGGCGGTAGCATTGTCGTACCAGGACGGTACTGCCACCTATGCCCCAAAGCGATACTACCGCTGAAGGATAACGATACTGCCACTTGAGGACCATAGGCGGTACTACCGCTTTCTCCTCACAGTTTCCACTTCTGTTAAAACATCAAGCTCCAAGGTGAGGAAAGGAGCTGGGGTGCAACAAAGATGTGTACGTGCTGATTCCACCCTAGCCTTTCCAATGCGGACCCCCTCTTGATAGTACAGTGTCTCCTACGACTCAAGTCCACCAAACCGAAATGAAAGAGAATACACCGTCTTCATGTAAAGCCCCGAGGGGAAAGAATCGTCTCGTGCCAAAGAATGAATCTCTAAAATACTCAACGCACACGATTAGTCCGCAAAGGCATTGTCATCAATCACCAAAACTACTTAGAGAGAGATATGCCCTAACAGGTGGTGATGCGACGGTGCTGCTCCATGTGGCGGAGGGCGCTCGTGCGACAACGAGCTACACCACCAAGTCGAGCTGCTACAATGGGCGACAGGCGATGCTACAATGAGCCACCTACCGCGACAACAGTGCAAGGGCGGCGACGATGAGGATGAGCTGCAACAAGCGGCGAGGATGATGACCTGCGACCGATGGCGAGGCGATAAGCAACGGCCGACGATGAGGGCGGTGGCCCGGAAGGACGATCGGCAGGACACAAAAAACACATTGTATGTTTGTGAAGGGTGGCTACGCGTGCAACTGGATTGGGGTAGAAAGTGATTGTACTGCCGGGACATCATGATGGAACGGACAGGAGGCGACCGATCTGGGTTAGGATCGCTTGACCTACGCCGTTTATTGGCCTTATGCAAAGGGAAACGTTTGCCACCGGCTGACCGGCCGAACGCTCGGCCGGTCACTCGGCCACGTAGACGCGCCACGCAGCACAAGGGCCTACACGCAGACTTCTTTTTCTTATCCTCTGCTCCACGGTCCACACCCATCGTATCATATACGCATCTTATCCTCTCGCCCTCATCCCCGTCTCCGCAAACCTCTCTGTCTCTCTCTGTGTCCTGGCTCCGGCAAGCTCCGTGGCTTCTCCGACGAGGCTGCCACCGGCGGACCCCCATCTGCTCGTCTTTTCGTCCCTCTCCCATGAGATTTTCTCCTTTTTATCTTGTATAGCTCATCAGCCTTTCCCCTTCCTGCTGCTCGACGCCCCCTGTTGCGACAGAGACCAGAGATGACCCACGAGACGGCGGGGATAGAGGGAGGAAGCACGCTGGGAGCTGCAACCGCTGGATGGAAAAGCTACATCCAGCTACGCAGGAGCTGCAAGCGACCACACCGGGAGTTGCAAACAGCAGGGCGACGGGGTGGGTGAACCACGACCGGCAATGCTACCAGCGTGGTGACCCTATTTTTCTTTGCTGGAACCAGCACTTTTTTTGCTACCACCAGCATTTTGATTTGCTGGAACCAGCGCCCAAATTCGCAAGTTTTGCTACCACTGGCGTCTTGTTTTCCCGGAACGAGTTTGACTTTTTGCTACCACCGAAGTTTTTGATTATTTGTTGGTGACAACGTCCATTTTGTTTCGCGATGTATTGCTACTACCTTTTTTGTTTTGCTGAAACCCATGTATTTTTTACTACAAATCAGGGATTGTAGCTGCATGATGGGGAGATGCATCGTCAACCTTTTGCTGGAACCGGCAATGAGGATAGCTGCGACCGGCACCTTTTTTTTGCTTCAACAGCGATGGCGACCAACAGATGGGAGTTGCATCGGTTTTTTTCCCGGCGGCGAGATGCAACCGGCAAAGACGACGAGCCATGGCGGGGTGGGGGTGAGAAGGTGGCTACAACCGGCCAAAAAATTTGCTGCAAACCCGCAACACAGATGCTTCCAGCCATCGCAGTGGCAGACGACAGAGGCGAGGAAGTGGATCGGGAAGGATGGACGAAGACGGCGGAGGCGGGCAGCCACGTTGTGCATGGAGCCTGCTTTTGTTTATTTAGATGGCGAAAGTGAGATTTAGGAAAAGAAAGGAACAGATCGCACGGTGCAGGGACTCCCAATCGAGTAGGCGCCTCATCGTCGACGGTAACGTCTCCTCCCACTGAAAGCGCATCGCCGGAAATCTTGAAATAAATTCAGAAATAATGCGAGCATCAGGATTTGAATCCTGATGGATTGGGGATACGAGTGTCCACCTATAATCAACTCAACCACAGGTTGATTCGCTACGCAAAAGCCTTTTGAACCTTGAACAGAGCACGAACTTGCTGAGAACCACACCCGTACGATCGCCAAGCCGACCTGACCGACCTGACCGACCTGAGCCCATCCACCCAACCCAGCCCGAGCCGGTTCGTTCTCCCCAATCCATCCGCTCCCACTCCCAACCTCGCCGGTCGCATCCGAACCCCGCCGCGCGCCGCCGGCCCCGCCCGTTCGTCCGAGGTCAGAAGCCAACCGCCGGCGACTGCCGCCCGTCGCGAACCCTCGACGACCCCCCAGAGATTTCGCTTCGATTCCAACTCGAACCCACCTCGCGGGAGGTAATTTTCGAGCCCCCCCTCCGCGCATTCATCGACTCTCGGTTCGTGGTGCGGTTGCTACGGTCGTTTCGATCCTTGCATGATTCGATCTAGGGTTTGTGGTTCGCGTAATGGGGGTGCTTCTGGTGGGTTAATCGCGTTGTTGGGTGTTTGATTGTTCCCCATCTCCTGTTCGATTAGTTCGTTTTGTGGAGTAATAACCAGCAGCTCTCTATTATTTTGCAGGAGGTTTCTTCAAGGTTTGGACTCCGAGCCGGGGATGTACGGACAGGGAGGGGGCTTTAATCCACACTTCCGTCATGCCGCACCACCGCCGCCTCCGCCGCTGTTGCAGCAACCGCTGCCGCCGCCACCGCCTCGACCACAAGCTGGGGTGACGGCTGGCTTCCCCCAGCAGTCGCTACCACCGCCACCGCCGTTGGCGCAGTACCCGCAACCCCCAGCAATGCGTCCACCGCCTGGGCAGTACCAGCATGGCATGCTGCCACATCAAAATCAGGCCTATCCCTATGCCCATCTCGGTCAGATGCATCACATGCCAATGCTCCCACATCAGAGGGGTTTTGGGCATATGCAAATGCCTGGGCCGCCGCAAGCCATGTATCAGCCCCCTCCACAGTATCCCATGCCAGTGCCTCTCCCTCCACCACCACCGCGGCCACCAAGCATTGCTCCAGATAACCTGCCACCTCCACCCCCGCCACCATCTTCCCCCCCTCTCATGCCTCCGTCACCACCAGCTGCTCCAGCAACTGCAGAGTCATGTGCAGAGACAGAAGGAAAGGAAGGTGCCCCAGATGGTGGTCATGAAGGCAAAAGTGAGAAAGAAGCAACTGAATTAATTGTGTCTGATGACTCGGATATGGATATGGGTGGTGAGTGGATCCTCCCCACTCTCCACATTGTGTATCATAGCATTCCTTTTTTGCGGGGTTGTATCGTAACATTCAGCTTGGCACATCTTATGGTGCAAGTTGTTAATTACTCTGTGGGTTTATTTGGTATCCTGCCCATTTTACCTGATAGTGGTCCAGTATGTTCTCTTCTATTTCTGTACAGTTCTATGATCATCAACCTTGTCCATCTGAATAGCAATCTATATGATGGCTAACTATCAATATATCTATCTCCTTCTCTACCAATGTACTACTACTCAGACTTCTGGATTGATATGACACTGCATTCAGCTTCATTCTTGAGCTAGTTTATTTCTGTAAATTTACTTTCTGAAGTTAAATTTCAGGAGATGAGGACTCACCATCAAGGGTTCATCTGACCGTTGTCAATTCTTCGCCTGCTGCTGCTGAATGCTCTGGAGATAATAATACTGTTAATGTGCCAAAGGCTGTTAATGACATGTCCAACCTTGGCAGTGATTTGGCACCTGGCAGCAGTGGGAAGACTAAAACTGGAAATGTGTCTGTTGAAGCTGGGAGCCAGTTGCAGTTAATACAACAAGACTATGCCTCAGATGATAGCGAGGACGAGGAGGAGCATACTCGTGCTTCCAGCAACCCTGTGCTGCCTGAAGATAATGAGCCGAATCAATCAAGTGATATAAACACTGAAATTGGTCATCAGCAGGTTACTAATGCAGAGGAAAATGTGAATGCAGCTCCTTGCCTTCAGCAGAATTATGAGCCTAGAATGCATCAGCATAAGGATGAGAGAAGCCCAATAAATCACAACTCAGATGAGCCGGGGCAGCCAGTCACAGAAAGTTTGAGTGGCAGTGAGTCTGCTGGAAGGCAACATAGTGAAAGGCATGGGAGGATCCAGACAAAACGAATCCGTAGCCAGTCACCTATAGCAAGGAGGAGCTGTAGCCTTTCTGGAGAAAACAAGCACAGTCCATCCCAAAGGTACCGGATCTTGTATCGTTCACTAAAAAATGCATCCGCTTATCTCCATAAATTGGAAGCCTTTTTTTGCCTCTAATTCGTTTTACATGCCATCTAGTTTATTATTAGGTCCCCTTCTGGATTTCTAAGAATGCGTTTTTTCTTGTTTCAGTTCATCACATGAAAGGCAAAGCAGGTCACCACTTGCTAAGCGGGCTAATCTTCATCAGAGCAAATCACCACACCATGTGAGTTTGCTACCAGGACAACAACTAGTTGCAAGTTCAGAACCCCAGATGCAGTTTCAGCCAAATGCTATGGCACCATCAAATGATTTCCTGCAGAATCAGATAAGAACCTATCCTGCACCAGATCTTTCTCATCCTAGGCCATTGGATTTCCATCCTCATGCTCCCCAGCCAGTTCTTCCTTCTCAACAGCAGCCTGCTGCCTTCCACAATGATGAGTTTAAGAGCCCTTTTTCCCTCGACAATGCACCAGTTCTTCTTCCAGATGGACGGCCAGAGTTTTCTGCTGGTGTAGGCCTGTCTTATTCAAGTCATCAATCTTCATATAACCAGCAACAGCCTCCTTCTGGCAGTTTGGCTTCGGGAGCTAACATAGCTTACCCATCTTTCCAGATATTTCCATCAAATCTGCCAGGAAGTAGCGACTTGGGTCCTGTACCTATATCTGACATTGTTCTGCCTAAATCGTCTATCAAGCCACACTACAACCCATTTGCATCTACCTTTGAAACAGATCCGACTCTTGATATTAGTCCTATTCAAAGTCCAAATGCAGTTGAGTCTGCTTCAGCAAAAGCAGTAGAGCTCATGAATACAACTAGTCCTTTTGGTCAGTCTGTTCCTGGATCTGGAACTCATTTCAATGAAAGTTCTGCAGAAGTTGTGCCCAGTCGGCAGAAACAACCTTGTCCTGGCTTTACTCCTATGGGTCCCTATGATCCACTTCTGGATAGTATTGAACCCTCAAGCAATTCAATCAACAAGATGGATCTTGGTCAAGAGGCGAACCTGAGTGCCACTGGTAGTCGCAATGCATCAAAACTTGTGAACATAGAAGTCGAGAGTAAAAATATGCACGGACTCGGGCTTGTTGCCGAATCAGAAGTTGTAGAACTTGGAGAGGTGGCAGCAGATACTGAAACAGGTGTGGTGGAGAATGTAAGTCCTGAGCCCTTGGGTGCTAAAGACTATAGCTCAGATATTCCTGGTGATATCGACAATGACCAGTCATTGGATGTAAGTAAGAAGAGTAAGGACTCCAGATCAATGAAGCTTTTTAAGGTTGCTATTGCAGATTTCGTTAAAGAAGTTCTTAAGCCATCATGGAGGCAGGGAAACATGAGCAGAGAGGCTTTCAAAATGATTGTTAAGAAAACAGTTGATAAGGTCTCTAGTTCGGTTCCTGGCAATCATATACCGAAAACACCAGCCAAGATTAGACAGTATGTCCAGTCTTCTCAAAGGAAAGTGACCAAACTAGTAATGGTATGTCTACACTGCTACCAGCATACTGGTTATGTACTGAATCTGCCAATACTTTTTCTGGCAATATGTTTACTTTACAGTTTCCAGTATTTACCATGCTGTAGTATATGGTCATCTTACATGGTTGTTTAAATATCTAAACACCCATGGAAAATATGCTATGCCACTTATAGTGTGAAACGCAACATATTTTCTTGTCTTCATGCTATTCAGTTCTTAAACTTTGATTTTGTGAATGGAGATGTCTGAGAATTCTTTGGTAATTGGGTATGAATTTAGCATCATGTAATTCTACTTTACACTGTTATGTTTGGGAGGCTGGGATTCATCTTAAGTTTTGAATGCTTAAATTAGATAAATAACAACCTGGAGGCAAGCAAGTTTTATTTATTGAACCGTTTACATTGAATTGTTGGAATGTTTTGACAAGAAGGAACAGTTGGAAGGCTATAGTTTTTCAACAGTTTGCTGATGCTTTGTCTAATTGGCTGAGATGTTGAGTTTATTTAGGATGAATAAAGGCATTCTTGTGCACCTTTTGTTCTTCTAGTGTTCTTATTTTGGTTGCTGGTTTCAGTTTTAGGTGTTGGTTATTTTAGTTTCCAGATTGTGTAGGCTTCTTATGGCAATGAAGCCTTGCAGTCTGTTACAGTAGTAAATTTGTTTTATCTATTAATATGTTTCAGCAGGGAACTCCCTTACCGTTTTCCGAGAAAAAAGTGAACAAATTGGAAGAACAGCTATGCATGGGTGCACATAATTCAAAGTTTTACATATATATTAGCGTTTCACACGCTCTTTACTTGTTATGTTTGGATATGTATGTACCAATCGATTTATTTCATTTCTTCAGGGTTATGTTGACAAGTATGTGAAGTTATAGCTGCATCCTTAAATTGGACTGGGCCAATCAGAAGAGACTTCCTTTGCAGTTGTAGAACTTGTGAAGAATACTGATTCAGGCGGCAAGCCGTGTATTGTTCTCTTGGAACATCTATTTGCATGAGAAAGCCCTTTAGCAAGAAGGTATTCTTGTAAGTACTGAGGGAACGGCTGTATTAGAATCACGTGTTTAAAACATCGGTTCCATATTCGGTTAAGTTGCTGCCTAGTCCTGTTCTGTTGGTTGTAAAGCACTTTGTTGATATTTTCTTTCCCTTTCCACCCAACACAGGGTAAGTGATAGGCCTGATAGCAGGATGATGTAATTTTTGTTGAGCTGGTTTCTTTAGAACATCCATTTTTGTATTTTTGTAGCAGTACTTCAGTGTGGACCAAGCCGTCATGCTTACCTTCATCAGATGATCTTACATGTCCTTGCTGCTGATAGTCTAGATTTAATTGTGAAGATCAAGTATAAAAGGAACTGGTGGAAAGATCAAACTATTCTCTTTTAAGTCGGAGCAATCAGAAGTGTTTCGTTTTGGGGGTCCTGTTATTTCCTCAGGAGCCCAAGCCATGGTCTGGTCGAATTCACTTGGAGAAAATTTGCTAGCACAGGTTTTGCAGTATCAAGCCTTTATTTAGATAGATATAAGGAAATACTGTAGCTTATTTGCATTTAGTGGTCTGCGTGGGGTGTCCCTCCCTGAAGTCAATCTATTTGTTGGATTGAGTTGTGCTTTCAAATATAAGAGGATAATGGACTATATCTGATTGAAGCTTGGGAGATCTGATGATTCCCTAATTGTTTAATTGTATTGTTGGATTGATCTTGTTGTATGGACTCCCCACCTGAATATATTTCAAAACGGTTTGGACTTTACAGAGGTCACGCATTGCGTGAAGAGAGGAAATCATGCCCGGAGGTCACGCATTGCGTGAAGAGAGGAAATCATGCCCGGCCGTGTTACATCAGTGTCTCCGTCTTGAGACGGTGAGCCCATACAACAAGATCATCAAGGATAGCTTTTACAGTGCTATCAGCATCAATCTCTAGATTTTGGAAGACTTTCTTGTTCCTGGCATCCCATATTTTCCAAAGGATGAGCAGAAGCATGAAGGGACGAACTGATGATGGTAACATAACATGGATCGACGTGCTGAAGAACTCGGTGGTAGGGTTGAACCGAGGGCGAATACCGGTGGTACTCCAAACCCTGCGAGCCGCCGGGCAGGTGAAGAACAGATGGTTGCGGTCCTCCAACGCATGGTCGCATCGCAGGCAGGTCTCGTAGCTGAGAAAAGGTACAATATTGTTCCCTAACCGTTTCAAAAGTCTGTAGAGCATAATACTGTGCAGAAAAAAGTTTTAAATGTGAACATCAATGTGAATAAGTTGAAATTGCAGAGTTCAGTTTGAGCTCCGGACGTCTCCAGTTCCTTTGCCATGTATACTTGCACTGTCGTGTCAAGCATATTTCAAGTCTTTGCCAGTTTCTTTTGAGCTAAAAAAAAGAAGTCTTTGCCAGTTTTTTCTTTTTTTTGAGTTGAAGAAGTCTTTGCCAGTTAGAGCCTAGAGCGAGGCAGGCAGGGATTAATGGCCCAGCTTCTCTCTCACTGGGCTGAGTTTGGCTGGGCTGGGCCTGCAGGGAGAGAGAAATAAATGGGACTCTGTTTTCGTTTCTCGGGGCCCAGCTCGCCCCCTGGTGGTGATTGATGATTAGTCTGGAAAGGAAAATCATCCTAAACAAGCCCTCTCCACTGCCTCTCCTTTCTCCCTTCCTCTGGCGCGCCTTGCTCTGCACCTCCCCGCCGTTGATCTCTGTCTACCGGCGGGCCTACCCGCTGTCGCAGCTGCCGTGGTACAGCTCCCCTCCCCGCTCCCCCTTCCACTTCCCCTTCCCTAGCAATGGACTCACCCGTATGCCAACTTGGTAATATCTCATCGGTTACTGGCGTAGTTTTCTAAGTATTCAACAAAGTCCGTAATAGCTCATCTCGTGAGTACTTCCTCTGTTCTAAGTATAAGTCTTTTTAGAGATTTCAATAACAACTACATACGGATGTATATAGACATATTTTAGAGTGTAGATTCACTCATTTTGCTCTGTATGTAGTCCGTATTGAAATATCTGAAAAGACTTATATTTAGCAACGGAGGGAGTACTACTCAGCAAATATTGCGACGATACTGCATTCATACTAGGTTGAGTATGTCTGACTTGATGGTGGTTTTGTCTTTGGTAAAAGGTTCATAGATTAATTTCAGAGTTACCAGCAATCAACTCTGGTACTAGAAAACAGTAGGATTATTTTTTCCGATTCATCTGGAGAGCAAGCATGGCTTGATTCATCTTTGGTGAGAATCGCCATGAGAGGATTGAACCGATTTATCATTTGTGTAGCCACCTAAACTCAGTGAAAACAATGCCTGCTAAATTGTGAATTGGTTTGTCATGTTATCCTGAAATCTGTCTGTATTCAAGTTTTTTGTTCTCTTCCTGTTGCAGGCTGTTTGTTGCCCATCCAGTAGATTGTGAATTGCAGTAGACGAGAGGCACATTGGCCACAATGGCTCTAAAGCTCCTACGAGGGATCAGAACACAAACCTTATCTGGAGCAAATGCAGGGCTGTTCTGTACCACTCGACGTCCTCCGCTAGCCCACTTCACAGCTAGGGTGGAGAGTGTGCAGACTAGTGAGCCCAAATCAGTGCGCAAATCAATTCAACAGGCTACCAAGGAGGCAGTGGAGCAGAAGACACACGGTTTTGAAGCGGTGATCGGCATTGAGACCCATGTTCAGCTCTCAACCATCACAAAGGCATTTTGCTCCTGCCCATACGACTATGGCTCCCAGCCAAACAGCACCGTTTGCCCCACCTGCATGGGCCACCCCGGGACATTGCCGGTTCTGAACGCAAAGGTTGTTGAATGTGCTGTCAAGCTAGGCCTCGCTCTCAACTGTGAGATTTCCATGACATCCAAGTTTGATCGAAAGCAGTACTTCTACCCAGATCTGCCCAAGGGATACCAGATTTCGCAGTTTGACATTCCGATTGCTGAGAAGGGTTACCTTGATTTGGATATTCCAATGGAGTTTGGTGGTGGCCACAGGCGATTTGGGGTCACGCGGGTTCATATGGAAGAAGATGCTGGCAAGCTGCTTCACTCTGAATCCGGGAGTTTTTCTCAGGTTTTCCTTGTTATTTCCTAACTAAGTACCTGTTTTCTGTTATATTTTATTCTCATTCTATTCTGTGATGCTCTGTGATATGGCCCTGGAATCATGGAAAAGTTGACATTCACCACAGCGCAACAGTACATTTCTAAACCAATGCATTCATAAATGCTAAAGATGAGGAGTCGTGGAATTTACTTAAGAGACAAACTCTCTGACACATTGGACTGTAACTAAGAAGATCAAGTAATACAGGGAATTGTGTTTCTTGTACATTTGATGCTAGAGGGGGCATATAATAAGAGGAAACTGTACTTTCTGTCATACAGAAGGTAAGTACCAATCTCATATCAAACATAAATTCAAATCCTACACATCATGGGGCAAGAGCAGCTTAATTCCACTTGATGTCAGATCGCTGTGTTTAGATCTTTGCCTTTCATAGAAGCAAAGAGGCCTTCTCAAATCTGATACAAGAACATGAGGTTTGGGCAATCTGTAACAAGGTGTCATTACATGTGTGGTTATGTGAAAGCATCCCTAGACAATGTGCTTGTGCACTAGCTCCTCCAATCTTTGACAGAAAATCATAGATAGAGAGAAGAAGTAATAAAATAGAGCAAATTCAGCATCAAACAATTATGTACTGGCTCATTGTACTGATAGCTACAACTTTAAAGTCATTAAAGTGGTTGCTATTCTGGTTGGCTAGGTTGACCTAAATAGAGCCGGCGTCCCTTTGCTAGAGATTGTCTCAGAGCCAGATATGAGGACAGGCATAGAGGCTGCTGAGTATGGTGCTGAGATACAAAGGGTTGTTAGATACCTGGGAGTGGGCAATGGCAACATGCAGGAAGGTTCCCTCCGCTGTGATGTGAATGTATCTGTCCGGCCTATTGGACAATCAGAATTCGGTACAAAGGTAACCATCAAAACTTTAGACTTCCTCAACTGTTTTTATTCTGTATTAATATATTCCATGCCGACAACATTTGCATCAGTGTTATGATCTGATGATTCGTCAATACGCTTATGTCCGGAGCACATGCTAGGCCATTAAAGCCTAGATTTCTTGCAAAGTTATCAGTTTAAACAATAAAATCCCTTTATGATTTTCTCAGATATTTTCAGTACATCATATAAAACTGACATTGCATGTTATATAGGTAGAATCAGAAGTTATTTGGTTAGCCATTTGATGAATGCATGAAATATCTCAATTTTTTAGAGGTTCACTTCTTTGTATAGGAAAAGAAAATCATGTATGCTTGTAAAAATTGTAGATATTTTCCCTTATTATCCTGAGTTATTTTTCTTTGCCTTCAAAATGTCCTGTCTTCTCATTGGTTGAATTCATCCTAGATGAAAATCCTTCATGCATGCTGCAATGACTGTCTGTTTGATCAAGCACGCTTGTATTGTGCAACGCTGGTTGAATCCATCCTTGATGAGTCTGAAATATGGAAACAGGCAGGGGCTGTTGTCTATGGGAGCTGCGTCTGCACGCATGGCCACTTGATGGCAGCCATGCCTGCTCAACCTGCCAAAGCTGCAGTTGCTGAGGCTTTGCTGAGTCCCCTGTTTTCTTGCATTTCTCTTCTTTTATTAATTAGTTTTTGGCTCCTATTTCTTATATTTTTCTGGTCTTTGTTTTTGTGCCTTGGACATGTTCTGTTTCCCACTATTTTGGTGGTCTTCTAGTTACAACATTACAGCGTTCAGATGTGTGTTCGAGATAAATAAATCTTGTCTTAAAAGAAGTGGCCAGAGAGTCATGAACTACACTAAACTATGCTGCTAATTCCGTTGGCACAGATCAGGAAATCTTAGCAACCATGGACATTACAACAGGACCATTATTTTAAAAGGCGATAATTTCTGAGTTTTTGTAGCTATTGTAAGATGACAATGTGGCGTCACATGCTTCTTTCAATTCTAATTTCTGACAGGTTGAAATAAAGAATATGAACTCATTTTCTGAAATAAGTAGGGCAATAGATTATGAGATATCCCGACAGATTCTTCTTCACAAAGAAAGCCAGGCTGACAAAATTGTACAGGAAACCCGTCTATGGGATGAATCTTCTCAGGTTGTTGCCTCACCTTGCTGGTTGACTTTTGTTTTCACCTATTGGTCCTTTCTACCATCTTTAAATTCATTTCATTGTCTGCACTCAGAAAACTTTTACAATGCGGAAAAAGGAGGGACTTGCCGACTACAGATATTTTCCTGAGCCTGATCTTCCTGAAGTTGTTCTGACTAGTGATTACATTGATGAAATTCGTAATTCAATGCCGGAGCTTCCAGAGGCAAAGCGTAGGCGTTATGAGAACATGGGGCTCAGCATGCAAGATGTTATTTTCCTTGCTAATGACGATATTGTAATTATCTTCTGTACTACTCTCATTTTTACTTTGTCATGCATGTTATGTTACTGAAGTGTATTCCAAAGTGTGATATGTGTATGTTCCTCCCAGGTTGCTCATTTCTTCGATTCTACACTTGAGCATGGTGCTGATGCAAAGCTGGCTGCTAATTGGATCATGGGTGACATTACGGCTTATCTGAAGAATGAAAAGCTCTCTATTGATGAAATTAAACTAACACCTCTTGAGCTGTCTGAACTGATTGCATTCATAAAGAATGGTACTATCAGTGGGAAGATTGGCAAGGAGGTAACTATTCTTAAGTATTGTTGTTTGTGTGTCACGCCTTTTGGACTTTGATTTGGTTGAAGCACTTCTGGGTTGTTTGCAGTCTCTTCCATTTGATGGTGCTGCACTGATTATGATGGCCAAAACTTGAATTTTGACAGTTTCTTTTGCACTATGTCAGTCTGAAGATTTGCATAGTTTCAGTTACAAAAAGAAATAAGATTTGCATAGTTGGGTGGTGTTAGAGTACGTAATGGGTCTAATGGGTCTGGGCTGGCGGTATAGCCCGTTAGTCTTAGGGTTAATTAGAGATAAGGGTCGCTTGCTTAGGGGTCAAGTAAACCTCTTTATATAAAGAGAGGAGATGTATCAATTTAATCAAGCAAGAATTAAGAAGGAAATCCCTTCCCTCTTGCCCGGCCGTGGGCAAAAGGCCCCCGGCCGCCCCTCTCGTGCCCTCCTTCTAGCAGCCACATAACAATTTGGTATTAGCTAGCTTCGGTTCGATCATGTCTTCACCGCCGCCCAACACGTCTCTTCCGCTGCCGGGATCCTCCGTCGCGCCCGCCCCTGCCGTCCTCACCCCGGAGGAGGTGTCCGGGGCGTAGCGGGATCTAACCCAGGCGGTCCAGGAGATCCGCCTGTTCTTGGCCGGGTCCTACGGGCCGCACCCGGTTGCGCCGCCCATCGCCGCCACCGCGCCGCCGTGGCTGCCGTGGCAGCCGCTGCACCAAGCGGCCTCCGACGCGCTCGCCGGGCCGCTGCAGCTGCCATCCACCGCCCCGCCCTGGCTGCAGTGGCAGCCGCCGCTCCTGGCGGCCTCTGCCGCGCCCGGCGCTCCGCCGCAGCAGGCGCTGCCGCTGCCCAGGCCGCTGCCATCCACCGCCCCCACCACCCTGCCCTGGCTACAGTGGCAGCCTCCGCCGTGCCCGACGCTCCGCTGCCGCGCCGGCGGGAGTCCCGATCCACCAGATTAAGTTCCCGCCATCGCCATTACCGCTTCCACAGGGCGTCCCCATCCAGCAGATCAAGTTCCTGCCGTCGCCGTCACCGCTTCCGGCTTGGATCACTACCCGCCACATGTCGGCGGCGGTGAGGCTGCAGGCTGCTGCGCGCGGCCTCCTAGCACGTCGGCGTGTGCGGGAGATGCGTGGTCTGCAGCTGCCGCTCCTCCCAGCTGCGCAAAGGACCTCGATTTCGTCCGCTGCGTCGGGGATCTTGGGCATGCTGTTTTCCCCGCGGGCAGCGACCTCAAAGTTTGCGACATCGGCGGTTGGGGGGGCGCACCCCTCCTCGTCATTCTCCATCGCAAGCCCTCCACTTTTCTCTGTGCGGTGCAGACCAACAGCCGTCCGGCAGGGAGAAGGCAGGGTGTCACCAACAGGAGCGCACCGCGTAGCACCACCGCATTCCGCCGGCCGCCGCGAGGACGTCACTGCTGGTCGCTCTTGCGACCACTTCCAGGTGGCCATACACATGCACTCCTTTTATCCAGATGGTGTCCATGGGATCCAGGTGGCTGTACACGTGCATGTCCGATGTGCGGATGGTGTCCACTTTTTGTTAAGGGGTCCAAAATAAATCGTCCCAGTCCATTTCAGGTTGAGAGTAATAAAACAAGCCGAGATGTAAAAGGCTTGTTTTTAGGTGTAAGGTTTGTGTTGCATCGAGTCATGGTTATAAGTTGGTTAGGCTGCAGCTCGAGGACAAGCTGCATGTCCAGGTGGGGTGTAGTGTTAGAGTACGTAATGGGTCTAATGGGCCTGGGCTGGCGGTATAGCCCGTTAGTCTTAGGGTTAATTAGAGATAAGGGTCGCTTACTTAGGGGTCAAGTAAAGCCTTGCTTGGGAGTCAAGTAAACCTCTCTATATAAAGAGAGGAGATGTATCAATCTAATCAAGCAAGTATTAAGAAGGAAATCCCTTCCCTCTTGCCCGGCCGTGGGCAAAAGGCCCCCGGCCGCCCCTCTCGTGCCCTCCTTCTAGCAGCCACATAACAGGTGGCTATGATAAAGATAAGTTTCAAAATAGGAAAGGAAAACACTATCTGTTTCCGCTGCTGCCTCTGGGGAATTTTTTGCAGATTGCACAAGAATGAACTTTAGTACTTCAGTTATTCTGAAATATTTTGCATGCCTTCCTGACACTTTCTGTTATAAAAACTTGCAGTCTTGTTAGGTTTTAGTACCATTAGTCATAGTTAATTTATAATACCATTTCCGATTCTGCCCTTGCAGATTCTTGTTGAGCTCATTACCAAAGGTGGAACTGTTAAGTCGGTGATAGAGGAGAAAGATTTGGTTCAGGTAACGTGGTCACACTAGAACCATTTCGAATCACAGTAGTTTGAATGTCGTCAGATATTATGATCACTGCGGCTCTGCTGTGCTGAGGAATAATCAAGTAGTAACAAACATCGTGAAGCTAATGAGAAAAAAAAATCGATGCGCCCTTCTGATTTACTATATTACTTCTACTGTAGCAGATGAGATTTCAGTGCCTTAAATTTCTGCCTGGGTTTTTTCTGAGTGAAAAACTGTACTACTGGATATGACAGATAGCAGATCCAGCAGAAATTGAGGCCATGGTAGATAAAGTACTCGCCGAGAATCCGAAGCAACTTGAGCAGTATCGGGCTGGGAAAACCAAGTTGCAGGGATTTTTTGCTGGCCAGGTTTGTGATATTTTTGAATCTGGAGCTGTGTTCCCCTCACTATATTCTTTTGCCCCTGCAGTCCCGATAGCTGATCATATTATTTAAATTGATTCCAGGTGATGAAAGCATCGAAAGGTAAAGCAAGTCCTGTTTTATTGAACAAAATCCTCGGGGAGAAGTTGAAGGGCAATTAAAATTGCCGAGGGGTGTTTCGGCACACAGAGAATATCTTGCCCTTGATGAGTGAACCATCAGATTTTGTAAAGACAGCAGAACCGCATTCTTTTGTAAAGACACTTACTTGGAGTTTTTTTTTTTAGTTGTTGATTGTTTTTGAGATAGCTAACCGTTTATTTCAAGCGGTGACACTTACTTGGAGTTTGGAGTGTTGATTACATTTCGCTCTCTTTTCACTACAGAGTGGATTTTGGAAAAGCAATCCAGTTCACCTGATACAACGAAGGATATGCATGGTATGTGTTTGAGCTGATAATAGACTGGAGTGGTGTGTTGTACAGATGAATCAGTTGCGCATGCTTACATGTTTCTACTCGCGTCCTTTTTGCATTTGATCTTACGCAGCTGTAAACTCATTTTTAATTTGGATACATCAGTTACGATCCTGAATGTGGCTTTACTATTTAACTACTACTCCTAAGTTAAGCCCTTGAGTTTGTTCCAGCATTAGCATATCATTTTGAACTACTAATAAGTTGCTTAATTTTTGGTAATACGCGTATGAGCCCGGGCTCATCTCACTTTGATGAACAGTAAATAGTAAAAAATAGTAAAAAGAATCATCGAAGATGCTCAGGTGCTCGAGGAGCATGCAAATGTTCGCGGTGTTTGGACATTCTAGGACCTTAGACCAAAATAAAATTCAGATCCAAATAGTGCTCTTTTTCGAAGTTTCTTTTGAAGCCTTCTTTTTTTGTTTTTTTGCCACAACCTCCTCAAATGTCCAAACACACACGAAGTTTTGCACTCACATCACTCATTCGGGCATCTTGGATGCCAAAAAAATTCAGATTCTTTTGAAGTTGTTTGGTATTTTATTTGATTTTACTCTTCACGACCAGGCACCGAATCGCCACACTCCTTAATTTTGAACTACAACTTTTTTTACTATTAAGTTGCGGACAAGTCTACGTAGTGGCCGGCTGCTCCCTGGCTGTTTGGGAGCGGCCGGCCTAAAAAGAAAAAAAATATGCTCCTTTAATCTATAAATGGAAATAATTTATCCTCTAATTAATACTCCTATATAACAAAATTTGGTTCCATATTAGAAAAAGAACCACGTAAACAGGAAAAAAGAAAGTGAATTAGAAAACCATCCATGTGAAAGCATTAATTCGAATTTCTAAATTTATAAAAAGCCATAACTTTTAAACCGCGTGTCTAAATTAAGATCCGTTTTCACTGTTGGAACCCTCGCGGCGTGCTCTTCAAAACTAGATCTCATATAAGTATGTTTTGACGAATTTTTTTGTGCAATTTTGTCTCCGTTTTGTGCAATTGACTAGCCGTCGATGTGCAACTACCTGAGAGGGATGTGCAACGTTTTTCGTACACCGTAGACGTGCAGTTTTCCTCTATGGTACCTCCACCCCAAACTGCCTCATTCCAGTGAGATGTGCAACTTCGTTTTTTGCCTAGGCCATGCAGTTTTTACTAGTGGCGCCACCCCAACTACTCTCTAACAGTGAATGTGCAATTTCGTCTGCTGCACCGGTGCCCTGGCTAACTGCCTGGTAGTCGTCGTGCGTGTGCAGTCCCCACAACCGCGTTTGAGGGACTATCTTATAAGAATGTCTCAACTCCACGGCCACACATGTGCGAGTATGCACACAGGAGTGTGCAACTCCGTGGTTGAACCTGGGCACCTTCCACAATAATTCATGTGCGACTATGCAGACGACATTGTGCAACTGTGTGGCCATGCATGTGCGATTGTGCCAACAAGAGTGTGCAACTCTGCGACCGGGCATGAGTACCTCCCACAAAAATCCATGTGCGACTATGCAGACGAGATTGTGCAACTCCATGGCCATGTATGTGCAACTATGCCGACGAGAGTGTGCAACTCCGCGGCCATGCGTGAGCACCTCCCACGACAATTCATGTGTGACTATGCGGACTAGATTGTGCAACTCTGTGTCCATACATGTGCGACTGCGCCGACGAGAGTGTGCAACTCCAGACCATGTGTGAGCACCTCCCACGATAATTTATGTGCGACTATGCGCACAAGATTGTGCAACTCTGTGGCCATGCATGTGTGACTATACCGATAAGAGTGTGCAACTCCGTGGCCGGTCGTGAGCACCTCCCACGACAATTCATGTGCGACTATGCGGACGAGATTGTGCAACTCTGTGTCCATGCATGTGCGACTATGCCGACGAGAGTGTGCAACCCCACGGCCATGCATGAGCACTTCCCATGACAATTTATGTACGACTATGCAGATGAGATTGTGCAACTCTGTGGCCATGCATGTGTGACTATACTGACGAGAGTGTGCAACTTCTTGGCCGGGCGTGAGCACCTCCCACGATAATTCGTGTGCCACTACGGACGAGATTGTGCAATTCCGTGGCCATGCATGTGTGACTGTGCCGACAAAAGTGTGCAACTCCGCGGCCATGCGTGAGCACCTCCCATGACAATTCATGTGCGACTATGCGTACAAGATTGTGCAACTCTGTGGCCATGCGTGTGCTACTATGCCGGCGAGAGTGTGCAACTCCACGGCCGGGCGTGAGAACCTCCCACGATAATTCATGTGCGACTATGCAGATCGGATTGTGCAACTCTATTGGCATGTATGTGCGACTGCGTCGACGAAAGTGTGCAACTTAGAACCTCCCACGACAATTCATATGCGACTATGCAGACCAGATTATGCAACTCTATGGTCTACATGTGCCAACTAGAACTACTATGTGCAACTACAACTACTGTGGATGCTAACAAAAAATAGTAAGCAATATATCAATAAAATATACTGTCCGCGCTGCTACGTCGACGAGAGTGTGTACCTCTATAGTCGTGGGTCTGCCACTATGCTGCCACTCGGGTGCATCTCCTGAAGTAGTGCATGAGCTACTATGCGGACGAGGGTGTGGGCCTCCATGATTGCTTGTATGCGACAATGCTGATGAAATTGTGCAACTCCGTGATCATGTGTGTGTGACTATACGATCGGGAGTGTGCAACTTTACGACCACGCGTGTACGACTATTCCGAAGATGCGGCCTACTTGTAGCACGATATGTTTCTAGTTTTTAGTAGCAGTAATTGATCGAGCTTACAAACTATGTTGTAGATTAATTTAGGATAAGCTTTACAATCCTTTAAAATTCCAAGAACTAAAAATTACTGTAGATTGATTTAGCATGTCTGTATGAAGCATTAGTATCACCATTCTAGTATCTCCACTCCCCGTGTTCAAAACATGGCAGGAAAAAAAGACTGTCCAGATTGATGGACCCAAAGCAAAGTTGGAGGATAAGTATGTAGTGTGTTTGGAGAATAAGTCACTAAGCAAGAAATATTTACGAAGGAGGCTCCGAGCGCTTCTCATTTCTGTCTCTGTTTGGAGGATTAGGATAATCAGTAAGAGATTTTCTTAAGAAAAGGACTCTGCTTTCCTGTAGGCAGATCGTGGGCTCGACCGCAATTGCAGCCTCCAGTCGAACGGGACTGGGCAAAGCGCGCAATCAACCAGCAGAAGAGAGGCCGGTTGGTATGCAACAGGGTGCGGCGCGACGATCAGAGAGGCAGAGAATACAGACAAAACGGCGGCGGCGGTCTGCTGCAACGAGCACTTCTTCCCGTTCTCCCCGCCCCTCCTCCCTCTCCGCCTCCGGCCCCTTCCTCTCTCCACCCCCCTGCCCTTTTGCCTTCCCCCACCCCCACGACCTCGACCTCTACCTCCGCTCGATCATGCCACTTCAATCTGGTTGTCTGTGATGCCGCGGGAGGAGGGGCCGCAGCTGGTCATAGCATCACCAGCAGCAGGAGCTGGAGGCCGACCATCGGCGGCGAGGAGCACCACCACTAGGAGCAGCATGGCAACCACCCCCGTACTGCAGCCACATCTCCACCGAGCAGCTGGATTCCAGCAGATGCGGCAGCGGCCACCCACCGAGTGGATGGATCTGAGGCGGACGGGTGCTCAGCGGCGTCGGCGGTGATGGGGACGGTGGGAGTCGACGATGGAGGACGCCAGATGTCGAGGAGGAGCTACGCTTGTAACAGGCCATGCCGGAGACCGCGCTTGGGAAGGCGCCCCGACCAGGTGGCACCTGGCCACGCGGGCGACGATACGAGCCAGATCGAGCGGCCAGGAGCCGGCCGCTCGTTCTGTCCAAATAGTGCCTATGCACTTTTTAGATTTTAGGTTAAGTTGCTAATTTGCCAGCCATTGCAATATGCCACTCTTTTCATGAATAACATTGTACTTTCGGTAAGTGGTTCCTTTGTTGGTCATTGAAACCACGCGAAAGTAATGTGGCAACTAATTGCATGTGCAACTCATATTCTCACACCTCATGTTTTTTGAGTTTCCAAAAATTGTGAAATAATTTAGGGATGCTATACAATGTGCATCTGCGTAGATATATTCACAAGAACATTGCTGTGAAAGGTAGTACAAACCATGCAATGTGTACATACTGTGGAGTTAATAAAGACTTAATTACACTATACAGTAGTAGTTATTTATATTTCTACTGTAGTGTGTACTCTTTTGTGCCAATTATTTTCTGCTTCCTTTAACCATTTTCAGTTTAGAGCTTGTGAAGAAGAGTTTCCATGCCGGCTCGCGGTGTGCAGAGAGCTTCCAGAGCGACGGCCTTGATCATGACGATCCCGGAACTGGCGGCCATGTCGACCTCTTCATCCCCGACCCTTTTCCAATCGAAGCACTGGATGAGCGTGCCAAGAACCATACCCATGGTCCTCATGGCGAGGCTCTCCCCGGGGCACTTGCGCCTTCCCATCCCGAAGGACATCATGAGCTTCCCCTCGGCGCCGCCATGCTCGAACCTCTCCGGCCTGAACTCCTCGGGCGCCGGTCCCCACTCAGCCGGGTCGCGGTGGATGGCGTACGCGTTGACGAGCACGATGGTGCCCGCGGCGACGTCGTACCCGTGGAGCTGGCAGTCGGCGGCGGCCTCGTGCGGTAGCAGCAGCGGCGCGGCCGGGCACAGCCGCAGCGTCTCGCTGATGATGCAGTGGAGGTAAGGAAGGTGGGGCAGGTCCTTCTTGTCGAGGAGGCGGCTCGGCTCGCCGCTGAGGTGCGCGTCGATCTCTTCCTGTGCCTTCTTTAGCACCGCCGGGTGGTTCAGCAGGAGCGCCATCGCCCATTCCGTCGTCGTCGACGTCGTCTCTGTCCCGACGCCAAGAAGATTCTTCGATCCAAAATTCCAAATACGAGAAGATTAGTTTGAAATAATCAGGTCACGAACGGTAACAGAGCTTGAATGGAAGCGATGACGGAGACTCACGGCGACGAGGGCGGCGATGAAAGTGTCCGTGTAGAGGTCGGGCTCTGACTTCTGCAGCGAGAGCATGACGCCGATCATGCCCTGCTCCTCCTCCTGCTTGTCGGCGGCGGCCTGCTGCTTCTGCCTCTCCCTGTCGATGAGCTTGTAGATGAAGGCGTTCCTCCGGCTGGTTGTGTCCGCCAGCTGCCGCGCGAGGCCTCGCCAGTCGAACCAGCGTAGCACCGGCAGGTAGTCCCACAGGTTGGCGACACCGACGAGCGGCACGATGGCGTCCACGACGTCCTTCATCTCCCGCGCCTCCTGCGACATGTCCGCCCCGTCGTCGGAGTAGGTGTTCCTGCTCCGCGCGAGGGCCTCCATGAGGACGCTGTGGGAGAGGTCGAACAGCCGCCGCTTCAGCTCCACGCTGGCCGCGGCACCGCCGGCGGTAAGGCGCGCGAGGCGGCGCACCAGGGCGCGCAGCTCGCGGGCGACGACGGCGTCGGACATGAGGTCGACGCGGCGCGCGGAGAGGAGGTGCACGACGGCGACGCGGCGCGCGGCGCGCCAGTGGGCGCCGTAGTTGGCGAGGGTGAGCACGGTGTAGTCGAAGGAGACCTCCCGCACGGACGGGAAGTGCGGGCGGTTGGCGAGCGTGGCGTCGAGGTCGGAGGAGAAGCACTCCCTGGCGAGCTCTGCCGAGGTGACGACGACGGCGGGGCGCGAGCCGAGGCGGAGGGAGAAGACCGGGCCGTGGCGCGCGGCGAGGCGCGCGAGCGTGGCGTGCAGCGGCTTCTTGAGGAAGGGGAGGTGGCCAAGGAACGGGACCGCCAGCGCCGGGCCGGGTGGCAGCCGTCGCCGCTTCTTGGTGAGGAAGGAGTGGAGCAAAAAGACGGTGAGAAAGGTGATGGCGGAGACGTAGAAGAAGGGGAAGCTACCCATCTCCATTGTTGTTTCTGCGGTGAACCTAGTACTAGCTCATAAATCACACGGAGAAGGCGGAGTGAAGAGGGAAGCTGGGGCTCGGGAGGTAGACGGAAGCAATCTCTCACTGGGGATTGGAAATCCGGAGATATACAGGCAGGAGGAAGAAGAGCTGAGGTCGGGTCGGGGAGGCAGAAAGAAGACTATTCTCCTTGCTGCGTCCCTGCCGCGCACGCCAGTCCAATGTCCACGGGAGCCCATCTCGGGGCCCAGTACGTGACACGAAGCTAGTAGCTTTTTTGTTTTTTGACGAGGCAAGTGACACGAAGCTAGCTGATCAGCCTGGACTCGTGAGGTGTTTGCAACTTTAAAGTGTGCGCCCGCGCGGTGCATGGTGAAACTGACGTGCACGGTGATGCCACAAGGTCAAGCTGCGTGTGTGGAATGGTCAGCTGACCAGCGCTGACCATGTCTAAAACGTGCGTGGAACGGTCCAACTTTAAAGCGTTTGCTTTGTTTCGTACGATGTGAAGTGTCCGATTTATATCAAAGGGGATGTGTTGCACCCCTTAGCATGGACGGTGTGGTTCGTAGTGTTATACTGATTTTGGACAAATTCTCAACGGACAACTCCTAATTGTCCACGGACACCCAGCCGGTGCTCTTGAAACAGGCTTTCGTTCACTGGTGCTAGCACAACCAGCCTATCCACCATTTTTTTTCTCCAACGTCCGAACATGCATAGTTCGGACATTTGTGTAGTCCGTTGGAGAGCAATGTTGATCCAGAGAGTCTGATCCGGACAAATGGAGGCGGAATGAGGAAGCCCGTTGAGGATGCATAAGTCGCAAGTGTTTCTTCCCTTTTGAATTTTGTGTAGAGTGAGAAAAATGAAGATTACATTAGCCATCAGCACTATCAATTAGGGCCTATTCGGTTTGGAGGATTTTCATACGAAACACATAGGAACGAGGATTTCAGAGTCCACTCAAAGCTTATTTTGCGCGTAGGAACGAGGCGAGTCAATTCCTTAGAATGGCAAATGTCATTGTCATCCTATAAGATTCCTATACTAGTCCTAATTCCTACGTTATGAAATCATACAAACCGAATGAGCCATTAAGATGTAAGAAAATAGCAGTTCTCATTTGACAAAAAGAATCTGGTGGCTTCTAGCTAGTCTGACTAGTTCCTGCCCACGATTCACGAACCTAGAAATATGACTAATTGTGGGTCCCAAACAACTGAAGAGTCAAGTCAAGATGCTTAGCCATTTAGTCAAATCTCTCCTCTTACTTTTAGATTAAAGCTATATTCTTTTTTTAATTGTGGCTTTCTGAACAAAGAGTTACTGAAAAATAATGTAAAACACAACAATAGTGCATCATCTTGCATTACCACCCCCTTTTGAGCTCAGATACTCCCAAGTTTTATAAGGATATGGGTTCTTTGTTAGGCCAACTCTAACGCGCCGATCCAAACAGACGTAGTTTTTGTCTGTTTTTTATCGGTTTAGGTCGCTAGTTTGGCCGACGCCCACCCTTGTCCGCGCCAATCTAGCCATTACGCCCAACTAGCCGACAACATTTGGTCTGCCTCACTGTTTTTTTTGTAACAACAAACACATTCTCAACATTAAACATAGTTAGTAGATTGCAAAATGAAGCTACAATTCATGTCAGCATCATACCCTAGGCCACCCTCATTGATCATCTCCTCCATGAAATCATTGTGGTACACCGGGTCATCCGGCGTCGGGGTCGGCGTATAAACAAGCAGGTTGCAGACATGATGCTCAGATTGCGTGGCTGCGCGAGAAGGTGCT
The DNA here is from genome assembly GCA_032464435.1 of Aegilops umbellulata. Lineage (NCBI taxonomy): Eukaryota > Viridiplantae > Streptophyta > Magnoliopsida > Poales > Poaceae > Aegilops > Aegilops umbellulata. The sequence goes on along the minus strand of CP136055.1, from coordinate 240,021,756 downwards.
CCATCCAACTAGGAGCTTGAGGAGTACTGGCGTGGTTGAGAAGAGCTGGATGTTGATTTTGGCTGGTTGCAATATCATTTGAGTTGCTCAGTTTCTGCCTGAGGGTCTATATTAGCTATGTGTTTGTTTTGTAATGTCGTCGTGCTATACTTCTCATGCGCGAACGATGAACCTCTTGCTCCTGCACGAGCCTTGAACTAATGGTAAGTTAGTTTGGTGTCGTCGAACTTTCGTCCTGTAGCGGGTGTTTCGATGATGAGCACCTATGGTGGGTTTCTCGGCGATGCGTTGGACTCGTTGTCCCCTTTCCCGCTGTGACGCCCCCGATTCAATCGTACACTAATCATGCACGCAAATGTGTACGATCAAGATCAGGGACTCACGGGAAGATATCACAACACAACTCTACAAATAAAAATAAGTCATACAAGCATCATAATACAAGCCAGGGGCCTCGAGGGCTCGAATACAAGTGCTCGATCATAGACGAGTCAGCAGAAGCAACAATATCTGAGTACAGACATAAGTTAAACAAGTTTGCCTTAAGAAGGCTAGCACAAACTGGGATACAGATCGAACGAGGCGCAGGCCTCCTGCCTGGGATCCTCCTAACTACTCCTGGTCGTCGTCAGCAGGCTGCACGTAGTAGTAGGCACCTCCAGAGTAGTAGGAGTCGTCGTCGACGGTGGCGTCTGGATCCTAGGCTCCATCGTCTGGTTGCGGCAACCGGGTAGAAGGGAAAAGGGGAAAAGGGGGAGAAAAGCAACCATGAGTACTCATCCAAAGTACTCGCAAGCAAGGAGCTACACTACATATGCATGGATATATGTGTAAAGGGCCATATCGGTGGACTGAACTGCGGAATCCTAGAATAAGAGGGGGATAGCTAATCCTGTCGAAGACTACGCTTCCGGCAGCCTCCATCTTGCAGCATATAGAAGAGAGTAGACTGAAGTCCTCCAAGTAGCATCGTATAGCATAATCCTACCCGGCAATCCCCTCCTCGATGCCCTATTGGAGAGCAATCACCGGGATGTATCTGGCACTTGGAAGGGTGTGTTTTATTAAGTATCCAGTTCTAGTTGTCATAAGGTCAAGGTACAACTCCGGGTCGTCCTTTTACCGAGGGACACGGCTATTCGAATAGATAAACTTCCCTGCAGGGGTGCACCACATAGCCCAACACGCTTGATCCCATTTGGCCGGACACACTTTTCTGGGTCATGCCCGGCCTCGGAAGATCAACACGTCGCAGCCCCACCTAGGCACAACAGAGAGGTCAGCACGCCGGTCTAAACCTAAGCGCGCAGGGGTCTGGGCCCATCGCCCTGAGCACACCTGCACGTTGCGTACGCGGCCGAAGAGCAGACCTAGCAACCTCCATTTCAAAGGAAGTCACGTTACGCGGTCCAACCCGGCGCGCGCCGCTCAGTCGCTGACGTCACGAAGTGCTTCGGCTGATACCACGACGTCGGGATACCCATAACTACTCCCGCGTAGGTGGTTAGTGCGTATAGACCAAATGGCCAGACTCAGATCAAATACCCAGATCTCGTTAAGTGTGTTAAGTATCGCGAACGCCGACTAGGGTCAGGCCCACCTCTCTCCTAGGTGGTCTGAACCTGCCCTGTCGCTTCGCCACAAAGTAACAGTCGGGGGCCATCGGGAACCCAGGCCCACCTCTACCGGGATGGAGCCACCTGCCCCTTCAGCCCCCATCTCCAAACAATATCACATATAATGTAATAGTGTAAAGTATATAGTATGCCCGTGATCACCTCCCGAAGTGATCACGGCCCAGTAGTATAGCATGGCAGACAGACAAGAGTGTAGGGCCACTGATGGAACACTAGCATCCTATACTAAGCATATAGGATTGCAGGTAAAGGTATCAACAGCAGTATCAAAGACAGGCTATGCATCAGGATAGGAATAACGAAAGCAGTAACATGCTACACTACTCTAATGCAAGCAGTATAGAGAAGAGTAGGCGATATCTGGTGATCAAGGGGGGGCTTGCCTGGTTGCTCTGGCAAGAGAGAGGGATCGCCAACTCCGTAGTCGAACGGGGCAGCAGCAGCGTCGGTCTCGGTGTCTATCGAGAGAAGAGGGGGGAGAAACAATAAATATTTAAGCAAGCAGATGCATAGTGATGCATGACATGACAAGTAACGTCGTTAGAGGTGCCCTAACGCGGTATGGGATGATACCGGTGAAGGGGGAAAACATCCGGGAAAGTATCCCCGGTGTTTCGCGTTTTTGGGCAGAGGAGCCGGAGGGGGAAAGTTGCGAGTTCGATAGGTTAGGGAGGTGTGGCGGACGAACGGGTGGCGTATCCGGAATCGTCTCGTCGTTCTGAGCAACTTTCATGTTGAAAATATTTTAATCCGAGTTACGGATTAATTTCTATGATTAACCAAAGATTTAATGATATTCTGCAATTTAATTTAATTCGAAATTAATGAGTAAAATGGTAGGTGCACCCAGATCTGTGTACACATAAGTGTACAGAGGGTGACATGTGGGTCCAGGGGGGTCCCAGTTGACCAGTCAACATTTGACTGGTCAACAGGGGGTGGGGCCCGTGTGTCATTGTCTCAGCTAACTAATTACTGATTTAACTAACTAATCTAGTTCATTATATTAATTAATTAAGTTAACTAACCATTTAACTAATTAATTAAATAATTATTTTTATTAACATTTATTTATTATTGTTTTTTTTAAACTGGGGGGGGGGGGGTGGTGGGCCCCGGTTGCCAGTGGCCCAGGGGGGCCACGCGGTTAACGGGTGCAGGGGGTTATCGGGCGTGGGTGTACGCCCGCACGGCGAGGCGAGTTGGGCGAGCGGGCGCCGGGGCGCCGGCGACCAGGGTCGACAGGGGGTGTGGGCCGGCGAGCGGGAAGGCGCCGGCACAGCAGCGGCAACAGAAGCATTAGCGGGGCGAGGCCACGGCGGACATGTTCGCGTGTCAACGCGCGCGGCGTCGCGGGCACGCACGGGAGGGCGCCGGGGCGAGGCGAGGGTGGCCGGGCGCATCTGTGGGGCGCGGTGATCGGGCGTCGGGCGTGCAAGGCAGGACGCGGCCATGCGCTCGTTCGAGAGGCCGCGGGCGGCGAGCAGGCAACCACGACGACGGACAGGGGGAGGGGAGGACAACTGGGGTCCTCACCAGCGTTGGTGAGCAGGGGGCGTCGAGGCGCGTTGAAGCGAGCCGGGGAGGGGGTCGGGGACGGCGCGCGACGGGCGGCGCCGGCGATGGGGCGTAGGGGACGACGGGTCAGCGACGAGCCGAGGCCGCGGCTTCAGGCGAGCGTCGCGTGAGGAAGGGGAGGGGCGAGGAGGAGTCCGGCGACGAGGCGGCCGGTGACGGGGGCGGGGTGGCGTCGACAAGGAGGAGGCAGGCCAACGGAGAGGGCTCCGGCGACGGGCGATCCGGGCGGCGGCGTCGTGCCCCGATCCGATCTGGATCGGGGAGAGGAGGAGAGGAGAGGCGTGGGGAGTGGGGGGGAAGCGGGCTGCAGTTAGGGTTTGGTTGGGGGGGAGTGGCCTAATAGGCCAGGGGCAAAGTGGCCGGCTGGGCCAGCCGGCTGGCTAGCTGGGCCGGTTGGCCCAGCGTGGGGAGGAGGGTTGTTTCTTTTCCTTTTTTTGTTTTGTTTTATTTTTAATTTTTCTTTTCTGTTTAATTTCATTTTAAACCATTCAGCCATTTTACAAAAATGTGTTTACTTCACCATAATTACGAGTGCAATATTTGGCACCCACCGAGCATTTTTGTTTTGACTTTTGAAAACTTTTATTGTTTGCCTCTATTTTGAATTTGAATTTGAATCGGTTTTCGAACTAACGCGAGATTAGCGACAGTAACAGAGGTGACATGGCGTTATTAGCAGAGGTTACTGTAGCTTGATTATCCGGGTGTCACAATTCTCCTCCACTACAAGAAATCTCGTCCCGAGATTTAAGAGGGGAGTAAGGGGGAAAGTTCTGATTATGAAATTCTAACGAGTCTTCTCGGTCTTGGTTGCTCTTCTTGAAGAGGTCGATCCATACCGTTGATGTCTTCATACCTCGGCTTCAGGTCATCATGATGAAGTCGTGATCCTTTCTTCAGGATCTTCACCGGACTTACGAATGGATAAGAAGGGGGAAAACTCTATAAGGCCGGATTCTAACAAAAATGATCATTGGACGATTAACTCAGGGGGAGAAGCATGAGTATCTCTCGATTTGAAACTTAAGTTATCAAGAGCAAAGTAAGAAGGTACCATGAGAAGTTTCAAACGGATAGGCAACCGTTCGATGTCTGAAACATCACGCGAAAGTGGTCCAGAGCAACAATATTGAGTATTGCGTCTGTTACCAGAATAGATCACTTGGGACGGTGGCCCGTGATTTACATACGAGGCCACACGCGAGGAATAACTTTGGGAACAGGGGGCGTACAGGAGAGTCAGGTTTCGATCCTGTGGAACTGTGGGTTATGGGCCCACCATGTGGGTTAAAAGTAGGAAGGGCATTGACATCTTGCACGGTCATGATAGCAAGGCATGCCAGAGAATAACCAGTCAGTTATGTTGGCAACATCATTGGTACCAAGGGCGAGGGACGAAGAGAACCATTTTTCTGCTTGTTGAAACGAGGCGGACCAATAGGCAAAGTTCTCGTCCATCGATGGTTACCGAAATGTCATCAGCAATAGCAACAGGGTCTTACTGACAGAGTGGCACAACGAGGTGTTTACATAAGCAGGGAAATATTACTGCTTATATAATATAGATCACAAGGAGGTTTAAACAACCCAATGGAAAGGAAAAGTAATTACCAGGTTTAGACGGAACAATGTAAAGTAAAATGTGTATACACACATATTTCAAGGGTATATCCTTCCCAAGGACAAGCAGAGCATAATATCCAAGACATGATATAATGTAGAAAACTCATTAGGTAAGGGGAAGAATTTTCATGACATTACCCATACAACGGTGTTTGGATAATAGAGCAGGAAACATTTAGCATTGGGCTTCAAATGTTCTTGTTGAAAATCAGAGTACCATAGACATGCTTCGAGATAGCATTGACATGGTCATCCTGTGAAGATCAGACTTTGGAAACACAAAGCATCCACCAGGAATAACTTGTAGAATAAGTCTTACAATTTTCTCATGGAAGAATGGCTAAACTTGCTAAAAAGGAAACAATATCAATAGGTCCTCCGGCCAGGTGTGCTAGGCATGACATCACCTTACCGAGAGATATATAGACCAATGTTAAAAACTCTCGGAAATATGTTCCAACCATCATATCTGACCGAGATTCAGATCTGATTGGTGTTAGGATACCTCAGACATCAGGATGCCTGAGAAGAAAAGGTGCAACACAAATTGACGAGATGACATTGTAAGATCCTCGGGAAATGAACTATGGAAGCGAGTTACGAATCATTAGTTCATCCGTAAACCAACGAGAGGATGAGGAGGTGGCTGATGTAATCAGCGGCAATTCATCGAGATTAACAAAAGATGGATTCCCACAATTATGTGAACAAGGAGATAACATTTGTCAGATGAAATGGTATAATGATGTATGCTCAAGGAGAACATACACAGTTAAACATTGGATGAGAGGTGCACCCGAAATATGGGCTGGGTTGCACGACCAACGTCAGAATGATGATTCAATAATCAATTGTCTAAGAATGAACGGCCGACCATTAACTTCAAAGCAATAGGGTTGCTAGAAGGGCAGAATCCAAACAGAACCGCTCACTTGTTGGCACCCCGGTTGGAATCAACACGAGGACCCAAGAAGAATGGTGATGGTTAAAAGTTTCACCATTCTAAGAATTCTCAAGAAGTGGTGAAATTTCCCACGACATCTTGTCTTAAAAGGTGGTAATATTCCAAGGTAAAGAAGAACAAATGCTGGATAGCAAGGAGTTCAAGGTATAACACAAAACACGGGCAAGTTTGTGTTGAACAGAAGGCAATAAAGTGGTAGATGATAAAACAAATCATCGAGGGCAAGGATGGTGTTTCTCAGCATGAATTCAATTGATATCTTGGAAGGAGTCAATTGTTGATGATGATCACGATAAATTTTGTCGAGAGATTTCATGAGGATGTGATCGATCAGCGATGACTTCAATTCAAAGGAATGATGAAGCGGGAGGGTATTGGAACCATAGTCAAGACACAAACTCGAACTCAAGCTTGTTGTTTAAGGTGAAAGGGTATGACGAGGAAAATCGACGTAAGCTTAGCTCATCGTCGAAACTGGTGCTCCCGGAATAAGGACCAGGTAGCATAGTTTAAAATCATCAAGACAATGATATAGCCAAACAGGCTAGAAATGGCGTGATCGGGTACAAACTCGTACTTATAGAAGCTTACCGAAGAGTTGTTGAACCGTAGTGCGGACTCGGTTCAGTTATTGGTGTCTTTGAGTGTTTAATCACTCAGAGCCCGTGAAAAATTGGAATCAGTGAGAATGTAGTACTTGATGAAGAACTCATAAGAAGTTATGCAGTTCCAAGATAATCTCGAGATATCAGGGGGGTAATACTCGACGACAGATCAAAGTAGAGGTTGGACTGGGGTATTGCCCTACAGAAGACAAGTGCTTAAACTTGCACGAGAAATGGTATTTAAAGGAGAACATGGTCGGAACCACGATTGCAAAAGGCCAGATCCCAGATATAAGATGAACTTATACCAAAGGAATAATTAATTTAAGAGAAGCTTTAATGATAAGATCTACATCGTGTCCATGGGCATGAACACAAAGTTCAAGGTCGACTCCCACTTCTCCAATGCATAACCTTTCATCCACTTCTCGCGTTCGATGAAGTTGTATTGTTGAAATTTTATCTGGCAAAATACCAGAAGAGGATGACTCGTGGGAACTTTTGAGTTCACACATATTAAGGAAGGCATAGGTTCAACCCATCGGGGCATCATGGAAACATATACCACAAACTTCGATAGTAAACACCACCAGCTCGAAAGCTGAGCATGGTTGAGAAAGCAGAGGATACAATTTACCAAAGGCATTATGTATCTGAGGGAAGGCTCACAAGGTTGTTGAATATGAAGGATGTTGTTGGATAAAATCCAACAAAGGGTTTGCCGGTCCATAATGGAGCTGATGTGAGTATCGGCACATGATCAGAGGACAAAACAAAGCAAGGACTTGGATTATAGAAACAACTGACTAATTCAAAGCTCAAAGCAAAGGAATTAAGATTTCCAAAGCAAAGGATCAGAAGCAACGCTCTGATTAAGGATGGATAAGTTGAGTAAGCTTAGGGGTAAAATTGACAAAAAATTGATTGGTCGAGATCCAGCTCACGTTTAAGACAATGTCTGAGCCGAAAGGATGAACTCTAGGATCTGATTGAGGATTGCGAGCATTCGCAACATATTGAGTCAATGTACCCAAAATGATAGTGACAAAGGCTGCCAATAAGATTACTATACTTATGGGTTTAACCATAATGCAAGCAAGCAAGAATTTCAAGAGCAATAAGCTGCTAAGGATTTTCGGAATATTGAATATTATTTCGAAGAACTTAGTGAAACACATAAACAACTGGGGATGGGCGGATACTCGGTAAGTGTGAGGAATTATCCGTTGGGGTGTTCATGTGGGCAATGCACTGCAAGGCAGTAGGCACAAAGTATTCTCGAAACAATAGAGAGAACTTTCGAGGTATCTTGTAATAACAAGATCAATGGGATTGAAAGGACAAGTGTATGTAGTTAAACATAATAATATAACAGTGGTAGGGAATTTGCAAAGGCGGTGGGCACAAGTGTCTCGAGAGAACATCGGAGATTATCTTCGGAATCTTCTGGTGAAGCAGTCGATCATCTGTAATGAAGGGGCTCTCCGGCAGGAAGTGGTAACGAGAACCTAGAGTTAGATTTTAGTAAAATTATTTAACCCGAATAGAAGAGAGATCAGAGTCCCGGAGTATAGGCCGAGGAATAAAAGATCCTAATACCACCCAATGGCGATGTGGGCCCGTAAGGCACACAGCCATGTTAGTAAAAGTTTTTGCAATTTCTAGACTCGACTTCGGCCAAGGAGTGTGGAAGGGGGATTCCTACAGGCAGTCGGCTCTGATACCAACTTGTGACGCCCCCGATTCAATCGTACACTAATCATGCACGCAAATGTGTACGATCAAGATCAGGGACTCACGGGAAGATATCACAACACAACTCTACAAATAAAAATAAGTCATACAAGCATCATAATACAAGCCAGGGGCCTCGAGGGCTCGAATACAAGTGCTCGATCATAGACGAGTCAGCAGAAGCAACAATATCTGAGTACAGACATAAGTTAAACAAGTTTGCCTTAAGAAGGCTAGCACAAACTAGGATACAGATCGAACGAGGCGCAGGCCTCCTGCCTGGGATCCTCCTAACTACTCCTGGTCGTCGTCAGCAGGCTGCACGTAGTAGTAGGCACCTCCAGAGTAGTAGGAGTCGTCGTCGACGGTGGCGTCTGGATCCTAGGCTCCATCGTCTGGTTGCGGCAACCGGGTAGAAGGGAAAAGGGGAAAAGGGGGAGAAAAGCAACCATGAGTACTCATCCAAAGTACTCGCAAGCAAGGAGCTACACTACATATGCATGGATATATGTGTAAAGGGCCATATCGGTGGACTGAACTGCGGAATCCTAGAATAAGAGGGGGATAGCTAATCCTGTCGAAGACTACGCTTCCGGCAGCCTCCATCTTGCAGCATATAGAAGAGAGTAGACTGAAGTCCTCCAAGTAGCATCGTATAGCATAATCCTACCCGGCAATCCCCTCCTCGATGCCCTGTTGGAGAGCAATCACCGGGATGTATCTGGCACTTGGAAGGGTGTGTTTTATTAAGTATCCAGTTCTAGTTGTCATAAGGTCAAGGTACAACTCCGGGTCGTCCTTTTACCGAGGGACACGGCTATTCGAATAGATAAACTTCCCTGCAGGGGTGCACCACATAGCCCAACACGCTTGATCCCATTTGGCCGGACACACTTTTCTGGGTCATGCCCGGCCTCGGAAGATCAACACGTCGCAGCCCCACCTAGGCACAACAGAGAGGTCAGCACGCCGGTCTAAACCTAAGCGCGCAGGGGTCTGGGCCCATCGCCCTGAGCACACCTGCACGTTGCGTACGCGGCCGAAGAGCAGACCTAGCAACCTCCATTTCAAAGGAAGTCACGTTACGCGGTCCAACCCGGCGCGCGCCGCTCAGTCGCTGACGTCATGAAGTGCTTCGGCTGATACCACGACGTCGGGATACCCATAACTACTCCCGCGTAGGTGGTTAGTGCGTATAGACCAAATGGCCAGACTCAGATCAAATACCCAGATCTCGTTAAGTGTGTTAAGTATCGCGAACGCCGACTAGGGTCAGGCCCACCTCTCTCCTAGGTGGTCTGAACCTGCCCTGTCGCTTCGCCACAAAGTAACAGTCGGGGGCCATCGGGAACCCAGGCCCACCTCTACCGGGATGGAGCCACCTGCCCCTTCAGCCCCCATCTCCAAACAATATCACATATAATGTAATAGTGTAAAGTATATAGTATGCCCGTGATCACCTCCCGAAGTGATCACGGCCCAGTAGTATAGCATGGCAGACAGACAAGAGTGTAGGGCCACTGATGGAACACTAGCATCCTATACTAAGCATATAGGATTGCAGGTAAAGGTATCAACAGCAGTATCAAAGACAGGCTATGCATCAGGATAGGAATAACGAAAGCAGTAACATGCTACACTACTCTAATGCAAGCAGTATAGAGAAGAGTAGGCGATATCTGGTGATCAAGGGGGGGGGCTTGCCTGGTTGCTCTGGCAAGAGAGAGGGATCGCCAACTCCGTAGTCGAACGGGGCAGCAGCAGCGTCGGTCTCGGTGTCTATCGAGAGAAGAGGGGGGAGAAACAATAAATATTTAAGCAAGCAGATGCATAGTGATGCATGACATGACAAGTAACGTCGTTAGAGGTGCCCTAACGCGGTATGGGATGATACCGGTGAAGGGGGAAAACATCCGGGAAAGTATCCCCGGTGTTTCGCGTTTTTGGGCAGAGGAGCCGGAGGGGGAAAGTTGCGAGTTCGATAGGTTAGGGAGGTGTGGCGGACGAACGGGTTGCGTATCCGGAATCGTCTCGTCGTTCTGAGCAACTTTCATGTTGAAAATATTTTAATCCGAGTTACGGATTAATTTCTATGATTAACCAAAGATTTAATGATATTCTGCAATTTAATTTAATTCGAAATTAATGAGTAAAATGGTAGGTGCACCCAGATCTGTGTACACATAAGTGTACAGAGGGTGACATGTGGGTCCAGGGGGGTCCCAGTTGACCAGTCAACATTTGACTGGTCAACAGGGGGTGGGGCCCGTGTGTCATTGTCTCAGCTAACTAATTACTGATTTAACTAACTAATCTAGTTCATTATATTAATTAATTAAGTTAACTAACCATTTAACTAATTAATTAAATAATTATTTTTATTAACATTTATTTATTATTGTTTTTTTTAAACTGGGGGGGGGGGGTGGTGGGCCCCGGTTGCCAGTGGCCCAGGGGGGCCACGCGGTTAACGGGTGCAGGGGGTTATCGGGCGTGGGTGTACGCCCGCACGGCGAGGCGAGTTGGGCGAGCGGGCGCCGGGGCGCCGGCGACCAGGGTCGACAGGGGGTGTGGGCCGGCGAGCGGGAAGGCGCCGGCACAGCAGCGGCAACAGAAGCATTAGCGGGGCGAGGCCACGGCGGACATGTTCGCGTGTCAACGCGCGCGGCGTCGCGGGCGCGCACGGGAGGGCGCCGGGGCGAGGCGAGGGTGGCCGGGCGCATCTGTGGGGCGCGGTGATCGGGCATCGGGCGTGCAAGGCAGGACGCGGCCATGCGCTCGTTCGAGAGGCCGCGGGCGGCGAGCAGGCAACCACGACGACGGACAGGGGGAGGGGAGGACAACTGGGGTCCTCACCAGCGTTGGTGAGCAGGGGGCGTCGAGGCGCGTTGAAGCGAGCCGGGGAGGGGGTCGGAGACGGCGCGCGACGGGCGGCGCCGGCGATGGGGCGTAGGGGACGACGGGTCAGCGACGAGCCGAGGCCGCGGCTTCAGGCGAGCGTCGCGTGAGGAAGGGGAGGGGCGAGGAGGAGTCCGGCGACGAGGCGGCCGGTGACGGGGGCGGGGTGGCGTCGACAAGGAGGAGGCAGGCCAATGGAGAGGGCTCCGGCGACGGGCGATCCGGGCGGCGGCGTCGTGCCCCGATCCGATCTGGATCGGGGAGAGGAGGAGAGGAGAGGCGTGGGGAGTGGGGGGGAAGCGGGCTGCAGTTAGGGTTTGGTTGGGGGGGAGTGGCCTAATAGGCCAGGGGCAAAGTGGCCGGCTGGGCCAGCCGGCTGGCTAGCTGGGCCGGTTGGCCCAGCGTGGGGAGGAGGGTTGTTTCTTTTCCTTTTTTTGTTTTGTTTTATTTTTAATTTTTCTTTTCTGTTTAATTTCATTTTAAACCATTCAGCCATTTTACAAAAATGTGTTTACTTCACCATAATTACGAGTGCAATATTTGGCACCCACTGAGCATTTTTGTTTTGACTTTTGAAAACTTTTATTGTTTGCCTCTATTTTGAATTTGAATTTGAATCGGTTTTCGAACTAACGCGAGATTAGCGACAGTAACAGAGGTGACATGGCGTTATTAGCAGAGGTTACTGTAGCTTGATTATCCGGGTGTCACACCCGCCCCCTTTACTCTCTTTGGTTCAGATAGTTGTATTTCCGTTATTCAGCTAATGGAAAGGGGTTATGCTCGGTTAAAAAAATCAAAGGAGAAAGATGAGGGTGCCCTCGACAGGCTGGGTTGGGCCAGCTACTATAGCGACCCGACAGGTAAGTGTCCTTTCTTTTTATTTATGTTTTTTTATCTATTTGCTGCTATTTTGAATATTTTGACGATTCAAAATAGCACCAAATCTTCTAAAAATTTAAGTGCAAACCCTCTAGACCCTTCCTAGCCTATACCATCATTTTCAAGATTTTAAAGTTTATATTTTTGGAATAAAAATATAATTAAACTATAATACATTATGATTTAATTCCCAATGTCCAAAAATAATTATTTTAATTCATTACAATTTGCAGCGAGTCCATCTAGATGACATGAAGCTCTTCCCAAAATCTTAGAGTTTGAGGGTGTTTTGGATACACAGGTAGTACAATATATATATTAAGTAAGTTTATTCAAACACTTCTATATAAATTTATATTCTTTAAATATAGCATTGCAAAGTTTAAATTTTGTTTAAATGCATAAACAATTTGAAATGTTATTTTGGTACATTCTGGCATAGTTAACACAATTTATGGTCGTATCTTTTCGGAATTTACAAATTAAACTTTTGAATATGTTAATCTGATAATTATTGTGCTCCTTCTCATTATTTTCAATATGTCTTTATACGAAAAGACATGATTTTATTAAAGGATGTGTCTTTTCATGAAGAGCCATTTTTTCACTAAGGGATGTATCTTTTAACCAAAGGACATGACTATTCATAAGTTCCCAACTGTCAAGATCTAACATTCTTGATGGATCCTCCATATAATCCAAAGAGATTTCTTTCTAGGGTGATTTAGCTTAATGTGGGAGTTGCATTAGGGGCCGATTTTAGAATAAAAAATATGTCATAAAATATAAGGTATATCTTAATTTATTGACACAAATTTAATGTACTAGAATACACTTTATATACTAATACTCCCTTTGTCCCACAATGTAGCTTGCAAAAACGTCTTATATTGTGAGACGGAGGAGTATCATGTGGGCTTTAATCATCCATGAAAGACAATTTGATTCTTTTGTCATCTCAATAGTGAATCATACAGGGTTCGGTCCAAAAATCATCTGTATTCCGGAGACTGTTGAGTTTTAATAAAGACCCTACTTCACCTAAAGAATAATATGTATTGTCCGCTCTTTAAGAATAAATATGTCACCCTCGACCTATAAGCTCGAGCCACAACGACCAGCCGAGGTTGTGTCAATGTACCCGCTCGTAGGTAGGTCATAGTTAGGGATGGCACCCGCATGGTTTGGGTATGGGTGGAGCCACCCCATACCCTTACCCACCCCCTTGAGCTTACCCATACCCGCCAATGGGTAAAAAATTTCCCCATACCCGTTACCTGAAAGGGTAGATGGTACCCGCGGGTAAAATTATCCATGTATGCAGAGCTTCAATTTTGACAACTCACGGTCATAAAAAGCAATATGGAATCATAATTTATAAACAACAACACATTATAATGGCAACACATACTTATAAATAACAACACATCATAAACAACAACATATTTAACAAAGAACATCACTTTCTCATAAAAAACAAAACATCTGTAGGATCGAAAGTATGTCTAGAGGGGGGGGGGGGGTGATTAGACTACTTGACCAAATAAAAATCTAGCCTTTTCTCAATTTTAAGTTTTGGCAGATTTTAGCAACTTTGCACAAGTCAAGCAATCAGCCTACACATGCAATTCAAAGAGTATAGCAGCGGAATGTAAAACAATTGCACATGAAGGTAAAGGGAGGAGTTTGAGGGAGCAAACACAATGTAGACGCGGAGATTTTTTATCCGTGGTTCCGATAGGTGGTGCTATCGTACATCCACATTGATGGAGACTTCAACCAACGAAGGGTAATTGTAGCGCGAGTCCACAGAATGCTCCACCCACGACGGGTCCACGAAGAAGCAACCTTGTCTATCCCACCATGGTCGTCGCCCACGAAGGACTTGCCTCACTAGGGTAGATCTTCACAAAGTAGGCGATCTCCTTGCCCGTACAAACTCCTTGGTTCAACTCCACAATCTTGACGGAGGCTCCCAAGTGACACCTAACCAATCTAGGAGACACCACTCTCCAAAAGGTAATAGATGATGTGTTGATGATGAACTCCTTGCTCTTGTGCTTCAAAATGATAGTCTCCCCAACACTCAGCTCTCTCTCATAGGATTGGATTTGATGGAAAAATGATTTGAGTGGAAAGCAACTTGGGGAAGGCTAGAGATCAAGATTTATGTGGTTGGAATGGAATATCTTGACCTCAACACAAGTGTACGTGGTTCTCTCTCAGAAAATGTATGTTGGAAGTGTAGGCATGTTCTGATGGCTCTCTCCACGAATGAAGAGTGGGTGGAGGGGTATATATAGCCTCCACATAGAATCTAACTGTTACACACAATTCACCAAACTCGGTGGGACCGAATCAGAAAACTCGGTCAAACCGATTCAGTTCATAATGTGACCGTTAGGCATTTCGGTGGGACCGACATGTCAACTCGGTGGGACCGATTTCATTAGGGTTAGGGCATAACGTAATCTCGGTGAGACCGATTACACAAACTCGGTGGGACCGATTTTGGTAACAGGCTAACAGAGAATTGGTCAGGCAAACTCGGTGGGACCGATTCGCTCATCTCGGTTGGACCGAAACGTTACAAAGGGGAAACAGAGAGTTTGCATTGCCAAGTCGGTGGGACCGATCGCTCATCTCGGTTGGACCGAAACGTTACGAAGGGAAACAGAGAGTTTGCAATCCCATCTCGGTGAGACTGAGATCCCTATCGGTGAAACCGAAGTGACTAGGGTTTGTGGCAGTGGCTATGTCAACTGAACTCGGTGGTGCCGGATAGAAAATTTCGGTGGGTCCGAGTTTGACTTTTTGTTTGGGACATGTGTGGATGTGAGAAAGTGGTTGAGGGTTTTGGAGCATATCACTAAGCATTTGGAGCAAGAAACCCATTAAGCAACACCTCATCCCCTTTTAATAGTATTGGCTTTTCCTATGGACTCAATATGATCTTGGATCACTAAAAGTAAAATGTAGAGTCTTGAGCTTTAGAGCTTGAGCCAATCTTTTGTCCTTAGCATTTTAAGGGGTCCACATTTCTAATCCATGCCAATCACTGAACTTTCCTGAGATATTCATCTTGAAATATCATTAGTTCAATGAGCTATATGTTGTTAATAATTACCAAAACCACCCAGGGATAGTTGCACTTTCAATCTCCCCCTTTTTGGTAATTGATGAGAACATATAGATCAAAGCTTCGACAAATGATAATAATATTAAAGTACCTCGTTGCTTTGAGAAGTATGTGATAAGCAAGAGCTCCCCCTAAATTTGTGCATTATTTAAGATTTGCTTTTGAATGCAAATGCACAATCGATTAGGATCATGGGTTACTCTTCCATGTCACGTACATCTTGGTGGAGCGCTCAAAATGATATAAATTAAAAAACATGCACTCATCACCAAGCAAAGTGACTGATCATATAAGAGATATAAGAGATAGTATCATCCAAGCAAGCATTAAGGTAGCATATGATCAAACACATGATCAAACAAGTATCTCACACAAGGACATAAAGTATAAACCAAGAACACAATAAAGTTCAACCAAAAGCAAGAGAGATAAAAAGGCAAAACACTCTCTCTCGAAGCCTATGATCTATACATATTTCTCCCCCTTTGGCAACAAGTTACCAAAAAGTGCGAAAATGCATAGTGCTATGCGTCTCTCAGGCTTGGTCTTCGGGAGGTGGTGTAGAGAGAACTCCAAGGACGAAGGCATCAGTTGATGTTGTTGGAGCTGGTGGAGTGGCTGCTCGAGGTGGCACTGAAGTTGTGGCTGCTCGTGCTTATGTGGTGGCTCTAGTGTCAGCCATGGGTACTGCAGCACACCTGTGACCTCTAGGCACTAGCTGAAAAGCATCAGTAGTTTCCTTCCCTTTCCTCTTCTTCTGAAGGAAATATGCCCTAGAGGCAATAATAAAGTTATTATTTATTTCCGTATATCATGATAAATGTTTATTATTCATGCTAGAATTGTATTAATCGGAAACTTAGTACATGTGTGCATACATAGACAAACATAGTGTCACTAGTATGCCTCTACTTGACTAGCTCATTAATCGAAGATGGTTGAGTTTCCTAGTCATGGACATGAGTTGTCATTTTATTAACGGGATCACATCATTAGGAGAATAATGTGATTGACTTGACCCATTCCGTTAGCTTAGCACTTGATCATTTAGTATGTTGCTATTGCTTTCTTCATGACTTATACATGTTCCTATGACTATGAGATTATGCAACTCCCGTTTACCGGAGGAACACTTTGTGTGCTACCAAACGTCACAACTAACTGGGTGATTATAAAGGTGCTCTACAGGTGTCTCCGAAGGCACTTGTTGGGTTGACGTATTTCGAGATTAGGATTTGTCACTCCGATTGTCGGAGAGGTATCTCTGGGCCCACTTGGTAATGCACATCACTTAAGCCTTGCAAGCATTGAAACTAATGAGTTAGTTGCGGGATAATGTATTACGGAATGAGTAAAGAGACTTGCCGGTAACGAGATTGAACTAGGTATTGAGATACCGATGATCGAATCTCGGGCAAGTAACATACCGATGATAAAGGGAACAACGTATGTTGTTATGCGGTTTGATCGATAAAGATCTTCATAGAATATGTGGGAGCCAATATGAGCATCTAGGTTCCGCTATTGGTTATTGACCGGAGACGTGTCTCGGTCATGTCTACATAGTTCTCGAACCCTTAGGGTCCGCACGCTTAAAGTTTCGATGACAGTTATATTATGAGTTTATATGTTTTGATATACCTAAGGTAGTTCGGAGTCCAGGATGAGATCGGGGACATGACGAGGAGTCTCAAAATGGTCGAGACGTAAAGATCGATATATTGGACGACTATATTCGGACATCGGAAAGGTTCTGAGTGGTTCGGGTATTTTTCGGAGTACTGAAGAGTTACGGGAATTCGCCGGGGAGTATATGGGCCTTATTGGGCTTTAGGGGAAAGAGAGAGGAGAGGCTGCGCGCCCCCAAGGCCTAGTCTGAATTGGACTAGGGGAGGGGCTGCGCCCCCTCCCTCCTTCTCTTCTCTCTCCCCTTTCCTTGACTCCTACTCCTACTACTTGGAGGGGGGGGGGGGAATCCTACTCCCGGTGGGAATAGGACTCCTCCTAGGGCACGCCATAGAGAGGGACGGCCCTCCCCCTCCTCCACGCCTTTATATACGGGGAGGGGGGCACCCCTTGGAGACACAACAATTGATTTGATCTTTTAGACGTGTGCGGTGCCCCCCTCCACCATAGTCCACCTTGATAATACTGTAGCGGTGCTTTGGCGAAGCCCTGTGTCGGTAGAACATCATCATCGTCACCACGCCGTCGTGCTGACGAAACTCTCCCTCAGTTTCTCCAACTTTAGTTGAACCGAGTGTGGCTACGCCTGGTCCTTGCGAAGGTTAAAACAACACCAACTTGACAAACTATCGTTGTGGTTTTGATGCGTAGGTAAAGAACGGTTCTTGCTCAGTCCGTAGCAGCCACGTAAAACTTGCAACAACAAAGTAGAGGACGTCTAACTTGTTTTTGCAGGGCATGTTGTGGTGTGATATGGTCAAAGCATGATGCTAAATTTTATTGTATAAGATGATCATGTTTTGTAACCGAGTTATCGGCAACTGGCAGGAGCCATATGGTTGTCGCTTTATTGTATGCAATGCAATCGCTCTGTAATGCTTTACTTTATCACTAAGCGGTAGCGATAGTCGAAGAAGCATAAGATTGGCGAGACGACAACGATGCTACGATGGAGATCAAGGTGTCGCTCCGGTGACAATGGTGATCATGACGGTGCTTCGGAGATGGAGATCACAAGCACAAGATGATGATGGCCATATCATATCACTTATATTGATTGCATGCGATGTTTATCTTTTATGCATCTTATCTTGCTTTGATTAACGATAGCATTATAAGATGATCTCTCACTAAATTTCAAGATAAAAGTGTTCTCCCTGAGTATGCACCGTTGCCAAAGTTCATCGTGCCCAGACACCACGTGATGATCGGGTGTGATAAGCTCTACGTCCATCTACAGCGGGTGCAAGCCAGTTTTGCACACGCAGAATACTCAAGTTAAACTTGACGAGCCTAGCATATGCAGATATGGCCTCGGAACACTGAGACTGAAAGGTCGAGCGTGAATCATATAGTAGATATGATCAACATAGTGATGTTCACCATTGAGAGCTACTCCATTTCATGTGATGATCGGTTATGGTTTAGTTGATATGGATCACGTGATCACTTAGAGGATTAGAGGGATGTCTATCTAAGTGGGAGTTCTTAAGTAATATGATTAATTGAACTTAAATTTATCATGAACTTAGTCTTGGTAGTATTAGCATATCTATGTTGTAGATCAATAGCTCGCGTTTAGCTCCCCTGTTTTATTTTGATATCTTCCTAGAGAAAAATAAGTTGAAAGGATGTTAGTAGCAAAGATGCGGACTAGCTCCGTGATCTGAGGATTTTCCTCATTGTTGCACAGAAGAATTATGTCCTTGATGCACCGCTAGGTGACAGACCTATTGCAGGAGCAGATGCAGACGTTATGAACATTTGGCTAGCTCAATATGATGACTACTTGATAGTTTAGTGCACCATGCTTAACGGCTTAGAATCGGGACTTCAAAGACGTTTTGAACGTCATGGAACATATAAGATGTTCCAGGAGTTGAAGTTAATATTTCAAGCAAATACCCGAGTTGAGAGATATGAAGTTTCCAACAAGTTCTATAGCTAAAAGATGGAGGAGAATAGCTCAAGCAGTGAGCATGTGCTCAGATTGTCTGGGTACTACAATCGCTTGAATCAAGTGGGAGTTAATCTTCTAGATAAAATAGTGATTGACAGAATTCTCTAGTCACCATCACCAAGTTAGTAGAACTTCGTGATGAACTATAATATGAAAGGGATGGCGATAGTAATTCCCAAGCTCTTCGTGATGCTGAAATCGACGAAGGTAGAAATCAAGAAAAACATCAAGTGTTGATGATTAACAAGACCGCTAGTTTCAAGAAAAGGGCAAATGGAAGAAGGGGAACTTCAAGAAGAATGGCAAGCAAGTTGCTGCTCAAGTGAAGAATCCCAAGTCTGGACCTAAGCCTGAGAATGAGTGCTTCTACTACAAAGGGACTGGTCACTGGAAGCGGAACTGCCCCAAGTATTTGGTGGATAAGAAGGATGGCAAAGTGAAAAAAGCTATATTTGATATACATGTTATTGATGTGTACTTTACTAGTGTTTATAGCAACCCCTCGGTATTTGATACTGGTTCAGTTGCTAAGAGTAGTAACTCGAAACGGGAGTTGCAGAATGAACAGAAACTAGTTAAGGGCGAGGTGATGATGTGTGTTGGAAGTAGTTCCAAGATTGATATGATCATCATCGCACACTCCCTATACTTTCGGGATTAGTGTTGAACCTAAATAAGTGTTATTTGGTGTTTGCGTTGAGCATGAATATGATTTGATCATGTTTATTGCAATACGGTTATTCATTGAAGTTAGAGAATAATTGTTGTTCTGTTTACGTGAATAAAACCTTCTACACCCAACGAAAATGGTTTGTTGGATCTAGATCGTAGTGATACACATATTCATAATATTGAGGCCAAAAGATGCAAAGTTAATAATGATAGTGCAACTTATTTGTGGCACTGCCGTTTAGGTCATATTGGTGTAAAGCGCATGAAGAAACTCCATGCTGATGGAATTTTTCGAATCACTTGGTTATGAATCACTTGGTACTTGCGAACCATGCCTCATGGGCAAGATGACTAAAACGCCATTCTCCGGAACTATGGAGCGAGCAACTGATTTATTGGAGATCATACATACTGATGTATGTGGACCAATGAATATTGAGGCTCGTGGCAGGTATCATTATTTTCTCACCTTCACAGATGGTTTAAGCAGATATGGGTATATCTACTTAATGAAACATAAGTCTGAAACATTTGAAAAGTTCAAAGAATTTCAGAGTGAAGTTGAAAATCATCGTAACAAGAAAATAAAGTTTCTACGATGTGATCGTGGAGGAGAATATTTGAGTTACGAGTTTGGTCTACATTTGAAACAATGCGGAATAGTTTCACAACTCACGCCACCTAGAACACCACAGCGTAATGGTGTGTCCGAACATCGCAATCGTACTTTACTAGATATGGTGCGATCTATGATGTCTCTTACTGATTTACCGCTATCATTTTGGGGTTATGCTTTAGAGACGGCCGCATTCACATTAAATAGGGCACCATCGAAATCCGTTGAGACGACACCTTATGAATTGTGGTTTGGCAAGAAACCAAAGTTGTCGTTTCTTAAAGTTTGGGGCTACGATGCTTATGTGAAAAAGCTTCAACCTGATAAGCTCGAACCCAAATCGGAGAAATGTGTCTTCATAGGATACCCAAAGGAGACTTTTGGGTACACCTTCTATCACAGATCCAAAGGCAAGACATTCGTTGCTAAGAATGGATCCTTTCTAGAGAAGGAGTTTCTCTCGAAAGAAGTGAGTGGGAGGAAAGTAGAACTTGATGAGGTAACTGTACCTGCTCCCTTATTGGAAAGTAGTTCATCACAGAAACCGGTTCCTGTGACGTCTATACCAATTAGTGAGGAAGTTAATGATGATGATCATGGAACTTCAGATCAAGTTGTTACTGAACCTCGTAGGTCAACCAGAGTAAGATCCGCACCAGAGTGGTACGGTAATCCTGTTCTAGAAGTTATGTTACTAGACCATGACGAACCTATGAACTATGAAGACGCGATGGTGAGCCCAGATTCCGCAAAATGGCTTGAGGCCATGAAATCTGAGATGGGATCCATGTATGAGAACAAAGTGTGGAGTTTGGTTGACTTGCCCGATGATCGGCAAGCGATTGAGAATAAATGGATCTTCAAGAAGAAGACTGACGCTGACGGTAATGTTAATGTCTATAAAGCTCGACTTGTTGCGAAAGGTTTTCGACAAGTTCAAGGGATTGAATACGATGAGACCTTCTCACCCGTAGCGATGCTTAAGTCTGTCCGAATCATGTTAGTAATTGTCGCATTTTATGATTATGAAATTTGGCAAATGGATGTAAAAACTGCATTCCTGAATGGATTTCTGGAAGAAGAGTTGTATATGATGCAAACGGAAGGTTTTGTAGATCCAAAGGGAGCTAACAAAGTGTGCAAGCTCCAGCAATCCATTTATGGACTGGTGCAAGCCTCTCGGAGTTGGAATAAACGCTTTGATGAGTTGATCAAAGCATATAGTTTTATACGGACTTGCGGTGAAGCCTGTATTTACAAGAAAGTGAGTGGGAGCACTACAACATTTCTGATAAGTATATGTGAATGACATATTGTTGATCAGAAATAATGTAGAATTATTCTGCAAAGCATAAAGGAGTGTTTGAAAGGAGTTTTTCAAAGAAAGACCTCGGTGAAGCTGCTTACATATTGAGCATCAAGATCTATAGAGATAGATCAAGACGCTTGATAAGTTTTTTCAATGAGTACATACCTTGACAATATTTCGAAATAGTTCAAAATGGAACAGTCAAAGAAAGAGTTCTTGCCTGTGTTACAAGGTGTGAAATTTAGTAAGACTCAAAGCCCGACCACGGCAGAAGATAGAAAGAAAATGAAAGTCATTCCCTATGCCTCAGCCATAGGTTCTATAAAGTATGCCATGTTGTGTACCAGATCTATTGTATACCCTACACTGATTTTGGCAAGGGAGTACAATAGTGATCTAGGAGTAGATCACTGGACAACGGTCAAAATTATCCTTAGTGGAATAATGATATGTTTCTCGATTATGGAGGTGACAAAAAGGTTCGTCATAAAGGGTTACGTCGATGCAAGTTTTGACACTGATCGAGATGACTCTAAGTCTCAATCTGGATACATATTGAAAGTGGGAGCAATTAGCTAGAGTAGCTCCATACAGAGCATTGTTGACATAGAAATTTGCAAAATACATACAGATCTGAATGTGACAGACCCGTTGACTAAACTTCTCTCACAAGCAAAACATGATCACACCTTAGTACTCTTTAGGTGTTAATCACATAGCGATGTGAACTAGATTATTTACTCTAGTAAACCCTTTGGGTGTTGGTCACATGACGATGTGAACTATGGGTGTTAATCACATGGTGATGTGAACTATTGGTGTTAAATCATGTGGTGATGTGAACTAGATTATTGACTCTAGTGCAAGTGGGAGACTGCAGGAAATATGCTCTAGAGGCAATAATAAAGTTATTATTTATGTCCTTATATTATGATAAATGTTTATTATTAATGCTAGAATTTTATTAATCGGAAACTTAGTACATGTGTGAATACATAGACAAACATAGTGTCACTAGTATGCCTCTACTTGACTAGCTCGTTAATCGAAGATGGTTGAGTTTCCTAACCATAGACATGAGTTGTCATTTGATTAACGGGATCACATCATTAGGAGAATGATGTGATTGACTTGACCCATTCCATTAGCTTAGCACTTGATCGTTTAGTATGTTGCTATTTCTTTCTTCATGACTTGTACATGTTCCTATGACTATGAGATTATGCAACTCCCGTTTACCGGAGGAACACTTTGTGTGCTACCAAACGTCACAACATAACTGGGTGATTATAAAGGTGCTCTACAGGTGTCTCCGAAGGTACTTGTTGGGTTGGCGTATTTCGAGATTAGGATTTGTCACTCCGATTGTCGGAGAGGTATCTATGGGCCCACTTGGTAATGCACATTGAGGGAGTCCTGGATTAGGGGGTGTCCGGATAGCCGGACTATACCTTCAGCCGGACTCCTGAGCTATGAAGATACAAGATTAAAGACTTCGTCCCGTGTCCGGAAGGGACTTTCCTTGGCGTGGAAGGCAAGCTTGGCGATGCGGATATGTAGATATCCTACCATTGTAACCGACTCTGTGTAACCCTAACCCTCTCCGGTGTCTATATAAACCGGAGGGTTTTAGTCCGTAGGACAGAACAAGAATCATACCATAGGCTAGCTTCTAGGGTTTAGCCTCCTTGATCTCGTGGTAGATCTACTCTTGTACTACCCATATCATCAATATTAATCAAGCAGGAGTAGGGTTTTACCTCCATCGAGAGGGCCCGAACCTGGGTAAAAACATCGTGTCCCTTGTCTCCTGTTACCATCCGCCTAGACACACAGTTCGGGACCCCCTACCCGAGATCCGCCGGTTTTGACACCGACATTGGTGCTTTCATTGAGAGTTCCTCTGTGTCATCGCCATCAGGAAGGATGCCTCATCCCGTCTTTAAAGATGGCACCGTTGCTAAGGGAGCTTTGTCTGTCGGCCAAACTCACCGGCTAGGTGGTTTTCTTATGACCGCCTGTTCGGCTGCTGCGGCGACGATGGCCTCTCGGGTCATCAAAAGCAATCTTCATGTCAGCTCGGAACTCGCCGAGCAGTTAGATCCAATGGAGCTCTCTTCCATAAACGAGCTCTTGGATCACATCGCCGCCCTGGGAGTCGCTACGGATTACGACCAGATTGGGCCTAAACCCGATCTGAGAGAGATTAACTCTCCCCAAGTCACCCATCACGTTGCCATGGTAGAGGGACAGTGCGGCGACCCTTCATCTATCTTAAGGACTAGCAACGTCCGGATTCCCGAACCCTCCAAGCCGGATACCCGCGGAGGGGAGGATATCACTCAAGACCTGAACTTAGAGTCAGGCGACGGGCTGGATTCATTGGACAACATCCAAGAATCCAAACTTTCGAGTTCGGAAACTCCTTGGCCTCTGAGTCTCAGATTGGGTGAGGTTTCGGATTTAATTCCGCCCACCCACCCGAACATAAGCGATCTATCCCAAATCAGGCAAAAGCCCGAAGAAACAGTACATCATTACTGGGCCAGATTCCTCCTGGTTAGGAACAGGATAAAGGACTGCCGCAAGGAAGACGCAATCTCAATCTTCTGCAATAATTGCACGGACAAGGGAATCCTCAACGCCATAAGTCGTCGTGATATTACACGCTTTGCTGACTTGGCGTCCATAGTACGAAAGTACTGTGCGATGGAAAGCGCCTGGAAAACCGAAATAAAATGTTGGGACGATCCGGCCCTGAATACAAACCTAGTCCGAAATAAAAGGGTGCATCATCGCCAGACACCCGGGTTAAATACCAAAAAGCAAAAACCCTCTACAAGGCATGGAACCAGACTGGAAGGATGGCTTAATGGACCCTGTAAAATTCACAATACAGAGGGCGCCACACCAACTCACAGCCTTAGAGCATGTTGGATACTCCGGCAGGTGGCCAAAATTGGCGAAGATCTCCTAATTCTAGAGGCCACAGAAAGCCACCCCAGGGACACCAATACGGTATTAACAGTCTTCGAGACTTTCGCATCAAATAATATGCGAAAAAGAACACTCCGCAGCCTTGCCGAAGTCTACCAAGTAGCAACAATAAACCCATGGAGTGACACGGCTATTACTTTTAATGCCAGTGATGAACCTAAATTCTGAACAGCCCGAGCACCAGCCGCATTGGTCCTCAGTCCAATAGTGGACGGCTTTCGCCTCACCAAGGTACTCATGGATGGAGGCAGCGGATTGAACCTCATTTATGAGGAAACCCTTCAAAAAATGGAAATAGACTAGAACCGCATTGAGCGAAGCAGCACAACCTTTAGAGGAATAATCCCCAGTCGGGAAGCGCGTTGTACAGGAAAAATCACACTAGATGTGGTGTTTGGCACGCCGGATAATTACAGGTCCGAAGAGGTCATGTTCCATGTGGCCCGGTTCAGTAGCAGATACCACGCCCTGCTAGGGCGAGAAGCGTTTACAATCTTCCAAGCAATACCCCATTACGGGTACATGAAGCTCAAGATGCCCGGGCCGAACGGAATTATCACTCTCGCTAGTGATCCGGACATAGCACTCCGCGCCGAAAATAAGACAGCCGCACTGGTCCTTGAGGCACTATCCGAAGCCCTAGCGGCTGAGGAACTAAGTGCGCTGCGCTCCACGGTGAACAGGGACGATGTGATACTCGACAAAAGATCCAAGTCCACCTCCTTTAAACCAGCGGACGAAATAGTCAAATTCCAGGTCCATCCAACGGACCCCAATAAAACAGCTTCTATCAGGGCACAATTAAACCATGATGTAGATGCCGCACTGCGAGAGTTCCTACGTGAAAACTGGGACATTTTTGCCTGGCACCCTTCAGACATGCCAGGAATCCCACGCAGGCTGGCCGAACACAGCTTAAATATCCTAAAAGGATTCAAACCTGTCAAACAAGCTCTTCGGCGTTTTTCCAAACCTAAGAGACAGGCCATGGGAGAGGAGCTAGCCAAGCTATTGGAGGCCGGATTCATCAGAGATATAAAACATCCGGACTGGCTAGCAAACCTGGTGATGGTACCAAAGAAGGACAAATCCTAGCGCCTGTGCGTTGATTTTAAAGACCTTAACAAGGCTTGCCCAAAGGATCCCTTCCCCCTCCCCCGCATCGATCAAATTATCGACCCTACCGCAGGACACGATTCGTTGTGTTTCCTCGACGCATATTCCGGCTACCATCAACTCAAGATGGCAGAGTCAGACCAAGCCGCAACGGCATTCATCACACCATACGACCCATTCTGCTTCAACACAATGCCCTTTGGGCTCAAAAATGCCGGCGCAACGTATCAGCGCATGATTCAGACATGTCTGGCAAACCAGATCGGCAAAACAGTGGAGGCATATGTAGATGATGTGGTCGTCAAAACAAGACATGTCGAATCTCTAGTAGACGACTTGAGGCTCACATGTGATAACCTCCGAACATACGACATCAAGCTCAACCCGGAAAATGCGTTTTCGGCGTTCCAGCCGGAAAGCTCTTGGGCTTCATTGTATCCGGTAGAGGAATTGAAGCAAATCCAGCCAAGATCCAAGCTCTGTCACAATTGGATATCCCAAAGGACCTCAAACAAATACAAAATTTAACCGGATGCGTGGTGGCTCTAAGCCGCTTTATCTCCCGCTTGGGAGAAAAGGCACTACCCCTCTACCACCTTCTTAGGCGCACCGAACACTTCGAGTGGACGGATGCCGCCACGGCCGGACTCGACGAAATAAAAGCCATATTGGCAACAAACCCAGTCCTGGCCACGCCAAACATTGGCGAACCAATGCTATTGTACATTTCAGCAACACATCAGGTTGTAAGCGCAGTGCTCGTCGTCGAACGAGAAACGGACGGACACAAATTCCCCCTTCAAAAGCTGGTCTATTATGTGTCCACTGTCCTCACTCCGTGCAAATCACGGTACCCGCATTATCAAAAGATTGTGTACGCGGTATTCATGGCATCCCGGAAGCTGCAACACTACTTTCAAGAGTGTTCAATAACAGTAGCCTCGGAAGTACCACTTAACGATATTATAAACAACCGTGACGCAACAGGCCGGATTGCAAAATGGGCCATTGAGCTCCTCCCGTTCGACATAACTTATAAGCCACAGCGAGCTATCAAGTCGCAAGTTTTGGCTGACTTCGTCGCAGAATGGACGGAGGCCAAACTCCCTAAAGAGTACGGCACATATTCAAACTGGATCATGCATTTCGACGGCTCCAAGATGTTGGCCAGTCTAGGGGCTGGCGTCATTTTGACGTCCCCCACAGGATACACAGTTCAATATGTACTCCAGATTATGTACGCAGACTCCAACAATGCAGCCGAATATGAGGCCCTTTTACACGGTCTCCGGATGGCAGTATCCATGGGCATTCAACGCCTAGAGGTGCGCGGGGATTCGAACCTCGCGATATCCCAAATAAATGGAGACTTCGATGCCAAGGATCCAAAAATGGCAGCTTACCGCAACGCCGTCTTAAAAATGTCAGCTCGGTTCGAAGGGCTTGAATTTCACCATATAGCCCGGGAAAATAATCAGGCGGCAGATGTCCTGGCACGCATCGGCGCAAAACGCGATGTAGTCCCTCCCAACATCTTCTTGGAAAGGCTGTTCAAGCCGTCCGTAGTATGGGAAGGGGAACCGGGCAATAACAGCCCGGACCCAACCGCACTGCCCGACACCGAACAATCTGGCATAATTGGATGCTCTGCCAATGAAATTACACCTTCAGCCCACGTAATAATGGCCGTCATCGCCCCGTGAACAGAACCATTCCTAGCCTACCTTACTAGGCAGGAACTCCTAGAGGACCAAAACGAGGCACGCTGCATAGTGCGGCGATCTAAAGCCTATAAAGTCCATGAGGGAGAGCTTTATAAGAAAAGCACTACCGGAGTCCTTCAAAGGTGCATCTCCGAAGAGGAAGGGCGGAACCTGCTGGCTGAAATTCATGCCGGACTCGATGGTCATCACGCTGCAGCTCGGTCCCTCGTAAGCAAAGCTTTCCGTACAGGCTTTTATTGGCCGACGGCCCGGGTAGACGCTCAGGACTTAGTCCAACGATGCGTCGGTTGCCAGCTTTTTGCAAACCAAAGCCATATGCCACCCACCGCCTCCAAACTATCCCCATCACTTGGCCCTTCGCGGTATGGGGGCTTGACATGGTTGGACCCCATAAAGGCGGAACCCACAAGAAAAAATACTTACTGGTCATGGTGGATAAGTTCACCAAATGGATAGAAGCCAAGCCTGTTAAGACGGCCGAATCCGGACCGGTGATAGACTTTATATCTGGGGTTGTACACCATTATGGCATCCTCCACAGCATCATCACTGATAACGGCACGAACTTTACGGCCGATGAGGTAAAACTCTGGTGCAAAAACATGGGCATCAAGCTCGA
This sequence comes from Aegilops umbellulata, assembly GCA_032464435.1. Lineage (NCBI taxonomy): Eukaryota > Viridiplantae > Streptophyta > Magnoliopsida > Poales > Poaceae > Aegilops > Aegilops umbellulata. The sequence goes on along the minus strand of CP136055.1, from coordinate 239,993,997 downwards.
TTATGCTTCCGTCTATCACCCACAAACTAACGGCCAGGTCGAACGTGCAAATGGTCTTATCATGAGCGGCATCAAACCCAGATTAGTGCGGTCCCTTAAGGAATCTAATACACACTGGTTAGAGGAGCTCGACTCCGTACTCTGGGGGCTGCGGACCACGCCCAATCGCACCACCGCATACACACCATTCTTCATGGTGTACGGCGCAGAAGCAGTTTTGCCCTGCGACATAATTCATGACTCACCTCGAGTGCGCATGTACGAAGAAAGAGAAGCCGAGCTCGATTGGCAGGACAGTTTGGACGCCTTGGAGGAGGAGCGTGACATGGCAAAAGCCCGTTCCGCATTCTATCAACAGCAGGCTCGAAGATATCAAAGCAGAGAAGTACGGGCCAAAAATTACAACGTTGGCGAATTAGCCTGCCGGACAAGAAAAAGGACAAACTCAAGCCCAAGTGGGAAGGTCCCTTCATAATTGACCAAGTCCTGACTGGTGGAGCATACCGCCTGCGAGATGCATCGGGTAACCGACTTGAGCCGAACCCATGGAACGCAGCTCGTCTCCGAAGATTCTATGCCTAGTGCTGGACTCTGTGTTCATCTCCTTCCTCTGTCCATTTTTAATATTTTCTGTCTTACATTTCTCTCCTTCTCCCCTTCCTTTCTATTATAGCCTTTAAAGGCCCAATAAGTGACGCGCCGCGCTCATTAAACCTGGGGGCTTCTTTGAACAGAAGCTTATTTATACGGGCTTTATGCCCAACACATGTGTCACACTTCCGCATGTACCTTTATTCACCATTATATGCATCGATATGACTTAAGTTTTGGCCAAGCTGGGTTGCCTGGCTCCTGTGCTTACCCCTACGTTCCCGATTGTTCGGCTAGGTGGTAAAGGGAGCACCTCTGCGATTGTTACTGCCGGGTCAGCCGGATGTGTACCTCAGACTGGGTGAAGCCGAAAGCTAGCGTTCTTAAGGGAATATTCGGTCGGTGAACTAAAGATGATCTTTTCACTTATTTATTTATGCGCCCCTAGATGATTTTTCCTGCGTCTCTTTTCGCAGCATGGAGATGCACTTTAGGGCATGCCTCCCAGGGAAAGGAGCCCCTAACGGAACTATTCTCCCTGTAAGATGTTTCTTACTAACCATGTAATATAACATAACTAGTTGGGCACTTGTCTGTTCAAGCACTAATGACCCCTACGCCTGGTCTCCATGCATACCTCGGTTCTTATATAACCACATGGGTATTCGGACACACTCCGGACCGTCAGGTCCCGAGGCTGAAGCGAAAAGGTCGGCCATGACAAACGATCTACAATCCGGCTAGAAGGCATTACACATGTCAATTAAAATTACATAGTCATTCTGACTAATTGTATTCCTCTTCAATACCATCTAACAGGCTGTCTAGTTTACAGTCCTGCTGGGAATACTTTGCGGCCAATTCTACATGGCCGTACACTAAGCTTACAGGGATCTCCTTCCCGTCGGGCCCAACAAGTCCGACCTCGGGCATGTGGTTTGGGTCAGCCTTCGTGTACCACGTCTTCACCATGGCCCAGGCCTCCCTAGCGCCTTAACAGCAGGTCGATATCTTCCACAATCGGAAGCGCCGCTGCGCTCCCTTCAGCTTCTCTGCAAGCTCTCCAAGGCCTTCGGGCATGGAGATGGATGGCCACAAGGCCATGGCAACGCCTTGCATCACCTGCTGAACTCGCTTGTGCAGTTGCGAGAGCTCGGGAAGAAGGTCACCCATGGAACCGGGCATCTCCTCTGCAGGACGACTTGTTAGCACACCTACAGACATCACTCTGTTAGTCGACTTCCTCGCCGAACTCTTTTTTCTTTTTTTCAAAGGTTCGCTTAAGCATTTACTAAATATGCCGCGTCGAAGCCGCTGATTCTTCTTAGCGGAGTCCGACAGCTGGGCACGAACATCTTTCAATTCAACGCCCGGCTTGGTGTTGGCATCTTGGAGATCATTCTTCTCCCGCCTCACCTTTGTCAGCACGCTCTCACCAGCCTTTAGCTGGCGTAGGAGTTGTTGCTTTTCCGGATCAAATCCGGCGCTATCTGCAATTTCATTTGTTAGATTTGCACACACGCCGCACTTCACACAATACTTATCTTTTTGAAGCATATATTACCAGAGGGGGTCTCCTTGGGCTCCCCTGTCGCGGCTAGTGCGGCCTCAAGTTGGGCTTTGCACTCTTCTAGCTCCTGGGACAGTTGGGTATTCTTCTCTGAAAGAACCTGCATATTACATGATCCTTAAATCAGTTATTCTAACTGTTTCAAGTCTCGGGGGCTACTGATATATATATAACCATCAAATTTTCTCACCCGTATGTCTTTCACATACTGCTTCGTGGCTCTGGCTAGACCATTTTGAGCGGCACAGAGGTACGCGTCTCCCGAATTGAAGGCATCCAATTCCTCTGGGGAGAAACAAGCGTCGCGAAGAACTGTCTGGCGACGCCTGTGGTTGATGGCACTCTCCACCTCGGAATTGGTGGCAGACAGCCTGTCGGGGATATACCCCGCGGTGTAAACCGGCCGAAAGTTAACCCGGCCGGACTTGGCGGTTTATCTGAAGACCCGCCCTGACCTTGGCGGTTTACAAGCAATCCGCTTGGTCGTTATGACTCACTGGTAAACCGACGGGCGGATCAGACGGATGACAAGACCCAAGGCCTAGAAGGCCGGTTCAACTATGGTGGGCCGGTTTAAGAGGAAAGGAATATTTATCTTACAAAGAGTTAAGACCAGGACTTATATCCGGTTTGTATTAGAGATAGACTAGTCCTAATCCTAATAGGACTCCACATGTAAACCGCCCCTTCAACATATATAAGGAGGGGCAGGGCTCCCCAAAGAGGGACAAGTTAGAAGCTACAAGCTACAAGCAATCAAATAATCTCTAGGGCTAGACACAAGAGCCAGTTTATGGCGTCTCCCTCGGGATGATAATGAGACCTAGCCTCAAACAACATGTAGGGTTTTTACCGGATGATGTTTCCCGGGGCCCGAAGCTGTCTAAACCCTTGTCTTGCGGGTTGATCCGCCCTGCGTCTCTCGTCCCACTCAACCCCTCTCAAGCTACCACATTGATGCGTTGGCCTCGCGACTAAGTCCTGACACTAAGGACATCTGCCGTGACAAATCCACGACAGTTGGCGCCCACCGTGGGGCTCGCGCACGGTGGTGATGAGCTCTTGGAGGGATCTTTCTCACGATCAAGAAGTTTTGCAATTCATCGGATGAAGACAAATTCGAGAAATTAGGGTTGTGTCAGGTGTGCTGCCAAAAGGTTTGCCGAGTTAACGAGATTGACGGGTGATCCAATTCAAAGCCAGATCAAGTTTTTTTGAGCTCTCACGCGTTGGCAAGACCGATTACTTTTCCATCAAGAGCCGCCATGATTCGAAGTACGCGGACAAGGTTCACCGCCCAATGACAACTGTTTCTACAGGGTCACTTCAAAGTTTTGTGTTTCGTCGAGCATCAAAACAGATGGATTACTACTAGTTCATGACCAAGCTGGCACCACAAAAACGACCGTGACGCGGCGAAACAAAGATGAATTGGCCAGAACGACCACGACCCGGACTCCTCAGCCACCACGGGTCACGCCCCGCCTCCGGTCCGAGTCACCCTTGTGCCTCGCCTCCCGTCCGAGTCGCCGTCACGCCATCGCGCTGTGTTACGCGTCCACTTCCGCGCAACGCATCTTGGTGCACCGGGCCTCGAAACCGAGACCACCGTCCGTGTCTTACGCGTTATCTCCGCCCGCGTTGGGGTTCTCTCTGTGCCGCCGTCATGGCCTTGACCCGCCCGTGCGTTGAGCCGGCCTTACCTGTTGCTTCTGCCGCCAACTGCCGCGCCTCACCTTGGTCGCCTGGCCAGCTTCGCCCGGCGCGCTACGGACGTCTTGCCGCCTCTCCACCCGCCGCCGGCTTGCAGCGCTTCTCAGCCCTCTACCGGTTCACTGCTCCGCCTCGCCGGGGGCCTTCCCGAGCTGCCGTGCCGGAGTTGTCCCGCTCCTCAAAGTCACTACCATGGCCGGCCACCTCCGTTTCGAGCCGCCCAGCTGCGTGCGATGCGCTTCGTCTCCGCCTCCACAAGTCGCCAAGGCTAAACAAGTTTCCTGCTACTGATTCAATTTGTACGTAAAGATGGAGACCGGTTCTTCTGCAATCTGCCAAGATGGACGCAAACGTCGGCTGTGCTACTGCTGTAAATTTGAAAATCACCTCTGTACACATGCGCCTTGTCCGCTGCGAGCTGCCGGCGCTCTGAGCCGCTGCCACGTCCTGCCTCAACTCGCCGCTACAGCCTACTTTGCCGCCGCGGCTGTTGACAGGGGAAAGAGTTCGATTGAGGTTTCACTTACTGATTGCGGTTTTTTGCTCCTCCTGATGATTTCAAAATGGTGTCGCTCACATTAGAGTTAAGGGACGCTTAAGGCAAAAGTACAACCGAGCTGAGGTCTGGATGCTGTTTTTATGCCCAATAACTATAGAAGAGATTTCTGGACCAGGTCATAACAAACGGGCAACATTTGAATTTTATGGAACAAGCTAAATACGCAGTGTCAATTAAGCTTGGTTGGAGGCAAATTAGGCGTTGAATACGTAAAACATCGGTCAGATCCCTGTTGGACCAAGGGCGTGCGCAGACTCAGGCTCCTACCTACGAAGTCGCTGAACCGCCATTTGCTTCTGCTCACTATCAGTAATAAGAATGAGCAGAAACAACAGCTGCTATACGGATAATTTGAGCCAAGATGGAGATAGTATCTACTATTGCTGCTGTTTAGGCAATACGTGCCAAAGTACAAGAAGAGAAAAACTGAGAGTTCGGTTACTAGTCTCCCAGAACAATTGATTATGCATACTGCTGATGGATAAGATATTTGGATTTGATATTGAAATGGAGCGGGCAAGTCAACATTTGCATGACTGCAAACATTACAGGAGTAATATTATTGGTCATCTGAACAAATCAGGTGATATCCATCCAAATTTATTACATCAGCACGTATTATTTATCTTTTATAAAAAAAAAACAGTTTATCTGTGCCTTGGTCTGCAATATTGTTTATGCAGGACAATTATTCATGGCAGGAATGATCGTTATGTCACGGATATAAAGCTTGCGCCAACATTATCAAGCGTCAGCATCCAACCATACCGCATTGTTCTGCCTTTGTGGCTCAGTCTATAACAACAAACATTGCGGCCGGTTCACCCGTCTGCACTGGTTTACAACATCACAGATAAGTCGCCTGTCCGCCCCCGCAACCGACTCTCTCGTCCGCACCGGCTTACAACGTCGCTGCCGACTCTCTCCGTTTGCACCGGTTTACAACGCCACGGCCGACTCATCTATCCGAGTCACCTCTGATGTTGCGGTCGTTTTTGTCATCCGTCTCTCGCAGCCTGGTCTACATCAACATACCAGGCCGCACCTGTCTGCATGAGCTGTTTATTGGGTATGAGCGAGTCACAGCTTGGGTAGCCCGGTTTTCTTTCAAATTGGAGGCAAATTATTATCAACCGCCGTCTGCACTGGAAGGATCAATGGGCGGGCGCACAAGTCGCCGCCGCTACTGTTTGGTTAAACTTCAAATCACCAGTTGGAAGGAACCATTGGCCGAGTTGCTGACACGGTTCATACGGGATCATTTACAACCCGCCGCAGTCACCTCAACCTTCTGTGTATTCACATCGTGTTATCAACACCAATGATATACAAGTTATACCGGTTTATATCACGGTCAAATATGGAGAATCTCAAGCCAACTCCTCGAGTCACCTTGAGACTTGGGGGCTACAATGATATGACGCAGCGCAGCAAGCCTTGCCAGTTTTAGCCGGTTTAAGAACCCGAGGACGATGGAGGAAAAGATAACCCGATCCCGGAGGCTACTGTTATGTTGATGAAAATTTAAAGGCCGTCAGAAAATTTCCGGCTTAGAAAGTATATGACAGTTACAAAATCCTGACTCAATGAAGAAGTTTCGGGTCATCAGAAAGGATTCCGGTTTGAAACCTGGCTGAAGGGAAGTCAGTATCACTGAAACTCTCAAATATCCGGTTTACAATCCGGTTCAAGAGAAATCTATTCTCCCACAAAGTTCTGAAGCGCTCAGATCCGGTTTAACAATGTCCGGTTCAAAAAGGAATTAATTTCTCGTAAGTTCGAGTTTAAAGGCCGTCAGAAAATTTCCGGCTGAAAATGAAGATTCCGGTTTAAGATCCGGTTCAAGGGGAAGATGTCTCCCACAGCTTGAAGCTTTCAATATCCGGTTCAAAGATCCCGGTTCAAGAAGAATTTACCTCTTGCAAAAAAAAATTACCGAAGAGGACCTGCTGCCATGATGCGCGGTTCAAACATGGGTATCCGGCCTTATTGGCTTGACATATTATTTATCACATGGAGGCTCCTGCTTTGTAAAGCGGGGTATCTATTCTTTATATCACGCGTGGTTACACGGAGTGGATTCGCTTTAGGGCAACCTCCGATTTACCCCTTGAGGTCGCTTCACAGAAGATCAACAAAGTCAGTTGGGGACCTAGTCGACTTGAACCGTAGCTACACCTCCGGGGAGCTTGGTCATGTCTTGACGACGGTAATGCCTTCTGGCTGGCACATTTGCCACTAAGTCAGTTGGGGACCTAATCGACTTGAACCGTAGTTACACCTTATGGGAGCTCGGTCATGTCTTGATGATGGTAATGCCTTCTGATCGGCTTTTAAACAGCCAATAAGTCATTTGGGGGCTTGGTCGTGTCCGAACCAATGCAATGCCACTTGATCGGCCCTAGGCCACTAAGCCACTTGGGGGCTTGATCGAATCCGAACCAATGCAATGCCACTTGGCCGGCGTAATGCCACGAGTCTTTTGGGGACCTGGCCGACTGGCACCATCGCTACGCCTTCGGGGAGCTTGGTTGCGTCTGACCATGGTAACACCATCTGACCAGCTCAGTAGAGCCTTTCTTTTTGCAAATGGTTTTATCATTGCCTTTGCTTGAAATTTTGTTTTTATAAGTATTTCTTTTGTTGCGATTTTAAATCGACAATTCTTGAACCGGTTCGATTGTCAAATTATAAATTGACGGAACACGGTCAAATCTTAATCCGGAGGCCATCTGCCCGGTTTGATTTTCTATTACCATCCTATTATGGAGTAAACCGGTGTTTATCAACCCGGCTCGGCTTTCAACTACAAGTTGTCAGTACACAATCGAGTTATAATCCGGAGATTATCAGCCCGGTCTGGTTTGACTACAAGTCACCAGTATTATATATTGTTAAACCAGTGTTCATCACAGCTCGGTACGGTTTTATCATAAACCGGCACAATATGGAAGGAGGTATCATTACTCAAGATTGGGGTTATCACTCTTACTACAAAAAGTTGGTAAACCGACTATATCACATGTATGATATATTTCATATTTGATTATTCTTAAGCGCAGCCCTGGTTATAAACCTGGGTTATATGTTGGGCATTATGACCCGTCCAGCGGTAAACCGCCAGGACACTTTAAACTTGTTGTATGCAGAAACAGGTTGAATAAAGCATGATTATAAATCACCGGTGTTTATTAAACCGGCCTGGCTTTGAGACGATAAGTTGCCAGTATCTGATGAGAAATTATCCGGTGTTTATTAAACCGGCCTGGCTTTAAGACGATAAGTTGCCAATATATGATGAGAAATTATCCGGTGTTTATTAAACCGGTCTGGCTTTGGACTATAAGTCGCCAGTATATATTTGGATTGCGCCATTGGAATCATGCGCTTATAAATTATTGGATTATATTATTCAAATAGCTAAACTTGGCTGAATTTTCATTATGATATTGGATGAATAAGGTTTTCATACCAGATTATATTATCTTGAATAGCCAACATGGCTGGATTTTTATTATGGTTATTAATATTATGATTAAGGTTTTCAAAGTCGCTTTAGCGCAATGGTTATCATTTTCTACAATTGAAGGAATAGTCCCGAGTTGCTGCAGGCTTACAACCCGGCACTTGGGGGCTACATTATTCAAAGTTGAGATTATATCAAATATGCAAGTCTCATGTCGCTGCAAGCATGCACCATGACACTTGGGGGCTACCAATTGCTCCTGTCAACTATTCAAGGTACAAAGCTTTTTATCCATTATATTGAAGGGTCCACTGCTCAGTTGCTAAAGCACAAGGCTCTTAACCTTGTGGACGTGGATTCAAGCCCCATGATGGGGGTTACATCATATGATGTTATTTTCATTGAAGTGTATATCAAAGTCCCAGCTCAATATTATCTTACTGAGTCGGCCCTTGGGGGCTACATGCTGCTGTTCAAAGTTTAAAAGATTATATTTACAAAGTCCCTGCTGATTATTACATAATGAGCCGGCCCTTGGGGGCTACATTGGTTGAAGTTTTATGGGCATCAGTCAATTACAAGTCCCAGGTTGCTGCAAGCATGACAACCCGACACTTGGGGGCTACAGGTAATATGGATATAAGGGAGAAATATCTTCCAATTTTCTGTTTTGAGCCAATCATTATGACCCGGTGTCTACAACAATCATGAACCGGCATTGGAAATAATCATGACCTGGAATTCAGTTCTTATAAACCGGCAATCTTGACAATAATAAACCGACGAGTCTACATTTTCAAACCAGCTGAATATCAGATGAGTATTACAAGATCAATATTTCTTAAACCGGCGCTTTGGAAGCCAACTCAAGTGGATTATTCTTTACAATATTTTTCTATGAGAAACCAATGTCAGCAATTTGAGTATGAAGCTGGTTATTAACCTGGATTTTCTAGAAGGAGGAATGACAAGGACTTAAGGATGATCAGGTGCCGGTTTACAAGAATTCTTAACCCGGAGCGCAACCTGTCAAATTTGTTCTTATGTTTATTTTGCAGCATAAGTTTACCATGGATGAATCCAAGCTAAACTTGGGGGCTAATGTCGGGGATATACCCCGCGGTGTAAACCGGCCGGAAGTTAACCCGGCCGGACTTGGCGGTTTATCTGAAGACCCGCCCTGACCTTGGCGGTTTACAAGCAATCCGCTTGGTCGTTATGACTCACTGGTAAACCAACGGGCGGATCAGACGGATGACAAGACCCAAGGCCTAGAAGGCCGGTTCAACTATGGTGGGCCGGTTTAAGAGGAAAGGAATATTTATCTTACAAAGAGTTAAGACCAGGACTTATATCCGGTTTGTATTAGAGATAGACTAGTCCTAATCCTAATAGGACTCCACATGTAAACCGCCCCTTCAACATATATAAGGAGGGGCAGGGCTCCCCAAAGAGGGACAAGTTAGAAGCTACAAGCTACAAGCAATCAAATAATCTCTAGGGCTAGACACAAGAGCCAGTTTACGGCGTCTCCCTCGGGATGATAATGAGACCTAGCCTCAAACAGCATGTAGGGTTTTTACCGGATGATGTTTCCCGGGGCCCGAAGCTGTCTAAACCCTTGTCTTGCGTGTTGATCCGCCCTGCGTCTATCGTCCCACTCAACCCCTCTCAAGCTACCACATGGATGCGTTGGCCTCGCGACTAATTCCTGACACTAAGGACATCTGCCGTGACAAATCCACGACACAGCCTGTCCGCATCCTTTGTTGGAGGAGCGTCCGATGCGCGCCTCGCGTTCGCCTCCGCCTCTGGACCTGGCTTTAGAGCCTGGCTGGTGGAGGCGCGATTGGCGGCCTCTCCGAATATAGTCCGGCGAGGTCTCTTTGTCCTAAAGATAGCACGAGTGTCAATATGCCTTGAAGGAATAACACCAGGGGATGAGATGGCGCGTTATACCTTTGCGCCGGCGTCTCAGTCCGGACCGCACTTCTTTTCAGCCCCTGGGGCCTTGCGGCCCCTCGTTGGCTAGTCGCCGCAGGCCCGGCCTCCCGCCTCAAGGACCTCCTCTGCAAAACGCGGCTGTTATACGGTAATCGAAAACACGCGAGGACGGGCCCCTTTGCGAAGTGCTGGGATTTCGGTCTCAGTTACCTGGGAGGCTGGGAGTATCCCTGGGTAATCGGCCGTAATGGCCACCAAGGCGTTGTTCTTGCTCAATTGATGAAACACCCCATCAATTAGCTCCATAGATAAGTCCGGATCCTCTTGGGAGGCCGGGTCGAGGGACCGTCCCGGATCCTCGGGTTGTGGAGGGGGGCTGTTTATTTCTTTAACAGCCTGGCGCAGCTCCTGCGTTTAAGTCGTTAGACTATATATTTGACAATGGGAATACAAAACGGATGGACAACTAAAAGTATCCACTTACCCAGCTTGGAGGATTATACATTGTAAATCCACCCTGAGGGTTGACGCGGAGAAATTCCTCCTCTTCTCCCTTGTACAAAGCGTACAAGATCTTTATTAGAGCAGCAGCCGAGTCCGGCCCCTTACGGCCGTGACGGGTGGCGTCGTCCTCCCCGTTGAAGTCCCACATAGGGTGGCCTCTATATTGAAGCGGCTGCACCCCCCGCATAATGCATGCGGCCATGACTCTGATCATGGTTAGTCCGAAATGAGCTAATAATCTTATTCGGACCATCAGGTAAAGGACGTCCTTGTCACTTTCCTTCTGAGGGCTCCGTGGACGCCAGCTTAGGCGCTTCTTCAGGGGAGCATTGTCGAACTCAGGGAGGCCGATCCGAACAGGATCCGGCAATGGGACGTCCTCTATATAAAACCATTCTGAAGGCCAATTCTCGGACGCCTTCTTTGGGGTTCCGGATAAATATCCGGTCGCCACACTTCGGCTCCGCCCACTTGATATATTGACCCCTCATGAGAACGGGGCACCAGGCAGAATAGCCTCTTCCACAGCGCGAAATGAGCCTCAACACCCAAAAACAGCTCGCAAAGGGCTACGAAGCCCGTGATATGCAATATGGAGGCAGGCGTGAGGTTGTGCAGCTGGAGACCATAGAACTCCAGGAGCCCTCGGAGAAACGGATGAATCGGAAATCCGAGACCTCTTATTAAATAAGGGACAAGGCATACGCGCTCTCCTTTGGAGGGATTGGGGGCGCTCTCCGCTTGCTCTCCGCCATTATAGGTGGCAAGTCCGGCTCGAACCGGGACCATATAGGCCGGGGGGAGAAATCCCTTGGTCTGGAGCATCACTAGCTCGCTGTGCGGGATGGAGCATCTCTCCCAATCTCCAGGCTTAGGACTGGAAGGGCGAGAGGAGGACTTGCGACGGCTGGCCATGGTGGTATAGACCTTTGTCGGATGCGCTCTGATGAATACTCGCGGAGGGGAGAAGGTGTGGTTTGGATCTAAATCCTCATCCCTTTAAATAGACAGCTCATTTACGCGGCTAGGGGTGTGAATGTAAAAACACCTAGACTTTTCGTATTCGTTTGACACGTGGAAGGCGTCCATTATTGGGCGTAGAAGCCAAGGAGCGCTACATTCACAAGAAACCGGACATTATTCACCAGGTACACGGAATTTGGAGGAGAACCCACCTTGCAATGCCGAAGACAATTTGCGCGCCGGACTCGTCGTCATTGAAGCCTGGTTCGGGGGCTAGTGAGGGAGTCCTGGATTAGGGGGTGTCCGGATAGCCGGACTATACCTTCAGCCGGACTCCTGAGCTATGAAGATACAAGATTGAAGACTTCGTCCCGTGTCCGGACGGGACTTTCCTTGGCGTGGAAGGCAAGCTTGGCGATGCGGATATGTAGATCTCCTACCATTGTAACCGACTCTGTGTAACCCTAACCCTCTCCGGTGTCTATATAAACTGGAGGGTTTTAGTTCGTAGGACAGAACAACAATCATACCATAGGCTAGCTTCTAGGGTTTAGCCTGCTTGATCTCGTGGTAGATCTATTCTTGTACTACCCATATCATCAATATTAATCAAGCAGGAGTAGGGTTTTACCTCAATCGAGAGGGCCCGAACCTGGGTAAAAACATCGTGTCCCTTGTATCCTGTTACCATCCGCCTAGACACACAGTTCGGGACCCCCTACCCGAGATCCGCCGGTTTTGACACCGACACACATCACTTAAGCATTGCAAGCATCGCAACTAATGAGTTAGTTGCTGGATGATGTATTACGGAACGAGTAAAGAGACTTGCCGGTAACGAGATTGAACTAGGTATTGAGATACCGACGATCGAATCTCGGGCAATTAACATACCGATGACAAAGGGAACAACGTATGTTGTTATGCGGTCTGACCGATAAAGATCTTCGTAGAATATGTGGGAGCCAATATGAGCATCCAGGTTCCTCTATTGGTTATTGACCGAAGATGTGTCTTGGTCATGTCTACATAGTTCTCGAACCCGTAGGGTCCGCATGCTTAAAGTTTTGATGACAGTTATATTATGAGTTTATATGTTTTGATGTATCGAAGGTAGTTCGGAGTCCCGGATGAGATCAGAGACATGACGAGGAGTCTCGAAATGGTCGAGACGTAAAGATCGATATATTGGACGAATATATTCGGACATCAGAAAGGTTCCGAGTGGTTCGGGTATTTTTTGGAGTACCGGAGAGTTACGGGAATTCGCCGAGGAGTATATAGGCCTTATTGGGCTTTAGGGGAAAGAGAGAGGAGAGGCTGCACGCCCCCCAAGTCCTAGTCCGAATTGGACTAGGGGGAGGGGCTGTGCACCCTCCTTCCTTCTCTTCTCTCCCCCCTTTCCTTGACTCCTACTCCTACTACTTGGAGGGGGGAATCCTACTCCTGGTGGGAGTAGGACTCCTCCTAGGGCGCGCCATAGAGAGGGCCGGCCCTCCCCCTCCTCCACTCCTTTATATATGGGGAGGGGGCACCCCTTGAAGACACAACAATTGATTTGATCTTTTAGTCGTGTGCGGTGCCCCCCCTCCACCATAGTCCACCTTGATAATACTGTAGCGGTGCTTAGGCGAAGCCCTGCGTCGGTAGAACATCATCATCGTCACCACGCCATCATGCTGACGAAACTCTCCCTCAACACTCGGCTGGATCAGAGTTCGAGTGACATCATCGGACTGAGCGTGTGCTGAACTCGGAGGTGTCGTGCGTTCGGTACTTGATTGGTCGGATCGTGAAGACGTACGACTACATCAACCGTGTTGTGCTAACGCTTCCGCTTTTGGTCTACGAGGGTACGTAGACAACACTCTCCCCTCTCGTTGCTATGCATCACCATGATCTTGCATGTGCGTAGGATTTTTTTTTTGAAATTACTATGTTCCCCAACATCTTCTTCCTCCTGGAGTTGCTCAACTGCTGTTTGTATCTCAGTAACCTTCAGATCAAGATCATAATTTTTTTTCTCTATGATCCTCTCCAAACTCTCCTGATTCTGAGTCAGGGTGGCCAATCCCTTCTCAATCCTCAAAGTAGCTTGAATCAGATGTCGAAGATGATCTTGTTTGCTCTTCAGGAAAACTTGAGATGCTTCCTCAACACTAGGCATCTTGGCAGCTTTCGCTTCTTTAGCTTTTGCTCTCTTCTCTTGTGCTTGAGCTGATAAAGGTTCATTCCCATTCATGACAACTTCATTATCTTCAAACTCAGGGAGCAAGGATAAATGCTCTTTGTCCAACAAGTATGTTCTTGTGCCCAACTTAGCATTGATGAGCTCCTGAATATGTGGAGCATACCCACAACTCCTCTTTTGATCAGCAGCTGTCCTCTTGATTGTCTCTACAATCAGGCTCATGACTTTAAACTTTTGAGGGACATAATAAATTTGCAACATGTTGATGGGATGTCCTCTGATCATCTTGTGATCTCCTGACTTTGGTAGCAATGTGTGCCTTAGAATGGTGTTGATGGTAGGCAAACCAGACAACAAATAATGTACAGACCCAAGCTTGTGTGTCTCCAATGCTTTATCAGGGATCTCTTTGTACATGTTAGCCATAGTGTTGCGGTCTTTCTTCTTTGTTGCATACACATCTAAGTCATCTTCATGTTCCTCTGGGGCATTGATCAGCTTGGCCCATTCTTCAACAGTGGATTGGTATCTAGTACCTTCAGACATCCAAATGATCTTCCCATCTGGGTAAAAGTGAGCAGTGGAGTAAAACTGCATGATCAACTCATCATTCCATTTTGTGAGCTTCTACCCAACAAATTTGTCAACTCCACATGCTTTGAAGCTGTCATAAACTCCTGGGAAGTGATCTTCATTCTCCTTGATGTATTCCCAATCAACCCATCTCATGTCACAAACAATTGGCTTCTTGTCAAGCAGAATGGTCTCATAAAAGTCTTGTTGTTCCTTTGTATGAAGCCTGTAGTCAACTGCAATCCTCCTCCTCACAGCATAGGGATCAGACTGTCTCCATAATCTCAGTCCAGCATCCTTTCTGATATGCATGTCCTCAGCCACTGGATGAGCATCATTGTGGTCTGGAATCTTGGGTTTCAGCTTTCTCAAAACAAGAGACTCATCATCCTCTTCTTCAGCTTGAGGCACTGGGGCCTCGTTCTTCTCTCCTGCAGGAATGCTCCCGGTGTTCCTCTTGGGCTTTGGGGGCTTCTGAGCTTGAGCTTTGGGAGCATACTTGGGATTTGATGGGGCAGCCCCTGACTTGATAGCATCTCCCATAAGCTTTTGATCTTTGGGTGCTGGTGCGGCATCCTCTTCCTCTTCCTCTTCTAACTCTCTAACCATAGTTGACTTTCCCGGAACTTTTGCAGTAGTGGCTCTTGCCCTCTTCTTTTTCTTGCCATCTCCTGCTGCTTCACCATCATCTGATTCTATGGTGAACTTCATTGTCTCTCCTGCTGCAACCTTCCTTGGCTTTGACATTGGGATTCTTCTGGTAGGTGCCTTCTTGTTCAAGCCTGGCTTTGTTGCAGAAGCTGTGACATACTCCTTCTTTAGAACTTTCTTCCTTGAGGTGGCTTCATCCTCAATAGCCACATAGTCCTCATCCTCGGACTCTGAGGTTCTCTTCTTCCTTGCTCTAGTGGCCGCCTTGGGCAAGTTACTAGGTGTGCTCTTGCTGCCCTCATCATAGCTGCTTGAGGGATCTGAACCCTCACTTAATTGCACTTGTTCCTCAGATCTGTTCTGACTGTCACTTGATACGTCTCCGTCGTATCTATAATTTTTTATTGTTCCATGCCAATATTCTACAACTTCCATATACTTTTTGGCAACTTTTTATACTATTTTTGGGACTAACATATTGATCCAGTGCCCAGTGCCAGTTCCTATCTGTTGCATGTTTTTGGTTTCGCAGAATATCCATATCAAACGGAGTCCAAAGGGGATAAAAATGCGGAGCTTATTTTTGGAATATTTGGAAAATCTGGGAGAAAGATCAACGCGAAACGGTGCCCGAGGTGGCCACGAGGCAGGGGCCCATGACCGTACCAGGAGGGCGCGCCCCCACCCTCGTGGGCCACCCGTAAGGCGGTTTATGCCCTTCTTCGGTTGCAAGAAAGCTAATTTTTGGAAAAAAAATCACGGCTAAGGTTTCAGTCCAATCAGAGTTACGGATCTCCATATATACCCGAAACGGTGAAAAGGCAGCAAAACATAACGCAGAAACAGAGAGAGACAGAGAGATAGATCCAATCTCGGAGAGGCTCTCGCCCCTCCCACGCCATGGAGACCATGGCCAGAGGGGGAACCCTTCTCCCATCTAGGGAGAAGGTCAAGGAAGAAGAAGAAGGAGGGGGCTCTCTCCCCCTCGCTTCCGGTGGCGCCGGGACGCCGCCGGGGGCCATAATCACCGCGATCTACACCAACACCTCCGCCATCTTCACCAACATCTCCATCACCTTCCCCCCTCTATCTACAGCGGTCCACTCTCCCGCAACCCGTTGTACCCTCTACTTGAACATGGTGCTTTATGCTTCATATTATTATCCAATGATGTGTTGCCATCCTATGATGTCTGAGTAGATTTTCGTTGTCCTATCGGTGGTTGATGAATTGCTATGATTGATTTAATTTGCTTGTGGTTATGTTGCTGTCCTTTGGTGCCCATCATATGAGTGCGCGCATGGATCACACCTTAGGGTTAGTTGTATGTTGATAGGACTATGTATTGGAGGGCAAGAGTGACAGAAGCTTCAACCTAGCATAGAAATTGATGCATACGGGATTGAAGGGGGACCAATATATCTTAATGCTATGGTTGGGTTTTACCTTAATGAACGTTAGTAGTTGCAGATGCTTGCTAATAGTTCCAATCATAAGTGCATAGAATTCCAAGTAAGGGATGACATGCTAGCAGTGGCCTCTCCCACATGAAACTTCATATCGGTCTAGTAAAGTAGTCAATTGCTTAAGGGACAATTTCACAACTCCTACCACCACTTTTACACACTCGCTATATTTACTTTATTGCTTCTTTACTTACAACAGCCCCTAGCTTTTATTTACGCGCTCTTTATTTTCTTGCAAACCTATCCACCAACACCTACAAAGTACTTCTAGTTTCATGCTTTTTCTAGGTAAAGTAGACGTTAAGCGTGCGTAGAGTTGTATTGGTGGTTTATAGAACTTTAGGGAATATTTGTTCTACCTTTAGCTCCTCGTTGGGTTTGACACTCTTACTTATCGAAAACTGTTGCGATCCCCTATACTTGTGGGTTATCAAGATCACTCTGGTCATACATCTCGGCAAACTCACTGATAGCAGACCCTGTGAATAGATGTAGATGAGGTAGAGTGGATGAGCATCACAAAGTGCAGAGTTTTTGCAAAACAGATGACTCAAAAACTTAGTTTTAGTTCTCCACAGAAAGCATTTCGGAGCTACCGATTTGATAAACTCGGTGATACCGAAGAATTTTTTGGAGCCTAAACATGTGAACTCGCTCAGACTGAGTCACAGTTCGGTGGCACCAAGACTGCTAGGGTTTCACAGAGAATCGAACTCGGTAACACCGATGTGCAGTTTTCGATAAGACCGAAAACGCATGTGCAATGGCCTAAGCCAAATCGGTGAGACCAATGTCTACAACTCGGTCGGTCCGAGATGAGTTCGGCGGAGACCTAACCCTAAATTTTCAAATCAAATCTAACCTAAGGGATGTTTTCAGTGGATAGATCTTTTGCATACGTGGTAAAGATCATGGCAAAGCAATGTGCTATGAATCAGAGTTAAAGGAATATCACATAGAGTCGAACCCATACCCTAGTTCGATGGAGGTACGCTACGGCGACAACGGTGGAGCAGATTTCCGTTAACGGCGATGGAAACCAGCGGCGGAGGTCCCTGGCTGCGAGGAGATGATCCGGAGAGCCGAGGAGGCAGAGCAGGACACACGCGCGGGCGAAGGGTTTTGGAGGAATTTCCAATTTTCAACCCGTTAGTATATATATCCCGACCCTGTCGGTGTGACCGAGTGGAATAACTCGGTGGCACCGAGATGTAGAATCGCAAGCGGTTACTGCAACTCGGTGTGACCAAAAAGTTCAAATCGGTTGCACCGAGATGGAAAACCTAGATCAACTTACTGAACTCGGTGTGACCGAAGTGGATGACTCGGTCATACCGAAATGCACAAAGAGGTTTTGGAGGTTTTAAGTTTGTGACGAATCGGGGACTCCGAGTGCTCCTCACATAGACTGGTTCAAATCTGACTTGATCAAACTTTGTGATGTAGCATGAATAGAGTTTGAGATGAGAAAAGCATAGATAGGTAGAGAGAGTGCTTAGGCATTCTTGTCCATCCATTTGGCAAAAGAAAAAGAGCCAAACAATCAAAGCAACAAATGGATGTCCTCGAATGAGTAAAACATGCATCCAACATGTTCACATAATGAAATGGCAAATGAAATATGTGACAAAGCATGCACAATAACTCTAGCACCTATCAAGCAATTGGCGATGACTAGGTCATCTATATATGAGTATATTGACTTAGGATTCAAATGAGAACATTTGATCATAGGTCATACACATCGTTTAAGCACAAGTGGGGTTGCCACTTTTACATAAAGTATTATTGTGTTCACATCATTAGAGTTGCTTTAGCTCAATTGATTAGAGTAAAGCTCCCCTAGATGTGATATCCCCCCTAAGAGGGATGAACTAACCATGGGTTTTGTTGATGATGACTTCATGTAGGTGTTGAAGATGTGGACGTTCAATGTTGATGTAGATCATTTGGAGCAATCCATTTGAATGAGTTGCACTTTCAATACCTACACGGGTTAGTCCCACAAGGAACAAACAAGGATATCCATAGACATAGAGTGATGTACACACAAGATGATGTCCATGAAAGCATTAGGTTACCTTGTCCCTTGTCTTACCAACAAGAGGGTTTGTGACTCCTTGAACTAGTGCATGATGTGGAAGTTGTTTGCACTTGTCCTTGCGAAAATGATATGAGTGAAATATGTTGGCGGAGTCACCCTCAAGAACTTTCTAGTCCTTCTTTTTCGGGATCCACACCATCTTGATGGGAATCCTTGGAGTTGTAGTCATACTTGATGAAGTAGAACTTGATGTAGTCTTGGTAACCCACTTGACCAAGGCCTTAGGAGCTTCTTCAAATGCATCAATTTCCCGTTGAAGCTTGTACTTGCCTCTTTGCTTGTGGTCTTGTGGTGGAAGATCATCTTGAGCTTGTGTCCCTTGGAAGGAAGTGGGATCATACTTCTATTGTTGAGGAACAAACTTCATCTTGGGGTATTGATCTTCTTCCTACTCAACTCCATTGGCATTGAACTTTCGTTCAAAACCAACACCTTGATTCTTCCGGTGTCTTCCTTGCTTGCATATAATTTCCTCAAATTGCTTACTTCCAGCAAGGCTTTTGTAAACACCTTTCTCTATAATTCCCTTCAATAAGCTATTTTCTTGCTCAAGTGTAACTTGGCTAAGAGGATCGTTAGTGGAATCAAGAGTACTACTAGAAGCAACAATATTTGATTTAGCATGATTATTGTTACTACTAGATGAAGAATCTTTCTTACTCTTGTTGCTAGATTTTACTTCTGGCATGTAAGTAGACAAGAGTAAACGCTTGGCAATGTAAGAAGAACTTTTCTTGTGAAGATCATCATTGATTGCCTTTAAGAACTCATGCTCTTGCTCAAGGTTGAGCTTTTCAAAGCATAGCTTCTCATGAGTCTTTAAAAGTTCTCGATGATCTTCCAAGGTAGTTTCATGAGCTAACTTAAGAGTGTTTAGTTCTTTAGTTAGATGCTCAATCTCCTTCTTATCATCGTCATTCGTTTTATCTTGATTGGTATGATTAATAGCAAGTTCATCATAGTTTTCATCACTAGAGTTGTCAACAATTAAATCATCATCTCCTAGCAAATCATCTTCATCACTATTGAAATCAACATACTCGAGGTGTGATACCTTTGGGCCTTTAGCCATGAAGCATCTTCCAATTCCTTCATTTGGTGATTAAAATATGCCATAGGAGTTGGTTGACACAAGTGCTAGACTGGCAACACCTTCATCTTGAGTATATTCGGAGTCGGGGTGATAACTTCTTTCGGAGTGATTGTCGTAGTCGGAGCCAGATACCCATTCACCAACATGAGCTTGATGTCTTCGTTTTGTGTAGCTCTTTGATGATTTGTCCTTCCTTTCCGAATCCTTGCTTCTCCGAGAGGTTCTTCATTCATAACGATCATCTCTACTCCTTCTCTCTCTTGGTGGAGATTCTTCTCTTCTACTTCTTCTTTTGGGAGAATCTTCTCTTCTTTTGTAGGGAGCCGTACACTCACTGGAGTAGTGTCCGGGTCTTCCACAATTGTAGCAATTACGTTCATGACTTGAAGATCTTTTGTCATTGTAGGATCTTGACTTGGAACTTCTCTCCTTGCTTCTACTCTTGTAGAACTTGTTGAAGTTCTTCACCATTAGTCTCAATTCTTCATTGAAGGCTTGTTTCTCACTTGAAGATGTGGGAGCATCACATGAGGCTTTATAAGCACCACTTGACTTGTTGTGAAGCTCTTCCTTATCCTTGAGTGACATCTCATGAGCAACAATTCTTCCAATGACTTCCGTAGGCTTGAGATCTTTGTAATTGGGCATCATTTGGATCAATGTGCTCACGGTATCATATTTTCCATCCAAGGATCTTAGGATCTTCTTGATGATGGATCTATCGGTCATTTCTTCACTTCCTAAGACGGCAATCTCATTTGTGATGAGAGCAAGCCTAGAGTACATTTCAGCGACACCTTCACCATCCTTCATTTTGAACTTGTCAAGCTGACTTTGAAGCACATCCAATTTGGATTCCTTGACGGAGTCGGTACCCTCGTGCATATCAATCAAAGTATCCCAAATTTCCTTTGCATTCTCAAGACGGCTGATTTTGTTGAATTCTTCGGGGCACAATCCGTTGAAGAGGATATCACAAGCTTGAGCATTGTATTGCAGCATCTTCAACTCTTCCGCGGTAGCTTCACGGTTCGGTTCTCTTCCATCAAAGAATTCACCTTGCAAGCCAATACACACAATAGCCCAAACGGCGGGGTTATGTCCAAGAATATGCATTTTTATCTTATGCTTCCAACTAGCAAAATTAGTACCATCAAAGTAAGGACCTCTACGATGGTAATTTCCCTCGCTAGACGCCATACTCTTCTAGGTTGTGAAACCAAGGCTATGATCACCAAAAGCTATGGAAATCAAGGCAAATGGAGACCGTAGCTCTGATACCACTTATAGGATCGAAAGTATGTCTAGAGGGGGGGTAATTAGACTACTTGACCAAATAAAAATCTAGCCTTTTCCCAATTATAAGTTTTGGCAGATTTTAGCAACTTTGCACAAGTCAAGCAATCAATCTACATATGCAATTCTAAGAGTATAGCAGCGGAATGTAAAACAATTGCACATGAAGGTAAAGGGAGGAGTTTAGGGGAGCAAATGCAATGTAGACACGGAGATTTTTTATCCATGGTTCCGATAGGTGGTGCTATCGTACATCCACGTTGATGGAGACTTCAACCCACGAAGGGTAATGGTTGCGCGAGTCCACGGAGGGCTGCACCCACGAAGGGTCCACGAAGAAGCAACCTTGTCTATCCCACCATGGTCGTTGCCCAGGAAGGACTTGCCTCACTAGGGTAGATCTTCACAAAGTAGGCAATCTCCTTGCCTGTACAAACTCCTTGGTTCAAATCCACAATCTTGACGGAGGCTCCCAAGTGACACCTAACCAATCTAGGAGACACCACTCTCCAAATGGTAATAGATGATGTGTTGATGATGAACTCCTTGCTCTTGTGCTTCAAAATGATAGTCTCCCCAACACTCAAATCTCTCTCATAGGATTGGATTTGATGGAAAAATGATTTGAGTGGAAAGCAACTTGGGGAAGGCTAGAGATCAAGATTTATGTGGTTGGAATGGAATATCTTGACCTCAACACAAGTGTAGGTGGTTCTCTCTCAGAAAATGTATGTTGGAAGTGTAGGCATGTTCTAATGGCTCTCTCCATGAATGAAGAGTGGGTGGAGGGGTATATATAGCCTCCACACAGAATCTAACTGTTACACACAATTCACCAAACTCGGTGGGACCGAATGAGAAAACTCGGTCAGACCGATTCAGCTCATAATGTGACCGTTAGGCATCTCGGTGGGACCGACATGTCAACTCAGTGGGACCGATTTCATTAGGGTTAGGGCATAACATAATCTCGGTGAGACCGATTACACAAACTCGGTGGGGCCGATTTTGGTAACAGGCTAACAGAGAGTTGGCCAGGCAAACTCGGTGGGACCGATTCGCTCATCTCGGTTGGACCGAAACGTTACAAAGGGAAACAGAGAGTTTGCATTGCCAAGTCGGTGGGACCGATCGCTCATCTCGGTTGGACCGAAACGTTACGAAGGGAAACAGAGAGTTTGCAATCCCATCTCGGTGAGACCGAGATCCCTGTCGGTGAAACCGAAGTGACTAGGGTTTGTGGCAGTGGCTATGTCAACTGAACTCGGTGGCGCCGGATAGAAAATTTCGGTGGGGCCAAGTTTGACTTTTGGTTTGGGACATGTGTGGATGTGAGAAAGTGGTTGAGGGTTTTGGATCATATCACTAAGCATTTTGAGCAAGAAACCCATTAAGCAACACCTCATCCCCTTTTAATAGTATTGGCTTTTCCTATGGACTCAATGTGATCTTGGATCACTAAAAGTAAAATGTAGAGTCTTGAGCTTTAGAGCTTGAGCCAATATTTTGTCCATAGCATTTTGAGGGGTCCACATTTCTAATCCATGCCATGCCAATCATTGAACTTTCCTGAGATATTCGTCTTGAAATGGCATTAGTTCAATTAGTTATATGTTGTTAATAATTACCAAAACCACCCAGGGATAGTTGCACTTTCAACATCAAAACAATATCACATGGTTATAAATAGAAACACACAGTTATAGATTTTGGGATCAAAAATTCACGACAAAGTGTACAGATAGTCATACTTGTTAGATTTTATATGGATACATGGTATGTAGGTATGGGTTTTACGGTTCCATACGACTCATAGCAACTAGCAAGTGAGAAGTTCGATTTGCCTATAGGGACAAGTACTGGGCCAACCCACTAAACGGCCCCCACCCCCAAAGTACCACGACCTGCCCGACGTGTGTGAGCTCTAAAAATGCTGACATGTCTCCTCTCTTTTTTTCCCTAATCCTAGTCAGCTAGGGCAAACTGTCCCCTCCAGGCTTCACTAGCGAGGCCATGGATTTGCCTCCCCTCTGCCCGTTGCTCCAGCGGCCGGTGAGGGAGTCCTGGATTAAGGGGTCCTCGGGCGTCCGGGCTCTGTGACGTGGGCCGGATTAATGGGTCGTGAAGATACAAGACAGACGACTTCTTCCCGTGTCCGGATGGGACTCTCCTTTGCGTGAAAGGCAAGCTTGGCTTTGGATATGAAGATTCCTTCCTATGTAAACCGACTCTGTACAACCCTAGGTCCCTTCGGTGTCAATATAAACCGGAGGGTTAGGTCCATAGAGGACAATCATAATCATACAGGCTAGACATCTAGGGTTTAGCCATTACGATCTCGAGGTAGATCAACTCTTGTAAACCCCATATTCATCCAAGATAATCAAGCAGGAAGTAGGGTATTACCTCCATCAAGAGGGCCCAAACCTGAGTAAACATTGTGTCCATGTCTCCTGTTACCTTCGATCCTCAGACGCACAGTTTGGGACCCCCTACCCGAGGTCTGCCGGTTTTAACACTGACATTGGTGCTTTCATTGAGAGTTCCACTATGCCGTCGATAGAGGGCTCGATGGTTCCATCAATCATCTACAACAATGCTGCCCTAAGGGAGGTCTTCCTCCCCGGCCAGATCTTTGTGTTTGGCGGCTTCGCACTACGGGCCAACTCGCTTGGCCGTCTAAAGAAGATCGACAGCTACGCCCCAGGTCACCAGATTAGTTTCGGAAATCTGGATTATGTCGGCAATATCCGAGGAGACTTGATCTTCCAAGGATTCATGTCCCCAACCTCGCTCTGGCCTTAGATCCGTAGCGCATTACCAGGTCCGAAGATGGGATTCCCGAGCCCGCCGGACTCTCTACGGCTATTAAGCCTAGTATGGGAGAGCCGGAGGAAGTAGTGTCACCAGCAATCATCATGAAGCCGGACCCTTCTCCGAACACTGGCTCAGAACCCTCGGAGTCAGCATCGTGTGAGCTCGGCCAAGGAGTTTTCTTCCCGCCGTACTCCACGGACTCTCTTCTCCCTGGCCAAACCTCGCCTTTAAGAGAGGCTCTGGACTTAATGCAATCCCTCATCATTATAGAGGGGCAACGTCCGAACTACGCCCAGCCCAGACTAGGGGCTGAGAGCAGGGAATTTTACGTCCCACCCACCACCCACTTCATAGCCACCGTCGAGGACTTAACTGACATGATCGATTACGGCTCCGAAGACATCGACGGTATGGACGACGATGCCGAAGAAGAGCAGGCCCAAAACCCGCCGTTTACCGGACGCTGGACGGCCACCTCTTCATATGACGTGCACATGGTGGATACATCCAAAGAGGGTAACAACAATAACGAGAAAAACCCAGTTGAGGATAAGCCTCCTGAGACACAACCAAAGCGTTGACGTCAACGGCGCTGCTCTAAATCACGCCGTGGAAAAGACAACAATACCTGCACCGGAGATAATAATACTCTGGACGACGCTGAAGACCAAGAAGACCCCGTCGAGCCAACCTCCGAACAGGACGATCGGGAAGATGGGCAAATTGGCCCTGATGAACAAGTAGTAAATGAAGACTCGGAGGATAGTAATTATCTTCCACTCTCCAAGGACGAGGTGAGCCTCGGCGACGAAGACTTTATCGTGCCTGAGGAACCCCTTGAGCAGGAGCGCTTCAAGTGCTGGCTAATATACACTGCAAGGAGCCTGAAAAAGAAGCAGCAACAGCTTCAAGCTGACCAAGATCTGCTCAACGGCAGGCGGACTAATGTCCTGGCAGCCGAGGAATACGTTCTCGGGCGCCCAACCAAGAGTTACCCGAAGTGCAAGCTGCTACCTCAATTTGACGATGAGGCGCTGGAGCCCGTACCATCAACGCATAACGTGGCCGACCGGCCACCACATGGCCGTGACAAAACGGCAACTCAAGCTGAACACCAGCCCATACTACCTTGTCGTAAAAGCAGAGACACAACAGCTCGGGGATATACGTATGACCTACGACAAGACCTGGAAAATAGAGCAAGTCAGACCAGATCGATCTACGGATCGCGGGGGCGTGCCCCGGGGCGCGAGGACGGCTATCCAGCCGGGCGCGACAAGCATAACCACGCCCGGCCGAAAACCACAGACAGACTCCATCCGAGCCGTGTCGCGACTTGGCCCGATATAGAGGCGCTGCACACCCCCTCTGCTTCACCGACGAAGTAATGGAGCATGAATTCTCAGAAGGGTTCAAACCCGTGAATATCGAATCATATGATGGAACAAATGATCCCGCAGTATGGATTGAGGACTTTCTTCTCCATATTCATATGGCCCGCGGTGACGATCTTCATGCCATGAAATACCTCCCGCTAAAGCTCAAGGGACCATCTCGACAGTGGTTAAATAGCCTGCCAGAAAACTCCATTGGCAGCTGGGAGGACTTGGAAGATGCCTTCCGCGACAACTTCCAGGGTACATATGTCCGACCTTCCGATGCCGATGAGTTAAGTCACATCGTTCAACAGCCCGGAGAGTCGGCCAGGAAATTCTAGACCAGGTTCCTAATAAAAAAGAACCAGATTGTCGACTGTCCAGATGTCGAAGCCCTAGCGGCCTTTAAGCATAGCATTCATGATGAATGGCTCGCCCGACACCTTGGCCAAGAAAAGCCGAAGTCCATGGCAGCCCTCACGGCACTTATGACCCGCTTTTGCGCGGGAGAAGATAGTTGGCTAGCCCGTAGCAGCAACAATGCAAGTGAACCTGGCACTTCGGAAGCCAGAAATAGCAACGACAAGCCCCGACGCAACAGGCACAAGCGTCGGAACAACGGTGACAATACTGATGACACGGCGGTCAATGCCGGATTCAGTGGCTCCAAGTCCGGCCAATGGAAGAAGCCATTTAAAAGAAGTAATCCGGGCTCATCCAGCTTGGACCGAATCCTCGATCGACCATGCCAGATCCACGGCACCCCCGATAAACTCGCCAATCACACCAACATAAGTTGTTGGGTCTTTAAACAGGCCGGTAAGTAAAATACTGAGAATAAGGAGAAGGGGTCGCCAAGTGCGGATGACGACGAGGAGCCCCGTCCACCGAACACAGGGGGACAAAAGAAATCCCCCCCCCCAAGTCAAAATGTGAACATGATATACGTTACTCATATCCCCAAGAGGGAGCGCAAACGCGCGCTCAGGGACGTCTATGCGATAGAGCCAGTCGCCCAAAAATTCAATCCATGGTCATCCTGCTCGATCACTTTCGATCGCAGGGACCATCCGACCAGTATCCGTCACGGCGGCTCGGCCACACTAGCCCTCGACCCAATCATTGATGGATTCCACCTCACGCGAGTCCTCATGGACGGTGGCAGCAGCCTTAACCTGCTCTATCAAGACACAGTCCGCAAGATGGGCATCGATCCGGCAAGGATCAAGCCCACAAAAACTACCTTCAAAGGAGTAATACCAAGTGTAGAGGCTCGTTGCACTGGTTCAATCACATTGGAAGTCATCTTCGGATCGCCGGACAACTTCCGAAGCGAAGACTTGATCTTCGACATCGTCCCCTTCCGCAGTGGCTATCACGCACTGCTCGGACGAACAACATTTGCTCGCTTCAATGTGGTGCCACACTATGCCTATCTCAAACTTAAGATGCTCGGTCCACGCGGCGTCATCACGATCAACGAAAACACGGAGCGCTCCCTACGTACCGAGGAGCATACCGTGGCCATCACAGCCGAAGTACAAAGCGGCCCCGTCAAGCCGCATATCTCATCGGCCATTAAGCCGTCGGCCTCCATTACACAGGACCGGCCAAGTTCAGGTCCGGATTAACAGTTCCGTCTCCGTCGTTCACCACATATACTCGCGAAGTTCGTATCGCGCATGCATAATTATGCACTTAAAATACCTTGGTCATTGACGGAGGCACAATATGGACAGGCCTACAATACGGTTCGCCCTCCTGCAACCTTCTTTTTTTCTAACTATTTCTTATCTCTTGCCACAGGTGAATCAAAACCTTTTCATCCTACGGACCTACAAGGACTCTTTCAGAGCCTGATTTCGTCCAAATAACCAAAGATCGCTCCTTTTAGAGAATCCTTTTCGCTGAGGAAAAGGCAGCGCAAACGTGTGACAGGAGGTCCAAAAGATTTTTTGTAGACCAAACACTCTATTTAAAACCTATATAGAGCCTTTTTCCTCAGCCTTCGACCCCTGACATGTAAAATAGCTTGGGTAGTGGTGTTATAATCTGTAAGATTGCGCTCGACGTATCAATCAGATTCCAGTGAACATAATCCGTCTTCAGTACTTGCTTTTCCTCATAGAACTGTATTTTGCTTTTTCAGGTGTTTCACGCACACACCTCGGCACTAATTGCCAGGGGCTCGGTATGGCAACATACTGGTTGCCGAAAAGTCCAAACAGCTCTACAACATACTTTGGCGTCACGAGTTTGGCATTATATGCATCAGCTCCGAATCATGTCTTTGGTCAATAGTTGGGTTGCCCGGCTCCTGTGCTTACTACCTTACGTTCCGTCTTATCGGCTAGGGTAGTAAAGGGAGAACTACTGCGACTGTGTTTCCGGTTCACCTGGTTAAACACCTCAGTAGAGAAAGCCAAAAATTGACTGTCGTGATGCGGCGAGAGCTGGTCAACCACTCGACGACTTATTAGAATCTTTTGCGATTTCTTCCGTATAACACGAAGGACCGTTTTCTAGTCACCTATGTAACGCAACCGTATTCGGATAACCGCGTACATACCAGGGGATACATCATAGTCCCATCGTCAAACTCCTATGGCTAAGTGAAAGTGTTAAAGCCCTATAGTCTGATTGCCTAGTTTGCCGCACTGACACCTCCTTTACGGACCAATACGTTGGGTCAAGTGTGATCAGGTGCTATTCCGAACACCCCCATATTATATTCTAGGGGGCTGAAGCCGACGACTGGCAAACTTTCAGATTATAAAAACGGCCGCACATGAGGAAATAACTTTCAGACAAAGGAATAAATATAATATTGTTCTCAAAATTCCGGTACAATTTATTTGAACATAATGTCCTTCGAGCACTGACCCTCTATCAAGTGGGCGCCCTCTAGGACGTCCTCCCAATAATGCTCCAGCGTGCGATGGTCCTTGCCTTCAGGCAGGCCCTTAGCTGCAACATCGGTGGCCTTCATCTTTTCCCAGTACATCTTGATGCGGGAGAAGGCCATCTGGGCGTGCACACCGACCGCTTGACGACGTCGATACGTGGCACCGCATTGACAAGCCGCTGCACCAAACCGAAATAGCTGGTCGGAATGGGTTCAGCCGGCCATAGCCGGGCCACGACGTCCTTCATGGAAGCTCCGGACATCTTGTGGAGCTTGGCCCACTGGGCCATCTGTTCGTTCAGCAACTCTGGACGCCATGGCACATTGAATTGTGACCAAAAAAGCTTCTCCGCACCACGTCCTTCCTGTGCTTGGAAGAACTGTGTCGCGTCGGAGACAATCTTCGGCAGGTCCAAGAACGCGTCTGGAGAACACCACAATTGATTAAGCAGAGCATACTTCGGGTCGCCGAACTTAGTTTGTAAAAGAAAGGGCTTACCAGCCGCTATCTCCCCAGCTTGCCGGATCTCCTCCCGAGCCGCTCTAGACTCGGTTGTGCTTCTCTCGCCTCTTGTAAGGCCCTGTCGAGTTTGGCTGCCTTGGCTTTGTTATCCTCCTCAAGTGATTTGCATTTGCGAGTGGCATCCTTTAGCTCTCGCACCATGGTGGATATTCTCTCCTCGTACTGGCGCCGAGTGGCCTGTTCGGCCCTTAAATCAGCAGCCGCCTTCTTGGCAGTCGCATCGCTCACTCTGGCCTACTCCCTGGCCCGGGCAAGCTCGGCCTGAAGGGTCTCAACCGTGGTAGCACCGTCTACAGTTTTGCATGTCACAGTGTATAAATTTTAGCTTCATGCTCATACTATTATACATGCATAAGCGGGTTGTCCCAAAAACATACCTTGTGCCTCGTCGAGCCGCCTGTTAATAAGAGTAATGCCCTCATAAGCTAACTCAAGTTTATGCTTTAAATCTGCAACTTCCGCAGCTTGGGCAGTCGTCGTTGACATAACAGCCTGTTTTCAAGTTAATTATGTTACTTCCTGAGCATATCTTTTTGATCCTCTGATCGCCTCCCTGTGGAAACCGACCAGAGTCTCAGGGGCTACTATCTATACACAGGCACGTTCTTGCATGTAAAGAGTGGTTAAGGATATTACATTGCATACCTCGATGCCTCTCAGCAGACCCGTAAAGGCTTCATTCAATCCGCTTCTCGCGGACAGAATCCTCTCAACTACTATACCCATTAAAGTACGATGTTCCTCCGAGATGGACGCACTTTGCAATGTGTCCATCAGTGTATCCGGCACCTCTGGATTCCTGGAGGCTGCTGCGGGAGTACGAACTCCCTTCAAAGGGGTACGCTTACTCGACCCTAGAGTCGTCTTCGCTTGTAAACCGGATAGTTCGGGGCCCTTATTGTTGGTCCCCGTGGGGCTGCTTCCCCGGGACCCTTGACGGTCGAAGTATTACCTTTGGGCGCTGTCTTCATTGTCACCCGCGCCGCTAGATGGTCAGGGGAGATCCTCTGGGACGACACCTCGAAGTCGTCCGCCCTTAGGGGCGAGGGGGCCTGTGAAGGCGTCTCGCTTTCCATCATCTCCGGAGGCGAGTCCCCTGATGAGGAGGACTGTTGAGGTAGATAGCGGGCTGGACTGCAAACATATAGTTTAAATGTTACCCTGGCAAACCGAAAGGATCAGGACATGTCTAGAGCATCCTTGTTCACTTACGACTCGGCAGAGGGCTTGTCCCTAGAGAGGAGCTCTGCGTCAACATCGACTTCCGAACCCGAACCATCTGACAGGGATATCTTCCCTCTCTTGGGTGCCTTCACCTCCAAGTCTTCGGAGGCAGTCCTTTTCTTCCCGTGGGGAGATGGGATATCACATTCTCCTTCCCCTTCATCTTCATCTTCAGAAGAGGGAGCTTTAGTCTCCCTGGACGTAGCATCCAATATACCTTTAGAGCGGTGGCCACCTTCATCCCTTTTGTTCTTCTTCTTGTCCTCCTTCGCCGGCATTTGATACGGCGTCGGGGCCAGCATCCTTGTTAACACAGGATTAGTTGAGTCTTCGGGAAGTGGAGCCAAACACCTGATTCATTCCGCCTTCTTTATCCAGCCCTGGTCGAAGATAGGTTCCTCAGTACATCGCTATGAGATAATCAACCGAGTTGCATTCAGAAGTTGGGTGCTTACCGAGGTATCCGGATGGTTGCAGTCGAGGCCGATGTCCTCGGATGTGTCCGGCCACTGCTTTCGAGTCTTGAAGAATAGTTTCCACATCCCTCTGTGCGTTGTACCGAATAATTGTTGAAGGGTCCGCGGTCCTTCTGGATTGAACTCCCACATACGGAGAGGCCGTCGCTGGCACGGGAGGATCCGGCGGACTAGCATCACCTGGATCACATTGATGAGACCGGTGTCCTTATCGAGGAATGCTCTGGATATGACTTTGTAGCGTCTGCACTTCATCAGTTGATCCCCAGTCTAGCCCTTTATTAATCCATGATGCGAGCCGCAATGGAGGGCCAGATCGGAATGCAGGCGTGGCTGCCCACTTGGTACCGCGGGGTTCGGTGATATAGAACCACTCCCGCTGCCATAAATTGGAGGTTTCCGTGAAAGTGCCTTTTGGCTAGATAGTGTTGGCGAGCTTGCTCACTATAGCACTATTAGGGAACGTAGTAATTTCAAAAAAATTCCTACGCACACGCAAGATCATGGTGATGCATAGCAACAAGAGGGGAGAGTGTTGTCCACGTACCCTCGTAGACCGAAAGCGGAAGCGTTATGACAACGCGGTTGATGTAGTCGTATGTCTTCACGATCGACCGATCCTCAGTACCGAACATACGGCACCTCCGTGTTCAGCACACGTTTAGCTCGGTGACGTCCCGCGAACTCAAGATCCAGTAGAGCTTCGGGGAAGAGCTTTGTCAGCACGACGGCATGATGACGGTGTTGATGAAGTTACCGACGCAGGGCTTCGCCTAAGCACCGCTACGATATGATATGACCAAGGTGGATTATGGTGGAGGGGGCACCGCACACGGCTAAGACAGATCAATGATCAACTTGTATGTTCTAGGGTGCCCCCCCCGCCCCAGTATATAAAGGAGCAAGGGGGAGGCCGGCCGGCCCTTGTGGCGCGCCAAGGAGGGAGGAGTCCTCCTCCTAGTAGGAGTAGAACTCCCCTAGTCCAATGCGGACTCCTCATGGGAGGGGGCACGCTACCTCCTGGGCTGCTTCCCTCTCTCTCCCCTCAGGCCCACTAAGGCCCAATACTTCCCCGGGGGGTTCCGGTAACCCCTCCAGCACTCCGGTTTTCTCCGAAACCACCCGGAACACTTCCGGTGTCCGAATATAGCCGTCCAATATATCAATCTTTACGTATCGACCATTTCGAGACTCCTCGTCATGTCCGTGATCACATCCGGGACTCCGAACTACCTTCTGTACATCAAAACACATAAACTCATAATACCGATCATCATAGAACTTTAAGCGTGCGGACCCTACTGGTTCGAGAACTATGTAGACATGACCGAGACACGTCTCCGGTCAATAACCAATAGCGGAACCTGGATGCTCATATTAGTTCCTACATATTCTATGAAGATCTTTATCGGTCAAACCGCATAACAACATACGTTGTTCCCTTTGTCATCGGTATGTTACTTGCCCGAGATTCGATCGTCGGTATCTCGATACCTAGCTCAATCTCGTTACCGACAAGTCTCTTTACTCGTTCTGTAATGCATCATCCCGCAACTAACTCATTAGTTGCATTGCTTGCAAGGCTTATAGTGATGTGCATTACCGAGAGGGCCCAGAGATACCTCTCCGACAATCGGAGTGACAAATCCTAATCTCGATCTATGCCAACTCAGCAAGTACCAACGGAGACACCTGTAGAGCACCTTTATAATCACACAGTTACGTTCTGACGTTTGGTAGCACACAAAGTGTTCCTCCAGTAATCGGAAGTTGCATAATCTTATAGTCATAGGAACGTGTATAAGTTATGAAGAAAGCAATAGCAGTAAACTAAAATGATCAAGTGCTAAGCTAACGGAATGGGTCAAGTCAATCGCATCATTCTCCTAATGATGTGATCCCGTTTATCAAATGACAACTCATGTCTATGGTTAGGAAACTTAACCATCTTTGATCAACGAGCTAGTCAAGTAGAGGCATACTTGTGACACTCTGTTTGTCTATGTATTCACACATGTATTATGTTTCCGGTTAATACAGTTCTAGCATGAATAATAAACATTTATCATGAAATAAGGAAATAAATAATAACTTTATTATTGCCTCTAGGGCATATTTCCTTCAAGCACCGCCGCACTCCTCCTGCTCCCCGTTGACTATCTTCGGCTTCACATTGAAGGTCTTGAGCCATAGGCCTAAGTGTGGAGGGATGCGGAGAAAAGCCTCACAAATAACGATAAACGCCGAGATGTGAAGAAAGGAGTCTGGAGCTAGATCATGAAAATCTAGCCCATAACAGAACATAAGGCCACAAACGAAGGGGTGGAGAGCGAACTCTAGCCCGCGGAGGAAGTGAGAGATGAATACAACCCTCTCGCCGGATTTTGGTGTAGGGATAACCTGCCCCTTGGCAGGGAGCCTGTGGGGGATTTCCGCAGTCAGGTACATTGCCTCCCGGAGCTTCACGATATCTTCCTCAGTGACCAAGGAGGCCGTCCACCTGCCATGGGAGCTGGATCCGGACATAGCTAGAAGGCTTGGTAGCAATGAAAGAAATCGAGACCTAGGTGCTGGAGCTTGAGGCTGGAAAGGCTGAGGAAGAGGTAGGCGTGGGGGAGAAGGACGGGTTTGTACCCCTTTATAAAGGCGATGAATATCGAACGCCTCCTCATGAGCCTTAAAGCTTGCCTATTCCCAAGGGATCGTGCAAACAGCACGGTTGGGTTACCCATGCCCATATTGATAAGAATCTCGTGATAAGGGGGTACGATCTCTGCTTTGACAAGATGTGCCAATAAAGACCGCGCCTCGTAACATGAAGCGAAAGGCTGAAAGATGGTTCAAAATAATAACCAGGCAAGGGACGTAACGTCTCGCCACAAAAGTTGTCAGTAGATGGGACTTGTTAAATATTAGACCCTGTTGTGGCTGTGTATGGTGTCTGTTTCGCAGAGCTGGACATGTTTTCTGTGTTCGATGACTACTTTGAAGTATTCGCGGGAGGAACCCGCCTTGCAATGCCGAAGATAATCTGCGCGCCGGACACGTCGTCATTGAAGCCTGGTTCAGGGGCTACTGAGGGGGTCCTGGATTAAGGGGTCCTCGGGCGTCTGGGCTATGTGACGTGGGCTGGACAAATGGGACGTGAAGATACAAGACATACGACTTCTTCCCGTGTTCGGATGGGACTCTCCTTTGCATGAAAGGCAAGCTTGGCATTTGGATATGAAGATTCCTTCCTCTGTAAACCGACTCTGTACAACCCTACATCTGTACGGTGTCTATATAAACCGGAGGGTTAGGTCCGTAGAGGACAATCATTCATACAGGCTAGACATCTAGGGTTTAGGCATTACGAACTCGAGGTAGATCAACTCTTGTAAACCCCATATTCATCCAAGATAATCAAGCAGGAAGTAGGGTATTACCTCCATCAAGAGGGCCCGAATCTGGGTAAACATCGTGTCCCTATCTCCTGTTACCTTCGATCCTCAGACACACCGTTCGGGACCACCTACCCAAGATCTGCCGGTTTTGACACCGACAACCGGTGGCAGGGAGGGGAATCCTGGTGCCTCCGCTCCGGTTAGTAGTTTAGGTTAGGTTTTATAGTTCTCGCAAGTGCCTCGCTCAGGCTGATGGCGCGCTTCTTCCTCGAGTTTGTCTTCCAGGCTCCGATCCTCCTCGAGTCCGTCCGTCTGGACATAGTCGATGAAGCTCCGGCGTACATTCCTGCCACCTCCTTGGGACGGTGAGGTTAGGGTTTCTTGTCATGTGGCGAGATTTGGCATCGGGTGTTTCAGATCTATGCAATGGTTCAACATCGACGACTGCGACTCCAGGGCGCTGGTCCTTTGGGGCACGTGCACGAAGACTTCTCGTCTGTTATCGGCAAGGTCAAGCCGGCTCCGGTAGGGGAGCGGCGACATCGGCGTGTGAGCAGCTCGTTCTGGCAGCAGTAGTGGTCGTTCGGTGGCCTCAGAAGCTCGATGTAATTTTTATTATGTTTGAGTTGCTTTGTACTTCCGATGAAATTTTATGATAGATCTGATCCTTTTCACAAAAAAAGAAAATTTTAATTTTTGTGTTACTAATATATATACATATAATAAATTAAAAAATAAATAAGTAATTGTGTATCATAAAAAATTTGCACATATAAAACATAAACTTTCATACACTTCCTTGAAAAGGTTCATCTATTTTTTAGAAGTGTTAACAAATTTTATAACAATGTTCATGCATTTTTGGAAAGTGTTGGCGTATTTTAAAAAGAAGTTCATTCATGTATCTTTGTCGAGAGGAAGGAGGATTTTCACATGAAAACAAAAGGCCAGCTATATGCTTTGCGGTAGTTACGGTCAATTTCAGTTGGTTTCGTGTCTGGCAGTCTTCATGTGATGGCATCTACTTCAATTTCAGTTGGTTTCCTATCAGCTCGAGCTCAAATGCTCCTGGTGTACCATCTACTCTCCATGTTAGTTAGACAGAACAGATGAAATCACCGTCATAAAGTAGCATGTACATCAATGGAAGAGTGCATACAGTAACCAGATCCGTACAAAAGCACATATACACAAAAAATAGATACCTGTAATGCAAGCCTGAAGCCCCAATTGGTTTGAGAACCACATTAGCAGGAACCGAAAAAGCTTATACTTGCAGCAGTCCAAAACTGAACAGCATAAGAACGCGCAGATCATCTGACAATGTTTTAGCTGTACAAAACAGTTCAGGGTTCAATTGCACAACAAAAGGCGGTTTCACTTCCACCACACTGCAATTTCTACATCAAGCTCGTGTGCCAGCACAGGAACTGCATTCTATCTATGTAGTGCTGCTTTTGCATATTCAGTTGAAGGTCCATGACGCAGTTCGACCTTTATAATACCGAAGCTTTCCACCACAAGCACACATACACACAAGAGCATACATGTAGCAGATCTTAAGGGTAAACATCACATATGTGAAGATAAGAGGCAATCTACATTTTAGACTAGTAGTACATGCCAATTCTACAATAAGAGGATCTAACTAATAATAAGATGAAAGGCCATAACGGTTAATATAGTTGCACAATCAGTATCAACCAATGAGCCACTACAAACCTCTACCTAATACACTAAACTCACACTATGTCTAGTTAAAGGTGGAAGATATGAAAGCAAAAGCAGCACACGAAGCCTGTAGATAAATGGGGTTCAGCGCAGGGATGAATTCCCTCAGCATCTGCTTCTTCTTCAATGGTAGTGGCTGCTGCTGCCAAATTTTCTCACTCCATGAAAGCTTGGCACTGTCCATGAGCAAACTCGCCCCCTCTATGCATGAAACCTGGCTTCGTCCCATGTTCAGCGCTTCCTCTGATGTGATTGCCACTGTTTCAGGATGAACTCGATGCCTTCTTCCAGTGTTGCTTTCCGGCCATCCTTATATTTCCACAGCTCTGGTACAACATAACAGCCACTGGGGTTGTACTCATTGATTTCAAGCAGTGCATTCGTTACCAAAGTGCATATTTCTTCACCATGTTCTTCCTTCAACTTCCGCAGCTTGTCATCGTCCTCTAAGAGAATTTCCTACACCAAATAGTGAGATCATGTATGTGCTGTCAGATGGAATCACGGAAATTTGTGATGCTTGTAAAAAGATAGGAATGCTCACACCACCATTCAGCTGCAAGAAAGCTACCTGAGCTTGAAAACTAGGAATAATACTACATGTAAAAGTAAAAGAAATAGCAGGGGCACTCCATACCATCTCTTTACCATCAACCATGACGATCTTAAAAGGGTGCCACTTTGAGTTTGTAATTTCAGCTTGCCACTTTGAACAAAGAAAAACAAAATCAACTTGGGCATCTTCTTCTGATAAATCTTGTTTGCAAGCATTCGCAAATGCTTTCATGTCAAGCTCGCCCATTCTCTTGACCCCGATATTCGCCCGTCCATTTGTAAACTTCTGCAGCCCCTACAAACACGAAGATTGGATCACAAGGATAATAGTGATAATATAATCAAATATGCAGAAGTACCACACAAATACATGCCAGAAAGTGTCGGAACAGATAAATTACAGTGGCAATTAGTGGTGACATAGTCATATAATGAAATGCACAAAAGCCCCAAATTTATATATGCCGGACATTGTTGGAACCAGCCCCTCACTTACATCTTTCAGCCTTTTCCGGGCAACTTGCAACTCATTGCTGCTCCCTACTTCCTTGGTTAGTAGAACACGATTGTGCGACTCCATTGCTTCCAGTTCATTCTGTAACTGTGCTACTCGCTCCCTTAGACACTCCAACTCATCATTTCCTTTTCTTTGCTGGGTTACTAAAGCCTGGTTAAAAGACTCAACTGTGTGCATCTTACGATGTAACTTTTTCTTGTATTGCGCAAGGTGCATCCTCTCATACTCATTTTGCGCATGTAGAGCTTTAAGCTCCTTGGATCTCGTTTCAAGCCTCCTGGATTTCGCTTCTAGCTCCATAGATCTTGCCTCAGACTGCAGGTGTCTGGCATCAAGTTGCTTGGGTCTCACGTCAAACTCTGCTGATCTTGCTTCAATCTTCTTGCATCTCGCGTCAATCATCTTGGATTTTACATCCAACATCTTTGATTTCGCTTCCAGATCCATAGACCATGACTGAGGCTGCTTGTCCCTGGCAGCAAGTTGTTTGGATCTTGCTTCGGGCTGCATGGAATTTGCATCAAGATCCGTTTTCATCTTGGGATCCAGCTCTAAGTGTTGCAACTCATCGTTCCTTTTTCTTTTTTGGGTAACTACAGCCTCGTTGAGCGACTTGGCTGAATACAAGTTTCCATTGTCTTGCTCAAGGTTTTTTCTATCAAGCTCTTTTAGTGGTGCAAGCTCTGTCTGCATGGGTCTCACATCAAACTCTACAGGTCTTGCTTCGGGCTGCATGGATTTTGCATCAAGATCCTTATTCATCTTGGGATCCAGCTCTGCGTGCTGCAACTCATCGTTGTTTTTCTTTTTGGGGTAACTAAAGCATCATTGAGTGACTTCGTCGCACTTCCGCTTCGGTACACCCCCCTGAACACATCAATGGCTGAGATTGCTCTATACCTCTTCATAATGAAGGGCAAGATGGTCTTTTTCTAAAGTACGTCGTGAGTCGTGTACGAATTACATGGGCCGGCCCATTAAGGCACGCCACGTTCAATATAAGGGTAAAAATAGTGAGGAAAAGAAGAGATCATGAGGAATTGAACCCAAGACCTCACACTGGATGCCATGCGCTGCTAACCACTTCACCCGACAGTTGCTTGTTGTACTTTACAGCGCAAAACATATAATAAAACACAACAGTGTTCACATATCAGAAATATTTTCTGAAAAAAAATACAAAACCTTAATTGAAAAAAATGCAAAATTTTTAAAATGCCCAATAGTTATTGAGTTTATGAACAAAGTTGAGAAAACATATTTTGAAATTTGAGAAAAATTTCAAAACATGAACAATTTCCGAACATCTTCCAAAACATGAATAGTTTTTAAAATTTGTGGTTTTATTTTTTGGGTTATTAATTGTTGTATTTTCCTTCAATTTTTTTCTCTTTTCTTTATTAAAATTCATGAACTATTTTTAAATTGTGAACCTTTCCTAAAATCCGTGAACTTTTAAAATTTGTGAATATTTTTTTAAGTTTACAATCTTTGTTTTCAAATCCATGAACTTTTTTCCAAATCTACAAATTCTTTTTAACTTTTACGAACATTGTCAAAGGCCGCAATTTTGTTTCAAACCGTCAACATTTCCTTTCAAAATTGATGAACTTTTTTTAAGTCCGCGAACGCTTGGGCCGGCCCAAAAGGCACCCGACGGGAGCGATGTCATCGCCTAGTTAAAGTAAGGCCTAAGTGTATTTCTATTTTCTAGTTTTTTTCTTTTCTTTTTTCGTTGATTCATTTTTTCTCCCTTTTGAACTTTATAATAAGAAAAACTAAATGTGCATGGATGCGCACCCGTCTGGCCTAGTTTAGCACACTCCTCTCAACTGTTATTTTGTTGACATGGATAAAAGACCCCAACTTCTTGCATCAGTCTGACATGGATATATGAGGCATCCATGCCAGGTTTGAACGATTTTCGGCACTATTTGCACGTTGTGGCACGTCCAGCCATTTATCGGCCCTTTTTCACGAGAGAACTCCAGAAAATGCAAAACTTGTCAAAAATCCAAACAATTTGGCAGGATGCTTTGAATTTGTAATATAAGTTGGTGTAAAAATTTTTGGGGCCATTTGACGGATGTCGAAAAACAATGTGCTTTCAAAAGGTCCCTTCTGGCCCTAACCAAACACCCTTCGTTGCGAATGGTCTATTTTTTGACATCCTTCAAATGACCCAACTTTGCAAAAGGACCCTTCTAGCCTACCTGAAATCCTTCGTTGAACATGGTGTATTTTTGGACATGCATGAAATAACCCAACTTTTCCATTAGCTGGGCATGCCCATGGTAGGCATCCATGTCTGGTTTAAACGAATTCCGACACAGTATACAAGTTGCGTCACGTTCGGCTATTTATCGACTATTTTTCACCGAGTAAACTCTAGAAAATGCAAGAACTGTTGAAAACTCAAACAACTTTGCATGGTGCCTTGAATTTTCCATAGAATCTGGTGGAAAAAATTTGGGCCATTTGAAGGATATCGAGAAAAGTAACATGCTCTCACAGGGAGCCTTCTGGCCAACCCGAACACCCGGTGGCTGCAGTCAGAGCAGCACAGGGAGACGGGGACTCGACAGAGCTCGAGGTAGTCGGAGCCGTGCGAAGAGGCAACGACAAGAGCTTGGGAGAAACACGAGAGGCGACTTCTCTCAAGGATCCAGATCCTGCAACAGTCGTTGTTGCGACGAGAGAGATTGCAACAACTGGCCAGTTGTAAAAACCTAGTGTTGCTGGCCATAAGGCACGTGACGTGCAGAGAAGGCGGAGGACGCGGAGTTGCGATCCTCCAAGTGATCTATATTGTTTTCCATTTTGAAAGGTCTGCAAATTAAGAAAAGGAAACAAAAATAGAAAGAAATAAGGAAAAAAAGAAAATCAAGAATGAAAAAACCCCGAAGAAAAGCGGACAAACGAAAAAAATCAGGTTGGAGACGCATGCTTTTTTATTAGCGGTATCGTTCAATCAGAAGTAGGAGTATGAAACAACTACCTTGGTACGACTGGTAAACTATCCTAGTGGTTAGTGTCTTGAGTGCTGAAGGAGCGGTGTGTAGGTTCGAGCCCTACTTAGTGCAGCCTTTACTTTTTGAAGATTAAAATAAACAAGATGCAAATAACACTGTATTGACGCCCGCCATATATAAATATGTACTCCCTCTGTTTTTATTTAGTCTACATATTAGGTTTGACCGAAGTCAAACTTTGCAAAGTTTGACCAAAGTTTATAGAAAAATATATAAATATTTACCATAACAAATCTATTTGATGTGAAAGTACATTCAATGCAGCCTTTACTTTTTGAAGATTAAAAAAACAAGATGCAAATAACACTGTATTGACGCCCGCCATATATAAATATGTACTTCCTCTGTTTTTATTTAGTCTACATATTAGGTTTGACCGAAGTCAAACTTTGCAAAGTTTGACCAAGTTTATAAAAAAATATATAAATATTTATCATAACAAATCTATTTGATGTGAAAGTACATTCAATGCAGCCTTTACTTTTTGAAGATTAAAAAAACAAGATGCAAATAACACTGTATTGACGCCCGCCATATATAAATATGTACTCCCTCTGTTTTTATTTAGTCTACATATTAGGTTTGACCGAAGTCAAACTTTGCAAAGTTTGACCAAGTTTATAGAAAAATATATAAATATTTACCATAACAAATCTATTTGATGTGAAAGTACATTCAATAATGAATCTAGTGGTGTTGATTTTTTATTGTATATGTTAATATTTTTGTTTATAAATTTAATCAAAGTATACAAAGCTTGACTTTGACCAAAGCTAATATGCGGACTAAATAAAAACGGAGGGAGTACATACAAAACTGTATACGGTATGTGAAATGATTATATTGGCCTTTATACGTTTTGTTAGGGGGTGTACCGAAGCGGAACCATCTATCAAGCGGAACTATCTATCAAGCTTGTTTAGGGTAAGCTAGCGCTGCAGTCTCTGTCTGCATAGATCTCGCACCAAAATGTTTTTGCATTTTGGACTTGGAATCCAGCTCACTGGTTGTTAACCGCTTGTTTCTCCCGCTGATTGCCGAGGGCTTCTTGTGTTGCGCACCCAATGACGACTTGGGCGGCGGCCGGAAAAGTGTCGGCCACTTCACCAAGACGAGCTTCTGCAAGTAGGCGCCGTCGTAGCATGCCGAGCGGGACCTCGTCCCTAAACCCTAAGCTCGAACATCTCTTCCTCCACGAGGCTCCAGATCAGCGCGGTCCAGTCAAAAGTATGCGCCTTCCCATCCATCACCACCATCTGTGCCCTCGTGCGGGCCCTGCTATTCCAGCCGCTGTCTGCCTCTAACGGCGTCAGGATGTAGGCCTTGATGAACTCCGTCGCGGCGAAGGCGACGGCGGCCGAGTCCACTTCGGAGGACGCGGTCCTCGCAGCCGCAGCCCCAGGGGGCGGGAGGCAGAGCGCCTTGGCGAAGGTACGGTAGCAGACATCGATGCGGCCATTCTGCGTGGAGCTCCACCCGTGTTCCGCATTGTAGTTAGCGATGAGATCTGCTACGTGTTGGCGGCACAACGCGCCGGAGAAGCAGAGGTCGAGGCGGACGAAGTCGAGGAGGCCCAGCTCGCGGAGGCTGGCGTCGCAGGCGGTGGAGGGGGGCGCGGGTGGGTCGAGGAGGCGGATTTTGGCGCGGAGTTGCGGTTGGCACCGCAATCCGACCTTGCGCCGTACGAATCCGCCGGAATCGTGGCCGGGACGGCGATTTTGGTCGGCGGGGGGAGAGTTTTTTTTTAATGAGGGGTGGGAGTACGACGAGTAGGTTAAGAGCAGTAGAGCATCTCTAGCCCACCCTTAAATCACTTAATCACTGGCCCGTATCGCGGGTTTACAGTTCACGAAAAACTAAATCACTGGCCCGTATCGTAGGATTACAGTTCACGAAAAATGTATTTTACGGACTTTTGTGGGTTGCGGCCAAGCAGAAGCCGCATAACGGAACCGTAAACCAGAATCGTGGTTTTTTAGAATTTGACACATATCTCACATACAACATTAATATGAATTCAAATAACATAAAATGTGGATATTATGAATCCAAATTACAGAGATTTTTCAAGTCACTGAGTAAAACTAATAATTTAATATAATAATTGTTCCAAATACAACAAAGACATCAATCACACATGAATTAAATAAAATGAATGTAAAATTGACAGGTTCCTTTGCCAATGGTGCTCAATGCCTTTGGCCATGTCTCTGCCAATGGTGCTCAATGAGATTCTTCTGGAGTTGATGGTGGGTGTTTGCATCTTCAATTTGGCCGGTATGTCTGAAGGAATGTTCGTATGCGGTCAGAGTCTCTAGCTGGCTTCACACGGCTACCGACATTGTCATAGAAGAACTCCAAGTTCAAGTCCCTCTCATCTTCGATGATCATGTTGAAGAATCACACAACATGTTATAATGTTGCTCAGGGTTTTCTTGTCCCAAAAACGAGCACGACAACGAACAATGGTAAATCTAGATTGCAAAACCCCAGAGGCTCTTTCTATATCTTTTCGGGCAGCTTCTTGCACCTCTGCAAATTCAATATACTTTCTAGTTTTGGGATTTTTTATGCTCTTCACAAATGTACACTAAGAGGGGTGAATACCATCTGCAAACCCCTTTGTGTACCCATGCTCATTCACCGTGAAGTTGCAAGCTGGAGCATCACCACTAGCAAGTCTAGCAAACAAATAAGACCGTTGCAACACATTGATATTATCGAGAGGACCCGGCATACCAAAAAAATAATGCCAAATCCATAAATCCTTGGATGCTACAGTCTCTAGCACAATTGTTGCATCACGAGACTTGCCACAATATTGCCTGTGCCATGCCTTCGGACAATTTTTCCAAGTCCAATGCATGCAATCAACGCTTCCTAGCATGCCAGGACAACCTTGCTTCTCATTTGCTGCCATCAACTTTATTGTGTCTTCCTCGTTGGGTGCACGAAGATAGACAGGACCAAAGACGTTGGGTGCACGAAGATAGACAGGACCAAAGACGCGGATCATCACTTTGGCAAACCTACACACTTACTCAACTATAGTATCTTCAAACAATGCGAAGATACTCGTCGGCATAGTCAGCCGGAATACCATATGCAATCACACGCATAGCTGCAGAGATTTTTTGTTAGGCGCTAAAACCCAACAAGCCCATGACGTTTCTCCTTTGAGTAAAAACCAACAATTGGCCTCGCAAGCTTGCACAATTTTTACGAAGAGTGATCGGTGCATTCGATACCTTCTCTGGAAGAGTGCGGTGGATATGTCGGCTTGTCCGTAAAGTAGTCTTGCATTAACATCATATTCCTGAGATGGCGGTTGCGAGGGATGCAAAGACGGCCGACGGTCAAACCTCGTCGTCTCTTGCGGCTCCGATCCTCCACCTCCTTCAAGACTAGGACCGCCACGACCATCTGCTGACGATGACGCCCGAGTCGTCGGACGAGGACGAATCCTCGAGCAAAAATTGCTCGCACGGGCTCAAATCCATCTAAAAAACTGCATCGACACTCGCATCGACGGAATTTCTGCGGCAAAACTACAAGGGGAAGGAAAGGGGCTCACCAGGGCGGTGCCGACCGGTGGCGGCTCGGTGAATCCGGGGCGGGCGACGGCTCGAGGCGGTCGATCCGGGGCGGCGGCGACGTCGTAGTGGCTCGGCTCGTCGGATCCGGGGTGGGTGACGCGATTCCAGTGGCGGGAATGGCCGGAATCGCAGGCGGCGGGCGGCTGCAGGAGGAGATGTGGGGAGCGCGCGCTGAAATGTCCCTTCCGCCGACCGCTTTCGCAAGGTACAGGGCACCGACGAGGCGGGTGGGGGGCGACTATGTTTTCGCGGGTCGGAGGGGGGATTTTACTGCGCCCCTCAAAAAATTTTACGGGTCGAACGCTTTTAAGGTTTCTTGTTGAGTATATGTGTTATGTGCATATTATGTATTGGGCCCGCCTCCTAGTTCCTTATATAGTTGAGGTCCGTGGTCCACTTTTGTACATCATATATACGTGCCTATGCACGAAAGAGCAATAAATCATGCAATTCACATATTCTACATGGTATCAGTTTCCGGGTTCTAACCCTAGCTTTCCGCCGCCGCCGCGCGCCTCCTCCGCGCCGCCGCCGCCGCCGCGTGTCGTGGTTCTAAGTCTGACAGTAGAATGGGGGTAGGAATTGAGAGGCAAGATCCTAGCTTTGGAGTAGTTGTGCACGCAAGAGTTTTACGAGTTCAGGTCCTTCTCAGAAGAAGTAATAGCCCTACATCTCGGAGCCCGGAGGCGGTCGACTGGATTATATGTGTGTGTGTTATAAAGATGCGAACCCCTCTTCCTGTGGAGGGGGGTGGCTTATATAGAGTTCGCCAGGACCCCTGCCAGCCCACGCAATGAAGGATCTTAAGGTACATTAAGGCAGGGCGTTACTGGAAACGCCCTGTATAAAGTGCTATTAAGGCTATAAAGGCTATTTAACTTCAGACCATTTGGATGCAGTGTGGCTCCTGTGCTTCCTATGGTCGAGTGAATCTTCATGGTCGAGTGTCTCTGCGCTTGTCGAGTGTTATTGTATTTGTCGAGTGGATGCTTATTAGGTGGACTGGTAAGCAACCTCTTTTAGTCAGTGACCTTGGGGAGGGTACCCTTGGGCAGG
This sequence comes from Aegilops umbellulata, assembly GCA_032464435.1. NCBI lineage: Eukaryota > Viridiplantae > Streptophyta > Magnoliopsida > Poales > Poaceae > Aegilops > Aegilops umbellulata. The sequence continues at coordinate 239,950,119 of CP136055.1, read as the reverse complement.
CCTATGACCCTACCCTAGGTACGTGACTTCATCATTAGCCCCCGAATACTAGGAAGCATAATTTTCAGGACTTCATGGAGACCTTCAAGTTGCCAATACCAGGAAGCATAATTTCCAGGACTTCATGGAGACCTTCATTGCTGCTGCCACCCGTATCTCCGACGGGATTGATTTGGACGAGTTTGTTGCCCCATCCAGTCCTCCACCGGAGGAGTAAAAAACTATTGTGTCTCACTTTAAATTTGCCTCGGAATGCCGAGTGGTTTGTGTAACCGATAAACTCTGTCGAGCTGGAGGCTCGGGCACTTTTATTTGCGGTCCAGGACCTTTTGATCTTTATCCAAACTTGATTTATCGTTGAATATCTTCGTGATTTATCCGTCGAGTGAGACTTGACTTTTACTCAAAATGACTTAGGCGAGCACGGAGCTACAGCTAAGCCTCCGAGTGGGAGGTTTGCTCTCCACTTGGTAGGATTTTTAAACACTTAGGCGAGCACTGGGCTGCAGCTAAGCCCCCGAGTGGGAGGTTTGCTCTCCACTCGGTAGGATTTTAATTACTTAGGCGAGCACTGGGCTGCAGCTAAGCCTCCGAGTGGGAGGTCTGCTCTCCACTCGGTAGGATTTTAATCACTTAGGCGAGCGCTGGGCTGCAGCTAAGTCTCCGAGTGGGAGGTATGCTCTCCACTCGGTAGGATTTTAATCACTTAGGCGAGCGCTGGGCTGCAGCTAAGCCTCCGAGTGGGAGGTATGCTCTCCACTCGGTAGGATTTTAATCACTTAGGCGAGCACTGAGCTGTAGCTAAGCCTCCGAGTGGGAGGTTTGCTCTCCACTCGGTAGGATTTTAATCACTTAGGCAAGCACTGGGCTGCAGCTAAGCCTTCGAGTGGGAGGTTTGCTCTCCACTCGGTAGGATTTTTGAATATAGCTTCTGAAGGAGAAGGAGGCAGTCGACCTGCGCCTTGTCGTCCTTGCGAAGCGTTCATTATATTGAGAGTTTAACTAAATCCTTGGACTGTTATTAAGCCCTCGAGCGAGAAGCTGGCTTTTCACTCGGTAGGAATTTTAAATACTTAGGCGAGTACTTGGACTGCAGCTAAGCCCCCGAGTGGGAGGCTGGCTCTCCACTCGGTGGGATTTTAAATACTTAGGCGAGTACTTGGACTGCAGCTAAGCCCCCAAGTGGGAGGCTGGCTCTCCACTCGGTAGGATTTTAAATACTTAGGCGAGTACTTGGACTGCAGCTAAGCCTCCGAGTGGGAGGCTGGCTCTCCACTCGGTAGGATTTTAAATACTTAGGCGAGTGCTTGGACTGCAGCTAAGCCCCCAAGTGGGAGGCTGGCTCTCCACTCGGTAGGATTTTAAATACTTAGGCAAGTGCTTGGACTGCAGCTAAGCCCCCAAGTGGGAGGCTGGCTCTCCACTCGGTAGGATTTTAAATACTTAGGCGAGTACTTGGACTGTAGCTAAGCCCCCGAGTGGGAGGCTGGCTCTCCACTCGGTAGGATTTTAAATACTTAGGCGAAACGGATTCGCAGCTAAGCCTCCGAGTGGGAGCCTGGCTCTTCACTCGGCAGGACTTTTACAAACTTAGGCGAAACGGATTCGCAGCTAAGCCAATGGCCATACGCAGTCCATATAGGAGTGCTTCATATTCTGCCTCATTGTTGGAGGAATCAAAGTGAATCTGGAGGAGGTATTTGAGCTTGTCTCCTCGAGGGGAAACCAATACAACCCCCGCACCGGACCCATTCAGCATCTTGGAGCCATCGAAAAACATAGTCCAGTGCTCCGAGTGAACTTGAGTCGGAAGTTGTTGTTCAGTCCACTCGGCGAGGAAATCGGCTATTGCTTGGGACTTGATAGCTTTCTTTGCCTCGAACTTGATATCAAGGGGAAGAAGTTCAATCGCCCATTTTGCCACTCGACCAGTTGCATCTCTGTTATGAAGGATCTCTGATAACGGGGCGTCGCTGATGACTGTAATGGAGTGATCAGAGAAATAATGAGCAACCTTATTCGTGGCCATGTAAATCCCGTAGACAAGCTTCTGATAGTGAGGGTATCTTTGCTTTGATGGGGCCAGAAATTCAGAAAGGTAATAAACTGGGCACTGAACTTTGAATGTTTTTCCTTCCTCTTCCCGCTCGACCGTAAGTACGGTACTAACGACTTGTCCAGTGGCTGCAATGTAAAGCAATAATGGCTCTTTGCTAACAGGGGCAGCAAGCACCGGCTGGGTGGAGAGCAGAGCTTTTAGCTCTGCAAATGCTGCATCAGCTTCCGGAGTCCACTCAAACTTGTCTGACTTCTTCATCAAGAGGTAAAGAGGCAATGCCTTTTCACCGAGTCTGGAGATGAATCGACTTAAAGCGGCCAAGCATCCAGTAAGTTTCTGGACATCGTGCACACGCACAGGGCGTTTCATTCGGAGTATGGTGCCAACTTTTTCAGGGTTAGCGTCGATTCCTCGTTCGGAAACAAGAAAACCGAGTAACTTTCCTCCAGGAACTCCGAATGTGCATTTTGATGGATTAAGCTTGATATCATACCTCCTGAGATTGGCAAACGTTTCAGCAAGGTCAGTCAGCAGGTTGGAACCTTTTCGCAACTTGACCACTATATCATCCATGTATGCTTCTACATTCCGACTGATTTGAGTGATCAGGCACTTCTGAATCATTCTCATGAAAGTAGCTCCGGCATTCTTGAGACCGAAAGGCATGGTGACATAGCAGAAGCACCCGAACGGGGTGATGAAAGCTGTTTTTATTTCATCTGGTCCATACAGACGGATCTAATGGTATCCGGAGTAAGCATCTAAAAAAGACAACCTCTCGCATCCTGCGGTCGAGTCGACTATTTGGTCGATGCGAGGAAGAGGGAAATGATCTTTCGGGCAGGCCCGATTGATATGTTTGAAATCGATGCACATGCGCAACGACTTGTCCTTCTTGGGGACCATTACAACATTGGCGAGCCACTCGGAGTGGTAGATCTCGCGAATGAACTCTGCCGCTAAGAGTCGAGCCACCTCTTCGCCAATGGCCTTTCTCTTCTGGACGGCGGACCGTCGAAGATGTTCCTTAACTGGTTTGACTTTTGAGTCGACTCGAAGGCGGTGCTCAGCCAGTCCCCTGGGAACACCTAGCATGTCAGCAGGCTTCCATGCAAAGATGTCCCAATTCTCACGGAGGAACTGGATGAGCGCTTCTTCCTATTTAGAGTCGAGTGTAGTGGAGATGTTGGTCGGAGCCGCATTGGGGTCAGTCGGGTGGATGTGAACCTGTTTTGTCTCACCGGACGACTGAAATGCTGACTCTGTGGCAGGCTTCTTGGCTCGCAACAAATCACTCGGGTCTGCGGTCTTCTGGTACTCTTGTAACTCCATTTCGGCCATCTGAGCGACAACAATTTTGGAGCCTTTCTGGAAGCATTCTTCTGCCTTCTTCCGATTGCCCGTGATAGTGATCACACCTCTGGGACCAGGCATCTTCAATTTAAGGTACATGTAGCATGGTCGGGCCATGAAACGAGCGTACGCTGGCCTTCCAAGTATGGCGTGGTACGCACTCTGAAAATCCACGACCTCAAAGGTCAACTTTTCCTTCCGGAAATTCTTCGAGTCACCAAAAACTACATCGAGAGCGATTTGGCCGAGTGACTCAGCCTTCTTTCCAGGAATGACTCCGTGGAAGCTCATGTTACTGGTGCTGAGTCTGCACATCGGAATGCCCATCCCTTTCAGCGTCTCTGCATACAGCAAATTCAAGCCACTGCCACCATCCATCAACACTTTGGTCAGTCGAGTGCCTTCAATGACTGGGTCAACCACCAACGCTTGCCTCCCTGGGGTAGCAATATAAGTCGGGTGATCGGACTGGTCGAAGGTGATGGCAGTCTGAGACCATTTCAGATAATTGGGTGTCGTCGGAGCGACCATGTTCACTTCCTGATTGATAACCTTCAATCGACTCTTGCTTTCGACATCAGCGAAAATCATCAGGGTGGAGTTGACTTGGGGGTACTCCTCACCGCTGTCTTCTTTGTCCACAACTTTGTCTGACTCTTTCTCTTTGTCTTTGGCCTGTTTCCCTTGAAACTGCTGAATCAGGAGTCGACATTGTCGAGTGGTATGCTTTGGGTAAATGAGTTTACCCGCCTCGTCTTTTTTTGTGTGAATGTGACACGGTAAGTCCATCACATCGTTCCCATCCTGATCTTTCACCTTCTTGGGGTTCCAGGGACCCTTGGGTTTCCCCTTAAACTTTCCTGGGGTCACAGCCAAGGTCTCTCCAGGAGCAGCTGGCTCGGCTTTGCGCTTTTGCTTCCGACTGGAGTTTTCCTACGCCAGCCTCATTAGCGGCTGCTTTGTACTTGCCACTCCAGAGCCTATCTTCTTTTTCACCGTTTGCATACTTGGTGGCAATTTCCATCATCCGACTCAATGTCATATCTCCGGTTCGACCGAATTTCAAACTCAGTTCTCTGTTCTTGACGCCTTCTTTGAAGGCACAAACTGCCTGGTGATCAGATACATTCTCGACTGTGTGATGTAAAGTGATCCATCTCTGGATATAATCCCTCAGAGTTTCACTCGACTTCTGAACACACGACTGCAATTCTGTCAACCCTGCTGGTCGCTTGCAAGTCCCTTCAAATGTCCTGACAAACACTCGGGCAAGATCTTCCCAAGTGTAAATACTGCTGGGTGCCAACTGGTTCAACCATGCTCTGGCTGATCCCTCCAGCATAAGAGGCAAATGCTTCATGGCTACTTCGTCGTTGCCGCCGCCAATCTGAACAGCCACTCGGTAATCTTCAAGCCATGTGTCAGGCTTGGACTCGCTGGTGAACTTACTAATTCCAGTCGCCAACCTGAAGTTGGGAGGAATTACAGCGGCCCTGATCGCTCTGCTGAAACATTCTGGTCCTGATACATGAACCCTGCTGCTGGAGGGAACGTCTCTGTCATGGCCTTCTCCGTGAGCTCTATTCCTGTTGACCAGACCTTGAACGATAATGGATCTCGCATCAAAGCCTGGCTCCCTGGGGTCGACTAGAAACCTACGCCCAGCACTGTGCTGGCGTCTGTCATCTTGCTGCCGAGGGACGTACGATCCACCCCTTGGGGGAGGAGTGGGCACTCGACGTCGATCGTTGCGATCGAATCGGTGTTCATACCGCTCACGGCCTTGATATTGATCATCATGCCGGCTTCTACGTTCCTCACGCCTCAGGGGCGATCCTGGACTGTGAGCCGACTGTACAGAATTCGCAGCGACGGATCGGCTGTGAATCCTGTTACGCGACTGCGATACAACTGAGTTCTGATCCCCTGCTGCCCGGAGCAAATCTCTGATCTGTAGCAGACCTCTCCCTGCCTCTGACTGAGAAGGCTGGATCGACTCTGCTATGCGGGCTGTAGCTGCTAAATTCTGAATCGGAGTTTGGTATACCTGAGTTGGTGGCTGAAAGAGACGACGTCGACTGGATTCTGGAAACTGGCAGTTGAGTGCGCTCGTTGAGTACTCTCTGGAGATTCTCCAGTCGAGTGCGTTCAGCCAGGTTGGCCAAGCGCGCCTCCTCCAAGGCGCGTGCCTCGGGGGTTTCTCCAACGATAGGAGTGTGAAGCGCGTCCATGTTCCGGCGATGAAGTTCCTCCCTCTGCAGCGAGGTGAGAGGCTCGGGTCTGTACTCTTCGTGGCCCCGCGCCGGAACTCCTCCCCCGGCAACCTCTTCGGTGTGGGGGAATCCGGGGGGACTGCGCGGTCCGTCGACCATCAGTACCTCCGCCGCTGGATCGCTGCTGTCGCACTCGGACGCAGTCTCTGCGGAGCCAGTCGACAGATCGAACAGGCCGTAGAGTGATTCGTCGGGCTCAATCGCCGCGACTTGGGGGATGGCCGACTGGCGGGCCAATGCATGCCTCACCCACCGCTGGAGCCTCGACCGACCGGAGCGCTTGCGCCGGCGGGAAACTGGGAGCGAGGACGAAACGGGTGCCGACCCGTACTGGGCCGACGGTTGCCGCAGGAGGACGCCACAAATGCACGCGCGAAAGTGCGTTGCTCCGCGGGCGGGAAGCGTGTCCACGTCGAGTGGAGCCTCCTGGAGCCAAGCAGAGTCATCGACGACGAAAGTGAGGGCGCCGAGGCGGATCTCGCGCCCCTCGACCAGGACTCCGCTCGACGACATGATGGGAGATGTCAAAAGAATCCCAACTCCTCCAACAAATCGCTAGAACACCTGCCCCACGGTGGGCGCCAACTGTCGTGGTTCTAAGTCTGACAGTAGAATGGGGGGTAGGAATGGAGAGGCAAGATCCTAGCTTTGGAGTAATTGTGCACGCAAGAGTTTTACGAGTTCAGGCCCTTTTCGGAAGAAGTAATAGCCCTACATCTCGGAGCCCGGAGGCGGTCGACTGGATTATATGTGTGTGTGTTACAAAGATGCGAACCCCTCTTCCTGTGGAGGGGGGTGGCTTATATAGAGTTCGCCAGGACCCCTGCCAGCCCAAGCAATGAAGGATCTTAAGGTACATTAAGGCAGGACGTTACTGGAAGCGCCCTGTATAAAGTGCTATTAAGGCTATAAAGGCTATTTAACTTCAGACCGTTTGGATGCGGTGTGGCTACTGTGCTTCCTATGGTCGAGTGAATCTTCATGGTCGAGTGTCTCTGCGCTTGTCGAGTGTTATTGTATTTGTCGAGTGGATGTTTATCAGGTCGACTGGTAAGCAGCCTCTTTTAGTCAGTGACCTTGGGGAGGGTACCCTTGGGCAGGCCTATGACCCTACCCTAGGTACGTGACTTCATCACCGCGCGCCTCCTCCGCGCCGCCGCCACCCCGCCGTCGCCACCTGCGCGCCTCCCGCACCGGTCGCCGCCGCCCAGCCGCCGTCGTTCGCGCGCTCTCACGCGCCGGCCGCTGCTTCTCCCTGTCGCGAGCTACCCAGCCGCGGTCGTTTTCCTCGCTACCCAGCCGCCCACGCCGCTTGTTCACCAGCCTCCTGCGCCGCTTGCCCTTCGCTTCGCTTCCCATCCTCCCGAGCGGATCGCTTGCTCACTCGCCTGAAAGCCGCCGCGGGCTTGCATCGATCGCTAGATCGCCCGCCGCTGCCTTCCCGCCTCGCGATCCACTTGGGCAACCATGCAGATCCGTACAAACATGTTCATGCAGGGAGAATCCATGCACATGCATGCCACGAGTCAAGCATCTAGTGTAGCACGGGGCCATGCGGGATGCATCACCGACCATGCACCGGGTCGGGCCACTCCAGCGCCTGACAAGGGCCAGCGCGCTGCCGCCAACGCATGCGGACGGGACGCGAGGCACCCCTGGGTCAGCGCAAGCATACGCGAGCTGCCCGACCCGCGCCCGCTAGCTGCCCGACCCGCGTCCGCTGTCGCATCTACCGTCCTGCCGACGGCGCCCCCTGGCGCGGCTCCGCCGTCGCCGGCGCTCTCCGGCCAGTCCCGCTACGGGCCCTATGGCACAGTTCCGCCGCCAGCGTCCAACAGCGCGGCCCCGCCACCGCTGGCGCCGTCTCTGCCCGTCGACCCTTTGCTGCTGTGCGCGGCGTTCGACGCACCCGTTCCCACGTACGGGATTCCTACGTATGGGGTTTCACCCGTGTACGGGTCTCCCGGATACTGGTGGGGGTCGTCAGCAGGCCAACACCCGCCCGCTGGACAGCAGCCAAACGACGCTCAGCACCTGCAGCATCTGTCAGCGGGCCATCCGGCCTACCCGACACTACCGTCGCAGCTGGGGCTGCTACCCATACCGTATGGCGTGTACCCACTGCCGCAGCCGAGCGGCGGCTACGCCCTCCCCATGGCGTCTCTGTCCCCCTCGCCGACCATGTCGCCGACGCCCTGGGACCCAGTGCTCCTCCACGCACTGCATGCCGCTCCTACGCCGAACCACTACGCTGGGGGTGGTGATTGATACATGGACAGCGGTGCTACGGCTCACATGTTTGCTCATCCTGGTAACCTTGTCTCCTTCACTTCTGTCTCCACCGACCGCCGCATCATTGTCGGCGACGGTTCCACACTTCCTATCACACACATTGGGCACACTTCTTTTCCTTCTAGTTCTACTCCATTATCTTTGTTTAACATACTTGTGTCACCTCATCTTATTAAGAATCTCATTTCTGTTCGTTGTTTCACTCGTGAAAATCCTATTACCGTTGAATTTGACGAGCTTGTTTTTGTGTCAAAGACGCTCGAACCAGGATGGTACTTCACCGATGTGACAGCCCCGGCGAGCTTTATCCGGTGCACTCGCCTTCATCCACCACCACCGCACCGGTTGCTCTCTCCACTGGAGTTGATCTTTGGCACGCTCGCTTGGGTCATCCCAACCACGTCACACTTCGTTGTATTCTTAGGAGTTTCAGTTTCAGTTGCAATAAAATTAAGGATCACACTTGTCATGCATGTCGAGTCGAACATGTTCGCCTCCCGTTTAATAATTCCACCATCATTGCTTCTTTCCCTTTTCAGTTGATTCATAGCGATGTGTGGACTTCTCCGGTTCCCAGTAACTCGGGCTATTTATATTATCTGGTCATTCTTGATGATTATTCTCATTATGTGTGGACTTTTCCTTTGCGCAGAAAGTCGGATGCACTCTCTACCTTGACGGCTTTTTACTCCTATGTCCGCACGCAGTTTGGGCATCCCATCCTTGCGCTTCAAACGAACAATGGAAAAGAGTTCGACAACCTCGCTTTCCGCACCTTTTTGTCGCATCACGGCACAGTTTTCCGCCTCACATGCCCGTACACTTCACAGCAGAACGGTCGAGCCGAACGCGTCCTTCGCACTCTGAATGACTGCGTTCGCACGCTCCTGTTTCATACCAACGTGCCGCCTCGTTTCTGGCCGGACGCACTCGCCACCGCATCACTTCTTCTTAACATTAGACCCTGCCGCCCACGGTGGCACTACGCACCTCACCATCTTCTCTTTGGTACGCCCCCGTCTGACGACGACTTGCGTATTTTTGGGTGCCTGTGCTATCCCAGCACTACCGACACTGCTTCTCACAAGCTTGAACCTCGATATGTCGCTTGCATCTTCATTGGCTACCCCTCTAACTCCAAGGGATATCGCTGCTATGATCCCGTCTCCCACCGTGTGTTCACTTCCCGGCACGTTTACTTTGATAAGCATGTGTTCCGTTTCACCAGGTACCGCCGGCTGTTCCTCCTGCCACCGGTGACGCGGGCTTGTCGACGCCTCTCCCAGGGCGCTCACGCGCCTCTCTCGGCCCGCCCCCTGGCTTTGAGGCGCGCCCCCCGCACGCGGCGCCTCCTCCAGCCACGGCGCTGGCGCCCCCGATGTTGGCGCCCGCGGCCCCTTTGGCCCCCTCGGCGCCCCTGGCGCCCCCGGCCCCCTCGACGCCCCCGGCCCCCTCGGCGCCCCCGGCCCCCTCGGCGCCCCTGGCGCCTGTGGCCGGTCCGGTCACCCGCGCTCGTACAGGCGTTTTTCGCCCGAGCTCGCGCTACGCCTCGGATGACTACGTCCATGCGGCGTCCACCTCTGTGATGTCGCCATTGCCGTCCTCAGTTCGAGCCTCTCTTCGTGACCCGCTCTGGATGGCTGCGATGCAAGAGGAGTTTGACGCCCTGTTGCGCAACCGGACGTGGCAGCTTGTTCCCCGTCCCCGGCACGCCAACGTTATTACCGGGAAGTGGGTCTTTAAACACAGGCTCCGTCCTGATGGTACCCTTGATCGCTACAAAGCGCGCTGGGTCGTTCGTGGCTTCCGATAGCGTGCTGGCATCGACTTCACCGACACCTTTGCTCCGGACGTCAAGCCCGGCACGATACGCACGGTTCTCCACCTTGCGGTCTCCCGTGCTTGGCCGGTGCACCAGATGGACGTCTCCAACGCCTTCCTGCATGGTCACCTCGAGGAGCAGGTCTTCTGCCAGCAGCCCACCGGGTTTGTTGACCCGGCGCTTCCCGACCACGTGTGCCTGCTTTTGCGGTCCTTGTACGGACTCAAGCAGGCTCCGCGCGCTTGGTACCAGCGCATCGCGGCGTTTATCCACCAGCTTGGGTTCCGCTCTACCCGCTCGGACGCCTCGCTCTTCGTCTATCTTCAGGGCTCTGACACGGCCTACTTGCTGCTCTATGTCGATGACATCATTCTGACGGCATGTACGGCTAGTCTCCTCAGTCAGCTCACGGCTCGTCTTCGCGCTGAGTTCGCCATCAAGGACTTGGGTCCTTTGCACTACTTCCTCGGTGTCGAGGTGGTGCGCCGTCCGGATGGCTTCTTCCTTGATCAGCAGAAGTACGCTCACGAGCTCCTGGAGCGCGCCGGCATGCTTAACTGCAAGCCTGCCGCTACGCCTGTTGATGCGAAGGCCAAGCTTTCTACCCCCGATGGTTCTCCTGCTTCGGATGCTGCTTTCTATCGGTCTATCGTTGGTGCTCTCCAGTACCTCACTCTGACTCGACCGGAGATCCAGTATGCCGTGCAGCAGGTGTGTCTTCATATGCATGCACCTCGAGACATTCACTGGGCTGCCATCAAGCGGATTCTCCGCTATATCTGTGGCACTATGGATCTTGGTGTCACGCTTCACGCCTCCGCCGACACCGCCCTCACCGCCTACTCCGATGCAGACTGGGCGGGCTGCCCTGACACTCGTCGCTCCACTCAGGCTATTGTGTCTACCTTGGACCCTCACTTATCTCGTGGTCATCCAAGCGGCAGCCTACGGTCTCTCGTTCCAGTGCTGAGGCTGAGTATCGTGCGGTGGCCAACGCTGTCGCCGAGTGTTCGTGGCTTCGTCAGCTGCTTCAGGAGCTCTCTTGTCCTGTTGACCGTGCCACGGTGGTCTATTGCGACAATGTCTCGGCGGTCTACCTCTCCGCTAACCCGTTGCATCATCGACGGACCAAGCATATTGAGTTGGATATTCATTTTGTTCGGGAACAGGCGGCCCTTGGCCATATTCGTGTTTTACACGTTCCTACTTCCCAACAATTCGCCGATATCATGACCAAGGGCTTGCCTACGACGTCATTTGAGGAGTTTCGGTCCAGTCTTTGCGTCAGCCGCGGTGCCGCTTCGACTGCGGTGGGGTGTTGAGTATATGTGTTATGTGCATATTATGTATTGGACCCGTCTCCTAGTTCCTTGTATAGTTGAGGTCCGTGGTCCATCTTTGTACATCATATATACGTGCCTATGCACGAAGAGCAATACATCGTGCAATTCACATATTCTACATTTCTATCTGGGTCATTTTTTTCGCCCAAAGCCATAAATTGACGGTTATTTTGCGGGTGCTCTAACTTTTTTTATATTTTTGAGAGAGGTAAATACACCGGCAGTTACAGAACTTGCATGCGGCGGTCAGTTTAGTGCACAAACTTGCAAAATACGTGTTTCTGATCATCAAACTTGCACGGACATGCAAATACGGTCACATTCTACGGTATCTAGCCGAACGTGGGGGCCCACTGGCTGGTAGGGATTGTTTGCTGGGCGCACATTGGATTTTCTTGCAGAAAACACCCTTGCATTTTTTATTTACATAGAAGCCCCGCAAATAAATTAAAAGAATGTTAATCAGGGGCTAGCGCGCACTGGTATTTTTCACAAGCACCCTTGCATTTTATTTACTTACTATGTAACAAGCCGATGAAATAAAATAAAAAATGGTTTTTTTTGGCAAAGTTCGAACCAACGACTTGCTTCTAGTTGCAGCATAAGGATAGCGACCAGATCAAATGCTTGTTGACGATTAATATCCACAACTAATCTTTATATCCCTTTAATGAGGGTGGACCGTATAAATAACGTGAAAAGTTTAGCGAAGAAACATAGGGCACGGATCGACCTCATGGTCGCTCCCCGTGCGTGTGGTTTAACCATCCTCACCACAAGAACAAATGATGATATTAATGAATAAACAACATTTTATCTTGTCACTTCTTCATGTCTACCCAAAACAATATGTGTGGATCTCGCAAGAAAAAGAAAACAACCATGTATGGTTTTATTTTCAAAAGGTTTTTCTTTGAGATAGCTTAACATGTAATATTACATGATTAACATTTTTCAAATACATGATTAGTATATTTGTATACATCAGAAACATTTTTAGCATGATTAAAATTCTGTGAAAAAATATATGACATGTTTAGCATTTTTTTCAAATACACATCTAACATTTTTAAAATACATGATTAACATTTTTTAAAATATAAGTTTTGATGTCTATTAATTTGATACACACTATCCGTTTTAGGTATACATCTAAGAACAACTTTATACAAGTTTAATATTTTTAAACATATGGTTAATAGTTTTTCAAATAGAAGTTTTGAATTTTTTTCAAATTCATAGTAAATGTTTTTTGGATGTTAGAAAACATTTTTTAAACTATATCGACATTCTGGTACATTGCGTAAACATTTGAAAAATGCAACATATGTTTTTTCATTACACGAATATTTTTCTACAATGTTTCAACATTTTTTTGAAAATTTAACGTATTTGTTTTTCAACGCATGAATATTTTTGGGATAGATTTGTTTTTAATTTTTTCCTTCGGTGTTGGTAGAACATAAAGATTAGTCGTTCTTACTAAACATGAACCAGCACCGGTCTGATGGAGTGGTGGTTTACACGCGAGCCTATTACTTGTAGGTTGTGGGTTCGGAATCCCAACCTTGCCATTGTCTTTTCTTTTCATTTTAGGGGGTCAATATGTAAATAAAAATGAGTTTTCTGCAAATATACCATGCAAAAGCAGCTAACAGCGGTCTACGTCTACCGTACGCGGAATGTGACTATATTTGCACGTCTGTGCAAGTTTGATGACCAGAAACACGTATTTTACAAGTTTGTGTACTAAACTGACCGTCGCGTGCAAGTTCTATGACTCCCAGTGTATATACCTCTTTTTGAGATGTAAAGATGCTCTCTAACTTGTAGTATATACGACGAGTAGCTAAGGACCAGCCCTTCCCGCAAAAAAAAAAATGCTAAGGACCAGCCCCAATTCTATGATATTTGCCTTCGTAGCCAGCCCAAACTAGGCCCATCATCTTGCGAGGATAAGCTGCGCAGTGAGACTGAGCCAGTGAACGACGCGCCACTCCCTCCCTCCCGCCCCGCAGACCGTCGCGGCCTCCAAAATGTCCGCCGCAGTGCTCCCCTCCGTCGCCCCCGCCAGGGACTCCGGCGGCCACCATGTCGCCCTCACCGCCGATCGCGCCGCGTCGCTCCTCGCCGCCTGCTCGACCGCCCGCCGCGCATCCGAGCTTCACGCGGCCGTGGTCCGCACGGGCCTCGACAGCGACCGGGCCGTCGCCTTCCGCCTGCAGCGCGCCTACGCCGCGTCCGGCCGCCTCGGCCTCTCGCTCACCCTCCTCCGCCGCACCCAGGACCCCACCGCCATCTTCTACACCTCCGCCATCCATGCCCACTCCTCCCGCGGCCTCCACCTCGCCGCTCTCGCGCTCCTCTCCGACATGCTGTCTGAGGGTCTCCTGCCCACCGCCCACACCCTCTCCGCATCCCTCCCCGCTTGCCGCGGACTCGCCCTGGGGCGCGCCCTGCACGCGTACGCTTTCAAGCTGGCCCTCTCCGGCGACTCCTACGTTGCCACCGCGCTGCTCAGCATGTACGCGCGGGCGGGGGACTCGGCCGCCTCTCGTTCTCTTTTCGACGAGATGCCAGATCCGCACGTCGTGTCTGTCACGGCGATGCTCACCTGCTACGCGAACATGGGGGCGCTGGACGACGCGCGCAGGCTGTTCGACGGGTTGCCCAGGAAGGACTTCATCTGTTGGAACGCGATGATTGACGGCTACACGCAGCACGGGAAGCCTAATGAGGCGCTCCAGTTGTTCCGGAAGATGCTGAGCTCGAGTGCTGAGCCTGACGAGGTGACCGTTGTGCTGGTGCTGTCTGCGGTTGCGCAGCTTGGTACGGTGGAGTCAGGGAAGTGGCTTCATTCCTATGTCAAGAATAGTCGGCGTGTTCAACTCAATGTCAGAGTGGGCACGGCACTCATTGACATGTACTGCAAGTGCGGAAGCTTGGAGGACGCCGTTGCCGTATTCCACGGCATTGGTGACAAAGATATTGTTCTGTGGAACGCCATGATCAATGGTTATGCAATGCACGGAGATAGCAGAAAGGCACTGGAGATGTTTGTGCAATTGCGGGATCAGGGCCTGTGGCCGACAGATATCACCTTCATTGGTTTGCTCAATGCGTGCAGTCATTCTGGGCTGGTTGAGGAGGGCCACAGGTTCTTCCAGTCGATGGAGCATGAGTACGGCATTGATCCCAAGATCGAGCACTATGGTTGCATGGTGGACCTTCTGGGTCGTGCGGGGCTCATAGAAGAAGCATTCCATCTTGTGCAGAGCATGACAATAACACCTGACGCTGTCATGTGGGTGTCACTACTTGCTGCATGCCGGCTTCACAAGAACATGGCGTTAGGCCAGCGGATTGCGGACTTCCTTGTCGCCAAGGGGTTAGCCAACTCAGGGATGTATATCCTCCTATCCAACATCTATGCAGCTGTCGGTAAATGGGAAGAAGTGGCGCGGGTGCGATCGATGATGAAGGCTAGTGGCATCCAGAAAGAGCCTGGGTGTAGTGCTATTGAGATAGACCGCAAGGTATATGAGTTCGTTGCGGGGGATATGAGCCACCCCTGCACCGATGAAATATATGCTATGTTGGACAAGATGAATGGCCTTGTGAAGGAGCACGGACATGTTCCGCAGACAGAGCTGGTTCTGCATGACCTGGACGAGGCCACGAAGGAGAGGCACTTGCGGTCCACAGCGAGAAGCTTGCCGTTGCATTTGGACTGATAAGCACGCAGCCTGGCGCGACGATCAAGATTGTCAAGAACCTACGGGCGTGCTCTGACTGCCATGCAGTGCTGAAGCTGATATCCAAGATCACTAACAGGAAGATCGTGTTCAGAGACAGAAACAGATTCCACCATTTTGTCGACGGGTCCTGCACTTGTGGAGATTACTGGTGATGCCGTTATAGCATCTCAAACTTTATGCGCGGTAAATAGGGCTACTAACATGTCTGCTCTGGTGCTTCTCAACTGATGTATGATGTGCCTATGTGTTGTGGAGTTAATCTTAAAGAGAGAAAAAATGGAGAAGACAAATCGGTAGTTGAGATACAATGCTGATGTATGAACTGCACTGGGAGCAGTCAAGAATTTCATTTTTCACACTCTTCAAATTTACCCTTATGACAAGTATAAATGTCACTTATAAAGATGGGAAGATTTTTGTAACGAATCTTTATCTTGTCTGTATATCAGCCATCGTTTGTCTTAGGTAGTGGCTCTGCAGGGACATAAAACGCTTTTCATTTGAATTATTTCTTCCTAACCATCAAAATAAATATATACCTCCCATAATTTCTCTAGTTTTCTGTGATTGCACTCTAGATTGTGAACTGATATTTTGCCACGCTCTTGCTCATGCATCTAGGATCATTTCTTGTTATTGTTATACCTACAGCTACTGGATAACTCTTTCAGTGAACTGCATGAGTCAGAAAGCTGGTTTATGCTTGACAAATTGGAGCAAGTTTCTGTCAGTTCACAGCTTTTAGAACTTCGGATAGCCCGCAGATTACGAATTCAGCCCAGATTTTACTCAATTATGATTTTATGTCTGTGGCTAAGTTATTTCTTGACAGTATATTCAGTGCAGTACCCAACATTTTCCGTGTCACTTGACACATTTGGCAGGTTTCAATTAAGCTGATGAGCATTTTTCTGATGCACATGCACACTGATTTGAGAAACTTTTTGCTGTTTCCCAGCTAGCAAATTTGTCTTTGTGATGTTCCACAACATACCTTTTGCAGCTTGCTGAATTTCAAACATTCTTAATTTGAGTGTATATGATGTAGCTGTAGCTCCTGTGGGATGGGAGTAATTTTAGTTGGTCCTAAATCTTGATTTAAACAAAAGAATGCAGAGAGGTGAAATGGGGAAGAGCCGAAGAGGGCCGGACAAAGGAAGAGACCGAACCTCTGTCCCCAGATCAGCAATCTGGCCGTCTGAACAACTGAAGTTCTACATAATTCAACATTTCAACAGCATGGACTGCTCCAATTGGTGACACAGGTTAGCAAAACTTGTACATTTGCAGTCGAGAACACAGCTTTATAGAAGCATATCTTCACGCCACAAGATATTAGCTTGTGCCCTGATATGAAACATGATATAATGGCAAATTGGCAACAAATATCCAGTTCCTCTATAGTTTGCGACAAGGGATGGTGACAATGCAAGGATCTTCTTTCAGAAAGGAAAAAATATTTGCAAGGTATGCAACTAATCCACATCAAGATACCGCATCAAGGGCATCAGGGCCCGAGACTAAACTGCACAATTACTATTCACAACAGTCGTCCGGGGTCTTTGGGAACAGGCTGTCGGGCGGTGCATACGACATCTCACTCGTATTATAATTTATTTTGAAACAGGTCCCCAGGTTGCCCAAGCTGCGGAGCTCCTCGCTTGGACTGGCCAGATGATGGAGTGTTATCGTCATCTTCTTTATTCCCGTAGACACACCAAACAGCATATCCACGAAGGCGAAATCATGTTCCAATCCTCTGAAGTTACGGATTTCCACTTCCTCAAGGACATCCAAGGTGTAAGATGTACTCCAGTTCTGTTGTTGACAACAAGCACAAACCGACGTGCACGGTGTATCCACCTGAAATAAAGAGAAAGTATGCTCAAGATTAACTAAAGACAACAGAAGAATGGTACCAAAAGGTCGATATGTATCATCAGCAATGCTACCAAAGAAATAGATCCTTGGTGCAAACATAGTGCTATGATAAAAATGTATTTTTGTAGAATAACACCAAACCTAAGTACTGTACCACCAGTTGCCAGCTATCCATATTAAAAAATTGTTTCAAATTGATCTGAGGCCAAGGCCTCTAACAGCATCTGTTAGTGCTCATGGCTCGCATAGACACCATCAGTTGGGTTCGCATAGGCACCAATCTTGTGACATATGTGTCCGGTCTTCGAAGTATCTTTCAAATGTGTGAGGCCTAACTTGACATCCATTTGAACTGCTCCATCTCAACATAGCAGTGGAGCTTCCCTCAAAAAAGAGAAACATAACAATGGAACTAAATAGTAGAGGATCATTTCACAATAGTTATCACTGGAGACTAAACTAAAGAGAATCTAGAAATGCAAAATATGTAATGGCAGAAAAATGAAAATATCAAAGTGGGTTGAAGTAGAACTAAAACAGCCTAGACTGGGGCCTCTTGCACCTCTGTGACATGCATGAGGAATTGACTACATGACTGAAATCAGGTCAATTTCATAGTTTCATGGGTTCATGTATTTCTAATCATAAAATTTGAGCAAAACAACAATATTAAATCAACAGAATATGCTGTTAGCAGATCAAGCCTTAGGGTGAGAATGGTGTAAATGCTTTTCAATCAATTAACATCACTCCAGCAATAACCAAAGTACTACATAAGAGAAGTTCTTATAACTTTACCTCTAAGTTATCAAGTAGTGTCAGCTTCAGCCTTCTAATACCAGGACATTTGCTCAGCAGATGGAACACAGAAGGCCCAATTGCATGTCCTTTTGTGTGTAAGCACAGGGACAAAATCTTAATTTTGGGAAGCCTGGTTATGATACCCATCAAGTATTCATACTGACTTAAATCCTGCAGAAGCAAAAGAAGACAGCCAAAACTCAACAATGTAGTTCCAAAAGCAAACTGTCTATTCATGAAGACTGCTTTTTTTAACAAACCAATAGATAATACAATTAACTTGTTTGAAATTATGTTTGCCACTGAAGATTTCCACGGTAGAAGAATGAACAATTGCAATGCTAATTCTCTAGAAACGTATTCTGAGTTTGAGCCTCAACTCTGAAGTTTGACATGGGAGTATGATCTAAGCTGTTTAAATAATAGGTGTTCCTATTGTTCTAACTCTTGAGTTAGTAAGTCCATAACAAGCAAGTATACAAAAACAATGTACTAAACTCTAAAGGTAATTATGTGTAAGTACTGGTGTATTTCCACACAAAGAGAAGGTTTACTCACACGTTGATAGTTCAGTTTGAGGTCAAGGCAGGAGACAGTTCGAAAGTGCTGTAAGAGCATCACATAATCCTGAAGGAGTGCGTAATCAAAGCGCCCATAAACATGAATGTCGAAGGTGGTCAGCTGCTGGAGATTCTGCACGTCGCTGAACAGCACGAAGCTCGGATCAAATGCATCACTCCACCAGAGAACCTCCAGCCTGGATGCATAAATGGCAGCGACTGGCTTCCTCCAAGCAAAGCAAGCGTGCACATTCAACGCTCTGAGCATTGGCGCAACAATAGTGAGCTCCTCAAGTCCATGCAGAATATCCAATTCAAGACGCTCAAGTGTCTGCGAGATGATGCAGAGGCTGACCACTCCCCGGGCCCTTGCGATGCAGAGCTCCCGCAGCGCCGGGCACCGTGGCGACGAGACCATGTCGCCGAGCTGGAAACCACACTCCAAATTCACGTGTTCCAAGCGCAGCTCAGTGAGCCTGGCGAATACGCCGGTCGGTGGGAGCTCCAGGTCGACGAACCCTAGGCGGAGCCATACCTTGGCAGCCGTCTCGAAGCAGGGCAGCTCGAAGGTGCGGCACTGCCAGGACAGCGCCTCCGCTTGCCCCTTCTCCTCCCCCGGCGTCCTTTTGTAGAAGTAAAGCTCTCCGCCTGCGATGAGCCGGCTCGCGGCGGTGCGGAGCCAAGCGTTCGCGCCGGTGTCGTCGCGACACGCAACGTGGAGTAGGCGGAGGGCCGGGCCAGCGGCGCTGGCGGCGAGCGCGGGGCCGACGGCGGCCGGGTTGGAAGGGAAGGGGAATCGGATCTCCGGGAGCTGGGCCCAGATGCCGCGCCAGCGGCGTGAGAGGACGCAGGTCCGGGCGGAGGCGGGGGTGGAAGGGAGGCGCAGGAGGATGGAATGGAGGATATCGTCGGGGAGCGCGCTGAGACGGTCCCCTAGACCGCCCGTGGAACCCAAGGAGAGCTCCTCGATCTCGGCGGCGAGCTGAACGGCGCCGCAGTCGCCGTCGCCGCCGTGGTTGCCCACAGGAAGAAGCATTTCGGGGAGGCGAAACCGCTAACGGGCAGTATAGAGGCCCAAAGTTATGGTGGAGCCAAATAAGGAAGGTAGGTCTTAACTTTTTTTTTGAGAGAGAGATGGAAGGTAGGTCTTAACTGGGACGTAAAGCCTCGTCATATTGGGCTTCCCTGGGCCCTTTTTATGTGGTAGCTACTGGCCCAAACTTGACAGCTATATTGCAGGAAGATTCACTGATTCTTGGATTTCCATGTACGCCCCTCTGTCCCAAAATAAGACACTTAGGATCTGTTCGGCAACCCGCCAGCTCCTAGAAATAGGAGGAGCTGCGGAGTAGAGGGACTGCGGCTCTGTGCTTTTTAACTACAGCTCCGCCAATTTCGGAGTGGAGCGGTGGAGTAGAGGGACTCCGAACAAGGCGTTATTTAGTATAAAGTTGAGACACTTATTTTAAGATGAAGTGAGTATGTTTTCTTATCCCTAAAAAAGTATCTTTCTTACCGAAAATGATAAGTACTACACATGGAAACTTAAAAAAAATCTCGGCAAGTTTAGCAACGCGAGGATGGAAAGTTAGTTGGCAAGCGCGACAATTTTCTCTAAAAAAAACAACTGAAGCACCAAAGTTGTCATGCTTGGTAACTAAAGTTATTATCCTCGCGTCGCTAAACTTGTCTCGCGTCACTAAATTTGCCCTCGAAAAACTCAAAAAAGAAAAATATTTACCCTTGAAAACGTTCGAAGTTGCCATGTGCTCGTAGGTGACGTTCAGTACTTTTCAGATTTTTTTCTTTTTGGGTGTTACTAGGAGCGCCTGCATGCTAATTTTTTCTTCTTGTGGGGGTAAAGGAGGTAAATGGAGATTGTATTAATTTAGGGTGGCATGTTATTCATATAAAGGCTTAAAGCAACTCTAGTAGATCCCGTGAACCCCCTTGTCGGTGTCAAAACCGGCGGATCTCGGGTAGGGGGTCCCGAACTGTGCGTCTAGGCGGATGGTAACAGGAGACAAGGGACACAATGTTTTACCCAGGTTCGGGCCCTCTTGATGGAGGTAAAACCCTACGTCCTGCTTGATTAATATTGATGATATGGGCAGTATAAGAGTAGATCTACCACGAGATCAAGGAGGCTAAACCCTAGAAGCTAGCCTATGGTATGATTGTTGTATGTTATGTCGTCCTACGGACTAAAACCCTCCGGTTTATATAGACACCAGAGAGGGTTAGGGTTACACAAAGTCGGTTACAATGGTAGGAGATCTGAATATCCGCATCGCCAAGCTTGCCTTCCACGCCAAGGAAAGTCCCATCCGGACACGGGACGAAGTCTTCAATCTTGTATCTTCATAGTCCAGGAGTCCGGCTGAAGGTATAGTCCGGCTACCCGGACACCCCTAATCCAGGACTCCCTCAGTAGCCCCTGAACCAGGCTTCAATAACGACGAGTCCGGCGCGCAGATTGTCTTCGGCATTGTAAGGCGGGTTCCTCCTCCAAGTTCTTTATAAAAGTTTGTAAACACTAAGGGTAGTGTCCGGCTCTGCAAAATAAGTTTTCACATATTGCTATAGAGAGAATAATATTAATACAAATCTAATCTGTTGACGTACTCTGTAGCGTGACATCACACTACGGCCAAGCCTTTATTCGAATCGTTTTTACTTCCCCACCTCAGCGCATTTTGCGAGTCGGTTTCCTTGGCACGTCTTGTCAAAGCAGAGATCGTGTCCCCCATTTACGGGATTCTCATCAATACGGACGTGGGTAACCCAACCGCGCCATTTATCACGACGCTTGGGAGATAAACGAGTTTTACCAGGCTGGTGGGGACGCATAGCCGCATCCGCCCACATAAGGGGATAAGGATCCACCTTTTTACCTACGCCTTCTTCCTCCTCTGCCTATCCATCTCCTGCGCACCCGAGCTCCAGCGCCCAAGTCCGCACTTCCCACCTCAACCTTCTCCAGCCATGTCCGGAGCGGGAGGCAAGTGGATGGTCTCCTCCGTTATGAAGGGACATGTCAAAAAGCTGAGGAAGGCCGGATACTTGTCTAACGACATCGCGCACCGGCTTCCCGAAAAGGGGCAGCTCCTCCCCACCCCAAGGCCCCATGAGAGGGTTGTATTCCTTCCCCATTTCCTCCGCGGACTGGGTTTTCCTCTCCACCCGTTCGTCCGGGGGCTCATGTTCTACTATGGCCTGGATTTCCACGATCTGGCCCCGAACTTCGTCCTCAACATATCGGCGTTTATCATCGTGTGCGAGGCCTTCCTCCGTATCCACCCCCATTTCGGCCTTTGGCTCAAGACCTTCAACGTCAAGCCGAAGGTGGTGCGTGGCAACCAGGCGGAGTGCGGAGGCGCCATGGCGGGCAAGATAGCCAACGTCCTATGGCTCGAGGGCTCCTTTGTGGAGACCCTGAAGGGGTGGCAATCGGGGTGGTTTTACATCACCGAGCCGCGCGACCTTGAGTGGGTCGCAGCCCCCGAGTTCCGATCCGGACCCCCTACGCGGCTCACGTCCTGGAAAGAGACGGGCCTATCATGCGGCAGCGAGGAAGAGGTGACTGGACTGCAAACATGCATCCAATCCCCGATGAACAAGCAGCTCAAGCTTGTCAATGTAGTCCAGGTTATGCTCGTCCGCCGGATCCTCCCGTGTCAACAACGGGCCTTCAACCTGTGGGAGTTCGACCCGGCGCAGCACCGAACTTTGAGTAGGCTCTTCGACACGACGTACGAAGACACCTGGAAGGTGCCATTCAAGGGCGCCGAGGCTCCCGCATCCGCTTCCGAGGATCGCAGATTCAGCACACAGTGTCAAGCTAGTGCGGTGAGTTATCTTTACCTTTTACAGGACATTTGTTTCTCATAGTTTGACTCTATGCGGGATCTAAACTCCCTTACCTTTGACAGGAGTGGCAGGCGAAGTCCGGACAGGTCAACTGTCCGGCTCCTTTGCCCGAAGACCCAGCAGATGCTCGTTTATCGAAGCTGCTGGCTCCGGCACCTTATGTGGTGCCGGAGAAGAAGGCCAAGAAGAAGGCCACGGGGACTCGCAAGAGTTCCCGGCGCCAGGAGGTGTCGGATTCTTCATCCGACGAATCCGAGACGCGCTCCTCCCGCGAAAACGAGGAGGAGGAAGAATAGACCTCTCCCCCTCCAGCGGGGGGAGGAAAGAAGAGGAAGGCTGCCCCAACAGTGGAGGCCGAAGGGTCCAAGAAGGGGAAGACCCTCCCTCCAGACTACTCCACCGACGCCGACGAGGGCGAAGAGGAGTGGCCGCACAGGGCCAGGCGCCCGACGACATCGTAAGTATTCGGACACTAGAGTAACTCATAGCATTCCTTTGTTGCACAGCTTTTCCTTATGTCGAATATAATTATGCAGTCCGCCCAAGGCCGGGCTCGATGAGTCGTCGAGCGGCTCCCTGGATTCATCGAACGTGAATTCAGTTCCGCCCGCTGCCTCCCCCCGCACTGCGGACGACGCCGAAGTGGCGTCGTGACAAGCTCCGGGCCAAGAGGAGGTGGTCCTGGAGGAGCCGTGTGGCGACCTCCCGGACTCCGGGAGTAAAGGGGACAAGACCCCCCAGGGCTCCAAGTCCGGCTTTGAGCCGGACACCGCGCCCGAATCTTCAACTGTTCCGGACTGCGGTAGGCGAACTCCTTCCAAGAGGAGCAAGCCTTTTGAGCCGGCGGCCCCCGTCCAACCGAAGGTGCCGGACAATCTGCTGGAGGTGCTTAACGGTGCCTCCATCGACGAGGAGCACCGTACTATTATGAGTACAGTGATCCAGAAGGTTCAGTCCGCCAAGAGCGGACTGACTGAAGCTTGTGCCAGCCTTCTAACAGGCTTCGAGGTAAGTAAAAATATGTAAAAATATTATCGCATAGACAGTAGCCCCTGATGCTCTGTTTGGCTTCGGAAAGAAAAGCCGAATAGAGGATCTAATAAATTTCGCAGGAGTCTAACAAAAAATGAGTCAATATGCGTATGCAGGCTTCGCTGCCTGCGACCAGCGCACTGACTGCGGAGGTAGGCACCTTGAAGTAGGGTCTCGAGCGGTCCGAGCAAGAGCTCGGCCTTGCCAAGCGGCAACTCGAGGAGAAAGAAGGTAAGATATACCTTATAGAAAATATATAAAAAAGATGCAATTGCCAAAATGACAGGATTGTGCTGCTTATTGCAGGGGCCACAACTGAGGTGGCTACCCTCAAGCAGGCGCTATCAGAGGCCGAGAAGAGAGCGGCCTCGGAGCGCATTGAGCGAGAGAAATTTGAGGCGCAGGTCGGCGAGGCGCGGCAAGAGCTTCAGGCTCTCATGAAAAAACATGAGAGTTTGGAGCTTGACTCGAAGACGCAAGCGTCCGAGCTCGCGGCGGCCATCAAAGCTGCCAAGTCTGCCAAGGCCGAATCCCAGAAGGCCCTCCAGGAGTTGGATGCGGTGAAAAAGATAGCGGCGGGTAAGGCATTCTTTATGCAAAGCAGACATATAAAAGTAAGCTACCTGTTACTTACCCGAATTCGGAGCTCTCCAGGGGCATTCGCAGATCTTCCCCGTAGCGTGTCTGATGCCGTCGCATTCTACCGAGCCGAGGAGGGCAGCTCGACGGAGAAGGTGTTCTGGTCTCAATATGCTGAGGCCGGACACCCCGTGCCCCTGAGCGACCAGCTGAAGCAGCTGGTCGAGCTCCACAAGGCGGCCGAACAGGCCATGAAGGGCCTCATAGTTCGGCTGTGGCCTAGAAAGGCCCTGCCTGGGAGCTATTTCGGACTGGTTCAGCGGCTGGTGGCGGCCTGTCCAAGGCTTGAAGTATTCAAGCGCTCCGTCTGCATCGAAGGTGCCCGCGCTAAGGTGCACTGGGGCAAGCTGGACGGTGAGAAGCTTGTGAAGGACGGGCCATCGCCGGGGAAGGAGCATCGCAAACCCGAGAACTATTATAAGGAAGTTCTAAAGGGTGCCCGCCTTATGGCGGATGAATGCACCAAGGATGTAATTTTTGAATGAACTCGCTCGTGTTGTCCTGTGCGTTGAAAACTTGTTCATATGCGCTAAGCAATGCTTTTTGAATTTAAAATATTACTTTCTGTGCGGCCGTTTATCAAAAATTGAGGGATGGCCAGTCGTCGGCTTCTGCCCCCATGCCACTAGTGCTGGGGTGTTCGGGATAAACCTGAGCGCTCTTTTTCCCATGTTTGGGTCCTTCGAGGGAGGCGCTCAGCACAACGAACAAGGCAATCAGACTATAATGCTTGAACACTCTCACTTAGCCATAGAACTCTATAATTTTAAATTTCGGCGAAGCCCCTAGTATTCGGAAGACCGAGTTCGGGGCGCTATCCACGCCTTGGCCGGACAAAGCCGGTTCCTCGCTCTAAGCGGCATAAGTCTTTAAGGACTCGAAAAACCTCTCGAACAGCGACCGGTCTCTCGCTTCATCATGACAGTCAGTTTTAGCTTTCTCTACTGAGGTGCTCAGCCCAGCTCAACTGGGGCACAATCGCAGTAGTTCTCCTAGTGCTACCTTAGCCGATATAGCGGAACGTAAGGCACCAAAACATAGGAGCCGGGCAAACCCAACTATTGACCCAAGACATGATTCGGAGCCGATGCATAAAATGCTATAAGTTCGGGGTGCCGCACTTGTTAAAGTGTTCGGACTTCTCACACCATATTGAGGGGTACTGAAGCCCCTGGCGTATTTGCCGTACCACAGTGTACGGGTGCAACATGTCATTAATGAACATATATTTGGAAAAAAGGTAATGTAAAAAATAGATAAAGACTATGCATTGTTTAAAAGGGCTGCGATCAAAGCAGAACGATACAAATAGCGCGATAAGCAAAAAGTTGGACTATTTAACATGTCCGGTCCAGGGGCGGGCCGCGGAACTTATATGCAAAACAGGTATACTGCTCGTGATGGAGACCACCTGGGAGTCCATAATGCGGCATGGCTTGTCTGCTTCCCTGGTTCTTGCATCGTTTGTGCGGCGGTTGAATTGCCGAAAAGGTCGTCCGAAGTATGGAGTCCTGAAAGTAAGAGATGGAGTCCTGAAAGTAAGAGAAGATAAAGAAAGAATTCAACAGCCCCTAGTACGGTTTAAGCCGTGTTTTGGGCGTGCCATGATGGTGCCCCTTCCCTGCGCCCATGGTATTTTGAGAGCGTAGTTATGTACGCGAAGCACTGGTTTTGCTATTTCGCGAGGGCTGGGGTCGGTGCCGCATTGCTACGCCAGCTCAGAACGTGCCAGGCGGTCTTGTTGTAGGTTACTCCGGGCGCGCTTGACAGTGTCCGGCCTTTTGACGGCCGGACTGGAGAATTGCCTAGAGAGGCTGCTTTGTACTTCTGCTGTGAGCGCTGCCGTGTGCTCCTCCGTTCAGAGGGAGCGTTCGGTGTTTCCATTGACCGTGATTACTCCTCGAGGGCCTGGCATCTTGAGCTTGAGGTATGCATAGTGCGGTACCGCATTGAACTTTGCGAATGCGGTTCGCCCGAGCAGTGCGTGATAGCCACTGCGGAACGAGACTATGTCGAAGATTAACTCCTCGCTTCGGAAGTTATCCGGAGATCCGAATACCACTTCAAGTGTGACTGAACCTGTATAGTTGGCCTCTACGCCTGGTATGACGCCTTTAAAGGTCATTTTGGTGGGCTTAATCCTTGAGGGAGCTATGCCCATTTTCCGCACTGTATCCTGGTAAAGCAGGTTCAGGCTGCTGCCGCCGTCCATAAGGACTCTTGTGAGATAAAATCCGTCAATAATTGGGTCTAGAACCAATGCGGCGAACCCGCCATGACGGACGCTAGTGGGGTGGTCCCTTCGATCGAAAGTGATCAGGCAGGAGGACCATGGGTTGAACTTTGGGGCGACTGCCTCCAGCGCGTATACGTCCCGTAATGCACGCTTCCGCTCCCTTTTGGGGATGTGGGTTGCGTATATCATGTTCACCGTCCGCACTTGTGGGGGAAAACCCTTCTGTCCACTGTTGTTCGGCGGCCTGGGCTCCTCCTCGTCGTCGCTACGCAGCCCCTTGTCTCTATTTTCGGCATTTAACTTGCCTGCCTGCTTGAACACTCAACAATCCCTGTTGGTGTGATTGGCTAGCTTTTCGGGGGTACCATGTATCTGGCACAAGCGGTCGAGTATTCGGTCCAAACTGGACGGGCCCTGAGTATTTCTTTTGAATGGCTTTTTCCACTGACCGGATTTGTAGCCTCGGAATCCGGCATTGACTGCCGTATCCTCGTTGCTGTCGCTGTTAACGTGACGTTTTTGCTTGTTCCGGCACGACCTGCCACTTTTGTCCTTGGTATCCGAATCACCAAGGTTCTTGGTTAAGTTGTTGCTGCGAGCTAGCCAGCTGTCCTCTCCCGCGCAAAAGCGGGTCATGAGTGTCGTGAGGGCTGCCATAGATTTCGGCTTTTCCTGTCCAAGGTGCCTAGCAAGCCACTCGTCGCGGATATTATACTTGAAGGCTGCTAGGGCCTCTGCGTCTGAACAGTCGACTATTTGGTTTTTCTTTGTTAGGAACCGTGTCCAGAATTGCCTGGCTGATTCTTCTGGCTGCTGAATTATGTGGCTTAGGTCATCAGCGTCCGGTGGTCGCACATAGGTGCCCTGAAAATTGTCGAGGAATGCGGCTTCCAGGTCTTCCCAAGAACCGATTGAAACTGCCGGCAAGCTGTTAAGCCAATGTCGGGCTGGTCCCTTAAGTTTGAGTGGGAGGTATTTGATGGCGTATAGATCATCGCCGCGGGCCATGTGGATATGAAGGATATAATCCTCGATCCATACCGCAGGATCTGTTGCGCTATCGTATGATTCAATGTTCACGGGTTTGAAACCCTCAGGGATTTTATGATCCATTACTTCATCTGTGAAGCATAGTGGGTGTGCGGCGCCTCTGTATTGGGCTATATCACGACGCAGCTCCAATGAGCATTGTCTACTGTGTTCGGCCCGATCAGATTTATTATGTCCGGAGTGACGATTGAAGGAAATATGCCCTAGAGGCAATAATAAAGTTATTATTTATTTCCTTATATCATGATAAATGTTTATTATTCATGCTAGAATTGTATTAACCGGAAACATAATACATGTGTGAATACATAGACAAACAGAGTGTCACTAGTATGCCTCTACTTGACTAGCTCGTTAATCAAAGATGGTTATGTTTCCTAACCATGGACAAAGAGTTGTTATTTTATTAACGGGGTCACATCATTAGGTGAATGATCTGATTGACATGACCCATTCCATTAGCTTAGCACCCGATCGTTTAGTATGTTGCTATTGCTTTCTTCATGACTTATACATGTTCCTATGACTATGAGATTATGCAACTCCCGTTTACCGGAGGAACACTTTGTGTGCTACCAAACGTCACAACGTAACTGGGTGATTATAAAGGAGCTCTACAGGTGTCTCCAAAGGTACATGTTGGGTTGGCGTATTTCAAGATTAGGATTTGTCACTCCGATTGTCGGAGAGGTATCTCTGGGCCCTCTCGGTAATGCACATCACATAAGCCTTGCAAGCATTGCAACTAATGTGTTAGTTGTGAGATGATGTATTACGGAACGAGTAAAGAGACTTGCCGGTAACGAGATTGAACTAGGTATTGGATACCGACGATCGAATCTCGGGCAAGTAACATACCGATGACAAAGGGAACAACGTATGTTGTTATGCGGCCTGACCGATAAAGATCTTCGTAGAATATGTAGGAGCCAATATGGGCATCCAGGTCCCGCTATTGGTTATTGACCGGAGACGTGTCTCGGTCATGTCTACATTGTTCTCGAACTGTAGGGTCCGCACGCTTAAAGTTACGATGACAGTTTCATTATGAGTCTATGTATTTTGATGTACCGAAGGTTGTTCGGAGTCCCGGATGTGATCACGGACATGACGAGGAGTCTTGAAATGGTCGAGACATAAAGATAGATATATTGGAAGCCTATATTTGGACATCGGAATCGTTCCGGGTGAAATCGGCATTTTACTGGAGTACCGGGGGGTTACCGGAACCCCCCGGGGGTTATTGGGCCTTCATGGGCCATAAGGGAGTAGAGGAGGGCCGGCCAGGGCAGGCCGCGCGCCCCCTCCCCCCTAGTCCTAATAGGACAAGGAAAGGGGGGCGGCGCCCCCCTTTCCTCTTCCCTTTCCCCCTTTCCTTCTCCAACAAGGCAAGAGGGGGGGGAGTCCTACTCCCGGTGGGAGTAGGACTCCTCCAGGCGCACCCCAAAGGGGCCGGCCGCACCTCCCGCTCCCTCCTTTATATACGGGGGCAGGGGGGCACCCTAGAACACACAAGTTGATCTTTGTGATCGTTCTTTAGCCGTGTGCGGTGCCCCCCTCCACGATATTACACCTCGGTCATATTGTAGCGGTGCTTAGGCGAAGCCCTGCGACAGTTAAACATCAAGATCATCACGACGCCGTCGTGCTGACGGAACTCCTCCCCGAAGCTTTGCTGGATCGGAGCCCGGGGTGCGTCATCGAGCTGTACGTGTGTCAAGAACTCGGAGGTGCCGGAGTAACGGTGCTTGGATCGGTTGGACCGGGAAGACGTACGACTACTTCCTCTATGTTGCGTCAACGCTTCCGCTTCGGTCTACGAGGGTACGTAGACAACACTCTCCCCTCTCGTTGCTATGCATCACCATGATCTTGCGTGTGTGTAGGATTTTTTTTTGAAATTACTACGTTACCCAACAACGATCCCCGTCACGTGTCGTAGGGCGCCCACGTGATCAGTAGATCGATCTTGTTTGTCTTGCCTTGTCCTCCAATATCTCTTGCAGGTCTGGTGCATTTTCCCGTGCCTTAGCATGTTTTGAGCGGCGCCGGGGCACGGCTTGAGTGGAGGGCCGAGAGGCCTCTCTGTCACGGCCACGAGGTGGCCGGTCGGCCATGTCATGCGCTGGTGATGTAGGTGCTTCCTCCTCTAATCGGGGTAGCAGCCTGCGCTTTGCGTAACTCTTGGAGGGGCGTTCGAGTTCATACTCTTCGGCCGCAAGGACTTCAGTCCATCTGACAGCTAGCAAATCTTGATCAGCTCTAAGCTGTTGCTGCTTTTTCTTGAGGCTGCTTGCCGTGGCTATAAGCCTGCGTTTAAAACGCTCTTGTTCGGCGGGATCCGCTGGCACGACGAATTCGTCGTCATCAAGGCTTGCCTCGTCTTCGGAGGGAGACATATAATTATCATCGTCAACCTCTCTGTCTGCCGTCTCTCGTGAGGGCTGGCTTCTCCATCCTCCTGTGCCAAATCTTGCTGGAGGGGGTGTTCTTCGGCGCTATCCGGAGTAGTATTATCTCCCGTGCCGGAATCACCGTTTTTGCTTTGGCGGGATTTAGAGCGGCGCCGCTGACGCCGGCGCTTGGTCTGTTTCTTGGATGCGTCATCCTCCGCTGTTCCATCGCCATCTCCATCTTTTGGAGTGTCCACCATATATATGTCATATGACGAGGTGGCCTTCCAGTGCCCTACAGGTGCTGGTTCTTGGTCATCTCCTGCATCGTCGTCCATACCGTCGATGTCTTTGGAGTCGAAGTCGAGCATGTCGGTTAAGTCATCGACAGTGGCTACGAAGTGGGTGGTGGGTGGGCTTTGAATTTCTTCAACGTCCGTATCCCAACCTTGCTGACCGTAGTCCAGCCAGGGCTCTCCTGATAAAGAGAGAGACTTTAGCGACTTCAGGATGTCGCCGAAGGGCGAGTGCTGAAAGATGTCCGCGGCGGTGAACTCCATGATCGGCGCCCAATCGGATTCGATCGGCGGGCGCGCGGAGGGCTCGGAGTCCGAAGAGGAATCCGGCCCCTCGGAGTCACGGGCCTTGCGGGGTGCGGGGCTGGCGTTCGGCTCGATCGCCTTTGAGATCGCAGCCCCGAGGCGGCGTCCAACCACTCATCCTCGATCGGCGCAGAAGGCTCCGAATTAAGGGTCGGAACCAATGCGCGTGCGGCCTCCAGGACACTGTTCGGCGGCAGAGCTAGATCATGCTCATCGAGACAGTGCGGCGCGCTTGGCTATGGCTCGAATCCGTCGAAGATCAAGTCCTCGCGGATGTCTGCCGTGTAGTTTAAACTTCCAAATCTGACCTGATGGCCAGGGGGGTAGCTTTCAATCTGCTCCAGGTGGCCAAGCGAATTGGCCCGCAGTGCGAAGCCGCCGAAGACGAAGATCTGTCCGAGGAGAAAAGTCTCACCCTGGACCGCATCGTTGTTGATGGTCAAAGGAGCCATCGGGCCTAAAAGTGACGACACAGAGGAACTCCCAATGAAAGCACCAATGTCTGTGTCAAAACCGGCGGATCTCGGGCAGGGGGTCCCGAACTATGCGTCTAGGCGGATGGTAACATGAGACAAGGGACACAATGTTTTACCCAGGTTCGGGCCCTCTTGATGTAGGTAAAACCCTACGTCCTGCTTGATTAATATTGATGATATGGGTAGTATAAGAGTAGATCTACCACGAGATCAAGGAGACTAGACCCTAGAAGCTAGCCTATGGTATGATTGTTGTATGTTCTGTCGTCCTACGGACTAAAACCCTCCGGTTTATATAGACACCAGAGAGGTTTAGCGTTACACAAAGTCGGTTACAATGGTAGGAGATCTGAATATCTGCATCGCCAAGCTTGCCTTCCACGCCAAGGAAAGTCTCATCCGGACACGGGACGAAGTCTTCAATCTTGTATCTTCATAGTCCAGGAGTCCGGCTGAAAGTATAGTCCGGTTACCCGGACACCCCCTAATCCAGGACTCCCTCACCCCTCCCCCTAAAATAATCGCCGTTTCACAGAACCGAGACAAAAAATCGTCCCGACCAGATCCCGTAAAACGGTCAGTCGTGTAAAAAAATTGCGGGGACCTGCATATTTCGACCTACACTCGACAAATCGTCAGTTTTCCCCCTGTTTTGCAGCTCCCTCTATCCCATGCGCAACTTGGTGAGAGGGAAACTTCCGCTCCTGCATGCCACAATCACCGTCAATCTCTCCGGACCCGCTCCGTCTCGCCTCACCGCTCCTCTAATCGCCGGTATGGAGTTCCTGCAACCACTGCCGGCGCATTTCATGCGCTACCCGCTCCATCAGTGCCGCCTCGTCCTCTCGCGCCTCCCGCAGCCATGCTCCCCGTGTCTGCTCCAACTCCTTCTACTACCGACATCAAGCAAAAGCGTCAAGGGAACCACGCCGTCCATGGAGCCATGCCCGCCGCGGCAATGCTCCCTCCCATCGCAATCGTTGGCTCGAGGATGACCGCCTTCTCCATCCCCTCCGGCAGATGGCTGAAGTCGCAATTGAAGGGCCCAAGAAAGAAGGCAGCCGCGATGTGAGGGCGGGTGCCTCCTCCACCCCCTTCGGCAGGCCATGTGCTTCGTAATCCCGTTGACTCCACCGGCGCCCACAACGTGTTCGATTAAATGTCACAGAGGTAAAAAAAATTCCCTTTGCTCTGTTGAACTTTACTTCATTTCCTTAGTGTTTTGGTCGTCGAATTTTGTAGCTACAACATGGATACATCATATGCCGACTTGTTGGAGGAGAACGAGGTGGACTTGAGTGCTCCACTTGATGCATTCGATTCGGGCATGCAACCAGAGGTCGAAGCTCAGGTGGACGAGAGGGGTGACGGATATAATGAAGTAGAGGTGGTGGGGGCTTTGGAGGTGATTTTGATTTCAGCCATGGTAGTGGGGGTGGAGGTGGTGTTGGTTTCGGGAATGGTGGTGGTGGAGGTTTTGTCAAGGGAGGTGGTGGTGGTGAAGCTTTCAGCAATGGAGGTGGTGTTGGAAGTATGCCTTAGAGACAATAATATTTGTATTATTATATTTCCATATTCATAATTATAGAGTTTATATTCTATGATATAACTGCTATGATCCTGGAATAGGCAATTCAGTGGAAAAATTATATGCACGTGTGGAATGATAAACGGTTAAATAAAAGGTTCCTAGTCTTGCCTTTGGGACTAGCTCAAGTGTTGTTGGTGGTCACGTTTTCCGGATCTTAGGGTATCGTTAAGTGTAACGATGATCCTAAAACAACACTGAGATTATGACGTTAAAAGAACGGTCATATTGAATCGACCTAATCTTGCCTATTATGAATGGAGTTAATATCATATGTAATCAATTGTAATAACACGAAGTGTCAACATGTGATTTTGCTCCTTAGACCACGAGAGTATCGTGGTCACTTCTTACCATACGATGGGCTTTGGGGTTGCTCAAACGTCACCTATAACACGATGATCATAACGACAACTTACAGGTTCATCCGAAAGTTTGACAAGTGGCCAGATAGCTCAAGAGTGGGATTTGCTCCTCCGGCGATGGAGAGTATTCTTAGGGCCCTCTTGGTGTGATAACATCCATCATTGTCTTGCCAGACACATGTGATTACTTCATGAGTATGCCGGAACACAATAACGAGAAAGAAGAACAAAACGGGTAATGAGGATTTCGGTATAGTGAGCATAGTGATGACTCAGGAGGATACCGATGCATCCGAGTTTCGTGATGTGTAGTGAAGCAAAGGGAACATCATATGATAACCATAGGTTCACTGGAATATTCGTTCGTGTGCTCATAGGGATCGATATGGACGTCCACGGTCCCGTTGTCGGTCATTAAACAAACGGTTTCATTCATGTCTATGTGTTACCAAACCTACGAGGTCACAAGCTTAAGGCAGTCATGATCCGCTGAGTGTTAGTAGGACGGGAGCGATGAGAATATATTTGAGAAATTGTTTCATCAATATTCAGAATAGTTCCGACAGGATCCGGAGCATTCTGGGATCACCCGAAGGGTTTCGGTGAATTTTGGGCAATACCGGGTATTACCGATAAATATATATAGGTGGAAAATGTTTCCGGAGATGTTAAATTATATATACTATCACCTGGTGAAAATACATCCTACCACCTAGTGGTAGTTACCCCACTTGTCTCATATACTATCATGTGGTACTATATATACTACTTTATCATTTTAAATATGTTCATCTACTATATTTAAGATATTTCAAAGCAAGTTACATGAAAAAATTGCATATGAGCCCATAGTTTTTGTTATATTTGTGAAATACGTATATATTTGTACGTAAAAAGAGCATGCTCAAAATATGATACATACTACCCAAAAATTAGTATATATATTACCTGAACATCATTATATACTACATACTACACGTACATACTCTCGGTTTTGACAAATACTACATACAATATACAAAACGTAAATGATGGTAACTACCACTTGTGGTAGGAAAATTTGTCCACACACACACACACACACACACACACACACACACACACACACACACACACACACACACACACACACACACACACACACACACACACACACACACACACACACACACACACACACACACACACACACACACACACACACACACACACACACACACACACACACACACACACACACACACACACACACACACACACACTAGCAAAATATGCCCGTGCGTTGCAACGGGAGAAAAATTTATCACATGTGTTTTCTAATTACCCTAAAATATAAATATATTTTCAAACAAAATTTGTTTTACTCGTAGTTAATTTGCAAGCCAATGTCATACCTTCAATTCTGATCCAACATGTGATAGACAGGAACTATCAAGAAATTCTCAGGGGCATGTGTAACTAAAAAGATGCACAAAACCGAAAGGAATTATAGCTTTGCTTGTCTCTTTTCTCATTGTGCACTTGCCTGTCAGATAAAAATGATATGTTAAGAACAACATTTTTTTGATGTTAATAACAACATATTAAAGTATGCATTATCTAAAGACTCATAGGGCCTGAAAATAGAAAACAACAACATATTAAAGCATTCACTATCTACAGACCCCAAAACTGAACAACATTCGTACCATGGTAGCTTGAAGCCCTCAACATTAAGAATAAATCAGATAAGCAAATAAAAAATCATATGGACTATTACAATTCACCCTCATTACTGCTCGCATTTCATTCTCAAGGGGTGTAAGTTGTGCATCAAAAGTCTAGTGATATTCTCAACTGTGCTGGAAAAATAAGATGAGAAGGTTCCGTGCAACATCCTTTACATGTGCACTATATCACGAAAATTGTAAAGATAAACTGAGTAAAATTATGTTGAAATCTGAACCACTTGCAAGAATGCCGATATAGTGACAAGGATAGTTGGCACGTCATAAACTCATCATGATCAAATAAACATTATGGTGGGCTTGCATTCTCACCAACAATCAATGGCATCTTGACTGAGCTCCGAGCTAAACGTCTGAGAGTAGAATCATAATCTCCCAAAGTCGTCGTTAATTTCAAAGATATCTTGGCAAACGTTGAGAAAATTTTTCCATGTTGAAACAACCGTGAACAAAAAAAATGCATCCTGAAAACAACATGAGCAAGATCAAGTATACCAACTCCCTTAAGGAGAACAAAAATAATTACGAAAAATTATCAATACCTGTGGAGGTAAATTCATCGACGAACATGTGAGTTCTTGAGTGCACTATCATCAAAATACACATCCATATCAAGTTGTCCTATGAACTGAACCATCGGTTGTTTTCAGAAAAAGCAGCCAGAAAAAAAGAACGGCGATAGATCGTTTTGGTGTAATCACCCATGATTTTGAGAAATATAGAACCACGGCCATAGATCACTTTGATGTCTCGCGTGCATGTGTTGCATCGTGGCTTAGCTAGCTCTGCAGTGAATCAATCAATCCATCGCTGTGTACTGCCACGTCTTGCCGGAAGATTGATCGTCTCGGAAAGTAATCGATCCAGCTCTGAAGTTTCAGTACGCTCTCACCGTCGCTGTAAGCTTGCTGCGTGTATGTGGACAGGGCCAACATGCATCGATCACACGGGCGTCATCCCATGGCGCCCACGGGCTTCCGCGACCTGCCGATGGAGGCCCTGGAACAGACGCGCGGCGCACCGGCCCCCTCGACAATGTCGCCATGCTCCGCCGTTTGTGCACCGTGGCGCCATGCGCTCAAGGCCACACTCCTCCGCCTGATCAAACTGCCGAACCAGCCACACCACGTTACGTGGAGCGTTGCTGTGAGTGCCCGCTGCGGCTGCGAAACAAGCGCCCCTGCTAGGACAGAACCTGAATAATGGAACAAAAAGTGTGCTTCCGACAGACGAACGGTACTGGCCCTCTCGTCGCCGTTTCCTTGGAGAGCAAGACCGACTCAGCAGTGCAGCCGACACGCATCATAGGCTCCTCCTACGGCTGGGTGGTCAACGTCGATGAGGCATGCACCCTGACCCTGCTGGAGCCGCTCACCGGTGGTCGGTTTCCGCTGCCTCCCATCACCTCGTCGCTCGAGCGTAGCAAGCAAGGAGCAGTGGCGGCGTAACATAGGGGATCGACGAGGTGAGGAGCAGCAGCCGTAAGCACTTTGTCCTTGGTCCCCGTAGCCCCTACCTCTCGATCTAATAACGAATCGAATCGTTTTCTTTTCCTCGATCTGATATGCGTTCAGGAGGACTTGTGCCCGTGAATATGAAGGAGATCTGGTTGGAACAAAGAAGAGGACGGATACACCTAGGGCATGTTTGGTTGCCGTCGGCTACAATACCCGCATCGCATACACTTCTCCACTCAGCCTGTCTTTCGAAAAACAGCCTCATATGCGACATCTACAACTTGTTTGGTTGCCTGCATCAGTGGATCAACTTTGGCATGTTGTTTGTTTGCCTGCATTGTCTCGACGCATATAACTACACAATGTTTGGTTGCCCACATGGGGTATGATTAAAAGCTAGTACTTGCACTTAGCACACAGGGTTAAGAGCTAGCAGAGGAAGGGGGAGAAGAAATGCAGTGTGCGCCCGACCATGACGACTGCGGTGGATAGTGACAGTGGCGCCGTGTCCGACATGACGAGTATGGAGTTGTGGACGAGCGACCCCATCGGCGACACGGCGAGCGACACCGTCGGTGAACTAGTTGCAGTCCTCGCGCAAAGACAGTAGACAGAGGAGGAGAATGCAGTGCTAGCACCATGGTATCGTCGGTGCAGTGGAGGAGGCGAAGATGATCGACCCCGTGTAGTAGGGCGAGAGATAGGAGGCAAAGATGATCGACCCCGTCGGCGGCGCGGCGAACTGCAGTGTGCGTAGAGGCAGAGGACACAAGAAAGCAGTGTGCGCGCCATTGCATCGTCAGTGCAGTAGGAGGACGACAGAGAGTAGGCCGAGATAGCGACGCCGGAAACGACTCTAGTGTAGTAGCAGGCGAGCAAGGAGATCAAGGGGAAGGGCTTCGGCGTCGAGAGGGACGAATAGGAGGGCTCGGAGCAGAGGACAGAGGAGCTCGACATGGCGGCGTCAGTGCAGTAGACTGTTGTTCAAAGAGAGATGATGCTACGATCGTCGAAACAAAAACTTACAACACGAATGTTGTGAGGAACTGCGAGATTAGGCTGTTGATCAAAGGAAATTTCAAATGATCGATCGTGCACGAGGAATCTGACAAAATTCATCCAGAATAGCCCCAAATGGAAACACGAGTTCAAGAATTTACGACCGACGAAACTACGAACCGATCACCTAAATGGAACCATAGCATCGATGTGCATCTTTTCATGTAGAGCTTACCACGAATCGAAGCATCGTTGTGTAGATTAGAGGGGCATGGAAGAGAGGAGATTAGAGAGGAGCTTAGTGGAGGTTGAAGAAGACACCAGGTAAACACCTCACATCCCTCTCGTTTATCCTATTGCAGGGCCCAGCTCGCTGCCCTTCCCCTCGGCCTGGCTCGAGAGAAACTGCCGATCTTTGCGTTTCCAGCGAGCCAGGCCTAGAGGTGCTTTAAGAAGCGTGTGGTACAGGCCCAATAGTGTATGCGGGCTACCATACAGGTTGGATCCTTCCTGCGCGGGCCTGGTCAAGGGGTATGCAGGTAATCAAACAGGTTGGATCCTTCCCGCGCGGGCCTGGTCGAGGGGTATGCAGGCAACCAAACACGTCCCTAGTATTTGTGTCCGTGAAGAAGAAGGAGATCAAGCCACAATTTATTTTTCGTTGCGGACGGAAGGGCAGTGGATCGAAACGTTTTTTGCCTAAACAAATCGTAAAGGCGTATTATGACATTAGAAGAAAGCGTATTGTGACGGTGAACCCAATGAGTCAATCCGTGCTTTATTATTAGGGATATATATATATATATATATATATATATATATATATATATATATATATATATATATATATATATATATATATATAATGGTCTTAAAATACTTAGGACTAGTCTACATTTAATTTAATATGAACGGGCCTTAAAGGTCAAGATGTGGAAGTCATCTTGGGCCACAAGGGCCCAAGAGGGGAGTGATCCATCTCCAACGTATCTATAATTTTTGATTGTTTTGTGCTATTATATTATCAATCTTGGATGCTTTATATGAATTTTTCTGGTACTTTATATCAATTCTGGGACTAACCTATTAACCCAGTGCCCAGTGCTAGTTCCTGTTTTTCTGCTTGTTTTTGACTTTTCAGAAAATCAATATCAAACGAAGTACAAACATGATGAAACTTTACGGTGATTTTTTCTAGACCAGAAGGGACACTAGAAGGTTTAGGAGGCGGCCAGAAGACCTATGGGAGAGCCACCAGCTCACAAGGCGCGACCTAGGGAGTAGGCACGCCCCCTGAGCTTGTGGGTCCCATATAGCTCCGTTTGACCTAATTCCACCTCTAGAAATTCGCAAATATTCCCAAATCAACAGAGAGCAACCCAAAACACTTTTTCCACTGCCACAACCTTCTATTTTTCTGTGATCCCATCTGGAGGCCTTTTCTGGTACTTTGCCGGAGGGGGAATCAATCACGGAGGACATCTATAACATACTTGTTGCCTTATGATGATGCATGAGTAGTTTACCACAGACCTGTGGGTCCATAGCTAGTAGCTAGACGACTTCTTCTTTGATCGTCAATACAATGTTCTCCTCGATCTTCCTAGAGTTCTATCCGATGTAATCTTCTTTTGCAATGTGTTTGTTGGGATCCGTTGAATTGTAGGTTTATGATCTAATTATTCCTTGAAACTAACTGAGGCTTTTTTGAACTTTATTATGCACGATTGTTATGGCTTTGTAGTTCTCTCCGATCTATCCATTTGGTTTGGCCAACTAGATTGATTTATGTTCAGTGGGAGAGGTGCTTTGTAATGGGTCCAATCTTGCGGTGTCCTCACCCAGTCATCTTGCTTAAGGCGTTACTCTGTTTGTCATGAACTTCATACTATACATGCATGCTAGATAGCGGTCAATTGGTGGAGTAATAGTAGTAGATGCAGGTAGGAGTAGGTCTACTTGTCATGGACATGATGCCTGTATAAAATACCATTGCCATGAGTATGTCATAACTATGCGCTTTTCAATCAGTTGCCCAACAGTAATTTGTTTACCCATCGTATGCTATTGTTTCGAGAGAGAAGCCTCTTGTGAAAAGTATGGCCCTCGGGTCTACTTTAATCATATTATAAAAAACACTATGCACTTTTCAATCAGTTGCCCAACAGTAATTTGTTTACCCATCGTATGCTATTGTTTCGAGAGAGAAGCCTCTTGTGAAAAGTATGGCCCCCGGGTCTACTTTAATCATATTATAAAAAACAAAAATACCTTGCTACAATTTATTTACTTCTATTTTGTTCTACAAATTATCCATCCACCTATACAAGATTTGATCCTTGCAAGTAACGAGTTCAAGGGGATTGACAATCCTCTTGCGTGCGTTGGGTGCAAGTATTTGCTTGTGTGTGTGTGCAGGCAGCGTTCACTAGGATTTGGTTGGTGGTCCTTCTGGTTCAATAAACCTTGGTTCTCAACTGAGGGAAATACTGATCGCTACTATATTGCTTCACCCTCGCTCTTCGGGGAAAATCCCAACGCAACTCACAAGTAGCAAAAAGAATTTTTGGCGCCATTGCCGGGGAGATATCATCAAATCACTACAAGTACCTTCACTTAAACTATCATCTACTTACTCTAATTTTTATTTGCCTATTTTTTTCATCTCCCTCCACTTCTCTAAAAAACAAAAAACACGAAAATAGTTTACTTTGTTAGTTTGCTTGAAGTTTCTATCATGTCTAAATTTGAGAAAGTTATTGTTGAAAATGCTAGTGAAAGTAGAACTAGTGATTCTCTTGAGGACAACCCAAATTTATTTGTAATACTAATCCTTCGTAAAATAGATCTCCTGCAGTTTTAAAACTAAAACTTATCATGTGGGTAGTGGAAATATTATTGGGAAGAATATCATTCAAGAATTCTTTAATTGCACGGGAGTCATACCAATAATTAAAGGATCCATTCTTGATAAAACAAATTGCTATGTGGATGCTATTGTTATTCTTGTGGTTAAATTGGAAAGAAAATTGCTGCATATACATCCCTCTTTACAAAAGATATCCTTTGAACTGCCCAATATTCATAATCCTAACGCTATTCCACCTGGTTTTTATCATAATCATGATGAGGATATTAAAATGATTGGCGTGACACCTATTGAATCTTCTTTTGGTGATATAAAATTTGATGAAAAAGGGACTGGAGATGAGTCAACTTTAGCTAGAAGGCGTCCCACTTGTTCAGAGGGTGATGATCTTAATGATAAAAAATGATAAAAGTGGCTTTGGAGAGATCAAGACTTTAAGTAGTGATGCGCCCACTACTTTGGATCACAAGGACTTTAATTATGATAATTGTTATTTAACTGAATGTATTTCCTTGTTGCAATTCATGATAAATTCACCTAATGCTTACGAACAAAATAAAGCTTTTACTAATATATTGTATAAGCTATGATAAAATCTCATGAAGAAAAACTAGAATTGGAGGTTTCTATACCTAGGAAATTACAGGATGAACGGGAACCTACTATTAAAGTAAGGATTAAAGATTATGAATGTAATGCTTTGTGTGATCCAGGTGCTAACGTCTCTACTATACCCAAATCTTTATGTGACGTGCTAGGTCTCACCGATATGGATGCTTGTTCTCTTAATTTGCATTTAGCGGATTCAATCATTAAGAAACCATTGGGTAGAATAAATGATGTGCTCATACTTGCTAATAGAAATTATGTGCCCATAGATTTCATTGTGCTTAATATTAAATGCAATCCGTCTTGTCCTATAATACTTGGTAGGCCCTTCCTACGACCATAGGAGATATTATTGATATGAAAGAAGGAAATATAAGGTTCCAATTTCCATTAAATAAAGGGATGTAACACTTACCAAGGAAGATAATTAAACAACCGTATGAATCTATTACGAGGGCTACCTATGGAATTAATTTAAGGATGGCAATACTTGAAACAATGCCTTACGACTAGCTAGGGGCGTAAAACAATAGAGCTTGTTGGGAGGCAACCCAATAGGCATCTCCTCTTTCGTCTACAATCCATCGGTATACTACTTGGAGCAATATTTTTATTCATCACATGATATGAGTTTTGCTTGGAGCGTCTTGTATTATAGTAGTCTTTGCTTTGTTTGCTTTTTAGCTTGCCACAATCATTTTTTGTTGCACACACCTTTTGAGAGGGATGCACATTTATTCATGATTTGTTAGAAATAGGCAGTTGCTCTAGTGCTTCACTTATATCTTTTAGAGCACGACAGTGGTTATATTTTACAGAAATAGTTGAAGTGCTTCACTTATATCTTTTTGAGAGTCTAATAAATAGTAATGGAAATATGCACATGTTATGAAATTGGTCCTGATATGATAGGTATTCAAGAGGGATATAATAAAAACTTTCATGTAGATCACTGAATATGATAAGTTTGATTCATTGCAATAGTTTTGCAATATTGAGATGGTAATATATGGGGGTACTAGTGAATGATTGTGGTTTAGTAAGAATATTAGTGTTAAGGTTTTTGATTCCCGAAGCATGCACGTATAGTCTCCTGTTATGCGATGAAGTTGGAGCATGATTTATTATTGAGTGTCTAACTTATGAGTGGCGGTCCGGGACGAGCGATGATCTTTTCCTACCAATCTATCCCCTAGGGGCATGCGTAGTAGTACTTTGCTTCGAGGGCTAATAAACTTTCATAATAAGTATGTGAGTTCTTTATGACTAATATGAGTCCATGTATTATACGCACTCTTACCTTTCTGTCATTAGCTAGCCTCTTCGGTACCATGCATTGCCCTTTCTCACCTCAAGAGTCGGTGCAAACTTCACCGATGCATCCAAACCCCATGATATGATATGCTCTATCACACATAAGCCTCCTTATATATTCCTCAAAATAGCCACCATACCTACCTATCATGGCATTTCCATAGCCATTCCGAGATATATTGCCATGCAACTTCCACCGTTCTGTTATTATGACATACACCTTCATTGTCATATTGCTTTGCATGATCATATAGCTGACATAGTATTTGTGGCTCAGCCACTGTTCATCACTATCATACATGTTACGCTAGCATCATTGCACATCCTGGTACACTGCAAGAGGCATTCATATAGAGTCATATTGTTCTAGATATCAAGTTGTAGTATTGAGTTATAAGTAAATAAAAG
Source organism: Aegilops umbellulata (assembly GCA_032464435.1). Classification (NCBI taxonomy): domain Eukaryota; kingdom Viridiplantae; phylum Streptophyta; class Magnoliopsida; order Poales; family Poaceae; genus Aegilops; species Aegilops umbellulata. The sequence continues at coordinate 239,908,343 of CP136055.1, read as the reverse complement.
TGTGATGATCATCATTATTAGAGCATTGTCCCAGTGAGGAAAGGATGATGTAGACTATGATTCCCCCACAAGTCGGGATGAGGAACCGGACGAAAAAAAAAGGAAAAAAAGGCCAAAAGAGCCCAACAAAAAAATGAGAGAAAAAGAGAGAAGTGGAAATGTTACTATCATTTTCCACACTTATGCTTCAGAGTAGCACCATGTTTTTCATATAGAGAGTCTCATATGTTGTCACTTTCATATACCAGTGGGAATTTTTCATTATAGAACTTGGCTTGTATATTCTGATGATGGGCTCCCTCAAATGCCAGAGGTCTTCATGAGCAAGCAAGTTGGATGCACACCCACTTAGTTTTCATGTTGAGCTTTCATACACTTATAGCTCTTAGTGCATCTATTGCATGGCAATCCCTACTCCTCGCATTGACATCAATTGATAGGCATCTCCATAGCCCGTTGATTAGCCGCGTCGATGTGAGACTATCTTCCTTTTTTGACAACCCCTTATCGATCTCTATCACTGCATTCTATTCCACCCATAGTGCTATATCCATGGCTCACGCTCATGTATTGCATGAGGTTCAAAAAGCTGAAGCGCGTTAAAAAGTATGAACCAATTGCTCGGCTTGCCATCGGGGTAGTTCATGATTAATACTTTGTGTTAGGAAGACCAAGCATCACAAGGCTATAAGATTTTGTAGGGATAGAATTCTTTAGCATTTTTATTTTGAAAGGCATGATTGTTTGTTGGTATGCCTGAGTATTGATGTCTTTATGTCAAATTATAGACTATTGCCTTGAATCATTCGGATCTAAATATTTGTACCGTAAAAAGACATTACATGATAAATGTTAGGTAGCATTCCACATCAAAAATTCTGTTTTTATCATTTACCTACTCGAGGACGGGCAGGAATTAAGCTTGGGGATGCTGATACGTCTCCAACGTATCTATAATTTTTTATTATTCCATGTTATTATAGTATTAATCTTGGATGTTTTATATCATTTCTTGGGCCTAAACTATTAACCTAGTACCCAGTGCCAGCTGCTGTTTTTTTGCCTGTTATTGGCTTTTCAGAAAATCAATATCGAACATAGTCCAAACAGAAAAGAAATCTTTGGATTAATTTTTTCTACCAGAAGGAACCCTAGAAGCTTCGGGAGAAGACCAGACGAGATACAAGAGAGCCACAAGCTCATAGGGCGCGCCCAGGGGGGCCAGGCGCGCCCCTGAGCTTGTGGGACCCACGCAGCTTCGTTTGACCTAATTCGACCTCTATAAATTTAGAAATATTCCCAAACCAACAAAGAGCCACCCGAAACACTTTCTTCGCTGCCGTAAGCTTCTGTTCTTCCGCGATCCCATCTGGAGGCCTTTTTCGGGTACTTTGCTAGAGGGGGAATCAAACACGGAGGGCTTCTACATCATTCTTGCTTCCTTTCAATGATGCATGAGTAGTTCACCACAGACCTACTGGTCCATAGCTAGATGGCTTATTCTCTCTCTTTGATCTTCAATACCATGTTCTCCTCAATGTTCTTGGAGTTCTATCCGAGAGAGTGTGACAGAAGAGAGGCCAACACAGTCTTGTTTAGATCTGGAGAGGGTGAGAGTGTGAAGAGAGTAACTACAAGCGCTGAGGCTCCAACGTGTATATATATAGTGGAGAGAGTGTGAAGAGAGCAAACCCTAGAAAACAAGCACTGAGGATGCAACGTATATATATAGTTGGAGTGGTTATCTTTTTCTCTCCATAAAAATCGTTTTAAATTGTGCACAAAACAGAACTCTTTATTTAATTTCTCCCTCCTTCACAGTTTACAGGGCACGCATCAACAATCTCTTGGACGAAGATGATTAGCGATTGGACTGAAAAATAGCATCTGGAGTAATACCATGGCACCCAATTACTAGAGAAATTAATGCGTACAGACAGGCATGGAGTGCTTTCAATCCACCTACACAGAAGCATGCATTTATTCCACCCCGCGTACACACCTGCATGGAGACAAAATTGTTGGCTTGATTGCGGTTACGATGCCCAAATTAAATGGGAATTAAACCAAACATGCCTAAAATCCCTCCGGTGGTGGAAATGCATGAGAATTGAAGCGCTCCCTGTAAACTGCGACGGAGGGCAATGCTAATATGTGAAGAAAATTTAACGCTCGAAGGAGTCAATTCGCAATTAACGCTCCACACCTCCTCCCGGCCGCACTTACTATCGTTCGCATGTGGTACACGACCCTTCGAAGTGAACAACAACTAAAACTGCATGCGACGTGGAGGCATTGCCATTGTCGTGCGACCCGGCACCCGGACAATCCATGGCAAGGCATAGTCACAGGCGGCCGGAATGCTCCAAATTTGGCAGCCGCATGCGTCAAATCCTGCGGCCGCAGATATAGCGGCTGACCACCGGCGCATGAACCTGTGTGTGCGTGTGTGTGTTTATTTTTAACAGCGTGTGTGTGTTAGAGAGAGCGACACATCGATCTACAGAGAAATTGTGTGTAGTACTACGATTTAGCCGCGAGAGTCGGTGCATCCTTTCTTTTCTGGGCGTCCGGTCGGGACAGCAGCCACGCCTGCTCCTGACCACCTTGGCCCACCCAAACCCCCTCCATCGGCCGTGCGCGCTTTGTCGGAGTAATGGGCCACGAGTAGGCTAACCCGAGCCCCTGAACCTTTCAAGACATCAGGGCGGGCTGCTCCCCTCAAGACCCCAAGACGAAGAGCCGCCTTCTGAGAGTCGGCGGCAAGGCCGCCGACTGCCCCTCGCGGCCGAGTCCCAGGGACGACTTCGAGATGAGACAACTCCTAAATGGCGGCTTCCAGAGAAGCCGGCTATGGGGAGTCGGCCTGTGACACCAACCGACTCCATGCCCTCATAAGGAGGGACGAGACAGGGAGTGGCCATAGTAAGGCCCACTCCTGCCCCATTCCAAGGGCAGGCATGACCACAGTACGCCATACCCGCTGAGATCTCCGTCCGGCGCAGCACTGTTGCCATGCCAGCCCTGACAACCGCCCCAGCGGGCGGAGTCCTGTACCCACGACGGCCTGCCGGTACGACCCAAAGACGGCGGGTCCCACCAGTCAGCGGGGGTATAGAAGACGGCGAGAGCACCACAAGACGGACCCGTTGGGAGTCGACCCCCGAGAGTCGGCCAGCCCCTCCCACGGGCCCCACGAGCCATTAACTAGACACGATAGGGAATGGCAACAGTGATCGCCCGCAGGGCGGCGGGACTGTTGCCATGACCCCACGACCAAGCCCGCGTCATTAGAAGCACGGCTACAGTAATCCGCAGCCGGCAAGACCCGCCCGCGGCGGATACGGCCTGTCGGCTCCATACTGGGCCAGTCGGCGGGCCCCAGCAGTCGGCGGAGAAGAAGGTGGCTTGAGAGACAGATGGCTGGGACCCGTGCCCAGCCGGATTACCATTGTACCCCTGGGGGGTAGGCCTATATAAGCCCCCCAGGGCACCCATGCAAAGGGTTGGAATCCATTAGCACTAGACCAGATCATATAGGAAGGAGAGAGCTAGCCTTGCCTTCTCCTACCTCCAGGAAACAGCTCGAGGAGCAGCCTTGTATACACTTTGCCATAGTGATCATGCGGAGACCCCGCAGAGCAGCAGTAGGGGTGTTATCTCCTCGGAGAGCCCTGAAGCTGGGTAAGATTCGCCGGCGTGCATGTCTTCGCCTTATCCCGTTTCCAGGCACCGACGATGTTCTACTCGCCCCCACCATGTAAGCCATCCCTTGGCATATGTCGCACCCAACCCCCGACATTTGGGCCCACCGTGGGGCATGGTGCACCATTGTCCGGAGACCTGCTTTGGACGGGAACCCTTTTCCTCCCTGGCGAGCGCAGCCAGCCCGGCACGCTAGACGGAGTCTGCGCCGACGCGCTGCACGGCGCTGAGATCACCTGCATAGCCAGCTGCCTCGCCGACCTTGTCGGCGAGGTTCGCCTCTCCGACGAGCCTGCATCCGACGCAGGCACGGGCGGCCCCGAGAGCCTCCTCCCGGGCCTCCTTGATCAACTCCACGTCGCCGGCGAGCCTTCCGTGTACCTGGAGTCCGTAGGCTCCACCGACCCGATGTTGGTCGACTCCGACACTGCGTCGCTCGACGCGTTCCCCACCAATGTGGTGGTCTACGACGAGCCGCTCCCTCGCGCGGCGAGCGGCGGAAGCACCATCACAGAGGTGCTCGTCATTGGTCATGGCGAGCACTCCGGTGGCGAAGCTCATGACCCACTCGACACGGCACTGCAAGACCTGAGCGCGCCCATTCCAGAAGACGCTGACGCCGAGACGCTGGAGGCGCGCCGCCTTCAGCTCGTCGAAGGCGCGAAGAAGCTGGCAAGCATGAGACGCTTGTCAGAAGCCTACCAGCGTGAGATGGATCACGCTGTGGGCGGCTCGCCAGCCCCAACTGGGCCTAGCCGCCTAGGCGCGGTCCAGCAGCGCGGCGTGGCCATCGCCAACCTGTTCGGGGCTAATCGCCCTGTGTACACCATGCCTGCGGAGAACATCCAAGCCGCCCAGGTGGCGGCGGACGAGCTGGACAACTTCGAGGGAGAAGAGCGCCGCCTGATGACGGAGCGAATCCAGCGGCTCCTCGATGCGGCTGCCGCACAGAGGCGCCACAACGGCAAAACGACGACCTGCCTCCCCGCCGAGACCAAGGCGCGACATCTCAGACGCCGACTGGCGGCGTCCGCGGAAGGAAAGACAAGGATCCGGCTGTCAGCCACAGTTGGACTCGCATCACCATCGAGCGCGACCAAGACGGCCGCCCAAGAGCAGTGGAACGGCGGGATGACTATCTGCCTCCTCCTCCTCGCAAGGAAAGGCGAGTCTCCCCGCCACCCGTTGAGCATCCGACTCTCGGCTACTGCCTTGGCCGCCGAGAGGGAGTCGGAGAAAACGACGCACGCCACCGGATCGACCGACTTCACCGATCCCTGGCGCTGGAAGAAGAAGATGAGTTGGGCCCGCCCTGTTTCGGACCCCGCATCCGAGATGAGCCCTTTCCCAAAGGGTTCACGCTCCCCCGAGATACGCCAAGTACACCGGCTCCGTGAAGCCGGAGGAATGGCTAGTTGACTACTCCACGGCCATCAACATAGCGAACGACAACAAGCGTGTTGCCGTAAAATATGTTCCGCTCATGCTCCAGGGCACGGCCCGGACATGGTTGAACAGCCTAAGGCCCTGCAGCATCAACAGCTGGGTCGACTTAACCGACGCCTTCGTCCGCAACTTCACAAGCACGTACAAGTGACCTCCCAAGCCTCGCCAGCTTTCCTTGTGTGTGCAAGGCCCCAACGAGTCGACTCGCGACTACCTCACGCGTTGGGCCGAGCTTCGGAACTCCTGCGAGGGCGTGCACGAGGTGCAGGCTATCGAGTACTTCACCGCCGGGTGCAGAGAAGGAACCCTCCTCAAGCACAAGCTCCTCTGCGACGAGGCAGAGACCCTGGACGAGCTGCTGATCATAGCAGACAAGTATGCCACAGCTGACTCCTCCATGAAGGCGGAGATTCAAGTTAGTACGACTGGCAAAGTGGCCCCTCAGGCTCCCAAAACTCCGGCTGGAGACGCCAGTCAGCGACAACAGCAGAACAACCACAAGCGCAAGGCCCCGCAGCCGGCTTCCAGCAGCCGACAGGTGGCGACAGTCGAAGACCAGCAGCCGGAGGGGCAGCCTCCACCCAAGCGACAGAAAGGCGGCAAGTCCAACTGGTTGCCGGCTTTCTCTTAAGAGCAGACTCTTGATGGTCCTTGCAAGTTCTACAACGGCGCGAAGCCGTCAAACCACACCACCCGGAAGTGCCACTGGCTCACTAGGATCGCCAAGGGAGACGGCCTTCTGCCTCCCCCGCCTGCTGGGCAGCCGCCTCCGCCTCCGCCCCAGCAGCTGGCTGTTAGACCAGTCGGCACAGTACAAGATGAGTACCCCGAAGAGCACGGAGCTATGTGGTGTTCACCAGCATGGCTGACGATCGACGCAACAGGCGGCTGCAGCAGCAAGAGGTGAATGCAGTGGCATCAGATACACCAGAGTTCATGCACTGGTCCGAGAAGCCTATCAGCTGGAGCAGAGCTGATCACCCAGAGGTGATGCCGAGTCCGGGCTCCTACGCTCTGGTCTTGGATGCCACCTTTGCCACAGATAGGCGGGCCGCGTGTTTCTTGCGAGTGCTGATAGACGTAGGCAACAACATCAACATCCTGTACAAGGACACCATGGAGAAGTTAGGGATCAAGCAGAGACAGCTTCAGAGCAGCCGGACTGTATTCCATGGCATAGTTCCTGGCCTTTCCTGCTCACCAATCGGCAAGATTCTGATAGATGTCCTCTTTGGAGACAAAGATCATTTCCGCCGAGAGTCAGTTTGGTTTGAAGTGGTGGACCTTGAGAGCCCATACCATGCGTTGCTTCGCCGACCTGCTTTGGCCAAGTTCATGGCGGTCCCCCACTACGCCTACCTCAAGATGAAGATGCCAAGTTCCAAGGGGATTCTGACCATAGCCGGCGACTACAGAAAGTCGTCCGCTTGTACGGCAGAAACCAGTCGGCTAGCCGAGTCCCTGGTAATCGCAGCTGAGAAGCGGCTCCTCGATCGGGTTGTGGCGATGGTCGGCAAGCAGCCAGAGATGTCGCCAACCCCAAGGAGTCGAAGGCTGAGGGCTCGTTCAAACCGGCTAAAGAGATGAACAAGATACCCTTGGACCCAGAGCACCCAGAGAGGTACGCTGTCATAGGTGCAAACCTCGACAACAAATAGGAAGGCGAGCTCGTCGATTTCCTCCGTAAGAATCGGGACATCTTCGCATGGTCCCCCAAAGACATGCCAGGTATACCGATGGAATTCGCCGAGCACAAGCTACATGTCCGATCTGATGTGAAGCCCGTCACGCAGCCCTTGCGCCGCCTTTCAGAAGAGAAGAGAAGAGTCGTTGGAGAAGAGATAGCCTGACTCCTAGCAGCCGGCTTCATTATGGAAGTGTTCTTTCCAGAGTGGTTAGCAAACCCGGTCCTGGTGCTGAAGAAGAACAAGCAATGGCGGATGTGTATTGACTACACAAGCCTCAACAAAGCTTGCCCCAAGGACCCATTTGCTCTGCCGAGGATTGATCAGGTGATAGACTCCACAGCTGGATGCGAGCTATTGAGCTTCTTAGATGCGTATTCAGGATATCACCAGATCAAGCTGAACCCGGCTGACAGACTGAAGACCGCCTTCATCACACTGTTCGGAGCCTTCTGCTACCTGACCATGACGTTCGGCTTGAGGAATGCCGGCGCCACCTTTCAGCGTTGCATGCAGAAGTGCCTCCTGAAGCAACTCGGCAGAAATGCCCACGTTTACGTAGATGATGTGGTGGTGAAGACGAAAAAGCGTGGAACACTGTTGGAAGACCTCAAGGAGACCTTTGAGAACCTGCGCCGATTCCAGATCAAGCTCAACCCTGAGAAGTGCGTCTTCGGAGTACCAGCCGGCCAACTCCTTGGCTTCCTGGTCTCTGAACGCGGCATAGAGTGCAACCCTGTGAAGATCAAGGCCATTGAGAGGATGGAGGTACCCAGCCGACTGCTGGATGTGCAAAAGTTCACTGGCTGCTTGGCGTCCATCAGCCGATTCATCAGTCGGCTGGGCGAGAAAGCTCTCCCTTTATACCAGCTCATGAAGAAGGCCACCTTTTTCGAGTGGAACCACAAGGCGAACGCAACTTTTCTCCAGTTGAAGAAGATGTTGACTACTCCCCCCGTGCTGGCGGCTCCGACTCCTAAGGAGCCCATGCTCATGTACATTGCCGCCACCAGCCGGGTAGTCAGCACAGTCATTGTAGTTGAACGCAAGGAGGAAGGAAAAGCACTACCTGTTTAGAGACCGGTATATTACCTGAGCGAAGTGCTGTCGACCTCCAAGCAGAACTACCCCCACTACCAGAAGATGTGCTACGGCGTGCACTTTCCCGCCAAGAAGTTGAAGCCTTACTTTCAAGAGCATCCAATCACTGTGGTTTGCACAGCCCCACTAGCCGAGATCATCGGAAGCCGAGATGCTTCTGGCCGAGTGGCCAAATGGGCCATAGAGCTGGCTCCCTACACCATCTACTACCAGCCCTGCACCGCCATCAAGTCGCAAGCACTGGGCGACTTCCTTGTCGACTGGGCCGAGACCCAGTACCTGCCGCCAGCGCCCGACTCCACCCACTGGCGGATGCATTTCGACGGCTCCAAGATGCGCACCGGCTTGGGAGCCAGCGTTGTCCTCACTTCTCCTAAAGGCGACAAGCTCAAGTATGCGCTGCAGATCCATTTCGCCGCCTCCAACAACGTCGCCGAATACGAGGTGCTCATTCACGGGCTCCGGCTTGCCAAAGAGCTTGGCATTCGCCGGATCCTGTGTTATGGCGACTCCGACTTGGTGGTCCCGCAGTCGTCTGGTGACTGGGACGCCAAAGATGCAAACATGGCGAGCTACCGCTTCCTCGTGCAACAACTCAGTGGATATTTTGAGGGGTGCGAGTTCCTTCATGTGCCAAGAAATGACAACAACCAAGTAGACACCCCGGCACGAATCGGCTCCACCCGCCAAGCAATACCATCCGGCATCGCCCTTCAGCGCCTCCTCAAGCCGTCTGTCAAGCCTTCACCAGAATCAGACTCCATCTTTGTGCCGGCTCCCCCCGAAGAAGTCGGATCCGACTCAAGAGCCCCAACAGACGGTACGAGAATTCTTACAGATGACTCCAAAAGCGCCGCAGTCGAAGCCGGCCCGGGGACTTCAGAACCCGGCCCGGGGACTGCGGCGACCAGCCCGAAGATTCCAGAACCCGGCCCGGGGACGGCACCAGTTGGCCCGGGGACTTCACCAATCCAACAAATGGTGGCAGACTCCAGCCCGCCGCCTCCCAGCCCAGCCGCCCTCGTCCAAGTCACAGTTCTGGCAGTCGAAGAAATAGCAGCACCCTCATGGGCCCAGCCCATCCTCAAGTTTCTGGTCAGCAAAGAGCTGCCGACCGATGAGATCTTGGCTCGGCAAGTACAACGCTGAGCAGCAGCCTACACCATAGTCAACAGAGAGTTGGTTAGGCGCAGCGTCACTGGTGTCTACCAGCGCTGCGTCGAGCCGGAGCAAGGTCAAGCAATTCTCAAAGACATCCATCAAGGCGAGTGCGGCCACCATGCGGCCTCAAGAGCACTCGTCGCCAAAGCCTTTCGACACGGTTTTTTCTGGCCGACTGCCCTAGAAGAGGCCAAGGAATTGGTCCAAAAATGCAAGGGGTGCCAGAAGTTCCGCTCCAAGCTGCATCAGCCGGCTTCAGCACTCAAGACTATCCCCATCGCCTGGCCCTTGGCAGTTCGGGGCCTGGACATGGTGGGACCATTCAAGACGGCGCGAGGCGGCCTAACTCACTTACTTGTCGCAGTGGACAAGTTCACCAAGTGGATAGAAGCAAAGCCCATCAAGAAGTTGAATGGTCCGACTACAGTAACCTTCATCTCCGACATCACGATTCGGTACGGCATACCACACAACATCATCACCGACAATGGCACAAATTTTGCCAAAGGCGCCTTGGCCCATTTCTGCGTGACATAGGGCATCCGACTGTACTTAGCGTCCGTTGCCCATCCGCAGTCAAACGACCAGGTGGAGCGAGCAAACGGCCTCATCCTGTCCGGCATCAAGCCTCGACTGGTCGAACCACTGGAGCGTTCGGCCGGCTGTTGGCTTGACGAGTTGCCAGCTGTCCTCTGGAGTCTACGCACAACTCCAAACAAGTCAACCGGCTTTATGCCTTTCTTCCTCGTCTACGGTGCTGAAGCCGTCATCCCAATGGACATAGAGTACGACTCCCTGTGAGTCACCATGTACACCGAGGAGGAAGCAGAAGAAGCACGTCAATACGGCGTCGATCTGCTGGAAGAGGGCTGGCTGTTGGCACTCAGCCGGTCCAGCATCTACCAGCAGAGCCTGCGCCGATACTACAACAGGAAGGTCAGGCCGAGATCTTTCCAAGAGGGCGACCTTGTGCTCTGACTGATCCAGCGAACAGCCGGCCAGCACAAGCTGTCGGCGCCTTGGGAAGGCCCTTTTATCATCAACAAAGTGCTGGGCAACGACTTCTACTACCTGATCGACGCTCAGAAGCCCCGAGCACGCAAGAGGGACGACTCCGGCAAGGAGACGGAACGGCCATGGAATGCGAATCTCCTCCGAAGATTTTACAGTTAAATGCAGTATGTACCACACTACCCTTTGTATTAAAGTACCAAGACTTTGGGCCCCCCGAGAAGAGCTCGGGGACTGCCCCTTTTGTTATCTATATGATAAGAATTATGCCTTCGAGTATGCTACTCTTTGTTATGCCGCTTGGCACCGGGTTCGACTAGTCGGCCCGGGGACTTGCCGCCTTGCGCTATGAAATGCTTCCTGTAGTCGGACAAGTAGTGTGCGGTGCCTAAGCCGTCTCCGGTCAGAAGCCGCAGCTCGTAGAGCGACTGTTTGGTGGGCAGGAGTAAGGAAGAATGGGCGCCAACATGAAAAATGGCGAAGGACTCAAAGCATAAACATAGCTTAAGCCGGCTTCCAGCCTCTCTTTGCAAAACCGACTCTTGAGTAGTCGGCTTGCCGCCTTCTATCCGACTTGTTAAAAGACTCTAAAAAATGGCTAAGTACTTGCCTTCCCAAAAGTAGCCAAGCATTTTGATCCAGTGGCAGTCCGCAGAGCGGTTGTCCGACTGGCAAGACGGCGACTAAGGAAAGGCGGCAAAGGAAAAAGCCAAACGAGCAATGAGCAAGAAAAGATAGAATTCGGATAAATATTTACATAACATAGGCCCTTGGCCGAATCTTCAAGCACAAGTTCAAAATACACCCCGCGGGTGGAACTGTGCGAATTAACAAGTTCTTGAAAGACTACTAAAGCAGATAAAATAAAGGCAAGGCTCCAGCCTAGGAAGCGGCAGACGGGTTCGAAGGGTCGGAGGAGATGGCGGTGTCAGGCGCTGGGGCGGCCGGCTGGGCAGTCTCGGCTTGATCGTCTCCGGCGGCAGCCGGCTCGGTCGGGCGCGGCTCGTTGCTGGAGGCGCGGTCGAGCTGAGGCTGGTCGCCCGCTCCGTCTTCTGGCGCCTCCGTCTCGTCTCCGTCCTCCGCCTCGCCTTCCTCCTCGGCGCTGGAGCCGATCACCTCCGCTGAGTCCTCGTCATAATCCGGGTTCATCCCGAACCACTCTGGCGGCGCCTCCCTGCCGTCTTCAGCCCGCTCAGGGACGAAGACGCTGGTGTCTCTGTAGTCGGCGATCGCCGCTGCACGCTCGACGAGGGCGTCTTCCACAGCTATCAGCTCCGCCTAGGCCTCTGACCGGAGCGTGGCCAGCCGGTCCAGGTCCAGCCCTGGATACCACGCGTTGACGAATTCCAAGGCCCGCCGCGCTCCAGCCCGGGCTGAGGAACCCTTCCAGGCCTCAAGACGGCCAGCCGCGACCTCCAGCCAGTCGGCAGTCCGACTGGGAGTACGCAGAACCGGCATGTCTGGCCACAGGGCAGCAATCGCCTGGGCGCCGACACGTTGAAGCCGGCGCAACATCCGATGGCCCGGCCGCAGACGAGCCTCGATGCTCAGAAGCTGCTCATCAAGGGTCCAGGGGGCGTTGGCGGCAATCTCCGTGCCATTTGCCCTCCGCGCCTCGTGATCAGCCTCGATGGCTTGAGTGGCAGCCTGCGTGTGGCCAGGGAAGAAGTCTGCCAAGACGAAAAAGAAGCAAGTCAAAAAATCAGGAGTCAGCCCGACCTATAGTCGGCGGCTCAAAGAAAGAAAGTAAAGAAACTCACCGTCGACGATGTCCTCAATCTCATGGAAGCCGGAGGTCAGCATTGCCTCCTTGTCAGTCCAGGAGGAGCGCTCGCTTGCGAACTCGGCCAGGAGGGCGGTCTCCTTCTCTTCCGCCTCCTTCTGCGCCTTCTTAAGCAGCTCCTTCTGCTCCGCCAACTGTGCGGCCAACAGGCCGCGCTCTGCGGCGAGCTTGCCGCACTCCTCCCCCTTGGCACGCAAGGCAGTGTTGGTTTCGCCCAGCTGCTGCTGAAGAACGGTGTTGGCCTCTGAAGAAAAAGAAGAAAGAGGATGTTAAGTCATCAACAAAGAAGGTCGCCAGGAAGATCCGGCCCGACTGCTCAGCAGTCGGCCCGAATCTCGGGGACTACAGCCCACGGGTGCGCCAGCGCGCCCCCGTGAAGAAGAAAGAGGACTCGCTCTGGCTCTCCGACAAGTCGGCAGTCCGCCTGCCCAGCTCTTCGACGTTGTGGTTGAAGGCGGTGACGCGGAGGTTGTGATAATCCTGTGATAAGTATTTCAAACAAAAGTCAGTACTTGGAACTCACCCAATAGAGTTCCGAGCCGCCTGCTCAGCAGCCGGCCCGAAACTCGGGGACTACGCCCAGTGGGTGCGCTGGCGCGCCCCCATAGAGAAGAACAAGAAAAACAAAGACAAAAGAGAAAACATACCCGGACGGCTGCCCGCGACGCCAGATGCGCCTTGGTGCAGTTCTGGATGGCGTCACCCTCGGCTCGCAGCTTCGTTTGGACGTCTAGAAGCGCCTGGTTTAGCGGGCCTGTGCCGCCTCCTCGCACCCACCCAATGGGCGCGGCGCTCGTCGCCTCGGCATCTGGGATTGTCGAGCTGGCGGCGCCGGTCTCCAAGGGGCGTGGCGCCGAAATCGCCTTCTCAAGGTGGCGGCGCACTGGCGAGGCGACTTGAAGGAGCAGCTTCGCCACGGCCTCGTGTTTAGTCGGCGGCACCGGCGGGTCCGCCGGCTATTCGCCTTGCGTGCTCCTAGACGGCGGCGGAGGCGGCACGACCGCGTCCAGCATGGAGACCTCGCCGCCTTCCCTCTCCACGATGGGGTACTCACCGCCGGCTTCCCCAGTCTGCTCCGTGAATTCCGGAGGCGGCTGAGTTCAGCGGGATGACAAACACTGTTGACTGGCGGTGCGCGGCTTCCTCAGCCTGCCGCCTTGCCGTGACGGCGGCTTTGGCCTCATCCAGCTTCTTCTAGGCGGAGGCCGCCACCTTCTCAGCCTCCGCCTTCTCCAGACGGGCGGCTTCTTCCTCGTCGCGCTTCTCTTGCGCGTTCTGCTCTGTTGCCTCCCGGAGGTCGGCAGCGGGGGCAATCCGCCGAGTAGTGGCTGGCGTCTCCGCCGACCCCATGACGGAGGCGGCGGCAACCCTCTCAAGAGTAAGGGGAGCCCTGAAGCGAGTAAAGCATGTAAAAGATTTGGACAAGATCCACCAGAAGAAAATAAGACAAAGGGCGGAAGCACTTACGCAGAGACCAGTGGCGGCTTCTTCACTTCCTTGCGGAAGCGGTTGGCCTTTGCGACCGCCTCTTCCCGCTTGGTCGCGGCGGCCGCCCCCTTGACATTCTTCGTCCGGCTGCCAAGAGAACTCGGCCCGGCCCGACGCTTCTTCACGCTGCCTTGACCATCCAAGACGGTGGAGGAACTCGCGCTGGGCTGGCCGACCTTCGGCTGATGGCGCGGGGCGACTTCCCCCTCGGCATCGTCGTCAGGCCAGTCGGCAAAAGTGGCCGAGGGCCTGAGGCCGCCTGCTTCTCCTCCTCCTCCTCCTTCGGCGTCGGCCTCCATCGCCGCCGCCCCCATGTCAGGGTCGTCCACGTCGCTCTCTGCTCGGTCGGGGACGAACTGATGGGCCGGCCCCGTGGTGCCGGCCGAAGGCTGGACGATGGGGTTCTGAGTCAAAGACTAAAAAAGATTAGAAGTCGGATTCGGCTGCAAAAGAAAACAGATGAAGAAGAGAGACGACTTACCACAGGCGGGGGGTTGGCACGAGTGTACGGCTCCTTGCCGAACCGCCAATCCTCCGAGAGACCGCAATTCGCGATGTAGTTCACCGTGTCCGCCACCTCCGTGTGGGGCATGTCCTTGGAGCACATCCGACTTGGGTCCCGGTGGCCACTCATCTGGCAGATCATATGAGGTCGACCTTGGAGTGGGAGGACACGGCGCGCCACGAAGGCGGCCAGCAGGTCGGCCCCGGTCAAGCCCTCCGACTGCGTCAGCACTCGGAGTCGCGCGACGGCGGCGGTGCCAGCAGGAGACAGCGTCCTGGCCCGGTGGGACCAGCTGAGGAGTCTTCCGGCCGGCGCGCCGGCTTCGTAAGCCGGCAGGTTGACCTAGTCGCCTTCTAGGGCGACGTTCTTCACGTAAAAATAGGACCGCTGCCACATCTTCACCGACTTAATCAGCAAGATGGTGGGAAATGGGTTGTCGGCCCCTGATCTCCGCATCGCGATGAAGGCACCACACTAGGCTGGCACGCCGGCGACATGCGTGCCGAGCTTGGACTGGAAGAACTCCCCCCATAGCTCGATGGTGGGGAGGACGCCGAGGAAGCCTTCGCACACGGTGGCGAAGGCAGCCAATAGCATCACCGTGTTTGGAGTAAGGTGGTGCGGCTGGAGCCCGTGGAACTCCAAGAAGGAGCGGAAGAAAGTGCTCGCCGGCAACTCTAGGCCGCGCATGAGGTGCGAGCGGAATACGACCCGCTCGCCCTCCTCCGGCGCCGGTGATACCTCCCTCGCCGGCGCGGCGCGGGCCCGCACTAGGTCCTTGCCGGGGAGACGACGCGTCTTGCGGAGGAAATCAATGTGGTCATCGTCAACCTCGAAGCCGTCCCACACGCCGGAGCGCATGGCGGGAGGCGCGGCGGCGGAGGAAGAGCTCATCGTTGCGGGCGTGGCGTGGTTCGGCGCGGCGGCGGCGAAAGGAAGAAGAGGCAAGAAGGAGCGAAAAAGAGTAGGGAAGATGGGCGCGCGTGCTTCGCCGCCCCCTCCTCCCGCCTACTTATAGGCTCGTAGGCTGAGAAGCTGATGGGGTGTCGTGGTATTAACTGCGCCCAGGACCCCACGACCCCCACGATTTACCACACGAAGTTACTGCGGGCAGTTACTGCGCGGGGGCCCCAACCGTCCGCGCGGCCGCAATGGATCCGTTCGCATTCCGAGGCACGGTAGTGGTGGGCCCCGCCTGAGGGCCTGTACCGTCGCACGCGTGGGTGGGCAGACTGGCCCAGCCGCGTGGCGTCACGCGACGGGGTCATAGCGGGCGGCGACCTGGAAGCTTATCAAGCACACCGCCTAGCTCCCGCCGCGACGATCGATCTTTTTAAGGGCGAGACGGCCTGAGCAAGGTCGTCTCCAGATAGTCGGCTTGGAGGGAGACGGCATGAGCAAGTTCGGATCCCGATAGTCGTCTTGAAGGAAGACGGCGAGCAAGGCCCAGATCCAACCCCCGGAAGGAAGAAACTGTTGAGGCTCCTCGACATGTCTTCCTCGGCGCCTCACCAGCTTCGGGGACTACTGTCAGAGTAATGGGCCACGGGTAGGCTAACCCGAGCCCCTGAACCTTTCAAGACATCACGGCGGGCTACGCCCGTCAAGACCCCAAGACGAAGGGCCGCCTTCTGAGAGTCGGCGGCAAGGCCGCCGACTGCCCCTCGCGGCCGAGTCCCAGGGATGACTTCGAGATGAGCCGACTCCTAACTGACGGCTTCCAGAGAAGCCGACTATGGGGAGTCGGCCCGCGACACCAACCGACTCCATGCCCTCATAAGGAGGGAAGGGACGGGGAGTGGCCACAGTAAGGCCCACTCCTACCCCATTCCAAGGGCAGGCATGGCCACAGTACGCCGTACCCGTTGAGATCTCCGTCCGGCGCAGCACTGTTGCCATGCCAGCCCTGACGACTGCCCCAGCGGGCGGAGTCCTGTACCCACGACGGCCTGCCGGTACGACCCAGAGACGGCGGGTCCCACCAGTCAGCGGGGGTATAGAAGACGGCGAGAGCACCACAAGACGGACCTGTTGGGAGTCGGCCCCTGAGAGTTGGCCAGCCCCTCCCACGGGCCCGACGAGCCATTAACTAGACACGATAGGGAATGGCAACAGTGATCGCCCGCCGGGCGGCGGGACTGTTGCCATGACCCCACGACCAAGCCCGCGTCATTAGAAGCACGGCTACAGTAATCCGCAGCCAGTAGGACCCGCCCGCGGCGGATATGGCCTGTCGGCTCCATACTGGGCCAGTTGGCGGGGCACACCAGTCGGCGGGCCCCAGCAGTCGGCGGAGAAGACGGTGGCCTAACAGACAGACGGCTGGGACCCGCGCCCAACCGGATTACCATTGTACCCCTGGGGGGGTAGGCCTATATAAGCCCCCCAGGGCACCCATGCAAAGGGTTGAAATCCATTAGCACTAGACAAGATCATATAGGAAGGAGAGAGCTAGCCTTGCCTTCTCCTACCTCCAGGAAACAGCTCGAGGAGCAGCCTTGTATACACTTTGCCATAGTGATCATGCAGAGACCCCGCAGAGCAGCAGTAGGGGTGTTATCTCCTCGGAGAGCCCTGAAGCTGGGTAAGATTCGCCGGCGTGCATGTCTTCGCCTTATCCGTTTCCAGGCACTGACGATGTTCTACTCGCCCCCACCATGATAAGCCATCCCTTGGCATATGCCGCACCCAACCTCGACACGCTTCCTGCCCGAAATGGTCAGCGCCGCTCCAGAGAATCGGTGCCACATTCATGCCGGGGTAGAGCATACACGACCTATCACTGGCGCCTGCGTTGAAGGCAGAAGCAGACTCAAGAGTGATGGTTGCTTCGTCCGTCCAATTTACTGTCGGGTCTATGTGATTTGACGGCTCATTGGCCATTATTACTGAGATGGTACGACCGTGCTGAGTCTCAGTTGCACTGTACACTTTACTTTGGTGCATGACGCGTGCACCGGATGCTGGATGTCCCACGTTTTGGCGAAAGGAGGTAGAGCGTCTCCACTCTTTAGAATTTTCTCCACTCTTACAGCGGAGGAGTGCGAAAGCAGTGAAAACACGGCAGCTCAGCAATTACATGGCCCACCTCACACTATCACCATATTTTCTGGACACCGTGCGACACCTAACTCTTTAGTACATAGCACGTACTGTAATTTCTCAGCGAGATAAATTTATACAATGCTATGAAGCTTCCAGCTTCTGTTTCATGTATCTTGCGTCCAAGGTTGCCCCATTGCAACATTCCATCAAATACAAAGGAGACTAACATGCATGCTATTGCATCTCAATGATTCACATATCATAGCCAATATGTACTCCCTCCGTTCCAAAATAAGTGTCTCAACTTTATGCCAACTTTAGTACAAAGTTGTACTAAAGTTGACACTTATTTTGGAATAGAGACAACTTAAGAAATAAATGATCCATGCAGTCCCTAGGCCTTGAACCCAAAACCCTAACTGGGCTTTAATTTGCTGGCGACGTTGAACCTTCCGAAAAATAAAGTTTGCAACCCTTTGACCATCGGATCATTTTGTGCAGTGATACGTCTCCAACGCATCTATAATTTTTGATTGTTCTATGCTATTATATTATCTGTTTTGAATGTTTTATATGCATTAATATGCTATTTTATATTATTTTTGGGACTAACTTATTAACCAAGAGCCTAGTGCCATTTTCTGTTTTTCCTTGTTTTTGAGTTTTACACAAAAGGAATATCAAACGAAGTCCAAACGGAATAAAACTTTCGCGATGATTTTTCTTGCACCAGAAGACACACGCGGGACTTGGAAAGGAAGGAAGAAGAGTCCCGAGGGTTCCACAAGCCCTTAGGGCGCGCCCCTAACTTGTGGGCTCCACAAGACTCCTCCAACCCTAATCTTTGGCCTATAAATTTAGAAATATTCCCAAACGACCAGAAGCGGCCACCAAAATACTTTTCCGCCACCGTAACCTTCTATACCCGTGAGATCCCATCTAGGTACCTTTTCCGGCACCCTGCCGGAGGGGGATTCGATCATGGAGGGCTTCTACATCAACCCTATTGCCCTTCCGATGAAGTGTGAGTAGTTTACCACAGACCTACGGGTCCATAGATAGTAGCTAGATGGCTTTATCTCTCTCTCTTTGATCCTCAATACCATGCTCTCCTTGATGTTCTTGGAGATCTATCCGATGTAATATTCTTTTGTGGTGTGTTTGTCGAGATCCGATGAACTTTGGATTTATGATTAGTTTATCTATGAATATTTGCATGATTTAATATCTTTGTATTTCCCTTCGAGTTATCGGTTTGGTTTGGCCAACTAGATTGGTTGATCTTGCAATGGGAGAGGTGCTTAGTTTTGGGTTCAATCTAGCGGTGTCCTCACCCAGTGACAAAGTAGGGGTAGCGAGGCACGTATTTGTATTGTTGCCATCAAGGGTAAAAAGATGGGGTTTTCATCATATTGCTTGAGTTTATCCCTCTACATCATGTCATCTTGCATAAGGCGTTACTCCGTTCTTATGAACTTAATACTCTAGATGCTTGCTGGATAGCGGTTGATGTGTGGAGTAATAGTAGTAGATGCAGGCAGGAGTCGATCTACTTGACATGGATGTGATGACTATATTCATAATCATTGCCTTGGATATCATCATAACTTTGCACTTTTCTGTCAATTGCTCGACAGTAATTTGTTCACCTACCGTATTATTTTACTTCAAGAGAGAAGCCTCTAGTGAAACCTATGCCCCCGGGTCTATTTTCGATCATATATTTTCAGATCTATAAACCAAAAAACCCCAAAATATCTCGCTGCAATTTATTTACTTTTACTTTGTTTTACGTTTTAGTAATCTTTTATATCTATGTCTATCAGATTTCACCTTTGCAAGTGATCGTGAAGGGATTGACAACCCCTTTATTGCGTTGGGTGCAAGTGTTTGATTGTTTGTGCAGGTCCATAGATTGGAGACTTGCTTGTATCTCCTACTGGATTGATACCTTGGTTCTTAACTGAGGGAAATACTTATCTCTACTTTGCTGCATCACCCTTTCCTCTTCAAGGGAAAAACCAACGCAAACTCAAGAAGTAGCAGGAAGAATTTCTGGCGCCGTTGTCGGGGAGATTTACATCAAGCCTACCAAGTACCTATCATAAACTCTCATCTCTTGCATTACATTATTTGCCATTTGCACTACAAAAAAGACACATCTGTGACATTTTGGGCCGAATGAATTTTTTCTGTCATGCTTATGACACTTCTATCACGATAATTGTGACAAAACCCGATATCATCATAGATGTGGTGGGCTCCTACTTCCATGACAAAAAATCATGACAGAAAATGGGCTTTTCATCTTGGGCGGGCCGGAGACGCAGCTTCATGACATTCTTTGGGCCGTCCATGACGGAAAAAACCATGGTAGAAGCGAGGGCAAGGAAAATATCGGGGAGTTCCCAGTTATGGTGGGTGGTCGGGGCCGAGCGATGCATGGAGGTTTGCACATTTCTCTCATACACGTACACGCATGTGTGCGAGGCGTTGGGTGAAGGAAATATGCCCTAGAGGCAATAATAAAGTTGTTATTTTATATTTCCTTATATCATGATAAATGTTTATTATTCATGCTAGAATTGTATTAACCGAAAACTTGATACATGTGTGGATACATAGACAAAACACCATGCCCCTAGTAAGCCTCTAATAGACTAGATCATTAACAAAGATGGTCAAGTTTCCTAAGAATAGACATGTGTTGTCATTTGATGAACCGGATCACATCATTAGGATAATGATGTGATGGACAAGACCCATCTATTAGCTTAGCATATTGATCGTTCAGTTTTATTGCTATTGCTTTCTTCATGTCAAATACATATTCCTTCGACTATGAGATTATGCAACTCCCGGATACCGGAGGAATACCTTGTGTGCTATCAAACGTCACAACATAATTGGGTGATTATAAAGATGCTCTACAGGTATCTCCGAAGGTATTTGTTGGGTTGGCATAGATCAAGATTAGGATTTGTCACTCCGAGTATCGGAGTGGTATCTCTGGGCCCTCTCGGCAATGCACATCATAAGAAGCCTTGCAAGCAAAGTGACTAATGAGTTAGTTACAAGATGATGTATTACGAAACGAGTAAAGAGACTTGCTGGTAATGAGATTGAACTAGGTATGTGGATACCGACGATCGATTCTCGGGCAAGTAATGTCGTGGTTCTAAGTCTGACAGTAGTGTAGGGGGGTTAGTATGGAGAGGCTAGATCTTAGCTATGTAGAAGCTGTAAGCACACAAAGATGTACGAGTTCAGGCCCTTCTCAGAGGAAGTAAAAGCCCTATGTCTCGGTGCCCGGAGGCGGTCGACTGGATTATAAGTGTGAGAATGACAGGGGTGCGAACCCTTGATACTGAGGAGGGGGGTGGCTTATATAGAGTTTGCCAGCCCTCTCCTGCCCTCAGTAATGCAGGGTTTAAGGTACATTAAGGTCGCCTCTAATAAAGTGCTATGATGACCATAAAGACTACTTAATGACCGACCGTTTGCCTGTGGAATGACTTTAGATCTCCTGGCTGTCGAGTGGTTGGCTTCGTGGTCGAGTGGTAGCTTCTTGGTCGAGTGTCTTGAACCCGTCGAGTGGGTACCTTCAAGTCGATTGAAAGGTGACTTCTTCTAAGGATGTCCTTGGGCAGGGCTCTTAGGACAGGTCCGTGTCCCTACCCCAGGTACATAGCTTCATCATTAGCCCCCGAATGGATCGAGGTTAGAGTGGGGAAAGGGTTGGAGATCTTTCCGACTGGTTCTTTGTGCTACATGAGTGCCTTGTTTTGGATCAATCGTCACAGATGACGTCATCAACCTTTTTCAGTCGCCTTGATCCATTCTAGGCCTTTCGTCGAGTGAATTCCCTTGTCTGTGACATTCCGAATGATGGTGTGAAAGGGATCTTCTGCCTGACGATTTGTTCTGCAACCCGCGGATTTCGCGGGATTTGAATTTCGGGAAGTGCGCGGGATGGGAGTGGCCGCGGTAATCGGACGTGATAAGACGGAAGCTCCTCGATTTCCACGCCACCTTTTTCGCCATGTACTATGCGAGCGTTTGCTGCGGGATTTGACGGGATAGCTTGGGCCTACCAGTCAGCCACTCGGAAGCGACCTCTTATAAGCCACCGGCTCGGGATTTCCGAACAGTGTGCTCTTTCTTCCCTTTCTCCCTTCGCAAGGACCTCCGCCGTCTCCGTTTCCACCTTAGCGCCGCAGGCCCGTTTGAGATTTGCTGGCGACGATGGGGAAGGACAAGACGTCCGCTCTGGAGCACGCGAAGAAGGCGGCGGCCCAGGGGAAAGGGAAGAAGTCCGCTCGGGGCGGATCTTCCTCAAGGACTGCTCTGCCTAGAGGCTGGATCCAGGGCGACTGGATGCCGACGGTGATTCGGCAGGAAGATCTCGATGATATGGTTGAGGGAGGGGTCATTCCCCACGAAGCTGCGCGTCTCCCGGGGAAGGAAGTCGAGCCCCAACCTCTTGATGGTGAGTGTGTCCTCCTCGCCACCCACATCGATCGCGGGTTTTCTCTGCCACCTCATCCTTTTTTTCGGAGCTTTCTGAACTTCTTCGGAGCGCAGCTCCACCATTTCACTCCCAATTCCATCGTGTATCTGGCTGCTTTCATTTCCTTGTGTGAGGGTTTCTTGGGTTGCCGCCCCCATTGGGGACTCTTTAAGCACATCTTCACTTGCCGTTCTCAATCGGTCAAAAAGGCCAAGTCGAGTGACGAAAGGACGCAGGTGATCCAGCTGTGCGGGGGCCTGGCGATCTAGACGAGGGAAAAAAGCTCCTTTCCATCCATCACTTTCCCTGAGTCTGTCCGTGGTTGGCAGGCGACCTGGTTTTACTGCAAAGACCAGGCAACTCCGGGTCAGTCGACTAGACTTCCCCCTTTCTCTCTGGAACGAGCCCAAAAGCCTGCTTCTCTGAAAGTGACGCCGGAAGAAAAGGCTCAAGTCAAAGTGCTGGTTGGTCGAGTGGTTCAGCTTGTCCGCGACAGCGTGACTGGCATGGACTTGCTGGAGGTCTTCCTTAGGAGGCGCATCCAGCCGCTCCAGGCTCGCGATCATCCGATGTGGCTGTATTCGGGTCTTGAAGACACCACTCGGATCCACCCGGAGGAGGTCACTGATGAGATGCTAGAAGGATGGCTGTCGAGCATCATAGGAAACAAAGACAATCCCCGAGGAGCCAGGAGGGTTCCTCCACTCGACAACACATACGAAGTGGACCAGGTCTGACCTTATGCAGCTGACTGAGATCTTGCTTTCTTCATTGGTCTTCTTTGAATTGGTCGACTGACTTTTGTTTTGTCTGTTGTTTCCCAGGAAACTACTGAGATGTACTCGACACCCAACGGGGCACAGGAGGCGACTGAGGAAGGGGAGGCGAGCGGAGGTGAAAGCGGAGACGAACACGACGAGTGGGAATCCGATGGCGAAGGGGAGGGAGACGACGACGTCGATTCTAGCGAAGAGGAGGAGGAGGAAGTTGACCCCCCCCCCCCGCTCGGAGAGGCAATCCAAGCTTACACACGATCCCGCGAGGGAACGTGGTAAGGCGACTGCTCCTGTTGGCCAGTCGTCGAAACGCCCTCGGACCTCTTCTCCTACGCCGACTGAGAAGGCTCCCAAGAACCCACGCGCGACGCCATCCAAGCCGCCCAAGGCTCTGCCCAAGATGAAGATGACTGTCCCCACCATTTCTGGGTAATAATAATACTTGTTTTCCTTTGTCGACTGTGGACGGATCCTTGGTCGATTCATTGAGCCAACTGACTGACTTCCGAAATTTGTAGTGCTGCTACTTCTGAGATCTCTTCCAAGGATGGAGATCAAGAGATGGAAGATGTTGTTACTTCCAATCCAGGTACAATTACTAATGTTCTGTCTTCGGTCGACTGAATATTTCTTGTAACTCTGGTCGATTGACTTTTCTTGTAGCTCCCCCTCATGTTATAAACCTACCAGACAATGAAGACGATGAGCCGTTGAGAGTAAGAAGGAACCGGAGGGCATCGACTGGCAAGACCCCCCAATCTGCTCCGGTGTCTGAGGCTGTAGCTCGGGACGGTGGTGATACCACTCGGACTTCCATGACTTTTGCTGAACCTCTGACGAGCGTGCGGCCTTCGGCGTCGACTGCAAATCCGCCTTCACTTTTTGCTACATACCCTGTCCCAGAGGACCAAGTGGGTGCCGCAAAAGAGGCTATACGCCAGGCGGGTATCATGATGGAGCAAGTGAAAGCGATTCGGAACGCCAGCCAAGCAGCGTATGACGCGAGTTCGTCTCTTCAGAGCAACGTCCAGGTCAGTCGACTCGACACTTGGTCTGTTGCAATATGCTGTTCAAAGAATCTCTTTTCCGAAGATCTTTATATCAGTACACCCACTGGGTGTGTCTGTCAACCTTTGGTCGAGTGGGGGCACGCTAAGTGCACCCACTGGGTGTAGTCCCCGAGACTACGGTGGACTGCTGGCAGTCGACTGTAGTCTTTATATTGCGTTGCTGTATTTGTACTTCTTCACTCGGTCTGGTCGGGCCATGTCGAATGGAACTGTATGCGGTCGACTGCGGGCAGTCGTTTTTTTGGTCGAACCAGTGGGGGCACGCTGAGTGCACCCACTGGGTGTCGTCCCCGAGACTGCTGTCGAATGTTTTGATTCGGCTGTAGTCTTAGAAACGCTACTATTGTCTCTTGGTTACTCGGAAGCAACCTATCCTTGACGTTTGTCGACTGGTTTTTTCACAGAAATCCTGTGAACTTGCGGCTCGCTTCACTGAGTTGAAGGACCAACAGATCCATCTCAACCTTGACTTAAAACTTGCTCAAGAGAACTTGCAGAAGGCTCGAGAAGAGGCAAAAGGTATGGCTGGTGAGGTTACCATTCTTGACGAGTGACTTTTTCTTTTTTGCCAATCCTTGATGTTGATCGCACTCGACGTGCCGCAGATCAACTGGAGGAAGCTCTGAAGAAGAAGGATCAAGATCTTGCCGAAGCGCAGAAGGAGGCCTTGAACAAAACAAAGCTTGCTGAAGAAAAGCTGGCTTCAGCCTCTACTCTTGAACAGGAGAACTCCAGACCGAAAGCTGCTCTCGACGCAGCTAATAAGGAGGTTAGCCGACTGAAGAACGACAAGATTGCTCTGAATGACAAGGCAGGCGAACTGGCGGGGAAGAAGAACGATCTTGAGGTTTATCTCGGGGGACTTGCCAAGAAGTTGTTCATCGTGCTCGAAGGTACCAATTTTCACCCGACTGGCTTGCAGTAACCAAACTCGTGTAGATCCGATGCCTTATACTTGAATTGTTATTTGTAGAATTCTGCCAGAACTTTGAAGAGGAGACCAATCAACTGGAGCCAAGTTTGGACCCCGCCAATTCACTCGTGAAGGACGAGGCCGCTATGAATGTGCTCCGCCTGGAATCCCGCATTGCCAGCGTGGTTGATTATCTGGCTCGACTGAAGGTTGCAGTGTCGCGGATCGACACGTCCCTCTGGCCCAGGGTGACGCTTTCAAATGATCTCGAGTCCATGATGACTCGACTGAACGACGTCCCTGGTCGAGTGACAGAATGGAAGAAGTCCTCTGCGAGGTGTGGCGCTGATGTTGCCCTGTCTCTGGTTCGCGTCCACTGTAAGGAGGTGCGAGAGGAGAAGTTGGCTGCCATTCAGGTTGCCAATACCAGGAAGCTCAGCTTTCAAGACTTCACGGAGACTTTCATTGCTGCTGCCACTCGTATTGAGACGGGATCGACTTGGATGAGTTTGTTGCCCCTTCCAGTCCTCCGCCGGAGGAGTAAACAACTTTTATGCTTCACTTTAAATTTGCCTTGGAATGCCGAGTGGATTCTGTAATCGTTAAACTCTGTCGAGCCGAGGGCTCGAGTACTTTGATCTGAGGTCTGGGACCTTTGGGTCTTATTCGAACTTGATTTACCGTTGAATATCTTCGTAAATTATCCGTCGAGTGGAACTTGATCTTCACTCGAAATAACTTTGTATTTGTGGTGCAGCGCCGAAGGGAAAGGTAACGGTCGATTCGCATCCTGCCGTCCTTGCGGGTCGGGACGTGACCCATACTTAGGCAAGCGCTGGGCTGCAGCTAAGCCCCCGAGTGAGAGGTTTGCTCTCTACTCGGTAGGATTTTATACACTTAGGCGAGCGCTGGGCTGCAGCTAAGCCCCCGAGTGGGAGGTTTGCTCTCCACCCGGTAGGATTTTTATATATTTAGGCGAGCACTGGGCTGCAGCTAAGCCCCCGAGTGGGAGGTTTGCTCTCCACTCGGTAGGATTTTTATATTCTTAGGCGAGTGCTTGGACTGCAGCTAAGCCTCCGAGTGGGAGGTTTGCTCTCCACTCGGTAGGATTTTAAACACTTAGGCGAGCACTGGGCTGCAGCTAAGCCCCCGAGTGGGAGGTTTGCTCTCCACTCGGTAGGATTTTTATATTCTTAGGCGAGCACTGGGCTGCAGCTAAGCCCCCGAGTGGGAGTCTGGCTCACCACTCGGTAGGATTTTCGAACACTTAGGCAAGCACTGGGCTGCAGCTAAGCCCCCGAGTGGGAGTCTGGCTCACCATTCGGTAGGATTTTTTTGCAAACTTAGGCGAAACGGATTCGCAGATAAGCTACCCACTGGGGGATTTTGTACACAAACAAAAGTGACAACAATTACAGGAAGGACTGGGACACTCTTGTCTTTGATAAAAATAAACTACAGAAGTTTTTCTTATTACATCTCATCCGAGTGAGAACTCAAGTGTAAAATGGGCGGAGTAGTTCCGCATTCCAAGCTCGAGGCTCGTCGATCCGGCGATCAACATTGTAAAGGTGATATGCTCCATTGTGGAGGACTCTGGTGACGATGAAGGGGCCTTCCCAAGTAGGAGCAAGTTTGTGTGGTTTCTGTTGATCCAGTCGGAGGACCAAATCTCCTTCTTGGAAGGCTCGACTCTTCACGTTTCTGGCGTGGAATCGACGCAAGTCTTTCTGATAGATGGTAGACCTGATCATAGCCATTTCTCTCTCCTCCTCTAGGAGGTCGAATGCGTCCTACCGGGCTTGCTCTACTTCATCCTCGGTGTAAAGCTCGACTCGGGGTGCATTGTGAAGTAGATCGCTCGGCAGGACTGCTTCGGCTCCGTAAGCCAGAAAGAACGGAGTTCTTCCAGTCGACCGGTTCGGGGTGGTCCTCAATCCCCACAGAACTGACGGAAACTCGTCGACCCAAGCACCTGCTGCGTGCTTGAGATCACACATCAGTCGAGGCTTTAGTCCTTTGAGAATTAGACCATTTGCCCTTTCAGCTTGTCCATTCGACTGGGGATGCGCGACCGAGGCGTAGTCGACTCGTGTGCCTTGAGAGGCACAAAATGCTCTGAACCTGTCTGAATCGAAGTTTGACCCATTGTCCGTGATGATGCTATGTGGGACTCCATATCTGAATGTTAGCTCCCTGATGAAACTGATAGCAGTGCTAGCATCCAGATTTTTGATAGGCTTAGCTTCAATCCACTTGGTAAACTTGTCGACTGCTACAAGAACATGTGTGAATCCACTCCTGCCTGTTCTCAGTGGTCCAACCATGTCCAGTCCCCAAACAGCGAAGGGCCAGACGAGTGGAATGGTCTTCAGGGCTGATGCTGGCTTGTGCGACATGTTGGAGTAGAACTGGCAGCCTTCACACTTGTCTACTATCTCTTTCACCATTTCATTTGCTCTAGGCCAGTAAAAACCCGCTCGGTATGCTGTAGCCACAATGGTCCGAGAGGACGCATGGTGACCACTGGTCCCCGAGTGGATATCGTCAAGGATTATCTGACCTTCCTCTGGCGTTATGCACTTCTGACCGATTCCAGTCACGCTTTCTCTGTATAACTGTCCCTTCATGACCGTGAAGGCTTTGGATCGACGGACGATCTGTCGAGCCTCTTCTTCATCTTCTGGGAGTTCTTTCCTCAAGATATACGCAATGTATGGTACTGTCCAGTTGGGAGTGATTGCCAAGACTTCCATGATTAGGTCGACCACAACAGGAATTTCGACTTCAGTCGGATCTGTGGCACTTTTCGGCTGCGGGGGTTCCTCTGTAAAAGGATCCTCCTGGACTGATGGCGAGTGGATGTGCTCCAAGAACACATTGCTAGGAATGGCTTCTCTCTTGGAGCCTATCTTTGCCAAATCATCAGCTGCATGATTTTTCAGTCGGGGGATGTGATGAAGCTCTAACCCCTCGAACATCTTTTCCAGCTTTCTTACTGCGTTGCAGTAGCCAGTCATAGCTGGGCTTCTGACGTCCCACTCCTTCATCACCTGATTAACCACCAAATCTGAGTCGCCATAGACCATGAGGCGACGGACGCCGAGTGAAATGGCCATGCGCAACCCATACAAAAGTGCTTCATATTCTGTTTCATTGTTGGAGGAATCAAAGTGAATCTGGAGAACGTAGCTGAGCTTATCTCCTCGGGGGGAGACCAGTACTACCCCAGCACCGGAACCATTCAGCATCTTAGATCCATCGAAGAACATGGTCTAGTGCTCCGAGTGAACTTGAGTCGGAAGTTGCTGTTCAATCCACTCGGCGACGAAATCTGCAATAGCTTGGGACTTGATAGCCTTCTTTGCTTCGAACTTGATATCTAAGGGAAGGAGTTCAATCGCCCACTTCGCCACTCGACCAGTTGCATCTCTGTTGTGCAAAATCTCTGACAGTGGAGCGTCGCTGACGACTGTAATGGAATGGTCAGAGAAGTAGTGTGCAACCTTCTTCGTGGTCATGTAGATCCCATATACAAGCTTTTGGTAATGGGGATATCTTTGCTTCGAAGGAGTCAAAACTTCAGACACATAATATACTGGGCGCTGAACTCTGAAGGCCTTTCCTTCTTCTTCCCGCTCGACCGTAAGTACTATACTGACAACTTGTCCCGTGGCCGCAATGTAAAGCAGCAGAGGCTCTTTACTGATTGGGGCGGCAAGCACCGGCTGGGTGGAGAGCAGAGCTTTGAGGTCTGCAAATGCTGTATCAGCTTCTGGAGTCCACTCGAACTTGTTAGATTTCTTCATCAGTCGGTAAAGAGGCAACGCCTTTTCACCGAGACGAGAAATGAATCGACTTAAAGCGGCCAAGCAACCTGTAAGCTTCTGGACATCGTGCACACGCTCAGGGCGCTTCATCCGGAGTATGGTGCCAACTTTTTCACGATTGGCGTCGATTCCTCGTTCGGAAACGAGAAAACCGAGTAACTTTCCACCTGGAACTCCGAATGTACACTTTGATGGATTGAGCTTGATATCATACCTCCTGAGGTTGGCAAAGGTTTCGACAAGGTCAGTCAGGAGGTCGGAACCTTTCCGTGACTTGACCACAATATCATCCATGTATACTTCCACATTCCGACTGATCTGAGTGAGTAAACACTTCTGAATCATCCTCATGAACGTGGCTCCAGCATTCTTGAGGCCGAAGGGCATGGTGACATAGCAGAAGCACCCGAATGGAGTGATGAAAGCTGTTTTGATCTTGTCGGGTCCATACAGACGGATCTGATGGTACCCTGAATAGGCGTCTAGAAAAGACAAACGCTCACACCCCGCGGTCGAGTCGACTATCTGGTCGATGCTGGGGAGAGGGAAATGATCTTTCGGGCAGGCCCGATTGATATGTTTGAAGTCAATGCACATGCGAAGTGACTTGTCCTTCTTGGGGACCATGACAACATTGGCGAGCCACTCAGAGTGGTAAATCTCTCTGATGAACTCCGCGGCTAAGAGCCGAGCCACTTCCTCGCCAATAGCTTTCCTCTTCTGGATGGCGGACCGTCGAAGATGTTCTTTCACAGGCTTAAATTTCGGGTCGACTCGCAGATGGTGCTCAGCCAGTCCCCTGGGAACTCCAGGCATGTTAGAAGGTTTCCATGCGAAGATGTCCCAGTTCTCACGGAGGAACTGGATGAGCGCTTCTTCCTATTTGAATTCGAGCATCGTTGAGATGTGAGTCGGAGCTGCACTGGGATCGGACAGGTGAATGTGAACCGGCTTCGTCTCGCCGAACGACTTAAATGCTGACTCTGAAGCAGGCTTCTTGGCTCATAGTAATTCACTCGGATCTGCAGTCTTCTGGTACTCCTGCAACTCGACCACTGCCATCTGGGCGTCAGCAATCTTTGAACCTTTCTGAAAACACTCTTCTTCTTTCTTCCGGTTGCCCATAACAGTGATCACACCTCTAGGGTCAGGCATCTTCAATTTGAGATACACGTAGCATGGTTGAGCCATGAAGCGTGCATAAGCTGGTCTGCCCAAAATAGCATGATAAGCACTTTGGAAGTCCACAACCCCAAATGTTAACTTTTCCTTGCGGTAATTCTTTGAATCACCGAAAACCACATCAAGAGCAATCTGGCCGAGTGACTCGGCTTTCTTCCTGGGAATGACTCCATGGAAGCTCATGTTACTGGTACTGAGCCTGGACATCGGAATGCCCATCCCTTTCAACGTTTCTGCGTACAGAATGTTCAGGCCGCTGCCACCATCCATCAGGACTTTGGTCAGTTGAGTACCTTCGACGACTGGGTCGACCACCAGCGCTTGCCTCCCGGGGGTGGCAATGTGCGTGGGGTGATCAGACTGGTCGAACGTGATGGCAGTCTGAGACCAGTTCAGGTAGCTGGGTGTTGCCGGGGCAACCATATTTACTCCACGGTTAATGACTTTCAGTCGACTTTTGCTCTCGACATCAGCAAAAATCATCAAGGTGGAATTGACTTGGGGGTACCCGTCGTCACTATCTTCCTTATCCTCAACTTTTCCGACTCTTTTTCCTTGTCCTTGGACTGCTTGCCCTGGAACTGCTGAATCAGGAGCTGACACTGTCGAGTGGTATGCTTGGGGTAAATGAGTTTACCCTCTTCATCTTTCTTGGTGTGAATGTGACACGGCAGATCCAAAACATCGTTTCCGTCCTGATCTTTTACTTTCTTGGGGTTCCAGGGCCCCTTATGTTTCCCCTTGAATTTTCCCTGGGTTACGGCCAGGGCCTCCCAAGGAGCGGCTGGCTCGGCCTTCCGCTTCTGCTTCCGACTGGAATTGCCTCCGGTTTCCTGGGCGACTGCTTTCTGCTTGCCACTCCGGAGTCGATCTTCATCTTCACCATTAGCGTATTTGGTGGCAATTTCCATCATCCGATTCAGAGACATTTCTCCGATCCGACCGAACTTCAAGTTCAACTCTCTGTTCTTGACGCCTTCTTTAAAGGCATAAACTGCTTGATGATCTGGTACATTCTCAACTGTGTGATGCAGAGTGATCCACCTCTGGATGTAATCTCTCAGTGTTTCACTCGGCTTCTGCATGCAAGACCGCCATTCTGTAAGGCCTGCCAATCATTTGCATGTTCCTTCGAAAGTCGTGACAAACACTGGGGAGAGGTCCTCCCAAGTGTAGATGCTACTGGGTGCTAGCTGATTCAGCCACGCTCTGGCTGAGCCCTCTAACAAGAGAGGCAAATGCTTCATAGCCACCTCATCATTGCCGCCACCAATCTGGACAGCCACTCGGTAATCTTCGAGCCAAGTGCCAGGCTTAGACTCACCAGTGAACTTGCTGACTCCAGTCGCCAACCTGAAGTTGGGAGGAATCCCTGCAGCCCTGATGGCTCGACTGAAACACTCTGGCCCTGAAACATGTACTCTGCTGCTGGTAGGAGCATCTCTGTCATGTCTTTCTCTGTGAACCCTGTTCCTGTCGACCAAATCTTGAACGAGGATGGACCTCGCGTCAAAGCCTGGTTCCCTGGGATCGACTGGAATCCTCCGCCGAACACTATGAGGACGTCTGTCATCCTGCTGTCGAGGCGCATATGACCCACTCTTCGGGGGAGGGGTTGGCGCTCGATGTTGATCATCACGATCAAATCGGTGGTCATACTGCTCGTTTCTTCTATACTGATCTGGCCGGTCTCCATGCCCCTCACGCCTCGGGGGCGATCCTGGGCTGTGAGCCGACTGCACTGTATCCGCTGCAACGGATCGACTGTGGATCCTATTCCACGACTGAGAGACAGCGGAGTTCTGGTTTCCCGCTGCCCGAAGCAATGCTCTGATTTGCAACAAGCCTCTGCCAGCCTCTGACTGTGAAGGCTGAATTGATTCTGCTATTCGGGCCGCGGCCGCCAAATTCTGAACGGGAGTTCGATATACCTGCGTAGGCGGGAAGAGCTGACATTGACTGGACTCGGGAGCCTGCTGACGCGCTCTCTCGTCGAGTGTTCACTGGAGATTCTCCAGTTGAGTGCGCTCGGCCAAGTTAGCCAAACGCGCGTCCTCCAAGGCTCGGGCCTCGGGGGTTTCTCCAACGATAGGAGTGTGGAGTGCATCCATGTTCCGGCGGCGAAGCTCCTCTCGCTGCTGTGACGTGAGAGGCTCGGGGAGATACTCCTCGTGGAGATGTGCCGAGTCGTCCCCACGCGCGCCTCCGTCGGTACGGGGAAAACCTGGAGGGCTGCGAGTCCCATCAATCGCCAGAACCTCCGCTGCAGGGTCACTGCTGTCTCATTTGGATGCGGTCTCTGCGGAGCCAGTCGACAGATCGAACAGGCCGTAGAGAGATTCGTCGGGCTCGATTGCCGCGACTTGAGGGGTGGCCGTCTGGCGAGCCACCGCATGCCTCACCCACCTTTGAAGTCTCGACCTGCCGGAGCGCTTGCGTCGGCGAGAGACAAGGTGGGGAGGTGAAACGGGAGCTGACCGATACCGGGTCGACGGCTGCCGCAGGAGGACGCCACAAACACATGCGCGGAAGTGCGTCGCCCCGCGGACAGGGAGCGCGTCGATGTCGAGTGGAGCCTCCTGAAGCCAAGCGGAGTCGTCGGCGATGAAGGTGAGCGCGCCGAGACGGATCTCGCGGCCCTCCACCAAAACTCCGCACGAAACCATGATCAAGGAGATCAGAAAAATCACAACTCCTACAACCAAGCGCTAAGATTCCTGCCCCATGGTGGGCGCCAACTGTCGTGGTTCTAAGTCTGACAGTAGTGTAGGGGGGTTAGTATGGAGAGGCTAGATCTTAGCTATGTAGAAGCTGTAAGCACACAAAGATGTACGAGTTCAGGCCCTTCTCAGAGGAAGTAAAAGCCCTACGTCTCAGTGCCCGGAGGCGGTCGACTGGATTATAAGTGTGAGAATGACAGGGGTGCGAACCCTTGATACTGAGGAGGGGGGTGGCTTATATAGAGTTCGCTAGCCCTCTCCTGCCCTCAGTAATGCAGGGTTTAAGGTACATTAAGGTCGAGCGTTACAGGTAACGCCTCTAATAAAGTGTTATGATGACCATAAAGACTACTTAATGACCGACCGTTTGCCTGTGGAATGACTTTAGATCTCCTGGCAGTCGAGTGGTTGGCTTCATGGTCGAGTGGTAGCTTCTTGGTCGAGTGTCTTGAACCCGTCGAGTGGGTACCTTCAAGTCGATTGAAAGGTGACTTCTTCTAAGGATGTCCTTGGGCAGGGCTCTTAGGACAGGTCCGTGTCCCTACCCCAGGTACATAGCTTCATCAAGTAACATACCGATGACAAAGGGAATAACGTATGTTGTCATTACGGTTCAACCGATAAAGATCTTCATAGAATATGTAGGAACCAATATGAGCATCCAGGTTCCGCTATATGAGTTATGTGATTTGGTGACCGAATGTTGTTTGGAGTCCCAGATGAGATCACAGACATGACAAGGAGTCTCGAAATGGTCGAGAGGTAAAGATTGATATATAGGATGATAGTATTCGGACACTAAAAGTGTTCCGGAGGATACCGGGTACATATCGGGTCACCGGAATGGGTTCCGGGCACCCCCGGCAAAAGATATGGGCCGAATTGGCCAAGAGGGGAAACACCGCAGCCAGCAGGGGCTGCTGCGCCCCCCATATGTGTCGAACCAGAGGAGAAGGAAAGAGGGAAAGACAGAAGGAAGGGGAGGGATTCGGCCTCCCCCTTCCTTCCCTCCTCCCTCCTCCTTCCTGCCCCCTCCGGAACTTATGGAAAGGGGGGAGGCGCCCAAGTAGGATTCCTCCTACTTGGGGCGCCCCCTTGCTGCTCCCCTCCCTCTCCCACCTATATATACCTGGGGAGGGGGCACCTAGAACACACAACAATATCTGCTAGCCGTGTGCAGCGCCCCCTCCACAGATTACACCCTCGGTCATATTCTCGCGGTGCTTAGGCGAAGCCCTACGCGGATCACTTCACCATCACCGTCACCATGCCGTCGTGCCGACAAAACTCATCTACTTACTCGACACTTTGCTGGATCAAGAGTTCGAGGGACGTCATCGAGCTGAACATGTGCAGAACTCGGAGGTGCCGTACGTTCGGTACTTGATCGATCAGAACGAGAAGAAGTTCGACTACATCAACCGCGTTGTCAAACATTTCCACTTTCGGTCTACAAGACGTAGACACACTCTCCCCCTCTCATTGCTATGCATCTCCTAGATAGATCTTGCATGAGCGTAGGAATTTTTTTTGAAATTGCATGCGATTTGAGGTTCCCGTCGCCGCAGAATAGCAAGGGGTGTGGGTGATACGTCTCCAACGTATCTATACTTTTTTATTGTTCCATGCTGTTATATTATCATTCTTGGATGTTTTACAATCGTTTTATAGTCATTTTTTGGTACTAACCTATTGACATAGTGCCAAGTGCTAGTTGCTATTTTTTGCATCTTTTTTACATCGCAAGAAATCAATACCAAACGGAGTCCAAATGCAGCGAACCATTTTTGGATTTTTTTTGGACTAGAAGACATCCAGTGGGCCGGAGAAGCACCTGGGGGTGATTCGAGGGGAGCACAACCCACCAGGGCATGCCTGGAGGCCCAGACGCGCCCAGGTGGGTTGTGCCCACCTCGGGTGCCCCCTGAACCATCTCTTTGCTCTATAAATACCCCAATATTCTAGAAACCCTTGGGGAGTCGACGCAAATCAATTCTAGCCGCCGCAAGTTCCAGAACTACCAGGTCCAATCTAGACACCATCACGGAGGGGTTCATCATGTCCATTGGCGCCTCTCCGATGATGCGTGAGTAGTTCTTTGTAGACCCATCGGTCCATAGTTAGTAGCTAGATGGCTTCCTCTCTGTCGTTTGATTCTCAATACAATGGTCTCTTGGAGATCCATATGATGTAACTCTTTTTGCGGTGTGTTTGTTGGGATCGGATGAACTTTGAGTTTATGATTAGATCTATCTTTTTATCCATGAAAGTTATTTGAGTCTTCTTTGATCTCTTATATGCATGATTGCTTATAGCCTCGTATTTCTTCTCCTATATTTGGGTTTTGTTTGCCCAACTTGATCTATTTATCTTGCAATGGGAAGAGGTTCTTTGTAATGGGTTCGACCTTACGGTGCCTGATCCCAGTGACAGAAAGGGAACTGACATGTATGTATCATTGCTATTAAGGATAACAAGATGGGGTATATTTCTACATAAATAGATCTTGTCTACATCATGTCATCGTTCTTATTGCATTACTCAGTTTTTCCATGAACTTAATACACTAGATGCATGCTGGATAGCGGTCGATGTGTGGAGTAATAGTAGTAGATGCAGGCAGGAGTCGCTCTACTAATCTTGGACGTGATGCCTATATAATGATCATTGCTTGGATATCGTCATGATTATTTGAAGTTCTATCAATTTCCCAACCCCAATTTGTTTACCCACCGTTTGCTATTTTTCTCGAGAGAAGCCACTAGTGAAACCTACGACCCCTGGGTCTTTTCTTTATTATATTTGCCTTTGCGATCTATTTTCCTTTGCTTTCATTTTCAGATCTATTTAAACCAAAAATACAAAAATACCTTTCTGCAATTTATTTTATTTGGCATTCGATCTATCAATCTATTACAACCTTCTCACATTCGTTTGCCAATTTCTGGTGCCGTTACCCGAAAGGGTTCTACAACCCCTTTAACACGTCAGGTTGCGAGTATTTGTTATTTGTGTGCAGGTTCTGTTTAAGTAGTGTTGCTTGGTTCTCCTACTGGCTCGATAACCTTGGTCTCATCATTGACGGAAATACCTACCGTCGCTGTGCTGCATCATCCCTTCCTCTTTGGGGAAATACCGACGTAGTTCTAGCAGGCATCAAAAGGAATTTCTGGCACCGTTACCAGGGAGGATCAAGTCAAGATAGTCTCCCGGCCACTCGCGAATTTCTGGCATCGTTGCCGGGGAGACATCATCAAAACTACCAGGTTCCTAATCACAAATTTCATCTCCTTGCAATTACATTATTTGCCATTTGCCTCTCGTTTTCCTCTCTCCCACTTCACAAAAATTTGAGGTTTTATTCGCCCTCTTTTTCGTTCGCCGTTTTCTCGCTGGATCTGTTTTTTTGCGTGTAATCTTGTTGTGTATTCACAACGACTCAAGAGAACACCAAGTTGTGTGATTTCTCAAATACCAAAAACGATGATTTTATTGGCACTCTGATTGCTCCTCCCAGCACTAGTGCGGAGTCTTATGACATTAATACTGCTTTGCCGAATCTTGTTATGAAAGATCAATTTTCCGGTACTCCTAATGAGGATGCCGCGTCCCATCTTAACACATTCGTGGAATTATGTGATACACAAAAGAAAAAAGATGTGGACAATGATGTTCTGAAGTTGAAATTATTTCTGTTTTCTTTGCGAGATCATGCAAAAATTTGGTTTTCTATTTTGCCTCGCAATAGTATTGATTCTTGGAATAAGTGCAAAGATGATTTTATCACTAAGTATTTTCCTCTAGCAAATATTATTCCCCTTAGAACCGAGATCATGAATTTCAAGCAACTTGAACATGAGCATGTTGCGCAATCTTGGGAAAGGATGAAAATGATGCTAAGTAATTGCCCAACTCATGGGTTAAATCTTTCGATGATCATACAAAATTTTTATGCGGGGTTGCATTTTGTATCTCGTAATCTTTACTTATATGGAAATTACTTTGGGTGAAGCCACCAAATTTCTTGATAATATCATGGAAAATTATTCACAATGGCATACCGAAAGAACTCCTACTAGTAAAAAAGTTAATTCGGTTGAAGAAATTTCTTCTTTGAATGAAAAAGTTGATGCTCTTATGAGATTGGTTGCTAGTAAAAGTGCTCCTATTGATTTTAACGATGTGCATTTGTCTACTTTGATCGAGCAAAATAGTGATGCCGTAGATGTGAATTTTATCTCGCGAAACAATTTCAATAACAATGCTTATAGAGGTAATTTTAATCCTAGGCCTTTTCCTAGTAATTCCTCTAATAATTATGGTAATTCCTATGGTAATGCTTCTTATAATAATAATAGGAACACCTCTGTTCTTGAGAATAATATTAAAGAATTTATCAACACTCAAAAAGTTTTCAACACTACAATGGAAGAAAAGTTGAATAAGATTGATGATTTGTCTAGAAGTGTTGATAGAATTTCTCATGATGCAGAAAATATCAAGATGAAAATTTGTGTGCCCAAGGTAGAGGAATCAATTAAGGCTCTTTATGTTTGAGGGAGTCCTGGATTAGGGGGTGTCCGGATAGCCAGACTATAACCTTTGGCCGGACTCCTGGGCTATGAAGATACAAGATTGAAGACTTCGTCCCGTGTCCGGATGGAACTTTCCTTGGCGTGGAAGGCAAGCTTGGCAATACGGATATGTAGATCTCCTCCCATTGTAACTGACTCTGTGTAACCCTAGCCCCCTCCGGTGTCTATATAAACCGGAGGGTTTAGTCCGTAGGACAACAACAAGAACAACAATCATATCATAGGCTAGCTTCTAGGGATTAGCCTCTCTGATCTCGTGGTAGATCTACTCTTGTACTACCCATATCATCAATATTAATCAAGCAGGAGTAGGGTTTTACCTCCATCGAGAGGGCCCGAACCTGGGTAAAAACATCGTGTCCCTTGTCTCCTGTTACCATCCACCTAGACGCACAGTTCGGGACCCCCTACCCGAGATCTGCCGGTTTTGACACCGACAATGGTGCTTTCATTGAGAGTTCCTCTGTGTCGTCACCTTTAGGCCCGATCGCTCCTCCGATCATCAACGGCGATGCGGTCCAGGGTGAGACTTTTCTCCCCGGACAGATCTTCGTGTTCGGCGGCTTTGCACTGCGGGCTAATTCGCTTGGCCGTCCGGAGCAGATTGAAAGCTACGCCCCTGGCCATCAGGTCAGATTTGGAAGTTTGAACTACACGGCCGACATCCGCGGAGACTTGATCTTCGACGGATTCGAGCCACAGCCGAGCGCGCCGCACTGTCACGATGGGCATGATTTAGCTCTATCGCCAAACAGTGCCCTGGAGGCCGCACTCGCATCCGCTCCGACCTTTGGATCGGAGCCAACTGCGCCGATCGAGGGCAAGTGGCTAGACCCCGCCGCGGGGGCTGCACTCTCAATAGCGATCGAGCCGAACACCAGCCTTATCCTTCTCGAGGCCCGTGACTCCACTGTGCCGGACTCTTCTCCGGACTCCGAACCCTCCGTGCCCCTGCCAATTGATTCCGATTGGGCTCCGATCATGGAGTTCACCGCCGCAGATATCTTTCAGTACCCTCCCTTCGGCGACGTTCCGAATTCACTAAGATCTCTCTCTTTGTCAGGAGAGTCCTGGCCGGATTATGACCGACATGATTGGGATGCGGACGACGAAGAAATTCGACGACCACCCACCCCACTTCATAGCCACTATCGATGATTTAACCGACATGCTAGACTTCGACTCCGAAGACATCGACGGTATGGACGACGATGTAGGAGACGAACAGGAACCAGCGCCTATAGGGCACTGGAAAGCCACCTCGTCATATGACATATACATGGTGGAAACACCCAAAGAAGGAAATGGCGACGGAACAACGGGTGATGACCCCTCCAAGAAGCAACCTAAGCGCCGGCGTCAGCGGCGCCGCTCTAAGTCCCTCCAAAGCAAAAACGGTGATACCAGCACAGGAGACAATAACACCCCGGACAGTGCCAAAGACAACTCCCTCCAGCAGGCTTCAGCGCAGGAGGATGGAGAAGCCAGCCCCCCCTGAGAGAGCAGCAGACAGAGAGGAAGAGGATGATAATTACATGCCTCCCTCCAAAGACGAGGTAAGCCTCGACGACGACGAATTTGTCGTTCTTGAGGATCCCGTCGAGCAAGAGCGCTTCAGGCGCAGGCTTATGGCAACGGCAAGTAGCCTTAAGAAAAAACAGCAACAACTTAGAGCTGATCAAGACTTGCTAGACGACAGATGGACTAAAGTCCTTGCAGCCGAGGAATACGAACTCGAACGCCCCTCCAAGAGCTACCCAAAGCGCAAGTTGCTACCCCGACTAGAGGAAGAAGCATTTAAACCTACATCTCCAACGCATGACGCGGCTGACCGGCCACCTCGCGTCCGCGACAGAGAGGCCTCTTGGCCCTCAACTCAAGCCGCACCCCGGTGTCGCTCAAAAAATATCAAGGCACGGGGAAATGTGCTAGACCTACGAGATATGTTGGAGGACAAAGCAAGGCAACCAAGATCGATCTACGGATCGCGTGGGCACCCCACAACACGAGACGATAACCGTCACGCCGGGTACAGTAAAAGTAACTCCAGCCGGGCCGAATACAGCAGACAAAACTCATTTGAGCTACATCGTGATATATCCCAGTACAGAGGTGCCGCACACCCGTTATGCTTCACAAATGAAGTAATGGATCATCAGATCCCAGAGGGTTTCAAACCCATAAATATCGAATCATACGACGGCACAACAGATCCTGCGGTATGTATTGAGGACTATCTCCTTTATATCCACATGGCCCGTGGCGATGATCTACACGCCCTCAAATATCTCCCACTCAAGCTTAAAGGACCAGCTCGGCATTGGCTCAACAGCCTGCCAGCAGAATCCATTGGTTGTTGGGAAGACCTGGAAGCCGCATTCCTCGACAATTTCCAGGGCACCTATGTGCGACCACCAGACGCCGATGACTTGAGCCACATAATTCAGCAGCCAGAGGAATCGGCCAGACAATTCTGGACACGGTTCCTAACCAAGAAAAACCAAATCGTCGACTGTCCGGACGCAGAGGGCCTAGCGGCTTTCAAGCATAATATCCGCAACGAGTGGCTTGCCCGGCACCTTGAACAGGAAAAGCCGAAATCAATGGCAGCCCTCACGACACTTATGACCCGCTTTTGCGCGGGAGAGGACAGCTGGCTGGCTCGCAGCAACAACATGTCAAAGAACCCTGACAATTCGGATACCAAGGACATCAATGGCAGGTCGCGTCACAACAAGCACAAGCGCCGCATTAACAGCGACAATGCTGAGGATACGACAGTTAATGCCGGATTCAGAGGCTCCAAACCCAGTCAGCGGAAAAAGCCATTCAAGAGAAATACTTCGGGCCCGTCCAGTTTGGACCGTATACTCGATCGCTCGTGTCAGATACATGGCACCCCCGAAAAGCCAGCCAATCACACCAAGAGGGAGTGTTGGGTGTTCAAGCAGGCCGACAAGTTAAATGCCGAAAACAGAGACAAGGGGCTACATAGCGACGACAAGGAGGAGCCCCGGCCGCCGAACAATAGAGGACAGAAGGGTTTCCCCCCACAAGTGCGGACGGTGAACATGATATACGCAACCGACATCCCCAAGAGGGAGCGGAAGCGTGCGTTAAGGGACGTGTACGCGTTGGAGCCAGTCGCCCCAAAGTTCAACCCATGGTCTTCCTGCCCGATCACTTTCGATCGAAGGACCACCCCACTAGTATCCGCCATGGCAGATTCGCCGCATTAGTTCTAGACCCAATCATTAATGGATTTCACCTCACTCGAGTTCTTATGGACGACGGGAGCAGCCTGAACCTGCTTTATCAGGACACAGTGCGGAAAATGGGCACAGATCCCTCATGGATTAAACCCACAAAATGGACCTTTAAGGGCGTCATACCAGGTGTAGAGGCCAACTGCACAGGCTCAGTTACACTTGAAGTGGTCTTCGGATCCCCGGATAATTTCTGACGCGAGGAGTTAATCTTCGACATAGTCCCGTTCCGCAGTGGCTATCACGCACTGCTCGGGCGAACCGCATTTGCAAAGTTCAATGCGGTGCCGCACTACGCATACCTCAAGCTCAAGATGCCAGGACCTCGGGGAGTCATTACGGTCAATGGAAACACCGAATGCTCTCTCCGAACGGAGGAGCACACGGCGGCCCTCGCAGCGGAAGTACAAAGCAGCCTCTCAAGGCAATTCTCCAGTCCGGCGATAAAACGTCCGGACACCGTCAAGCGCGCCCGGAGTAACCTACAACAAGACCGCCTGGCACGTTCAGAGCAAGCGTAGCAATGCGGCCCCAACCCCAGCCCTCGCGAAACGGTGAAATCAGTGCTACGCATACATAATTACGCTCTGAAAATACCATGGGCACAGGGGGAGGGGCACGACCACGGCAAGCCCAAAACGCGGCTCAACCGCACTAGGGGCTGTCGATTTTGTCATTTTTTCTTACTTTCAGGACTCCACTCTCCGGAAGACCTGATCGGTAGTACAATTGCCGAACAAACGATACAACAACCAGGGACGCAGAAAGCTAAGCCGCACTACGGAACTCCCAGGTGGTCTCTATAAACGAGCAGAATACCTGTCTTACATACTGTTCCGCAACTAGCCCCTGGAGGGGACATGTCAAATAGTCCCATCTCCTGCTTATCGCACTATTTGTATCGTTTTGCTTTTAATGCACCCTTTTCGAATAAACAATGCTTAGCTTCAGCTTATTATTGCATTCTCTATTCATTCCTTTTTTATATATATGTTCAGTCATGACATTTAGCACCCGTACACTTTGGTACAGTCAATACGCCAGGGGCTCAAGCACCCCATAATATGGCGTGAGAAGTCCGAACACTTCCATAAGTGCAGCACTCCGAACTTATAGCATTATATGCATCAGCTCCGAATCATGTCTTTGGTCAATAGTTGGGTTTGCCCGGCTCCCATATTTTGGTACCTTACGTTCCGCTATATCGGCTAAGGTAGTGCTGGGAGAACTACTGCGATTGTGCCCCGGTTCAGCTGGGCTAAGCACCTCAGTAGAGAAAGCTAAAACTGACTGTCATGATAGGGCGAGAGCTGGTCGCTGTTCGAGAGGTTTTGAGTCCCTAAAGACTTATGCCGCCTAGAGCGAGGAGTCGGCTGTGTCCGGCCTAGGCGTGTATAGCGCCCCGAACTCGGTCTTCCGAACACTAGGGGCTTCGCCGAAATTTAAAATTATAGAATTCTCTGGCTAAGTGAGAGTGTTAACGCATTATAGTCCGATTGCCTTGTTCGTTGTGCTGAGCACCTCCCTTGAAGGACCCAAGTATGGGAAAAAGAGTGCTCAGGTTTATCCCGAACACCCCAGTACTCGTGGCATGGGGGCAGAAGCTGACGACTTGCCATCTCTCAGATTTAATAAACGGCCGCATAGAAGGTAATATTTTAAATCAAAACAAGCGTTGCATAGCGCATATGAACAAGTTTTCAGCACACAGGATAACACGAGCGAGTTTACTCAAATATTACATCCCTGGAACATTCATCCGCCACAAGGCGGGCACCCTTCAGGATGCCCTCATAATACATCTCGGGGTGGCGATGCTCCTTGCCCTGCGGTGGCCCGTCCTTCACAAGCTTCTCAGCATCCATCTTGCCCCAGTGCACTTTAGCACGGGCAAGCGCCCTACGGGCGCCCTTGATGCAGACGGAGCACTTGATGACTTCAAGCCATGGACAGGCATCCACCAGCCGCCTCACCAGCCCGAAGTAGCTCCCAAGCATGGCCTCTCCAGGCCACAGCCGGACTATGAGACCCTTCATGGCCTGTTCGGCCACCTTATGGAGCTCGACCAGCTGCTTCAGCTGGTCACTCAAGGGCACCGGGTGTCCGGTCTCAGCATACTGAGACCAGAACACCTTCTCCGTCGAACTCCCCTCTTCGGCCCGGTAGAAGGCGGCGGCATCTGACACGCTACGGGGCAAATCTGCGAATGCTCCTGGAGAGCTCCGGACTCAGGTAAGTAACAAGTAGTTCACTTTCACGTGCTTGCTTTGCATAAAGAATGCCTTACCCGCCGCTATCTTCTTCATCGCCTCAACTTCCTGGAGGGCTTTCTTGGCTTCGGCCTTGGCAGACTTGGCGCTTTCGAGGGCCGCCGCGAGCTCGGACTCTTGCGTCTTTGAGTCAAGCTCCAAACTCTCGTGTTTCTTAACGAGAGCCTAGAGCTCTTGCTGCACCTCCTCCACCCGCGCCTCCTGTTTTCCTCGCTCGGTGTGCTCCGTGGCCGCTTTCTCTTCGGCCTCGGACAACGCTTGCTTCAGGGTCGCCACCTCAGTCATGGCCCCTGCCAAAGTCACGATGATCCTGTCATTTTTTGCAACCACATCTTTTTAACATATACTTACACAAGGTACTACTTACCTTCTTTTTCCTCGAGCTTCTTCTTGGCCAGGCCGAGCTCTTGCTCGGACCGCTCGAGGTTCTGCTTTAGCGCGTCAACCTCCGCCGTCAGTGCGGCAGAGGCCAGCAGCGAAGCCTGCATACGCATATCAACATAATTATGTTAGACTCCTGCGAATATTATTAGATCCTGTATTCGGCTTTTCTTTGTGAACGCCAAACAGAGCATCAGGGGCTACTGTCTATGCGGTAATATTTTCATATATTTTTTACATACCTCAAAGCCTGTCAACAGGCTGGCACAAGCTTCAGTCAGCCCGCTCTTGGCGGACTGAACTTTCTAGATCACCGCACTCATAATAGTGTGGTGCTCCTTGTTGATGGAGGCGCCGTTAAGCACTTCTAGCAAGTTATCTGGTGCCTCCGGTTGGACGGAGGTCACAGGCGCGGTAGGCTTGCCCTTTTTACCGGGGGGCCGCCTACCGGAGTTCGGAACCACTGAAGGTTTCGATGCGGTGTTCGGCCCAGGGCCGGACTTGGAGCCCTTGGGAGCCTTGCTCCCTTTGTGCCTGCGGTCCGGGAGGTCGCCTTGCGACGCCTCCAGGACTATCTCCCCCCCGTCGGGAGCCTCCTGAGACAATACCTCGGCATTGTCCGTAGGATGAGGGGAGGAGGCGGCCGGAAGTGAAGTGCTGTTCACATCCGACGAACCCAAGGAACCGCTCGACGACATGTCGAGCCGGGCTTTGGGCAGACTGCATAATTATATTCGGCGTCAGGAGAAGCTGTGCAATAAAGGAACACTATGAGTCACTCTGGTGTACGAATACTTACGACTTCGCCAGGGGCTTGCCCCTGGGCGGCCACTCCTCGTCGCTGTCGGCGGCATTAGTGGAGTAGTCCGGAAGAAGGGTCCTTCCCTTCTTGGAACCTCCGGCCTCCCCAGTTGGGGCGGCCTTCCTTTTCTTTTCTCCCCCTGCGGGAGGGGGAGAAGCCTCTCTTTCCTCTTCCTCATCTTCGGGGGAGGAGTGCGCCTCGGAGTCATCAGACGACGAGTCCGATACCACCGGGCGCCGGGAACTCTTTCGGGTTCCCGTGGCCTTCTTCTTGGCCTTCTTCTCCGGCACCACGTAAGATGCCAGAGCCAGCAGCTTCGCTAAGCGAGCATCGGCTGGGTCTTCGGGCAAAGGAGA
Source organism: Aegilops umbellulata (assembly GCA_032464435.1). Lineage (NCBI taxonomy): Eukaryota > Viridiplantae > Streptophyta > Magnoliopsida > Poales > Poaceae > Aegilops > Aegilops umbellulata. The sequence continues at coordinate 239,864,742 of CP136055.1, read as the reverse complement.
TGGACAGTTGATCTATTCGGCAGTCTTCTGCCAGTCCTGTCAAAGGTATGGGAGCTTAGATCCCGCATAGAGTCAAACTTTGAAAGACAAATATCCTGTAAGAGGTAAAACAGCTTACCGCGCTGGCGGGGCGCTTCGCGCAGAAACCGTGATCCTCGGTAGTTGGAGGAAGAACCTCGGCACCCTTGAATAGCGCCATCCAGGCATCTTCGTTCGTTGTGTCGAAGAACCTGTTCAGAGTTCGATGCTGGGCCGGGTCGAACTCCCACAAGTTGAAAGCCCGTTGTTGACACGGGAGGATCCTGCGGATGAGCATGACTTGGACTACGTTGACGAGTTTGAGCTTCTTGCTCACCAGGTTCTGGACACATGTTTGGAGTCCGGTCAGCTCTCTCGAACTACCCCAGGACAGCCCTTCTCTTTCCAGGAGGTGAGCCGCGTGGGGATTTTGGATCGGAACTCGGGGGCCGCTACCCATTCGGGGTCACGCGGCTTGGTGATATAGAACCACCCCGATTGCCACCCCTTTATGGTCTCCACGAAGGAGCCCTCGAGCCATGTGACATTGGGCATCTTCCCCACCATGGCGCCTCCGCACGCCTGGCGGCCGCTCACTACCTTCGGCTTGACATTGAAGGTCTTCAGCCATAAGCCGAAGTGGGGCTGGATGCAGAGGAAGGCCTCGCACATGACGATAAACGCCGAGATGTTGAGGATGAAGTTCGGGGCCAGATCGTGGAAGTCCAGGCCATAGTAGAACATGAGCCCCCGGACGAATGGGTGGAGAGGGAGGCCCAGTCCGCGGAGGAAATGGGTAAGAAACACTACCCTCTCATAGGGCCTGGGGGTGGGGATGAGCTGCCCCTCATCTTGGAGCCGGTGCGCAATGTCGTCGGGCAGGTATCCAGCTCTCCTCAGCTTCTTGACGTCTCCCTCCGTGACGGAGGAGACCATCCACTTGCCTCCCGCTCCAGACATGGTTGGAGAAGGTTGAGGAAGAAGACGCGGACTTGGGCGCTGGAGCTCGAGTGTGCGAAAATGGATAAGCAAAGGAGGAAGAAGGCGTGGATGAAAAGGTGAATCCTTATCCCCTTATATGGGCGGACGAAACTATGCGTCCCCACTAGCCTGGTAAAACTCGCTTATCCCCAAGCGCCGTAATCAATGGCACGGTTGGGTTACCCACGCCCGTATTGATGAGAATCCCGTGATAAGGGGACACGATCTCTGCTTCGACAAGACGTGCCAAGGAAACCACCTCGTGAAACGCACTGAGGTGGGACAACAAAAAATGATTCGAATAAAGGCTTGGCTGTGGTGTTATGTCATGCTACAGAATATGTCTGTAGATTAGATTTGTGTAAATATTATTCTCTCTACGGTAGTATGTGGAACTTATTTTGCAGAGCCGGACACTATCCTTGTGTTCAAAATCTTCTATGAAGTATTCGGAGGAGGAACCCGCCTTGCAATGCCGAAGACAATCTATGCGCCGGACTCGTCGTCATTGAAGCCTGGTTCAGGGGCTACTGAGGGAGTCCTGGATTAGGGGGTGTCCGGATAGCCGGACTATAACCTTTGGCCGGACTCCTTGACTATGAAGATACAAGATTGAAGACTTCGTCCCGTGTCCGGATGGAACTTTCCTTGGCGTGGAAGGCAAGCTTGGCAATACGGATATGTAGATCTCCTCCCATTGTAGCCGACTCTGTGTAACCCTAGCCCCCTCCGGTGTCTATATAAACCGGAGGGTTTAGTCCGTAGGACAACAACAAGAACAACAATCATACCATAGGCTAGCTTCTAGGGTTTAGCCTCTCTGATCTCGTGGCAGATCTACTCTTGTACTACCCATATCATCAATATTAATCAAGCAGGAGTAGGATTTTACCTCCATCGAGAGGGCCCGAACCTGGGTAAGAACATCGTGTCCCTTGTCTCCTGTTACCATCCGCCTAGACGCACAGTTCGGGACCCCCTACCCGAGATCTGCCGGTTTTGACACCGACAATGTTTCTATGGATGAAAGTAGGAAAATAACCCCTATGCTTAGAGCTAGAAGAGAATTTTTAGAAAAAGCGTTTTCTAGTGATTGCTTTCATAAAAATGATGATGATCTTAAAATGATTGGTGTTTCTTCTATTGATTCCCTTTTTAGTAAAATTAAGATTGATGAAAAAGGGACTGGAGAAGATTCAACTTTAGCTAGAAGGCGTCCCGATAATTCGGAGGGTGAAAATCTTGTTGAGACAATTGATAAAAGTGGGTTTGAAGAGGTCAAGACTTTATCTAGTGATGTGCCCACTCTTTTGAATTACAAAGAATTTAATTATGATAGTTGCTCTTTGATTGATAAGTCAAGATTAAAAATTACGAGTGTTTTGCTTTATGTGACTTGGGTGCTACTGTTTCTACAATTCCGAAATCTCTCTGTGATGTACTTGGTCTTATCGATATTGAAGAATGCTCTTTAAATTTGCACTTGGCGGATTCTACTATTAAAAAGCCTATGGGAAGAATTAATGATGTTCTTATTCTTGCAAACACTACTGCAAGATACTACGATCAGAGACCCTTCGACGAAACTGTGTGTGATGCAATAATCGCAAACGGTGGTGTAGAATAACCATCAAAAAAGGTGCAAAATGTTTGCGATGGCGGGCACATCAAACACGGTTCAAATTTTAGTTGCGCATGCGATGCTGGGCATACGGTTGATCCATACGAACTGTTTGCGATTAGACATAACAACAGAAACAGGCAGCCATATCAATGTGTGTGCAATATACGACATACAGTTCGCTCCGATGAACTATTTGCGATGATCGAGGTGAACACAAACGATTCGGTGTAACAAGATGTGTGTGACACCCGACAAATGGACCGGTAATCAGAATTGTGTGCGATCATTATAGATAGCCCATACAGTCTTTTTTTGTGAATTGTGTGCTCGTCAGGGCACACAGTTCAACAAACCAACCTGTGGGCGATAATGTAGAAGATCTCTGTTGAATACGTATTACAAACAGAGATAACAAATTAATATGAGCGAACGGAAACAAAGATATGTACAGTCGGCTTAATTTTGTCCTTCTTCTTCTTGTTGTTTTGGATGGCCCCGCGACATCGTCTTGGCGAGGACGCTTCTTGCAGCTGACGGTTGGCTTTTCATCGTGGCCACTGTCGTCATCGTCGTTGCTTTCGTTGTCGTCCTCCTCCTCATTCGACCATTCCTCCTCATCATCATCCTCGTCCTCTTCTCCGTCCTTCGACGGCTCCTCGTCTGTCTGGTTGTCGTCTGACGACTCCGGCAGCGGCGTCCCTTCCATGATCCGGATATAATCAAGGTCTGGGCTCGACGCCGTACTCATGTAAGACGAGCGGGATGATTCTGATGTTGACCTATCATCGGGCACCAGACTGCTGGCCGAACTGTCGTCCTCGCTGTCGCTCGACATGGCTGCAGAGTGTGTGCCTGTGTGTAGCGCAGCCTGCCAGGGATGATGAAGATGGTGGACACTTAAGCAGGGTGCTGAGAAGAGGAAATGCCAATTGAAGCGGGGGTTGACGTATTATCTAACCGCTGATATAATCAATCGCAATTATTTGTACCCAGTCGCTCCAAATTCCTGGGGTTGCGCAGGACACCTATTGGCTGGTTTATTTTTTCAGGATAAAAAGAAGGAACGAGTTTTGGGATTATGCACTGGTACCAGTATGGACAGAGTAGGACAGTTGGCAAGCAATACATTGAGCTCTTCTTATTGATAAAGCCAGTAATAATCAAGCTACAAAGGAAAAGAAAAAAAAGACAAAGGGAAATATCTGCACGAATCTTCGCGTAACATCAATGGCATAGGACCTAGATGTGCATTACTTATAGCACATCTAGATGTGCTTTAGCAATGCTGTCAAACAAAACCCGTAATCATCATTGCAAACAGCGCATAGAACATGGCTAATGCGACAACCACAACTACACATTCTAGTTCCTTCTTGTCTCTTGCTTTCATCTTTTGCCTGTGATTGATTCTTTCTTGCTTCATCGTACTGATTGCACATTCTAGATCAGCCAGTTTCTTCTTCGGCTTTACGTTATCTTCTGCGAGCTTCGTGATAACACTCCGAGCCCTACCATGCCATTCTTCATCCATCCAGTTAACAAAGGCACAAGCCTCATGTCCCTGCCAATGTTAAATAGTATTCAGGATGAGCGGTGGCATTAACTGAAGTAAAATGATGAAGTTAGCACTAACCTCTAAGGGGCAACTGAGAAAACGCCTGCCAATGTCGAATCCCTCCATGCATACACGTCGAGCGGGAGTGTGCCCGTGCACACAACTCAGATTTTGGTATTCGGAGTCGAACTCATGTTGCGGGAGTCTGGAGTCATGCTCCGGATTTGGCGATAGATCACGTTCCTGGGGAGGGGGCGGTCATTCATGACGTATTTAGCAAGGAGCTATACTTTGGACATGCTAAAAAATATTGAGATAGATTGGAACGTGACAGGACGATTCGGATCCGTAGTACACCTGCCTTCTGATGACCTTAGGCAAGTGCTCGGCAGCGACCGCCGTCGTGGCAGCGATACGAGCAAGAGCAGCTGCACCGGAACCATCAACACCACTTGTCCACATTCCCCCAATGTTAGCGCCACGCGAGGGAATTTGGAGGCTATGTAGGGATTTGGTGGAAATGGAGAAACTGTGGGGATAAGCTATCGGTCGGGAACTACTTATGGCACTCTATGTTGTATACGGCACACTGTTTACACATGTCGTTTATGTTAGGTATTACAACGTCACACACGATTTCTGCATCAAACCATGTGAGAAGACAACGTAGGTTAGACACGGTTGCCGTTACATAACCGTATGTGATGTACTACCCTGTCCATATAATTGAGTTACAGTGATACCGTGTAAACAGCCGCTCTGCGGATATCCATAAAAAAACAGCCGCTCTGCATATATGAGATGGCAGCGGTGGCCTAGGCAGCGGCTATTGGAGAAGAGGTCAATCCTTGGTCGGTGGGTGGTGGTGACGTCATAGGAGGTCAATCCTCGGTCTGCGGCGGGAGATAGGAGGAGCTCAACCATCGAGGTCGGCGGCAGTGTGATTCGAGCACATCCATCACGGTCGATGGCGGGGTAGTGGAGGTCGTACTTCAGGCGGCAGCCACACTAAGCTTTGCTCCTCGACCCTGCTGTCTCGGCATGCCGCCGCATCGCGCTTCTTTGTCTGCTGGGTGGGGGTCGTCGCGTGGCTAATTAATTAAGGTATTCTTTTCATCAGTGGCTTAATTAAGGTATTCAATTCCTAAGGGTAGTGTTTTACTAGTACTCTGCGTGTAAATTGACTGGCCATTAATTTTTGTCATTGCACGTCTGGATAACAATATGGAGTGCCCCCAGTAATTATGAAAATAAAACCTTGTGATTTATGCACACATCTTTGGGCAGCAGTTAATCCGTGTATTATTGTTGTTGTTTTGTTTTTAATTACCATTCATGTGGTGCAGATGGAACGATCTTGATGGATGAAGAATCGGAAAACAACAGATTTTATCAGTGGCGTGACAGAGTTCATGAATTTGGCTAAAAGTACAAAGAGGAGAATTGGTGATGCGGATTACATCATGTGTCCATGTACTGATTGTGCCAATACAGAGTCACATGAAGTTGCAGATGTCCAGTTGCACTTAGTCTCTAGGGGATTTATCGATGGATATACACGTTGGACCAGACACGGTGAAGAGGTGGTCATGGATGAAGATACCCAGGGCTGCGAGATGCCAAACCCCGATCAGTGTCACATGGATGTTGAATCTAACATCGGGGCAGAGGCGTGAAGCTACCAATGGAACACCAAAAAGCCTAAATGCCCACTGGAAATCAAGACGTCGACGTAGATGACGACGATCTTGATATGCCAGATTTTGCTGCTATGATTGCAGATTTCTAGGGCCCAAAAAAGGATATGATTGGGTACAAGGATCTGCCAACCATTGATGCAGACTCCAAGAAAGAATTGTATCTAGGTTGCAAAAAGAAATACTCCAAGTTGAGTGCCACCCTTGCGCTTCTCAGATTTAAAGCAGCAAACGGTCTATCAAACAAGGGCTTCATAGAGATGTTAGGTCTTTTTAAAGAAATTCTTCCGGAAGATAATGTGCTCCCCAGAAGCACGAATGAAGCAAAGAAAATTGTTTGCCCATTGTAACTTGAAGTACAAAAGATACACGCTTGTGTGAATGATTGTATATTGTATCGTGGTGAGTACAAAGATTTGCGTGCATGTCCCACATGCAAGCATGCACGATACAAGCATAGGAGAGCAAAGGATAAGTACAAATTGGATGACGAGATCAAGACAGGAATCCCGTTCAAGGTTATTTGGTACTTGCCTTTAATTCCAAGGTTGAGGCGTTTGTTTGCAAACCCTAGAGAGGCAAAGAGGTTGCGGTGGCATCATGATGAGTGAATTGCGGATAAGTATATGAGGCACCCGAAAGATGGGGCTCAGTGGGAATTAATCGAAAAAAGTTTCAAGACTTTGCCAAGGATCCTAGTAGTATAAGGCTCGGGGAGTGTACTGACGGGATGAATCCTTTTGGCGATATGAGGACCAATCACAGCACATGGCCAGTGCTTTTGTGCATATATAACCTTGCTCCTTGGTTGTATATGAAGAAAAATACATTATGATGTCAATGATTATCCAAGGCCCGAAGCAACCTGGAAATGACATCGACATTTACTTTTAGCTACTGGTAGAAGAACTGCTGACAGTGTGGATAGATGCGCCTGTTGTAAAATGTTATGATACTTACAGAACGGAGATTTTTGATCTACATGCGATGCTGGTGCACACCATTCAAGATATGCCGGCATTAGGCAACACATCGGGGCAGAAAACAAAGGGATATGTAGGGTGTGTCACATGCATGGATAGGACAGCTAGTAGAAGACTTCCCAAGTCGCACAAAACCATGTATTTGCGTCATCGTAGATTCTTACGAAAAAATCACCCATATCGAAAGATGAAAGCTGAATTTGATGGTACGACAGAGGCAGGTGTGGGCCCAAGACCCTATGAAGGGGAGGTGGTCCACAACATGGCTAAAAGAATTAATGTTGTGCTTGGCAAGAACCACCCTTTGACGGTGAAACAAACACCCAAGGGTCAAGTGTTTAAGAAGAAACCGATGTTCTGGAAATTACCTTACTTGGAGATTCTACATGTACGTCACTGCATCAATGTCATGCACGTAGAGAAGAACGTATGTGAAAGCATCCTTGGTACTCTGCTCAAGATTAAAGGTAAAAGAAAGGATGGTGACGGTTCATGGATCGATATGCTTGCTAATCAATCAAAACGCAAGAGTGAAGCAGAAGATGATGACAAATTCATCAAAGCTCGCCGGAGTTATAATTTCAGTACAAAAGAAGCAACACAGTTCTTCACCTTTTTGTTGTCAGTTAAGACACCCTCTTCCTACTACGCAAACATCAGAAGTCTCATGGATGTGAGATCAGGTAAAATGAAGTTGGGACACATGAAGTCACATGATTGCCATGTAATGTTGACACAAATACTCCCAGTGTCCATTAGGAATCTGATGGATAAAGATATAAGAAACACACTCATTGAGATCTGCGATTTCTTCAACCAACTATGGCAGAAAGTTGTAAATCCTGAAGAGTTGGATCATATGCAAGATGATATTGCAAGAATATTGTCCAACCTAGAGATGTTTTTCCCACCATCATTCTTTGATGTCATGGTCCATCTCACTGTGCACCTTGTCGACGAGATAAAGTATTGTGGTCCTATGTTTCTTCGCAACATGTATCCCTTCGAGCGGTTCATGGGAATACTGAAGCGCTTTTGTCAGAACTGAAACCATTCAGAGGCAAGCATCCTACAATGTTATACCGCGGAGGAGGTGGTTGAATTCTGCACCGAATACATGAAACAAAGACCTATAGGTTTGCCCCTCTCTCGCCACGGGGGAAGGCTGAAAAGTAAGCCGACCCTTGCTGGCACACAAATGGCTGCACCCGGAGAATTGGCAGAGAAAGCCCATTTGACGGTACTGCTTAACAGCTCAGTTCTCCGCGCTTATGCCGAAGAACACTTGGCAGAGATACGCCAAAGCTTCTTACCAATGGTGCCTTCATCAGATGTGGAGATGAAGGAGCACACTAAGAACTACACCGAATGGTTAAAGAACCGTTTGGCACAAGGATCCATGGATGACATTGCTACATGGTTGGCACAAAAGCCATCACCTACGGTGTTGACGTACCAAGCATATGACATAAATGGATACACATTCTACACTGAGGAACGTGATGATAAGACCTCATATGAGAATAGCTCTATTTGAATAGAATGCATGACTATAGATGAAGCTGATAAAAGGGTATACTATGGAACCATCAAAGAGATTTGGGAGCTTGACTATGTGAAAGTTAAGGTGGCATTATTCAGGTGCGCATGGATCCCTCTTTGTCATGTAAAGGTTGATGATTACAGGAAGACCTGTGTTAATAGGACAACGATGGCATATCACGTGGACCCGTTCATTCTTGCCAGCGATGCTACCCAGATTTTCTTTGTGGAAGACCCCTTGCATAAGAACTTCCATGTAGTGATGCATGGGAAGAGAAGGGTACTGGGTGTCGACGATGTTGCCGATGAGGACGAGTATGGAATTTGATGAGTTGCCAGCCAAGGGATCACACACCTGTGTAACAGAGAAGCGTAAAATCAGCAGAAAACCCAAGTTCATTCGGGGTCAACGTAATGATCCCAGTCCCCCCATGTACATCGGAATTAAGCCGTAAGACTAGTCTTTATGCCTACCCTGCAACTTAATTCATTCAATTTAGAACTGTCGCGTGTACTGAATTTGTGAGTTATGCCCAGTTTTCTGTTGATGTAAGAACCGTTAATATGTTGACCTTGATATGCTGTCAGCTCAGGCAATGAATATGAACTATTTTTTGTTATTATTATTATTATATCATAGAGGTAGCACACTCAATTGATCTCACTACAGTATGTGTGAACAAAAACATGCATTTTGGTTTGCGAATAGCACACGTTTCGTTGATGAAAGCTGTGTGCCGACCAAACCCCGCCCACGATCTGAGTCGTGCTTTCTCATTGGCCAGAACCCAAACCCCACGGATCGTACACCGTTGGATGCTCCCAGATCGAACGACGATCCTCATCCCTTTCGACAGCACATGCAGTTCTGGTTGTAATTTTATTTTTATGCATAAAATGCACGTTAAGCTCAAAAAATGTCTTAAATATGCTAATGATACCTGAAATGCGCCAGAAAATCAAACCCGTGGTATAATGGTGATTGCGTATCGTGGAAATTTTTATGAGGCCAAACGATGAAGTTACCGGCCACAGGAGTTTGAATTGACATGTCTCCTTTTGGAAACCATGATCCTTCATGTGAGATGCTCCGGTTATGAAGGAGCGGTCATCAAAACTTGTGCCAAACTTTGACAATTTTTTCCACAGGGTCGTAGAGCACGCCACTGGCACACATCGATTTTGATGATGTCCGGACTCCATTTGAATTTCCTGTAATTAAATACCAACTAGGCCTATGCCAGTGGCCGCACCTCGCGGCCGAAATGTTTTAAACTTCTCCCCGCTTCTCGAACAAACGAATGAAAACTCACAAAGCGACACACAAATGATCTATACAGCTTCTTTGCTAGGCTGATAGTAAGGGGATATCATAGCTAGTATCAAGCATGCCAACTAGGCAATTTTGATGAGCTGTCATAGAATTAAATGAAGAAAGAGAGGGTTAAGTATCATATCATGAAATCATATCATAATAAATGATATGCTACTATGTGTCATGCATGACAATAAATAAAGTACTACATGATACTACTCTATGATACTATGCATTAGAGCAAGTACAATAGAGTGACATAAGCAGGCTATAAGGAATAGAATAATATATATGTGCTTAGTTGGAGGAAAGAGAAGAGGAGAGAGAAGAGAAGCGGGCTCTTGGTTAGTAGCCAGCTGCAACACGAGACCCAAGACACTTTGTGAGGATGTAAGGTGGGTCAACTATTGATAAACTAGTACATATATAAAACTTATTTTTGTACATGCCGACTAAGAGGTTGGCTGTATATGACATGGCAACTTCTTATAGCCGACCATTGGCTATATTATTAACCATGCTCTTAGTGAGGTAGTGTCGGGGGAACGACACCTATGGGATCCCGGGGAATCCCTTCTACGGTTGGCGAGGCGTGGAGCTGCGCAAAGAGCAGGTCCATCGATCAACGTGAGGGGATTTTTTACCCAGGTTCGGGCCGCAAATGATGCGTAATACCCTAGTCCTGCTTGTCTGTGTTTATTTGGTGTTCGTGAGCTCTTGAACTAGCTCCGGTGCATGCCAGTCCAAAAAGTCCGAATCCTTCCTCAGTACGCCTCGGGCCTCCTTTTATATGTCAAAGGGGTCGCCACAGTGGCACGCAGGAGGTGGAAAATATCTACAGTGTACAAGTCTATCGCCTGGCATCATAGGACAAACACATTTAATGCGCTGCCTATGTGCCCTCTTTGCTTTATCGGGGACGACAACATGGTTTCTCTCATTTGTCGCCGCTTCGTCTTTCTCCGACACGCGTCCGAGTTGACGAGGCATGCAGCGCCACACTGGCTGGCTGGTCGCCGTGCTGGTGCGGTGACAGGGTCTTCACGAAGATCTGCATGTCACCACGCAGGTCCTTGACTCGTTGGCCTAGAAGCTGCATGCTGCCACGCAGGTGCCTACCTAGTTGGCGGGTTGGTTGCCGCGTCGGAACGGCCGCGGGGCAGCGAAATGTTGGTGGGTGCGGGCCTAGCCGTGGCCCCACAGATGCCCCTGGCAAGTGCCTTGCCGGGGTCTCGCGGGCCTTCCCGGCAAGGATCCTGCCGGGGGTCTTCGGCCGTCCCAGCAAGGATGTTGCCGAGGGTCTTCGGTCATCCCCGGCAAGGATCTTGCCGGGGGTCTTCTGGTTCTTATCTAGACTTGCAGGCCTTCGGTGTTCACAAAGATCTGCATGCCACCATGCAGGCGCCCCTGAGCCTCGGTCTTGATGTTGTCGATGGTGTCAGAACTCTCAGGCTCAAGGGTGGCGGCCTTGCTGGTGTCGGGCAAGTCGCCCCGACAAGGCTCTTGCCGGGGCTATGTAGGCCACCCCGGCAAGGGCCTTGCCGGGCGAAATCCATCTTGCCCCTTTGCTATTCATGTCGTTGGCTTGAGTGTTGCTTTGGCAGTCTTGTACCTTTCCTTCCTCTGCCCCGCCAAGCACGGCCGCAGGTGCGGCTACGACTGCTCAGGCACAAGTAAAGGGGTACCGAAAGGCCCCTACTTTTGTACACCGACAGGAGCCCCTGGGCCTGGGCCACACATAAGTGCGAATTGTTGTTGGGCCAGGCCCAGAACGATGCGCGGGCACGCGTGGCAGAGTTTTATCCACAGTAACTTCTTTGCCAGTTGCGCTTCCCCACGACCCACATTGAGTGTGTGACGTGGGGTTCGTGCATGGAATGGTCGCAACACGCTTGCGTCACCACGTGGTGAATAGTAAAGAGGCGGCCCGTGTTTTCCCCATAAAAAAGAGGAAGCCGCAGGGGCGCTGCTCATTTACAAAGTGAACTCCGGTCGTGGCCTTTATGGCGCCCGCGCCCCACGATCACAGGGCGGGAAACGACCGTCCCACTTGTCTTCTTAATTCTGGCTCGCCCGCCACGTGTCCCCATGCCTCAGGGAGGGTAGGTGGTGGATACAGAGGGCACGGGCCTCAACACCGAGGCGGGAAGCCGGGCGTTGCTGATTGGAGCAGCGGGTCAGTCCTGATTCCTTGCGCCTCTGGTGACCGGATTGGTCGAGTGGGGCAGCCGTCCTCAGGTTGGGGGGCCGAGCCCCGGCCCCGTCCTTCTATTAAAAGGGGAGAGGGACATCATCTTTCTGCATTCATCTCCTCCTTGCTCGGTCTCTTTCTTCCACTCGCCATGGTGAGAGGGTGCGCCGGCGCTCCAATGGCAGCGACGAGGGCTTCTACTCGACAGCGTGTCCCCCCTCCTCCGGAGCTCATGGCGGTGGAGCCCGCTGTGAGAGGAAGAGGGAGGGGGCGAGGCCGAGGCCGCCGTGGCGCTCAGGGGAGAGGAGGACAGGGTGGCGCACCGGCCGCGCTTCCGCCAGCGGCTCTCCCCCCAATGGAAGGCCATGTAGGAGACCAGCCCCGCGAGTTCTTCATCAGGCCGTACAAGCCAGTGTGCGGTCACCTCCGCCTCCTCACCCCGTTTGCTCGGGAAATGGAGCTTGATACGCCGCAGGCCTTGAGGCTGCACATGAGGGGCTGCGGGTCGACGTCGACTTCCCCGCCCCTCACGTCATGTATCTCCATCGTGGGTGGAAGACCTTTGCCCGTGCTCACAGCCTGTCGGAGGGGCACGTTCTCCAGTTCAAATTAATGGAGAACGGCCTGCTCTTCGTCAAGGTCTTCGGGCACTCGGGAACCCGCTTAGGGTGCTGCATGGAGAGCTCCACCAACAACGAAACCTCCTCCTCGAGCGACAGTGACGAGGAGGACAGCGACAACGACGATGAGGGTAGCGGGCGGGAGGACACCGATTCTGACTCCGGCTGACCATCGGCGGCAGCACCATTATCTGCAATTCCCTCCTCCCTCGGCCATGTGCCTTGCCGAGGGTCATCCCCGCCATGCTCTCCATCGGCGCATTCCCCGCCGCCTCTTCTTTGCCTTCACCTGCCGCACCTGGGAGGAAAGGGGAAATAACGGAGATCACGGGGCACTTATCTTTCTTTTAACTTGCAGGCACTTGCCAAATCTTAATTTCCAAATAATGTAATCTCTCGAGCCCATGGCTGTGTCTTGTAACATTCATACTTGTATCAGCATATCAATGAAAAAGACCAGCCTTGTCGGGAACTCGTGCATGTACACATCCATGCGGAGGCGAAACGCCTCTTTAATGCAAATAAACGAGTTCTCCTGGAAAGCTATCCTACCAGTGCCCTCTGTGCCTGCTGGAGAATCACATCTGCCGGGTTATAGACAAAGGGTCTAGCTCCTCGTCAATCTCCTTTTAGCAAAGGCTACTGCGACCATTCTGACCGAAGCAGCGTTCGGGTCAGGGATGGGAGCACCTAAGTTTAAAAGAGAGTGGCGAGGTTTTCTAATGTACAAGTCACAGGTTACAGACAGGAATGGGCAAGTGGTGAACTTTATCTGTTTGGTTTGCCGGATATCGCCGTGCCGGGTAGCCTTCCGAACTTCTTGCCGGAGCCGGGTCCTTGGCGGATTCGAGCGTCCTTGCCATGGCTGGAAAGAAGAGAGGACAAGAGCATGGAACCTCGGAGGTCCATTAACATTTGTTGGAATCAAAAAGCAGTACAATATCCTGGGCAAGCATGCATATACGTATATACATAAACATGGAAATCAACGGGAAACTGTACATACTAAGGGGTTTTCTTCCCGTGAATGCGCACAAGGTCTGCGCTTGGCTTTGTACATAGGGTTACATGCCTTGCCGGCAAGGCTAGTACAAAAGGGGGTTGTCGGGGCTCCCGACAACAACGCCTTAGGGGTAAAACTTGCGAAGATGTTCAATATTCCAGGAATTGCTCACCGGAATGCCATCTTCGGTCTCCAGGCGGATTTCGCCGGGCCTGGTGACTCGTATTACCCGATAAGGGCCTTCCCACTTTGGCGTCAACTTGTTTGAACTCTTGGCGGATTGGATTCACCGAAGAACAAGGTCGCCTTCCTCAAGGCTCCGGGTGTGAACCTTGCAACTATGATAGCGGCACAAAGCTTGCTGGTAGTGAGCGGCTCGTATAGCAGCCTGAAGACGATCTTCCTCAAGGAGCGTCGCATCATCTTGGCACAACTGCTCTTGCTCAAGCTCATCATAAGCGAGCACTCGAGGTGACCCATATATGAGTTCCATGGGGAGAACTGCTTCTGCCCCATATACCAGGGCAAAGGGGGTATGGCCAGTGGCTCGATTTGGTGTCGTTCTGATCGACCAAAGAACCTTTGGCAACTCATCAATCCAGCACCTTCTGCACTTGTGTAGCCTGTCAAAAGTTCTGGTCTTGAGGCCTCGCAACACCTCTGCATTCGCCCTCTCAGCCTGGCCGTTACTTCTCGGATGAGCAACAGAAGCAAAACAAACCTTGCCGCTGAGGTCTTGGATATACTGCATGAAGGTGCGGCTCATGAACTGCGTGCCGTTCTCGGTGATGACTCTATTTTGCACACAAAAACAGCAGACTAGTCCCTTGAAGAACCTGACGGCTGATTGTGTTGTCACCTTTCTCACCGGTTCCACCTCCGGCCACTTTGTGAACTTGTCAATCGCGACATACAAGTACTCAAAGCCCCCAACAGCACGGGGAAAGGGGCCTAGTATGTCGAGCCCCTAGAACAAAAATGGCCAGGAAAGAGGGATTGTTTGAAGGGCTTGGGCTGGCTGGTGAAGCTTCTTTGAATGGAACTGGCACGCTTCACACTTTGTTACTAGTGCAGTTGCATCCTAGAGAGCGGTGGGCCAAAGAAACCTTGCCGGAATGCCTTGCCGGCAAGGGCTCTTGACCCTATGTGGGAGCCACACATGCCTCCATGTATCTCTGCCAACAACTCCAGTCCATCCTCCTAAGGAATGCACTTCAATTTCATGCCGTTCGGCCTCCTTCTGTATAAGGCATCATCCACAAACTGGTACATGCTGGACCGACGGGCTACTTTCTCTGCTTCTTATTGTTCCTCAGGGAGTTCCCCTGTTTGGAGGAAACGGACGGTGCGCTGCGCCCATGTCGGAGCCTGGGGCTTGACGGAAAGGATTAAAGGCTCATCTTCGGCCGTAGGGGCAGATGCCTCTACGGCCAGGGCTTGGGCCCCTGCCGGAGTTTGCTACTTCCCGGCAAGCTTGGTGTACCCGGCAGCTTCCTTGTCGGCGGCTCCTGGGAGCTCAGCGGGAAAGTACTTGCCGGGGCCTACCTTCCTTCGCTTGTTCTGTCCTGCTGATGGCTCAACGAATGGCTGATTTAATTGAAGCACAAAGGTACCTGGATCTACAGGCAACTTGAGGGCAGCGCGTTTTGACAAGTCGTCGACAATGCCGTTCTCTGCTCGAGGAACATGCTCCGCTTGTAGACCGTCAAAATGCTCCTCCAACTTCCTCACTTCATCCACATAGGCCTCCATCAATGGGCTCTGGTAATCCTTGTTAACTGGCTTGACGACAAGCTGCAAATCACCCCTGATGATGAGCTTCCTGATTTCGAGGTCTGCCGTGATGCTGAGACCGGCAAGCAATCCCTTGTACTCTGCCGTGTTGTTCGTTGATTTTTCCCGGGGAAAGTGCATCTGGACTATGTAGTTGAGGCGCTCTCTGGTGGGTGCGACGAGCAGCATGCCGGCACCAGCACCTTGCAGCGAGAAAGCTCCATCAAAGTACATAATCCAATCGCGGCTCGTCTCCTTGCCGGGAAGGGTGGTCTCTTGAATCTCTTCGTCGGGCGTTGAGGTCCATTCTACTATGAACTCTGCCAAGGCTTGGCTCTTGATCGTTGAAGTATTTTCAAACTTGAGGCCAAAGCTCGATAGTTCCAACACCCACTCCACAATCCTCCCGGTTGCATTTGGGTTGTGCAAGATTCGTTGCAAAGGGAGGCGGGTGACGATGGTGATCTCATGCGCTTGGAAATAGTGACGCGGCTTTCTCGAGGCCATAAGTAGGCCGAAAAGTAGCTTCTGTATACCAGAATATGTTGATTTAGCCCCCTGCAAGAGGGAACTGACAAAATAAACCGGGTGCTGCATCACCTTCTTCTTTTGTTTGACTTCGCCCACTTGCGCAGACTCTGTCCTGGCGGCATCAGGCTTTGCGGGGGTTCCACCTTGCTGGCATCAGGCCCTACCGGGGAGGGCTCCGGCCCATCGTCCGATGGCTCCGCCGCTACCGCTGCTTCTTCCTCAAATTCTTTCTGTGCCACTAGCACAACACTGACCACTTGATTCGTTGCCGCTAGATATAGCAGCAACGTCTCTTGCGGTTTAGGCGCAACTAGTATTGGCGTGGAGGAGAGGTACCTCTTCAAATCTTGAAGCGCTGCCTCTGCCTCCGGAGTCCATTTCGTTGGACCCGCCTTTTTCAAAACTTTGAAAAAGGGGAGGGCGCGCTCAGCAGATTTGGAGATGAACCTACTTAGAGCAGCAATGCAGCCGATGAGCCTACGGACGTATTTGACCCTTCTTGGTGCCTCAATTGCTCAATCGCTTTGATCTTGTCGGGATTTGCTTCGATTCCGCGTTGAGAAACAAAGAACCCAAGAAGCTTGCCGGATGGGACGACGAACACGCACTTCTCTGGGTTGAGCTTGAGGTTGATCTTGTGCAAGCTTGCAAATTTTTCTTCCAGATCCTGCACGAGCGTGGCCTTCTCCTTGGTTTTGACCACTATATCATCCATATAGGTTTCCATATTTGTATGCAGCTGGGGCTCAAAACCAATTTGGACTACTTGGGCAAATGTCAAACCAGCGCTTTTCAACCCGAAAGGCATTCGTACAAACCCGTATGTACCACATGGGGTGATGAACACAGTCTTTTCTTCGTCTTCCTTCATCATGAAGATTTGGTGGTATCCCGAGTAGGCATTGAGGAATGACAGCAGGTCACACCCGGCAGTGGAGTCCACTATCTGTCAATGCGTGGCAAAGGGAAAGGATCATTTGGACGGGCTTTATTGATATCTGTATAATCAATACACAACCTCCATTTCCCATTTTCCTTATGCACCACCTCTGGATTGGCGAACCACGTGGGGTGGAGCACTCCTCTGACCAAGCCTGCCGCCTCCAACTTCTTGACCTCCTCGATAATGAACTCTTGTCGTTCCAAAGCTTGCTTCCTGACCTTTTGCTTGACAGCCGCGCATGGGGACAAACAACAAGGTGGTGCTCAATCACCTTCCTGGGAACGCCTGGGATGTCAGATGCTTGCCATGCAAACACGTCGACATTCGCCCGCGGGAAGGCGACGAGCGTGCTTTACTTTTTGCTGTCAAGGGTGGAGCCTATGGTAAAAGCTCCACCCGTGCCATCCTCCCTGACGGGGTCCCTCTTGGTTTCTAGTGGGGCTGCCTTGGACCTCTTGCTCCTGCTGGCGGAGCTCTCTGGCCGTCCTCAATGGGAACGCGGTGCTCCGAAGAGGTGCATTTGCCGGAGGGGGTGCGGGAGTCCTTGCCGGGGGTCAGAAGACTTGCCGGAAAGGGCCATGCCGGTAGGGGCGCAGGCCTTGCCAGTTTTCTTCCCTCTCGGGGTCTCAGCGGCAGGAACAAGTGCCTTGGAGGCAGCCGCTGCAACCGCCTCCCAGTAAAGCTGGTCGGCGCGGATGAGCGCGTCTTTCCTGTCGGAGGGGACGGTGATGATGCTCATTGGCCCGGGCATCTTCAACGTGTTGTAGGCGTAATGTGATGCCGCCATAAACTTGGCCAACACTGGACGACCGAGGATCCCATTATAGGGCAAGGGGATCTTGGCAACATGAAAAACAATCTCCTCCGTCCTATGGTTCAGCTCGCCCCCAAATGTAATGGACAACATGATCTTACCCTTTGGCTGAATCCTCCCCGGGTTGACCCCTTGAAACGTGCCCGTCTCCTCGAGATCTCCATCGGGGATTTGCAGCCTCTCGATCACGGCAGGCGAGATCAAGTTCAGACCGCCCCCACTGTCAACTAGTACTTTCATCAGCTTGAGGTTGCGTATTGTTGGTGAAACCAACAACGGCAAACACCCGACCACAGTTGTGTGATTAGGGTGATCCTCAGTGTAAAAAATGATAGGCGTGCTGGACCACTTCAGTGGCCTTTGGGCATCGAACGATGGCTCCGCCGCAGTGACTTCATGCACCCACTGCTTCAGTTGGCGGTGAGAGGTATGCAATGAGGCGCCATCGTCGACGTACATGGCCTCCGTAGCTTTCTGGAACTCATGCTCGCCGGACTCGTCGTCCTCATCTTGATTGTCATCTCCCTCCTTGTCACGGCCCCGAGCGGGCCTCTCTAGTTGATTATCTTTGTCGCGGCGACCTCCTCGACCGCCACGCTTCTTGCCGGACGCCTCAGCACCATCTTGGCCCTTCTCCTTATCGCGCCTCTCATACTCAGCTTTCTGCTTCTCTGCAAGCAGCTCAACCTGCCGGCAATTCTGGAGGTCATGGCCCTTGGTGCGATGGATCTTGCAGTACTGCTTGTGGGAGCCTCCTGGCTTGTCGGCGGCCGCCAAGGCCCGGCAGGTGGTGCACCCGGCAACTTCCTTGCCGGGGTCGTCAGCCTTGGCCTTCTTGGCGGCGCCGGGGTCGCCGGATCCCTCGACGGCAAGCACGATCTTGCCCTTACGCTTCCTGTTGCTGCGTCAACCCTTCTTTGTCAGGGCGATGACGTCTTCGTCTGTGGAGTCGGTTTCCACGCCGGCATCTTCGCTGGGGTACTTCCTCCCTTCTTCAGCCCGTGCACATCTATCGGCCAGAACATAAAGTTCGGCTACATCCTTAACCTTGTTCATCGCCAGCTCCTCACGCATCTTGCGGTTGTGGACATTCTGATGGAATGCACTGATGATGGCGGCGGGTGAACATCTGGGACGTTGTACTTTACACGACTGAACCTTTGTATGTACTTGCGCAGGGTTTCGCTGTCCTTCTGGGGGATGACATGCAAATCACTTGCCTGACCAGGAGCTTGGTGGCCTCCGGTAAAGGTGCCAACAAACTCATGGCACAGATCCGACCAGGAAGAAATGGAATCCACTGGCAGGTGCATCAACCATGACATGATGTTGGGCTTAAGTGCCAACGGGAAGTAGTTGGCAAGCACCTTGTCGTCACGAGTCCCGGCAGCTTGCATCGCGATAGTGTAG
Source organism: Aegilops umbellulata (assembly GCA_032464435.1). Classification (NCBI taxonomy): domain Eukaryota; kingdom Viridiplantae; phylum Streptophyta; class Magnoliopsida; order Poales; family Poaceae; genus Aegilops; species Aegilops umbellulata. The sequence continues at coordinate 239,845,742 of CP136055.1, read as the reverse complement.
ATGCCGAGGGACTCCGACGGGTGAGTCTTGCTGTTGTACTTTTCTCCGACCTCAGGCTTGAATGTGCGGTGGGTGGGCCACTGGAACTGCCGCAGCTCACGGATAAAGGCTAGACAACCCACCTCGTAAGGTAGGTCACCGGAACCCCCCGACGCTGGGCGGTCCATAGTGGGCCTCACATGCCTATCTAACTAATGGCGCGCTTCCCGCCGCCGCTCGATAGTGGTCCGAGCGTCTTCCTGAGCTCACTCTCGAAGAACTTGACGTTGGTCGCAGCGGGCTCACGGGTCAAACGATGCTGTGGAAACGTTGTTGCGGGTGTCGGCCCGACGAGCCGGTGGCTGCTGTTGCTGGCGTGGGGGAGGAGAGTGCACCGTGGTTGCAGCGTCTCCAGTCCTTCTACCACCGGTGTGCACCGACTCAATAGAGCGCTGACACGAAGGTCCCGCTGGTCGCGGTTCATCTTTATTGGCAAAGCTGTAGAGGTTCCGAATGGTGGCTCTCCACTCGCCGAGCTTCTCCGCAGAAGGAGGGAAGTCGAGGAGCAGTTGCACGGGTGCCAACGCTTCTGCTGGCGTGGGTGGCGGCGAAAGCTGCGTGGACCGTGACGTGCTTCGACTTCTAACCACGTTAGAAGGAGCTCTATCACGGTCTCGCGTCGTTTCCGCTAGCCTCCGGGTGCGCACGCCGGTCCGGTGCATCCTGAGAGTGATGCAAAGGGCTCTTCCCGTGGCAGCGCCCGGGGGCACCGGCATCGTCGCGTTGCTCGTCACGCGTGGCCTAGGAAGACCGCGCCGCCCATGGGCAGTACGGCCCCACCCTCAGACCCAGCGGCGTGTGGCTTGTCGTCTTGGACACGAACGACGCCGCTTTCCTGGCTCTGATTGCCAGAGTGTCGTGGATGCTCGCAGGCCATGCCTTCGCCACCATCCGCGGCCGCCCCGTTGCCCGCCCGCGCTGGTACTGGCGGTCCGGCTCCAGACGATTCGATCGCTATGATCCCCTTCTTCTTCGGGGCCATGGAGATGATGAAGTCGATGCGTTAACTTTTAGACCAGATTTTCACAGCCTTAGCGCCCCTACCCGACGCACCAAAGATGTCGGGGGAACGACACCTATGGGATCCTGGGGAATCCCTTCTACGGTTGGCGGGGCGTGGAGTTGCGCAAAGAGCAGGTCTACCGATCAACGCGAGGGGATTTTTTACCTAGGTTCGGGCTGAAAACGATGCATAATACCCTAGTCCTACTTGTCTGTGTTTATTTGGTGTTCGTGAGCTCTTGAACTAGCTGCGGTGCATGCCTAGTCCAAAAAGTTTTAATCCTTCCTTAGTAAGCCTCGGGCCTCCTTTTATATGTCAACGGGGTCGCCACACTGGCACACAGGAGGTGGAAAGTATCTACAGTGTACAAGTCTATCGCCTGGCATCATAGGACAAACACATTTAATGCGTTGCCTATGTGCCCTCTTTGCTTTATCGGGGACGACAACAAGGCTCGTCTCGTCCGTCGCCGCTTCGTCTTGCTCCGATGCGCGTCCAAGCTGACGAGACATGCAGCGCCATGCTGGCTAGCTGGTCGCCGTGCTGGTGCGGTGACAGGGTCTTCACGAAGATCTGCATGTCACCACACAGGTACTTGACTAGTTAGCCTAGAAGCTGCATGCTGCCATGCAGGCGCCTGCCTAGTTGGCGGGCTGGCTGCCGCATCGGAACGGTCGCGGGGCAGTGAAACGTTGGTGGGTACGGGCCTAGTCGTGGCCTCGCAGATGCCCTCGGTAAGCGCCTTGCCGGGGTCTCGCGGGCGTCCCCGGCAAGGATCCTGCCGGGGGTCTTCAGCCGTCCCCGACAAGGATCTTGCAGAGGGTCTTCGGTCGTCCCCAACAAGGATCTTGCCGGGGGTCTTCGTCTTTTGGTTCTTATCTAGACTTGCAGGCCTTCGGTCTTCACAAAGATCTGCATGCCACCACGCAGGCGCCCCTGAGCCTCGGTCTTGATGTTGTCGATGGCGTCAGAACTCTCAGGCTCAAGGGTGGCGGCCTTGCTGCTGGTGGGCAAGTCGCCCCAGCAAGGCTCTTGCCGGGGCTGTGTAGGCCACCCCGGCAAGGGCCTTGCCTGGGGAAATCCATCTTGCCCCTTTGATCTTCATGCTGCTGGCTTGAGTGTTGCCTTGGCAGTATCGTACCTTTCCTTCCTCTGCCCCACCAAGCATGGCCGTAGGTGTGGCTACGACTGCCCGGGCACAAGTAAAGGGGTACAGAAAGGCCCCTACTTTTGTACACCGACATGTAGCTAGTATACCATAGATTAGCTAGTATCATATATATGCATGATACTCCCTCCTTTTATATCTCAAAGCTAGTATCATACAATAGTATCATATATATATGCATGATACTAGTATATGACACTCTCCACTATGAGTAGCCCTAAGTATAGCCTAACGAAAACACCCACATGTGGGTTTTTGACTTTAATTATATGCACTAAAATGCAAGGTAAGTGCAAAGAATGACTTAAATGTAGCAGACGACCTGAAATGGGCCGGAATGATGTAGCTAGTAACTGACGATTTGTAGTCCAAAGTGCCGCGTCTCCTTTTGGAAACTATGATCCTTCTTGTGAGATGATCCGGTATGGAAGGTGCAAGCACCAAAACTTGTGACGAACTTTACCAAAAATTTTCCATGCAATCGTGAGAGCACGTGTAACACCCCGGATGTAACTTGCCATATTTGTAACTCCAACTCTTGCCATTTTCGGCAATGTGATTTGATTTTCCCTCCGTGGTTGGGTTTCCCTTCGTTTTGCATTTTGTCCTTGTCATGCATTTCATGTCATGTCATCATGTGCATCGTATTTGCATACGTGTTCGTTTCATGGATCCGAGCATTTTCCCCGTTGTCCGTTTTGCAACCCGGCACTCCTATGTTCCCTGGCGTCCCTTTTTGCTCTTTTTCATGTGCGGGTATTAAACTTTTTTGGAATGGACCAAGGTTTGTCAAGCGGCCTTGGTATAGCACCGGTAGACCGCCTGTCAAGTTTCGGGTCATTCGGAGGTCGTTTGATACTCCAACGGTTAACCGAGTAACCGAAAAGCTTCTTTTGTGTGCAGCCCAACACCCCCTTCAAAGTGGCCCAAAACCCATCTAAGTCACTTCCATGTCCATCGCCGTTCGATCACGATCGCGTGGTCGAAAACCGCACTCCATTTGGAGCTTCCTAGCTCCCTCTACCTATAAATATGTGTCCCTCCCGGATATTTCGGGCAGATGAACCCTAGACTTCCTCTTCCCTCCGCGCCGCCGGACATGTCCGCCCACACGGACGCGTCCACCCCGCCGCCACGTCGCCCGGACCAATCCCGGGGCAACACGTCACCCCGCCGCCGCTCCTGGCCAGTGGCGTCGCGCCACGTTCATGCCATGTTCATCATGCCATAACTCTTTGTATACCGCCCCGTTTCGTGCATATAATATGTCAAGTTGTTCGACTCGATGAGTACATCATTGCATCTCATTTCGTCATTTTCATTTGAGCTCATCTTGATGCCCGAAATGCTGTTAGAAGAGGGCTATGTGATGTTAGATTCAGATCTGTTTCAGAACATTTACTTTTGTCATTTTTGCCATGATTGAGGTGTGCACCCTATGAAGTTGAGTCCTACATGTGTTTTGTAATATGCCATGCCATCTTTACAGGGGTGTATGCCATGTATTTTCGTGATCTTTGTGGTGACTAGCACAAGCATGCAAACTAGGGTACATAATGTTGCTGATTTCAGGGACTTAGTAATTTCACTAAGTCATTCCCTGCTGTTATTTTTATGCCATGTGTTCATGTTGTTTCAGAGAGATCTATGCCTCTTTTGAGCATAATCAGTAAGGGTGTTTTGGACATATGGAGTTGCTCTATCCATACATGCCTTTTTTTGTAATTATGAAGTGCCATAGCTTGAGTAAATTGAGCTCTACTTTTGCTATAAAATGTTACTGGCAGGTTGTTTACATGTTATTCGATTTTGCCAAGCTTGTTGTAGTTGATCCTCGCATGCTATATTGTTGTTCTTGCCATGTATAGCTTCTATGCCATGTCTTCTTGATGGATGTATGCTTAGTCTATCATTTAATGCTCTGTAGTGAGTGCATCTAGCTCGTAAACATGCCAACTTGTGATCTGTTTTGACATGTCCAGTTTTCTGCAAAGTCTGAAAACTGTAACGAAACTTGCTTATTTGACATTGGTGTTATTATATTTTCTGGTCCTTTTTGGCTCATGGTCATTAAGGGAGTTTTGTTCAATGCTTTGATTAGATTCATGCCATGCCTTGTTTTGCTATGTCCTGTTCCTGTAGCATGTGGGTTGCTTGCTCTAAACATGCCATCCTGATGTTAATTTCTGGCATGTTGATTTCTCAAAGTCTGTGAACCTGATTATGTTTTGCACTTTTGCCATGCTTGTTTGAACCTATTATGTTGTGATTTAGCGGTAGCTCAGTGTTCATCTTTTCAAAGTCTGAAACCTGTAACGAAACTTGCTTAATTGACATGGGTGTTATTATATTTTCTGATCCCTTTTGGCTTATGGTCAGTAAGGGACTTTTGTTCTATGCTTTGAGTAGATTCATGTCATGCCATATTTGGATATGTCCTGATCCTGTAGCAGGTTGTTTGCTTGCTCTAAACATGTCTTCCTGATGTTAATTTCTGGCATGTTGATTTCGCTTAAGTCTGTGAACCTGTTATCTTTTGCACTTTTGCCATGCTTTTTTGAACCTGTTGTGTTGTGATTTAGTCATAGCTCATTGTTCATATTTTGTCAAGCATCTTGAGTAGTTCACGGCCATATGCTTTTTTGGTACGTTTGGGTGCAGTAGCTTAATTTCTTGTTGCTTGCTAAATGGCATCATGCTGTTAATGGCAGAATCTTGTCATTCTTGTTTTGCTTGTCATTTGCAAACCGTGCATCCGATTCCGGTGATCTTTATATCGATTTCAACCGAAATCATCTCACCTTTCCAGTGGCATACTTGGTTTTCCAATATTATGCCTTGTTCATCTTTTCCTTCCGGAGCATGCATATGCATTGCATACCACATCTCGCATACCATGCCATGTTTTGCATCATGTTGATTGCGCATTGCATCGTGGTTGATAGTTGTTCCTTTGCTTGTGTTCTTGTTCTGGGTAGAGCCGGGAGACGAGTACGTGAACGAGGAACCTGTTGAGAACGCTTTCGAGGATCAAGCTTTCGACAACCCTGAGAACCTTGCAGGCAAGATGACCATACCCTCGAAATCACTTCTATCTTTGCTTGCTAGTTGCTTGCTCTTTTGCTATGCCTATGCTGCGATACCTACCACTTGCTTATCATGCACCCCATATTGTTAAATCAAGCCCCTAACCCACCTTGTCCTAGCAAACCGTTGTTTGGCTATGTTACCGCTTTTGCTCAGCCCCTCTTATACCGTTGTTAGTTGCAGGTGAAGATGAAGTTTGTTCCTTGTTGGAACATGGAGTTGTTGTTCCTTGATTGGAACATGTTTACTTGATGGGATATCACAATATATCTTATTTAATTAATGCATCTATATATTTGGTAAAGGGTGGAAGGCTCGGCCTTATGCCTGGTGTTTTGTTCCACTCTTGCCGCCCTAGTTTCCGTCATATCGGTATTATGTTCCTGGATTTTGCGTCCCTAACGCGGTCGGGTGATTTATGGGACCCCCTTGATAGTTCGCTTTGAATAAGACTCCTCCAACAAGGCCCAACCTTGGTTTTACCATTTGCCTCACCACCACCTACTTTTCCCTTGGGAGTCGCTCTCTCGAGGATCATCTTTATTTTAGCCCCCCCGGGCCAATGCTTGTCTAAGTGTTGGTCCAAATTAGAGCACCGTGCGGGACCGTCCTGTAAAGCCGTCAATGCGGCTATATCTCCCACGTGTTGAAGCATGACTTAGAGGCATAACCGCATTGAAAGCAATGTCGCAAGTGAGGTAATCTTCACACAACCCATGTAATACAAAAGGGAAAGAGATACATAGTTGGCTTACAATCGCCACTTCACACAAATACATGAATAAAACATTACATCATACAGTTACAATCAGGGCCCGACTACGGAGCCAAAATAAAAGAAGAAACCCCAAAAGCGACAAAGGTCCAAGATCGACCCCAACTGGGCCCACTACTGATCGACTAGAACGAAACAACATAAAGGACAAGATCCTCATCGAGCTCCTCCTTGAGCTCGGGTGCGTCACCTGCACGGTTTCTTCGGCACCTGCAAACTGGTGTAGGAAGTATCTGGTGAGTCATGGGGACTCAGCAATCTCACACCCGCGAGATCAAGACTATTTAAGCTTATAGGTAGGAAAGGATAGTGAGGTGGAGCTGCAGCAAGCGACTAGCATATATGGTGGCTACAACGCAAAAGAGAGCGAGAAAAGAAGGCAACGCACGGTCGTGAAGTTAGAAGTGATCAAAAAGTGATCCTGAAACAACCTACGTCAAACATTACTCCAACACCGTGTTCACTTCCCGGACCCCGCCGAGAAGAGACCATCACGGTTACACACGCGGTTGTTGTGCTTTAGTTAAAGGTCAACTTCGGGTTCTCTACAACCGGACATCAACAAATTCCCATCAGCCTCATAACCACGGGCACGGCTTTCGAAAGATAATACCCTGCAGGGGTGTCCCAACTTAGCCCATCATAAGCTCTCACGGTCAACGAAGGATATTCCTTCTATCGGGAAGACCCGATCAGTCTCGGAATCCCGGACTACAAGACATCTCGGCATTAATAAAACAAGTCCAGCAAAGCCGCCCGGTTGTGCCGACAAATCCTGATAGGAGCTGCACATATCTCGGTCTCAGGGCACATCCGGATGAACACTCCGTACAACTAAAACCAAGCCTCAAGTTGGGTTATGTTGGTACCTGTACGCTTCGCTTATCCGGTGTTGCCCTGAGAACGAGATATGTGCAGCTCCTATCAGGATGTCGGCGCATCGGGCGGCTTTGCTGGACTTGTTTTATTACTGTCGAAATGTCTTGTAGCCGGGATTCCGAGACTGATCGGGTCTTCCCGGGGAGAAGGAATATCCTTCGTTGATCGCGAGAGCTTATCATGGGCTAAGTTGGGACACCCCTGCAAGGTTTGAACTTTCGAAAGCCGTGCCCGCGGTTATGTGGCAGATGGGAATTTGTTAATGTCCGGTTGTAGAAAACCCGAAGTTGATCTTAATTAATAATACATCAACCGCGTGTGTAACCGTGATGGTCTCTTCTCGGCGGAGTCCGGGAAGTGAACACGGTGTTGGAGTTATGCTTGACGTAAGTAGTTTCAGGATCACTTCTTGATCATAGTTGTTCGACCATGCTTTTGCCTTCTCTTCTCGCTCTCATTTGCGCATGTTAGCCACCATATATGCTAGCCGCTTGCTGCAGCTCCACCTCACTACCTTCTCCTACCCATAAGCTTAAATAGTCTTGATCTCGCGGGTGTGAGATTGCTGAGTCCCCGTGACTCACAGATACTTCCAAAACCAGTTTGCAGGTGCCGATGAAACCGTGCAGGTGACGCACCCGAGCTCAAGGAGGAGCTCGATGAAGATCTTGTTCATTGTGTTGTTTCATTTCAGTTGATCAGTAGTGGAGCCCAGTTGGGGTCGATCGGGGATCTGTGTAGCATTTGGGGTAGTCTTCTTTTATTTTGATTCCGTAGTCGGACCTTGATTGTATCTGTATGATGTAATGCTTTAATCATGTATTGTGTGAAGTGGCGATTGTAAGCCAACTATGTATCTCTTTCCCTTATGTATTACATGGGTTGTGTGAAGATTACCTCACATGCGACATTGCTTTCAATGCGGTTATGCCTCTAAGTCGTGCTTCGACACGTAGGAGATATAGACGCATCGAGGGCGTTACAAGTTGGTATCAGAGCCTTCCCCGACCTTAGGTGTTGGGGAACGTAGTAATTTCAAAAAAAAAATTTCCTACGCGCACGCAAGATCATGGTGATGCATAGCAACGAGAGGGGAGAGTGTTGTCTACGTACCCTTGTAGACCGAAGCGGAAGCGTTGACACAACGTAGAGGAAGTAGTCGTACGTTCTCCTCGCGATCCAACCGACCACAGCACCGTTACTCCGGCACCTCCGAGTTCTTGGCACACGTTCAGCTCGATGACGATCCCCGGGCTCCGATCCAGCAAAGCGTCGGGGAAGAGTTCCGTCAGCACGATGGCATGGTGACGATCTTGATGTGTTACCGGCGCAGGGCTTCGCCTAAGCACTGCAATGATATGACCGAGGTGGAATTTGGTGGAAGGGGGCACCGCACACGGCTAAGGAACGATCCGTAGATCAACTTGTGTGTCTTTGGGGTGCCCCCTGCCCCCGTATATAAACGAGCCAAGGGGGAGGGGCTGGCCGGCCAACTCTGGTGCGCCAGGAGAGTCCTACTCCCTCTGGGAGTAGGATTCCCCCCCCCCAATCCTAGTTGGACTAGGATTCTCCAAGGGGGGGAGAGAGAGAGAGGGGGGGCGCCCACCTCTCCTAGTCCTAATAGGACTAGGGAAAGGGGGGGAGGTGCGCAGCCCCTAGGGCAGCCCTCTCACCTCTCCTCCAAGGCCCATGTTGGCCCATTATGCTCCCGGGGGGTTCCGGTAACCCTCCCGGTATTCCGGTAAAATCCTGATTTCACCTGGAATGCATCCGATGTCCAAACATAGGCTTCCAATATATAATTCTTTATGTCTCGACCATTTCGAGACTCCTCGTCAAGTCCGTGATCACATCCGGGACTCCGAACTCCTTCGATACATCAAAATGCATAAACTCAGATGTAACTTTCATCGAAACCTTAAGCGTGCGGACCCTACGGTTCGAGAACAATGTAGACATGACCGAGACACATCTCCGGTCAATAACCAATAGCGGGACCTGGATGCCCATATTGGCTCCTACATATTCTGCGAAGATCTTTATCGGTCAGACCGCATAACAACATACGTTGTTCCCTTTGTCATCGGTATGTTACTTGCCCGAGATTCGATCGTCGGTATCCAATACCTAGTTCAATCTCGTTACCGGCAAGTCTCTTTACTCGTTCCGTAATACATCATCTCACAACTAACACATTAGTTGCAATGCTTGCAAGGCTTATGTGATGTGCATTACCGAGAGGGCCCAGAGATACCTCTCCGACAATCGGAGTGACAAATCCTAATCTCGAAATACGCCAACCCAACATGTACCTTCGGAGACACCTGTAGAGCACCTTTATAATCACCCAGTTACGTTGTGACGTTTGGTAGCACACAAAGTGTTCCTACGGTAAACGGGAGTTGCATAATCTCATAGTTAAAGGAACATGTATAAGTCATGGATAAAAGCAATAGCAACATACTAAACAATCGGGTGCTATGCTAATGGAATGGGTCATGTCAATCAGATCATTCAACTAATGATGTGATCTCGTTAATCAAATAACAACTCTATGTTCATGGTTAGGAAACATAACCATCTTTGATTAATGAGCTAGTCAAGTAGAGGCATACTAGTGACACTCTGTTTGTCTATGTATTCACACATGTATTATGTTTCCAGTTAATACAATTCTAGCATGAATAATAAACATTTATCATGATATAAGGAAATAAATAATAACTTTATTATTGCCTCTAGGGCATATTTCCTTCAGTCTCCCACTTGCACTAGAGTCAATAATCTAGATCACATCACCATGTTATTAACATCAATAGTTCACATCATCATGTGATTAACACCCATAGTTCACATCGATATGTGACCAACACCCAAAGGGTTTACTAGATTCAGTAATCTAGTTCACATCGCTATGTGATTAACACCCAAAGAGTACTACGGTGTGATCATGTTTTGCTTGTGAGAGAAATTTAGTCAACGGGTCTGCCACATTCAGATCCGTTATGTATTTTGCAATTTTCTATGTCTACAATGCTCTGCACGGAGCTACTTTAGCTAATTGCTCCCACTTTCAATATGTATCTAGATTGAGACTTAGAGTCATCTAGATTAGTGTCAAAACTTGCATCGACGTAACCTTTTACGACGAACCTTTTTGTCACCTCCATAATCGAGAAACATATCCTTATTTTACTAAGGATAATTTTGACCGATGTCCAGTGATCTACTTCCTAGATCACTATTGTATTCCCTTGCTTAACACAGTGTAGGGTATACAATAGATCTGGTACATAGCATGGCATACTTTATAGAATCTATGGCTGAGGCATAGGAAATGGCTTTCATTCTCTTTCTATCATCTGCCGTGGTCGGGCTTTGAGTCTTACTCAATTTCATACTTTGTAACACAGGCAAGAACTCTTTCTTTGACTGTTCCATTTTGAACTACTTCAAAATCTTGTCAAGGTATGTACTCATTGAAAAAACTTATCAAGCGTCTCGATCTATCTCTATAGATCTTGATGCTCGATATGTAAGTAGCTTCCCCGAGGTCTTTCTTTGAAAAACTCTTTTCAAACACTCCTTTATGCTTTGCAGAATAATTCTACATTATTTCCGATCAACAATATGTCATACACATATACTTATCAGAAATGTTGTAGTGCTCCCACTCACTTTCTTGTAAATACAGGCTTCACCATAAGTCTGTATAAAACTATATGCTTTGATCAACTTATCAAAGCGTATATTCCAACTCTGAGATGCTTGCACCAGTCCATAGATGGATCGCTGGAGCTTGCTCACTTTATTAGCACCTTTATGGTCGACAAAACCTTCTGGTTGTATCATATACAACTCTCCATTAAGGAATGCAGTTTTGTTTATCCATTTGCCAGATTTCATAAAATGCGGCAATTGCTAACATGATTCGGACAGACTTAAGCATAGATACGAGTGAGAAACTCTCATCGTAGTCAATACTTTGAACTTTGTCGAAAAAACCCTTTTTTTCGACAATTCTAGCTTTGTAGATAGTAACACTACTATCAGTGTCCGTCTTCCTCTTGAAGATCCATTTATTCTTAATTGCTTACCGATCATCGGGCAAGTCAACCAAAGTCCAAACTTTGTTCTCATACATGGATCATATCTCAGATTTCATGGCCTCAAACCATTTCACGGAATTTGGGCTCATCATCGCTTCCTCATAGTTCGCAAGTTCGTCATGGTCTAGTAACATGACTTCCAGAACAAGATTACCGTACCACTCTGGTGCGGATCTCACTCAGGTTTACCTACGAGATTCGGTAGTTACTTGATCTGAAGTTACATGATCATCATCATTAGCTTCCTCACTAATTGGTGTAGTAGTCACAAGAACAGATTTCTGTGATGAACTACTTTCCAATAAGGGAGAAGGTACAATTACCTTATCAAGTTTTCTACTTTCCTCCCACTCACTTCTTTCGAGAGAAACTCTTTCTCTAGAAAGTTTCCGAACTTAGCAACAAAAGTCTTGCCTTCGGATCTGTGATAGAAGGTGTATCCAACAGTTTCCTTTGGATATCCTATGAAGACACATTTCTCCGATTTGGGTTCGAGCTTATCAGGTTGAAGCTTTTTCACATAAGCATCGCAGCCCCAAACTTTAAGAAACGACAGCTTAGGTTTATTGCTAAACCATAGTTCATACGGTGTCGTCTCAACGGATTTAGATGGTGCCCTATTTAATGTGAATGCAGCTGTCTCTAATGCATAATCCCAAAAACGATAGTGGTAAATCAGTAAGAGACATCATGTATCACACTATATCTAATAAAGTGCGTTTATGACGTTCGGACACACCATTATGCTATGGTGTTCCAGGTGGCATTAGTTTGTGAAACAATTTCCACGTTGTTTTAATTGAAGGCCAAACTCGTAACTCAAATATTTGTCTCTGCAATCAGATCGTAGAAACTTAATTTTTCTTGTTACGATGATTCTTCACTTCACTCTGAAATTCTTTGAACGTTTCAAATGTTTCAGACTTGTGTTTCATTTAAGTAGATATACTAATATCTGCTCAAATCATCTGTGAAGTTCAGATAATAATGATATTTGCCACGAGCCTCAACACTCATCAGACTGCATACATTAGTATGTATTATTTCCAATAAGCCAGTTGCTTGCTCCATTGTTCCGGAGAACGGCGTTTTAGTCATCTTGCCTATGAGGCATGGTTCGCAAGCATCAAGTGATTCATAATCAAGTGATTCCAAAATCCCATCAGCATGGAGTTTCTTCATGCGTTTTACACCAATATGACCCAAACGGCAGTGGCACAAATAAGTTGCACCATCATTATTAACTTTGCATCTTTTGGCTTCAATATTATGAATATGTGTATCACTACGATCGAGATCCAACAAACCATTTTCGTTGGTGTGTATGACCATAGAAGGTTTTATTCATGTAAATGGAACAACAATTATTCTCTAATTTACATGAATAACTGTTTTGCAATAAACATGATCAGATCATATTCATGCTCAACGCAAACACCAAATAACACTTATTTAGTTTCAACACTAATCCCGAAAGTATAGGGAGTGTGTGATCAATCTTGGAACCACTTCCAACACACATCGTCACCTTGCCCTTTAACTAGTCTTTGTTCATTCTGCAACTCCCGTTTCGAGTTACTAATCTTAGCAACTTGAACTAGTACCAAATACTGAGGGGTTGCTATGAACACTAGTAAAGTACACATCAATAACATGTATATCAAATATACTTATGTTCACTTTGCCATCCTTCTTATCCGCCAATAACTTGGGGCAGTTCCGCTTCCAGTGACCAGTCCCTTTGCAGTAGAAGCACTTAGTCTCAGGCTTAGGACCAGACTTGGGCTTTTTCACTTGAGCAGCAACTTGCTTGCCGTTCTTCTTGAAGTTCCCCTTCTTTCCTTTTGCCCTTTTCTTGAAACTAGTGATCTTGTCAATCATCAACACTTGATGTTTTTCTTTGATTTCTACCTTCGCTGATTTTAGCATCGCGAAGAGCTTGGGAATATTTTCCGTTATCCCTTGCATATTATAGTTCATCACGAAGTTCTACTAACTTGGTGATGGTGACTAGAGAATTCTGTCAATCACTATATTATCTGGAAGATTAACTCCCACTTGATTCAAGCGATTGTAGTACCCAGACAATCTGAGCACATGCTCACTAGTTGAGCGATTCTCCTCCATCTTTTAGCTATAGAACTTGTTGGAGACTTCATATCTCTCAACTCAGGTATTTGCTTGAAATATTAACTTCAACTCCTAGAACATCTCATATGCTCCATGACGTTCAAAACGTCTTTGAAGTCCCGATTCTAAGCAGTTAAGCATGGTGCACTAAACTATTAAGTAGTCATCATATTGAGCTAGCAAAACGTTCATAATGTCTGCATCTGCTCCTGCAATAGGTCCGTCACCTAGCGGTGCATCAAGGACATAATTCTTCTGTGCAGCAATGAGGATAAACCTTAGATCACGGATCCAATCCGCATCATTGCTACTAACATTTTTCAACACAATTTTCTCTAGGAACATATCAAAATAAACACAGGGAAGCAACAACGCGAGCTATTGATCTACAACATAGATATGCTAATACTACCAGGACTAAGTTCATGATAAATTTAAGTTCAATTAATCATATTACTTAAGAACTCCCACTTAGATAGATATCCCTCTAATCCTCTAAGTGATCACGTGATCCAAATCAACTAAACCATGTCCGATCATCACGTGAGATGGAGTAGTTTCAATGGTGAACATCACTATGTTGATCATATCTACTATATGATTCACGCTCGACCTTTCGGTCTCCATGTTCCGAGGCCATATCTGTTATATGCTAGGCTCGTCAAGTATAACCTAAGTATTCCGCGTGTGCAACTGTTTTGCACCCGTTGTATTTGAACGTAGAGCCTATCACACCCGATCATCACGTGGTGTCTCAGCACGAAGAACTTTCGCAACGGTGCATACTCAGGGAGAACACTTCTTGATAATTTAGTGAGAGATCATCTTATAATGCTACCGTCAATCAAAGCAAGATAAGATGCATAAAAGGATAAACATCACATGCAATCAATATAAGTGATATGATATGGCCATCATCATCTTGTGCTTGTGATCTCCATCTTCGAAGCACCGTCATGATCACCATCGTCACCGGCGCGACACCTTGATCTTCATCGCAGCATCGTTGTCGTCTCGCCAATCTTATGCTTCCACGACTATCACTACCGCTTAGTAATAAAGTAAAGCATTACATCGCGATTGCATTGCATACAATAAAGCGACAACCATATGGCTCCTGCCAGTCGCCGATAACTCGGTTACAAAACATGATCATATCATACAATAAAATTTTAGCATCATGTCTTGACCATATCACATCACAACATGCCCTGCAAAAACAAGTTAGACGTCCTCTACTTTGTTGTTGCAAGTTTTACGTGGCTGCTACGGGCTTAAGCAAGAACTCATCTTACCTACGCATCAAAACCACAACGATAGTTTGTCAAATAGACTCCGTTTTAACCTTCTCAAGGACCGGGCGTAGCCACACTCGGTTCAACTAAAGTTGGAGAGACAGTCTTCCGCAAGCCATCTATGTGCAAAGCACTTCGAGGGAACCGGTCTCGCGTAAGCGTACGCGTAAGGTTGGTCCGGATCGTCTCGTCCAACAATACCGCTGAACCAAAGTATGACATGCTGGTAGGCAGTATGACTTGTATCGTCCACAACTCACTTGTGTTCTACTCGTGCAAATAACATCAAACCATAAAAACCTAGGCTCGGATGCCACTGTTGGGGAACGTAGTAATTTCAAAAAAAAATTTCCTACGCGCACGCAAGATCATGGTGATGCATAGCAACGAGAGGGGAGAGTGTTGTCTACGTACCCTTGTAGACCGAAGCGGAAGCGTTGACACAACGTAGAGGAAGTAGTCGTACGTTCTCCTCGCGATCCAACCGATCACAGCACCGTTACTCCGGCACCTCCGAGTTCTTGGCACACGTTCAGCTCGATGACGATCCCCGGGCTCCGATCCAGCAAAGCGTCGGGGAAGAGTTTCGTCAGCACGACGGCGTGGTGACGATCTTGATGTGTTACCGGCGCAGGGCTTCGCCTAAGCACTGCAATGATATGACCGAGGTGGAATTTGGTGGAAGGGGGCACCGCACACGGCTAAGGAACGATCCGTAGATCAACTTGTGTGTCTTTGGGGTGCCCCCTGCCCCCGTATATAAAGGATCCAAGGGGGAGGGGCTGGCCGGCCAACTCTGGTACGCCAGGAGAGTCCTACTCCCTCTGGGAGTAGGATTCCCCCCCCCCAATCCTAGTTGGACTAGGATTCTCCAAGGGGAGAGAGAGAGAGAGAGGGGGCGCCCACCTCTCCTAGTCCTAATAGGACTAGGGAAAGGGGGGAGGCGCGCAGCCCCTAGGGCAGCCCTCTCACCTCTCCTCCAAGGCCCATGTTGGCCCATTATGCTCCCGGGGGGTTCCGGTAACCCTCCCGGTATTCCGGTAAAATCCTGATTTCACCTGGAATGCATCCGATGTCCAAACATAGGCTTCCAATATATAATTCTTTATGTCTCGACCATTTCGAGACTCCTCGTCATGTCCGTGATCACATCCGGGACTCCGAACTCCTTCGGTACATCAAAATGCATAAACTCAGATGTAACTGTCATCGAAACCTTAAGCGTGCGGACCCTACGGTTCGAGAACAATGTAGACATGACTGAGACACATCTCCGGTCAATAACCAATAGCGGGACCTGGATGCCCATATTGGCTCCTACATATTCTGCGAAGATCTTTATCGGTCAGACCGCATAACAACATACGTTGTTCCCTTTGTCATCGGTATGTTACTTGCCCGAGATTCGATCGTGGGTATCCAATAACTAGTTCAATCTCGTTACCGGCAAGTCTCTTTACTCGTTCCGTAATACATCATCTCACAACTAACACATTAGTTGCAATGCTTGCAAGGCTTATGTGATGTGCATTACCGAGAGGGCCCAGAGATACCTCTCCGACAATCGGAGTGACAAATCCTAATCTCGAAATACGCCAACCCAACATGTACCTTCGGAGACACCTGTAGAGCACCTTTATAATCACCCAGTTACGTTGTGACGTTTGGTAGCACACAAAGTGTTCCTACGGTAAACGGGAGTTGCATAATCTCATAGTTAAAGGAACATGTATAAGTCATGGATAAAAGCAATAGCAACATACTAAACGATCAGGTGCTATGCTAATGGAATGGGTCATGTCAATCAGATCATTCAACTAATGATGTGATCTCGTTAATCAAATAACAACTCTTTGTTCATGGTTAGGAAACATAACCATCTTTGATTAATGAGCTAGTCAAGTAGAGGCATACTAGTGACACTCTGTTTGTCTATGTATTCACACATGTATTATGTTTCCAGTTAATACAATTCTAGCATGAATAATAAACATTTATCATGATATAAGGAAATAAATAATAACTTTATTATTGCCTCTAGGGCATATTTCCTTCATTAGGAGCCCCCACTAATTGATCGTTTTTAGCGGCCGAGTTGTGTCTAGAAAAATGTTTTGAGTCATTTAGGAATTATGTATCGGAGAGTTAGGAATTCTTTTTACTTCCCAGTCTCCTCATCGCTCTGGTAAGGCATCCTGACGTAGAGTTTTGACTCTTCTCTTCTCAAATTTCACTAAATTTTTTTTTTAGGATCACGCGGGTATCTTAGAATCGTTCCGATGGTTTTGTGATGACAACATCGTCTTGGTGCCTCCTGTCAGCAGGGGTTTAGTGGAAGTGTCCCGGGGAGTTGAGCTCTGAGGTGTTGTCATCATAATTTTATCGTTGCAGTTCTGGAATACCTGAGTTTAGTACGCCGACATCGAAAATCTCTTTTGTATAGTTGTTGGTGAGATAACCCTGATAGCCCAGTACTGAGGCGAGTGCGGGAGTATTGCCATAACCCGTATAACGGATGCTTTTCGAAGGTTGAGGTAGACGATTTTCGAAGGTTTCTTGGTTATGTGTTGAAGGATGGATACAACTGGATCTAGGTATTGTTAGTTTGGGTGATATATTTTGTGTCCCCTGTATCCCCAACACCTGATTGCATAACGAGAAAGTTTCGGGAGTTTATAAGTGGGAATTCAAGTATCACGTAGGAATTCTTTCCAACAGACACATGATACGATAGGGGATCTATCATATGTTTGTTTCTGGCTTATTATGCAAGCCAATCCTTTGTTTTGTTTTGTTTTGTGGTAGTCGAGTTGCTTCGAAGTCAAGTGTTGATTCCATACCTTATTCTAAATGGTGTTCTCATACTTCCATGTGAATACCAATCCTTCGTGATAATCGAGTTTGTCTTTTCAATCCTTTCCAACCGGTGTGCTTCTCTCAAAGTAAATCCGATCATTCCAACATTCGCAAGATCAATTCTAAGCTTTTTCTCAACGGTGTTTGCTTCATCCGTTCCAAGTTGTCTTTGTTTTCCCGCCCTCCCACCCTTTTCTTCAAGGATTCAGATTTCTTAATCAAGTGTCCTTTTTATTGATGAGAAGTCTCTCCATTCTTTTCTTTCAATGTTCTTATCCGGTGTTTTCCCATGAAGATACTAATGGAGCTTCAAGTTTATTATTCTTCATTCTTTTCTTCTCTGGTGGATTCAATTCAAGCTTTCGGTGTTGATCATATCTCTTTCCTCGTCTCGAATGTTTTCTCATGCCGGTGCACCTCTTAATCATCCACTTCTCGCTATTCATTTGTTCCGAAGTGCTGAAGATATCTCTGAAGATTCGTGTTTTTCACTCCGCATCAATTCTTACTATTTCGAGATTGTTATCTTATTCAAGCCATTTAAATCAACCGGTGCAACCTCCCTGTCAAGTAATCTTTTCCAACGGTGTTTTCTTTTCAGTGGGCCCTAACCCACAGGTCTTTTCCCAGGATCTTACCTGACTCTTCTAATTTTCCCAGGGTTATTCTCAAATGCTTTTCCAAGTTTGACGTAAGAATGAATTTTCATCAGCCATGTGTCTTTCTCCAAGATCTTTCAAATTCTTTTCATCATTAGTTCAACCTTTCCAATTCTCATTCCGGAGTGCTTCAACAATTCATGGTGGTGTTTCTCGTCATCATTCTCCACATTGGAAGACCGAAGAAGTGTTTCCCTTAAATCTTGTCCATTCTCTTGAAGATGCGTGGTTCTAGATTGATGCCATTCTCTCATAATTGTTTCGATTGTGAGAATTCTTTTCATACCCATCCGGAGCATTTCATGAGTTGTTTCCATTTCTTTTCCCCGTAGGCCATCATTTCATAATTCCTCATTCTCAGCTTTCAGCTCTTGTTTTCCAAATCTTACCGGTGCATCATTCAAGTATTCTCTATTCAGCTCGTGATCTATTCGTTCATTTTTATCTAAATTCTCTCAAGTATCTTCGTTCGTTTGCTAATTCTTCCCGGTGTTTCTTTATCTTTTCTCCGTTCGTTTTCAATTCTTACGGTGGTTCGTTCAAGATTTCACTTCCTTCGTTATCATATTAATTCATTCGTTGTTTCCAAATTCCACCGGTGGTTACATCAATACCTTCCCAAGTTTGCGCCATATCTATCTTAATCCTTTCTATGAGAATAAGTAGTATGCCAAATCCGTTGCTTGTCATCAATTTAAATTGGGCAAGGATACACATAACGTAATTCTTATTATTGTTTCATCCAAGTGATCTAATTTCTTCTTTCCGGAGTTGCTCATCATATCACATTCTCAGTTCGATATGCTTCATCTTTTCTTTTCGGAGTTCCAAGCTCTCTCAATTATCTCATCGTGAAGATCCATCTAAAATCGTTGCAAGGCTTCACTTTGTGTTTTCGACTTCTCTCTCTTTCTATCATCCTTGTTTTACCGGAGTTCTTCATGGAAGGTTCACATGATGGTTTATCAAGGTCCCTTTTCATTATTCAATTGTTCTTCAAGATTTTCTCTCGAAATTATGATCCACCAATCTACTCAAAATTAAACATGGTGTTCAACACATGTTTTGTCTTGAGGAGTTCAAGCATTCTTCATCTTGCATTCAAGTGCAATTCTTTCTACCTTATCTTTGGAGGTGGTGTTATGTCACTCTTGACAATTTCACTTCATGTTTCATGATTCATAAGTTGTCCAGAATGACATATTTTAAACCCATCATTTTCAATTTGTTCATGAGATCCTTTGCAATCCATAAATCTCTTCATTGGAGTCATCTTGTGTCATGGTTTCACCTAAATCCTTCCCTAAGGAATGGTGCTATTATGGTGCTTATCAATGATCCAAGTTTTCTCCTATCCTCTTGGTGAAAGAAGTTTTTCATCGCCTTGGTGCTCTCACTCAAAATCAATGGCTTCCTTTAGTGGCCGTTTGTGACCTCATAATTTTGGGATGTCTTCCATTAGCCCACATCAAGCCTACTCTTTATGTTGTTGTTGTTTTTCCAACAACTTCGTTCGACCATTCTCCTAAAGATGCTTTTACAAGCTCATTTGTGGCAGAGGTTGGCATTTTCTTCTCCATTCCCTTATCTCAATTATCTATCTTCTATTCTTTTGTCCCGAAGGCATTGTGATGTTTTCTTCAACCCATCATCTCATTTTGGAGATCATGATCTTTTCCTTGCTTATCCATTTAACCGGAGTGTCGTGTTTTCATTCGAGCTCTCTCATCTTATCAAGTCTTGCATCTCTTCTCAACCGGAGTGCTGTCTGAAATCTTTCTTACCCCTTGTGCCATTCTTTTAATAGTTACGGAGGCAGTGTGTTGTTAATTTCAGCAAGTATCCTCTCATCTTGTCAAGATCATGTTCAAATCCCTTCCATTTTCAGTCGGAGTGCTGCCCAAATTATATCATTCTTATTCCTTCTCTATCTTGTTTTAACCGGAGTGGTGTCAATATCTATCTTGTCAATTAACCTCTTGGTTCTCGTCGTATCCCATGTTCCTCTTTTCTAAAGGAGTGCTTGCAATCTCCTCATCTCCATTGTATTCTCTCTTTCACTTTGTTCAACCTCTCAAGGTTCATGGTTTCACTCGTTTGTCGAAGAAGAAACTTAGTTTTACCTCTTATCTTTCTCTTTCTTTTCTCTCCGGTGCCATCCTAGATCTCGGGACGAGATCCTCTCGTAGTGGTGGAGTGTTGAAACACCCCGGATGTAACTTGCCATATTTGTAACTCCAACTCTTGCCATTTTCGGCAATGTGATTTGATTTTCCCTCCGTGGTTGGGTTTCCCTTCGTTTTGCATTTTGTCCTTGTCATGCATTTCATGTCATGTCATCATGTGCATCGCATTTGCATACGTGTTCGTTTCATGGATCCGAGCATTTTCCCCGTTGTCCATTTTGCAACCCGGCACTCCTATGTTCCCCGGCGCCCGTTTTCGCTCTTTTTCGTGTGCGGGTATTAAACTTTTTCGGAATGGACCGAGGTTTGTCAAGCGGCCTTGGTATAACACCGGTAGACCGCCTGTCAAGTTTCGGGTCATTCGGAGGTCGTTTGATACTCCAACGATTAACCGAGTAACCGGAAAGCCTCTTTTGTGTGCAGCCCAACACCCCCTTCAAAGTGGCCCAAAACCCATCTAAGTCACTTCCATGTCCATCGCCGTTCGATCACGATCGCGTGGTCGAAAACCGCACTCCATTTGGAGCTTCCTAGCTCCCTCTACCTATAAATATGTGTCCCTCCCGGATATTTCGGGCAGATGAACCCTAGCCTTCCTCTTCCCTCCGCGCCGCCGGACATGTCCGCCCGCCGGCGGACGCGTCCACCCCGCCGCCACGTCACCCGGACCAATCCAGGGGCGACACGTCACCCCGCCGCCGCTCCTGGCCAGTGGCGTCGTGCCACGTCGCCCCCAGCGCCTCTCCCCCGCGCCCCTCTCTCTCGTCCCTCCGCCGCCGGCCCGCTCGGCCCGGGGTGGGCCCGCCCGGCCCGATCCGCCCCGCACCGCCCGCGCGAGCGCCCCCGCGCCTGCCGCCTGCGCCGGCGAGCGCCCGCCGCCGCCGTTCGTTCCCGCGCCGCCCGCGCCTCGCCTCCAGCTCCCCGCCGCCGCGCGCCTCCCCGCGGGCCCGCGCCTGTCCCCGCCGCCACTCGGATCCGCGCCGCCACCGGCCCTTGCCGTCTCCCCGCGCCGCCCGCGCCATCGCCGGCCCCGTCCTCCGGCGACCATCCCCGTCCGCTCCGGCGAGGTCCGGCCGACCTCGATTCGCGCGCCGCCTCGATCTAGATCCAGATCCAGGTTGACTTTCCCCTCCCCGAAATTTCTCTAAGTCCCGAATATTTTGCATAATCATGCCATGTTCATCATGCCATAACTCGCTGTATACTGCCCCGTTTCGTGCACATAATATGTCAAATTGTTAGACTCGATGAGTACATCATTGCATCTCATTGCGTCATTTTCATTTGAGCTCATCTTGATGCCCGAAATGCTGTTAGAAGAGGGCTATGTGATGTTAGATTCAGATCTGTTTCAGAACATGCACTTTTGTCGTTTTTGCCATGATTGATGTGTGCACCCTATGAAGTTGAGTCCTACATGTGTTTTGTAATATGCCATGCCATATTTACAGGGGTGTATGCCATGTATTTTCGTGATATTTGTGGTGACTAGCACAAGCATGCAAACTAGGGTACATAATGTTGCTGATTTCAGGGACTTTGTAATTTCACTGTCATTCCCTACTGTTATTTTTATGCCATGTGTTCATGTTGTTGCAGAGAGATCTATGCCTATTTTGAGCATGATTAGTAAGGGTGTTTTGAACATATGGATTTTATCTATCCATCCATGCCTTTGTTTGTAATTATGAAGTGCCATAGCTTGAGTTAATTGAGCTCTACTTTTGCTATAAAATGTTACTGGCAGGTTGTTTACATGTTATTCGATTTTGCCAAGCTTGTTGTAGTTGATCCTCGCATGCTATATTGTTGTTCTTGCCATGTATAGCTTCTATGCCATGTCTTCTTGATGGATGTATGCTTAGTTTATCATTTAATGCTCTGTAGTGAGTGCATCTAGCTCGTAAACATGCCTACTTGTGATCTGTTTTGACATGTCCAGTTTTCTGCTAAGTCTGAAACCTGTAACGAAACTTGCTTAATTGACATGGGTGTTATTATATTTTCTGATCCCTTTTGGCTTATGGTCAGTAAGGGACTTTTGTTAAGTGCTTTGAGTAGATTCATACCATTCCATATTTTGCTATTTCCTGTTCCTGTAGCAGGTTGTTTGCTTGCTCTAAACATGTCTTCCTGATGTTAATTTCTGGCATGTTGATTTCGCTTAAGTCTGTGAACCTGTTATCTTTTGCACTTTTGCCATGCTTTTTTGAACCTGTTGTGTTGTGATTTAGCCGTAGCTCAGTGTTCATCTTTTGTCAAGCATCTTTATTAGTTCACTTCCATATGCTTTGTTGGTACGTTTGGGTGCAGTAGCTTAATTTCTTGTTGCTTGCTAAGTGGCATCATGCTGTTAATGGCAGAATCTTGTCATTCTTGTTTTGCTTGTCATTTGCAAACCGTGCATCCGATTCCGGTGATCTTTATATCGATTTCAACCGAAATCACCTCACCTTTCCAGTGGCATACTTGGTTTGCCAAGATTATTCCTTGTTCATCTTTTCTTTCCGGAGCATGCATATGCATTGCATACCATATCTCGCATACCATGCCATGTTTTGCATCATGTTGATTGCGTATTGCATCGTGGTTCATAGTTGTTCCTTTGCTTGTGTTCTTGTTCTGGGTAGAGCCGGGAGGCGAGTACGTGAACGAGGAACCTGTTGAGAACGCTTTCGAGGATCAAGCTTTCGACAACCCTGAGAACCTTGCAGGCAAGATGACCATACCCTCGAAATCACTTCTATCTTTGCTTGCTAGTTGCTCGCTCTTTTGCTATGCCTATGCTGCGATACCTACCACTTGCTTATCATGCCTACCATATTGTTAAACCAAGCCTCTAACCCACCTTGTCCTAGCAAACCGTTGTTTGGCTATGTTACCGTTTTTGCTCAGCCCCTCTTATAGCGTTGTTAGTTGCAGGTGAAGATGAAGCTTGTTACTTGTTGGAACATGGAGTTGTTGTTCCTTGATTGGAACATGTTTACTTTTTGGGATATCACAATATATCTTATTTAATTAATGCATCTATATATTTGGTAAAGGGTGGAAGGCTCGGCCTTATGCCTGGTGTTTTGTTCCACTCTTGCCGCCCTAGTTTCCGTCATATCGGTATTATGTTCCCGGATTTTGCGTCCCTAACGCGGTCAGGTGATTTATGGGACCCCCTTGATAGTTCGCTTTGAATAAGACTCCTCCAGCAAGGCCCAACCTTGGTTTTACCATTTGCCTCACCACCACCTACTTTTCCCTTGTGAGTCGCTCTCTCGAGGGTCATCTTTATTTTAGCCCCCCCGGGCCAATGCTTGTCTAAGTGTTGGTCCAAATTAGATCACCGTGCGGGACCGTCCCTTGGCAACTTGGGTTATGTTGGTACCTGTACGCTTCGCTTATCCGGTGTTGCCCTGAGAGCGAGATATGTGCAGCTCCTATCAGGATGTCGGCGCATCGGGCGGCTTTGCTGGGCTTGTTTTATTACTGTCGAAATGTCTTGTAGCCGGGATTCCAAGACTGATCGGGTCTTCCCGGGGAGAAGGAATATCCTTCGTTGATCGCGAGAGCTTATCATGAGCTAAGTTGGGACACCCCTGCAGGGTTTGAACTTTCGAAAGCCGTGCGCGCGGTTATGTGGCAGATGGGAATTTGTTAATGTCCGGTTGTAGAAAACCCGAAGTTGATCTTAATTAATAATACATCAACCGCTTGTGTAACCGTGATGGTCTCTTCTCGGCGGAGTCCGGGAAGTGAACACGGTGTTGGAGTTATGCTTGACGTAAGTAGTTTCAGGATCACTTCTTGATCATAGTTGTTCGACCGTGCTTTTGCCTTCTCTTCTCGCTCTCATTTGCGTATGTTAGCCACCATATATGCTAGTCGCTTGCTGCAGCTCCACCTCACTACCTTCTCCTACCCATAAGCTTAAATAGTCTTGATCTTGCGGGTGTGAGATTACTGAGTCCCCGTGACTCACAGATACTTCCAAAACCAGTTTGCAGGTGCCGATGAAACCGTGCAGGTGGCGCACCCGAGCTCAAGGAGGAGCTTGATGAAGATCTTGTTCATTGTGTTGTTTCATTTCAGTTGATCAGTAGTGGAGCCCAGTTGGGGTCGATCGGGGATCTGTGTAGCATTTGGGGTACTCTTCTTTTATTTTGGTTCCGTAGTCGGACCTTGATTGTATCTGTATGATGTAATGGTTTACTCATGTATTGTGTGAAGTGGCGATTGTAAGCCAACTATGTATCTCTTTCCCTTATGTATTACACGGGTTGTGTGAAGATTACCTCACTTGCGACATTGCTTTCAATGCGGTTATGCCTCTAAGTCGTGCTTCGACATGTAGGAGATATAGCCGCATCGAGGGCTTTACAGCACGCCACAGTGACACAATGATTTTCATTATTTTCTGGACTCTATATGCATTTCCTGAAATGAAAATACGAACAAGGCCTATGCCTCTGGCCGCACCCTGCGGCCGAACTGTTTGAAGTTTTTCCCGTTTCTTGCACAATGAATGAAAACTCGCAAAACAACTCACAAATGATCTTGCTAACACACACATGTAGCTGCGACTATATATATACGTACAAATGAGATCTCTTTTTTTGCATATTCAAAGTTTGAGATTGCTAGCGAGGCCTGCTGCCTGGTAAAATGTACCAGAAAATCGAACCATAGGGTACAATCGTGATTTCTTACCGTGGAAAAAAAATTGGAGGCGGAACGATGAACTCATGTTTTCATTCCAACAAAAATATGTTGTAAGGTAATGTAAATGTTTTCAAATAGTAGACGGTTCACTCACGAAAGCCATGTGTCCACTAAACCGTGGCCGATGCCCCCCTCTACTACGCGCGTGATCTTAGTCGTGCGTTCTGATAGGCCAGAACCCAAACCCCATGGATCGTACGTCTGCACCATTGGATGCTCCCAGATCGAACGGCAATACTCATCCCTTTCGACATGAAATGCAGTCCGGCTAGGAATTGATTTATATGCCAAAATGCACGGTAAATGCCAAAAAATGTTTTATATATAGAACACGAGACCTGAAATGCACCAGCAAATCAAACTCGTTGTATAATGGTGATTGCTTAACGTGGGAAAAATTTAGAGGCGAAACGATGAAGTCACGTCATCATTTCAAAATTAGTACATCTTCATTTCAAACGAAATTATTCTCTTTGTGCACACGAGCGCTTAGAGGCAACCGTTTGCATAGGCCTTTCTGCGCGGCGACCGGGGATATTTTTCACCCTTTTCACCTAGGCCGCCAACACCCCCCTACCGCCCGCCCGCGTTTCACTCAACTAGTCCACCCAATCTCCATCGCCAGCTTCCCCCTCCCCCAGATCCACAGCAGAGCCCTCTCCGGCGCCGCCGTGCTCACCCCGGCCATGTGCCCGCTCTTCGGCGTCAAGCCTACCTCCACTGTCGTTCCCAACACGCGGTTGCCTGCGCCTCGCCGTCTTCGTTTGCTCGCCAGCCACCATCGAGCATATCAATGTTGTAACCCTCGCCTCTCTTGTGGTCCGGCTGGGTTTGCATTAAGAAGCCTGTTAGTTACTTCTCTCCATCGCGGTGAGGCATATTTCCTCGCAATACCTCTTCCTATTTCATTCCGTATGTTCCCAAATTGGCTATAAAATAAGGGAGAGCGTATATATGTTCATTATCAACCTTCCTAACTGGTACATATAATCTGTATTTGTTCCAATAAGTTACTGCCTATTTACAGATCATGGCCGCCCGAGTCACACAAACTTAACAAATTAGCCGTACATTTTGTAAATTATTGCACGACATGTTTAGAAAGCTTGATACCAAGTTGTTAGCTTTATGTTATCCTCCTTTCCTGAGTTTTGCATGTGTTCTCTGTAGATGCCAAGTAGCAACAACAACACTCATGCTTCAGGCGATGTATCTTAATTTGATTCTGACAACCCTAGGTCTTCAGCAGATTGTGAGGGATCAAGTAATCTTGAACGGGATAGAGCTGCAGCAATTACCCTTCCGGTCGGACACGGAGGAACGCTCCAAGGAAGCCCACACACCAGCCTAAAGGTGTATATGAAGTAACCGAGATTGATTTAAAGTCTTGGGCTCCAACTAAACCAGATAAAGCACACACGAGGTTCAGGAGTGTTTGTGGATTTGTTGGCAGGGCAAGGCTCAACATTAATCTGCAGGGGTTTCGAAAGGCTGACACAGAAACACAGTGAAGGATAGTTCGGGAGATCATGGATCACTTCAACATTCCAAAGCAGTGGAGAATGCAGGTGGAACACGCTGCACTAAGGAAGGCTAGGGATGCTTGGAGAAACTGGAAGCACGTGCTATACAAGAAGTACTTGAGTGAAGGCAAGGACCCAATCCCCGCATACCCCCAAATTACAAAGGCAGACTGGGCAGAATTAAAAAGGGTCAGGGCAACTAAATATTTTGCTGATAAGAGTTTCAAGCAATCGGAAGTTCAGAAGAAGTACATACACCCCCACCGTATGGGTGTGGCAGGATACTACAGCATGAAACTTATATGGGACCAGGAGGACAAAGAAGCAGGAGAGGCGGGTGGAAATCCAGCCTTTAGTGAAATCAGGGGCCAACACGCCAGAGACTACTTGCGGGCACGTGCAAGGAGGCATGATGACGGAAAATATTACTTTAAAAACTCACATGATGAAGAACTGTATCAAGTGATGTTAGAGGCTTCCAAGATCCTTGGAAGGTTCTACAGGAACTCAGGGCCATGTGACATTCTGTCCGTTGCTCTGGAAACAAGAGAGCCCCCTAGCCGTGCAAGGGGTATAGGTGTTCATGTCCCACACAAGAGGGCTTTCACACTCAGCAAAGAAGAGAGGCTCAACATGAAAAAAGTGAGGAGTGAAATGAAGCAGAATGCATTGTATGAAAGGTTGAGGAAGGAGATGTATTCGGCTGTTCGAAAGGATGTTGAGGAGTCAATCATGATGCAAAATACTCTAACACCGACAGATAGCGAGCAGATGGGAGGGGAGGCGGGCATGGAGGATGCTGCTAATTGCGCGACAACACTGCACAAGAGTAGCTGTGCATCAGCTGACCCCAACGACACTGAGACTGCAGCTACTCGTGATAATGCTATATCTGATCTATCTTGAATGAAAGACAGACTGAAGGGCGTGCTTACACATTATTAAGGTATATTAAAGTGTGCAACAGCCTGGGTTTTCCCACCCTTCTTGGAAGATGGCCTCTTGTTGGACAATCTGCCATTGAAGCCGGGTTGTGTGAAGTGCTATGCGACTGAAGTAAAGCCTGGATTCAATGAATTTGCCCTGAAGAATGTCCTAGGAGACTTGAAGTAAAGCTTAGATTCAATGAATTTTCCCTAAAGAATGTCCTAGGAGACTTCGATGAGCAAAGGACCTTGGGAGAAACACTGTTACATCACATCTAGTGGCCACGAAAGGAAATAGAGTTCATTGATGATATCCCTGAAGCCTCGCCAAGAGCAACCAATGTCGCCCCTAACCGGTGACGCTCTCCTTGTCACAGCAGCTCTCGTGTGCTTCCCCCAAAGAACCTAATACTCGTAATCCGACGGCCGATGCATTAACCTATGATCAACCGGCCCGACTTTGTGGCGTACAAGCCATGTCATCCTCCGCCCCAAAGCAGCCAGTGGCAAGGCCTACAACTGCTGAAGATGCACCACCGGTTTAGATGCCGGCCACTGAAGCAGTGATGACACACAAGTATAGGGGATCAATTGTAGCTCTTTTCGATAAGTAAGAGTGTCGAACCCAACGAGGAGCAGAAGGAAATGACAAGTAGTTTTCAGTAAGGTAATGTCTACAAGTGCTGAAATTGTAAGTAGCGGAGAAGTTTGATAGCAAGATAATTTGTAATGAGCAAGTAACAATAGTAGTAACAAAAGTGCAGCAAGGTAGCCCAATCCTTTTGAGGCAAAGGACAGGCCAAAACGGTGTCTTATGACAAGCAAAGCGTTCTTGAGGGTACACGGGAATTTCATCTAGTAACTTTCATCATGTTGGTTTGATTTGTGTTCGCTACTTTCAAAATTTGATATGTGGGTGGACCGGTGCTTAGGTGATGTTGTTACTTGAACAAACCTCCTACTTATTATTAACTCTCCCGCAAGCATCCATAACTATGAGAATAGTATTAAGAATAAATTCTAACCATAGCACTAAACTTTTGGATCCAATCGGTCCCTTATGGAATAGCGCATAAACTAGGGTTTAAGCTTCTGTCACTCTCGCAACCCATCATCTAATTGCTAATCCACAATGCATTCCCTTAGGCCCAAATATGGTGAAGTGTCGTGTATTCGATGTTCACATGGCACCACTGAGGGAATCACAACATACATACTATCAAAATATCGAACACATATCAAGTTCACATGATTACTTGCAAAATGATTTCTCCCGTGACCTCAAGAACAAAAGTAACTACTCACAAATGATAAACATGCTCATGATCAGAGGAGTATTAAATAGCATATTGGATCTGAACATATAATCTTCCACCAAATAAACAATATAGTAATCAACTACAAGATGTAATCAACACTACTAGTCACCCACAAGCACTAATCTATAGTTCCGGTAACAAGATTGAACACAAGAGATGAACTAGGGTTTGAGATGAGATGGTGGTGATGAAGATGTTGATGGGGATTGCCCTCCCAAAGATGGGAGAGTTGTTGGTGATGATGACGACGATGATTTCCCCATTCGGAAGGGAAGTTCCCCTGGCGGAATCACTCCGCTGGAGGGCAAAAGTGCTCCTGCCCAAGTTCCGCCTCGAGGCGGCGGTGCTTCGTCCCGAAAGTCCTGTCCTTATTTTTTCTAGGTCAAAATGGCCTATATACCAGAAGATGGGAGGTGGGCCTGGGTGAGCACAACCCACCAGGGCACGCCTGGGATCCCTGGCACGCCCAGGTGGGTTGTGCCCACCTGGTGGCCCCCCTCTAGAAGTTATTTGCTCCAATAATTCTTAAATATTCCATAAAAAATCTCTGTGAAGTTTCAGCTTGTTTGGTGTTGTGTAGAATAGGTAGCCTGACGTAGCTTTTCCAGGTCCAGATTTCCAGCTGCCAGAATTCTCCCTCTTGGTGTGTTCCTTGCAAATTATGAGAGAAAAGGCATTAGAATTATTCCAAAAAGCATTATTATGGATAAAAACATCATAAATAACAGTAAGAAAACATGATGCAAAATGGACGTATCAAGCAGCAGGGGGAGACCCAGCTGCAGCACATGCTTAGCAGACCAACCTGGTGGAACGGACTGCTGAGCAATCTGTTGCTTCGGAACCGCCTGCTAAGCAGTCTGTAGGTCCAGAACCGACTGCTCATCAATATGTTGGTCCGCTGTCGTGTGATCAGCATATCAATGTGTCAGCACTTCCTACTCAGCAAACCAACGCGTTGGCACGGCCTCCTCAACACATCGACAAGTTGGCACCACCTGCATAGAAACCTGACATAGCTTCAAAGCATGGTCAGCCATCCAATGCCTCTGCTCCTACATCCCAGCAGTCCGTCATAGTAGCACCGCCAGCTCAACGGTCCGGCATAGATAAACCGTCTACTAAGCAGTCCGTCGAAGCTTCACCGTCTGCTCAGCAGTCTACCTTGCACCCAACTAGACGTTCTGCCAGAAATTCTTCAAGTACCAAGAAGGAAGTGGCCAAAAAGGCTACACCCACGAGGAAGCGTGGCAGGAGAGTGAAGAGGAAAGAGAACGATTGCCTCTTACTTAAAGCACTCATCGCCCAGAACCAAATTAACAGCAGGTTGTTCGAATCGGGGAGTAATATTATTTCTGACGGCATGGGTCATGAAGTAATAGCTTTGCAGTTTGCTAAAAATACAGTGGGCGTACTTGAAGCACGCAATTACGTCCATGGCCAGCCATTTCTTGTTGGCGAATACTTTGATGAGTGCAGCTCCAGTTGCCGCGAGTTACATGAATATTGCATGGATCAAATGTCAGCAGGTCATCATGGTTTGCTAGTCCACTACAACAGAGATCATTTCTGACATGATGCTGGTTCCATCAATGTGAGTTTCAAGGACTTACATCTCTTCTTCAACTTAAACGAGCTCGATGCCACTCTTGTTAGATGCATGATTTTGTAAGTACTTAACAAACTCTGATCATCTTCTCCATACAAGGCTGTAAATGATAAATAGCTAACTGCATTTTATTCCTCCCAGGGGATTGAACGCACAGAGAAGAAAAAGGGAGAGTGTGTATTTCATAGATCCTAAACTAGCAAATGGCACATAATACATGGTAAGGACCTACGGGACTGGGCCGTTAACATGGTGGTCTGTCTCTTCGAAAACACGTCCTATGTAGAATCATTTCTCTGGCCATATCATGAATGGTAAGTCAAGTAAACAACCACGCATACACTGATTGTCTTTCAGATTTCGACATAATTTGCAAGTTCATGGCTTTCTTAATATGTAGCAATCACTGGATATTGGTATTCATTGTTCCAAACAAGAACACAGTTTACTACATCGATTCTCTTAGAGAGTCAACAGACGCTCAGGATCTGACGCATCTTCAGCAATTCATGGATAGGTATTGAATTCTATGATGTTGAAATTAATTTGCATTCATATCTAGTTCAATAATTGATGTTGTCAAAATTCATCTTCATTTGCAGTGTGCTCGCATTGTGGAAAACTAAACCAGGGAACCTGTTCAAGAGGGAACTACCTCTGTAGCACAAGATCGTTTCTCCGATAACACACCAAAATCCGTTATTTTTGGAAAATTTATGCAATAGTCTGCAAAAACCTTTTCTTACGCTAGTCAAATGTTCAAGCTTCTAAATAAACCTCTTTCTATTTTGTCCAAAGAAACAATAATACATCTAACACCGGTTAGCTTGTTCCTAATAGGACAAATACATGACTAATTTTGTACAAAAAAATTCGGTGTCCTCAGCAAGAAGTAGGGACCAACCTTTGTGGATACTATGTTTGCAGACAAGTGATCTCCATCTGCAAATCTGCTGATAGTTGTGACGATCCTCGCGAATTAGTACTAGTAAGTCTATCTTAATTAATATCTTCTACTCCACTCATATGGCACATTCTGATCTTAAAAATATTGCAGCTCATCTTAGAACCGAGGACCCCTGAACCGCTCTTGGCTGGTGAATTGCTGATGGTTCGGAGATTTATCAGCGACTTCTTCCTGAATCACATCAACCCCACTGGTGATAATGAAGATTTCAGTATGCGTTCTCCTGAAACATTGAGTAAGAGTTAGCCGCTAAACATATACACATGGATCCATTGTTTTCCATCTGATGAGGTCTTGGTATTTCTGTCGGGGTACAAAAATAGGGCCCCTCTTTGTACCCCTTTACTTGTGCACGGGCAGTTAGAGCCGCACCTGTGGCCGGACTTAGCGGGACAGAGGAAGGAAGAAAAAATACAAGACCACCAGAGCAGCGCTCTAACCAGGGGCGCAGAGGACGAGGCAACAAGATAGACTTCTTGCCGGGGCAACTTACCCAACACCAGCAAGGCTACCACCCTTGAGCCTGAGAGTTCTGACACCATCGACAACGTTGGAACCTAGGCTCGGGAGGGGCCTGTGTGGTGGCATGCAGATCTTTGGGAAGACAAAGGGCCTGCGAGGCCTAGATAGGAACCAGAAAACAAGACAACAGCGAGGCCCCTTGCCGAGGATGCCCACGAGGCCCCGGCAAGGCTCCTGCCAAAGATACCCGCAAGGCCCGGCAAGACCCTTGTCGGGAATATCGGCAAGACCGCGGCAAGGCCTTGTCGCCCCGTCACCGCCCCAGCTCGGCGGCTAACCCACCAACTAAGCAAGTACCCACGTGGCAGTACGTGGCTCCTAAACCAACTAGTCAAGCAGCTGCGTGGTGGCATGCAGATCTTCGTGAAGACCCTGCCACCACACCAGCTCAGTAGCCAGCCAGCCTACATGGCGCTGCATGCCTCGTTGGCCTAGACGCGTGTCGAAGCAAGGCGACGCGGTGATGGATGGGACGGGCTTCATTGCCGTCCTCGATAAAGGAAGAGGCCACTTAAGTAGCGCATTTAATGCGTTTTGTCCTGTGATGTCAGGCGATAAGCTTGAACACTGTACATACTTTCCACCTCCTGTGTGCCACTGTGGTGACCCTTTTTCCTATAAAAGGAGGCCCGAGGCGTACTGAGGAAGGATTCAGACTTTTTGGACTACAGCCGCACCGTAGCTAGTTCAAGAGCTCAAGAACGCTCGAATACACACCAAAGCAGGATTAGGGTATTATGCATCTTCGCGGCCCGAACCTGGGTAAAATCTCCTTGTGCTAACCTCTAGACCCGCTCTTTGCACAAATTCGCGCCCGCCAACCGCAGAAGGGATCTGTCGGTGTCAAAACTGCTGGATCTCTGGTAGGGGGTCCTGAACTATGCGTCTAAGGTCGATGGTAGCAGGAGACAGGGGACACGATGTTTACCCAGGTTCGGGCCCTCTCTATGGAGGTAATACCCTACTTCCTGCTTGATTGATCTTGATGAATATGAGTATTACAAGAGTTGATCTACCAAGAGATCATAATGGCTAAAACCCTAGAAGCCTAGCCTGTATGATTGTGATTGCCCCTACGGACTAAACCCTCCAGTTTATATAGACACCAGAAGGGACTAGGGTTGTACAAAGTCGGTTACCGAGAAAGGAATCTACATATCCGAATGCCAAGCTTGCCATCCACGCAAAGGAGAGTCCCACCTGGACACATGAGAGAGTCTTCTATGTTGTATCTTCACGGCCCATCAGTCCGGCCCACGTTACATAGTCCGGACGTCCGAGGACTCCTTAATCCAGGACTCCCTCAGTAGCCCCCGAACCAGGCTTTCAATGACGATGTGTCCGGCATGCAGATTGTCTTCGGCATTGTAAGGCGGGTTCCTCCTCTGATTACTTCAAAGTACCTGACTTAAAAAGCAGTATTCAGCCTTCCATTTAATGTTGCGCCCATCGGCTTTCACGCCTTCATGACTTCAGCTTCCACATGCTGAGCAAATACGAGGAGTTAGAGTATTTTTGCACATAACACCCCGGCCATGTAAGAAAGGCATCTATTTAAACAGATTGGATCTCAGATCCCATTCCTCATCAAGCGGAAAATCCTTAGAGTTGGCTGGGAGAAACCATTCCATCATGGCTAGCGCTCCCAGTTCTTCCTCCCGCCCTCACGGCTCCGAAAAAGGCAACTAGCAGAGATGTTTTGTATCCCATAATAAGTTAGTTAAGCTTCAAACGCAGGGATTTCTCCCCCCAGGGATCTAGTCCCTGTTCGGGCAGGATTGACCTCATTTACCGGCGAAGCTCTGGCGGAAAATTTCCCGAATCCAACCAGGGGGGAACGGATGTGTTTCGTTTCCTTCTTGTTAGGAGGCATCGGGTTTCCAATCCACCCATTCCTTCGAGGACTCTTGGAGTATTATGGCCTCCGACTGCACAACTTTACGCCGACCTCTATCCTGCACATCGCGGGTTTTTTTGCCCTATGCGATCTTTTCTTGGGTTGCGAGGCTCATTTTGATTTATGGAGGAAACTATTCTGCCTCATTCCCCGCACCCAAGAGGGATCTATATTCGAGGTGGGCGGCACCGAGGTATGGCGCATAGCCGGGACTGGATATCTGTCTGGCACACCAAAGAAGGCATCCGAAGAGTGGCCCTCAAAGTTGTTCTATATCGACGACGTCGCCCTCCCTGACCCAATCCGGATGGGTCTCCCCAAATTTTCAAGTGCTCCATTAAAGAAACGCCACAGCTAGCACCCTCGGAGCCTCGAGGAGGAAGATAACGCGGAAGTCCGTAAATTGATGGGCAAGATGAAGATGTCCGTCCAGTCCGGATTGTCGATAATCGAGGTAATGGCGACTTCCATAGTGCGGGGAGTCCAGCCACTCCAATACAGGGGGCTTCCCATGTGGCACTATAATGGGGAAGATGACGCCTCATGCTGCGGTCGGAAGGGTCCGGACATCCCCGCTGCGTAGGCCAAAATATTGGCGAACTGTACAAAGGGGAGAAAGAGGAGTTCACTCATCTTAAATGTCAAGATGGATTTTCCATGTATAGTCCTCCAAGCTGGGTAAGTTTTAGTCCCACCTCTTTGCCCAATCCTCTCCCTGAGTCACATTTAATCAACATTAACCCATCCATTTTGTGACAGGAATGGCGGAAGGTTACTACGGGGATCCATATCCCCGCTCCACAGCCAGAGAATCATAACCGAGACCTTGACCCCGGATTCGAAGAGGATCCGGACATATTTATAGAGCTCGAGGAGGGAGTATTCTACCAGGCGAGCTATGATGGCACAGAAGTGGCTATCATGGCCGACTATCCCGGCCTCCTCCCTGCCTTGCATGTAAGTAATCGGGAGACATCTCCTTCGACAGAGCTTCCTCATTATGCCTCACCCGCCGCACTGTCTCGTGCTCCAAAGGGGAGGCGCTCGGCGTGCCATACAGCATCAGAGGCGACTCATAAGAGAGTGACGCCCGCACTGGGCAAGCCTTCGAAGAGGAAGGCAAATGAAGACACGACCGAACCTTCATCAAAGAGGTATGGCTTTCGAAACATGCCCTGAGGCAGTCATATCAAACCGTGACATTGTCCGTTGTGTCTTATCAGGAAGAGCGTTCGCCGGACTATGTCCGCGGACCTTCCGGCCACACCTCCACCAGCCAGGTTTCAGACTCCGCCTTAAGGACGGAGGCTGATATGGGAGTGACGGCGGATTGTCCTACTCTAGAGGATTCGGATAATGTATCTGTCACGAACTCTAAAGTGGAGAGTGCCATGAACCATCGGCGCCGGAGGGCCACTCTTCGCGATCCCGAATTCACAAAAGAGGCATTCGAGGCCTTCAGCTAGGCTGATGCATACATCTGAGCTGCTCGGGATGGGCTTACTAGAGCCACGGGCCAGCATTTGAAAGATATGCGGGTAAGGACGTATTGTACAGATTTAATAATCATATACCAGTAGCCCCCGAGACTCAAAATAGTTGAAGCAACTGATTTGAGGATCGTTGTATAATTAGGTACTCACGGAGAGGAATAATGTGAAGTCTCGGGAGTTAGAAAAGTGTCGGACCCAGCTGGTTGCGGCAACTGCTGAACTGGAGAAATCCAAGGAGGCCCGTCTGGTAATGTTCCTGTCGGTATCCTGGGAATGGGGGTCCCCAGACTTGCCTGCCCGCATCCCATGACATGGCTCCACTAGCAGCCCTGTACAGCCGATCTTCACCAACAAACATTCAAGACCCTCGCGAGGGGCCAAGCCTTGCGAGGCGGACGACGCAAGACCTCCTCGGGGGCGGCCTCACCAGGCCGGCTCGCGAGGGGCGGAGAGATCAAGGCAAGGGGCACCTCGCGAGGTTCCTGTGACGCAAGCCATGACGACCGAGGCCAGGCGGGCTCCAGCGTGCGCAGTGTCCTTGTTTCATCTTTGGTGCTAAAGGGGCAAGCGCAGGCGAGGAGCCCTGAGGCATCAGGCAAAGGTTTCCTAATCGGTGCAACGAGACCAAGACTAGCAAGACGGCAGGACGGAGGTTACCGTGGAGCCCAAGACGGCGTCACCACCAGAGCCTTTGGCAGCCGAAGACCACCTTTAGTCAGGATAACTTGTACTAGTTGTCTTCCTTCGAATTTGGCCATTGTGGCATCCCTTCCCACCAACATTTGGGAAGAGGACCAGGGCCTCTATAAATAGGACTAGCCACCACCATAGGAGGCAACTCATCTTGGATTGGATCCGTTCCATCCTCACTTCCTCAAGCTCACCAAGCACAAGAGCACCTTCCCTCAGGAGGCTGTTCTTCCCTTGTAACCGTTCATCCTCAGCCCAAGTGGCAATCCACCACACCACACCGGAGTAGGGTATTACACCACATCGGTGGCCCGAACCAGTATAAACCTTGTGTCTCTTGTTCTGTGAGTTCGACGCGCTGAGCTTTGAGACCGCGGTGAGGGCGTGAGCTAGGGGGAGGAGAGATCTTCGTGCGCACCCCAGTGTTCAAACCTCAAGGGTTTTGCTGGAACCGGAAATCCGACATTTGGCTAGCCAGGTAGGGGTGCGCCGAAGCCTCTCTTCCATCAGTAGACCCACCAGCACTCTGCAGCGCCGATGTCCGGCGACCTGAGGGCCGACGCTAACCACTGGGCAGCTTGGCCAGCCCGGGCGGCGTCGTCCGCCCAAGAAGACCTCGACCCCGTGCTCCAGGCGGCACATGCACTGCCAAACGCTGCAGGGCGCGTGCGGCGCGGTCCGACACCGTCCACCCTTACTCCTCGACGCGTGTGGGCCACCGCAAGGGCCTCAAGCTACGCCGCGGCGACGACGCCGCACACCCGACGGGAACAAGTGAACATGAGGGCCGCGCTCACAGTGGCGCGGGAGCTGCTGCGATGCTGACTGATGGAGAGCGGCCAAGATGCGTTGCTGGAGCGCGTCGCCGAGCTATTGGACACCTCAGCTAGGGGTATACCGGCCTTCTGCTCCCTGCATACGCCTCAGGCTGCGGCCGGATCGCACGGTGGGCCTCGTCGCGCCCGCGTGCCCCCGGGCGCACCAGGAGGTTTCGTTGGCATCAACGCGACCAGTGGTGCCGGACACCCAATCACACATGTGCCACCCCAATGGGCGTAGGCATGAGCGTTGCCACCCACGGCCACGGCAGGATGCAACCCTACCATCCTCAGAGCGGTGCGCCGAGCCGGGCGACGTGGTGCGCAGGGCACTTCAGCGAGGTTTCCGGGGCGACGGCTTCGGAGGCTTATATGCCCCGCATGATGGACCAGGAGTACACGCCGGAAGATGACCCCGACACGTTCCTCGAGCCTGGTTGGGAAGAGGAGATGCTGGAAGTTGAGACCTTCCAGGAGCTACCCGGGAACCTCCCCGACCACGCCGGCAACAACAGCTATAGGGTACCACTAATCTCTTAGGAGCATGCTTACGCTAACCATGGGTCGCAAGTGAATTAGGTTACAATGGTGGATAACGGCCCCAGCACGACAGCCCCCCTTCCACCAGGGGAAGCGCACTGGGGGCTCCATGGGAGGAGCCAAGAGCAAGGCCCCTCCCCGCGCTGCACGGAGCAAGGCGTCGCCCGGAGGTAGGTCCTCTACCGGGGAGGCACTGGCGAGCCTTCCCCCCGGCAGAGGGCCCATGGTCACCAAGGGCGCTGCTAGCGTCCCCTTTGCCCCTTGGCATCGTCCTGGTTTCTGGACGCCCCAATGGTGGTCGAGGGTGGTGCAAGGCGGGGCCCTCGTCTGACCATATGAAGCAAGGCTCACGCCTGTGAAGGTCTCCGCTCGTGACACTCTCATGTAATAATGAGTGGGGTTGTACTCGCCTCAGAGTCTCCGGAGTGCCGCCCTCAGGCCTCGGGGGCTCCCGCCCACGTCCTAGTGGAAGCACCATGCTCCGCGCTGGCCGTCGACATTGTCCCCCAATGACTATGCTCACGGCCCTGAAGGCACTTAGCTCCACGGTGGTGAGAAGACTCGAAGACAAGAAGACTAGCTAGTTGCCAGATGCAGCCATTTGCTTTTGACCGCCTTTTTGTAGCTTAGATTTGGAGCCTTTGATCTTGAATTTGAAGTTGTATTTTCCATTGGCAATCGTGGGGGGATCCTTTATCGTTTGTGTTGATTTAGTGAGTTTCTCTATTCGCGTTTCGTTGGGATTTGCGTCCGCTATCTGCCCCCCTTCGAAGACCTCGCAAGCGGGGGATGGTAGCGGCGCACACGCACTACGCGCGCACCTTGCTAGTACTGGCGCTCGCTCCCCGCGAGGCCCTCTCGAGTGGACCGGCAGAACTCTCAGGAAACCAAGACCCCATGAGCTCATGAGAGGCTCCCCTCAGAAGGAATGCACATCTGCAACCGCCAAATCAGCCCGAAGCCCGACCGGACAAAAGTAAGTCGCGACAGTAAGTTACGGCAGCAAACCCGCATGGGGGCTCGCAAGCACACAAAAGCGTGTTTCTTAACCTGGTCTAAGGAGTAAGTTGGTAGTCTATTTTGCATAAGGGCCCCCCTTCCCAAAATGCTCTTACATCATGAGGGGCTGTACCCAAGCTTTTGCATGCAGGATCAAAATAAAGGAGCACGGGCTCAGTCGGACATGCCGCTCGCCTTGTCTCCTGAATCGCTTCCGGACAGGCTGCTGGCGCCATCGCTGTCGCTGTCCTCACCGCCATTAACCACATCGCCCTCGTCCGCCGCGACCACCACCACGTCGTCATCGGAAGCAAAGGCCCTAACCAGAGCGTCCACATTGTTGTCCACCCAGTGCGCTAGGTTGTCCCTGATGACCTCAGGCACTGGGGCGATGGCGGCGTCAAAATCGAAGTCGGGATTGGTGTTCAGGAGATGGCTGAAGATGCGGGAGAATCCGCGCCCCAGGAGGCCCCGGCTCTTTTCGTCCACAAGCTCACAAGCCCTCTTAGCTCGGTTCTCCAGGCGCGTCACGACGTTGGTGAAGAAGCGAAGATGGCCGACATAGTCCTCGGCATGGGGGTGGGGAGTGTTCTCGTCGCAGATGGTGCCAAGCGCCACATTTTCCCTCGTCTTCAGGCCCCGAAGCATGGGAACATGATCGTGCAGTAGCGTCTGCCGGTGAAGCACCTCCTCCCTGCTCTGTTGCGTGAAGGACTCGGCGCTGGCGACCCGTTGCTGAAGAGAAAGCAGCTCGGCATGGGCGGAGGCCAGCTCAGCCTGCGCTAAGATCAGGGCGGCTGCAGCGGCTTTCTCGCGCTGTTCCGCCTCAGCCAGCCCCGACCTAAGGGCAGTAGTCCTACCCACATCTTTGGCTTCCAGGAGCTTCAGCTTTAGGTCGTACCTTCCAACAAGATTCGCGCGAGCCTCGTCCACCGGCGGTCGACGTCCTCCTGGGCCGTGGCTTCGCACACACCGACAACATCCTCTGCCTGGGTGACCTGGCGCTCCCTCTTCTCCAACCGCTCGAGCTCGAGGCTGCGCTCTGTGGCCTCCAGCAACAGTGCTTTCTCACGCCTCTAGATCTCGTCGGACGGTGCTTCCTTCATCGACGCCAAGGCGGCTCTACGCGCCTCCACCTGCTGCTCCAAGGAGGCGTTCAAGGCCTGGAGCTCCCGATTGCACTCCTTGGCAATTGCACGGCGGGAGTCGGCCTCCCTGGCCTCCTCCAAGGCTCGGGTGCTGGCCTCGCGCGAGGTTGCCAGGGGTGCCTCGGCCTAGGCATTGGTGTGCTCAAGCTGAAGGCGCACGAGGTTGATAGCCACCTTCAGTCGATGCCACTCCTCCATCAGCCGAAGACCCTCGGCTTCAAGGGGGACGTCAACATCCGGGAGTTCTCCACCGAGCCGGCTCATCGCGCCCATTGCCTCCTGAAAGAGCTCGTGGCGAACGACACTCCGCTCATGCGCAAACTTAAGCGTGCGACTGGGTCCGGCCCCCGCAGCAGGGGTTGCCTATGGGATCTGAAGCGGCTCACCCCCTTCCAGCAGGGGGCTGGGGGCTGGCGCCTTCTGGGTCGCCGACCGGGCTTCGGCAGGGGCCCGGATGGGTTGAGGCTCATTGCTTGAAGAAGAAGCCAGGATCGAAGCCATCCGGCCGCCGCCATGACCAGAGGAGGAGCCCTTGGCACGCTTGCCGCACCCCAGGCGAGGCCACAAAGGAGAGACGGCAAAGACGCGGGCTCAGGGTGCCAGGCTAGCGAGTTTGCCTCTCCGGCCGACCTCGCGCCGGGGGAGGCATGTTGGCTTGGGGCTCTCAAGGCCAGCGGGGGATTCACGGCAGGAGGAGGTTGCTTCACGGGAGACTTCGCAGCCTTAGCAGAAGGAACCCTGAGGAGCCACCGTCAGGAGGGGAAGCAGCACTTGAGAAATTACAAAGATAAGGTACTCACTCGTCTATGGCAATATACTTCCTCTGCTTCAATGGCCGGAAGGCACCACTGCTGCAGCTTGGAGACCCTTTCCTCTTGCGGAGCGCATCGAAGTCCAGGCAGAGCCGGCCGAAGCGTTGGATGCAGCAACCAGCGCAGGGCACGGCTGGTGATGCACCCGAGGAGACGACCTCGGGAGAGCCGGGCTGAGGGGAGCCCTCGGGCTCCGCCTTATGATGACTTGCTGAGACCTCGGGGGCTTTGGCCTTATGAGCAGCGGATTGCGTCTCCCCTTCAGCTGTCACCCCAGGGCGAGAGTCACAGGCTCTCGGGGATGGCACCTCGGGAGCCTCGAGCGGTGTCGATGCCTCAACACCCGCGCCTCCAGCCTCCAGCAGTGCTCACCCCCCGGCATCCACTATTGGGGTAAGTTCGGCTCTGGCGGCAAGGAGGGGGACTACGGAGACAGGGTTCTCGCAGGGCCCTTCAAGGCCGACTGGATGCAGCCCCCATTCATCGAAGGGGGGCATCTGCCCCGCGAACTCCACCCTGTTCGAGCACCACTACAAAAGATAGCCCTCCTGCAGCATATCGGCTGGAGAGGGGTCTCATCAGGACCTCGAGCACCGTCCCTCGTGCCTCGGGCGGGAGCCCCGATTCCTGAAGCCTCATGCGATCCTGGCCGCCAGACAGGGCCCACATCGGCCGGGAATGGTGCTGGAGAGGGGCGACGCGGCGTCGGAGGAACTCCATCACCATGGGTGCAGTCACACCGAGATCTTTCAGCCTCTTCAACCGGAGCCAAACGAAGGCAAGGCGAGGGTCCGTGAGCTTCTCGTGGCCCCAGCCGGAGCTGGGAACGGCGGGTGCCAAAGGGGGCGAAAGCAAGAGGCTGAGCACACCGACGTCCACAAACACCCACCATGTCCGAAACTCGCTTGTGGATGGTGGAAGCTCAAAATCAATCCCTGAGCCAACCGTCGCAGCCATGGCCTGGAAGCTCAAGCATCCCGAGCACTGCCGAGTGCTGGTTAGGTGCAACGAGAAGAAATGGCGCAATAGGGCCACAGAAGGGGGAATGCCCACCATGGCCTTCCAAACGAAAGCAAAAGCGACTAGAAGGGAGACTGATTGGGGATCCAGGTGCAACATATGGATCTGATAGTGGGAGAGCACGACATTGAAGAAGGCGGAGAAAGGGGGAACCTGGCCAGCCCACAAGGCGTCGATCAAGAATTGGACCTCGGTGGTTGTCCTGTCGACAGATGCACGGGATGCGGGCCAGGCCGTCGTCCTCCCCCATTCTTTGACATCAGCGACTAGCGCAGGGTGAACCTTGTCCATGGTTTCTTGGTTAAGCACCAACGACCGGCCCACGACGGGTTCAATGGCCGGTGGTGGCCCGGCTGAAGACTGAGACTTCTTCTTCCCCTTCTCCGTTCGCCAGGGCGCCATGGCAACAAGGGGGGCCGAAATCGGGACAAATTGGAAGAGGAGGTTATTGTTTCGGAAGGGCAGGAGAGTTGGAGGAGCGCGTGACCAACAATGGGGGATAACTGTGTAAGTCACGGTGGCCGCCTAGCCAGGCAGATATCAAGGCAGCGTGGGGAAGCGGAGGTGCCCACGTCCAATCAATCGCCATGCATCAAGCGAGGCCGCAGGCAGTTGGGGCCCGTGGCACTCCGCACTTGCCCCTTGGCTCCGCCTTGAATCCAAGCCCGAGCGTGCCTTGGGCCCGAGGGCTACTGTCGGCATCCTGGGAATGGGGGTCCCCAGACTTGCCTGCCTGCGGCCCAGGGTGTGGCTCCACCAGCGGCCCTGTACGGCCCATCTTCACCAACAAACATTCAAGACCCTTGCGAGGGGCCAAGCTTCGTGAGGCGGACAATGCAAGACCTCCTCGGGGGCGGCGCCACCAGGCCGGCTTGCGAGGGGCGGAGAGATCAAGGCAAGGGGCACCTCGCGAGGTTCCTGTGATGCAAGCCATGACGACCGGGGCTAGGTGGGTGCCAGCGCGCGTAGTGTCCTCGTTTCCTCTTTGGTGCTAAAGGGGCAAGCGCAGGCAAGGAGTCCCGAGGCATCAGGCAAAGGTTTCCATATCGGTGCAACGAGACCAAGACTAGCAGGACGGCAGGACGGAGGTCACCATGGAGCCCAAGACGGCATCACCACCAGAGCCTTTGGCAGGCGAAGACCACCTTTAGTCAGCATAACTTGTAATAGTTGTCTCCCTTCGAATTTGGCTGTTGTGGCATCCCTTCCCGCCAACATTTGGGAAGAGGACCAGGGCCTCTATAAATAGGACTAGCCACCACCATAGGAGGCAACTCATCTTGGATTGGATTCGTTCCATCCTCACATCCTCAAGCTCACCAAGCACAAGAGCACCTCCCCTCAGGAGGTTGTTCTTCCCTTGTAACCGTTCATCCTCAGCCCAAGAGGCAATCCACCACACCACACTGGAGTAGGGTATTACACCACATCGGTGGCCCGAACCAGTATAAACCTTGTGTCTCTTGTTCTGTGAGTTCAACGCGCTGAGCTTTGAGACCGCGGTGAGGACGTGAGCTAGGGGGAGGAGAGATCTTCGTGCGCACCCCAATGTTCGAACCTCAAGGGTTTTGCCGGAACCCGAAATCCAACAGTTCCCCTCCATTGAGGAAAATATAATCATATTCCAGCAATATTAATATTGTTGTATTTCCCATGTCAGGATCGTCAGATCAACTGAAGGAGGAACTGAAAGTCGCGCAAGCGGGCGAACAAGAGGCCAAAAGGCAACTGGCCGCGGGCG
This sequence comes from Aegilops umbellulata, assembly GCA_032464435.1. Lineage (NCBI taxonomy): Eukaryota > Viridiplantae > Streptophyta > Magnoliopsida > Poales > Poaceae > Aegilops > Aegilops umbellulata. The sequence continues at coordinate 239,802,822 of CP136055.1, read as the reverse complement.
AACGTGTGCTGACATGGGTCATGGATGATAAAAACAAGCTGCAGGATTCCAACACCCTGCTGGGCGAAGAGCTAAAAGAAGTGCGAGCCCAACTGGCTGACTCCATGAAGGAAAATAGGAGGCTACGAGGCATCATATTCAGTATGCTTTCAAATTTACCTCTATGCAATTCGGCGAGGAAAGGAACTGACAGATTTATGTCCGCAGGTATGCTGACTGGCCGTCCCGAAGAGGAAATGTTCGGATCTTCAGGCGATCTGCTACAAGAGCTGTCGCAAATGCATGAGCGAGCTCGGCAGGCGATGCGGAGTGTTGCCAAGGCCTTGTGGCCAGCCGCCTCCCCTCCAGGAAGTTGGAGGATCTTGTACATCTATTCAGAGGAGCGCAGATGCGTTTCGATTATGGAAGATATCGGCCTGCCAAGAAGGTGCGCAAGAGGCCTGGGCCATGGTGAAAACACGGTATACCAAGCTTGATTCGAATCATATGGCCTGGGTCGGACCTCTAGGGTCAGATGGAAGAGAAATTCCCGTTAGTTTGGTATATGACCAAGTAACAGTAGCCGCAAAATATTCCAAACAGGATTGTAAGTTAGACAGCCTGTTAGACGGCATAGAGGAGGAAATTTTTGAGTCCAAGTGACTATGTACTTTCCTTGAGATATTTGTCCCTAGCCGGATTGTAAAACGATTGTCATGGCCGACCTTTTTGCTTCGACCTCTGCATCCGAAGGTGCGGAGTGTTTCCGAATACCTGAGCGGCAAAATAGACCGGGGTATGCATGGAAACTAGGCGTAGGGGTCATAGTTGCTTGAACAGACAAGTTGTATCCGGCTAGCTATGTTATATTACATTGTGATTGTAAGAAACATCCTCCAGAGAGAGTTCCGTTAAGGCTTCCTTTCCCTGGGTGAACATGTGTGAATGTGCATGCCCGAAATGCGATTGAAGAAATTGCAGCATACGTAACATCTGGGGGGTTCATGTTGTAATGAGTGAAAAAACATCTTTAGCCCGCCGATCGAATATTCCCTTAAGAATGCTAGCTTTCGGCTTCACCCAGTCTGAGGTACACATCTGGATGACCCGACAGTAACAATCGCAGAGGTGCTCCCTTTATGCCCTAGCCGAACTAACGGGAACGTAGGGCATAAGCATAGGAGCCAGGCAACCCAGCTTGGTCAAAACTTAAGTCATATCGATGCATATAATGGCGAAGAAAACGTACATATGAGGAAAAGACACATATGTGGTGAGCTTGATGCTCAGAAAATAATAATAATAAGCTTCTGTACAAGAAGCCCCCCAGGTATAATGGACGTACATATTTAAGGATGTGTACATCATAAGTGCACCGTTTAGCCGCACAAGAGCTTAAAGCTGAAACAAAAAGCGAAAGAGAGGAAAAAGTAATGGAAACAAAGGGAGAAGAAGACGAGCAAGGAGTCCGGCTCTAGGCGTAGAATCTTCGGAGTCTTGGGCATTCCATGGGTTCGGCTCTAAGCGTTTGTCGGATGCATCACGTAGGCGATACGCTCCTCCAATGAGAACTTCGTCAATGATGAAGGGACCCTCCCACTTGGGCTTGAGTTTGTCCTTTTTCTTTGCTAGCAAGCATAGAACGAGTTCGCCAACATTATAAGTCTTGGCCCGTACTTCTCTGCTTTGATATCTGCGAGCCTGTTGTTGATACAATGCGGAACGGGCTGTTGCAATGTCGCGCTCCTCCTCTAGGGCATCTAAACTGTCCTGCCGATCAAGCTCGGCCTCTCTCTCTCTCCGTACATGCGCACTCGGGGTGAGTCATGAATAATGTCGCAGGGCAACACGGCCTCTGAGCCGTGCACCATGAAGAATGGTGTGTATCTGGTCGTACGATTGGGCGTGGTCTGCAGCCCCTAGAGTATGGAGTCAAGCTCCTCAACCCAGTGCTTGTTTGATTCTTTCAAAGACCACACTAGTCTGGGCTTAATGCCGCTCATAATGAGACCATTAGCTCGTTTGACTTGACCGTTTGTTTGTGGGTGGTAGATGGAGGCGTAATCGAGCTTAATGCCCAGATTAGCACACTAGGTTTTCACCTCATCGGCTGTAAAATTGGAGCCATTATCAGTGATGATGCTATGTGGAACGCCATAACGGTGCATAACACCGGATATGAAGTCTATCACTGATCCGACTTCAGCCGTTTTAACTGGTTTGGCTTCTATCCACTTAGTGAATTTATCTACCATGACCAGCAGATATTTTTTCTTATGGCTTCCTCCTTTAAGGGTTCCGACCATATCAAGCCCCCAGACCGCGAAAGGCCAAGTAATGGAGATTGTTTGTAGAGCGGTTGGTGGCATATGGCTTTGATTGGCGAAAAGCTGGCATCTGACACAACGTTGGACAAGGTCCTGGGCATCTGCTCGGGCCGTCGGCCAATAGAAACCTGTACGGAAGGCCTTACTTACAAGAGCCCGAGCTGCGGCGTGGTGACCACCAAGGCCAGCATGGATTTCAGCCAAGAGCTACTGCCCCTCTTCTTCGAAGATGTACCTTTGAAGTACTCCGGTAGCGCTTTTCTTTTAGAGCTCTCTATCATGGGACTTGTCGGCTTCCGAGCACCGGACGATGCAGCGGGCCTCATTCTGATCCTCAAGGAGCTCTCGCCTATTAAGGTAGGCCAAGAAGGGTTTGGTCCATGGGGCAATTACTGCCATTATAAGATGGGCCGATGGTGTTATTTCGGTGGCTGAGCCCTCGATGGTATCGGTATTGTGTTCGAAATCTTGGGTATAATCGGGTCTGAACTGGTGTTTCCACTCTCCCCTTGCCACACCACGGATGGCTTGAAGAGCCTTTCCAGGAATATGTTAGGCGGGATGGGGTGGCACTTGGCGCCAATGCGGGCAAGGACATCCGCCGCTTGATTACTTTCTCGAGCCACATGATGAAACTCGAGCCCCTCGAACCGAACCGACATGTTGAGAACCGCGTTATGATAGGCCGCCATCTTCGGATCTTTGGCGTCGAAATCTCCATTTATTTGGGATATTGCGAGGTTTGAATCCCCACGCACCTCCAGGCGTTGTATGCCCATGGAGACAGCCATCTGAAGACCGTGCAATAAGGCCTCGTATTCGGCTGCATTGTTGGAGTCCGTGTATAATATTTGGAGTACTTACTGAATTGTATCTCCAGTGGGGGACGTTAAGACAATGCCCACTCCTAAGCCCGCCAGCATTTTGGAGCCATCGAAGTGCATGACCCAATTTGAATATGTGCCGTACTCTTTAGGGAGTTCGGCTTCTATCCGTTCGGCGATGAAGTCAGCCAGTACTTGGGATTTAATGGCTTGACACAGTTTGTATGTTATGTCGATGGAAGGAGCTCAATGGCCCACTTGGCAATCTGGCCCGTGGCATTGCGGTTGTTTATTATGTCATTAAGTGGTACCTCGGAGGCCACCTTGATCGAGCACTTTTGAAAGTAGTGTCGTAGCTTCCGGGATGCCATGAAGACAGCGTATGCTATCTTTTGGTAATGAGGGTATCGGGATTTGCATGGTGTGAGGACAGTGGATACATAGTATACCGGCATCTAGAGTGGGGACTTGTGTTCGGCCTCCTCTCGCTCAACGACAAGTACCGCACTCACCACCTGGTGAGTTGCGGATATGTATAATAACATGGGTTCGTTGATGTTCGGAGCGGCCAGGATTGGGTTACTCGCTAAAAGAGCCTTTATTTCTTCCAGTCCGGTCGTTGCCGCATCCGTCCACTCGAAGTGGTTGGTGCGTCGGAGAAGGTGATAAAGTGGCAATGCTTTTTCTCCTAGTCTGGAGATAAAGTGGCTTAATGCTACCACACATCCAGCTAGTTTTTGGACCTGTTTGAGGTCTGTTGGTGTAGCCAATTCTGACAAAGCTCGGTTTTTGGCTGGATTTGCCTCAATTCCTCTATTGGAAATGATGAAGCCCAACAGTTTTCCAGCGGGAACACCGAAAACACACTTTTCCGGATTGAGCTTGATGTCATATGTACGAAGGTTGTCGAATATGAGGCGCAAATCGTCTATCAATGACTCGACATGCCTAGTTCTGATGACGACATCATCCACATATGCTTCAACTGTCTTGCCGATTTGTTTCTCCAGACATGTTTGGATCGTGCGTTCGTAGGTGGCCCCGGCGTTTTTGAGCCCGAAGGGCATAGTGTTGAAGCAGAATGACCCGTATGGGGTAATAAGTGCCGTTGCGGCTTGGTCGGACTCCTTCATTTTGATTTGATGGTATCCGGAATATGCGTTGAGAAAACACAGTGAGTTATGTCATGCGGTAGTGTCAATAATCTGATCGATGCGGGGGAGGGGGAATGGATCCTTAGGGCAGGCCTTATAGAGGTCTTTGAAATCGACGCATAGGCGCCAGGATTTATCCTTCTTTGGCACCATCACCAAGTTTGCTAGCCAGTCTGGATGTTTTGTTTCTCTAACAAATCCGGCCTCGATTAACTTGGCTAGCTCCTCCCTCATAGCTTGACGTTTGGGTTCGGAAAAGCACCGTTGTGTTTGGTTGACCGGTTTATATCCCTTCAATATATTGAGGCTGTGTTCGGCCAACCTGCATGCGATTCCTGGCATATCAGAAGGGTGCCATGCGAATATGTCCCAGTTTTCACGCAGGAACTCTTGTAGCGCGATGTCGACCGTTGGGTCCAGTTGTGCCCCGACGGATGCTGTCTTCTTGGGGTCCGTCGGGTGGACTTGAAATTTTACTATTTCATCTGCTGGTTAAAGGAGGTGGATTTGGGTCGCTTGTCCAGGATTACGTCGTCCCTATCCACCGTGGAGCGCAGTGCGGTTAATTCTTCGGCCGCGAGGGCTTCAGACAATGCCTCGAGGGCCAGGGATGCGGTTTTGTTTTCAGCGTGGAGTGCTATGTCCGGATCACTGGCGAGAGTGATAATACCATTGGACCCGGGCATCTTGAGCTTCATGTACCCGTAATGAGGTATAGCTTGGAAGCATGTAAATGAGGTATAGCTTCATGTACCTGTCTATTTCCATTTTGTTGAGTGTGTCCTCGTAAATGAGGTTTAATCCACTGCCGTCGTCCATGAGCACTTTGGTAAGCCGAAAGCCATCCACGATTGGACTGAGGACCAAGGCGGCTGGTGCCCGGATTGCCCTGAATTTTGGTTCATCACTAGCATTGAAAGTTATAGCCGTGTCATTCCAGGGGTTTATTGCTGCGACTTGGCAGACTTCAGCGAGGTCGCAGAGTGCCCTTTTGTGCCTATTGTTTGAAGCAAAAGTCTCGAAGACCATCAATAATCTGAGGTCGTCGTCTTCCGGGGGGTGTTGCTCTGAGGTATTTTTGGTGAGGAGATCCTCGCCGCTCTTGGCCACTTGCCGGAGTATCCAACATGCTCTAAGGCCGTGGGTTGGTATGGTATCCGATGTTGTGTGTATTTTGCATGGCCTATCGAGCCATCCCTCCAGAATGGTTCCGCGCCCCGTAATGGGCCAGGCGCCCCACGAGGGTGCATCCTTTTTGCCCGAATGAGGGGTTGAGTGGAAACTGGTGGCTCCCAGTGAGCTGCCTGAGTTTTCCAGGCGCTTACCATTGCGCGGTACTTCTGTACTATGGTTGCTAAGTCAGCGAAGTGTAATACGCTACTGCGGTTGATGGCGTTGAGGATTCCTTCGTCCGTGCAATTGTTGCAGAATAGTGAGATCGCGTCTTCGTCACGACAATCTTTAATCTTGTCTTTGACAAGGAGGAATCTGGCCCAAAAGTGATGGACCGTTTCCTGAGGCTGCTGCCGTATATACATGAGATCGCGTATATCTAGGTGGGTGGGTGGCTTTAAATCCGAACCCTGACCCAATTTGGGATCCGGAATTTGAGAAACTTCCGAACTCTATAGTTCGAGCTCTGGGATATCAACTGATTTTTCAGGCCCGTCATCCGATTCTAGGTTCGGAGGGCGGGGCGTGTCATTCTGCAGACAGGTAGCCGACTCTTCGAGCTCGGAAATCCGAACATAGTCCATCCTCAATATAGAGGAAGAGTTGTTGTCTTGCTCCTCTACTACCGCTATCTGATGGGTGATCGGTGGAGATTTGATTTCTCTCTGATCGGGTTTAAGCCCAATCCGATCGTAGTTCGTAGCGACCCCAAATGCAACGATGCGATCAAGGAGTTCGTTTAAAGACGACAACACCGCTGGATCCATCCGTTTGGAGTATTCGGAACGCGGAGGCGATTTTCGGTGACCCGAGAAGTCATTGTCGGCTTAACGGCCGAACAGGCGGTCATGGTAAAGCCGCCCAGCCGGAGGGTTTGGCTTGGGGCTAGGGCTCCTCCGGAGGTGATACTGTCCTTGACAACAAGGCGAGCCATCAATCCTGTCTTCGACGTCACAACGGAACTTTCAATGAAAGCACCAATGTTGGTGTCAAAACCGACGGATCTCTGGTAGGGGGTCCCGAACTTTGCGTCTAAGGTCGATGGTAGCAGGAGACAGATGACACGATGTTTACCCAGGTTCGGGCCCTCTCTATGGAGGTAATACCCTACTTCCTGCTTGATTGATCTTGATGAATATGAGTATTACAAGAGTTGATCTACCATGAGATCGTAATGGCTAAAACCCTAGAAGCCTAGCCTGTATGATTGTGATTGCCCCTACGGACTAAACCCTCCGGTTTATATAGACACCCGAGGGGACTAGGGTTGTACAAAGTCGGTTATAGAGAAAGGAATCTACATATCCGAACGCCAAGCTTGCCATCCACACAAAGGAGAGTCCCACCTGGACACGGGAGAGAGTATACTATCTTGTATCTTCATGATCCATCAGTCCAGCCCATGTTATATAGTCCGGACTCCCGAGGACCCCTCAATCCAGGACTACCTTAGGGTCCTCGTGATTCCATAGGTGTCGTTTCCCCCAATATCTTTGGCGCGCCAGGTAGGGGGCGCAGGTGTGAAAATCCGGTTTTAAGTTAGCATATCGACTTCATCATCACCATGCCCCGCAAGAAGAAGGGGATCACTGCCATCGGGTCGTCCGGGGCTGGCCCGTCCGCGTCAGCACGTGCAAGCGACGGGGTGGCCAAGTATGGCGCCGGAGGCGCCACCCGCGAGCATCCATGACACTCTGGCGATTAGAGCTAGGGGAGCAGCGCCATCCGGGTCCAAGACGACGAGCCACATGCCGCTGGGTTCGGGGACGGGGCTGTGCTGCCCACGGGTGGCTGATACGTCTCCGTCATATCTACTTTTCCAAACATTTTTGCACTTGTTTTGGACTCTAACTTGCATGATTTCAATGGAACTAACCCGGACTGACGCTGTGTTCAGCAGAATTGCCATGGTGTTATTTTTGTGCAGAAACACAAATACTCGGAATGACCTGAAACTTCACGGAGATTATTTTTGGAAATAATAAAAATACTGGCGAAAGAATCAATGCCAGGGGGCCCACACCCTGTCCACGAGAGTGGGGGGCGCGCCAGCCCCCCTGGGTGCGCCCCCTGCCTCGTGGGCCCCCTGGTGCTCCACCGACCTCAACTCCAACTCTATATATTCACATTCAGGGAGAAAAAAAATCAGAGAGAAGGATTCATCGCGTTTTACGATACAGAGCCACCGCCAAGCCCTAATCTCTCTTGGGAGGGCTGATCTAGAGTTCGTTCGGGGCTCCGAAGAGGGGAATCCGTCGCCATCATCACCATTAACCTTCCTCCATCACCAATTTCATGATGCTCACCGCCGTGAGTGAGTAATTCCATCGTAGGCTTGCTGGACGGTGATGGGTTGGATGATATTTATCATGTAATCGAGTTAGTTTTGTTAGGGTTTTTGATCCCTAGTAGCCACTATGTTCTGAGATTGATGTTGCTATGACTTTGCTATGCTTAATGCTTGTCACTAGGGCCCGAGTGCCATGATTTCAAATCTGAACCTATCATGTTTTCATGAATATATGTGAGTTCTTGATCCTATCTTGCAAGTCTATAGTCACCTAATATGTGTTATGATCTGGCAACCCCGAAGTGACAATAATCGGGACCACACCCGGTGATGACCATAGTTTGAGGAGTTCATGTATTCACTATGTGTTAATGCTTTGGTCCAGTACTCTATTAAAAGGAGGCCTTAATATCCCTTAGTTTCCAATAGGACCCCAATGCCACGGGAGGTTAGGACAAAAGATGTCATGCAAGTTCTTTCCCATAAGCACGTATGACTATATTCGGAATACATGGCTGCATTACATTGATGAATTGTAGCTAGTTCTGTGTCACCCTATGTTATAACCGTTGCATGAATAATCGCATCCAGCATAATCCTCCATCACCGATCCAATGCCTACGAGCTTTTCACATATTGTTCTTCACTTATTTACTTTTCCGTTGCAACTGTTACAATCACTACAAAACTGCTATCGTTACTTTTGCCATTGTTACCGTTACTATCATAATACTTTGCTACTAAATACTTTACTGCAGATATTAAGTTATCTAGGGGTGGTTGAATTGACAACTCAACAGCTAATACTTGAGAATATTCTTTGGCTCCCCTTGTGTCGAATCAATAAATTTGGGTTGAATACTCTACCCTCGAAAGCTATTGCGATCCCCTATACTTGTGGGTTATCAAGACTATTTTCTGGCGCCGTTGCCGGGGAGCATAGCTCTATTCTTTGAGTCACTTGGGATTTATATCTGCTGATCACTATGAGGAACTTGAAAGACGAGAAAACCAAAAATTATCCCTCAACTACGAGGGGAGGTAAGGAACTGCCATCTAGCTCTACACTTGATTCACCTTCTGTTTTGAGTAAGCTTGCGACACCTAAACCTGCTTCTGCTATTAATTCTGATATGTCGCATGTTATTGATGATGCCACTTCTGCTATGCATGATACTTATGATGAAACTACTTCTATGCTTGATACTACTGTGCCACTAGGTGAATTTCTTGATGAACAACTTGCTAGGGTTGGAGAGAATGAAATTATTGAAACTGATAATATTGAGGAAAGTGATGTTGAAGATTCTCCCCCTAGATATGAATTGCCTGTTGTGCCTGAGGGTTATGTTATGGATGAAGAAACTGCTAGAGACTTTCTTGCTTGCAATGATAGAAGTGATCTTAAGAAATTATTAGTTAAGCTAAAAAAAATCTCTGAATGCTAGAATGAAATATGACCCTGCTTATGCAACTTCACCTATATTTGTTACTAATAAGGATTATGATTTCTCTGTCGCTCCGGAGATAATTACTTTGGTTGAATCTGGTCCTTTTTATGGCTATGAATCTAAAACTGTTGTGGCACATCTTACTAAATTAAATGATATAGCCAACCTGTTCACTAATGATGAAAAAACTCGCTACTATTATATCCTTCAATTATTTCCGTTCTCATTAAAGGGTGATGCTAAGACTTGGTTTAATTCTCTTGATCCTGGTTGTGTGCGTAGTCCCTAGGATATGATTTATTACTTCTCTGCTAAATATTTCCCTGCTCATAAGAAACAAGCTACTTTAAGGGAAATATATAATTTTGTGCAAATTGAAGAAGAGAGTCTCCCACAAGCTTGGGGGAGGCTTCTCCAATTACTTAATGCTTTTCCTGATCATCCTCTTACGAAAAGTGAAATACTTGATATCTTTTATAATGGACTAACCAATGCTTCCAGAGACCACCTGGATAGTTTTGCTGGTTGTGTTTTCAGGGAAAGAACTGTCGATCAAGATGAAATTCTATTGAATAATATGTTGACAAATGAAAATAATTGGACACTTCCTGAACCAACTCCTAAGCCAACTCCGAAGAAAAGGGGTATTCTATTTATCAGTTCTGAAGATATGCAAGAGGCAAAGAAATCTATGAAAGAAAAAGGTATAAAAGCCGAAGATGTTAAGAATTTACCTCCTGTTGAAGAAATACATGGTCTTAATTTACCGCCTGTTGAAGAAATACATGCTGTTGATAACCCGACACAGGTAGTAAAGGTATATTCTCTCTATAGATATGATAAAGCTGAAATCCCTCCTACTAAGTTTGCTAGCCAATGCTTAGATGAGTTTGATAATTTTATGGTTAAGCAAGAAGATTTTAATGCTTATTTTGGTCGACAACTGAAACGCAATGCTTATATGATTGAACACCTGAGTGATTATATGTCTAGAGTTAAAAGTGAACTTAAACTCATTAGTAAACATGCTTCTATGGTTACCACTCAAGTAGAACAAGTACTTAAAGCTTAGAATGATTTGCTCAGTGAATTAAATAGTAAGAAAAATGATAATGCTGTCAGAGTTATGACTAGAGGGGGGTAAAATGACTCAGGAACCTTTGTATCCCGAAGGCCACCCTAAGAGAATTGAGCAAGATTCTCAGAGAACTAATGTTGATGCACCTAGTCCTTCTAAGAAGAAGAAAAAGAAAAATGATAGGACTTTGCATGCTTTTAGTGAATCTGTTGTTGACACACCTGAGAATCCCAATGATACTTCTATTTCTGATGAGGAAACACAATCTAGTAATGAACATGAACCTAGTGATAATGTTAATGATGATGTTCTTGTTGATGCTCAACCTAGCAATGACAATGATGTAGAAATTGAACCTGCTGTTGATCTTGATAACCCACAATCAAAGAATCAATGTTATGATAAGAGAGACTTTATTGCTAGGAATCACGGTAAAGAAAGAGAGCCATGGGTTCAGAAACCCATGCCTTTTCCTCCCAAACCATCCAAGAAAAGGGATGATGAGTATTTTGAGCGCTTTGATGAAATGATTAGACCTATCATTTTGCGTATGCGTTTTACTGATATGATTAAAATGAATCCTTATACCAAGTATATGAAAGATGTTGTTACTAATAAAATAAAGATACCGGAAGCTAAAATTTCCACCATGCTTGCTAATTATACTTTTAAGGGTGGAATACCTAAGAAACTTGGAGATCCAGGAGTACCAACTATACCATGCTCCATTAAAAGAAACTATGTTAGAACTGCTTTATGTGATCTTGGAGCCGGTGTTAGTGTTATGCCTCTCTCTTTATATCGTAGACTTGATTTAAATAAGTTGACACCTACTAAAATATCTTTGCAAATGGCCGATAAATCAACTGCTATAACTGTCGGTATTTGTGAGGGTGTGCCTGTTGTGGTTGCAAACCTTACTATTTTAACGGACTTTGTTATTCTTGATATTTCCAAGGACGATAGTATGTCTATTATTCTTGGAAGACCCTTTTTGAATACTGCAGGAGCTGTTATTGATTGCAACAAAGGCAATGTCACTTTTCATGTTAATGGTAATGAGCATACGGTACACTTTCCGAGGAAACAACCTCAAGTTCACAGTATAAATTCTATTGGAAAAATCCCATCGATTATTTTTGGAGGTTTTGAATTTCCTCTTCGTACTGTCAAGAAGAAATATGATATTCTAATTATTGGGGACGTGCATATCCCTGTTGAGGTAACTTAGTGCTATTCAAAAATTCTCCGGTTTCATGCGATTCGGAATGAGTTTGTTAACAAGACTTGATCAACCTTGTTAGTGGATTCCTTTTGATGAACATGAGATGGATGAAGTTAGAAAGCACAACCTTCTATACCCTCCTTTTACTTTCCGTTATTTAGATTAAATAAAGTAAAAATAGTATTTTCTGTCTGTTTTCTGAATTATCCGTGCAATAAAAAATACCCTAAAAATAAAAGTTCTCCAAATGCCCTGAAAATGAAATATGCTTTTGTCTGGAATATTTGAGAATATCTGGCACTGAGAACACATCAAGGGGAGCAAGCACCTGGCCATGAGGGTCCAGGGCGCGCTCACCCCTCCTGGTCGCGCCCCCTGCCTCGTGAGCCCATGGTGGCTCCCCTCCACTTATTCCAGCCACCACACACTCCTTATTCCTCCCAAAAGAAATCACCAACCAGCTCAAGCACGAGTTCTTGCTCATTTTGCTGCGATTTTCGAACTCCTTGCTCAAAGCTCCACCCACAAAACTGCTCTGGGGGATTGTTCTTCGGTATGTGACTCCTCCAATGGTCCAATTAGTTTTCGTTCTAGTGCTTTATTCATTGCAAATTTTTGCTGCCTAGGTGACCCTGTTCTTGAGCTTGCATGTCAAATTTATATGGTCCCAAGTAGTTCTAATGCATGATATAGTCTCTAGGCACTTGTGGGAGTACCTGCTATTAATTTTGTTGAGTTTGGTTCACTTTATTTGAAGTTACTAAAAATTTCAGAAACTTTTCAGAGGAAGAAATATGTTTAGGAAAATGTACCAAGGTGGTTCTTCAAGGAAGCAACAAACCCAGGCCCACAATACGTGATGCGGACGATGAACCACCAAGATTAGCTCAAGTGCGGCCTTGTGAATGGCCGTCAGACGATTTCATGGCCCAAGCAGGAGTTAAGGAGGAATTTGATGCATATGTGCGTAATACTGAACTCGAGGGCTTCATACTAGATAAGTGCCCTCAATACTATCACCTAACTGATTCCTTTGTGAGAAGGTTCAAATTTTCATCTTCACGTAATTCTCACACTATCCTATTTGATATCTATGGCCAATCTTATACTATGGACTTAGAGGATTTTAATACTGCTTGCAAACTTCTACAATGGGGTAGCACTAGTGAGCCTCGCAAATATGAGTTTAGAGATTTTCTTGCTAGTATTACAGTGGAGGAATCTAGTAACACAAGCTACCATAGGGAGCATTCATTTTCCTGCTATACATTATTTTGCTCTCTTCATAGGTAGGTGCATAAATGGTAAGGATGAAGCATATCACATGTGTGTCCCTGATCTTAGCATTCTCAGGAGTGCTATTTTAGAAGATAAACATTATAATTTGGGAGCCATTGTTGCACGAAGGTTGCATAATAATGGTTTAAGTGGAACTTTTTTGGGGGAATTTATGCAACCCATGTGGCTAATTTTCTTGGGATACCCATACATGAGAGTGATATTGAATTGCCCCCTACTTATCTAGGATATGAGGCTATGGTTCGCCATCAGTTTATTGAGAGCAATGAACAACCTCTCCAGTACCGACTAATGTTTGATAGGCGCAGCATTTTCCTTGTTGCTCTCCCTGCTCCTACTTTCTTTGACTTTCAGACAAAAGGGAGATTTATTATAACCAGGGAGGAGGCGAACGAGTATAAGAGGAGGACGGAGACAACTCGTCTCCAAGCGGCAGCTCATGAGGCAATAGCTGCTGCATCACAGTACGACCCCAGTTACAACTTTGGATATCTGCCAGGCCAGCCGTGGCAACAGACCAACTTAGGCCAAAAGCCTAAGCTTGGGGGAGTACATATTTCTCATCGACATTACATTCATGTTCACACACTCATGCTAGTTGTCGGTGCTCATACTTTTTCATTGTACTATCCATGCTAGTTTATTTTCCTCTTTATGCTTTCTTCTTGTGTGTTTGAAAAATCCTTAAGAAAAACCAAAAAAAATTACTTGTAGCTTTTAGCTAGTTTACTTTCCATGCTGTAGTAGTAGTAATTAATAGAAAACCCAAAAAAATTCATGTTCTTCTTTTGCTTGTTGGGAGCTTTCTCGTGTAAATAGTTTTATTTCTTTTCTTTTCTTTGGGGGTCGATAGGATAAGACCATAATGAAAATGTTGAAGCGGCTCTTATATACATTACTGTTGATTTAACCAAGAGCCCATATTGCCTTGTCTTCTCCTGTTTATTGAATGCTTGCAGATTCCAGCTTAGTCCAATGCACGTGCACTACTATTATTAAACACATCGTTCGGTCGTGCAAGTGAAAGGCAATAATGACGAGATATGATGAACTGATTGAGATGAGAAAAGCTGGTATGAACTCGACCTCTCTTGTTCTTGTAAATATGATTAGTTCATCGTTCCTGATTCAGTCTATTATGAATAAACATGTTTGCAATGACAATTAGAGATTATATTTGCTTATGCCATGCTTAATTAGCTAGGAGTTTATAATGGTTTACCTTGCGTGCCAACATGCTATTAAAATGGTTGTCATGTGGTATAGTAGGGTGGTATCCTCCTTTGAATGATTCGAGTGACTCGACTTGGCACATGTTCACACATGTAGTTGAAACAAAATCAACACAGCCTCCACGATATTTATGTTCATGGTGGATTATATCCTACTCATGCTTGCACTCAATGTTTATTAATTTTAATGCATGTTCATGACTGTTGTCGCTCTCTAGCTGGTCGCTTCCCAGTTGAGGGAGTCCTGGATTAGGGGGTATCCGGACAGCCGGACTATAACCTTTGACCGGACTGTTGGACTATAAAGATACAAGATTGAAGACTTCGTCCCGTGTCCGGATGGGACTCTCCTTGGCGTGGAAGGCAAGCTTGGCAATACGGATATGTAGATCTCCTTCCTTGTAACCGACTCTGTGTAACCCTAGCCCCCTCCAGTGTCTATATAAACCGGAGGGTTTAGTCCGTAGGACACAACAACAATCATACCATAGGCTAGCTTCTAGGGTTTAGCCTCTCTGATCTCGTGGTAGATCAACTCTTGTACTACCCATATCATCAATATTAATCAAGCAGGAGTAGGGTTTTACCTCCATCGAGAGGGCCCGAACCTGGGTAAAAACATCATGTCCCTTGTCTCATGTTGCCATCCGCCTAGACGCACAGTTCGGGACCCCCTACCCGAGATCCGCCGGTTTTGACACCGACATTGGTGCTTTCATTGAGAGTTCCTTTGTGTCGTCATCATTAGGCTTGATGGCTCCTTCGATCATCGATAGCAATGCAGTCCAGGGTGAGACTTTTCTCCCTGGACAGATCTTTGTATTCGGTAGCTTCATACTGCGGTCCAACTCGCTTGGCCATCTGGAGCAGATCGAGAGTTACGCCCCTGGCCATCAGGTCAGGTTTGGAAGCTTAAACTACACGTCCGACATCCGCGGAGACTTGATCTTCGATGGATTCGAGCCCCGGCCGAGTGCGTCGCACTGTCACGATGGGCATGATTTAGCTCTGCCGCCGAACAGTGTTCAGGAGACCGCACCTGCAACCGCTCCGACCTTCAATTCGGAGCCAATTGCGCCATCCGTGGGCGGGTGGTTAGACCCCGCCATGGAGGCAGCAGCCTCAACAGCGACCGAGCCGAACACCAGCCTTACCCTTCGTGCGGCCCGTGACTCCAAATTGCCGGACTCTCCTCCGGACTCCGAACCCCCCGTGCCCCTGCCAATCGAATCTGATTGGGCGCCGATCATGGAGCTCACCGCCGCGGATGTCTTTCAACACTCGCCCTTCGGCGACATACTGAATTCACTGAGGTCTCTCTCCTTGTTAGGAGAGTCCTTGATGGATTATGACACGCAGGATTGGGATGCGGATGACGAAAAAATTCGATGCCCACCCACCACCCACTTCGTAGCCACTGTTGATGATTTGACCGACATGCTCGACTTCGACTCCGAAGACATCGACGGTATGGACGACGATGTAGGAGACGAACAGGAACCACCGCCCACAGGGCACTGGACAGCGACCTCATCATATGACATATATATGGTGGACACACCCAAAGAGGGTAATGGCGACGGAATAGCGGAGGATGACCCCCCCAAGAAGCAACCTAAGCGTCGGCGTTAGCGGCGCCGCTCTAAGTCTCCCCAAAGCAAAAGCGGTGATTCCGGCACAGGAGATAATAACACCCCGGACAGTGCCGAAGACAACCCCCTCCAGCAAGATTCAGCGCAGGAGGATGGAGAAGCCAGCCCTTCTGAGAGAGCAGCAGATAGAGAGGTAGAGGATGATAATTACATGCCTCCCTCCGAAGACGAGGCAAGCCTCGACGACGATGAATTTGTCGTGCCTGAGGATCCCGTCGAGCAAGAGCGCTTCAAGCGCCGGCTTATGGCCACGGCGAATAGCCTTAAGAAAAAGCACCAGCAGCTTAGAGCTGACCAACACCTGCTAGCTGACAGATGGACTGAAGTCCTTGCGGCCGAGGAATACGAACTCGAACGCCCCTCCAAGAGCTACCCAAAGCGCAGGTTGCTACCCCGATTAGAGGAGGAAGCATTAAAACCTATATCTCCAGTGTATGACGCGGCTGATCGGCCACCTCGTGGCCGCGACAAAGAGGCCTCTCAGCCCACAGCTCAAGCCGCACCCCGGCGTCACTCAAAAAATACCAAGGCACGGGGAAATGCGCTAGATCTGCAAGACATATTGGAGGACAAAGCAAAGCAAGCAAGATCGATCTACGGATCACGAGGGCGCCCCACCACACAAGACGATAACCGTCACGTCAGATATAGTAAAAATAAATCCGATCAGGCTGAACACAGCAGACAAAACTCATTTGAGCTGCGTCGTGATATAGCCCAGTACAGAGGTGCCGCACACCTGCTATGCTTCACAGATGAAGTAATGGATCATCAAATCCCAGAGGGTTTCAAACCCGTGAATATCGAATCATACGATGGCATGACAGATCCCGCGGTATGGATTGAGGGCTATCTCCTTCATATCCACATGGCCCGTGGAGACGATCTACACGCCATCAAATACCTCCCACTCAAGCTTAAAGGACCAGCTCGGCATTGGCTCAACAGCTTGCCAGCAGAATCCATTGGTTGTTGGGAAGATCTGGAAGCCGCATTCCTCGACAACTTCCAGGGCACTTATGTGCGACCACCAGATGCCGATGACTTGAGCTACATAATTCAACAGCCAAAGGAATCGGCCACGCAATTCTGGACACGGTTCCTAACCAAGAAGAATCAAATCGTCGACTATCCGGATGCAGAGGCCCTAGCCGCTTTCAAGCATAACATCCGCGACGAGTGGCTTGCTCGGCACCTTGGCCAGGAAAAGCCGAAATCTATGGCAGCCCTCACGACACTCATGACCCGCTTTTGCGCGGGAGAATATAGCTGGCTGGCTTGCAGCAATAACATATCAAAGAGCCCTGGTACTTTGGATACCAAGAACAACAATGGAAGGTCACGTCGCAACAAACACAAGCGCCGCATTAACAACGACAATACTGAGGATACAATAGTTAATGCCGGATTCAGAGGCTCTAAGCCCGGTCAGCGGAAAAAGCCATTCAAAAGAAGCACTCCGGGCCCGTCCAGTTTGGACCGTATACTCGATCGCTCGTGCCAAATACACGGCACCCCCGACAAGCTATCCAACCACACCAACAGGGATTGTCGGGTGTTCAAGCAGGCCGGCAAGTTAAATGCCGAAAACAAAGACAAGGGGCTACATAGCGATGATGAGGAGGAGCCCCGAATGCCGAACAGCGGAGGACAGAAGGGGTTCCCCCCACAAGTGCAGACGTTGAACATGATATACGCAACCCACATCCCCAAGAGGGAGCGGAAGCGTGCGTTAAGGGACGTATACGCGTTGGAGCCAGTCGCCCCAAAGTTCAACCCGTGGTCCTCCTGTCCGATCACTTTCGATCGCAGGGACCATCCCACTAGCATCCGTCATGGCGGATTTGCCGCATTGGTCTTAGACCCAATCATCGACGGATTTCACCTCACTCGCGTCCTTATGGACGGCGGCAGCAGCCTGAACCTGCTTTATCAGGACATAGTGCGCAAAATGGGTATGGATCCCTCAAGGATTAAACCCACAAAAACGACCTTTAAAGGCGTCATACCAGGTGTAGAGGCCCATTGCACAGGCTCAGTCACACTAGAAGTGGTCTTCGGATCCCCGGATAATTTCCGAAGCGAGGAGTTAATCTTCTACATAGTCCCGTTCCGAAGTGGCTATCATGCACTGCTCGGGAGAACCGCATTCGCAAAATTCAATGCGGTGCCGCACTACGCATACCTCAAGCTCAAGAGGCCACGACCTCGGGGGGTCATCACAGTCAATGGAAACACAGAACGCTCCCTCCGAACGGAGGAGCACACTGCGGCCCTCGCAGCAGAAGCACAAAGCAGCTTCTCAAGGCAATTCTCCAGTCCGGCGATCAAACGTCCGGACACAGTCAAGCGCGCTCGGAGTAATCTACAACAAGACCGCCTGGCACGTTCCGAGCAGGCGTAGCAATGTGGCCCCAACCCCATCCCTAGCCAAACGGCGAAATCCGTGCCACGTGTACATAATTACGCTCTGAAAATACCATGGGCATAGGGGGAGGGGCACGACCACGGCACGCCAAAAAATGCGGCTCAACCGCACTAGGGGCTTCCGACTTTCCTATTTTTTCTCACTTTTAGGACTTTACTCTCCGGAAGACCTATTCGGCAGTACAATCGCCGAACACATGATACAACAACCAGGGAGGCAGAAAAGCTATTCACACTATGGAACTCTGATGTGGTCTCTATAACGAGCAAAATACCTGGTTTAAATACCATTCCGCAGCTCCCCCTGGAGGGGACATGTCAAATAGTCCCATTTTTTGCTTATCGCACTATTTGTATCGTTCTGCTTTTAATGCACCTTTTCGAATAAACAATGCATAGCTTCAGTCTATTATTGCATTCTCTATTCCTTCCCTTTTTATGTATATATGTTCATTCATGACATTTAGCACCCGTACACTTTGGTACGACTAATACGCCAGGGACTTAAGCACCCCATAATACGGCATGAGAAGTCCGAACACTTTCACAAGTGCGGCACCCCGAACTTATAACATTATATGCATCAGCTTTGAATCATGTCTTGGGTCAATAGTTGGGTTTGCCCGGCTCCCATGTTTTGGTACCTTACGTTCCGCTATATCGGCTAAGGTAGCACTGGGAGAACTACTGTGATTGTGCCCCGGTTCAGCTGGGCTAATCACCTCAGTAGAGAAAGCTAAAACTGACTATCATGATAGGGCGATAGCCGGTCGCTGTTCGAGAGGTTTCGAGTCCCTAAAGACTTATGCCGCTTAGGGCGAGGAGTCAGCTTTGTCCGGCCTAGGCGTGTATAGCGCCCCGAACTCGGTCTTCCGAATACTAGGGGCTTCGCCAAAATTTAAAATTATAGAATTCTCTGTCTAAGTGAGAGTGATAAAGCATTATAGTCCGATTGCCTTGTTCGTCGTGCTGAGCACCTCCCTCGAAGGACCCAAGAATGGGAAAAGGAGTGCTCAGGTTTATCCCAAACACCCCAGCACTCGTGGCACGGGGGCAGAAGCCGACGACTCGCCATATCTTAGAGTTAATAAACGGCCGCACATAAGGTAATATTTTAAATTCAAACAAGCGTTGCATAGCGCATATGAACAAGTTTTCAGCGTACAGGATCACACGAGCGAGTTCACTCAAATATTACATCTTTGGAACATTCATCCGCCACAAGGCGAGCACCCTTCAGGATGCCCTCATAGTACATTTCAGGGTGGCGATGCTCCTTGCCCTGCGGTGGCCTATCCTTCACCAGCTTCTCAGCGTCCATCTTGCCCCAGTGTACTTTAACACGGGCAAGCGCCCTATGGGCGCCCTCGATGTAGACAGAGCGCTTGATGACCTCAAGACAAGGACATGCATCCACAAGCCGCCTCACCAGCCCGAAGTAGCTCCCTGGCATGGCCTCTCCAGGCCACAACCGGACTATAAGACCCTTCATGGCATGTTCGGCCGCCTTATGGAGCTCGACCAGTTGCTTCAGCTGGTCGCTTAAGGGCACTGGGTGTTCGGCCTTAGTATACTGATACCATAACACCCTCTCCGTCGAGCTCCCCTCCTCGGCTCGATAGTGCTTTGCAGCATCCGACACACTGCGGGGCAAATCTGCGAATGCTCCTGGAGAGCCCCGGACTCGGTTAAGTAACAAGTAATTTACTTTCACATGCTTGCTTTGCATAATGAATGCCTTACCCGCCGCTATCTTCTTCATCGCCTCAATTTCCTGGAGGGCCTTCTGGGCTTCGACCTTGGCATGCTTGGAGCTCTCAAGGGCCGAGGCAAGCTCGGACTCTCACGTCTTCGAGTCAAGCTCCAAACTCTCATGCTTTTTCACGAGAGCCTGGAGCTCTTGCTGCACCTAAGCAACCCGCGCCTCTTGTTTCCCTCGCTCGGTGCGCTCCGTGGCCGCTTTGTTTTCGGCCTCGGACAACGCTTGCTTCAGGGTCGCCACCTCGGTCGTGGCCCCTGGCATGTTAATAACGATCCTATCATTTTTGCAATTGCGTCCTTTTTATATATACACACATAGGCAAGGCATTACTTACCTTGGTTCTCCTCGAGCTGCTTCTTGGCAAGGCCGAGCTCTTTCTCGGACCGCTCGAGGTTCTGCTTCAGCGCATCGACCTCCGCAGTTAGTGCGGCAGAGGTCAGCAGCGAAGCCTGCATACGCATATCGACATACTTATGTTAGACTCCTGCGGATATTCTTGGATCCTCTATTCGGCTTTTCTTTGTGAACACCGAACAGAGCATCAGGGGCTACTGTCTATGCGGTAATATTTTCATATATTTTAAATACATACCTCAAAGCCTGTTAGAAGGCTGGCATAGGCTTCAGTCAGTCCACTCTTGGCAGACTGAACCTTCTGGATCACCGCACTCATAATAGTGTGGTGCTCCTCGTCGATGGAGGCGCCGTTAAGCACCTCCAGCAAATTATCCGGTGCCTCCGGTTGGATGGAGGTCACCGGCGTGGTAGGCTTGCCCCTCTTAGTGGGGGCCACCTGCCAGAGTCCAGAACCACTGGAGGTTCCGGTGCGGTATTCGGCCCAGGGCCAAACTTGGGGCCCTTGGGATCCTTGCTCCCTTTGCGCCTGTAGTCTGGAAGGTCGCCTTGTGGCGCCTCCAGGACTACCTCCCCTCGGCTTGGTGCCCTTTGAGACAACACCTCGGCGTTGTCCGTAGGGCGAGGGGTGGAGGCAGACAGAAGTGATCCTCCGCTGCTCATGGCCAACGGGTCCAAAGAACCACTCGACGAGGATACATCAATACGGGCCCGGGACGGACTGCATAACCGTGTCCGGCGTTAGAAGAAGTTGTGCAATTAAATGGTGCCATGAGTTACTCGGGTGTCCGAATACTTACGATCTCGCCAGGGGCTTGGTGCTGAGTGGGCACTCGTCTTCGCTGTCGGCGGCAGTGGCGGAGTAGTCTGGAGGGAGAGTCCTTCCCTTCTTGGACCCTCCGGCCTCCCCAGTTGGGGCGGCCTTCCTCTTCTTGTCTTCCCCGGCTTGAGGGGAAGAACCTTTATCTGCCTCCTCGTCGTTTCCATGGGAGGAGTGTGTCTCGGAGTCATCGGACGATGAGTCCGATAACACCTGGCACCGGGAACTCTTTTGGGTTCCCGTAGCCTTCTTCTTGACCCTTTTCTCCGGCACCTCATAAGGAGCCGGAGTAAGCATCTTCGTCAGGAGAGCGTCCGCAGGGTCTGTGGGCAGGGGGGCTGGACAATCAATCTGCCCCAATGTCTCAACCCATTCCTGTCAAAGACATGGAAGCTCAGATCCCGCACATAGTTAAACTATGAAAAATGAATACCCTATAAGAGATAAAGCAGCTTACCGCGCTGGCTTGGCGCTTTGCGCTGAATCCGCGATCCTCGGTAAGGGGAGGAGGAACCTCGGCGCCCTTAAATAGCACCTTCCAAGCATCCTCATGTGTTGTGTCGAAGAGCTCGCTTAGAGTTTGGTGCTGGGCCGGGTCGAACTCCCACAAGTTGAACGCCCGTTGTTGACATGAGAGGATCCGGCGGATGAGCATGACCTGGACTATGTTGACGACCTTGAGCTTCTTGTTCACCATGTTTTGGATACAGGTTTAGAGTCTGGTTAGCTCTCCCGGACTACCCCAGGGTAGGCCCTTCTCTTTCCAGGAGGTGAGCCGCATGGGGATTCCGGATCAAAACTCGGGGGCCGCTGCCCATTTGGGGTCACGCGGCTCGGTGATGTAGAACCACCTTGATTGCCACCCCTTTATGATCTCTACGTAGGAGCCCTCGAGCCATGTGACGTTGGGCATCTTGCCTACCATGGCGCCTCCGCACTCCGCCTGCTGGCCCCCCATCACCTTCGGTTTAACATTGAAGGTCTTCAACCATAGGCCGAAGTGGGGCTTGATGCGGAGGAAGGCCTCACACACGACGATAAACGCCGAGATGTTGAGGATGAAGTTCGGGGCCAGATCGTGGAAATCCAGGCTGTAGTAGAACATGAGTCCCCAGACGAATGAGTGGAGAGGGAATCCTAGTCTGCGGAGGAAATGGGTAAGGAACACTACCCTCTCGTGGGGCCTGGGGGTGGGGATGAGCTGCCCCGCATCTGGGAGCCGATGTGAGATATCATCAAGCAGGTGTCCAGCTCCCCTAAGCTTCTTGATGTGTCCTTCCGTGACGGAGGAAACCATCCACTTGCCTCCCGCTCCGGACATGGTTGGAGAAGGTTGAGGAAGAAAATGTGGACTTGGGCACTGGGGCTCGAGTGTGCGAGAATGGATGAGCAAAGGAGGAAGAAGGCGTGGATGGAAAAGGGTGAACCCTTATCACTTTATATGGGCAGACGAAACTATGCGTCCCCACCGGCCTGGTAAAACTCGCTTATCCCCCAAACGCCGTAATTAATGGCGCGGTTGGGTTACCCACTTCCGTATTGATGAGAATCCCGCAATAAGGGGACACGATCTCTGCTTCGACAAGACGTGCCAAGGAAACCGCCTCGCAAAACGCGCTGAGGTTGGCTGTAAAAAACAATTCGCATAAGGGCTTGGCTGTGGTGTGATGTCACATTACGGGATACGTCAGCAGATTAGATTTGTGGAAATATTATTCTCTCTATGGTGGTATGTGGAACTTGTTTTGCAGAGCCGGACATGATCGTCGTGTTCAAAACCTTCTATGAAGTATTCGGAGGAGGAACCCGCCTTGCAATGCAGAAGGTAATCTACACGCAGGACTCATCGTCATTGAAGCCTGGTTCAGGAGCTACTGAGGGAGTCCTAGATTAGGGGGTATCCGGACAGCCGGACTATAACCTTTGGACGGACTGTTGGACTATAAAGATACAAGATTGAAGACTTCGTCCCGTGTCCGGATGGGACTCTCCTTGGCGTGGAAGGCAAGCTTGGCAATACGGATATGTATATCTCCTTCCTTGTAACCGACTCTGTGTAACCCTATCCCCCTCCGGTGTCTATATAAACCGGAGAGTTTAGTCCGTAGGACACAACAACAATCATGCCATAGGCTAGCTTCTAGGGTTTAGCCTCTCTGATCTCGTGGTATATCAACTCTTGTACTACCCATACCATCAATATTAATCAAGCAGGAGTAGGGTTTTACCTCCATCGAGAGGGCCCGAACATGGGTAAAAACACCGTGTCCCTTGTCTCCTGTTACCATCCGCCTAGACGCACAGTTCAGGACCCCCTACCCGAGATCCGCCGGTTTTGACACCGACACCAGTCTTTTTCTAGCCATCACTTGTACTAAGCGGGATTACTGCTTCTGCATCCAATCCCTTAAACCTCAAAGTTATTCCATATGAGTCCACCATACCTTCCTATATGCGGTATCTACCTGCCGTTCCAAGTAAATTTGTATGTGCCAAACTCTAAACCTTCAAATGAAATTCTGTTTTGTATGCTTGAATAGCTCATGTATCAACTAGGGCTGTTTGTATCTTCCATGCTAGGCGGGTTATTCTCAAGAGGGGTGGACTCCGCTCCTCACTCACGAGAAAATGGTTGGTCACCAGGATGCCCAGTCCCATGCTCTAAGCAAATCAAATCAAAATAATTGCAAACAAAACTCCCCCAGGATTGTTGTTAGTTGGAGGCACCCGTTGTTTCGGACAAGCCATGGACTGATGTTTGTTGGTGGAGGGGGAGTATAAACTTTACCATTCTGTTTGGGAACCGCCTATAATGTGTGTAGCGTGGAAGATATCGAGATCTCTGGGTTGTTATGTTGAGAATGAAAGTATACCACTCAAAATATTATTTATCTCTATTTCAAAAATCGAGCTCTGGCACCTCTACAAATCCCTGCTTCCCTCTGCGAAGGGCCTATCCATTTACTTTTATGTTGAGTCATCACCCTCTTATTAAAAAGCACCAATTAATTTATATTGAGTATGACTATGACTGGATCTCTTTTACCATGAATTACAATTTTTAGTCAGTCCTTGATCTTCAGAGGTGCTCTGCATTTATGTTTTGTGGTCTTAGAAAGGGCTAGCGAGATACCATCTTGTTATATCATACTATGATTGTTTTGAGAAAGTGTTGTCATCTAAGATTTATTATTATTGCTCGCTAGTTGATTTTGCCATTGATATGAGTAAACATGAGATCTAAATGTTATTGTGAATATGGTTAGTCATAATCTTTGCTGAAAACTTGAATGCTGACTTTACATATTTACAACAACAAGAGCAAACAGAGTTTGTAAAAGTTTTTCTTTATCACTTTTAGTTTATTAACTGAATTTCTTGAGGACAAGCAAAGGTTAGCTTGGGGGAGTTGATATGTCTCTGTCGTATCTACTTTTCAAAACACTTTTGCCCTTGTTTTGGACTCTAACTTTCATGATCTGAATGGAACTAACCCGGACTAACGCTGTTTTCAGTAGAATTGCCATGGTGTTATTTTTGTGCAGAAGTAAAAGTTCTTGGAGTGACCTGAAACTTCACGGAGATTATTTTTGGAAATAATAAAAAATACTAGCGAAAGAATCAAGGCCAGGGGCCCACACCCTTTCCACGAGGATGGAGGGCGCGCGCCTGCCCCCCTGGGCGCGCCCCTGCCTCATGGACCCCTGGTGCTTCACCGACCTCAACTCCAACTCTATATATTCACACTCGGGGAGAAAAATCAAAGAGAAGGATTCATCGCGTTTTATGATATGGAGCTGCCGCCAAGCCATAATCTCTCTCGGGAGGGCTGATCTGGAGTCCGCTCGGGGCTCCGGAGAGGGGAATCCGTCGCCATCATCATCATCAACCTTCCTCCATCACCAATTTCATGATGCTCACCGCCGTGCGTGAGTAATTCCATCCTAGGCTTGCTGGACGGTGATGGGTTGGATGAGATTTATCATGTAATCGAGTTAGTTTTGTTAGGGTTTGATCCCTAGTATCCACTATGTTCTCAGATTGATGTTGCTATGACTTTGCTATTCTTAATGCTTGTCACTAGGGCCCGAGTGCCATGATTTCAGATATGAACCTATTATGTTTTCATGAATATATGTGAGTTCTTGATCCTATCTTACAAGTCTATAGTCACCTACTATGTGTTATGATCTGGAAACCCCGAAGTGACAATAATCGGGACCACTCCCAGTGATGACCATAGTTTGAGGAGTTCATGTATTCACTATGTGTTAATGCTTTGGTCCGGTACTCTATTAAAAGAAGGCCTTAATATCCTTTAGTTTCCAATAGCACCCCGCTGCCACGGGAGGGTAGGACAAAAGATGTCATGCAAGTTCTTTCCCATAAGCAAGTATGACTATATTTGGAATACATGCCTGCATTACATTGATGAATTGGAGCTAGTTCTTTGTCACCCTATGTCGGTGTCAAAACCGGCGGATCTCGGGTAGGGGGTCCCGAACTGTGCGTCAAGGTCAAATGGTAACAGGAGACGAGGGACACGAAGTTTACCCAGGTTCATGCCCTCTCGATGGAGGTAAAACCCTACTCCTACTTGATTAATATTGATGATATGGGTAGTACAAGAGTAGATCTACCACGAGATCAAGGAGGCTAAACCCTAGAAGCTAGCCTATGGTATGATTGTGTATGATGATGGTTCTGTCCTACGGACCACAACCCTCCGGTTTATATAGACACCGGATAGGGTTAGGGTTACACAGAGTCGGTTACAATGGTAGGAGATCTTGAGTATCCGCATCGCCTAGCTTGCCTTCCAGGCCAAGAAAAGTCCCATACGGACACGGGACGAAGTCTTCAATCTTGTATCTTCATAGTCCAAGAGTCCGGCGAAGGTATAGTCCGGCTACCCGAACACCCCCTAATCCAGGACTCCCTCAGTAGCCCCTGAACCAGGCTTCAATGACGACGAGTCCGGCGCGCAGATTGTCTTCGGCATTGCAAGGCGGGTTCCTCCTCCAAGTCCTTCGTAGAAGATTGTAAACACCAAAAATAGTGACCGACTCTGCAAAATAAGTTTCCACATAATGCCATAGAGAGAATAACATTAACACAAATCAAATCTGCTGACGTATTCCGCAGTGCGTCATAACACAGCGGCCAAGCTCTTTATACAAATTGTTTTCACTTTTCCACCTCAGCGCGTTTAGCGAGGCGGTTTCCTTGGCATGTCTTGTCAAAGCAGAGATCGTGTGCCCCTTTTAACGGGATTCTCATCAATACGGACGTGGGTAACCCAACCGCGCCATTTACCACGGCGCTTGGGAGGCAAGCGAGTTTTATTAGGTAGGTGGGGATGCATAACCGCATCCTCCCATATAAGGGGATAAGGATCCACCTTTTCACCTACGCCTTCTTACTCCTTTGCCAATCCATCTCTCGCGCACTCTAGCTCCAGCGCCCAAGCCCGCTCCTCCCACCTCAACCTTCTCCAGCAATGTCCGGAGCGGGAGGTAAGTGGATGGTCTCCTCCGTTACGGAGGTTCAAGTAAAAAAGCTAAGGAAAGCCGGATACCTGTCCAAGGACATCCCGCACCGGCTTCCTGAGAAGGGGCAGCTTCTCCCCACCCCAAGGCCCCATGAGATGGTAGTTTTCCTTCCCCACTTCCTCCGCGGACTGGGTTTTCCACTTCACCCATTCGTCCGGGGACTCATGTTCTACTATGGCCTTGATTTCCATGATCTGGCCCCGAACTTCATCCTCAAAATCTCGGCATTTA
Source organism: Aegilops umbellulata (assembly GCA_032464435.1). Lineage (NCBI taxonomy): Eukaryota > Viridiplantae > Streptophyta > Magnoliopsida > Poales > Poaceae > Aegilops > Aegilops umbellulata. The sequence goes on along the minus strand of CP136055.1, from coordinate 239,775,992 downwards.
TCGTCGTGTGTGAGGCCTTCCTCCGCATCTGCCCCCATTTTGGCCTTTGGCTCAAGACCTTCAACGTCAAGCCCAAGGTGGTGCGCGGCAGCTAAGCGGAGTGCGGATGTGCTATGGCTGGCAAGATAGCCAACGTCCTCTGGTTCGAGGGCTCCTTTGTGGAGACCCTAAAGGGGTGGCAAGACGGGTGGTTTTACATCACCGAGCCACGCGATCCGGAATGGGTCGCAGCCCCCGAGTTCAGATTCGGACCCCCCACGCGGCTTATGTCCTAGAAAGAGACGGGCCTGTCGTGGGGCAACGAGGAAGAGGTGACCGGACTGAAGACCTGCATCCAGTCCCTGGTAGACAAGCCAATCCGGCTGGTCAATATAGTCCAGGTCATGCTCGTTCGTCTGATCCTCCCGTGCCAACAACGGGATTTCAATTTGTGGGAGTTCGACCCGGCGCAGCACCGAACCCTCAACAGGCTCTTCGACACGTCGTATCAAGACGTTTGGAAGGTGCTAATCAAAGGCGCCAGAGCTCCCACATCCGCTTCCGAGGACCGCGGATACAACACGCAGCGTCACGCTAGCGAGGTAAGCTATCTATGCCTTTGAAAGGATTATTAAGCTCTTTTTTCATAGATTAACTCTATGCGGGATCTAAACTCCCTTACCTTTGATAGGCTTGGCAGGCGATATCCGTACCAATTAACTGTCCGGCTCACCTGCCCGAAAACCCAGCCCCAGCTCTCCTAGTGCAGCTGCTGACTCCGGCACCTTACGTGGTGCCGGAGAAGAAGGTCAAGAAGAAGAAGACCACCGGGACTCGAAAGAGTGCCCGTAACTTGGTGGTGTCGGACTCGTCGTCTGACGAGTCCGAGGCGCCCTCCTCTCGTGAAATGAGGAGGAGGAAGAAGAAAGCTCTCCCCCCAAGTGGGGGGAGAAAAGAAGAAGAAGGCCGCCCCATCGGGGGAGGCTGAGGGGTCTAGGAAAAGGAAGACCCCTCCGCCGGACTACTCCCACGACGCCGAAGAGAGCGGAGAGGAGTGGCCGGACAGGGCCAACGTCCGGCGAAATCGTAAGTATTCATATACCAGAGTGACTCATGATATTACTTTAATGCATAGCTCTCCCTAATGTCGAATGTGATTTATGCAGCCCGCCCCGGGCCGAACTCGACGATTCGTCGAGCGGCTCCCTGGATTCGTCGGACGTGAACTCAGTTCCGCCCGCTGTCTCCCCCCGCACTGCAGACGATGCTGAAGTGGCGTCGCAACAAGCTCCGGGGCAGGAGGAGGTGGTCCTGGAGGAGCCGAAAGGCGACCTCCCGGACCCCAGGAATAAAGGGGACAAGACCCCCCAGGGCTCCGAGTCCGGCTTTGTGCCGGACGCCGCGCCGGACTCTTCAAGAGTTCCGGTTCGCGGTAGGCGAACTCCTTCCAAGAGGAGCAAGCCTTCTGAGCCGGCGGCCTCCGTCCAACCGGAGGTGCCGGACAATCTGCTGGAGGTGCTTGACGGCGCCTCCATCGACGAGGAACACCGTTCTATTTATGAGTACGGTGATCCGAAGGGTTCAGTCCGCCAAGAGCGGACTGACTGAAACTTGCGCTAGCCTTCTGACAGGCTTCGAGGTAAGTAGAAATATGTCAAAATATGACCGCATAGACAGTAGCCCCTGATGCTCTGTTCGGCGTTCGAAAAGAGAAGCCGAATAGAGGATCTATTAATTTTCACAGGAGTCTAACAATAAAGAGTCAATATGCGTATGCAGGCTTCGCTGCTATCCACCGCCGCACTGACTGCACAGGTGGAAGTCCTAAAAAAGGACCTCGGGCGGACCGAGCAAGAGCTCGGCCTTGCCAAACGGCAGCTCAAGGAAAAACAAGGTAAGAAATACCCTACAAAGAAAAAAGGTGCCTATAGAGAGGCGCGATTGCAAAGAATAACAGGATCGTACTGCTTATTGTAGGGGCCACAGCTGAGGTGGCGACCCTCAAGCAGGCGCTATCTGAGGCCGGAAATAAAACGGCCGAGGAGCGCACCGAGCGAGAGAGACTTGGGCCTCAGGTTGGCGAGGTGCAGCAAGAGCTGCAGGCTCTCATGAAAAAACATGAGAGCTTGGAGCTTGAGTCAAAGGCGCAAGCATCCGAGCTCGCGTCGGCCCTTGAGACCGCCAAGGGTGCCAAGGCCGAAGCCCAAAAGGCCCTCCAAGAGTTGGAGGAGATGAAAATGATAGCAGCGGGTAAGGCATTCTTAATGCAAAGTAGGAATATAAAAGTAAACTACTTGTCACTTACCCGAATCTGGAGTTCTCCAGGGGCGTTCGCAGATCTTCCCCGCAGCGTATCTGCCGCCGCCACATTCTACCGAGCTGAAGAGGGCAGCTCGACGGAGAGTGTGTTCTGGTCTCAGTATTCTAAGGCCGGACACCCTGTGCCTTTGAGTGATCAGCTGAAACAGCTGGTCGAGCTCCACAAGGCGGCCGAACAAGCCATGAAGGGCTTCCTAGTCGGCTGTGGCCCGGAGAGGCCCTGCGTGGGAGCTACTTCGGGCTGGTGCGGCGGCTGGTGGAGGCCTGTCCACGGCTTGAGGCCATCAAGCGTTCCGCCTGCATCAAAGGTGTCCGGAGGGCCCTTGCCCGTGCAAAGGTGCACTGGGGTAAGCTTGACGGAGAGAAGCTGGTGAAGGACGGGCCGCCGCAGGGGAAGGAGCATCGCAAGCCCGAGAACTACTACAAGGATGTTCTTGCCGGTGCCTGCCTTATTGCGGATGAATGTACTAGAGATGTAATATTTGAATGAACTCGCTCGTGTTTATCCTGTGCGCTGAAAACTTGTTCATATGCGCTAAGCAATGCTTATGGAATTTAAAATATTATTTTCTGTGCGGCCGTTTATCAAAAATTGAGAGATGGCCAGTCGTCGGCTTCTGCCCCCATGCCGCTAGTGCTGGGGTGTTCGGGATAAACCTGAGCGCTCTTTTTCCCATGGTTGGGTCCTTCGAGGGAGGCGCTCAGCACAACGAACCAGGCAATCGGACTAAAATGCTTGAACACTCTCACTTAGCCATAGAACTTTATAATTTTAAATTTCGGCGAAGCCCCTAGTTCGGAAGACCGAATTCGGGGCGCTATCCACGCCTTTGGCCGGAGCCAGCTCCTCGCTCGAAGCGGCATAAGTCTTTAGGGACTCGAAAAACCTCTCGAACAGCGACCGGTCTCTTGCCTCATCATGACAGTCAGTTTTAGCTTTCTCCACTGAGGTGCTTAACCCAGCTGAACCGGGGCACAATCGCAGTGGTTCTCCTAGTGCTACCTTAGCCGATATAGCGGAACGTAAGGCACCAAAACATAGGAGCCGGGCAAACCCAACTATTGACCCAAATCATGATTCGGAGCCGATGCATATAGTGTTATAAGTTCGGGGTGCCGCACTTGTGAAAGTGTACGGACTTCTCACACTAGATCGAAGGGTACTGAAGCCCCTGGCGTGTTTGCCGTACCATGGTGTACGGGTGCGATCATGTTATTTAATAAACATATATATTAAAAGAGAATAATGCAAAAAATAGGCAAAAAGCTATGCATTGTTTATAAAGAGGCTATTTATCAAAGCCGAACGATACAAGTAGTGCGATAAGCAAAAACATATTAGACTATTTAACATGTCCTGACCAGGGGCAGGCCGCGGAATTGTGTTCCGAATAGATATACCGCTCGTAATAGAGACCACCTGAGAGTTCCATAATGCGGCGTAGCTTTGTCTGCTTCCCTGGATCTTGCATCGTTTGTGCGGCAGCCGAATTGCCGAACAGGTCGTCCAAAGTGTGGTGTCCTGAAAGTAATAAAAAGAATCGGGCAGCCCCTAGTATGTTTTAAGCCGTATTGTGAGCATGCTGTTACTGTGCCCCTTCCCCTGTGCCCATGGTATTTCAAGGGCGTAATTATGTACGCGAGGTACTAGCTCAGCTATGTCGCGATGGCTGGGGTTGGGGCCGCATTGCTACGCCTGCTCAGAACGTGCCATGCAGTCTTGTTGTAGGTTACTCCGGGCGCGCTTGGCATTGTCTGGATTTTTAACAGCCGGACTAGAGAGTTGCCTAAAAAGGCTGCTTTGTACTTCCGCTGCGAGAGCCGCCGTGTGCTCCTCCATACGGAGGGAGCGTTCGGTGTTTCCGTTGACCGTCATTACTCCACGAGGGCCTGGCATCTTGAGCTTGAGGTATGCGTAGTGTGGCACCGCATTGAATTTGGCAAATGCGGTTCGTCCGAGAAGGGCGTGATAGCCACTGCAGAACGGGACTATGTCGAAGATTAACTCTTCGCTTCGGAAGTTATACGGAGATCCGAAGACCACATCAAGTGTTACCGAGCCTGTACAGTTGGCTTCTACACCTGGTATAACGCCTTTAAAGGTCGTCCTTGTGGGCTTAATCCTTGATGGATCTATGCCCATTTTCCGCACTGTATCCTGATAAAGCAGGTTCAGGCTACTGCCGCCGTCCATGAGGACTCTTGTGAGATGAAATCCGTCGATGATTGGGTCGAGAACCAATGCGGCAAAGCCGCCATGACGGATGCTAGTAGGGTGGTCCCTTCGATCAAAAGTGATCGGGCAAGAGGACCATGGGTTGAACTTTGGGGCGACTGGCTCCATCGCGTATACGTCCCGTAGCGCACACTTCCGCTCCTTCTTGGGAATGTGGGTTGCGTATATCATGTTCACCGTCCGCACTTGTGGGGGAAACCCCTTCTGTCCATTGTTGTTCGGCGGCCTGGGCTCCTCCTTGTCATCGCTATGCAGCCCCTTGTCTTTGTTTTTGGTTCTTAACTTGCCTGCCTGCTTGAACACCCAACAATCACTGTTGGTGTGATTGGCTGGCCTTTCGGGGGTGCCATGGATCTGGCACAAGCGGTCGAGTATTCAGTCCAAACTGGACGGGACCTGAGTATTCTTTTTAAATGGCTTTTTCCGCTGACCGGATTTATAGCCTCTGAATCCGGCGTTAACTGCCGTATCTTCATTGCTGTCGCTGCTAACGCGGCGCTTTTGCTTATTTCGACGTGTCCTGCCACTTTTGCCCTTGGTATCCGAATTACTAGGGTTATTTGATAAGTTGTTGCTGCGAGCTAGAAAGCTATCTTCGCCCGCGCAAAAGCGGGTCATGAGTGTCGTGAGGGCTGCCATGGATTTCGGCTTTTCCTGTCCCAGGTGTCGGGCAAGCCACTCGTCGCGGATGTTATGCTTGAAGGCTACTAGGGCCTCTGCGTCCGGACAGTCGACTATCTGGTTTTTCTTTGTTAGGAACCGTGTCCAGAATTGCCTGGCCGATTCCTCTGGCTGCTGAATTATGTGGCTTAGGTCGTCGGCATCCGGTGGTCGCACATAAGTGCCCTGGAAGTTGTCGAGGAATGCGGCTTCCAGGTCCTCCCAAGAACCGATTGAGTCCGCTGGCAGGCTGTTAAGCCAGTGCCGGGCCGGTCCTTTGAGTTTGAGAGGGAGGTATTTGATGGCGTGTAGATCATCGCCAGGTGCCATGTGGATGTGAAGGAGATAATCCTCGATCCATACCGCCGGATCTGTCGTGCTATCGTATGATTCGATGTTTACGGGTTTGAAACCCTCTGGGATTTTATGATCCATTACTTCATCTGTGAAGCATAGTGGGTGTGCGGCGCCCCTGTACAGGGCTATGTCATGAAGCAGCTCAGAAGAGCTATGTCTGTTGTGTTCGGCCCGGCCGGATTTATTGTGTCCGGAGTGAAGATCATCGTCACGTGTCGTCGAGCGCCTGCGCGATCTGTAGATCGATCTTGTTTGCCTTGCTTTATCCTCTAGTACATCTCGCAGGTCTGGCGCATTTTCCCGTGCCTTGGTTGAGCGGCGTCGGGGCATGGCTTGGGTGGAGGTTTGACAGGCCTCTCTATCACAGCCGCGAGGTGGCCGGTCTGCCATGTTGTGCGCTGGTGATGTAGGCGCTTCCTCCTCTGATCGGGGTAGCGGCCTGCGCTTAGGATGATTCTTGGAGGGGCGCTCGAGTTCGTACTCTTCGGCCGCAAGGACTTCAGTCCATCTATCAGCTAGCAAATCTTGATCAGCTCTAAGCTGTTGCTGCTTTTTCTTTAGGCTGTTCGCCGTGGCTAAAAGCCTGCATTTGAAACGCTGTTGTTCGGCGGGGTCTGATGGTACAACGAATTCGTCGTCATCGAGGCTTGCCTCGTCTTCGGAGGGAGGCATATAATTATCATCCTCAACCTCTCGTTCTGCCGCTCTCTCATGAGGGCTGGCTTCTCCATCTTCCTGCGCTGAATCTTGCTGGGTTGGGTGTTCTTCGGTGCTATCCGGGGTAGTATTATCTCCCGTGCTGGAATCACCGTTTTTGCTTGGCAGGACTTAGAGCGGCGCCGCTGACGCCGGCGCTTTTGGCTGTTTTTTGGAGGTGTCATCCCCCGCTGTTCCATCGCCATCTCCATCCTTTCGAGTATCCACCATATATACGTCATATGACGAGGTGGCCGTCCAGCGCCCTACAGGTGCTGGTTCCTGTTCGTCTCCTACCTCGTCGTCCATACTGTCGAAGTCTTCAGAGCCGAAGTCAAGCATGTCGGTTAAATCGTCGACAGTGGCTACCAAGTGGGTGGTGGGAGGGCTTTGAATTTCTTCATCATCCGTATCCCATCCTCGCTGACCGTAATCCGGCCAGGGCTCTCTTGATAAAGAGAGAGACTTGAGAGAATTCAGGATGTCGCCAAAAGGCGAGTGCTGAAAGATGTCCGCGGCGGTGAACTCCATTATTGGCGCCCAATCGGCTTCGACTGGCAGGGGCGCCGGGGGTTCGGAGTTCGGAGAGGAGTCCGGACCCTCGGGATCACGGGTCACACGGAGTGCGGGGCTGGCGTTCGGCTCGGTCACCTTTGAGATCGCAGCCCCCGAGGTGATGTCCAACCGCTCATCCTCAATTGGCGCAATAGGCTCCGAGTTAAGGGTCTGAACCGGTGCGTGTGCGGCCTCCAGGACACTGTTCGGAGGCAGAGCTAGATCATGCCCCTCGAGATAGCGTGGCGCGCTTGGCTGTGGCTCGAACCCGTCGAAGATCAAGTCTCCGCGGATATCCGCCGTGTAGTTTAAGCTTCCAAACCTGACTTGATGGCCAGGGGCGTAGCTTTCGATCTGCTCCAGGTGACCAAGCGAATTGGCCCACAGAGCGAAGCCGCCGAAGACGAAGATCTGTCCGGGGAGAAAAGTCTCACCCTGGACCTCATCGTTGTTGATGATCAAAGGAGCCATCGGGCCTAAAGGCGACGACACAGAGGAACTCTCAATGAAAGCACCAATGTCGGTGTCAAAACCGGCGGATCTCGGGTAGGGGGTCCCGAACTGTGCGTCAAGGTCGGATGGTAACAGGAGACGAGCGACACGAAGTTTACCCAAGTTCGGGCCCTCTCGATGGAGGTAAAACCCTACTCCTACTTGATTAGTATTGATGATATGGGTAGTACAAGAGTAGATCTACCACGAGATCAAGGAGGCTAAACCCTAGAAGCTAGCCTATGGTATGATTGTGTATGATGATGGTTCTGTCCTACAGACTACAACCCTCCGGTTTATATAGACACCGGATAGGGTTAGGGTTACACAGAGTCGGTTACAATGGTAGGAGATCTTGAGTATCCGCATCGCCTAGCTTGCCTTTCACGCCAAGAAAAGTCCCATACGGACACGGGACGAAGTCTTCAATCTTGTATCTTCATAGTCCAGGAGTCCGAGGAAGGTATAGTCCCGCTACCCGAACACCCCCTAATCCAGGACTCCCTCACCCTATGTTATAACTGTTGCTTGAATAATCGCATCCGGCATAATCCTCCATCACCGATCCAATGCCTACAAGCTTTTCACATATTGTTCTTCGCTTATTTACTTTTCCGCTGCCACTGTTACAATCACTACAAAACTGCTATCGTTACTTTTGCCACTGTTACCGTTACTATCATACTAATTTTCTACTAAATACTTTGCTGCAGATATTATGTTATCCAGGTGTGGTTGAATTGACAACTCAACTGCTAATACTTGAGAATATTCTTTGGCTCCCCTTGTGTCGAATCAATAAATTTGGGTTGAATACACTACCCTCGAAAACTGTTGCAATCCCCTATACTTGTGGGTTATCAGCGGTGCAACGACCTCCCGGATGCCCCCACCGGCGCCCGCCCAATGGCCTCCCAGGCCGTGCGTAATTAGCAACACCGTGACGTCAGTGCCCCCGGGCGCCACCGCGGGAAGAGCCCTTTGCGTCGCTCTCAGGACACATCGGGCCAGCATGCGCACCGGGACGCTGGCGGAAGCGGCACGCGACCGCGGGACCGTGATAGAGCTCCTTCTAACATGGTTAGAAGTCGGAGCGCGTCTCGGTCCACGCAGCTTTCGCCGCCACCCACGCCAGCAGAAGCATTGGCGCGCGTACAACTGCTCCTCGACTTCCCGCCCACCGCGGAGAAGCTCGATGAGTGGAGTGCCACCATTCGAAGCCTCGTCAGCTTCGCCAACAAAGATGAGCCACTCCTAGCGGGCCCCTCGTGCCGGCGTTGTGTCGAGCCGACGCGTGCCGGCGGTGGGAGGACTAGGGATGCTGCGACCACGGTGCACTCTCCTCCCCCGCGGCCGCGACAGCAGCTGCTGGCTCACCGGACCGACGCCCGCGATGACGTTTCTACAGCGTCATCCGACCCGCAGGCCCGCCGTGACCAATGCCAAGTCCTTCGGGAGCGAGCCCAGGAAGACGCTCAAACCACCATCGAGCGACGACGGGAGACGCGCCATCAGTCAGATCAGCGTGCGGGACCTACTATGGACCACCTGGCGCTGGGGGGCTCTGGTGACCTGCCTTACAATGTGGGTTGTCCAGCCTTTACCCGAGAGATGCGGCAGTTCCAGTGGCCCTTCCACCGCACATTCAAGCCTTATGTTGGGGAAAAGTACAACGGAAAGACTCACCCATCAGAGTTCCTCAGCATCTACACCATCGCGATGCAGGCCACCGGGGCTCGCGACGACAAGGTACTCGCCAACTACTTTCTGTTGGCGCTTAAGCCCAACGTCATGTCATGGTTGATGCACCTACCAGTAGATTCCATATCTTCCTGGTCGGATCTGTGCCACGAGTTTGTTGGCGCCTTCACCGGAGGCCACCAAGCTCCTGGCCAAGCAAGTGTCTTGCATGTCATCCCCCAGAAGGATGGCGAGTCCCTGCGTAAGTATATACAAAGATTCAGCCATGTGCAATACACCATCCCAGATGTTCATCCCACCGCTGTACACCACTGCCACACTTTCCTACACCACTAGGTCACTTTTCCAACCCGGTGGATAACTTGGTAGCATCGGCAACCCAACTTACTATGATTCCTATCACCGGCGAGTCACTATTCGTAGTTGAGACCCGAAACGCCATAGAGCCAGTGCAGACGGGGATTGCTTAGTAGGCTAACTATTCTTACAGCCGGCATTGCATGCATTCAACATCGCTACCGAGCCATAGCTATAGCCGGCATGCTGAGTCGCCAGAGGTTTCAAGCAGTGAATGACACCGTAATCCGCCCAATACAACCCGCCCCTTAACCCGAGGGCTAATGCCCAGGCAATTTTGGATGGTGCAAGGTCCCATCGCGAAGCATAGGCAGTAAACCAGGGGCTTATCAGCCGCCCTGGTAGTTCCTTTAGCCTCGGTGGAGGATGGGTCAAGTATCAGAACCATCGGAGTACCGTGCCTAGTGCCGGCTTTACATAATGAGTGCATGCCCAAGGATTTTAAGGGTCCTTGCAAGGTACCTAACTACATGGCGGATCTCCCTCCAGAGGCTTGGATTGAGAGCTATGAGCTGGCCATGGATATGTTGGACGTCAGTGAAGCGGTATGCGCCAAGTATTTCACTATTATGTTGGAGGGGCCATGTCACACTTGGTTGAAAAACCTAACCCCCCCCCCCCCGCAATTCCATCAACACCTGGGCGGAGTTGACGGAGCGTTTTATCAAAAAAATCAAGGAACCTGCAAACAGGTGATGACTATTGTGGATTTGGAGCACTATGTGCAACACGAAGATGAGTCAGCCCATCATTGGGCTCGTCGGGTCGCCGCCATAATCCACTCTTCTGACAACATAGGGGCGGCTCAAGCTATCCTGATTCTAGAGAAGAACTGTCGCTTTGAGCCCCTTAAGCAGAAGTTAGGGCAGCTTAAGCATAAGTGCACGGATATTGGCAATCTCATGGACGTACTTAGCAGATATGTTGATTCTGATGGTACGAAGGATCTCGGGTCTGAAGAGAATAAGTCAGGTAAAGGCAAGAAAAATGATGGTGGCAAGGGTCAGCAACAGAATGCCACGACACAGAATGGTAACCAAAATAACCATGGCAATGGTGGCAAGCGCAGACACCCCGATGGCGGGTCATATTTTGTGGCTAACACTAATGCAGGATTCAAAAATCAGCGTCATAATGGCAAGCGGCCTTATAACGGGGGGGGGGGGGGAGGGGAAGCCCAAGAATTACGAGGAAGCCTTTAATGGGCCGTGTCCGAAGCACAATTACCCTAACAAGTCTTCTAGTCATGCTTGGAAGGATTATTATATGATGTGAGAGTATCGGAATCGGCATTTTCAGCATCACGGCAACCGACTTTGGTGGAGGTTTCCAGGGAGCCGACTTCGGTGGTGGTGGCTCAACCTCTGTTTATCAGGACTAGGGGAACCATGGTGGTCATAATCAGTAGTCCAGGCATGGTAATCAACAGCAGAATAATTAGTCAGGATACTAGAGTAATCCCAAGTAGCTCAACAGTGGCCAATATCATGTTTTCACCACGAGCATGTGCAAGCGTGACCGGAAGGTCCATAAGCGGGCAGTCAATACGGTTGAGTCGGTAGTGCCTCAGTATCTGAGATGGTCGGAGCACACAATAACATGGAGCCAGGCGGATCACCCGCCCCGTGTTAATGATCCGGGTCATCTAGCCCTGGTGGTAGCCCCTCAAGTGGGCGGCTATAAGTTCACAAAGGTACTTATGGACAGTGGAAGCAGCATCAACATATTGTACTATGACAATTTTCAACGGATGAATCTGACAGAGAAGGATCTTGAGTCGTTCTCTACCGTCTTTCATGGAGTTGTCCCTGGCAAGTCGGCTTACCCAGTGGGGAAGATTGCTCTAGAAGTGGCCTTTGGTGATGAATATAATCACAGGGATGAGACTATGGTTCGAGGTGGTTAAAACAAGAGTACATATCATGCATTGTTTGAAAGGCTGGTTTGCGCCAAGTTCATGGCCCGCCCCTATTATATTTATCTACAACTTAAGATCCCATGGCCACGAGGAACAATTACAATTCATGGTAATCATAAGATAGCCCTAGAATGTGAAGAAGGTGATGCTGCTTATGCTGAGGCAGCTTGTGCTACTAATGAGCTCTAGTTTTATGAAGATAATGTTGACCCGGCTGATATGACCCCTCTAAAAGCCCACCACCGAGAAGGACCCTCTAATCAAGTTTAAGTCAGCAAAGGACATGCAACAAGTTGAATTTGTCCCTAGTGATTCTTCGAAGCAGTTCACCATTGGGACGGGTATGGATCCCAAATAGGAAAGTGTTCTGATCGAGTTCATCCATGAGAATCAAGATATCTTTGCATGGAAACCTTCTGACATGCCGGGTGTACAAAGAGAATTCGCTGAGCACCACCTTAATGTGGATCCTAAGATGAAACCTGTTCGACAGTTCCTCCGTTGTTTTAACAAGGAGACGCGTATGGCTATTGGAGAAGAGGTGGCCCGACTTCTAGCTGCCGGGTAAATAATTGAAGTCCTTCACCCTCAGTGGTTGTCTAATCCTATGCTTGTGCTTAAGAAGAATGGCACTTGGCGTATGTTTGTGTTGATTACACCGGTCTTAACAAGGCTTGTCCAGCTGATCCATTTGCTCTCCCCCGCATTGACCAGATCATTGATGCCACGGCGGGTTGTGAGAGTTTATGTTTCCTGGATGCTTATTATGGTTATCATCATATCAAGATGGCAGTTGAGGATCAGGAGAAGACAACCTTCATCACCCCCTTTGGAGCTTTCTATTATGTTTCTATGGCTTTTGGTCTTAAAAGTGCTCAGGTGACTTACCAGGGCTGTGTTCAGAATTGCTTTCATGAGCCGATTGGACTCAACATTCATGCTTATGTGGATGACATTGTGGTCAAATCCAGGAAGAAGGAATCCTTGCTTGATTATTTGAAGGAAACCTTTGACAATCTCTGGGTGTACAGGATGATGCTTAACCCGACCAAGTGTGTCTTTGGTGTACCAGCAGGAAACTTTCTATGTTTTCTAGTTTCAGAAAGGGGCATCGAAGCTAACCTAGAGAAAATGGAGGCAATCACTTCTCTGTATAAGCTGGAATGTATCAATGATGTTCAGCGCCTAGCAGGTCGTATTGCGGCCCTGAGCCGGTTTATAAGCTGCCTGGGTGAGAAGGCGATTCCCCTATACTAGATGATGAAAAATACTGATCATTTCGTCTGGAGCGATGCTACTAATGAAGCGCTTGAGGAACTTAAGAAGCAGTTGGCTTAGCCGCCCATCTTGGTTGCTCCGATTGACAAAGTGTGAGGGAGTCCTGGATTAGGGGGTGTTCGGGTAGCCGGACTATACCTTCAGCCGGACTCCTCGACTATGAAGATACAAGATTGAAGACTTCGTCCCGTGTCCGGATGGGACTTTCCTTGGCGTGGAAGGCAAGCTAGGCGATGCGGATACTCAAGATCTCCTACCATTTTAACCGACTCTGTGTAACCCTAACCCTATCTGGTGTCTATATAAACCGGAGGGTTGTAGTCCGTAGGACGAATCATCTTCATACAAAATCATACCATAGGCTAGCTTCTAGGGTTTAGCCTCCTTGATCTCGTGGCAGATCTACTCTTGTACTATCCATATCATCAATATTAATCAACCAGGAGTAGGGTATTACCTCCATCGAGAGGGCCCGAACCTGGGTAAAAACATCGTGTCCCTTGTCTCCTGTTACCATCCGGCCTTGACGCACAGTTCGGGACCCCCTACCCGAGATCCGCCGGTTTTGACACCGACATTGGTGCTTTCATTGAGAGTTCCTCTGTGTCGTCGCCTTTAGGCCTGATGGCTCCTCTGATCATCAACAACGATGAGGTCCAGGGTTAGACTTTTCTCCCCGGACAGATCTTCGTTTTCGGCGGCTTCGCTCTGCGGGCCAATTCGCTTGGTCATCTGGAGCAGATCGAAAGCTACGGCCCTGGCCATCAAGTCAGGTTTGGAAGCTTAAACTACACGGCTGATATCCGCGGAGACTTGATCTTCGATGGGTTCGAGCCACAGCCAAGCGCGCTGCACTACCTCGAGGGGCATGATCTAGCTCTGCCTCCGAACAGTGTCCTGGAGGCCGCATACGCACCGGTTCCGACCCTTAACTCGGAGCCCATTGCGCCAAGCGAGGATGAACGGTTGGACTTCACCTCGAGGGCTGCAATCTCAAAGGCGATCGAGCCGAATGCCAGCCCCGCACTCCGCGTGACCCGTGACCCCGAGGGTCCGGACTCCTCCCCGGACTCCGAACCCCCCGCGCCCCTGCCAGTCGAACCCGATTGGGCGCCGATAATGGAGTTCACCGCCGCGGACATCTTTCAGCACTCGCCTTTTGGCGACATCCTGAATTCTCTCAAGTCTCTCTGTTTATCAGGAGAGCCCTGGCCGGACTACGGTCAGCGAGGATGGGATACGGACGATGAAGAAATTCAAAGCCCACCCACCACCCACTTGGTAGCCACTGTCGACGATTTAATCGACATGCTTGACTTCGGCTCCGAAGACTTCGACGGTATGGACGGTGAGGTAGGAGACGAACAGGAACCAGCACCTGTAGGGCGCTGGACGGCCACCTCATCATATGACATATATATGGTGGATACTCCGAAAGATGGAGATGGCGATGGAACAGCGGGGGATGACACCTCCAAGAAACAACCAAAGCGCCGGCGTCAGCGGCGCCGCTCTAAATCCCGCCAAAGCAAAAACGGTGATTCTGGCACCGGAGATAATAGTACCCCGGATAGCGCCGAAGAACACCCTCCCCGGCAAGATTCGGCGCAGGAAGATGGAGAAGCCAACCCTCATGAGAGAGCGGCAGACCGAGAGGTTGAGGACGATACCTATATGCCTCCCTCCGAAGACGAGGCTAGCCTCGATGACAATGAATTCGTCGTACCATCAGACCCCGCCGAACAAGAGCATTTCAAACGCAGGCTCTTAGCCACGGCGAACAGCCTCAAGAAAAAGCAGCAACGGCTTAGAGCTGATTAAGATCTGCTAGCTGATAGATGGACTGAAGTCCTTGCGGCTGAAGAGTATGAACTTGAATGCCCCTCCAAGAGCTACCCAAAGCGCAGGCCGCTACCCCGATCAGAGGAGGAAGCGCCTACATCACCAGCGCACGACATGGCAGACCGGCCACCTCGCGGCCGCGACAGAGAGGCCTCTCGGCCCTCCACACAAGCCATGCCCCGACGCCGCTCAACTAAGGCACGGGAAAACGCGCCAGACATGCGAGATGTACTGGAGGATAAGGCAAGGCAAACAAGATCGATCTACGGATCGCGCAGGCGCCTTACGACACGTGACGATGATCTTCACTCCGGATACAACAAATCTGGCAGGGCCGAACACAACAGACATAGCTCCTCTGAGCTGCATCGTGACATAGCCCAATACAGGGGCGCCGCACCCACTATGCTTCACAGATGAAGTAATGGATCATAAAATACCAGAGGGTTTCAAACCCGTAAACATCGAATCATACGATGGAACAACAGATCCGGTGGTATGGATCGAGGATTATCTCCTTCACATCCGCATGGCACGTGGCGATGATCTACACGCCATCAAATACCTCCCGCTCAAACTCAAAGGACCGGCCCGGCATTGGCTTAACAGCCTGCCAGCGGACTCAATCGGTTCTTGGGAGGACCTGGAAGCCGCATTCCTTGACAACTTCCAGGGCACTTATGTGCGACCACCGGATGCCGACGACCTAAGCCACATAATTCAGCAGCCAGAGGAATCGGCCAGGCAATTCTGGACACGGTTCCTAACAAAGAAAAACCAAATAGTCGACTGTCCGAACGCAGAGGCCCTAGCAGCCTTCAGGCATAACATCCGCGACGAGTGGCTTGCCCGGCACCTGGGACAGGAAAAGGCGAAATCTATGGCAGCCCTCACGACACTCATGACCCGCTTTTGCGCGGGCGAAGATAGCTGGCTAGCTCGCAGCAACAACTTATCAAAGAACCCTGGTAATTCGGATACCAAGGACAAAAATGGCAGGACACGTCGAAATAAGCAAAAGCGTCGCGTTAGCAGCGACAACAATGAAGATACGGCAGTCAACGCCGGATTCAGAGGCTATAAATCCGGTTAGTGGAAAAAGCCATTTAAAAAGAATACTCAGGGCCTGTCCAGTTTGGACCAAATACTCGACCGCTTGTGCTAGATTCATGGCACCCCCGAAAGGCCAGCCAATCACACCAACTGAGATTGTTGGGTGTTCAAGCAGGCAGGCAAGTTAAGAGCCGAAAATAAAGACAAGGGGCTACATAGCGACGACGAGGAGGATCTCAGGCCGCCGAACAACAATGGACAGAAGGGGTTTCCCCCACAAGTGCGGACGGTGAACATGATATACGCAACCCACATTCCCAAGAGGGAACGGAAGCGTGCGCTGCGGGACGTATACGCGATGGAGCCAGTCGCCACAAAGTTCAACCCATGGTCCTCCTGCCCGATCACTTTTGATCGAAGGGACCACCCCACCAGCATCCGTCATGGCGGCTTTGCCGCATTGGTTCTCGACCCAATCATCGACGACTTTCACCTCACAAGAGTCCTCATGGACGGCGGCAGTAGCCTGAACCTGCTTTACCAGGATACAATGCGGAAAATGGGCATAGATCCCTCAAGGATTAAGCCCACAAAAATGACCTTTAAAGGCGTTATACCAGGTGTAGAAGCCAACTATACAGGCTCCGTAACACTTGATGTGGTCTTCGGATCTCCGGATAACTTCCGAAGCGAAGAGTTAATCTTCGACATAGTCCCGTTTCGCAGTGGCTATCACGCCCTGTTTGGACGAACCGCATTCGCAAAGTTCAATGCGGTGCCGCACTACGCATATCTCAAGCTCAAGATGCCAGGCCCTCGAGGAGTAATCATGGTCAACGGAAACACCGAACGCTCCCTCCGTACGAAGGAGCACATGGCGGCTCTCGCAGCGGAAGTACAAAGCAGCCTTTTTAGGCAACTCTCCAGTCCGACCGTTAAAAAGCCAGACACTGCCAAGCGCGCCCGGAGTAACCTACAACAAGACCGCCTGGCACGATCTGAGCAGGCGTAGCAATGCGGCCCCAACCCCAGCCAACGCGACATAGCGAAGCTAGTACCTTTCGTACATAATTACGCCCTTGAAATACCATGGGTACAGGGGAAGGGGCACAGTAACGGCATGCCCGAAATATGGCTTAAAACATACTAGGGGCTGCCGGATTAATTTTTTTACTTTCAGGACTCCACACTTGGGACGACCTGTTCGGCAATTCGACTGCCACACAAACGATGCAAGATCCAGGGAAGTAGACAAAGCTACGCCGCATTATGGAACTCCCAGGTGGTCTCTATTACGAGCGGTATATCTGTTTTGAATACAATTCCGCGGCCTGCCCCTGGTCAGGACATGTTAAATAATCTGATATCTTTTTGCTTATCGCACTACTTGTATCGTTCGGCTTTGATAAATAGCCTCTTTATAAACAATGCATAGCTTTTTGTCTATTTTTTGCATTATCCTCTTCTAATATATATGTTTATTAAATAACATGATCGCACCCATACACCATGGTACGGCAAACACGCCAGGGGCTTCAGTACCCTTCGATCTGGTGTGAGAGGTCCGTACACTTTCACAAGTGCGGCACCCCGAACTTATAGCACTATATGCATCGGCTCCGAATCATGATTTGGGTCAATAGTTGGGTTTGCCCGGCTCCTATGTTTTGGTGCCTTACATTCCGCTATATCGGCTAAGGTAGCACTAGGAGAACCACTGCGATTGTGCCCCGGTTCAGCTGGGTTAAGCACCTCAATGGAGAAAGCTAAAACTGACTGTCATGATGAGGCGAGAGACCGGTCGCTGTTCGAGAGGTTTTTCGAGTCCCTAAAGACTTATGCCGCTTCGAGCGAGGAGCTGGCTTTGTCCGGCCAAAGGCGTGGATAGCGCCCCGAATTCGGTCTTCCAAACTAGGGGCTTCGCTGAAATTTAAAATTATAAAGTTCTATGGCTAAGTGAGAGTGTTCAAGCATTTTAGTCCGATTGCCTGGTTCGTTGTGCTGAGCGCCTCCCTCGAAGGACCCAACCATGGGAAAAATAGCGCTCAGGTTTATCCCGAACACCCCAGCACTAGCGGCATGGGGGCAGAAGCCGACGACTGGCCATCTCTCAATTTTTGATAAACGGCCGCACAGAAAATAATATTTTAAACTCAATAAGCATTGCTTAGCGCATATGAACAAGTTTTCAGCGCACAGGATAAACACGAGCGAGTTCATTCAAAAATTACATCTTTGGTACATTGATCCGCAATAAGGCGGGCACCTGCAAGAACATCCTTGTAGTAGTTCTCGGGCTTGCGATGCTCCTTCCCCTGCGGCGGCCCCTCCTTCACCAGCTTCTCACCGTCAATCTTACCCCAGTGCACCTTTGCACGAGCAAGGGCCCTCCGGGCACCTTCGATGCAGACGGAATGCTTATGACCTCAAGCCTTGGACAGGCCTCCACCAGCCGCCGCACCAGCCCGAGGTAGCTCTCGGGCAGGGCCTCTCCGGGCCACAGCTGAACTATGAAGCCCTTCATGGCTTGTTCGGCCGCCTTGTGGAGCTCGACCAGCTGTTTCAGCTGGTCGCTCAAGGGCACAGGGTGTACGGCCTCAGAATACTAAGACCAGAACACACTCTACGTCGAGCTGCCCTCTTCAGCTCGGTAGAATGCGGCGGTGTCGGATACGCTGCGGGGAAGATCTGCGAATGCCCCTGGAGAACTCCGGATTCGGGTAAGTGACAAGTAGTTTACTTTTATATTTCTACTTTGCATTAAGAATACCTTACCCGCTGCTATCTCTTTTATCTCCTCCAACTCTTGGAGAGCCTTTTGGGCTTCGGCCTTAGCACCCTTGGCGGTCTCAAGGGCCGACGCGAGCTCGGATGCTTGCGCCTTTGACTCAGGCTCCAAGCTCTCATGTTTTTTCATGAGAGCCTGCAGCTCTTGCTGCACCTCGCCAACCTGAGCCCCAAGTCTTTCTCGCTCGGTGTGCTCCTCGGCCGTTTTCTTTTCGGCCTCCGATAGCGCCTGCTTGAGGGTCGCCACCTCAGTTGTGGCCCCTACAATAAGCAGTACGATCCTGCTATTCTTTGCAATCATGCCTCTCTATAGGCACCTTTTTCTGTAGGGTATTTCTTACCTTCTTTTTCCTCGAGCTACCGTTTGGCAAGGCCGAGCTCTTGCTCGGTCCGCCCGAGGTCCTTTTTTAGGACATCCACCTGTGCAGTCAGTGCGGCGGTGGATAGCAGCGAAGCCTGCATACGCATATTGACTCTTTATTTTTAGACTCCTGCAAAAATTAATAGATCCTCTATTCGGCTTTTCTTTCCGAACGCCAAACAGAGCATCAGGGGCCACTGTCTATGCGGTAATATTTTGACATATTCTTACTTACCTCGAAGCCTGTCAGAAGGCTGGCGCAAGCTTCAGTCAGTCCGCTCTTGGCATACTGAACCTTTTGGATCACCGTACTCATAATAGTACGGTGCCCCTTGTCGATGGAGGCGCCGTCAAGCACCTCAAGCAGATGGTCCAGCGACTCCGGTTGGACGGAGGTTGCTGGCTTAGAAGGCTTGCTCCTTTTGGAAGGAGTTCGCCTACCGCGGCTCGGAACTGTTGAAGATTCCGGCGCGGTGTCCGGCACAAAGCCGGACAAGGAGCCCTGGGGGGTCTTGTCCCCTTCTCTCCTGGAGTCCGGGAGGTTGCCTTGCGGCTCCTCCAGGACCACCTCTTCCTGCCCCGGAGCTTGTCGCGATGCCACTTCGGCGTCATCCGTGGTGCGGGAGGAGACAGCGGGCGGAACGGAGTTCACGTCCGATGAGTCCAGGGAGCCGCCCGACGATTCGTTGTATTCGGCCTGGGGCGGGCTGCATATTCACATTCGACATTTAAGGAAAGCTGCGCAACAAAGGAACATCATGAGTTACTCTGATGTCCGAACTTACGATTTCGCCGGACGCTTGGCCCTGTTCGGCCACTCCTCTCCGCTCTCTTCAGCGTCATGGGAGTAGTCCGGCGGAGGGGTCTTCCTTTTCCTAGACCCCTCGGCCTCCCCTAAGAGGCAGCCTTCTTCTTCTCTTCTCCCTCCGCTGGGGGGAGAGCTTTCTTCTTCCTCCTCCTCGTTTTCGCGAGAGGAGGGCATCTCGGACTCGTCAGATGACGAGTCTGACACCACATAAGGTGCCGGAGCCAGCAGCTTCACTAGGAGAGCTGGGGCTGGGTCTCGGGCAAGGGAGCCGGACAGTTAATTGGTCTGGATATCGCCTGCCAAGCCTATCAAAGGTAAGGGAGTTTAGATCCCGCATAGAGTTAATCTATGAAAAAGAGCTTAATAATCCTGTCAAAGGCATAGATAGCTTACCTCGCTAGCATGACGTTGCGTGCTATATCCGCGGTCCTCGGAAGCGGATGCGGGGGCCTCGGCACCTTTGATTAGCACCTTCCAGACGTCTTCATACGACTTGTCGAAGAGCCTGTTGAGGGTTCGGTGTTGCGCCGGGTCGAACTCCCACAAATTGAAATCCCGTTGTTGGCACGGGAGGATCAGACGAACGAGCATGACCTGGACTATATTGACAAGCCGGATTGGCTTGTTTACCAGGGACTGGATGCAGGTCTTCAGTCCGGTCACCTCTTCCTCGTTGCCCCACGACAGGCCCGTCTCTTTCCAGGACATGAGCCGCGTGGGGGGTCCGGATCTGAACTCGGGGATGCGACCCATTCCAGATCGCGTGGCTCGGTGATGTAAAACCACCCGGCTTGCCACCCCTTTAGGGTCTCCACAAAGGAGCCCTCGAACCAGAGGATGTTGGCTATCTTGCCAGCCATAGCGCCTCCGCACTCCGCTTGGTTGCCGTGCACCACCTTGGGCTTGACGTTGAAGGTCTTGAGCCAAAGGCCGAAATGGGGGCGGACGCGGAGGAAGGCCTCACACACGACGATAAACACCGAGATGTTGAGGATGAAGTTCGGGGCCAGATCGTGGAAATCCAGGCCATAGTAGAACATGAGTCCCCGGACAAATGGATGGAGTGGGAAACCCAGTCCGCGGAGGAAGTGGGGAAGGAAAACTACCCTCTCATGGGGCCTTGGGGCGGGGAGAAGCTGCCCCTTCTCGAGAAGCCGGTGCGGGATGTCCTTGGACAGGTATCCGGCCTTCCTTAGCTCTTTTACTGAACCTCCGTGACGGAGGAGACCATCCACTTGCCTCCCGCTGCGGACATTGCTGGAGAAGGTTGAGGTGGGAAGAGCGGGCTTGGGCGCTGGAGCTTGAGTGCGCAAGAGATGGATTGGCAAAGGAGGAAGAAGGCGTAGGTAAAAAGGTGGATCCTTATCCCCTTATATGGGCGAATGCGGTTATGCGTCCCCACCTACCTAATAAAACTCGCTTGCCTCCCAAGCACCGTGGTAAATGGTGCGGTTGGGTTACCCACGTCCGTATTGATGAGAATCCCATTAAAAGGGGCACACGATCTCTGCTTTGACAAGACGTGCCAAGGAAACCGCCTCACTAAACGTGCTGAGGTGGAAAAGTGAAAACAATTTGTATAAAGAGCTTGGTCGTGGTGTGATGACGCACTGCAGAATACGTCAGCAGATTTGATTTGTGCTAATATTATTCTCTCTATGGCAATATGTGGAAACTTATTTTGCAGAGCCGGACACTATTCTTGGTGTCTACAATCTTCTATGAAGGACTTGGAGGAGGAACCCGCCTTGCAATGCCGGAGACAATCTGCGCGCCGGACTCGTCGTCATTGAAGCCTGGTTCAGGGGCTACTGAGGGAGTCCTGGATTAGGGGGTGTTCGGGTAGCCGGACTATACCTTCAGCCGGACTCCTGGACTATGAAGATACATGATTGAAGACTTCGTCCCGTGTCCGGATGGGACTTTCCTTGGCGTGGAAGGCAAGCTAGGCGATGCGGATACTCAAGATCTCCTACCATTGTAACCGACTCTGTGTAACCCTAACCCTATATGGTGTCTATATAAACCGGAGGGTTGTAGTCCGTAGGACGAATCATCTTCATACACAATCATACCATAGGCTACCTTCTAGGGTTTAGCCTCCTTGATCTCGTGGTAGATCTACCCTTGTACTACCGATATCATCAATATTAATCAAGAAGGAGTAGGGTATTACCTCCATCGAGAGGGCCCGAACCTGGGTAAAAACATCGTGTCCCTTGTCTCCTGTTACCATCCGGCCTTGACGCACAGTTCGGGACCCCCTACCCAAGATCCGCCGGTTTTGACACCGACAAAGAGCCTTTGCTCCTGTACGTGGTGGCTAACAACAAGGCCATGAGCGTGGCAGTGGTCATGGAGCGCAAGGCGGCCGATAGAGAATATCCAGTCCAACGGCCGATTTATTATGTCAATGAAGTTTTGACAGAGTCCAAACAAAGGTACCCACATTGGCAGAAACTGGTGTTTGCGGTGTTCATGGCTAGCCTCAAGTTGAAGCATTATGTTCTTGGGCATCCAATCACTGTGGTCGGTTTGTCTCCTCTGGGGGATATCATTCAAAACAAGGAGGCCACAGGTAGAGTTGCTAAGTGGGCAATTGAGCATGGGCCTCATCATCTGAAATATGTGCCTAGAACCACCATTAAGTCTCAAGCATTGGTGGATTTCATTAATGACTGAACAGAGTTGCAAGCGCTAGAGGAAAAGCCAGACAATACATACTGGACGATACACTTTGATGGCTCCAGGAAATTGGAAGGCTCGGGAGCTGGAGTTATTTTAGAATCCCCGCGAGGTGACAAATTTTGTTATGTCTTAAGGCTCATGTTTCCCTGTACTAACAATGCAGTTGAGTATGAAGCTCTACTCCACGGGCTTCTCATGGCTAAGGAGATGAACTTGAGTCGGGTTAGATGTCTTGGCGACTCAGACCTTGTGGTGCAGCAAGTTTCAGGAAAGTGGGATTCTAAAGACCTGCACATGGCAGCTTACGTCGAAGCAGACAACGAGATGGCGCGTCAAAACGCTCTGGATGCCCTGGAAGAAGAACGTGATCTCGCAGCGGCTCGATCGGTGATTTACCAACAAGACTTGCGTTGCTATCATAGCTGCAGGGTTCAAAGCCGGACTTTCTAGGAGGGCGAGTGATGACCCACAAGTATAGGGGATCTATCGTAGTCCTTTCAATAAGTAAGAGTGTCGAACCCAACGAGGAGCAGAAGGAAATGATAAGCGGTTTTCAGCAAGGTATTCTCTGCAAGTACTGAAATAAGTGGTAACAGATAGTTTTGTGATAAGGTAAATTGTAACGAGCAACAAGTAACAAAAGTAAATAAAGTGCAGCAAGGTGGCCCAATCCTTTTTGTAGCAAAGGACAAGCCGGAACAAACTCTTATATAAGGAAAAGCGCTCCCGAGGACACATGGGAATATCGTCAAGCTAGTTTTCATCACGTTCATATGATTCACGTTCGGTACTTTGATAATTTGATATGTGTGTGGACCGGTGCCTGGGTGCTGTTCTTACTTGAACAAGCATCCCAGTTATGATTAACCTCTATTGCAAGCATCCGCAACTACAACAAAAGTATTAAGGTAAACCTAACCATAGCATGAAACATGTGGATCCAAATCAGCCCCTTACGAAGCAACGCATAAACTAGGGTTTAAGCTTCTGTCACTCTAGCAACCCATCATCTACTTATTACTTCCCAATGCCTTCCTCTAGGCCCAAATAATGGTGAAGTGTTATGTAGTCGACGTTCACATAACACCACTAGAGGCTAGATAACATACATCTTATCAAAATATCGAACGAATACCAAATTCACATGACTACTAATAGAAAGACTTCTCCCTTGTCCTCAGGAACAAACGTAACTACTCACAAAGCATATTCATGTCCATAATCATAGGGGTAATGATATGCAAAAAGGTCCCATATAATCAAAGCCCCAAACATCAAATGGTTCAATTACAAGTGAATAATTCATAGGCATTTCTTGACGTCTACTAATATTACCAATTCTTTGACATTCATCACATGACAAGACAAACTTACGGGCATCCTTGAAGAGAGTAGGCCAATAAAAACCGGATTGCAATACCTTATGTGCAGTTATATCTCCAGCGTGGTGTCCTCCATAAGCTTCGGAGTGACACTTGCGTAGGATTTTTTCTTGTTCATGCTCAGGTACACAACGTCTAATAACACCATCTACTCCTTCTTTATAAAGATGTGGGTCATCCCAAATGTAATGTCTCAAATCATAGAAAAACTTTTTCTTTTGCTGGTATGTGAAGCTAGGTGGTATAAACTTAGCAACAATATAATTAGAATAATCAGCATACCAAGGAGTACTATGAGAAGTACTTATAACATTTAATTGTTCATCAGGAAAGCTATCATCAATAGGTAGTGGGTCATCAGGAATATTTTCTAACCTAGACAAGTTGTCTGCAACGGGGTTCTCAACTCCTTTTCTATCAACAATATGCAAATCAAATTCTTGTAGCAGGAGAACCCATCTAATAAGTCTAGGTTTAGCATCTCTCTTTTCCATAGGATTTAATAGCAGCATGATCAGTGTGAATGGTTACTTTAGAATCAACAATATAAGGTCTGAACTTATCACAAGCAAATACAACTGCTAAAAGTTCTTTTTCAGTAGTAGCCTAATTTGTTTGAGCATTGTCTAGAGTCTTACTAGCATAATGGATAACGTTTAATTTCTTATCAACTCTTTGCCCTAGAACAACACCTACAGCATAATCACTGGCATCACACATAATTTCAAAGGGTAAATTCCAATCAGGTGGCTGAACAATAGGTGCAGAGACTAATGCTTTCTTAAGTATTTCAAATGCTTCTACACAATCATCATCAAAGACAAATGGTATATCTTTTTGCAATAAATTAGTCAGGGGCCGAGAAATTTTGGGAAGTCCTTAATGAACCTCCTATAAAATCTGGCGTGACTAAGGAAACTTCTTATACCTTTGATGTCCTTGGGACATGACATCTTTTCAATAGCATCAACCTTGGCTTTATCAACTTCAATACCTCTTTCATAAACTTTGTGCCCCAAGACAATACCTTCATTAACCATAAAGTGACACTTTTCCCAATTCAAGACAAGATTAGTTTCTTCACATCTCTACAAAACTCAATCAAGATTTCTCAAGCAATCATCAAAAGAGGAACCATAGACAGAAAAGTCTTCCATGAAAACCTCACAAATCTTTTCACAAAAGTCAGAGAATATAGTCATCATGCATCTTTGAAAGGTAGCAGATGCATTACATAAACCAAAAGGCATACGTCTATAAGCAAAAGTACCAAAAGGGCATGTAAAAGTAGTCTTTGATTGATCTTTAGCCGACACAGGTATTTGGGAGAAATTAGAATAACCATCTAGAAAGCAGTAATGTGTATGTTTGCATAGTCTTTCTAGCATTTGATCAATAAAAGGTAAGGGGTAATGATCTTTCTTAGTAGCTTTATTTAACTTGCGGAAATCGATTACCATCCTATAACCTATAATAATTCTTTGTGGAATCAAGTCATCTTTATCATTAGGAACAATAGTAATACCTCCCTTCTTAGGGACACAGTGGACAGGACTTACCCACTGGCTATCAGCAACGGGATAAATTATACCTGCCTCCAGAAGCTTTAATATTTCTTTTCTTACCACTTCTTTCATTTTAGGATTTAGACGTCGTTGAGGATCACGAACTGGTTTGGCGTCCGCCTCCAAATTTATTTTATGTTTACATAGAGTGGGACTAATGCCCTTAAGATCATCAAGAGTATATCCAATAGCAGCACGGTGCTTCTTCAGAGTTTTCAACAATCTTTCTTCTTCATGCTCTGAAAGGTTAGCACTAATAATAACAAGATATATCTTCTTTTCATCAAGATAAGCATATTTAATATTATTAGCCAACGGTTTAAGCTCAAACACGGGATCACCCTTGGGTGGAGGAGGATCCCCTAGGATTTCAACAGGCAAATTGTGTTTCAGAATAGGTTCTTGTTTAAAGAATATTTCATCTATTTCCCTTCTTTCATTCATGAACATATCATTTTCATGGTCTAGCAAATAGTGTTCTAAAGGATCACTAGGAGGTACGGCAATAGAAGCAAGACCAATAATTTCATCCTTACTAGGCAATTTTTCCTCACGATGTTGTTTACTAAATTTAGAGAAATTGAACTCATGAATCATATCATCCAAGCCAATAGTAACAACATTCTTTTCGCAGTCTATCTTAGCATTAACAATGTTCAAGCAGGGTCTACCAAATATAATGGGACAAAAGCTATCTTGTGGAGAACTGAGAACAAGAAAATCAGCAGGATATTTAATTTTTCCCACACAAGACTTCAACATCTCTAACAATCCCAATTGGTGAAATAGTATCTCTATTGGCAAGTTTAATTGTAACATCAATACCTTCTAACTCAGCAGGTGCAATTTCATGCTTAATTTCTTCGTACAAAGCATGCGTTATAACACTAGCACTAGCACCCATATCACATAAGCCATGATAACAGTGATCTCCTATTTTAACAGAAATAACAGGCACACCTACCACAGGTCTATGTTTATCTTTAGCACAAGGCTTAGCAATTCTAGCAGTTTCACCGTTGAACTGAATAACATGCCCATCAATATTGTCAGACAAGAGATCTTTAACAATAGCAATATTAGGTTCTACTTTAACTTGCTCAGGAGGTGTATAAGTTCTAATATTGCTTTTACGAACAACAGTTGAAGCTTTAGCATGATCCTTTATTCTTACAGGGAAAGGTGGTTTCTCAACATAAGAAGTAGGAACAATAGGATCATTATAAGTGACAGTCTTTTCTTCAACTTTAATAGGTGCAGCTACTTTTACTTCTATGGGAGGATGATATTTAAACCACTTCTCCTTAGGGAGATTAACATAAGTAGCAAAAGATTCACAGAAAGAAGCTACTATCTCAGAGTCAAGTCCATATTTAGTGCTAAACTTACGGAAAATATCGGTATCCATAAAAGATTTAACACAATCAAACATAGGTGTCATACCTGACTCCTTACGTTCGTCGAGGTCCCAATCTTCAGAGTTGCGTTTAATTCTATCCAATAAGTCCCATTTGAATTCAATAGTCTTCATCATAAAAGAGCCAGCACAAGAAGTATCGAGCATGGTGCGATTGTTTTCAGAAAGCCGAGCATACAAATTTTGAATAATTGTTTCCCTTGGAAACCCATGATTGGGGCATGAATATAACATTGATTTAAGCCTCCCCCAAGCTTGAGCGATGCTTTGTCCTTCGCGAGGCCAAAAATTATATATATAATTGCGATCACGATGAACAACATGCATAGGGTAATACTTTTGATGAAATTCCAATTTCAATCTTTTATAGTTCCATGATCTCGTATCATCACATAGCCTATACCATGTCAATGCGTCTCCCTTCAAAGCTAAAGGGAAGACCTTCTTCTTAGCAACATCATCAGGTATACCTGCAAGCTTAAATAATCCACAAACTTCATCCACATATATTAAGTGCTCATCAGGATGCTTTGTTCCATCTCCTGTAAAAGGATTAGCTAGTAGGTTTTCCATCATACCCGAAAGAAATTCAAAAGGAGTTTCATTTTCAATAGGTTTAGTAGGTTGAGGAGCAAATCTTTGCTCTACTGGACGGGGTGAAGATACCCCGAACAAGCTCCTCAGAGGATTACTTTCCATAGTAACAAGTGACAGTAAATTTCAGCACACTATATAAATTTTTCCTTACCAAATTCCACCTACCAAAGGCGCTACACTCCCCGGCAACGGCGCCAGAAAAGAGTCTTGATGACCCACAAGTATAGGGGATCTATCGTAGTCCTTTCGATAAGTAAGAGTGTCGAACCCAACGAGGAGCAGAAGGAAATGATAAGCGGTTTTCAGCAAGGTATTCTCTGCAAGTACTGAAATAAGTGGTAACAGATAGTTTTGTGATAAGGTAAATTGTAACGAGCAACAAGTAACAAAAGTAAATAAAGTGCAGCAAGGTGGCCCAATCATTTTTGTAGCAAAGGACAAGCCAAAACAAACTCTTATATAAGGAAAAGCGCTCCCGAGGACACATGGGAATATCGTCAAGCTAGTTTTCATCACGTTCATATGATTCGCGTTCGGGACTTTGATAATTTGATATGTGGGTGGACCAGTGCTTGGGTGCTGTTCTTACTTGAACAAGCATCCCAGTTATGATTAACCTCTATTGCAAGCATCCGCAACTACAACAAAAGTATTAAGGTAAACCTAACCATAGCATGAAACATGTGGATCCAAATCAGCCCCTTACGAAGCAACACATAAACTAGGGTTTAAGCTTCTGTCACTCTAGCAACCCATCATCTACTTATTACTTCCCAATGCCTTCCTCTAGGCCCAAATAATGGTGAAGTGTTATGTAGTCGACATTCACATAACACCACTAGAGGCTAGACAACATACATCTTATCAAAATATCGAACGAATACCAAATTCACATGACTACTAATAGCAAGACTTCTCCCTTGTCATCAGGAACAAACGTAACTACTCACAAAGAATATTCATGTTCATAATTAGAGGGGTAATAATATGCATAAAGGATCTGAACATATGATCTTCCACCAAATAAACCAACTAGCATCAACTACAAGGAGTAATCAACACTACTAGCAACCTACTATCACCAATCCCGAACTTGGAGACAAGAATTGGATACAAGAGATGAACTAGGGTTTGGAGATGAGATGGTGCTGGTGAAGATGTTGATGGAGATTGCCCTCTCTAGATAAGAGGAGTGTTGGTGCTGACGATGGCGATGATTTCCCCCTCCCGGAGGGAAGTGTCCCCGGTAGAACAGTTTTGCCAGAGCCCTAGATTGGTTCCGCCAAGGTTCCGCCTCGTGGCGGCGGAGTTTCATCCCGAAAGGTTGCTTGCTATTTTTTTCTCATCGAAAGACTTCATATAGCAGAAGATGGACGTCGGAGACCCACCAGGGGCCCACAAGGTAGGGGGCATGCCCTAACGGTGGGCACGCCCCCCACCCTCGTGAGCAGGGTGTGGGCCCCCTGTCCTTCATCTTTGGCGAGGATTTTCTTTATTTATTTGCTCATTTTCCATGGTGTGGGCCCCCCTGGCCTTCATCCATGGAGTTTCAGGACTTTTGGAGTTGCGCAGAATAGGTCTCTAATATTTGCTCCTTTTCCAGCCCAGAATTCCAGTTGCCGGCATTCTCCATCCTTATGTAAACCTTGTAAAATAAGAGATAATAGCCATAAGTATTGTGACATAACGTGAAATAACAGCCCATAATGCAATAAATATCGATATAAAAGCATGATGCAAAATGGACGTATCAGCGAGTTGCTTCGTTTGATTCAGGATTAGACAGGCATGCATAAGCTTTTACCTCCTTGGGAAGGACCCTTTGTGGTTAGCAAGAACCTCAATAATGGGTCATACTATCTCATCGAGATACGTGAACACAAGAAATCACGTACCTCTGAGGAGGAGACAAACAGGCCCTGGAACATTGCTCATCTCTGGCCTTACTATACTTGAGCCACTGGCTCCACTCATTGTACATACATATTGTGCAAAAGCCAGCACCCCCGAAACCCGGGGCCTTTGTCGTTTCATCTCATATATTGTGCATGAGTCTTTTATTAATTGATCATAAGGTCACTTGGGGGCTTCCAACTCACCGAGTTTAGCTATCTCATCCTCTTGACCCGGCAAACATGCCACACTATTGGTTAAACATACCTGTATGCTTGATGCTACTCCGAAAAGATGACCCGTCGTACTCTTAACAAGTCAATCTTTATGACCCTGAACTTGTCAAAGTTAAAACGATGGCTTAAGTCATGTGAGAGTCAGCTTACGGAGAGCGAGGATAAACCAAGGCTATCATGCCAAGCTTCATTGAAGCAAGACTCGAGCCTCAAAAGCCAGTCTTTTTTGTCGAGCATCGAAAGCCGACTTATAATTCTTTGGATATAAATTGCTCTTTATTTCTGTGTTTGCAGGAATTTTTGCTCTTAAAGTCGCCAGGTCAAAAGAACTCCAGGTTAGCATTGATCAATATTGAGCTTATTTGTCCATGAGCCGCCGGGTTATCAACTCCCAGTTGATTATCAACAATCAACTATTACGACTATAAGTCACCAGCATATAACTCGCCGGATTATTTCCCATCAATTATGACTTGGTGAGATTTTTTGCAGATGTTAGAAGTTTTTGCATTTGTAGGTTGCTACAAGCGACTTATCAGACATAGATACAAGCAATGGCTATTGGATATGTAAACGCCCAAGGTAGGATATATAGCATGCATTAAGTCCAAGAATTTTTTTCAACCCACCAGGTCATATGTGTTCGCACAAAAGTTAAAGTTCACGAAGGCATGACAAGAGCAACCAAGTGTTTTTTCTACAACTATTACACGGCTACAGCTGAGCCTAGATAATTCAAATTTTTTGCAAGGTATGAAACTATTCTTGCAAGCCAGCCTCATCCGGGTTATCCCTTGATGACCTTCGGCGATTGATGCCTCCGGGTTATCCTGCACCGACTCTTCTGCTTCTCGGATCTGAGAGTGGTTCAGAGTCCAGTCGGCATCCGTTAAAGCTTCGAAGATGGCTTCATCATGAAGGATAGGAGATGGATCAATGTCAGGGGCAAAGAGGTTCTTACATCGTTGCGGAGTTAAATCACATGATATCAGGATGGGCGCTGCAACTTGCGTGTTGTTGGCATCGTAAGACGGCTGATATTTTTTGATAGAATGACTGTAAGGGAACCCCCTACAGTGTAATTGGTGAAAAAAACCCAAATTGCAAGTACCATGCCTTGAACCTGGGTGGGTGGGAAGGCATCTGCCCCTTCCCACCACTAGACTATGCCTTAGTCTGCTATTTTTTCAGCTCCATATTTTCAACGAGCTGACTCGCCAATACTCATGATTCGTTCATGCAACGGGTGTAGTCCTCCTATGAAAATACAGACCCGTCATTTTTATATTCCAGGAACCCACCAACCAGTTATGACAGATCTAGCTCTGGCGAATATGCCATAGCCCGGCTCAAGGCGGTGGTGGCTCCAGATCAGGCGGCTGATCTCTTCAATTCTTCGACTTGTTTTGGGATGGATGACAGTTTCTTCAACACATCCTCTTTAAAATGTGGCAAGTCCTTCTCGCCCATTACAACCTTTAAGGTCTGCATGCTTCCAGTGTATAACTGCTCCGTAAGAGAGTATACAACTTTCAGCTTCATGATGCTATCTTGAAGGCTACTAGTTCAATCATCTGCACAGAAGTTGATGTATATGAGTCGTTGAGCGAGTTAGTATTTATGCATGAATCAGGTGAGTCAATGTTTTATTTATCTACTTGAAAGATGACTTACCCAAGATGGTGTGGGTCTGATATGGTGCTTCAACCCAGCCAGCTCCTCAGTCATGGGGGTTAATTGCTTTTCGGCGGCTTCCGTGCGTTGGATCAAGGATTCTTTCTCCGTCTCAAGGCCTGCCTTGATTTTTTCTAACTATTCTAAAGAAGATTGCACACTTGATTCTGCCTTGGTCCGCAGGGCCTGTTCAGCTTCAATATCCTTTCTCAAGCTGGTCAAGTTTGATTCGGCGATAATATTAAACGCGGTGCCTGGGAGCTATATCAGTTCAAGATCAATGGAGAAGTCCCAAGCAGATTGCAAGCAATATACTTGGCACTTGGGGGCTAATGCATGCCATTTTTATATCTTAAAAAGTATAAGAAGACCTGACTCATCTCAGGAAGAGGAGTGATGTCTACTACGCAACCTTCTTCTTGTAGACTCGTGTTGGGCCTCCAAACGCAGAGTTTTGTCGGACAGTAGAAAATTTCCCTCAAGTGGATGACCTAAGGTTTATCAATCTATGGGAGGCGTAGGATGAAGATGGTCTCTCTCAAACAGCCCTGCAACCGAATAACAAAGAGTCTCTTGTGTCCCCAACACACCCAATACAATGGTAAATTGTATATGTGCACTATTTCGGCGAAGAGATGGTGATACAAGTGTAATATGTATGGTAGATATAGGTTTTTGTAATCTGAAAATATAAAAATAGCAAGGTAACTAGTAACAAAAGTGAGCCAAAACAGTATTGCAATGCTTGAAAACAAGGCCTAGGGTTCATACTTTCACTAGTGCAAGTTCTCTCAACAATGATAACAAAGTTGGATCATAAAACAATCTCTCAACGTGCAACAAAGAATCACTCAGAAATACCTATTGCGGAGAACAAAAGACGAAATTGCTTGTAGGGTACGAACCCACCTCAAAGTTATTCTTTCTGATCGATCTATTGGGCTATTCCTATAAGTGTCCCAAATGGCCCTAGAGTTCGTACTAAAATAACACCACATGACACACATCAATCAAACCCTAATGCCACCTAGATACTCCAATGTCACCACAAGTATCCGTGGGTCAATTATACGATATGCATCACACAATCTCAGATTCATAATATTCAATCCAACACAAAGAACTTCAAGAGTATCCCAAGATTTCTATCAAAGAAAGGAATATGAAAGCGCGTACCAACCCCTATGCATAGATTACCCCAATTCACCACGGGAATCCGCAAGTTGACAACCAAAACATACATCAAGTGGATCAATAGAAAATCCCATTGTCACCATAGATATCCAATCGCAAGGCATACATCAAGTGCTCTCACGTCCAAAGATTCAATCCGACATAACAAAACCTCAAAGGAAAAGATTCAATTCATCACAAGGTAGAGGGGGAAGAACACCATAAGATCCAACTATAGTAACAAAGCTCGCGTTACATCAAGATCATGCCAAATCAAGAACACGAGAGAGACAGAGAGAGAGAGAGAGAGAGAGAGAGAGAGAGAGAGAGAGAGAGAGAGCAAACACATAGCTACTGGTACATACCCTCAGCCTCAAGGGTGAACTACTCCCTCCTCATCATGGAGACTACTAGGATGATGAAGATGGCCTCCGGTGATGGTTTCCCCCTCCGGCAGGGTGCCGGTACGGGCTTAGATTGGTTTTTCATGGATATAGAGGCTTGCGGCAGCGGAACTCCCGATCTAGGTTTCTTCCTGGGGGTTTTGGGATTTATAAGAATTTTTGGCGTCGGTTTCACATTAGGGGGGTCCACGAGGCAGCGGCAAGACAGGGGGCACGCACTAGGGGGCTCTCCACCCTTGCCTTCACCTCGGGACTCTTCTGGCCCAACTTCGGTGCTCCGAGGGTCTCTTTTGGTTCATAAAAAATCACCATAAATTTTCAGCCCATTCCGAGAACTTTTATTTCTGCACAAAAGACGACACCACGGTAGTTCTGCTAAAAACAACGTCAGTCCATGTCGGGGCGGACTACGTCCCCCGCGAGCACCTATGGGGCCGGAGCCCCTTTCATGGTCCGGTGAGGGGGGCGGAGGGAGCACGGAGAGCAGATCGAGGCGAGCACACGGGCGGTTTACCCAGGTTCGGGCCGCGATGGACGCGTAAAACCCTACTCCTGCTTGGTTGTATTGAACTGGGGAGCTCGGGAGCTTGGAGAGCTAGCTGCACCGAGCGTATGGCTGTCTGGATTCCCAACCTCCGAACCTCGGAACCCCGGAACCTCCTCTACGTTGCACACGGGCCTCCTTTTATAGCGCAAAGGGGTCACCGACAGGTGTCAACGTAAGAGAAAGGGGTAAAAGTGTAAAAGGGGTGGTAGTTGTAACAGTGCGGGAACGGTGGCGCTACAGTGCGGCACAGTGTTATCATACCTACTTCTGACGGTAGGGGACAAGGGCATTAAATGCCCGTCACGGTCGCCCGGGCAGCACCGAGGCGGACCGTTAGGTGCGCCACCGCTCGCCACGATGGTGGCTGCATGCCACCGCATACCCCAGGCTGCGCGGTGCCCCGCCACGTGCCCTTGGGGGAAGCCCCGGAGCGACGCGTGGGCGGGCGAGCCGGAGCGCAGTCCTGAGGTGGCGATTTGCCGCGGCAAGTGGCTTGCCGCGGGGGTCGTCTTCCTGTGCCTGATAGCTTGCCGGCTATCAGGCCTTGCCGGGGCGCATAGCGCGCCGTGGCGGCTTCTCTTGTGGTGCCTGGGTTCGGCCTTCCCGACAAGCTCCTCTTGTCGGGGTCTCGATCTTCTGTCTCGTATACTTTGTTCTTGGATGGCATTTCATGGGCTCAGTCGTCCCGGCAAGCTCCTCTTGCCGGGGTCTTGTCTCCTTGGCCCGGCAAGCTCCTCTTGCCGGGGGCCTTGTCTTCTTGGCCCGGCAAGCTCCTCTTGCCGGGGGCCTTGTCTTGAAAGCTTGGTCTTCTCTTGGCGCTTCCTGGGCGGGCCTTGCCGCAGGGTGCTACAACTGCCCGTGCACAAGTCTGGGGTACTAAGGTACCCCTACTTTAGTACACCGACAGGATCCCCCGGGCCTGGGCCACACACGGTGCCGAGCGTCGTTGGGCCAGGCCCTAACAGTCCACGGGCACGCATGGCCTTGGTCGCGCTGCTCCTTAACTCCGCACCCGTCGCACCTTCCCCAGGCGGCGCGCGCTTATCGCGGCGTCGCGGGGGCGGGGCGCGCGGGGTGAGCGTGACGTGGGTGGCGTGCGCGGGGCTGAACCGCGGAGGCGCGCGTCACGTCGCGCACGATCTCTTTATTCGGAGAGGCGAAGCGTCCCCCCCCCCACCTCTTCCTCTTATAGCGGAGGAAAGTAGGGGCGGTTCGCCTTTCCCTTGGTTGCTACCTCTCTAAAACCTCTGCCACCTCCTTCTCCCAGAGGCAGCAGCGATCTGTCCTTGGAGCGCCCGGCATCGTCAACTTCGACGATCCCCCTCCCCCGCCCCCGCCATGGCCCCGAAGAGCGATAAGGCGAAGGGGAAGGCTGCGAAATCGGCCGAGGCGCTACGGCTTGAAGCGCTTCGGAAGGAGACGGCGACGTTCCCCCCCCCCAGCTCGGTGCGGTGGAGCTGAGGGACAAGTACTGCCTTTTCTGGTCGACGAAGACGCGAGCGCATCCGCGCACGCGGGTGCTCCCCGCCGAAGCCCAGAAGCAGCACCCGACCGGGTATCCTTTCTTCGTCGTCTTCTTCTACTGCGGGCTCTGCCCGCCTTACTCGGAGTTCTTCTGTGAAATCATGAACACCTATGGCCTCCACCTCCTCGACTTTACCCCCAACGCCGTCCTCACAATGGCGGTCTTCACGCACCTCTGCGAGAACTTCGTCGGAGTTCGTCCCAACGTGGCCCTCTTCCGGCACTTCTTTGTCCCTCGGGTGGAGAAAGGAGAGCCGCTGTCCGGTGGGATCGCCTGGGTTTCCCGGTCCGGCAAGAAGGAGGCCTACTTGGATGGGGACCTCTGCGGCAGGTGGGAGGAGTGGAGGGCGGAATGGTGCTTGATTGTCGAGGACCATCCGCAGCCGTTCACCGTCGTGCGCCGATCTCCGGTGGTGCGCGGCGATGGCTGGAGCGAGGTGTCCCCGGACGATGTCAGATTGAAGATCGATATCACCCGGATCCTGCGTCTCAGGCTCGCCGGTATCACCGTCGGCGCCGTCGGCGCGGATTTCCTTCGCCGCCGGATCGCCCCCCTGCAAGAGAGGGGGAAGCCGGCCTGGGAGTTCCAGAATGCGGCGGACATCATGAGGCTGCGTCCGGGCCTCAATTTCAACTTCACCGTGCTGGAGCACGACGCGATGTTGAAGGAGTTGTTCAAGCACGACCCCGACCACCCGGAGTGGTTCCGGCTCCCGCCGGGCGTCGTTCCCTTGTGCAACAACTCGTCGCTCAGCCATATCCTTGCGATGATGCCATTGTGCGACTCGCATGGGGTCAACGCGACCTGGCAGGAGCCGCCGGAGGATGTCGTGCGGGCCTTCTTCGACGGCCTGGAGGAGGAGCCGGTCGATCCCGCCGAGAAGGGTGGCCTCATCCGAGACACCACCGCGGCGGAGCTGGCTTACATTGCCTCCAGGATGGAGGAGGCGGCGGCCGCCGCGGCCGCGGGCGAAGCTGGGTTCACCGTGGCCGAGGCGGAGGCGGCGGAGGCAGAGAGCCTCGCCGATCCGATGGAACTTGTCGTCCAGGGGGGACCAGCCGGGCACGGCGGCGAGGACGAGCCTGCCCAAGACGCGAGTGGCTTGCCGGAGGTCGGCGTTGCCTTCCTGCAGCCTCCGGGCGGCTCGTCGCAGGCGGAGCCCCCGGCCCAGCCGAGGAGGCGCCTCCGCAGGGTCGGGTCGGCAGCGGGAGCGGGCTCTTCGCGGGCTGGGGCTTCGGTTGCCGCTGCGCCCCGCGCCGCGGCGTCGACGGGGGCGGAGTCATCTACTGCCCCCGCCAAGCGCCCTCGGGAGCCCACTCCCCTGCCCCCCCGCGTCAGGGCCGAGCCGGTTTTCGACTATTCTGCGCTCAGCTCCGACGACGAGGAGGACGGAGAGTAAGTCCCCCATGGAGCTCATATCTTTTTCCCTGATGGTTCGTCCTGTTCGACAGCTCGTTCGCCCTTCCCTTAACCCGGTCCCCTTTTCAGGACCCTGGCTCAGAGGAGAGCAAAGAGATCGAGGATCCCGTGGGTCATCCTTGATGACGAATCTCCCCCGGCAAGCGAGGTCGTGTCGGAGGCGCCCTTACCGGACCCGGCAGGGGATCCTCAGGGCAGCCCGCAACGCAGCCCCTAGCGTGAGCACATGACTTGCTCCTGCTGCTTGGCGCGTACGCGAGCCCTCCTTCTTCTTGTTGTTGATGCGAAGTTGTTGCTTTTGGGCAGGAGCGGAGCAGCTCCGGCGGGCACGTCCAGAGGGCGCCCCCGCCGTGCCGACCGCATCTACTACCCTGCCAAGGGAGAGATCCCCGGCAAGGGAGGACCTTCCGACGGGGGACGCGGCCGACGATCCCCCAGCCGCGGCGAGCGCGGCGCCCGCCTCGGATCCGATAGAGGCTGAGGTCGTCGTCGAGGAGGGCGCGCACGGCGATGCCGACGACGTTGCCGGCGCTCGGGAGGCGGACGGCGTTGATATCCCCGCGGGCGGCGGGGAGGCCGAGGAGCAGCAGAGGCTTGCCGCCGCGGAGTTATCCGCGCGGGAAGGCGAGCTGGTGCTGAAAACGGCCAGCCTCGCCAACCACGAGGAGGAGGTTGCCGCGCGCGAGCGGGCGCTCAGCGGAGACCTGAAGAAGGCGCAGGACGCTGCCGCAGCCGCTGAGGTCACCAAGAAGGGGCTGGAGGCGAGGGTGGCGCAGCTCGATTCCGACCTCAAGGCAAAGGACGAGGAGCTCGCCGCGCTCCG
Organism: Aegilops umbellulata; assembly: GCA_032464435.1. Lineage (NCBI taxonomy): Eukaryota > Viridiplantae > Streptophyta > Magnoliopsida > Poales > Poaceae > Aegilops > Aegilops umbellulata. The sequence continues at coordinate 239,739,250 of CP136055.1, read as the reverse complement.
GCAGGAGCGCGAGAAGGGTGCGCTCACCCTCGGTGAGCTTCAGGGTCGCTTCGCCGAGAAGATCCGGGAGCTTGACGCCGCCAAGAACTCCAACTCCACTCTGGAACTGAAACTGGAGGCGCTCGGCAAGGCGCTGGACAGCGCTAAGGAGCGGGAGGCGGCTTTACGGAAGGAGGTCGACGGCAACGAGGTGCTGCTGAGGCGCGCCGCCGTTTCCCAGAACACCTTCAGGGATACAGTGGAGCGGTGGACCGAGGGCCTCGTCGACATCGCCGCCACCATCGACAAGGAGCTGACGCTGCTGGGGATCGAGGGCCACCAGTCCCTCACCGACGAGGACGTCGCGCCCAGCGCCAAGCTCACTTCCTTCTTCCAGGGGGTGGTGCAGGCGCTCCAGCACCTCCGAACGTCGCTCCCGAAGGAGCGGGCCGACGAGACGCGGGAGGCCATCTCCGGGGCCCTCGAGAGGGTGCTGGTGAAGATCGTTTTCCACAATCCCGACATCAGGCTTACCAACGTCCTCAGGCCTTTGCCGGAGAACGCAGACCTGACGGGGATCCAGGCCCTCATCGCCCCTATCGTCAAGAAGGCGGCCGGGGTCAAGAGGATCGAGGGCGACCGCGTGGACTAGGCCACCTGCCCCTTTCTTTTATCTCCTTTCCCTGCCGCTGTTAAATACGCCATGGAAACGGCTGGTCAGAGCAGCAGTAAGGCATTTTGTAATATAACTTTTTATCTTAGGCAATGCATCGCACTGTTATCTCCTCTACTTGACCGGCGCCTTGTTTGTTTCCGCCCTACGCTTTCGGGGACTTGCCGGCGTAGGCCTCCGCCTTGCCACGGGCGCCGAGTGCGGGACGTCAGCGACCCGCTGGCGGGGCTACCACCGGCAAGAAACCTCGCCGCGGCTGGTTGCCGCTCACTCAGGTTGTTGAGCAGGCTCAAGGCAAAGTAAACGGTGCGACTGCGGTCGCAGCACGCTTAGGGTGCCGGGCGAGCTCGAAACAAAGTGAGGACGCTACTCGGGGTGTAGCACACTCAAGTCGTTGAGCGGACTCGAAACGAAATGAGGGCGCAACCAGTCTCGTGCCGGTCCTTCCGCGCTCAGGCCTCTCAACCAAGGCTCGGTCGTTCGAGGGAGATAACTCTTAAAAAATTGATGGGGCAATTGCTCGAGCTCCGGCAACTTATCTTTTCTTAGCGCTTGCCGCCCGGTAGGGTAAAACCTCCTTGGGCAGCATCCAGCCCGTCCTGGGGGTAAGCAAAGGCGCAGGGCCTCACGACCCTCCGGAGCTAGGCGTAGCTATGCTTGGGGATCCGCGCCCCTCTCTGCGCCAAGGATCACATGCAACTGCGGCAAGACTTGGGCAGAGAGGACGGTTGGCGGAACGGGTTCCGGCAACCGCGCTGGCAAGATTCCTCCCACGGTCGGCGTCAACTCGTTCGGCACCCCGGCGGACGAGGCGCGCCGGGGAACGAGGTCGCCTTTCTCGTGACTTCTGGCGCTAACTTCTGCGGCTACGGGAGCGGCGCAGGGTTCGCTGGAGGCGAATCGTTCGTCCAGCGGCCAGAAGGCGGCCCTCCTCAAGGAGCAGCTGCTTCTTGCCCAGTCTCTGCGCGAGTGGATACTCGAGGAGGGCCGCACACGAGCCCGTGGGAAGGAATGCCAAAGCTTGTCGGGAACCCCCGCTTCAACTGGACAGATCCTCGGATCCGCAGGAGCGGACTGTTCCTCGGCGTTCAGACTGCTGATCTGCTTGCTGGAGCAAGGCTTATCGGGGGCACCTGCTTCGACTGGACGGATCCTGGGATCCGCAGGAGCGGGCTGTCCCCCGGCAGCCCCCCTACCTGGCGCGCCAAAGATGTCGGGGCGGACTACGTCCCCCGCGAGCACCTATGGGGCCGGAGCCCCTTTCGTGGTCCGGTGAGGGGGGCGGAGGGAGCACGGAGAGCAGATCGAGGCGAGCACACGGGCGGTTTACCCAGGTTCGGGCCGCGATGGACGCGTAAAACCCTACTCCTGCTTGGTTGTATTGAACTGGGGAGCTCGGGAGCTTGGAGAGCTAGCTGCACCGAGCGTATGGCTGTCTGGATTCCCAACCTCGGAACCCCGGAACCTCCTCTACGTTGCACACGGGCCTCCTTTTATAGCGCAAAGGGGTCACCGACAGGTGTCAACGTAAGAGAAAGGGGTAAAAGTGTAAAAGGGGTGGTAGTTGTAACAGTGCGGGAACGGTGGCGCTACAGTGCGGCACAGTGTTATCATACCTACTTCTGACGGTAGGGGACAAGGGCATTAAATGCCCGTCACGGTCGCCCGGGAAGCACCGAGGCGGACCGTTAGGTGCGCCACCGCTCGCCACGATGGTGGCTGCATGCCACCGCATACCCCAGGCTGCGCGGTGCCCCGCCACGTGCCCTTGGGGGAAGCCCCGGAGCGACGCGTGGGCGGGCGAGCCGGAGCGCAGTCCTGAGGTGGCGATTTGCCGCGGCAAGTGGCTTGCCGCGGGGGTCGTCTTCCTGTGCCTGATAGCTTGCCGGCTATCAGGCCTTGCCGGGGCGCATAGCGCGCCGTGGCGGGCTTCTCTTGTGGTGCCTGGGTTCGGCCTTCCCGACAAGCTCCTCTTGTCGGGGTCTCGATCTTCTGTCTCGTATACTTTGTTCTTGGATGGCATTTCATGGGCTCAGTCGTCCCGGCAAGCTCCTCTTGCCGGGGTCTTGTCTCCTTGGCCCGGCAAGCTCCTCTTGCCGGGGGCCTTGTCTTCTTGGCCCGGCAAGCTCCTCTTGCCGGGGGCCTTGTCTTGAAAGCTTGGTCTTCTCTTGGCGCTTCCTGGGCGGGCCTTGCCGCAGGGTGCTACAACTGCCCGTGCACAAGTCTGGGGTACTAAGGTACCCCTACTTTAGTACACCGACAGTCCAGGTTAGTTCTAATCAAATCATACCAAAATCATATAAAATTGTTTTAAACATGGCATGAATACTTCACAAATTATAGATACATTGGAGACGTATCAGCATCCCCAAGCTTAATTCCTGCTCGTCCTCGAGTAGGTAAATGATAAAAGAAATAATTTATGAAGTGTGAATGCTAGCAAGTGCACAAGTTTGACCAATGATAATTTCAATCACTTTTTGTAGCATCATTATATATCATAAACAGTAGCTCATCTCATAAAACTTCTGATGATCAAGTAGGAAGCTATTCACAGGTTAAAGCATAGACCATAAACTTTCTTGAAAACTAACAAACCGTGTTCTCAGTCATCAAAAAATTGCAATTCATCTTATTTTCAGGAAGGGTCTATGTAAGAGCTTTGATGTAGCAAATTCCACATACTCAACTATCATATAGTATTCCATGATTGCTACCACTCAAAGCATATTTTTAGAACAAATAGCATCCACTGAACACAAAGAAAGATAGGGGCTTAATGTTTCACCTCCCAACTTATTTATCATATAGATAAATGTCAACAATAATAATGCATGATCAAATATATTTGAATGGCCATATATGCTTAGATCTTTCCCCATCACATGATGCTTGCCAACTAAAGAGTAGGCTGGAATGAGAAGGAATACTACTGACTCTTGCATAAAAGTAAAAGATAGGCCCTTCGCGGAGGGAAGTAGGGATTTGCAGAGGTGCCAGAGCTCGAAGTTTTCAAAATAGAGATGAATATAATTTTGAGAAGTAATCTTTCATAGTCAATGTAACAACCGAGAGTTCTCACTATATTCCATGATAGACACATTATAGGCGATTCCCAAATAGAATGGAAAAGTTTTTTACTCCCCCTCCACCAACAATCACACTCGGCTGATCTGAAACAACGGGTACCGTCCATACCAACAACTTTCCTGTGGGAGTTTTGTTTAATTATTTGCAATTTTGTTATTGATCTTTTGATCATAGGACTGGGCATCCCAATTACCAGCCACTTTCTCGTGAATGACAAGTGAATCAACAATCAATGTGAGAATAACCCACCTAGCATGAAAGATACTGACAGCCCCTAGTCGCTACATGAGCGATTCGGGCATACAAAACAGATTATTATTTGAAGGTTTAGAGTTTGGCACATGTAAATTTACTTGCAACGGCGGGCAAATACCGCATATAGGTAGTTGTGGTGGACACTCATGGAAGAAACTTGGTTCAATGATTTTGAATGCACAGGTAATATTCCCGCTTAGTACAGAAATTTTGGCTAGCAAAAGATTCTAAATAGCAAGCACCACATGTTGGAGGATCCATAACAATATAACTTCTATACAAATATACCCAAGCATAACTCATTATGTTGTCTTCCTTGTCCAACTTCAACTAATTTGCTCAAGTTTGAAAATAATTAATGGGACTCACAATCATAGAATATGTCCAAGATAGTATATTTATATGTGAAACCTCTCTTCCTTCAATATTCTTTCACGAATTGTTCAAGGGACCAATACTATGTTTGCAAACTTTCAATAAATTTACCACATATACTTCTTATTTGTGAAGTCATTAATCCCCATGGTATAATGATACGTCTCCATCGTATCTACTTTTCCAAACACTTTTGCCCTTGTTTTGGACTCTAACTTGTATGATTTGAATGGAACTAACCCAGACTGACGCTGTTTTCAGCAGAATTGCTATGATGTTGTTTTATGTGCAGAAAACAAAAGTTCTCGGAATGACCCGAAACTCCACGGAACACCTTACAATAAATAATAAAAAATCCTCGCCAAAGATGAAGACAAGGGGGCCCACACCCTATGCATGAGGGTGGGGGCGCGCCCCCCTCTAGGGCGCGCCCCCTACCTCGTGCGCCCCCTGGAGACCTTTCGACGCCAAATCCAACTCTATATATTGGCTTTCGGGGAGAAAAAACAGAGGAGAAGAAATCATCGCGTTTTACGATACAGAGCTGCCGCCAAGCCCTAAAACCTCTCGGGAGGGCTGATCTGGAGTCCGTTCGGGGCTCCGGAGAGGGGGATTCGTCGCCGTCATCATCATCAACCATCCTCCATCTCCAATTTCATGATGCTCACCGCCGTGCATGAGTAATTCCATCGTAGGCTTGCTGGAGGGTGATGGGTTGGATGAGATCTATCATGTAATCAAGTTAGTTTTGTTAGGGTTTGATCCCTAGTATCCATTATGTTCTGAGATTGATGTTGCTATGACTTTGCTATGCTTAATGCTTGTCACTAGGGCCCGAGTGCCATGATTTCAAATCTGAACCTATTATGTTTTCATGAATATATGTGAGTTCTTGATCCTATCTTGCAAGTCTATAGTCACCTATTATGTGTTATGATCCGACAACCCCGAAGTGACAATAATCGGGATACTTCTCGGTGATGACCATAGTTTGAGGAGTTCATGTATTCACTATGTTCTAATGCTTTGTTCCGGTTCTCTACTAAAAGGAGGCCTTAATATCCCTTAGTTTCCAATAGGACCCCACTGCCATGGGAGGGTAGGACAAAAGATGTCATGCAAGTTCTTTTCCATAAGCACGTATGACTATATTCGGAATACATGCCTACATTACATTGATGAATCGGAGCTAGTTCTGTGTCACCCTATGTTATGACTGTTACATGATGGACCGCATCCGGCATAATTATCCATCACTGATCCGGTGCCTACGAGCTTTCCATATACTGGTTCTCGCTTATTTACTTTCCCGCTGCTACTGTTACAATCGCTACAAAATACCAAAAATATTACTTTTGCTGTCTTTACTTTTGTTACCGTTACCACCACTATCATATTAGTTTGCTACTAAACACTTTGCTGCAGATACTAAGTTTCCAGGTGTGGTTGAATTGACAACTCAGCTGCTAATGCTTGAGAATATTATTTGGCTCCCCTTGTGTCGAATCAATAAATTTGGGTTGAATATTCTACCCTCGAAAGCTGTTGCGATCCCCTATACTTGTGGGTCATCAAGACTAATTTCTGGCGCCATTGCCGGGGAACATAGCTCTATTCTTTGAATCTGATAATATTGATGAAAATGATGATGAGGATCGGCCTATTATTCCTGAAGGTTATATTTTATATAGAGAGGCTTCTGCTGCCATTTTAGCTTGCAATGATAATGATGAGCTTAGAAGGTTAATAGCTAAATGGAACAAAGAATCACTTAGAGATAAAATGAGGCCTGATCCCGCTTTTGCTACTTCACCTATTTGTGTTCCTGATAAGGATTATGAATTTTCTGTTGATCCTGATATAATTACTTTGGTTCAATCTGATCCTTTCCATGGTTATGAATCTGAAACTGTTGTGGCACATCTTACTAATTTAAGTGATATAGCCACCCTGTTTACTAATGATGAGAGATCGCACTACTTTTACATCCTCAAAATAATTCCGTTCTCATTAAAGGATGATGCTAAGATATGGTTTAACTCTCTTGATCCTGGTTGTGTGCGTAGTCCCCAGGATATGATTTATTACTTCTCTGCTAAATATTTCCCTGCTCATAATAAACAAGCTGCTTTAAAGGAAATATACAACTTTGTGCAAATTAAAGAAGGGAGTCTCCCACAAGCTTGGGGGAGGCTTCTCAAGTTACTTAATGCTTTGCCTGATCATCCTCTAAAGAAACATGAAATACTTGATATCTTTTATAATGGACTAATCGATGCTTCCAGAGATTACCTGGATAGTTGTGCTGGTTCTCTTTTCAGGGAAAGAACACCGGATGAAGCTGAAATTCTATTAAACAATATGTTGACAAATGAAAATAATTGGGCACCTCCTGAGCCAGCTCCTCCTCCAATTAATGAGCCTATTCCTAAACCAACTCCAAAGAAGAGAGGTGTTCTATTTCTTAGTCCTGAAGATATGCAAGAGGCAAAGAAATCTATGAAAGAAAAAGGTATTAAAGCTGAAGATGTTAAGAATTTACCTCCTATTAAAGAATACATGGTCTTAATTTACCGCCTGTCGAAGAAACATATGATCTTAATCCTTTATTTATTGAAGAACCTCCTGATCCCGATATCCCAACACAGGTAGTAAAGGTAAATTCTCTCTATAGATATGATAAAGCTGAAGTCCCTCCTACTAAAATTGCTAGTCAGTCCTTGGATGAGTTTGATAACTTTATGTTTAAGCAAGAAGACTTTAATGCTTATTTTGGTAGACAATTAAAACAGAATGCTTATATGATTAAATGCTTGGGTGATTATATGGCTAATATTAGAGGTGAACTTAAACTTGTTAGCAAACATGCTTCTATGGTTACCACTCAAGTAGAACAAGTACTTAAAGCTCAAAAAGAAGTGCTTGATGAAATGAATAGTAAGAAAAATGATTATGCTGTTAGAGTGGCTACTAGAACTGGTAGAATGACTCAGGAACCTTTGTATCCTGAAGGCCATCCTAAGAGAATCGAGCAAGATTCTCAGAGAAATAATATTGATGTTCCTAGTTCTTCTAAAAAGAAGAAGAAGAAGAAAAATGATAGAACTGTGCAAACTTCTAGTGAACCTATTGCTGAACCACCTGATAATCCAAATGATATGTCCATGTCTGATGCTGAAACACAATCTGGTAATGAACATGAACCTAGTGAAAATGTTAATGATGATGTTCATAATGATGCTCAACCTAGTAATGATAATGATGTAGAAATTGAACCTGCTATTGATCTTGATAACCCACAATCAAAGAATCAGCGTTATGATAAGAGAGACTTTGTTGCTAGAAAACATGGTAAAGAAAGAGAACCATGGGTTCAGAAACCCATGCCTTTTCCTCCCAAACCATCCAAGAAAAAGGATGATGAGGATTTTGAGCGCTTTTCTGAAATGATTAGACCTATCTATTTGCGCATGCGATTGATTGATATGCTCAAAATGAATCCTTATGCTAAATACATGAAAGATATTGTTACAAATAAAAGAAAGATAGCGGAAGCTGAAATTTCCACCATGCTTGCTAATTATACCTTTAAGGGTGGAATACCAAAGAAACTTGGAGATCCAGGAGTACCTACTATACCATGCTCTATTAAAAGAAATTATGTTAAAACTGCTTTATGTGATCTTGGAGCCGGTGTTAGTGTTATGCCTCTATCTTTATATCGTAGACTCGACTTGAATAAGTTGACACCTACTGAAATATCCTTGCAAATGGCTGATAAATCAACTGCTATACCTGTTGGTATTTGTGAGGATGTGCCTGTTGTGGTTGCAAACGATACTATTTTAACGGACTTTGTTATTCTTGGTATTCCCGAGGATGATAGTATGTCTATTATTCTTGGAAGACCTTTTCTTAATACTGCAGGGGCTGTTATTGATTGCAACAAAGGCAATTTCACTTTTCATGTTAATGGTAATGAGCATACGGTACACTTTCCGAGGAAACAACCTCAAGTCCACAGTATCAACTCTATTGGAAAAATTCCATAGATTATATTTGGAGGTTTTGAATTTCCTCTTCCTACTGTCAAAAAGAAACATGATATACTTATTATTGGGGATGTGCATATCCCCGTTGAGGTACCTAGTGCTATTTGAAATTTCTCTGGTTCCATGTTAATCGGAATGAGTTTGTTAACAAGACTTGATCAACCTTGTTAGTGGATTCCTTTTGATGAGCATGAGATGGATGAAACTAGAAGCACAACTTTCTGTACCCTCTTTATACTTTCTATTCTTTAGTTGAAATAAAGTAAAAATAGTATTTTTTTTGTTTGTTTCCTGACTTATTCGTGCAATATAAAAATATCCCGAAAATATAAGTCCTCAGAATGACATGCCAATTTAGTATGATTTTTTCGGGAATATTTGAGGATTTATAGTGCAAAACTTACCGCGGGGGGAGCTGCCACCTGGCCATGAGGGTGGAGGGCGCGCCCTACCCCCCTAGGCGCGCCCCCCTGCCTTGTGGGCCCACGGTGGCCCTCCTCCACTTATCCCTGCACCCATCTTCTTCCTTTGCCTCACACAAACACGAAAAACCAATTCAAGCACGAGTTCCATCCCTCTTTGCTATGATTTTCGATCTCCTTGCTCAAAGCACCTCTTGCAAAACTGCTTCGGGAGATTGTTCCTTGGTATGTGACTCCTCCATTGGTCCAATTAGTTTTTGTTCTCGTGCTTTATACTTTGCAAATTTGTGCTGCATAGGTGACCATGTTCTTGAGCTTGCATGTCAAATTTATATGGTTCCAAGTAGTTCTAATGCTTGATATAGGCTCTAGGCACTTGTAGGAGTAGTTGCTATCAGTTTTATTGAAGTTGGTTCACTTTTGCTTGAAGTTACTAAAATTTTTTAGATTATTTCAGAAAATAATGAAGAGACTTTTGAGGGGCTCATCGAGCCGGAGCTCAAAGGAGAAACAAAATGAAGAAGCACAGAGGCCCAAATATAATTTGCCTCGCACCGTGGAGATTCGGCCGTGTGAATGGCCTTCTGATAATTTCTTGACACTGGCCGGGATTTATGAGGATTTCTATTCATTAATTGAGAATGCCGGCCTCACCGACTTCGTCCGCGACCAACGTCCTCAGTATCTCTTACTCACAAATACTTTTGTGCAAAACTTCTACTTTTTCCCGAAGGAATCACCTCCTTCAGTAGAGTTTCATTTATATGACGTTGTGAAGAAAATGCCATTGTCTGAATTTTGCACAGTATGCAACATACCCCCTGAGGGTATCTTAGAGGAACCACCCCGTAAAGAGGTGGACCCATTTATTAACACTATCTCTGTGGGAGAAACCAGGAAGGTTTCTGATGCAAGAATCACTAGCATACATTTTCCTGTTTTACGCTATTTTGCCTTATTTGCTAGTCGTAGCTTGATCGGTCGCGGGAACTATGGGAACTTTAGTGTTCCTGATATTATTATTTTGTTCCATGGTTTATACCACGATAACACTGTTAGCATGGGCGGAATTATTGCTAGACGGTTAAGTATGGACCATACTAAGGGGTCCCATCTTTGGAGGCATTTATGCTTCACGCCTCGCTGCACATTTTAACATAGCTATTAGGCTTCATGAAAAAGAAGAAAAATTGCTGTCGAGTGCTTATCTAGACTATAAGAGTATGATAGCACATGATTTTCTTGTTAAGGGCAGGGATGGAGAGCTCAAATATAAATTATTCTTTGATAAACATCATCCTGAAACTATTACCTCGCCTGCTCCTTATTTGTTTAAATTTGTAGGACCTTATCTCGTTACGTGGGCTGCCGTCCAAGAATACCGGAACCCTGCACCAGCCCCGGAACCAGAACCACAAGATGAGCCTCCACGACAATCTGTTTATTCTTGGGATCCAGAGATGGCTGTCAGCCAGTGGCAGTCAGAGTCTTCTTCATCACAGTATGATCCCAACTATCCTTTGTCGCAGTACGACCCCAGCTACACCTACGGGTATCCGCCAGGCTATCCGTGGCAATAAACCAACTTAGGCCAAAAGCCTAAGCTTGGGGGAGTACGTATTTCTCACTGACATTACATTTATGTTCGCACACACTCATTGCTAGATGTCGGTGCTCATACTCTTTCACTGTAATATCCATGCTAGTTTATTTCCTTTTTCCTGCTTTCTTCTTGTGTGTTTGTTAAACCTTAAGAAAAACAAAAAAAATTAGTAGTAGTTTATTTTTTTTGCTGTAGTAGTAATAATTAAAAAGAAAACCCAAAAATATTTCCCGTTCTTCTTTTGCTTGTTGGGAGCTTTCCCGTGTAAATAGTTTTATTTCTTTTCTTTTCTTTGGGGGTCGGTAGGAGAAGACCATGATTTAATTGTTGAAGTGGCCCTAATATCCTTTATTGTTGAATTAACCAAGATCCCATATTGCCTTGTCTTCTCCTGTTTATTGAATGCTCGCATATTACAACTTAGTCCAATGCGCGTGTGTCGGTGTACTAAAGTAGGGGTACCTTAGTACCCCAGACTTGTGCACGGGCAGTTGTAGCACCCTGCGGCAAGGCCCGCCCCGGAAGCGCCAAGAGAAGACCAAACATTCAAGACAAGGCCCCCGGCAAGAGGAGCTTGCCGGGTCAAGAAGACAAGGCCCCCGGCAAGAGGAGCTTGCCGGGCCGAGAAGACAAGACCCCGGCAAGAGGAGCTTGCCGGGACGACTGCGCCCATTTAAGGCCATCCAAGAACAAAGTACAACGAGACAGAAGATCGAGCCCCCGACAAGAGGAGCTTGTCGGGAAGGCCGAACCCAGGCATCACAAGAGAAGCCCGCCGTGGCGCGCCAAGCGCCCCGGCGAGGCCTGATAGCTGGCACGCTATCAGGCACAGGAAGACGACCCCCGCGGCAAGCCACTTGCCGCGGCAAGATCGCCACCTCAAGGCTGCGCTCCAGCTCGCCCGCCACGCGTCGCTCCGGGGCTTCCCCCGAGGGCACGTGGCGAGGCACCGCGCAGCCTGGGGCATGCGGTGGCATGCAGACCGCCATCGTGGCGAACGGTGGCGCACCTAACGGTCCGCCTCGGTGCTGTCCGGGTGACCGTGACGGGCATTTAATGCCCTTGTCCCCTACCGTCAGAAGTAGGTATGATAACACTGTGCCGCACTGTAGCGCCACCGTTCCCGCACTATTACAGCTACCACCCCTTTTACACTTTTGCCCCTTTCTCCTACGTTGACACCTGTCGGTGACCCCTTTGCGCTATAAAAGGAGGCCCGTGTGCGACGTAGAGGAGGTTCCGGGTTCCGGGGTTCGGAGAATCGGCACCCAGACAGCCATACGCTCGGTGCAGCTGGCTCCCCAAGCTCCCGAGCTCCCTAGTTCAATACAACTAAGCAGGAGTAGGGTTTTACGCGTCCATCGCGGCCCGAACCTGGGTAAACCGCCCGTGTGCTCGCTTCGATCTGCTCTCCGCGCTCCCTCCGCCCCCCTCCGGACAACGAAAGGGGCTCCGGCCCCATAGGTGCCCGCGGGGGACAGCCCGTCCGCCCCGACATCTTTGGCGCGCCAGGTAGGGGGAGCGACAAGACGCCGGGGACGGCCCGCTCCTGCGGATCCCAGGATCCGTCCAGTCAAAGCAGGTGTCCCCGGTAAGCCTTGCTCCGGCGAGCAGACCAGCGGTCTGAACGCCGGGGAACAGTCCGCTCCTGCGGATCCGAGGATCTGTCCAGTTGAAGCGGGGGTTCCCGACGAGCTTTGGCATTCCTTCCCACGGGCTCGTGTGCGGCCCTCCTCGAGTATCCGCCCGCGCAGAGTTCGGGCAAGAAGCAGCTGCTCCTTGAGGAGGACCGCCTTCCGGCTGCTGGGCGAACCGATCGCTTCCAGCGAACCCTGCGCCGCTCCCGTAGCCGCAGCGGATAGCGCCGGAAGCCGCGAAAAAGGCGACCTCGTTCTTCGGCGCGCTTCGTCCGCCAAGATCCAAACGAGTCGACGCCGACCGTGGGAGGAGTTTCGCCAGCGCGGTTGCCGGAACCTGTTTCCGCCAACCATCCTCTCTGCCCAAGTCTTGCCGCGGTCGCATGTGATCCTTGGTGCAGAGAGGGGCGCGGATCCCCAAGCATAGCTACGCCTAGCTCCGGAGGGTCGTGAGGCCCTGCGCCCTCACCTACCCCCAGGATGGGCTGGATGCTGCCCAAGGAGGTTTTACCCCACCGGGCGGCAAGCGATAAGAGAAGATAAGTTGCCGAAGCTCGAGCAATTGCTCCATTGATTTTTAAGAGTTATCTCCCTCGAACGACCGAGCCTTGGTTGAGAGGCCTGAGCGCGGAAGGACCGACACGAGACTGGTTGCGCCCTCGTTCCGTTTCGAGTCCGCTCAATGACTCGAGTGTGCTACACCCCGAGTAGCGTCCTCACTTTGTTTCGAGCTTGCCCGGCACCCCAAGCGTGCTGCGACCGCAGTCGCACCGTTTGCTTTGCTTTGAGCCTGCTCAACAATCTGAGTGAGCGGCAACCAGCCGCGGCCAGGTTTCTTGCCGGTGGTAGCCCCGCCAGCGGGTCGCTGACGCCCCGCGCTCGGCGCCCGTGGCAAGGCGGAGGCCTACGCCGGCAAGTCCCCGAAAGCGTAGGGCGGAAACAAACAAGGCGCCGGTCAAGTAGAGGGGATAACAGCGCGATGCGTAGCTTAAGATGAAAAGTTATATTACAAAATGCCTTACTGCTGCCCTAACCAGCCGTTTCCGTGGCATATTTGACAGCAGCAGGGAAAGGGAGATAAAAGAAAGGGGCAGGCGGGCCTAATCTACGCGGTCACCCTCGATCCTCTTGACCCCGGCCGCCTTCTTGACGATAGGGGCGATGAGGGCCTGGATCCCCGTCAGGTCTGCGTTCTCCGGCAAGGGCCTGAGGACGTTGGTAAGCCTGATGTCGGGGTTGCGGAAAACGATCTTCGCCAGCACCCTCTCGAGGGCCCCGGAGATGGCCCCCCGCATCTCGTCGGCCCGCTCCTTCGGGAGCGACATTCGGAGGTGCTGGAGCGCCTGCGCCACCCCTTGGAAGAAGGAAGTGAGCTTGGCGCTGGGCGCGGCATCCTTGTCGGCGAGAGACTGGTGGCCCTCGATCCCCAGCAGCGTCAGCTCCTTGTCGATGGTGGCGGCGATGTCGACGAGGCCCTCGGTCCACCGCTCCACTGTATCCCTGAAGGTGTTCTGAGAAGCGGCGGCGCGCCTCAGCAGCTCCTCGCTGCCGTCGACCTCTTTCCGTAAGGCCGCCTCCTTCTCCTTAGCGCTGTCCAGCGCTTTGCCGAGCGCCTCCAATTTCAGTTCCAGAGTGGAGTTGGAGTTCTTGGCGGCGTCAAGCTCCCGGATCTTCTCGGCGAAGCGACCCTGAAGCTCACCAAGGGTGAGCGCACCCTTCTCGCGCTCCAGCCGGAGCGCGGCGAGCTCCTCGTCCTTCGCCTTGAGGTCAGAATCGAGCTGTCGCCGCGACTCCGAGTGCATGAGGACCGCGTGGTGGGCGCACAGAACCGAGGCGACGGGTGGGACGACCTCTCCCCGTCCCGTGACTATGGGGAACGGGCGCCTCGAAAACCGCGCCCCACCACCGTTCATTTATTGAGCCGCGCCTCCGCGCCTCCCTCCACTTAAAGAGGGAACGGGCGTTTTCGCCCCCACGACGCCGCGGTAAGCGCGCGCCGCCTGGGGAAGGCGCGGCGGATGCGGAGTTAAGGAGCAGCGCGACCAAGGCCACGCGTGCCCGTGCACTGTTAGGGCCTGGCCCAACGACGCTCGGCACCGTGTGTGGCCCAGGCCCGGGGGCTCCTGTCGGTGTACTAAAGTAGGGGTACCTTAGTACCCCAGACTTGTGCACGGGCAGTTGTAGCACCCTGCGGCAAGGCCCGCCCCGGAAGCGCCAAGAGAAGACCAAACATTCAAGACAAGGCCCCCGGCAAGAGGAGCTTGCCGGGTCAAGAAGACAAGGCCCCCGGCAAGAGGAGCTTGCCGGGCCGAGAAGACAAGACCCCGGCAAGAGGAGCTTGCCGGGACGACTGCGCCCATTTAAGGCCATCCAAGAACAAAGTACAACGAGACAGAAGATCGAGCCCCCGACAAGAGGAGCTTGTCGGGAAGGCCGAACCCAGGCATCACAAGAGAAGCCCGCCGTGGCGCGCCAAGCGCCCCGGCGAGGCCTGATAGCTGGCACGCTATCAGGCACAGGAAGACGACCCCCGCGGCAAGCCACTTGCCGCGGCAAGATCGCCACCTCAAGGCTGCGCTCCAGCTCGCCCGCCACGCGTCGCTCCGGGGCTTCCCCCGAGGGCACGTGGCGAGGCACCGCGCAGCCTGGGGCATGCGGTGGCATGCAGACCGCCATCGTGGCGAACGGTGGCGCACCTAACGGTCCGCCTCGGTGCTGTCCGGGCGACCGTGACGGGCATTTAATGCCCTTGTCCCCTACCGTCAGAAGTAGGTATGATAACACTGTGCCGCACTGTAGCGCCACCGTTCCCGCACTATTACAGCTACCACCCCTTTTACACTTTTGCCCCTTTCTCCTACGTTGACACCTGTCGGTGACCCCTTTGCGCTATAAAAGGAGGCCCATGTGCGACGTAGAGGAGGTTCCGGGTTCCGGGGTTCGGAGAATCGGCACCCAGACAGCCATACGCTCGGTGCAGCTAGCTCCCCAAGCTCCCGAGCTCCCCAGTTCAATACAACTAAGCAGGAGTAGGGTTTTACGCGTCCATCGCGGCCCGAACCTGGGTAAACCGCCCGTGTGCTCGCTTCGATCTGCTCTCCGCGCTCCCTCCGCCCCCCTCCGGACAACGAAAGGGGCTCCGGCCCCATAGGTGCCCGCGGGGGACAGCCCGTCCGCCCCGACAGCGTGCACTCTTATTATTATTCACATCGTTCGGTCGTGCAAGTGAAAGGCAATTATGATGATATATGATGAACTAACTGAGATGAGAAAAGCTGGTATGAACTCGACCTCTTTTATTTCTGTAAATATGATGAGTTCATCGTTCTTGATTTAGCTTGTTATGAATAAACATGTTTGCAATGACAATTAGAGATCATAATTGCTTGTGCCATGCTTGATTAGCTATGAGTTATAATGATTTACCTTGCGTGCCAACATGCTATTGAGATGGTTATGATGTGGTTTGATGGGGTGGTATCCTCCTTTGAATGATTTAAGTGACTTGACTTGGCACATGTTCACGCATGTTGTTGAAACAAATCAACATAGCCTTCACGATATTTATGTTCATGGTGGATTATATCCTACTCATGCTTGCATCCAATGTTTATTAATTTTAATGCATGTACATGGCGGTTGTCGGTCTCTAGTTGGTCACTTCCCAGTCTTTTGCTAGCCTTCACCTGTACTAAGCGGGAATACTGCTTGTGCATCCAATCCCTTAAACCCCAAAGTTATTCCAGATGAGTCCACTATACCTTCCTATATGCGGTATCTACCTGCCCTTCCAATTAAATTTGTATGTGCCAAACTCTAAACCTTCAAATAAACATTCTGTTTTGTATGCTCAAATAGCTCATGTATCAACCAAGGCTGCCCTTATTTTCCATGTTAGGCGGGTTATTCTCAAGAGGAGTGGACTCCGCTCCTCACTCACGAGAAAATGGCTGGTCACCGAGATGCCCAGTCCCATGCTTTATGCAAACTAAATCAAAATTAATTGCAAACAAAACTCCCCCTAGGACCTGATGTATGTTGGAGGCACTCGTTGTTTCGAGCAAGCCATGGATTGATGCTTGTTGGTGGAGGGGGAGTATAAACCTTACCATTTTGTTTGGGAACCGCATATAATGTGTGTGACATGGAAGATATTGTTGGAAATATGCCCTAGAGGCAATAATAAAAGCATTATTATTATATTTCCTTATTCATGATAATTGTCTTTATTCGTGCTATAATTGTGTTATCCGGAAATTGTAATACATGTGTGAATAACAGACAACAAACATGTCCCTAGTGAGCCTCTAGTTGACTAGCTCGTTGATCGACAGATAGTCATGGTTTCCTGACTATGGACATTGGATGTCATCGATAACGGGATCACATCATTAGGAGAATGATGTGATGGACAAGACCCAATCCTAAACATAGCATAAGATCGCATAGTTCGTTTGCTAGAGTTTTCCAATGTCAAGTATCCTTTCCTTAGACCATGAGATCGTGTAACTCCCGGATACCGTAGGAGTGCTTTGGGTGTGCCAAACGTCAAAACGTAACTGGGTGACTATAAAGGTATACTACGGGTATCTCTGAAAGTGTCTGTTGGGTTGACATGGATCGAGACTGGGATTTGTCACTCCGCTTGACGGAGAGGTATCACCGGGCCCTCTCGGTAATGCATCATCATAATGAGCTCAGTGTGATCAAAGTGTTTGATCACGGGATCATGCATTATGGAACGAGAAAAGTGACTTGCCGGTAACGAGATTGAACGAGCTACTGGGATACCGACGATCGAATCTCGGGCAAGTAAAATACCGATTGACAAAGGGAATCGTATACGGGATTAATTGAATCCTCGACATCGTGGTTCATCCGATGAGATCATCGTGGAGCATGTGGGAGCCAACACGGGTATCCAGATCCCGCTGTTGGTTATTGCCCGAGAGTCGTCTCGGTCATGTCTGCATGTCTCCCGAACCCCTAGGGTCTACACACTTAAGGTTCGGTGACGCTAGGGTTGTGAAGATATGTATATGCAGTAACCCGAATGTTGTTCGGAGTCCCGGATGAGATCCCGGACGTCACGAGGAGTTCCGGAATGGTCCGGAGGTAAAGAATTATATATAGGAAGTGCTATTTCGGCCATCGGGACAAGTTTCGGTGTTATCGGTATTGTACCGGGACCACCGGAGGGGTCCCGGGGGTCCACCAGGTGGGGCCACCTGCCCCGGTGGGCCACATGGGCCTTAGGGGGTGCGCCTTGGCCTGCTTGGGCCAAGGGGAACCAGCCCCAAAGGGGCCCATGCGCCTAGGGTTCCAAAAGGGAGGAGTCCTAGTGGTGGAAGGCACCTCCTAGATGGCTTGGGGGGGGGGAACCTCCCTGGCCGCCGCCCCCCCTTGGGAGATCAGATCTCCCAGGGCCGGCGCCCCCCCCCCCAGAGGCCTATATAAAGGGGGGAGGGGAGGGGGGGCTGCGCACCCTTTGCCCTGGCGCCTCCCTCTCCCTCTCCAACACCTCCTCCTCCTCCGTAAGAGCTCGGCGAAGCCCTGTCGGAGTACTGCGGCTCCACCATCACCACGCCGTCGTGCTGCTGCTGGAGTCTTCTTCCCCAACCTCTCCTTTTCCTTGCTGGATCAAGAAGAAGGAGACGTTACGCTGACCGTACGTGTGTTGAACGCGGAGGTGCCGTGCTTTCGGTGCTAGGATCTCTGGTGATTTGGATCACGGTGTGTACGACTACTTCATCCCCGTTCGTTGAACGCTTCCGCTCGCGATCTACAAAGTGGTATGTAGATGCAATCTCTCTCTCCCATGACTCATTGCTAGATGAACTCATAGATGGATCTTGGTGAAACCGTAGGAAAAATTTTAATTTTCTGCAACGTTCCCCAACAGTGGCATCATGAGCCAGGTTTATGCGTAGTTCTCTATTGCACGAGTAGAACACAATTTGTTGTGGGCGTAGATGTTGTCAACTCTTCTTGCCGTTACTAGTCTTATCTTGCTTCAGCGGTATTGTGGGATGAAGCGGCCCGGACCAACCTTACACGTACGCTTACGTGAGACCGGTTCCACCGACTAACATGCACTAGTTGCATAAGGTGGCTGGCGGGTGTCTGTCTCTCCCACTTTAGTTGGAGCGGATTCAATGAAAAGGGTCCTTATGAAGGGTAAATAGAAGTTGACAAATCACGTTGTGGTTTTAACGTAGGTAAGAAAACGTTCTTGCTAGAACCCTAATTCAGCCACGTAAAACTTGCAACAACAATTAGAGGACGTCTAACTTGTTTTTGCAGCAAGTGCTTTGTGATATGATATGGCCAAAGTTGTGATGAATGATGAATGATCTATATGTGATGTATGAGATGTTCATGCTATTGTAATAGGAATCACGACTTGCATGTCGATGAGTATGACAACCGGCAGGAGCCATAGGAGTTGTCTTTATTTTTTGTATGACCTGCGTGTCATTGAGAATCGCCATGTAAATTACTTTACTTTATTGCTAAACGCGTTATCCATAGTAGTAGAAGTAATAGTTGGCGAGCAACTTCATGGAGACACGATGATGAAGATCATGATGATGAAGATCATGGTGTCAAGCCGGTGACAAGATGATCATGGAGCTCCAAGATGGAGATCGAAGGAGCTATGTGATATTGGCCATATCATGTCACGTTTATTATTTGATTGCATGTGATGTTTATCATGTTTTGCATCTTGTTTACTTAGAACGACGGTAGTAAATAAGATGATCCCTCATAATAATTTCAAGAAAGTGTTCCCCCTAACTGTGCACCGTTGCGACAGTTCGTTGTTTTGAAGCACCACGTGATGATCGGGTGTGATAGATTCTAACGTTCACATACAACGGGTGTAAGACAGATTTACACACGCAAAACACTTAGGTTGACTTGACGAGCCTAGCATGTACAGACATGGCCTCGGAACACAGAAGACCGAAAGGTCGAGCATGAGTCGTATAGAAGATACGATCAACATGAAGATGTTCATCGATGTTGACTAGTCCGTCTCACGTGATGATCGGACACGACCTAGTTGACTCGGATCATGTAATACTTAGATGACTAGAAGAGGGATGTCTATCTAAGTGGGAGTTCATTAAATAATTTGATTAAATGAACTTTATTATCATGAACTTAGTCTAAATATTTACAATATGTCTTGTAGATCAAATGGCCAATGTAGTCCTCAACTTCAACGCGTTCCTAGAGAAAACCAAGATGAAAGACGATGGTAGCAACTATACGGACTGGGTCCGGAACCTGAGGATCATCCTCATAGCTGCCAAGAAAGATTATGTCCTACGAGCACCGCTGGGTGACGCACCTATTCTCCCTGCAGAACAAGACGTTATGAACGCTTGGCAGTCACGCTGCGATGATTACTCCCTCGTTCAGTGCGCCATGCTTTACAGCTTAGAGCCGGGACTCCAAAAGCGTTTTGAGAGACATGGAGCATATGAGATGTTCGAAGAGCTGAAAATGGTTTTCCAAGCTCATGCCCGGGTCGAGAGATATGAAGTCTCCGACAAATTCTTTAGCTGTAAGATGGAGGAAAATGGCTCTGTCAGTGAACACATACTCAAAATGTCTGGGTTGCACAACCGCTTGACTCAACTGGAAGTTAATCTCCCGGATGAAGCGGTCATTGACAGAATCCTCCAGTCGCTTCCACCTAGCTACAAAAGCTTTGTGATGAACTACAATATGCAGGGGATGGTAAAGACCATTCCTGAGGTATATGCTATGCTGAAATCAACAGAGGTAGAAATCAAGAAGGAGCATCAAGTGTTGATGGTGAATAAAACCACTAAGTTCAAGAAAGGCAAGGGTAAAAAGAACTTCAAGAAGGACGGCAAAGAAGTTGCCGCGCCCGGTAAGCAAGTTGCCGGGAAGAAGCCAAAGAATGGACCCAAGCCCGAGACTGAGTGTTTTTATTGCAAGGGAAGTGGTCACTGGAAGCGGAACTGCCCCAAATACTTAGCGGACAAGAAGGCCGGCAAAACGAAAGGTATATGTGATATACATGTAATTGATGTGTACCTTACCAGTACTCGTAGTAGCTCTTGGGTATTTGATACCGGTGCAGTTGCTCACATTTGTAACTCAAAGCAGGAGCTGCGGAATAAACGGAGACTGGCGAAGGACGAGGTGACGATGCGCGTCGGGAATGGTTCCAAGGTCGATGTGATCGCCGTCGGCACGCTACCTCTACATTTACCTACGGGATTAGTTTTAAACCTCAATAATTGTTATTTAGTGCCAAGTTTGAGCATGAACATTGTGTCTGGATCTCGTTTAATACGAGATGGCTACTCATTTAAATCCGAGAATAATGGTTGTTCTATTTATATGAGAGATATGTTTTATGGTCATGCTCCGATGGTTAATGGTTTATTCTTAATGAATCTCGTATGTGATGATACACATATTCATAGTGTGAATACCAAAAGAGTTAAAGTTGATAACAATAGTCCCACATATTTGTGGCACTGCCGCCTTGGTCACATAGGTGTCAAACGCATGAAGAAGCTCCATGTAGGTGGACTTTTAGAGTCTCTTGATTATGAATCATTTGACACGTGCGAACCATGCCTCATGGGTAAAATGACCAAGACTCCGTTCTCAGGAACAATGGAGCGAGCAACCAACTTATTGGAAATCATACATACCGATGTGTGCGGTCCAATGAGTGTTGAGGCTCGCGGTGGCTATCGTTATGTTCTCACCCTCACTGATGAATTGAGTAGATATGGGTATGTCTACTTAATGAAACACAAATCTGAGACCTTTGAAAAGTTCAAGGAATTTCAGAGTGAGGTTGAAAATCAACGTGATAGAAAGATCAAGTTTCTACGATCAGATCGTGGAGGAGAATACTTGAGTCATGAATTTGGCACACACTTAAGAAAATGTGGAATAGTTTCACAACTCACGCTGCCTGGAACACCTCGGCGTAATGGTGTGTCCGAACGTCGTAATCGCACTCTGTTAGATATGGTGCGATCTATGATGTCTCTTACCGACTTACCGCTATCTTTTTGGGGCTATGCTTTAGAGACTGCCGCATTCACTTTAAATAGGGCTCCGTCGAAATCCGTTGAGATGACACCGTATGAATTATGGTTTGGGAAGAAACCTAAGCTGTCGTTTCTAAAAGTTTGGGGATGCGATGCTTATGTCAAGAAACTTCAACCTGAAAAGCTCGAACCCAAGTCGAAAAAATGCGTCTTCATAGGATACCCTAAAGAAACTGTTGGGTATACCTTCTACCTCAGATCCGAAGGCAAGATCTTTGTTGCCAAGAATGGATCCTTTCTAGAGAAAGAGTTTCTCTCGAAAGAAGTAAGTGGGAGGAAAGTAGAACTTGATGAAGTGTTACCTCTTGAACCGGAAAATGGCGAAACTCAGGAAAACGTTTCTGAGGTGCCTGCACCGACTAGAGAGGAAATTAATGATGATGATCAAGATGCTTCTAATCAAGCTCCTACTGAAATTCGAAGGTCCACAAGGACACGTTCCGCACCAGAGTGGTACGGCAACCCTGTCTTGGAAATCATGTTGTTAGACAACAGTGAACCTTCGAACTATGAGGAAGCAATGTCGGGCCCGGATTCCGACAAATGGCTAGAAGCCATGAAATCCGAGATAGGATCCATGTATGAAAACGAAGTATGGACTTTGACTGACTTGCCCGTTGAGCGGCGAGCCATAGAAAATAAATGGATCTTTAAGAAGAAGACAGACGCGGATGGTAATGTGACCATCTATAAAGCTCGGATTGTCTCTAAGGGTTATCGACAAGTTCAAGGAATTAAATACGATGAGACTTTCTCACCGGTAGCGAAGCTGAAGTCCGTCCGAATCATGTTAGCAATTGCCGCATTCTATGATTATGAAATATGGCAAATGGACGTCAAAACGGCATTCCTTAATGGTTTCCTTAAGGAAGAATTGTATATGATGCAGCCAGAAGGTTTTGTCGATCCTAAGAACGCTGACAAGGTGTGCAAGCTCCAACGCTCGATTTATGGGCTGGTGCAAGCATCTCGGATTTGGAACATTCGCTTTGATGAGATGATCAAAGCGTTTGGGTTTACACAGACTTATGGAGAAGCCTGTGTTTACAAGAAAGTGAGTGGGAGCGCTGTAGCATTTCTCATATTATATGTAGACGACATACTTTTGATGGGAAATGATATAGAACTCTTGGACAGCATTAAGGCCTACTTGAATAAAAGTTTTTCAATGAAGGACCTTGGAGAAGCTGCTTATATATTAGGCATCAAGATCTATAGAGATAGATCGAGACGCCTCATAGGTCTTTCACAAAGCACATACCTTGATAAGATATTGAAGAAATTCAATATGGATCAATCTAAGAAAGGGTTCTTACCTGTGTTACAAGGTGTGAAATTGAGCTCAGCTCAATGTCCGACCACGACAGAAGATATAGAAGAGATGAGCGTCATCCCCTATGCCTCAGCCATAGGTTCTATTATGTATGCCATGCTGTGTACCAGACCTGACGTAAACCTTGCCGTAAGTTTGGTAGGAAGGTACCAAAGTAATCCCGGCAAGGAACACTGGACAGCGGTCAAGAATATCCTGAAGTACCTGAAAAGGACTAAGGAAATGTTTCTCGTTTATGGAGGTGACGAAGAGGTCGTCGTAAAAGGTTACGTCGACGCTAGCTTCGACACAGATCTGGATGACTCTAAGTCACAAACCGGATACGTGTATATTTTGAATGGTGGGGCAGTAAGCTGGTGCAGTTGCAAGCAAAGCGTCGTGGCGGGATCTACATGTGAAGCAGAGTACATGGCAGCCTCGGAGGCAGCACATGAAGCAATTTGGGTGAAGGAGTTCATCACCGACCTCGGAGTCATACCCAATGCGTCGGGGCCAATCAAGCTCTTCTGTGACAACACTGGAGCTATTGCACTTGCAAAGGAGCCCAGGTTTCACAAGAAGACCAGGCACATCAAGCGTCGCTTCAACTCCATTCGTGAAAATGTTCAAGATGGAGACATAGAGATTTGTAAAGTGCACACGGATCTGAATGTCGCAGATCCGTTGACTAAACCTCACCCTAAGGCAAAACATGATCAGCACCAGAACTCTATGGGTGTTCGATTCATCACAATGTAACTAGATTATTGACTCTAGTGCAAGTGGGAGACTGTTGGAAATATGCCCTAGAGGCAATAATAAAAGCATTATTATTATATTTCCTTATTCATGATAATTGTCTTTATTCGTGCTATAATTGTGTTATCCGGAAATCGTAATACATGTGTGAATAACAGACAACAAACATGTCCCTAGTGAGCCTCTAGTTGACTAGCTCGTTGATCGACAGATAGTCATGGTTTCCTGACTATGGACATTGGATGTCATCGATAACGGGATAACATCATTAGGAGAATGATGTGATGGACAAGACCCAATCCTAAACATAGCATAAGATCGCATAGTTCGTTTGCTAGAGTTTTCCAATGTCAAGTATCCTTTCCTTAGACCATGAGATCGTGTAACTCCCGGATACCGTAGGAGTGCTTTGGGTGTGCCAAACGTCACAACGTAATTGGGTGACTATAAAGGTATACTACGGGTATCTCCGAAAGTGTCTGTTGGGTTAACATGGATCGAGACTGGGATTTGTCACTCCGCTTGACGGAGAGGTATCACCGGGCCCTCTCGGTAATGCATCATCATAATGAGCTCAGTGTGATCAAAGTGTTTGATCACGGGATCATGCATTACGGAACGAGAAAAGTGACTTGCCGGTAACGAGATTGAACGAGGTACTGGGATACCGACGATCGAATCTCGGGTAAGTAAAATACCGATTAACAAAGGGAATCGTATACGGGATTAATTGAATCCTCGACATCGTGGTTCATCCGATGAGATCATCGTGGAGCATGTGGGAGCCAACATGGGTATCCAGATCCCGCTGTTGGTTATTGCCCGAGAGTCGTCCCGGTCATGTCTGCATGTCTCCCGAACCCGTAGGGTCTACACACTTAAGGTTCGGTGACGCTAGGGTTGTGAAGATATGTATATGCAGTAACCCGAATGTTGTTCGGAGTCCCGGATGAGATCCCGGATGTCACGAGGAGTTCCGGAATGGTCCGGAGGTAAACAATTATATATTGGAAGTGCTATTTCGGCCATCGGGACAAGTTTCGGTGTTATCGGTATTGTACCGGGACCACCAGAGGGGTCCCGGGGGTCCACCAGGTGGGGCCACCTGCCCCAGTGGGCCACATGGGCCTTAGGGGGTGCGCCTTGGCCTGCTTGGGCCAAGGGGAACCAGCCCCAAAGGGGCCCATGCGCCTAGGGTTCCAAAAGGGAGGAGTCCTAGTGGTGGAAGGCACCTCCTAGATGGCTTGGGGGGCGGGGGGAAACCTCCCTGGCCGCCACCCCCCTTGGGAGATCAGATCTCCCAGGGCCGGCGCCCCCCCAGAGGCCTATATAAAGGGGGGAGGGGAGGGGGGCTGCACACCCTTTGCCCTGGCGCCTCCCTCTCCCTCTCCAACACCTCCTCCTCCTCCGTAAGAGCTCGGCGAAGCCCTGTCGGAGTACTGCGGCTCCACCATCACCACGCCGTCGTGCTGCTGCTGGAGTCTTCTTCCCCAACCTCTCCTTTGCCTTGCTGGATCAAGAAGAAGGAGACGTTACGCTGACCGTACGTGTTTTGAACGCGGAGGTACCGTGCTTTCGGTGCTAGGATCTCCGGTGATTTGGATCACGGTGTGTACGACTACTTCATCCCCGTTCGTTGAACGCTTCCGCTCGCGATCTACAAAGTGGTATGTAGATGCAATCTCTCTGTCCCATGACTCGTTGCTAGATGAACTCATAGATGGATCTTGGTGAAACCGTAGGAAAAATTTTAATTTTCTGCAACGTTCCCCAACAGATATCGCCATCTCTTAGTTGCTATGTTGACAATGAAAGTATACCGCTCAAAATATTATTTATCTCTATTTCAAAACCGAGCTCTGGCACCTCTACAAATCCCTTCTTCCCTCTGCGAAGGGCCTATCTATTTACTTTTATGCTGAGTCATCACCCTCTTATTAAAAACCACTAGTTGGAGAGCACAGTTGTCATTTGCATTCATCACTGTTAATTTATATTGGGTGTTACTATGATTGGATCTCTTTTAACATGAATTACAATGTCTAGTCAGTCCTTGATCTTTAAAGGTGCTCTGCATTTATGTTTTGCGGTCTCAGAAAGGGCTAGCGAGATACCATCTTGTTATATCATATTATGATTGTTTTGAGAAAGTCTTGTCATTCGAGATTTATTATTATGGCTTGCTAGTTGATTATGCTATTGATATGAGTAATTATGAGACCTGAGAATTATTGCAAATGTGGTTAGTTATGATCTTTGCTGAAAAATTGAATGCTGGCTTGACATATTTACAACAACAAGAGCAAACAGAGTTTGTAAAAGTTTTTCTTTCTCTTTCAGTTTGTCAACTGAATTGCTTGAGGACAAGCAAGGGTTTAAGCTTTGGGGAGTTGATACGTCTCCGTCGTATCTACTTTTCCAAACACTTTTGCCCTTGTTTTGGACTCTAACTTGTATGATTTGAATGGAACTAACCCGGACTGACGCTGTTTTCAGCAGAATTGCTATGATGTTGTTTTATGTGCAGAAAACAGAAGTTCTCAGAATGACCTGAAACTCCACGGAATACCTTACAATAAATAATAAAAAATCCTCGCCAAAGATGAAGACCAGGGGGCCCACACCCTGTCCACAAGGGTGGGGGCGCGCTCCCCCTCTAGGGCGCGCCCCCTACCTCGTGGGCCCCCTGGACACTTTCCGACGCCAACTCCAACTCTATATATTGGCTTTCGGGGAGAAAAAATAGAGGAGAAGAAATTATCGCATTTTACAATACGGAGCCGCCGCCAAGCCCTAAAACCTCTCGGGAGGGCTGATCCGGAGTCCATTCGTGGCTCCGGAGAGGGGGATTCGTCGCCGTCGTCATCATATCAACCATCCTCCATCAGCAATTTCATGATGCTCACCGTCGTGTGTGAGTAATTCCATCGTAGGCTTGCTGGACGGTGATGGGTTGGATGAGATCTATCATGTAATCAAGTTAGTTTTGTTAGGGTTTGATCCCTAGTGTCCATTATGTTCTGAGTTTGATGTTGCTATGACTTTGCTATGCTTAATGCTTGTCACTAGGGCCCGAGTGCCATGATTTCAGATCTGAACCTATTATGTTTTCATGAATATATGTGAGTTCTTGATCCTATCTTGCAAGTCTATAAGTCACCTATTATGTGTTATGATCCGACAACCCCGAAGTGACAATAATCGGGATACTTCTCGGTGATGACCATAGTTTGAGGAGTTCATGTATTCACTATGTGCTAATGCTTTGTTCCGGTTCTCTATTAAAAGGAGGCCTTAATATCCCTTAGTTTCCAATAGGACCCCGCTGCCACGGGAGGGTAGGACAAAAGATGTCATGCAAGTTCTTTTCCATAAGCATGTATGACTATATTCGGAATACATGCCTACATTACATTGATGAATTGGAGCTAGTTCTGTGTCACCCTATGTTATGACTGTTACATGATGAACTGCATCCGGCATAATTATCCATCACTGATCTGGTGCCTACGAGCTTTCCATATACTGGTTCTCGCTTATTTACTTTCCCGCTGCTACTGTTACAATCACTACAAAATACCAAAAATATTACTTTTGCTGTCTTTACTTTTGTTACCGTTACCACCACTATCATATTAGTTTGCTACTAAACACTTTGCTGCATATACTAAGTTTCCAGGTGTGGTTGAATTGACAACTCAGCTGCTAATACTTGAGAATATTCTTTGGCTCCCCTTGTGTCGAATCAATAAATTTGGGTTGAATACTCTACCCTCGAAAGCTGTTGCGATCCCCTATACTTGTGGGTCATCATATAAGCATACGAAACATTATATAATTTCAGATTTATGATATTCAATTCATTCAACCATTTACTCATAGGATATAAGTGAAGCATGTGAGTAAATGACAAACTACTCCAAAAAGATATACATGAAGATCAATGAGTAGTCAAATAATTATTTAGCTATGTGAGGACTCTCTCTCATAAAGAAAATTTTGATCTTGATCTTTTATTCAAACAGTAGGCAAAACAAAATAAAATGGCATTCCAAGTATAGCACAACCAATGTGAAGAAGCAAAAACTTAGGCTCAACCGAGGCTAACCGATAATTGTTGATGAAGAAAGGTAGGATGCCAACCGGGGCATCCCCAAGCTTAGATGATTGAGACTTCTTGAAATATTAACTTGGGATGCATTGGGCATCCCCAAGCTTGAGCTTTTTTGTCTCCTTAATTCCTCTTATATCACAGTTTTCCTAAATCTTAAAAACTTCATACACACAAAACTCAACAAGAACTCGTGAGATAAGTTAGTATAAATCCATGCAAAACCTTATCATTCTCTACTGTTGAAAATAATTCAAATTATAATTTGACATTGCATACTAAATGCCTCTGCGTATTTAATACTCCCATCCTCAAATAGAATCATTAAATAAGCAAACATATGCAAACAATGCAAACATAACAGCAATCTGTCTAAACAGAACAGTCTGTAAAGAATGCAAGAGGATTCATACTTCCCTAACTCCAAAAATTCTGAAAACTTACCACACTGTAGAAAATTTGTTTCTACTCATTGTGTATAAATTTCAAGATTTTATCATGTTCTAAATATTCACAAATATTCATACAATGGTAGAAAACTTTCTGTTTTCAAAACAGCAACATATAGACTTGCAAAATAAGCATGGTAAAGGCTATACTTGACCTTTTTATTGAACTAAAAGATGGAAAACATTACTCTAAATAGCAGAAAGAAAATCTCAACAAAAGAAAAGGAATCTCCAAGCAAAACTCATATCATGTGGTGAATAAAAATATAGCCTCTAGTAATTTTGCCGATGGATTGAAGACAAAAGAGGGGATGCCATCCGGGGCATCCCCAAGCTTAGATGCTTGGTTGTCCTTGAATATTACCTTGGGTTGCCTTGGGCATCCCCAAGCTTAGGTTCTTGCCACTCCTTATTTCATAGTCCATCAAAACTTTACCCAAAACTTGAAAACTTCACAACACAAAACTCAATAGAAAATCTTATGAGATCCTTTAGTATAAGAAAACAAATCACCACTTAGCTACTATTGTGAACTCATTTTAAATTCACATTGGTGTTATATCTACTGTATTCAAACTTCTCCATGGTTCATACCTTCCGATACTACTCATAAATTCATCAAAATAAGCAAACAGAAATAAAATCTGTTTAAAACAAAACAATTTGTAGCAATTAGGAAACTTCGTATACTTATGTAACTCCAAAAATTCTGAAAAACTAGGACAACCTTGGTAATTTGTATATCTTGTGTAAAAAAGTTCAGATCAAAAGCACGCTTCTTTGATTTTGGAAAATTGTTTTACAGGGCGCAAAAGTTTCTGTTTTTCAGCAAGATCAAATCAACAATCTTCCAAACTATCCCAAAGGTCTTACTTGGCACTGTATTGAAACAAAAGCTATAAATCATGATTAATACTGTAGCTTAATCGTGTGAACACAGAAAAACAGTAGGGATAAATATTGGGTTGTCTCCCAACAAGCGCTTTTCTTAAATTCCTTTTTACCTAGGCATGATGATTTCAATGATGCTCACAAAGAAGTAAAGAATTGAAACACAAAGAGAGCATCATGAAGCATATGACTAGCACATTTAAGTCTAACCCAGTTCCTATGTATAGTTATTTTGTGAGCAAATAGTTCATGGGAACAAGAATCAACTAGCATAGAAAGGCAAAACAAGCATGACTTCAAAACTTTCAACACATAGAGAGGAAACTTGATATTATTGCAATACTTAAAAGCATATGTTCCTCTCTCATAATAATTTTCAGTAGCATCATGAATGAATTCAACAATATAACTATCACATAAAGCATTATTTTCATGATCCACGAGCATAGAAAATTTATTACTCTCCACATAAGCAAATTTATTCTCGTCAATAGTAGTGGGAGCAAACTCAACAAAATAACTATCATGTGAGGCATAATCCAATTGAAAATTAAAATCAAGATGACAAATTTCATGGTTATCATTATTCTTTATAGCATACATGTCATCACAATAATCATCATAGATAGCAACTTTGTTGTCAAAATCAATTGAAACCTCTTCCGAAATAGTGGAATCATCACTAAATAAAGTCATGACCTCTCCAAATCCACTTTTATCATTATAATAAGAAGATTCAACACCCTCCAAAATAGTGAGATCAATACTACATAAAGTTGACACTCTTCCAAACCCACATTATTCAATATAATCATCATAAATAGGAGGGATGCTATCATCAAAATAAATTTTCTCATCAAAACTTGGGGGACTAAAAATATCATCTTCATCAAACATAGCATCCCCAAGCTTGTAGCTTTGCATATCATTAGCATCATGGATATTTAAAGAATCCATACTAACAACATTGCAATCATGCTCATCATTCAAAGATATGCCAAACATTTTATTAACTTCTTCTAACACTTGAGCACAATTTTCCTTTCCGTCATTTTCACGAAGGACATTAAAAAGATGAAGCATATGAGTCAACCTCAATTCCGTTTTTTGTAGTTTTTGTTTTATAGACTAAACTAGTGATAAAACAAGAAACTAAAAGATTCAATTGCAAGATCTAAAGATATACCTTCAAGCACTCACGTCCCCAGCAACAACGCCAGAAAAGAGCTTGACGACTACTACGCAACCTTCTTCTTGTAGACTCGTGTTGGGCCTCCAAGCGCAGAGTTTTGTAGGACAACAGCAAATTTGCCTCAAGTGGATGACCTAAGGTTTATCAATCCGTGGAAGGTGTACAATGAAGATGGTCTCTCTCAAACAACCCTGCAACTGAATAACAAAGAGTCTCTTGTGTCCCCAACACACCCAATACAATGGTAAATTGTATAGGTGCACTAGTTCGGCAAAGAGATGGTGATACAAGTGTAATATGGATGGTAGATATAGGTTTTTGTAATCTGAAAATATAAAAAAGCAAGGTAACTAGTAACAAAAGTGAGCAAAAACGGTATTGCAATGCTTGAAAACAAGGCCTAGGGTTCATACTTTCACTAGTGCAAGTTCTCTCACCAATGATAACATAGTTGGACCATATAAAAATACCTCAACGTGCAACAAAGAATCACTCCAAAGTTCCTATCGCGGAGAACATAAGAGGAAATTGCTTGTAGGGTACGAAACCACCTCAAAGTTATTCTTTCTAATCAATCCATTGGGCTATTCCTATAAGCGTCACAAACAGCCCTAGAGTTCGTACTAAAATAATACAACATGACACACACAATCAAACCCTAATGTCACCTAGATACTCCAATGTCACCACAAGTATCCGTGGGTCAATTATACGATATGCATCACACAATCTCAGATTCATAATATTCGATCCAACACAAAGAACTTCAAGAGTATCCCAAGATTTCTATCGGAGAAAGGAATATGAAAACGTGTACCAACCTATATGCATAGATTACCCCAATGTCACCACGGGAATTCGCAAGTTGATAACCAAAACATACATCAAGTGGATCAATAGAACATCCCATTGTCACCACATATATCCCATCGCAAGACATACATCAAGTGCTCTCACATCTAAAGATTCAATCTAACATAACGAAACTTCAAAGGAAAAGATTCAATTCATCACAAGGTAGAGGGGGAAGAACACCATAATATCCAACTATAGTAACAAAGCTCGCGGTACATCAAGATCGTGCCAAATCAAGAACACGAGACAGAGAGAGACAGAGAGAGAGAGAGAGAGAGAGAGAGAGAGGGGGGGGAGACAGAGATCAAACACATAGCTAGTGGTACACATCCTCAGCCCCGAGGGTGAACTACTCCCTCCTCGTCATCGAGACCGCCCGGATGATGAAGATGGCCTCTGGTGATCGTTTCCCCCTCCGGCAGGTTGCCAGAATGGGCTTAGATTGGTTTTTCGTGGATACAGAGGCTTGCGGCGATGGAACTCCCGGTCTAGGTTTCTTTCTAGGGGTTTCGGGATTTATAAGAAATTTTTGTGTCAGTTTCACATCAGGGGGGTCCACGAGGCAGTGGCAAGACATGGGGGTGCATCCTAGGGGGCACACCCTCCATCCTTGTCGTCACCTTAGGACTCTTCTAGCCCAACTCCGGTGCTTTGGGGTCCCTTTTGGTCCATAAAAATTCATCGTAAATTTTCAGCCCATTCCGAGAAATTTTATTTCTGCACAAAAAACGACACCACGATAGTTCTGCTCGAAATAGTGTCAGTCCAGGTTAGTTCTAAGGGTGTAGCGACCCGACCTCAGACGGTCAAGTCTCTGTGTATCCGTGCCATCCCTGGATCAATATGCTGGCACACACAGTACATCAATGTATGTATCAAAGTGCAATCACATGTATAAATAACATAAAACTAATATATACCTCGTAAGTCTCAGCGGAAACAAACAATTGGGTGTGGAGTCCCATCAACGCCATCGGCAGGTTGAGTGTAGACTGTAACCCTGTACCGTACTCTTACTCATTGGAAGAAAACATCTGCAACATAATACGTTGCAGCCGTGTAGGTCAGTACATTGAATGTACCGGCAAGATCACTGTAAGAAAAATAGTTGATAAACTATACTATATGCAATATGGCTTTGTGGCACTGTATCTGAGTTTTGTTTGCGTAAAACCTGGTTTTATTTTCCCTACATCAAAGGAATTAACCGGAGTCTGTACTACAGAGTTTTCTATCATGACATGGTTCCGCCAACCAATGTCTCATAGCCCAAATCATCATAAGTTGCCCACAATTAAGTTATCAGTCCGGTGTTGAGAGTTCCGAGATAGATCCAAGTCTAGAGGCTCAAATTGTCCGTAATCGGGGACACGGCTAATCGATTAGGTTTTAACCCTCTGCAATGGTTTGTACACTTTACCCGCAAGACTCGATTCCTCTCGCACTTCAGGGTGTTTGAGAATAAGATGACCAAAACATGGTCTTCCGAAGAGTTCCTCTGACCACTATCCGGTGCTCATCCAATCCTACCGTAGTTCTACATCTGCTAGCACCGTCCCAGCCAGAGTCACCACTAAGGTCAACCAATCCAGAGCCCATAGTGACTTGCGGTTGCACAGGTAAGCTTCCGGGCATGAAGTATTCTTCCGTCTCTTTGAGTCTGGGTGAAGCTTTCCGCAAGATGTCATGGCGCTTCTCCATGCATCCCGGCCATCCACTGGTTTCTCCAGGGTGCCCGTCAACCGTCCTTCACCCAGTAGTGTGTATTGAATTCTTGTCTCGAGTCTTGAAGTCTTGAGGCCGTGAAGATGCAGTCCTTGCACATGTCATCATGAAGTTGTCGTCATTGACGTATTGTCCTTCATTCTCACACCACTCCCGAGCACTCATACCAAACCCCATCTACTATAGAGTAGCATTAAAACTATATAACGTCCCGGGCTTGGTAACAGGGAGATGGGTTCCTACCTCATGCATTCTACTCAACTACAAGATTCAATAACACTACTGGAGGGATTGTTGAAAGGGTGCTACTACATGCAAATAAAACATAGGTATGAAAATCATGGTCAAAGTGAACTTGCCTGGTATTACTTGATGAAGATAATAACGCTCTCAGAAAACTTGATAGCACTATACGTAACTCTCGATGAAAAATCTATATAGTCAAACATTGAATTCACATAAGCAACAATTCTAGCAACCAATTCTATCAATCAAAATAACAATCAAAAAGCAATAAATAAAAAAAATAATGAAATCAAAGAAAAGCAAATAAAATTCCGAAGAAAAATTCAAGGAAAACAAGGGAGAAACCAACCCACACAATATCAACCAATACTCTCATCACAGTAAATTACTCTAATAAATTTTCTACGGCAAAGAAAATATAAATCCTAATGCAACAACAGAAAATAATTTACTAACTTAATAACTAGCAAAAAGAACTAATATAAAAACTACCATAACTATGTAGTTAACACTAAAAAGACTATATTAACTAACAAAACACTAAGACAATAATAAACAATACTAAAATAATTATGAAACTAATTTACTCCTAAATAACAGAAAAATAACAAGATAACTTGAAGTGGCAAAAAGAATTACTTTTAAAACTATTAAAACTATTTTTATCAACTATCACTCTGAACTAAACAAGCAAATACAAAAACAGTAGCTAAACACTAATAAATAACTACAAAAATTTATCTACTGTAGTCTAACAAAAACATATGACAACATGTAAAAATGTATAGAAAGAATTAACTAAAAATAATTAAAAACACTAATTATATGACTAAAACAACTACATAAGCAAAACAATACTATTTTCATAATAAACCTAATTTAAAATAAACTAAAATTACTCCACTATATGCTACTGTAAAGACAAAACAAAAACAAAACCGCAGCAAAAAGGAATCAACCAATTTTTTTATAAAACTCTAAATACGGCCAAAATAGTGATTTAAACAAATTCATGCAAACTCAAATTTAAACTACTAAAAGAATCAATAAATTTGGATCTAAAACATAAAATCTATAAGCAATCTAAAATCAGAACTGTTCTGTTTTTTAAACAGAAACGAAAATAAAAAAACATAAAAAGAAACTAAACAGGCAAGTGCATGTCTCAGGCTGCTACTGGGCTAAACGGTGGGCGATCCAACGCTAAACCGCGCTCGGGCGATATATAACTGAACCGCTAAGGCGCGTACGAATAAAGGAAAACCAGTGAACCGGTTTAGATCTAAACCGAACTAACCGTAAATAAACCGCACTAAAACTGATCTAATAAAATAAAACCTATCCATACAGAGATCTAATCTAAGCCGTTGAAAAAGGATCGGGGGGAGGAGAAGCTAACCGCGGTGACGATGAACTCCGGCGAGGTGCTCCGGCTTTGGTGGTCGACGGGGACGGCGCTCCGATCATCGGCGAGCTCGGCGAACTCGTCGGGAGGATGCAGCGCACGAAGGCGATCACGGTTGTGGCCTCGGTGGAGCTCGGGGAAGTCGGAGGAGGACGGCGGCGAGCTCGGGGTGGCGGTGATGTTCGGTGGTTGATGAAGATGGCGCTCTAGCGGTGATGGAGCTTGGGTGAGGGCACAGGGAGGTGTGGGAGAGGGCGGCAGGTGCGTGGGTAGCTTTGGGCGGTGGCGGTGTGGCCGGGGAGATGAAGTAGGGAAACAATGGTGCGGCGGCGGTGCTTTGCTCCGCCGAGGAATCAAGGAGGTGGCGGGGTTTCTTCGTGAGGGAAAATGAGGGGGACGGGTCGAGGGAAAGGGGTATTTATAGGGGGAGGGCCGACTTGGGAGAGGGGGCGAATCGGGGAGAGGATCCCGAGCGATCCGGGATACGGCGGCGTTCGGCGAGGTTCTTGTGTGGGGAGGAAGAAGATCGCGGGCGAGAGCGGTCGGGCGGTGGGGCCCAGCGGTCAGCGGCACAAGGGCGAGCGAGAGGGGAGCGGGCGACCGGGGCAAAACGCCTTCGGGTGCGACCAATGTGGAGGTGGGCTGGCTGGCGCTGTTCGGCCCACTGGCTGCGCTTCGGCCGAAATATTAAAAAAACACTTTCCTTTTTCTTAAATAAACAGAGAAAAAGAGACAATAAATAAAATAAAATAAAGTTCCCTAGGCATATTATGTGTCAATATTTTTATAAAAATAGTTCCTAAAACATGAACTATTTCCCACATCCAAATAAACTGAAAACGATTCACACAAGTAAAACAGTGCTGCTATTGAAATAAAACCCAATAAAAATCATTTTCAAAATACCAAAATGATTTCAAATTTATTCTCTCCAAATTATCCATTGAAGGGAATCATTTTACTCTTATTTCGATTTATTTGTTTTTAGGAGAGAAAAAATATAAATAAAATCCAAATAATTCCAAATTGGAAGAGAGTTTCAAAATACTTCCAAATGACTTGAAAGTGGATTCTTTGTAACTTCCAACTCATATTTGATATAATTGAAGAGGTCATTTTATCTTCCCTCGTGAAAATCATTGAGTTGCATAAAGTTTCGAATTTGAAATATTTTCGGATAGAATTCAAATCTTTTCAAAACACTTTTCATTTACGTAAATGGAAGAAGTGAGATCATCTTCACTCTAGGGTTTTGTGATGAAATGAATTTTAATTCATGGGGATCAAAATGCAAACTGAAAGTTTTGGGAAAGTCATTTCATTCCCTCTCATTCAACTTTCAAAAAGCATCAAATTTCACTCAATTTCACACAAGCAACCACACCACAATCAAACAAACAAGTATAAATATTTATTTAATGTAACATTGCGGTGGCGGTGTGGCCGGGGAGATGAAGTAGGGCAACAACAGTTCGGCGGCGGTGCTTTGCTCCGGCGAGGAATCAAGGAGGCGGCAGGGTTTATTTGTGAGGGAAAATGAGGGGGACGAGACAAGGGAGAGGGATATTTATAGGGGGAGGGCCGACTTGGGAGAGAGGGCGAATCAGGGAGAGGATCCCGAGCAATCCGGGATACGGCGGCGTTTGGCGAGGTTCTGGTGTGGGGAGGAAGAAGATCGCGGGCGAGAGCGACCAGGCAGTGGGGCCCAGTGGTCAGCGGCACAAGGGCGAGCAAGAGGGGAGCGGGCGACCGGGGCGAAGCGCCTTTGGGTGCGAGCAATGTGGAGGTGGGCTGGCTGGCGCTGTTTAGCCCACTGGCTGCGATTCGGCCGAAATAATAAAAAAAACGCTTTCCTTTTTCTTAAATAAATAGAGAGAAAGAGACAATAAATAAAATAAAATAAAGTTCCCTAGGCATATTATGTATCAATATTTTTATAAAAATAGTTCCTAAAACATGAACTATTTCCCACATCGAAATAAACCGAAAACAATTCACAAAAGTAAAACAGTCATGCTATTGAAATAAAACCCAATAAAAATCATTTTCAAAATAGCAAAAATGATTTCAAATTTATTTTCTCCCAATTTTCCATTTAAGGGAATCATTTTACCCTTATTTCCATTTATTTGTTTTTAGGAGAGAAAAAATATAAATAAAATCCAAATAATTCCAAATTGGAAGGGAGTTTCAAAATACTTCCAAATGACTTGAAAGTCGATTCTTTGTAACTTCCAACTCATATTTGATATAATTGAAGAGGTCATTTTATCTTCCCTCGTGAAAATCATTGAGTTGCATAAAGTTTCGAATTTGAAATATTTTCGGATAGAATTCAAATCTTTTCAAAACCCTTCTCATTTATGCAAATGGAAGAAGTGAGATCATCTTCACTCTAGGGTTTTGTGATGAAATGAATTTGAATTCATGGGGATCAAAATGCAAACTGAAAGTTTTGGGAAAGTCATTTCATTCCCTCTCATTCAACTTTCAAAAAGCATCAAATTTCACTCAATTTCACACAAGCAACCACACCACAATCAAACAAACAAGTATAAATATTTATTTAATGTAACATTGCGGTGGCGGTGTGGCCGGGGAGATGAAGTAGGGCAACAACGGTGCGGCGGCGGTGCTTTGCTCCGGCGAGGAATCAACGAGGCGGAAGGGTTTCTTTGTGAGGGAAAATGAGGGGGACGAGACGGGGGAGAGGGATATTTATAGGGGGAGGGCCGACTTGGGAGAGGGGGCGAATCTGGGAGAGGATCCCGAGCAATCCGGGATACGGCGGCGTTTGGCGAGGTTCTGGCGTGGGGAGGAAGAAGATCGCGGGCGAGAGCTACCGGGCAGTGGGGCCCAGCGGTCAGCGGCACAAGGGCGAGCGAGAGGGGAGCGGGCGACCGGGGCGAAACGCCTTCGGGTGCGAGCAATGTGGAGGTGGGCTGGCTGGCGCTGTTTAGCCCACCGGCTGCGATTCGGCCGAAATAATAAAAAAAGGCTTTACTTTTTCTTAAATAAATAGAGAGAAAGAGACAATAAATAAAATAAAATAAAGTTCCCTAGGCATATTATGTTTCAATATTTTTATAAAAATAGTTCCTAAAACATGAACTATTTCCCACATCCAAATAAACCGAAAACAATTCACAAAAGTAAAACAGTGATGCTATTGAAATAAAACCCAATAAAAATCATTTTCAAAATACCAAAAAGATTTCAAATTTATTTTCTCCTAATTTTCCATTTAAGGGAATCATTTTACCATTATTTCCATTTATTTGTTTTTAGGAGAGAAAAAAATATAAATAAAATCCAAATAATTCCAGATTGGAAGGGAGTTTCAAAATACTTCCAAATGACTTGAAAGTGGATTCTTTGTAACTTCCAACTTATATTTCATATAATTGAAGAGGTCATTTTATCTTCCCTCGTGAAAATCATTGAGTTGCATAAAGTTTCGAGTTTGAAATATTTTCGGATAGAATTCAAATCTTATCAAAACCCTTTTCATTTATGTAAATGGAAGAAGTCATATCATCTTCACTCTAGGGATTTGTGATGAAATGAATTTGAATTCATGGGGATCAAAATGCAAACTGAAAGTTTTGGGAAAGTCATTTCATTCCCTCTCATTCAACTTTCAAAAAGCATCAAATTTCACTCAATTTCACACAAGCAACCACACCACAATCAAACAAACAAGTATAAATATTTATTTAATGTAACATTGCGGTGGCGGTGTGGCCGGGGAGATGAAGTAGGGCAACAACGGTGCGGCGGCGGTGCTTTGCTCCGGCGAGGAATCAAGGAGGCGGCAGGGCTTCTTCGTGAGGGAAAATGAGGGGGACGGGACGAGGGAGAGGGATATTT
This sequence comes from Aegilops umbellulata, assembly GCA_032464435.1. Lineage (NCBI taxonomy): Eukaryota > Viridiplantae > Streptophyta > Magnoliopsida > Poales > Poaceae > Aegilops > Aegilops umbellulata. The sequence continues at coordinate 239,701,239 of CP136055.1, read as the reverse complement.
ATAGGGGGAGGGCCGACTTGGGAGAGGGGGCGAATCAGGGAGAGGATCCCGAGCAATCCGGGATACAGCGGCGTTTGGCGAGGTTCTTGTGTGGGGAGGAAGAAGATCGCGGGCGAGAGCGGTCGGGCAGTGGGGCCCAGCGGTCAGCGGCACAAGGGCGAGCGAGAGGGGAGCGGGCGACCAGGGCAAAACGCCTTCGGGTGCGACCAATGTGGAGGTGGGCTGGCTGGCGTTGTTCGGCCCACTGGCTGCGCTTCGGCCGAAATAATAAAAAAACACTTTCCTTTTTCTTAAATAAACAGAGAAAAAGAGACAATAAATAATATAAAATAAAGTTCCCTAGGCATATTATGTGTCAATATTTTTATAAAAATAGTTCCTAAAACATGAACTATTTCCCACATCCAAATAAACCGAAAACAATTCACACAAGTAAAACAGTGCTGCTATTGAAATAAAACCCAATAAAAATCATTTTCAAAATACCAAAATGATTTCAAATTTATTTTCTCCCAATTTTCCATTGAAGGGAATCATTTTACCCTTATTTCGATTTATTTGTTTTTAGGAGAGAAAAAATATAAATAAAATCCAAATAATTCTAAATTGGAAGAGAGTTTCAAAATACTTCCAAATGACTTGAAAGTGGATTCTTTGTAACTTCCAACTCATATTTGATATAATTGAAGATGTCATTTTATCTTCTGTCGTGAAAATCATTGAGTTGCATAAAGTTTCGAATTTGAAATATTTTCGGATAGAATTCAAATCTTTTCAAAACCCTTTTCATTTATGTAAATGGAAGAAGTGAGATCATCTTCACTCTAGGGTTTTGTGATGAAATGAATTTGAATTCATGGGGATCAAAATGCAAACTGAAAGTTTTGGGAAAGTCATTTCATTCCCTCTCATTCAACTTTCAAAAAGCATCAAATTTCACTCAATTTCACACAAGCAACCACACCACAATCAAACAAACAAGTATAAATATTTATTTCATGTAACATTGCGGTGGCGGTGTGGCCGGGGAGATGAAGTAGGGCAACAACGGTGCGGCGGCGGTGCTTTGCTCCGGCGAGGAATCAAGGAGGCGGCAGGGTTTCTTCGTGAGGGAAAATGAGGGGGACGGGACGAGGGAGAGGGATATTTATAGGGGGAGGGCCGACTTGGGAGAGGGGGCGAATCAGGGAGAGGATCCCGAGCAATCCGGGATACGGCGGCATTTGGCGAGGTTCTGGCGTGGGGAGGAAGAAGATCGCGGGCGAGAGCGACCGGGCAGTGGGGCCCAGCGGTCAGCGGCACAAGGGCAAGCGAGAGGGGAGCGGGCGACCGGGGCGAAACGCCTTCGGGTGCGAGCAATGTGGAGGTGGGCTGGCTGACGCTGTTCAGCCCACTGGCTGCACTTCGGCCGAAATAATAAAAAAAACGCTTTCCTTTTTCTTAAATGACCAGAGAGAAAGAGACAATAAATAAAATAAAATAAAGTTTCCTAGGCATATTATGTATCAATATTTTTATAAAAATAGTTCCTAAAACATGAACTATTTCCCACATCCAAATAAACCGAAAACAATTCACAAAAGTAAAACAGTGATGCTATTGAAATAAAACCCAATAAAAATCATTTTCAAAATACCAAAATGATTTCAAATTTATTTTCTCCCAATCATTTTACCCTTATTTCCATTTATTTTTTTTAGGAGAAAAAAATATAATAAAATCCAAATAATTCTAAATTGGAAGGGAGTTTCAAAATACTTCCAAATGACTTTAAAGTGGATTCTTTGTAACCTCCAACTCATATTTCATATAATTGAAGAGGTCATTTTATCTTCTCTGGTGAAAATCATTGAGTTGCATAAAGTTTCGAATTTGAAATATTTTCGGATGGAATTCAAATCTTTTCAAACCCTTTTCATTTATGTAAATGGAAGAAGTCATATCATCTTCACTCTAGGGTTTTGTGATGAAATGAATTTGAATTCATGGGGATCAAAATGCAAAGTGAAAGTTTTGGGAAAGTCATTTCATTCCCTCTCATTCAACTTTCAAAAAGTATCAAATTTCACTCTATTTCACACAAGCAACCACACCACAATCAAACAAACAACTATAAATATTTATTTAATATAACATTCCAAAATTTAGAATTTTGGGATGTTACAAACCTACCACACTTAAAATGAATCTCGTCCTCGATATTCAAAGAGGCTAGCAAGAAAAGGTTAGGGTTTGGAGGTCTTCTAGAAAATCCATCGACCAGAGAGGTCTGGGGTGCTACCACACTTGAAAGCAATGCTATGGTTCTGAAAACAATTCATGTACTCCATCCTTTCGGTTGACGATGTCGGTCTTCTCATATTCTTCGAAATAACTCTTTCACTGGTGCTTCTCCCAGTAGGGGCATGACCTTTTTCTCAAAATCTTGTGTCCTCTCAATGCTGGTGAGGTTCTTTTGAAGTGTGGGTCTTCATATCTGACATGTCTGTCGTCAATACTAAGAAACTATCGGAACCTCCTGGCGGTCAACAATTTACCTGCAAGAAAAATGACCGGGGTTGAATCTCACCGTATATCCTACGATTGGCATCGACTGCCTGTAAAGGGTTCCATCGCCCTACCATTCTATGGTTTTATGGCTTGACGTGTCGACACTCTTCTAAGGTTTTCAAGGATCTCCGATTTTCCATCAACATATGATAGTTCATGATAGAAGTCTCCTATATGGGGGCCAATCCATCCCGTACTTGAACCATTAGTACATATGCAGACATTGAATCACGTATTCTAACACTTGGGCATACTCACAAGCATTGCAGAATTTCTCTTGTTGACGAACTAAGTTCGAATAAATCCATGGTTTCTGCAAGCTAAACAAGACATCTAACGTTTCTTCACAACCCTCGGGTTTTCGTATCCTCCTAAAAATGTCGGCTAATTACCTCAGAGTTTTCTTCCGAAATATCTTCCTTCAGCAAGAGTGTGCTTGCTTCTTATTAACTCCTGGGCCTGTGGGTTATGGCCCACTTCAACTCTTGTACAAGTTTAACTCATCCTTCTGAGGATTATCATTCCATATTCCAACATTACATCTCATGTAAATCCAATAGTACTTCTTCCTTCATACCCTTATGGTGATGATCATACAAAACTCCAACTTATTTGGTCCAGCTCCCTTCTATGGACCGTCTTGAATAACACATTTCTTTCTTCATTGATCCTGTGGCTTTACGGAGTACTACCACACCAGAAAAATGCACTAGTATCCATAAATCACATTATTTTCATATCAATCTTTTATTACATCCTTAACCATTTTGCGTAAATCCAAAATCCAAAAAGTACTTTATTACAAATGCTGCCACCCACATGGTTCGGTATGGTCAGGCGTTACTTCCAACTTTATTCATTTTCCTCCTTGAGGATTCTTCAGTCCCACTGGAATTGTGAGACATGCACCTTGAAATCTTCAATCTTCTGTTTCATCGTGGTGGCCTTGAGCTTCATCTCCATCATCTCTCCATGCACTTCTCTTAGGTATTCCTGAGTATAACGAAGTCTTGCTTCAAGTATATCTCTGATCTAGCGTATGGCTTCCATGGCTGCTTCACAAACAGCGTCGAAGAAAGTTGCTTGTGGTACACGTGAGATGAAAAAGTACTGCCCCATCGTCTTTGGGCAAACTCCTTTCATACGGTGGAGGTGTACCTCCACATACCAAAGTTCCACTCCCTTTTGCATGAAGGGGTAGCCTTTGTAGACTGCATCTCCTTCAAGGTGAATATGCTTCATCATGTCCTTCAGGATCTTCGGGTAATCATGATCACTTGTCGGGGTCATGATCGTTTCAGGGCCCTTAAGGAAAGACTCATAAAGGGTTGTCATCTGCATGTGTAGGATAAGAGGGGTACTCAGAACAAAGAGTGTATCTCCATGGGGAAATTTTAATTGTCTCCAGAAAAGTTTGGTGTTCAGCTATCCATGGGTTCGAGGTTTTGGGGTCTGGTTGAGATAGAAAGAGAAAGCAAATACCCACCCATCAACAAACAAATCCTAGCTCAAAAGAAAAAAGTATCGTTTGTAATGGGCCGTTCTACTATGGTTTCGTTTCTAAGTCTTCATTTCTTCAGGTCTTCAATGCTCGGGAGTTTCCAATTCCTGATGCTTTCCCATATGAAGGCCTTCTACCATTCTTCCGTAACTTGCGTCTCTCAAGGTTGAAATAACAAGCCTACGAATATCGCATCTATCCAACCATTCAATAAACACAGAAAATAATAGCAACCAAGCATTCATTTATTCAATCAATTCTACAGTATCGCCACCCACATAAGTTGGTATGGTCAGATACTTAAATCAAGAAAGAGTTCATCTTTATTTCTCTCATGGTGGGCTACTACTAAGCTAATTTATCGGGAACTTGATCATTGTCCCCACTGGGGCTTCATTTGTGTGGACTTAATCTCCTCCAAATTTTTTGCTAGATTTTCCCTGTCGACGCGGAGTTTCTTGTGACGACCCTGTATGTCCTGAAGTTGTTCCTTGAGCTTCTGGATCTCAACGTCCTTGGCATGAGACATGGTCCTGCTGCTTTTCAGTTCCTGGCGCATTCTCGGGATCCCGAGGTTCTCCTCCTCCAGCTTGTCTACCTTCAGTCTCTGAGTCTCAACCTCTTCTCGTAGTGCTTCATTGTCAAATAGGGCTTCCAGGAGGTCCATCTGAAGATTCTTGATGTATTGTTCTAGATCCTGATTGTACACTAACAGTGGGGAGAACTTCATCTTTTGCGCTTCCGTCAAGGCAATAGTTGCTCCATCAAACTTCTGCCATCCAATCCTTCCAAAGAAGTGTGGGTTTAGTGCAGCACGATGACGATAGCATAAGCGTGCAATAGCATCATGGACGGCAGTGTTGATGCCCATATCACAGTCATCATTTATAGTTCCAAAGGTGATGTCTGCAGTCTTGGGGTCTTCTTTATGGCCAAAAACTTGCGTCTTGACTCCCCATGATCTAGTCGTCCTCTTAGTTGCCTTGATCTCACGTATCGGTAGCTTCAGCAGCCTGACTAGCTCCACAAGGAAGGGGCCTCCAAGAACCTTCTCGTAGTGTTCTCTTTTGTTCAGAATGTAGCTCTCCATCTATAGTTTGAAATAAGGAAGGTTCAGTAAAAGAAATAATGTGTTACGAGAGTAGTACAAAACAAAGGTCATTCCTATTGGGGTCTTCATATTACTATTTCATTTTCTAGGGTCACGTCCTACAGCCAACCTGGCTCTGATACCATATCTGTAGCGACCCGACCTCATACGGTCAAGTCTCTGTGTATTCGTGCCATCCCTGGATCAGTATGCTGGCAGACACAGTACATTAATGTCTATATCAAAGTGCAATCACATGTATAAATAACATAAAACTGATATATACCTCATAAGTCTCAGCGCAAACAAACAATCGGGTGTGGAGTCCCATCAACGCCATCGGCAGGTTGAGTGTAGACCATAACCCTGTACCGTACTCTTACTCATCGGAAGAAAACATCTACAACATAATACGTTGCAGCCGTGTAGGTCAGTACATTGAATGTACCGGCAAGATCACTGTAAGAAAAATAGTTGATAAACTATACTATATGCAATATGGCTTTGTGGCACTATATCTGAGTTTTGTTTGCGTAAAACCTGGTTTTATTTTCCCTACATCAAAGGAATTAACCGGAGTCTGTACTACGGAGTTTTCTATCATGACATAGTTCCGCCAACCGATGTCTCATAGCCCAAATCATCATAAGTTGCCCACAATTAAGTTATCAGTCCGGTGTTGAGAGTTCCGAGATAGATCCAAGTCCAGAGGCTCAAATTGTCCGTAACTGGGGACACGGCTAATCGATTAGGTTTTAACCCTCTGCAAAGGTTTGTACACTTTACCCGCAAGATTCGATCCCTCTTTTTACGTTCTCGCACTTCAGGGTGTTTGAGAAAAAGATGAGCGAAACATGGTCTTCTGAAGAGTTCCTATGACCACTGTCCGGTGCTCATCCAATCCTACCGTAGTTCTACATCTGCTAGCACCGTCCCAGCCAGAGTCACCACTAAGGTCAACCAAGCCAAAGCCCATAGTGACTTGCAGTTGCACAGGTAAGCTTCCGGGCATGAAGTATTCTTTCATCTCTTTGAGTCTGGGTGAAGCTTTCCGTAAGATGTCATGGCGCTTTTCCATGCATCCCGGCCACCCACTGGTTTCTCCAGGGTGCCCGTCAACCGTCCTTCACACAGTAGTGTGTATTGAATTCTTGTCTCGAGTCTTGAAGTCTTGAGGCCTTGAAGATGCAGTCCTTGCACATGTCATCATGAAGTTGTCGTCATCACTATAGCGTAGCATTAAAACTATATAATGTCCCGGGCATGGTAACAGGGAGATGGGTTCCTACCTCATGCATTCTACTCAACTACAAGATTCAATAACACTACTGGAGGGATTGTTGAAAGGGTGCTACTACATGCAAATAAAACATAGGTATGAAAATCATGGTCAAAGTGAACTTGCCTGGTATTACTTGATGAAGATAATAACGCTCTTAGAAAACTTGATAGCACTATACGTAACTCTTGATGAAAAATCTATATAGTCAAACATTGAATTCACATAAGCAACAATTCTAGCAACCAATTATATCAATCAAAATAACAATCAAAAAGCAATAAATAAAACAATAATGACATAAAAGAAAACCAAATAAAATTCCGAAGAAAAATTCAAGGAAAACAAGGGAGAAACCAACCCACACAATATCAACCAATACTCTCGTCACACTAAATTACTCTAATAAATTTTCTACAGCAAAGAAAATATAAATCCTAATGCAACAACAGAAAATAATTTACTAACTTAATAACTAGCAAAAAGAACTAATATAAAAACTACCATAACTATGTAGTTAACACTAAAAAGACAATGACAACTAACAAAACACTAAGACAATAATAAACAATACTAAAATAATTATGCAACTAATTTACTCCTAAATAATAGAAACAATAACAAGATAACTTGAAGTGGCAAAAAGAATTACTTTTAAAACTAATAAAACTATTTTTATCAACTATCACTCTGAACTAAACAAGAAAATACAAAAACAGTAGCTAAACACTAATAAATAACTACAAAAATTTATCTACTGTAGTCTAACAGAAACATATGACAACATGTAAAAATTTACAAAAAGAATTAACTAAAAATAATTAAAAACACTAATTATATGACTAAAACAACTACATAAGCAAAACAGTACTGTTTTCGTAATAAACCTAATTTAAAATAAACTAAAATTACTCCACTATATGCTACTGTAAAGACAAAACAAAAACAAAACCGCAGCAAAAAGGAATCAACCAAAAATATTTTATAAAACTCTAAATACGGACAAAATAGTGATTTAAACAAATTCATGCAAACTCAAATTTAAACTACTAAAAGAATCAATAAATTTGGATCTAGAACATAAAATCTATAAGCAATCTAAAATAAGAACTGTTCAGTTTTTGAAACAGAAACGAAAATAAAAAACATAAAAAGAAACTAAACGGGCAAGTGCAAGTCTCAGGCTGCTACTGGGCTAAACGGTGGGCGATCCAACGCTAAACCGCGCTCGGGCGATATATAACTAAACCGCTAACGCGCGTACGAATAAAGGAAAACCAGTGAACCGGTTTAGATCTAAACCGAACTAACCGTAAATAAACTACACTAAAACCTATCTAATAAAATAAAACCTATCCATACAGAGATCTAATCTAAGCCGTTGAAAAAGGATCGGAGGGAGGAGAAGCTCACCGCGGCGGCGATGAACTCCGGCGAGGTGCTCCGGCTTTGGTGGTCGACGGGGACGGCGCTCCGGTCGTCGGCGAGCTCGATGAACTCGTCGGGAGGATGCAGCGGAAGAAGGCGATCACGGTTGTGGCCTCGGTGGAGCTCGGGGACATCGGAGGAGGACGGCGGTGAGCTCGGGGTGGCAGTGACGTTCGATGGTTGATGAAGATGGCGCTCTGGCGGTGATGAAGCTCGGGTGAGGGAACGGGGAGGTGTGGGAGAGGGCGGCGGGTGCGTGGGTAGTTTTGGGCGGTGGCGGTGTGGCCGGCGAGATGAAGTAGGGCAACAATGGTGCGGCGGTGGTGCTTTGCTCCGGCGAGGAATCAAGGAGGCGGCGGGGTTTCTTCGTGAGGGAAAATGAGGGGGACGGGTCGAGGGAGAGGGGTATTTATAGGGGGAGGGCCGACTTGGGAGAGGGGGCGAATCGGGGAGGGGATCCCGAGCGATCCGGGATACGGCGGCGTTCAGCGAGGTTCTGGCGTGGGGAGGAAGAAGATCGCGGACGAGAGCGATCGGGCAGTGGGGCCCAGCGGTCAGCGGCACAAGGGCGAGCAAGAGGGGAGCGGGCGACCGGGGCGAAACGCCTTCGGGTGCGAGCAATGTGGAGGTGGGCTGGCTGGCGCTGTTCGGCCCACTAGCTGCGCTTCAGCCAAAATAATAATAAAAACGCTTTCCTTTTTCTTAAATAAACAGAGAGAAAGAGACAATAAATAAAATAAAATAAAGTTCCCTAGGCATATTATGTATCAATATTTTTATAAAAATAGTTCCTAAAACATGAACTATTTCCCACATCCAAATAAACCGAAAACAATTCACAAAAGTAAAACAGTGCTGCTATTGAAATAAAACCCAATAAAAATCATTTTCAAAATACCAAAATGATTTCAAATTTATTTTCTCCCAATTTTCCATTGAAGGGAATCATTTTACCCTTATTTCCATTTATTTGTTTTCAGGAGAGAAAAAAATATAAATAAAATCCAAATAATTCCAAATTGGAAGGGAGTTTCAAAATACTTCCAAATGACTTTAAAGTGGATTCTTTGTAACTTCCAACTCATATTTCATATAATTGAAGAGGTCATTTTATCTTCTCTCATGAAAATCATTGAGTTGCATAAAGTTTTGAATTTCAAATATTTTCGGATGGAATTCAAATCTTTTCAAAACCCTTTTCATTTATGTAAATGGAAGAAGTCATATCATCTTCACTCTAGGGTTTTGTGATGAAACGATTTTGAATTCATGGGGATCAAAATGCAAAGTTAAAGTTTTGGGAAAGTCATTTCATTCCCTCTCATTCAACTTTCAAAAAGTATCAAATTTCACTCAATTTCACACAAGCAACCACACCACAATCAAACAAACAAGTATAAATATTTATTTAATATAACATTCGAAAATTTAGAATTTTGGGATGTTACAAAGGGATAATTGGTTTTATGCCCCTAGTTGTGTCCCACTCGACAGGATTGCCCCTAATTTTGAAAATCCAGTGGTTCTGTTCAACCCACTTTGGTCGTCTTGTGCTTTTGCCCTTAGACCGTTTGACCGTCACTTTGAAAACTTCATAACTAATTCATACTAAATCAAAAAAATGCAAATAAGATACCAAAATGTTTGGAAAAACATCACCTACATCCCAATTTCATTTGCATTCATGACAAATGTGTTGGAAAGTGCCCATCCAAGTTTTAGCTCTTATCATACCACCATGAATAGTAGAATCTAAAAAAATCAAAAAATTAAAAAATAAATTTGGTGGCAAAGAATGACAAATGTTTTAAGTGCTTCCCAAGTTTTATCAGGGAATGACATCCACGAATGTTGATTGTTTTTTTTTGCCACGACTTCCACGAATGTCATTTTCTGATGAAACTTGGCAAGCACTTAAACATTTGTCATTCTTTGCCACCAAATTTATTTTTGAATTTTTTGAAATTTTTTAGATTTTACTTTTCATGGTGGTATGATAAGAGCTAAAACTCGGATGGGCACTTTCCAACACTTTTGTCATGAAGGCAAATGACATTGACATGTAGGTGATGTTTTCCCAAACATTTTGGTATTTTATTTGCATTTTTCTGATTTAGTATGAATTAGAAATGAAGTTTTCAAAGTGGCAGTCAAACAGTCAAAGGGCAAAAGCACACGACGACCAAAGTGGGTTGGACAGAAGCGCTGGCTTTTGAAAATTAGGGGAAATCCCATCGAGAGGGACACAACTAGGGGCATAAAACCAATAATCCCTAGTTCTAATCAAATCATACCATAATCATGTAAATTGTTGTAAACATGGCATGGATACTTCATAAATTATAGATACGTTGGAGATGTATCAATGAGCCGGCCCTTGGGGGCTATAGGTTCATTCTTTAAACTTTCATCATATTGAAAGACCTGGCTCATTTCAGGAAGATGAGCCAGCCCTTGCGGGCTACGTGGTATTTCTTTTCCTATGAGTCTATTCTAAGAATCGGCTTATCATTAATATGATAACCCGGCCTTGAGGGCTACACTTCTAGCTCTAGGATTTCTATTTATGTCATAAACATACTCAAAGTTTTCCTATGATCAAGACTTGGGGGCTACATAAAGGTATATAACAGGAGAAGGTTGAGTGTAGCTCATATTTCTTCTTCATCATGTTGACCAAGTTGGCTTCCATGTCCCGACTTGTAGCCAGGCGGCTTCAATAGCCAGCATGCAGTTCACCTCCTAATTTGGCAGCTCAAGTTTTGACTTACCCTTCTCAAACAAGGGTGTTTCATCCTTGGGTGTGTGATTAGTGAGCATGTTGGAGGTTTCTGGCGTTTTATGACTCACCCCAATAATGGCAATGTCTTTGTTATTCTTCTCATGAGGGGGAGTCTCATCAGTTGCCTTGACGGGGCTTGAGGCAAGAATGGGACTCGATGGGTTAAGGTTGTCCGTCGAGTTAGCATCAACATTTATGGCTTCAGAGGCTGTTGCTTCAGTCTGCGGGGGCGGGTCACCTCGATCGTCATGATGATCTTCGAGGTTGTTAATGTTGGCTTCAGGGGTCACCAATACCTGGTCCTCTGACTCAGGAATCTTGAGGATTATCGAAGACTCGCCCATCTTCCTTTTCTTGCTCTTGGCTTTGCCCTGTGATCAAGTTGATATATTCAAAAACACAAGACAATAAATTAAGCCGTCAAACATTTGAGTATGGTTATTTACCCTGGATTTATAATCAAAGCCGGCAGCTGTGCAGAGGACGAGTCTCCGGAAGATGGTGGCGACTCCTGATAATTGGAGTCAGAAGGATTATGTGGCTGCCTTACAAGGCCGGCTTTGGGTAAATAAGGAGTTGGACTATGTGGCACCTCGTTACGCCGCTTGTGAGTAGAGGGTTCATGAGTTAAGTCGGCCACCATATCTCCAGAGCCGCCACTCCGAGTTTGGCGCCTCCACTCATGCTGCGTTTTCTTCAAAATAAAGTTCGGGTCTAAATGAGCATCTGGAGGCAAGGAGTCTGAGCCAGAAAAGATGGAAATTACCTTAGTATCCTCAGCCCGGCTTGTTGTGACGTCACCGGAGAGTAAGAGGTGTCAGCTAGTTCAATAAACAGATGACTAAGAGAGTCAAGTTCTACCTCTGACTGCCCGTCAGCCTCCACTGACTCGCCCGCGGTTGTCGGCTCATTCACAGCAGCTCGTTTATTCTTCTTCTGAGCCGCTGTGGTCTTAGTTTTGGCCAGCTGAGTTTTCCTCTTCTTATTCCAGAAGGGAGACTCGGCATGCATGGTTGAGAAAGGTCAGAAAATGAAATGTTGATTAAAGTAAGGATTTACAACCCGGATAGTGAAGTGTGCTTACTGGAGGCGTCGGGTTAATCTTGGAGAACGGTAACAACCCCGTCTTATTACAGTTATCCTGAGTCTCCCCGAGCAGACTCTTTACAATTTTGTTGATTTCCTTAGTGGTTAAGTCATTGGAGCTATACCATTGAGGGTTGGTTGAGGGCTGGGTCGGCGGCTTAAAGGGAGAATCCTCCATGAAACCCAGCACCGGTAAATCCACCCACTACAAAAAAATATACACTTCCGTGATGATACATGTTTGTCACAGTAGGTCACCTTTTCTGTCATGTATGTACATCCATGACGATTTTGTGACAGAAACAAGATAGTCATACGTGTGCTGTCGTAGAAGTGTTCCATGACAATACCAAAATTATCATCACGGAAGTGTTCACTTCCATGACGATAAATGACGCGTCATGGAAGTGCTTTTGTCAAGGGTAACCAACACGTGGCATCCACCATAACGGGTCGTCGTTAAGCTATCGGGTCCGGTTTTGGATCCGATAACCCGTTAACAGCCTGGACCAATGGGGATTTTCCACGTGTAAAATTCTCATTGGCCAGAGGAAACACGTGTCATCTCGTCGTTGGATCAGATAGGTGTCGGTGTCAAAACCGGCGGATCTCGGGTAGGGGGTCCTGAACTGTGCGTCTAAGGTCGATGGTTGCAGGAGACGGGAGACACGATGTTTAAGGTCCGGGCCCTCTCTATGGAGGTAATACCCTACTTCCTGCTTGATTGATCTTGATGAATATGAGTGTTACAAGAGTTGATCTACCACGAGATCGTAATGGCTAAACCCTAGAGGCCTAGCCTGTATGACTATGGTAATGAGTATATGCTTTCCGGACAATACCCTTCGGTTTATATAGACACCGGGGAGATCTAGGGTTACATAGGGTCGGTTACATAAGAAAGAATCTTCATAGTTGATCACCAAGCTTGCCTTCCATGCCAAGGAGAGTCCAATCCGGACACGGGTACAGTCTTCGGCCTTCATGTCTTCACAGCCCACCAATCCGGCCCATGGATAACGGGCCGGACGCCCGAGGACCCGTTAGTCCAGGACTCCTTCAGTAGCCCCTGCACCTGGCTTCATTGACAAGGAGTCTGGCGCGCAGATTGTCTTCGGCATTGCAAGGCGGGTTCCCTTCTTTCCGAACTCTAAGATAGTCTTCGGATGCAATGATAATATCCGGACCTATCACACACACCATACGCAACCACACAAAAAATATAGTTTTACACGAATCCGATCCACTGACAAATTTTTGTAATATGACATTACGTCTGACCGGTCATAATTCCAAACCATTTTTATGTTCGACACCCCACGTCCTGAGACGCGGTTTCCATTGGCACGTCTTGTCAAAGCAGAGATCATGTCCCCTTATCGCGAGATTCTCATCAATGCGGGCATGGGTAACCCAACCGTGCCGTTTATACAGCCCTTAGGAATAGGCGAGTTTTTAGGGCGAGTGGGAAGGCACTTGATATTCGCGACCTTTATAAGGGGATAAGGATTCTCTTCCTTCACCCACACCCTTTCTCTCCTTCAGTCCTTCCGTCCTTGAGCTCCAGCACCCAAGCTTTAGCATTTCCTCGTTCGAGAAAGCACTCCAAACATGTCCGGATCCGGAGCTAGAGGCAAGTGGATGGCCTCCCCCGTCAAGAAGAAGGACATCACGGAGCTCCGGGAGGCCAGATATTTAGCCAAGGAGATTGCTCACCGACTCTCGGCCAAAGGGCAAATCGTCCCTACTCCCGAGCCCCATGAGAGGGTTGTGTTTCTCACACACTTTGTCCGCGGGCTGGGATTCCCTCTCCACCCATTTGTCCATGGATTGATGTTTTACTATGGGCTGGACTTCCATGATCTGGCCCCCAATTTTATCCTCAATATCTCGGCATTTATTGTCGTGTGCGAGGCCTTTCTCCGCATCCCACCTCACTTCGGCCTATGGCTGAAGACCTTCAGTGTGAAACCAAAGATGGTGAGCGGTCAACAAGCAGAGTACGGAGGCGCCATGGTGGGCAAGATGCCCAATGTCACCTGGCTCGAAGGCTCCTTTGCAGAGATGGTGAAGGGATGGCAATCGGGGTGGTTTTACATCACCGAGCCGCGAGACACCAACTGGGTGGCGGCCCCCGAATTCTGATCCAGAGTTCCGATGCGGCTCACTTCCTGGCAAGAGAAGGGCCTGACCTGGGGATATTCGAATGAGATAACTGGGCTCCAGACGTGCGTCCAGAACATGATAACCAAGAAGATCAAACTTGTCAATGTGATCCAGGTTATGCTCATTCGCCGGATCCTCCCGTGCCAACGTCGGACTTGCTATTTGTGGAAGTACGATCCAGCCAAGCACCAGACACTACTAGAGCTCTTCGGCGCGACGCACGAAGATATCCGGAAAGTGCTCTTCAAGGCTGGCGAGACGCCACCGCCCACGACCGAAGATCGCGGGCTTAGCTTAAAACGCCAGGCCACTTCGGTAAGTCTTTTAATGTTTTCAAGGTATATCCTTCACCGGGATGGATTGTAAGCTTTCCCATCCACTTCGCCAGGCCTGGATCGAGGTGGTGGGGCGGATTAACTGTCCGGCTCCGCTTCCAGAGGACCAAGAATTCCCACTTCTGACGACGATGTTGTTTCCGGCGCCTTATGACGTGCCGGAGAAGAAGGCCAGGAAAGCGGCCAAGTGGACCAGGAGTGGCCTTCGCCGAAAAGGAGCCTCAGACGTGATGTCCGAAGACGAGACTAACTCTTCATCCGCTGAAGACGACAACGAATAGGAGGAATAAGAAGATGACTCCCCACCTGAGGCGGGGAGGAAGAAGAGGGCGCCCTCTAAGAACCTGGAGGCGAAGGCGCCCAAGAAGGGAAAAGGCTCCCTTGCGGATAACTCCGCATGGGATGTCGATAGCAGTCCGGAGCGGCCTTCCCGGGCCAAGCCTCAAGACACATCATAAGTATCAAGAATCGTTATGCACGCCCGAACGCCCGTCCTTTCTGCCTTGCAATGTTTGAATCATGTTATTGCAGTCCGGCTCAGGACAGCTCTCCGCTATCTTCATCAGCAAGTTCGCTGGACCCAAAGGAGAGGGCCAGCATGTCACCGTCGCCCGCTTACTCCCCTTCGGCCAAGGGTGATGATGAGGAGGCGTCTCAAAGGGCCTCCTCGGACCGGGGGAAGGCTCCGGAGATAGTCAGGGTGGCGCCCCAGGATGACTCCCGGGCCGCCGGATACATGGGGGAAAAAGCCCCTACGGAGACGGGCGATGCGGGCCGAGTTCTACTCGACCCTCAGCCGGATTCTATTCCGGAGACCTATATGGCTCCGAAGTCTGGCAAACGGACCTTCCCCAAAGGAGGGGGTGTGCTACCGGTGTCCTCTGTCCAACCAGAGGCGCCATATCATCTACTGGAAGCTCTGGAAGGCGCCTCCATTGTGGATGAGCACCGTGCCCATATGGGTACAGTGATTGAAAGGGTTCAGTCCGCTAAAAACGGGCTGACCGAAGCCTGCGCTAGCCTTCTAGCAGGCTTTGAGGTGAGTAACATAATTGTAAGAACAATATCACAGCGTAGACAGTAGCCCCTGAAGCTCTGTTCGGTGTCCAGAAAGAAAAGCCGAACAGAGGATCAAAATTAATTTTCGCGGGAGTCTAACATAAGGTGTCTATGTGAATAAGCAGGCCTCGTTGCGGGCTTCTACCGCTCAAACCGCGGAGATTTTCGGACTGAAGCAGAAACTGGAGCGGGCCGAGGAAGAGCTCGGCCGCATGAAGAAGCAGCTGGAGGATAACCAAGGTATGCAGTAACCTGCGTGTATATTGAAGAGTAAATTGTTCAAGCTGACTAAAGTGTCATGAACTTTATTAGGGGCCACGACCGAGGTGGCGGCCCTCAAAAAGGCATTAGCCGAGGCCGAGGACAAAGCGGCCAAGGAACACGCTGCGCGCGAGAAGCACGAGGCCCTGGTTAGCAAGGCCCAGCAAGAGCTCCAAGACGCCATCGAGAAGCTCGTGTCCTTGTAGCGCGATTTTAAGACGCAAGAGTCCGAACTTGCGAAGGCCCGTCAAAGCAAACAGGATGCCCGAGCCAAAGCCTAGAGCACCCTCCAACAAATTCAGGTGGACAAAAATATTACTTGGGGTAAATATTTCGCTATGCAAAGCCAGTAGGCAAAGGAAAGATTCCTTGTACTGACCCGAATTTGGGTTTTCCATGGGCGTTTACGAATCTGCCGCGCAGCATATCAGATGATGCCGAGTTTTATCGAGCCGAAGAGGGGATGTCTACAAAGAAGTTGTTCTGGTCTCAATATTTTGGACCAGAACATCTGGCGTCCTTTAGCGACTAGCTGAAACAGCTGGTCGAGCTGCACAGGTCAGCCGAGCTGGCCATGAAGGACCTGATAGTCCGGTTGTGGCCTGCCGAGCCCATATCCAGCAGCTACTTCGGAGTTGTGAAGCGGCTCGTGAGTGCCTGCCCACGGCTCGAAGCCGTGAAGCGACCGGTCTGTATTGAAGGTGAACAGATGGCATTTGCCCGCGTCAAGACGCATTGGGCGAAGCTAGATGCCAAGAAGCTGTTGACTGAGGGGCAGCCTGAGGGCAAGGAGCATCGTTGACCCGAGCTATATTTTGATAGTGTCTTGGAGGGGTCCCGCCTTGTGGCGGAGCAATGTTCGAAGGATGCTATATTCCCATGAAAACATTCGTATTATCATGTCCTGTAATATGGAACAATGATGTTGTGTAATATAATGCTTGCGATTTAAATTTTACCTCCTGTGCGGCCGTTTATGAAACTGAGGGTTGACCAGTCGTCATCTTCTGCCCCCACGTAGGTAGTACGGGGGTGTTCTGGATAAATCTAAACACTCTTTATTCCACATTATGGTCCTTAAAGGAGGTGTTTAGCGCAATGAACAAGGCAATTAGACTATGCGGCCTTTATCGCCCTCACTTAGTTATAGGAGTTTGACAATAAGAAATTCGGCGAAGCCCCTGGTATTCGGAAGACCAAACTAGGGGCGTGAAACACGCCTAATCGGGGAAACCGATTCTTCGCATGAAGCGGAGAAAATCTCTAAAGATTTGGGACCTCTCGAACAACTGACCAGCTCTCGCCGCATCATGACAGTTAGTTTTCGGCTTTCTCTACTGAGGTGCTCATCCGAAAGAACCGGGACACAATCGCAGTAATTCTCCCTTTACTACCCTAGCCGATATAGCGGAACGTAAGGTAGTAAGCACAGGAGCCGGGCAACCCAACTATTAACCAAAGACATGATTCGGAGCCGATGCATATAATGCTATAAGTTCAGGGTGCCGAACTATACTGTAAAAGTCTTCGGACTTTTATTGCCGTATTGTGGGGCGTGATGAAGCCCCTGGCGTAATAATATGTACCAGAGTGTACGTGTGCAATGAGTAATGAATACAAAGGAAAAAGGAGAAGAATTAAGTAATAAGTTGACGCTACCCTTTATTTGTGATGTGATTGACACGCCAAGGCGTACTTGTACAAGTAATGCGATAAGCGAGTAAGGCTATTTAACATGCCATGACCAAGGGCGAGCTGGGTATGTAAAACAAGTACGACAAGCGTTAGCAGAGATCTGTTGGTGAACGTAGCAGAAATTCAAAATTTTCTACGCAACACCAAGATCAATCTATGGAGTAATCTAGCAACGAGGGAAGAAGAGTGCATCTACATACCCTTGTAGATCGCTAAGCGGAAGCATTCAAGTGAACGGGGTTGATGGATTCGTACTCATCGTGATTCAAATCACCGATGACCAAGTGCCGAACGGACGGCACCTCCACGTTCACCACACGTACAACCCGGTGACGTCTCCCATGCCTTGATCCAGCAAGGAGAGAGGGAGAGGTCGAGGAAGACTCCGTCCAGCAGCAGCACAATGGCGTGGTGGTGGTGGAGGAGCGTGGCGATCCTGCAGGGCTTCGCCAAGCACCGCAAGAGAGGAGGAGGGAGAGAGGTAGGGCTGCACCAACAGGGAGATCAAATCGTGTGTTTTTGGGCAGACCCTAGGCCTCATATATATAGGGGAAGGGGAGCAGGGTGCGCCCCCTCTAGGGTTCCCACCCCTAGAGGGGCGACAGCCCTAGATGGGTTTGAGGGGGGCGGCCAAGAGGGGAGGAGAGGGAGGCGCAGGGAGTATGGGCCTTAGGGCCCATCTGCCCTAGGGTTTCCCCCCTTCTCCTCTCCCTTGCGCCTTGGGCACTTGTGGGGGGCGCACCAGCCCACCTGGGGCTGGTCCCCTCCCACACTTGGCCCACGCAAGCCTCCGAGGCTTGTGGCCCCACTTGGTGGACCCCCGGACACCTCCGGTGGTCCCGGTACACTACCGATAAACCCTGAAACTTTTCCGGCAACCAAAACAGGACTTCCCATATATAAATCTTTACCTCCGGACCATTCTGGAACTCCTCGTGACATCCGGGATCTCATCCGGGACTCCAAACAACATTCGGTAACCACATACAAACTTCCTTTATAACCCTAGCGTCATCGAACCTTAAGTGTGTAGACCCTACGGGTTCGGGAACCATGCAGACATGACCGAGACGTTCTCCAGTCAATAACCAACAGCGGGATCTGGATACCCATGTTGGTTCCCACATGTTCCACGATGATCTCATCGGATGAACCACGATGTCGAGGATTCGATCAATCCCGTATACAATTCCCTTTGTCTAGCGGTATAGTACTTGCCCGAGATTCGATCGTCGGTATCCCGATACCTTGTTCAATCTCGTTACCGGCAAGTCTCTTTACTCGTTCTGTAACACATCATCCCGTGATCAACTCCTTGATCACATTGTGCACATTATGATGATGTCCTACCGAGTGGGCCCAGAGATACCTCTCCGTCACACAGAGTGACAAATCCCAGTCTCGATTCGTGCCAACCCAACAAACACTTTCGGAGATACCTGTAGTGTACCTTTATAGCCACCCAGTTACGTTGTGACGTTTGGCATACCCAAAGCACTCCTACGGTATCCGGGAGTTGCACAATCTCATGGTCTAAGGAAACGATACTTGACATTAGAAAAGCTTTAGCATACGAACTACATGATCTTGTGCTAGGCTTAGGATTGGGTCTTGTCCATCACATCATTCTCCTAATGATGTGATCCTGTTATAAACAACATCCAATGTCCATGGTCAGGAAACCGTAACCATCTATTGATCAACGAGCTAGTCAACTAGAGGCTTACTAGGGACATGGTGTTGTCTATGTATCCACACATGTATCTGAGTTTCCTATCAATACAATTCTAGAATGGATAATAAACGATTATCATGAACAAGGAAATATAATTATAATCAATTTATTATTGCCTCTAGGGCATATTTCCAACAGTCTCCCACTTGCACTAGAGTCAATAATCTAGTTCACATCGATATGTGATTAACACTCAAGGTCACATCCCTATGTGACTAACACCCAAGAGTTCTGGGTTTGATCATGTTATGCTTGTGAGAGAGGTTATAGTCAACGGGTCTGAACCTTTCAGATTCGTATGTGCTTTACAAATATCTATGTCATCTCCTAGATGCAGTTACCACGCTCTATTTGGTGCTATTCCAAATAACTGTTCTACTAGACGAATCCAGTTTACTACTCAGAATAATCTGGATTAGTGTCAAAGCTTGCATCGGCGTAACCCTTTACGACGAACTCTTTTACCACCTCCATAATCGAGAAAATTCCTTAGTCCACTAGTTACTAAGGATAACTTGGACCGTTGTCCTGTGATCCATTTCTAGATCACACTTGTACCCCTTGACTGACTCATGGTTTGGCACACTTCAGGTGCGGTACATAACATAGCATACTTTAGAGCCTATGACTAAAGCATAGGGGACGACCTTCGTCCTTTCTATTCTGCCCTGGTCATGTCTTGAGTCTTGCTCAATACTCACACCTTGTAACACAGCCGAGAACTCCTTCTTTGCTGATCTATTTTGAACTTCCTTCAAAATCTTGTCGTGGTATGTGTTTGTTTGAAAGTACTATTAAGCGATTTTGATCTATCCTTATAGATCTTGATGCTCAATGTTTAACTAGCTTAATCCAGGTTTTCCATTGAAAACACTTTTCAAATAACCCTATATGCTTTCCAGAAATTCTACATCATTTCTGATCAACAATATGTCAACAACATATACTCATCAGAAATTCTATAGTGCTCCCACTCACTTCTTTGGAAATACAAATTTCTCATAAACTTTGTATAAACCCAAATCTTTGATCATCACATCAAAGCGTACATTCCAACTCTGAGATGCTTACTCCAGTCCTTAGAAGGATTGCTGGAGCTTTGCATACTTGTTAGCATCTTTCAGGATTGACAAAAATCTTCTGCTTGTATCACATACAACCTTTCCTCAAGAAAATCGTCGAGGAAACAATGTTTTTGACATCCTATCTGCACAATTTCATAAATAATGCAGTAATCGCTAACATAATTCCAACAGACTCTTAGCATCGCTACGAGTGAGAAAGTCTCATCGCTGTCAACTCCTTGAACTTGTCGGAAAACATCTTAATGACAAGTCGAGCTTTCTTAATGGTGACATTTACCATCATTGTCCGTCTTCCTTTTAAAATCCATCTGTACTCAACAGCCTTACGACCATCGAGCCGTTCTGCCAAAGTCTACACTTTGTTTTCATACATGGATCCTCTCTCGGATTTTATGGCCTCGAGCCATTCATCGGAATCTGGGCCCACCATCGCTTCTCCATAGCTCGTAGGTTCATTGTTGTCTAGCAACATGACTTCCAAGACAGGATTACGTACCACTCTGAAGTAGTACGCATCCTTGTCATCCTACGAGGTTTGGGAGTAACTTGATCCGAAGTCTCATGATCACTATCATAAGCTTCCACTTCAATTGGTGTAGGTGCCATAGGAACAACTCCTGTGCCCTACTACACTCTAGTTGAAGTGACGGTTCAATAACCTCATCAAGTCTCCACCATCCTCCCACTCAATTCTTTCGAGAGAAACTTTTCCTCGAGAAAGGACCCGATTCTAGAAACAATCCCTATTGCTTTCGGATCTGAGACAGGAGGTATACCCAACTGTTTTGGGTGTCCTATGAAGATGCATTTATCCGCTTTGGGTTCGAGCTTATCAGCCTAAAACTTTTTCACATAAGCGTTGTGACCCCAAACTTTTAAGAAACAACAGCTTACGTTTCTCTAAACCATAGTTCATACGGTGTTGTCTCGACGGATTTGCGTGGTGCCCTATTAAAGTGAGTGCGGTTGTCTCTAATGCCTAACCCATGAACGATAGTGGTAATTCGATAAGAGACATCATGGTACGCACCATATCCAATAGGGTGCAACTATGATGTTCGGACACACCATCACATTATGGTGTTCCAGGCGGTATTAGTTGTGAAACAATTTCCACAGTGCGAAACTCGTAACTCAGATATTCATTTCTATGATCATATCATAGACATTTTATCCTCTTATCACGAAGATCTTCAACTTCATTCTGAAATTACTTGAACCATTCAATAATTCAGACTTGTGTTTCATCAAGTAAATATACTCAGTATTTACTCAAATCATCTATGAAGTAAGAGCATAACGATATCCACTGCGTGCCTCAGCACTCATTGGACTGCACACATCAAAATGTGTTACTTCCAACAAGTTGCTTTCTTGTTCCATTTTACTGAAACCGAAGCTTTCAGTCATCTTGCCCATGTGGTATGATTTGCATGTCTCAAGCCATTCAAAATCAAGTGAGTCCAAACGGTCCATCTGCATGGAGTTTCTTCATGCGTATATACCAATAGACATGGTTCACATTACTCAATCCTTTTTCAAAAATGAGTGAGTCCAAAGATCCATCAACATGGAGCTTCTTCATGCGTTTTATACCAATATGACTTACATGG
Organism: Aegilops umbellulata; assembly: GCA_032464435.1. NCBI lineage: Eukaryota > Viridiplantae > Streptophyta > Magnoliopsida > Poales > Poaceae > Aegilops > Aegilops umbellulata. The sequence goes on along the minus strand of CP136055.1, from coordinate 239,679,574 downwards.
CAGTGCCACAAGTAGGTGGTATTATCATTACTATCTTATATCTTTTGGCATGGACATGTGTATCACTATGATCGAGATTCAATAAACCATTCATTTTAGGTGCAAGACCATTGAAGGAATTATTCAAATAAATAGAGTAACCATTATTCTCCTCAAATGAATAACCGTATTGCGATAGACATAATCCAATCATGTCTATGCTCAACGCAAACACCAAATAACAATTATTTAGGTTTAACACCAATCTCGATGGTAGAGGGAGCGTGCGATGCTTGATCACATCAACCTTGGAAACACTTCCAACACATCTCGTCAGCTCACCTTTAGCTAGTCTCCGTTTATTCCGTAGCTTTTATTTCGAGTTACTAACACTTAGCAACCGAACCGGTATCTAATACCCTGATGCTACTAGGAGTACTAGTAAAGTACACATTCACACAATGTATATCCAATATACTTCTATCGACAGCCTTCTCATCTACCAAGTATCTAGGGTAATTCTACTCCAGTGGTTGTTCCCCTTATTACAGAAGCACTCAGTCTCGGGTTTGGGTTCAACCTTGGGTTTCTCCACTAGAGCAGCAGCTGATTTGCCGTTTCATGAAGTATCCCTTCTTGCACTTGCCCTTCTTGAAACTAGTGGTTTCACTAACCATCAACAATTGATGCTCCTTCTTGATTTCTACTTTCGCGGTGTCAAACATCGCGAATATTTCAAGGATCATCATATCTATACCTGATATGTTATAGTTCATCACGAAGCTCTAGTAGCTTGGTGGCAATAACTTTGGAAAAACATCACTATCTTATATGGAAGATTAACTCCCACTCGATTCAAGTGATTGTTGTACTCAGACAATCTGAGCACAAGCTCAACGATTGAGCTTTTCTCCCTTAGTTTGCAGGCCAAGAAAATCGTTGGAGGTCTTATACCTCTTGACGTGGGCACGATCCTGAAATCCCAATTTCAGCCCTCGAAACATCTCATATGTTCCGCGACATTTCAAAAAATGTCTTCGGTGCCTCAATTCTAAACCATTTATCATTATCGAACTATCATGTAGTCATCAAAACGTGTATGTCAGATGTTCGCAACATCCACAGACCACGTTCGAGGTCCAGTACACCGAGCGGTGCATTAAGGACACAAGCCTTGTACTGTCCGCATAATTGCTACTATCAACTTTCAACTATATTTTCTCTAGGAACATATCTAAAACAGTAGAACTAAAGCGCGAGCTTACGACATAATTTGCAAAGATCTTTTGACTATGTTCAGGATAATTAAGTTCATCTTATGAACTCCCACTTAGATAGACATCCCTCTAGTCATCCAAGTGATTACATGATCTGAGTCAACTAGGCCGTGTCCGATCATCACGTGAGAGGGACTAGTCAACGTCGGTGAACATCTTCATGTTGATCGTACCTACCATACGACTCATGCTCGACCTTTCGGTCTTCTGTGTTCCGAGGCCATGTCTGTACATGCTAGGCTCGTCAAGTCAACCTAAGTGTTTGCATGTGTTCTGAGGCCATGTCTGTACATGCTAGGCTCGTCAACACCCGTTGTATTCGAACGTAAGAATCTATCACACCCGATCATCACGTGGTGCTTCGAAACGACGAACTTTTGCAACGGTGCACAGTTAGGGGGAACACTTTCTTGAAATTTTAATGAGGGATCATCTTATTTACTACCGTCGTTGTCGGGGCGGACGGGCGTCCCCCCGCGAGCACCTATGGGGCCGGAGCCCCTTTCGTTGTCCGGCGAGGGGGGCGGAGGGAGCACAGAGAGCAGATCGAGGCGGGCACACGGGCGGTTTACCCAGGTTCGGGCCGCGATGGACGCGTAAAACCCTACTCCTGCTTAGTTGTATTGAACTGGGGAGCTCGGGAGCTTGGAGAGCTAGCTGCACCGAGCGTATGGCTGTCTGGATGCCGAGTCTCCGAACCCCGGAACCCCTTCTACGTTGCACACGGGCCTCCTTTTATAGCGCAAAGGGGTCACCGACAGGTGTCAACGTAAGAGAAAGGGGTAAAAGTGTAAAAGGGGTGGTAGCTGTAATAGTGCGGGAACGGTGGCGCTACAGTGCGACACAGTGTTATCATACCTACTTCTGACGGTAGGGGACAAGGGCATTAAATGCCCGTCACGGTCGCCCGGACAGCACCGAGGCGGACCGTTAGGTGCGCCACCGCTCGCCACGATGGCGGCTGCATGCCGCCGCATGCCCCAGGCTGCGCGGTGCCTCGCCACGTGCCCTCGGGGGAAGCCCCGGAGCGACGCGTGGGCGGGCAAGCTGGAGCGCAGTCTTGAGGTGGCGATCTTGCCGCGGCAAGTGGCTTGCCGCGGGGGTCGTCTTCCTGTGCCCGATAGCGTGCCAGCTATCAGGCCTTGCCGGGGCGCTTGGCGCGCCACGGCGGACTTCTCTTGTGGTGCCTGGGTTCGGCCTTCCCGACAAGCTCCTCTTGTCGGGGGCTCGATCTTCTGTCTCGTATACTTTGTTCTTGGATGGCCTTACATGGGCTCAGTCGTCCCGGCAAGCTCCTCTTCCCGGGGTCTTGTCTTCTTGGCCCGGCAAGCTCCTCTTGCCGGGGGCCTTGTCTTCTTGGCCCGGCAAGCTCCTCTTGCCGGGGGCCTTGTCTTGAATGCTTGGTCTTCTCTTGGCGCTTCCGGGGCGGGCCTTGCCGCAGGGTGCTACGACTGCCCGTGCACAAGTCTGGGGTACTAAGGTACCCCTACTTTAGTACACCGACAGGAGCCCCCGGGCCTGGGCCACGCACGGTGCCGAGCGTCGTTGGGCCAGGCCCTAACAGTGCACGGGCACGCGTGGCCTTGGTCGCGCTGCTCCTTAGCTCCGCATCCGTCGCACCTCCCCCAGGCGGCGCGCGCTTATCGCGGCGTCGTGGGGGCGGGGCGTGCGGGGCGAGCGTGACGTGGGTGGCGTGCGCGGGACTGAACCGCGCAGGCGCGCGTCACGTCGCGCACGATCTCTTTATTCGGAGAGGCGAAGCGCCCCTTTCTTTTATCTCCTTTCCCTGCCGCTGTTAAATATGCCATGGAAACGGCTGGTTAGAGCAGCAGTAAGGCATTTTGTAATATAACTTTTTATCTTAGGCAATGCATCGCACTGTTATCTCCTCTACTCGACCGGCGCCTTGTTTGTTTCCGCCCTACGTTTTCGGGGACTTGCCGGCGTAGGCCTCCGCCTTGCCACGGGCGCCGAGTGCGGGACGTCAGCGACCCGCTGGCGGGGCTGCCACCGGCAAGAAACCTCGCCGCGGCTGGTTGCCGCTCACTCAGATTGTTGAGCAGGCTCAAGGCAAAGTAAGCGGTGCGACTGCGGTCGCAGCACGCTTCGGGTGCCGGGCGAGCTCGAAACAAAGTGAGGACGCTACTCGGGGTGTAGCACACTCAAGTCGTTGAGCGGACTCGAAACGAAATGAGGGCGCAACCAGTCTCGTGCCGGTCCTTCCACGCTCAGGCCTCTCAACCAAGGCTCGGTCGTTCGAGGGAGATAACTCTTAAAAATTGATGGGGCAATTGCTCGAGCTCCGGCAACTTATCTTTTCTTATCGCTTGCCGCCCGGTAGGGCAAAACCTCCTTGGGCAGCATCCAGCCCATCCTGGGGGTAGGCAAAGGCGCAGGGCCTCACGACCCTCCGGAGCTAGGCGTAGCTATGCTTGGGGATCCGCGCCCCTCTCTGCGCCAAGGATCACATGCAACTGCGGCAAGACTTGGGCAGAGAGGATGGTTGGCGGAAACGGGTTCCGGCAACCGCGCTGGCAAGATTCCTCCCACGGTCGGCGTCAACTCGTTCGGCACCCCGGCGGACGAGGCGCGCCGGGGAACGAGGTCGCCTTTCTCGTGACTTCTGGCGCTAACTTCTGCGGCTACGGGAGCGGCGCAGAGTTCGCTGGAGGCGAATCGTTCGCCCAGCGGCCAGAAGGCGGTCCTCCTCAAGGAGCAGCTGCTTCTTGCCCAGTCTCTGCGCGAGTGGATACTCGAGGAGGGCCGCACACGAGCCCGTGGGAAAGAATGCCAAAGCTTGTCGGGAACCCCCGCTTCAACTGGACAGATCCTCGGATCCGCAGGAGCGGACTGTTCCTCAGCAGTCTGCTTGTCGGGAACCCCCGCTTCAACTGGACAGATCCTCGGATCCGCAGGAGGGGACTGTTCCTCAGCAGTCTGCTTGTCGGGAACCCCCGCTTCAACTGGACAGATCCTCGGATCCGCAGGAGCGGACTGTTCCTCAGCAGTCTGCTTGTCGGGAACCCCCGCTTCAACTGGACAGATCCTGGGATCCGCAGGAGCGGACTGTTCCTCAGCGTTCAGACTGCTGATCTGCTTGCCGGAGCAAGGCTTATCGGGGACACCTGCTTCGACTGGACGGATCCTGGGATCCGCAGGAGCGGGCTGTCCCCCGGCGTCCCGTGAACCTCCAGTTTGCCCTTGGTCCAGCAAGCGGATGCCACCCCCTGTGGCATGGCGCTGCTGGGTCGTCGTTTGTCGGGGCGGACGCGGCGCGTCCTCGGAGGCCGAGGCTCGGTCGTCCGCCCTGTTCTTGGATTTGGTGGACCGCGAGTGTTCTCGCCGGTGGCCACCCCTCCGACGGCGTCTCCCCCGCCCACCGTTGGCTCCGGTAGTGGTGGGAGTGACGCGGACGGGCCCGCGGCCTCCGAAGCCTTCTTCTTCGGGGACATGGTGTTGATGAAGCTAGCGAGTTCGGAGAAGTTGGCGAAGAGCGCGCTCGCGCGAACGCAGGATCTGATCCGCACAACCTCGACGCGCTCCCCCTACCTGGCGCGCCAAAGATGTCGGGGCGGACGGGCGTCCCCCCGCGAGCACCTATGGGGCCGGAGCCCCTTTCGTTGTCCGGCGAGGGGGGCGGAGGGAGCACAGAGAGCAGATCGAGGCGGGCACACGGGCGGTTTACCCAGGTTCGGGCCGCGATGGACGCGTAAAACCCTACTCCTGCTTAGTTGTATTGAACTGGGGAGCTCGGGAGCTTGGAGAGCTAGCTGCACCGAGCGTATGGCTGTCTGGATGCCGAGTCTCCGAACCCCGGAACCCCTTCTACGTTGCACACGGGCCTCCTTTTATAGCGCAAAGGGGTCACCGACAGGTGTCAACGTAAGAGAAAGGGGTAAAAGTGTAAAAGGGGTGGTAGCTGTAATAGTGCGGGAACGGTGGCGCTACAGTGCGGCACAGTGTTATCATACCTACTTCTGACGGTAGGGGACAAGGGCATTAAATGCCCGTCACGGTCGCCCGGACAGCACCGAGGCGGACCGTTAGGTGCGCCACCGCTCGCCACGATGGCGGCTGCATGCCGCCGCATGCCCCAGGCTGCGCGGTGCCTCGCCACGTGCCCTCGGGGGAAGCCCCGGAGCGACGCGTGGGCGGGCAAGCTGGAGCGCAGTCTTGAGGTGGCGATCTTGCCGCGGCAAGTGGCTTGCCGCGGGGGTCGTCTTCCTGTGCCCGATAGCGTGCCAGCTATCAGGCCTTGCCGGGGCGCTTGGCGCGCCACGGCGGACTTCTCTTGTGGTGCCTGGGTTCGGCCTTCCCGACAAGCTCCTCTTGTCGGGGGCTCGATCTTCTGTCTCGTATACTTTGTTCTTGGATGGCCTTACATGGGCTCAGTCGTCCCGGCAAGCTCCTCTTGCCGGGGTCTTGTCTTCTTGGCCCGGCAAGCTCCTCTTGCCGGGGGCCTTGTCTTCTTGGCCCGGCAAGCTCCTCTTGCCGGGGGCCTTGTCTTGAATGCTTGGTCTTCTCTTGGCGCTTCCGGGGCGGGCCTTGCCGCAGGGTGCTACGACTGCCCGTGCACAAGTCTGGGGTACTAAGGTACCCCTACTTTAGTACACCGACAGTCGTTCTAAGCAAATAAGATGTACAAACATGATAAACATCACATGCAATCAAATAGTGACATGATATGGCCATCATCACTTTGCTCCTTTTGATCTCCATCTTCGGGGCTCCATGATCATCGTCGTCACCGGCATGACACCATGATCTCCATCATCATGATCTCCATCATCATGATCTCCATCATCGTGTCTTCATGAAGTTGTCACGTCAACTATTACTTCTACTACTATGGCTAACGCTTTAGCAATAAAGTAAAGTAATTTTGTGTTGACACGCAGGTCATAAATAAATTAAAGACAACTCCTATGGCTCTTGCCGGTTGTCATACTCATCGACATGCAAGTCGTGATTCCTATTACAAGAACATGATCATCTCATACATCACATATATCATACATCACATCCTTTGGCCATATCACATCACATGGCATACCCTGCAAAAACAAGTTAGACGTCCTCTAATTGTTGTTTGCATGTTTTACGTGGCTGCTACGGGTTTCTAGCAAGAACGTTTCTTACCTACGCAAAACCACAACGTGATATGACAATTGCTATTTACCCTTCATAAGGACCCTTTTCATCGAATCCGTTCCGACTAAAGTGGGAGAGACAGACACCCGCCAGCCACCTTATGCAACTAGTGCATGTCAGTCGGTGGAACCGGTCTCACGTAAGCGTACGTGTAAGGTTGGTCCGGGCCGCTTCATCCCACAATGCCGTCGAAACAAGATTGGACTAGTAACGGTAAGCATATTGAACAAAATCAACGCCCACAACTACTTTGTGTTCTACTCGTGCATAGAATCTACGCAATAGACCTAGCTCATGATGCCACTGTTGGTGAACGTAGCAGAAATTCAAAATTTTCTACGCAACACCAAGATCAATCTATGGAGTAATCTAGCAATGAGGGAAGGAGAGTGCATCTACATACCCTTGTAGATCGCTAAGAGGAAGCGTTCAAGTGAACGGGGTTGATGGAGTCGTACTCGTCGTGATTCAAATCACCGATGACCAAGTGTCGAACGGACGGCACCTCCGCGTTAAACACACGTACAGCCCGGTGACGTCTCCCATGCCTTGATCCAGCAAGGAGAGAGGGAGAGGTTGAGGAAGACTCCGTCCAGCAGTAGCACAACGGCGTGGTGGTGGTGGAGGAGCGTGGCGATCCTGCAGGGCTTCGCCAAGCACCGCAAGAGAGGAGGAGGGAGAGAGGTAGGGCTGCACCAACAGGGAGATCAAATCGTGTGTTTTTGGGCAGCCCCTAGGCCTCATATATATAGGGGAAGGGGAGCAGGGTGCGCCCCCTCTAGGGTTCCCACCCCTAGAGGGGCGACAGCCCTAGATGGGTTTGAGGGGGGCGGCCAAGAGGGGAGGAGAGGGAGGCGCAGGGAGTATGGGCCTTAGGGCTCATCTGCCCTAGGGTTTGCCCCCTTCTCCTCTCCCTTGCGCCTTGGGCACTTGTGGGGGGCGCACCAGCCCACCTGGGGCTGGTCCCCTCCCGCACTTGGCCCACGCAAGCCTCCGGGGCTTGTGGCCCCACTTGGTGGACCCCCGGACACCTCCGGTGGTCCCGGTACACTACCGATAAACCCTGAAACTTTTCCGGCAACCAAAACAGGACTTCCCATATATAAATCTTTACCTCCGGACCATTCCGGAACTCCTCGTGACATCCGGGATCTCATCCGGGACTCCGAACAACATTCGGTAACCACATACAAACTTCCTTTATAACCCTAGCGTCATCGAACCTTAAGTGTGTAGACCCTACGGGTTCGGGAACCATGCAGACATGACCGAGATGTTCTCCAGTCAATAACCAACAGCGGGATCTGGATACCCATGTTGGTTCCCACATGTTCCACGATGATCTCATCGGATGAACCACGATGTCGAGGATTCGATCAATCCCGTATACAATTCCCTTTGTCTAGCGGTATAGTACTTGCCCGAGATTCGATAGTCGGTATCCCGATACCTTGTTCAATCTCGTTACCGGCAAGTCTCTTTACTCGTTCCGTAACACATAATCCCGTGATCAACTCCTTGATCACATTGTGCACATTATGATGATGTCCTACCGAGTGGGCCCAGAGATACCTCTCCGTCACACGGAGTGACAAATCCCAGTCTCGATTCGTGCCAACCCAACAGAAACTTTCGGAGATACCTGTAGTGTACCTTTGTAGCCACCCAGTTACGTTGTGATGTTTGGCATACCCAAAGCACTCCTACGGTATCCGGGAGTTGCACAATCTCATGGTCTAAGGAAACGATACTTGACATTAGAAAAGCTTTAGCATACGAACTACATGATCTTGTGCTAGGCTTAGGATTGGGTCTTGTCCATCACATCATTCTCCTAATGATGTGATCCCGTTATCAACGACATCCAATGTCCATGGTCAGGAAACCGTAACCATCTATTGATCAACGAGCTAGTCAACTAGAGGCTTACTAGGGACATGGTGTTGTCTATGTATCCACACATGTATCTGAGTTTCCTATCAATACAATTCTAGCATGGATAATAAACGATTATCATGAACAAGGAAATATAATAATAATCAATTTATTATTGCCTCTAGGGCATATTTCCAACAAGATCACCTGGGGATTTCCTTGTACGCCAGAGCTCCTTGCCTCCTTGGTGTGTTCTGCAAGCGGGTCGTCCGAATAGACCTCGAAAAGTCCGAAATAAAAGGGGAAGTAAAGGTGTGCAAATCCCAGGGTCGGTCGAGCCGCACTGTGGATCGCGAGATTGGTATGCCTCCATCAGTACCCATGGTGTTTTGAGTGCGTAATTATGTACGCACGGTACGAATGCCAGTCCCACGTCGGGGCTAGGATGGAGGCCGAATTGCTAATTGAGCTCTTGACAGGCCGAGCTGTCCTGATGCAGTTTAGTCCAGGCCGTCTTAATGATGTCCAGGGGCTCGACAGCCGGATTGTAGTGCTGCTTGAGATGGCCGCTTTGTACTTCTGCTGCTAGGGCGGCAGTGTGCTCTTCTGTACGAAGAGAGCGTTCCGTGTTTCCATTTACTGTTATGACACCGCGTGGACCGGGCATCTTGAGCTCTAGATAAGCATAATGGGGCACCGCGTTGAATCTAGCAAACGCAGTTCGTCCTAGCAGTGCGTGGTAGCCGCTGCCGAAGGGGACAATATCGAAGATTAACTCTTCGCTTCAGAAGTTGTCCAGAGAACCGAAGACCACCTCCAGCGTGATTGAGCCCGTACAACGGGACTCTATGCCTGGTATGACTCCTTTAAAGGTAGTCTTTGTGGGTTTGATTCGTGAGGGATTAATGCCCATCTTCCGCATTGTATCCTGATAGAGCAGGTTGAGGCTGCTACCACCTTCCATTAGGACTCGTGTTAGATGACATTCGTCGATGATTGGGTGGAGGACCAGTGCGGCCGAACCGCCATGGCGGATACTAGTTGGGTGATCTTGACGATCGAAGGTGATCGGGAATGACGACTACGGATTGAATTTTGGGGCGACTGGCTCTACCCGCGTAGACGTCCCTGAGTGGTCGCTTACACTCCCTTTTGGGGATGTGTGTAGCATATATCATGTTCACCATTTTGACTTGAGGGGGAAATTTCTTCTGCCCCCAGTGTTCGGCTGCTGGGTTTCTTCCTCCTCGTCCTCACTTTGTGATCCCTTTTCTTTGCTCTCGGCATTTAACTTTCTAGCTTGTTTGAAAACCCAAGAATCTCCGTTGGTATGATTGGCTTGTTTGTCTGGGGTGCCATGTATCTGGCACGGACGATCGAGTATGCGGTCCAAGCTGGATGGTCCCTCATTGTTCCTTTTGTAGGGCTTCTTCCGCTGGACGGACTTGGAGCCGCTAAATCCGGCGTGAACTATCGTGTCATCGGTGTTATCACCATTACTTCGGTGTTTGTGTTTATTGCGCCGAAGCTTGCCGGTGCTGTTTTTGGCCTCAGAGGGGCCTGTCTCGTTCGCTGTGTTTGTACTACGAGCCAGCCAACTATCCTCACCTGCGCAAAAGCAGGTCATGAGTGCCGTGAGGGCTGCCATGGATTTCCGCTTTTCTTGGTCGTGGTGGCGGGCGAGCCATTCGTCGCGGATGCTGTGTTTGAAGGCCGCTAGGGCTTCGGCATCCGGACAGTCAACGATCTGGTTCTTTTTGGTCAGGAACCTAGTCCAGAATTTTCTAGCTGATTCTCCAGGTTGTAGAACTATATGACTTAAGTCATCGGCGTCTAGTGGCCGGACATAAGTACCTTGGAAGTTGTCAAGAAAAGCTTCTTCCAAGTCCTCCCAGCTACCGATAGAATTTTCAGGTAGGCTATTTAGCCAGTGTCTAGCTGGCCCTTTTAATTTTAGTGGGAGGTATTTGATGGCGTGGAGATCGTCTCCTCGGGCCATATGGATGTGGAGAATAAAATCCTCGATCCACACTGTGGGATCGGTTGTTCCGTCGTATGATTCAATATTGACGGGCTTGAACCCCTCGGGGAATTCGTGATCCAATACTTCATCCGTGAAGCAGAGAGGGTGTGTGGCGCCTCTATATCGGGCCGCATCACGGCGCACCTCCGCTGAAGTCCGTCTGCGGTTATCGGTCCGGGTGTGACTAGGTTTGTCACGTCCAAATAGGTAGCCGTCATCCCGAGTCGGGAAGTGTCCTCACGATTCGTAGATCGATCTGGTATGTCCTGCTCTACTGTCCAGTTCCTACCGAAGGTCGTATGTATAGTCCCGAGCTGTCTTCTCTCTATTTTTGCGGGGCGGTGGGGCGTTCTGCTATTCAGCACGAGTTGTTGTTTTGTCCCGACCACGTGGTGGTCGGTCTGCTGCATGTCCCGACCGCGCGGTGGTCGTTCCGCATTGCGCGGGGGAGGTATGGGATCTAGTGCCTCCTCGTCGAACTGAGGTAATAGTCTGCGCTTGGGTAACTCTTGGCTGGATGCTTGAGGCCGTATTCTTCGGCTGCCAGGATATTGGTCCATCTGTCAATGAGTAGATCTTGATCGGCTTGAAGCTGCTGCTACTTTTTCTTCAGGCTTCTTGCAGTGGCTATTAGCTGGCGCTTGAAGCGCTCCTGCTCGAGGGGTGCCTCAGGCACGATGAAATCCTCGCTGCCGAGGCTCTCCTCATCGTCGGTGACTGGACGATAACTATCGTCATCCGGGTCATTGGGCATGGTCTGTTTATCAGGGTTAACTTGCTCGTTGTCTTGTTCCTCCTGTTCGGATGTAGCTCCAACAGTGTCTTCACTGTTTTTGGCGTCGCCCGGAGTACTATTTTCTCCGGTGCCAGTGTTGCCATCTTTTGAGTGACGAGGCTTAGAACGGCATTTAGGGTGCCAGTGCTTGGACTATGTCTTAGAAGGTTTATTCGCAACTGGATTTTCTTTGTCATCATCGCTAGCTTTTTTAGGTGTGTCAACCATGTACACATCGTACGAAGAGGTGGTCGTCCAATGTCCAGTGAATGGTGGGTCTTGGCCTTGCTCTTTGTCGGCATCGTCGTCCATACCGTCGATGTCTTCGGAGCCATAGTCAAGCACATCGGTTAAGTCATCGACAGTGGCTTGAAGTGGGTGGCGGGTGGGAAGCAAAATTCCCCATCATCAGCCTCTAGCTCGAACCGAACATAGTTCGGCTGTGAGTCCTTCTCCAAGGACAAATTCTTTAACGAGTTTAGCACATCACCCAAAGATGAGTGCTGGAACATGTCTGCAGCGCTGAATTCGAAAATCGATAACCGATCCATCTCGATGTCCGTAGGCGTACATGGTTCGAAACTTATAACCAGAGACGAGCCCGGAGTTCCGTTGATGCAAATATCGCAGGGTGACGAGTCTGTGCGCGGCTCCAACACCGTGGACTCTGTGGCCTCGGATGGCACGATCTGCTCCGGCTCTAAGGCCATTGCAGCAACAGGAACCATCTCCTGGATGTGACCCGATGACAGATTTAGGTCATGTTCATCGAAGCGAGGGGGAGCGATCGTCGCGGTCTCGTATCCGTCGAAGATCAAGTCTCCGCGGACGTCCGTGACGTAGTTCAAGCTTCCGAATCTGACCTGATGGCCAGGGGCGTAACTATCAATCTGCTCCAGATGGCCAAGTGAGTTGGCCCGCAGTACGAAGCCGCCAAACACTAAGATCTGTCTGGGGAGGAAGGTTTCTCCCTGGACAGCGTCACTATGGACGATCGAAGGGGGCATCGAACCTTTCGTCGATGGCACAGTGGAACTCTCAATGAAAGCACCAATGTCGGAGTCAAAACCGGCGGATCTCGGGTAGGAGGTCCCGAACTATGCGTCTAAGGTCGATGGTTGCAGGAGACGGGGGACATGATGTTTACCCAGGTTCGGGCCCTCTCTATGGAGGTAATACCCTACTTCCTGCTTGATTGATCTTGATGAATATGAGTGTTACAGGAGTTGATCTACCACGAGATCGTAATGGCTAAACCCTAGAGGCCTAGCCTGTATGACTATGGTAATGAGTATATGCTTTCCGGACTACACCCTCCGGTTTATATAGACACCGGGGGGATCTAGGGTTACATAGGGTCGGTTACATAAGAAAGAATCTTCATAGTTGATCGCCAAGCTTGCCTTCCACGCCAAGGAGAGTCCAATCCGAACACGGGTACAGTCTTCGGCCTTCATGTCTTCACAGCCCACCAGTCCGGCCCATGGATAACAGGCCGGACGCCCGAGGACCCCTTAGTCCAGGATTCCCTCAATAAGCGCCTATGATATGTCGACACGCGCGACGGCCCACCACTGGCCCATTTAGCTTACAAAGGTCGGCCTGTTTGACTTGGTCAAAAGTTAGCGGGCCGGCCCATGAAAAGCTTGTTAACGGTCTATTCGCAAATAGCCCATTTTACGCCCCGTACCTCACGACCCGTTAGGGCCTTCCCGAAATCGGCCCAACAACGTCATGTGGGCCGTCGAATATAACACTAGCTGTTTCACTTTCGGCCTATGTATGGCCCACAATGTCTTTCGGCCCATATGAGGCCTTTCGTATCTTTAGGCCTTTTTGTGGCCCACGGTGACTCTAGCCCATAATGAATAGTAAATTTCTTTCTACCCATTAATGGCCCATGATTCAGATGGGCCATTTCCAGCCTATGTTAGCTTTCGGCCTACTGACGGCCCATACATTCTTGGGCTCCTTTCCGGCCCTCGATTACTTCCGGGCCGTTACTGGCCTGTTCCCCTAATGGGCCAAATTCTGCCCCTGGAAAGAATCGGCCCGTTTGTGGCATGTTAACCAGTTGCGCAATTTCCAGCCCGTCCTATATTCTGGCCCATTAACGACCCGTTATGCCTGTGACAGAATTAAGGCTTTGATGTCATCCGTCCTGTTAACTGCCCATTACCGTGATGATCCAATACCAATTATGCCCGTTTACGACCCATGTGGACCCATTTATCCGACTACCCGAGGCCCACCGATTCTACGGCCCGTTGGAGGCTCGTTTATCCGACGACCCGTAGGAGGCCCATGGATCCTACGGCCTGTAGCAGGGTCAAGGTTACCACGGTCTGTATATGGCCCATGGTTGTTGCGGCCACTGTAAAACCAGGGAAAAAGAATAATAGGAAATAAATAAGTCTGAAACTAATGTAGGCTATTAAGGCGATTGCACAGATTACCTCCACTGGGCATCAAAGTTTGCCACCAGTGCAAATATAGGGAACACCCTACACTATACAAAAATGGCTTGTTATTTTCTTCAGCCGGTGACTACACGTTAAGAACAAATTTTGTATCACAACAAAACAAATTACAACCATAAAACAAAAGGAAGGTTGGCATAAAAGTTAACAGTCTGGAAGATAAATGCACCACTAGAAGTTCAGAAGCTCAGTTCATTTGACCTGATTGTTATGTTTTCATGCTGTATTGTCCGATGGAGCACCATAACATTTGCCTTCATTTATCCTAGGCTCCTGAACAACATAGCAAATGTCTCATAGTCTGGTTTCAAAACCATGCATATCTTGACGTCATCGAACAATGCCTATCCTTGTTTCACAAAGGGTCTATGTTAGGGAATGGACTTGTGTCTGGAGCGCAGATATAACATTGTTTTGAGCTTGCATATCTTGATCACGAGGCAGTTTGAACGAGATTGCCTTAACAACCAACCCAGTATTACACAGGAACGTGCTTTTGGCACTGTTAGTGGACAGGTACAGACCCACTGCAGCAAGAGGTGACATTGCGGTTATAGTTGCCTCGTCACCTTTAGAAGGTGGCGGTTCCACCATTTTTTCCATAGCTTGCTGAATATTTGAGTTTTTACATTTGTAATACCAGAACAGAAGATATTAAGGAGGCGGCAAAACCAAACAAAATAGCTTTGGTCTATATACAGAACTTATTCCGGTGAACCCATGTAAAATATTAGTTGTATTTTACTGCAAAGTACATAATAAAACCAGGTTCCAAACATATGACCATGTACCATGGCTAATGTATTGTCTATTTCTTCACATTGTATTGATAGCTAAGGATATACAGACAAAGTTTATAATACGGTAAGCATAGTAACATCACTCATATCACAAAACAACTGAGAACAGACAAACATGCAATTGTAACATTGTGTGGGAAAGTCCAGCACGGAACTAGATTACAGATCAAGATCAAAGGAACATCACTCCTCTCTTTTAAACCTTGTAAGGTGCAATGATACGCTATGACAGTTGTGTATAAAATTGAAAAGAGTAATAGACATTGGCTGCAAACCATGCAGTTTAGTGCACAAGTCAGAGTAAGTAGTAGTTAAAAGGCATGAGGATGAAGGACTTAGAACAACGGCTTTGACTGGTGTAGTCATGCCCTTCGTCTTGCTGGTGTGACAGTCCTTGAAGATTTCCACAGCATTTGGTTTAGGTACTTTTTGGTCCTTGCAGGCTTTCCTCTGCATTTGGAACAAATCAATATAGATCTGATAATATGGTATAGTGAAAAGAGTGAAACAACAGCTAATTACAAGAGCCTCGCAGTGTGCAATATAGCTACGAGATCCTGTCGTCTGTTGGAATTTCACTTTCGTATGGTTGGCCTTGTTGTTTGAATGGTTCACCTACGAGAAGATAGATTTGTGAGGCACATGCGTAAATAGGACTTCAACATGTCATGTGATCACATATATATAATGTACCTGATACTTTGGGTCAGACCAGTGTTTAATGAGGCCTCTCCAGTCTTCATCCGATATATTTTCCACTGGAGATGTTTGGGCAAGTTCAATATTAGCCTTTCCTTCAAAGTGAGTTTTCCTCAAGTTATACCGATACTGTCACAGAGCAGACTTGAAAATATGGGTGCAAGCTTGTCTGGTTGCATCATCTTGGCTATCCAACTTGAACCTCATCTGTTGAAATTTATGGGAGTCTCATTATCAACAACCTAGAAAGTATGGGACAAAGCAAGACGATATTACTAGTTTCCATACATAACCATACTTATAGATAAATGATCGAGGAAGTGTTGAACTAGGTTTCTTCTTTGTCATTCCTGTACTAAATCCATGTTGGGAGGATACGTACATGACACCTAACGGCAAACGTTGCCTCTGATACTAACTTGGCTGAATAGGTAGCATCACGTGGCCTTTTTAAACCTGCCTCAAAATGGATCTCCATTCTTCCTCCTCTAGATTTAGTTAACCTGTCGAGCATTATCCCTGATGTTTGTTTCCTCTTGTGCCCAGGTGCTAGTCCAGCAAGGAAGATAGGAAGTGTTAGTGTACATCAAACTGTGAGACTACATATAAAGAAGCATGCAACTGTAACTTGACTCCAGCAGCTACCTTCTTGTTGTTGAAGCTCACAGAGTTCATCTGATCTTGCCAACTCGTCTTTTGTCAAGAGTGCTTCAAAAGTAGTGTCAGGTGGCAAGGGTGCTTGGGAATGTGCTGCTAGGTGAGTTGACAAACGAGTAACTCGTGCAGCTGGTGGTACTGTGCAAGGTGCTGCAACAACAGGGGTTGTCTCTGCTTGTTTGGTGGCAGCTATTGGTTTCTGTTTGGATTGTTCTGCAGCTCGTGTAGCATGGGATACCCCATTTGTACAATTTTCCACTAGACTTTGACCTTCTATTGCACCATTAGTACTAGTAGAATCTGCAGGATTCTTCCGCTTCCCTTTCCGTGTGTCCTTAGTACTAACACATCCCTTGTCATTCTGTGTTCCTTCCTCTTTCTCTGTGCCATGTTAAGTCAAGCCGACAAGAAAAGGAATAACAATTTAGTTCTTCAGAACAAATTGATGTGTGATACAGACGAACTGAACTTTGATGTTAGACAACCACATGACAGGAGGATGTAATATGTACGAAAAATAGGACGGCATGAGATAACCAGAACTATGATGTGTAAACTAAGAAGAAGACATTTCACTAAATTAGAAGCAATGCAATGGAAGGTAGACACCATATGAAAGATGCTACAAATGTCGCTCTGCCAAGTTAACAGTGTCTCGTCATAACTGGCGTTTAAACAAATGTGAAGCAGAACAAGAAATAAATCATATGCAAGATGCAAACAACATCACACTACCAAGTTAAAGGTCTCTCGTCATTAGTGCCATTCCATATTCACAACATTGCATATTCACAGCTTATGATGTGTAAACTAAGGAGAAGGCATTTCAACAAATTAGAAGCAATGAAAGCTAGACACCATATGAAAGATGCAACGAATACCACTCTACCAAGTTAAAATTGTCTCATCATAAGTGCCATTTCAACAAATTAGAAGTAGTACAAGCTAGAAAAGAATGCGAGATGTAACCTATATCACACTCCCAAGTCAAACGTGTTGTAGCGACCCAACCTCGGACGGTTAAGTGTCTGTGCTCAGTGTCATCCCTGGATCGGTAATGCTGACACACACAGTACTCGAAGGATTTATAACAGAGTAGCAATCACACACTTATTACATCGAATGTATCCAAAGAGAACTTATTACAATAAATATGGCTTAAGGCCATCTAAATAAGATAACAACGGAAGGCTTGGAAGATAAAGTGAGTCCATCAACTCCAACGGCATAGCTGAGTGCATGACAAACGACCTAGCGCACCTTACTCCTCGTCTCAAAGGTCTGCAACATGATATGTTGCAGCCCGAAAATGGGTCAGCACATGGAATATGCTCGCAATATAACACTGTAGAGCAATGAACAGATAAAAGCTATCACTACATGCATATATGGCTGGTGGAAACTCTATGGTTATATTATTTTGCGAAAATCCAACTTTTCCTACAACAAATGAATAAATTTTATTTAACTATCATGGTGGTTGAAACATCATTGAGAAGGTTCCTCCAACTCAATCCCAATTAAAGTAATCATTTAACCTAACAAATTAATTTAGAGTGATGAGATCAAGTAAATAATTCAAGTACCAGATACACAAAATTGTCCATAACCGGGGACATGGCTAACCATGATTACTTTATACACTCTGTAGAGGTTTGCGCACTTTTACCCACAAGACTCGATCTCCTCCGTTGGATTTCTCGCACTATCTGGTGTTTGAGAAACGGATGACCGAGACACAGTCTTTTAGAAGCATTAACTCTTTACTCTGGGTGGACAGTTACACCTACTTTCCCTCTACATCTGCTAGCCCACCACTGAAAGAGGTCACACAACATACTCAACTATGCGAGAGCCCATAATGGCTTGTGGCTGCATGTAACACCCCGAGAATCGTGCTACAGTAATCTCATGCCTAATGATGCCATGTCATCATAATTAAGTTGCTAATCCTCAATGTGTTTCAAACTAAGCTCAATTTCAAATTTAAAATGAAGTCAAATAAATTATATCTCCAAACAGTAAAACGAAAATGTCCGCTGTGTTGAACATATTCATTAACTAATTGTCATAAATGATTCAACGTCATTTTAGATATCTATTATCCCTAGAAAATTAAAACAGTTCCAAATCAGCATTTTTAAATGCTTTTCTTTTTTTGAAAAATACAAATCAATTCATACTCCTCCCGAACTTTTTGTAGCAGTGCCAAATATTGCAAAGTATTTTTGTAGCACAATTTCATATTTTACAAAAGTCTCTTTTTAGCCTAACATTTTGCAAATCAGAAAAGATTAAAGAAATCAGATAAGGATAAAGAGAGAAGGCCAAAACCTCACTATGCACTCTAGCCCAATGCCTACAGCAGCACAACCTTGCCCACTTAGCACTCTTCTTATTTCTTCTGTTCATATAGGCACCG
This sequence comes from Aegilops umbellulata, assembly GCA_032464435.1. Lineage (NCBI taxonomy): Eukaryota > Viridiplantae > Streptophyta > Magnoliopsida > Poales > Poaceae > Aegilops > Aegilops umbellulata. The sequence goes on along the minus strand of CP136055.1, from coordinate 239,661,436 downwards.
TGGACAGAGCGCGTGCGTCGACGCCGCCGATGTCCACGCGTCAGACATCCAACCCTCGTCGACGCCTGTAAGGTCTTCCCCGCGCCCTGGACGAACCCTAGATGCTCTCCCCGTCTTCCTCTCGCGCCGCTTCTCCCTCACAACACAAACCCGAGCGAAGTCGTCGTCGTGTCGTCGTCGTCTCCGTGGCCATGGTCATCCCCAAGCTACGACAACATGCCTAGAGGCACCGCCATCCTCTTCTCCGTTGACTTCAATCATCGGAGCAAGCTGGGAGGGCCTCGTGCATCGCCATCGAGCTCATCTCCACCTCTGCATCTCGACGCTCGCCGTCTTTGATTCGGCCTCGCAGGAGCCTCCCCGGGCCTGCTTTGCTTACCTACAGGCTCAACATGAGCTCCTCTACCCGTTCCCCTTTTCTTTCCCTCTAATTTGTCGTCGTTTGGCCGCACCTCGCGTTGGCCGCCATGACAGAGTGCTCGGCCCTGCATGCCCGCGGGCCCTCTGTCGGCGTGCACGCAACTCCCCGCCGTCGCCTCTCGCAGCTCTGCGGCAACCGCAACCACCGCATCCCTCCACCCCTTCCACTCACCGGCTGCACTGGTGTCTGCCGCCGCCCCGCGCCTCGCTTCCGCCGTCGTTCGGCTGGCCTCAATCGCCCCAGGCCACGAGCCCGCCCATGTTGGCCGTGCCCTGCTTCCCCTACGCGCGCGCCCGCCTTTGCCGCTGCCGCCCGCGCCCGCCTGCCTCCCGCCGGCGCCCGAGCACTACTGCAGCCCGCCGCTGCCTACGCCCCGCCTTCGCCTGACCTGCGCGCCCGCTCCGCCCGACTCGCGTGCTGCTCGCTTGCTGCTGCTTCGCGCCACGGCCATCGCTCGCCGCTGCCGTCCCCTGCAGGTCCTCCTCCCGTAGCCGCGCCCCTGCCGCCGCCGCCCACTCCGCTTGGCCGCCGCACCGCCCCCTCTGCTCGCCGCTGGCAAGGCAACTCCGGCCTGCCCGCACGCCCATTGATGGCCCCCCGCCGGCGTCGTCCCGCACCCGGGCGGGTTCAGCCTCCGCCCGGGCAGCGCCCGATAGCGCTCGCGTCCGTTTCGGCCTTTGGGCCACTACCTAGTAGGGCCCCCACGCCTCTGTCTTTTTCTTAAAAAAAGAGTTAAAGATAAAAATAAATAATATTTATATAATTAATTAGTTAATTAATTAATCCTGTTAATAACCTGCTATTTACCCAATTAGTCAATTAGTCAGCACTAACAGAAACTGACATGTGGGTCTCCTGCCTAGTTGACCTGGTCAACGGGGTCCACTGTCAGCCTCTGGTGGCCCTGCTATGTACACTCCGCTGGGTGCACATAGCAATTTCACCTTTTATTTCGAATTAATAATAATTTCAGAATATTGTTTAAACTTTGGAAATTCGTAGAAAATAATCCGTAACTCGGATGGAAATGTTTTCTACATGAAAGTTGCTCAGAAAAACGAGACGAACCCACATACGCTACCCACATACCTGTCAGATGCCTCTAACTATCTGAACATGGAACTTTCCCCTCTGTTTGATCTGTCCGGAAAATGCCTAACACCAGGAAAACCCCTCCGGATGTTTTCCCTCTCCGTCTTCAACGTGTAGTACCGCGTTAGTTCACCTCTAACACCGCGTATTGCCATGTTATGTTTTATGATGCTTTGTTTGATGTATATTTATTGTTTCTTCCCGCTCTTCTCTCCGGTAGACCCCGAGACCGCTGTTGATGTCCCTGTGATCGACTACGTCACCAACGACCCTTCTTCCCTTTCAGCGGAGCTTCTAGGCAAGCCCACCTTTGATCATCCCGCTATCGCCCATTCCATTCTCTCATGCTTGCATTAGATTTTGCTACTATTATTGTTTGCTCCTATTCTGATGCATAGCCTGCTTTTGTAACATGCTCATTGTACCTTACCTGCTTATCCTAAACTGCTTAGTATAGGTTGGTTAGTGACCCATCAGTGACCCCCACCATGTCCTTGTTGCCCCTGCTTCATCATCGAAGACCCGATCAACGGGATTGAAGACCAGGCCCCGACACCGCACATCACTTTCCCCTTAGTTGCTCGACACTACTAGGTTACTATCGAGTGCCGAGGGTGAGACATCTACAAACTTCTGATATTAACCCTGTAGTGTAGCTATTCGGTCGTGGTCATCGAGGGTGATTCCGCCTTAACCACTTCTGATACGACTCTGTCGTGCAACCCGTCAAGTGTGAACCTCGGGGGTGGTTCCTCTTACGTTCACCTTAATGGTTACATCGGGTGGAATTCATCGGGGGTGATTCCTTGGGTTTCCCCCTTCATGTTTGGACACACAGTTACTATGGTTATTATGACTTTACACTGAACCATGTTACTAAAGACGGGTCGGCCCTGAGGGGTACCCGCGCGAGCTTAATTGCGAGTGATGTGGAGACGGGTTGACATGGAGGGTGCCCGCGAGATACTTATGAGGCGTGGTCGGGCATTCCTAGCCCTTGCCGCAAGTCCTTGAGACGGGGCAACGGGGTCACATCTTTCGTGAGTCTCTGCTTGTTACCGTGCCTTCCTAATCCACTACTGTCGGTGTACAAAAAGAGGGGTACACTTTTTGTACCCCTATAACTGTGCATGGGCAGTTTGAGCAACGGGCACCACCACACCAAGCACGACAAGGGAGGTGAGCCATGGTAAGACCGAAGCTCAAGAGAACTAGAACGACGCCAGGACCAAGACCACGAAGAGCAAAGGGGACGAAGCGGACTCCCCCGGCAAGATCCTTGCCAGGAGACAGCTTTAGCAACCCCGGCAAGACCCTTGTCGCTGCAGCTCGCCCCACGCCTACGGAGCGAATCACCCTTGAGTCCACTGCCCCCATGGGGCAAGGATTCGGGAGACATCCCCGTAGTGGCATGCAGATCTTTGTGAAGATATTCAAGATCAGATACGCACTAAGGAGACGACAACCCTTGGCGGGATCCCAGCCAAGGAAGACCACAAGGCCCCCGGCAAGCGCCTTGCCGGGGATGACAGCAGGCGCCTCGGCAAGACCCTTGCCGGGGCCCCGGCAAGGCCCTTGCCGAGGACTCCGGCAGGGCCACCATCAGGCCCACGCAGACTAAACCTCCACCACCGCATGCATGCAGCTGCCAACCCAACCAGCTGGGCAGGCACCTGCGTGGCGGCATGCAGATCTTCGTGAAGACCCACCACTGCGCCACCTCAGCTGCCTGCCTACCTACATGGCATCGCAGGCGTCGCTGGCCAGGGCGCGTGTCGACACAAGAAGGAAGCGGCGAAGGACGAGACATGTTTCTCCCCCGTCCCCAATAAAGCAAGGACACCTAAGCAAGACGCATTAAAGGCGCCTTGTCATGTAATGCGAGGGATAATCTCGCATCACTGTACCCTTTCCACCTCCTGTGTGCCACTATGGCAACCCCTTTTTCTATAAAAGTAGGCCTGAGGCGACCAGAGGGAGGGGTCGGATTTTTGGAGCTCCTCACGCCCCATAGCTAGCTCAAGAACACAGATATACAATCCACCAAAGCAGGAGTATGGTTTTACGCATCCTCGTGACCCGAACCTGGATAAATGAACGGTGTGCTATCTCTTAGATCCGCTCTTCTCATGACCCCGCGCCCAGCTAACCGTAGTAGGGATTCTTGTGATTCCATAGGTGTCGTTCCGCACCGACATCTTTGGCGCGCCAGGTAGGGGGCGCAGTTGTGAGAATCGGCTTTAGCAGTTAGTTCGACGCTTCTTCATCATCATGGAGCCCAAGAAGAAGACGACGGTGGCGGTTGGCCAGTCGGAAGCCGGACAGCCCGTCCCGACGCGGACGAGCAGCAGAACGGTCACAGAAAGGACCCGGGGCGCCGCTCGCGAACACCAACACCATCCCAGCAGACGGAGTTTGGGAGGCGGCGATGTTTGTGCGCCTAGAAACGGGCCACACGTCGCCAAATCCAAAGGCGGAGCCAAGCCCTTCGCGGGTGGAGCGGGGCCTTCCAAGGTCATCGCCGCCCCACCCGAAGGCGACGCAAGGTCCTCCAAGACTCCCACGCCGGCGCCAACAGCGCGCTCCTCCCAGGAAGCGCGCGATGAATGGTGTAATCACGCCGAAGATCCCGGGCGTCGCCGCGGGAAGAGCCCCGAGCGCCATTCCCAGGACGTAGAAGACCTGCCCGCTCGCCGAGGCGCTGGTGAAAATGGCATGCGACCGCGGGGTCGTGATAGAGCTCCTTCTGACATGGTCAGAAGTCGAAGTGCGTCGCGATCCGTGCAGGTTTCGCTGCCACCAACGCCAGCAGAGGCCCTGGCGCGCGCGCAGTTGCTCCTCGACTTTCCTCACACTATGGGGAAACTCGACGAATGGAGAGCCACTATCCGAAGCCTTGCTGCGGTGGCCAACAGAGACGTACCAAGTCCGGTGGGGCCCCCGGGTCGACGTTTCGATGGAGTCCCGTGCACCAGTGGCGGAAAAACCGGCGGCACCGCGACCACGGTGCATTCACCTCCTCCTCGCCCGGTACCGCGGACGCCAGCTCGTCGCGACGTCACGGGCGACGACATCTCCATAGCGTCGTCTGACCCACGGACCCACCATGACCAGCGTCAAGTTCTTCGGGAACGAGCCCATGAAGACGCTCGAACCACTATCGAGCGCCGGCGCGGAGCGCGCCACCAGTCAGACAGGCGAGCAGGGCCTGCTGCGAACCACCCGGCCCCGGAGAGCCCTGGAGGCCTACCTTACGAGGTAGGCTGTCCGGCTTTTACCCGCGAGCTGCGGCAGTTCCAGTGGTCCACTCACCGCACCTTCAAACCTGACGTTGGCGAAAAGTACAATGGCAAGACTCACCCGTTTGAGTTCCTCAGCATCTACACCATCGCGATGCAAGCCGCTGGAGCCCGCGACATTAAGGTGCTTGCGAATTACTTTCCATTGGCTCTTAAACCCAACGCCATGTCATGGTTGATGCACTTGCCGGTAGACTCTATTTCCTCCTGGTCGGATTTGTGCCATGAGTTTGTGGGCGCCTTTAGTGGAGGTCACCAAGCCCATGGCCAAGCGAGCGACCTGCACGTCATTCCCCAGAAGGGAGGCGAGAGTCTGCGCAAGTATATACAGAGGTTCAGCCGGGTACAATACAACATCCCTGATGTTCACCCTGCCGCTGTCATCAGCGCGTTCCATCAGAACGTGCGTAACCGCAAGATGCGCGAAGAACTGGCCATGAACAAGGTGAAAGATGTGGCAGAACTCTATGTTCTTGCTGAAAGATGTGCCCGAGCTGAAGAGGGAAGGAAGTACCCCGGTGAAGATGCCGGCGTGGAAACCGACTCCTCAGATGAGGATACTGCCGCCCCGGCAAAGAAAGGCCGGCGCCGCAACAGGAAGCGCAAAGGTAAAGCCGTGCTTGCCGTCGAGGGATCTGATGATGCCGGCTCCGCCAAGAAAACCAAGGCACATGACCCCGGCAAGGTAATTGCCGGATGTGTCGCCTGCCGGGCCTTGGCGGCTGCCAAGAAGCCAGGAAACTCCGACAAGCAATATTGCAAGATCCATCACACCAAAGGCCATGATCTCCTGAACTGCCGACAGGTTGAGCTCCTTGCTGAGAAGCAGAGGGCTGAATATGAGAGGCGGGACAAGGAGAAGGGCCAGGACGGTGCTGAGGGGTCCGGCAAGAAGCGTGATGGCCAGGCGGGCCATCGCGGCAAAGATAAACAGCAGGAGAGGACAGCCCGGGGCCGTGACAAAAAGCCAGAAGACGATGATCACAAAGAGGACGATGAGTCTGGTGACCAAGAATTTCAGAAAGCTACAGAGGCCATGTGCGTCGATGGCAGCGCCTCGCTGCATACCTCTCACTGCCAGCTTAAACAGTGGGCGTGTGAGATTACAGCGGCAGAGCCATCGTTTGATGCCCAAAGGCCGCTGAAGTGGTCCAGCACACCTATCATTTTTGACACCGAGGATCACCCTGATCGCACTACTGCAGTCGGGTGCTTGCCATTGTTGGTTTCACCAACGATACGCAACCTCAAGGTGACAAAGATGCTAGTCAATGGCGGGGCCGGTCTAAACTTAATCTCTCCTGCCGTGATCGAGAAATTGCAGATTCCTGATGAAGACCTCGAAGAGACGGGCACGTTTCAGGGGATCAACCTGGGAAGAGGTCAACCAAAGGGAAAGGTCACGTTGCCCGTGACTTTTGGGAGTGACCTGAACTACAGGACAGAAAGGATTGTGTTCGACGTTGCCAAGATCCCCTTGCCTTACAACGGGATCCTTGGCCGCCCAGCGCTGGCCAAGTTCATGGCAGCGTCACATTATGCCTACAACACCCTAAAGATGCCGGGGCCTGTGACGATCATCACCGTCCCATCAGACAAGAAGGATGCGCTAATTTGCCCTAATCAACTCTACCAACAAGCAGTCGTAGTAGCCGCCGCTGCTAAGGCGCTTGATCCTGCCACTGGAGCCCCGGGAAGGCAAAAGAAGAAGACCGGTGAGACCTCAGACACCCACTCCGGCAAGCGCACCTCTTCGGAGTGTAGCGCTCCCGTCGAGGACGTGCCAGAGAGCTCCGCCGACAGAAACAAGAAGTCCAGGGCCACACTGCCGGGAACCAAGAAGGTTTCTGTCAAGGAGGACGGCACAGGAGGAGCTTTTACTATAAGCTCCACCCTTGATGACAAATAGGAAGACGCGCTAGTCACCTTCCTGCAGGTGAATGTCGATGTGTTTGCATGGCAAGCATCCGACGTCCCCGGCGTTCCCAGGGAGGTGATTGAGCACCACCTTGCTGTCTGTCCTCATGCGCGACCCGTCAAGTAGAAGGTCAGAAAGCAAGCTTTGGAACGACAAGAGTTCATCACAGAGGAGATCCGGAAACTGGAAGCAGCAGGTTTGGTAAGAGGAGTGCTCCATCCAACGTGGTTGGCCAATCCGATGGTAGTGCGCAAGGCAAATGGGAGGTGGAGGCTGTGCATTGATTACACAGATATCAATAAGGCTTGTCCCAAAGACCCCTTCCTGTTGCCGCGCATCGACCAGATTGTTGACTCCACAGCTGGGTGTGATATGTTGTCATTCCTTGATGCTTACTCCGGCTACCACCAGATCTTCATGACAAGAGAAGATGAAGAGAAAACGACATTCATCACCCCATGTGGTACGTCTTGTTCTATACGGATGCCTTTCGGGTTGAAGAGTGCTGGTTCAACGTTTGCAAGGGCGGTCCAGATTGGTTTTGAACCCCAGCTCCATAGAAATATGGAAGCTTATATGGATGATATAGTGGTCAAAACCAAGAACAGGGCAACCCTCATATCAGATTTACAAGAAACATTTGCAAACCTACGCAAGATCAATCTCAAGCTGAACCCTGAGAAGTGTGTCTTCGGCGTCCCGTCTGGTAAGCTTCTCGGGTTCTTTGTGTCACAGCGTGGGATAGAGGCCAATCCGGACAAGATCAAAGCTAGAGCAGATTGAAGCACCCAAGCGAGTCAAGGATGTGCGTCGGCTTGCTGGTTGCATTGCCGCCATGAGCAGGTTCATTTCCAAGTCCGCCGAGCGCGCCCTTCCCTTTTTCAAGATTTTGAAAAAGGCGGGCCCAATGGAGTGGACGCTAGAAGCCGAAGCAGCATTGCAAGATTTGAAGAGGTACCTCTCCTCCATGCCAATACTAGTTGCGCCTAGGCCATAGGAACCGTTGCTGCTATACCTGGCGGCAACAAACTAGGTGGTCAGCGCCGCACTAGTGGCGGAGAGAGAAATTGATGATGAGGTAATAGCAGCGACGGAGCCTAATGCCACCGATGCAGAGACGACACAGCCAGTTGGAGTGCCGCCGAAGAAGAAAATGATGCAGCACCTGGTCTACTTTGTTAGTTCCCTCCTGCAGGGGGCTAGATCAAGGTACTCCGGTGTGCAGAAACTGCTCTTCGGCCTTCTTATGGCCTCGAGGGAGCTGCGTCACTACTTCCAGGCGCACGAAATAACTGTCGTCACTTGCCTCCCTCTGCAACGGATATTGCACAATCTAGACGCAACGGGAAGGATCGTAGAGTGGGCACTGGAACTGTCCAGCTTTGGCCTCAGGTTTGAGAGTACCTCAACGATTCAAAGCCGAGTCCTGGTGGAGTTCGTTGCAGAATGGACCGCGACGCCTGACGAAGAAGCCCAAGAGACTGCTCTCCCCGGCGAGGAGGCAAGTTGTGACTGGATCATGTACTTTGATGGAGCTTTCTCCTTACAGGGCGCCGGGGCTGGCGTACTGCTTGTCGCGCCCACCAGAGAGCACCTCAAGTACGTGATCCAGATGCACTTCCCCAGGGAGGTGTCCACAAACAACACGGCTGAGTACGAAGGGCTGCTTGCCGGTCTTAGGATCGTGGCGGACCTCGGAATCAAGAAACTTGTCGTCAGAGGCGACTCACAACTTGTCGTCAAGCAAGTCAACAAAGATTACCAGAGCCCGTTGATGAAGGCCTACGTCGATGAAGTAAGAAAGCTGGAAGAGCGTTTTGATGGTATACAGGCGGAGCACGTTCCTCAAGCAAAGAACAACATCGTCGATTACCTGTCAAAGCGCGCTGCCCTCAAGCTACCTATGGAACCAGGTACCTTTGTGCTTCAGCTAACTCAGCCATCCGTTGATCCATCAACAGAGCAAAACAAGAGAAGGAAATCAGGGCCCGGCAAGTACTTTCCCGCTGTGACGCCCGGATATTTAAGCTACAGTGAACCTCTGCTAATGATGCCACGTCACCTCGTTTACTGTTGCTAATCTCAAGTCGGTTCAAAACTTTCAAATTCAAAATTTAAATATTGTCAAACATCAAAAGTTTTCGAACATCAAAATAAAAATGTTCGGTTAGTGCCCAATATTACATAGGTAATTATAGTAAAGAAAACACAAATTTATAAAATACTTATATGCCCTAAGTTAAATTAAAACAGTAAAAGAAAATAAATAAAAGGAAAAGGAGCAAAACAGAAAGCAAAAACAAAAGAAAAGACCCCCCGGCCAACTGGGCCAGACGGCCCAGCCGGCCAGCCCACCAACCGGCCAAGCCCACCCCCACTCCCTTATCCACTCTCCCCCAGAAACCCTAGATCAAACACCCCCACTCGCCCCACTTCCCCTCCCCACAGCCCGCTCCTCCCTCTGCCCCCTCCCGGATTGGATCGGGGGGTTCGACCCCAACATCGACCGCGCCTCGCCGCCCGGGGTTCTCCCCTCACCGGACCTCCCCGACGGACCACCGACGCCTCCTCATCCCCTCCCCACGGGTCGCTGCCCCGACCCCGATGCGCCGACGCCTCTCCCCCTCGCCGCGTCGACCACTGCCGCCGCCAGGAGCGCTTCCCCGCCGGCCTGCTTCTCCACCGTCGCCCGGTCGTCCCCGTCGACTCCCCCGAGCCCCGCTGCCCCGTGCCCTACCTTCCCCTTGTGAGCCCCTCCCCGTTCCCCCCTTCCCTCTTGTCTTCGTCGTCATAGGTGGCCGCGCGCGCCATTGGCCACCATGGCCGCGCCCGACCTCGCCGGGTCGCGACCGCCTCGCCCGCGCGCGTTGCCCCATGCCCAGCCCCACCTCAGTCCACGCCGCCCCAGCACGCCACAGGCGCAGCCCGCCTGCTGCCGTTGCTGCCCTTCGCCGCCCGCTCTAGCCGCCCACGCGCGCCGCTGCTCCCGTGCTGCCCGCCGTCGAGCCTGCCTCCACCGCCACTACGGCGCCCCGGCTCCCCTGCCGCCCGCGGGCCCGCTCGTCGCCGGCCCAGCACTCCGTTTCCCCCCACGTCGGCCAGCCACCGCGGCCGCCCTGGCCACTGTCCTCGCCCCGTCGCACTCCTTGAGGGGGAGCGCCCGCCCAGGCGCCCGTAGCCCCCTTCCCGGGTGGACTCGGGCGCACGCCCGCACGCCCGCAACAGCTAAGGCCCCCACTGGCCCTATGACAAGTGGGGCACACCCATAGAACGTTTAAAAAAAGGAGAATTAAAAATAAAAATAAGAAATAAAAATAAAAATGATTTACTAAAATTAATTATTAATTAATTAATTAATTATCTAATGAATTAATTAATCCGGTTTAATTAACTTAATTAACTAGTTAGGTAAATTAAACAATAATTAGTTAGTTAAACCCTAATTAACCTAATCAGGGGATGATAGGTGGGTCCCACTGGACCCACATGTCAGTTTGACCCAGTCAACTCTGTTGACTGCTGACGTCAGCATGACATCATGCTGATGTCATAAATCTAATTTCGAATTAATTAATTAATTAAATTCCAAAAATTAATAAAATCTTTAGAAAATCATATCTATTAAACCGTATCCCGGATTAAAATATTTTCAACATGAAAGTTGCTCAGAACGACGAGACGAACCCGAATACGCAGCCCGTTCGTCCGCCACACATCCCTAGCATAGCAAACTCACAACTTTTCCCCTCCGATTCATCTGTCCGAAAACGCGAAACTCCGGGGATACTTTCCCGGATGTTTTCCCCCTTCGCCGGTATCACCTCCTACTGCGTTAGGTCACCCCTAGCACGGCGTATCACCATGTTATGCTTTGTGTTGCTTTGATTGCTCTGTTATTTATTATGTTCCCCCTCCGTTACTTCTTTCCGGTAGACTCCGAGACTACTGCCGATGCCCGTGTGTTCGACTACATTGAAGATGACCCTTCCATTCTTGCCAGAGCAACCAGGCAAGCCCCCCCTTGATCACCAGATATCGCCTACTCTCCTATGTACTGCTTGCATTAGAGTAGTGTAGCATGTTACTGCTTTCGTTATTCCTATCCTGATGCATAGCCAATCTTTGATACTGCTGTTGATACCTTTACCTGCAATCCTACTGCTTAGTATAGGATGCTAGTGTTCCATCAGTGGCCCTACACTCATGTCCGTCTGCCATGCTATATTACTGGGCCGTGATCACTTCGGGAAGTGATCGCGGGCATATACTATATACTTTACACTGTTACCTGTGATACTGTTCAGAGATGGGGGCTGAAGGGGCAGGTGGCTCCATCCCGATAGAGGTGGGCCTGGGTTCCCGACGGCCCCCGACTGTTACTTTGAGGCGGAGCGGCAGGGCAGTTCGGGGCTACCGGGGTGAGAGGTGAGCCTGGCCCTATTGGCGTTCGCGGATACTTAACACGCTTAACGAGATCTGGGTATTTGATCTGAGTCTGGCCATTTGGTCTATACGCACTAACCAACTACGCGGGAAAGATATGGGAACTCGGCGTCGTGGCATCAGCCGAAGCACTTCTTGACGTCAGCGACTGAGTGGCGCGTGCCGCATTGGATCGTAAGCTCGCACTTGTATTAAGGGGGCTAGATCTGCTTCCGGCCGCGTACGCAACGTGCAGGTGTGCTCAGGGCAATGGGCCCAGACCCCTGCGCGCATAGGTCTAGACCGGCGTGCTGACTGCTCTGTTGTGCCTAGGTGGGGCTGCGACGTGTTGATCTTCCGAGGCCGGGCATGACCCAGGAAAGTGTGTCCGGCCAAATGGGATCAAGCGTGTTGGGTTATGTGGTGCACCCCTGCAGGGAAGTTTATCTATTCGAATAGCTGTGTCCCTCAGTAAAAGGACCACCCGGAGTTGTACCTTGACCTTATGACAACTAGAACCGGATACTTAATAAAACACACCCTTCCAAGTGCCAGATACAACCGGGTGATCGCTCTCTAACAGGGCATCGAGGAGGGGACCGCCGGGTAGGATTATGCTATGCGATGCTACTTGGAGGACTTCAGTCTACTCTCTTCTATATGCTGCAAGATGGAGGCGACCAGAAGCGCAGTCTTCGATAATACTAGCTATCCCCCCTCTTATTCTGGCATTCTGCAATTCAGTCCACTGATGTGGCCCTTTACACATATATCCATGCATATGTAGTGTAGCTCCTTGCTTGCGAGTACTTTGGATGAGTACTCACGGTTGCTTTTCTCCCCCCTTTCCCCCTTTCCCTTCTACCCGGTTGCCGCAACCAGATGCTGGAGCCCAGGATCCAGACGCCACCGTCGACGACGACTCCTTCTACACTGGAGGTGCCTACTACTACGTGCAGCCCGCTGACGACGACCAGGAGTAGTTAGGAGGATCCCAGGCAGGAGGCCTGTGCCTCTTTCGATCTGTATCCCAGTTTGTGATAGCCTTCTTAAGGAAAACTTGTTTAACTAATGTCTGTACTCAGATATTGTTGCTTCCGCTGACTCGTCTATGATCGAGCACTTGTATTCGAGCCCTCGAGGCCCCTGGCTTGTATTATGATGCTTGTATGACTTATTTTATTCTTAGAGTTGTGTTGTGATATCTTCTCGTGAGTCCCTGATCTTGATCGTACACATTTGCGTGCATGATCAGTGTACGATTAAATCGGGGGCGTCACACCCGCCGAGCTCCCTGGGGCCGCCGACAAGGATGCTGCCGGGAACACTGAGCCCGCCGTGGGACGGCTAGCTCCGGCGGAGCGTCAAGCTCTTGCCGTCGAGACAGCCGCTCCTATAGCGGAGGAAATGACTTTAGTCCTCGCCGTCGAGCCCCAGGCTCCAGCGTGGGCACAACATACCTTCCGATTCCTCCAAACAGGGGAACTTCCTGAGGAGCAGGAAGAAGCGGAAAAAGTAGCCCGTCGCTCTACTACGTACCAGTTCGTCGATGACATCCTGTACAGAAAGAGGCCGAACGACGTGAAATTGAAGTGTATCCCTCGAGAGGAAGGACTGGGGCTGTTGGCGGAGATACACGGAGGCATATGTGGATCACACATCGTGTCAAGGGCCCTTGCCGGCAAAGCGTTTCGGCAAGGCTTCTTCTGGCCCACCGCCCTCGAGGATGCAACGACACTAGTCACCAGGTGTGAAGCGTATCAGTTCCATTCAAAGAAGCTTCATCAGCCAGCTCAAGCCCTTCAAACCATTCCTCTCTCCTGGCATTTCTCGGTCTGGGGGCTCGACATACTGGGCCCTTTCCCCCGCGCTGCCGTGGGCTTTGAGTACTTGTACGTTGCGATCGACAAGTTCACAAAGTGGCCAGAAGTGGAAGCAGTGAGGAAGGTCACAACACAGTCAGCCGTCAAGTTCTTCAAAGGACTGGTGTGTTGTTTTGGTGTACCCAATAGGGTTATCACCGACAACGGCACGCAGTTCACAAGCCACACCTTCATGCAATATATTCAAGACCTCGGCAGCAAGATCTGTTTCGCTTCCGTTGTTCACCCACGAAGCAATGGTCAAGCTGAGAGGGCAAATGCTGAAGTACTGCGGGGCCTGAGGACAAAGACCTTTGACAGGCTGCACAAGAGTGGAAGGTGCTGGATTGATGAATTGCTGGCGGTTCTTTGGTCAATCAGAACGACACCAAATCGAGCCACCGGCCAGACACCCTTTGCCCTGGTATACGGGGAAGAAGCAGTTCTCCCCACGGAACTCATATACGGGTCACCTCGAGTACCTGCTTATGACGAGCTTGAGCAAGAGCAATTGCGGCAAGATGACGCAACGCTCCTTGAGGAAGATCGTCTTCGGGCGGCTGTGAGAGCAGCGAGCTACCAGCAGGCCTTGCGCTGCTACCATAGCTGCAAGGTTCATGCCCGAAGCTTTGAGGAAGGCGACCTTGTTCTTCAGCGCGTTCAATCGGCCAAGAATTCCAACAAGTTGACGCCAACGTGGGAAGGCCCTTATCGGGTAATACGAGTCACCAGGCCCGGCGCAGTCCGCTTGGACACCGAAGATGTCGTTCCGGTGAGTATCTCCTGGAACATTGAGCATCTTCGCAAGTTTTACCCGTGAGGCGCGGCTTGCCGGGCCCCCTGGCAAGCCACCTTTTGTACGAGCCTTGCCGATGACGTATGTAACCCTTTGTACAAAGTCAGACGCAGACCCTGAGCATAAATAAATGAAGCGCTGGCGCCCTAAGTTATAGCATGCATGCTAGGTCGAGTCTCGTCCTTGGTTAGGGTTGATAGTGCTTAGCGGCGACTAACCCCTAGCTTAGAGGTCGAGTGTGCGTCTCTTTGTCTTTCCTTTGTCTTCTTTGGTTCGCAGGACATACAAATATCCGTGCCGAACCACTTGGGGAGAAAAAGAAGAGGAACAGACCAGCATCTAGCCCCCGGCAAGCCAGTATTGCCGGGGGCTGCAAGAGCAAAGAATCACCCACGACAAACCAGGGTTGCTGGGGACTGCAGCTTTAGATAAGTTCTTCATCCCTTATCATGCATTCCATTATGGACTGAGGTATGTGAAACCTCATTTTTCCCTAAGCTACCGTGCTCCCCTAACTCTAGGCTCTAGGGCTCGTTCCTGGGGCAAAGTTTGGTCGTAGTCGCGGCAGCGAAAGGATGAAACAAGGAGCCTGAACCCGCCTCATCCCTGCCTCCGCCAAAGGCGTGAGAAAGGTCGAGCGAAGTGGGGAAACGACAAGGCCTGTTGCCGGGCGAGAAAATGTTTATCTTAGAGATATCAAGGATTTACTCCTTATTGTGGGTTTCACCCGCGAACAAGTGACCCGACAAGCATCCCTTTTTATTAAAAACATTCCACTCAGGTACAGTCCATAGGGAACGAAAAACATGAATGATGGGATTACAAGTTTTAAATTCAACAAAGGCCCGAAGGCTTACAAACTAAAAAGAGATAAGGTGCCCGTAATCCCTTTCTTGTCCCTCTCCTCAAGAGGTAGGTCAAGGAGGTGAGAAGGGCAAAAGGAGCACCTAGGCAAGCTACGGGTGGCAGAAGACACCAAGAGAACATCTCGGTGGCCACCCAAGGGCTGGATGGTGATGGCGGCGCCGGAAGCAGAGCTCGGATATGAGGCGACAGGACGTCAGCACGCGTCAAAGGCGTCGGTGCCCGCGTACTCCGACTTGACAGCCTTGCCGCCCGCCCTCTTCCTCTTCCGCAGCCTCCCAACGCCAGCCGCCCAAGGAGACGACCCCGAGAGGTCCAGGGAGCCGGCAACACGGATGATGGGGTCGCCAGCGCCGCACGGAGCGGCACCCGGCACCTAGTCGGACCTGTTATCCTGCCGCCTACTACCCTCATCGTCGCTGCCGCTGTCCTCCTCGTCACTCCCGCCCGAGGAGGAGTCTTCACTATCAGAAGAGCTCTCCACGCAGCACCTTGCACGGGTCCCAAAGAGCCCGAAGACCTTGACGGGGAGAAGGAGACCCTCCATCAGCTTAAAATGGAGAGTGAGCCCCTCCGTCAAGCGGTGGATATGAGAAAACGTCTTCCATCCCTGACGAAGATACATCATGTGAGGGGCGGGGAAGTCGACGCGGACCCGCGTGCCACCGATCCCGTAGCCCCTCATGTGCAGCCGCAACGACTCCGGCGGATCCAGCTGCATCTCCCGCGCAAATGGAGTCGGGAGATGAAGGCAACGGCGCGGCGGCCGGCACAGCCTGACGAAGAACTCACAAGGGTCATCCCCAACATGGCCCTGAATCGGAGGAGGAGCTGCTGGCGGAGGCGAGGCCGGCGCGCCACCCCGTCCTCCTCTTCCCCGAGCGCCCCGGCCTCGCCCACGGCCTCGCCCCCTCCCCCTTCCCCTTGTGGCTGGCTCTGCCACCGCAGGCATAGGAGAAGGAGGGACGTGTTGTCGAGCGGCGACCCTCGCCGCCACTGTTGAAGGACCGGGATTCCCTCTCTCCATGACGGATGGAAGGGATGAGCAGAAGCTGAAGGAAGAAGAAGATGAAAGAATGCGGGACTCCATCCCCCTCTCCCGCTCTTTATAAAGGATCGGGGTTGGGGCTCGGCCGCCCCGCTTGGGCAATCGAGATACGGAAGGCGCAGGGAGCCAGGACCGACCCACCGCCCCAACCAACGATGGCCCGGTTTCCCGCCTCCACTGTTTGCCACCCCAGGTGCATGGGAGACACGTGGCGGACGTGCAGAGCCAAGGGGACGGGTGAGACGGCCTCTCCCCACCCCGTGATCGTGGGGAGTGGACTCCTTGAAGACCGTGCTTCAGCCCCATTCAGTAAATAGGCCGCGCCTCCACGCCTCCCTCTGTTTATGGGGAAGGCGCAAACCGCCCCTTTACTGTGATGTGACGCATGCCTCCGGGAGCCAACCCCACGCATGCTGCCCACGTCACGCGCGCCTCCCCACGTCGCGCCACGCGCGGGAGTCGTGGGAAGCGCAGCGCGCGAAGAATCTTACCGCGGTAAAAACTGCCCCGCCTGCCCGCGCACCGTTTTTGGGCCTAGCCCAACAACGCGTTGCGCTTATGTGTGGCCCAGGCCCGGGGGCTCCTGTCGGTGTACAAAAAGAGGGGTACACTTTTTGTACCCCTATAACTGTGCACGGGCAGTTTGAGCCACGGGCACCACCACACCAAGCATGGCAAGGGAGGTGAGCCAGGGTAAGACCTAAGCTCAAGAGAACTAGAACGACGCCAAGACCAAGACCACGAAGAGCAAAGGGGACGAAGCGGACTCCCCCGGCAAGATCCTTGTCAGGAGACAGCTTTAGCAACCCCGATAAGACCCTTGCCACTGCAGCTCGCCCCACGCCTACGGTGCGAATCACCCTTGAGTCCACTGCCCCCATGGGGCAAGGATTCGGGAGACATCCCCGTAGTGGCATGCAGATCTTTGTGAAGACATTCAAGATCAGATACACACTAAGGAGACGACAACCCTTGGAGGGATCCCAGCCAAGGAAGACCACAAGGCCCCCGGCAAGCGCCTTGCCGGGGATGACAGCAGGCGCCTCGGCAAGACCCTTGCCGGGGCCCCGGCAAGGTCCTTGCCAAGAACTCCCGCAGGGCCACCATCAGGCCCACGCAGACTAAACCTCCACCACCGCATCCTCGCGGCCCGAACCTGGATAAACGAACCGTGTGCTATCTGTTAGATCCGGTCTTCTCATGACCCCGCGCCCTGCTAACCGTAGTAGGAATTCTTGTGATCCCATAGGTGTCGTTCCGCACCGACAACTACGATTTGGATATTTGATCCGAGGGGCCTCTGTCCTGATAGCAGTAACCATCACATGGGCATAGTATGGGCGTTCTGCGTCGTAAGCATCAGCCGAAGCTTAATAGACGTCAGCGATTGAGCGGCGCGCGCCGGGTTGGACTGGTAATTCCTTCCTTTTTAGGTAGGTAGCTAGGTCTACTGACCGGCCGCGTACGCAACGTGCAGGAGTTCCCGGGGAGATGGCCCATGACCCCTGGGGGCATAGGTTTAGTCCGGCGTGCTGACCTCTCTATTAAGCCTAGGTCGGGTTGCGGCGTATTGTTTGGCCGAGGCCGGGCATGACACAGGAAAGTGTGTCCGGCCGGAGTTAATGGAGCGTGGTGGGTAAGTTGGTGCACCCCTGCAGGGAAGAAAACATCTATCGATAGCCTGTCCAACGGTAACAGACACTTGGAGTTGTATCCCGGTCGATACAACTAGAAGTGGATACTTGTGATGAGAACTGGATGGTGTCGAGAATTGGATTGTGACGAGAAATGGATAAAATGGCTCTGGGATTGCTTTCTCGCAGGGAGTCGAGAAAGGATCTTTGGCCGAGGTTGATGACACTACTACTACTTTACTTTATGTTACTCTACTCCCTCCTGTTGCTGCAAGATGGTGGTTTCCAAAAGATGCTAGTCTTCGATAGGAGTAGGTTCTCCCCTCTATTCT
The DNA here is from genome assembly GCA_032464435.1 of Aegilops umbellulata. Classification (NCBI taxonomy): domain Eukaryota; kingdom Viridiplantae; phylum Streptophyta; class Magnoliopsida; order Poales; family Poaceae; genus Aegilops; species Aegilops umbellulata. The sequence goes on along the minus strand of CP136055.1, from coordinate 239,643,748 downwards.
GGCATTTCTGCAGCCCAATCCACATATACAGCTATCCTTTGATAATGTTGCCTATGTAGTGTAGATCCTTGCTTGCGTGTACTTTGGATGAGTACTCACGATTGCTTTGCTTCCCCTTTTCCCCTTTCTTCTTCTTTCCGATTGATGCAACTAGATGTTTGAGCCCAGGACCCAGATGCCACCGCCGATGCATACTACTACGTGGAGACCGTCGACGACCAGGAGTAGTTAGGAGGCTCCCAGGCAGGAGGCCTTGCCTTTTCGATCGATGTTGCCTTTGTGCTAGCCTTCTTAAGGCAAACTTGTCTAACTCATGTCTGTACTCAGATATTGTTGCTTCCGCTGACTCTTGTGTATTCCAGCTTATGTATTCGAGCCCTCTAGGCCCCTGGCTTGTAATATAAAGCTTGTATTATTTTAATTTGTGTCTAGAGTTGTGTTGTGATATCTTCCCGTGAGTCCTTGATCTTGATCGTACACATTTGCATGTATGATTAGTGTATGATTGAATCGAGGGCGTCACAAGTTGGTATCAGAGCCGACTGCCTGTAGGATCCCCCTTTCCAACTCCTTGGCTGAAGTTGAGTCTAGAAACCAAAAACCATTTTACTAACTTGGCTATGTGGCTTATGGGCCCACGTCGCCTATTGGGTGGTATTAGGATCTTTTACTCCTCGTCTATACTCTGGGATTCTGATCTCCCTTCTATTCGGGTTAAATGATTTTGCAAAAAGTCTAACTTTAGGTTCTCGAAAATACTTTCTCCCGGAGAGCCCCTTCAGTCCAGATGATCGCTTGCTGCACCAGAAGATTTCAAAGATAATCTCTGATGTTTCCCCGAAACCCTTGTGCCCTTCGCCGTTGCAATTCCATATCACCGATAAATCCCTATGGATAGCTGCATACACTTTTCGTCCATACCTTCATTTCCAATTGTTCTTGTTATTACAAGATACCTTGAAATACTTCGGAATTTCTGGGAATCCTTTGGGCCTACTATCGTGCAACTTCTTTTGCACTGCGGATAATTCCTCACATTTTACTAGGGGTCCGTTCATCCCTAGTTGTTCAGGTGTTTCGCAAAATACTATCCATTGTTAGTCGATCTTCTGAAAATCCTCTGCAGACTACTACTCTTGAAATTCTTGCCTGCTTGCATTACGGTTAATTCCATATGTTTAGCAACCTTCGTTGACATTCCTTGTCAATGCCTTTGCATCCTTTCTCCCTCTGATTGATTACCGATACTCACATCAACTCCGTCGTGAATCGCCATATCCATTGTTGGGTTGTTATCCGACAGTGCCCTTAACATCTGAAATCTTGGAAGGTCTCCCCTGATGCATAATGCCTTTGGTAAAATGTATCCTCTCCTTTAGTCAGCCATGCTCTACCATCGAGCTTGAGTTATGTACTCCTGAAGTTCGTGGTATATGCTCCTAAGATGCCCCGATGGGTTTAAACTATGTCTTCTTAATCTATATGAACCCGATAAGTTTCGCGGGCCATACTCCTCGGGTATATCACCAGGTAGTTCTTCACATTCATATAACTTTTATCAGAGCTGTGAATGAAAGATTATGCTTTGGAGAAGTGGGAGTCGACCTTGAACTTTGTGTTCATGCTCATGGACCTGATGTGGAACTTATCATGGAAGCTTCTTGTAAAAATAATAATAATCCCCTTGTTATAAGTTCATATTGTATCTATGCTTGGTCCTTTGCAATCGTGGTTCCAACCATGATTATTTTTCTTTGATCCCATTTCTTGGACAAGTTAAAGCGCTTGTCCTCTGCAGAAAAATACGCCTGCCCAACCTCGATTCTGCTCTACCTTCGAGTATTACCCTCTGGTATCTCGAGAACATCATGGGACTACATGACTTCTTATGAGTTCTTTCTCAACTATTATTTCTCACCGATTCCAATTTCCCACGGGTTCTGGGTTATTAGTCACTTGAGAACACCGATAAGTGAATCGATGCCACATTCCGGTTCGATAACCCTAAGCAATTTTCATTGCTTATGAGTTTAATAATCCTTCAAGACATTCCTAGCCTGGTCGGCTATATCATTATCGTGCTGATTTTAACTGTGCTACCTGGTCCTTAATCCCGGAGCACGACTTTTGATGATGAGCTAATCTTACGTTGATTTCCTCGTCTTATCGTTCCACCTCAAACAACAAGCTTGATCCCGAGTTGATGTTGTATCCGTGGATCCAATAATCTTTCGCTGCAACAGTCCCTTTGCTTGATGCAGTCGTTGCTCGATTGCTTCTTCATGGAGCCTCTCGACAAAATTTGTCGTGATCATCATCAACCTTTTGGGTTCTTCCGGGATATCTATCGAATTCCTAATGAGAAATACCATCCTTGCCCCTCGATGATTTGTGTTATCATCGACAACATTCTTGCCTCCCCCAACACGAATTTGTTCATTTAAATTTTGGAAATACATCCTTTTTGACACGTCGATGGATTTTTGTTGAAACCATCAGCCACCTCCTCATCTTCCCTGATAAAATTGCATGAGGTGTTCAAGTAATTCCCGATGGATCCTTTGTGTTCCCAAGGTCCGGCCTTTACCTGATGACCATGTCAATGCTATCCAAAAGTATGACTGTGTTACTCCAAACATCATTTAGAACATTGGAGGCGCAATGCTAAATGTTTCTTGATCAATTATCCAAAGACCGTTGTATGGGTAAACATCATGATTCTCCTTGCCCCGTTAACTAAATGGATAAGTACTTGATGTCCTATCATGTATATCATGCTCTGTTTGTTCTTGGGAAGCATATACTCTAATACTTTTGTATAAGCACCCTTTCCCTTTCCATTGGTCTGGTTAAACTAATAACCACATTTTCCTTTCCATTGTTTTGTTTAACCTTTCTTGTGATCTATATGATCTAAGCAGTAATAGTTCCCTGCTTATGAAAACACCTCGGTGTACAATTTGTCAGTAAGACCTTATTATTATTGTTGTTGACATTCTAGTAGCCACCGATGGACGAGAACTTTGCCTATTGGTCCGCCTCGTCTTAACGAGTAGGAAAATGCTTCTCTTTGTCCCTCGCCCTTGGTACCAAAGTTGTTGCCAACATAATTGATAGGCTATATATCCTCTGACCTGCCTTGCTATCATGACCGTGCAAAAATGTTAGCGCCTTCTTGCTTCTAACCCACATGGTGGGCCCATAACCCACAGTCCCACAGGGTCGAAACCTGACTCTCATGTACATCCTTGTTTTCGAAAATTGTTCCTCGCACTTGGCTTCGTATGTAAATCACGAGCCACATTCCAAGCGATCTATTCTGGTATCAGACGCAATACCTACTCCCATTGCTCTGAACCCCTTTCACCCTCTGTTTCAGGCAACGAACGATTGCCTACCCAGTTGAAGCTTATTATTGCACCTCCTTACCTTGCTCTCGACGTCTTTCTTGAATTTCAACTCAAGAGCTGCCCCTATGCCACGTTCACTGAGATAGCCCCCAGGTACATATCCTGTGTTGAGATCCGTCCTTCTCGAGTCTTCCTCTTACTCCACCCCTTAAATCTCGGGACGAGATTTCTTGTAGTGGAGGAGATTTGTAACACCCCGAGAATCATGCTACAGTAATCTCATGCCTAATGATGTCATGTCATCATAATTAAGTTGCTAATCCTCAATGTGTTTCAAACTAAGCTCAATTTCAAATTTAAAATGAAGTCAAATAAATTATTTCTCCAAACAGTAAAACAAAAATGTCCGCTGTGTTGAACATATTCATTAACTAATTGTCATGAATGATTCAACATCATTTTAGATATTTATTATCCCCAGAAAATTAAAAGAGTTCCAAATCAACATTTTTATATGCTTTTCTTTTTCTGAAAAATACAAATCAATTCATACTCCTCCCAAACTTTTTGTAGCAGTGCCAAATATTGCAAAGTATTTATGTAGCACAATTTCATATATTACAAAAGTCTCTTTTTGGCCTAACATTTTGCAAATCATAGAAGATTAAAGAACTCAGATAAGGATAAAGAGAGAAGGCCAAAACCTCACTACGCACTCTAGCCCAATGCCTACAGTAGGACAACCCAGCCCACTTAGCACTCTTCTTCTTTCTTCTGTTCATATATGCACCGTGGACAGAGCACGTGCGTCGACGTCGCCGATGTCCATGCGTCAGACATCCAACCCTCATTGACGCCTGTAAGGTCTTCCCCGCGTCCTGGACGAACCCTAGATGCTCTCCCCGTCTTCCTCTCGTGCCACTTCTCCCTCACAACACAAACCCGAGCAAAGCCGTCGCCGTGTCGTCGTCGTCTCCGTGGCCATGGTTATACCCGAGCTACGACAAGATGCCTAGAGGCACCGCCGTCCTCTTCTCCGTCGACTTCAATCATCGGAGCAAGCTAGGACGGCCTCGTGCGTTGCCATCGAGCTCATCTCCACCTCTGCATCTCGACGCTCGCCGTCTTCGATTCGGCCACGCAGGAGCCTCCCCGAGCCCTCTTTGCTCACCTATAGGCTAAACGTGAGCTCCTCTCCCCGTTCCCCTTTTCTTTCCCTTTATTTTGTCATTGTTTGGCCGCACCTCGCGTTGGCCGCCATGATAGAGAGCTCGGCTCTGCGCGCCCACGCGCCCTCTGTCGGCGTGCACGCAATGCCCCGCCGTCGCCTCTCGCAGCTCTGCTGCAACCGCAGCCACCGCATCGCTCCGCCCCTATCCACTCACTGGCTGCACTGGTGTCTGCCGCCGCCCCGCGCCTCGCTTCCGCCGTCGTCCGGCTGGCCTCAATCGCCCCTGGCCGCGAGCCAGCCCATGCTGGCCGCGCCCTGCTTCCCCTACGCGCGCGCCCGCCTTTGTCGTTGTCGCCCGCGCCCGCCTACCTCCCGCCGGCGCCCGAGCACTACTGCAGCCCGCCGCTGCCTACGCCCCGCCTTTGCCTGACCTGCAGGCCCGCTCCTCCCGGCTCGCGTCGCTGCTCGCTTGCTGCTGCTTCGCGCCACGGCCGTCGCTCGCCGCTGCCGCCCCCTGCAGGTCCTCCTCCCGTAGCCGCGCCCCTGCCGCCGCCGCCCACTCCGGTTGGCCGTCGCATTGCCCCCTCCGCTCGCCGCTGCCGGGGCAGCTCCGGCCGGCCCGATCGCCCGTTGATGGCTCCCCGCCGTTGTCGTCCCGCACCCGGGCAGGTTCGGCCTCCGCCCGGGCAGCGCCCGATAGCGCTCGCGTACGTTTCGGCCTTTGGGCCACTACCCAGTAGGGTCCCCACACCTCTGTCTTTTTCTTAAAAAAAGAGTTAAAGATAAAAATAAATAATATTTATATAATTAATTAGTTAATTAATTAATCCTGTTAATTAACCCGCTATTTACCTAATTAGTCAATTAGTCAGCACTAACAGAAACTGACATGTGGGTCCCCTGCCTAGTTGACCAGTAAACTGGTCAATAGTTGACCTGGTCAACGGGGTCCACTGTCAGCCTCTGGTGGCCCTGCTGTGTGCACTCCGCTGGGTGCACATAGCAATTTCACCTTTTATTTCGAATTAATAATAATTTCAAAATATTGTTTAAACTTTGGAAATTCGTAGAAAATAATCCGTAACTCGGATGAAAATGTTTTCTACATGAAAGTTGCTCAAAAAAATGAGACGAACCCGAATACGCTACCCACATACCTGTCAGATGCATCCAACTATCTGAACATGGAACTTTTCCCTCTGTTTCATCTATCCGGAAAATGCCTAACACCGGATGTTTTCCCTCTCCGTCTTAAACGTGTAGTACCGCGTTAGTTCACCTCTAACACCGCGTATTGCCATGTTATGTTTTATGATGCTTTGTTTGATGTATATTTATTGTTTCTTCCCGCTCTTCTCTCCGGTAGACCTCGAGACCGCTATTGATGTCCCTATGATCGACTACGTCACCGACGACCCTTCATCCCTTTCAGCGGAGCTTCCAGGCAAGCCCCCCTTTGATCATCCCGATATTGCCCATTCCATTCTCTCATGCTTGCATTAGATTTTGCTACTGTTATTGTTTGCTCCTATTGTGATGCATAGCCTGCTTTTGTAACATGCTCATTGTACCTTACCTGCTTATCCTAAACTGCTTAGTATATGTTGGTTAGTGACCCTTCAGTGACCCCCACCTTGTCCTTGTTGCCCCTGCTTCATCATCAAGACCCGATCAACGGGATTGAAGACCAGGCCTCGACACCGCACATCACTTTCCCCTTAGTTGCTCGACACTACTAGGTTACTATCGAGTCCCGAGGGTGAGGCCTCTACAACACTTCTGATATTAACCATGTAGTGTAGCTACTCGGTCGTGGTCATCGAGGGTGATTCCGCCTTAACCACTTCCGATATGACTCTGTCATGCAACCCCTCAAGTGTGAACCTCGGGGGTGGTTCCTCTTACGTTCACCTTGATGATTACATCGGGTGGAATTCACCGGAGGTGATTCCTCGGGTTTTCCCCTTGATGTTTGGACACACAGTTACTATGGTTATTATGACTTTACACTGAACCATGTTACTAAAGACGGGTCGGCCTGGAGGGGTACCCGCGCGAGCTTAATTGCGAGTGATGTGGAGACGGGTTGACCTGGAGGGTGCCCGCGAGATAATTACGAGGCGTGGCCGGGCATTCCTAGCGCTTGCCGCAAGTCCTCGAGACGGGGCAACGGGGTCACATCTTTCGTGAGTCTCTGCTTGTTACCGCGCATTCCTAATACACTACTATTAGCATATTTGATCCGACGGGCCTCTGGCCTGATAGCACTAACCATCACGTGGGCATAGTATGGGCGTTCTGTGTCGTAAGCATCAACCGAAGCTTAATAGACGTCAGCGACTGAGCGGCGCGCGCCGGGTTGGACTGGTAAGCTCCTGCCTTTTTAGGGAGGTAGCTAGGTCTGCTCACCAGCCTCGTACGCAACGTGCAGGAGTTCCTGGGGAGATGGCCCATGACCCCTGGGGGCATAGGTTTAGTCCGGCGTGCTGACCTCTCTATTAACCCTAGGTCGGGTTGCGGTGTATTGTTTGGCCGAGGCCGGGCATTACCCAGGAAAGTGTGTCCGGCCAGAGTTAATCGAGCGTGGTGGGTAAGTTGGTGCACCCCTGCAGGGAAGAAAACATCTATCGATAGCCTGTCCTACGGTAACGGACACTTGGAGTTGTATCCCGATCGATACAACTAGAACTGGATACTTGTGATGAGAACTAGATGGTGATGATAATTGTATTGTGATGAGAAATGGATAGTATGGCTCTGGGATTGCTTTCTCGCAGGGAGTCGAGAAAGGATCTCTGGCCGAGGTTGATGACACTACTACTAATTTACTTTATGCTACTCTACTCCCTCCTGTTGCTGCAATATGGTGGTTTCCAGAAGATGCTAGTCTTCGATAGGACTAGGTTCTCCCCTCTATTCTGGCATTTCTGCAGCCCGGTCCACATATACAGCTATCCTTTGATAATGTTGCATATGTAGTGTAGATCCTTGCTTGCGAGTACTTTGGATGAGTACTCACGGTTGCTTTGCTTCCCCTTTTCCCCCTTTCTTCTTCTTTCCGATTGATGCAACCAGATGTCGGAGCCCAGGATCCAGATGCCACCGCCGATGCATACTACTACGTGGAGACCGTCGACGACCAGGAGTAGTTAGGAGGCTCCTAGGCAGGAGGCCTTGCCTTTTCGATCGATGTTGCTTTTGTGCTAGCCTTCTTAAGGCAAACTTGTATAACTCATGTCTGTACTTAGATATTGTTGCTTCCGCTGACTCTTGTGTATTCCAGCTTATGTATTCGAGCCCTCTAGGCCCCTGACTAATATAAAGCTTGTATTATTTTAATTTGTGTCTAGAGTTGTGTTGTGATATCTTCCCGTGAGTCCTCGATCTTGATCGTACACATTTGCGTGTATGATTAGTGTACGATTGAATCTAGGGCGTCACACTGCACAAGGAAGTTTCTTTGATGAATAATCTTATGATCCCTTTGAGCCTGGGTGGCGGACCGTAGGATGATCACACGGGTACTCCGGGATATCCTAGGACAACACTAGATTCTCCAGGTGCCCACAAGCAATCCTCCCAGATTTGTATTAAAGTAGCCACCTTAAGCTGAACCATTAATTAACAATCTCACAACTGTCATGGATACACTCAAATCCAATCCACGTCTACGAGCATAGCATAGCAATATAAGCATAACATAGAAGTAACTCCCAAGGGTTTGAAAATAAACATGTAACAGGTTCTACCTCAGCAACTACTTCCCAAACCCACATGTTAAGAGATCATACTCATGAAATGTGCGAGAGTTGTATCTAATGCATAAAAACTGGTTATTAAAAAGGTATGATCAATGTGTTACTTGCCTTGCTGACGATCCGCAAAACCTAGAGACTCGTAGTAGCACGCTTCGCACTCCGGGAATTCTATCGCAAACAAACAATAGCATACATAAGAAATCAAGCAAAGTTGCACGGGTAAATCTCAAATAATAAGATCTAACCAGAAAGTTCAACTAAAGACCTCCGGTTTGCAAAAAGAATCGAACCAAACGGAGCAACGAAACTCAAACTGCGAAAGAAACAAGATCCGATTACTATTCTGGACTAAAGTCAAATTTTACAGTACCAAAATCTTGTTCAAGTTGGTTAAACATAAAGAAGGCTTCGAGACAAAGATCCAGGCGCTTGAATCGCCTGATTCTGATAAACGAGCGAAGAGATAAACTAAAATAAAAATCAGGGCAGAAATCGCGATCAGAAATAATCGCGGAAAACCCTAGAAAAAGCAAAAATGACAAATAGGCTAACGAACGAACGTTCGCTGTCTGTGACTAACGGGCGAATGGCATTCGATAAAACGAACGTATGGACGAATGTTCGCTATTTAACTAAACCGCAGAAAACCGAACCGATCTAAGAAAAAAACGAATCTAGGTTTTCTAAAAAAAACTGAACGTTTAATCGGAAAAGAAAAAAATGGCGACAAACGGCGAAGGCGGCTACCTCTGGCGGCGATCCGGCGAGGTGGGGCGGCAGGCTCCGGCGTGGGCGGCGGCAGCGGCGGGCTCCGGCATGGGCGGGGACGGCGACGGCGGGCTCCGACGCGAGCGGTGGCGCGAGGCGGCGGCGACCTAGGGTTTGGGGGCGCGGCGCGAGGTGGGCTAGGGCCTCGGGCCTCGGCTTATAAAGCCGACCGGGTCGGTGTCCCAGGCGGACACGGCCCGGTAAGGCGGTTCACTTTAAAAAAAATCCGACGCGCAGAAAAATGAAGAAAAGTAATACTAAACGGACTCCAAAAATCCTGAAATAAATTTTCCCTGTCCTCTAATAAAATAACGGACAAAGTGAACATTTATTTAGTACTCTAATGCAATTTTGAAAAACACCTATTTTTTCCTAATTCAAATAAAATAGCAATAAAATCCAATAAAATAGTTTATTTGATTTTAATATTTCCCTCCAATATTTCATTATTTTGGGAGAAGTCATATTATCTCCTCTCATATATTCTGATATGTAATATTTTCGGAGAGAAAAATTAATAAACCCAATGATCCTTGTTTCAATATTCGATAAATTCCAAATATGAAAAACGTGAAATCCCCAACTCTCTCCGAGGGTCCTTCAGTTGCTTAGGATTTTGAGGATCGCAAAACAAAAATGCAATAAAATATGATATGCATGAATGACCTATGTATAACATTCCAAATTGAAAATTTGGGATGTTACAAACCTACCCCCCTTAAGATGAATCTCGTCCTCGAGATTCGGGTTGGCTAGAAAATAGGTGTGTGTGGTCTTTGAGTAAAACATCCTCTTGTTCCCAAGTGGCTTCGTCCTCGGTATGGTGGCTCCACTGAACTTTGCAAAACTTAATAACCTTGCTGCGGGTAACTCGACTGGCAAACTCGAGAATCTTGACAGGTTTCTCCTCATACTCAAATCACTATCCAACTGAATTGCTTCGAGGGGCACTGTATCTCTCAGAGGAATATCGGCCATCTCTGCATGGCACTTCTTCAACTGGGAAACGTGAAACACATCATGAACTCCTGACAGTCCTTCGGGTAACTCCAACTTGTAGGCAACCTCTCCCGTGCGTTCCAAAACACGCTACGGTCCCACAAATCTCGGGGCTAACTTTCCCTTGACTCCAAAAAGCTTAACTCCTCGCAGAGATGACACTCGCAGATAAGGTTTGTCTCCGATTTCATAGACTACCTCCTTGCATTTTGAACCTGCATAACTCTTCTGTCGGGACTGAGCTACCTTCAGTCTATCTCGAATCAGCTTAACCTTCTCTTCAGATTCCTTAATCAAATCCATTCCAAAGAACTGGCGGTCTCCAACTTCATCCCACATCAACGGTGTTTGGCATCTTCTTCCATACAAGACCTCGAATGGTGCCATTTTCAAACTGGCCTGGTAGCTGTTTTTGTATGAGAACTCCGCGTAGGGCAAGTTTTCATCCCAACTAGATCCATAATCTAGCGCACCAACTCTCAACATGTCCTCCAGAATCTGATTGACTCTCTCGGTCTGTCCATCTGTCTGCGGGTGAAAAGTTGTACTGAATTCCAGCCTGGTTCCCAGAGTCTGGTGCAGTTGGTGCCAAAACTTTGAAGTAAACTGTGTTCCCCTATCTGATACGATGGTCCTCGGAACTCCGTGCAGACATACGATCCTAGTCATATATATCTTGGCCAACTTCGCACTTGTATAAGTGGTTTTCACTAGGATAAAGTGAGCTACTTTGGTCAAGCGGTCCACTACTACCCAGATAGAATCATATCCCGATCGGGTCTTGGGTAATCCGGTGATAAAATCCATGCCAAGCTTATCCCACTTCCATTCGGGTATCCGCATAGGTTGCAGTAATCCTGCTGGCTTCTGATGCTCTGCCTTCACTCTCTGACATACATCACATACGGCCACATACTCGGCAATATCCTTTTTCATTCCAGTCCACCAGAAACGCTCCTTCAAATCCAAATACATCTTGGTAACTCCGGGGTGTATTGAGTATGGCGAGCATGAGCTTCCTGTTGTATTAACTTCCTGAACCCCGCATTATTGGGCACATATACACGATCCTCGAACCACAAGGTGTCGTGCCCATCCTCACGAAAACCCTTGGCTTTTACTTCACTCATCTTCTCCTTTATCTCGGCGATTTCTTTGTCATCCTTTTCGGCTTCTCGAATCTTTTCCAATAATGTTGACTGAACCTCCAATGCTGCAACAAAACCCCTAGGAACTATCTCCAACCGAAGATCCCTGAGATCTTTTGCAAACTCCTTGGGCATCACTCCGCTTACGAGGGTGTTAACATAGCTCTTACGGCTCAAAGCGCCTGCTACGACATTGGCCTTTCCTGGATGATAATGCAACTTCATGTCATAATCCTTTATAAGCTCCAACCATCTCCTCTGCCTGAGGTTCAACTCCTTCTGTGTAAAAATGTACTTCAAACTCTTGTGATCCGTGTACACATCGCAACGGTTACCGATAAGAAAATGTCTCTAGGTCTTGAGCGCATGCACTACGGCTGCTAACTCCAAATCATGTGTGGCATTGTAACATCCCAAATTTTCAATTTGGAATGTTATACATTAGATCATCATGCATATCATATTTTTCTTGCATTTTGGTCGATCCTAGAAATTTCACGCAACTCAAGGACCGTCGGAGAGAGTTGGAGATTTTGTTATTATCTTATTTGAGTTTTCTCAAATTTTGAAAGGGGCTCAATTGATTTTATTTATTTTATCTTCAATTATTTTTCCAATAACAAAAGTATGAGAAGGGAATAATATGACTTTCCCAATTTTAGGAAAAATAAAGATTTAATAACTAAATCAAATTTTGGATTTTCCGGAGTTTATTTGCATTTTATTTGAATTAGGGAAAAATGCGTGTTTTAAAAAAATATTGCATTTGGCCCCAAATAAAAGTTCATTTTGTTCGACTCATTTTTAGGAGTCGGGGAAAATTTACTTCGTAAATTTTGGAGTTCGTTTAGATTTTATTCTCTTTGTTTTTCTGTGCGCGAATTTATTTAAAAAAAACGCAGCGCCCGACTGGGCCAAGGGCCCAGCCGAGCCGGCCCGCACCGCCGCCTCCCCCACGCGCGCGCGCCCGCGCAGCCGCGCCGACGTCGAGGCCGAGGACTCCTCCTCCTCCTCCTCCTCCTCCTCCTCCTCCCCCTTGCCTTGCCTTGCCCCCTCCCCCAAGCCACCTCCCCCCCTTTATATACCGCGCCACCCCCCTCTCCTCCCCAAGCCGCCGCGCCGCCCGCCCCGCAGCAAGCAGCAGCAGCAGCACAGCCCCGCCGCCGCCGCCGCCGCCGTCGCCCCGCCGCCAAGCCCCGCCGCCCGCCGGAGCCCCTCGCCGACGAGGTAGCCGCGTCGCGCCACCCTTTTCCCTCCCCCGGTTCGTTTTTTTTAAACCGTTCCGGTTTATTTTTCGTTTCGGTTTTTTTAAACCCTAGATCGGTTTTTGTTTTTTTCGGTTTTGTTGTTTAGCGAGCGTTCGCCGGACCGTTCGTCTTAACGAACGTGATCACCGGTTGTTCCAGGTTAACGAACGTCTGTTCGTTTAACCGTTCGTCGTTTTCTTTTTCGTTAGATTTATTCCGCGATTTTCTGATCGCGATTTCAGATCTGATCTTCGTTCTAGTTTATTTTCTCGCTCGTTTATCGGAATCAGGTGATTCAAGCGCCTGGAGTTTCGTTTCGAAACCGCCGTTCCAACTAATCAACTTAAACAAGATTTTACTACTGTAAATTTTAACCTAGTTTCAATTTGCTAGAACCGAGTTGTTTTCTTCCGCCGTTGGATTTCCGTTGTTTTGTTCGGTTCGTTTTCTTTTGCAACCGGAGTTCTTAAGTTGAACTTTCTGGTTCGATCTTTTGTTCGAGTTTTACCTGTGCATTAGATGAGTACTTATTGTATGCTTGTTGTTTGTCTGCGATAGATCACCCGGAGTGCGCCGCCTGTTATTTCGAAGCTCTAGGTTTCGCGGATCCTCAGCAAGGCAAGTAACACTTTGATCATACCTTCTCATTGCCCAGTTTTATTGCATTAGATCAATCCTCAAACACATTGCATGATTAGGATCTGATTAAACTGTGGGATGGGAAGTAGTTGAGGTAGTACCTATTACCTGTTTTATTATGAAACCTTTGGGAGTTACTCTACGTTTGCTTATTATGCCATGCTATGCTAGTAGACGTGGATTGGGTGAGTGATATCCATGACAGATGTGAGTTTGTTAATATTAATGGTTTTATCTAAGGTGGCAACTTAAATACACATCTGGGTGGATTGAGGCACCTGGTTTCTATCAGGACTTGCCTGTTGTTTTTCTTTGGACCGCCACCCAGGCTCAAAGGGATCATAAGATCATTCATGCTAGTAACTTCCGTGTGCAGCCACAAGCCATTATGGGCTCTGGCATAGCTGACTAAGTCGTGCGAACTCTTATAGTGGTAGACTAGCTGATGTAGGGGTTGTAGGTTGGTACGGTCTATCACAACGTAAGGTGTGAGTGCTTCTGAAAGACTATGTCTCGGTCATCCGTCTCTCAAACATCATGCAGTGCGAGAAACCAACGGAGGCGATCGAGTCTTGTGGGGAAAAGTGCGCAAACCTCTGCAGAGTGTACAAACTAATCATGATTAGTCGTGTCCCCGGTTATGGACAACTTGAGTATCTAGTACCTGAATATCATGTGAATCTCATCATGTTACTTCTAATTAATATTGTTGGGTTTTAATTGTTCACTTAATTGGGATCGGAATGCTGTCAACCATTCTCGATGTTTCAACCACCATGATAGTTAAATAAAATCTATTCCTTTGCAGTAGGGAAAAATTGGCTTTATGCAAAATTGTAACCATAGAGCTTTTCCACCAGCCATATATGCATGTAGTATAGGCTTATCATTCATTATTCTCTATGTGTTACATTGCCAGCATATTCCATGTGCTGACCCGTTTTCGGGCTGCAACTTTCATGTTGCAGACTTTTCAAACGACGAGTAAGGTGCCTTTAGGTCATGGTTCTATACTTAGTGATGCCGTTGGAGTTGATGGACTCACTTATCTTCCAAGCCTTCCGCTGTTATCATTATTAGATGGCCTTAAGCCATATTTATTGTAATAAGTTCTCTTTGAGACATCGATGTAATAAGTGTGTGATTGCTACTCTGTTATAAATCCTTCGAAGTACTGTGTGGTGTCAGCATTACTGATCCAGGGATGACACCGGAGCAAAGAGACTTGACCATCTGAGGTCGGGTCGCTACAGAGATGGTATCAGAGCACAGGCTGACTGTAGGACACGACCACTAAGTTAAAGCCATAGATCACCATTATCCTCTCATTTTCTAACTCCTCATCTTTTCTACTCTTTTAGGATGACGGACGCGAAGATCAAGTACGCTCAAACGGATGAAGGCACACCTTTTGGATTTCACTTGAAGGAAGTCACCAAGTACCTGAACATTGGACTACCAAGCTTCATCGGGACCTTCAACGCCACTCTGCCTGAAGAGGAGCGCTGGAAGATTCAAGCTCATGTTCCGGGAAGGACATTCGCGCCAATCACGAAGCCCATAGATAGTGTTTTCAGTGCACCAACCTGGAGTCTGGGAAAGAGCATGGCAGCTCATATCACCATGGGACGCATTGGAGAAGTTGATCAAGAAGACCTCAAGCACACTATCTACCAGACTTGCGGACGCCGAGATGAACAATGGGAGATAGTCAGCATCAAGAAGGATAGATCCATTGCAGCTTTCATCCAGGAGTTAAACCAGCACATTCGACGCCAAGAGAACCAGATGTGCAATGATATGATAGAGTTGAAGAATGCGAAGGCAAGGATCATCGAGCTAGAAGGAGAACTGAAGGGTACACGCAAGGACTACATGGGCGAGATCGTAGCTCTAGCAAGGCACAATGTCGATCTCAAGCAGGAGATTGAAGAACTCAAGGAGAGATTAGCATCCAAGAAGGAAGACAAGTACGTCGCATGTCCGGACAACTACATCATCATCGACGACACCGATTCGGATCCAAGTGAACCCGACTTTGAAGACGAAGCTGGAGCAGACATCATGGAGTCTTCCACCGATTCAAATTTCTAGATGACCACCAAATATTAGTAGTATTTTCCCCCATGTATACATTATAGTTCGAGCACTTTTGCGATAGTTCTAGACCGTTTGTAAGCCCTTGTTTGAATTGAATGAAGTGATTTTGTGTGAATTTGTCTCATGTGCATTTGGGTAGTGTTTTCTCTTAGACCTCACTCTATTCTTAATTCTCGTCTCTTTCTAAACCCCTCAGATGCCTCCGAGACGTGACAATGGATTCCCACCGGAGCTCACCCAGTTGATCCAGCAGCAGAACCAATTGATGCAGTTGTTAGTCCAGAATCAGCAGAACAACAACAACAACAACAACAACAACAACAACAACAACAACAACAACAACAACAACAACAACAACAACAACAACAACAACAACCCTCCGCCGCCGCCACATGTTGATCACCTAGCCCGTTTCCTTAGGCTAAATCCGCCGGTGTTTTCCAGTAGCACCGAGCCGATAGTAGCAGACGGTTGGCTCCGCAAGATAGGAAGGGAGTTGACCACTGCAGGATGCACAGATGTTGAGAAGGTGAAGTTTGCCGCACATCAGCTTGACGGACCCGCGGCAGCATGGTGGGAGAATTTCACAGCCACTTACCCAGTTGACACTGTCACATGGGATCAGTTTCAGCAAGCTTTCCGCACTGCCCATGTTTCAGCAGGAGCTATGGCCATGAAGAAGCGTGAGTTTCGCAAACTACGCCAAGGAGGAAGGACAGTTGGCCAGTACGTTGACGACTTCAGCAAGTTAGCACGTTATGCCCCAGATGACGTTGCTACGGATGCCGCTAAGCAGGAGAAGTTTCTAGAAGGACTGAATGATGAGCTAAGCATGCAGTTGATGGTAGCAAGTTTCAACAACTACCAGGAGTTGGTAGATCGTGCCATCATGGTTGAAGGGAAGCAACAGCAGATTGAGAACCGCAAGAGGAAGTACGGACAGGGGAAGTATAACTCTGGAGCCCAGCAGAAGCCCCGTTTTACCCCTAAACCGGGAGTTCAGTTTCAGCATACCCATGGAGGAGGTAGTTCGCACAACCATAATGGCCACAAGAATGGTAATGGGAATGGAGGAACCAACGGCCAGAACCGTACCACCCCATCAACCCCAGCCAAGAGAGATCTGAGTCAAGTCACCTGTTTCAAGTGTTCAAAGACCGGACATTATGCCAATGAATGTCCTGAAGGCCAGAATGGAAATGGCAATGGAAGCTCTGGGAAGAAGCCGAACCCTTTTAATATGGGACAAGTGAACCACGTTAGCGTGGAGGAGGTTGAAGCTCAGCCTGATGCCGTAATCGGTAAGTTTTTGGTTAAGACATTTACTGCGCTTGTTCTTTTTGATACTGGTGCATCGCATTCATACATATCAAGGGGATTTGTGGATAAGTATGACCTGCCAACCCAAGCCCTTAGGTCACCCATGTTAGTAAGCTCACCAGGAGCGGAGTATATGGCTAGACGATGGTGTGATCGGTTACCATTAAGGATCGGTAACTATGTGTTTCCCTCAGACCTAATAGTATTGGAATCTCAAGGATTGGATGTGATATTAGGCATGGATTGGTTATCAAAGTATGAAGGGAACATTGAATGCGCTAGTAAGACAATCTTACTCACGACGCCAGAAGGAAGAAGGATCAAGTATGCATCTCGACATGCGCCCAACCGGACACAATTAAATTCCTTATCAGGAGTTGTACAGGAGGAAGTACCAGTGGTAAAGGATTTTCCTGACGTATTTCCAGAAGAATTGCCACGCATGCCACCGGATAGAGACATTGAGTTTTTGATTGAGCTTTTGCCAGGCACTGGGCCAATATTGAAGAGACCGTACAGGATGCCAGCACAAGATTTGGTGGAAATTAAGAAGCAGATTAAGGAATTATTGGATAAAGGTTACATTCGCCCAAGTTCTTCGCCTTGGGGATCACCAGTACTTCTAGTGGAGAAGAAGGATGGATCATTAAGGTTGGTTGTTGATTACCGTGGATTGAATGCAGTAACCATCAAGAACAAGTACCCACTGCCAATGATTAATGATCTGTTTGATCGTTTGCAAGGAGCTAAAGTGTTTTCCAAGATCGATTTGCGATCAGGGTACCATCAGTTGAAGATTCGAGAGCAGGACATACCCAAGACAGCTTTTACTACGAGATATGGATTGTATGAGTATACCGTTATGTCATTTGGACTGACTAACGCACCTGCCTATTTCATGAACCTGATGAACAAAGTATTTATGGAATTTTTGGATAAGTTCGTCGTAGTGTTCATTGATGACATTCTGATTTTCTCAAAGAATGAAGAAGAGCATAAGGAACATTTGCGTTTGGTTTTGGAGAAACTAAGGGAACATCAGTTATATGCCAAATTCAGCAAATGTGAGTTTTGGTTGAAGGAAGTAGGATTCCTCGGACATGTTATATCTGGAGAAGGTATAGCAGTTGACCCCACCAAGGTTGAGACCGTAACCGAATGGGAAGCACCCACGACAGTTGGAGAGATCCGGAGTTTTCTTGGACTCGCAGGATACTACCGGAGATTCATTGAGAATTTCTCAAAGATCGCAAAACCTATGACTGAATTGTTGAAGAAGGATACCAAGTTCAATTGGACTGAGGAATGTGAGGCCAGTTTTTAGGAGTTGAAGAAGTGATTGGTTTCCTCACCAGTGTTGATTCTGCCAGATCAGACCAAGGATTATGAGGTGTATTGCGACGCTTCACGTCGAGGACTTAGAGCAGTGCTTATGCAGGAAGGAAGAGTTGTTTCGTATGCTTCACGACAACTGAAACCACATGAATTAAATTATGCTACACATGATTTGGAGTTAGCAGCCGTAGTGCATGCATTGAAGACATGGAGACATTTCCTCATTTTAAATCATTGTGAAGTATATACAGACCACAAGAGTTTGAAGTATATTTTCACACAGAAGGAGTTGAACCTCAGACAAAGGAGATGGTTGGAGCTCATCAAGGATTATGATATGAGATTGCATTACCATCCAGGAAAGGCTAATGTTGTAGCTGACGCATTGAGCCGTAAGAGCCATGTCAATACATTGATGACGGGAGAAATACCAAAGGAGTTAGCCGAGGATCTTCGTGAGCTATGTTTGGAAATAGTTCCGAGAGGCTATGTAGCAGCGTTGGAGATTCAATCTACCTTGATGGATAAAATCAGAGAGGCTCAGAAATCTGGCAAGGAGATTGCTTCTATAAACAAGAAAATGAGCGAAGGAAAAGCAAAGGGATTTTGTGAGGATGAGCATGATACCTTATGGTTTGAGGACCGTGTTTATGTGCCCAATGACCCGGAGATCAGGAAGTTGATTTTGCAAGAGGCACATGATTTCACCCTATTCGATTCACCCAGGAAATACCAAGATGTATTTGGATTTGAAGGAAACATTCTGGTGGACCGGAATGAAGAAGGATATTGCAGCATATGTAGCAGTTTGTGATGTGTGTCAAAGAGTGAAGGCAGAACATCAGAAGCCAGCCGGATTGTTACAACCATTGCCGATACCCGAATGGAAGTGGGATAAGATAGGCATGGATTTTATCACAGGACTACCCAGGACGAAGGCAGGCTATGACTCGATATGGGTAATAGTTGACCGTTTGATGAAGGTAGCCCAATCAAGGCAGAAGAGCTACGCAGATTCTAAACGCAAGGAGACAGTTTACCAAACAGGAGACAGAGTTTATCTTCGAGTATCCCCACTTCGAGGAATTAAGCGCTTTGGAGTTAAGGGAAAATTAGTGCCGCGTTTCGTTGGACCGTATAAGATTTTGCAACGTATGGGAGAAGTCGCTTATAAGTTGGAATTACCAGAGGGACTGTCAGGAGTTCATGATGTATTCCATGTTTCTCAGCTGAAGAAATGTCACGCCGAGATGGCGGAGGTACCGCTAAGAGATACAGTGCCGCTTGAAGCGATTCAGTTGAAGGATGACTTAACGTATGAGGAGAAACCAGTCAAGATTCTCGATTATGCTAGCAGAGTTACCCGCAGCAAGGTTATCAAGTTTTGCAAAGTTCAGTGGAACCACCACTCAGAGGATGAAGCCACCTGGGAGAGGGAAGAAGATTTGCTCAAGGACCACCCTCACCTATTTTCTAGCCAACCCGAATCTCGAGGGCGAGATTCATCTTAAGGGGTGTAGGTTTGTAACATCCCAAATTTTCAATTTGGAATGTTATACATTAGATCATCATGCATATCATATTTTTCTTGCATTTTGGTCGATCCTAGAAATTTCACGCAACTCAAGGACCCTCGGAGGGAGTTGGAGATTTCGTAATTTTCTTATTTGAGTTTTCTCAAATTTTGAAAGGGGAACAATTGATTTTATTTATTTTATCTTCAATTATTTTTCCAATAACAAAAGTATGAGACGGGAATAATATGACTTTCCCAATTTTAGGAAAAATAAAGATTTAATAACTAAATCAAATTTTGGATTTTTCGGAGTTTATTTGCATTTTATTTGAATTAGGGAAAAATGCGTGTTTAAAAAAAATATTGCATTTGGCCCCGAATAAAAGTTCGTTTTGTTCGACTCATTTTAAGGAGTCGGGGAAAATTTACTTCGTAAATTTTGGAGTTCGTTTAGATTTTATTCTCTTCGTTTTTCTGCGCACGAATTTATTTAAAAAAACGCAGCGCCCAACTAGGCCAAGGGCCCAGCCGAGCCGGCCCGCACCGCCGCCTCCCCCGCGCGCGCGCGCCCGCGCAGCCGCGCCGCCGCCAACACCGAGTCCGAGGAATCCTCCTCCTCCTCCTCCTCCTCCTCCTCCTCCTCCTCCTCCCCCTTGCCTTGCCTCCTCCCCCAAGACACCTCTCCCCCTTTATATACCGCGCCACCCCCCTCTCCTCCCCAAGCCGCCGCGCCGCCCGCCCCGCAGTAAGCAGCAGCAGCAGCGCAGCCCCGCCGCCGCCGCCGTCGCCCAGCCGCCAAGCCCCACCGCCCGCCGGAGCCCCTCGCCGATGAGGTAGCAGCGCCGCGCCGCCCTTTTCCCTCCCCCGGTTCGGTTTTTTTTAAATTGTTTCGGTTTATTTTTCGTTTCGTTTTTTTAAACCCTAGATCGATTTTCCTTTTTTTCGGTTTTGTTGTTTAGCGAGCGTTCGCCGGACCGTTCGTCTTAACGAACGTGATCACCGGTTATTCTAGGTTAACGAACGTCCGTTCGTTTAACCGTTCGTCGTTTTCTTTTTGGTCAGATTTATTCCGTGATTTTCTGATCGCGATTTCAGATCCGATCTTCGTTCTAGTTTATTTTCTCGCTCGTTTATCGGAATCAGGTGATTCAAGCGCCTGGAGTTTCGTTTCGAAACCGCCGTTCCGACTAATCAACTTAAACAAGATTTTACTACTGTAAAATTTGACCTAGTTTCAATTTGCTAGAACCGAGTTGTTTTCTTCCGCCGTTGGATTTCCGTTGTTTTGTTCGGTTCGTTTTCTTTTGCAACCAGAATTCTTAAGTTGAACTTTCTGGTTCGATCTTTTGTTCGAGTTTTACCTGTGCATTAGATGAGTACTTATTGTATGCTTGTTGTTTGTCTGCGATAGATCACCCGGAGTGCGCCGCCTGTTATTTTGAAGCTCTAGGTTTCGCGGATCCTCAGCAAGGCAAGTAACACTTTGATCATACCTTCTCATTGCCCAGTTTTATTGCATTAGATCAATCCTCAAACACATTGCATGATTAGGATCTCATTAAACTGTGGGATGGGAAGTAGTTGAGGTAGTACCTATTACCTGTTTTATTATGAAACCTTTGGGAGTTACTCTACGTTTTCTTATTATGCCATGCTATGCTAGTAGACGTGGATTGGGTGAGTGATATCCATGACAGATGTGAGTTTGTTAATATTAATGGTTTTATCTAAGGTGGCAACTTAAATACACATCTGGGTGGATTGAGGCACCTGGTTTCTATCAGGACTTGCCAGTTGTTTTTCTTTGGACCGCCACCCAGGCTCAAAGGGATCATAAGATCATTCATGCTAGTAACTTCCGTGTGCAGCCACAAGCCATTATGGGCTCTGGCATAGCTGACTAAGTCGTGCGAACTCATACAGTGGTAGACTAGCTGATGTAGGGGTTGTAGGTTGGTACGGTCTATCACAACGTAAGGTGTGATTGCTTCTTAAAGACTATGTCTCGGTCATCCATCTCTCAAACATCATGCAGTGCGAGAAACCAACGGAGGCGATCGAGTCTTGTGGGGAAAAGTGCGCAAACTCTGCAGAGTGTACAAACTAATCATGATTAGTCGTGTCCCCGTTTATGGACAACTTGAGTAACTAGTACCTGAATATCATGTGAATCTCATCATGTTACTTCTAATTAATATTGTTGGGTGTTAATTGTTCACTTAATTGGGATCGGAATGCTGTCAACCATTCTCGATGTTTCAACCACCATGATAGTTAAATAAAATCTATTCCTTTGCAGTAGGGGAAAATTGGCTTTATGCAAAACTGTAACCATAGAGCTTTTCCACCAGCCATATATTCATGTAGTATAGGCTTATCATTCATTATTCTCTATGTGTTACATTGCCAGCATATTCCATGTGCTGACCCGTTTTCAGGCTGCAACTTTCATGTTGCAGACTTTTCAGACGACGAGTAAGGTGCCTTTAGGTCGTGGTTCTATACTTAGTGATGCCGTTGGAGTTGATGGACTCACTTGTCTTCCAAGCCTTCCGCTGTTATCATTATTAGATGGCCTTAAGCCATATTTATTGTAATAAGTTCTCTTTGAGACATCGATGTAATAAGTGTGTGATTGCTACTCTGTTATAAATCCTTCGAAGTACTGTGTGGCGTCAGCATTACTGATCCAGGGATGACACCGGAGCACAGAGACTTGACCATCTGAGGTCGGGTCACTACAGGCATAATTCAACTCATGCGGTCGAAGTTGTCGTGAGGCATATGAAACAGCTCTTCCGTCTTGCATAAGTACTCCTCCAAGTCCTAAGCGAGAGGCATCGCAATACACTTGGAAATCCTTACGTATATCTAGAAGAATCAGCACTGGGACCGTAGTCAGACATTTCTTCAACTCCTGAAAACTTGCTTCACATTCTTTAGTCCAATGGAACTTGGTGTCTTTCTTCAACAATGCTGTCATAGGTTTCGCAATTTTGGAAAAATTCTCAATGAATCTCCGATAGTATCCCACGAGTCCAAGAAACTGCGGATCTCTCCAACTGAAGTGGGTGCCAACCACTCAGTAACTGACTGAACCTTGGTGGTTTCTACTGCTATACCCTCTCCTGATATAACATGTCCAAGGAATCCAACCTCCTTCAACCAAAACTCACACTTGCTGAACTTGGCATACAACTGATGTTCCCTGAGCTTATCGAGAACTAAACGCAAATGCTCCTTGTGCTCCTCTTCATTCTTCGAGTATACCAAGATATCATCAATGAACACCACAACAAACTTATCCAAGAACTCCATAAACACCTAATTCATCATACTCATGAAATAGGCAGGGGTGTTGGTCAATCCGAACGACATAACCGTATACTCATATAGCCCATACCTTGTGGTGAAAGCTGTCTTGGGTATATCCTTTTCTCGGATCTTCAGCTGATGGTATCCTGATCGCAAATCAATCTTCGAAAACACTTTAGCTCCTTGCAGTTGGTCAAACAAATCATTGATCATTGGCAGTGGGTACTTGTTCTTGATCGTCACTTCATTCAACGCACGATAGTCAACAACCATCCTTAACGATCCATCCTTCTTCTCGACCAAGAGAACTGGGGCTCCCCATGGTGATGAACTTCGTCGAATGTAACCTTTCTCCAACAACTCCTTAATCTGCTTCTTGATCTCCTCCAGATCATTCATGGGCATCCGGTATGGTCTCTTCGATATAGGCCCGGTGCCTGGCAACAACTCTAGCAAAAACTCGATGTCTCGATCTGGCGGCACGCCTGGTAACTCCTCTAGAAATACATCTGGGTAATCCTTCACAACAGGCACTTCCTCCTGAACAACTCCCGTGAGAGAATTTACTTGGGTCCTCCTCGGCGCATGCCGGGATACATACTTGATCCTTTTCCCCTCTGGGGTAGTGAGTAAAATCGACTTACTGGCGCAATCGATGTTTCCTCCATACATCGATAGCCAATCCACGCCTAGTATTACATCGTATCCTTGTGACTCCAAAATAATCAGGTCTGAGGGGAAAACATGGCTTCCAATGGTCAATGGCATCTGAAAACATCCTTGACTTGCCATATACTCCGCTCCTGGTGAGCTTACTAACATAGGTGTCCTCAGTACTTTAGTGGGAAACTTATACTTATCCACGAATCCCCTTGATATGTATGAATGTGATGCACCAGTATAAAAAAGAACTATTGCAGTAAATGACTTAA
This sequence comes from Aegilops umbellulata, assembly GCA_032464435.1. Classification (NCBI taxonomy): domain Eukaryota; kingdom Viridiplantae; phylum Streptophyta; class Magnoliopsida; order Poales; family Poaceae; genus Aegilops; species Aegilops umbellulata. The sequence goes on along the minus strand of CP136055.1, from coordinate 239,620,150 downwards.
CCAAAAACTTATTGATAACTGCATCAGGCTGCTCTTCAACCTCCTCCATATTCACGTGGTTCACTTGTCCCCTATTGAAAGGGTAGGGCTTCTTCCCAGAGCTTCCATTGCCATTCCCATTCTTCGCTTCAGGGCACTTAGTGGCATAGTGTCCAGTCTTCCCGCACTTGAAACAAGTAATGTGACTTAGGTCCTTCTTGGCGGGTGTGGCTAGAGTGGAGCGGTTCTGATTGTTGCCTGCTCCATTCCCATTCCCATTCTTGGGGCCATTGTGGTTATGGGAACTCCCTCCATTGTGAGTATGGCCTCCATGGTTATGGGTCAATCCTCCCGAGTTCGGGGTGAAACGAGGCTTCTGCTGAGTTCCTGAGTTGTACCTTTCTTGTCCATACTTCCTCTTGCGGCTCTCAATCTGTTGCCGCTTCCCTTCAATCATAAGAGCCTTGCCTACCAGCTCCTGGTAGTTGTTAAATGTTGCCACCATCAACTTCATGCTCATCTCATCATTTAGCCCTTCTATAAATTTCTCCTGCTTCGCGACATCTGTGGCCACATCATCAAGGGCATAACGAGATAGCTTACTAAACTCCTCTACGTATTGAGCCACAGTACGATTCCCCTGGCGTAAGTTGCAAAACTCACACTTCTTCATGCTCATAGCTCCAGTTGAGACATGGGCTGTGCGGAAAGCATGCTGAAACTGATCCCAAGTGACATTGGTTATGGGGAAAGTGTCTGTGTAATTCTCCCACCATGATGCTGCTGGTCCATCCGAATTGGTGTGCGGCAAAACGCACCTTCTCAGCATTAGTGCAACCTACGGTGGTCAACTCCCTTCCAATCTTGCGTAGCTAGTCATCCGCAACTATTGGCTCGGTGCTACTGGAAAACACCGGCTGCTGCAACCTTAGAAAGCGGGCTAAGTTGTCAACTGGTGGTGGTGGTGGTGGAGGGTTGTTGTTGTTGTTGCCTTGGTTCTGGACTAATATCTGCATCAAGGTATTCTGTTGCTGGATCAGCTGGGTGATCTCCGGTGGGAAAACAAATCCGGTGTCACGTCTCGGAGGCATCTGATGGGTGTAGAGGGGAGAGATTAGAATAGAATGAGGTCTAGTGAGAAAGCACTACCCATATGCACATGAGACCAACACAATCATATCATGTCACTCAATCAATCAAGCAAGGGCATACAATCAGTCTAGAACTAACGTTAAAAGTGCTCAGACTACTACTATATACATGGGGGGAAACTACTGATCATATGGTGGTCATCTAGAAATATTGATCGGTGGAAGACTCCGTGATATCCGCTCCAGCTTCATCTTCATAGTCATCATCGCTACTGTAGGGGTCGGAGTCGGTGTCGTCAATGATGATGTAGTCTTCAGAATGAACTTCCTTGGGTTCATCATCTTCTCCTCCTGGCGCGGGGTCTCCCAAGAATACTCCTATCTTCCTTGTTAGATCATCATTCTTCTCCATGAGTATCGTCATTTCCTCCTCATATCCATCGCATGTAGACTTGAGTTCCTCTTCAAGCTCGGTGATCCTTGTCATTGCCTTCTTCAAATCTAACATGCTTGAGCACATCTGGTTCTCCTGCCGTCGAATGTGCTGGTTTAACTCCTGGATGAAAGCTGCAATGGACCTGTCCTTCCTGGTGCTGATCATCTCTCATTTCTCATCTCGGCGCCCACATATCTGATAGATAGTGTCCTTCAGCTCCTGTTTGTAGATTTCTCCAATACGTCCCATAGTAATGTGGGCTGCCATGCTCTTGCCAGGCTCCAGGTGGGTGCATCAAAGGAAACCTCTATTGGCTCAGTGACTGGCGTGAATGTCCTTCCTGGAACTTGAACTCGAATCATCCAGCGCTCCTCTTCTGGTAAGGTGGCGATGTAGGTCCCGGTGAAGCTTGGTATTCCGATGTTCAGGTACCTAGTGAGTTCCATCAAGTGTCGTCCGAAAGGTGTGTCTTCATCCGGTTGTGCAAACTTGTTCCTTGAGTCCGCCATCCTAAAGAGTAGAAAATGGAGAGAAGTCAGAAATGAGTAGAGAATAGTGACCTAGGGCCTTTCTTAGTGGTCGTGTCCTACATTCAGTCTGTGCTCTGATACCATCTTGTAGCGACCGAACCTATAACGGTCAAGTCTCTGTGTTCAGGGTCATCCCTGGATCGGTAATGCTGACACACACAATACTCGAATGATTTATAACAGAGTAGCAATCAAACACTTATTACATCGAATGTCTCCAAAGAGAACTTATTACAATAAATATGGCTTAAGGACATCTAAATAAGATAACAGCGGAAGGCTTGGAAGATAAAGTGAGTCCATCAACTCCAACGGCATAGCTGAGTGCATGAAAAATGACCTAGCGCACCTTACTCCTCGTCTGAAAAGTCTGCAACATGATATGTTGCAGCCCGAAAATGGGTCAGCACATGGAATATGCTGGCAATATAACACAGTAGGGCAATGAATAGATAAAAGCTAACACTACATGCATATATGGCTGGTGGAAGCTCTACGGTTATATTGTTTTGCGAAAAGCCAATTTTTTCCTACAACAAAGGAATAAATTTTATTTAACTATCATGGTGGTTGAGACATCATTGAGAAGGTTCCTCCAACTCAATCCCAATTAAAGTAATCATTTAACCCAACAAATTAATTTAGAGTGTTGAGATCAAATAAATAATTCAAGTACCAGATACTCAAAATTGTCCATAACCAGGGACACGGCTAACCATGGTTAGTTTATACACTTTGTAGAGGTTTGCGCACTTTTCCCCACAAGACTCCATCTCCTACGTTGGATTTATCGCACTACCTGGTGTTTGAGAAACGGATGACAGAGACACAGTCTTTCAGAACCATTAACTCTTTACTCTTGGTTGACAGTTACACCTACTTTCCCTCTACATCTGCTAGCCCACCACTAAAAGAGGTCACACAACATACTCAACTATGCGAGAGCCCATAATGGCTTGTGGCTGCACACAAAAGTTTCTAGCATGAATAATCTTATGATCCCTTTGAGCCTTGGTGGCGGACCGTAGGATGATCACACGGGTACTCCGGGATATCCTAGGACAACACTGGATTCTCCAGGTGCCCACAAGCAATCCACCCAGATGTGTATTAATGTAGCCACCTTAAGTTGAACCATTAATTACCAATCTCACATCTGTCATGGATACACTCAAACCCAATCCACGTCTACGAGCATAGCATTGCAATATAAGCATAACGTAGAAGTAACTCCCAAGGGTTTGAAAATAAACAGGTAATAGGTTCTATCTCAACAACTACTTCCCAAACCCACATTTTAAGAGATCCTACTCATGCAATGTGCGAGGGTTGTATCTAATGCATAAAAACTGGGTATGAAAAAGGTATGATCAATGTGTTACTTGCCTTGCTGACGATCCGCAAAACCTAGAGACTCGTAGTAGCACGCTTCGCACTCCGGGAATTCTATTGCAAACAAACAATAGCATACATAACCAATCAAGAAAAGATGCACATGTAAATCTCAAATAAGAATATCTAACCAGAAAGTTCAACTGAAGAACTCGGTTTGCAAAAAGAATCAAACCAAACGGAGCAACGAAACTCAAACTGCGAAAGAAACAAGATCAGATTACTATTCTAGACTAAAGTCAAATTTTACAGTACCAAAATCTTGTTAAAGTTGGTTAAACAGAAAGAAGGCTTCGAGACGAAGATCCAGGCGCTTGAATCGCCTGATTCCGATAAACGAGCGAGGAGATAAACTAAAACGAAAATCAGGGCATAAATCGCGATCGGAAATAATCGCGGAAAACCCTGGAAAAAAATTGATGAACAAGCTAACGAACGAACGTTCGCTGTCTGTGACTAACGGGTGAACGGCGTTCGTTAAAAAGAACGTATGGACGAACGTCCGCTATTTAACTAAACCGCAGAAAACCGAACCGATCTAATAAAAAAACGAATCTAGGTTTTCTAAAAAAACCTGAACGGTTAACCGAAAAAGAAAAAAACGGCGACGAACGGAGGCGGTGGCGGCTACCTCCGGCGGTGGTCCAGCGAGGCGGGGCGGCAGGCTCCGGCGTGGGCGGCGGCGGGAGGCGGCGGCGCGGCTGACGAGGCAGCGGCGGCCTAGGGTTTGGGGGCGCGGTGCAAGGTGGGCTGGGGCCTCGGGGCCTTGGGCCTCGGCTTATAAAGCCGGCCGTGTCGGTGTCCGAGGCAGACATGGCCCGGTAAGGCGGTTCACTTTTAAAAAAATTTCCGACGCGCAGAAAAACAAAGAAAAGAAATACTAAACGGACTCCAAAAATCCTAAAATAAATTTTGCCCGTCCTCTAATAAAATAACGGACAAAGTGAACATTTATTTAGGACTCTAACGCAATTTTGAAAAACACATATTTTTCCTAATTGAAACAAAATAGCAATAAAATCCAATAAAATTGTTTATTTTATTTTAATATTTTTCCTCCAATATTTCATTATTTTGGGAGAAGTCATATTATCTCCTCTCATATATTCTGATATGAAATATTTTGGAGAGAAAATTTAATAAAACCAATGATCCTTGTTTCAATATTTGATAAAGTTCAAATATGAAAAACGCGAAATCCCCAACTCTCTCCGAGGGTCCTTGAGTCTTGCAAATCATCTTGGGGGGTTGGAGGAGTAGAATCTGTAGAGGCCCTCCGTTTGGAAGGAGCACCTTTATCCACTGCCTTGCTAACTTCCTTCCGCTTTATTGATTTTGAATTGTCAAGTAAAACAGACAAGAAAAAGCAATAAAATTCACTCTTCAGAACTCATGCGTGCATGATACTGACAATCACTACTTTGATGTAAGGCAAACACATGATACCAAGATGGAATATGTACGAAAAACAGGACGACATGGCATATTCACAACTGTTTGTGTAAACTAAGCAGATGCCATTTCAACAAATAAGAAGCAATGCAAGCTATACACCACATGAAAGATGCAATCAATATGACTCTGCCAAGTTAAAAGCGTCCCATCATAAATGGCTTTTGAACAAGTTAGAGGCAGCGCATGCTATAAATCATATGAAAGATGCAACTAATATCGCACTGCATATACTAAAGGTGTCTCGTCATATTGATTGATGCGGGATACAAAAAACAATAGTTTTACGTAAGGGCATGCTTAATAGACAAATGTACTATGTACTAAAAACAGGAAGGCATGTCACGTTAATAGGTGTAATGTATAAACTAAGCAGAATAGCACATGCAGTTTAACCAGATTGGAAGAATTACAATCTAGACACCGTATGCAACATGCAACCACATATCACGCTGCCAAGTTAGAGCAAGCACATTCGATGCTCGTGTAGGGGAAATGTGGTAATCAACTACAGAGCTACGTTCACTATCTTCATCTAGCCTTGCTGTTTCTTGAGAATCATGTAGGGAGGCTGACGCTGCATTCTTTAAATGAGGATCTTTACTCACAGTAGTCCACTGGCTTGACTGCGTCATCATAAGTGATTGATGAGGGATACACAAGAACATTAGTTTGATGTAAGAACATGGTTAATAGACAGATGTACTACTATGTACCAAAAATAGGAAGGCATGTCATATTCAATGGTATAATGTGTAAGCTAAGCAGATGCAATTTAACCAAATTGGAAGTAATACAAGCTAGACATCCGGCTGGAGTGGTGAGAATGATCATCTAGGACCTGAGAGCCTGGTGGGAGGTTGACTGCTTTGCCACCATCATGTCTTTTTAGTTGGCTTCCAAGTGATGCTTGTCTGTGTTGGGCTTGTCACTGGCTCGGCCAGTGCCCTGACTAGCTATTTGTCTTCTGGTGCTCCCGGGATGGTGGTTCATGTAAAAAATAGCTTTCCTTATCTTAATAAAGACCGACTTCGGCCTTTCGAATAGAAGGTAGACACCATATGCAACATGCAACCACATATGACACCACAAAGTTAAAGCAAGCTGTCGGTGTCAAAACCGGCGGATCTCGGGTAGGGGGTCCCGAACTGTGCGTCTAAGGCGGATGGTAACAGGAGGCGGGGGACACGATGTTTACCCAGGTTCGGGCCCTCTTGATGGAGGTAATACCCTACTTACTTCTTGATTGATCATGATGATATAAGTATTACAAGAGTTGATCCACCACGAGATCGTAGAGGCTAAACCCTAGAAGCTAGCCTATGATCATGATTGTTCTTGTCCTACGGACTAAACCCTCCGGTTTATATAGACACCGGAGGGGGCTAGGGTTACACAGAGTTGGTTACAATGGGAGGAGATCTACATATCCGTATTGCCAAGCTTTCCTTCCACGCCAAGGAGAGTCCCATCCGAACACGGGACGAAGTCTTCAATCTTGTATCTTCATAGTCCAACAGTCCGGCCAAAGGATATAGTCCGGCTGTCCGAAGACCCCCTAATCCAGGACTCCCTCAGTAGCCCCTGAACCAGGCTTCAACGACGATGAGTCCGGCGTGCAGATTGTCTTCGGCATTGCAGGGCGGGTTCCTCCTCCGAATACTCCACAGAAGATTTCGAACACAAGGATAGTGTCCGGCTTTGCAAAACAATTTCCACATACCACCGTAGAGAGAATAATATATCCACAAATCTAATCTGCTGACACATTCGGTAGCATGCCATCATACCACGGCCCGGTCATTATTCGAATCGTTTTTCTCAATCAGCCTCGGTGCATATTGCGAGGCGGTTTCCTTGGCAGGTCTTTCGAAGCAGAGATCGTGTCCCCTTATCACGAGATTCTCATCAATACGGATGTGGGTAACCCAACTGCACCATCAATTACGGTTCTTGGCGAATAAGCGAGTTTACTAGGCAGGTGGGGCGTACAGTTTCGTCCGCCTTTATAAAGGGATAAGGGTTTCACCTTTTTCACCCACGCCTTCTTCCTTCTTGCTCATCCATTCTAGCGCACTCGAGCTTCAGCACCCAAGTTTGCGTGTTTCTCCTCAAACCGCTCCAAGCATGTACGGAGCGGGAGGCAAGTGGATGAAATCCTCCGTCACGAAGGAGGACATCAAAAAGCTGTGGGGAGCCGGATACTTGGCCGCGGATATCGCGCGCCGGCTGCCCAACGCGGGGCAGATCGTCCCTACTCCAGAATCCCATGAGAGGGTAGTTTTCCTCACCCACTTCGTCCGTGGACTGGGATTTCCCCTCCACCCATTTTCCGAGGCCTCATGTTCTATTACGGGCTAGACTTCCATGATATGGCCCCAAACTTCATCCTCAACATCTCGGCGTTTATCATCATGTGCGAGGCCTTCCTCCGCATCCGGCCCCACTTCGGCCTGTGGCTGAAGACCTTCAATGTCAAACCGAAGGTGGTGGGCGGCCAGCAAGCGGAATGCGGAGGCGCCATGGTGGGCAAAATGCCCAACGTCACAAGGCTCGAGGTCTCCTATGTGGAGACCATAAAGGGGTGGCAATCGGGGTGGTTCTACATCACCGAGCCGCGCGACACCAACTGGGTGGCGGCCCCCGAATTCCGATCCGGAATCCCCACGCGGCTCACTTCCTGGAAAGAGAAGGGCCTATCCTTGGGTCCTTCGGTGGAGTTGACTGGACTCCAGAAATGCATCCGGAACATGATAAGCAAGAAAATCAAGCTTTTCAACGTGGTCCAGGTCATGCTCTTCTGCCGGATCCTCCCGTGTCAACGACGGGCATTCAATTTGTGGGAGTTCGACCCGGCCGAGCACCAGACACTGCAAGAGCTCTTCGGCACGACGCACAAGGACGTCTGGAGGGTGCTGTTCAAGGGCGCTGAGGTGCCTCCACCCCTTACCGAGGACCGCGGTCTTAGCGCGAAGCGCCCTGCGAATCCGGTAAGTCTTTTATAAGATGTTCATTTTCCCCAGTTTGACCATGCGCGGGATCTAAACCCCCACGCCATTTTCCAGGACTGGGTCGAGATAGCGGAGCAGATTGACTATCCAGCCCCCCTGCCTAAAGATCCAGCAGATGCTCTCCTAACGGAGATGCTGGCTCCGGCACCTTATGAGGTGCCAGAGAAGAAGGCCAAGAAGAAGGCCACGGGGACCCTAAAGGGTCTCCGGCGTCAGGTGATATCGGACTCATTGTCCGATAACTCATAAGCGCACTCCTCCCATGAAGACGAGGAGCAGGAAGAGGAAAGTTCTCCCGCCCCCCAGCCGGGGGAGACAAAAAAAGGAAGGCCGCCCCAACCGGGGAGGCCAAAGGGTCCCAGAAGAGAAGGACCCTCCTTCCGGACTGCTCCACGACAGCCGCTCATAGCGACGATGAGTGGTTGCTGAGGGACAAGCCCCTGGCGAAGTCGTAAGTATCCGGATTCCATTGTAATTCATGGTATGTTTTATTGCACTGCATCTCATCACGTCGAACATGATTATGCAGTCCGCCCCGAGCCCGCATCGACGTATCTTCATCGGATGGTTCTCTGGACCCGTCGGATATGAACAGGGATTCACTCTCGACTGCCTCTTCCCCTCGCCCCACGGACAACGTCGAGGTGTTGTCTCAAAGGGCATCGAACCGAGGGGAGGTAGTCCCGGAGGCGCCTCGAGGCGACCTTCCGGACCCTGGGCGTAAAGGGAGCAAGCCTCCCGCGGGCTCCAAGTTTGGCCCCCAGCCGAACACTGCGCCGGAACCTCTAGTGGTTCTGGACTCCGGCAGGCGACCCCCTGTTAAAAGGGGTAAGCCGCCCATGCCGGTGGCCTCTGTGCATCCAGAGGCACCGGACAACTTGCTGGAAGCGCTTCGCGGCGCTTCCATTGACGAAGAGCACCGTACTATCATGAGTGCGGTGATCGAGAAGGTTCAGTCCGCCAAAAACGGACTAACTGAAGCTTGTGCCAGCCTCCTAACGGGCTTTCAGGTAAGTAGTTTGAAGGATAGGAAAATATTACCGCCTAGATAGTAGCCCCTGATGCTCTGTTTAGCGTTCACGAAGAAAAGCCGAATAGAGGATCAAATAATAATCACAGGAGTCTAATCATAATATGTCTGTGTGAATATGCAGGCTTCACTGCTGGCCGCTGCCGCACGTACTGCGGAGGTCGCTGCACTGAAGCAGGACCTTGAGCGGTCCGAGGAAGAGCTCGGTCTTGCCAAGAGGCAGCTCGAGGAGAGCAAAGGTAAGCAATACCTTGTCTATAAAAAAGAGATTTGGTTGCAAAATAATTGGATCAACATGAATATGCCAGGGGCCACGAACAAAGTGAAGACCCTGAAGAAGGCGCTGTCCGAGGCCGAAAACAAAGCGGCCAAGGAGCGCATCGAGCGAGAAAAACAAGAGGCCCGAGTAGGCGAGGTGCAGCAAGAGCTCCAGGCTCTCGTCAAGAAGCACGAGTCCTTGGAGCTTGACTCTAAGACGCGAGAGTCTGAGCTTGCGAAGGCTCTCGAAAGCGCAAAACATGCCAATGCCGAAGCCCAAAAGGCCCTCCAGGAAATTGGGGCGGTTAAGAAGATAGCGGTGGGTAAGGTATTCATTATGCAAAGCAAGCACGTGAAAGAAAATTTCTTCTTACTTACCCGAGTTCGGAGCTCTCCAGGAGCGTTCGCATATCTGCCCCGCTGTGTGTCGGATGCCGCGGAGTTCTACCGGGCCGAGGAGGGGAGCTCGACGGAGAAGTTGTTCTGGTCTCAGTATACTGGGACCAAACACCCGATGCCCTTGAGCAACCAGCTGAAGCAACTGGTCGAGCTCCAAAAGGTGGCCGAACAGGCCATGAAGGGCCTTATAGTCCGGATGTGGCCTGGTGATCCCCTGCCTAACAACTACTTCGGTTTGGTGAGGCGGCTTGTGAATGCCTGCCCCCGGTTTGAAGTCGTCAAGCGGTCCGTCTGTATCGAAGGTGCACGCAGGGCTTTTGCCCATGCGAAAGTGCACTGGGCGAAGATGGACACCGAGAAGCTGGTGAAGGAGGGGCCACCGCAGGGCAAGGAGCATCGCCACCCCGAAATGTATTATGATGGTGTCCTGAAGGGTGCCCGTCTTGTGGCGGAGGAGTGTGCCAAAGATGTAATTTTTGAATGAACGTGCTCATGTGATCCTGTAATGTGAAAACTAGTTCATTTGCGCTATGCAACGCTTTTCGAATTTAAAATATTACCTTCTGTGCGGCTGTTTATCAAATCTAAGAGTTGGCCAGTCGTCGGCTTCTGCCCCCATGCAACTAGTACTGGGGTGTTCGGGATAAATCTGAGCACTCTTTTTCCCATTTTTGGGTCCTCCGAGGGAGGTGCTTAGCGCAACGAACCAGGCAATCGGACTATAATGCTTTATCACTCTCACTTAGCCATAGAAGTCTACAATTTTAAATTTTGGCGAAGCCCTTAGTATTCGGAAGGCCAAATTTGGGGCACTATATACGCCTAAGTCGGACAAGGCCGACTCCTCGCCCGAAGCAGAAAAATTCTTTAAGGACTTGAGACCTCTCGAACAGCGACAAGCTCTCGCCTTATCATGACAGTCAGTTTTGGCTTTCTCTACTGAGGTGCTCGTCTAGAAGAACCGGGACACAATCGCAGTAGTTCTCCCAGTGCTACCTTAGCCGATATTGCGGAACGTAAGGTACCAAAACATGGGAGCTGGGCAAACCCAACTATTGACCCAAGACATGATTCGGACCTGATGCATATACTGCTATAAGTTTGGGGTGCCACACTGTCGAAAGTGTTCGAACTTCTCACGCCGTATTATGGGGTATACGAAAGCCCCTGGTGTACTGGCCATACCAGAATGTACGGGTGCTGATTGTCGTAAATAAACATATAAAAAGGAATAGATAATGCAATAATAGACTAATGATATGCATTGTTATTTAAAGAATACGTCGAAGCGTACTGATACAAGTAGTGCGATAAGCAAAAAATAGGACTATTTGACATGTCATACCCAAGGGCAAGCTGCGGACTGGTATTTAAAGCAGGTATTTCTTTCGTTATCAGAGACCACCTAGGGATTCCATTGTACGACGTAGCTTCCTGCCTCCTTGGTTGTTGTATTATGTGTCCGGCAATCGTACTGGCGGATAGGGCTTCTAGAGAGTAAGGTCCTGAAAGAGAAAAAGTGATGAAGGTAGGAAGCCCCTAGGGCAGTTGAGCCGCATTGCGGGGCGTGTCCTGATTGTGCCCGTGCCTATGCCCATGCTATTTTCAGTGCGTAATTATGTACGCACGACATGAATTTCGTTGCTTGAATGAGACTAGGACGGGGGCCAAATTGCTAGGCGAGCTCTGAACGTGCCAGGCTATCCTGCTGCAGGTTACTCCGGACTCGCTTGACAGTGTCCGGGGGCTGTATCGCCGAATTGGCGGTTCGCCTTAAAAGGTTGTTTTGTGCTTCTGTTGCGAGGGCCGCAGTGTGCTCCTTCGTGTGGAGCAAGCGCTCTGTGTTACCATTGACTGTTATGACCCCCTAGGTCCTGACATCTTAAGCTTGAGGTATGCGTAATGTGATATCGCATTGAATTTTGCGAATGCGGTTTGCCCGAGCAGTGCGTGATAGCCACTGTGGAACGGGACGATATCGAAGATTAACTCCTCGCTTCGGAAGTTGTCCGGATATCCGAAGACCACTTCCAGTGTGATTGAGCCCGTGGAATGGGCCTCTACACCTGGGATGACACCCTTAAAGGTGGTTTTGGTGGGTTTGATCCTCGAGGGATCTATACCCATTTTGCGCACTGTAGCCTGATAGAGCAGGTTCAGGCTGCTACCGCCGTCCATGAGGACTCGAGTGAGGTGAAATCCGTTAACGATGGGGTCTAGGACCAATGCAGCAGATCCTCCATGACGGATACTAGTGGGGTGGTCCCTGCGATCGAAGGTGATCGGGCAAGAGGACCACGGGTTGAACTTTGGGGCAATAGGCTCCATCGCGTATACGTCCCTTAGTGCACGCTCCCGTTCCCTCTTGGGAATGTGGGTTGCGTATATCATATTCACCATCTTCACTTGTGGGGGGAATCTCTTCTGTCCTCCCGTGTTCGGCGGCCGGGGCTCCTCCTCGTCATCGCTATGCAGCCCCTTGTCCATGTTTTCGGCATTCAACTTGCGGGCCTGCTTGAACACTCAGCATTCTTTGTTGGTGTGATTGGCTGGCTTATCGGGGGTGCCGTGAATTTGACACGAGCGATCGAGTATGCGGTCCAAACTGGACGGGCCCGGAGTACTTCTTTTGAATGCCTTTTTCCGCCGACCGGATCTAGGTCCTCTGAATCCGGCATTAACTGCCGTTATTCAGCATTATCGCTGTTGTTGTGGCGCTTGTGTCTGTTACGATGTGGTCTGCCATTAGCATCTTTAGTATCTGAAGTGCCTGGATTCCTTGATGTGTTGTTGCTGCGAGCCAGCCAGCTATCCTCGCCCGCGCAAAAGCGGGTCATGAGTGTCGTGAGGGCTGCCATGGATTTCAGCTTCTCCTGGCCGAGGTGCCGGGCAAGCCACCTCGTCATGGATGTTATGCTTAAATGCCACTAAGGCCTCAGCATCCGGACAGTCCACAATTTGGTTCTTCTTAGTTAGGAACCGCGTCCAGAATTGCCTGGCCGATTCCCCTGGCTGCTGAGTTATATGGCTCAAGTCGTCAGCATCCGGTGGTTGCACATAAGTGCCCTGGAAGTTGTCAAGGAATGCATCTTCCAAATCCTCCCAACTGCCGACGGAGTCTGCTGGCAAGCTATTCACCCAATGCCGAGCTGGTCCTTTGAGTTTTAGTGGGAGGTACTTGATGACATGTAGATCATCACTGCAAGCCATGTGGATAGGGAGGAGGAAATCCTCATTCCATACTGCGGGATCTGTTGTACCATCGTATGATTCAATATTTACGGGTTTAAAACCCTCCGGGAATTTGTGATCCATAACTTCATCAGTGAAGCATAGGGGGTGTGTGGCGCCTCTGTGCCGGGCTATATCACGACGCAGTTCATATGAGTCTTGTCTGCTGTATTCGGCCCGGCCGGATTTACTTTTAGTGTATCCGGCGTGACGGTCATCGTCCTGTGTTGGTGCGCACCCCCGTGAACCGTATATCGATCTTGCATGTTTTTGCCCTGCTTTCCAATTCATCTCGCAAGTCCCGCATGTTGCCCCGGGCCTTGGTATTTTTGTTTGAGTGGCGGCGGGGTTCAGGCTGAACTTCAGGCTGAAACGCCTCTCTATCTCGGCCACGCGGTGGCCGATCAGCCGCATCGTACGCTGGTGAAGTAGGTTTCACTGCTTCCTCCTCGAGTAGCGACCTGCGTCTTGGGTAACTCTTGGAGGGGCATTCGAGTTCGTATTCCTCGGCCGCCAGGACTTCGGTCCATCTGTCTGCTAGCAAATCATAATCGGCTCGAAGCAGTTGTTGCTTTTTCTTCAGGCTATTTGCCGTGGTAATAAGCCGGCGCTTGAAGCGCTCCTGCTCGATGGGATCCTCAGGCACGATAAATTCTTCGTCGCCGAGGCTCACCTCGTCTTCGAAGAGGGGCATGTAATTGTCATCCTCCGTTTCTCCATCTGCTGCCTGTTCTGGAGGGCTAGCTTGTTCATCCTCCTGCTCTAAATCTGGCTGGAGGGGATTGTCATCGTCTTCAGCACTATCCAGAGTGTTATTGTCTCTTGTGCCGGTATCATTGCTTTTGCTATGGCGGGACTTGGAACGGCGCCGCTGGCGTCGGTGCCTGGGTTGCTTCTTGGAGTGGTCATCCTCTGCTGTCTTGTCACCATTGCCTGCTTTGGGGGTATCCACCATATATATATATCATATGATGAGGGGGCGGTCCAGCGCCCTGTAGGCGGTGGTTCCTGTTTGTCTCCTGCATCGTCGTCCATACCGTCGATGTCTTAGGATTCAAAGTCGAGCATGTCGGTTAAATCGTCGACAGTGGCTACTAAGTGGGTGGTGGGTGGGCAGCGGATTTCTTCTTCATCTGCATCCCATTCTAGCCGAACATAATCCAGCCAAGGTTCTCCTGACAAGGAGAGAGACCTTAACGAATTTAGCACTTCGCCGAGGGGCGAGTGCTGAAAGATATCTGCGGAGGTAAACTCCATGATCGGCGCCCAATCTGATTCGATAGGCACGGGCATAGGCGGCTCAGAGTCCGTGGCCGGAGATGAACCAGGTGGTTTAGCATCACGGCTCTCGTGAGGGGTAAGGTCAGTATCCGGCTCTATCGCCGCTGAGAGTATGGACTCCATGGCGGGGTCTATCCACCCGTCCTTGGATGGCGCAATTTGCTCCGGATTGAAGGCCGGAGTAGTTGCCCAATACGACGGCAGAGCTATATCATGCTCGTCGTGTTCGTGCGGCGCACCTGGCATGGGCTCGAATCCGTCGAAGATCAAGTCTCCGCGGATGTCAGCAATGTAATTCAAGTTCCCGAACCTGACCTGGTGGCCAGGGGCATAGCTCTCGATCTGCTCCATATGGCCAAGCGAATTAGCCCATAGAGCGAAGTCGCCGAATACGAAGATCTGTCCGGGGAGGAAAACCTCACCCTGGACCGCATCATGACCGATGATCGAAGGAGCCATCAGGCCTTATAGTAACGGCACAGTGGAACTCTCAATGAAAGCACCAATGTCGGTGTCAAAACCAGGGGATCTCGGGTAGGGGGTCCCGAACTATGCGTCTAAGGCGGATGGTAACAGGAGGCGGGGGACACGATGTTTACCCAGGTTCGGGCCCTCTCGATGGAGGTAATACCCTACTTACTTCTTGATTGATCGTGATGATATAAGTATTACAAGAGTTGATCCACCACGAGATCGTATAGGCTAAACCCTAGAAGCTAGCCTATGATCATGATTGTTCTTGTCCTACGGACTAAACCCTCCGGTTTATATAGACACCGGAGGGGGCTAGGGTTACACAGAGTCGGTTACAATGGGAGGAGATCTACATATCCGTATTGCCAAGCTTTCCTTCCACGCCAAGGAGAGTCCCATCCGAGCACGGGACGAAGTCTTCAATCTTGTATCTTCATAGTCCAACAGTCCGGCCAAAGGATATAGTCCGGCTGTCCGGAGACCCACTAATCCAGGACTCCCTCACAAGCACCTGGGATGGTGGTTCATGGCGAGCGAGATCATCAACTCCAGAGCTACGTTTACCGTCTCCATCTGCTGACACTGCACCCTTTATAGCACTGAAATGTGTCTTGCCTAAGCCCGAAGCAAGCTGGAGCTGCTTCTCTCTTTTATTTCGTGCTTGTATCAACCGGTTGGCAGAGTTTGAAATACCCATGCATAAAAAAACAATAGTGACAATATATATGGGTGAAGTGTGTGCAGAACTAGTGCACTGTAAAAGTAGCAGATAGCAGGTGGCTGAAAAATAAATGACAGGAGACATATGATAGCTCTACAACATTGCATGGTAAACAAAGTTAGATTCTACTCCGTATGATTTTGTAATATATGAGCACAGGGATGGCTGGGAAATGCAGGTACTCCTCCAGCACACCTCCACATGTGGTCCTACCAAAATAACAGTCGACTGAAAATAAATAGGTCAGTCAATTTTTTTTATGAACCATTCAATCTATAAGGAACGGGTAGATGGCCTTCGTCTACCTCCCACCAGTCACTGTTGATGATCTTTCTCGAACCGCCAGCGACCACCAGCCCAGACCCCTACGTCCACTGCCCCGCCCTCCCCTCGACCTCACACCACCGCCGTGCTCGGCAGTGCCCACCGGCCATCCCTTTAATCCCGGCCGACCTCCAGATCGGGCGTCAGCAGCTCTAGGCCCCACACACCCCTAAGATAAACACCAAGGTGCTGCTTCCCTGGCATAATAGGCGGATAAGAGCCTGTTACGCTGGGGAATTCTTCCTTTAATTGGGAATCAACTGACCAGGAATTGAAATCCAGGGGGCGGCGGACCTCTAGCTAAGGTGAAATAGTATATGAGGAGAAACCTTGTGCATCGTGAGTTACTAGGAACATCTATTATCAAGAAGAAGCGGTCAACTAGTGTCTTCTGTGGGATGAATACCGTGCAAGTAGACATGTAAGATTTGCACGAATAAGGGAAGAGGAGTACCACTTCCGGTTGCCAGTGTTGTGTCCTCCAGATGTCGCGGTGATTTTCTTATTTTTACTGGGGGATTCGATGTTTTGGAGGAGGGTGGAGCCTTTGACGAACCCATGGCCAAATTGTTGACTGTATTGGCGTGGCTGTATGTCGGCAGAGGGGATGCAGATCCGAGGCGGCGAAGGATGGCGTAGCAGGAACAACTCCAGTGCGGTGGACGGTGGCGAAGTTGGAGCGGCAGCGGTGAGGCGCAGGATGGCGTGGTTGAACTGGCTCGGGTACGGACAGCTCGGCCTCGGCATCAACTACTAGCCATGGAGGGCGTTGCGGTTGAGGTTGCGGTGGACGACGGTGTCGGGGTATCGGCTCCGGCGTGATGGAGGAGAGCAGTGGTTGATGGGTGGGATGGGGTGGCGGACGGAGGACGCCTGGGTTTTGCGGCTGGTGGAGAGGTAGTTTTGGCGCCCACGGAGTATGAATCGGGAATCGGACGGGGGGCGGGGGGAGCTAAGGGAGAACCATGTTTCGGTCTGGGACACGCTTGTTTTTGGCTTTTTTGAACAGATTGGACGCACTTGTTTGAAATTTGGGGAAAGTACAAACTTTGCCCCCCTCTTAAATTTCGGACCTACTACGGGTCGGGGGTAGGATGGTAATCCCAGGTGTCCAATAGTGGGCGGGAGTGATTTCGGTCACGCGCATGTGTGCTTAAGCGGCCATTGTGTATGAATGTTTTTCGGAGGCGGTTGCGTGGCGTCTAGATGAAGCTACGAACCTACCCCGGTTTAGACCTTTGGACGTCCGGCCGGTAGGTTTCACGGGTCGGAGTTAGAAAAGTAATTTCCTTCTACTACCAAACATAGGTCTCACGCGGTTTCAAGCGAGTAGAGGCTCTTTTGGCGCTTCGTTCGAAATTTTGAAACAGAAGCATTCACGTTTAGAGTACTCTTGAACTTTGAGGATTGACCTAAATAGACAACGTTAAATTTGACCTTGTATGTTTGATAACCTCATTAAATTATGCGCTGCTTTTTGAAATTTTGACACTTGAAAATCCTATAACTATGATTATTTTGGAATGGAGGAGGTAAATTTGAATCTATTTTGTACATGACTATATATGCTATTATGTACAAAAGTAGAGTAAAGATTGGTGCCCCATAATTTAGGTATGATTTACAAATGCCATGATATCGAATTCAATTAATTGAATGGACTTCATGTTGAATTCGAATTTTTTAAACCACCTTAAGTTGAATTCAAATGTATGCTAGTTCATAGCTAGCTATTTATAATGTTCATTGTGTAACTTTCGTATGTACAATGTGCTTTACACACACAACATGAACTATACTCACATTTATATTCGATTGATAAAGCGATACATTGTCTGGAGTTCAAAATATCAACTATGTGGATCAATTATGTCGAGTAATAACATAGACATGCTCAAGTTCGATAGAATCTACATGTCTGATGGATCAATGACCGTTCCTTAAGCGAATTGCAAATAGCATGATCCCATCCTAATATTTGGATACTATTTATATTTTTTAATCAATGTGTACATCAGTCTTTACATGTAGTTTCACTCTCCATCGATGGTCTCTCACACATGCTCACACACTCTCTCCCGAGGTGTCTTCCTCGCAGACATGCTCTCGATATAACCCTCCCTCCCTCTCATAACCATTTACGACTGTTTTCACTAACCTTTATCACAAGCACTCTTCCTCTCACAAGCATACACACGCACAATCCCCATCGACCCTTTCTATATACATAGACCTGCCTACGTTTCTCCCATACGCACATTATCTTTAGGCCTGTCTCTCACGCATTGTCTCACACCTCTCTTCCTAATCGACGAGTATGATTCTAGCAGAGCATTCTGTAGGATGCCCCTTCAAGTTAGGTTGGATAAATAGTAATATCAGAGATAAGGGGTTACCTTAGTCTGAAGACCTAGGTTTACAAATCCTAGCCGGCTTTGTCAGTGGACACAGAGTCCTTCATGATTCTGCTATCTTTGTCTTGTACGACTAGTTATCCATGGGTCTCCCTAAATTCTTCACGGGCCGACCAATGTGGTGCAGGACGGAACCGAACCAAGGGCCTCACCTCTGCCCACCGGACCTCACGCAATGACACACCCTCTGCCCCAGGTCTCGTTATCTTCTCACACCCACATACCAACACAGACACCACACAAAAAAAATCTCCTCGTGCCTCTATCCCCTCCCCCTTGCACATACACACTCAGGGGCATCTCTCACCGTGACATCAGAATTCATCTCTCTCTCTCTCTCTCTGTAGACCTCTCTCATTTCTCGTGCTATCTCTCCCACGCCCCCCCCCCCCGCCGGCCCCTCTATCCATGCCTCTCTTGAATACGTAATACACACACATACCTCTCTAGGCCCTGCCAAATACATCAACTACACATTCACACATGTTACATCACATACCCCATTGATCTAAAAAGCCCTCTCTTCACGTTTATTTCGCATACAACATTCCTTTTGAATAAAGTGTGGCCAAAAAATTATTTTAGAATTTCTACATATATACAACATTACAAAGTTATATTTATTCTGCACCATGAATTTTTATATTTTTATACTATATATAAAATTAGTCATAATAAAGAGAAATGAAGAGCATCTCTCTCTCCATCGCATACACCCCCTCTACGCCCCTTTCACGTATGCACACAAACTATCTCCAGGTCCTCTAAAATTATGCCCCTAGCACATTCACACATGTTTCATCTTTATATCGTGATATATACAGTGACGATCATTGTATTTGAAGCGAAAGCGTGATACGTACATTGGACTTCAGAATCCACTCATTACTGTCACCATTTACATTTTGTGGTTATTATACAGTTATGGGATCACCCTACAGCTCTGTATTTGCTCGATACACGACTAGTTTACCAGTTCAACGCTCCACGTGGCACCTCTAGTGTTGCATCACATTATCTCACTACCATTGGGCCCACCTGTCAGCGTGTATCTACTCTACACTTATAAAAAACAGAGTTGGTGATGATGGTGTGCCTGCCATCCTGCAATATAGTCCATCCGATTTATATCTGACGGATAGGAAGGAAACTATGGCAATTTTGCAAAAAGGTACCCACACACCTCTCCACATTTGCAAATAAGTCCTTCCCTCGTTCATACTTTTCTCTCACAAGATAAACTACTCATACAAATGCATCTTGATGTTACGTGCAGCACACGGGCATCTTGCTAGTAAGAATGTAAACAAATGACAAAAAATATTGGACAGTGGTTTGAAGTCATGATCGCGGGCACAGCGGACAAGGTGGCCTTGTATTGGTATGCTGAGCCGTCTTTTTTAACACATATGAGCTGCTGTGGTGATTATACACACACACACGCATGCAGACGAACTGCATCCACGCAACACACACACGAACACATGCAGCCACGCATGCACGCAAAACTCACACATACACACGCAACCACGCATGCACGCAACACTCACACGCACACACACACACACGCATGCGCACACCACATGACCAACACACACTCTCATGCTCAAGTGCTCAACCTACACGTGCATGCGCACACATCAAGCCCTGACAGACACATACACAACCAGGTGGTTCTGTTGGGGAACGTTGCAGAAAATTAAAAATTTTCCTACGGCTTCACCAAGATCCATCTATGAGTTCATCTAGCAACGAGTCATGGGAGAGAGAGATTGCATCTACATACCACTTTGTACATCGCGAGCGGAAGCGTTCAACGAACGGGGATGAAGTAGCCGTACACACCGTGATCCAAATCACCGGAGATCCTAGCACCGAAAGCACGGCACCTCCGCGTTCAACACACGTATGGTCAGCGTAACGTCTCCTTCTTCTTGATCCAGCAAGGCAAAGGAGAGGTTGGGGAAGAAGACTCCAGCAGCAGCACGACGGCGTGGTGATGGTGGAGCCGCAGTACTCCGACAGGGCTTCGCCGAGCTCTTACGGAGGAGGAGGAGGTGTTGGAGAGGGAGAGGGAGGCGCCAGGGCAAAGGGTGCGGCTGCCCCCTTCCCCTCCTCCCTTTATATATAGGCCTTTGGGGGGGCGCCGGCCCTGGGAGATCTGATCTCCCAAGGGGGGCGGCGGCCAGGGAGGTTTCCCTCCCCCCAAGCCATCTAGGAGGTGCCTTCCACCACTAGGACTCCTCCCTTTTGGAACCCTAGGCGCATGGCCCCCTTTGTGGCTGGTTCCCCTTGGCCCATGCAGGCCAAGGCGCACCCCCTAAGGCCAATGTGGCCCACCGGGGCAGGTGGCCCCACCTGGTGGACCCCCGGGACCCCTCCGGTGGTCCCGGTACAATACCGATAACACCGAAACTTGTCCCGATGGCCGAAATAGCACTTCCTATATATAATTCTTTACCTACGGACCATTCCGGAACTCCTCGTGGCGTCCGGGATCTCATCCGGGACTCCGAACAACATTCGGGTTACTGCATATACATATCTTCACAACCCTAGCGTCACCGAACCTTAAGTGTGTAGACCCTACGGGTTCGGGAGACATGCAGACATGACCGAGACGGCTCTCGGGCAATAACCAACAGCGGGATCTGGATACCCATGTTGGCTCCCACATGCTCCACGATGATCTCATCGGATGAACCACGATGTCGAGGATTCAATTAATCCCGTATACGATTCCCTTTGTCAATCGGTATTTTACTTGCCCGAGATTCGATCATCGGTATCCCAGTACCTCGTTCAATCTCGTTACCGGCAAGTCACTTTTCTCGTATCGTAATGCATGATCCCGTGATCAAAACACTTTGATCACATTGAGCTCATTGTGATGATGCATTACCGAGAGGGCCCGGTGATACCTCTCCGTCAAGCGGAGTGACAAATCCCAGTCTCGATCCATGTCAACCCAACAGACACTTTCAGAGATACCCGTAGTATACCTTTATAGTCACCCAGTTACGTTGTGACGTTTGGCACACCCAAAGCACTCCTACGGTATCCGGGAGTTACACGATCTCATGGTCTAAGGAAAGGATACTTGACATTGGAAAACTCTAGCAAACGAACTAAGCGATCTTATGCTATGTTTAGGATTGGGTCTTGTCCATCACATCATTCTCCTAATGGTGTGATCCCGTTATCGATGACATCCAATGTCCATAGTCAGGAAACCATGACTATCTGTCGATCAACGAGCTAGTCAACTAGAGGCTCACTAGGGACATGTTTGTTGTCTGTTATTCACACATGTATTACGATTTCCGGATAACACAATTATAGCATGAATAAAGACAATTATCATGAATAAGGAAATATAATAATAATGCTTTTATTATTGCCTCTAGGGCATATTTCCAACAGTGTCCCACTTGCACTAGAGTCAATAATCTAGTTACATTGTGATGTATCGAACACCCATAGAGTTCTGGTGCTGATCATGTTTTGCCTTAGGGAGAGGTTTAGTCAACGGATCTACGACATTCAGATCCGTCTGCACTTTACAAATTTGTATGTCTCCATCTTGAACATTTTCACGAATGGAGTTGAAGCGACGCTTGATGTGTCTGGTCTTCTTGTGAAACCTGGGCTCCTTTGCAAGTGCAATAGCTCCAGTGTTGTCACAAAAGAGTTTGATTGGACCCGACGCATTGGGTATGACTCCGAGGTCGGTGATGAACTCCTTCACCCAAATTGCTTCATGCGCTGCCTCCGAGGCTGCCATGTACTCCGCTTCACATGTAGAACCCGCCACGACGCTTTGCTTGCAACTGCACCAGCTTACTGCCCCACCATTCAAAATATACACGTATCCGGTTTGTGACTTAGAGTCATCCAGATCTGTGTCGAAGCTAGCGTCGACGTAACCTTTTACGATGAGCTCTTCGTCACCTCCATAAACGAGAAACATTTCCTTAGTCCTTTTTAGGTACTTCAGGATATTCTTGACCGCTGTCCAGTGTTCCTTGCCGGGATTACTTTGGTACCTACCTACCAAACTTACAGCAAGGTTTACATCAGGTCTGGTACACAGCATGGCATACATAATAGAACCTATGGTTGAGGCATAGGGGATGACACTCATCTCTTCTATATCTTCTGCCATGGTCGGACATTGAGCTGAGCTCAATTTCACACCTTGTAGCACAGGTAAGAACCCTTTCTTAGATTGATCCATATTGAACTTCTTCAATATCTTATCAAGGTATGTGCTTTGTGAAAGACCTATGAGGCGTCTCGATCTATCTCTATAGATCTTGATGCCTAATATATAAGCAGCTTCTCCAAGGTCCTTCATTGAAAAACTCTTATTCAAGTAGGCCTTAATGCTGTCCAAGAGTTCTATATCATTTCCCATTAAAAGTATGTCGTCTACATATAATATGAGAAATGCTACAGATCTCCCACTCACTTTCTTGTAAACACAGGCTTCTCCATAAGTCTGTGTAAACCCAAACGCTTTGATCATCTCATCAAAGCGAATGTTCCAACTCCGAGATGCTTGCACCAGCCCATAAATCGAGCGTTGGAGCTTGCACACCTTGTGAGCGTTCTTAGCATCGACAAAACCTTCCGGCTGCATCATATACAATTCTTCCTTAAGTAAACCATTAAGGAATGCCGTTTTGACGTCCATTTGCCATATTTCATAATCATAGAATGCGGCAATTGCTAACATGATTCGGACGGACTTCAGCTTCGCTACCGGTGAGAAAGTCTCATCGTAGTCAACCCCTTGAACTTGTCGATAACCCTTAGCGACAAGCCGAGCTTTATAGATGGTCACATTACCATCCGCGTCTGTCTTCTTCTTAAAGATCCATTTATTTTATATGGCTTGCCGTTCAACGGGCAAGTCAGTCAAAGTCCATACTTTGTTTTCATACATGGATCCTATCTCGGATTTCATGGCTTCTAGCCATTTGTCGGAATCCGGGCCTGCCATTGCTTCCTCATAGTTCGAAGGTTCACCGTTGTCTAACAACATGATTTCCAAGACAGGGTTGCCGTACCACTCTGGTGCGGAACGTGTCCTTGTGGACCTTCGAATTTCAGTAGGAGCTTGATTAGAAGTATCTTGATCATCATCATTAATTTTCTCTCTAGTCGGTGCAGGCACCTCAGAAACGTTTTCCTGAGCTTCGCCATTTTCCGGTTCAAGAGGTAACACTTCATCAAGTTCTACTTTCCTCCCACTTACTTCTTTCGAGAGAAACTCTTTCTCTAGAAAGGATCCATTCTTGGCAACAAAGATCTTGCCTTCGGATCTGAGGTAGAAGGTATACCCAACAGTTTCTTTAGGGTATCCTATGAAGACGCATTTTTCCGACTTGGGTTTGAGCTTTTCAGGTTGAAGTTTCTTGACATAAGCATCGCATCCCCAAACTTTTAGAAACGACAGCTTAGGTTTCTTCCCAAACCATAATTCATACGGTGTCGTCTCAACGGATTTCGACGGAGCCCTATTTAAAGTGAATGCGGCATTCTCTAAAGCATAGCCCCAAAAAGATAGCGGTAAGTCGGTAAGGGACATCATAGATCGCACCATATCTAACAGAGTGCGATTACGACGTTCGGACACACCATTACGCTGAGGTGTTCCAGGCGGCGTGAGTTGTGAAACTATTCCACATTTTCTCAAGTGTGTGCCAAATTCATGACTCAAGTATTCTCCTCCACGATCTGATCGTAGAAACTTGATCTTTCTATCACGTTGATTTTCAACCTCACTTTGAAATTCCTTGAACTTTTCAAAGGTCTCAGATTTGTGTTTCATTAAGTAGACATACCCATATCTACTCAAGTCATCAGTGAGGGTGAGAACATAACGATAGCCACCGCGAGCCTCAACACTCATTGGACCGCACACATCGGTATGTATGATTTCCAATAAGTTGGTTGCTCGCTCCATTGTTCCTGAGAACGGAGTCTTGGTCATTTTACCCATGAGGCATGGTTCGCACGTGTCAAATGATTCATAATCAAGAGACTCTAAAAGTCCATCTGCATGGAGCTTCTTCATGCGTTTGACACCTATGTGACCAAGGCGGCAGTGCCACAAATATGTGGGACCATTGTTATCAACTTTAACTCTTTTGGTATTCACACTATGAATATGTGTATCATCACGTACGAGATTCTTTAAGAATAAACCATTAACCATCGGAGCATGACCATAAAACATATCTCTCATATAAATAGAACAACCATTATTCTCGGATTTAAATGAGTAGCCATCTTGAATTAAACAAGATCCAGATACAATGTTCATGCTCAAACTTGGCACTAAATAACAATTATTGAGGTTTAAAACTAATCCCGTAGGTAAATGTAGAGGCAGCGTGCCGACGGCGATCACATCGACCTTGGAACCATTCCCGACGTGCATCGTCACCTCGTCCTTCGCCAGTCTCCGTTTATTCCGCAGCTCCTGCTTTGAGTTACAAATGTGAGCAACTGCACCGGTATCAAATAACCAAGAGCTACTAAGAGTACTGGTAAGGTACACATCAATTACATGTATATCACATATACCTTTGGTTTTGCCGGCCTTCTTGTCCGCTAAGTATTTGGGGCAGTTCCGCTTCCAGTGACCACTTCCCTTGCAATAAAAAACACTCAGTTTCGGGCTTGGGTCCATGCTTTGGCTTCTTCCCGGTAACTTGCTTACCGGGTGCGGCAACTTCCTTGCCGTCCTTCTTGAAGTTCTTTTTACCCTTGCCCTTCTTGAACTTAGTGGTTTTATTCACCATCAACACTTGATGCTCCTTCTTGATTTCTACCTCTGCTGATTTCAGCATAGCATATACCTCAGGAATGGTCTTTACCATCCCCTGCATATTGTAGTTCATCACAAAGCTCTTGTAGCTAGGTGGAAGCGACTGGAGGATTCTGTCAATGACCGCTTCATCC
The DNA here is from genome assembly GCA_032464435.1 of Aegilops umbellulata. Classification (NCBI taxonomy): domain Eukaryota; kingdom Viridiplantae; phylum Streptophyta; class Magnoliopsida; order Poales; family Poaceae; genus Aegilops; species Aegilops umbellulata. The sequence goes on along the minus strand of CP136055.1, from coordinate 239,595,155 downwards.
GGGAGATTAACTTCCAGTTGAGTCAAGCGGTTGTGCAACTCAGACATTTTGAGTATGTGTTCACTGACAGAGCCATTTTCCTCCATCTTACAGCTAAAGAATTTGTCGGAGACTTCATATCTCTCGACCCGGGCATGAGCTTGGAAAACCATTTTCAGCTCTTCGAACATCTCATATGCTCCATGTCTCTCAAAACGCTTTTGGAGCCCCGGCTCTAAGCTGTAAAGCATGCCGCACTGAACGAGGGAGTAATCATCGCAGCGTGACTGCCAAGCGTTCATAACGTCTTGTTCTGCAGGGAGAATAGGTGCGTCACCCAGCGGTGCTCGTAGGACATAATCTTTCTTGGCAGCTATGAGGATGATCCTCAGGTTTCGGACCCAGTCCGTATAGTTGCTACCATCGTCTTTCAGCTTGGTTTTCTCTAGGAACGCGTTGAAGTTGAGGACTACGTTGGCCATTTGATCTACAAGACATATTGTAAAAATTTTAGACTAAGTTCATGATAATAAAGTTCATTTAATCAAATTATTTAATGAACTCCCACTTAGATAGACATCCCTCTTCTAGTCATCTAAGTATTACATGATCCGAGTCAACTAGGCCGTGTCCGATCATCATGTGAGACGGACTAGTCAACATCGGTGAACATCTTCATGTTGATCGTATCTTCTATACGACTCATGCTCGACCTTTCGGTCTTCTGTGTTCCGAGGCCATGTCTGTACATGCTAGGCTCGTCAAGTCAACCTAAGTGTTTTGCGTGTGTAAATCTGTCTTACACCCGTTGTATGTGAACGTTAGAATCTATCACACCCGATCATCACGTGGTGCTTCGAAACAACAAACTGTCGCAACGGTGCACAGTTAGGGGGAACACTTTCTTGAAATTATTATGAGGGATCATCTTATTTACTACCGCCGTTCTAAGTAAACAAGATGCAAAACATGATAAACATCACATGCAATCAAAGAATAAACGTGACATGATATGGCCAATATCACATAGCTCCTTCGATCTCCATCTTGGGGCTCCATGATCATCTTGTCACCGGCTTGACACCATGATCTTCATCATCATGATCTTCATCATCGTGTCTCCATGAAGTTGCTCGCCAACTATTACTTCTACTACTATGGCTAACGCGTTTAGAAATAAAGTAAAGTAATTTACATGGCGATTCTCAATGACACGCAGGTCATACAAAAAATAAAGACAACTCCTATGGCTCCTGCCGGTTGTCCTACTCATCGACATGCAAGTCGTGATTCCTATTACAATAGCATGAACATCTCATACATCACATATAGATCATTCATCATTCATCACAACTTTGGCCATATCATATCACAAAGCACTTGCTGCAAAAACAAGTTAGACGTCCTCTAATTGTTGTTGCAAGTTTTACGTGGCTGAATTAGGGTTCTACAAAGAACGTTTTCTTACCTACGTGAAAACCACAACGTGATTTGTCAACTTCTATTTACCCTTCATAAGGACCCTTTTCATCGAATCCGCTCCAACTAAAGTAGGAGAGACAGACACCCGCAAGCCACCTTATGCAACTAGTGCATGTTAGTCGGTGGAACCGGTCTCACGTAAGCGTACGTGTAAGGTTGGTCCGGGCCGCTTCATCCCACAATACCGCTGAAGCAAGATAAGACTAGTAGCGGCAAGAAGAGTTGACAACATCTACGCCCACAACAAATTGTGTTCTACTCGTGCAATAGAGAACTACGCATAAACCTGGCTCATGATGCCACTCTTGGGGAACGTTGCAGAAAATTAAAATTTTTCCTACGGTTTCACCAAGATCCATCTATGAGTTCATCTAGCAACGAGTCATGGGAGAGAGAGATTGCATCTACATACCACTTTGTAGATCGCGAGCGGAAGCGTTCAACGAACGGGGATGAAGTAGCCGTACACACCGTGATCCAAATCACCGGAGATCCTAGCACCGAAAGCACGGCACCTCCGCGTTCAACACACGTACGGTCAGCGTAACGTCTCCTTCTTCTTGATCCAGCAAGGCAAAGGAGAGGTTGGGGAAGAAGACTCCAGCAGCAGCACGACGGCGTGGTGATGGTGGAGCCGCAGTACTCCGACAGGGCTTCGCCGAGCTCTTACGGAGGAGGAGGAGGTGTTGGAGAGGGAGAGGGAGGCGCCAGGGCAAAGGGTGCGGCTGCCCCCCTCCCCTCCTCCCTTTATATATAGGCCTCTGGGGGGGCGCCGGCCCTGGGAGATCTGATCTCCCAAGGGGGGCGGCGGCCAGGGAGGTTTCCCTCCCCCCAAGCCATCTAGGAGGTGCCTTCCACCACTAGGACTCCTCCCTTTTGGAACCCTAGGCGCATGGGCCCCTTTGTGGCTGGTTCCCCTTGGCCCATGCAGGCCAAGGCGCACCCCCTAAGGCCCATGTGGCCCACCGGGGCAGGTGGCCCCACCTGGTGGACCCCCGGGACCCCTCCGGTGGTCCCGGTACAATACCGATAACACCGAAACTTGTCCCGATGGCCGAAATAGCACTTCCTATATATAATTCTTTACCTCCGGACCATTCCGGAACTCCTCGTGACGTCCGGGATCTCATCCGGGACTCCGAACAACATTCGGGTTACTGCATATACATATCTTCACAACCCTAGCGTCACCGAACCTTAAGTGTGTAGACCCTACGGGTTCGGGAGACATGCAGACATGACCGAGACGGCTCTCGGGCAATAACCAACAGCGGGATCTGGATACCCATGTTGGCTCCCACATGCTCCACGATGATCTCATCGGATGAACCACGATGTCGAGGATTCAATTAATCCCGTATACGATTCCCTTTGTCAATCGGTATTTTACTTGCCCGAGATTCGATCGTCGGTATCCCAGTACCTCGTTCAATCTCGTTACCGGCAAGTCACTTTTCTCGTATCATAATGCATGATCCCGTGATCAAAACACTTTGATCACATTGAGCTCATTGTGATGATGCATTACCGAGAGGGCCCGGTGATACCTCTCCGTCAAGCGGAGTGACAAATCCCAGTCTCGATCCATGTCAACCCAACAGACACTTTCAGAGATACCCGTAGTATACCTTTATAGTCACCCAGTTACGTTGTGACGTTTGGCACACCCAAAGCACTCCTACGGTATCCGGGAGTTACACGATCTCATGGTCTAAGGAAAGGATACTTGACATTGGAAAACTCTAGCAAACGAACTAAGCGATCTTATGCTATGTTTAGGATTGGGTCTTGTCCATCACATCATTCTCCTAATGGTGTGATCCCGTTATCGATGACATCCAATGTCCATAGTCAGGAAACCATGACTATCTGTCGATCAACGAGCTAGTCAACTAGAGGCTCACTAGGGACATGTTTGTTGTCTGTTATTCACACATGTATTACGATTTCCGGATAACACAATTATAGCACGAATAAAGACAATTATCATGAATAAGTAAATATAATAATAATGCTTTTATTATTGCCTCTAGGGCATATTTCCAACAGGTTCCCGCGCACAGGTTGGAGTCTTATCGCGCCTGCGTAAATTTGTGTTTATCTGACATTTTTCCTATGCGAACTGACAGGTGGGACCCACAAGGAATGTGGTCAACTTAACTAGTCAACATGGTGCCACGCAGACTATTTGTCTGGTCAACAGAGTGCAATCCGATGCTGAACGGTGAGCAAGTGACCGTATAATCACCGCAAAACGTATATAGTGACCATAATGAGCATATTCTGAAGTCTGGTGACCGTATTACGCTTTTCTCTCTATAGGCCCTCCAAAACTACATCTCTACCCGTTCTCGCATGTTACATCTAACAACTATGCAATACAACACTACTACTATGCTCTAACACAATAAATCATATGTGTTCTTAATTTTAATAGATATCATATTGTTACTTAATTATTCAGTTTGCATACATTAAAATTGCCTTTGAAATGTATGGCCAGTATCATCGACTGCGCGGGAAAAATCCTGCCCTTTCCTGTTTAATCGGGTTTGTATCAATGGATCATGCGAAACAGCAAAACTATAGTACTATAGCACTACAGTACAAGTAATAGTTCACTGGGCCACCGTGTCGTGTACTCCTCCGTCGTAAGAGTGGAGCGCTCGCTTTCATAAATGTTCTAGTCCCTCTCGCCGACATGTGGGACATCAAGCTACCGGGTCCACATGCCATACCAAAATACACTGCAGAGCAGCAGGGGTGAAGCACCCCAGTCATGGCGCCGGCGTAGTAATGAGCAATGAGGCGTCAAATCACAAAGCTGCACCTTTCCCGCAGTTAAGTTAGAGGGACGAAGTAATAATGCTAAAAAAATAAGTTGGAGGGATGAAGCAACCATCATTTCACTTGTTGCTGAATCTGCTTCTCCCTCATCTTCTTCATGTTAACCACGTGTTGCTTCCATCGTTGTTCTGCCTCATGTGGGACACGGATCGGCTTGGTAAAGCACTCACACGTGGGACCGCATGTTACCAAACCGCCAGGCCAATGTCCTCTAAAAATAAGAAACCTCCACTGCCATCCGTGCGGCAAAATCACCTCCTTTTTACTAATCTTGATTCTATATTTTTGGGATCAATATAATTGAGATTTGATAGCACACAGTAGCAAAACTAAGTGGTACGGTTAAGGGCATCCACAATGTGTAGCCAAATGTGAAAATAGCATTTGGCATCGATGGGAACCATTGTGGATGGTGCTGCCAAAGCCAAAAACATGGAACCAAAGCTCCCTGATTGATTGATTGAAGGAATAGAAAAATGCAAAGTCTCTCCTCTTTCTCCCATGCTTGGACGCATGTATAGTACAGAGCACATAGTCTACTCCCCTGTCCCTTCTATCACAAATCACAAAGCAGTGAGGCGTCAAATCACAAAGCACAGATGAAGCAACCATCATTTCACTCTTTGCTGACTCCGCTTCTCCATCGTCTTCTTCGAGAAACCACCTCACTGCACTAAGCTGGACGGATGAAGCTATTGTTTACTATTACTAGTACATTTACATGTCCTTTGTTTCAACAGACTTCCTGGATTCAAATAAGGTGGTTGTCTCAGCTTGCAGGTGGCACTTGCGAACGACTTACCGTGGTCTCCCTCAATGGTGTTCTCCGTCAAACGCACTTCGCCAAACCACAATGTTCGAGATATCGTCGATGTCACCGCAATGGGGAAGGAAGTCAAATAGTTACTACCTCCATTTTTTTGTACACAAGGCCAGTCTATCAAAATTACAATTTGCAGAAGGCCACTAACACTAATCAAGGAAAAATTGATGGGGTCCGCCTCGTACTAGCAACCAAGGACATTAATATACCCTGGCATGCATGCGGAAGTGAGAAGGTTGGTTTGCATGGCGCTGCATTAATCAAGCGATGAGGAGTGAGATGGTTAGCTCTTTGGGCTTTGGAGAAAAAATACGCATTAATTGACATGTCAAACGAGGATTTGTATTGATTAATCCCGCGAAGGAAAACCCCGCCTTTCTTTTTTAACACTAGTACTCCTACGTACGTACTTGTATCCTGTTTGGGTCTAGGCCTTGCATTGCCATACTTCGCCACACATTTTTGCCAAGCTTGCCTAAAGTTTTCAAAATGAAAAGGAGGTACACTTGCGCACGGCTGTCGCGGTTGCACCGCACCCTCACACGGTCGCACTGCATGCCGCGGTCGCACCGCACCCTCACACAGTCGCTCCTGCACGCCGCAAACCCAACCAAAGGAACACACCCTCACTGACACGTGCTACTGCATGTGATGAAACCAAACTCAGCCATCCTATCGCTGACATATACTTTTTTCATACAATATGTTTACCCAACCGCATGTTGGGGAAGATCCGTATGGCCAGTGCGGTGGTCTGTTGGGGAAGAAGAAGAAGAAGAGGTGAGGAAGAAGGGTTAGGAGACGTAGGATATTTATCCAACTGCCTGAAATGGTCGACTGGCCCAAATGATGAAAGTCAGGCGACTTGCATAAATATATGTTTTTATGCAGCAAAAGATCCCTAAAAACAACAACATAAAGAAACACTATCACTGCTCGCGGAACGAGACGTCCTCGTGATCTTTGGCTGTCGGCGCGAACCAGCCATAGTTGCTGGCGTGTGTCTCCACACAGTGGTTGTCCTTAGCCTCCAACTACTCGTTCACGCGGAGCGTGCTAGCGCTCTGCATGGACGAGAGCACCGCCCGGTTCAACTCTAGGACATCCGGTTCCGCCTGCAGGAGGGCCTCGATGGCAGCAGCATCTGTGTGCTCCGCGTCGAGTTGAGCCTGCGCCGCCCGGTTCAAGTCCAGGATGTCCGGTTCCGCCTGCAGGAGGGCCTCGATGGCAGCGGCATCCGCGCGCTTCGCGTCGAGTTCAGCCTCCGACGCCTGGTTCATATTCACGACATCCGGTTCCGCCTGCAGGAGAGCCTCGATGGCAGCGGCATGCCCGCGCTCCGTGTCGAGTTGAGCCCTCGCCTCCCGGTCTCCCTTTAGTATCGCCAGGTTGAATCGTTGGTCCGCCTGCACCATGGGGACCCAGACGCCGACACGAAGTCGACGCCCATCGTCTCATATGCATCAGGGGCCTTCTGGGCCGCAACCTCTTCCATGAACATTGGATCGGCTTCCTCCTCGTAGCTTGGATCCAGAGAACTCGGGGATTGGCCCGCCGCAAAGCGAGCTTGGGAACGGAGGTCTATGGCGCCGACCGCCGCCGCGATTTCTGCGCGGCGCTCCGGCGACAACATCTTGTAGTACGTGATCTTGCAGCTCACCATGGCTTTCCGGCGAACTAGGGGACGCTTGATGCGGGCTAGGGGATCAAAAGGTTGGGGAATGGGCTGGAGAGGAGGTGTGGTTTTGGGGTAGTGGCTGGCGTAGGCCGAGCAGCGAAGGTTCTGGTGTGAATAGTGGTTCCGGTGACGACCGGTCAATCGGTTTTGACTGTACATCGCTCTTGTCGCGTTAGTGTTGCACCCCGGCATGCTGGACCCTCCACATTGCTCATCGAATGGAACGTGCTTCGTCTTGCATTTTCGCTCGCTTGTGGGACCACAGTTGAGAGAAAACTGACGTCCCTCCCCCACACGCGCGGCATTTATACTACTACTCCCTCCATTTTATGCTGAGTAAATAAACACAGAGGGAGTATACTACGGATGAGGATCCCCTGACGTGGCCTAACCCATTAAGTAACTGACATGCGGGGCCTAGAAAGCATGCGGCCCGCCAGTAACTGACCGAAAGGGAGGGTAAGGCAGGGATACCTACGTCAGAGGATCCACTTCCACTACTACTCCCTCCTTCCATCAATACAGGACCTAATGCATTTTTCGAGGCTAACTTTGACCAAATGTTAGAGTATGACATGCAACTTACACAAAGCGTACGATCAAATTCATATGTGAAAGGAACTTCCAATGATATAATTTTCACATTATACATCTCATGTACTATTAATCTTGTCAATAGTCAAATGCAGTTTTGAAAAATGCATTAGAGCACGGTTAATAATGTAGCCGGCTGTTGGGTATAAAGAGATGCCACCTCACTTAGAGCCATCATAAAAAAATACTCATATGAGCATTTGATCTTTACATGGTTAAGTAATAGGTTGGATCTTTGAACGGCTATTAGGTTGGCTCTAAGCATTTAGTATTTGCATGAGCAAGGTATATGATTGGAAGAGAGTTGCATGCATACTATTTTTTCTTGATCTGTGTGTTATAGCCGGGCTGTAGAATAAGAGCCCGCTTCACTCTCTCCTCTCTTCTCACTCCTCCAAGTAGGATTTTAGTGACATGGCAAGTCTTATAGCCTGCTGACTAGGCCTTATTAGACTTGCTCTTAGGCCCTATATAAATGGAAGGAGGGAGTACTATGAGCACTTCATACTCTACTACAGATGTTGTCAGTACTCCACTACTACTATTGGATAGGGAGCTTAAAAAAGTTACTATTGGACTGGCTATACGTGGCGAAATCCTAGTAGGAAGAGCATGCACGAGAACAAGCACATTCACATGGTTGAAAAGAAATTGGAAACCATCTCTATTTGAATACAAATCTAGGAGTACATACGAATCTAACAATATTGATTGGGCATTGTTGAATGTTGATACTTTTTTCTGTAAGTTTGATCAAAGTAGAGATACTTTGACTACACATAAAACTTATATGTAAACTAGAAAGTATCGAAGGGAGTTTATTATACATTCAAAAGCGAAACGAACATTGAATACCCTTTATACATGATTTGCGGATGCTATGATCACCGGTTCAAAATTTTGAATCTGCCTTAGGTATCACACATGCACCCACTCATTCTCTCTCAATTTCATCTCGGGGTCCAAAGATCGATTGAAAGAGGACTAGGGTGGGTACAATAAGTTCGTTTCGCTTATGAACGTACAATATACTCCCTCTAATCCCCACAGACCCCACCCCCCACGCGGGTCATTTCTATCATATAAACAGACTAAACCTTTATCTCCTTGCACGACACGCAATTGATCTTCAACATCAATCGATCTCGTCAAAATGTGTCGGGGAATGAAGCGAATGGGATGTCAAAACTAAGACTGGAAGAGACACGTAGTGGAGGCAAAGTGAAATTTTAAATGAACCATTTGTTTGTATGCATGTCAGACAAATTACAACATTGGAAATACAAGCATGGTCTAGGCCCACGTGCGAATGATACTCAGCGGAATGTTCAAATGAGGCATGCGGGAGGATGGACTCGACCTGAGGGCAGCATGATCGATGGAGAAGAGGGTTGGAGAGCAATGAGCAATGAGCAATAAGCAACGCCACATGATTATACTTGAATGGCTCAAATAAACAATGAGTTGTCTCATTTTCCCTTCCGTCTTGGTCACGGAGTAAGATACTCCCTCTGTTTTTATTTACTATACATATTAGGTTTGATTGAGTCAAACTTCATAAAATTTGACCAAATTTATAGAAAAAAATATGAACATTTACAATAGCAAATCTATATGATGTGAAAGTATATTCAATAATGAATATAATGGTATTGATTTGTTATTGTATATGTTATTATTTCTGTCTATAAAATTTGTCAAAGTTTACAAAGTTTAACTTTGAGCAAAGCTAAAATGTGGAGTAAATAAAAACAGAGGGAGTACGCAGGGACTAGTATAGTTACTACTGCTTGAACATGGTAAGTTGGATCCCTAAATGCGGGCATGGACCGGGCACACCTCAATTATTCCTTTAAATAGTCGGACACCTACATTTAGCACATCATCCGGCTACTTAATCGAGTGTTACGCTTCACTAGTTGAAAAGGAAAAGGGTGGTACCGTACCCAAAACCACCACACTTGGGGCTAGGGTAACAACTTGGTACTGTACCACATTTGAACAAGGGCACAAAAACCACCTGTAGTGTGCCTAATGTGCAACGCGGAGCACTGCCGCTTGAATTTGTCCGGGAAAACAGGGAAACCGACATGTGGGGCACACCTGTCGGGACGACGTGGCGCAGACTAGTCCAATGGAGGAGCTGGCCCACGACCTCCTCGCCACCGACAACCGTTGATGTGGGTCGTGGGGGCCAGCAACGTGGCGCAGCTCCCGCACCGCCTTTGGACACGGCGACTGCGGTGAGCGACACGCTCATTATCGCTAGACACGGTCGGCTTCAGCATGCTGAGGGTGGCGTTAGCGTTGTGGCATGACCATCATATCAACACCCAGCTCGTCGAGGATGCACGGGGAGCCGAAGTGCGCACGCGCCGTGCCGCGTCCGCGGAGTGGTGTAGCGCGGCCAACTGCACCCCCAGGACCTGAGACCATGCCGGGTCATCTTGCTTTTTCAATGACATGTGGGGATCACATGTGAGCAAAGGGCATCTCCAACGTTGCCACAACCGCAGCTGACTACCCTGGCACACCAAAACCCCTCGTCCCTCGCGCCGTCGCGCGGTGCGTTCCCAGCCGGTGCCAGCTGCCCGCATTCATGTCGTCCGTCCGTATGCCGTCGTTAAGAGGCTCGGTGCCCTAGGAACCAACTCCAGTGACTTAATGACGCACCCGGATGCTTGGCCTCACCGGAATGCGCTACTTAAAGCGGCAACACCCAGCTAAACTCCACACCATAGCGCACCGTCTTGCTACCTGGCACCACATCTGCCATGACCGGCGTGAACACTCTACGGGAGAGCTTGTCTTAGGGGATGAAGCTCGATCGTCGCCGCCCTCGCTCAAGTCGCCGCTCGCAACACAATAGCGGCATAGCCGGACGCAGACGTCCAACGTCCGGCACCACCGAGGTCGGGGACTCCTCCGAGGATGAGTAGGGCATGGGAGGCGGCAGGGCATGGCGTGCCAACTGGGCGGTCCGTCTCCCGTGTTCTACTCTTCCTCGTTGGAGACCGCACCTTCACTTCACGGGTCTTGAACCCCGCCCCCGTACATGGAGATCACCGATGGAGGACGTCGGTCACCGCCATAGAATAGGTTTAGGGTCGGGTTTCTTTTATTTTTCTGTCCTATAAAAGTTCGAAATGTAATGAAAATCTGCCATGTTTGCATTAATCTCATTCGGTGTATATGAACTTCCACAATAATAGTAAGATACTCCAATAGTATATTGTAGGAGTATATGGAATGATGATTCATTTTTGTGTGTATAAACTTAGAAGGTTTGACCCGAGACAAAGCTAACATGCGAAGTAAATAAACACATAGGGTCTACATACACAATTTATCTTAGGCACTCCAATAGTACGTCCACTACACATTCACGCATTTCACATCTTTCTACATCTACGGGAACCTACAAAAGGGTTAACGTAAATTGCCTCTCTCTCTCCTCCCTGATTTTCATGGTGGTGGGCCCCTCCCTCCCAGCAATCTACAATCAATAGCTCACACGTTTCACATTACGTTAATTACGTAACTGGGATTATGTAGATGTAGCATTACTCGTCCTAAAAAACCCAACTAAGCCAACCTCCCAGCATATCACACGGGAAAAGACCCGGCTGCGCCGTTTTAGTCAGGATTACCGGATTACTAGTAGTAGTATCGATGGATCGCACGAAGCACCAAGTTTTTTTGAGGGGGCGAAGCACCAAGTTTAAAAGGAAAAAAAGGCGGTACACTCATAGCACCCATGTCGCGGTCGCATTGCATCCCACACACGTTCGGTCCTGTACACAGCTCACGCAAACGGAACGCGCTTCATTTTCCTCTTCACTGACACGTGGGACTGCACTTGGAGAAACCGACCATGTGGCAAACTCCCCCGCCCACCGCGCGAAAATCCCCCCACCCTATAAATTCCCCCCAAATTCCAAATTCAACCGCCCTTTGGCCAACTAGACAATAATATTCCCCAAACCCCCCTCCCCCCTCCACTCCATTCGCTCTGTCAAAGCCGCCCTCCCCACCGCACCGATACGTCGGCGCCGCGGTTCATCGAGGGGACGCACGGCGATCCTCTTGCTCCCACAGTATGATATCGTAGACTACCGTCCTCTAGTCGCGCTGCCACCGCTGTCGACGTTCTTGTGGAGACGCACTGCGGTCAGCGCCGCCACCGCTGGCGACATTCATGTGGAGACGCACGGCGGTCAGTTTCTCCCATGGTACACACATTCTAGACTGAGACCCCGTGCATGTCAGAGTAGCGCTGAATGTTAGCTGATAGACGCCATTAATCTCACTGTTTGCCAAAGTAGTTTACAGTCAATATGCTCTACTTAAGAAGCTTCCTTGCCCTGTTCTGCACTCAATCTGCTTAGCTGAGATGGCATGCCAAGCCTGATTAGTTGCTAAAATATCCTGCCATATATTTATTGTGACGTAGATTGCCATGGTCTAGTAGCCAATCTGTTAGGTGAAATAGCTCTACACCATTTTATACTCGATCTTTGTTGCTAAGATGGCCTTCGATAGTTCGATGGCTGTGTGCTTGGCCTCATTGACTGCTGAAACAGCCTGCCATAATTTAGCACTCAAATATGTTTGCTGAATTAGCTTCACATATATTTCGTTACTTAGATCTGCTTGTCCAAATATCTTGCCATAGCTTTAGACATTGACATAGGTATTTTTTCTGGACTTCATAAAAAAGCATATATGTTTTTCTTGTAATATCTAGTAGAAGAACTAATTGTATGTCTAACAGATGGACAGGACTTGGATAACTTCTGCTTGAAGATTCTCCGCTGCATATGTCGAGGGGGTTGAAAACTTCATGAACTTTATCAGAGCTGAGTACGGTGGTCCGAAATCAGATGTGCTCTGCCCGTGTAGCAGTTGTATGAATTCAGTTACAAGACCCCAGTCAACTGTGCAAAATCATCTACACTTGTATGGGATGTCGGTCACATATACTAGGTGGGTTCATTATGGTGAAGTTGTGAATGTCAATGTTACTGACTATGTGGACGCAGCAGATCACTATCTTGATCTGCCTGATGCTCATGTGGAAGAGGAGGTGGTGGTGGCGGAGCCAGTGATTTTGACCAACATTGAAACAATGCTACGAAATGCTCGTGCATTCCGTGAACTTTCACCTGCAGAAGAAAAACGGTGGGCCCGCATGTTGGAACAATACAAAGTGGTTGTCACCCCAGGAAATAAGTTGTCAGTATTCTCAGCTATGTTCACCTTTCTTCAGGTGAAAACATCTGAGTGGATGACCAACAAATCATTCGTTGCGATGTTGGCTGCTTTCCACGAATCTTTCCCAGATGGTCTGAGCTGCCACACACCTACAGTAAAATGAAGAATTTCCTTCATGCAGTTGGAATTGGATATGATATGATCCATGTTTGTAAGAAAAATTGTGTTCTGTTCTGGAAGGATTATGCCAACTTAAGTGAATGCCCAAAATGCAAAACATCAAGATGGAAAGATGGCGATGCTGTGAAGAGTATTCCTCGTAATGTTCTGAGACATTTTCCAATTATACCAAGATTGCAGAGGTTGTTTCATGATGCCGAAATAGGAGAGGATGTACTATGGCATTCTAGGAACCAGGAGTACATAGATCAGAATGTAATGAGCCATCCATCTCATGGTAGTGACTGGAAAAGCTTCAATCAGAAACACAAAAAGTTTGCTGCTGACCCGAGAAACATTAGACTTGGCTTAGCTTCAGATGGATTTAACCCATTTGGCCACCAAAGCGCCAGATATAGCATGTGGCCAGTGCTTGTTATCCCTTACAACATGCCTCCAAATGTCTGCACCAAAGAATCAAACTACATGATGGCCTTGCTCATCCCAGGTCCAAAAAGTCCTAGAAAGGATTTTGATTTATTCATGGAGCCTCTTGTGGAGGAACTTCAACAGCTATGGAGGGGTGTTCTCACTCGAGACCTATATAGCAGCCCACCAGCTAATTTCTTTCTGTGCGCTGTTATAATTTGGTGCATCCATGATTATCTGACTTTGGGCACTATGTCAGGGCGAACAACACATGGTTACAATGCATGTGTTCACTGTGACGGGAATCTGATATCATACGCAATACTTAGCAAGATTTGTTACATTGGACACCGTCGTTTCCTTGCCAAGGACAAGCCGCATCCTACAAAATACCGAAGGCATGTGTTCAATGCAAAGCATGAAAACCGTGATGCGCCAAAGAGGCTCACTGCCGATGAGTTGCAAGTGGAATTAGAGAAGGTCAGGCATATTACACCAGGAAACCATCCTGGTAATGGTAGCGGGAAAAGGAAGCGTGGCAGGGCATAAGAGAGATTATTTTTTACCCGCAGGTCCACTTTGTGGGACTTGGAGTATTGGAAAGATTTGGATCTATGGCATAATCTTGATGTGATGCACATTGAGAAAAACATATGCGACATCATTATCGGCACACTTCTTAATATTCAAGGCAAGACGAGAGATAACATGAAATCTAGGATTGATTTGACACACCTGGGTATCAGAAAGGATTTGCAGGTGGAAGATGAAGGTAAGCCACGGGATATGGCACCAGCTGTGTACATCTTGGACAAGGTAAAAAGAAAACAATTCTGCAAGGTCCTGTCATGTGTGAGATTCTCACATGGATTTGCTTCCAACCCTAAAAGGAGAGTCGGTGCAGATGGAAACAAGGTACAAGGGTTGAAAACTCATGACTGCCATGTCCTACTTCAAAGGGTTTTACCTATTATCCTTAGAGGATTGGGCCGCCCTGACTTATACAGAGCAGTTGCAGAGTTGGGACAATTCTTCAGGGAACTCTATAGTAGAAATATCATGATAGATGCTTTGGAGCGTCTTAGAGACAAGATACCAACTATCCTATGCGACCTTGAGAAGATATATCCTCCAGCCTTCTTTGATGTACCCTATTGAAAGGCGGCTAGGCACTTTCAAGGGCTATGTTAGGAACAGAGCTAGACCCGAGGGTTCCATTGCAGAGGCCTACATTTCTACATGAGCGTTGACATTCTGCTCAAAATACATTGAAACGGCTAATCAGCTTAATAAAGAGGTGGATGAAGACAATCTCGGGCTCAATGTTTTTGATTATTCTGTTCGAGTTATAGGGAAGAGTCGACAAGAGGACAAACCTAAAGATTTGGACAAAATGGTTTGGTGTGTGTTGAATAACTGTCCTGAGATACTACCTTATATCAAGTAAGTGCTAAGTACTGCAGCTTATACATCATAATCTACTAAACTTGCAGCACATTCTTATATATTTAGATGTTTGACGTGATCACTATGTTGTGCAACATCTACAAAAAGGAGTTACTGCCGCAAAATCCAAGAAACATTGACAAACTGGTTATGGCAGGATTTGCGATATGGTTCAAGAGCCATGTAAGATTTTGAATTGCATTGTCAGTTTTTTTAATATATTGAGTACATAAGATGATCAACTTGTCTATTTTCTAACAATAGGTAATTAAGAAGATGCGGGAGGATGGGCAGGCAGTTGATGATGCCCTTTACGCACTAGCGATGGGTCCTGATACTCGAGTAAGACATTATGAATTTTGCGTTGTTGGAGATGTGCGCTACAACACCCTTGCACACGACGAAGGTAGGAAGACACAAAACAGTGCCATCATGAGCACGGATACGTACGGCAGAGAGACAACTGAAATGTATGCTAACATAACAGACATTGTTCAGTTGTAGTATATCTCCAGTTTCGAGGATCATCGGTGTGCGGTTCTGTTGTGCTGTCGTTGGTATAACCTGTTTTCTAGGATCACGAAACCCAGAGCTGATGATTATTTCAAATCCATCAATGTCAAGGCAGCGTACCAGACCAACGAGCCTTTTATTTTGGCAAATCAAGCAGCACATATATTTCTCTTGGAAGACACATTTGCATGTAGCGATGACTGGAGAGTATTGCAAAGGTTTGAGCAGAGGAATGCGATTAATGAAGTTGCACAACAAGATGATGCTGCTCCTGATGTACAAGATTCCACAGATGTTCCTAATATCTTTGAGAACCATCACGTCAATGACTCTGGTGAAAAGATTGCCTATCGTGATGTGGACATAGAATAGTTGATCAAGAAGAAGCCAACGTTCAAGGACATTGAGGATGAAGAAGGAGATGACACTGTGGTGAATGACGATTCAGACTGATACACATGGCGAAGATGTTGACGCTGCTGCTACGGATCATGATTAGATTCCTTTTGTCGTATTTGCCTATCAGAAGACGTTTTTTATCTACTATGTAAAATTATGTTTGCTATGACAACTGAAACCTGATGAACGTGTTGTTTAGTATTTTGTTGTGAGAACATCACTTGTTATGTATGTTGATTTGTGTTGGTGATTGTATGACGACTAAAACATGATGACATTGTTGTTTAGTTGTACTCATATATGGTTGTGAAACTTGAATTTGATGACATAGTTTGTTGTTGGACTGCAATTTGCTCGATGTCTTCGAATGGGAACAAAGCTGACCCAACAGGGCCTCTGCTAATTTATTTATTTATTACCAAAAGGGCCTCTGCTATTTATTTATGAGAAAAAGGGGATACCCCCCGATTTCCATTAATAGAAATCATTAGATGTTCACAACACTACGCCCAGCCTACTAAACAGGTTTCATTCATTACTAGTTTCATCAAAGTGCTCATGTCATAGCCACTGAATACATCACGAGTGCTACATACACTGCAAATAAAGAGACAATAATCCTACACATCACATCGATTTTGCCCATTATCTTCACAAGCTCATTCATCTCCTCATTGTTGTCAAGGCCGTTCAGCAGCAGTTGTTTGGCCATGATCAGAGGAACTGCATCTTTAACCGTCTGCTCTGCATCTTCCTCTTCTGTCGTTCCTTCAGTTACTTGTCCAACACCCCAACTTGCAGGTATTGGGATTCCTTGGCTAACCAAATAATCAGCGTAGTTGCATTCCCCACATCAGCAACTTCCCAGATATATGAATCACACGAATCTTCCCTTTTCTGCACGAATCAAATTGGAAGATCATCAACCAAACTATGAAAAAAATCAGCAACTAAAAGCAACAGAACAACACTTAAACATATTATTACCCCATGATTCGGGCATTTGTAGAAGACTCGGCCAGGATTGAGGATTGTGGTCAAGACGCGATGGATGACTCTGCGTGATTTGCAGCAGTGGCACCGCACCAACGGCAGCGGGTTGCGATGAGCAACCGGCTGCGGTGTGTGTGCCAGCGGGGGTGTGATGAGACCCACAGGCGATGATACGGGTGGCGACTTGGCGCATATCTGGTTGTTGCCTGCTGAAGAGTGATGTATACTACGCAACCTTCTTCTTGTAGACGTTGTTGGGCCTCCAAGTGCAGAGGTTTATAGGATAGTAGCAAATTTCCCTCAAGTGGATGACCTAAGGTTTATCAATCCGTGGGAGGCGTAGGATGAAGATGGTCTGTCTCAAGCAACCCCGCAACCAAATAACAAAGAGTCTCTTGTGTCCCGAACACACCCAATACAATGGTAAATTGTATTGGTGCACTAGTTCGGCGAAGCGATGGTGATACAAGTGCAATATAGATGGTAGATATAGGTTTTTGTAATCTGAAAATATAAAAACAGCAAGGTAACAAGTAATAAAAGTGAGCGTAAACGGTATTGCAATGATAGGAAACAAGGCCTAGGGTTCATACTTTCACTAGTGCAAGTTCTCTCAACAATAATAACATAGTTGGATCATATAACTATCCCTCAACATGAGAACAAACGAAGAGATTATGGTAGGGTACGAAACCACCTCAAAGTTATTCTTTCCAATCAACCCGTTGGGCTATTCCTATAAGTGTCACAAACAGCCCTAGAGTTCGTACTAGAATAACACCTTAAGACACAAATCAACCAAAACCCTAATGTCACCTAGATACTCCAATGTCACCTCAAGTATCCGTGGGCATGATTATACGATATGCATCACACAATCTCAATTCATCTATTCAAACCAACACATAGAACCTCAAAGAGTGCCCAAAGTTTCTACCGGAGAATCACGACGAAAATGTGTGCCAACCCCTATGCATAGGTTCATGGGCGGAACCCGCAAGTTGATCACCAAAACATACATCAAGTGAATCACGTGATATCTCATTGTCACCACAGATACGCACGGCAAGACATACATCAAGTGTTCTCAAATCATTAAAGACTCAATCCGATAAGATTACTTCAAAGGGAAAACTCAATCCATTACAAGAGAGTAGAGGGGGATAAGAAACATAAGATCCAACTACAATAGCAAAGCTCGTGATACATCAAGATTGTGCCAAATCAAGAACACGAGAGAGAGAGAGAGAGAGAGAGAGAGAGAGAGATCAAACACATAGCTATTGGTACATACCCTCAGCCCCGAGGGTGAACTACTCCCTCCTCGTCATGGAGAGCGCCGAGATGATGAAGATGGCCACCGGTGAGGGTTCCCCCCTCCGGCAGGGTGCCGGAACAGGGTCCCGAGAGGTTTTTGGTGGCTACAGAGGCTTGCGGCGATGGAACTCCAGATCAATTCTCCGTTCTGGAAGTTTTAGGGTACGTGCGTACATATGGGTGAAGGAAGTACGTCAGTGGAGCTTCGGGGGCCCCACGAGGCAGGGGGCGCGCCCTAGGGGGCGCGCCCTCCACCCTCATGGGCACCTCCCTTCTTTCCTGACGTGCACTCCAAGCTTTTCCGGTAGCTTTCGTTCTAAAAATAACTTCTCCAGTTGATTTCGTTCCGTTTCGACTTTGTTTGATATTCCTTTTCTTCGAAACACTAAAATAGGCAAAAAAACAACAAATCTGGGCTGGGCCTCCGGTTAATAGGTTAGTCCCAAAAGTAATAAAAAGTGGCTAATAAAGCCCAATATTGTTCAAAACAGTAGATAATATAGCATGGAGCAATCAAAAATTATAGATACGTTGGATACGTATCAAAGAGCAGGTGGGCGAGCAACCAGCGGGCATAGTTGCTACGGCCAGAGCTTCTGATGCTAGTCAGAGTAAGTAGAGAAGAGGAGAAGCGAACGTTGGATATCTTAGTTTCATTACTTGCAGAGTAGCATAGCACCATATATAGTCATAGTCTAGGTTTGGATTCGAACCAGCTACAGTAGCACGTCTCTCTTTTTAATAAAACTCAGCAACGTCTCTTTACTGGTACACTAGCTTGTTCTGTACGCCTTCTCAAGTCTTTAATTTTCTTTATTTTTTTGCGAGGAAGGAAGGAGGACAAAATTGAGAGTTCCTGGGACTCGAACCCAATACCTTTCGGTTGAAAACCAAGGGTGCTAGTCACTTATGTGGCGAACGTTCCCTGGGAGGAGGACGGCAGACAAACGCATTTTCCTCGCAGCTTTAGTTGCGACACAAGATCGAATAGTCGCAATTTTGGGAATGTTATCAGGCAAACAAGCCCAGTTTTTCTGTTCTTCCTATATATAAAAAAGTATGCTACTTGGTGTTGGCTTAGTCAACAAACGATTGTGCCAACCTTGACCGTTGGATTGACATTCAACGTCTGTCGTGTTTCTATGGTCTCTTCTTCCTCTAGCCGCCAAAGCCAAACCAGCGCCAGTGGGACCGCCTGCTCCCGCCTCCCACGGCTGGCTGTGTTGCCGCACACGCATCATGGACACATCGAATCCTAAAACTCTACGCATCTTCCTCAGCTCCTGTTCGTTCCCGTCCGAGGCCTCACCATCATCCTCCGCCTTGGTTCGCTCGCCGCGGCGCCGCCCTCCGGTGTTGTCAACATGGTCAACAACCGAGAGGAATAAGGAGATGACTGTACATGGTGAGGATGATAGTAGGGACCCAGCAGCGCGTAATTTTGTTTTTCAGGACGTAGAAGGGTATCAATTGGGTTCTGCGGGAGCTGTGTCCAGTCTAGCCCAGGCTTTTATTTCATATGTTTACCACATGACCAGCCCAGTTTGTTTTTTTCCTTTCTAAAAGTGGCTAGGCCAGCTATTTTGTTTTTTGCAGAATAACCAACGTAGGCCTACTTGCTTTTCTACGCCCTGCTGGGCCGGAAATCTTTCAAGATGAGGAGGGATGCATCCGGGCTTGCCGAGAAAATGGGCTATAAGTAATAATAAATGGGTTGTAAAATGAAAAAATATAGCAAACATGCAATTAGTTCCAAAATAATTTTTTCCTTTTGATTTTGCTATTTAAAATTTCATTATTTTTGTGCGGGTAAGATTTCATTGGATTTAAATTAAGGTATGTTTAGTTTCTAGATTATTTTGAATCTGCCTAGAAATTTTGGGTTGTATGTTATTTGGGACATATTTGGAGGCTGACTTGTGGTTCTACTAGGTTGACGTGTATGAAAGGCTTTGTCAACTTAGTCCACAAACTATTCTAGCAGCAGCAACTGTTGGATGTTAATCCAACGGCCGTGCTGCTTCTTGCTCCAGCCGCCCAAACCAGCGCCAATGGGACTGCCTGCCCCATCCCACTCCATCGCTGGCCAGGCCATTCCTCTACTCACCCACACCTCCTGTTATTTTCTGGTGACGACAGCCGAACCAATAAACCCTCGTACTCCCCACCGCATGGCCAACCACTACCGAGTCTTCCCCGGCCCCGTGTCGTTTCCTTCCTAGGCCTCACCATCGTCCATCGCCTTGGTGCTCTTAGCGCAGCGTGGTCAACGACATCCATCGGGAATGGACTGTACGTGGAGAGGCTGACAGCTGGGTCCACGGTCGCACACAAGGAAATGCCTCCTTATTACGCGCAAAATATGATTCCTCCACCTAACAGCTGGGACCCACTGGAAGGGCCTCTGTATTTCACGAAAAAATGGTCCCCCTGCTCACAGCTCGGACCCACCAGCTATATCTTCGCACGCAAGGAAGTGCCTCCTTATTACGCACAAAAAAATGAATACTCCCCCTGCTAGCTGGGACCCACCATAGTGGGAGGCTGACTTGTCGGCCTACTAAGTTGACGGGGATGAAGGGCTTTGTCAACTTAGTCAATATGAACGATTCTAGCTCCAGTGACCGTACGATGTCCATCCAACGGCCGTAGTGCTTCTTCAACCTCTAGTCTTCCTGCTCCAGCGGCCCAAACCAGCGCCGGTCGTGCCGCCTGCTCCTGCCTCCCATGGCCGGCTGTGCTGCCCCGGAGGCCTCACCGCCTCCTACTACTCCCACCGCTGGCCAGGCCATCCCTCTACTCACCCACACCCCCTGTTATTCTGTGGTGACGACAGCCTCAAACCGCAGCCAAACCAGTCAACCCTCGTACTCCTCTCCACGTGGGCATCCACTGTCGTGTCTTCCCCGACTCCGTGTCGTCCCCTTCCTAGGCATCACCGTCCTCCACCGCCTTGGTGCTCTTGGCGCGGCGTGGTCAATGTGGTCAAGGAACGACTTTCATCGGAAGAGTACTGTACATGGAGAAGCTGACAGCTGGGTCCATGGCCATAGCAAGGAACTGCCTCCATATTACGCGCAAAATAATGATTCCTCCACCTAACAGGAGGTACCCACCGGACGGGCCACCGTATTTCATGGAAAAAATGTTTCCCCTGACTGCTGGGACCCACCAGCTACATCTTCGCACGCAAGGAAGTGCCTGACAGTCGGGACCTGGTCGAAGCGTACGTAGCATTGTCATTCTGGTCGCGAACGTGTACGTACATACTGGTCGATCGGTCTGTCTGCAGGCTGCAGTGAGGAACCATGGCCGAGTAAGGAATAGCACGTTTAGTAGTAGAGGCGCGCACGTAGCATGTACACGTACGTACAGCCAGGGTGCAAGAAAGTAAATACGGCCATGTACGTACATACGGGCGGGGTCTCGAACGCCTACTCGCGCATACGTACGGCCAGGGCTCGTGTACATGGCTAGGTTAGAACGGAGAAACTCCACGGTCGTGTTCATCGGGAGCCAACCGGCTAGGTCGGAACGGAATGCGTCGTCGTGTTCATCGGGAGCCAACCAGCTTGGACGGAACAACCAATCGAAACGAGGCCTGGGGTACCACAGAATGGAGGAAATGGCCTTGTGTTCGACCGGCCATGATCGAAACGGGATCCTGTTCATCGGGAGGGGTCTGGCATACCACAAAAAGGAGGAAACGGACTTCCCTAGGACCTCCTATAGTCGAAACGGTGTCCTGTTGATCGGGAGGGGTGTGGCGTACCGCAAAACGGAGGAAACGGACTTGTGTTGGAGCGGTACGGTCAAAATGGGGGTCTTGTTTATCGGGAGGGGTGTGGCGTACCACAAAACAGGACACCACGGGCTACTGTTCATCCACCGTCGACCTCCTCCAGCCTCCACCTGCGACTGTTCATCCATGGGCTCCTGTTCATCCAGCCTCTACCGCTCCTCCACTGTTTATTGTTAAACCAGCCCTCTCCACGGGCTCCTGTTCAACTACCCCTCCATGGGCTACTGTTCATCCAGCCCTCCACCGGCTACTGTTCCACCAGCCCTCCACGGGGTCCTGTTCATCCACCCCCAACCGGCTCGATCGGGGTCGTCCTGTTCGTCCAGCAGCAACGGCCTCTACTACCACGGGGTCCTATTCATCCAACCCCCCACCGGGAACTGTTCATCCACCCCCCCAACAACGCTCACTGTTCATCAAGAGGCAGCATGTTCGATTGGCTTCAGTTAGCAGCAGTAGTGAAGGAATCGCTCGATCGGGTTCAGTTAACAGCCAGATCGATCGATCGCTTTGGTTCAGTAACGCATAGCCTGCAGTGGAATCGCTCGGGTTTAGTAGGCGAACGCCTCGCTTGGGTTCAACAATAGCCTAACACCTCGCACCCACGCGCATACGTGTATGAGAGAAACGCACATCACTCGACTCCCAACCACCCACCATAACCGGGAACTCCCCGATATTTTCCTTGCCCTCGCTTCTACCATAGTTTTTTCCGTCATGGACAGCCCAAAGAATGTCATGCAGCTGCGTCTCCGGCCCGCCTAGGACGAAAAGCCCATTTTCTGTCATGACTTTTTGTCACAGAAGTAGGAGCCCACCACATCTATGATTATACCGGGTTTTGTCACAATTATCATCATAGAAGTGTCATAAGCATGACAGAAAAAAATTGTTCGACCCAAAATGTCACGGATGTGTCTTTTTTTTGTTGTGACCCCTGTTAAACCATTAGCCAGCAAAGCCCTGAGTTTTGGGTAGAGTGGGGAGGCTCCAGCATGCTCTTCTGCAATGATCCAGCTTGGGAGATCCAAGTCCATGGGAAGGAGGTCCTCTCTGTAACCCGGCAAGGGGTTCTCATTAGCTGGGGCGATGTTCTTACAATAAAACCATGTATTGATACATCCCTTAGGATGGCTTGGTAAGGTAGCTGCAGGAAAACAACCGTCTCTGTTTCTCTGGATAGAAATCTCGCCGAGTTCTAGGCTCGGGCCGTCTTCACACTCTGTTTGACGGTTCATATAAAAGAATTCCTTGAAGAGGGCAATAGTAGGCTCTATTTGCATATATGCTTCACGTCAGATTTGAAAGTGGCAGATGTTGGATATGGAGTTTGGGCCCAGATCTTGAGGATGAAGGTTAAAATAATTTAAGACGTCCCAAAAGAATTTTCACCGGGGCGGAGAAAAGCCTTCAAGGAGATGGTCTGAAAAAACCATGACTTCTCCTTCACTGGGTCAAGGAACATCGTCTCCTTGGCTGGCTCTCCAACCAATCTCTTCCTGAGCTGGCAGAAAACCTTGAGCTTCATAATCCTTAAGGATGAGTTCGGAGACTTGGGAAGGCAACCAATTGCAAATGGTGGTTTCTGACATATTAAGCCGCCTAAATAAAGTGGTAAACTACAGAAGTACAAATGGCGAGTTACTTAAGGAATAATGACTCTTCACTTCAGTTATATGAACAAGACAGCATAATGGATAAGCCACCCTTAATGGTGAACCGGTTTAGCAATAGATACAGTTTCTAAATACCACGCGAGTTACAATACGCTAGTAAGCCGCCCAAGATACAAGGGCGAGTTAACTAAGTTAAAGGTTGCTAAGTTTTTTCTAAGTGTGGAATAACAAGTTTCTACCAAAGCACTTATGATTGTGGATCTATGGAAGGTTCAAAAAAGCAAAATAATTGCTAAACCTAATGGTAGCGGGGGTAGTACTGATGAACTGTTTGTTGATTCTACAAGAGATATAGTATGTTTGATGCAAGGTCAATCTTGAATTTACTACCGTAGTGTTTCTATGAGCATCTCAAAGAAAGTATGAAGATCTAACTTAAGATATGATGAAGAGTATGGATGAACACTGAAGAACTCTATGAACTCAGACGAGCTAATGTGAATCCGAGAAGGGGAGATCTGGGTACCTGGCTATGGTAGCAGAAGGCGGAGATGCACCGCTGAACTCCGGTGAATGTGGGGCGGTGCTGTGGTCCTGGGCGAGGCGGCTGATGAAGGTTGATAGGCGCGGTGGAGCTCTGGTCACGGGAGTCTTCGAGAAGAAGAAGAAGAAGCGGAGGGAATGAGGTAAAAATGAAAAGGGGGACCCTCCATATATATTTATAAGGCAAGAGACCCGAAGGTAAATGGCAGGCACGAAACACGAGGAGGTGCAGTAACTTTTGGAGCTAAAGACGCCTCGATTTTTCGGATAGTTGGATATGCACAAAGATTCGTTATGACAACATCATGGATTTCTAGGGTTTCCAGATATGACGTTAGCAATAAGGTGTGGAAAATAGACAAGTGTTAAAAGTTATAAGCCGGCGTTTGACGACCCGGAGAAGGTAGATGCCAGACCAGAAGATAAGCCACTAGGTTGAAGGTGATGTCAGCATTTCATATGGTGAGTCATAAAGTTTTTTCAAACTGAGATTGTGAGACATAGAGGGAAGACTAGAGAGACGGATGGATTGAAAATTGACATGAATGAATTCAAATCAATCTGGGGCCTAATGTTGGGGATATGACCCCGCGATATAACCCGCCGTAGAAATGCTGGGTCATATCACTGGCGACTCTTGGGGCTAAACCTCAGATGGCAGAGCGATCAAGACGCAAGACTGAAAGGGCGGCTGACAAGATGGGCCGGCTTAGGGCCCGGAACCAGAAGGCCGCTAACGGTGTCCTGGACTAGGGGGTACTCACCACGTCGTCTCCCAATTTATTAGATTGGGCCGAGGACCCCCGACCCCCGTGGCCGTATACTCATGAGCCAGTTCAGACAGCTGCCGCATACAAGGAAGATTCCACAAGGCTTGACGATCAAGACAAGGACTTCTCCCCACCGGCGTATTCGGCTAGGACTCTTGTTAACCTAGGCCTCTGGTGCATTATATAAACCAGGGCCTGGCTAGTCGATAGAAGAGAGAACAACAATCATACCAAGGGCTAGCTTCTAGGGTTTAGCCTCTCTGATCTCGTGGTAGATCTACTCTTGTACTACCCATATCATCAATATTAATCAAGCAGGACGTAGGGTTTTACCTCCATCAAGAGGGCCCGAACCTGGGTAGAACTTCGTGTCCCTTGCCTCCTGTTACCATCCAGCCTAGACGCACAGTTCGGGACCCCGTACCCGAGATCCGCCGGTTTTGACACCGACAGCCGCGGTGACGCCCCAGAAGCATAAGCCGCCGCATGATGACTTGCTAGAGGAGCAAGGCGACTTAGAGTTGGACTTAGTCACGGGTCCTAACACGACCCAGAATATTGTAAACCTAGGGGCCTCGACCTGTATATAAAGGCGAGTCCCCGGGACAGATAGGACAGGTTACAATCAATCGATAGCTAGGTCAAGCGAATACGCTCCTTTGTAATCGATACTGAAGCAATAAGCAGAAAAGCAGGAGTAGGTATTTACCTCCACCATGAGGGGCTGAACCTGGGTAAGTCATATCTCTCGACCCGCTCAACCCCGACAAGCTAATCACCGTTTGCAATGGCCTCACGTCTAAGTCCTCACACTAGGACATCTTTCGCGACAAAACCATGACATAATGCCTCTTTGCTTTCCTGCAGAAAATGGGGCGGGATAAATTCGATCTTAGATTTTTTTTTACTATGTTTAGAAGGCTCGAATTCTTGAACTCCACATGCATATCCCGTTGTTGAGGTAGGGGGACATCATCTTCATCTGAGCTCGCATCTTCAATCTCCTCATCTGTGGACCATAGATAGGGATATATCTCCCCAAATATCCTTGGATCTGCAACATAGTGGGAAACATAGCTCTCTCCATCCGAATCTTGTGATGACATACTTCCATATCTGCTAGAGAAATAGCACGAAACAAGAACACATGATATTGTCACAATACAGTAGTCAAAACCTTTGGGAGATTATATAATGAATTTTTACTATGCAAAACAAGTAATCTAGAAGAAAACGGAGTCTGGATGGCAAGGGCTCCACAAGCTCGGGAGGTGCGCCCAGGGGGTAGAGCGGGCCCCTTAGGCTTGTCGCCTGCTCGTGTGCTTTCTGGACTACTCATGGATTTTCCTAATTTTTTAAATATTCCAAAACGGAGTAAAATTGCTTTTGTGGAACTTTTGGAGTCGGTTTACTTATCGCATCACATACATATTCCTTTTCAGGGTTCTGGAGTGTTCTGAAAAGTTTCCTTTATGTATTCCTCCGGAGTTATGGAATGAATAATATTAGTCTCAACATTTATAGGCATGACTGAGATATAATGCTTGATTATTTGTCCATTCACCACCTTTGGTTTGGTGCCTTCCGCATTGTTGATCTTGATAGCACCGAACCGATAAACTACTTCTTCGATAATGTAGAGTCCTTCCCATTTGGAGAGGAGTTTTCCTGCAAAAAATCTTAAACGAGAATTGTATAGCAAGACTTGGTCACCTACATTAAATTCCCGCTTTTGTATAATTTTTTCGTGCCATCTTTTGACCTTTTCTTTAAACAGTTTAGCATTTTTGTAGGCTTGGGTTCTCCTTTCATCAAGTGAGCTACTATCAAATAACCTCTTTTCATTGGCAAGTTTAAAATCATAGTTGAGCTCTTTAATTGCCGAATAAGCTTTATGTTCTAATTCAAGAGTCAAATGACATGCTTTTCCATAAACCATTTTACAAGGAGACATACCCATACAATTTTTATAAGCAGTTCAAGCCCATAATGCATCGTCAAGTTTCTTAGACCAATTTTTTCTAGATCTGTTGACAATATTTTGCAAAATTAATTTTATTTCTCTATTACTTTACTCTACTTGACCACTATATTGAGGGTGATTAGGAGATGCAATTCTATGGATAACATCATATTTGGAAAGAAGCTTATGGAAAGCACCATGAATAAAGTGTGAACCATCGTTGCTCATTAAATATCTAGGGACTCCAAACCTTGGGAAAATAACTTCTTTAAGAATTTTAGTAGAAGTGTTGTGATCATCACTACTAGTTGGAATAGCTTCCACCCACTTAGTAACATAATCAACAACAACTAAAATATGAGTATACCCGTTGGAGGAAGGAAAAGGTCCCATATAATCAAATCCGCAAACATCAAATGGTCCAGTTACAAGTGAATAGTTCATAGGCATTTCCTGACGTCTACCAATATTACCAAATCTTTGACATTCATCACAGGATAAAACAAATGTACGTGCATCTTTGAAAAGAGTAGGTCAATAAAAACAGGATTGTAATACCTTGTGTGCAGTTCTGTCTCCCGCATGGTGTCCTCCGTATGCCTCGGAGTGACACTTCCGTACGACTTGTTCCTATTCATGCTGAGGTATACAACGTCTAATAATACCATCTACTCCTTCTTTATTAACATGTGGGTCATCCCAAAAGTAATGTCTTAAATCAAAGAAAAACTTTTTCTTTTATTGGTATGTGAAACTAGGTGGAATAAATTTAGCAACAATATAATTAGCATAGTCTGCATACCAAGGAGTATTACAAGAAGCATTTATAATGGCTAATTGTTCATCAGGAAAGCTATCATCAATAGGTAGTGGGTCATCAAGAATTTTCTAACCTAAATAGGTTGTTAGCTACTAGATTCTCAGCTCCCTTCCTATCTGTAATATGCAAGTCAAATTCTTGTAACAAAATAACCCACCTAATGAGTCTAGGTTTAGCATCTTTCTTTTCCATAAGGTATTTAATAGCAGCATGATCAGTTTTCACAATTACTTTAGAATCAACAATGTAAGATCTAAATTATCACATGCAAACACAACCGCTATGATTTATTTCTTAGTGGTAGCATAATTTCTTTGAGCATTGTCTAATGTTTTACTAGCATAATGAATAACATTTAATTTATTATCAACTCTGTCCTAGGACAGCACCAACAGCATAATCACTAGCATCACACATAATATAAAAGTGTAAGTTCCAATTAGGTGGTTGAACAATAGGTGCAGAGATTAAGGCTTTCTTAAGTATTTCAAATGCTTCTATGCAATCTTCATCAAAAAATGAATGGAACATATTTTTGCAAGAGATTGGTAAGAGACCTAGAAATTTTAGAGCATCCTTTAATAAATCTCCTATAGAAACCAGCATGACCAAGGAAACTTCTTATACCTTTGATATCCTTAGGACATGTCATTTTCTCAATTGCATCAACTTTAGCTTTATCAACTTCAGCACCTCTTTCAGAAATTTTATGCCCCAAGACAATACCTTCATTCACCATATAGTGGTACTTCTCTCGATTCAAGACAAGATTAGTTTCTTCACATCTCTGCAAAACTCGATCAAGGTTGCTTAAGCAATCATTAAATGAAGTTCCGTAAACAGAAAAATCATCCATGAAAACCTCAACAATCTTTTCATAGAAGTCAGAAATATAGCAGTAGTACATCTTTGAAAGGCAGAAGGTGCATTACATAAACCAAAAGGCATACATCTATAAGCAAAAGTACCAAAAGGGCATGTAAAAGTAGTTTTTTATTGATCCCCTTGAGACACAGGTATTTGGGAAAAATCCGAGTATCCATCTAGAAAACAGAAGTGTGTATGTTTTGATAACCTTTCTAGCATTTGATCAATAAATGGTAAAGGATAATGATCTTTCCTAATAGCTTTCTTTAGTTTTCTAAAATCAATTACCATCCTATAAGTTGTTATAATTCTTTGTGGGATAAGTTCATTTTTATCATTAGGGACAACTGTAATACCTCCCTTCTTAGGAACACAATGAACATGACTTACCATCTACTATCATCGATAGGATAGATTATACCTGCTTACAGAAGCTTTAATATTTCATTTCTTACCACTTCCTTAATCTTAGGATTTAATCGTCGATGGTGATCAACAACTGGCTTAGCATCAGGCCCCATATTAATCATGTGCTGACATAGAGTAGGACTAATGCCCTTAAGATCATCAAGAGTATATTCAATAGCGGCACGGTGCTTCCTCAGAATCTGTGAAAGGTTAGCACTAATAATAACAGGCTATATCTTATTTTCATCAAGATAGGCATATTTCAAAGTATTAGACAATTGCTTAAGCTTGAACACGGGGTCACACTTGGGTGGAAGAGGATCTCCAAGAGTCTCAACAGGACAATTATGTTTCAAAATAGGCATTTGTTTAAATAATACATCATCCATTTCTTTTCTTTCATTCATATGCATATCATTTTCATGGTCTAGCAAGTATTGTTCTAACGGATTAGTAGGAGGCACGGCAATAGAAGTCGGACCAATAATTTCATCCTTACTAGACAATTCCTTATCATGAGGTTTTCTACGGAATTTGGAGAGATTAAACTCATGAGATACATCACCAAAATTAACACCGACAATTTCCTTAGTGCAATCAATCTTGGCATTAATCGTATTCAGGAAAAGTCTACCAAATATAATGGGAAAAAATCATCTTGTGCAGAACCAAGAACTAGAAAATAAGTAGAGTATTTTATTATCCCACACAAGACTTCAACATCTCTAACAATCCCAAGTGGTGTTATAGTATCTCTATTCGCAACTTTAATAGTAACATCAATATCTTCTATCTCAGCAGGTGCAATATCATTCATAATTTCTTAATATTGAGTAAACGGGATAGCACTCACACTAGCACCCAAATCACATAAGCCATGATAATAATGATATCCTATTTTAACAGATACAACAGGCATGCCACCGACATGTTTATTTTTATCTTTATCATCGGGTTTAGCAATTCTAACCACTTCACCACATAAATAAATAACATGCCCATCAATATTATCGACCAAGAGATCTTTAACCATATCAAAATTAGGTTCAATTTTAATTTGTTTAGAGGGTGTCGATGTTCTTATATAACTTTTGTTGACCAAAGTTGAAACACTAGCATGTTCTTTTTTCCTAACAGGAAAAGGTGGTTTCTCAATATAAGCAGTAGGAATAACTGGATTAACACTATAAGTAATAATTTCTTATTTAGCTTTAGTAGGTTATTCTATTTCTATTTCAATGGGGGATGATATTTAAACCACTTCTCCTTGGGGAGATCAACATGAGTAGCAAAAGATTCACAAAAAGAAGCTGCTATCTCAGAGTCAAGTCCATATTTCATGCTAAACTTGTGAAAAGCATCGGTATCCATAAAAGATTTAACACAATCAAACTCAAGTTTTATTCCTAACTCTTTACCTTCGTCGAGTTCCCAATCTTCAGGGTTGTGTTTAATTATTTCCAAAAGATCCCATCTAAATTTAATAGACTCATTATAAAAAAACCAGTACAAGAAGTATCGAGCATGGATTGATCATTACGAGAAAGCCCAGCATAAAATTTTTGAATAATAATTTCTCTTGAGAGCTCATGATTGGGACATGAATACATGATTGACTTAAGCCCACACCAAGCTTGAGCGATACTTTCTCCATCGCGAGGCCAAAAATTATATATATCACTCCGATCATGATGAACCAGATGCATAGGATAAAACTTTTGATGAAATTCCAATTTCAATCGATTCCAATCCCAAGCTCCAATATCATCAGATAGCCTATACCATGTCAATGCATTTCCCTTTGAAGATAAAGGGAAGACTTTCTACTTAACTTCATCTTCAGGTAAACCTGCAAGCTTAAATAATCCACAAGCTTCATCCACATAGATTAGG
Organism: Aegilops umbellulata; assembly: GCA_032464435.1. NCBI lineage: Eukaryota > Viridiplantae > Streptophyta > Magnoliopsida > Poales > Poaceae > Aegilops > Aegilops umbellulata. Next base: position 239,564,600 of record CP136055.1, on the reverse strand, counting down.
TGCATATCAGCATGTAGTGTTCAATCTCCTGCATAACGATTAGCTAGCAATTTCTTATCATACCCGAAGGAATTTAATAATAAATATTTTCATTAGATGCAGTAGGTTGAGGAGCAACTCTTTGTGCTTCCTATCAAGGTGAAGACCTGAACAAACCCTTCAAAGGATGGTTTCCATAGTAAGAAGTAACAGTAAATTTCAGCATGTAATATAAATGTTTCCTTACCAAATTCCACTCACCAAAGGCGCTTCACTCCCCGGCAACGGCGCCCGAAAAGAGTCTTGATGACCCACAAGTATAGAGGATCAATCGTAGTCTTTCGATAAGTAAGAGTGTAGAACCCAATGAGGAGCAGAAGGAAATGACAAGCGGTTTTCAGCAAGGTATTCAATGCAAACAATGAAATTATCTGTAACAAATAGTTTGGTAGCAAGGTAACTCATAGCAGGTAACAAGTAACAAGTGTAGCAAAGGTGCAGCAAGGTGGCCCAATCCTTTTTATAGCAAAGGACAAGCCTGTACGAGCTCTTATATAAAGCAAAACGCTCCCGAGTACACATGGGAATTATCATCAAGTTAGTTTTCATCAAGCTCATCTGATTCGCGTTCGTTACTTTGATAATTTGATATGTGGGTGGACCGGTTCTTAGGTGTTGTCCTTACTTGGACAAGCCTCCCACTTATGATTAACCCCTCTCGCAAGCATCCATAACTACAAAGAAAGAATTAAGACAAATCTAGCCATAGCATTAAACATGTGGATCCAAATCAGCCCCTTACAAAGCAACGCATAAACTTTGGTTTAAGCTTCTATCACTCTAGCAACCCATCATCTACTTACTACTTCCCAATGCCTTCCCCTAGGCCCAAATCATGGTGAAGTGTCATGTAGTCAACGTTCACATAACACCACTAGAGGAAAGACAACATACATCTCATCAAAATATCGAACGAATGCCAAATTCACATGATTACTTATAACAAGACTTCTCCCATGTCCTCAGAAACATAAGTAACTACTCACAAAACATATTCATGTTCAAGATCATAGGGGTATTAAATATCATTAAGGATCTAAACGTATGATCTTCCAACAAATAAACTAACTATCATCAACTACAAGGAGTAATCAACACTACTAGCAACCCACAGGTACCAATATGAGGTTTTGAGGCACATATCAAATACAAGAGATGAAATAGGGTTTGAGATGAGATGGCGCTGCTGAAGATGTTGATGAAGATTGGTCCTCCCATGATGAGAGGATCGTTGGTGATGAGGATGGCTTCGATTTCCCCCTCCCGGAGGGAAGTTTCCCTGGCGGAATCGCTCCGCCGGAGCCCTAGATTGCTTCTTCTTGGGTTCCGCCTTGAGACGGCGGCGCTTCGTCCCAAAAGTCTTGTCTCTATTTTTTCTAGGTAAAAACCCTTCATATAGTAGAAGATGGACACCGGAGGCTAGCCAGGGGGCCCACAAGCTCAGGGAGCGCGCCCTGGGGGTAGGGCATGCCCCCCAGGCTTGTGGCCACCTGGAGGGTCCCCTCTAGGTATTTCTTCACCTAATATTTTTTATGTATTCCAAAACAATTCTCCGTAAAGTTTTGGGACATTTGGAGTTGTGCAAAATAGGTATCTCATATTTGCTCCTTTCTAGTCCAGAATTCCATCAGTCGGTATTCTCCCTCTTCATGTGAATCTTGCAAAATAAGGGAGAAAAGGCATGAGAATAGCATCACAAAGTTTAATAGCAGTCCATTATGGAATAAATATCAACATAAAAACATGATGCAAAATGGACGAGACTTAGGCCTTTCTATGACGACACATCGGTCCAACGAGCGTGACTCCATGAATGAATGCGTTTGAGAAAAGGTGTCCAGCCCGCGACCACTGTTGTTTGTCCCTGCTGCCGCTGCCAGGTGGGCCACTCACGTCCGCTCCAGCCTTGCCTAGAAAAAATGTCCGCTCCAGCCAATCAGGTCTCCTCTCACGGATCGACCATGGCAAACCCTAGCGCCTGATGCAAACCGTCCCCGGACAGTGATCCAATGGCCCTAATGATGTGGGGTTTTGAGAGGGGTTTTGAGAAGGTTTCAAAGGGTGGGTTGAGCATAACTAATTAAAACATTTAAAAAATATGAAACTTCCGCACATCACCCTTTTATGTTACTAACACTACTGCAGGATGGTCCAAACGCGACAGTCGAATCAGAGACCCTTCGACGAAACTGTGTGCGATGCATCAATCACAAACAATGATGTAATAAAACCGTCAAAAAAGATGCAAAACGTTTGCGATGGCGGCGACATCAAACACGGTTTATATTAGATTTGTGTGTGCGATGAGTGGCAAATGGTTAATCCAGAAGAATTGTTTGCAATGATGCAGAACAACAGAAACGGGCAACCAGATGAGGGTGTGTGCGATATATGGCATACAGTTCACTAGGATGAACTGTGTGTGATTAGGCAACACAATGGAAACGGTTCAACTTAACAAGATGTGTGTGATACGCGGCAAATAGGTCCGTAATCAGAAATGTGTGTGAAGACCAATAATAACACAGATGATTGCTGCTAATAAGCCGTGTGATTTTCTCTGTCTACAGAAGAATAACATGTATATATAATTGAAACAAACATATAATTATGTAAGTGACTATGCAGATCATTCGCACACACCACAATAAGCAATTGCATGCATTCTAAAGTAGGAGAAATGATCGTCTAGTGATCTACTTCTTGTGACGGTCCCGCCACTGCTCTGTGGCTCGATCCCTCGTCTAGTCACGAAGAAGACACTTCCTCATGTCAACGATCCGCCTGTACATCTCGTAGCTTGTGTACGCGTCCTTGGCCGCGTACTTGACGTGTTGTTCATCCAGTCTCTCATGCCAAACACTATGCCAGGCGATCTTGTCCTTCTTGCTCTCATCCTTCATCTTCATGTAGTATGGGTCGATGATGGCCGAGGTGAGGTCCACTAGGGAGTTCGGTTTGTTGTTGTCGCTACCCCAGACCTTGTAGTGGTCCTGGATGTTGACAAGATTCCGGCATTTCAAGCCTGAAACCTTGAGCGCTTTTAGATCATTGGTGGTGTCCACCGTAGCGAAACTGTAAGTCGGAGCTCTTGATAAACCTGGAGAAACGCTCGCAAGGCCTTATGGCTAGGTGGTAGTGGTAGACTAGGACGTCAGGTCACATGCACAACTGGGTGACGGCAACCTTCTGATCGTGCCCGTCACGACCGATGGTGTACGCCAGGTCGAAGCCGACAACTTGGTACTTGTCCTCGGCAAGGAGCTGGTCCATAGTTTGGACGGAGCTCTCCACCGAGACTGGATCATTCGTGTACACCACCGAGAGGGCCTTCCCCCTCACGTGGGTGCCCACTATGTGATGCGTGGTGAAGTACCCACCGTTGTCGTTGTCAGCCGCTGGGAGCACCATTGGAGCCACAAGGAGCGCCATTGGAACCATTGGATGTCCCCTCTGTATGTGTCGTCGTTTGTGTGCTTATTGTGTCATGTGACGCGAGAGATGAAGGTAAATGGCCACTGGAATAAAAGGGGGCCGGGCGGCCTGGATTCTCGGCGCGTCCGCATGGCAGTTTTTGCAGCGGGTTACTGCATCGTCGCACCGTGCCCGGCGCAGCCGCTTGCACACGAACGTTCGTGATCGTGGGCCGGCCCCGAACACTGGCAGCGCGTGTGGAGGGACGAGGGCAGAGCACCCGGAGGGACGTGAGAGCAGAGCACGCGCGGTGGGACGCGAGCAGAGCATGCTGCGGCCGCCTCAACCGCAAGCAACCACACGCATAGAGCAGTTGAACACGCAGGAAATGGTTGCCTACAAGCTGGCCGACAGTTGCGTCGCTCCGTAGAGAGCGGTCGTGTGCTACTACCTCCGTCTTGGTCTATAGTCCCCTTTATATTATATGCCATACTTTACCCTTAAATTTAACCAACAAAATGTTAATGCATGTTATAAAAAATATATAATTGGAAACTATGTTCAAATATGAATCCAATTATATAATCTAAGGCGACATGCATTCGTATTTTATTAGTTAAATCCTACTTATAAACCAGGACGGGGGTATAGTAGGTAATTAAATCGCAAACATTTTTTTATTAACCATATGTGTACGTGGCCTTTCGTCCTCCTCTCACACGTCTTGTCACCCCGCTGCCCAGACGGCTTACAGCGCAAGCTTGCGCAGCTCGCGGGGGCGTTCTTTTGGCCAAACGGTGGCTCAAAGTGGCGCCAATGAATCATTGGTGAGCCCGTTCCTGCACAACCTTGCAGGTTCCCGCGCAAGCTTCCCACCCGACTCGATGAAATCCCCCAAAATCCCAATGCTTACAGGCCTTGCTATATAAACCCTCATGGCTGGCAAGTCCTACGTCGCACTTTTCCCCTCCCTCCCTGTAGCATATCTCGTATGCTTCTCCCACAATCACCAATGGCACCGGTCTGTCGTCGTCACTCAGCCACTCCGTCGTCATCAGAGGACAACTCCAGCTGGGAGGCTACACCGCCGCGGCGGTGCAGTCCCCGGTGTAGTGTAGTGCGTGTGGCGTCCCATTTGGGGGTGCGCGGAACACCCACCACACACCCCGCCGCCGCTGCCCATTGGCAGCTGTTGCCGGCCGCCGTTGCCGCCACACCACCGTCGAAAGCCAGGGCCATCGCCCGCTCTGCCACCGCGGCCCCAAAGCGGGAGGTGGCCGTCATGGCTGCCGCTCACTGCCGGCCACCGTGGCCATCACCCGCTCCGCCACCGCGGCCCAAAGGCGGGATGTGGTAGTCGTGGACGCCACCTCATCATCGGCCGCCATGTCTGCCAACCCACTATTGACCGCCGGGGTCATCACCCGCTCCGCCACCGCCGCCCGAAGGCGGGAGGCGGAGGTGGAGGCCCGCACGTGCGTCAGTGACCTTGCGCGCTACACCGAGTTCTTGCGGGAGGAGGAGGGGTGCCTCATCGAGCATGCAAAGACCCTTACCGCCGCCGTGGCGCGACACAGGCCGCCTTAGAGCCGAGGAATCAGGAGATCTACGAGGATAACCACCGCTTCGAGAGGGGTCGTCTGGAGCGGCAGATGGCGTTCGAGGTGAGTGTCGCTGAAGGTGCAGCAACGGCAGACACCGTATTGCAGTTGTCCAGCTCGTCGGTAGGCTCCTCGTCCTCTGCATCTTAGTGAGCACGCTCAGCAGAGGAGAGGCTTCCGTAAGTAGTACAAAGCCCCTCCGTAGTAGTAGTAATATTTAGGGGCTATTTCGTTCAGTTCATCTGACTATAGATGTGGTGGAATGGTACACCGTACTTAAAATTAGCTAGTATATATAGTTGAACTAGCTATTTTACTACGTGGTTGGCAACAATTGGGGAAAATTTTGGTCGGTTCAGCTGTCGAGTTGAACTGTTTGTATAAGGAACGACTGCTTAATCTATGAATGAAATCTATACTTAATTACTGAATTTTAGTTGCAAAAATTAGATAGTGTTAGTGATTTTTAGCTGCATATTGTGATAAATCATAGTGTTACAAGGTTGACAAATGGCAATGTTAATAGATCACCAAATGTTAATCTTTCCAGTTTGACAAATGGCAACATACCCAATATGACAGATGCAAATCTTACCAAATTGTTTGTACGTGGTTGCACACGGGTCATCCAAAACAACCATTTGCGTTGAAGGGATGCACATATCCTGCGGTGCGAATTTTCCCTTGGCTTAAGGGGAAGACCATAGATCTCACTTTGCATACGGGTGTTCTATCTAAAACGTTTGCGATCAAGAGCTGCACAAATCCTCCTCGGCATGTTTTCCCTTGGCTTCTTGGGGTAGCTGTCGGTTTGCATAAGGGTGTTCTAACTAAAACGTTTGCGATGAGTGTTTTATATTTAAAAACCATTGACATTTTTATAAAAAGAAAATGGTTTGATAAGTCTGTACATTAAGAGAGAAAAATGCAAGTTCGTTCAAACTATATCTTTCATTCAGTCACACTACGAATTTATATTCATATGATCGAGATATAGTATTAAACCCCAAAAAGATACTATTTCCGGCGACGGCGGCGGCGTGCTGCGCCATTGTTGTCGTTGTCATCCTCTAGGACGCCGTTGTTGAGGTCTTCAAGGAAGTTGTTGGCGTTCTGGGAACGGGGGTCCCTAGACTTGCCTGCCTGCGGCCTGCGGCCTGCGGCGTGGCTCAAGTGGGGGCCCAGCGCGGCCCATCTTCATCAACACAAGCTCAAGACCCTCGCGAGGGGCCAAGCCTCGCGGGGCGGACGACAGGAAGCTTCTTCAGGAGCGGCCTCATCAGGCATGCTCGCGAGGAGGCGGAGAGATCAATGCAAGGGTACCTCGTGAGGATCCAGTGACAAAAGCCATGACGATCAAGACCAGGAGGGTGCCAGGCGGGCGCCGGCCTGCGCAGAGTCCTTGTTTCCCCTTTGGTGCAAAGGAGGCAAGCACAGGCCAAGGCATCGGGCAAAGGTTACCATTCCAGTGCAACGAGACCAAGACCAGCCGGACGGCCGGATGGAGGTCACCGTGGAGCCCAAGACGGCGTCACCACTAGAGCTTTTGGCAGCCGAAGACCACCTTTGGTCAGGATAACTTGTACTAGATGCTCCCCTTCAAAATGGCCAATTGTTGGCGCCCTTCCCGCTCATTATTTTGGGGAGAGGCCAATGGCCTCTATAAATAGAGCTAGCCACCACAGAGTGGAGGCATCTGGAGACAAAGTAGAACTCCACGCACCAGCTCAAGAACACCTCTGGCGAGGCTGTTCTTCCTCTGTACTGTTCATCATCAGCCCTTGAGGCAATCAACCACACCACACACTGGAGTAGGGTATTACACCACAACGGTGGCCCGAACCAGTATAAATCTCGTGTCCCTTGCGTTGTTCATCGTCTCCATCTTAGTTTGCACGAGGGGATCGGACATAGAGCGGTAGGGGAGAGATATCCACGCGCACCCCAGTGTTCGAACCTCAAGGGTCTACCGGTACCCGAAATCCGACATTTGGTGCGCCAGGTAGGGGTGCGCCGGAATCCCTTCTTCCGCTGTTCGCGTGTGATCTTCTGTCGCGTCCATGGCTGACGCTCGTCGGGCTCGCGCCGAGCGCCGGGCTGCTCTCGCCACCCGCGTCGCCCAGACGGTGCCCGTCGGCGGTCCCCCTCGTCGTTCCTCGTCGCCCGCCGCCAACGCCGCCACCGGCCTGGCGGGGAACGAGCAGCAGGCTTCGTCCCAGCATCCTTCGGTGCGGTGGGATGGCCGCACTGCCAACCTGTCGCTGACCCCAGCTGGCTCGTCGTCCCACGCCCGCCGCGCCCCCGTGGATGCGGGCGCCTCGCTGCTCTTGGCGAAGGAGCTTCTCCGTTACCGCCCAGTCGACGACCTCTATGAGGACTGGCTCGCCCGCATCACCGAGCTCCTCAGCGCCGCAGGGGGATCTCCCTTGCGGTCCCCCTCACTACCACGCCCTCTGTTCCGCGCAGGAGGCGACGACCAGGAGGTGCCTCCGCCACCTCCTCCCCAAGAAGGCGCCTTGGCCACAAGACGCGTAGCCCCAGGGCGAGACCCACCTCGTCCGGCGCCTGCGCAGCAAGAAAGGAGCTGCCAAGAGATCCCGCGTCCCCGAGAAGGTGCTCGCGCGCTCCCGGCGCCGGCGCGCCAAGATCGCGTCCCAGCGCTTCCACAACAAGACCCCGCGCTGCTCCCAGCGGCGGCACGTGGTGACCTGAAAGGGCAAGATCGGCACCAACCGAGGGCGCCGGTGGCCACAGCGGGCCGCCTCGCCTTCACCCCCGAGCTGCGCGGCGTCACATGGCTGGGCAAGTTCAAGCCCGACCTCCCTCCTCGCTATGATGGCACGACGGACCCCGCGGAGTTCCTGCAGCTCTACGAGCTAGGCATCGTAGCCGCCAACGGGGACGAAAAGGTCATGGCGAATTGGTTCCCCATGGCGCTCAAGGACGGAGCCCGCACCTGACCCCTGAACTTGGCCCCCGGCACGATCTCCTCCTGGAGCGAGATGCGCACCCGCTTCATCGCCAACTTCCAGGGCACTCGCGACCGGCCCCCAGCCATGAGCGACCTGTGCTGCATCAAGCAGCAGCCAGGGGAAACCCTGCAGAAGTACATCCAACGCTTCAACTATGCTCGCCTCAAGATCCCCAAGGTGACCGAGGAAGCCATCATCTCAGCTTTCTCCGACGGTGTGCGCGACATCAAGATGAAGGAAGAGCTGGCCATCCATGAAGACCTGTGCATGTCACTGGAGTTGTTCAACTTGGCGACCAAGTGCGCCAGAGCTGAGGAAGGGCATCTTTCCCTTCTCGAGCTCCCGGCAGCCGACCCAGAAGAGAAGAAGCTCAAGGCCAAAGATGTGAAGCGCAAGGGGGCTGCTGTGCTAGCAGCAGAGCCGGACACCAAGAAAGGCAGGGATCAGCCTGAGTCATCCAAGGGCAGACGCTACTGCGTGTACCATGACCTCCACACCCATAACACCAACGAATGTCAAGAGCTCAGAGCTGCGAGAGACGGGCGGATCGGCCGACTCCCCGAGCGCAACGACAAGGGCTATGGTCGAGGAGGAGGAAGAGGCGAAGGACATGGGAAGACCGTGTCCCGCGCCAGGGATGGCGTGACCGCCCTCGCAAGGACTGCTAGCAGGACCAGCCTCACGAGGGAGGCTGGAGGGACCAGCCTCGCGAAGACCGCCCGCACGGCAACGCAGGCCCCCCGCCTCTACCGCCACCACCAAGGAGGAATGAAGACCAGCATCAAGACGACGGGATTGGAGGATTCCATGAGCCACGCGCAATTGTCTGCATCTTGGGTGGCGCTCAGGCTCCAGCCTCATAGCGCATCTTCAAGCAGTTTGCTCGCGAGGTGAACGCAGTTCTTCCCAAGCCTGAGGCCACACGCCCTCTTAGCTGGTCTGCGTGCGCTATCACGTTCAGCTCAGCGGATCAGCTCAAGTGCGCGGCAACGGCTGGAGTCCTCCTGATGCTCTGCTCCCCAGTCATCAGCAATGTGCAGGTCACCAGGACCCTCATTGATGGTGGTGCTGGACTCAACGTCCTGTCCGTTGAGACGTTCGACAACCTCCAAGTGCCGTACGATCAGCTTCAGCCAACCAAGCCTTTCTCAGGAATCACCGATGGTTCTACTGTTCCGATTGGGCAGGTGCGCCTTCCAGTCACCTTCGGACAGCACAACAACTACCGCACCGAGCTCATCGACTTCGACGTCGCTCACATCCGCCTACCGTACAACGCCATCCTCAGGTACCCGACCTTAGCCAAGTTCATGGCAGTAACTCATCATGGTTACAATGTCCTCAAGATGCCTGGAAGTGGAGGAGTCATCACCGTGCCCTGTGAAGAAAGAGACGCGGTCGGTTCACTAGAGCGTGCGTTCCAAGCCGCAGCAGTCGAAGACCCGGATCACAGGGGCGGGAGACCTCTCGAAGCGACCCTCAAGAAGAAGACCTCGCCAGGCTCAAGCCACAAGGGGGCTGGCGCCTCCGGAGGTGTCACGTCGAGCCCCGCGCTCGATCGGGGAGCGCCGCCCTCTCACGCATAGGAAAGCGCGCCCAGCGCCCTCCTCGGGCAAGACTCGGGGGCTCCTCCTTGGAGAGCTGCCAACCTTCCCAAGGTCGCGAGGGAGGCACTCGGGCGTCACTTGGAGGGGCGCTTTCAGGCGCTTTTCCCTCAGGAAGGTACAAGGCGAGAAAGACCAAACCCCCAGGAGTTCATCACAGGAAGCACTCAAGAGCTACAAGAGTCAAGAATCATGTGCGACAGCTGCCGCATGCCTGCCGCAGCCCCACATCCAGGCGAGGATGGTGGGCTGCGCGTCTGCGTCGACGTCCCGGGGCTCAATCGAGCCGTGTCTCAGGAGCGCCTCTGGCCCTCGCGCGTGGGGCGTTGCGAGGGGCCACCTCACAGCTACGTTCGCATGCCCTTTGGCCTGCCGAATGCGGCCGCCGCTCACCAACACTTGCTGAGGAGCATTCTGGACGCCCAGGAGGTCAGGCACCACGCAGTCCTGGCAAAGATGGAGATGGCCCTTGAGGACCCGCTTGAGCCCGTGGAGCCTCCCAAGGCCCTAGGGCCTGGGGGCTCGTGAGGGTCGACGTCTTCACCGCGCATCGCTCGCTTCCTCAGTATCACTTCATATTCAACATCGTCAGGTCACATCTTTCAAAGTTCTACTTTCAGCTGGGAGCGTCTGCAGGGCTGCACCATCCCCAGGCCGCGTGGGTTCGTCCCTGCGGCATGTATCCATTTTGTTTATGTTCTTTACTTACCTTGTTGGGGGCACCCTTCGGGCTGCATCACCCCCGCGCCGCTCGGGCCCGGTCCAGCGGCATCTGCCTTCCTAGTATTTGCCTTAGGATGAAGTGTTCCCTCGCGCTAAAATCGGTTCCCACAAGTTATCGCCTACTGCTTATTGTCATGCAAAGCGCTTGCATGTTAAAAGGGCGCGCCTGAGCATCGCGACTCATGGGCTCCTACTGGCTCTCCAGCCCTCACCCTTTGGCCTTGACCCACGGCATCGCGACCTGTCATACCAGTGGCGGCTGAGCTCGCTCGAGGGCCGGGACCTCAGGACGTAGAGCATTTGCATTCTAATGACCCTGCAGGAACACACCAGTTGATAAAGGCCCAGAGCCAGGCGCAACCCGCCTCGAGGTAGGGCCTCGTGAGTCCCGCGCTGGCTCACGGGTGCCCAGATACACCTCTCCTAGCCCTACCGTGCCGGCCATGTGTCAGGGCGGGGCTGTACACGCCCCGGGGGCTCCTCCCGGAGGGGAGCCCCCTCCCACGTACCAGTGGAAGCACCATGCTCCGCGCTGGCTGACGACACTGCCGAGGAGCTGCTATGCCCGTACACATACGGTAGTGCTATGCTCCGCGCTGGTGATAAACAACTGAGGGAGGCCCACAGCCGTACCAACCTCAGGGAGCCCAGAGCTCAGTGTCCGGCACCATCGCAACGCCTCCCCTCGGGAGTGCCGCGCGAGGGGCTGGACACGGGGGCTACGCCTGGGCCTCGCCCGAGCACGCCACCCAGCCAGGTCCCTCGGACCTGGTCGTCGTGCGCCACTCCCCGAGCGGAGCCAAGGTACGAAACCCGTTTGAGCGTCAAGGAGGACTCCTGAGCATCGCGGGTCAGGAGCCTAACTGGTCACGTAGCCCCTCACTCCTTAGTCCCGTCCTGGTTTCCGGTCAGGGCTAACGCTGGGTGAGGTACGCGCGGGGCCGGGCCCTACCGACCTAGAACGGACAATCCACTCCTCGCCTCCCCCCTCCCTATTTGTTGCTCGCGCGTCAAGGGGGACTCCTGAGCATCGCGACTCAGGAGCCTAACTTGCCACATAGCCCCTCACTCCTTAGTCCCGTCCTGGTTTCCGGTCGGGGCTAACGCTGGGTGAGGTACGCGCGGGGCCGGGCCCTGCCGACGTAGAGCGCAAGCAAGTAGGAGAGGAAAATGCAAATGCAAATTCCAAGAAATACAAAGCAAATATTACAAGCCATAAAATTGTTCCACAACGTCAAACACAAGTTTAAACGCCTCCGCGAGGCATGGTGCATGTGCAGGGAGAAAATAGGACGGAAGTCGTGAAGGGATTACTTCTCAGTAACGTCGTCACCGGTGGTGGAGGCATGATGGACGGCTTCTTCTCTCGAGGTCGCACGGCCGGCGGCGCCACGCCCGGGCGGGACACTGCGGGAGCAGAACTTCCCCAGCAAAGCCTCGGCTCGTCCCTTCACGGCCTCAGCGGCAGCGGCGGCACGGTCGCCGCTCACGGGCTCCAGCAGGCTGTCGAAGTCAATGTCGGGGTCGCGCAGGTAGACATGGCAGAGGACATGCGTCAGCGCCGCGGAGGACAGGGCACGCGCCTCGGCCTCTATTGTGGGGCCAAGGCCGTCTGCGATGTCCTCAAGCGCATCGACCAGGAAGGGGAGCAGCTTGGTGGGGTCGTCCTTTGCACCAGCCAACGGCTCCTCCAGGCCGCTCTCATACAACGTCTTCAGTATGCCACGGGCCTTCTTCTCCAGCTTCGCGAAGGCCACCCGGTCCTCTGCCAGGACCTTCGCCTTGGCGTCTAGCTTGGTCCTCTCCACCTTTAGCGACTTCTCCAGCGTTTCCAGCCGCTGGTGGCGGTCGTCAAGCTCAGCGTCCCGGTCCTTGGCAGCGGCCTCCCTAGCCTTCATCTCCTTATCCTTCTCCTTCTGGCTGTGCACCTCCTTGGCGAGCTCGTCGCGCAGGCCTTGCAGCTCGGCCTCAAGCATCTTGCAGCGGCCCTGGGCGGTTGCAGCGTCGCCCAGGGCAGCATCGCGAGCAGCCTTGGCTTGATTGGCGGCCCGCTTCTCCTCGTCGGAGGACGGCGCAGCCTGGCTCAGCGCTGCTCAGATGGAGGCGGCAGAGCGAGCCCAGCCAGAAGCCAACTCCAGGCGCCCGGCCACCAGACGAGGGTCCGTGCTCAGGAGATCCTCCCGCAGTTGGCTCAGCTCATTGGCAACCTGGTCCAGGACGGCGGCGGAGGAGGCAGAAGAGACAAGAACCTGTGGAGCAGGCAGAAGAGACAAGAACCTGTGGAGCAGGCAGAGAAGATGGCAGCGTGACCACGGCTTGGCAGGGAGGGACCTCCTGAGCCTTGGTCACCGTGGCTGCAACATCGAGGACAGTCGACTCCAGGTCCAACGGGGCCACGGGGGCTGACTCCTCGCCAAGGTGCCCCGGCTGGCCTCGCGAGGGCGGCTGGATCAGAGAGGTGCGGGCCTTGCCGTCCCCTCCCCCAGATGCCGAAGGCGCCGCTCCGGCGGATGGATTCACCTCAAGCGGGGCCGCAGAAGCCTCCTTCAATCTCTTGGCCGTAGGCGCCGCCCTGGTAAAAAGAAGGGGCAAACGTCAAGCTTCAGCAACAGAAACCAAGCGGAGCATGGATCGAGCACTTACTGAATGTCGTCCGTGGACTCAAGCAACCTCCGACCGAACTTGAAGCCCGAGAACCTACAGCGGGGGTCAACCTTGGGGGACCCGGAAGCAGAAGGCGCGTCAGGAGGAATGGAGCCGGTCTTGGACCCCCCAGGGACCACAGACCCTGGGGGAACCAGGCTCGACCTGCCCTTCCTCGTGACCGAGGAAGAACCCTCCCCTCCTCGCCTGGCGTCGGCCTCGTCATCGTCCGGCATGGAGCGAAGGGCCCGGGACCTATCCCGAGGGAAGGATTCCCCCCAATCCTCTCTGGTCTCCTCTGAATCAGACGCTTCCTCCTCCACCTTTTCTTCCCCCTTTCCCCCGCTGGAGCTGCCGGAGGACAAGTTCACCGTCGCCAAGACCGCTAGATCTTCGGGAGCTGCCGCAAGCACCAGCCCCTCGCCGTTGAAGGTGGGCATGGCGCTCACCACCTGCTCCTAGTCGCCACGAAGGAACAGGGGGACGGGGGCGCCCACCGGGCTCGCCACATCTCCCCCAACCAAGGAATGGAGGGCCGCGGCCAAATCTTCGTCAGTCAGCGCCTCAGAGCTCAGGCACATGACGGCGTCCGCCCTTCCAAGCCTCCACAATGGGAGCGGGTGCTCCTGGAGCGGAGCCACCCGGTGCTCCAGGAACTCCCTCAGAAGCGATGCCCCGGTCAGCTTCGCCGCCCCCAAGTTGTTTGGCTTCAGGTCCATGTTCATCCTCCTCAGCACCGCCTTCGCACGAGGGTCGACAAGCTCCGCGCGGGACCACGCATCAACGGACTTAGGCTGCCCCTTGGGCAATACTAGATGAGGATGAAGGCGCCCGACGTCCATCATGACCCACTTGCTCCGGTAGCCTTCGATCCTCTTCCCAGGCTTTGAGATGGCGTTGGAGCTGGAGTACGCGATGAAGCTCGCGCATGCAGAGACTTGAGCACCAGAGACCCGGAGGGAGAAGAAGTGGCGCAGCAAAGCCACCGAGGGCTTCACACGAACATGAGCCTCGCAATAATAGGTGAAAATCGCCAGGAGAAGGACAAAGTTGGGGTAGAGATGCAGAGCCTGCAGGTTGTTTTGGCGGAGAATGGCATGAAAGAACTCGGAGAAAGGAGGCACCAAACCAGCGGCAATGGCGCTCATGAAGAACGGGTAGAAGGTGCTCCCCTTGCCCTCAGGCTGGTCGGAGCCAACCTTGAGCATGGTCGCCCCCTCGCTGCCCTGCGCCACCGTCATCAGGCGCGCGAGGGCAAGGTTCTTCTCCGTCAGATTCGGGGAATCCAGGGCCGGCGAGTACCAAGCATCAGCCGAGGACTTGCGAGGCACCATGGCGTGCAGTATGCAGAGGATTGAGACGGATCTGGAGGATTTCGGGAGCAAGAGGAAGGAGAGCGAGAAAGGGGATCTAGGGCAAGACAGATGAGAGCAGGGTAAGCAAGCCTGGCCCGAGCATCCCCTTTTGTCAGACGTGCGGTTGCCGAGGCATCGTGGGAAGCGCAGACGCCCACGTCCAATCAACCGCCATGCGGCGCCCAAGGCCGCAGGCTGTTGGGGCCCGCGGCGCTTCGCGCTTGCCCCTTCGCTTCTTCGCTAAGTCAAGCCCGCACGCGCCTTGGGCCCGGGGGCTACTGTCGGTGTTCTGGGAACGGGGGTCCCCAGACTTGCCTGCCTGCGGCCTGCGGCGTGGCTCAAGTGGGGGCCCAGCACGGTCCATCTTCATCAACACAAGATCAAGACCCTCGTGACGGGCCAAGCCTCGCGGGGCGGACGACAGGAAGCTTCTTCCGGAGCGGCCTCATCAGGCATGCTCGCGAGGAGGCGGAGAGATCAATGCAAGGGTACCTTTCGAGGATCCAGTGATGCAAGCCATGACGATCAAGACCAGGCGGGCGCCAGGCGGGCGCCGGCCTGCGGAGAGTCCTTGTTTCCCCTTTGGTGCAAAGGAGGCAAGCACAGGCCAAGGCATCAGGCAAAGGTTACCATTCCAGTGCAACGAGACCAAGACCGGCCGGACGGCCGGACGGAGGTCACCGTGGAGCCCAAGACGGCGTCACCACCAGAGCTTTTGGCAGCCGAAGACCACCTTTGGTCAGGATAACTTGTACTAGATATTCCCCTTCAAAATGGCCAATTGTTGGCGCCCTTCCCGCTCATTATTTGGGGAGAGGCCCAGGGCCTCTATAAATAGAGCTAGCCACCATAGAGTGGAGGCATCTAGAGACAAAGTAGAACTCCACGCACCAGCTCAAGAACACCTCTGGCGAGGCTGTTCTTCCTCTATACTGTTCATCATCAGCCACACCACACCACACCACACACTGGAGTAGGGTATTACACCACAACGGTGGCCCGAACCAGTATAAATCTCGTGTCCCTTGCGTTGTTCATCGTTTCCATCTTAGTTCGCACAAGGGGATCGGACGTAGAACGGGAGGGGAGAGATCTCCGTGCGCACCCCAGTGCTCGAACCTCAAGGGTCTGCCGGAACCCAAAATCCGACAGCAGCACATAATGTTCTTCACTTGTAAATCAAACATCATGTCGTCACATGATCGACGGGCAGGGCACGGGAGGACGGCAACTGGCAGCGCTGAAAGGTAGCGGTCGACGGCAGCGTCCCATGCCGTTGAGGGGGGCGCGCGCACAGGCACGGGCGCGATGGGTGCAGCCAAACGCACGTGGACCGGCGCCGCGGTGGGTGGAGGGGTGCGCACGGGCACGAGCGCTGGCGCTGGCATGTACACAAGCTCGCGTGGGTCCGCAGAGACCTCTCTGACGCCCGCGGCTTCCAGCTCTGCGATAGTGCTCGGCGACCAGCCCGTCAATGCTACGGGGATGGTCGCTAGCGCGGGCGCGGGGATGGGAGCTGGGACGGGAGTGGGGGTAGCAACCGCCGCGGCCAGATTGTTCAGGGGCATGTCCATGAGGCCCCTTTCCTCCTTATTTTCTATCTCCTCTGGCTCGGAGTCGACTTCACCAAAGTTGGAGACTAGTGGCAGCTGATCCTTCTGCGCCATGGTGTTGGTGGAGGTTTGTGGGAGGGAGGAGGAATGGGAGGCGAACAGTAAGGCCGCCCGTATTAAACAGCGGCTTGGGCGCCATTAATGGAGAGGAAGGCGGGAGGCCATGGAAGTTAAAGGGCTCACTTTCGAGTGAGCATGCGCAGCATACAACTCGCAAACTTCCCGGTGAGCCTGCACATTGGAGGATAGCTTGCACACCTCTCGGTCAGCCTGCGCACCGGACTGCGCTCGCACGCCTCCCGTTCAGTCAAGCAGCTGTCCGCATGGCACCTCCTATAGCCATTAAAACCAAGACACATGGTGTCACGTGAATGGTTAACAGAACGCACATGATTTGAATTATACAAACATTTGAGATGCTAAAGTGGAAGCTATTTTTTCAAAATGCCTTTGTTGGTTGTTATTCGGGTGCGCCTTCTCTCAAAAAGGACATGAAAAATACCACAGCATGTCGAGTGCCGGCAATCAAGTATCTCAACGTTTTGCCGGCAATCAACAGCGCCCTGGTGTTTGAAATTCATTCCCATTTCTTGCATGGGACCTAAGCATTACCCAAGGACACAGATTTTATTTTTCAATCAATTTATATGCACTGCAGCATGTGCATGTAGTTCAAATTTGAATTATGCACATAAAATGCCTAGAAAACCCAGTTAATGTATAAAAATGTCCAAACAAACCCCAGAAAATTCCAAAATTTAACACAACTCCTGTTGTTCTATGTTGACACTAGGAAATTTTTGAAAGCAATAAGAGGCAACGGATATCGTTTCGTCCCCAAAGGTGGCACGTTCCCTACCGAAACCATCAGGCTTGTTGTGAGAAGCTCTGGTTTGTGAGAAGCTTATACCCAAACCTGCCCCAAATGGGACAAAAAATTTACCACGGCATGTTGATGCCGCTCCATGATAGCATGCCAAGTTTCATGAATTTCAAACGAGTTTTGGATTTACTAGATACCTCACATCATTATGATAGCATGCCAAGTTTCATGAATCTCAATGTTTGCGGCCGAGTGACGGTGGCAGGGTGTTTGATATTAAATCATATTTCTTGCATGGGACCTAAGCATGCAACCAAGGACACATATTGGAATTTTCTACCAATTTATATGCATTAGAGCATGTGCATGTAGTTCAAATTTGAATTATGCACATAAATGCATTGAAAACTCAATTAATGTATAAAAATGTCCAAACAAACCCCGAAAAATTCCAAAATTTAACACAACACTCGTGTTGTTCTATGTTGACACTGGAGAAAAAATTGAAATCAAGAAGAGGCAACAGATAAAGTTTCGTCCCCAAAGGTGAAACATTCCCTACCGAAACCATCAGGCTTGTTCTGGGAAGCTCTGGTTTGTGAGAAGCTTATACCCAAACATGCCCCAAATGGGAAAAATACTACCACGGCATGTTGATGCCGCTCCATGATAGCATGCCAAGTTTCATGAATTTCAGACGAGTTTTGGATTTACTAGAATTTAAAAACCAGGTACCTCAATGTTTGCGGCCGAGTGACGGTGGCAGGGTGTTTGAAATTCATTCCCATTTCTTGCATGGGACCTAAGCATGCACCCAAGGACACAGATTTGATTTTTCAACCAATTTATATGCACCGGAGCATGTGCATGTAGTTCAAATTTGAATTGTGCACATAAAATGCCTCGAAAACCCAGTTAATGTATAAAAAAGTCCAAACGAACCCTGAAAAAATTCAAAATTTAACACAACACTCCTGTTGTTCTATGTTGACACTAGAAAAAAATTGAAAGCAATAAGAGGCAATGGATATTGTTTCCTCCCAGAAGGTGGCACGTTCCCTACCGAAACCATCAGGCTTGTTGTGAGAAGCTCTGGTTTGTGAGAAGCTTATACCCAAACCTGCCCCAAATAGGACAAAAAAATTACCACGGCATGTTGATGACGCTCGATGATAGCATGCCAAGTTTCATGAATTTCAGACGAGTTTTGGATTTACTAGAATTTACAAACCATGTATCTCAATGTTTGCGGCCGAGTGACGGTGGCAGGAGGTTTGAAATTCATTCCCATTTCTTGCATGAGACCTAAGCTTGCACCCAATGACACAGATTTGATTTTTCAACCAATTTATATGCACTGCAGCATGTGCATGTAGTTCAAATTTGAATTATGCACATAAAATGCCTAGAAAACCCAGTTAATTATAAAAATGTCCAAACGAACCCCGAAAAATTCCAAAATTTAACACAACACTCCTGTTGTTCTATGTTGGCACTAGAATTTTTTTGAAAGCAATAAGAGGTAATGGATATCGTTTAGTCCCCGAAGGTGGCACGTGTTGGAAATATGCCCTAGAGGCAATAATAAATTGGTTATTATTATATTTCCTTGTTCATGATAATCGTTTATTATCCATGCTATAATTGTATTGATAGGAAACTCAGATACATGTGTGGATACATAGACAACACCATGTCCCTAGTAAGCCTCTAGTTGACTAGCTCATTGATCAATAGATGGTTACGGTTTCCTGATCATGGACATTGGATGTCGTTGATAACGGCATCACATCATTAGGAGAATGATGTGATGGACAAGACCCAATCCTAAGCCTAGCACAAGATCGTGTAGTTCGTATGCTAAAGATTTTCTAATGTCAAGTATCATTTCCTTAGACCATGAGATTGTGCAACTCCCGGATACCGTAGGAGTGCTTTGGGTGTGCCAAACGTCACAACGTAACCGGGTGGCTATAAAGGTACACTACAGGTATCTCCGAAAGTGTCTGTTGGGTTGGCACGAATCGAGACTGGGATTTGTCACTCCGTGTGACGGAGAGGTATCTCTGGGCCCACACGGTAGGACATCATCATATGCGCAATGTGACCAAGCAGTTGATCACGGGATGATGTGTTATGGAACGAGTAAAGAGACTTGCCGGTAACGAGATTGAACAAGGTATTGGGATACCGACGATCGAATCTCGGGCAAGTACTATACCGATAGACAAAGGGAATTGTATATGGGATTGATTAAATCCATGACATCGTGGTTCATCCTATGAGATCATCGTGGAACATGTGGGAGCCAACATGGGTATCCATATCCTGCTGTTGGTTATTGGCCGGAGAGTTGTCTCGGTCATGTCTGCATGGCTCCCGAACCCGTAGGGTCTACACACTTAAGGTTCGATGACGCTAGGGTTATAGGGAATAGATATACGTGGTTACCGAATGTTGTTTGGAGTCCCGGATGAGATCATGGACGTCACGAGGAGTTCCGTAATGGTCCGAAGGTAAAGATTTATATATAGGAAGTATGGTTTTGGCCACCGAAAGTGTTCTGGGCATCACCGGTAGTGTACCGGGACCACCGGAGGGGTCCGGGGGTCCACCAGGTGGGGCTACCTGCCCCAGAGGGCTGCATGGGCCAAGTGTGATAGGGGACCAGCCCCAGGTGGGCTGGTGCGCCCCCCCCCACCAGGGCCCAAGGCGAAGAGAGAAGGGAAAAGGGGAAACCCTAGGCTCAGATGGGCCTAAGGCCCACCTAGTGGTGCGCCCCCCCCCTCTCCCCCCCCCTTGGCCGCCCCCTAGATGGGATCCAGGGCTGGCCGCCACCCCTAGGGGTGGAAACCTAGGTGGGGGCGCAGCCCCTCCCTTTCCCCTATATATAGTGGGGGTTTTGGGCTGCCATACACACGAGAACATCTCCTTCTTGGCGCAGCCCTACCCCTCTCCCTCCTCGTCTCTTGCGGTGCTTGGCGAAGACCTGCTGGAGTACCACGCTCCTCCACCACCACCATTCTGTCGTGCTGCTGCTGGACGGAGTCTTCCCCAACCTCTCCCTCTCTCCTTGCTGGATCAAGGCATGGGAGACGTCATCGTGCTGCATGTGTGTTGAACGCGAAGGTGCCGTCCGTTCGGCACTAGGATCATCGGTGATTTGGATCATGACGAGTACGACTCCATCAACCCCGTTCACTTGAACGCTTCTGCTTAGCGATCTACAAGGGTATGTAGATGCACTCTCCTTCCCTCGTTGCTAGATTACTCCATAGATTGATCTTGGTGTTGCGTAGAAAATTTTGAATTTCTGCTACGTTCCCCAACAGTGGCATCATGAGCTAGGTCTATGCGTAGTTTCTATGCACGAGTAGAACACAAATTAGTTGTGGGCGTCGATTTTGTCAATTTACTTGCCGTTACTAGTATTATCTTGATTCAGCGGCATCGTGGGATGAAGCGGCCCGGACCGACCTTACACGTACTCTTACATGAGACAGGTTCCACCGACTGACATGCACTAGTTGCATAAGGTGGCTAGCGGGTGTCTGTCTCTCCCACTTTAGTCGGATTGGATTTGATGAAAAGGGTCCTTATGAAGGGTAAATAGAAATTGGCATATCACGTTGTGGTTTTGCATAGGTAAGAAACGTTCTTGCTAGAAACCCATAGCAGTCACGTAAAAACATGCAACAACAATTAGAGGACGTCTAACTTGTTTTTGCAGGGTATGCTATGTGATGTGATGTGGCCAAAAAGAATGTGATGAATGATATGTGATGTATCAGATTGATCATGTTCTTGTAATAGGAATCACGACTTGCATGTCGATGAATATGACAACCGGCAGGAGCCATAGGAGTTGTCTTAATTTATTTATGACCTGTGTGTCAACATAAACATCATGTAATTACTTTACTTTATTGCTAACCGTTAGCTGTAGTAGTAGAAGTAATAGTTGGCGAGACAACTTCATGAAGACACGATGATGGAGATCATGGTGTCATGCCGGTGACGATGATGATCATGGAGCCCCGAAGACGGAGATCAAAAGGAGCAAAGTGATGATGGCCATATCATGTCACTATTTGATTGCATGTGATGTTTATCATGTTTTACATCTTATTTGCTTAGAACGACGGTAGCTTAAATAAGATGATCCCTCACTAAAATTTCATGAAAAGTGTTCTCCCTAACTGTGCACCGTTCCGAAGGTTCATCGTTTCGAAGCACCACGTGATGATCGGGTGTGATAGATTATTATGTTTGAATACAACGGGTGTTGACGAGCCTAGCATGTACATACATGGCCTCGGAACACATGCGAAACACTTAGGTTAACTTGACGAGCCTAGCATGTACAGACATGGCCTCGGAACACGGAGGATCAAAAGGTCGAACATGAGTCATATAGAAGATGCGATCAACATGAGATGTTCACCGATGATGACTAGTCCGTCTCACGTGATGATCGGACACGGCCTAGTTGATTCGGATCATGCATCACTTAGATGACTAGAGGGATGTCTATCTGAGTGGGAGTTCATTAAATAATCAGATGAACTCAATTATCATGAACATAGTCAAAAGGACTTTGCAATTTATGTCATAGCTTACGCTTTAGTTCTACTGTTTTAGATACGTTCCTAGAGAAAATTTAGTTTAAAGTTGATAGTGGCAATTATGCGGACTGGGTCCGTATACTAAGGATTGTCCTCATTGCTGCACAGAAGGATTATGTCCTTAATGCACCGCTCAGTGAGCTGAACCTCGAACGTCGGTTATGGATGTTGCGAACATCTGACATACGCGTTTTGATGACTACATGATAGTTCAGTGCGTAATGCTAAATGGTTTTGAATTGAGGCACCAAAGACGTTTTTGAAACATGCAGAACATATGAGATGTTCCAAGGACTGAAATTGGGATTTCAGGCTAGTGCCCACGTCAATAGGTATGAGATCTCTGACAAGTTTCCTAAGCCTGCAAACTAAGGAGAAAAGCTCAATCGTTGAGCATGTGCTCAGATTGTATGAGTACAACAATCGCTTGAATCGAGTGGGAGTTGATCTTCCAGATGAGATAGTGATGATTCTCCAAAGTCACTGCCACCAAGCTACTAGAGCTTCGTGATGAACTATAACATATCAGGGATAAATATGATCCTTGAGCTATTCGCGACACCGCGAAAGTAGAAATCAAAAGGGAGCATCAATTGTTGATGGTTAGTAAAACCACTAGTTTCAAGAAGGGCAAGGGCAAGAAGGGATTCTTCTTGAAACGGCAAGTCAGTTGCTGCTCCAGTGAAAAAACCCAAGGTTGAACCCAAACCCGAGACTAAGTGCTTCTATAATAAGGGGAACGGTCACTAGAGCGGAATTACCCTAGATACTTGGTAGATGAGAAGGCTGGTAAGGTCGACAGAAGTGTGTTGGATATACATTATATTTATGTGTACTTTACTAGTACTCCTAGTAGCACCAGGGTATTAGATACCGGTTCGGTTGTTAAGTGTTAGTAACTCGAAATAAAAGGCTACGGAATAAACAGAGACTAGGTAAAGGTGAGATGACGATATGTGTTGGAAGTGTTTCCAAGGTTGATGTAATCAAATATCGTACGCTCCCTCTACCATCGAGATTGGTATTAAAACCTAAATAATTGTTATTTGGTGTTTGTGTTGGGCATAGACATGATTGGATTATGTTTACCGCAATACTGTTATTCATTTAAGGAGAATAATGGTTACTTTGTTTATTTGAATAATACCATCCCGATCGTAGTGATACACATGTTCATGCCAAAAGATATATGATAGTACCACATACTTGTGGAACTGCAATTTGAGTCATATTGGTATAAAACGCATGAAGAAGCTCCATGTTGATGGATCTTTGGACTCACTCGTTTTTGAAAAGATTGAGACATACGAACCATGTTTATTGGTAGATATGCATGAAGAAACTCCATACAGATGGATCGTTTGGACTCACTTGTTTTTGAATCACTTGAGACATGCAAATCATACCACATGGACAAGATGACTGAAAGACCTCGTTTTCAGTAAGATGGAACAAGAAAGCAACTTGTTGGAAGTAATACATTTTGATGTGTGCAGTCCAATGAGCGATGAGGCACGCAGTGGATATCATTGTGTTCTTACTTCACAGATGATTTGAGTAGATGCTGAGTATATTTACTTGATGAAACACGAGTCTGAATTATTGAAAGGTTCAAGTAATTTCAGAGTGAAGTTGAAGATCGTCGTGACAAGAGGATAAAATGTCTGTGATATGATCATAGAGATTTATATCTGAGTTACGAGTTTGGCACACAATTAAGACATTGTGGAAATTGTTTCACGACTAATACCGCCGGGAACACCATAGTGTGATAGTGTGTCCGAACATCATAACTGCACCCTATTGGATATGGTGCATACCATGATGTCTCTTATCGAATTACCACTATCGTTTATGGGTTAGGCATTAGAGACAACCGCATTCACTTTAAATAGGGAACCACACAAATCCGTTGAGACGACACCGTTTAGAAAAACCTAAGCTGTTGTTTCTTAAAAGTTTGGGGCTACGACGCTTATGTGAAAAGTTTCAGGCTAATAAGCTCGAACCCTAAGCGGATAAATGCATCTTCATAGGACACCCAAAACAGTTGGGTATACCTCCTGTCTCAGATCCGAAAGCAATAGGAATTGTTTCTGAAATCGGGTCCTTTCTCGAGAAAAGTTTCTCTCGAAAGAATTGAGTGGGAGGATGGTGGAGACTTGATAAGGTTATTGAACTGTCACTTCAACTAGTGTGTAGCAGGGCACAAGAAGTTGTTCCTGTGGCACCTACACCAATTGAAGTAGAAGCTTATGATAGTGATCATGAAACTTCGGATCAAGTCACTACCAAACCTCGTAGGACGACAAGGATGCGTGCTATTTCAAAGTGGCACGTAATCCTGTCTTGGAAGTCATGTTGCTAGACAACAATGAACCTACGAGCTATGGAGAAGCGATGGTGGGCCTGGATTCTGAAAAATGGCTCGAGGACATAAAATCCGAGAGAGGATCCATGTATGAAAACAAAGTGTAGACTTTGGAAGAACTACTTGATGGTCGTAAGGCTGTTAGGTACATATGGATTTTGAAAGGAAGACGGACAATGATGGTAAGTGTCACCATTGAGAAAGCTCGACTTGTCGTTAAGATGTTTTCCGACAAGTTCAAGGAGTTGACTATGATGAGACTTTCTCACTCGTAGCGATGCTAAGAGTCTGTTGGAATTATGTTAGCAGGTACTGCATTATTTATGAAATCTTGCAGATAGGATGTCAAAATATTGTTTCCTTGATGTTTTTCTTGAGGAAAGGTTGTATGTGATACAACCAGAAGATTTTTGTCAATCCTGAAAGATGCTAACAAGTATGCAAAGCTCCAGCAATCCTTCTAAGGACTGGAGTAAGCATCTCGAAGTTGGAATGTACACTTTGATGAGTTGATCAAAGATTTTAGGTTTATACAAAGTTTATGAGAAACTTGTATTTCCAAAGAAGTGAGTGGGAGCACTATAGAATTTTTGATAAGTATATGTTGTTAACATATTTTTTGATCAGAAATGATGTAGAATTTATAGAAAGCATGCAGGGTTATTTGAAAAGTGTTTTCAATGGAAAACCTGGATTAAGCTACTAGAACATTGAGCATCAAGATCTATAAGGATAGACCAAAATCGCTTAATAGTACTTTCAAACGAACGCATACCATGACAAGATTTTGAAGGAGTTCAAAATAGATCG
The DNA here is from genome assembly GCA_032464435.1 of Aegilops umbellulata. NCBI lineage: Eukaryota > Viridiplantae > Streptophyta > Magnoliopsida > Poales > Poaceae > Aegilops > Aegilops umbellulata. The sequence continues at coordinate 239,540,007 of CP136055.1, read as the reverse complement.
GCAAAGAAGGAGTTCTTGGCTGTGTTATAAGGTATGAGTGTTGAGTAAGACTCAAGAACTGGCCATGGCAGAATAGAGAGAAAGGACGAAGGTCGTCCCCTATGCTTTAGACGTAGGCTCTAAAGTATGCTATGTTGTGTACCGCACCTGAAGTGTGGCAAGCCATGAGTCAGTCAAGGGGTACAAGTGTGATCCAGGAATGGATCACAGGACAATGGTCAAGGTTATCCTTAGTAACTAGTGGACTAAGAAATTTTCTCGATTATGGAGGTGGTAAAAGAGTTCGTCGTAAAGGGTTACGCCGATGCAATCTTTGACACTAATCTGGATGATTCTGAGTAGTAAACCGGATTCGTATAGTAGAACAGTTATTTGGAATAGCTCCAAATAGGGCGTGGTAGCTGCATCTACAAGATGACATAGAGATTTGTAAAACACACATGGATCTGAAAGGTTCAGACCCATTGACTGTAACATCTCTCACAAGCATAACATGATCAAATCCAAAACTCTTTGGGTGTTAGTCACATGGGGATGTGACCTTGAGTGTTAATCACATAGCGATGTGAACTGGATTATTGACTCTAGTGCAAGTGGGAGACTGTTGGAAATATGCCCTAGAGGCAATAATAAATTAGTTTTTATTATATTTCCTTGTTCATGATAATCGTTTATTATCCATGCTATAATTGTATTGATAGGAAACTCAGATACATGTGTGGATACATAGACAACACCATGTCCCTAGTAAGCCTCTAGTTGACTAGCTCGTTGATCAATAGATGGTTACGGTTTCCTGACCATGGACATTGGATGTCGTTGATAACGGGATCACATCATTAGGAGAACGATGTGATGTACAAGACCCAATCCTAAGCCTAGCACAAGATCGTGTAGTTCGTATGCTAAAGCTTTTCTAATGTCAAGTACCATTTCCTTAGACCATGAGATTGTGCAACTCCCGGATACCGTAGGAGTGCTTTGCTTGTGCCAAACGTCACAACGTAACTGGGTGGCTATAAAGGTACACTACAGGTATCTCCGAAAGTGTCTATTGAGTTGGCACGAATCGAGACTGGGATTTGTCACTCTGTGTGACGGAGAGGTATCTCTGGGCCCACTCGGTAGGACATCATCATATGCGCAATGTGACCAAGGAGTTGATCACGGGATGATGTGTTACGGAACGAGTAAATAGACTTGCCAATAACGAGATTGAACAAGGTATTGGGATACCGACGATCGAATCTCGGGCAAGTACTATACCGATAGGCAAAGGGAATTGTATATGGGATTGATTGAATCCTTGACATCGTGGTTCATCCGATGAGATCATCGTGGAACATGTGGGAGCCAACATGGGTATCCAGATCCTGCTGTTGGTTATTGGCCGGAGAGTTGTCTCGGTCATGTCTGCATGGCTCCCGAACCCGTAGGGTCTACACACTTAAGGTTTGATGACGCTAGGGTTATAGGGAATAGATAAACGTGGTTACCGAATGTTGTTCGGAGTCCCGGATGAGATCACGAACATCACAAGGAGTTCCGTAATGGTCCGGAGGTAAAGATTTATATATAGGAAGTATGGTTTTGGCCACCGGAAGTGTTCTGGGCATCACCGGTAGTGTAGCAGGACCACCGGAGGGGTCCGGGGGTCCACCAGGTGGGGCTACCTACCCCAGAGGGCTGCGTGGGCCAAGTGTGAGAGGGGACCAGCCCCAGGTGGGCTGGTGCGCCCCCCCCCCCCCACCAGGGCCCAAGGCGAAGAGAGTAGGGAAAAGGGGAAACCCTAGGCTCAGATGGGCCTAAGGCCCACCTAGTGGTGCGCCCCCCTCTCCCCCCCCCCTTGGCTGCCCCCTAGATGGGATCTAGGGCTGGCCGCCACCCCTAGGGGTGGAAACGTAGGTGGGGGCGCAACCCCTCCCTTTCCCCTATATATAGTGGGGGTTTTGGGCTGCCATACACACGAGAACATCTCCTTCTTGGCGCAGCCCTACCCCTCTTCCTCCTCGTCTCTTGCGGTGCTTGGCGAAGCCCTGCTGGAGTACCACGCTCCTCCACCACCACCACGCCGTCGTGCTGCTACTGGACGGAGTCTTCCCCAACCTCTCCCTCTCTCCTTGCTGGATCAAGGCATGGGAGACGTCACCGGGCTGCATGTGTGTTGAACGCGGAGGTGCCGTCCGTTCGACACTAGGATCATCGGTGATTTGTATCACGGCGAGTATGACTCCATCAACCCCGTTCACTTGAACGCTTCCGCTTAGCGATCTACAAGGGTATGTAGGTGCACTCTCCTTCCCTTGTTGCTAGATTACTCCATAGATTGATCTTGGTGTTGCGTAGAAAATTTTGAATTTCTGCTACGTTCCCCAACAGCACGTTCCCTACTGAAACCATCAGGCTTGTTGTGAGAAGCTCTGGTTTGTGAGAAGCTTATACCCAAACCTGCCCCAAATGGGAAAATTTTACCACGACATGTTGATGCCGCTCCTTGATAGCATGCCAAGTTTCATGAATTTCAAACGAGTTTTGGATTTACAAGAATTACAAATGCAAGTACCTCAACGTTTGTCGGAGAGCCAAGGTTCCATGGTGTTCGAAATTCATCCTCATTTCTTGCATGGGACATAAGCATAAACCCATGGACACATATATGATTTTACAACCCATGTTGGTGCACCGGAGCATGTACATGTAGTTTAATTTTGAATTGTACACCTGAAATGGCTAGAAAACCAATTTAATGTATAAAATGTCCAAACGAACCTTGAATAATTCCAACTTTTTTATGACACACATATAGTTGCATGTTCACTGCAGATAACAGTTCTAGAAATTCAAACACCATCCATTGCCGTTGTGACCCCATTATGAAATTTGAATCAAGATAAAAATCAAGTAGATCCCAGACAGTTTATTATCACCAACCGTGTGAGATGCAATACAAAATATCCTGGAGCACCATCGGTGTATAGTACGCCTATTGCTTACACGAGAAGGTGCGTGATACGTATCCAGCGTATCTATAATTTTTGATTGTTCCATGCTATTATATTATCATTCTTGGATGTTTTATAATCATTTTATAGTCATTTTATATCATTTTTGGGACTAACCTATTGACATATTGCCAAGTGCGAGTTGCTGTTTTTTGCATGTTTTTTACATCGCAGGAAATCAATATCAAACAGAGTCCAAACACCGCGAAACTTTTTGTGGATTGTTTATGGACCATAAGACCACCATTGGGCCAGAGCAGCACCTAGGGCGTGCCCCGAGGGGGTCACAACCCACCAAGGCGCGCCTGGGGGCCTAGGCGCGCCCAGGTGGGTTGTGCCCACCTTGGTGGCCTCCCGCACCCCCTCTTTACCCTATAAATTCACAAATAGTCCAAAACCCTTCCGGGTGAACCTAGATCAGAAGTTCCGCCACCGTATGCCTCTGTAGCCACCGAAAACCAATCTAGACACCGTTCCGGCACTCTGCCGGAGGGGGGAATCATCTCCGGTGGCCATCTTCGTCATTCCGGCGGCCACCATGATGAGTAGGGAGTAGTCCACCCTCAGGGCTAAGGGTTTGTACCAGTAGCTATGTGTTTAATCTCTCTCTCTCTCTCGTGTTCTTGAGATGTAACAATCTTGATGTGTCGCGAGCTTTGTTAATATAGTCGGATCATATGGTGTTTCCCCTCTCTATCTTGTTGTGATGAATTGAGTTTTTCCCTTTGAGATTTCGTTGTTATCGGATTGAATACTTTTATGGATTCGAGAACACATGATATATGTCTTGCAATTGAATACTCGTGGTGACAATGGGGTATCGTATTGATTCACTTGATATATGTTCTGGCACTCAACTCGCGGATTCCCGAGGTGACATTGGGGTAATATATTGATACGTCTCCAACGTATCTATAATTTACGAAGTATTCATGCTATTATATTATCTGTTTTGGATGTTTATGGTCTTTACTAAACACTTTTATATTATTTTTGGGACTAACCTTTTAACCGGAGGCCTAGCCCAAAATGATGTTTTCTTGCCTATTTCAGTGTTTCGAAGAAAAGGAATATCAAATGGAGTCCAAACGGAATGAAACCTTCGGGAGAGTTATTTTTGGAACGGAAGCAATCTAGGAGACTTGGAGTAGACGTCAGGGAAGCTTCGAGGAAGCCACGAGGCAGGGTGGTGCGCCCCCACCCTCGTGGCTCCCCTGACCGACTTCTTTCGCCTATATATATCCATATACCCTAAAAACATCGAGGAGCACCGCGCAAGCCTCTGTAGCCACCGAAAACCAATCTAGACCCGTTCCGGCACCCTGCAGGAGGGGGGAATCCCTCACCGGTGGCCATCTTCATCATCCCGGCGCTCCCCATGACGAGGAGGGAGTAGTTCACCCTCGGGGCTGAGGTTATGTACCAGTAGCTATGTGTTTGATCTCTCTATCTCGTGTTCTTGATTTGGCACGATCTTGATGTACCGCGACCTTTGCTATTATAGTTGGATCTTATGATGTTTCTCCCCGTCTATTCTCTTGTAATGGATTGAGTATTCCCTTCAAAGTTATCTTATCGAATTGAGTCTTTAAGGATTTGAAAACACTTGATGTATGCCTTGCATGTGCTTATCTGTGGTGACAATGGGATATTCACGTGATCTACTTGATGTATGTTTTGGTGATCAACTTGCGGGTTCAGTGACCTTGTGAACTTATGCATAGGGGTTGGCACACGTTTTCGTCTTGACTCTCCAGTAGAAACTTTGGGGCACTCTTTGAAGTTCTTTGTGTTGGTTGAATAGATGAATCTGAGATTGTGTGATGCATATCATATAATCATACCCACGGATACTTGAGGTGACATTGGAGTATCTAGGTGATATTAGGGTTTTGGTTGATTTGTATCTTAAGGTGTTATTCTAGTATGAACTCTTGAATAGATCGATCCGAAAGAATAACTTTGAGGTGGTTTCGTACCCTACAATAATCTTTTCGTTTGTTCTCCGCTATTAGTGACTTTGGAGTGACTCTTTGTTGCATGTTGAGTGATAGTTATATGATCTAGTTATGTTATTATTGTTGAGAGAACTTGCACTAGTGAAAGTATGAACCCTAGGCCTTGTTTTCTAGCATTGCAATATCGTTTACGCTCACTTTTAACGCTTGCTACCTTGCTGTTTTTATATTTTCAGATTACAAAAACCTATATCTACCATCCATATTGCACTTGTATCACCATCTCTTCGCCGAACTAGTGCACCTATACAATTTACCATTGTATTGGGTGTGTTGGGGCCACAAGAGACTCTTTGTTATTTGGTTGCAGGGTTGCTTGAGAGAGACCATCTTCATCCTACGCCTCCCACGGATTGATAAACCTTAGGTCATCCACTTGAGGGAAATTTGCTACTGTCCTATAAACCTCTACACTTGGAGGCCCAACAACGTCTACAAGAAGAAGGTTGTGTAGTAGACATCATCTATGCATAGGGGTTGATGCACGTTCTTGTCTTTGTTTCTCCGATAGAAATCTTGGGGCACTCCTTGAAGTTCTTTGTGTTGGATTGAGTATTATGAATATGAATTTGCTTTGATGTTATTTTAGTACGAACTCTTGAATAGATCGAATAGAAAGAATAGCTTTGAGGTGGTTTCGTACCCTACAAACAATTTATTCTTATATTCTCCGCTAGATAGGAACTTTGGAGTGATTCTTCATTGCACTTTGAGGGATGGCTATATGATCCAATTATATTAGCATTGTTGAGAGGTTGCACTAGTGAAAGTACGGACCCTAGGCCTCATTTTCAAGTATTGCAATACCGTTTTTGGCCCATTTACTATTTGTTACCTTGCTGTTTTTAACTATTCAGATTATAAGAATATATTTCTACCATCAATACTACACTTCTATTACCATCTCTTCGCCGAACTAGTGCACTTATACAATTTGCCATTCTATTTTGTGTGGTGGGGACACAAGAGACTTTTTATTATTTGGTTGCAGGGTTGTTTGAGAGAGACCATCCTCATCCTACACCTCCCACGGATTGATAAACCTTAGGCCATTCACTTGAGGGAAAATTGCTACTGTCCTACAAAACTCTGCGCTTGGAGGCCCAACACAAGTCTACAAGAACAAGTTGTGTAGTAGACATCAAGCTCTTTTCTGGCGCCGTCGCTAGGGAGGTGAGTGCATGAAGGTATATCTTTAGATCTTGTAATTGAATCTTTTAGTTTCTTGTTTTATCACTAGTTTGGTTTTATAATAGAAGACTACATAAAAAATGGAATTGAGGATCATATTATTGATCATCTTTATAATATCTTTCTTGAAAATGATGGTTCAGAAAATTGTGCTAAATTGTTAGAAGAAGAATTCAATAGAATGTTTGGCAAAAAATATTTGAATGATGAGCATGATTGCAATGTTTCTTGTATGAATTCTTTGAATATCCATGATGCTAGTGATATGCAAAGCCATAAGCTTGGGGATGCTATATTTGATGAAGATGATATTTTTAGTCCCCAAAGTTTTGATGAGAAAATTTATTATGATGATTGCACGCCTCCTATTCATGATTATTATATTCATGAAAGTGGATTCGGAGAGGTCATGACTTTATGTAATGATGAATCCACTATTTTGGAGGAGGTTGCAATTGACTATGACTATAAAGTTGATATCTATGATGATTATTATGCTTACATGTATGCCATAAAGAGTGATAAATCTTCTATGCTTGTGCATCATGAAAAGAGTGATGTATGTGATAGTTATATTGTTGAATCCACTCATGATGTTTCTAAAAATTATTATGAGGAAGGAACTTATGCTCTTACATATCTCAATAATATCAAGTTTCTTCTCTATGTGTTGATTGTTTTGAAGTTGCACTTGTTTTGCCTTCCTATGCTAGTTGATTATTGTTCCCATAAGTTGTTTTCTCGTAAAATCCCTATGCATAGGAAGTGGGTTAGACCTAAATGTGCTAGTAATATGCTTCATGATGCTCTCTTTGTGTTTCTATTCTTATCTTTTATGCGAGCATCATTGAAATCATCATGCCTAGCTTAAAAGGCATTAAAGAAAAGCGCTTGTTGGGAGACAACCCAACACTTTTATCTACTTTTTTGTGTGTTCACATGATTATGCTACTGTATTGATCATGTTTTATTGCTTTTGTTTCAATAAAGTTCCAAGTAAAGCCTTTGGGATCATGTTGGGTGATAGTTGATTTGGTCTTGCTGAAAAACAGAAACTTTTGCGCTCACAAAAATAATTCTCATTTTTAACAGAAGAGTGATTTTGAGTTGATTCTTTCTGCAGAAGATTAATATACAAGTTTCTCAAGTGTTACAAATTTTTTCAGAATTTTTGGAGTAGCAGAAGTATGGTTGGAGTACATATTACTACAGACTGTTCTGTTTTTGACATATTCTGTTTTCAATGCATAGTTTGCCTGTTTCCTAGTTTCTATGGCTTATATTGCTCAATATAAATTATGGAAATGATAAGTTACAGTAGGCATTGTTTGGAAACAATTATTAATCTTGTCTTTGACAGTACCAAAGTGAAACGGTTTGCTCTTTATGATACTAACCTATCTCACGAAGTTCCATTAAGTTTTGTGTGGTTGAAGTTTTCAAGTTTTGGGGTGAGATATCGATATGAGGAGAATAAGGAGTGACAAGACCCTAAGCTTGGGGATACCCAAGGCACCCCAAGTTAATATTCAAGGAATATCCAAGCAACTAAGCTTGGGGATGCCCCAGAAGGCATCCCCTCTTTTGTCTCCAACAATATCGGTAACCACACTTGGAGCTATATTTTCATTCGTCACATGATATGTGTTTTACTTGGAGCGTCATTTTATTTTGCTTTTATTTGATTGCTGCTATCTATAATAATGTTTTGCATCTTTTACTTCAATAAAAATGTCAAGTATAGCCTTTGCCATGCTTGTTTTGCAAGTCTTTATGTGGTTGTTTAAAAACAGAAAGTTTGTCGCTGCTGCAAAAATTCCCCAGAAAGGTCAGAATATGATAAAATGTTGTAACTTTTTGCAAAATAAGCTCTGATAAATTTTCTACAGTGTGTTAAATTTTCAGAATTTTCTAAGTTGAATAAGTATGGATCTTCTTGCATTCTTTACAGACTGTACTGTTTTGGCAGATTGCTGTTATGTTTGCGTTGTTTGCATATGTTTGCTTGTTTAATGATCCTATTTGAGGATAGGAGTATTAAATATGCAGAGGCATTTAATATGCAATGTTGAATAATAATTTTAGTGATTTTCTATAGTAGAGAATGATAAGGTTTTTGCATTGGTTTATACTAACTTATCTCACGAGTTCTTGTTGATTTTTGTGTGGATGAAGCTTTTGAGATTTAGGAAAACCGTGATATGAGAGGAATTAATGAGACGCAAAAGCTCAAGCTTGGGGATGCCCAAGGCACCCCAAGATAATATTTCGAGAAGTCTCAAGCATCTAAGCTTGGGGATGCCCCGGTAGGCATCCCACCTTTCTTCTTCAACAATTATCGGTTAGTATCGGTTGAGCCTAAGTTTTTGCTTCTTCACATGATGTGTGCTATTCTTGGAATTGCATTTTTTTTTGCTTGTTGTTTTAGTAAAATACTTAGATATGAAAGTTTTTAAATAAAATAGAGTCCTCAAATAGTTGCCAAGGAGGCTAAGTAAGCGGCACTCTCATCCCGTCAATGAAGCTCTTTTCTATGGAATTGCTCTAGTGCTTCACTTATATCTTTTTTAGCATGGTGTGCTTTAGTATTTTTGAAGAAATTCTCTCTTGTTTCACTTAAATTAATTTGAGAGAAAGAAATTTTATGCTCATGATCTTCACTTATATTTGTTTGAGCTTATCGAAAGCAACACATGAAAATTAGTCCCAAAGTGATAGATATCCAAGAAGGATATAATAAAAACTTTCATGAAGATCATTGGACAAAATAAACTTGATTCCTTGTAATAGTTTTGAGATATGATGATGTGATATGTGAGTCATGTTGATGAGTAATTATGCTTTAGTAAGAATTTTGGGGTTAAGGGTTTGTGATTCCCTATGCAAGCACGAAAGTCAATAACCATGCAACGATATTATATCCTACTTGTGGTGCATTATTCGGTGTTAATTATGCTTAATGCTCGCTCATGAGATTTTTTGTTTCTTGGTTGGTCGCTTCTCAGTCTTTTGCTGGCCTTCATTTTGCACTAAGTATGATCACTACTTGTGCATCCAAAATCCTTTAAACCAGTTTTGCCACATGAGTCCACTATACCTACCTATATGTGGTATTCTTTTGCCGTTCTAAGCAAATTTGTATGTGCCCTCTAATTTTCAAAATAAATTTCTCTTTTGTGTGCTCATACCGCTCGCAAGGCGGTGAGGGGTGGCCAATATTTTCCATGCTAGATGTGTTATTCTCACGATGAGTGTTTATTCACTTGTCATTGCATGAGAGTAAGGCAAAGGTATTAGGGATCGAAATGAAAAATGAATTTACTGTATGTTGTCAAATAATAAATTCCTTGGAAAGTGTTGGTATGGAGGGCACCCGTGGATACGGTTAGCCATGGAAAGTGAAAGTATGGTGGAAAAAGGAATAAACTTTATTTTCTGTTTGGGAACAGCCTATGGTATATCTAGCATGCAAAGTGTTGGCAGCTCTAAGTCGTTTTCGTTGGTGGGAAAAGTATGCCACTCAAAATGTTTTTATCTCTCAATTTTCGCTTTGAGCTCTGGCACCTCTACAAATCCCTACTTCCCTCTGCGAAGGGCCTTTCTTTTTCTTTATGCAATTTTTATTTTTAATTTGAGTCTCCATCTTTTCTTATAACGCACCAACTAGGAGGCACTATGATCGTACTTGAGCATTGGGTGTAACTAATATGCGAGTGTGTTTCATGAATGGATCAATGATTGAGCATGATGGGCTAGGGATAACTTATTTTAGCATTGATATTTTGAAAGACATGGTTGCTTGTTGGCATGCTTGAGTATATAAATTATCATGTCAAAACTAGACTATTGCTTTGAACAATATAAAAGTCCAAATGTCCATGCTATAAAGAAAAGAATATGATATGACATGTTAGGCAGCATTCCACATCAAAAAAATCTGTTTTTATCACTTACCTACTCAAGGACGAGCAGGAATTAAGCTTGGGGATGCTGATACGTCTCCAACGTATCTATAATTTTTTATTGTTCCATGTTGTTATATTATCATTCTTGGATGCTTTATAATCATTTTATATTCATTTTATATCATTTTGGGGACCAACCTATTGACATAGTGCCAAGTGCTAGTTGCTATTTTTTGCATGTTTTTTACATCGTAGGAAATCAATATCAAATGGAGTCCAAACACTGCGAAACTTTTTATGGACTTTTTATGGACCAAAAGACTACCATTGGGCCAGAGCAGCACTTGGGGGTGCCCTGAGGGGGGCACAACCCATCAGGGCGTGCCTGGGGGGCCAGGCACGCCCAGGTGGGTTGTGCCCACCTCGGTGGCCTCCCGCACCCCCTCTTTACCCTATAAATTCACAAATATTCAAAAACCCTTCGGGGTGAACCTAGATCAGAAGTTCCGCCACCGTATGCCTCTGTAGCCACCGAAAACCAATCTAGACCCCGTTCCAACAATCTGTCGGAGGGGGAATCATCTCCGGTGGCCATCTTCGTCATCCCGGCGTCCACCATGATGAGGAGGGAGTAGTCCACACTCGGGGCTAAGGGTTTGCTCCAGTAGCTATGTGTTTAATCTCTCTCTCTCTCTCTCGTGTTCTTGAGATGTCACAATTTTTATGTATCGCGGGCTTTGTTAATATAGTCGGATCATATGGTGTTTTCCCCTCTCTATCTTGTTGTGATGAATTCAGTTTTTCCCTTTGAGGTTTTGTTGTTATCGGATTGAATACTTTTATGGATTTGAGAACACATGGTATATGTCTTGCAATTGAATACTCGTGGTGACAATGGGGTATCGTATTGATTCACTTGATATATGTTTTGGCACTCAACTCGCGGATTCCCAAGGTGACATTGGGGTGATATATGCATAGGGGTTGATGCACATTCTTGTCTTTGTTTCTCCGGTAGAAATCTTGGGGCACTCCTTGAAGTTCTTTGTGTTGGATTGAGTATTATGAATATGAATTTGCTTTGGTGTTATTTTAGCATGAACTATTGAATAGATCGAATGGAAATAATAGCTTTGAGGTGGTTTCGTACCCTACAAACAATTTATTCTTATGTTCTCCACTAGATAGGAACTTTGGAGTGATTCTTCATCGCACTTTGAGGGGTGGTTATATGATCCGATTATATTAGCATTGTTGAGAGGTTGCACTAGTGAAAGTATGGACCCTAGGCCTCATTTTCGAGCATTGAAATATCGTTTTTGTGCCCATTTACTATTTGTTACCTCGTTGTTTTTAATTATTCATATTATAAAAATATATTTCTACCATCCATACTACACTTTTATTACCATCTCTTCGTCGAACTAGTGCACTTATACAATTTGCCATTGTATTGGGTGTGTTGGGGACACAAGAGACTTTTTATTATTTGGTTGCAGCGTTGTTTGAGAGAGACCATCTTCATCCTACACCTTCCACGGATTGATAAACCTTAGGTCATCCACTTGAGGGAAAATTGCTACTATCCGACAAAACTCTGTGCTTGGAGGCCCAACACAAGTCTACAAGTATAAGTTGCATAGTAGACATCATTGCGTCGGCTACAGTCCACGGCTGGCGTGTCAAGCACACTAGCTCGCTCCCCAAATATCATTTCACTGTTCAATCATCGCCGGTGAAAGATGGGGACGTGGACTCGCGTCATGAGGGCAACTTCGGCGGCCCACTCTGGCGAGAGCACGGCCGCAGCCACCATGCGCGTGCTAATAAGGTGCATGAGCGCAGCCATAATCTGCTACCGGGCGGCCAAGGCAGCTCAAACGTCCACTGTTGCTTCTCAGGTGGCGGTAGCAACATCTGCCTCGGGGATAGCAACTGGCAAGTGCGGCATAGTAGTTGTCCATTCTGCAGCGGCGGCCTTAATCCTGATGGAGGCCGCCCACACCCAGCTCATGGCGGTCACCGCACAAATCAAATGAAGCTTCTCCGACAATGGTCGGCAACCCACGACCGAAGAGTTGGCAATCACCGAGAGCGTTCGAGCAGCTGTCCGTTCCTCCACCGCATACCTTGCCATGATGGAGCCTGTCCAAGCCCAGATCGCAGCCACCCACACCCAGCTTGTGGCGGCCTTTTCCAAAGAGACGGCGGACGCGGATGGCGAGATGCTTGCCGAGTATGGTGCGATGGATGCCATGGAGCCCCTTCCCCAGGAGACCGTTGGGTGCGAGCTAGACATGGAGGCGGCAGCGGAGATCGACGAACACCAGCCGTAGTAGTAGTACTCTTTGTTTTGTTTAATTAAGAGCGCCGGTCTTTAATTTGTTAGAGTAATGTTTAGTTCAGCTAGCTCTGTTTAATTGCCGAACTTGCTCGATTAAGAAGTGTGGGTGTGCTGTAGTCTCCTTTGTGTACCCAAATTATGCAATGACATGGATGACCACTGTAACCAGGGAAATTCAAACCAAAATTTTTGACGTTCAAACTCATAACACATGGGTTAAGCTATCTGAATTGTTTGTGATGTTCACATATCATACACAGTTCTGAATAAGGGACCGTGTCTGATGACACTTTGCGCGCCGGTTATTTCGCTGAAGCGATTCAAAATTTTCGGCTTCCGCGGAAATATCTACCTCCCCCCTCTTACCAAAAGCCACATTTCCCCTGTTTCTGCCTTCCTTTCCAAGTTGAAACCTTCACTCCTTGCTTGCAGTGCCGCCTCCTCACCGGCGACCCTCCTTCACCCTGCTCGGCCTCTTCTATCCAGGCAGGTAAGCCACACCCGACCCCCATCCTCCTCCTTCCACATCCCACATGCCCCGACCACCGGCACGACACCTTCCACCCAAATCACCAACCCCTCCACCAAATAAGCGCCGCCCTAAGCCATGGTGCATGTAGTATAGCCAGGAACCCAAGGAGCATTTGGCAGCGGAGAAGCAAATCACGGCCGCACGTGCGGTGAGGTCGCGATGGCTGCCATTCGTGCCGACCCCCAGATCTTGGAGGAGCACCTTGCCATTTGCTAGCTACGCCAGTTAAGCATGCTCGGTTTACCCGTTGCATGTGCTGCTCCTGCCTTTCCTTAACAAATTCCAGTGAATTGTGCTATCTAATTGTACCATGCAATCTGTTGCTCTAGTGTATATGGTCTATATGTCGTGCAGTGGGGTGCTCACTTATTAACTGTTTGATTAATTAGTTTTCGTCTTCAGTTAACTGTTTGGTTCAATTCTGCAAATGTGATGTTGAATTCTTCAGGCTGCAACTTTGTATTGTCTTCCATGTGAGAAATAAATCGAATCTATGTTTACAAAATACATGAGAAACGAATACAATTGCTATATTCCCAAGTTGTCAAGCATGCTTGGTTTGGTTATACATTGTGCAATGTGGTGCTCAGTTAATGTTTGGTTCATTTCTTGTGGTGTTTAGTTAACAGTTTGGTTCAATTCTGCAATGCGATGTTCAATAGTTGTGGGTGCATTCTATTATTGTATACCATGTGAGAAGTAAATCGAATTTGGTTGTACTAAATACATGAGAAACCAATACAATATCTATATTTCCAAGTTGTTAAGCATGCTTGGTTTGGTTAACTGTCTGATCTTTTATTAGGAGTACGTTATATTGTGCAATGCGGTGCTCAGTTAATGTTTGGTTCATTTGTTGTAGTGTTTAGTTAACTGTTTGGTTCAATTATGCAATGCGATGTTCAATTGTTGTGGGTGCATTCAGTTATTGTATACCATGTGAGGAATAAATTGAATTTGGTTATACTAAATACATGAGAAAAAAATACAATTGCTATATTTCCAAGTTGTTAAGCATGCTTGGTTTGGTTAACTGTTTGATCTTCTATTGGGAGTATGTTATATTGTGTAATGTGGTGCTCAGTTAATGTTTGGTTGATTTGTTGTGGTGTTTAGTTAATTGTTTGGTTCAATTCTGCAATGCGATGTCCAATTGTCATGGGTAGAATTTTGTATTGTTGTGCATGTGAGGAATAAATCAAATTTGGATGCACTTAATACATGAGAAACATATACAAGTGCTATATTTCCTAGTTCTTAATCATGCTTGGTTTGGATAAATGGGTTTTGCATGTGGCTTGAATTAATCTGATGAATCTGCAATGCGCTTATTTTTCATCAACATATTTTACTGATAGCATGCGAACCCTTACTTGACCTAATGACTAACTACCTTATATGTGTTGCAGGGAAACAATGGGAAGCACTGAGGTTTACAATCGAGGTTAGCACGTGCATGGTCCGTTGTCTAATAGCACATTATTGTGCAATTGCACGAACCATTCTAATATTTAGGTTTTTAACAGTTTTTTCTTGCACATGTAGGTCCTACTGTCAGAGGTTTTGACCCACTATTCGACCCTTTTTGCATATAGGGAAATGAGTTGTCCATGAATATCAATCAAATCAAGAAACTCGCAAAGATTGTTAGGATAAAGAAATTAGCGACAAAAAACAACAAGATATTTGTCTGCACAATGAAGAAGACATTAGTTAACTACAAGATGGTACTAACTATTATACCTTGACTTTTTTATTCCTTTGCCCCATTTCCAATATAGAGAAGATATTTATGCACATCCTTGTTTTCAGGCCTTTCCAAAGCAGTTCACTGATGATTACCTCTCAAACCACCTCTATGGTCAGGAGGCAAGGAAGGTTTTCATACAACACCCACGGTTCAATATTGAAGTATTCCTGAAGAGGACGAAGGATGGGCGGTCAATCATCCACAGGCACTGGCCTAAAGTTACAAAGACCTTCAACATGAATGAAGGCTCAATATTCGCCTTCCGCTTCAGCAGTTTTCCAGATGAGATGCATCTGTCTATGTACCGTCTATGATGCTAATTTTGAAAGGTTCTAGATGTTGCATGTGAAACTTGTTGCTGGTGCAGTTGTGTAATGGGGTAGCTGAGTGCTGAAGCTATATCATGTTGTACTCTGATGTATTTCAATTATGAAATCCTCCTTCCTTAATATGAAAATGAAATATATTATGTGCTTAATATGAATGTCAATTAGATTAATAAATGTATTATTATTAATAGGGCAATTAGCCTACTAATTGGGTTTTTTTATTGCAACCGGTTATTCAGAAAACACCGTGGGCGATGACCTCAGGCAACGCACACAGTTTGTAGGAATAAACCGTGTTGGATCAATGAACAATCACACACGACATTCTCTTGAAAATTGTTTGTGTTAGGCCACCTTGCGCAAACGTTTACCACATAAAAACTGTGTGTGATGGACAGCCTTTGCCACACAGTTTCTTCTATGCACCATGTGTGATGCATTCAATAACGCAAATGACAAAATTGTTAATATCGTGTGCAATGGCAACGCTACCACAAATGATTTAACAGGGAAAATTGTGTGTGATGTACCTGCGAACGGAAACGTTTTCCTTGGAGCGACTGTGTGGGATGTATATGCGAACGGAAAAGTTTAGCGGGGACTGACTGTTTGGGATGTACTTACGACCGGAAATGATTTCGCCTGTATAATTGTATTTTTTTAGCACTAATGTACGTATAACCGTATTTGATCGCTTGTCGGTCGCACACGACCTCATTTTACCGAGCATGTGTGCCAGGAGGGCATATCATCGACGGTTTCTGGGTCGTGTGGGAAGGACCCCCTATCACCCACACTCACTTGGCGACGGTTCCAAATGTCGTCGCGGAAGGGGTTAAAAACCGTTTGTATAGCACCTCGTTGTACCAGTGTAAGTTGCTAGGAAAAATAAGAAATCACGACAACGGATATTTTCATGAAATTCCCTTCACATAACTTAGCTATCACAAACAAGGTTGTATGGTCTTCAAGGGGAATGAGCTAGGGTTTAGGGTTAACCATGGCATAGTTTGTCCAAACGATCCCATAATGGGCATGGGCTCTATATTTGTGCCCTAGATGGTAAGGAATTTTTTTAGCTCATTTCGAGAAGTTCGAAAAAAAGCTTAGAAATACGGTTGTTTATGAAGGAAATATGCCCTAGAGGCAATAATCAAGTTGTTATTTATATTTCCTTATATCATGATAAATGTTTGTTATTCATGCTAGAATTCTATTAACCGGAAACTTAGTACATGTGTGAATACATAGACAAACAGAGTGTCACTAGTATGCCTCTACTTGACTAGCTCATTGAATCAAAGATGGTTATGTTTCCTAACAATAGACATGAATTTTCATTTGATTAACGGGATCACATCATTAGAGAATGATGTGATTGACTTGACCCATTATGTTAGTTTAGCATTTGATCGTTTAGTATATTGCTATTGCTTTCTTCATGACTTATACATGTTCCTATGACTATGAGATTATGCAACTCCCGAATACCGAAGGAACACTTTGTGTGCTACCAAACGTCACAACGTAACTGGGTGATTATAAAGGTGCTCTATAGGTGTCTCCGATGGTACTTGTTGAGTTGGCATAGATCGAGATTAGGATTAGTCACTCTGATTGTCGGAGAGGTATCTCTGTGCCCTCTCGGTAATGCACATCACTATAAGCCTTGCAAGAAATGCAACAAATGAGTCAGTTGCGGGATGATGTATTACAGAACGAGTAAAGAGACTTGTCGGTAACGAGATTGAACTAGGTATTGAGATACCGACGATTGAATCTCGGGCAAGTAACATTCTGGTGACAAAGGGAACAATGTATGTTGTTATGTGGTTTGACCGATAAAGATCTTCGTAGAATATGTAGGAACCAATATGAGCATCCAGGTTCTGCTATTGGTTATTGACCGGAGATGGGTATCCGTCATGTCTACATAGTTCTCGAACCTGTAGGGTCCGCACGCTTAACGTTCGGTGACGATCGGTATTATGAGTTTATGTGTTTTGATGTACCTAAGGTAGTTCGGAGTACCGGATATGATCACGGACATGACGAGGAGTCTCGAAATGGTCGAGACATAAAGATCGATATATTGGAAGCCTATATTTGGACATCGGAGTAGTTCCGGGTGAATTCGGGAATTTACCGGACTACCGGGAGGTTACCGGAACCCCCTGGTAAATGTATGGGCCTTATTGGGCCATAGTGGAGAGAGAGAGAGGATACCAGGGCAGGTCGCGCGCCCCCTCTCCCTCTAGTCCGAATTGGACTAGGAGGGGGCGGCGCCCCCCTTTCCACTACAAAAAAAAGACACATCAGTGACATTTTGGGCCGAACGAATTTTTTTTCTGTCATACATATGACACTTCTATGACGATAATTGTGACAAAACCCGGTATCATCATAGATGTGGTGGGCTCCTACTTCTATGACAAAAAACCATGACAGAAAATGGGCTTTTCGTCCTAGGCGGGCCGGAGACGCAGCTGCATGACATTCTTTGGGCCGTCCATGACGGAAAAAATCATGGTAGAAGCAAGGGGAGGAAAATTTCGGGGACTTCCCGGTTACGGTGGGAGGTCGGGGCCGAGCGATGCACGTTTCTCTCGTACACGTACACGCATGTGTGCGAGGCGTTGGCTCTTACTGAACCCGAGCGAGGCGTTGGGCTCTAACTGAACCCGAGCGATTGCACTGCAGGCTACGCGTTACTGAACCCCGAGCGATCGATTGATGGCTGTTAACTGAACCCGATCGAGCGATTCCTTCGCTACTGCTGCTAACTGAAGCCGGTTGATCGGATGAACAGTGAGCGTTGCGGGGCGGTTTGGATGAACAGTGAGCGGTGGCGTTGCCTCTGGATGAACAAGACCCCGTGGTGTGGTGGAGCGCTGGATGAACAGTAGACGGTGGAGGGGTGCCCATGGAGGGGTGGATGAACAGGACCCCGTGGTGTGGAGGGCTTGATGAACAGTAGACGATGGAGGGGTGCTTGAACAGGACCCCGTGGTGTGGAGGGCTGGATGAACAGTAGACGGTGGAGGGGTGCCTGTGGAGGGGTGGTCGAACAGGACCCCGTGGTGTGGAGGGTTGGATGAACAGTAGACGGTGGAGGGGTGGTTGAACAGTAGCCGGTGGAGTAGCGCGCAGTGGAGGCTGGATGAACAAGAGCCCGTGGAGGCTGGATGAACAGGAGCCCTTGGAGGCTGGAGGAGGTCGACGGTGGAGATGAACAGTATCCCGTGGAGTCCCATTTTGCGGTACACCACACCCCTCCCGATGAACAGGACCCCCGTTTCGACCATAGCACTCCAACACAAGTCCATTTCCTACGTTTTGCGGTATGCCACACCCCTCCCGATCAACAGGACCCCTGTTTCGACCGTAGGAGGTCCATTTCCTCTGTTTTGCGGTACGCCAGACCCCTCCTGATGAACAGGATCCCGTTTCGAACGTGGCCGGTCGAACACAAGGCTGTTTCCTCCGTCCTGCGGTACGCCAGTCCTAGTTTCCATTGCCTGTTCCGTCCAAGCCCTCCCGATGAACAGGACCATGCATTCTGTTGCCTCCCCTTGAACACGACGACGACGCTGTTTCTCCGTTCCGACCCAGCCATGTACACGAGCCCTGGCCGTACGTATGCGCGAGTAGCGTTCGAGACCCTGCCCGTATGTACGTATGTGGTCGTATTTTCTTTCTTGCACCCTGGCCGCTGTACGTACATGTACATGCTACGTGCGCGCCTCTACTGTGACACGTGCGCGCCTCTACATCGACCAGTATATATGTACGTACACGTTCGCGACCAGAATGACAACACTACGTACGCTTCGACCAGGTGGGTCCCGACTGTCACGCACTTCCTTGCGTGCAAAGATGTATCTGGTGGGTCCCAGTAGTCAGGGGCAAACGTTTTTTCTCGAAATACAGTGGCCCGTCCGGTGGGTCCCCGCTGTCAGGTGGAGGAATAATTATTTTACACGTAATAAGGAGGCACTTCCTTGCTACGGTCGTGGACCCAGCTGTCAGCCTCTCCACGTACAGTCCACGTCCGAGGGAAGCCGTTCCTAGACCATGTTGACCACGCCGCGCCGAGAGCACCAGGGCGGTGGACGACGGCGAGGCCTAGGAAGGGGACGACACGGAGCCGGGGAAGACGCGGCAGTGGATGCCCACGCATAGAGGAGTACGAGGGCACTGGTTCGTTGCGGTGTGAGGTTGCCGTCGCCGCAGAGTAACAGGGGGTGTGGGTGAGTAGAGGGATGGCCTGGCTAGCGGTGGGAGTAGTAGGGGGTGTGAGGCCTCCGTCGCATTGCAGCCGGCCACGGGAGGAAGGAGCACGAGGCACGACCGGCGCTAGTTTGGGCGGCTGGAGCAAGAAGACCGGAGGTTGAAGAAGCACTACGGCCGTTGGATGGACATCGTACGGTCACTGGAGCTAGAATCGTGCATATTGACTAAGTTGACAAAGCCCTCCATCCCCGTCAACTTAGTAGGCCCACAAGTCAGCCTGCCACTATACTGGGTCCCAGCTAACTGGGGGAGTATTCATTTTTTTTGTGCGTAATAAGGAGGCACTTCCTTGCGTGCGAAGATATAGCTGGTGGGTCCGAGCTGTCAGCGGCGGTAATGTTTTTTTGCGAAATACAGAGGCCCTTTCGGTGGGTCCCTGATGTCAGGTGGAGGAATCATTATTTTGCGCGTAATAAGGAGGCATTTCCTTGCATGCGGCCATGGACCCAGCTGTCGGCCTCTCCACCTAAAGTCCACTTCAGATGCATGTCGGTCGTTGACCACGTTGACCAGGCCGCGCCGAGAGCACCGGGGCGGTGGACGACGGTGAGGCCTAGGAAGGGAACGACACGGAGGCAGGGAAGACTCGACAGTTGTTTCCCATGCGGAGGGGAGTATGACTGTACGAGGGTTTACTGCTTCGTCTACTGTCGCCGGAGAATAACAGTAGGTGTGGGTGAGTAGAGGGATGGCTAGGCTAGCGATGGGAGTACGGTGGGGCGGTGAGGCCTGCGCGACAGCACAGCCGGCCGCGGGGAGGAGGGGGCAGGCAGTCCCGCCGGCGCTTGTTTGAGCGGCTGGAGCAGGAAGAGCAGAGATTGAAGAAGCACGACGGCCGTTGGATGGACATCCAACAGTCACTGCTTGTGCGTCAACCTTTTTTTTAGGAAAGCCTCAAATCTGTGGAAAACAGCATATAACCCATCTGCCATTATTTCTAATAATTTTCAGCCCATTTGCTAATTCTTAAGGTTTTTTTGGAGCCCATATTCTTTTTGTTAGCATTACAGCCCAAATTGTGGCCACGGTTAAAAAATTATACGAAATTTTGCATATTTCGGTGCGGTCCGAACTGTTTTTAATCCCGAAATTTCGACTCACATTCAAACTAATTTTAAAAATAAATGTATATCAATATAAAATCCAACAAATTCTCCACGCATAAAAATTAATGTAATTTAAAATCTTGAAATGAAAAAAAAAGATATTTGAAACTAATTGTCGGTTTGATGTGTTTTAAAAATGTACAACCCATTTCTCATTACCGATGGGCCATTTTCTCGGCCAGCTGATTGAAAGCTCTCCTCGTCTTGAAAGATTTGCAGCCCAACAGGTCTGACAAAGAGACTTGCTTGGCAAATCACAAAAAAACTGGGCTGTGGCCATGGACCCAGCTATCAGCCTCTCCACGTACAATACTCTTCCGATGGAAGTCGTTCCTTGACCACGTTGACCACGCCGCGCGGAGAGCACCAAGGCGGTGGACGACGGCGAGGCCTAGGAAGGGGACGACGCGGAGCCGGGGAAGATGCGGCAGTGGAAGCCCGCGCGGAGAGGAGTACAAGGGTTCACTGGTTCGGCCGCGGTGTGAGGCTGCCGTCGCCGCAGGGCCTGGCCAGCGGTGGGAATAGTAGGGGGCGGTGAGGCCTCTGCGGCAGCATAGCCGGCCACGGGAGGCAGGAGCATGCGGCACGACCGGCGCTGCTTTGGGCGGCTGGAGCAAGAAGACCAGAGGTTGAAGAAGCACTACGGCCATTGGATGGACATCGTACGGTCACTGGAGCTAGAATCGTTCATATTGACTAAGTTGACAAAGCCCTCCGTCCCCGTCAACTTTGTTGGCCCACAAGTCATC
The DNA here is from genome assembly GCA_032464435.1 of Aegilops umbellulata. Taxonomy (NCBI): domain Eukaryota; kingdom Viridiplantae; phylum Streptophyta; class Magnoliopsida; order Poales; family Poaceae; genus Aegilops; species Aegilops umbellulata. The sequence goes on along the minus strand of CP136055.1, from coordinate 239,518,788 downwards.
CTCCCACTATGGTGGGTCCCAGCTAGCAGGGGGTATTCATTTTTTGTGCCTAATAAGGAGGCACTTCCTTGCGTGCGAAGATATAGCTGGTGGGTCCGACATGTCAGCGGGGGGAACGTTTTTATCGCGAAATACAGAGGCCCTTCCGGTGGGTCCTAGCTGTCAGGTGGAGGAATCATTATTTTGCACGTACAGTCCACGGCCGATGGATGTCGTTCATTGACCAAGTTGACCAGGCCGCGCCGAGAGCACCATGTCGATGGACGATGGTGAGGCCTAGGAAGGGAACGACACGGAGCCGGGGAAGACTCAGCAATGGTTGCCAACGCGGTGGGGAGTACGAGGGTTTACTGGTCCGGCTGCCGTCGCCGGAAAATAATAGGAGGTGTGGGTGAGTAGAGGAATGGCCTGGCCATCAATGAAGTAGGGTGGGGCGGTGCGGCCTGTGCGGCAGCACAGCCGGCCACGGGAGGCGGGAGCAGGCAGTCCCACCGGACCTGGTTTGGGCGGCTGGAGCAAGAAGATCAGATATTGAAGAAGCGGCACGGCCGTTGGATTAACATCCAACGATCACTGCTGCTAGAATCATTTGTGGACTAAGTTGACAAAGCCACAGTACACGTCAACCTAGTAGACCCACAAGTCGGCCTCCAAATCGGTCCCAAACAACATACAGCCCGAAATTTCTAGCCAGATTCAAATTAATTTTAAATCTAAATATACCTTAATTCAAATTCAATGAAATTTACCCGCACAAAAACAATGAAATTGAAAATATCAAAATCCGAAAGAAAACAGTATTTTGGAACTAATTGTCTGTTTGCTATATTTTTTCATTTTACAGCCCTTTTGTTATTACTTATAGCCCATTTCTTATTACTTATAGCCCATTTTCTGGGCAAAATGCATCCCTCCTCGTCTTGAAAGATTTCCGGCCCAGCAGGGCGTAGAAAAGCAAGTAGGCCTACGTTGGTTATTCTGCAAAAAACAAAATAGCTGGCTAGCAATTTTCAGAAAGGAAAAAAACAAACTGGGTTGGTCATGTGCTAAACATATGAAATAAAAGCCTGGGCTAGACGGACCACGGGTCCCGCACAACCCAGTTGATACCCTTCTCCGTCCCGAAAAAAGAAAATTACTGCGGGCGCTGCTGGGTCCCTACTGTCACCCTCACCATGTACAGTCATCTCCTTATTCCTCTCAGTTGTTGACCATGTCGACAACACTGGAGGGCGGCGCCGCGGCGACCGAACCAAGGCGGAGGACGATGGTGAGGCCTCGGATGGGAACGAACAGGAGTCGGGGCAGATCACAACCAGCCATGGGAGGCGGGAGCAGGCGGTCCCGTCGGCGCTAGTTTGGCTTTGGCGGCTCGAGGAAGAAGAGACTGAAGAAACGCGACAGACGTTGAATGTCAATCCAATGGTCAAGGTTGGCACAATTGTTTGTTGACTAAGCGGACACCAAATAGCATACTTTTTTATATATAGGAAGAAAACTGCGAGGAAAATGCATTCGTCTGTCGTTCTCCTCACAGGGAACGTTCGCCACATAAGTGACTAGCACCCTTGGTTTCAAACCGAGAGGTCTTGGGTTTGAGTCCCAGGAACTCTGAATTTTATCCTCCTTCCTTCCTCGCAAAAAAAGGGAAAGAAAATCAAAGACTTGGGAAGGCGTATAGAAAAAGCTAGTGTACCAGTAAAGAGACGTTGCCGAGTTTTAGAAAAAAGAAAGACGTGCTCCTGTAGCTGGTTCGAATCCAAACCTAGACTATGACTATATATGGTTCTATGCTACTCTGCAAGTAATGAAACTGACATATCCAACGTCCGCTTCTCATCTTCTCTACTTACTCTGCCTAGCATCAGAAGCTCTGGCCGCAGCAACCATGTCCGTTGGCAGCTCGTCCACCTGCTCTTCAGCAGGCAACAACCAGATATGCGCCAAGTCGCAACCCGTACCATCGCCTGTGGGTCTCATCACACCCTCGCCGGCACGCGCACTGCAGCCGATTGCTCATTGCAACCCGCTGCCGTTAGTGTGATGCCACTTCTGCAAATCACGCAGAGTCATCCGTCGCGTCTCAACCACAATCCGCAACCATGGCCGAGTCTTCTACAAATGCCCGAATCATGGGGTAATAATATGTTTAAGTGTTGTTCTGCTGCTTTCAGTTGCTGATTTTTAATAGTTTGGTTGATGATCTACCAATTTGATTCGTGCAGAAAAGGGAAGATTCGTGTGATTTGTATTTCTGGGAAGTTGCTGATGTGGGGGAATGCAACTACGCTGATTATTTGGTTAGCCGAGGAATCCCAATACCAGCAGGTTGGGGTGTTGGACAAGTAACTGAGGGAACGACAGAAGAGGAAGATGCAGAGTAGAAGGTTAAAGATGCAGTTCGTCTGATCATGGCCAAGCAACAGCTGTTGAACGTCCTTGACAGTAATGAGGAAATGAAAGAGCTTGTGAAGATAATGGGCAAAATCGATGTGCTCTGTAGGATGATTGTCTCTTTATTTGCAGTGTATGTAGCACTCGTGATGTATTCAGTGGCTACGACATGAGCACTTTGCTGAAACTAGTAATGAATGAAACCTGTGTAGCAGGCTGGGCGTAGTGTTGTGAACATCTAATGATTTCTATTAACGGAAATCAGGGGGTATCCCCTTTTGCTCATATAAATAAATAAATAGAGAGGCGCTGTCGGGTCAGCTTTGTTCTCATTCGAAGACGTCGAGCAAATTGCAGTCCAACAGCAAACTATGTCATCAAATTCAAGTTTCACAGCCAAATATGAGTACAACTAAACAACAATGTCATCATGTTTTAGTTGTCATACAATCACCAAACACAAATTAGCATACATAACAAGTGATGTTCTCACAACAAAATACTAAACAACATGTTCATCAGGTTTCAGTTGTCATAGCAAACACAATTTCACATAGTAGATAAAAAAACGTCTTCTAACAGGCAAATACGACAAAAGCAATGTAATCATCATCCGCAGCAGCAGCGTCAACATCTTCGCCATGTGTATCAGTCTGAATCATAATTTCCCACGGTGTCATCTTCTTCTTCGTCCTCGAACGTTGGCTTCTTCTTGATCAACTCTTGTATGTTTGCAGCACGACAGGCAATCTTTTCGCCGGCGTCATTGACGTGATGGTTCTCAAAGATATTAGGAACATCTGTGTTATCTTGTACATCAGGAGCAGTGTAAGCATCATCTTGTTGTGCAACTTCATTAAATGAATTCCTCTGCTCAAACCTTTGCAATACTCTCCAGTCATCGCTACGTGCAAATGTGTCTTCCAAGAAAAATATTTGTGTTGCTTCATTTGCCAAAATAAAAGGCTCGTTGGTCTGGTACGCCGCCTTGACATTGATGGATTTGAAATAATCATCAGCTCTGGGTTTTGCGATCCTGGAAAACAGGTTATACCAACGGCAGCACAACAGAACCACACACTGATAATCCTCGAAACTGGAGATATACTGCAACTGAACAATGTCTGTTATGTTAGCATACATTTCAGTTGTCTCTTTGTCATACGTATCCGTGCTCATGATGGCACTGTTTTGTGTCTTCCTGCCTTCGTCTCGTGCAAGGGTGTTGTAGCGCACATCTCCAACAATGCAAGATTCATAATGTCTTAGCCAAGTATCAGGACCCATTGCTAGTGAGTAAAGGGCATCATCAACTGCCTGCCCATCCTCCCGCATCTTCTTAACCTATGGTTAGAAAATAGACAAGCTGATCATCTTATGTACTCAATATATTAAAAAAAACTGACAGTGCACTTCAAAAGCTTACATGGTTCTTGAACCATTTCGCAAATCCTGCCATAACCAGTTTGTCAATGTTTCTTGGATTTTGCGGCAGTAACTCCTCTTTGTAGATGCTGCACAACATAGTGATTGCATCAAACATCTAAATATATAAGAATGTGCTGCAAGTTTAGTAGATTATGATGTATAAGCTGCAGTACTGCACTTACTTGATATAAGGTAGTATCTCAGGACAGTTATTCAACACATACCAAACCATTTTGTCCAAATCTTTAGGTTTGTCCTCTTGTCGTCTCTTTCCTGTAACTCGAACAGAATAATCGAAAACATTGAGCCCGGGATTGTCTTCACCCACCTCTTTGCTAAGCTGATCAGCTGTTTCAATGTATTTTGAGCAGAATGTCAACGCTTCTGTAGCAATGTAGGCCTCTGCAATGGAACCCTCGGGTCTAGCTCTGTTCCTAACATAGCCCTTGAAAGTGCCTAGCCGCCTTTCAATAGGGTACATCCAGCCATACTGTACTGGACCTCTAAGTAGTGCATCATCAGGTAGATGAACAGCCAAATGCACCATCACATCAAACAAGGCTGGAGGATATATCTTCTCAAGGTCGCATAGGATAGTTGGTATCTTGTCTCTAAGACGCTCCAAAGCATCTATCCTGATATTCCTACTGCAGAGTTCCCTGAAGAATTGTCCCAACTCTGCAACTGCTCTGTATAAGTCAGGGCGGCCCGATCCTCTAAGGATAACAGGTAAAACCCTTTGAAGTAGGACGTGGCAGTCATGAGTTTTCAACCCTTGTACCTTGTTTCCATTTGCACTGACTCCCCTTTCAGGGTTGGAAGAAAATCCATGTGGGAATCTCACACGTGACAGGACCTCGCAGAATTCTTTTCTTTTTACCTTGTCCAAGACGTACACAGCTGGTGCCATATTCCGTGGTTTACCTTCATCTTGCACCTGCAAATCCTGTCTGATACCCAGGTGTGTCAAATCAATCCTAGATTTTAAGGTATCTTTCGTCTTGCCTTCAATATTAAGAAGTGTGCCGATAATGCGGTCACATATATTTTTCTCGATGTGCATCACATCAAGATTATGCCGCAGATCCAAATCTTTCCAATACTCCAAGTCCCACAAAGTGGACCTGCGGGTAAACAATAATCTCTCTTCTGCCCTGCCATGCTTCCTTTTCCCGCTACCATTATCAGGATGGTTTCCTGGTGTAATATGCCTGACCTTCTCTAATTCCACTTGCAACTCATCGGCGGTGAGCCTCTTTGGCGCATCACGGTTTTCATGCTTTTCATTGAACACATGTCTTCGATATTTTCTAGGAAGCGGCTTGTCCTTGGCAAGGAAACGGCGGTGTCCAATGTAACAGATCTTGCTAAGTATTGTGTATGACAGCGGATTCCTGTCACAGCGAACACATGCATTGTCACCATGTGTCATTCGCCCTGACATAGTGCCCAAAGCCGGATAATCATGGATGCACCAAATTATAACAGTACGCAAAAAGAAATCAGCTGGTGGGCTGCTATATAGGTCTCAAGTGAGAACACCCTTCCATAGCTGTTGAAGTTCCTCCACAAGAGGCTCCATGAACAAATCAAAATCCTTTCCAGGACTTTTTGGACCTGGGATGAGCAAGGCCATCATGTAGTTTGATTCTTTGGTGCAGACATTTGGAGGCATGTTGTAAGGGATAACAAGCACTGGCCACATGCTATATGTGGCGCTCTGGTGGACAAATGGGTTAAATCCATCTAAAGCTAAGCCAAGTCTAATGTTTCTCGGGTCAGCAGCAAACTCTTTGTGTTTATCATTGAAGCTTTTCCACTCACTACCATGAGATGGATGGCTCATTACATTCAGATCTCTGTACTCCTGGTTCCTAGAATGCCACAGTACATCCTCTCTTGTTTCAGCATCATGAAACAACCTCGGCAATCTTGGTGTAATTGGAAAATGTCTCAGAACATTATGAGGAATCCTCTTCACAGCATCACCATCTTTCCATCTTGATGATTTGCATTTCGGGCATTCACTTAAGTTGGCATAATCCTTCCGGAACAGAACACAATTATTCTTACAAACATGGATCATATCATATCCAATTCCAACTGCACAAAGGAAATTCTTCATTTTACTATAGGTGTGTGGCAGCTCAGACGCATCTAGGAAAGATTCGCGGAGAGCAGCCAACATCGCATCGAATGATTTGTTGGTCATCCGCTCAGATGTCTTCACCTGAAGAAAGGTGACCATATCTGAGAATACTGACAACTTATTTCCTGGGGTGACAGCAACGTTGCATTGTTCCAACATGCGGGCCCACCGTTTTTCTTCTGCAGGTGAAAGTTCACAGAATGCACGAGCATTTCATAGCATTGTTTCAATGTTGGTCAAACTCACTGGCTCCGCCACCACCACCTCCTCCTCCTCTTCCACCTGAGCATCAGCCAGATCAAGATGGTGATCTGCTGCTTCCACGTAGTCAATAACATTGACGTTCACAGCTTCACCATGATGAACCCACTTAGTAAATGTGACCGACATCCCATACAAGTGTAGATGATTTTGCACAGTTGACTAGGGTCTTGTAACTGAATTCATACAACTGCTACACGGGCAGAGCACATCTGATTTCGGACCACCGTACTCAGCTCTGATAAAGTTCATGAAGTTTTCAACCCCCTCGACATATGCAGCGGACAATCTTCGAGCAGAAGTTATCCAAGTCATGTCCATCTGTTAGACATACAAATTAGTTCTTCTACTAGATATTACAGGAAAAACATATATGCTTTTTTATGAAGTCCATAAAAAATACCTAGGTCGATGTCTAAAGCTATGGCAAGATATTTGGACGAGCAGATCTAAGTAACGAAATATATGTAAAGCTAATTCAGCAAACAGATTTGAGTGCCAAATTATGGTAGGTTGTTTCAGCAGTCAATGAGGCCGAGCACATAGCCATCAAACTATCGAAGGCCATGGCAGCAACAAAGATCGAGTATAAAACGGTGTAGGGCTATTTCACCTAACAGATTGGCTACTAGACCATGGCAATCTACGTCACAATAAATATATGGCAGGATATTTTAGCAACTAATCGGCCTTGGCATGCCATCTCAGCTAAGCAGATTGAGTGCAGAACAGGGCAAGGAAGCTTCTTAAGCAGAGCATATTGACAGTAAACTACTTCGGCAAACAGTGAGATTAACAGCGTCTATCAGCTAACATTCAGCGCTACACCGACATGAACGGGGCCTCAGCCTAGAATGCGCGTACCGTGGGAGAAGCTGACCGCCGTGAGTCTCCACACGAACGTCGCCAGCGGTGGCGGCGCTGACCGCCGTGCGCCTCCACAAGAACGTAGCCAGAGGTGGCGGCACGGCTAGAGGACGGCAGTCTACGAGAGCGTACTGTGGGAGCGAGAGGATCGCCGAACCGTGCCGCCAACGTATCGGCGCGGCGGGGAGGGTGGCTTTGGCGGAGCGAATGGAGTGGAGGGGGACAGGAGGGAGGTGGTTTGGGGAATATTATTGGCTAGTTGGCCGAAGGGCGGTTGAATCGGATTTGGGGGGAATTTTTGGGTGTGGGGGGGGGGGAGGATTTTCGCACGGTGGGCGGGGGGAGTTTGGCGCATGGCCGGTTTATCCAAGTGCAGTCCCACGTGTCAGTGAAGAGGCAAGCCGAAGCGCGTTCCATTTGCGTGAGCCGTGTGCAGGACCGAACGTGTGTGGGGTGCAATGCGACCGCGATAGGAGTGTTGTGAGTGTACCACATTTTTTCCTTTTAAACTAGGTGCTTTGCCCCCTAAAAATGTGTTGCTTCGCGCGATCCATCGATACTACTACTAGTAATACGGTAATCCCGACTAAAACGACGCGGCCGGGTCTTTTCCCGCGCGATATGCTGGGAGGTTGTCTTAGTTGGGTTTTTTAGGACGAGTAATGCTACACCTACGTAATCCCAGTTACGTAATTAACGTAATGTGAAACGTGTGAGCTATTGATTGTAGATTGGGGGAGGGAGGGGCCCACCACCATGAAAATCAGGGGAGGAGAGAGAGAGGCAATTTACGTTAACCCTTTCGTAGGTTCCCGTAGATGTAGAAAGATGTGTCTGATCCTGCAATATAGGTCGTCTGATCTATATCTAACAGATAGGAAGGAAACTATGACAATTTACCCACACTCCTCTCCACATTTGCAGATAAGGCTTTCCCTCGTTCATCCTTTTCTCCCACAAGATCTTGATCTTCCGTGCAACGCACGGGCATCTTGCTAGTACTCCTACAATATGTATATTATTGTGAAAATTCATATACATCGGCCGAGATTAATGCAAACACGGCAGATTTTCATTACATTTCAAACTTTATAGGACAAAAAAATAAAAGAAACCCGACCCTAAACCTATTCTATGGCGGCGACCGACATCCTCCATCTGTGATCTCCATGTACGGGGGCGGGGTTCAAGACCCGTGAAGTGAAAGTGTGGTCTCCGGCGAGGAAAAGTAGAACACGGGAGACGGACTGGCCAGTTGGAACACCATGCCCTGCCGCCTCCCATGCCCTACTCATCCTCGGAGGAGTCCCCGACCTCGGCGGTGCCGGACGTTGGACGGCGGCAAGTAGGACGCGTGGCTGACGGTGCTCCCGTCGTCGGCCGCCAGCGTGGCCACCGCTTGTGCGGCGACTTGAGCGAGGGCGGCGACCTCGAGCTCCATCCCCAAAGACAAGCTCTCCTGCAGAGCGTTCGTGCTTGCGGTCATGGCGGATGTGGTTCCAGGTAGGAGGACGATGCGCTATGGTGTGGAGGTTAGCTGGGTGTTGCCGCTTTAAGTAGCGCATTCCGGTGAGGCCAAGCGTCCGGGTGCGTCATTAAGTCGCCGGAGTTGGTTCCTCGGGCACCGAGGCTCTTAACGACGACATACGAACGTACGGCATGAATGCGGGCAGCTGGCGCCGGCTGGGAACGCACCGTGCGACGGCGCGAGGGATGAGGGTTTTGGTGTGCCATGGTACTCAGCTGCGGTCGTGGCAACGTTGGAGATTCCCTTTGCTCACATGCGATCCCGGCATGTCATTGAAAAAGCAAGATGACCCGGCATGGTCTCAGGTCCAGAGGATGCAGTTGGCCGCGCTACACCACTCCACGGATGCGTCCCGGCGCCCCGTGCATCCTCGACGAGCCGGGTGTTGGGGTGTGTTTGGATTGTGGCCAAAGTGCACCTTGCCAAAATTTGGTCATGACCAAAAGATTGGTCTTTGTTTGGATGGTTGCCATTTTTTTGGCATGCCAATGAACTCTAGCCAACTCTAGTTCATTTTTCTTGCCAATGTCGGCCAAATCATGGGCAACCAATACCTCAACCAAAATATTGGTCATGATCCAAAGATTGGTCTTTGTTTGGATGGTTGCCATTTCTTTGGCATGCCAATGAACTCTAGCCAACTCAAGTTCATTTTTCTTGCCAATGTCGGCCAAATCATGGGCAACCAATACCTCAACCAAAATTTTGGCTACCCAATGCTTTGATGGGGCAACCTTGGGCACAAGCCAAACATACCGTCGGTCGTGCCACAGCACTAACGCCACCCTCGGCAAACTGAAACCGGCCGTTTCTAGCGATGATATGAGTGTGTCGCTCATCGCGGTCGCCGTGTCTAGAGGCGGTGCTGGAGCTATGCCCCGTTGTTGGCCCCAACGACCCACATGAATGGTTGTCGGTGGCAAGGAGGTCGTGGGCCAGCTCCTCCATTGGACTAGTCTGCGCTACATCGTCCCGACGGGTGTGCCCCACATGTCTGTTTCCCTGTTTTCCCGGCCATATTCGAGCGTTAGTGCTCCACGTTGCGCATTAGGCCTTTCACTATGTAGGCCAAGCGAGACAACTTATTGTTTATTTGAGCCATTCAAGTATAATCATGTGGCGTTTGCTTATTTCTCATTCCTCTCCAACCCTCTTCTCCATCGATCATGTCGCCCTGCAGTCGAGTCCATCCTCCCGCATGCCTCATTTGAACATTCCGCCGAGTATCATTCGCATGTACCCACCCTAGTCCTCTTTCAATAGATCTGCGGACCCCGAGATGAAATCGAGAGGGAACGAGTGGGGGCACGTGATACCTAAGGTGGATTCAAAATTTTGAACCGGTGATCATAGCATCCGCAAATCATATATAAAGGGTATTCAATGTTCGTTTCGTTTTTGAACGTACAATATACTCCCTCCTATCCTTTCTACTCCCTCCTTCCATCTATATTGGGCCTAATGCATTTTTCAAGACCGCCTTTGACTATTGACAAGATTAATAGTACATGACATGTATAATCCGAAAATTATATCATTGGAAGCTCCTTTCACGTACGAATTTGATGGTATGCTTTGTTTAAGTTACATGTCATATATTATTGCTCTACCTTTTGGTCAAAGTTAGCCTCGAAAACGCATTAGGCCCTATACAGATGGAAGGAGGGAGTAGTTTACATATAAGTTTTCTGTGTAGTCAAAGTATATCTACTTTGATCAAAAAGGTATCAACATTCAACAACGCCCAATCAATATTGTTAGATTCGTACGTACTCCTAGATTTGTACTCGAGATGGTTTCCAATTTGACTATTGACAAGATTAATAGTACATGAGATGTATAATGTGAAAATTATATCATTGGAAACTCCTTTCACATACGAATTTGACCGTATGCTTTGTGTAAGTTGCATGTCATATATTATTACTCTAACATTTGGTCAAAGTTAGCCTCGAAAAATGCATTAGACCCTGTATGCTTTGTGTAAGTTGCATGTCATATATTATTACTCTAACATTTGTGTAAGTTGCATGTCATATATTATTAGTCTAACATTTGGTCAAAGTAGTATAGTGGAAGTGGATCCTCTGACGTAGGTATCCTTGCCTTACCCTCCCTTTCGGTCACTTACTGGCGGACCCCATGCTTGCTAGGCCTCGCATGTCAGTTACTCAATGGATTCGGCCACGTCAGGGGATTCTCATCCGTAGCATACTCCCTCTGTTTTTATTTACTCCGCATAAAACAGAGGGAGTGGTGGTACGATAAATGACACGGGCGGGGGAGGGGGAGGGACGTCGGTTTGCTCTCAACTGCGGTCCCACAAGCGAGCGAAAATGCAAGACGAAGCGCGTTCCATTAGGTGAGCGACATGGAGGGTCCAGCGTGCCGGGTTGCAACACGAACACGGCAAGAGCAATGTACAGTCAAAACCGATTGACCGGTCGTCACCGGAACCACTATTCACACCAGAATCTTCGCTGCTCGGCCTATGCCAGCCACTGCCCTAAAACCACACCAAATCTCTAGCCCATTCCCCCACCTTTTGATCCCCTAGCCTGCATCAAGCGTCCCCTAGTTCGCTGGAAAGCCATGGTGCGCCACAAGATCACTTACTACAAGATGCTGACGCCGAAGCGCCGCGCAGAAATCACGGCGGCGGTCGGCGCCACAGACCTTCGTTCCCAAGCTCGCTTTGCGGCGGGCCAATCCCCGAGTTCTCTGGAGCCAAGCTACGAGGAGGAGGAAGCCGATCCAATGTTCATGGCGGAGGTCGCGGCGCAGAAGGCCCCCGATGGGTATGAGAAGATGGGCGTCGACTTCGTGCCGGCGTCCGAGTCCCCCATGGTGCAGGCGGACCAGTGGTTCAACATGGCGATACTAAAGGAGGACCGGGAGGTAGAGGCTCAACTCGACGCGGAGCTCGCGCATGCCGCTGCCACCGAGGTTCTCCTGCAGGTGGAACCAGATGTCGTGGATGTGAACCGGGCAGCGGAGGCTCAACTTGAGGCGGAGCGCGCGGATGCCGCTGCCATCAAGGCGATCCTGCAGGCGGAACCAGACGTCCTGGACTTGAAGCGGGCGGCAGAGGCTCAAATCGACGCAGAGCGCACGGATGCCGCTCTCATCGACGCCCTCCTGCAGGCGGAACCAGACGTCCTGGACTTGAATCGGGCGGCGGAGGCTCGACTCGACGCGGAGCGCGCGGATGCCGCTGCCATCGAGGCCCTCCTGCAGGCGGAACCGGACGTCCTCGACTTGAACCGGGTTGTGCTCTCGTCCGTGCAGAGTGCCCGCACGCTCCGCTTGAACGAGTAGCTGGAGGCCGAGGACAACCACGGTGCGGAGACACACATCGGCAGCGACGGCTGGTTCGCGCCGGCAGCCAAAGACGACGAGGCCATCTCTTTCCGCGAGCAGTGATAGTTTTTCTTTATGTTGTTGTTTTCATGGATCTTTTGTTGTGTAAAAACATATATTTGTTATGCAAGTCGCCTGACTTGGGTCAGTCTACAATTTCAGGCGGTTGGATGAATATCCTACGTCTCCTAACCCTTCTTTCCTTCTTCCTCACCTCTTCTTCTTCCCCAACAGACCACCGCATGGGTCGTACGGATACTCCCCAACATGCGGTTGGATAAACATACTCTATGAACGAAAATTATGTGTCAGCGATAGGATGGCTGAGTTTGGTGTGTTTACATGCGACAGCACGTGTCAGTGTGGGTGTGTTCCCTTGGTTGGGTTTGCGGCGTGCAGGAGCGACTGTGTGAGGGTGCGGTGCGACCGCGGCGTGCAGGAGCGACCATGTGAGGGTGCGGTGCGACCGCGATAGCCGTGCGCAAGTGTACCTCCTTCTCATTTTAGAAACTTTAGGCAAGCTTGCAAAAATGTGTGGCGAAGTTTGGCAATGCAAGGCCTAGACCCAAACAGGATAAGTACGTACGTACTAGGAGTACTAGTGTTAAAAAAGAAAGGCTGGGTTTTCCTTCGCGGGATTTAATCGATACAAATCCTCGTTTCACGTGTCAATTAATGTGTATTTTCTTCTCCAAATACCAAAGAGCTAACCATCTCACTCCTCATCTCTTGATTAATGCAGCGCCATGCAAACCAACCTTCTCACTTCCGCATGCATGCAGGGGATATTAATGTCCTTGGTTGCTAACCCCATCAATTTTGCCTTGATTAGTGTTAGTGGCCCTTTCCAAATTGTAATTTTGATATACTGGCCTTGTGTACAAAAAATGGAGGTAGTAACTATATTTGACTTCCTTCCCCATTGCGGTGACGTCGACGATATTTTTTTTGGTGGTTTGGCGAAGTGTGTTCGACGGAGAACACCATTGAGGGAGACCACGGTAAGTCCTTCGCAAGTGCCGCCTGCAAGCCGAGACAACTGCCTTATTTGCATCCAGGAGGTCCTTTACTAGTACTACTAGGAGTAACTAATGCGGTGAGATGGCTTCTCGAAGAAGACGATGGAGAAGCGGAGTCAGCGAAGAGTGAAATCATGGTTGCTTTGTCCGTGCTTTTGTGATTTGACGCCTCACTGCTTTGTGATTTATGATAGAAGGGACAGGGGAGTAGACTCTGTGCTCTATACTGTACTACATGCGTCCAAGCATGGGAGAAAGAGGAGAGACGTTGCATTTTTCTATTCCTTCAATCAATCAATCAGGGAGATTTGCTTCCATCTTTTTGGCTTTGGCAACACCGTCCACAATGGTTCCCATGATGCCAAAAGCTATTTTCACATTTGGCTACACATTGTGGATGCCCTTAACCGTACCAGTTGGTTTTGCTCCTGTGTACTATCTATACAAATCTCAGTTATATTGATCTAAAAAATTATAGAATCGAGATTAGTAAAAAGGAGGTGATTTTGCCGCGCGGATGGCGGGGGAGGTTTCTTATTTGAGCAATGCTACATCCACGTAATGGTTTACGTAAAGTTACAAACTGATGTGATGTGGGACTATTTGGTTGGATTAAAGGAGAGGATTATGCCCACCCCACCTGAAAATCAGGGGGGGCATATATAGATTAGATGCAAAGTATACATAGCAGCTACATAGCCCTTTGTAAATCTAGGATTAGGCTTCTTATTTTCGGAGGACGTTGTCCTGGCGGTTTGCTAACATGCGGTCCCACGTGTCAGTGCTTTACCAAGCCGATCCGCGTCCCACATGAGGCAGAACAACGGCAGAAGCAACACGTGATTAAGTTGAAGAAGATGATGGAGAAGCGGATTCAGCAACGAATGAAATGATGGTTGCTTCGTCCCTCCAACTTAACTGCGGGAAAGGTGCAGCTTTGTGATTTGACGCCTCATTGCTCATTACTACCCCGGCGCCATGACTGGGGTGCTTCACCCCGGCTGCTCTGCACTGTATTCCGGTATGGCACGTGGACCCGGTAGCTTGATGTCCCACATGTCGACGAAAGGGACTAGAAGATTTATGAAAGCGAGCGCTGCACTCTTACGACGGAGGAGTAGACGACACGACAGCCCAGTGAACTGTCACTTGTATTGTATAGTACTAGTATAGTTTTGCTGTTTCGCACGATCCATCGATACAAACCCGATTAAACAGGAAAGGGCGGGATTTTTCCCGCGCGGTAGATGATACTGGCCATACATTTCAAAGGCAATTTTAATGTATGCAAACTGAATAATTATAAGTAACAATATGATATCTAGTAAAACTAAAAACACATATGATTTATTGTGTTAGAGTGTAGTAGTAGTGCTGTATTGCATAGTTGTTAGATGTAACATGCGAGAACGTGTAGAGATGTAGTTTTGGAGGGCCTACAGAGAGAAAAGCATAATACGGTCACCGAACTTCAGAATAAGCTGATTACGGTCACTATATACGTTTTGCGGTGATTATACAGTCACTTGCTCATAGCTCGGCATCGGATTGCACTCTGTTGACCGGCCAAATAGTCTGCATGGCGCCATGTTGACTAGTTAAATTGACCACGTTCGTTGTGGGTCCCACCTGTCAGTTCGCATAGGCAAAAGGTCAGATAAACACAAATTTACGCAAGCGCGACAAGGCTCCAACCCGTGCGCGGGAATCACCTGGTTGTGTATGTGTCTGTCAGGGCCTGATGTGTGCGCATGCACGTGTAGGTTGAGCACTTGAGCATGAGAGTGTGTGTTGGTCGTGTGGTGTACTGGTGTGTGCATGCATGCGTGCGTGTGTGCGTGTGAGTGTCGTGCGTGTGAGTGTTGCGTGCGTGCGTGGCTGCATGTGTACGTGTGAGTGTTGCGTGCGTGCGTGGGTCCATGTGTTTGTGTGAGTGTTGCATGGATGCAATTCATGTGCATGCGTGCGTGTGTGTATAATCACCACACCAGCTCCTGTGTGTTAAAATAGACGGCTCAACATACCAATAAAAGGCCACCTTGTCCGCTGTGCCCGCGGTCATGACTTCGAACCACCGTCCAAATATTTTTTTTGTCATTTGTTTTCATTCTTACTAGCAAGATGCCCGTGCGTTGCACGTAACATCAAGATGCATTTATATGACTTGTTTATCTTGTCAGAGAAAAGGATGAACGAGGGAAGGCCTTATTTGCAAATGTGGAGAGGTGTGTGGGTACCTTTTTGCAAAATTGCCATAGTTTCTTTCCTATCCGTCAGATATAAATTGGACGGCCTATATTGCAGGATGGCAGGCACACCATCATCACCAACTTTTTTATAAGAGTGTATTTTATGTATTTTATAAGAGTGTAGATGTAGAGTAGATACAAGTCGACAGGTGGGCACGATGGTAGTGAGATAATGTGATGCAACACTAGAGGTGCCACGTGGAGCATTTAACTGGTCAACTAGTCATGTCATGAGCAAATACAGAGTTGTACGGTGAGCCCGTGACTGCATAGTAACCACTAAACGTAAATGGTGACCGTAATGAGTGGATTCTGAAGTCCAATGTACGTATCGTGCTTTCTCTTCAAATACAATGATCGGCATTGCATATATCACGAGATAAAGATGAAACATGCATGAATTTTTTGGGGGCTTACTTTTAGAGGACCTGGAGATAGTTTTGTGTGCATACGTGAAAGGGGCGTACAGGGGGGGTATGCGATGGAGAGAGAGATGCTCTTCGTTTCTCTTTATTATGACTAACTTTGTATATAGTATAAAAATATACAAATTCACAGTGCGGAATAAATATCATTGTGGGCACCACGCAATGCAAATTAGTGTTCGTACTCCTCCATATAACTTTGTAATGTTGTATATATGTAGAAACTCTAAAATAATTTTTTGGCCACACTTTATTCAAAAGGAATGTTGTATGCGAAATAAACGTGAATAGAGGGCTTTTTAGATCAATGGGGTACGTGATGTAACATGTGTGAATGTGTAGTTGATGCATTTGGCGGGGCCTAGAGAGGTATGTGTGTGTATTACGTATTCAAGAGAGGCATGGATAGAGGGGCCGACGGGGGGGCGCGTGGGAGAGATAGCACGAGAAATGAGAGCGGTCTAGAGAGAGAGACAAATATGACGTCACGACAAGAGATTCCATTCCCTTGAGTGTGTATATGCAAGTGGGGGAATAGAGGCACCAGGAGAAATTTTCTGTGTGTGTGGTGTTTGTGTTGGTATGTGTGGGTGTGAGAAGATAATGAGACGTGGGGGCAGAGGGTGTGTCACTGCGTGAGGTCCGGTGGGTCGAGGTGAGGCCCTTCGTTCTGTTCCGTCCTGCGCCACATTGGTCGGCCCGTGACGCATTTAGGAAGACCCATGGATGACTAGTCGTACAAGACAAAGATAATAGAATTGTGAAGGACTCTTTGTCCACTGACAAAGCCGGCTAGCATTTGTAACCCTAGGTTCTCGGACTAAGGTAACCCCTTTATCTCTGATATTACTATTCATCCAACCTAACTTTAAGGGGCATCCTATAGAATGCTCTACTAGAATCATACTCGTCGATTAGGAAGAGAGGTGTGAGACAATGCGTGAGAGACAGGCGTAAAGATAATGTGCGTACATGAGACACGTAGGCAGGTCCATGTATATAGAAAGGGTCGATGAGGATTGTGCGTGTGTATGTTTGCGAGAGGAAGATGCTTGTAATAAAGGTTAGTGAAAACAGTTGTAAATGGTTACGAGAGGGAGGGAGGGTTATATCTAGAGCATGTGTGCGATAAAGACACCTCGGGAGAGAGTGTGTGAGCATGTGTGAGAGACCACCGATGGAGAGTGAAACTACACATAAAAGACTGCTCTACACATTGATTAAAGATATAAATTGTATCCAAATATTAGGATGGGATCACGATATTTTCAATTCGCGTAAGGAGCGGTCATTGATCCATCACACATCTAGATTCTATCGAATATGAGCATGTCTATGTTATTATTTGACACAATTGATCCACATAGTTAGTATTTTGAACTCCAGACAATGCATCGCTTTAGCAATCGAATATAAACGTGAGTATAGTTCATTTTGTGTGTGTAAAGAACATTATACATACGAAAGTTACACAATGGACATTATGAATAGCTACTACCTATGAACTAGCATACATTTGAATTCAACTTAAGGTGGTTTAAAAAAATCGAATTCAACATGAAGTCCATTCAATTATTTGAATTTGATATCATGGCATTTGTAAACCATACCTAAATTATGGGGGCACCAATCTTTGCTCTGATTTTGTACATAATAGCATATGTAGTCGTGTACAAAATAGATTCAAATTTAGCTCCTCCATTCCAAAATAATCGTAGTTATAGGATTTTCAAGTGTCAAAATTTCAAAAAGAAGCGGATAATTTAATGAGGGTTTCAAACATACAAGGTCAAATATGGCGTTGTATATTTAGGTCAATCCTCATAGTTCAAGAGTACTCTAAACGTGAATGCTTGTGTTTCAAAATTTTGAACGAAGCGCACAAAGAGCCTCTACTCGCCCAAAACCGCGTGAGACGAATGTTTGGTAGTACAAGGAAATTACTTTTCTAATAACTCCGACCCGTGAAACCTACTGGCCCGACGTCCAAAGGTCTAAACCGGGGTAGGTTTGTAGCTTCATCTAGACGCCACGCAACCGCATCCGAAAAACATTCATACACAATGGCCGCCTAAGCACACATGCGCGCGACCGAAATCGCTCCCGCCCACTATTTGGGACACCTGGGATTACCATCCTACCCCCGACCCGCAGTAGGTCCGAAATTTAAGAGGGGGCAAAGTTTGTACTTTCCCCAAATTTCAAACAAGCGCGTCCCATCTTCTGTTCAAAAAAGCCAAAAACAAGCACGTCCCAGACCGAAACATGGTTCCCCCCCCCACCCGTCTGATTCCCCATTCGTACTCCGTGGGTGCCAAAACTACCTCTACACTAGCCACGAAACCCAGGCGTCCTCCGTCCGCCACCCCATCCCACCCATCAACCGCCGCCCTCCTCCATCACGCCGGAGCCGATACCCCGACGTCGTCGTCCACCGCAACCTCAACCGCAACGCCCTCCACGGCTAGTAGTTGAAGCCGAGGCCGAGCTGTTCGTACCCGAGCCAGTTCAACCATGCCGTCCTGCGCCTCACCGCTACCGCTCCAACTTCGCCACCCTCCACCGCACCGGAGCTGTTCCTGCTACGCAGTCCTTCGCCACCTCGGATCTGCTTCCCCTCCGCCGACATACGGCCACGGCAACATAGTCAACAATTTGGCCATGGGTTCGTCCAAGCCTGCACCCTCCAGAACATCGGTTTCCCCGATAAAAAGAAAAAAATCGGCGCGACTTGTGGAGGTGACCACACCGGCAACCGAAAAAGGTACTCCTCTTCCCTTATTCATGCAAATCTTACGTCTCTGCTTCCACGGTATTCATCCCACAGAAGACACTAGTTGACCGCTTCTTCTTGATACTAGATGTTCCTAGTAACTCGCGATGCACAAGGTTTCTCCTCATATACTATTTCACCTTAGCTAGAGGTCCGTCGCCCCCCTGAATTTCAATTTCTGGCCACTTGATTCCCAATTAACGGAAGCATTCCCCAGTGTAACAGGCGCTAGTACGCCTATTACGCCAGGGAAGCAGCGCCTTGGTGTTTATCTTAGGGGCGTGTGCGGCCTAGAGCTACCGGCGCCTGATATGGAGGTCGGCCGGGATTAAAGGGATGGCATGGGGCCGCTGCCAAGCACGACGGTGGTGTGAGGTCAATGGGAGGGCGGGGCGGCGGAGGCAGGGGTCTGGGCCGATGGTCGTTGGCGGTTCGATAAAGATCGTCAACAGTGACTGGCGGGAGGTAGACGAAGGCCATCTTCCCGTTCCTTATAGATCAGACAGTTCATTAAGAAAATCGACTGACCTATTTATTTTCAGTCGACTATTATCTTAGATATGACCACATGTGGTGGTGTGCTGGAGGAGTACCTGCATTTCCTGTGCTCATATATTACAAAATCATACGGAGTAGAATCTAATTTTGTTTGCCATTCAATGTTGTAGAGCTATCATATGTCTCCTGTCATTTATTTTTCAGCCACCTGCTATGTGCTACTTTTACAGTGCACTAGTTCTGCACACACTTCACCCTTACTCTCACTGTTGTGTTTTTATGCAAGGGTATTTCAGACTCTGCTGCCATGAGAGAAGCCAAAAAAAGAGAGAAGTCGCTCAAGTTTGTTGTGCGGCTAGGCAAGACACGTTTCAACGCTTTAAAGGGTGTAGTGTCAGCAGATGGAGACGGGGAACGTAGCTCTGGAGTTGATGACCTCGCTCGCAATGAACCACCATGCCAGGTGCTTGCTTTAACTTCGCGGTGTCATATGTGGTTGCATGTTCCATATGATGTCTAGCTTGTATTCGAAAGGCCGAAGTCGGTAAGATAAGGAAAGATATTTTTTTACATGAACCACCATCCCGTGAGCACCAGAAGACAAATAGCTAGTCAGGGCACTGGCCGAGCCAGTGATAAGCCCAGCAAAGATAGGCATCACCTGGAAGCCAACTAAAAAGCTGCGATGGTGGCAAAGCAGCCCGCCTCCCACCAGGCTCTCAGGTCCTAGATGATCATGCTCACCACTCCAGCCGGATGTCTAGCTTGTATTGCTTCCAATTTGGTTAAATTGCATCTGCTTAGCTTATACATTATACCTTTGAATATGACATGCCTTTATTTTTTTGGTACATACTAGTACATCTGTGTATTAACCATGTTCTTACATCAAACTAATGTTCTTGTGTATCCCTCATCAATCACTTATGACGAGGCAGGTAGGCAAGGGGACTACTCCTCATTTAAAGAATGCAGCGTTAGCCTCCCGACATGATTCTCAAGAAACAGAAATGCTACATGAAGATAGTGAACGTAGCTCTGTAGTTGATTACAGCATTTCCCCTACACTAGCATCACAGGTGCTTGCTCTAACTTGGCAGCGTGATATGTGGTTGCATGTTGCATATGGTGTCTAGATTGTAATTCTTCCAATCTGGTTAAACTGCATGTGCTAGTCTGCTTAGCTTATACATTATACCTGTTAATGTGACATGCCTTCCTGTATTTAGTACATAGTACATCTGTCTATTAAGCATGTCCTTACATAAAACTATTGTTTTTTGTATCCCGCGTCAATCAACATCACGAGACACCTTTAGTATATGCAGTGCGATATTAGTTGCATCTTTCATATGATTTATAGCATGCGCTGCTTCTAATTTGTTGAAATTCCATTTATGATGGGACGCTTTTAACTTGGCAGAGTCATATTGGTTGCATCTTTCATGTGGTGTCTAGCTTTCATTGCTTCTTATTTGCTGGAATGGTTTCTGCTTAGTTTACACAAACAGTTGTGAACATGCCATGCCGTCCTGTTTTTCGTACATATTCCATCCTGGTATCATGTGTTTGCCTTACATCAAAGTAGTGATTGTCAGTATCATGCATGAATGAGTTCTGAAGAGAGAATTTTATTGCTTTTTCTTGTCGGTTTTACTTGACAATTCAAAATCATTAAAGCGGAAGGAAGTTAGCAAGGCAGCGGATAAAGGCGCTCCTTCCGAACGGAGGGCCTCTATAGTTTCTACTCCTCCACACCCCCAAGATGATTTCCAAGACAACACATGCATAGACACTCAACAAAGCTGTGTTTATGATGAGCACGACTCACCTAGTGCAGCATCACCGGTGCTCCTCTAACTTGGCATTGTTATATGTGGTTGCATGTTATGTGTGATGTCTAGCTTGTATTGCTTCTAATTTTGTTGAATTCCATCTGCTTACTTTACACATTATACTTGAATAAGACACGTGTTCCTGTTTCTAGAACATACAATATCTGTCTATCACACCATGTTCTTACATCAAATTACTACTGTTGTGTAACCTGCAACAATCACTTATCATAAGACATGTTTGACTTCGGAGTGTGATATAGGTTACATCTCACATTCTTTTCTAGCTTGTACTACTAATTTGTTGAAATGGCACTTATGACGAGACAGTTTTAACTTGGTAGAGTGATATTCGTTGCATCTTTCATATGGTGTCTAGCTTTCATTGCTTCTAATTTGTTGAAATGTCTTCTCCTTAGTTTACACATCATAAGCTGTGAATATGCAATGCTGTGAATATGCAATGGCACTAATGACGAGAGACCTCTAGCATGGTAGTGTGATGTTGTTTGCATCTTGCATATGATTTATTTCTTGTACTGCTTCACATTTCTTTAAACGCCATTTATGATGACACACTGTTAACTTGGCAGAGCGATATTTGTAGCATCTTTCATATGGTGTCTGCCTTCCATTGCATTGCTTCTAATTTGGTGAAATGTCTTCTTCTTAGTTTACACATCATAGTTCTGGTTATCTCTTCCGTCCTGTTTTTCATACATATTACATCCTCCTATCATGTGGTTGTCTAACATCAAAGTTCAGTTCGTCTGCATCACGCATCAATTTGTTCTGAAGAACTAAATTGTTATTCTTTTTCTTGTCGGCTTGACTTAACATGGCACAGAGAAAGAGGAAGAAACACATAATGGCAGGGAATGAGAAGAGGATGAATCCTGCAGATTCTGCTGGTACTGATGGTGCAATAGAAGGTCAAAGTCCAGCAGAAAATTCTACAAACACGGCATCCCATGCTACACGAGTTGCAAAAAAAAAGACAAACAGAAACAAATAGCTGCCACCAAACAAGCAGAGACAGCCCTAGTTCTTGCAACACCTACCACAGTACTACCAGCTGCACGACGTACTCGTGCGTCAACTGAGCTAGCAGCACGTTCCCAAGCACCCTTGCCACCTGAGACTACTTCCCAAGCACTCTTGACACAAGACGAGTTGGCAATATCAGATGAACCTTGTGAGCTTCAACAGCAAGAAGGTAGTTGCTGGAGTCAAGTTATAGTTGCATGCTTCTTTATATGTAGTCTCACAGTTTGATGTACACTAACACTTCCTATGTTTGTTGTTGGACTAGCACCTAGGCGCAAGTGGAAACAAACATCAGGGATAATGCTCGATGGGTTAACTAAATCTAGAGGAGGAAGAATGGAGATCCGTTTTGAGGCAGGTTTAAAAAGGCCACGTGATGCTACAGAGTCAGCCAAGTTAGTATCAGAGGCAGCGGTTGCTATTAGGTGTCATGTATGTATCCTCCCAACATGGATTCAGTACAGGAATGACAAAGACGAAACCCTGTTCAACATCTTCCTCGACCATTTATCTGTAAGTATGGTTATGTATGGAAACTAGTAATATCGTCTTGCTCTGTCCAATACTTTCTAGGTTGCTGATAATGAGACTCCCATAATTTTCAACAGATGAGGTTCAAGTTGGATAGCCAAGATGATGCAACCAGACAAGCTTGCACCCATGTTTTCAAGTCTGCTCTACGTCAGTATCGGTATAACTTGAGGAAAACTCACTTTGAAGGCAAGGCTAACAGTGAACTTGCCCAAACATCTCCAGTGAAAAATATATCTGATGAAGACTGGAGAGGCCTCGTTAAACACTGGTCCGATCCGATGTATCAGGTACATTATATATATGTCATCGGATCACATGTTAAAGTCCTATTTACGCATGTGCCACACAAATCTATCTTCTTGTAGGTGAACTGTTCAAAGAACAAGGCCAACCATACGAAAGTGAAATTCCAATAGACGACAGGATCTCGTAGCTATATTGCACACTGCGAGGCTATTGTAATTAGCTGTTGTTTCACTCTTTTCGCTGTAACATATTATCATATCTATATTGACTTGTTCCAAATGCAGAGGAAAGCCCGCAAGGACCAAAAAGTACCTGAACCAAATGTTGTGGAAATCTTCAAGGACTGTCACACCGGCAAGAAGAAGGGCATGGCTACACCAGTCAAAGCCTCTGTTGTAAGTCCTTAATCCTCATGCCTTTTAACTACTACTTACTCTGACTTGTGCCTTGAACTGCATGGTTTGCAGCCAATGTCTATTACTCTTTTCAATTTTATCCACAATTGTCTTAGCGTATCATTGCACCTTACAAGGTTTAAAAGAGAGGAGTGATGTTTCTTTGATCTTGACCCGTAATCTAGTTCCGTGCTGGACTTGCCAACACTATGTTACAATTGCCTGTTTGTCTGTTCTCAGTTGTTTTGTGATATGAATGATGTCATACTATGCTTACCGTATTATAAACTTCGTCTCTTCATCCTTAGCCCTCAATACAATGTGAAGAAATAGACAATACATTAGCGATGGTACATGGTCATATGTTTGGAACCTGGTTTTATTATGTACTTTGCAATAAAATACAACTAATATTTTACATGGGTTCACCAGAATAAGTTCTGTATATAAACCAAAGCTATTTTGTTTGGTTTTGATGCCTCCTTAATATCTTCTGTTCTGGTACTACTAATGTAAAACCTCAACTTTTCAGCGAGCTATGGAAAAAATGGTGGAACCGCCACCTTCTGAAGGTGGCGAGGCAACTATAACTGCAATGTCAGCTCTTGCTGCAGTGGGTCAGTACCTGTCCACTAACAGTGCCAAAAGCACATTCCTGTGTAATACTGGGTTGGTTGTTAAGGCAAGATCGTCCAAACTGCCTCATGATCAAGATATGCAAGCTCAAAGCAATGTTGTATCTGCACTCCAGACACAAGTCCATTCCCTAACAGAGACCCTTTGTGAAACAAGGAGAAACATTGCTCAATGTCGTCAAGATATGCATGGTTTTGAAACCAGACTATCAGACATTTTATATGTTGTTCAGGAGCCTAGGGGAAATGAAGGCGAGGGTTATGGTGCTCCATTGGACAATACAGCATAAAAACGTAACAGTCAGGTCAAATGAACTGAGCTTCTGAACTTCTGGTGGTGCATTTATCTGCTAGACTGTTAAGTTTTATGCCAACCTTCCTTTTGTTATATAGTTGTAATTTGTTTTGGTGCGATACAAAATTTATTCTTAATGTGCAGCCACCGCCTGAAGAAAACAGCAAGCCATTTTTGTATAGTGTAGGGTGTTCCCTATATTTGCACTGGTGGCGATCTTTGATGCCGAGTGGATGTAATCTGTGCAATCGCCTTAATAGCCTAGCGTTAGTTTCGGCCTTATTTATTTCCTAGTCTTCTTTTTCCCTAGTTTGCTAGTGGCCGCAACTACCATGGGCCATATACGGGCCGTAGGATCCATGGGTCTCCTACGGGCCGTCGATAAATGGGCCTGTAATCGGTGGGCCTCGGGCCGTCGGATAAATGGGTCTACATGGGCCATAATCGGGCGTAATTGGTATCGGCCCGGCACGGTAACAGGCCGTTAACAAGCCGTAGGACAGCAAAGGCTTAATTCTGTCACAGGCATAACGGGTCGTTAATGGGCCGGAATATAGGACGAGCTGGAAACGGCGCAATGGGTTAACAGGCTAGAAACGGACTGACTCGTGCCATGGGCCTAATTTGGCACATTAGGGTAACAGGCCAGTAACGGGCCGACTCTTGCCATGGGCCGAATTTGGCCATTAGTGGAGCAGGCCAATAACGGGCCGACTCTTGCCATGGGCCGAATTTGGCCCATTAGGAGAACATGCCAGTAACGGGCCGGAAGTAATCGAGGGCCGAAAAGGAGCCCAAGAACGTATGGGTCGTCAATAGGCCGAAAGCTAACACGGGCTGGAAACGGCCCATGTAAATCACGGGCCGTTAACGGGTATAAAGAAAATTACTGTTCATTATGGGCTAGACTCACCGTGGGCCTGTAATGGGCCGAAAGATACGAAGGCCTCATATGGGCCGAAAGACGTCGTGGGCCATACATGGGCCGAAAGTGAAATGGGCTGGTATTATATTCGATGGCCCACATGACGTTGTTGGGTCGATTTCCTTTAGGGCCTAACGGGCCGTGAGTTAACGGGCCGTAAAATGGGCTATTTGCAAAGAGACCGTTAATAGGCTTTCCATGGGCCAGCCCGTTAACTTTTGACCAAGTCATACGGGCCGGCTTTGTAAGCTAGATGGGCCACTGTTGGGTCGTGCCATGTGTCGACATATCATAGGCGCCTATCTGACCCACTGACGAGCTGACACGTGTTTCGTCCGGCCAATAAGAATTTTACACGTGGAAAATTCCCATTGGTCGGGGCTGTTAACGGGTTATCGGATCCAAAACCCGACCCGATAGCTTAACGGCGTTCCGTTACGGTGGTTGCCACGTGTCGGTCACCCTTGACGAAAGCACTTCTGTGACACGCGATTTATCGTCATGGAAGTGGACACTTCCGTGATGATAATTTTGGTAATGTCATGGAACACTTCTACGACAGCACAGGTATGACTATCTTGATTCTGTCATAAATTTGTCATGGATGTACATGCATGACAAAAAACGTGACCTACTGTGACAAACACGTATCATCACGGAAGTGTATTTTTTTGTAGTGTTCCTTCCTCCCTCTCTCCCCCTTCCTTCTCTCCTAGTCCAACTAGGGAAGGGGGGAATCCTATTCCCGATGGGAGTAGGACTCCTCCAAGGCGCGCCATAGAGGGCCGGCCCTCCCCCCTCCTCCACTCCTTTATATATGGGGGAGGGGGCACCCCATAGACAAACAAGTTGATCATTGATCTTTTAGCCGTGTACGGTGCCCCCCTTCACCATAATCCACCTCAGTCATATTGTAGCAGTGCTTAGGCGAAGCCCAGCGTCGGTAGCTTCATCATCACCGTCATCATGTCGTCATGCTGACGGAACTCTCCCTCGAAGCTCTACTGGATCGTGAGTTCGTGGGACGTCACCGAGCTGAACTTGTGAAGATCGCGGAGGTGCCGTACGTTCGGTACTAGGATCGGTCGATCGTGAAGACGTACGACTACATCAACCGCGTTGTCATAACGCTTCTGCTTTCAGTCTACGAGGGTACGTGGACAACACTCTCACCTCTCATAGCTATGCATCACCATGATATTGCGTGTGCGTAGGAATTTTTTTGAAATTACTACGTTCCCCAACAGTGGCATCCGAGCCAGGTTTGTGCGAAGATGTTATATGCACGAGTAGAACACAAGTGAGTTGTGGGTGATACTAGTCATACTGCTTACCAGCATGTCATACTTTGGTTCGGCGGTATTGTTGGATGAAGCGGCCCGGACCGACATTACGCGTACGCTTACGCGAGACTGGTTCTACCGACGTGCTTCGCACACAGGTGGCTGGCGGGTGTTGGTTTCTCTAACTTTAGTTGAATCGAGTGTGGATATGCCCGGTCCTTGTGAAGGTTAAAACAGCACATACTTGACGAAATATCGTTGTGGTTTTGATGCGTAGGTAAGAACGGTTCTTGCTCAGCCCGTAGCAGCCATGTAAAACTTGCAACAACAAAGTAGAGGACGTCTAACTTGTTTTTGCACGGCATGTTGTGATGTGATATGGTCAAGACATGATACTAAATTTTATTGTATGAGATGATCATGTTTTGTAACAGAGTTATCGGCAACTGGTAGGAGCCATATGGTTGTCGCTTTATTGTATGAAATGCAATCACCATGTAATTGCTTTACTTTATTACTAAGCAGTAGCGATAGTCATAGAAGCAATAGTTGGCGAGACGACAACGATGCCATGATGGAGATCAAGGTGTTGCTGGTGACGATGGTGATCATGACGGTGCTTTGGAGATGGAGATCAAAGGCACAAGATGATGATGGCCATATCATATCACTTATATTGATTGCATGTGATGTTTATCTTTTATGTATCTTATTTTGCTTAGTACGACGGTAGCACTATAAGATGATCTCTCACTAAATTTCAAGGTACAAGTTTTCTCCCTGAGTATGCACCGTTGCGAAAGTTCGTCGTGCCGAGACACCACGTGATGATCGGGTGTGATAAGCTCTACGTTCACATACAATGGGTGCAAGCCAGTTTTGCACACGCAGAATACTCGGTTAAACTTGGCGAGCCTAGCATATGCAGATATGACCTCGAAACACTGAGATCGAAAGGTCGAGCATGAATCATATAGTAGATATGATCAACATAGTGATGTTCACCATTGAAAACTACTCCATCTCACGTGATGATTGGACATGGTTTAGTTGATATGGATCACGTGATCACTTAGATGATTAGAGGGATGTCTATCTAAGTAGGAGTACTTAAGTAATTTGATTAATTGAACTTTAATTTATCATGTACTTAGTACCTGATAGTATTTTGCATGTCTATGTTGTTGTAGATAGATGGCCCGTGCTGTTGTTCCATTGAATTTTAATGCGTTCCTTGAGAAAGAAAAGTTGAAAGATGATGGTAGCAATTACACGGACTGGGTCCGTAACATGAGGATTATCCTCATTGCTGCACAGAAGAATTACGTTCTGGAAGCACCGCTAGGTGCCAAACCCGCTGCAGGAGCAACGCCAGATGTTATGAACGTCTGGCAGAGCAAAGCTGATGACTACTCGATAGTTCAGTGTGCCATGCTTTACGGCTTAGAACCGGGACTTCAACGACGTTTTGAACGTCATGGAGCATATGAGATGTTCCAGGAGTTGAAGTTAATATTTCAAGCAAATGCCCAGATTGAGAGATATGAAGTCTCCAATAAGTTTTGCAGCTGCAAGATGAAGGAGAATAGTTCTGTCAGTGAGCATATACTCAAAATGTCTGGGTATAACAATCACTTGATTCAACTGGGAGTTAATCTTCCGGATGATAGTGTCATTGACAGAATTCTTCAATCACTGCCACCAAGCTACAAGAGCTTCATGATGAACTATAATATGCAAGGGATGGATAAGACAATTCCTGGGCTCTTCGCGATGCTGAAGGCTGCGGAGGTAGAAATCAAGAAGGAGCATCAAGTATTGATGGTCAACAAGACCACCAGTTTCAAGAAAAAGGGTAAGGGGGAGAAGGGGAACTTCAAGAAGAATGGAAAGCAAGTTGTTGCTCAAGTGAAGAAGCCCAAGTCTGGACCTAAGCCTGAGACTGAGTTCTTCTACTGCAAAGGGACTGGTCACTGGAAGCGGAACTGCCCCAAGTATTTGGCGGATAAGAAGGATGGCAAGGTGAACAAAGGTATATGTGATATACATGTTATTGATGTGTACCTTACTAATTCTCGCAGTAGCACCTGGGTATTTGATACTGGTTATGTTGCTAATATTTGCAACTCGAAACAGGGACCACAGATTAAGCAAAGATTGGCTAAGGACAAGGTGACGATGCGCGTGGGAAATGGTTCCAAAGTCGATATGATCATAGTCGGCACGCTACCTCTACATCTACCTTCAGGATTAGTTTTAGACCTGAATAATTGTTATTTGGTGCCAGTGTTGAGCATGAACATTATATCTAGATCTTGTTTAATGCGAGACGGTTATTCATTTAAATCAGAGAATAATGGTTGTTCTATTTATATGAGTAATATCTTTTATGGTCATGCACCCTTGAAGAGTGGTCTATTTATATTGAATCTTGATAGTAGTGGTACACATATTCATAATATTGAAGCCAAAAGATGCAGAGTTGATAATGATAGTGCAACTTATTTGTGACACTGTTGTTTAGGTCATATTGGTGTAAAGCGCATGAAGAAACTCCATTCTGATGGACTTTTGGAATCACTTAATTATGAATAACTTGATACTTGTGAACCATGCCTCATGGGCAAGATGACTAAAACTCCGTTCTCCGGAACAATGGAGTGAGCAACAGATTTGTTGGAAATCATACATCTGATGTATGTGGTCCAATGAATGTTGAGGCTCGTGGCGGGTATCGTTATTTTCTCAACTTCACAAATGATTTGAGCTGATATGGGTATATCTACTTGATGAAACATAAGTCTGAAACATTTGAAAAGTTCAAAGAATTTCAGAGTGAAGTGGAAAATCATCGTAACAAGAAAATAAAGTTTCTACGATTTGATCGTGGAGGAGAATATTTGAGTTACGAGTTTGGTCTTCATTTGAAATAATGCGGAATAGTTTCACAACTCACGCCACCCAGAACACCATAGTGTAGTGGTGTGTCCGAACGTCATAATCATACTTTACTAGATATGGTGCGATCTAAGATGTCTCTTACTGATTTACCGCTATCGTTTTGGGGTTATGCTTTAGAGACGGCTGCATTCACGTTAAATAGGCCACCATCTTAATCCATTGAGACGACACCTTATGAACTATGGTTTGGCAAGAAACCAAAGTTGTTGTTTCTTAAAGTTAGGGGTTGCGATGCTTATGTGAAAAAGCTTCAACCTGATAAGCTCGAACCCAAATCGGAGAAATGTGTCTTCATAGGATACCCAAAGGAGACTGTTGGGTACACCTTCTATCACAGATCCGAAGGCAATACATTCGTTGCTAAGAATGGATCCTTTCTGGAGAAAGGAGTTTCTCTCGAAAGAAGTGAGTGGGAGGAAAGTAGAACTTGATGAGGTAATTGTACCTGCTCCCTTATTGGAAAGTAGTTCATCACAAAAATGTGTTCATGTTACTCCTACACCAATTAGTGAGGAAGCTAATGATGATGATCATGTAACTTCAGTTTAAGTTACTACCGAACCACGTAGGTCAACCAGAGTAAGATCCGCACCAGAGTGGTACGGTAATCCTGTTCTGGAGGTCATGTTACTTGACCATGACGAACCTACGAACTATGAGGAAGCGATGATGAGCCCAGATTCCACAAAATGGCTTGAGGCCATGAAATCTAAGATGGGATCCATGTATGAGAACAAAGTGTGGACTTTGGTTGACTTGCCCAATGATCGGCAAGCCATCGAGAATAAATGGATCTTCAAGAAGAAGACAGACGCTGACGGTAATGTTATTGTCTACAAAGCTCGACTTGTTGCGAAAGGTTTTCGACAAGTTCAAGGAGTTGACTACGATGAGACTTTCTCACCCGTAGCGATGCTTAAGTCCATTCGAATCATGTTAGCAATTGCCACATTTTATGATTATGAAATTAGGCAAATGGATGTAAAGACTGCATTCCTGAATGGATTTCTGGAAGAAGAGTTGTATATGATGCAACCTGAAGGTTTTATCGATCCAAAGGATGCTAACAAAGTGTGCAAGCTCCAGCGATCCGTCTATGGACTGGTGCAAGCATCTCGGAGTTGGAATAAACGTTTTGATAGTGTGATCAAAGCATATGGTGTTATACAGACTTTTGGAGAAGCCTGTATTTACAAGAAAGTGAGTGGGTGCTCCGTAGCATTTCCAATATTATATGTGGATGGCATATTGTTGATTGGAAATGATATAGTTCTAGATAGCATAAAAGGATACTTGAATAAGAGTTTTTCAATGAAAGACCTCGGTGAAGCTGCTTATATATTGGGCATCAAGATCTATAGAGATAGATCAAGACGCTTAATTGGGCTTTCACAAAGCACATACCTTGATAAAGTTTTGAAGAAGTTCAAAATGGATCAAGCAAAGAAAGGGTTCTTGCATGTGTTACAAGGTCTGAAGTTGAGTCAGACTCAATGCCCGACCACTGCAGAAGATAGAGAGAAAATGAATGGTGTTCCCTATGCTTCAGCCATAGGCTCTATCATGTATGCACTGCTATGTACCATACCTAATGTGTGCCTTGCTATTAGTTTAGCAGGGAGGTACCAAAGTAATCCAGGAGTGGATCACTGGACAGCGATCAAGAACATCCTAAAATACCTGAAAAGGACTAAGGATATGTTTCTCGTTTATGGAGATGACAAAGAGCTCGTCTTAAATGGTTACGTCGATGCAAGCTTTGACACTAATCCGGATGACTCTAAGTCACAAACCGGATACGTATTTATATTGAACGGTGGAGCTGTCAGTTGGTGCAGTTCTAAGCAAAGCGTCATGGCGGGATCTACGTGTGAAGCGGAGTACATAGCTGCTTCGGCAGCACCAAATGAAGGAGTCTGGATGAACGAGTTCATATCTGATCTAGGTGCCATACCTAGTGCATCTGTTCCAATGAAAATCTTTTGTGACAATACTGGTGCAATTGCCTTGGCAAAGGAATCCAGATTTCACAAGAGAACCAAGCACATCAAGAGACGCTTCAATTCCATCCGTGATCAAGTCAAGGAGGGAGACATAGAGATTTGCAAGATACATAAAGATCTGAATGTTGCAGACCCGTTGACTAAGCCTCTCTCACGAGCAAAACATGATCAGCACCAAGACTCCATGGGGGTTAGAATCATTATTGTGTAATCTAGATTATTGACTCTGCGCAAGTGGGAGACTAAAGGAAATATGCCCTAGAGGCAATAATAAAGTTGTTATTTATATTTCCTTATATCATGATAAATGTTTATTATTCATGCTAGAATTGTATTAACCGGAAACTTAGTACATGTGTGAATACATAGACAAACAGAGTGTCACTAGTATGCCTCTACTTGACTAGCTCGTTGAATCAAAGATGGTTATGTTTCCTAACCATAGACATGAATTGTCATTTGATTAACGGTGTCACATCATTAGAGAGTGATGTGATTGACTTGACCCATTCCGTTAGCTTAGCATTTGATCGTTTAGTATATTGCTATTGCCTTCGTCATGACTTATACATGTTCCTATGACTATGAGATTATGCAACTCCCGAATACCGGAGGAACACTTTGTGTGCTACCAAACGTCACAACGTAATTGGGTGATTATAAAGGTGCTCTACAGGTGTCTCCGATGGTACTTGTTGAGTTGGCATAGATCGAGATTAGGATTAGTCACTCCGATTGTCGGAGAGGTATCTATGGGCCCTCTCGGTAATGCACATCACGATAAGCCTTGCAAGCAATGCAAATAATGAGTTAGTTGCGGGATGATGTATTACAGAACGAGTAAAGAGACTTGTCGGTAACGAGATTGAACTAGGTATTGAGATACCGACGATCGAATCTCAGGCAAGTAACATACCGATGACAAAGGGAACAATGTATGTTGTTATGCGGTTTGACCGATAAAGATCTTCGTAGAATATGTAGGAACCAATATGAGCATCCAGGTTCCACAATTGGTTATTGATAGGAGATGAGTCTCGGTCTTGTCTACACAATTCGGTGACGATCGGTATTATGAGTTTATGTGTTTTGATGTACCGAAGGTAGTTCGGAGTACCAGATATGATCACGGACATGACGACGAGTCTCGAAATGGTCGAGACATAAAGATCGATATATTGGAAGCCTATATTTGGACATCGGAATAGTTCTGGATGAATTCGGGAATTTACCGGAGTACCGAGAGGTTACCGAAACCCCCCGGTAAATGTATGGGCCTTATTGGGCCATAGTGGAGAGAGAGAGAGGAGACCAGGGCAGGCCGCGTGCCCCCTCTCCCTCAGGTCTGAATTGTACTAGGAGGGGGGTGGCACCCCCTTTCCTTGCTCCCTCTCTCCCCCTTCCTTCTCTCCTAGTCCAACTAGGGAAGGCGGGGAATCCTACTCCCGGTGGGAGTAGGACTCCTCTAGGGCGCGCCATAGAGGGCCGGACCTCCCCCCTCCTCCACTCCTTTATATACGGGGGAGGGAGCACCCCATAGACAGACAAGTTGATCATTGGTCTTTTAGCCGTGTGCGGTGCCCCCCTCCAGCATAATCTACCTCGGTCATATCGTAGCAGTGCTTAGGCGAAGCCCTGCGTTGGTAGCTTCACCATCACCGTCATCACGCCGTTGTGTGGACGGAACTCTCCCTCGAAGCTCTACTGGATCGTGAGTTCGTGGGACGTCACCGAGCTGAACGTGCGCAGATCGCGGAGGTGTCGTACGTTCGGTACTAGATCAGTCGATCGTGAAGACGTACGACTAGATCAACCACGTTGTCATAACGCTTCCACTTTTGGTCTACGAGGGTACGTGGACACCACTCTCCCCTCTCGTAGCTATGCATCACCATGATCTTGCGTGTGCGTAGGAAATTTGAAATTACTATGTTCCCCAATAGTTTACCCTAGCTTTGGAGCTCATTTTGAGCTCATTTTCCATGAATATGTTGTTTACTTCACAAAAGTGCTCGGATTGATCACCTCACGTGCATAAAAGTTGAGAATTCACTGGACCATCAATACACATCAAAGTACAAATTTGAAATGTGCCTCAAATTTGAAAGTTGGTTCAAATTTGAAATCTGCCTCAAATTTGGAACATGGCGCATAGTTTTCAAAGTGCGGCACACATCAAAATACAAGTAGCATTACATCACACAAAATGAGACTTACAACCCAATAGTTTTCACTTCTTCTTACGAAATCTTGCTCTTGATTTCACAACACAAAGCTCACTAATGGTGTTGGTTTTCTTGAGTGGACTAGCTTTAGTTTGCAATGTTGAATTAACTAGGGGCTGGCCTGCATGCTTCCTCCTAACAAACAAAGCATGTCGTTTGGTTAGCAATAGAAAAAAACATCAAAATCAAAAAACATCACAAACATGAACATACTTCGGCCTTTCAGGAGTGTAACACAAGGTTATTAGAATCGCGACTTTGAATCGGATCGGAGCTTCAGTGGTAGGATCGCAAATCATGGAATGTTCACTATCAGGATCTTAGAAATGTAGATTCTAAGAACTAAAATCGTAGATCAAAGGGGTTAGTTTGGATCGTAAAGTCATAAAATCGTATAACAGAATTGTGATTCTGACAACCTTGGTGTAATGGTGTTTTGGAAATCCTTTTTGGTGCCCAAGTTCCTGGCACAGCTTGCATCTATTCTTGTTACCTTTTTGGGACCTTTTAGGCTTTAGATCTTTCTCTCCCTTCTTACTACGCTCACCTTTCTCAAATGATGCCTTCATTCACTCTCCTTAGGCCTGCCAGCCTTTCTTTTTGTTAAGGGAGGACACATGGAAAATTCAATTTCCACTTCAAGCCACTGAGACTGATATGTAAGTGCTAGAATTGGAGCTGCATACACAACCTTGAATCTTGCCACCGAGTAATATTCATGGAAATATTGGTGCATGCTTATATTCGGGCGGGAGGCCAAGAAAAGCATGGCATGCTCACATGGTTTCCCTGTGTGTTGCCACTCTAGGAAAGCGCAGTCATGAATTTCAGTGTTAACAACATGCCACCTTCTAGACTTTGTATACCTAACTTTAGCTCCTCACACTATAGATTTTTCAACAAAAAATTGTGAAACATTTTTACTCTTGTTGACCACCTGTTGTACCACTACAGGAAGCTTATACCCTTGCAGACAACCACCTTCTTCTCAATTCTCACAAACGCATGATCATGATCCTTATTTGGTCTACCATGTCATGCACAGGCAACACTACAAAAAAAAGACACATCCGTGACATTTTGGGCCGAACGAAAAAAAATTGTCATACTTATGACACTTCTATGATGATAATTGTGACAAAACCTGGTATCATCATAGATGTGGTGGGATCCTACTTCTATGACAAAAAATCATGACAGAAAATGGGCTTTTCCTCCTGTGCGGGCCGAAGACGCAGCTGGATGACATTCTTTGGGCCGTCCATGACGGAAAAAACCGTGGTTGAAGCGAGGGCGCGGAAAATATCGGGGAGTTCCCGGTATGGTGGGTGGTCGGGGGCCGAGCGATGCGCGTTTCTCTCGTACACGTACACGCGTGGGTGTGAGGCATTGGGATCTAAACTGAACCCGAGCGAGGCGTTCACCTACTGAACCTGAGTGATTGCACTGCAAGCTACACGTTACTGAACCCGAGCGATCGATCGATGGCTATTAACTGAACCCTATCGAGCGATTCCTTTGCTACTGCTGCTAACTGAAGCCAATCAAACCTGCTGCCTCTTGATGAACAGTGAGTGTTGTTGGGGGGTTTGGATAAACAGTTCCCAGTGAGGGTTGGATGAACAGGACCCCGTGGTGTTGCCGCTGGATGAACATGACCCCGATCGATCGAGCCGGTTGGGGGTGGATGAACAGGACCCCATGGAGGGCTGGATGGACATGACTGAGGGAGTCCTGGATTAGGGGGTGTTCGGATAGCCGGACTATACCTTCGCCGGACTCCAGGACTATGAAGATACAAGATTGAAGAGTTCGTCCCGTGTCTGGAAGGAACTTTCCTTGGCGTGGAAGGCAAGCTAGGCGATGCGGATACTCAAGATCTCCTACCATTGTAACCGACTCTGTGTAACCCTAACCCTGTCCGGTGTCTATATAAACCGGAGGGTTCTAGTCCGTAGGACAACCATCATCATACACAATCATACCATAGGCTAGCTTCTAGGGTTTAGCCTCCTTTATCTCGTGGTAGATCTACTCTTGTACTACCCATATCATCAATATTAATCAAGCAGGAGTAGGGTTTTACCTCCATCGAGAGGGCCCGAACCTGGGTAAACATCGTGTCCCTTGTCTCCTGTTACCATCTGACCTTGACGCACAGTTCGGGACCCCCTACCCGAGATCTGCCGGTTTTGACACCGACATTGGTGCTTTCATTGAGAGTTCCTCTGTGTCGTCGCCTTTAGGCCCGATGGCTCCTCTGATCATCAACAACGATGAGGTCCAGAGTGAGACTTTTCTCCCAGGATAGATCTTCGTCTTCGGCGGCTTCGCTCTGCGGGCCAACTCGCTTGGTCATCTGGAGCAGATCGAAAGCTACGCCCCTGGCCATCAAGTCAGGTTTGGAAGCTTAAACTACACGGCTGATATCCGTGGAGACTTGATCTTCGATGGGTTTGAGCCACAGCCAAGCGCGCCGCACTATCTCGAGGGGCATGATCTAGCTCTGCCTCCGAACAGTGTCCTGGAGGCCGCACATGCACCGGTTCCGACCCTAGACTCGGAGCCTATTACACCAATCGAGGATGAGCGGTTGGACGCCACCTCGGGGGCTGCAATCTCAAAGGCAATCGAGCCGAACGACAGGCCCACGACACGTGACTCCAAGGGTCCGGACTCATATTCGGACTCCGAACCCCCCGTGCCCCTGCCAATCGAATCCGATTGGGCACCCATAATGGAGTTCACCGCCGCGGACATCTTTCAGCACTCGCCTCTTAGCGATATCTTGAACTCTCTCAAGTCTCTCTCTGTGTCAGGAGAGCCCTGGCCGAATTACTATCAGCGAGGATGGGATACGAACGATGAGGAAACTCAAAGCCCGCCCACCACCCACTTTGTAGCCACCGTCAACAGCCTAAACAACGTGCTCAACTTCGACTCCGTAGACATCGACAGCATGGATGACGATGCAGGAGATACCGATGAACCAACGCTCATAGGGCACTGGAAATCCACCGCATCTCACGATGTATACATGGTGGATACCCCTAAGGGAAACGATAATGAGGAAAAAGGGTATGGAACGGGAGATAGACCCCCCGGAAAGCAATCAAAGCGTCGGCACAAACGCCGACCCAAGCCCCGCCTCAATAAAAACCCAGCCATAGAGCAGGACAAGCCGGTAGACGACGAGCAAGCCTTAGAGCAGCCGTCCGAACAGGGCAACACGGATAGAGAAACCGAAACTCCCTCCCCCGACGAAAACGGCATTCCGGACAACCTTATGCCGGATAAATCCATGGAGCAGAAAAGTCTCCACAAGAGGCTCGTTGCAACTGCACAAAGCCTGAAAAAGCAGAAGCGGAAGCTAAAGACAGCGGAAGATGCACTCCGTATTAAATAGAACAAAGTAATGAACACCGCAGACAGATACGGCGACGATCGCCGTACTAAAAGCTATCCAAAGAGAAAGCTACTGCTCGAATTCGACGAAGTGGCCCTAGAGCCCTCGCACTCAAAAAATAAAAAAGCCATACGGTCGGATAGACGACCCAATAAGGCGGCAAGTGGCATCGCACACAAATCGGTATGCGACCCACCTAAGGAGTCGCATCATGGCCCAACCAGGTCCATTTATGGGCCAAGAAAGCAAGCTCTTGCAAGCAATGCAAAAAAGCCATCATCAGAATCCGGCACACCCAAATACAGGGGCGCCGCACACCCCCTATGCTTCACCGATGAGGTTCTGGACTATGAATTTCCAGAGGGATTCAAACCCGTCAACATAGAGGCGTATGATGGAACAACAGACCCCGGAGTCTGGATCGAGGATTATATCCTCCACATACATATGGCTAGAGGAGATGATCTTCACGCCATCAAATATTTACCCCTTAAGCTTAAAGGGCTAGCCCGGCACTGGCTTAAAAGCCTTCCCGAAAACACAATTGGAAGTTGGGAAGAGCTCGAGGATGCTTTCCAAGCAAATTTTCAAGGGACCTATGTCCGCCCCCCCGGATGCAGACGATCTCAGTCGCATAACTCAACAGCCCGGAGAATCAGCTCAGCAGTTCTGGAATAGATTCCTTACTAAAAAGAATCAGATAGTGGATTGTCCGGACGCCGAAGCCGTAGGAGCTTTTAGGCATAATGTCCGAGACGAATGGCTCGCCAGACACCTTGGCCAGGAAAAGCCAAGAACAATGGCCGCACTCACAAGCCTCATGACCCGCTTTTGCGCAGGAGAGGACAGCTGGTTGGCAAGATGCAGCCCCAGCGACCCAAGTACATTCGAAATCAGGGATGGAAACGGAAAACCGCGACGCAACAAGGATCGTCGCCGAACTAAAGAAAAAAGTCCGAAGAGCACGGCAGTCAATGCCGGATTCAAAGGCTCGCGACAAAACCATACAAAACCACCCCTCCAGGATAATAGGGATGATCCGTCCAACTTAAACAGAATCCTGGACAGGATATGTCAGATACACAGTACTCCTGGGAAGCCTGCTAACCACACCCACAGAGATTGTTGGGTTTTTAAACAATCCGGAAGACTCAACGGCGAACACAAGGGGCTCGGCACACCAAGCGAAGACGAGGACGAACCCCAAAAGCAGAGCACCAGGAAACAAAAGAACTTCCCACGAGAAGTAAAAACAGTGAACTTACTTCACGTAACAAAACGTGTGGCACCCATAAAGGTACGCACAATACGACCTATCCCTAAGGGGTCCCGCCACTGGTTATTAAAACCAATCACTTTTGATCAGCTAGACTATTCTAGAAATATCAAAAACGCAGGCTGGACTGCCCTGATACTCGATCCAATAATCGGCGGATTCCAGTTTACAAATGTCCTTATGGACGGCGGCAGTGGACTAAACCTGATATATCAGGATACGATCCATCGCATGGGGATAAACCCAGCAAGAATCCGCCGCAGAAAACCTCCTTTCAAGGGGTAGCACCTAGACCGGACACCCGTTGTATGGGTTTTCTCCTGCTCGAAGTTATATTCGTCTCTGCCGATAACTTCCGTCGCGAAAAGCTGACCTTCCATGTCGTCTCGTTTTCAAGTCGCTATCAAGCACTACTGGGACGCGGAGCTTTCGCTCGCTTTAATGCAATACCGCACTATGCATCTCTCATGCTTAAGATGCCCGGTCCACGAGACATCATCTCTTTGAAGGGGACGCACTAGAGTGCGCCTCCCCCAAACGGAGGACTGTGCGGCCGCTTAGACAGCCGCACAATAAAATGGCCTCACCAGCCAAAAGACTTTTCGACATAGGTCATTAAAGGCCACGGACCCGGAATAGACGAGTTCGGCACAAGTCCATCATCAACGCAGGCTTAGAGGCCATATACCCCCGTACTAGGGGCTATACGCGGAGACAATAAAGCTCAATTTTACATTTTACTTTATACTTCATTTATTTAAAACCTTTTGTTCGGCACGACCCGTTTTCAGTTTAGTTCCTCTCTTTTATAGATGAACGTCGTGCAGCGCCCATCCAGGATACGGCACAACGGAGACACAGGCGCAGACGTGCAGTAGGGACCCGTCCTAAAGGATTCTTTTTAGATTAGGACCCTGCGTAAACCTTTTTTACTGTCTCTTGTTGCAATTCATCCCCTGGTTCTTTCCGACATAACCAAGGAGGAGGTTGGCGTCTTGGCATGTGGCCACGTCAAAAAATTTTGCACGTGCCTGGACACTAGAGGCTTTTTTTAGCAAAGAGTGTTGTTTAGCCCGCACTCATAAAGACCTAACACCTTAGGGAGTGTTCGGCGTCGTGAGTTTTGGCATTATATGCATCAGATCCGAATCATGTCTTTGGTCAAATGTTGGGTTGCTCGGCTCCTGAGTTCGGCTACCTTACGTTCCGCTCTATCGGCTAAGGTAGCACCAGGAGAACTACTGCGATTGTGCCCCGGTTCGGCCGGGCGAGCACCTCAGTAGAGAAAGCCGAAAACTGACTGTCATGATGTAGCGTGAGACTGGTCAGCCACTCGATGACCTATTG
This sequence comes from Aegilops umbellulata, assembly GCA_032464435.1. Taxonomy (NCBI): domain Eukaryota; kingdom Viridiplantae; phylum Streptophyta; class Magnoliopsida; order Poales; family Poaceae; genus Aegilops; species Aegilops umbellulata. Next base: position 239,479,424 of record CP136055.1, on the reverse strand, counting down.
GAATCTATCAGATTCCTTCGTGTTAATGAAGGGCCGCTTCCTGGTCAGGCACATACGCGCCCCGAACTCGGGCGAGCGCAGTCGCCACCAATGGGCTACCTAAATAGTCCCACTGTCAAGCTCCTATGGCTAAGTGAAAGTGTTAAAGCATTATAGTCCGATTGCCTGGCCCGCTGCGCTATCACCTCCTTTGTAGGACCAAGACGTTGGGTTAAGTGAGAAAATGCGTCTTCTGCGAGCACCCCCGTACTATGTGCGTGGGGGTTGAAGCCAACGACTGCAATCTTTCAGATTTTATACATATATTTTAAACGGCCGCATAGGAGGTGTTCACAATACTTGAAGGCACAAGTATAAAAAGGCCACTATAGTTTGTAAAAATATTACTTCAACATTACATATGCTATAATAACATAGCATCCTTTGAGCACTGCGACTCTATTACACGAGCGCCTTCAAGGACTTCCTGAAAATAGTGCTCGGAGGATATTCGGCTTTTCTCCGAGTCTCGGGACGCAATAACGGTGGTCTCCATCTCTGCCCAGTATGTCTTGACACTGGCAAGAGCCATCCTGGCACCCTCTATACACGCCGACCTCTTCATTGCATTAATGCGCGGCACTGCGTCAAGGAATTGCTGCACCAAGCTAAAATAACTCTTCGGCTCCGACCTCTCCGGCCACAGATGACCCATGACATACTTCATGGCGAGCCCAGACAACCTATTAAGTTCGGCCCATTGAGCCAAACGATCGTCCACTACTAGTGGACGCTCTGGATTGTGAAATTGCAACCAGAACAATTTTTCCACTTCACGATCTTCCAGATCTCGAAAGTGTTCGGTCGCATCAGCAGCACTCGCTGCCAAATCCAGATAGGTGTCCTCCGCACTCCACATCCGGTCCAACGGAGCAAACTTCGGATCGCAAAATTTTCTCCGCAGCATGAAGGGCTTTCCAGCCGCAATCTATTCGGCCTGACGCAGCTCCTCCTTCGCAGCTCTCATTGCAGAGCGCGCGTCCTTGGCATCAGCAACGGCCTTTTCTAGGACCGCCTGTCTCGCCTGGTCTTCTTTCTCAAGAAGTCTGCAATGGTCTGTAGTGCTCTTTAACTTTTCGGCCATAGTGGCCATCTCTTCCTTGCTTCGGCAATGAGCAGCCTGTTTGGCTCTCAGCTCTTCAAGGGCATTCTTGGCAGCCGCATCACTTCTCCTGGCTTCATCTTTAGCTCGGGCAAGTTCTGCCCTAAGATTCTCCACGGCGGCCGCACCATCTGCGTCAAGCACACATATCGTAAGACGCTGGCATAAAACTCTTCTTACCTAATGCTGCCCGAGGAATCATATACCTTGAGCCTCATCCAGCCGCTTGTTGACAAGCGCGATGTCGGCATCTGCCACGTCCAGTTGCCGCTTTAGTTCGGCAAAACCAGCAGTTCGGCTTGATTCCTGACACCCTGCAGCCTACATTAAAAAGGCGACATTTTAAACCTGGGATTATGATCCTCCGCGTGCCGTCATTTCTTGACGACATGCAGAGTCTCAGGGGCTACTATCTACATAGGGCGCATCTTATTTACGCGCAACTAACAAAAGGATACATTATCTAATGTACCTCAAAACCCGTCAATAAACTTTCGACGGCCTCACGCAGTCCACTCTCTGCGGACGAAATCCTTTCAATCACCATGCCCATTAATGCATGGTGCTCCTTTGAAATAGAAGCTCGCCCTAGCAGAACCTTTAGCTCCTCCGGCCGAGCACCAGAAGGTGCCGGACTTGTCCCATGACCTCTTTCGAAGGCCGGACGCGGAGAACTTCGGGGGGGCCCATCGCTATCTTCCGCCCTTGCCGAACTCGGAGAAACCCTCCGTGACGACACCTCAGGGTCGCCCGCCTCGCTAGGCGGCCCAGCAGAAGGAGGCGTCCCGCACTCCATCATCTCCGGAAGAAGATCCCCCGAAGACGAGCTCTGCTGAGAAGGGCTGAGGTCCGAACTACAAGGTAAAAATTCAGTTAAAACTCTCAGATATAAATCATGGATTTCTCTCATCCCTCGAAATGAAAATCTTTCTCTACTTACGGCTCGCTGGAGGGCTGATCTCCTTGAGTACGCAGTCCGGCCGAGGAACTCCCCGGTGCCGGACCCTCTGACGAGGATCTTTTCCCCCGCTTCGAGACCACGGTCTTCGGATCGTCAGAGGCGGCTCTCTTCTTTTCCCTAGGAGAGGAATCCTCGGTTCCTCCCTTCGGAACAGCCTCCTTCGAGGAGGTCGTAGTTTCCTTGTCCTCCCCCTTGCTTCCCTCCAAAGGCACTACCTTCAGCATCCTGACTAGCACGGGATTCGACCTGGTTTCGGGAAGGGGAGCCGGACACCTGATCAGCTTCGCCTTCTCTATCCACTCCTGTTTAAAAGGAGAGCTCTGTTATGGGCAAGTTAATTATGCGGATAGAAGGTCCAGGCACAAGGTTAGTTACTTGAGTATCCGGGTGATTGCTGCTTAGGCCTGCATCCTCGGTCAAATCCAGACACACTTCTTGTGATTCGAAGAACAGTTTATACATCTCCGCGGGCGTCGCGCTCATAAAATCCCGGAGAGCTCGTGGTCCCTCTGGATTGAACTCCCATAGGGGAAGGGGGCGACGTTTGCCGGGCAGTGTCCGGCGAATCAGCATGACCTGTGTCACCTTGACTAGGTTGAGGTCTCCTTCCAAGAGATCCTTAATGCGGCCCTGCAGCAAGGGTATGCCTTTGGGCAAGCCCCAATCTAACCCTATGTTGATCCACGACGCTAGCCGTGGTGGGGGACCCGAGCGAAAGGCAGGAGGCGCCACCCATGTAGTGCCCCGAGGAGCGGTGATATAAAACAACTCTCGTTGCCACAAGCCAAGCTCCTCTTGAAAAGAGCCCTCGGGCCATGGAGCATCGGCATTTCTTCTTATGACAGCGCCTCCGCACTCTACGTGTCGCCCCTCGATCATCTTCGGCTCCACTTTGAAGGTCTTGAGCCATAATCCGAAGTGAGGGGTAACATGGAGGAACTCTTCACACACGACGATAAATGAGGAGATATGGAGGATGGACTCCGGAGCTAAGTCATGAAAATCCAGCCCGTAATAAAACAACAGTCCCCTCACAAAGGCATCCATGGGGAAGCCTAACCCTCAGAGGAATTGAGACATGAACACCATGCTCTCGCCGGGCTGGGGACTGGGAATAACCTGTCCTCGAGCAGGCAACCTATGCGAAATCTCGCCGGTCAGGAACTTAGCCTCCCTCAACCTCGTCCTCCTCTGTGACGGAGGAAGGCGTCCATCGGCCTTGAAGGTCAGAACCGGACATTGTCGAAAGTCCGAAGCGCCTGGAATCTGAAGCTGGGGGTGTTGGAACTCGAGGCGACAGGCGAACTCGTTTGAGATTAAGAAAAGGAGCGAGGCCTTGGTCTCTTTATAAGAGGTTGAATACCAAGAGCCCTCCCCGTAACCGTTTTGGACTCGCCTTTAATCAAGGGAACGTGATAACGGACACGATTGGGTTACCCACGTCCGTATTGATGAGAATCCCATTAAAAGGGGCACACGATCTCTGCTTTGACAAGACGTGCCAAGGAAACCGCCTCGCTAAATGCGCTGAGGTGGAAAAGTAAAAACGATTTGTATAAAGAGCTTGGCCGCAGTATGATGACGCACTGCGGAATACATCAGCAGATTTGGTTTGTGTTAATATTGTTCTCTCTATGGCAATATGTGGAAAATTATTTTGCAGAGCCGGACACTATTTTAGGTGTTAACAATCTTCTATGAAGGACTTGGAGGAGGAACCCGCCTTGCAATGCCGAAGACAATCTGCGCGCCGGACTCATCGTCATTGAAGCCTGGTTCAGGGGCTACTGAGGGAGTCCTGGAATAGGGGGTGTTCGGATAGCCGGATTATACCTTCACCGGACTCCAGGACTATGAAGATACAAGATTGAAGACTTCGTCCCGTGTCCTGAAGGAACTTTCCTTGGCGTGGAAGGCAAGCTAGGCGATGCGGATACTCAAGATCTCCTACCATTGTAACCGACTTTGTGTAGCCCTAACCCTGTCCGGTGTCTATATAAACCGGAGGGTTCTAGTCCGTAGGACAACCATCATCATACACAATCATACCATAGGCTAGCTTCTAGGGTTTAGCCTCCTTGATCTCGTGGTAGATCTACTCTTGTACTACCCATATCATCAATATTAATCAAGCAGGAGTAGGGTTTTGCCTCCATCGAGAGGGCCCGAACCTGGGTAAACATCGTGTCCCTTGTCTCCTGTTACCATCCGACCTTGACGCACAGTTCGGGACCCCCTACACGAGATCCGCCGGTTTTGACACCGACAATGACCCCGTGGAGGGAAGGTTGAACAGTAGCCGGTGGAGGGCTGGTTGAATAGTAGCCGGTGGAGGGCTGGATGAACAGTAGGCCGTGGAGGGGTGGTTGAACAGGGGGCCGTGGAGAGGGCTAGTTGAATAGTAGCCGGTGGAGGGGCGCGCAGTGGAGGCTGGATGAACAGGAGCCCGTGGATAAACAATCGCAGGTGGAGGCTGGAGGAGGTCGACGGTGGATGAACAGTAGCCCGTGGAGGCTGGAGGAGGTCAACGGTGGAGATGAACAGTATACCATGTGATACGTCTCCAACGTATCTATAATTTTTTATTGCTCCATGCTATATTATCTACTGTTTAGGACTATATGGGGCTTTATTTTCCACTTTTATATTACTTTTGGGACTAACCTATTAACCGGAGGCCCAGCCCAGAATTGCTGTTTTTTTGCCTATTTCAGTGTTTCGAAGAAAAGGAATATCAAACGGAGTCCAAACGGAATGAAACCTTTGGGAACGTGATTTTCTCAACAAATATGATCCACGAGACTTGGACCCTCCGTCAAGAAAGGAGGGAGTTGGCCACGAGGGTGGAGGGCGCCCCCCCTAGGGCGCGCCCCCCTACCTCGTGGGCCCCCCTTTGCTCCACCGACGTACTCCTTCCTCCTATATATACCTACGTACCCCCAAACGATCAGATACGGAGCCAAAAACCTAATTCCACCACCGCAACCTTCTGTACCCACGAGATCCCATCTTGGGGCATGTTCCAGAGCTCCGCTGGAAGCGGAATCCACCACGGAGGGCTTCTACATCATCACCATAGCCTCTCCAATGAAGTGTGAGTAGTTTAATTCAGACCTTCGGGTCCATAATTAGTAGCTAGATGGCTTGTTCTCTCTTTTTGGATCTCAATATAATGTTCTCCCCCTCTCTCGTGGAGATCTATTCGATGTAATCTTCTTTTTGTGGTGTGTTTGTTGAGACCGATGAATTGTGGGTTTATGATCAAGTTTATCTATGAACAATATTTGAATCTTCTCTGAATTCTTTTATGTATGATTGGTTATCTTTGCAAGTCTCTTCAAATTATCAGTTTGGTTTGGCCTACTAGATTGGTTTTTCTTGCAATGGGAGAAGTGCTTAGCTTTGGGTTCAATCTTGCGGTGTCCTTTCCCAGTGACAGTAGGGGCAGCAAGGCACGTATTGTATTGTTTCCATCGAGGATAACAAGATGGGGTTTTTATCATATTGCGTGAATTTATCCCTCTACATCATGTCATCTTGCTTAAGGTGTTACTCTGTTTTCTAGAACTTAATACTCTAGATGCATGCTGGATAGCGGTCGATGAGTGGAGTAATAGTAGTAGATGCAGGCAGGAGTCGGTCTACTTGTCTCGGACGTGATGCCTATATACATGATCATACCTAGATATTCTCATAACTATGCTCAATTCTGTCAATTGCTCAACAGTAATTCGTTCACCCATCGTAGAATACTTATGCTCTTGAGAGAAGCCACTAGTGAAATCTATGGCCCCCAGGTCTATTCTCATCATATCAATCTTCCATCACTTTATTATTGCTTTGCTTTTTTACTTTGCCTTTTATTTTTACCTTGCATCGTTATACCAAAAATACCAAAAATATTATCTATCATCTCTATCAGATCTCACTCTCGTAAGTGACCATGAAGGGATTGACAACCCCTAATCGCGTTGGTTGCGTTGAGCTATTTGTTTTGTGTAGGTACGAGGGACTTGCGTGTAGCCTCCTACTGGATTGATACCTTGGTTCTCAAAAACTGAGGGAAATACTTACTCTACTCTGCTGCATCACCCTTTCCTCTTCAAGGAAATCCAACGCAGTGCTCAAGAGGTAGCAGGAACATTTCTGGCGCCGTTGCCGGGGAGTCTATGCAAAAGTCAACATACCAAGTACCATCACAATCCCTTATCCCTCGCATTACATTATTTGCCATTTGCCTCTCGTTTTCCTCTCACCCACTTCACCCTTGCCGTTTTATTCGCCCTCTCTTTTCAGTTTGCCTTTTTCTCGCTTGCCTTGTCGTCATGGCTAGTCATATATCTTCTCCCTTGTCTCCCGAGAATGAAGTTCTAAATTTTAAACAAAGGTAGGGGGAAATCTAAAAGACACTTGGTATAGAATTTGCAATGCTCAAAATAGATCTACCAGAAAGCAATCTACTTCAGTTCTTCTCCGAAATTTTTATGTAGGTGCTAATCCTTGGTATAGATATATCCTCGACACCATTACCAGAGGGAATTTCTTGGGTAGCCATAATTTTCATTCTTATAATGCTATGATAGATTTATTTGGCTCGCCACCTCTTTTGGTTAATGGAACTATGTTAACTTTGGAGTATGTAATGAGAAGACTCGAAATTATTGAAAATAAAGTTGCCACCGTTGAGTTAATTGAAAATCTAGATAAAAAGATCCACAATCAAATTACCCAATATGGATCTAAGGTAGGAGTAACTTTGAAAAATATTAAGGAAAAGGAACCCATAGTTAATGAGAGAATAAATCAAGGTTCCACTAGAATCGATAAACTTGAGGGTATCATTACCAACTTGGGAACCGCTTTTTCTTCCGTAAAGAATACTCCAAGTCCTCCTACTAAAATTGCCAAGGTTATGTATGTTCCTAAAAATAAGGATGAATCCTCTAGTAAGGAAACCACGGATCTTAAATCTATAAGTATTCATCCCAATCTTTTTGCTATCATTAAGGAACCATTTGCTACGAATGAATTTTTCGATCTTGTGCCTAAAAATTTGATAATTACTAGAAAGAAAGAAATTTCTAAGGAAGGTAGATGTCTCATTGAAGAATTGCCTACCAAAGATGGCAATACCTAGATCTATCCTTGCTTTATGCCTAGCTAAGGGCGTTAAACGATAGCGCTTGTTGGGAGGCAACCCAATTTTATTTTAGTTTTTTTTGCTTTTGTTTCTGTTTAGTAATAAATAATCCATCTACCTTCTGTTTAGATGTGGTTTTATGTTTTAATTAGTGTTTGTGCCAAGTTAAACCTATAGGATCTTCTTGGATGATAGTTATTTGATCTTGCTGTAATTTCCAGAAACTTTCTGTTCACGAAAACAATTGTTAAAAATCACCAGAACGTGATAAAATAGTGATTCCAATTGCTGCTGATCAATAAACAAATTTCCTAGGTTGTCCTATTTTGGATGATTTTTTGGAGTTCCATAAGTTTGTGTTAGTTACATATTACTACAGACTGTTCTATTTTTCGTGTGTTGTTTGCTTATTTTGATGAGTCTATGGCTAGTAAAATAGTTTATAAACCATAGAGAAGTTGGAATACAGTAGGTTTAACACCAATATAAATAAAGAATGAGTTAATTGCAGTAGCTTGAAGTGGTCTTTTGTTTTCTTTCGCTAACAGAGCTCACGAGATTTCTGTTGAGTTTTGTGTTGTGAAGTGTCGGTGTCAAAACCAGCGGATCTCGGGTAGGGGGTCCTGAACTGTGTGTCTAGGCGGATGGTAACAGGAGACAAGGGACACGATGTTTTTACCCAAGTTCGGGCCCTCTCGATGGAGGTAAAGCCCTACTCCTGCTTGATTGATATTGATGATATGGGTATTACAAGAGTTGATCTACCACAAGATCAGAGAGGCTGAACCTTAGAAGCTAGCCTATGTTATGATTGTTCTTGTTCGTCCTACGGACTAAACCCTCCAGTTTATATATACACCAGAGGGGGCTAGGGTTACACAGAGTCGGTTACAAGGAAGGAGATCTAAATATCCGTATTGCCAAGCTTGCCTTCCACGCCAAGGAGAGTCCCATCCGGACACGGGACGAAGTCTTCAATCTTGTATCTTCATAGTCCAACAGTCCGGCCAAAGGTTATAGTCCGGCTGTCTAGATACCCCCTAATCCAGGACTCTCTCAGTAGCCCCTGAACCAGGCTTTAATGACAATGAGTCTGGCGCGCAGATTGTCTTCGGCATTGCAAGGCGGGTTCCTCCTCCGAATACTTCATAGAAGATTTTGAACACGAGGATCGTGTCCGGCTCTGCAAAACAAGTTCCACATACCACCGTAGAGAGAATAATATTTCCACAAATCTAATATGCTGACGTATTCCGTAGTGCGACATCACACCACAGCCAAGCCTTTATTCAAATCGTTTTTTACAGCCAACCTCAGCGCGTTTCGCGAGGCGGTTTCCTTGGCACGTCTTGTCGAAGCAGAGACCGTGTCCCCTTTATTTACGGGATTCTCATCAATACAGACGTGGGTAGCCCAATCGCGCCCGTTGGTATGAACCCTCGATTGGAGGTAAGTCCCAAACGGTTACGAGGAGGGCTCTTGGTATTCAACCTCTTTATAAAGAGACCAAGGTCTGTTCTTTTCTTTCGACCTCAATCGAATCCGCCGCCTGCCTCGAGTTCCAACACCCAAGGCTCAGGTTTAGGCGCTTCGTACCTCCGATTATGTCCGGATCCAACCTTCAAGATCGGTGGATGCCTTCCTCCGTCACGGAGGAAGACGTAATAAAGCTAAGGGAGGCCAGGTACCTGACCGGCGAAATCCCGCATAGGCTGCCTGCTCAAGGGCAAGTTATTCCCACTCCCAAGCCCGGTGAGAGCATCCTGTTCGTATCTCACTTCCTCCGAGGGCTAGGCTTTACGCCAGATCCCTTCGTGAGGGGGCTCATGTTCTATTATGGGCTGGACTTCCATGATTTAGCTCCGGAGTCTATCATCCACATCTCATCGTTCATCGTTGTGTGCGAAGCCTTCCTCCGTATTACCCCTCACTTCGGATTGTGGCTCAAGACCTTCAAAGTGGAGCCGAAGATGATCGAGGGGCGGCATGCAGAGTGCGGAGGCGCCACAATAAGCAAAAATGCCGACGCCCCATGGCCCGAGGGCTCTTTCCAGGAGGAGTCCAGCTTATGGCAACAAGAGTAGTTTTATATCATAGCTCCCAGGGGTACCAAGTGGGTGGCTCCACCTGTCTTTCACTCGGGTCCCCCGCCACGACTAACGTCATGGGTCAACAAGGGGCTAGACTGGGGGCCAGTAAAGGATGTGCCCATATTGCTGAGCCGCATCCGAGATCTCCTAGAGAGAGATATCAATCTAGTCGTGGTGACGCAAGTCATGTTAATTCGTCGAGTCCTGCCCTGCAAACGTCGTCCCCTCCGCCTGTGGGAGTTTAATCCAGAGGGACCGCGAGCTCTTCAACATTTCCTTGGCATGACGCCTGCGGGGATGTACGAATTGTTCTTCGGACCACAAATAATGTGTTCGGACTTCTCTGAGGATGCAGGTCTGAGCTCCAATCGTCCGGATACCCAAGTAAGTAGCCCCGCATCTGAACACACCATTTTTTATTTATCGCAACAACGCCCTTAAAAAAGCCGCTCTTTAACCAGGAGTGGATTGCGAAGGCATAGTTGATCAGGTGTCCGGCCCCCCTCCCCGAGACCTCGCCAGACCCTATGTTAACCAGGATGCTGGAGATCGCGCCTTATCAAGCGCCTTCGGGAGAAGATAAAGGGGGGAACAAGGAAGCTACCGCCTCCGCGGAGGAGGTCAGCCGGAAGGGAGGAATCGAAACTTCCTCTCCTCAGGGGAAGAAGAGGACCGCCTCTGAGGACCCGGAGACAATGGTCTCAAAACGGGGGAAGAAATCTTCGCCAGAGGGTCCTGTACCGGGGGATACCCCGGCCGTACTATGCCCTCAAGGGGATCAGCCCTCCACCGAGCTGTAAGTAAAAGGGTATTCAATAATGAGAAAAACCCTTGCTTTACTCCTGAGGAAAATAACCGAGGCATTTATCTTGCAGTTCGGATCTTAGCCCTTCTCAGCAGAGCTCGTCTTCGGGGGATCTTCTTCCAGAGATGATGGAGAGTGGAACGCCTCCCCTGCCATACCGCCTCATGAGATGGGCGACCCCGAAGTGTCGTCCCGGAGGGTTTCTCCGGATCCGGCAAGACCAGAAGGTAGTCGTATGGCCACCCGAAGCCCTCAATATTCGGCTTTTGAAGAAACCAATCGAAGGAGTCCGGCACCGTCTGGTGCGCGGTCGGAGGTACTGAGGGATCTGCTAGAGCGAGCGGCTATCTCAGAGGAGCACCGTATGTTGATGGGTACGGTAATTGAAAGGATTTCGTCCGCGGAGAGCGGGTTGCATGAAGTTGTCATGAGTCTACTGACGGGTTTTGAGGTATGTGAAATGATGTACCTTTTTGACAATACCGCATACTTTAAGATGCGCCCTGTGTAGATAGTAGCCACTGAGACTCTGGGTGCTGTCGAAGATGACGGCGCGCAGAGGATCATAGTCCCAGGTATAATGTTGCTGCCTTAATATGCAGGTGGCGAAGTGTCCGGTGGCCAGCCGGACTGATGAATTTGCCGAGTTAAAGCGGCAGCTTGACGTGTCAGATGCCGACATCGTACTTGTCAACAAGCGGCTTGACGAGGCGCAAGGTATGTAATATCTCCAATGACATATGATAAGAGGAGCATGATGCCAGTATGCATAACATATGTTTCGAGTGCAGATGGAGCTGTAGCCGTGGAGAACCTTCGGGCGGAACTTGCCCGAGCCAAAGAACAAGTCAAGAAAAGCGATGTGGCTACCCAAAAGGCAATCGAGGAGCTGAAAGCCGAACAGGCTGCTCACTGCCAAAGCAAGGAAAAAATAGCCAAGATGGCTGTGGAATTGAAGAATGTCGCTGACCGTTACAAGCTTCTTGAAAAGGAAGATCAAGTGAAGAGGGCGGACCTAGAGAAGGCTGTGGTGACGGCCAAAGACACCCGCTCTGCCATGAGAGCGATGAAGGAGGAGCTGCGTTAGGCCAGAGATATCGCGGCTGGGAAGCCCTTTATGCTGCGGATGAAGTTCGGCGATCCTAAGTACGCCCCTTTAGATCGGCTATGGAGTTCGGCGGATGCATATCTTGAATTGGCAGTGAATGCTGCCGATGCGGCTGAGCACTTCCGAGATCAAAAAGATCATGAAGTGGAGAAGCTGTTCTGGTCACAGTTTAAGGATCCAGAGCATCCGCTTCCATTGACTGACCGGTTGGACGAATGGGCCGAGCTGAATAGGTTGCCCGGACTTGCCATGAGGTATGTTGTGGATCATCTGTGGCCGGAAAGACCAAAGCCGAACAATTATTTTAGTTTGGTGCAGTAGTTCCTTGGCGTTGTGCCGCATATCAACGCGGTGAAGAGGTCGGCGTGCGTGGAGGGTGTGCGGATGGCCCTTGCCCATGTCAAGACATACTGGGCGGAGATGGAGGCCACCGCCATTGCAGCCCAAGACTCGGACCGAAGCCGAGTACCTACCGAGCACTACTTCCAAGAAGTTCTTGAGGGCGCTCGTTCAATAGAGGCGCAGTGCTCGAAGAGTATTATGTTCTAATGACATGTACTCCCATTGAAAACAATGTTTGGTAAAATGTAAAGGCTATTTTATACTTGTGCCTACAAGAATTATAATACCTCATGTGCGGCCGTTTATGTATATATGTATATAACCTGAAAGATGGCAGTCGTTGGCTTCAGCCCCCATGCATATAATGCGGGGGTGCTCGCAAAAGACGCATATTCACACTTGATCCAACGTCTTGGTCCATTAAGGAGGTGATAGCGCAGCGAACTAGGCAATCGGACTATAATGCTTTATCACTTTCACTTAGCCATAGGAGTTTGATGCTGGGGCTACTATATAGCCCCTAGTGGCTCCGCGCTCATCTGAATTCGGGGCGCGTACGTGCCTGGACGGGAAACGGCCCTTCGTTAAGGCGGAGGAATCCCGAAGATTCCGATGGGTCATCGAGTGGTTGACCAGTCTCACGCTACATCATGACAGTCGGTTTTCAGCTTTCTATACTGTGGTGCTCGCTTGGCTGACCCAGGGCACAATCGCAGTAGTTCTACTGGTGCCGCCTTAGCCGATAGAGCGGAACATAAGGCAGCAAAACACAGGAGCCGGGCAAACCCAACATTTGACCAAAGACATGATTCGAAGCTGATGCATATAAGGCCAAACTCGCGACGCCGAACACTCCCCAAGGTATTCGGTCTTTATGATATAAACCGGGCGAAACGTTGCCCTTTGTAATAAGCCCCTGGTGTCCAGGTACGTGCAATAATCTGACGTGGCCACATGCCAATACGTCAGCATCCATCTCAGTTTTACTGAGAATTGGGGGGATGTGTATCAACAAGAGACAGTAAAAAAGGTTTACGCACGGTCTTAATCTGAAGAGAATCCTTGGAACGGGTCCCTGCTGCATGTCTGCGCCTGTGTCTCCGTTGTGCCGTATCCTGGACGGGTGTAGCACGATGGTCATCTGTCAAAGAGAGGAACTTAGTTGCAAAGTTGTCGTGCAAAATGTATGTTTATACTAAATAAACTAAGTATAGTTCAAGATAGGTGAAATTGAGCCTTATTGTCACTTGTTAACACGCGTGGAGCCCCTTGTATTGTTATAGGGGTATAGCCATCAAACCTGTATCAATTATATAGCTATGCCGGGATCGTCTAGCCGTGTCCGTGGTCTTATCAACCTGTTAGATGCTCTAGTTGGTGAGGCCATCTAGTGTGCGGCTACCAAGGCGGCCGCACAGTCTTCCGCGCGCAAGGAGTGCTCAATATTTCCCTTTATTATAATGATGCCACATGGACCGGGCATCTTAAGCATGAGAGATGCGTAATGCGGTATTGCGTTAAAGCGAGCGAAAGCTTCGCGTCCCAGTAGTGCTTGATAACCACTTTGAAACGGAGCGATGTGGAAGGTTAGCTTTTCGCTACGGAAGTTGTCGGGGAAGCCGAATATAACCTCTAGTAGGAGGGAGCCCGTACAATGGGCTTCTGGGCCTGTCGTTACTCCTTTAAAGGAAGTATTGCTATGGCTAATTTTTGTTGGGTCAATCCCCATTTTGCGGACTGTGTCCTGATATATCAGGTTTAAACTACAGCCGCCGTCCATCAGGACTCGTGTAAAGTGGTGTCCGTCAATTATCGGGTCTAACACCAAGGCAGCCCATCCTGCGTGCCGGATACTTGTAGAGTAATCCCGATGGTCGAAGGTGATCGGTTCGGACGACCAGTGGCGGAACTCCGTGGTGATAGGCCCTGGGGCACATATCTCCGCGGAACACCAAGGCCGCGTTGTTTTTATTTATCACGTGTAACACGTTTACTGTTTTGACTTCTGGTGGGAATTTCTTCTGCTTCCCAGTGCTTTGCTTCCGAGATTCGTCCACGTCTTCGCTTGGTGTATCCAGCCCCTTGTGTTCGGTGTTGAGCTTGCCAGACTGCTTGAAGACCCAACATTCTCTATGGGTATGGTTTGCAGGTTTATCGGGGGTGCTGTGGATCTGACATAGTTTGTCCATAATCTTGTTTAGGCTGGACAGTTCGTCTCTGTTGCCTTTGGAGGGCAGCTTTTGCTGACTTGGCCGAGAGCTTTTGAATCCAGCGTTTACCTTCGTGCTCTTCGGGCTGTTTTCTTTATTCCAGCATTTGTTTTTGCTGCCTCGTGGCTTCTCGTTTCCATCCCTGACTTCGGGTGTACTTGGGTCGCTGGTGCTGCATCGGGCTAACCAGCTGTCTTCGCCCGCGCAAAAGCGGGTCATGAGGCTTGTTAATGCAGCCATTGTTCTCGGATTTTCTTGGCCGAGGTGTCTGGCGAGCCATTCGTCTTGAACGCTATGTTTGAAAGCTGCTAAGGCTTCGGCGTCCGGACAGTCGACTATTTGGTTCTTTTTAGTAAGAAATCTGTTCCAAAGCTTTCGGGCTGACTCTCCGGGCTGTTGAGTTATATGACTTGAATCATCTGCATCTGGTGGTCGGACATAGGTCCCTTGAAAATTTGCCCGAAAAGCGTCCTCGAGCTCTTCCCAACTTCCAATGGTGTTTTCGGGGAGGCTTTTAAGCCAGTGCCTGGCCGGCCCTTTGAGCTTGAGGGGTAAGTACTTGATGGCATGCAGATCGTCTCCTCGAGCCATGTGGATATGGAGGATGTAGTCTTCAATCCAGACCCCAGGGTCTGTTGTTCCGTCGTACACCTATATGTTTACGGGTTTGAATCCCTCTGGAAATTCGTGGTCCAGTACCTCATCGGTGAAATATAGGGGGTGTGCGGCACCCCTGTATTTGGGTGTGCCGTGGTGTTCGGATTTTTGTTGTGTTGCCACGCGTGCTGAAGCACGCTTTCTTGGCCCATAGACAGATCTGGTTGGGCCATCCTTTTGGTGCGAGTCTTCATGTGGATCGCGTACTGGCTTGTGTGCGGTGTCGTTTGCCGCTCTATGCTGGCCATGAGGTCGTCTATCCGAGCGGATGGTTGTTTTGTTTTTTCATTGCGGGGGCTCTAAGGCCTCCTCTTCGAATTCAGGTAGTAGCTTTTGCTTCGGGTAGCTCTTTGTGTGGCGACTGCCACCATACTTGTCTGCGGTGTTGAGTACTTTACTCCATCTGATTCTGAGTGCATCTTCCGCAGTCTTGAGCTTCCGCTTCTGCTTTTTCAGGCTCCGTGCAGTGGCGACGAGCCTTTTATGGAGGTTCTTCTGCTCCAGGGGCTTATCCGGCGTGTGGTCATCCGGACTGTTATCTTCGCTAGAGACGGGTTTGTTCGGTTTGATTATCCGTGTTGCCATCGTCGGACGGTTGTTTAATGCCGTGTTCGTCGTCCGCTGGCTCACCCTGTTCTATTGCTGGGCCTGTATGCCCACTGTTTCTGCCGAGGCGGGGTTTGGAGCGGCTCTTACGTTGCCGCTTTGTCTGCTTTACAAGGGAACGATCCTTCGCTGCGTCCTTCCGTTCCTCGTCGTTGTTTTCTTTGGGTGTATCCACCATGTATACATCATGGGGTGAGGTGGCTGTCCAGTGCCCTGTGGGTAGTGGTTCCTATTCGTCTCCTGCATCGTCGTCCATACCGTTGATGTCTTCGGAGTCAAAATCGAGCATGTCGGTTAAATCATCGATAGTGGCTACTAAGTGGGTGGTGGGTGGGCGGCGAATTTCTTAGTCATCCGCATCCCAATCATGTCGGACATAGTTCGGCCAAGACTCTCCTGACAGGGAGAGAGACCTTAGTGATTTCAGTATGTCGCCGAAGGGCGAGTGCTGAAAGATATCTGCGGAGGTGAACTCCATGATCGGCGCCCCGTCGGATTCGATTGACACGGGCGCAGGCAGTTCGGAGTCCGTGGCCGGAAAAGAATCCGGCAACTTGGACTCACGGCCCTCACGAGGGGTAAGGTCGATATTCGGCTCGATCGCCGCTGAGACTGCGGCCTCCGGTGCAGGTTCTAGCCACCCGTCCACGGATGGTGCAGTTGGCTCCGAATTGAAGGTCGGAGCGGTTGCAGGTGCGATCTCCGGAACACTGTCCGACGATAGAGCTAAATCATGCCCATCGTGACAGTGCGGCGCACTCAGCAAGGGCTCGAATCCGGTGAAGATCAAGTCTCCGCGGATGTCAGCCATGTAGTTTAAGTTTCCAAACCTGACCTGATGGTCAGGGACGTAACTCTCGATCTGCTCCAGATGGCCAAGCGAGTTGGCCCGCAGTACGAAGCCACCGAATACGAAGATCTGTCCAGGGAGAAAAGTCTCACCCTGGACGGCATCGCTATCGATGATCGAAGGAGCCATCAAGCCTGACGATGACAACACAGAGGAACTCTCAATGAAAGCACCAATGTCGGTGTCAAAACCGGCGGATCTCGGGTAGGGGGTCCCGAACTGTGCGTCTAGGCGGATGGTAACAGGAGACAAGGGACACGATGTTTTTGGTTCGGGCCCTCTTGATGGAGGTAAAACCCTACTCCTGCTTGATTGATATTGATGATATGGGTATTACAAGAGTTGATCTACCACGAGATCAGATAGGCTAAACCCTAGAAGCTAGCCTATGGTATGATTGTTCTTGTTCGTCCTACGGACTAAACCCTCCGGTTTATATAGACACCGGAGGGGGCTAGGGTTACACAGAGTCGGTTACAAGGAAGGAGATCTACATATCCGTATTGCCAAGCTTGCCTTCCACGCCAAGGAGAGTCCCATCCGCACACGGGACGAAGTCTTCAATCTTGTATCTTCATAGTCCAATAGTCCGGCCAAAGGTTATAGTCCGGCTGTCCGGATACCCCCTAATCCAGGACTCCCTCATGAAGTTTTCAAGTTTTGGGTGAAATCTTTTGATGGATTATGGAACTAGGAGTGGCAAGAGCCTAAGCTTGGGGGTGCCCATGGCACCCCCAAGATAATCTAAGGACACCAAAAAGTCAAAGCTTGGGGATGCCCCGGAAGGCATGCCCTCTTTCGTCTACTTCCATCGGTAACTTTACTTGGAGCTATATTTTTATTCACCACATGATATGTGTTTTGCTTGGAGCGTCTTGTATGATTTGAGTCTTTATTTGTTAGTTTGCCACAATCATCCTTGTTGTACACACCTTTTGAGAGAGCCATACATGATTTGGAATTTGATAGAATACTCTATGTGCTTCACTTATATCTTTTGAGCTATATAGTTTTGCTCTAGTGCTTCACTTATATCTTTTAGAGAACGGTGGTGGATTTGTTTTATAGAAACTATTGATCTCTCATGCTTCACTTAGATTATTTTGAGGGTCATAAATAGCATGGTTATTTGCTTAATAATAATAATATGCTTGGTATTCAAGATTTGTAAAACTTTCTTTTGAGTGTGTTGAATACTATGAGAAGTTTGATGCTTGATAATTGTTTTGAGATATGAAGATGGTGATATTAGAGTCATGCTAGTTGAGTAGTTGTGAATTTGAGAAATTCTTGTGTTAAAGTTTGTGATTCCCATAGCATGCACGTATGGTGAACCGTTATGTGATGAAGTCGGAGCTTGATTTATTTATTGATTGTCTTCCTTATGAGTGGCGGTCGGGGACGAGCGATGGTCTTTTCCTACCAATCTATCCCCCTAGGAGCATGCGCGTAATACTTTGCTTTGATAACTTCTAGACTTTTTGCAATAAGTATATGAGTTCTTCATGAGTAATGTTGAGTCCATGGATTATACACACTTTTCTTCCTTTCACCATTGCTAGCCTCTCTAATACCGCGCACTTTTCGCCGGTATCATACACCCACCATATACCTTCCTCAAAACAGCCACCATACCTACCTATCATGGCATTTCCATAGCCATTCCGAGATATATTGCCATGCAACTTTCCACCGTTCTGTTTATTATGACACGCTCCATCATTGTCATATTGCTAGCATTATCATGTAGTTGACATCGTATTTGTGGCAAAGCCACCATTCATAATTCTTTCATACATGTCACTCTTGATTCATTGCATATCCCGGTACACCGCCGGAGGCATTCATATAGAGTCATATTTTCTTCTAAGTATCGAGTTGTAAATGTTGAGTTGTAAGAAAAATAAAAGTGTGATGATCATCATTTTTAGAGCATTGTCCCAAGTGAGGAAAGGATGATGGAGACTATGATTCCCCCATAAGTCGGGATGAGACTCCGGACGAAAAATAAAAAAAATAAAAAATGAGAGAAAAATAGAGAAGGAACAATGTTACTATCCTTTTACCACACTTGTGCTTCAAAGTAGCACCATGATCTCCATGATAGAGAGTCTCTCATTTTGTACTTTCATATACTAGTGGGAATTTTTCATTATAGAACTTGGCTTGTATATTCCAATGATGGGCTTCCTCAAAATGCCCTAGGTTTTCGTGAGCAAGCGAGTTGGATGCACACCCACTTAGTTTATTTTGTTGAGCTTTCATATACTTATAGCTCTAGTGCATCCGTTGCATGGCAATCCCTACTCACTCACATTGATATCTATTGATGGGCATCTCCATAGCATGTTGATACGCCTAGTTGATATGAGACTATCTTCTCCTTTTTGTCTTCTCCACAACCACCATTCTAGTCCACATATAGTGCTATATCCATGGCTCAGGCTCATGTATTGCGTGAAGATTGAAAAAGTTTTTAGAATGTCAAAAGTATGAAACAATTGCTTGGCTTGTCATTGGGGCTGTGCATGATTTAAATACTTTGTGTGGTGAAGATAGAGCATAGCCATACTATATGATTTTGTAGGGATAACTTTCTTTGGCCATGTTATTTTGAGAAGACATGATTGCTTTCTTAGTATGCTTGAAGTATTATTATTTTTATGTCAATATGAACTTTTGTCTTGAATCTTTTGGATCTGAATATTCATACCACAATTAAGAAGAATTACATTGAAATTATGCCAAGTAGCACTCCGCATCAAAAATTCTCTTTTTAATTTACCTACTCGAGGACGAGCAGGGATTAAGCTTGGGGATGCCTGATACGTCTCCAACGTATCTATAATTTTTTATTTCTCCATGCTATATTATCTACTATTTTGGACTATATTGGGCTTTATTTTCCACTTTTATATTACTTTTGGGACTAACCTATTAACCGGAGGCCCAGCCCAGAATTGTTGTTTTTTGCCTATTTTAGTGTTTCGAAGAAACGGAATATCAAACGGAGTCCAAACAGAATGAAACCTTCAGGAACGTGATTTTCTCAACAAATATGATCCAGGAGACTTGGACCCTCCGTCAAGAAAGGAGGGGGTGGCCACGAGGGTGGAGGGCGCACCCCCCTGCCTCATGGGCCCCCCTTTGCTCCACCGACATACTCCTTCCTCCTATATATACCTACGTACCCCCAAATGATCAGATACGGAGCCAAAAACCTAATTCCACCGCCGCAACCTTCTGTACCCATGAGATCCCATCTTGGGGCCTGTTCTGGAGCTCCACCGGAAGGGGAATCCACCATGGAGGGCTTCTACATCATCACCATAGCCTCTCTGATGAAGTGTGAGTAGTTTACTTCAGACCTTCGGGTCCGTAGTTAGTAGCTAGATGGCTCCTTCTCTCTTTTTGGATCTCAATACAATGTTCTCCCCCTCTCTCGTGGAGATCTATTCGATGTAATCTTCTTTTTGCGGTGTGTTTGTTGAGACCGATGAATTGTGGGTTTATGATCAAGTTTATCTATGAACAATATTTGAATCTTCTCTGAATTCTTTTATGTATGATTGGTTATCTTTGCAAGTCTCTTCGAATTATCAGTTTGGTTTGGCCTACTAGATTGGTTTTTCTTGCAATGGGAGAAGTGCTTAGCTTTGGGTTCAATCTTGCGGTGTCCTTCCCCAGTGACAGTAGGGGCAGCAAGGCACATATTGTATTGTTGCCATCAAGGATAACAAGATGGGTTTTTTATCATATTGCATGAATTTATACCTCTACATCATGTCATCTTGCTTAAGGCATTACTCTGTTTTCTTGAACTTAATACACTAGATGCATGCTGGATAGCGGTCGATGATTGGAATAATAGTAGTAGATGCAGGCAGGAGTCGGTCTACTTGTCTCGGACGTGATGCCTATATACATGATCATACCTAGATATTGTCATAACTATGCTCAATTCTGTCAATTGCTCAACAGTAGTTCATTCACCCACCGTAGAATACTTATGCTCTTGAGAGAAGCCACTAGTGAAATCTATGGCCCCTAGGTCTATTCTCATCATATCAATCTTCCATCACTTTATTATTGCTTTGCTTTTTTACTTTGCCTTTTATTTTTACCTTGCATCTTTATACCAAAAATACCAAAAACTTATCTATCATCTCTATCAGATCTCACTCTCGTAAGTGACTGTGAAGGGATTGACAACCCCTAATCGCGTTGGTTGCGTTGAGCTATTTGTTTTGTGTAGGTACGAGGGACTTGCGTGTAGCCTCCTACTGGATTGATACCTTGGTTCTCAAAAACTGAGGGAAATACTTACTCTACTCTGCTGCATCACCCTTTCCTCTTCAAGGAAATCCAACGCAGTGCTCAAGAGGTAGCACCGTGGAGTCCCGTTTTGCGGTACGCCACACCCCTCCGGTTGAACAGGACCCCCATTTCGACAGTAGCGCTCCAGCACAAGTCCGTTTCCTTCGTTTTGCGGTACGCCACACCCCTCCCGACGAACAGGACCCCGTCTCGACCGTAGGAGGTCCATTTCCTCCGTTTTGCGGTATGCCAGACCCCTTCCGATGAATAGGAAACCATTTTGACCGTGGCCGGTCGAACACAAGGCTGTTTCCACCGTTATGCGGTACGCCAGGCCTCGTTTCCATCGGCTATTCCGCCCAAGCTGGTTGGCTCCCGATGAACAACACGAGTTCCATTGCCTCGTGATGAACACGACGCATTTTGTTGCCTCCCCATGAACACAACGATGACGCAGTTTCTCTGTTCTGACCCAGCCATGTACACGAGCCCTGGCCGTACGTATGCGCGAGTAGGCGTTCGAGACCCCACCCGTATGTACGTACGTGGCCGTATTTACTTTTTTGCGCCCTGGCCGCTGTACGTACGTGTACATGCTACGTGTGCGCCTCTACTACGACACGTGCGTGCCTCTATTATGACACGTGCGCACCTCTACATCGACCAGTATGTACGTACACGTTCGTTCGACCGGGTGGGTCCCGACTGTCAGGCACTTCCTTGCGTGCGAAGATGTAGCCGGTGGGTCCCAGCAGTTAGGGGGAAAATTTTTTTTTTGTGAAATACAGTGGCCCGTCCGGTGGGTCCCTGCTGTCAGGAATTATTATTTTGCGCGTAATAAGGAGGCACTTCCTTGTTGCGGCTGTGGACCCAGCTGTCAGCCTCTCCACGTACAGTACTCTTCCGATGGAAGTCGTTCGTTGACCACATTGACCATGCCGCGCCGAGAGCACCAGGGCGGTGGACGACGGCAAGGCCTAGGAAGGGGACGACGCGGAGCCGGGGAAGAAGCGGCAGTGGATGCCCACGCGGAGGGTAGTATGTGGGTTGACTGCTTCAGCTACGATGTGAGGCTACCGTCGCCGGAGAATAACAGGAGGTGTGGGTGAGTATAGAGGCATGGCATGTGAGGGAGTCCTGGATTAGGGGGTGTTCGGATAGCCGAACTATATCTTCAGCCGGACTCCAGGACTATGAAGATACAAGATTGAAGACTTCGTCCCGTGTCCGGAAGGTTCTTTCCTTGGCGTGGAAGGCAAGCTAGGCGTGCGGATATTCAAGATATCCTACCAATGTAACCAACTTTGTGTAACCCTAACCCTATCCGGTGCCTATATAAACCGGAGGGTTGTAGTCCGTAGGACGAACACATCATAACCATCATCATACCCATAGGCTAGCTTCTAGGGTTTAGCCTCCTTGATCTCGTGGTAGATCTACTCTTGTACTACCCATATCATCAATATTAATCTAGCAGGAGTAGGTTTTTACCTCCATCGAGAGGGCCCGAACCTGGGTAAAATAAAGTGTCCCCTGTCTCCTGTTACCATCCGACCTTGACTCACAGATCGGGACCCCCTACCCGAGATCCGCCGGTTTTAACACCGACATTGGTGCTTTCATTGAGAGTTCCTCTGTGTCGTCGCCTTTAGGCCCGATGGCTCCTTTGATCATCAACAACGATGAGGTCCAGGGTGAGACTTTTCTCCCCGGACAGATCTTCGTCTTCGGCGGCTTCGCTCTGCGGGCCAACTCGCTTGGTCATCTGGAGCAGATCGAGAGCTACGCCCCTGGCCATCAAGTCAGGTTTGGAAGCCTAAACTACACGGCAGATATCTGCGGAGACTTGATCTTCGACGGATTCGAGCCACAGCCAAGCGTGCCGCACTATCTCGAGGGGCATGATATAGCTCTGCCTCTGAATAGTGTCCTGGAGGCCGCATACGCTCCGGCCTCGATCCTCGATTCGGAGCCCGCTGCGTTCTTTGAAGATCAACGGTTGGACGTCACCTCGGGGGCTGCGATCTTAAAGGCCATTGAGCCAAACGCGAGCCCCGCGCTCCGCATGGCCTGTGACTCCAAGGAGCCGTACTCTTCTCCGAACTTCGGGTCGTCCGTGCCCCCGCCGATTGAATCAGATTGGGCGCCTGTAATGGAGTTCACCGCCGCGGACATCTTTCAGTATTCACCTTTTGGTGATATTCTGAATTCTCTCAAGTCTCTCTCTTTGTCAGGAGAGCCCGGGCCGAACTATGGCCTGCGAGGTTGGGATTCGGACGACGAAGAAATTCAAAGCCCACCCACCGCCCACTTAATAGCCACTGTCGATGATATATCCGACATGCTCGACTTCGGCTCCGAAGACTTCGATGGTATGGACGACGAAGGAGGAGACGAGCAAGAACCAGCACCTGTAGGGCGCTGGACCGCCACCTCGTCATACGACATATACATGGCGGATGCTCCAAAAGATGGAGATGGCGATGGAACAGCGGAGGATGGCACTTCGAAAAAGCCTCCAAAACGCCGACGTCAGCGGCGCCGCTCCAAATCCCGCCACAACAGAAACGGTGATTCCGGCACGGGAGATAATACTACCCCGGACAGCGCCGAAGAACACCAAAACCAGCAGGATTCGGCACAGGAAGATGGAGAAGACCGCCCTCATGAGAGAGCGGCAGAGCGAGAGGTTGAGGACGATAACTACATGCCTCCCTCCGAAGACGAGGCAAGCATCGGCGACAATGAATTCATCGTACCATCAGACCCCGCCGAACAAGAGCGCTTTCAACGCAGGCTTTTAGCCACGGCGAACAGCCTAAAGAAAAAGCAGCAACAGCTTAGAGCTGATCAAGATTTGCTAGCTGACAGATGGACTGAAGTCCTTGCGACCGAAGAGCACGAGCTCGGACGCCCCTCCAAAAACTATCCTAAGCGCAGGCCGCTACCCCAATCAGAGGAGGAAGCCCAAGACATGGCAGATCGGCCACCTCGCGGCCGCGACAGAGAAGCCTGTCGAACATCCAAACAAGCCATGCCCCGCAGCCGCTTTACCAAGGCACGGGAACGCGAACCAGACCTGCGAGACGTCCTGAAGGACAAAGCAAGGCAAACAAGATCGATCTATGGATCGCGCGGACGCCCGACGGCACGTGATAGTTTTCACTCCAGACACAATAAATCCGGCCGGGCCGAACACAACAGGCACAGCTCCTCCGAACTGCGTCGAGACATAGCCCAGTACAGGGGCGCCGCACACCCACTATGCTTCACAGACGAAGTAATGGATCATAGAATCCCAGAGGGTTTTAAACCCGTCAACATCGAGTCGTACGATGGTACGACAGATCCGGTAGTATGGATTGAGGACTATCTCCTCCACATCCACATGGCACGTGGCGATGATTTGCACGCCATCAAATATTTACCCCTTAAGCTTAAGGGACCAGCCCGGCACTGGCTTAACAGCCTCCCCGCAGATTCGATCGGCTCTTGGGAGGACCTGGAGGCCGCATTCCTCGACAACTTCCAGGGGACCTACGTACGGCCACCGGACGCCGACGACCTAAGACACATAATCCAGCAGCCAGAAGAATCGGCCAGGCAATTCTGGACACGGTTCCTAACAAAGAAAAATCAGATAGTCGATTGTCCGGATGCAGAGGCCTTAGCAGCCTTCAAGCATAACATCTGTGACGAGTGGCTTGCCCGGCACCTGGGACAGGAAAAGCCGAAATCCATGGCAGCCCTCACGACGCTCATGACCCGCTTTTGCGCGGGCGAAGATAGCTGGCTAGCTCGCAGCAACAACTTATCGAAGAAGCAAGGTAATTCAGATACCAAGGACAAAAATGGTAGGTCGCGACGGAATAAACAGAAACGCCGCGTCAGCAGCGACAGCAATGAAGATACGACAGTAAACGCCGGATTCAGAGGCCATAAATCCGGTCAGCGGAAAAATCCATTCAAAAAGAATACCCAGGGCCCGTCCAGTTTGGAACGAATACTCGACCGCTCATGCCAGATTCACGGCACCCCCGAAAGGCCAGCCAATCACACCAACAGGGATTGTTGGGTGTTCAAGCAGGCAGGCAAGTTAAGAGCCGAAAACAAAAACAAGGGGCTAGACAGCGATGACGAAGAGGAGCCCAAGCCGCCGAACAACAACGGACAGAAGGGGTTTCCCCCACAAGTGCGGATGGTGAACATGATATACGCGACTCATATTCCCAAGCGGGAGAGGAAGCGTGCACTACGGGACGTATACGCGATGGAGCCAGTCGCCCCAAAGTTCAACCCATGGTCCTCTTGCCCGATCACCTTCGATCGAAGGGACCACCCCACTAGCATCCGTCACGGCGGTTTCGCCGCATTGGTTCTTGACCCAATCGTTGACGGATTTCACCTTACAAGAGTCCTCATGGACGGCGGCAGTAGCCTGAACCTGCTCTACCAGGATATAGTGCGCAAAATGGGCATAGATCCATCAAGGATCAAGCCCACAAGGACGACCTTTAAAGGCGTCATCCCAGGTGTAGAGGCCAATTGCATAGTCTCCATAACACTTGATGTGGTCTTCGGATCTCCGGACAACTTCCGAAGCGAAGAGTTAATCTTCGACATAGTTCCGTTCCGCAGTGGCTATCATGCTCTGCTTGGACGAACCGCATTCACTAAATTCAATGCGGTGCCGCACTACGCATATCTCAAGCTCAAGATGCCAGGCCCTCGAGGTGTAATCACGGTCAGCGGAAACACCGAACGCTCCATCCGTACGGAGGAACACACGGCGGCCCTCGCAGCAGAGGTACAAAGCAGCCTGTTAAGGCAGCTCTCGAGTCCGGCCGCTACAAAGCAGGACAAAGCAAAACGCGCCCGGAGTAACCCGCAGCAAGACCGACTGGCGCGTTCAGAGCACGCGTAGCAATACGGCCCCAACCCCAGCCATCGCTACATAGCGGAGCTAGTTCCTCGAGTACACAATTACGCCCTTACAATTCCATGGGCATAGGGGAAGGGGTAGATAAAACGGCATGCCAACAATACGGCGTCAAACGTACTAGGGGCTGCCGGGTTCTTCTTTTCTTTCAAGACTCCATACTCTGGATACAGTGTTCGGCCTCGCTGCCGCACAGACGATACAGGACCCAGGAAAGCAGACAAAACAACGCCGCATCATGGAACTCTCAGGTGGTCTCTATTTCGAGCGATATATCTGTTTCTAAATTCCGCGGCCTGCGCCTGGTCAGGACATGTTAAATAGTCTAAAAAAAAATTTCGCACTACTTGTATCGTTTGGCTTGAATAAACAGCCTCCTCATAAATAATGCATAGCTTTTCGTCTATTTTTTGCATTATCTTCTTTTAATATACATATGTTTACTCAAATAACATGATCGCACCCGTACACCATGGTACGGCAAACCACGCCAGGGGCTTTATTACCCTTCTATCTGGTGTGAGAAGTCCGTCCACTTTCACAAGTGCGGCACCCCGAACTTATAGCATTATATGCATCGGCTCCGAGTCATGATTTTGGTCATATGTTGGGTTTGCCCGGCTCCTATGTTTTGGTGCCTTACGTCCCGCTCTATCGGCTAAGGTAGCACTAGGAGAACCACTGCGATTGTGCCCCAGATCAGGTGGGTGAGCACCTAAGTGGAGAAAGCTAAAACAGACTGTCATGATAAGGCGCGAGACCGGTCGCTGTTCAAGAGGTTTTTCGAGTCCCTAAAGGCTTATGCCGCTTCGAGCGGAGAGCTGGTTAAGTCCGGCTAAAGGCGTGGATAGTGCCCCGAATTCGGCCTTCCAAACTAGGGGCTTCGCCGAAATTTAAAATTATAACATTCTATGGCTAAGTGAGAGTGTTCAAGCATTATAGTCCGATTGCCTGGTTCGATGTGCTGAGCGCCTCCCTCGAAGGACCCAACTATGGGAACAAGAGCCCTCAGGTTTATCCCGAACACCCCAGCACTAGTTGCATGGGGGCAGAAGCCGACGACTCGCCATCTCTCAGTTATTGATAAATGGCTGCACAGAAAATAATATTTTAAATTCAGAAAGCATTTCTTAAGCGCATATGAACAAGTTTTCAGCGCACAGGATACAAACGAGCGAGTTCATTGAAATATTACATCTTTGGCACACTCATCCGCGACAAGGCGAGCTCCAGTGAGAACTTCCTTGTAGTAGTTCTCGGGCTTGCGATGCTCCTTCCCCTGCGGCGGCCCGTCCTTCACCAGCTTCTCTCCGTCCAGCTTGCCCCAGTGTACCCTTACACGGGCAAGGGCCCTCCGGGCACCTTCTATGCAGACGGAGCGCTTGATGACCTCAAGCCGTGGACAGGCCTCCACCAGCCGCCGCACCAGCCCGAAGTAGCTCCCAGGTAGGGCCTCTCCAGGCCACAGCCGAACTAGTAAGCCCTTCATGGCCTGTTCGGCCGCCTTGTGGAGCTTGGCCAGCTGCTTCAGCTGATCGCTTAAGGGCAAAGGGTGTCCGGCCTTAGAATACTAAGACCAGAACACACTCTCCGTCGAGCTGTCCTCTTCAGCTCGGTAGAATGCGGCGGCGTCGGATGCGCTGCGGGGAAGATCGAAGAACGCCCCTGGAGAACTCCGGATTCGGGTAAGTAATAGGTATTTCACCTTTATATTCCTACTTTGCATTAAGAATGCCTTACCCGCTGCTATCTTTTTCACATCCTCCAACTCTTGGAGGGCCTTTTGGGCTTCCGCCTTGGCACTCTTGGTGGTCTCAACAGCCGACGCGAGCTCGGATGCTTGCGTTTTTGCCTCAAGCTCCAAACCCTCATGTTTCTTCATGAGAGCTTGCAGCTCTTGCTGCACCTCGCCGACTTAGACCCCAAGCTTTTCTCGCTCGGCGCGCTCCTCGGTCGCTTTCTTCTCGGCCTCAGCCAGCGCCTGCTTCAGGGTTGCCACCTCGGTTGTGGCCCCTACAATAAGCAGTACAATCCTATTATTTCTTTTTGCAATGAAGCCTCTCTATAGGCACCTTTTTTTTCTTCTAAGGGGTATTTCTTGCCTTCCTTTTCCACGAGCTGCCTTTTGGCAAGGCCGAGCTCTTGCTCGGACCGCTCGAGGTCCTTTTTTAGGACTTCCACCTGCGCAGTCAGTGCGGCGGTGGACAGCAGGGAAGCCTGCATACGCATATTAGACTTTTTATTAGACTCCTGCGAAAATTGTTGGATCCTCTATTCGGCTTTTCTTTCCGAACACCGAACAGAGCATCAGGGGCTACTGTCTATGCGGTAATGAATTTAGCATATTTTTTGCTTACCTGGTAGCCTGTTAGAAGGCTAGCGCAAGCTTCATTCAGTCCGCTCTTGGCGGACTGAACCCTTTGGACCACCGCACTCATAACAGTACGGTGCTCCTCGTCGATGGTGGCGCCTTCAAGCGACTCCAACAGACTATCCGGCGCCTCTGGTTGGACAGAGGTCGCTGGCTCAGACGGCTTACTCCTCTTGGAAGGAGTTCGCCCACCGCAAGCCAGGACGGTTGAGTCCGGCGCGGTGTCCGGCACAAAGCCGGACTGGGAGCCCTGGGGGGTTTCATCCCCTTTACTCCTGGGGTCCTGAGGATTGCCCTGTGGCTCCTCCAGGACCACCTCCTCCTGCCCTGTTCGGCGGGACGCCGCTTCGGCGTCGTCCGCCCCGCTGGGGGAGACTGCGGGCGGGACAGAGTTCATGTCCGACGAATCCAGGGAGCCGCTCGATGAATCATCGAGTGCGGCTCGGGGCGGGCTGCGCAAATAGCATTCGACATTAGGGTAAGCTGCGCACTTGAAGATACTATGAGTCATTCTGGTATGTGAATACTTACGATGTCGCCGGACGCTTGGTTCTGTCCGGCCACTCCTTTCCGCCCTCTTCGGCGTTGGGGGAGTAGTCCGGCGGAGGGGTCTTCCTTTTCCTCGACCCCTCGGCCTCCCCTGTTGGGGCGGCCTTCTTCTTTTTGGCTCCCCTCGATGGAGGGGGATAGCTTGCTTGTTCCTCCTCCTCGTTTTCACGAGAGGAGGGCGTCGCAGACTCGCCAGATGACGAGCTCGACACCACCACATTGCGGGCACTCTTTCGAGTCCCGGTGGTCTTCTTCTTCTTGACCTTCTTCTCCGGCACCACATAGGGCGCCGGAGCCAGCAGCTTCTCTAAGAGCGCTGGGGCTGGGTCTTCGGGCAGAGGAGCCGGACAATTGATTGGTCCGGCTATCTTCAGCCACGCCTGTCAAAGGCAAAGGGAGTTTTTAGATCCCACATAGAGTTAATCTATGTAGAAAAGCTTAACGAACCTGTGAAAGGTATAAATAGCCTACCTCGCCAGCGTTGCGCTGCGAGCTGTATCCGCGGTCCTCGGAAGCGGATGTGGGGCACTCGGCGCCTTTGGTTAGCACCTTCCAGACGTCTTCATACGTCGTGTCGAAGAGCCTATTGAGGGTTTGGTGCTGCGCCGGGTCGAATTCCCACAAAGTGAACTCCCATTCTTGGCACGGGAGGATCCGGCGAACGAACATGACCTGGATGATGTTGAAATGCCGGATGGGCTTGTTCATCAGGGACCGGATGCAAGTTTGCAGTCCAGTCACTTCTTCTTCGTTGCCCCACGATAGGCCCGTCTCTTTCCAGGACATGAGTCGCGTGGGGGGTCCGGATCGGAACTCAGGGGCCGCGACCCATTTCGAGTCACGTGGCTCGGTGATGTAAAACCACCCTGCCTGCCACCCCTTTAAGGACTCCACAAAGGAGCCATCGAACCAGAGTGCGTTGGCCATTTTGCCGGCCATAGCACCTCCGCACTCCGCCTGGGTGCCGGACACCACCTTGGGCTTGACGTTGAAGGTCTGGAGCCAGAGGCCGAAGTGGGGGCGGATGCGGAGAAAGGCCTCACACACGATGATAAACGCCGAGATATTGAGGATAAAGTTCGGGGCCAGATCATGGAAGTCCAGGCCGTAGTAGAACATGAGCCCCCGGACAAAAGGGTGAAGTGGAAAACCCAGTCCGCGGAGGTAATGGGGGAGAAAAACTACCCTCTCATGGGGCCTTGGGGTGAGAAGAAGCTGCCCCGCCTCGGGAAGCCGGTGCGGGATGTCCTTGGACAGATATCCGGCCTTCCTAAGCTTTTTGATTTGACCCTCCGTAACGGAGGAAGCCATCCACTTGCCACCCGCTCCGGACATCGCTGGAGCAGGTTGGGGAAGAAAGAGCGAACTTGGGCGTTGGAGCTTGAGTGCGCAGGAGATGGATGGGCAAAGGAGGAAGAAGGCGTAGGTGAAAGAGGTGGATCTTTATCCCCTTATATAGGCTGATGCCGTTATGCGTCCCCACCTACCTAATAAAACTCGCTTGCCGCTCACACGCCATGGTAAATGGCGCGGTTGGGTTACCCACGTCCGCATTAATGAGAATCCCGTTAAAAGGGGCACACGATCTCTGCTTCGACAAGACGTGCCAAGGAAACCGCCTCGTTGAACGTGCTGCGGTGGAACAACAAAAAATAATCCATACAGAAGGCTTGGTCGCAGTGTTATGACGCACTGCGGAATATGTCAGCAGATTTGATTTGTGTTTGTATTATTCTCTATATGGCAATACGTGGAAACTTGTTTTGCAGAGCCGGACACTATTTTTTGGTGTTTATTATCTTCTTGAAGAATTTGTAGGAGGAACCCGCCTTGCAATGTCGAAGACAATTTGCGCGCCGGACTCGTCGTCATTGAAGCCTGGTTCAGGGGCTACTGAGGGAGTCCTGGATTAGGGGGTGTTCGGATAGCCGAACTATATCTTCAGCCGGACTCCAGGACTATGAAGATACAAGATTGAAGACTTCGTCCCGTGTCCGGAAGGTTCTTTCCTTGGCGTGGAAGGCAAGCTAGGCATGCGGATATTCAAGATCTCCTACCAATGTAACCGACTCTGTGTAACCCTAACCCTATCCGGTGCCTATATAAACCGGAGGGTTGTAGTCCGTAGGACGAACACATCATAACCATCATCATACCCATAGGCTAGCTTCTAGGGTTTAGCCTCCTTGATCTCGTGGTAGATCTACTCTTGTACTACCCATATCATCAATATTAATCTAGCAGGAGTAGGGTTTTACCTCCATCGAGAGGGCCCGAACCTGGGTAAAATAAAGTGCCCCCTGTCTCCTGTTACCATCCGACCTTGACGCACAGATCGGGACCCCCTACCCGAGATCCGCCGGTTTTAACACCGACAGCATGGCCAGCGGTGGCGGCACAGCCGGTCACGGGAGGCAGGAGCATGCGGCACGACCGGCGCTGCTTTGGGCGGCTGGAGCAAGAAGACCAGAGGTTGAAGAAGCACTGCGGCCGTTGGATGGACATCGTACGGTCACTGGATCTAGAATCGTTCATATTGAGTAAGTTGACAAAGCCCTCCGTCCCCGTCAACTTAGTAGGCCCACAAGTTAGCCTCCCACTATGGTGAGTCCCAGCTAGTAGGGGGTATTCATTTTTTTGGTGCATAATAAGGAGGCACTTCCTTGCGTGCGAAGATATAGCTGGTGGATCCGACCTGTCAGCGGGGGGAATGTTTTTTTTGCAAAATACAGAGGCCCTTCCGGTGGTTCCCAGCTGTCAGATGGAGGAATCATTATTTTGCGCATAATAAGGAGACATTTCCTTGCATGCGGCCGTGGACCTAGCTGTCAGCCTCTCCACGCACAGTCTACTTCCGATGGATGTCGTTCGTTGACCACGTTGACCACAACGCGCCGAGCGCATCCAAGGTGGTGGACGACGGCAAGGCCCCGGACAGCAACGAGCCGGAGATGGGAAGACGCGGGAGTAGAGTCGCATACAGAGAGGTGTACGAGGATTAACTGGTTCTGGTACGGTGTGGTTCACCAGTCGATGGAGAAGAACGGGAGGGGTGGAGGGATGGCCTGGCCAACGGTGGGGTAGCGCTTCACAGCGAAGCGTGCTAAGCAGAGCTGCTAGCAGCAGGAGGCGGGAGCAGGTGGTCCCGACGGCGGTGGAGGAAGAAGACGAGAGATTGAAGATGGATGCCGGTCGTTGGATGTAAATCCAATGGCTAACGATGTCAGAATCATTTGTTGACTAAGTTGACAACGACTTGCATTGGCTTCGACCTATTGGCCCACATTTCAGCCTCCAAAAATGTGGCACATATTCAACCCATTTTTTCAGAATTTACAGTCAATTTGATCTTTTTTTTAGAATTACAGTCCATTAGCTGGGTTAGGTGAATAAATAATGTGGCGTCCATGCGGCCCATTTTTTTTCCTAAAAATTTATAGGACATTTGCACTTTCTCGAAATACACGGTTTTGCTGGGCTGATTCTAATTATAATGTTGGGTTGCGCGCATCACTGTTATCAAAAAATAAACAGGGGCTGAGCATTTTGTTATAAATATATTTAAATAATAAGTGATTTATTATTACATTGGTCCTTAAATCTTACCAAGCTTTTGTACACAATCACCAGGATTTTCGTTGCCAAAAAAAATCCAGGATTTTATTGTTAAGAAATTATTTTTATAAGTTAATAAGATGTGGGATATTGTTTTCTTACATATGTAAGTATCTGTTAAATATATGATGACAATAACAATAATATATAATAACATATAAAATAATTTAAATATATATAATATAGTTAGAAGGGAAACATAAGTTGGACCAGGCATTCCTATTCTTATATAGAAAAATAGAACAGACCTCTGCGTTTTCTTCAAAAAAATACATAAATTGGGTTGCCCATGTTTCAGGAAAAATAAAATCTCGGATGGGAGGTCCACAGGCCGGTCGATACATGACGGCCCTCAAGAAAATACAAACCGGCATGTCGTGGGTTGCGCATGTTAAAAAAGAAAGCCTAGACGGGGCAGCCCAAAACCCAGCTGATACTTGTTGCCCCAGTGATAATAAATGATACCTGCCAGCTCCCCGACATTGTTGTGAATTTATCTCCTATAGTAACTATGTTGAAGCACCTAAAAAATGTAACTATGTTGACAAACCTATGGGCCCCAACATCAGTATAGCATTAGGAGGAAGTATTTTGTCGATGAGGCACTTGCTTGTGTGCGGCCATAGACCTGGTGGGTCCCGACTGTCTGCCTCTCCAGGTACAGTCCTCTCCAGATTGCTCTCGTTTGTTCAGCATGTTCACAATGGCAGACAGCGGCGCCGCGGCGAGCGCACAAAGGCGCAGGAGGAGATCGGACCACATGAGGCAATGGCTTATTTGTAACAAAAGTACTAAACTAGCCCAGTGGCCAAGTGACACTACCCGACAGTTGTTCCGCCCGGGTTCGATTCCACCTGATGCAGGGAAAATATCTCCAAATTTTTTGCCTCTGCCATTATTGACATGTGGGTCCCCATTGTCATCTACGCACACCATGTCCAACACTTGCCAAAATTTCGTCCCTCGTTTTCTCTGTTTTTCGCACACTCGACATTGTGTGGGCATTTTGAAAATAGCATATCTTTTTTACTGTGCATCATACGAAGATGTCTTATGGATGAATGTTGATCAGCATGATGTTAACTAGCTGATAGTTCCATTTTCGACCATGAATAAAACTTCCAACATGATATTAACCCTGTTTGAAAAGGCCGTGTTAATATAAATGATCTGCCTCTGAAAGTTGCAGTTTCTTATCTGAAATTGAACTTGCAGTTTCTTATCTGAAACTGAAACTTGCAGTTTCTTCTCTCAGAATCACATTGTCTGCACTTTTATACTCCTATAAAACTACATTTTTTAAGTGTTAAAAATAGATCTCTAGAATTCATAAAATACCTCATATGCTCAATACTGCAAATCTGAAATTCAAAAAACATTCATATCTGAAAGTACTCTCAAAATACACAACACAAAACACAATTCACAACCTGCAAATACTGAAAACCCTAAGCTCCTCCTAACAATTCACAACCTGCATGACTATTGGGCTGGGGGGCAATCCCCTCCTATTCCTCGGCGGCAGACAGCCGCCCCGTGAGACGATGTGAATGGCGAGGGAGAGGATGGCGGGTAAGCGTCATCGGGCCAACTGCTTTTCTCCTCTTGCAGTTGGGTTTGATCGACGAAGACTCCACCGGCTCGCTCTGGCACAACACCCTCACAAACGGCACCCTGTAGATGCTCGATCATTCAATCTCTAGTGGATGCTCCATCTGGGATCAATACTCCCACCACCGCTCCCTCACGATCGGATTCGGTGAATCTGTTTGCTCCATGGCCCAGAGGAGCAGCTCTATGTACTCCCGCGCGACTCCCTTCAGGAGTATCGCCGCCTTTTTGCTCTGTTGCAGATATTTGGCCATGGATGTCACCGTCGCCGCTAGTCAGTCCTTGTTGTCAAACCAAGACTGTATCTCCAACATCCTAGCTATATTCAGAGGGTCGCCGTCTGCGATCCTCACGTATCGGTTGTACTCCTCCATCGATCTACTTCTCCACAGCACCTTCACTCGCCGGCGGTGGTTTTTGAATGGAAGAGGAGAGGAGCAGCGCTGGTTTTGGATTAGAACGGGAGAGGAGCGACGTTCGTTTTAGATTGGAACGGGAGAGGAGGGGTGGTGGTTTTGAAATCCAAGAGGAGAGGAGCGGCGCTGGATTTAGATTGGAATAGGAGAGGAGCGGTGGTGGTTTAAGAGGAGAGGAGTGGCGCTGGTCTTGGAAGTATTTTTTTGTTTTGCGTATTTTGGATCAAAGTTTGACCACGTACTGTATTTGAAAAGCAAAATGTGAATGCATGTCACCAAAAATTGTATCGTTTGGTTCGTATCTGAATGTACTTTCAAATTATATTATTTTTGCAACGTATAACATATATTTTATTTTTGAAAATCATGGTCAATTATGACCCAGAATAAAAGGGAGACTAGTTAATGTGGGGTCGCTTTCTTAATTGAAGGATAAATTGATTTTGATTTTGATCCAGTCACAGCGCGCCGGCCCTCTCGTCCAATCCTAAATCGCTTCTGCATGCTCCTCTCCCTCTTCTCCCTTGCAAAACCACCTCCTGTCCTCTCCGTCATCTCCATTCCAAAACCACCGTCTTGCCTCTCCCTCTTCTCCATTACAAAACCACCCCTCTCCTCTCCATCATCTCCATTCCAAAACCACCGTCTCGCCTCTCCCTCTTCTCTATTGCAAGACCACCATCTCTCCTCCCATCTTCCAAAGCTAGCACCGGACCACTCAGAAGGACATCTATGGAGAGGATGCAATAGCGAATCAGGCAGATCGCCGGCGGCGACCAGGCAAAGTTAGCCAGGTCAAAGGAGATCCTTACTTGGTTTGACAATGAGTGGGAGATTTCGAGGACAGTGAGGGCCATGTGGCAGTGTATGTGAAAGAGCGAGACAGCGGTGATGAGGGCAGCGATGTACTCCTCGGCGGCAGTCACGCCGCAGTCCTTCGAGTTCATCGAGTATCTCCTCTGGGTGATGGAGTAGATAGATTCACCCGAGGCGAAAGTCAGGAGGAGGTCGTGGGCGTACAGGTCAAAGGTCCAGCACCCATAGGATAATGAATCAATCGAGTACGGTGTGCCGTTCGTGAGGGTGCAGAGCCAACCGGAGCCACAGGAGTATTCGTTATCCCACCCCAAGAGGAGGCCGGACGGTGCGACGTTGCTTCCCCACTGTTCTCCACGGTTCCCTTGACGCTCGCCTCGTTTCAATAGCGGCGATAGGGTTTAAGGTAATCTTCGCACTAACCTAATCTTCCATCTGCTCATGCTTACAATCAGTGTGACAGCTAATGAAAATCATGCTTACAATCAGTCTCCGAGTACTACACCGATCACCCTAAAATAGCTCTGGACCTTTGGGTCAAAGTTGTGACACTGTGTACAAATAAAGAAAAATAGATTGGTGCTTCTTTCAGAAAAGAGTACTCCCTAGAAAACTACCAATATAAGCTACTAGTATTTGGTTAGAGGATTTGCTGCCGAGAAAGATCCGTCCATAGAGAGTGCCACACATCCCACTTGTGGTGGTGGATGCCAATGCGTGCATGGAGCATGGTTGGTGTCGGTAATTTTTACTTGGCACACCTCGCACTCTGCATATATGTCGGTTCCATCCGTACATTTGTGCAGTTCCACCAAAATGCAGCTGAATAACCCTTTTTGCACAGATAACGAAAAAGCATGGTATCATTATAGTGGCACTAGTTGATGAAACATATACTGATAAATAGAAGAAAATATTGCAATAGTATCACAGTATGCCATGCTGCGAGGGCGAGATGGGCCCTGCGACGCCTCATACGGTACGCCTCATACTGGAAATCGACCCAAGTCTCCCCGATACATTTTCTACCAGTGATGAACATCAGTGTACAGCAGTAGTACAAGGAGGGGCCTTGAGACATTCCAATCTCTATTTTTGTGCAGATCAACTAAAATTAAGCACCCCAGTTTGCAGAAACGCTTAAACATTAACAATGGGACTAGTTGATGAAACATATACTAACAAGGAGAAACACTTTCTTTATCTACATTGGAAATGAAATGATAGAGAGGACACTCGCTCTATTTTAACCGTATTATTACTTCATTTTATCAGTGACACTAGGGTCGAGCAGGTGGCAAACAAGGTGTACCATGCGTCGCAACGATGGAGGTCGGGGGTGCTTAGACTGGGATGTTGAAGCTGGCTCTTTTAGTCCCTATCTTCCCCCTGGTGTTTTTGTGGTAGCATTTGGGTTGTAATCCAAACTTGGTCGAGCTGGGGTTGCGTCCCCCTACCTGCCTAGCTTATGTGGCGAACTTGTCTCCTGCTAGTACTCTGTCCATTCTAGTAGTAGTTGCATAACTACCCGTTTACACTAAGATGTTGCGGGATAATGGTTCTCTATGGTTGGGTTTCTTTAATGAAATCATAGGAAACCCCCTCTTTCGATATATAACAAAATCAGTGGCACTAGCAGTGCCAAAACATTGCCTCAAATTAATAGTGCCACTAGGTTAAGGTGCAAAATAATAACATTACTGCTTTATCATGGCAGTGCCAAAACAGTAGCACAAGAGTAGACTCAACATGCAGGATCTTTGGCAAATGGTCAGACCAAAAAGGAACATACCTCGTGATGGGAACCATATCTGTAGTCAACGCCATCGTAGAAGGGGTGACACCAGTCACCAACATGGATGATTCAATTCATGGGACCTTTTGGTGCAGTTCACCTAAAATGAAGCAATGTCCCATGAGCTAGCAGCTTCTTCTTTTTTTTTAAGAAAAGGGCTCCAGCCCCAGTTCCATTTCCATCAGAAAATGAAACCCATAGAGCTTCTTATTCATTAGTTGCAATAAAATTGAGCAACATCAAGGTTGGTTGTGAAGCTCCTGGAATGTTCAACTATAATTTGGATATCATTTGTGCAGCTCAACTAAGATCAAGCATGAAATGTACATCTCTGTTTGCACAAAAAAGGTGGAAAGGAGGGTGACTAACAAGTGATGAAACATACATCAAATGACAAGAAGCATGTTCCTTATCTGAATGGCAATCCTACAAGGACAGTAGCAATTTCTAAAGTAGCAGCATTGCTAGATATTAGTGTGGGCATTAGGATTAACTATGACAACCATTAAATACAACATTACTTTAATGGTGCCATTGCTTCATTTTACCAGCAACATTACATTAACATCTGCTACAGAGTCGGTATTTGGGCACGGGAGAGTAGGCGGACCAGGATAGTTGCATTTCTAACAAAAAGAAGGAACTTATCTTAATGAGAAATTTAGCAGGACATAAAAAAGTGCCATTGATTCATATTACTAGAGGCATTACATTGAAAACAACATTGGTTTAACATGTCCTTACTTTTAACAGTGCGACTGCTGCATTTTACCGGTGGCATTACATAAGAGTGGCCCGGGGCAACAAACATCAGACCAGGATATCTGGGTTGCTCCCATTTTTGTTCGGCATAGCCACCTTATACTGTGTGAGGCTAGCAAATCTAGTGCTGGACTTACTCTGTTGACTTGTCCCCCAGTCCCCACTTTCTTTCCTTTTTCAACCAATAGATCGGGTTTATATTGAGTTTGTACTGTGTTTCCCTTTATTTCCCTATTAGACCTAGAGACCAGATGGATAGCCAGTATCTGCTACTTTTCACCCCCATTATTTCCTCTTTCGACCAAGTCCTGGATTCAGGTAACAAATCTTCCCCCACCCCCCACTTTTTCTTCCTTGTTTGAACCAAGTAGTACTAGATTCGAGCGCATGAACTAGTTTTACCTCTTAACAGTAAAAATTTAGGTGGCTTTCGAGCAGCCGATCGATCCTATCTACGAGGGGGCCTGAGAAATAGTAAAAGATACAAATGCAGCGATGTCAGGAGCTCGGGAAGTAGAGCAAGGCCGGTTTCAAAGGAAGTTATACCTGAGGGTCGCCGGGATGTCGCTAGGTGGGCGGTGGGAGTGCATTGCACATACTCGAAGTACTAGTAAGGTACATGTGCATTGCCGGGATGGGTTGCACATACTCGAAGTACTAGTAAGGTACATGTGCATTGCACGCATACTCACCGGGATGGGTTGCACATACTTGAAGTACTAGTAAGGTACATGTGCATTGCACGCATCAGATTTGGCAACCAAATTATGAATAAACACCACACTATAGCATGTAAGCTCTGAGTCATATGTGCCTGATGTAGACCTCCGTTTAATTCTTATAGTTCATCTCATTCAAAATCAATTGTTTTTTATAAAAAAAAGCTAGGGCCTCTTTGATTCGTAGGATTTCCAAAACGCGGGAATAGGAAAAACATGAGATTAGAGTGGAATGTCATACTGAATCCTACGGGATTGTGCGAGTGTTTGATTGTGCATAGAAAAAACACGGGATTCTTTCAAAGAGATTTGAGTGGATGGTATGTTTCCTATGAAATCTAGTGCAAATGAATCCTATGGAAAAATTCCTATGGTTTACAATCCTACGAATCAAACAACCAAGATAGGAAAAATTCCTAAGGATTAGAATCCTCCAAAATTCCTTTGAGAATCCTTTGAATCAAAGAAGCCCTTAATCTATTTCATGATTCATGGAATTATGCGTTGTAAAGCATAAAGTAAAAACAAATAATGGCAATTAAACTAGAAAAAAAGTTTGGGTAGTTATGATACGGAAGATTGTAGAACAAAGGAGACGCACTTGCGTTTTGAGGTTTGCGCATTATGCTTAAGTTCAACCATGGAGTCTGCTAGATTGTACATGTGGCAAAATCCGGTGGGGGGCTAGAAGATGGTGCGAGGGGCCAAGTGGAGGGAGACTATGAAGGAGTGTACAAGTGCGAGATCGATATTTAAAGAGAAGGGGCGAGAACGTGCGCTATTGCGCGCAGTGGCGGAGCCATGAAAAATAAATGAGCTAGGGGGCCAAGCATTGCTAGTCCTTTACGAGGAGGGCTAATTCATCAACTTAAACCATTTTACCAGCAATTGTCTAATGATCACATTCATATTAGCCTCGATATATAGTGATGTTAGGGAGGGCAGGGCCCTTGCTGCCCCCTGTCTTCGCCACTGTGCGCGCGTCTGAGAGATGAAGCGAAAGGCATGGATGATGAGAGGGGGACGTTGGATATATAATTAATGTGGGTGTATTAGCTATGTAATCCTATATAGAGAGGTATAGATTGATCGATGTGGACATGGGAAAGAGGGTGAAGACCTCACTAGATATATAGATTGATTGGTTCGTGTGGAAAACGGTGAAAGACCTAGCTATATATACACACACATAGAGGAACATCGATCGTTGTGCATGCACGTGAGAGATAAAGAATGCCTGATATGATGGAGAGGGGGAGGGGGGGTGTGTGCATGCATGCATGGGAGACCGGCCTAAAGAAAAAAAATTCATGTGTGCGATAGATAATGTCGAGTGGTAGTGTGTGTGCATGCATGCATGAGAGGAAGTTAGGGGTACAATTATAAAGAGAGGATGACTGTATGGGTGTAAAAGACTAGGTGAGGTCATAATCAATGTAAAGTTGAATTCAAATATTTGAATAAGAGATCATGATGTTTGAAACCCATGCATGCATGAATATAACTGAGATATGCACGGTGTGGTTTGGAAATGAGCATGTTGTACTGTATACACATTGAACAAGGTCAGACTTATTTGAATTTGAGATACCGATGGCAGATATCGTTTGGCCACATTGCATCTGTGCATGGACACACAATTCTAATTGGAGATGGTGGGTGGCTTTAGCATCACATATCTATATCTATACCCCTATATATATTATATTTTATATTTTTATATAGTGTGCGGATAGCTTTAACTTTGAAAGATGGTCGTTGGATGAGACCAATCCGATGGTGCAGAGATGGAAAAATTGAGCACTACTGGCCTTTGGATATCATCTAGATTCCACCAGATTTTGCCAAGTGTACAATCTAGAAGACTCCATGGTTGAACTTAAGCATAATGCACAAACCTCAAAACACAAGCACTTCTTCTTTGTTCTAGAATCTTCCGTATCAGAATTGCCCAAATGTTTTTCTACATGATTTGCCATTATTTGTTTTTAATTTATGCCTTACAACGCACAATTCCATGAATCTTAAAATAGATTAGCTTTC
This sequence comes from Aegilops umbellulata, assembly GCA_032464435.1. Lineage (NCBI taxonomy): Eukaryota > Viridiplantae > Streptophyta > Magnoliopsida > Poales > Poaceae > Aegilops > Aegilops umbellulata. The sequence goes on along the minus strand of CP136055.1, from coordinate 239,439,561 downwards.
TTATCAAAACCGGATGATTTTGAATGAAATGAACTATAAGAATTAAACGAACATCTATGTCATGCATATATGACTCAAATCTTACATGCTATAATGTGGTATTTATTCATAATTTGGTTGCCAAATCTCATGCGTGCAATGCACGTGTACCTTACTAGTCTAAATGGTGTTTGTGTGTGTGTTGTGCGTGTTAAACACATTGTACATAGTATATCATACATGGGTTAGATTCCGAAAATCTAGCTAGAGCATACATGTACTATGATTTGAATTCAACATAAAATGGATACATATATTTGAATTTGAGATCGTATGTACATGTAGTTCGTATTTATATAGGAATTTACTTCTCATATATTCATGTCATGTGTTGTGAAGATAATATTTAGATGGTTGTATAACTAACCCGAGTACAATCAAACAGGGAAAATGTACTCAGATTTAGTCCATATTCTAGACAACATACATTTTTTTTATTGTTGAGGGAAGTGCAAATTGTTTTGGTACTCTACACGTTATGTTTGTTGTTCCAACTTTTTTAGTTTTCTTTTGTTGTATTTGGATGCATTTCTATTAATATAGTAAAACGGGACATGGCTCTCTCTAGTGATGAGGTGCGAATTGTCTTTTTTTTGGTACACGTTAAGCTTGTTCTCCCGAAATTTCAAGCCGCGCCTTGTTATGCCGAAATTTCAAGCTAGCGTCTCTGTCTATCGTGCTGCAAAATTCCCGCCTCTTCAACTCGCGCCTTGTTACCCTGAAATATTTAAGATATATCTTTGTCTCGTTGTGCTCCAACAACTCCCTCCATCTCAACCCGTGTCTTGCTATTCCAAAATTACAACACGCGCGAAAACTCCCACCTCCTGTGAAATCCCGACACGTGAAATGCCCGTGATACCCCTGAACCGAAAGAACCGCCTAGCTCAAAACTGTGGGGGTACTTTCGTAACTTACCCCACATTTCGGACAAGCGCGTCCCTAAGCCATGGTTCCCCACTCCCATCCCATCCGCTCACCCATTCGTACACCAAGGCCACGAAAACCCGCAAAGCCCCACACCCTCCTCCGTCCGCCACCCAGCCGGAGCCTCTTCCCCGACGAAGTCGTCCACAGCAAAACCTAGACGTCCCTCATCCACCGTACTGGATGAGGATCCATCGTCGATCTTGCCGACCCGCCGGTTCAGCGACCCCGTCCTCCACCCCCAAGGAGCTGCCCTGACGTTCCCTTCATCTTTCGCGCCACCTCCATTCCCGCACCGCCGCCTTCACCTGCACCACCAGAAGAGCAGCATCATCACCGTTTCCTCAGATGAAGTTGCGGCCTAATCAGCACCACCAAATAGGTTGTACACTAATCGCCACATTTTCTTCTTGATTCGATCTCACGGTGCTGCCGGCGCTCGGTCCCGAGCCGACATGGCGCGGCTCCATCCACGGGGGCGTAGACGGCCACTTCCTCCACGGCGTCGCTTCCTCAGCTGCGACGTCCACATCAGTAGGAGTTGTTGCTGCTTTAGCTCTCGCTCGCGCTGCTGCTCTGCTCTTACTCTCGGTCCCCTGCCTGGTCTGCTCTTGCTCTTGCTCGTGCTGCTGCTCTCGCTCTTGCTCTTTCTTGCGATGCTGCTTCGATTTAGCTACACTTCAGTCGACTGAATCGACTTTTGGGTCAGTCGATTTTCAGGGGGTGGGGGGGCTCGCCAGAGTTAAGGAAGAACCAGCTGCAGCAGGGAGGGGGGCTCGCCGGAAAGGTGCCCCGCTATCTATCTTAGGGTTCAGGGTGGGGGCGGTGGTCGCCGGCGATGGTGGGGCGGTGGCGTGGGGATCACCGGAGAAAAAGCTCGGCATGGGCGGCCTAGAGGGATGGCCAGGGCAGCGGCGGACCGGCGGTGGGGAGTGGTTTTGGGGCTGGCAGGGCGGCGCACCGCCGGCCGCGGGTGGCGAGGGGCGGCTATTTAGCCGGTGGTGGCTGGCAGCTCAGGAGGGTGGAGGTTGAAAGATGAACTGCAGGCCCTTGATTTCGTATCCAAGGCTGGAAAATCGACTGACCAGAGATGAAAAAGTCAGTCGACTGACATGTAGCCTCACCTGATGCTGCTACACGACCAGCTGCCACGGCTCTCGCACGCGTTGCTGCTGCTGCTGCTACTACTTTTCTGCTACTAGTGTGTTCAGTTTCGACAGTATAATTCAGTTTCGACGACAAAATTCAGTTTTGACAGTTAAGTTTAGTTTCGACAGTTAAATTCAGTTTGGAAAGTTAAGTTCATAGATGAGCGGCTGATGTATTTTACATCTAGCACTTTGTGGTTATGTATTTTACGTCATCTATTGGAGATGCTATTAGAATTCCACTCAGGTTAACGTTGTCTCTCTTGTCCTGCTTCAGCCTCGGCGTCGTACAACTCACCGGAGCTGCTCCAATGACGAAACCCTCCATCACAGCAGAGCAGTACCCCGGGCTCCATCTCTAGACGCCTAAGATCTTCTTCCCCTCCTCCGACAGCCAAGTCAGCCGGAGCATCCTCACCGACCAACCAAATCACGCTGAGATCGACATGGCTTTGCCAAAGAGGTTGTACACTTGTTGCATCTCTTTTTTACTCTACATGTTATATATATTGTCCACTAAGCACACATAGTAACGTAAAATATGATTATTTTATCCTACTATATGACAAGCAGTGAGGTACCAGGCAACTTAGCTATCCATGATGGACTCTCTTGAACGCCATCATTATTGATCTCTGCGCGTTTGAGCTGTGCATTTGTCGATGGGCCTGGGAGTTGAGCTAGTAGGGCAGTGGCCTGGGTCCAAAGTAATAGAAGTGGCACAAAAACATTTTTTGAGTGTAGGCTTTTCCTTGCTCAAGCGTGCCTACTAATCGCTAGTGCTCGAAAGGAAAAGTGAAGGAAAAACATAGGAATTGGAAAGTTTCCTATGGTACTACTATTCATGAATTTGGTTCAAAGGAATGGAGCAAAGGAAAACTGTAGGATTTGTTCCTTTAGTGTCTCCTTGAAAGAAAAACCGTAGGAATTTTAATTTCCACTTGTCCTCCTTTTCAAATTCCTATTCATGAAGCACAAGACTAAGAGATAGTAGCATAATAGCATTATAACCGTACATTTTCTTGTAGTTTGACTTAATCTCACCATGCTTCTTTGCATCCTGTGATCTTCCAATTCTTGTGAATCCAACACCCAGATTGGCAGAAATCCTATGTTTTTAAATTCTCTATTTTGCACGTGCATTCCTATCCTATTCCTGTCTATTTCCTATCCTTGCATTGTTAGAATCCTCAAATTCAAACAAGCCCTTGCACAATTACTTCTGTTACAGATATGTGTCAAAGAAAACATTGTGTGGTTTGTCCTACTCCTGTTGCGCTGTGTTCCACCCCAACTCAGCTGCTCCAACGATGGAAGGGTTCACCACAGCAGGGATCCGCTCTCTAGACTGTCTTTCGCCGCCTCAGATCTTCTTCCCCGCTGCCTGCAGCCACGACAACTGCATTACCATCATCAACCGAGCAGATGACCTTGAGGACTACACGAGTCCGCAAGAGAGGCCGCACTCTTCCGTGTCTGCTTATGTTATGCATCGCTTAATATGATGGCACGCTACTTTATCAGCGTGTTCACCTATTAGACTCCGAGACAGGTCCAAACTAATGTTGAAACTTGAGTTTTTAAATGGTTGTGGGGTACATACTGGGGCAGCAATCAGTACTATCTGTCTACTATCTGGTTAATCTCGGGTGTCTACTATGAGTTTCATGTTGGGTGAAAACAAACATTAAAGGAGCCATTATCTGTATTTTTTAACTAAAGCTACTATCTTCCTGCTATCATTGGTTTTGGGTCTATCCACAGTTTGCTACCATCGCTCTGGATTTGTGCATGCACTCCTTACATAATCTCACTATGTTTTATTCCTATGCATGTCAATTATTGTACACAATGGAACTAAACATGTAGAGCAAAAGAGACGAGCCTTGCATGGCAATAAAATTGCATGTAGACGTTGCTCCATGGTGGGCGCAAAGGCAGCCCCCCTCCACCCATTTCGGACCGTAATCAAGAGGAAGATAACTGTTCTGAGGGGGATTCAGAAGGAGAATACCCCTCCTATTTACCCTCTGAGGTCTTCGCTCTAACTTGGCATGCTGATGTTGGTAATATCATGCATATGGTGCCTTGAATTATTTACTGTATACATCAAATATGTCATCTGCTTAGTTTAGACATGCTTTGTGTCAATGCCATGTGTTTAGTTTCTTTATCGTATATGTGAATCATGCAATGCCATCTTGTTTAGCCAGGCATCATATATGTGAATTTTGCAATGTCACCCTGGTTAGCCAGTCATCTTATATGTGAATTATATCATGCCATCATTTTTTTTATTATGTGTTAAATATGTCAACAATTTTAGTACATTCAATTACTCTTCCTGTGCATTAGCCATTCGGCACGGTCATGGAAACATCTGGAGTGGAAACAAGGTCTTCAGAGCAGACAATGCTATCTGACGAAGCGCATGTCTTGCTGATTACGGATAGCTCCTCGGAGGAGGATTCAGAGACAGATGACCAGTCCTATTCCCCCCCCCCCCCCCCCCGAGGTGCATGCTCAAACTTGGCAGGGTTATGTTGCTCGTATCGTGCGTATGGTATCTTGCATTGCTATGTCATTTGCTTAGTTTAGACATGCTTTGTGTGAATGCCACCTGTTTAGTGTCTAATTACCATATATGTGAATTATGCAATGCCATCTTATTGCAAGACATTATATATGTGAATTATGCAATGCTATCTTGTTGCAAGGCATTATATATGTGAATTATGCAATGTCATGTTGTTTAGCCAAGCGTCATATATGTGAATTATATCATGTCGTCCTTTTTTTGTATTTCTCATTGCATTTGTCGACAATGTTTGTATATTCAAGTGCTCTTCCTGTGCATCAGCATTTGAATTGGTGATGGAGAAATCTGGAGTGAAAACAAGGTCTTCAGAGCAGACAATGCTACCTGCTGAAGCAGATATCTTGCTGGTCACAGATAGCTCTTCAGAGGGGGATTCAGAGGCAGATGACCAGTCCTATTATCCCCCTGAGGTGTATGCTCAAACTTGGCAGGGCTATATTACTCATATAATGCATATGTTGTATTGCAATGCTTAGTTTTTACATCATATACACAATATTGAATGCCATCTCCTTAGTTGACACATCATATATGCGATTGCCCTCTGCTCACTTGCTTAGTATATAAGTCATATATTTGAATTATATCATGCCATGATGTTTACATAGACAGCATGTATCTTAATTATGGCATGCCAACCCGTTTTCTAAAGACATAATATAGTTATATCATCTCATCCTTTTTACATAGTCATCATATTTTGAATTATGTCATTCTATCCGTGAATTATATCATGCCATCATGTTTCCATCGACGGCATGTTTGTGATTTATGGCATGCCAACCACTTTAATAGACACATCGTACAGTTATATCATGTCATCCTGTTTACATAGTCATCATATTTTGAAGTATGTCATTCTATCCTATTTAGTTAGCCATCATACATGTGAAACTGTGTCATGCTATCCTGTTTAATTAGCCATCATATATGTGAAATTATGTCCTGCTATTCTGTTTGGTTAGACAACATAAATGTGAATTATTCCATGCCTTGTTTTCTTCCCTACTATCCATTGCACCTGTCTATCTTACAATGTCTGTACATTCAATTACTTTTCTGGTTTATCAGCAATTTCAATTGGAGGGGTGATGGCAGTGTCTGTGGGAGTAAAAACATGATCTTCAAAAAAGACCGTGCTACCTATCGGTGTAGATAGAACCATGGTTGTACTTGCCCAAGAACCAGCCCCACCACACATAACCCAGACTCACACAGATTCTACCCCTACCCAATTGGACAGAGAACCAGCTACACCCCTTCTAACCCCAACCCCGGTAGATAGTAACCCAGTTCCAATTGACACATCACCGTCTCCACCACAGAGCACCCAAACACGAGCAGTTAGTAAGGCAACTGCAGTGCCCAAAGCACGAGGACCACCACTCTGAACCCCAAATCAATGCTTAAAGTAGAAGAAGAATTGTTCTCAGGTCAGGTTCCGTAGCTATGGTTCATACTACTTTGCTCTTGCATCACTGTATTTACTCATACCAGCTAATTTCAAATTTGAAGGATGCAATTGAAACTCCAATGGTGCAACAGGTATGTTTTAAACCTGTTTCTTTAACGTGTTTGCTGTTGTAACTTGCTCTATGTTGATTTCAGTTTCAATTGAATAAACAGTTATGTTCTCATGCCATGCACATTACAAGTGTTGTTATTGCTATGTAGTTTCCCACACTTATATTCTGTCTATGTTGCTTTGTCTCAAATAGATATGATTCGAACTGTATCTATCTGGATTTGGCAACATAAACTAGAATGATATAGACCATGTAGTGACCATACTACATAGATATATGTTTGTTTCATGTTGTTATCCTGTCTACCTTACTACTGAACTGGTTTACCAAGATGAGTTTCATATACTACATTGTAAACCTGTGATGTGTTTTTCTCTTTTAGAACGTGGATAAAATATTGGAGAAGAGTACCCCGTTATGCAATGGTAAAGGAAGTAATGCATATAAGGTTCAAGATAGTGAGACATCCATGTTGGTCTCCAAGAAAGCTGATAAAAACTATATTGAAGACACTGAGACAACCCCAAAGTCTTGTCTTGATGTAGTGTTCGAGTTACTGGCTACTACTACTGGCACCAGCTCTTCAAACTCGCTGCTTAAATCAGTTCGGCTTCTTGAGTCCCAACTTCAAGTTGAAAGACATCGATCAGATGTTATGCGACAGGAAGCCAAAGTACTGAGGAAGTCCCTACAGAATTCAGGTGCATACTTTCTGGTGCAACAGCAAGTGTTGGAGGATTTAAGCGCCAAACAAGAGAAAGTTAATAAGTTTGCTAAGCATCTTGCCAGCATTATGAGTACCCAGGATATTGTTTCTTGAGCTCTTCTGAAGTGGTTTTAGTTCTGGACTTGTTTTGCTACGGCGTTTATTTGCAATGGTCACCAACTTTGACAACCAGTGTATATGATATGCTGCTTTGTTCCCTATATTTGCACTGGTGGCGAACTTTGATGCCTAGTGGATGTAATATGTGTAATAGTCGTGATAGCCTAGCGTAAGTTGCTTGCTTATTTATTTCCTTATTGTCTTGTTTATTTGCTTGCTTGTAGTCAGTGCAGTTCTTTTTCGCGGTTTGCTGGTGGCCACAATAACCTATTTTTTAAAACTAGGCCACAATAACCATGGGCTACATATTTACTGTAGTTAACATGGGCCTCCTACGGGCCGTAGAAACAATGCGCCTTCTAAGGGCCGTATAAACAATGGGCCTACTACGGGGCGTAGAAACAATGGGCCTTCTATGGGTTGTAGACACAATGGGCCTTCCACGGGCTGTACCATCAACGGGCCTTCTACGGGTTGTATGATCGATTGGCCAAGCATGGGCCAATAACAGACCGCATTATGGCCGTAAACGGGCTAGAGTTGGAATCGTCCATTCATGGGTCGTCATTAATCGGTCGTATTTGATGACGCTATGAAAGCGGCCCAACGTATTAATGAGCCACAAACGGGCTGACTATAACCACGGGCTGGATTTGGCCCACAAGAAGAAAATGACAGTAACGGACCGTAAGTAAACGAATGCTGGAAATAAGCCCAAGAATAAATGGGCCCTGAGAAGGCCGAAAGGTAACATGGGCTGGAAACGGCCCAATGGAATAATGGGTCGTTAATGGGTATAAAGTGATACACTGTTCATTACGGGCCAGTTTCACCATGGGCCGTTAATGGGCCAAGAGTTACAAAGGGCCTCATATGGGCCAAAAGATGTCATGGGCCATACATGAGCGAGAAGTTAAAACGGGCTCGAATCATATTGGATGGCCCAGATGACACTACGGGCCTAATTTGGATAGGTCGTAATGGGCCCTAGGTTAGCGGGCTGTAAATGGGCTATATGCGAACAGGTCGTTAATAGGCTTTTCGTGGGCCGGGCCGCCACCTTTTGACCAAGTCAAACGGGTCAGCCTTTTCACAGGAATGGGCCTCTATTGGGCCGTGTCACGTGTCAACATATCATAGGCGCCTTCGGTCCAATGAGTGGATGATATTTGTCCCAACGGTGAGATGACACGTGTTTCCTCCAGCCAATGATGATTTTACACGTGGAAAATCCCCATTGGTCGGGGCTGTTAACGGGTTATCGGATCCAAAACCGGACCCGATAGCTTAAAGGCGAGCCGTTATGGTGGATGCCACATGTCGGTCACCCTTGACGAAAGCACTTCTATGACGCGTGATTTATCGTCATGGAAGTGGACACTTCCGTTATGATAATTTTGGTAATGTCATGGAACACTTCTATGACAGCACAGGTATGACTATCTTGATTCTGTCATAAAATCGTCATGGATCTACATGCATGACAGAAAACGTGACCTACTGTGACAAACATGTATCATCACGGAAGTGTATTTTTTTTAGTGCAAGTTCATAAACTGCTTCACCTTGTTGGTAAAACTCTCTGCCAAGTTGTTGTTGATATAATCACACTTGATGGCAGTGTTAAATCCTGACCTGTACCATAACAGAGAATGGTAGGTGTTCATCCATGGAACAAACTCATTGCATGCTCCCATTATCTTACCAAGATGATATGAATGTGTCTGGGTAGTGTAAGATCTTGCTGCTGGCCACATGTGCTCAAATTCTTCCTTGCTGATTTCTTTGATCAAATTCATCCACATATGGACGAAGCACTCCCTCTGCTCAGCACGAGGGAAACATTCTTGACTGTAGTTTCATGCATCTGTGTGGAATGCCAAAGGTGACACTGGCCCTATGCATCTTTTCAACTACATCATGAACCATGTCCATGAAACCTATGGCTTTGACTGAAACAAGCCAATAGCAACAGGGAACATCCAATTGTAGCCATCTAGAGCATTGCATGTTGTCAATTGACCATTCCACTTGTCATTTAACGAAGAAGAGCCTATGCTCAAATATGGACGGCACCCTACTTTGAAGCCATCGATGCAGGGCTTCAAAACCATAAAGAACTTAGAGAAAACGACTTTGTCATCCTCTATTACCTCTGTATCTATCTCAACAACACTACCAAGTGACCTCTTCTCCACCTCTGCTTTTAAGTTATAAAGCATCCTAAAGGTATTTGCCCAATCACCATATAATTGTTTCATTGCCCTTTGTTTTTCCTTCCACACTGTGGTATATTTCAACTTAATAGGGTACTGATTTTCTAAGCCTACTACAAGTTTCTTGGCAATAGTGCTTGGTTTCTTGGCTAAAATAGGAGTGATCTTTTCTGCAACCCAAATGTATGATATCATGGTTGATACTCTTTGTGAACTTGTAATACAAGTATGTTGATGTGGAATTTGATTAACCCTAATGGTACTTCCATCAGATTGGTGTCTAGCAGATATGTACCACTTGCAAGGCTTAGTGTTTTCATCAAAACCTCTACACATTGTATAAAACTTCTTTCTATCAGTCCACTTAGTCTTGGCGTCAAACTCATGCTTGACCACATAAGTCTTGAAACACAACCTAAACTCATCCATGTTTGGCCACAACTTCCCCACTTCATAGTAGGGTTTTCTTTGTCATGGACATTTACCATCTCATCATCATGTCTGTCATCAACACCATCTGCGGCATCTTCCATCCACATCTTCGGATGAATCTCTGTTAGCATCAACAGGCAAACTGGATTCCCCCTCTCCTCATTATCTCTATCTTCTCCTGGAATGCCAAAAAATTACCATCTCAGTGTTGGCCATTGGTGCAGTGAACAAATCTGTAGGGTCATCTAATTCTACTAAATTCCAATCAATGGTAGCAACCCTTGCAGCACCATCCTCCTTGTTTGTCAATGTCAGTTCCATCTCAATCCGTCCACCTGCCCCCCCCCTCCCTCACACACACAATCTAGATTCCAAATCATCCGAAAACAGAGGCACCATGGCCAGATCTAAATCGACACAGAGTAGGGTTCCGAATTAACTCACCCCATCCGCCGCAGCCAAAAACGATAGCTCCTCCGCCGCCCGCCGATGAGAAAGAAGAGGGGAGCAGGGAGGGTTCAGTCTTGCACGGGGGATCTACCTGCCTTAACATAAGATCACTTCATTGGCGATTGTTTATCAACTAGTCGTTACTTAGTTATTTCTGCCTTAAAACGTTGCGCAACAAATATTTTATTACCAATTGCGTCTCTCTCCTTCTATTACGCCTTAAAAACTTCACGCAGGAAGTAGGTTGCCCCACCTATCAGGATATCATGTCGGCCCACTAGTCAGGATGTAACGGTCAATGGTGTTGACTGGACGACAGTGCTCTGTTTGGCCTTCTGTGAGCAGATGGTGGATTGGGGAGGGGAAAAGTGAGCAAAGTTAGTTGGCTTGGAAAAAACTGAGCACAACTAAGGAACCAGGGGCATGGAAATATAAGTCACTATTCTTAAGTACCTTAGGAGCACGAAGGACATGCTCCTTGTTTACGGAGGGGATGAAGAACTCGTTGTAAATGGTTACAGAGATGCTAGATTCATGACTGGTATAGATGACTATAAATCTCCACTGGGTTATGTTTTCACACTTAATGGTGCATTTGTTTGGAAGAGTTTCGAACAGAACACTGTTTTGGATTCCACAAAAGAAGCAGAGTATATTGCGACTTCGGAAGCTTCAAAGGAGGCATTCTGGATCAAGAAATTTCTTGAAGGAATTGGTGTTGTCCCAATTGTTATGAATCCAATGGATCTCTATTGTGATAGTGGAGTTGTTGCTCAAGCAAAGGAACCAAAATCACCCATGAAGACAAGACACATTGAACGCAAGCCTCACATCGTCCGACAATATGTTGAGAAGGGATATGTGAAGATTCTCAAGATTAACACGGATTGGAATGTGTCAGACCCGATGACGAAGGATCTACCAGGCAAAGCATGAGCAACACCGGATATCCATAGGTGTTAAAGAGACTATGTAAACTAGATTATTGACTCTAGTGCAAGTGGGGGACTGTTGGAAATATGCCCTAGAGGCAATAATGTTTGTATTGTTATACTTTCATATTCATAATTATAGAGTTTATATTATATGCTATAACTGTTATGATCCTGGAATATGCGGTTTAGTGGAAAACTCATATGCACGTGTGGAATGATAAACAGTTAAATAAAAGTTTCCTAGTCTTGCCTCTGGGACTAGCTCAAGTGTTGTTGGTGATCAGGTTTTCCGGATCTTGGGATATCATTAAGTGTAACGATGATCATAAAACAACTTTGAGATTATGACGTTAGAAGAACGGTCATATTGAATCGACCCAATCTTGTTTGTTATGAATTAAGTTAATATCGCATGTAATCAATTGTAATAACATGGAGTATTAACATGTGATTTTTATCCTTAGACCATGAGAGTATCATAGTCACTTCTTACTGTATAGTGGGCTTTAGGGTTTCTCAAATGTCACCTTTAACACCATGATCATAACGACAACTTACACATTCATCAGAATGTTTGACAAGTGGTCGGATATCTCAAGAGTGGGATTTACTCCTCCGACGATGGAGATATATTCTTAGGGCCCTCTCGGTGTGACATCATATGTCATCGTCTGGCCAGACACAGGTTATTACGTCACGGGGATGACGAAACGCAATAACAAGAAAGAAGAACAAAACTAGTAACGAGGAATTTGGTATAGTGAGCATAGTGATGACTCAGGAGGATAATGATGCCTCACTATGGAAACATTTTATATATAACAGTCTGAAAATATTTAGAACTATTTTATATTTAATTTAATTCAATGGGCCTTAAAAGGCAAAGAGGTGAAAGTCATCTTGGGCCACAATGGCCCAAGAGGGGAGGCGCCCCTTCCTATAAGGAAGGAGGCAAAATTGGGAGGGGGCCCTGTTGGGGAACATTGCATGGAAAAGAATATATGCACACGCAATGATCTATCCATGGAGATGCATAGCAATGAGAGGGGAGAGTGTGTCTACGTACCCTCATAGACCGTAAGCGGAAGCATTTCACAACGCGGTTGATGTAGTCAAACTTTCTTCGCGGTCCAACCGATCTAGTACCAAACGCACGGCACCTTCACGTTCAGCACACGTTCAATAGCATGACGGTGTGGTGACGGTCATGGTGATGTGATCTCCGCAGGGCTTCGCATAAGCACTACGAAAATATGACCGAGGGAGTAAACGGTGGAGGGGGGCGCCGCACACGGCTAGGCAATTGTCTGTTGTGTGCTAGGTGCCCCCTCCCACATATATATAGGTGGGAGGGAGGGAGGAGCATCCAAGGGAGGCGCCCAAGTAGGAGGAATCCTACTTGGAGTCCCTCCCAAGCCGCGCCCCCCTACTACCTTATATAGGTGCGGGGAAAAGGCAGCGGAGGGTGGCGCCCCCCCCCCCTTTCCTTTCTCCCATGAGAGGGAAAGGCGGGAGGGGCTATACCTCCCTCCTTTCCATCCCTTAGGGCGTGCTGTGCAAAGAAGGGGCGCACAAAGGGCTGGTTTGTTCCCCCTTTGGCCCATTAGGCCCATATCTTTGCCAGGGGTGCCCGAAACTCCTTTCTGGTGACCCGATAAGTACTCGGTACCCTCAGAAACACTTCCGGTGTCTGAATACCATCGTCCTATATATCAATCTTTACTTGTCGACCATTTCGAGACTCCTCGTCATGTCTGTGATCTCATCCGGGACTCCAAACAACATTTTGTCACCAAATCAAATAACTCACATAATACTACATCGTCATCAAACGTTAAGCGTGCGGACCTTACGGGTTCGAGAACTATGTAGACATGACCGAGACACCTCTCCGGTCAATAACCAATAGAGGAACCTGGATGCCCATATTGGCTCGTACATATTCTACGAAGATCTTTATCGGTCGAACCGTTATGACAACTTACGTAATTCCCTTTGTCCATTGGTATATTACTTGCCCGAGATTTGATCGTCGGTATCTCTATACCTAGTTCAATCTCGTTACCGGCAAGTCTCTTTACTCGTTTCGTAATACAGCACCTCGTGACCAACTCCTTAGTCATTTGCTTGAAATCTTATGATGTGTGTTACCGAGAGGGCCCAGAGATACCTCTCCGATATTCAGAGTGACAAATCCTAATCTCGATCTATGCCAACTCAACAAACACCTTCGGCGATACCTGTATAGCATCTTTATGATCACCCTGTTACGTTGTGACGTTTGATAGCACACAAGGTATTCCTCCGGTATCCGGGAGTTGCATAATCTCATAGTCAAAGGAATGAGTATTTGACATGAAGAAAGCAATAGCAATAAACTGAATGATCATTATGCTAAGCTAATGGGTGGGTCTTGTCCATCACATCATTCTCCTAATGATGTGATCGCGTTATCAAATGACAACACATGTCCATGGTTAGGAAACCTTAACTATCTTTGATCAACAAGCTAGTCTAGTAGAGGCTTACTAGGGACACGGTATTTGTTTATGTATTCACACACGTATTTAAGTTTCCGATCAATACAATTCTATCATGAATAATAAACCTTTTATCGTGAATAAGTAAATATAAAATAATAACTCTATTATTGCCTCTAGGGCATATTTCCTTTAGTCTCCCATTTGCACTAGAGTCAATAATCTAGTTCACATCTCCATGTGATTAACACTAATAGTTCACATCGTCATGTGACTAACACCCATAGTTCACATCGCCATGTGACCAACACCCAAAGGGTTTTCTAGAGTCAATAATCTAGTTCACATCGCCATGTGATTAACACCCAAAGAGTACTAAGGTGTGATCATGTTTTACTCAACGGGCCTGTCACATTCAGATTCGTATGTATATTTGCAAATTTCTATGTCTACAATGCTCTGCATGGAGCTACTCTAGCCAATTGCTCCCACTTACAATATGAATCCAGACTGAGACTCAGAGTCATCTAGATTAGTGTTAAAGCTTGCATCGATGTAACCCTTTACGACGAACCCTTTACCACTTCCATAACCGAGAAACATTTCCTTAGTCCTCTAAGGATAATTTTGACAACTGCCCAGTGATCTACTCCTGGATCACTATTGTACCCCCTTGCCAAACTCATGGCAAGTCACACAAAAGATCTGGTACACAACATGGCATACTTTATAGAACCTATGGCTGAGGTATAGGGAATAACTTTCATTCTCTCTCTATCTTCTACAGTGGTCAGGCATTGAGTCTGACTCAATTTCACACCTTGTATCACATGCAAGAACCCTTTCTTTGACTGATCCATTTTGAACTTCTTCAAACTTTGTCAAGGTATGTGCTTTGTGAAATTCCTATTAGATGTATTGATATATCCCTATAGATCTTGATGCCCAATATATAAGCAGCTTCACCGAGGTCTTTCATTGAAAAATTCTTATTCAAGTATCCTTTTATGCTATCCAGAAATTCTATATCATTTCCAATCAATAATATGTCATCCACATATAATACCAGAAATGCTACAGAGCTCCCACTCACTTTCTTGTAAATACAGGCTTCACCATAAGTTTGTATAAAACCATATGCTTTGATCACCTCATCAAAGCATATATTCCAACTCCAAGATGCTTGCACCAGTCCGTAGATGGATCTCTGGAGCTTGCACACTTTGTCAGCACCTTTAGGATTGGCAAAACCTTCTGGTTGCACCATATACATTCTTTAAGATATCCATTAAGGAATGCAGTATTGACGTCCATTTGCCAGATTTTATAATCATAAAATGTGGCAATTGCTAACATGATTCGGACAGACTTAAGTATCGCTACGGGTGAGAAAGTCTCATTGTAGTCAACTCCTTGAACTTGTTGAAAACCTTTTGCGATAAGTCGAGCTTTGTAGATAGTGACATTACTATCAGCATCAGTCTTCTTCTTGAAGATCCATTTATTCTCAATGGCTTGCCGATCATCGGGAAAATCCACCAAAGTCCACACTTTGTTCTCATACATGGATCCTATCTCAGATTTTATGGCCTCAACCCATTTATCGGAATCTGGGCTCATCATAGCTTCTTCATAGTTCGTAGGTTCGCAATGGTCTAATAACATGACTTCCAGGATAGGATTACCGTACTACTCTGGTGCGGAACGTGCTCTGTTCGACCTACAAAGTCCAGTAGTAACTTGATCCGAAGTTTCATGATTATCATCATTAGCTTCCTCTCTAGTTGGTGTAGGCATCACGGGAACAGATTTCTCTGATGTGTTACTCTCCAATTCGAGAGAAGGTACAACTACCTCATCAAGTTCTACATTCCTTCCACTCACTTCTTTCGAGAGAAACTCCTTCTCTAGAAAGGATCCATTCTTAGCAATAAAGATCTTGCCTTCGGATCTGCGGTAGAAGGTGTACCCAATGGTTTCCTCAGGGTATCCTATGAATATGCACTTCTCCGCTTTGGGTTCGAGCTTATCAGGCTGAAGCCTTTTGACATAAGCGTCACATCCCCAAACTTTTAAGAAATGACAGCTTAGGTTTCTTGCCAAACCACAGTTCATACAGTGTCATCTCAACGGTTTAGACGGTGCAGCTGTTTCTAATGCATAACCCCAAAACAATAGTGGCAAATCAATAAGAGACATCATAGAATGCACCATATCTAATAAAGTACGGTTACGACGTTCGGACACACCATTACGTTGTGGTGTTCCAGGTGGCGTGAGTTGTGAAAGTATTCCACATTGTTCTATATGAAGGCCAAACTCGTAACTCAAATATTTGCCTCCGCAATCAGATCGTAGAAACTTTATTTTCATGTTACGATGATTCTCCACTTTACTCTGAAATTATTTGAACTTTTCAAATGTTTCAGACTTGTGTTTCATTAAGTAGATATACCCATATCTGCTCAAATCATGTGTGGAGGTCAGAAAATAACGATACCCGCCGCGTGCTTCAATACTCATCGGACGACATACATCGGTATGTATTATTTCCAATAAGTCATTAGCTCGTTCCATTGTTCTGGAGAACGGAATTTTAGTCATCTTGCTCATGAGGCATGGTTCGCAAGTATCAAATGAATCATAATCAAGTGATTCCAAAAGACCATCGGCATGGAGTTTCTTCATGCGCTTTACACCAATATGACCTCAATGGCAGCGCCACAAGTATGTTGCGCTATCATTATTAACTTTGCATATTTTGGCATCAATATTATGAATATGTGTATCACTATGATCGAGATTCAATAAACCATTCACATTGGTGTATGACCATAGAAGTTCTTATTCATGTAATCAGAACAACAATTATTCTTTGACTTAAATGAATAACCATGTTGCAACAAACATGATCAAATCATATTCATGCTCAACACAAACACCAAATAACATTTATTTAGGTTCAACACTAATCCCGAAGGTAGAGGGAGTGTGTGATGGTGATCGTATCAACTTTGGAATCACTTCCAACACACGTCGTCACCTCGCCCTTAACTAGTCTCTGTTTATTCTGCAACTCCTCTTTCGAGTTACTAATCTTAGCAACTAAACCGGTATGAAATACCCAGGGGCTACTATGAATACTACTAAGGTACACATCAATAACATGTATATCAAATATACCTTTGTTCACTTTTCCATTCTTCTTATCCGCCAAGTACTTGGGGCAGTTCCGTTTCCAGTGACCAGTCTCTTTGCAGTAGAAGAACTCAGTTTCAGGCTTGGGTCCAGCTTTGGGCTTCTTCCTGGGAGTGGCAACTTGCTTGCCATTCTTCTTGAAGTTCCCTTTCTTTCCCTTGCCCTTTTTCTTGAAACTAGTGGTCTTATTAACCATCAACACTTGATGCTCCTTCTTGATTTCTACCTCCACGGCGTTAAGCATTGCGAAGGGCTCGGGAATTGTCTTGTTCATCCCTTGCATATTATAGTTCATCACGAAGCCTTTGTAGCTTGGTGGCAGTGATTGAAGAACTCTGTCAATGACACAATAAACTGGAAGATCAACTCCCAGCTGGGTCAAGTGATTATAATACCCAGACATTTTGAGTATGTGTTCACTGACATAACTATTCTCCTCCATCTTGCAGCTATAGAACTTGTTGGAGACTTCATATCTCTCAACTCGGGCATTTGCTTGAAATATTAAATTCAACTCTTGGAACATCTCATATGCTCCATGACGTTCAAAACGTCTTTGAAGTCCCGGTTCTAAGTAGTAAAGCATGGCACATTGAACTATCGAGTAGTCATCAGATCGAGCTTGCCAGACGTTCAAAACATCAGCATATGCTCCTGCAGCAGGCCTTTCACCTAGCGGTGCATCAAGGACATAATTCTTTTGTGCAGCAATGAGGATAATCCTCAAGTTACGGACCCAGTCCATGTAGTTGCTACCATCATCTTTCAACTTAGCTTTCTCTAGGAACGCATTAAAATTCATGGGAACGGTAGCACGGGCCATTGATCTACAAGATAGATATGCAAATACTATCAGGACTAAGTTCATGATAAATTAAGTTCAATTAATCAAATTACTTAAGAACTCCCACTTAAATAGACATCCCTCAAGTCATCTAAGTGATACGTGATCCAAATCAACTGACCCATGTCCGATCATCACGTGAGATGGGGTAGTCATCAATGGTGAACATCTCTATGTTGATCATATCTAGTATATGATTTACGTTCGACCTTTAGGTCTCCAGTATTCTGACGCCATGTCTGTACATGATAGGCTCGTCTAGTTTAACCCAAGTATTCCGCATGTGCAAAACTGTCTTGCACCCGCTGTATGTGAACGTAGAGTCTATCACACCCGATCATCACGTGGTGTCTCAACACGATGAACTGTAGCAATGGTGCATACTTAGGGAGAACACTTTTACCTTGAAATTTAGTGAAGGGATCATCTTATAGTGCTACCGTCATACTAAGCAAAATAGGATGCATAAAAGATAAACATCACATGCAATCAAAATATGTGACATGATATGGCCATCATCTTGTGCTTTTGATCTCCATATCCAAAGCATCGTCATGATCCCCTTCGTCACTGGCTCGACACCTTGATCTTCATCATTGCATCATGGTCGTCTCACCAACTATTGCTTCTACAACTATCGCTAATGCATAGTGATAAAGTAAAGCAATTACATGGCGTTTGCATTTCATACAATAAAGAGACAACCATAAGGCTCCTGCCAGTTACCATAACTTGCAAAACATGATCATCTCATACAACAACGTATATCTCATCATGTCTTGACCATATCACATCACAACATACCCTGCAAAAACAAGTTAGACGTCCTTTACTTTGTTGTTGCAAGTTTTACATGGTTGCTACGGGTTTCTAGCAAGAACCGTTCTTACCTAGGGCAAAAACCACAACAGTGAATTATCAAGTTTGTTGTTTTAACCTTCTTCAAGGACCGGCCACAGTCAAATTCGATTCAACTAAAGTAGGAGAAACAGACACCCGCCAGCCACCTTTATGCAAAACTAGTTGCAAGTCTATCGGTGGAACCGGTTTCATGTACGTGGACATGTAAGGTTAGTCTAGGCCGGTTCATCCCACAATGCCGCCGAATCAAAATAAGACGTTGGTGGTAAGCAGTATGAACATCACCGCCCACAACTTCTTTGTGTTCTACTCGTGCATATCATCTACGCATAGACCTGGCTCATGATGCCACTGTTGAGAATCTTTGCATGGAAAACAAAAAAATTCTACGCACACGCAGTGATCTATCCATGGAGATGCATAGCAACGAGAGGGGGGAGTGTGTCTACGTACCCTCATAGACTGTAAGCGGAAGCGTTTCACAATGCGGTTGATGTAGTCTAACTTTCTTCATGCTCCAACCGATCTAGTACCGAACGCACGACACCTCCGTGTTCTGCCCATGTTCAGCTCAGGAACGTCCTACGCCTTCTTGATCCAGCAAGACGGCGAGGTACTAGATGAGTTCCGACAGCACGACGGCATGGTGACGGTGATGGTGATGTGATCTCCGCAGGGCTTCGACTAAGCACTACGAAAATATGACCGAGGGAGTAAACGGTGGAGGGGGCGCCGCACACGGCTAGGCAATTGTCTATTGTGTGCTAGGCGCCCCCCTCCCACATATATATAGGTGGGAGGGACGGAGAAGTAGCCAAGGGAGGCTCCCAAGTAGGAGGAATCCTACTTGGAGTCCCTCCCAAGCCGCGTCCCCTATTGCCTTATATAGGTGCACGGAAAAGGCACGGGAGGGTGCCCCCCCCCCTTCCTTTCTCCCATGAGAAGGAAAGGCAGGAGGGGATAGCCCTCCGTCCTTTCCTTCCCTTAGGTCCTGTTGTCCAAAGAAGGGGCGCACCAAGGGCTGGTCTGTTGCCCCTTTGGCCCATTAGGCCCATATCTTTGCCGGGGGTGCCCGTAGCTTCTTTTCGGTGACCCGATAAGTACCCAGCACCCTTCGAAACACTTCCGGTGTCCGAATACCATGGCCCTATATATCAATCTTTACCTCTCGACCATTTTGAGACTCCTCATCATGTCCGTGATCTCATCCGGGTCTCCGAACAATATTTGGTCACCAAATCACATAACTCATATAATATTATATCATCATCGAATGTTAAGCGTGCGAACCATACGGGTTCGAGAACTATGTAGACATGACCGAGACACCTCTCTGGTCAATAACCAATAGCGGAACCTGGATGCCCATATTGTCTCCTACATATTCTACGAAGATCTTTATCGGTCAAACTGTTATGACAATTTACGTAATTCCCTTTGTCCATCGTATGTTACTTGCCCAAGATTCGATCGTCGGTATCTCTATACGTAGTTCAATCTCGTTACCGGTAAGTCTGTTTACTCGTTCCATAATACATCACCTTGTGACCAACTCCTTAGGCATTTGCTTGCAAGCTTATGATGTGTATTATGGAGATGGCCCAGATATACCTCTCTGATATTCAAAATGACAAATCCTAATCTCGATCTATGCTAACTCAACAAACACCTTCGGAGATACCTGTAGAGCGTCTTTATGATCACCCAGTTACGTTGTGACGTTTTATAGCACACAAGGTATTCCTCCGGTATTCAGGAGTTGCATAATCTCATAGTCGAAGGAATAAGTATTTGACATGAAGAAAGCAATAGCAATAAACTGAATGATCATTATGCTAAGCTAACGGGTGATTCTTGTCCATCACATCATTCTCCTAATTATGTGATCCTGTTATCAAATGACAACACATGTCCATGGTTAGGAAACCTTAACTATCTTTGATCAACAAGCTAGTCTAGTAGAGGCTTACTAGGGACACGGTATTTGTTTATGTATTCACACATGTATTTAAGTTTCCGGTCAATATAATTCTAGCATGAATAATAAACCTTTTGTTAGGAATAAGGAAATATAAAATAACAACTTTATTATTGCCTCTAGGGCATATTTCCTTCAGGCCCCTGGCCGGCGCACGAAGGGGAAACTTTCCCCCTTGGTGGCAGCCCTCTCTCTCCCATCTATCCTATATATATATGAGGATGTGTGATGTTTTATTCACACATGTTTTTGGAGCCTCCTCTAGTTCTTCTCGTTCTAGTTTTAGTTGGTCCTAGTTGACTAATTAGAGCTTGGCTAATCCTATCTTCCTCATACCTAGAAGCCCCATGTGGTTCTAATCTCCTACCTCTAATTCTCGGTGATGATTAGCTTTGGACGGCAAAGCGTTGCTGGATCGTGAAGGCTACACACTTGCAACCAAGTAGAGAGGTCATGCTTTTGGTCTTCAGTTCGAGGGATCGTTCTTGGGGGTAAGAGGGATCATTCATCGATGGTTCAAGGGACTCCAAGTATGATCTACATCGACACATTTTTCTTTAGCTGCAACTCGGTGACAGTAACGATCATGATTCCAACCTGTTATGCATCTTCATATTAATCTTGGGTGTGCGTAGGCACGGAATTTTTCGTTTTCTACTATGTTTCCCAATGGGTGGTGGTGCTTTGGCCAATGGAGTTGATGTTGATGCTTTGGCCAAAGAAGATGGTGGTGCTTTAGGGAAGCAAAGTAATCATTCTTTGGTCAATGTTGATGAAGATGATGATCGTGGTGCTATGGCCGGTGGTGGTGGCGACGGTCTTGGCAACAATGATGTTGCTTGATTTGATCATGGATGATGGGACTTTGATCATGTTTTATTTTGTTTGATTGCGCGTTTCAATGGACAAACTTGCTACCCCTTATAATGTGCGTGATTTTGCATGTGACCCTATTGCGGCATGAATATTTATATGAATTTCTAGCTGATTTCGTGCATTTATATGAATTTCTGTTCATATGAGTTTACATGGTGTGCTCCACGTGAGAGCTCTCACGGTACCGCAAATAATTTTGCGGGTGGCCCTTGAAACGATTTTATGGGACGGGGATATGCGGGATCTGCTTACAATATCATCTGTACCCGATCCTAGCCAGACCGCGGTACGGAGCGTGCTTCGCCGGTAAGCAGTGAGGCCGTGTCTGACCTTAGGGCATCTCAACACCGATACACAAACCTCCCGCAACCATCTGTACCGCGATGTCCGGACCACAGAAGCCATTAGTGGTCCTATATCGGTC